>CM026428.1:11410040-14250475 GCA_014871385.1 Ceratodon purpureus | reverse complement strand
GGAGAGCTAGGCTGGAATTTGAAAATAGCGGGTGATGTTAGATTTGGGATGAAGAGCTTTGCAATGATCTAAATTGGAGAGAGTGTGGCAAGGAGATGCTGAGGTGAGTAGAGTTTAGAGTTGGGGTGGTAAAAAGTTTGGATTTGATGACACTGAAGAGAAGGTTTTAAAGTTGCAGGAGCCATCTTGCGATCAATCTGTATCTGTGAAAGCTTTCGAAGCGATATTCCGAGGAGGCTTGACCTCGCTTGTGATTGTCAAGTGCTCTACTGTCATCTGCGTTTACTCTGAGTTGGAGGGTTTGAAGAAACTCTTAGGGTTTCCAGTGCTCAGGGGAAGGTTCATCTTATGTTGATCACGTCAGGGCTTCTAAACAACAGGTGCGTGGGTATTGGTTTTATCTTAGATGAAGTGGTTTATATAAGATTGTGTTATCGGTCATTAATTGCAGTGGCGATCGAATGATTGTTGAGTCTATCTTATGATGTCTTTTCACTAGTTTTAGGCATGGTTGAATTTTAGATTTCATCATTCCACATCGTATGAAAGTTGTTTACTGTGTGGAAGGCTAGGTGCCAGGTAGATATGGAGGGCGATTGCAAATCTACAGCTCCTCTTTATGATGCACGTTATTTCGGTGCTTTAGTTTCTTCATTTTTTGTTATGCGGCTTCGTTGAATTCGGAGGAGGGCGATGGCCTTTTTCATCCCATTGCGTTCAGGCATGGGTGTAAGAAGCTGAGAGTGGGACGCATTTACGAATTTTCGTCTAGTTTTTATTTCTATGTAACTTTCCGACTTCCCCTTCTGAATTGTTATTGTTGCCTGCAGAAGGTATGGCGATGTTCTATGATGGGGATTCCTACGAGGCTTCATATCAGGTCGGTGGGGTAGCGGTCACTCCACGCCGTCCACGGGAGGCTTCCGATGAGACTTCCGAAGTAACTCTGATTATTGAACTCTGATGACTCAATCACAATGCCCTCCAGCATTACCAGTTCCCTCATATGTATAATGTACACTCCAATTCCCCACATGTATCAAAGGAAAAGATGCATTCTTACATTTCGAAGATCAGAATTCTGTAGCCACTGTCAAAAGAACTAATCCTTAAATTTCCACGAAACTATCGTGGAGCATTCCTCTCTGTAGGCATCAATCCCTCTCCAAAATCAAAAACATCCCAATCCATGTTTATTTCATGTTTTTAAAGCACTTGAGATATGTTAATGATTCGAGTATTTATTCATAGTGGTCCACTAATACGAAGTGTACAATATAGAATGTGATATCTCTTTAAGTGATAGAGTGCTCCAACTTAGCGATTACAGAGCTTCTTCGTTCTAGAGAAGAGATTACAGGGGAAGGGAATGGAAGACAGAGGGGGCAGGAGCAACATACGACGGGTCAATAGTGAACGGATTAACGGACGGCAAGTCCTGCTTGAAGAGCTGGTTCCAACAGCCTTCGGGGCTGGCAGCAGCTTCTTCTTCCTTGGCAATTGAGAAGTGGAGAATTGAGACGCAAGGAATGACGCTAAAGCCCTGTACCGATGCCTCAACAACCCTTGGTATTCTCTCAAGAACGTAGAAAACATCCTGCTCGACGCAAACCCACCATAATTACACTGGCAAAGCTTGACAAAATTCCCAGGAGTCATCGTCGTCACAAGGTCCGATGCACAACAGTGCCCTCACTGGCCCCGATGGCGCTCCGTTCAGCCGCAAAAGACTCATCTTTCACCCCCACCCATACACACCACAAGCATCGCTTCGATTGTCGGCAACAACACAGTCACTTGCAATCCAGCAATCTTCTCCTAAACTCAATCTCATTCACAAAAAGCGTCAACTTCCGGAAAAGCTTTATCTCCTTGCTCAAATCAGAATGTACCCCTCCAGTCGCCTCAACATGAGCTTCCAATTCATGGCATCAGAGAGAGACAAACTTCTCTCATACTCAGAAATTCGCACCTGCATGCATGCGCAAGATCATCTCATCCCGAGCGTAGTGACGAGGCGGGCCCATCGTTCTTTTTCTTTTCTGGCAGTTTGGGCAGAATAAGAGCGTCACTGGCAGAGAGTTCTTGTCTTTCTGTTGTTTCGCTCGATCTCCCAAGCCTTGCTTGGACGGGGCGGAGGGCACACTAAGGGACGGAGACGGGGGATCTTGTTTGTGTATGTTGTAACCTGACTGCTGCGAGTTCCTCTACAGTGCCAACGGTCGCTTGAGGTTTCTTTTCTGGTTCTCTCTCTTTTTCTTTTCTTCTTTTTTTGGTTTGGTGTATGAAGAAGGCTTAGGTTTTGGAGAGCTAGGCTGGAGTTTGAGAATAGCGGGTGATGTTGGAGTTGTGGTCACGAGCGTGTGAGGATTAAGGTTCTGGTGCGTTGCAGGCCGGAAGTGCAGGCCGTCCAGTTGAGTGCTTTTTGACGTTATTTCGGTGCTTTAGTTTCTTCATTTTTTGTTGTGCGGCTTCGTTGAATTCGGAGGAGGACGATGGCCCTTTTCATTGCATTGCGTTCAGGCATGGTTGGAAGAAGCTGGGAGTGGGACGCATTTACGAATTTTCGTCTAGTTTTTATTTCTATGTAACTTTCCGACTTCCCCTTCTGAATTGTTATTGTTGCCTGCAGGAGTTATGGCGATGTTGCATGATGGAGATTCCTGCGGGGAATCTATCGATGAGACGACAATATGCGTTGGAGAAGTTGGGGCTGTGAGAGTCTGTCAGCTCGGTGATGTAGTGGTCATACCACGGGAGGCTTCCGATGAGACTTTGGGTTACGATCAGCATTTTTCAGGCGAGAATCTTCTTGACGAATATGAGATTCATGACCGGCACACTTTTGGAAGCTTGTCTAGTTTCAAGCGTATCTGCAGGAACTTCCATACGGCCATGAGGGTTGGGCGGGGTCAATACTTGGGGTTTAGTAACGTCAAGAGGAGTGATATTGAGGCCATCGACATGATCAGGAGGGACATTCCGAAGATGACAATTCGGTACGACGCTGAGGAGGAGGTATTGATCATCAAATTCATAGCTGGTGCGGAGACTGAAATATTTGCAGGCCTGTTGGGCAGCGAATTTCAGGCATTGGTTCGGGCTCGAGGTGGTAAATATTCATTGATTCCGATGAAATCAACACGAGTCAAAGGTTTTTGCAGAAGCAAGGAGCCTGACAATGGCTACAAGCAGTTTGATCGTAGGAGGTTATCCGATTTTCCTTCTGTGGTTTTGGAGATTGGTGTGTCCAAGTCACTTGGAAACTTGCAGGTGGATGCTAAACAATGGATAGAAGATAGCCAAGGCAAAACACGTGTGGTGATTATTGCGGCTGTCAACCGAGCTACAGAAAGCGTCTTAATTGAGAGGTGGCAAGATGCTCTTGGGAGGGAAGCACTTCAGCAGCACCCTGGACGGCAGCCAGCATGCGGGGCTGCCCTACTTGGGCGGCAACAAGCAGGGATTCGGGCCAATCCTAACCCATATGCCCGAAACCATTTTGCAACTTTGATACAGTCTTTGACCTTGGTGAAAAATCAAATTTATAATGGTCCATCTCTTACTATTCCTGCTATCTTAGCTTATGACACTATGCCGGTTGGTGTACAATTGGGACCAAATGATTTTGAACTGGATGCTAACACCCTCGAGGACCTCAACAGCTGCTTTTGGGAACACGTGATCATTTAGGTTTCTCAGTCAGGGACATCATGCTAGTGGATGCGAGGCTGGTGTAGCTGTAATGATTCCTGATGATCTCGATTCCTTGATCAGCGAGTGTTTCCAGATCTTTATCCTGCCTCAGGGGTTGCATTTGTTACATGAAAGCAAATCAAGATGATAAGTGTATTGAGTCCTTTGCACTGTTCGTGTCAATATTACCGATGAAACATGTGCTGTGATTTGATGTCTTTCAATACATGATTATGATATGATGAAGATTGTGGTTATGCTGGGAATGCCTGCTTTTGTTTCTGATTTTGATCCTCACTGAACAATGAACAATGACGTGTATGTGGCCTCAATGAAATATTTGATTTCGTGCTCTCCCGACATTCAGGCTTATCTCTTTGGCGTATCGTCCGGTGGTTTTTTCAGCAGTTGCTTCCTAAGAATTGTCGTTTGAAGAGGTTCGGTACCTTAGAGCATCGCCACCCTTGCACTGTAAAGCCTCCCTCTGAACCAAATCTATCTTTTGACTGACCTAAAATTAGACATTGAAATTACCATCATTAGAAGCGCATTAAAATAAACGTGAGACATTTCTCAAGAAAAAAAAATTACAAAAATTTGACAAAGGTGAAATGTCCCATTGAAAACACCATGTATTCAAATTTTAGAGTGAGTATACCAAATCTTGCTTAAAAATGGAAAGATCCACCCACACTCCCTCTATATTTTCTGAAATTAAGAGGGAGTGTGGAAGAATCTTTCCATTTTAAAGCAAGATTTGGTGTACTCACTCTAAAATTTGAATACATGGTGTTTTCAATGTGACATTTCACCTTTGTCAAATTTTTGTAATTTTTTTTTCTTGAGAAATGTCTCACGTTTATTTTAATGTGCTTGTAATGATGGTAATTGCAATGTCTAATTTTAGGTCAGTCAAAAGATAGATTTGGTTTTGAGGGAGGCTTTTACAGTGCAAGGGTGGCGATGCTCTTAGTTTTGGAAAGCCCAGCATCACGGTTGATGCATGTGCTTCAGCACTGGGGCTAGAAGTAGAGTTTGGTGGGAGCCACTGTGGGATTTTGTTTATTTTTTTTGGGAGCAAATGACCACTGTGGGATACTTTGCAATGGGCTTTTCCTTGCCTTCCTGCAGCTTGAAAAGTTCTTAGTTATAAAATGTACCCCTGAGCTACGAAATGGGTACGAAATCACCCAGGAATACCTGAACTGCTGTTAATGAAGGCAACTCCTCCTTCAACAACAGCTCCTTATTATTCCCTTCTAATCCATCTAGAAGGTTTATAATTTGTTATTATGTGAGCACAAACAACATGTGAAGAAAGAGAACATTGAGAAGAATCCAAAGAAATTTTAAATGTTCAAATCAGAATAGTTTTGGACCTCCAAAACTTATTTTAAGAACTTATAATAAGGGAGTTTTCTTATGCAGGGGTCACCGTCTAGACCCCCCAGCTTTTTTTGGGGGTTTTAAAAACTTATAAAAACTTATTAAGCTTATTATATTGTATAATAAGCTTATTAAGCTTATTATATCATATAATAAGCTTATTATATCATATAATAAGCTTATTAAGCTTATTATATCATATAATAAGCTTATGATAAGCTTATTAAGCTTATTATATCGTATAATAAGCTTATTATATATTATTATTTTTCCATTTTCAGCTTCAATTCCCCTTCTTAAGCCGGTGACCCCTGCTTATTATACAGGAGTTGCCACCCTGGGGGCATATCTTGCTGCATGTTATCGACATTAGCAACTGAATCAAGTACTAAAGGCAGAGTTTCACACGGAGAGATCTTTTGTTAACTGCGAGGGGAGTTGGACCAGTCGGACAACTGACTCACTTGTGGGCAAATAAATGCGCAGAATCCACTGACATGGTGTGAAAAACTGCGAAGGTTGGTTATCCAGTGCCGTAGGTCTTGTCAAGATCTGGGGAACCATGTCTACAGACAGCTGGTAACTCAGTGTGTAAGTCTGAGAGATACGACATGGTTGCATTCTGACGGCGATGACTTGGACTCCACCCTTGGACAGGCTGGATTCAGCAGCCTTCAACGACGTTTCCAACGCAGCATCAGCTCTCCGTATCTGCCATGGCACAGACGACACCAGCATTGAATTCAGGGCCCAGCGTAACTCCCGCTTGGATTTTTCTTCATTCATCCCGAGGGACCTCCCGCCGCGATATCACCCGCGGCGGTTCGTCTCCCGGGTTTATGGGCAATAAACCCGCCACGCGGGAAAGCCCGCGGGGCCATAAAACCCGGGCAGGGCCTAAATTTTTTATTTTTTATTTTTTTTTAAGAAAATCTTTACGAGAAAAATCCTAATTACATTCTGCTTTACTGTTTACTAACTTTCCTATATTCCAGATTCACTAGAGTTATTTCTACAAGTAGAAAACTTGCAATTTGCAGAGTAATTGGTTTCAAATTCAAACAAGTATTTATATCGTCAACTTTGCCTCAGTAAAAATAGACACACAATAAAAGACAATACAGATAAGTAACCACCAGCATTTAAAAGAGTCACAGATTTACTCAAAAGTAACAAATTCAAGATATATGGTAAACAGAAGTTTGTAATCTTCAATTGGGTCTTTCACCATGGGACATTTACAAAACTAAATTGCTAGTAACAAAAAACTAAAAAACCGCGACAAAGTAAGCTATTGTAAACAGTAAACTAAAATCCTGTAAACTAATCTAAACCTTGATACTACTTCGAGCTCACAGTAGCAATGCTTGAATGACCTGGTTCACCCTGAAAGATAGCAATGAAAGAACCAATGTAAGAACCATAAAACACACACAAGCTCAAAAATAGGAGTAAATTAAAAGAAATGATTAAGGTATGAAAAATAATTACCTTTGCAATTTTGGACATCAGATTACTGACAACAGTAGGATCAAAAGGGCCGTTAAAGTTAAAGAAGTTGCAGCCAGAAGCCGAACCAAACACAAATCCGCTTGAGGTAGTGCCCTGGTTGACAAAACACTGTAAAATCAAATAAACATAGCACGTTAGATATACTGTGAGTGCAAAAAGATGTTTCAAAATCAGATGAGTTATATAAATGCAATAAAAACAGGAAAAAAAAATGAACCTTACGTCTTCAGAGGCGCTTGATTTCAGAAGAGTCTTTCCCTGAATCTGCAAAAAACAGAACAAAATAATCAAGAAATAAACAATATAAAAATAACCAACAAAATACAAAAGTAACAAAATAATCAACACGAAACAGGAATAGCAAAAAAAACCACCTCTGACGTTAAAGCCGAATTAGCGAACTTAGTTCGAACTGATGGAAATGCTTTTGACTTTGCCAGGTCAGGGTCTGGTTCATTTTTCGCTGGTTCATTTTTCGCCGACTTTGCCAGGTCAGGGTCTGGTTCATTTTTCGCTGGTTCATTTTTCACTTCAGATTTCACGTTGACTTCAGTCACAGCAAATGATCCTCGATTCTGGTCAGAAAATAAAGAAAACATGAGTTAGTAAAAACCAAGTAAGTAAAAACTAACAAATGAATTACAGAAATAAAGGATGTGGCTTACCTTTTTCAACTCTTGAGATAATACAACAGAGTAGCTGGACCCATTGCCAGAGATGATTCTCTGACAAATATCCATCTGGAGTTTTACAGGGTTAGTATTGTACTGATTATAAGATTTCACATCTCTGTGTCCCGTGACAAGCATTCCCTTATCGGTGGGAATTTGCGCTTCGGCCATTCGCGAAATCCCCATTCGGCGAGGAGTCTTGTTTGTGAACTTCCTGTCGCCAACAACAATTCCTGCAAAAAAAAAAAAGTTAGGAATAAAGAATTTGATTAAAGATTGATTCTGAAGAGAATAATCTGGAAAACAAAATACTTAAACCTAAGAATATGAAAGAAGTCAGATTAAAAAATGCAAAGAAATTGAAGCCAGTTAATCTTACCAGGCGTAGATTCGATAAGTGTTTTCACTGCCCTCCCAAGCGTATTTTTGCCAACGGCCCTCTTCTGGAACCAGACGTTGTCTTGAAACTTGAAGTTGCTTTTAGCCATCAAGAAAACTGGATGTGGGTTTCCCTCATACCTATCATCTAGATCTTTTTTGCTAAACTTAGGCCATTTCGCAGACAACCGTTTGTAAGTGTCTACAACATCAGGATCTGCACAATCAATACTATGCCTAATCGAATGCTTACTACAGTGTTCTATATCCATCTTGTAAGTCTTCGACAGGCTGGGGTTGTATCTACAAAAACAAATACAGAATACTCACGTTAGAATATTCAAAAAGAATTAAAAAGAGATTTGAAATACAAACTCAATTAAAACAAACTCAAAGTAATTTACCTTAGAAACTCCACACCTCCATCAGAAAGAACCTCGAACTGACCAACGTGTGTGGCCCGCAATTCGTCTTGCCCTCTGATAAACAGATTCCGACAGAAGAAGTACACCATCCTCCAAGTAAGGCCAATCGGGTTCAGAACAGATGCCGCTGAAGATTTCAGCACAAGAATCTCCTCTTCTCTTGTAAGGACATCTGATGTCATCGTTTTCAAGCCGAGCCCTCGCTTAAATGAACGCCTTACACTCTCTGTGCCTGCAAACTTAACCCTCCGATACCGAGGATCAGTCATAATGTTGAACGGTACTTCAATGCTGGAAGTGCGCTGAACTCTCTGTTCTTGCTGCAAACGGATAATGCGGCCAATAGACCGGATCATGTTCTGGATCCTGAAACACAAAATAGAAACAAAGTTAAAGTCCATCAGAAAATAGAAATACAGAATTAGTATTTCAAAACATCTAATCTAGTCTCTATCATCAAACATTTATAAACATTTACAAGAACAAATATAAACTTGATTCTGCAACTCTAATATTCGAGATTCTAATATTCTAACTTAATCTGAACTACACCTAGTTACACTAAATACATCTACAGCACTAAATGCTTCAATCTGTAATCACAATACTTACGATCCCGGTTCATAAAGAGTGCCATCCTGCTTGGAGACTTGCAGTAGAAAATCGACCAACATCTCCACGAAGCCACGAATATCCTCCTCTTCGGAAAGCTCGCCAATCGTCTTCTCCAAAGAATAACCCCTGAATCTCCTCCATTCGTCAAAGGTATTCCGCGCCCAGGTTTCAGAATGTGCCGATCTCCGCTCACCACCCATGGAAGTATTTTTCACCTCAACCGGATCAAGGGCTCGAAATCTGCAACTCTTCGAAGAAGAATCTGCGATAAAAATATAAAACTTGTCAAAAATAAAAAAAGTAGCACACAAATAAAATGAAAGTCAAACTGATTCAGCATTCCTTACTTAGGGAAAGAAAATTACATTTCACAAAATAAAATTCAATTCAAATGAAAACAGTTAAAAAAACATACCAGAAACATGATGATCTTGATGATCACCATTTGTTGTATTGCCATCAGGTTCATCACCGCCACCTCCATCATCATCCGCGGGAAAGTCCCCAGTCTTGGGTATAAAAAAATTGTCTGGATCCTGATCGTCGTCGTCGTACTTTCTTCCATTATCCCCTAATTGGTATTCGTCATCGTCCTCTTCCTTCTCAACTACACCTTCATCACCATCGGCTTCATTTTCCTCAACGTCGGCAATTGGTCCGCTGATTGGTGCAACTGCAATAAACACTAGTTAGTAAACAAATTTGCACAAAGAAAAATCACACAAAAAGGTTAACAAAGAGATACTGACAAGTTATTTACCTCCATAAAATCTAGCTACCCTAGGATCATGGATATAATCGAAAACCAATTTCCGCCGTGTCTCAGCTTCACGCGAACTAAACGTATACACTACACCGCTCTCTGAAAATATACAATAAAAGTTAGAACTAAGTTAAAAAACGCTGCCGCAATGCGACAACAGTATATGGATAAAATCTTACCTGAGTCAACATATCCGATCTCGTTTTCCCCCAAACCACCTCGTCCATACTCAGGATTGAGAGAAACCTCATTTTCAGGGTTAAAAACTACACATAAAAAACAATTCCTCAAAACCACAATCGATAAAAAACCATCCAGTACATATAAAGCAGATATTAAAAATGGAGAAACAACAACAAATCTCACACACAAATCAAATAAAGAAAAGAAACAACCAGACAAAGAAATCACTCCAACAGTCTAAATTGCACTAAGTCAAAATGAAACCATATAAACTAACCAGGAATACTGAACTCCCTGGCAAACAGGCCAACAACCCCCGAGCCCGAACAATCAGAATCAACTGCATCAAAACAAAACAAAAATTAGAAACATCGCAAAAAAAATACTCAACCATGCGCTGCCGCGCGGCTTCAGCGGCCTGCGGCCGCGCATGGCCCCTTCTATTCAGAACTTAACCAACAAAATCTAATTAACAAATAAACTAAATTAAAAAGCTACAACACAAAATCCAAATTCCAATAAAATAGTAACACTGCTCACCTGTTACAGTACTCTCTGCCGAACTTCCGCGAACGCCCGATTCAATAACAACTGCCACATCTGTGTGCTGCTCCGGAGCCAACGCAATCTCCTCAGCATTCGGTTCATCATTATAAACATCTGCAAAAAAACGTAAAAAAACAAATTAATCAACAAACTGCGCTGCCGCGCGGGCTTGTCTACGGCCTACGGCCGTACCTGGCCCCTTCTAAAATATTTAAACCAAAAACTATCATTAAAGAAAACCAAAACTAAACTACATGATCAATCACCAGAGTAGGAAAACAAAAGCAATTGAAAATTACCATGCGTATGCTGCTCAACCGCCAACGCAATCTCCTCAGCATTCGGTTCATCATTATAAACATCTGCAAAAAAACGTAAAAAAACAAATTAATCAACAAACTGCGCTGCCGCGCGGGCTTGTCTACGGCCTACGGCCGTACCTGGCCCCTTCTAAAATATTTAAACCAAAAACTAGCATTAAAAAGTAAATAAACTATGAAATCGAATGCAAGAAAATAGAGGGTGAACATACCAAGTCGATGTTCGTATTCCGCCAATGGACTCTCAACAACAATATGAACAAGATCTGCAATCAAACAATAACCAAAAAAAATGAATCGACAACTTTAGAGGTTTAAAAGGCAAACAACTTTAGAGTTTAAAAACAAACACAAATTACAGGTTCGGAACAACATAACTTTATTAAGGTTGTTAAGAATTTTATTAATAACAATTAGGAATTAATACGTACCTTCCGTGCAAGTTATGTCAACACATTCGTTGACATCTTCTGCACCCGGGTCGCTGACGACGACATTATTACTATCCTCGTTCTTAACCTTAAGATT
The DNA here is from genome assembly GCA_014871385.1 of Ceratodon purpureus. NCBI lineage: Eukaryota > Viridiplantae > Streptophyta > Bryopsida > Pseudoditrichales > Ditrichaceae > Ceratodon > Ceratodon purpureus. The sequence goes on along the minus strand of CM026428.1, from coordinate 14,239,452 downwards.
AAGGTTAGATTTTAGTAATTCTTTATATGTTTTAGAATCCAGAAAATTTTATTACACATTTAGATTTAGATAATAAATTCAAAATTGAGTGTCGTAATTTGATAACACATTACACATTTACAAGATACAAAGATAACACGATTAAACATACCATCGTCTGTGTTTGAGACTGGACGTACGCGTCCCAACTCAGATTCACCACACGATCCAATTCTTCACTGTCGTCCTCCTGAAGCTTGCTGCGAACCTCTACATCCTTCTCATACTGGCGCTCAAGTTCCACCAGTTTCTCGTCCTCAACATACTCTACTCCGAATTGACAAAACTCTGCAAGAAATTAGAAAACAGTTATAAAACATTTAGAATAAACAACTAGAGCAGAATAAAATTACACAACTAACTACTACTAGAAATTTCAAACAAAAATAAGAAAAAATAAAAAGCAAAAAGAAGAGATCAAGCTTACCAGGTACAACATCGATCTCAGTCTTGATGTCGGGAACTGCGTTGCTCCGTTGCTGTAGATTGTATGATGGGAGAACGAGAATTTTCGCAACAATCTCCACGTCAGATGAACTATCGCTCTCTCGCAAACGCTTGGATCCAGTCATACTTCCTGACAAACCTTCCCTCTACAACACATTTACAACACAAAATTAGTTCAAGTGAAAAAATATCAATAAACTTAACTAATAAATCAGACAAAACAGATAAGTAAAGATCCACGGAAAATAGATAAGTAAAGAAGTACAAATAGAGAAACCAGTACGAAACAAACCTGATACTCAGAAGTTTCGTAGTAGAAGTCGTAGAAGCATAACCAGTCGCAAAATAACCTGCAAATCCAGACACTAAGTATTAGAAAACAAAAACAGAAATACGAATAAATTACAAGAACACTAAGTCTAAACAAGAAACAATACCGAATAAAACACAATACAAACCTGTATAGAATGAGAGTCGTCGTCCTGCGTATAAACCTCCTTGACAGAACACACTCACACAAATCCCTCAAAGAAAACAGAAACGTCCAAAGAGACACACAGACACAAATCCCTCAAAAACACAGACACTAACAAATACGCAATAACTCCCTGTGAAACGCAACAGAAGCAAATCAAAAGAAAGAACAACTACAAAGACAATCGACCTAAACTACAATCGACCAAACCCTCGCCGCAAACTATGGACCAAACCCTCGCCGCAAACTATGAACCAAACCCTCGCCGCAAACTCTCTCCAAAACCCTCAACGCGAACTCTCTCCAAAACCCTCGCCGCATAGCCCTAAATCAAACAGCGACAACAAACTGCCCTAGAAACACGACGCTAAACAACAAAAGATAGCAAAAACGAAGAGCAACACACCTACACAGAAAAACAACGCAAAACTACAAAACAACTAAAACAGACACAAAACAATCACAAAAACAAATCAAAACACACAGCGACCGCAACACACGGAGAGTCTCTCTCGCGCGCGAGGGAAATGAAAAAGGATCTCAACGATGGCGGACTCAGACTATATACTCCTGGTTCGACGGTCCGGATCTTTCAAGAAACCCTAGTCGATCCGGGCCGTTGAATAAACGGCCAGGATTAGGCAAGATCAATCGCACGGCTCCGGAGCTTCAGCCATTCATCATCCACTGAGATTCCAAAAAGCATCCACTGAGCTTTCATTCATCCTTTGGTACACGTCAGCAATTACTACGTGGCAAACCGGGTGCAGGCGAATAAATGGACGCCACGTGGACCGCGTTGAGTTGTTCTTTGTCCCATATCGATTGCCAGTTAACACTCGGTGGTCGATATATACTTTGCAATTTGTTACCCGCTCAAATCAGGGCAATTCATAGATCTGTCGTGCGCGTGTGTGATTCTGACAGATCTCCGGTTCGAAGCTCGCTGCTGGCTACAGATACCCGCCAGTACAGTACACATCGCGCAATTGGGCTGGAAATGTGAGATAGAAATTGAGCAAAGGTGAGTCGCTTGGAACTATTTTTATTTTTCAGTTTATTCGCATTGTCCCATATGGTTTGTGCTCATCGTGTTTGCAAACATATATACCACAATATGTACCTACCTCGTATTAATAAGGGATTGGACATGCCGGGGATCATATTGATAGGGATGAGTGTGATTATTGTACCGGCGGGTATCGATTGACCCTGCAGGGTGTTGACATGATTATCAATATAATTCTGATTTTCGCAAACTTTTATTTTCAGTACCTGAGTTTACTTGTCCCATATTGTTTGTATTGCATAACATTGCGATTATAAATATGAACACGAAATCCAATTCAGTATCGAATCAGCCCACTGAGCTGATCGCAGAGCATTGAGTGTGAAATAATATTAGAAAATTGATTGAATGAGCGCATTGTCTGTAATGCGTTCTTTGGGATGAACATGGTAATGTTTACCCTGACACGTGGCAGTGCTGGATTGGCTGGTGAGTGAATCAAGTTGAGTTTTTCAAAATGTTGAAAAGCAATCCCATATTGTTTGCCATTGAGGAAAAGTCCATATATAAATGGTTTGCATTGAGGAAAAGTCCATATATAAATGGTTTGCAGAAATCAGAATCTTGTGTATTACAATCTTGCTTAGTGCTTCACTGGGCGGATTCAGATTGTAATGAATCAGGTTTTTCACGGGATGCCAATGTGGACACGTGGCTATGAACATTTAAAATCCATCTTGAACAGAAGACGAATCAGAACATCCGACAATTTAAATGTTGCGAACACATCGGTCCAGGGTTCGAAACCTGACTCCGTGGGAAATGCGGGCAGCTGCGTGGCATCAATTGTAACGCAGGGCAGTCGTTCGGGTACATGGGCAGTCGTGTGGGCAGGCGGGCAGTTGTGTGGGCAGGCGGGCAGTGGACGGGTACACTTGGGCAGCGTGGTTTGACGTCGAAAAAATCCAATGTGAGTTACGCAGGGTGATCCCCCCCCGTCGGGGCTCACGCGATGGGAGGCCCCGTTCGCAACGGGTCGGGCTACGCCCTACCCCTTTTGCGACGGGGGCCTCCCATCGCGTGAGCCCCTACCGGGGGGGGCTCACCCTATACAAAACAAACTCAACACTATAGCTTAGCTTGTTCGCCATTTCATCAAGTGTGATCTCGGTGGGTTGCTTACAGAGACTGCAATACTTGTCCCATACAGTCTGCGAATGCTAGGTAGAATGTTGCGAGGAACAAGTTGCGAGGGTAGGAATGGCCAAAAGACCATGAGCTGTATCTGTTCTTATCAGTTTTATGTTGAATTCGAGTCGCATGATATTACTCTAAACTTTGTTTTCCCGTGATGAGGGCGAGGTTGATCTGTTGCTGCCCGAGTCTACATGTCTTGTCTTCATTTTGTACTACCTCCTTAGCTGTCGCAGCCCTGCAAGCCCCCCTCTTCCGAAGGACCCAAATGAAATACATACTGAATACCAGTATCAATTCATTGGATCATTCAAGTTACTGTTCAATTCAATGTATTATTAATCTTCAATGTTTAAATTTTCAAGTATTCAGTGCACATCCCGTAGTAGAAAAGAATCACTGATGCTAATAGGTTATGATCTTCGGATTCGGTTTTAGTGGCTGGACCAAAGTTGCACCGTCGGAAGAGCCAAGGGCAAAATGGTCGAGAGCACAGAATGTCGATATACTCAACGTGGAGCTTGCTACAAGTGCAGCAGAGATTCCGAAGTATTGGAACATCCACGTTAGCGTCTGGCCACCGCACTGTATCCTCTTTCATCGTTTGTCATCCATTTAGCATGGCTCGAATCGGAATTATGGACTAATCTTAGTTTTGGGGTCTTGATAATTGCATTCTAGAAATGCTTCAGTTGGCTTTCGTTTACATTATCTTCTCTTGTATGACATTGTACTTCAGGACCGATGTGAGGGATTTTGAGAGTTTTCTGCATTTCTTAACTTTATTACTTTCAGATGTTTATGAAAGACTAGTTGTGAAAGGGAAGAGACCTGGATTCCGGCAGCTCCTTGCAACCCAAGTTGTGAGCGCCGTTTGGCATGTAAGTACTTCCATTTTGCTTAACCTCTTGTAACATGCTGCCTGATTCAGTTAGTGGGGTGGATGGTGTCGTTTGTGAAAATTTTCAACATTGTTAATGATAGTTTAATCATCCCTCTTTGCTCTAAATCATGAATTTCACCTTAACGTAATACTAATAGAGTGTCGATGTTCGGGACGCAGGGATTGTACTCTGGATACTTCCTGTTCTTCATCAACAGCGCACTCATGATTGCAGGCGCTCGAGGTAAGCTTCTCCTTTCATTTCTAGTGTCTCTTGATGCTGTTCCTTGTCAGTGGTTGAAGGGTCTAAGCTGTGATGAACAAGAAAGTCTTGGTGGATTGAAGTCATGAGCATCAATGTTGTCACAGATGTTCGATACTGCAGTGATCTACAAATTGCAACAAGCCATACCCAAGAGCAACTTCTTGGCTGTGAACTTGGCAACTCTGTTTGGATTCTTCTACACTGCATTCGTCCTCAACCTGACTGTCGTGGGCTTTTTGGTCAGTGCCTCATATCCTCTTTGCACAATTATCCTCTCTCTCTCGCCCTCGCTCTCTCTTCCGGGAAGAGAACTCAAACGCGACACCCCACCCAAATGCGACATTGGGAACTCATTTCCTAGATTTAAGCAGCGTAAATCCACTATTTCTATAGAGAATGGATTGATCAACTTTGATCCTTCATAACCACTATCTTCGTAGGGCTTACAATTCTGTTTCCAGAATTTTGCAAGGGCGTAGATAAGTAGGGAATGCCGGTTTTGGGTAGTTTTGGGGATGGTGACGCTTTCGGATATACGTTTCTTACGGTAAGGATGGCGGCGAACACGAGGATGAAAGTAGCAAAATATTACATCCAATTCAACGACCCTGTGATGGCAACGATGGTGGATGAACGTGATATAGTGATCATCTTATTGTTCATCCGAAGTACAGCTGGCGGGTGCTGTGGTTGGTCTCCTCGCCATGGATGAGGTTTTATTTTCATCAGTATGGGGCCGTTTGTTGCTTCTTTGACCTGACCTCATTATTGGGTGAGACTTGGGAAATTAGTCCGGAAGCAGACCTATGTTGAAGAAATCTAAGGTAGACAGTGCTAAATCCGTGCATCTCCTTAATCCGTGCATGTGGTTTGAGCAGAAAAACCACGCACTGCAAGACTCAGAACCAACCTAGTAGTGTTTGCAAGTTGTATACACTCGCAGTTGCATGTAGGAAACAAAGTGGGTGGATTTGTATACCACGATGGCCAGTTTTCACCTTAGTCTTGACTGTCAATACTAGCATTAGGGCATGTCTATGGGGGATTTTGTTGATTTCACTTTGAACATTTTTCATTAATTGAGGTGGTTTGATATGCTCATGTGAACACTGCCTAACGAATTGTCTTTTTCTTGCAAGTATGTGAATTTTTTGCAATTATTTATGTTTGATTCAAGTTGTGCAAATCCCTTAAGTGCACGGTTTAAGCACCATCTACCTTATTCTATTGATGAGGGTTGATTTCTCCATGTGAGCTAGGAGTTCAGACTATGCCCAAGTTGAGAGGACAGCGTCACGACTGTTACTTTTTTGGACCAAACTAAGATACACACAACTATAACTGATAACTTAAGCATTTCAGCATAGTATATCTTGGGTTATCAAGGAGGAGTTATTTTTTGTATGTAGGAGAATAAGGTTCATGAAGAGTGAGAATTTTTTTTTAAAATTAATTAAGAAAAATTAGAATTATTACAATTTTTTTGTTCAAAAGTTGGTCATAATCCATAACCAACATATAGCTTCACCCCATGACCGACAACAACAAGAGTAATGAACAAACATAAGATTGTCTATTTCCGTAACACTCACAGAGGCATTCTATTGGAAGACGCATCCTAAATCTCCTGTTCATCAATTATCTCTTTCTGGTTTTCCAATTCACAGCAAATATGAAGTCTAGTGATCCGTGATGGGTGTGTTATCGGTTATGGGTGTGTATACCTTATGTCAAGAGGCCAAGCCTAATGAAAAAAGAATTTGATCGACCTCTCAAGGGAAGTTTGGATTGAGCATTTTGTTCGACCTAAATTATTGCTTGAGAGGCCTTAGCACCATGATTTCCTTAAAGTGTTGCCAGCTAGGTTCTTTTGAAGGTGATGTCCTTTGGACATTGGCCTATGAAGGCCGAGAGGCTAGACTTTGGACATTTCATCATTTTCATTGGTCCAAACCGACAGCCTTTGAAAGTTTAGGCATAGTTTGAACCGGCCCATAGTGCGAGATGGAGCTGCATGAGGATGGTGTCATGTTTCATCAACCTTGATGACTTTAATGGAGGTTTCAATGGATTGTGAATTGAGATTTTGGAATTACTGGGCATTTAGAGGATAGAAGTTAGAACCATGTACATGGTCAAAGTAAATGTAAAGGGGGTCAAAGGTGTTTCTGCTTTTGGTCTTCCATTGGAATGAACATTCAGTGTCAAAAATACTATTAGAAATAAAGGCAGTCAAAGAGTGACAATCACTTAGAGATTTTCAATTTCTTGATGCAACAGTGAGCCCTCGTTATCCTTCATTAAAAGCTTTAGTTGAAGACTTGTTTGCAGAATACACCTGACAGAGGATGTTACTTCTTTAAATTGCTGAGTGTGGAATACCCTACCGGTTTTGAGAATGGAAGGCTACACATTTAAAACCATTGGCAGTTGTAGAGATTTATTCCTTGCTAGAATAGATGTCCTGGAAATATTGTAATACTATACAGTCATAATATAAGATACTAGAATATTAACTTCAACACTGAACATGTGGATTATTCGATGACTCGGATGTAAGTAGTTGTTGAAGAGTTCACAATAAAGTTGAGTTTCACAAATCAGAGATTCAACAAAGTGTAACAATGTTGATTCCACTATTCCTGCTTTTAACTGCACAATGTATTGTACGTGCTGTAGGCATGTTCTAAAATACAAATGATTATTCACATCACTACGAATCAGTACAGAAGTACTGTAGTATAGTGAACCTTTAAAAAAATTATTTATGCTCTTCTTTCAGTTCAGTATGAATAGATCCCGCTTAATCTTGCTGCGAAAAATGAATGCATATAAACTGCGACGTTCAAGAAAACCAAGGCTAAAATGGGCATATCTGTATTGCCTTGTTTCTGCAGAACCAAATGTCAATCCCTGTCAAATACTGCTAATAGCTTCTGCAACTTCAGCTAGTCAAGTTAACATGATGTAACCATAATGCTTCGATTAACATATAAAAGCAGACAGAATGGAACTTTATAGGTGCTGCTTACTAATGCGGTAATTGATCTAGACCTTAAACCAGGACCAGTGGGTTAGTGTCTGTACCTGTGAAGTAGTCGAGAAGTTAGAGAGTCGCAGCTTTGACACCGGTTTTCAAGGAGTAAGACGATGTTTTATTTGACCAGGTATCCATCCGTGGTGCCTCCTTTTGCCCTCGCGAACAAGAATTGTACTTCAGGCAAAACTTGTGCTGATATATGCACCACAAACGCTCTACACCTTGAATATAGAATCTCCAGCCTGTCAGGTTAGTCATAGTTCAATCAATGTGATTGACGAATCTATAAGCTTGCAAGAGTCACAGATATCTGAGCATTGAAAAACTCCGTCCATGAGGTCATCTCATATTGATTTGGATCGTCAGCAAGGTCAACTCTCATTTCTCATCTACCCTGCAGACTCAAAAGGTAATCCATTTTTTTTAAATAAAAAATTGCACTGCCTTATAGGATTGCACCCAATGAAATCGCATTTGTATTGTCACCAACTTAAAGATTCAAAGTATAGCAGAATCGCTACTCGTATTTGGAAGTAGACAAAGCGTAAAGCAGTTCCCACAGGGAGACGTGAGAATTTTCAAGGTTAAACAACCATCAATTTCTGTAGTCAGGGCTGGTGCTTAATTTAGAGCAAGAATTACATCACAAAGAGGATATTCAAAGCTTAGATACGTAGACACACCTCCAAATGTCACGAGGGGTCAGAGTTCTTGAGAGGCGGCATCATTTTAACAAAACCTCCACAGCAAAGCCTTGATGCACTCTTGAACTCAGCCAATCACCGTAAAAATATCAGTTGGCTCTACTTGAGTCCTTACGAGGTACCACCACGGCCTTTAGCTGACGGACAAGCAAGCCACAGGCTAGCATTCTTGAGAATCTCAAGCTTCCAAGGGTGGTCCAGATAAATTTCCAGTCAAAAGCACGTTAACAAGTGGAAATCCCGTCCAATAAAAAATACATCATTCTTATATCATGTTCCATGACTTTTGTATCCACACAGCAAACTACGCATAAGGGTATCAACGGGCCCATCCAGCCTGCCGCCGTAAGACAATCCTAGTTTCCTGCTTGGCATCAAAGTATCTTCTGCCGACCATATATTCATCTTCCTGAATCAAGCCCAACCCTCGCACTGAATGTGTTGCAAAAGTTACTCCTTAGCTCCATACAGGTCAGATAAGTATACTAACGAGTAAATTAACACAAACGAGAACAAAACTGCAAGAGCGCAAAGACTGTAAACTTAGAAGTGCTAATGGAAGGCAGGAGGCCCCTAACACTCTTTATTGCAACTTTGAACCGTTGAACATCAAAATCAGTGGGACTATGGATCTACATCACAGGAAATGATGCGTCAGGCATTAAAATCAAGAACAGAATATCCACTTAAGAAAGTGTTACACATACAAGACCGACCCAGAGCTGAGCCGCTTTCTACACGTTGGCAGAGCAACCGTCACCACACTTGGCAACAAAATACAGGTTCTAATTCTGATCGCTGAATCTACTATTTGCTCACTATGAAAACAAGTACAAAGGCAAATCTCATGCTGCTTATTTACAAACACAGAAAAATCTTCAATGGAGAAGAAATTGGTTACGAAACCTGTAGCATGGGCCTTTTTCCCAACCGCTTTATCTCTCGATCCATACGACCGGTCAACATCAAGACAAACATCTTGTAATCGCAGAAAAACGACCAGATTGGATGGCCGAAGGAGGCCGGTGTGTTGCCTTCAATAAAGAAATGACTGTACCACGCAAGGCCGTATCCGAAGACAGGAGCAAAGAACAACAGCCACCATCTTATCACAATTGCAGCTATAAAAAACAGCGTTGCGAATCCAGTCGCACAGAAATGCCATCTCCGAGTTGATGCCTTAGTGTGCTGGTTGACATAGAAGGGCCAAAACTCTTCAAAACTCCTGAAATGCATTTTGGCAACACTCTTTTATCATACGGTCACGTCGTCTGCTCCTGCCACAGGTTCAAAGATTCACAAAGGCAAATCCAATCAGCTCCCCTCCCATAACTACAGATGATGCAAATAGTTATACTTGACAAGACCAACCGTCCAAGACTGCCATGCTATCAGAGCACTCGCATCGAATCCATGTACATACCATAAGCAGCACGTCGAGCACATCCTCAACGACATTCAACAATCATGGCTCAGAATACCTCTTCCATAAACATTCTTATTACAGTTTCCAAACTGATTGCGACTGAACCCAACACACCTAAAACATACGCTAACATACAGAAATCATGCGGAAAGAGCACACAAGCACTAACATGAAAGACAAACGAAACCAACTTCTCAAGATTTCAAGCAATCAGGGATTATAGTAGCCTACTAGCAACAACTCTCTACAAAACTCTCTAACAAATCGTCAGTGCAATAAAAAACAGTACAAGAATCACTGCAACAAAGAACAACCAAAACAACCTCCTTGACTCAGATTAGGTTTTCGACACTGAAATCCCATAACACAAAATCAAAAGACACCATCATTTACACATACAACCAAGCTACAGATAACCTCTTCCAGAACTCACAATGAAACCAAATCACATCACAAGGGGAAAAAACACGCCCAGATTACCAAAATTCATGGGAAAAACCCTAATTCGGAAAAAACGCTCCCAGCATCCGCACAACCCTAGAGCACCATCACCGAAACCTCAGCACCAGCTTCCAATCCAACAAAAGCCCCCAAAACGCACCCCATCTGACACTGCCCACAACACAACGAAAAACCCAATTGAGTACACGTTTCCCAAATGGGTAATCACGAAAGAAGTACAAGTTAGGGTTTGGTGCTCACTGCTCCCTTACCTTCTCGTGCTGGCTCAAAAACACCGGTTGTCTTCTCCGGTGCCGGCTCTGTCTGGTGAAGGCTTGCTTGTGAGATTGCTCTCCTATGACAACTTAGCATTGAATTTCCGTCGAAAAAGTTTGCAGAATTGGAGGACTAAGTTAGGTTAGTGATCAGAAACTTGTGATGAATTGGAATCATGGGTAAGTTTTTCAGATGATTTGGATGCTGGAACTTATGAGCTGCCTGCATTAACTTATTTTATGGATTGGAGAAAAGCATGACATCGGTGACATCACTCACTCCAGGATCATCTTCTACAGTGAAGTTGTGATGTTGCCATGCCAGGATTAGGGTTTCAAGGTTGGGGAAGGACTCATGTGAAGAAGAAGTTTAGTTTTGTTTCTTTTGACACAAACAAGCAATCAGTTTGTTTGTTGATCATGATTCATTGCGAAGGAAGGAGAATTGAAGGACTAGGAGTTTTGGAATTAGCACAGAGTGTGGTTTTGGAAGCACACACAGTGTTTGAAGATTGGAAGTTACTGGAATGAACTTAGAATTTAGGTCTAAGGTAGAGACACCTAAAACCGACCGGTTGAGAGATTTCCCACTCATATTGGAGGTGTATAACTTGAGAGAGATTTTTCCTTGAAGGGGAGATAGGTTTAAGGAAGAATGCAACTTTAAATTTCATGCTTATTTCAATATTTGATTTACTATGAATTTTTAAAGCCATTTTCTGTATATTACATGTAACCGATAAGTAGGCTCACCTAAAACCGATCACCATGACACCAAAACTTGATCACTCTACTACTATCAGAACATTCACATATAATTCCCTTTCTACCAATCATACTTCAAACTTTCTTCTTAGATCTCCTAAGATTTTAAATTTGAAAACTTGTCGGAATTGGAGAGGTCTATTGATTGGTTATGGAGACCCGGTCGACTATGGATGCTTCAACCTTAACTACCACCATATTCATTAAATTCATGTACCAATTCTGATTATGTTTATCTGATTAAATAGTGTGATTTTAGTTCATTTTTTGTCTTATTTGATTCATATAGGCTACTACTGTAAAGGGGATGGGATTGGAATAGCCAATTTGATGAATGTGGTGATTTTTGCTTGGTGTGATGATTTAAAATAGTTTTGTTGAAAGATGAGTGTAACCCCTAATGTCAAATGCCCTCAAAACTGCAAAAAAAACCCTCAAAACTGCCTTCTTTAAATGCAAGGTGCAATATTTTTATTTTTGATGTGTTTTTTAATATGCAACCGTAAGATCTTGTACCTAACTTGTATGTGCATATGTATGTCAAATCTTATATTCAAATTCTTTTCCAATTGTGAGATTGTAATGTTTAAAGATGCAAAAAAGATTTTTTTTACTTGTTGAAAAAAGGATAATTGGTAAAATAATTGATATGAGGCTCTTCAAATTCTTGTTTTTAGGTGAGTTAGAAACATGCCTTTGCAATTTTTATCCTCATAGTATCATACGACCTATAAAACCTAAAGAATGCTTGATTATTCACATAGAGGTATTCTGAAATTCAACTACAAAGGCCAATCTTTGACAATAAAAAAGGCATTTGAAAAATAATTGGATTGAAGATCCAAACAGTGAGATCATGCCTCAAATTCTTATTTACTTGAACAAAAAACAAAACTTGGAAAAAAGTAAAATCTCAATTTTTGGTGAATTTTTGAAGTTTCTGCAATTTAATTGATTTTGGGCAGTTTTTGAGAATAAATGAGCATATACCGAAGTTTGGGCAGTTTTAGGCAGATTTCAAATAGTGTTTTTAAACATTGAATGTGGATATCTCCTAAAGTATGAGGAATTTTGAAGCATGAGATGACTTTTCGGAAAAGTATGAAAAAATCTACAATCTGCCAGAAGTAGAAACTTCATTTGATCAAATTGCTTATTCTTGGACCATCTCTCCTTTACATGTTTAGAAATATGCCCAACTCTATAAACTTTTTAGTAGGCCCTAACCTTTCTAAAAAAACATAATATTGCATTATGATCAAAAATTGACAAAATCCTCAAGTTATATATCCCTTTTCACATTAGAGGGAGTAGTTATGTACCTCTATTTCTTTGTCCCGGAGACCTTTATTAAAGGTTTCACGGTGGAACATACAGACATTTTATTAAGGTTGGTCTCCAAAGGAGACCGAAGTTTCTTTTCTTCTCTTCCCCTTTCACATTGGGATACTATTGTAAGATTATTATACTATTGGGCACCATCCTTTATACCTGTTGATCTTTTGTGAATTAATTAATAATCAGCATCAACCAGTGACTTGTCTCATGCAAGCAAAGAGTGAAAGGACCACCGTACTGGCCGGCCTGTACTTGTTAAGAACTTGCATCTGAACATGCCAATGAACATGCCCATGAAAATGCCAATGAAAATGCCAATGAAAATGCCAAGTGCAAGTCTTCAAGGACACCTGCCAAACCAACATAAAAGTCTACCACAAGGTGTACAAACTCCAAGAAATACCGCGTAGGCTCAAAAACATTCAACACCTTCACCTCCAAAAATCCTCAACGACCATAACCAGGAATCCATATTCAACGCAAACCATGACAGATCGTCATAATTAATAACATCTTATCCGTCAAACCAAGTCACCTTTCATTAAAACATATGGAAAATACTCCAAAAACATATGGTATGTAAGCACACTGCACTTTGGGTCTCTGCCATATTCTTGCTATATATGTTGCCTGATCTTGGATTCATCTCTTCATCATTTCATCTCACTCGCTCTGGAAACTTTTGCTAGTAAGTTAGTTGCCACTCCACTTTCACCTCCTTCAGAATTAAGTTGAGAGGCAAACTTAATTCTGATGGAGACACAAATTCAGAATAATTCTGTACAGTACAATCTACTATGCTTGACTTAATCCTCATGTGAGAAGGGTCATCTTTGAGAAGAATCAGTCTAGAGTGTGTATTTGTCTTTGTACCCGTTGAGTAACCTTTCAAGTTTTTTGCGGACATGACAGAGAACAAGCCTTCATGCCAATTGGAGGTGTTGATGCAACAAGCGATGATCAGTACCTCTGGGCGGTTCAAAACTAAACTTACGTCGAGGAAGCTTGAATGGAAGAAGTTTGACGTCGAACAATTCTCGGAACCGAGGTATCCGAATTTATACACTGGATCAGGTTCTGAATTAGTTGAATCGTGGGTGGACAGCGTCGAATATGGTGTCGATGAAGGCAGTACTACGACGACGACGTCAAATTATGGTTCTCAATGCTTTGATTCTGTATCTTCAGAAGAAGTGTTTCTTCAAGAGCAGGTTCCGAGTTTAGCCCAGTTCCAAACTCTGAGTTCAGAATCTAGCATGCGTCCCATGCAGCCTTCGAGTTTTCAACAAGAATGGGAAATGCTGAGACAAGCCAGAGGTTGTTCCGATGATGTGATGGACGTCCAGGGTCCGCAATTTGTCGATTCATCGCAAGTTATGTATGGTCGACAACTACCTGCAACGCCTTGGATGGATCATGTAAATCATGAATCAGCAGACGTACCTCCCCTGTCTAATATGACTAGTGAGTATGTGGAAGAGAATGCTGATGAGTATGCGAGTACCATGTCAGTGTGGCGGCTAGATGAGCAGATGAGCTTGCAGATCAACACTACTGGCATGTCACGGCATGTAAACATGTCTGACGTGATGAGCGTGGAGACTGGCGCGGAAAGTGTGGACATAAGAGACACTAGAGATTCTCCTGCCACTCCAGACGTTCGTCCCGAACATCGCCTAGAGTGGATTAGACAATTTCTTGAGATTGGTGTTGACGAAGCGGTGGCGGGACTTGGACAATCCTCGGACATTACGGGTCGAGGGTGGCGGGTCATGGTGCGCATTGTTTGCGCTTGTAGGAAACTCTCAAGAGAATTAAGGACCAAAAGATTGCAAAAAACTACGCCGGTAAGAGTTCAGCTAGTAAAATCAAGTGCTCTTCTTGTCGCTCTAGGAAGGATTATTTTTCTATGTGCAGTTGTCTAGATCTGGTTGTTAAAGTGATGATGTGTTGGCTAATCCTTCCAAGCTAAAATTTTCACAGGGCGTAGTCACTGTAAGAAACAGATCCAGAATATTTTCAAAGGCCCGCAGCCAAATCTACAAGGGTGTTCGAAGACGAAATGGGAAGTGGGTGTCTGAAGTCAGGGTTGGCCAGACAAGTGAGAAAGTATGGCTTGGTTCGTTTAACTCCGAAAAAGAGGCTGCGCTTGCTTTCGATGCGGGTAGATACCACTGCAGCGCGAAGAGGTGTAGAGATTTCAACTTTTCTGGATTTCTCAAATTACTTGGGCCTCAGATGAACCTGCGTGATCTCTCTCCTAATGATCGAAGGAGGACAATTCAGAGGTTGGCAGAGGATCATGCTAAAAACTATGCGTTGTTAGAGATGTGACAAGCTCACTATTGATGAAGCCATTCTTTTGTCCATTTTCATTGTGAAGGAAGAGCATCGAATATTTATGACCTTGTTTTAAAAATAGGACCTGTTATTAGCCATTATTTGTGGTAGTTAGATTTGGAGGGCAGATCTTCAAGGTTCTACTCGAAGAGTAAGTCTTCACGATGTTTGCAACGAAGTACTACTTGCTTCCTCATTTTGCAGCTGATCAATATTTTGCAAAATGACTCGATTACGATTGAGACGAGGTTCTAAGAGCTATCTCTGACCAACCCTAGCACATTCAGGGTTTTCAAGAGCTGAGGAAGTTGCAAAGCGGGAAACAGGAGCTTGGTTTTGTGCTGAGTCCTCTTTGAAAGACAAGGTAAAGGACGACATTCAGATTATAGATCTTGTAAAGATTATGGCCATTTTTTAACATTTTCACCATACCGAACTAAGTGAATAGTGAACTAAAACAGATTTGTGTATTTTTATCAACCTCAAAATGAAGTGATCTACACACCTTTTAAGACCTGAATCTGCTTATGCAGCAAGGACTCACGACCTGGAAAGAACCACCATTTCTTATCATGCAGGTATGTAGAACCTGAGTTGTTTGTTGCTTATACTACAATGGTATTCCTACTCTGAGCCGTTCTTGCATTGACGAGGAACAAATGTGCTCTCCTAACATAATACCCGCAGCGTAAAACAATCTTCAAAGTTCAAGCATGAAAGAATCTCTGATTGCCAAATGTCTGGTACACCAAAACTATACATGAGCTACTTCTATACTACTCTGCCGAAGCGGAACGTTTTCATAGACCCGCTGCTGTGTAACCTGTATCTTTCCGTAAAATCTATTGTACTCAACCAGAGGATAGATTTAAAAGTGGGGTACTATATCCTGGTCATCCTGTCTTCAAGAATCTGATAACAAAGAAGTGAGTGTCCTGTGGAATGACTAAGGAACAGTTTCCGATTGAGAGAAATAATTTACAGAAGAAGAATCCATAATTTAACTCCAGAGGTATACCCAAACTGACGAAGAACTCTCTATTGAATGTGCCCAATTCCCTTGCAGGTATCTGAAATGGCATAAAAACTTTTCCAGAGTCTTTGTTGTCATCAAGGAATGGGTCCATAATTTATCATGAATCCTTCAACCTTTCGAGTTTTGAATACTGAGACCGATTGGGCAGTCGCACTTTCACCACCCTTAATCTCATAAAGACTCTCCTCCTTCGACCTGTTGCCGAGCGAGATAATGTTCTCTGCGTTGTTTCTGTGATGCACAAAAGAAGGGTATCAATGCTAGTAGGTGCATAAAGAGTAGAGATATGTCAAACAGAAAAGTTAAGGAAATCTGCATGCAAGGAGACGTACTTGAGAAAAAGCAACACAATGATAAGAATTGATAAAGTCTTTACAAAAGAATTTAAATACAAATCCGCTAACTGCCTACAGAATTAAAGTAAGTATGTAGAAGTCTGACTTCAAAGCTCTAACAACAAGTTATAAGAAATGCTCTAAAATTCTCTTAAAAAATTTATCCTAAAATCACATTAAATTGTGAATTTTTAATTTAAAATAATATAGATATATGGTCTGCTGGCTTATCTAGAGAGACGTACCTTCAGGTATCCCTCCTATTTGCAGTCCCGCCGAAGCCTGGACAACAGACAAGAGAGACACCTCAAGGATCTGATCATTCGCTGGCATATAACGTAACCTACTGGAGGGCTAAAATTTAAAAAGAAATTCACTCTAACGCCGTAAAATGGTTTACAAACTCATGCTAGATTATGAGATATTACAATGCATCACAACATACCCATTCATCAATCACAAGTCCCTTCTCGACCATTCCATTCTTTGGAATCCCCTCTTTCTCGGGCTTCATGCGAGCCGCTTCAGCTGCTTCAGCCTCTGCCAGTCGCCTTTGTAATCTGTTCACTTGCTCCTGTAATTCAGAAGGAGAAAAGAGGCTATCAAATAAATGGTTTTTCTATAAAGTAGAGATCAAAGGAGAACATGAAATACAACAAAAGGTACTAGTATTTCTTCGAGCAGTACCAAAAGAGCTATAATGCAAATATGAGTTGAAATGTAGCTGAGGGATTGCTTACAGGAGAAGCCTTATTGGGGTCGATGAAAACAACTCGAAGAATGCGCTCCAAAGAGACTATGTCTTTGAGCTGGTCAAACTGCAGGTATCCCAAGAAACACATGTCAACAAACGACCTTGTCAACAAACATTTTCCTTGCAAGCAAAATGCACCAAAATGCAGATACCGTAGTTGCAATTCCAAACAAATAAAATAACACAATCCCTTCAGAGCATTGTTACAGTATTCTTCGCTGGACAAGCTGTGACAAGTCTGATCCGTTGTGAAATCTACCAGCAATGATATGTTCCAAACCAACGGACTGTGGAAAATACATAAAATTTAGTATGTTGCACAGCTCATCAAGACTAATTCATCTTACCAGCTCTGGTGCATAATCAGTGTCCGGCTTCACTGCCAGGCTGACTATCTTGAATTTTTCTTTGGCCTTTCTCTCCTGACCTCCTGGAATTGGCTCCACAAACTTTACGACTGCAGTTCCACCATAGCACCATTACTGTAATGTTCATTATGATCAACCTAACTAATATCATCCGACTGGATGAGCGAATAATATTATAAAATTGTGATAAGACGATAAAATTCAGATCACATCGTTCACGTTAAATTCACACCATTTTACGAACAATAAGGGATACTTCAAAAATTTCAATTGTTGTCTATTAGCTGCGTGTATAGTCAGCAAGTCTGTTCTGAAGTTACAGTAAACTCTGAAACATCACCGTTTTGGCAGTAAACCCTATCAACACAGGAATTACAATCTCGCCATTACCTATGGCAATGATGCTTTCATTTGGAGCCAGCACACCACCATTCGGTCTCATGAAGCAACTCCTAGGATTAGTTGTTTGAAACTGCAACAGAAACCCATATTATCAATAAGGTGCAAATCACAACCTTGCAAAGCATGCCAAATAAGACTGAAATATTGCTCTACTATCCCGATCTCGCCCTAGAATGTATATCACCTTGAAATATTGAGGATTAAACTCACATTTCGATGCATAATACATTTGAAGCATTTTGTACTTCAGAGGACAGTCCCAACCCATTCCAGCACCCTCATTGAATGTTCAGGACCGAAACCTTGACACAGTAACAAGACAAATGTACGTTTTAAGACCCTGTACAAATGGACGTGAGAGAAGCACTAGAATACCTTAAAAGCAACATGTGTGCGGCTGACATTCTTGATCTGTATTGCACTGGAGACTTGTTTTCCTGGATCATCTGCATATGCAATAAACATTTCTCAGATTTCTGCATTCACAGTGACCATATCACCCACCTCAAACTGAAGCTGATACATTGTCACAATTTCAGAATCAAACACTCTCCCTCAGTTCAAAGTAGAAATGGCATGGACACTTAGAATATCGCCTCATACCTTAATTAATAATTAAACGCTATTATTCACTCAACTGATTACAGTGATCAGTTTAATTAAAAGATTATGAGCCTAAAGCACATCGTTTCTCGTAACATTCCAAACCGAAAGCTCCTATCAAGTAAACCTTCTCTGTAATCGAACCAGGACTACCATACCCGATTCCAGTCTGCCTCAGTAATTTTGTAACTAAACTTCCAGCAGGGGCTCCAATGTTAGATTAGTCTTATGAGAGAGTTTGGTTCCGAAACTCCATTTCACCATTAAGCTACCCTAGAGATGAACAAACATCTCCAAGTATCACGATATTGTAGAAAGTCCAAATTTAAGAACTACTCATGCAAGAGCACAAAAAAAGCAAACCTCACTTTCTAACAACCCATTAACACAATCCTAAGCCTAAACCCAAATTCGACTTCAGCCCGCAATCTCCAACACACCAGAAGAGGACACCATAAGCTCCGTTCTTAAACACAAGAAAAGAAAACCACATCAAAAAGACGGAGGTCAAAATCGAAGAAAAGGTCCCAAACCAGAGCCACACTCACACAGAAAGTACAAGTGCTTCGCAGGGTCAAGCTGCAAGCGCCTGCGAGTCAGCAACAGAGCCTTCCAAGCGGCCAACGACGACGACGTATTCACAGTTGCAGCTGCAGCCGCTGCGTACTCCGCCTCCTCCCTCATCAGCGTCTCCTGCAGAAACGGATGCTCATACACCGGCCGCTTCCTCACCGTCTGCGCATACGCACTCGTCGGCCTCACCTCCACCGGCGCCTTCTTCTCCCACAACATCCTCAACTTCCATGACTGCTGCTGCTGCTGCCCCCCCTGTCCTCCCCCTCCCTTCTCCGATGGCGCCATCGCTCCCCCCCTCCCCTCACCTCAACCCAAACAACCACCTTCCCCTCCCCTCTGTCCTAAACACCAACACCAACACCACTCAAAAACTCCATAGCTCCTCCTCACCACAACCAAAACTCCTCACTCCACATGACTCCCCCAAATTAAGTACCCACTTTATCACTCCCACTTCAACTTATTCCCAGCAAAACCAGCACCTTCATCACCTTCTTCCACAGTTGGATGACTGACTGACTCTGCACTTCTCCTCCTTCCTCCCTCCCTCCCTCCTCAAGCTCATGAGCTGGGCTTCTTCTTCACATGATGATGGCTTCAAGTACCACTCCACCCACCCCAGTTGATTATCCCCCTAACCAAAACTCCCACCTTTGGCCCCCAAGGTGCTGCCTTTTGGTATTTCTAGCTCTTCTCTCTTTTCTTTTCTCCTGAGTCCTCATGATGGGCGGGTCCCGGACATATATACCAACATGGATGGGTCCACACTGCTTGCTAGCTACCGTACCGTGGGTTCCAACCTGGCACCTGGGGGTGAAAAAAACGTGTTCAAGGGGGCGACACCGTGAACAGGAACAAAACAACCACCACCACCATCATCATCATATTATTCATCATGCAAAAAAACAGGACTCGGAAGCGTGTGTGGGGAGTCGGAATTTAATGGCTACTCCACTCCACTCCACTGCGGTTACCACGGTTACCGAGTGTTTCAGATTCAGATGCATCATTCATCGCAAGTGATCATGATCATTCCTGTCAAGGTCACTGTGTTTGCGAGTGCGAGAATCCGGGGCTTGGCTTTGGTGTCGGAGACTTGCTTCCTTCCGGAATCCGGCTCTGTCTGTATTTTTCTGAGAGGCGTGCACCTAAAACCCGTTACCTTACCCGTTTTCCGACATTCTCTGGTAGAGTGTTAGTATTTAGTTCCTGTGACGGTTTTGGATGGAATTGACGTGGTCTTGAGATTTTCTAGATTTTGAGGTTGTGAGTTTCGGATGCTGGTAGATGAAGGATCTGCACCTAGAAACCGTTACCTTACCCATTTTCCGACATTCTCTATGGCGGCTGTGGGCCTTCGGATTCTAGATCTACGTCCTTGGTAGACTGCTATGGTTTGACGGATTTGGGTGGAATTGACGTGGTCTTGGGTGTTCGTAGATTTTGAGGGTGTGGGTTTAGGAGGGTGGTAGTAGAGGTTGGTTTTGGGGGTTGGAGTGGGGTGGTGGGGTTGATAGGTGGAGTGTGGGGGGGCCCGGTGGGGATGCGGGCCCGGTGGGGGCGGGAGACTGGGCATACAGTACTGTACAGTATGCCGGTATAAGGAATGTAGGCAGTAGGATACGTGTAGAATGTTGGCACGTGTGTTTTGTCTTTCTTTTGGGGCTGGTATTGTAGAGTGTGAGAATCAGGGACGTCATCCTGGAATTTTGGTCCATGACAAGGGTCTCAGTTTTGTTTTTCTTTTTCTTTTTTCCTTTTTTTTTTCCATTTTTGGGTGGATCAAGGTATATCTTTTAATTAATGTTATTCCACTGAGAAATAATAACAATTAGGGAGATATTTATAAAGGAGTTTTACGTGGGGAAAAATGACGTATGGATGAAAACCCCCTCATTGATTCTCCTTCATTGCGTTTGATTTATACTACACATGGATTTAGATATAGCAAATGTAAATAATTTTTTATTTCAGCAACCTTCAAAAAGAGAATGTCTAGTGCCTATCAATAAGTTTAGGTTCATTCAGCTTTGAATCATAAAACCAAATTTATCAAAATATTAATAGTGATATTAGAATATATAAAGCCATTTGAAGAGTGGAATTTTACTTCTTTTTTTGGAAAATAGTTGGATCAAATATTCAAATACAAAATTTATATTGAAAATCTTTGAACTAAAAACTTCAAATAATGATATTTTGATAAATGTGACCTCCAAATTCATGATATTTTTTTCCACACAATTCTTCAAAGGATTTGCGTTCATTTCATTGAAACTTTCATGAATCCTAGATAAAAGATTTATGATCCATAGTTGTTTGAATTAATGGCAAAAAATGAAGGTCTAAATTTCAAATAAAAATAGATTTAGAAATGGTCTCTAATTATCAAAACTCAAGTAGATGTGTGGTTCAACTTATGCATTACAACTTGTCCAAATTAGACTCAAAGCTTGTAATCTTGCAATTTTTATTGGCAATTTTTTGAAAAGTTGAATGCACGTAAAATGGTTGGGTGGTTACTTTATGACGTTGGATCTATGGGCTTTTTACTTTGGTTAGTAAACTCAGGTAAATATTTTTTTCAAAATAAGGACGTTGTTTCTTTAGAAAAATAAATATAACAATCTTGACCATTCTTTCTTTAAAAATTGTCAAAGTTTTTGTTACCATGTCTAGCAAAGAACAAAGGAAAAGAAAAAATTGTTCTATGAAAGTGACTTTTTGGAGATGACATTAAAGGAAATTATGAAGTTTATTTATATTAGGAAAATTCCAAAGGTAAAATACAGATTCAACCAAATATATGGAGCCACCGTATGAGTAGAGAAACCCATTCAAGGCACCATAAATATCATTTTGAATATCCAATGAAAAAAAATATATATATCTCTCCTCAAAGAAAATTGAATTCCTTACATCACAAATCAAACAAAAAAATTTACATGTAAGCACTTTTCCAAGTTCTGAAGAAGTCCATTATTGTTGTCTTTTGGAGGTTAAGAAAAAGAGAAAGAAGAGAAACTTTGGTCCCCGAAGGAAACCGATGTGAATTAAGGTAGACAAACCCATATTCAACCAGATCTCTATAACTAGTCAGTAGACTTCTCCATTCAGAGAAGTTTCAAATTTGAGGAGATCTTTCTGGATCTTTGTGTGGTTCCTAAGAGTGATTGGTAGAAAGGGAATCATATGGGAATATTTTGATAGTAAACCACGATCAAGTTTTGGTGCCATGGTGGTTGATTCTACAGAAGCCTATGTCCACCATATGTGAGTTCAACTTTTCACTTCAAATAATTGTAATTATTTCAACATTGCGAATAAAATCATAGAAATTTTTGCATTTAGCAAGAATTTTATCTTTGTACACTTGAAAAATCCTCTTCAAATTATATACCTCAAACATATATGCTAAAATCCTTAAGTGATCGGTTTTGGGTTTATTTACCTTAAATGTTGTTTGTTCGACATCCAATCCAATGCCCACATGACCAAAAAATGGAAGCTAAGAACTACTCCATCCTTTTAAATATAGACTTTGGGGGGTTAGAGAGTACGGGAGTTTATAATGCTTCTTTCTGTCAGTCCAATTTTTGTTGGTTACTTTCTGAAACTAATGTCGGCGTACTAGAAAGTAGAAGGCAGACCTTGAAAGATTGTGAGAAAAACAGACTCATGCAACTGTAGCACATTTGGTACTGCTATGTCAAATACCAAATATATTTCACATGGTGGAAGAACTTTTTGTCCAAAAGGAATTCAAATATTCTTGTCTATCTGTGTTTGCATACATACTTATAATTATTCTTAATCAGACCAGATGGAGTTTCCACTATGATTGTAAGTGTATATAAACTCCCCCGTGATAAACCTCACCCTCGTCTTAATGACCAGGGCTCCCAACTAGGGTTCCCATTGGAGGGGGTGAAAAGCCCCCTACATTTTGCTTGTTAATGAAAAAAAAAAAAAATGAAAAAAAAATGAAAAATACATAAACTAACTAAAAATAACTTAGTGAGTCATCATAGACTAATTCAAGGTTCCAAATTCCATTTAAAATATAAAATTTACTAGAAAAAGGCCGCATGACCCCTAAAATAGAACTAGGGAGAGGGGAGGCGGACGGGAGGGCCCGCCTCGTCATCAAGACGAGGGCGAGGTTTATAGTCGAGGTATAAACTCTAGCTCAGATCTCTATGTTTGTGACCCTTTCTGTTCAATTGAAAATTTGTTAGAAATTCATGTTGTACGTGCTTCACATCAGGCTTGTCTTGATCAAGTTATTACCCAAGGCTACAAGAATGATCTAATCAATATGGACTTATTTTTTTAATGTTTCAAGATTCCATTGAACTTTGAATCAGAGGAGTTGTGAGGCCATGTGATTTTGCAATTTTGATTTTATGTTTCACCACTTGCAACCATATACGCTTTTATACAACCAATGTGAAGCTTTGTTTATATATTTTCTTCAAAACAAGAAACGAGAGCCACTTTACATTATGGTGGAGAAGTATGCCTGTCAGTCAAGACTTTTTTAACTAGTCATAGTTAATTGAGACAAAGGTTGGAATTCTAGATAAGAAGGTAAATATTAGAAAAAAATCTCAAGAGTACATGACTCATCATAGTGTAAATACTAAGAGGAGAAGTCTACTAGATAGATAATTGTAGAATTAATTAATTTATCTGATTGAAATAATTCCAAATAGATTAAAGTTTGTTTAGTGGGGAGGCTATCGGTAGATTTACTATTAGGTTGTCAATATTATTGGTTGGTTATACTATGGAAAAATTATAGAAAATCCCAGTACTTCCCAGATATACCTAGTTATGACTCAAAACGTATTAAATACAAATGACAAATTTATCTCCCATATTCTAGTTTTCAACTGGCATCTTTAATTTGTTAAATGCTCCCTTGCTCCATAGCCAACACTCCAACAGTTGCTTTACCACACACTGGTTGCATGTTGAATCTCCAATTGGCTATAATTATCTGTGTCATTGTCACTACTACAATAAAAGCCCAATCCTAAGGTAAAACATAATCTGAACTAAATTCTCTCCTTCCTTTATTCCTTTTCACATCAATCTAGATTATTCCTTCCCTGCTCATTCGGTTTCTAATTAAGATTTTATTCACTAATAGTCTCTCTATGTGTTCCATTCACCATTACTCAATTTTTCAATCTTTCATTCCACTCTCTCTTACTTCTGCTTGCAATGGGCATAATAGGCAATTCTCAATCTGATTTATTTATCACACTAAATCACAGTCAACACTACATCATCATTCAAATAGACTCTAGAACATGCACAATAGTTATTAATTTATAGTTTCTATTATCGTAGATTATCACTTCACTCACTTAACGACTCCAAATTGACAATATTATTTTAAACGCGTTAATAAGTAATAACACATTGTTAAATTTGTAGTCTCACACAATAAATTGAGTTCTCCAAAATCTACACCACTATATTCATTACATTCATCATTGGCCTAAATTGCTAATTTCCAATTTGCTACATACACACAACTTCCACACGAGGGAAAAGAGCCTTCTCTCAAAGACTACCCATTGGAGCAAACGACTATCCCTTTGTAGTAAAAGGAAAGATAGCACTTACAACTAATTGACAAATTAAACTCTTGATATCATATTTCCAGACATTTTGGAATCTAATCACCATATAATCTCTTTTACACTATGAAGACCCTTCCAATCAGCTAAAATACTTAACTAAATACAAAAATAAGCCAAATGGTTTTCCAAAAATCTATTTACTATCCACAATAACTTATTCCAATGGACAATTCTTATGGCTCTTAAAATGTTAGAAAAACCTTGAAATTAGCATTAAAGGAAGACAATCAATATATAAGGACACTATATTAGCTAGTATAGAAACGAAAGTAAAAAACTTCGAAAGAAGCTTAAAGGATCTTGGAAATGGCATTCTAAAATGGAGAATAAATTTGAGAGGAGCTAGAATAAGAGGAGCTAAAAATGGGAGTATTTGGGGTATTTTAATGAAGTTAGATTTCTTGTAGACAAAGTTTTTTGTCCAAGTCT
This sequence comes from Ceratodon purpureus, assembly GCA_014871385.1. Classification (NCBI taxonomy): domain Eukaryota; kingdom Viridiplantae; phylum Streptophyta; class Bryopsida; order Pseudoditrichales; family Ditrichaceae; genus Ceratodon; species Ceratodon purpureus. Next base: position 14,214,654 of record CM026428.1, on the reverse strand, counting down.
TTAAGGTTTACCGTGAAACTTGACCTTGAGTGAAATCCCTTCACAAAAAACCTTGCCATGGAGACAATCATGTCATATTTTAATCCATACTTGAAATTCTCCACTAAAAGAGTCTTAGCCATAGTATAAACCCCAACTGAAGAAGAGTCTCATTCTTGACCAACCACATTGCTTAATTCCTTGACTAGTAGACTTCTCCATTGCAAAGTGGCCCGAAGATTCTACTATGTAATGTATGTTTAATGTTTTAATCAGATTCTATAAAAAGATGCAAGTTTTATAAATTGGTTGTGTAAGAGTTTAAAAAACAATAGAACCAGAACCATCAGCTGTCAATGAGTTTTCTTGATGAATTTTCACTTTCTTAATGAATCTTCACAAAACATGTACACCTCAATGTAAAAGATTTACAACGTGTTTTCTAAGAAAAAAAAAAAAAAAAACTTCAATCTCTAAAGGAGACCGATGTGAATAAAGTGTTTGTTTGTTTTACCATTAAGCCAACATACTATTGATATATAATTGCAGATCATAAATTGCATTGGGTATGTTGCAAATCCAGAGCCATGCTGATATGGTGGATAGTAGTGAGGCACCAACTTAATTAGTGGATCCAATACCATTAGAGGAAATATGGGGTCTGCAACGGGCCTTTGGGTTTCCCACGTGCTTCAAAATTTGGCCATGTCCGTACACTTTATGTGCTGGCACCAATGGTGCCAGCAGGTCGCCAAATCGGCGTTTGGGGGGTCTAGCCAATCGCTGGCAGCGAAGGCGTGTGCCACTGCTGTCACCCCATTGGACAGTACGAGCAATAATGACGCTGTCAACGAGCGTGTGCCACTGTTGTCACCCCATTGGATAGTACCGGATTGTGTTGTCAACGGGCAGGATATCTACCAATGAGATTACTTAAAGAGGCATGTGTGGGTAGCAAGTTCACTTACCTTTGGGCTGTCTTACAAGGCCCGTTGGAGACCCCATATTTCCCCTAATGTTTAAGTAGGTGGCTTTATATATTATCTAGTTTTGAAACTTCAACCTTTTAATCAATTCGTTCTCAGTTAACCTCTAACTATTCTTAAAACCCAAAATGGGTTTTTGCAATTTTGGGCAGCCTAGATGGAGAAGTTAGAAGTAATATTATTTTTCAAGATTTTTACTGGTTGCTCCCTTTACGGTAAGGTCTATGTAGTAAACTTTTTGAAGCCAAATTCCAATTTTAGAACCTTCATCTAGAAATTTTAGGTTTTAAGTCCAAAACGGGCAATCTAAAATTGAAATATGTTCATAACCAAATCACTACTCAAATTCCATAATGATCCAAGTCAAAAAGTTTACCAATTTTACAAGGGCAGCCTTCAAAACTTACAAAGACAAGCTTCAAAGTTTATAGTGATTTTTGAGTTTTTCCTTTAAAAATTTGTCAAAATTCGAGATTTTTGAATTTTTCAAAAATTGTCTTTTTCAAAAATAAAAAATCAATATAGGTACCTACTTACCGTTCACTTTTTTCTTAGCTCACAAATTGTTTTTATAATGCATGTTTTACTGTTTTGTCAATTTTATACCTTCGTATAGAAAATAATTTTCATGAAGGTCTAAAAAGCGTTTTGAGTCTCTAAAATTTTGCATGAGCATACCTAACCTAGTTAGCTATATGGAAAAAAATATGACCAAAATGTTTGAGGTAACAATCTTCAAGTCTCTCTTTGCACCGTGGAAGCTTCTCGAGCAATGCCCAAAATTTTTTTGCACAAACTTTGAATGTTACAATCTTGAAAACAATAATCATCCAACGGTCAAATTTTGGAACTAGAACTACAAATAGGCTTAGATTCAAGATCTTACGGTTGAAAGTCTGTAAAAGTTTAAAAAAACATTTTACACCCTTGGAAGTGCATAGAGGTAAAAAATTGCAGTTTTGAGGTTTCAAGCTTTTAAAAACACAAGGAAAGTTAGGGGTTAAACAAGATGTTCACTTTGCCATTTGACATTCTCATATCTTACTAACATTCTAATTCCATCCCATACCCAAGTACAATAGAAAATATCAATGGTTGAATTGATATATTTATGTTAATTTGATCTTGGATTATTGAAATGGGACCTTTGGGTGAAAGTAGGAAGAATTATTATTGATCAAATGTATGGATTGTTGTAGTTGAAAGGCAGTTATTCAATGTTGATAGTTTCCAACCATGATGATTCAGATACTACAATAGATGCATGCTATCAACTTCTCTGTCTATGCCAAAGTTTGTCCATCAAATTTTCAACCGAATTTATGGCAAAAATTTAAAATTTTGGGGTTGTAGTGCTTTATTAAAATATGTGAGTTATTGCTTTTGGTTGGTTAAAGTGTGAAGCCTTAAAGCTCAAAGAAAATTTTTAAAATCTAATGGCTGAATATCTAAGAATTTAGAGGAAATTTAAAATAAATATGAAAAGATCATAGACTATAATAGAAGAAACTATCAAAGCTACAATGCCAGTGAATGCCAATAGAGTTAGTAATTGGTATATAAGAAGATCTATGGAAGATGACAAGCAATTGATAGTCCAAGGTAATTGTCTTTTATGCATATTTTAATGAAAAAATATATATAAACCCATGAAAAGTTTGGATTTCCATTATTTTCCAATCCAAACTCTTCATGCAAAAGTTCACAAAAAGCATTGCCATTTAAAACTACGAAGGATGTGGGGATTTTGACTGTGGGCTTTAGGGCCACCTCATGCTTGGGGCCGGATTTAGGGCCAATCCAAACTTTTCACATTTCAACCAATAAGATTGCTCAAATTTTTTAAATAAGGCCCAAGGGCTTTATACAAGGTCCCAACCAAAACTTCAATTTATCCTATGTAGCATCCATATGGCACTATTTTGGAGCCAAAATATTTGAGCCTTAGTGTTGCAATTGGGAGAAGGTTCCCTTGGCCCAAAATCCCAACTTAGGCCCGAACTCAGGGCCAGATTGGAGGCTGACGAGAGGTTGAATCCGACCCACCCTCCGGCTAGCCCCAGATTGTGTGTAAACTCGCCCTAAGTGTAAAACCAATTTCCAATGGCGCTTCTTCATGTCTAATCATCACAGCCTTCCAAAAAATTCACATTTGGGGCCTCCCACTGATGGCTTCTGAGTTTATAAAGATCCTTAACCTCTGCGCACACTGTGAATGACCCTAACTAATACACCTTCACACTGATACAGTACATGGGGTCTCTCTAAATCCCCCCGACGAGCGGTGCACCCGGGCAGCCTCTCGCGGGGGGCAGCCAATCTGTTGGACGGTGTTCTGTCCGTCTCGTCAGTCAGGGTTGCCTTCATCCGTGGGCTAGGTCTTCCCGCCAATTCGCTCCGCCCTAATCCTCTCCACTCCTCTCTGCTCCTTCCTGTTCCTCCTCGCTCCACCCTGCTCCTGCTCTCTACTCTGCTCTGCTCCAGTATATCCCAAGTCCTCACCGTGGTGCATCCCCAGTCCACGCTTCGATTCATTTCACACACATGCTCCATGTGTCCCACGCCAGAACCTGCACCCTCATGCCACCACAACCATCATCCCACATCCTCCATAAATGTCCCACATTTAGACTACTGCAACTTCATGTCGACAAGTGATCCAAACCTTCTCAGGACACAAGGATCGATTGATTGTCCGCTGAAAACAGTCACCTTGCCAGAATCTGGTGGCCGAGTTTGGGAAGATTTGGAGTCCAGTTTTGGACACTTCAATACGTTGTGAAGGCAGTTGGTGTGTTGGTTTTGAAGGATTGGGGAAGTTTGGGGAGGTTTGGGGAGTTTGGGATGGGGTTGCCGAAGGCGTTGGGGCAAATCAAGTGGCAAATCTCCACTTGCATCTTCTCATTTGAGGAAATAAGCCAAAATCAGTTGAGTCCTTTCTAGACACCGGAGCTGCAATTTCCACCAGCATTTTTCTTTGAGATTTTGAGAAGGGGGTCATCAGTTGCACGGCCAAGTAAAGCAAATGAGAAGCCTGTTGTGTCGAAGTTGCCCAACTCGGTCATGAGAACATCAGAACCCACAACTCCTATAAGAGTGTAGTTATCAGGATCGGAGGCTGGGTAAGCAACGGTGATGACTTTTATCCCAATTCCATCACTGCTCTGCGTGGAGAGTAGAGCAGGAGCGGGGCGGAGCGGAGCAGAGCAGAGAGCAGGAGCGGGGTGGAGCGAGGAGGAACATGAAGGAGCGGAGAGGAGTAGAGAGGAGTAGGGCAGAGCGAATTGGCGGGAAGACCCAGCCCACGGATGAAGGCAACCCTGACTGACAAGACGACAGAACGCCGTCCAACAGATTGGCTGCCCCCCGCGAGAGGCTGCCCGGGTGCACCGCTCGTCGGGGGGATTTAGAGAGACCCCAGTACATGTTTGCTGTTGAGAAGGTTATTCCCCATGATCAAATCATGTCTCAAACAGCCGCACTTCACATCAAACACCATCAGCTACAAAATGCAACTACCTCTCTTTAAAACATACATCATTTTGCCACTCCCAACTCATTAAATTGTGGTAGCTGGAGCCAATCAACACAATCAGACTTTGAGACCTACCCATCAAATGTCATCCTCCCTCTCATGATCACTCTCTTAACAACATGATTCATCACAACAGTTCAGCTCACCACCAATGCTGCACCATCATGATAATCATGCAGTCAGAATATGCAAGGTACAGACTCATCACAAACCAGTAAGTTAACACATGCCGTGATGAAAGCAAGCCCAAACCAGAGTCACACAAGGAGTATGTGTTTTTCCGGCCTGATATAATCCCCGAAATACATACAATTGTGATATAAAATAGTACAAAATTCACAGCAATTCCAGCCAGTTGTACTTTACATGACAGATCAAATCACAAATTAACGGACAGCAAACCCATTGCATTAAAATCTGGGTACATTTATGGTACATATACACACACACAACAGATCATGTGATGCTTTTTTTTCAAGATGGGGTGCAGCTAACTTGTGACTTGCTATGAAAGTGGGCCTGTGTTTTTATGAACTGCAGGTGGATGAAAGGAAAGATGGGAGCAGACTCTAGAGCTCAGAGGAATTGAAACTAGTTTCTGCTGTGACGTCTTCACTGATGGACTCCTGCATCTTGGCTCCGGTGGATTTGAAGCCAACTGCAGGCTCGCCTTCTCCTCTAGCCTTTCCGGAAGGACGAGTTGTTATCCTCTTCCTGCATGAATTGGATATCCGTTGCATAAGTTAGTCATGCACATTTTGGAAGTTTGTGTCGGGTTTTGGAGTGAGAACAACAGGTCATTTATGGAAGGGGAGAAAAGAAAATAGGAGGATCTTTTGCACACTTTATCGTTTTTGTCATTGAATGAGATTTGTTGCGAGGAAAGAGGAACTCGGTGCATCGAAGTCAACTAAGTGGATTGCTAACCGACATGAAAGGATCGGTTTCATCATCCCAGGAGTAAAATTTCAGATCTGGTTTGCATGATGATGTTTTTGAGGACACACAACGTACCTCATGGTGTAGCCCTTCTCTGGCTCGGGTTGGAAGTGGGGACCTTCGTCCCAGCCTTCGCAGACGACCTCTCCGTCCTCATTGGTGAAGCATACGATTCCGTTGGAGTCGTCCTTGAAAACCTGAACCAGCAAAAACTTGCTGATGGTCAATAAAAAATGAAAAAGAAAATGGGGGGATAAGGGAGGTGGAAAACAAGCCCTCTACCATTCAATTCTAATCCACAGTCGAACAAAGTGCACAATTGAAGTTTACTTGGAATATAGTCAAGAAGGGTAGTGGTACTGTGCACTCACCGCTGGGGTTTGCGCAGCACCGTCTCCCTCACTTCCATTACTGTTTGAAGCCGCGCGGCAAACCAAGGAAGGTCGGCATTGAGACACCGTTTGTACTCTAGTTCCTTTCACATTGAGATTCGAAGCGAGAACTACTGACGATGAACATTGCGGTAGGCACCGGTACAACAACGCCATCTTCGAGGTTCGAAAAACTTAACCCTAGCCGAGTCTGCAGTTTAGTCCTTGAAGAGCTCACTACTGAACCACCACAATGAGTACACAAAGCCCTTCACCTGCAAACATAAAACCCAGAACTTCACATCAGCAACTCCCTAATCACAGAACACAGTTCAGCTACTGATCACCTAATTATTAAAATCCCATTAGCTACATACAAGCAACTGCTACCTCTTGTAGGAATTTTGCATCGAAAACTTCAACACCCACTCACTCAGTACAGCCATCAACTTCATAGAAACAATTGCAGATAAGCAAACCATGGACACACTCACTAAACCTTGATGACACTACCGTAGGTTGTGATTGATCAATCAATGTAGAGAGAAGAAACGAACTCTGGTGAACAGCTTGAACCGGTGGAGCTAGCTTGCAAGTTCAGCTTCTGAAAAACAGTCTGTAGTGCAAACACACAATCACCTGGTGAACGAGGGATGAGAGCTTCAGGAGCAAGACCTGGAGGCTTTGTAAGCAAGTAAGCGAAGCGAAGTAGTGCCGTCTGTGATCTGGGATAAAGTAAATATAATCCGATGTGTGGACTCAAGCTTCACAGGCTCCCAAAGGCCACCTCGGATAGTATTATGGCTAACCCAATGGGGTCAGTGGGGAGTCATGAAAGTGAATAGTATTTGCACATTTGTTTTATCTCTAGAATCACTCCCACGCGGGATATTGACTGGACACGGAATCTGCCTACAAGTAGAGAGAGAGAAAGAGATCTAGCAAATGCGCAACATGCACATTCGCATCTCACTCCCGGATTCCCATTCTCCTCAATCATGAACCTGGCTTTGCTTAAAGCCAGGTTCATCCAAATCACTATTTTATTATCAACTTCGGATATGATTCCGCCAACAAGGCCTCCCGAGTGGCTTCCGAAATGATCACAGTGCACGAGAAACACTCTTTTTCTTCGCCTTTGCAGCTGCTAACCACCTCATTTGGCAGCTCCCAAGAGTGACCCAAGTGAAGCTTCAACAAGTACCCTGGCTCTTGGTGTCAATGTGACTCTTTCTGATATTTCTGCAGGGTAAAGTTGAAGCCATTTGCTCAACTCCGGAGTTATGAAGCTGTGCGCCGTGTAGGTAGCTGCCGTGTCATCTGTGCAACGTCGACGTTGTTATCTGTTCGTTGCTTTTCCCTGCCCCAACTGGGACGTTGGGACCAATCACTTTGCACTAATTTGCTGCCGTGTTGATATCTGGCTTCACTAGGATCCAAAAGATTTACATATCTCCAGTTGAATTCATTCCACATTTTTGCTTCAAATCCTTACCTGAAGAGTGGAAACCATTTGGCACATTGTTCACTTAACACTTGCAGCTATGTTGCTGAATCTTTTTTAGATACATACCATGAAAGGTGTTACAACTTGCACAGAGTGAGTGTCCTCCATCTGATCGGTTACATGTTGCGGATTTGAGTGATCATCTGTTCACTTCAATGTCCTTGAGCTTGCATTGTGGATTTATGACATATAGTTACAGTCACAGTGAGTCTGTTGTCGAGTAGATCAAGTTTACTGTTACCGGTGGAGGAACTTCAGAATTTGCTCCAGAGTGAGGAGATGGCTGCATTTTTTGGTTGAGAGCTGAGCATGGAAGAGACAGGTCCTGTGAAAGAAGAAAGGTTCAGGAGAGAATTCGTAGTTGCTATGTAGTCAGATTTGCTCTGAAAGTGCTGCTTAACCATTAATATTGCTTAATTGATGGCCGTATTGGCAGGTGGTGGGGAGATTGTAAGGCACAGAAGAAGCAAAAGTTTGATTTGGAGTCTCTTTGAAATCTTGTGATCTTCATAGTTTGTCTTTTCGCCTGATTTTAGCCTCTTTTCATGGGATCAGTCAAAGTGATCTTGTGTGTTGTTTGAATGAATTGCACTCTTGTTTTACCATTCAAGCTTGTGCATATCAATCTTTGTGTGTGGAAGTTTAGACTTGGTGTTTTACCAAAGTTTGAGAAATTGGATGGTAAAACCAAAGTACCATACATTCAAGTAACATACAAGATTACTTTGACTGATCTCATGAAAAGAGGTTAAGAATCACGCGAAAAGACAAACAATGAAGATTACAAGATGTCTAAAGATTTCAAAGTAAGTTTTGCTTCTTTGGTATTTTATTCCCTTATTCTTTGCTAATGCAACCATCAATTAATCAATTTTGATGGTTTAGTGATTACTTGATCACTTATTACGGCCATGAATTATGTATAGAAGACATGCTTAGAAGATCATGATCAAATTAGCATTATGATGGGTTTTTTTTTCCATTGCTTGAGAAATTTGATAGAATGTGTGAGACAAGTGAAATAGTAAGAGACTTCATAATGGCTTTACTTTCTAAGTACTAGGTTTGTTTGTTTTCCTCCATTAGTAAAGTGATCATTACTTAACAATTGTACTTTGTCCCTTGAAATAAAATAAATTTATTTTTCTTATACCAATTTCGAAAAGACTTCATTAAAAATATAACCATCATTGCCATCCAAGATGCCATGTATATTCTCCTCCATAAGAGAAGACTAGAAGAAACCAACTTTTCTCATAACAATATGACCAACCTTAGACAAATAAAAATATATTTTTAATAGTTAAGTTTACTTTGTTTGTGTTGGAAACAACAACACTTGTCTATGCGACACATCGTAAATGTATTGATTGGGATGTATTTTCTTATTTGCAATTGCTTACTTAGTAGTGCCAAATCAATACTTATCATACATTTGCTTAAAGAAGTCCAACATATTTCGAACTTGGACCACTCATATCAGATAAACACTCTCTTCAAACCAACAAATAAGCTCATGGCTTTATAAACACTAGACCCAATTACCATATGTAATACTACAAAACTTAGATACAAAACTTATATACAAAACTTATATACAAAACTTGTTTTGAACTTTGATTATTAATCACTAATTATTAAAATGTTTGTTTTCAAGAAGAGGAAGTAATTTCATACCTTTAAACTTCTATGTTGTGGACTTAGGCCTAGATAGTTAATCAACACCAACTCTAATTTAGTAATAGCTTAATAGACACGTCTTCAATAAAGATCAACTACACAACATTTTTATTACTTCTAAATCTCTAATTGGCTAGAGTCCTAAAATAGGCTTTTTGAAATAATAGGTTGGTTCTTATAAATTTGTAAATTGGTTTAAATGTTCTATTGCAATGTCTTTATACATGGTATGTAAAAACAACCTAATACAAGGAGTTATTTTTTTGCACTAGACATAGAAAAATTATTTATGATGCTCACAATGATTTTTCTATTGGTTGGACAACTTCTACTCTTTTACTACACCTTTCAACTACCTTTTAAATTTTTATACAAATAATTAATATTCCCAAAAAATTATTGTAGAAGATTTTCATTCTATGACGAGTCAAAGTTTTCTCATCCATTTGGGTCAAGATGCCAAAAATTTCTTTATCACGTTTAAGATAAATATTTTATATTTTTTTCTTACTTTGAGGATGAACATAAACCTTTGTATTGACAGCATAAATTCAAATTCTAAAAGAAAATAATTTATCAAAAAAATAAAATGAATATTAGCAATAATTTGAACTTATGGGCCTTGCACAATTTTCTTGGACAATTGAGTTATTTGTAAAGACATCCAGTCTTTTGTCCTCCTTTTTTCATGGACCAAAGCTAGTACCATTCCTCCTCATCATCCTCCTCACGGTCCTACCCTTCTACAAAATTCTTCTCCCTCCCTCCAAATGTTTATGAATAAAAATTTCAACTTATCCAGTATTCTATTATGGGTCTATAGTGAGATCATGCCAATCCGGTCCTTTCCAAATTACACGTCAAAAACTCAGGTTTTGAGGGACTTTACAAATAACTGTAATGGGACACATTTTTGCTACTTCTAAATTTTTGTGAATTAAAAACACATTTAGTTAGACAGTAATAGTGTAATTTCTTTAACTTATATACTGCAAAAATTCAACACAAAGAGCAATCAATAATGTAATTCAATCTTCCGTGTAAAATTAAACCACTTATTAATATCTTTGTTTGCATGACTTATATACATTCTTTAGTAAAAAAATAAGTAAGAGAATAGAATGATTTATGGATTTATTATTCTTGTCAAACTTTATATGGATTTATTATTCTAAACAAACTTTATATGTATTTATTGTTCTTTTACATGAGCTAAACTTACATATTTAACATACCTCAAACAATGACCATTTTGGACCATCTCTATACATCAAATTGTTGTTTGTTTTGATAGTCCAACCATTTTGATCTTCAAACTATGCTTAAAATTATAAAAAAAAGTACTTAGTACCAATATGTGTCATCCATAGATTGCTACTATGCTACTATAGAAATTATGTAAGAATTGTGTGGACTCTTATTTCAAGTTGATTATGTCCACATGAAATGATGTTAGTCTTATAATTTAATTTTTTTTTAAATATGTAAGTCTAACATTAACTAACAATTTAAGAGTGACTAGATAATGACCTCTTAACAAAACAAATTGGACTAAACTACCTCAAGGCATTTTGTGAAGTAATAGTGTCGATATTGCCTATTCAATGATTATGCAACTAGTCATCATCAACTTATCATGTTTTTATAGCATAATACTTTTTGAAATGTGCATGTTAATTAACATTGAAATAAAGTGGACAAGTTTGCAAATCTTATTTGCTTTACTACTATGATCATGCAATGTGCACCTTAAGAGTCTAAATTATTTTTCCCCTTTTGGTTTCCAATGAATCACTTAACCTTTATTTTTTCTTATTACTAATGCTTTTACAATTATTATATGTACCGAAACACCATAAGAGGTTTGGACCTCAGCAAATGAATATTTATTCTTTTTGTAAAATTAAAGTTTGTTTCTAAAAAACTAAATTTCTCAATTTTTAGTTTTTAGTGAAAAATCAATATAAATGTCTTTAAATGGCTTAGAAAAAACAAAATATTGCAAAAACCAGTTTATTCTGTTTTTGTTTTTATATCTTCATAATTTTCTAAATTTTTATTTTTTTATTTTTAGAATTATTTAAGAACAAACCTGCTATGGTATTAAGGTAGTAAATTATAGCAAAAAATTTGAAGAACATTTGGCCCATGTATGAGACTCTTTTTTATTTTTGCAATTATTGTTGATTGAGAAGTGCTAATGCACATGTTTAAATCACTCTAGATATTTGTCATTTATATTTATAGATTTTTTTTTATAAATCCAACTTTTAAATACTCAATCAATGAGCAGAGCCTTAAAGTGGCATTGTGTTTACATCATCAAATTATTTTCTCTTTTGACATTAGAACTACAAGAGTTTAAAATGCTTCAAATTAATATTTAATTCAAAAATATTTTGAATAGACATTTTTGTTTATTAATTAATTATTAGATAGACCTAAGATACATATATATGAAAATGTAGATCAGTTGTAATGTACTTACCTTCTTGATAAGATGTTGAACTTTTGCATTGTAATTTGCTCTTTATCTCATCATTAGCATAAACCCATTTGGACATGTGCCATGATGTTTGAGTACTTTGAGGAGACCATCAACAACATTGATCAAAGGATTACACTTGATTTTGCATCATGAGAATCTGCTGGTAATGAATCAGAAATTTATATGGCACATGGAGAGGAAGGTCAAGAAGCGCATGCAGATACGGAGATGAAGGATGAGTTGGATGATAATGATATGGATGATGAAGATGACGAGGATGAAGATAGTGACAATGATGATGAATCAAAGATGGACAGCGATGGCAACGATGATGATACAATACCTTTATTGGAACCAGCTGAGTTGTAGCTCCAAAAGAGGCAGGAACAAAAAGAAAAAATGAAAGATCCGGTACTTACAAATGTAGTGCAATTGGAGAGCTCTGCGGTTGAGGATATACAACCATTATGACATTCTAGTAGACCAAAGAAAGCGACTGAAAAAATTATAGGGCGTGATAAAGGAGAAGTAGTGGTAACAATCACGATTTTGAAGAATTTTTTTTTGAGTACTTCAAGGAGACCATTAACAACAACTACGGTTTCACTGGGCGACCCTACCATAGTAATTATGACCAGGATTCCAAGCAGCTCACTTGATCATATTGTTACAATTACACATACACCGGCGAATCAAGTCGAGTTTAAGGTTGATGATCTTGTGAATTTACTTGATATTCACGAAGACGTCATAGTGGCAATTGAAAAAATCATATGACTTCAAGGGTCCGGATAGTAGTACAATAGAATGCAACTAGATGGATTTTACAAAGTGGTTGTAGAGAAGGTTATTGTTGAAGAATCTCCTTTTATGGTACCCAACAAAGATGACGATCTTGAACAATTGATTGTTCGAGATGTTGAGGATACGATGATTGTGTGTTGATAGGATTGTATGACACATATCAAATAGATATAGGTAATTAGCACTAGTTTTTACAAGCTTATTTATCAAGTGGGTTTGATGATTTTCATTATATGAATATAATATTTCATATGTTTTAAAATTTTCCTTAATATACTTATTTTGATGTTGTATATATTTATCTTAGTATGGTTGAATAGATTTATTATGAAAGAATAAATCATTCATAAAATAACATATAAATAATGTGCCAAAATAATTTTTTTTAAGGCTATGCATCCCTTACAACTAAGTTTCAATATACCAATCTTTTTTACATTATCACTACATTTGAGTTGATTTAATAAACAATTCCCGCACTTGGCCATGAGCGGTTTTCTCGAATACTATGTTCATTCTCTTTAGCTAAGGATTAGAAAACCTTAGAAGGTGTTTTATAAAGAATGTTGATACTAGTAATGCTCAAAATATCACTTTCTTTTGTAAGCAATGGAGGATGGGCTCATATTTATTCATTAATTGGAATAAAATCAACAACTAGGCCAATATCAGAAAACCTGTAATTTAATATTGCAAGATCATAACCGAAGACATCATTAAGATTTTGAAAAATGAGCATTTGTATCAAAAGAGTAGCTCTATCTTGGCATCTTTTAAAAAAACAAGCACTATTAAAGCCATTAAAATATGAAATGCTATCTTGACTTTTTTCAGACAATGACTATTTTTACAATTCAATCATGTAAAAGCATGACATCTCATGATATAATTGTCTAATATAGATGACATTAGATGTATATTACACAATTATGTCACATTAAACATCTCATTTCATAGTGAAAAAATTGTTGTTTAAACTTTCTTTTTAGCATTTACTACATGTTCAATCTCCGTACCTTTAACTTTTGATGCTAAATTATACCATCAATATCCAAAGTATTTATTGTCAATATCTACAACTATTATTATTACACATTTATTTTTTGTTTGAAAGTAAAATCACTACATTATGAAGCAAGACTCATCTATACTTACTGTGGACCATTTTATACAAGCATTTAAAGCATTATAATTTCACAAATGTCTTGAAATGTCAAGTAAAGATTTTTGTAAGGAAAGTTAGAAATATGTTGAGGTGCAACACTTGTAATTGAACAAATTCAAAAATTGAAGCTTGCTTTTGCCATAATATAATCATGGCTTATCATACAATCGTCATTAAAGTGGTACATGACATTCATGACTATTATCTTAATCAATCACATAAAAAAATAGTATAAGTTTTTGCATAGAATATAAATTTGTAATTTTATCTGTGAATTTGATATTTGAAGGACCATTCTATTTTTCTAATCTACAACAAATTTATTAAGATTTCAACTAAATACAAAAAAATGATGTATCTCCATCCATTTGTTTTGAAAAAATACAAGTGGAATAAAATGTTACCAATTTCACTCATTGTTACAATAGGTGGTATTAATACATATTAGTTTCATTTGGAACAATCTACATGTTGTCATATAGTACCTTTCAAATTAAATTATTTTAAGAATTATATAATTTGAGTGAAAAATATGTCATGCACTGAAATATGCATTTATAAAAAAACTACTACAACATAATTTAGCTATATTAACATAGTTAGCATTATATTTTAAAAATATGTCAAATGTCTTGAATTGGATCTCTTATTGTTATATGATCCATAAAAATAATTGACACTTTGATGACTAAATCCCTTCATTTCAAGTGTTCCATTAAAAAATTGAATACTAATAAATTTGATATCATATAAATATAGTAAAAGAAACCGTCTGTTTCCATTAAAATGATCCATCAATGATCCAATTTCTTTGAACCTGATAAATATAGAAAGTGAAATGATGTTCAGACATCATGTCATATTATATCATAATTATTTTAATGTCTTAACATCATTAACTATTATTATTAAATTGAATTTTCAAATTCCCAATTTTGTGAAAAATGCAACACACCATAGATTCAACATTTTTTTATCAAGTATATATCTCTATATGTATTATGTTCATATAACAATTACATATTCATTGTTCTGAAATCAAGATGCTAACCATCACACAAAATCCTGATACCTATTATTTGCATTCATGTATTAATACATAGTTGTATACACCTTGTTTATATAAAAGCAACATAATTTTACAATAAAACTTGATAATATTTGAAATAAATATATATATATATATATATATATATATATATATATATATATATATATATATATATATATATTCCTTGTGAAAATTTTACCATCTAAAAGTAAATAAATTTGATGGGAAAGTCAAAGTTGAAATATACAGTGGTTGTGAACATCAAATGCTAAGTTGTTGAGTTGTATTGAAAATTGATTTTAGAATTGGTTTATGCCAAAATTCATCGTAATGAAGCCCATAGTTTGAAGCATTTTTATTGATGGATAGTCTAGATATATAACTTTTGGATTTACACCAAGAAAAAATTGAATTGAATGTTTTGTGGAAGAAAACGTTTGTTGGAATCATTCATAGTACAAATGGATAAATTTTACTTAGGCTCAATTCATTAGATATAGCAATCTTGCGAACTTTGTTACTTTAAAAATTTAATCAGAAACCTCAGTTTTGAAATTCTTGAAATCTAAAAATAATTGTCTAAAGAAAAACATTTTATGTAGTTAATGATTTTTTTGAAGTCTAGTATTTTTGTTATTATAATTGCTTTATTATGAAGCCATGGTATTTTTCCTTGAATTTCCACTAAAATATCAGGCTACAATTTACTTGAAGCTCCTTTGTTTCAAACATAGTACCATGCTTACAATTTTTTAATTCAAGAACAAAGTTTTGTCTCTTTGAATTGGAGCCTAAAACTTTTAATGTAAACATGCCTTCATGTGCATCATATTAATAAATAGATTCTTCCAAGGTAATTTAAAAATCTTTGAATTACCATTCCAAACATTTTATCGCATCAAATCGCATGCATCAATTTAGGAAGATGCTGTTCAGAAAAATAATAAAATAAATGCATAGTCCATAGCCATGAGCTGACAAAATATTTGTTGTATGATGTAAGATGACAACAGATTTCTCCTATTGACATCATTTTGAGAAAATTAGGTCGCTCTTTGCATATGTGTTCACGTATGTGTTTGACATAACATTGAGTTGTTGGTACTAATCCTTAATTTCCTTGAATATTTCCGGAATCATACATAGTATTATATGAAAAACCCTGAACATGTTTATTGGACTCTATAAATAAATGCTTTTATGACAGAATGATAAGAGAGGCCTTCTAGATTTCGTAACATCATCTTTGACACATTTTTTAAAAAGGTTTTGGAATCTATGCATGCATAGTACTCCATGAGGGTACTGAAAGAACCAAAGGTACTGGAAGATATGACTTCAAGTTTGCGCTTGACAATTGAATTTTCCCTTGACTTCGTAGTCTTTGAATCTCCTTGAATTCCACAACTCCCCATTTTAGGCTACTGCTGGGTAATATCATGTTGTCATGACAAATACAAGGACATGCAGTGACATGCAGTGACACACAGTGACATGAAGTTCGTGATGCAAAATGGAGCTTGTTAAAACTTGTAACTCACATAATCTCCATGAACGGGCAGAAACTAAATATAAAAACACACTGCCAGCAATAATATTCCCTGTAAAAACAAGAGTTCACACTCTTTGAGGACTAACAGTCAAAATTTCAGCCTGAACAAAGGCCCAGTCCAGAAGCCAAGATCTATGAGGTGAACATTTGAAAATCCGTAGGGGTTCAAATATTTAAAAAATAAATTAAAATCATCGGGGGAGATTTGCACAACTAATGAGAACACATGGAAATAATTTTAGCAATAAACTTCCTATTATGACAAAGTTATGATTGATTGAAATTTTGGCTTATTTCAGACCATCGTAGGTCGAATGTCAATGATTGTTAAAGGATTGATCAAAAGTTTGTGGAGCATGATTAACCGTGAATAGCTCAAAGCCTTATCTTCTTGTCTATATTTAAGCTAAAAAAAGTTGTTGAACTCTCAAGGAAAGTCTAGGTTGGCCAAAAATGGCAACTCAAGTTTTACTCAAGTTGTTGTCATCGTGACGCCAATACTCTCAAAAGTGTGGCCACACAAGTACAATGAAAGGCATCAAATTTTGGACTTTGGCTTTTAGTGTTATAATCAAAAAGTTGGAATTTTGAAAGTTTTTATAAATTAATTGGTGGAATTTCACGTCTTCTTGACCTTTGGTCATAGTGTGATGTCGCTGCTAACCAGTGTTGGACTGGTATGGCATCAAATAAACTATGGCGTTCATTTTAGGTTGGATTTTAAAGCTAGAATGAATGCCATGATTCATTTGATGCCATACGAGTGCAACACTGCTGCTAACCCTTCAAAGGCCTGAAGGGGCTTCAAAGTATCGTCTCGCTTGTTAAATAGGTAATTCTTTGAACTCAAAAAGAGTGTAGAACATGCATGCATTTTAAAGCATATTATTGAACTAAATGGGGAAGTCTAAGAGTATTGTATATCAAATATTTTCACTTGACTTAGTTCTCACACTAAATAAATGTAGTCAAAGTTTTTCCTTTAAAAAATTATCAAAAATGTGAAGCATTGATGTTATACTTTTCCATGAAATTTGAAGATGTCAAGAAAATCATTACACGTTGATTTGGCACCTACTTAGTAATTAGGATTTCAATTTGACCAATACTATTGAAGAGGTTTACATTGAGGCATGCGTACTTGCCACACTTCGCTCTTCAATCCTTCAAAAAGTCCTCAACTACTCTACGCTATCCCTACTTCTAGTATACAATACAACGCCTTCGGCATCATAATAATAACTCTCCGTCTTCCGTGAATAAGAGCTTCTCTCCACAAAAAGCTCAATCTAATCTCTAATCTGCACAATAGTACTACTTTAATCATCGTTATCAGGCTGGGCTCCGATAAGAACCTCAACACCTAGTCATCAACTTACGAGATCCGCCTCAGTTTCAAGAGGATATCAATAACACAAAAATGTCGCTCGAGTATCGCCTAGGTATCAACCGTAACGGGACCGACCCAGCGATCGAGAGCTTTCAATGAGGTTAGTACCGCGAGTGTGGATGGATTTTCGTAACCCTAAATTGAGATAATTGCAAGCGCCGGAGGAGCGGCTGAAGTCATGGTCGAGGTGGACGAAGATGGCTCTCGAATCCGCGGTTCGTTTCGAGCGCTTCGGCGTCTCGGCAGGGCTGGGCGGCCAATCGGTCTCGGGGAACTGAGCCATGGCTTCCCGCAGGTGCCAAATCTCCATGCGCTTGCGACGCTGCAAGCAGCGAACCGTTTGCTTGAGGACATGGTTCACCGCTTTCCGGTAGCTCCGGGGATCGTGGTCGCGGGAGATCGCGCCTTCGGCCCCGTATGCGCTGGGGTCGCTCATGATGTCAAGCGGATGCGGCGAGTTGAGGAAGCACGATTCTGCGGCCCGCAAATCGGTCGTGTCGGCATTTGCGAGATTCCAAGAGTCGACACGAGCCGGTTGGTCCAGGCGGTAGAGGCCGCTGCCGGAGGGGAGAAGCGGATGGCCGGGCGCTTGCTGTGCTTCGGGCTGGAGGATCAACAATTGCCCTGTCGTGGTGTATAATTGCCTCTGGGAAATGATAAGCATACACTTGAGTTAGAGCTCTTCGAAGTTTTTCTCTGGGAAAGGTTTTAACGAGGAAATTGATGAGCTCGAAAATGAAAGGTGAGATGATGGAAAAACAGATTAGCATCGTTTTATACCTGAGTAACAAAATTAGGCAGGTTGCGGAAGTTGTGGTTGACGCGCTTGAGAACCTCCACAATTTGATCGGGAATATCGGAGGCGAATATGCGAGGGACGAGATCGCGGGCGATAACCACCGACTGAACATGGCGAGGGGAAAAGCCAAGACGCTTGAGGAATTCGTTGCCGCCGTTCAGGACTGAAGGCGCGCCGAATGTGTAAACCTGGTTCAATGCCGACACCGGGACCACGCCTCGCGATCGGAACATGAGGGAGAGGAGCACAGCAAGGCTGCCGCCCAGGGAATGGCCTGTGAAGCTGATTTTCGCGCGCCTCCCGTACGCCGCCATGTGCGACTCAACCAACGGTAGCATCTGGTCGAAGAGGGACTTGGCGATTTCATAGACGCCTTTGTGAACCATTGCTCCCGAGTTGGAGTTCTCGAATTGCGTGGGCTGGAATCGCAGGTTGGCTTTCCAGGACGCCATTGATTCAGATCCCTGCAAATGATATAACGAACAATATCGCTTTGGTCAGAACATGGCAATTAAAGAAAACACAGCAGCAAGCTCACGGTTACTGTTGATATATTGCGATGGACCGTGACAACGGAGGTGATCTGCACCTGAATAGAAAAGAATCGCGTTGCGGTAGCCTGCTCATCACATACGAACCATCCGCAGGCGCTGGAATTCGAGGTAGGAGTTACAACATCGCCGTCGCCGCCAAGATTGGAGGTTTCAGATAAATTAGTCTCGGCTGTGTCCATGAATGTCGACATGGCGAAGGCCATTTCATGATCCACCGCTCTTGAGTACACATCAGATGAGATGGCGCTTTTCTCCGATTTCTCTCCTTTCGGTGATCCTTTGGAGCCAGAGCCGTTTCGCGATTGGAGATATGACGCTGTGGCAGCCAAAGCGTACGCAGTTGCTGGCGCCCTCAACGTCTTGTTAAACTGCGCAGTCACAGCCGCATTCTCGTGTTGGATTGATGATGTGATAAGTCTTAACCGGTGATCTCTCTCAAGTTCATCTCCCTGAAGATCGAACAACACGCACAGGTGTAAGTCAAATCATTTCGATAATCAAGAACTTCACTCAAATTGCATGACACTTCGCCATCCGGCAAAAAAGAGCGTCCTAACTCGCATGCTTGCATTACCTTGATCTCGCTGATGATGTACGCCAGGTTACTAAGATAGCAGGCCTGCGCGACGTCCTTAAGCTCTTTTGCCGAAACCAAGGGCCTCAAAAATTTGGTGAAAGACTCTTGAGTGTGCACAACTCTGGAGTATTCACAACCAACCTCGTCGTCGTTCCCGTCCGCAACGCTCTGATCCAGAGTCTCGAAATTCACAAAGCCTTCCTCCAGTTCCTCCTCATCCAAAATCGTCGACGTCTCCTCTGAAATGCGGCTCGCTTGATCGATGTTACACCCGCTGTTCCACAAGATTCTCATCGGCCCCTGAAGCATTTCAGATTGCGAACTAGCCGACCAGTGAGGCGCTGCAAAACCACTTTGCCGAAAACTTCCTTTCCGAGAAGAATCTGCAGCTCCTGCCGGCGCCACTTTACTCGATCTCTCCGCCGCGATCACTCTCACTTGAATCGCATGCCCGTGACTTCCCGCTTGCAACACTGCTCCCGCCGTCGCAACGGTGGCTCTCACCAAAACCGCCTCCATCGCCACCGACCTCTCGACGTCGCTTCCACCATCAACGATCGAATTCCCAAACTCCTACCCAAATGCTCTCGCACTCTTATTCTTCAACAACCTCAGCTCTGAAACGATCTCACCGCTCGCTGAGCAGTGACCCACTTACCCAAATGCTCCCGCAATCTTATCCTTCAAACACGAATCAACAACCCCAGCTCTAGAACGACTTCATCGCAGTGAACCACTTCAGCCAGACTTCAGCTAAACTGACTGCTCACCGGTATTCCAACTCTATATATGCTCAATCACTCACTCTACTCGGACGACGTACGCGCCACCGCCCGGACTATTCAACTGCCGTGACCCGTCTCCTTCATTGAACAGCCCCCACTCAAGACTCCCAAGAAGCTAGATCTGACCGTCTCGATCGTCACAGCCGATCACCAGCTGGTCTACCCCGCCCACTGCGTTAACGCCTGCATTAAACCACTCACTAACTTAACTGAACCCGACTTCTCCGTTTCCGGCAACTGATTGTTCAGCTCACTACTAGGCTGTCGCCGGTCGTGGTTGGGGTCAGCAGTGGGACCACGGCGCCGCACTGGAGGCGTAAGTTGGCGATCCAGACTGCATGCATATGGTCAGGGAGCGTTGCCGAATGCAGACAGTACCTCGATGCGCCGTTCAAATGGGTCCAACGCTTCTTCCTCAGACCGCAACCCTGACCAGTCTAGAATCATCAATATTTTTGCGGCTGCCTGCTCATGCAATATGATCAGTACTAGCACATGCAGTACGTCGGCTACGGTGCCTGTGTGATTACTAACTCGGTTTGTTAGCAACCAACTTCTGAGTCTTCTCTAACTTATGACAATCAACACAATCAACTGTGCAATTCACGATTGGCTAGCTCACACTTGGCCAATATTTTGGAAGGGACTTGGCATGGGACTGTACAC
The DNA here is from genome assembly GCA_014871385.1 of Ceratodon purpureus. Taxonomy (NCBI): domain Eukaryota; kingdom Viridiplantae; phylum Streptophyta; class Bryopsida; order Pseudoditrichales; family Ditrichaceae; genus Ceratodon; species Ceratodon purpureus. The sequence continues at coordinate 14,193,826 of CM026428.1, read as the reverse complement.
TTGAAAGTTCTGCAATATTTCCATGGTTTTTGGGCGTCCAAAACTTGCGCAATTAGCAAGGAATTACTGTTGAAGATTGACATCCCAGACATGGTGGTGCAAGGCTTTTAGGGGTCAGCTGTTCTCAGGGGTGGTATTTGACCAGCATCGGTTACTTGGTGGATTGAAGCTGGATTTAGTTGATTCCAAGTATTTGGAATCAAGGGGCTCCAGCCTCCAAGTGTTGTGTTGTGGTTAGATGAAGGAAATTCTTTGTGTGTTTTCTTGTGGAGCTCGTGGGTTCAGTGTTTACCTGATGAGTTACCTACCACAGACATGTAACTACTTAGAACTTAGAACAAGTGTTGAAAATAGACTTTCATTTTAGGAATTCTTCTGAAGACTGTTTCTGAATGAACCAAATTAATGATAGAAAATTGTATGTTGCAAATAAATTTAAGCATTTATATGTCGTTGATTCCTAAAGTTGAACTTCATTTTAGTCAAATAAAGCCAAAAAAGCCTCTTCGTAAAATAAAGTGAATTGTTAAATTTTGGTCATTAAATGGTACTTCTAACTATAGGATCTTATGCTTATTTTGTGGGTATATGTACTAGTAATTTTACAAACACTCGTTCTTTACCTAATCTTAGACAATTGTTCTCTAAAAAACATTTTGACCATTTTTTACAAAAACAAATGGATGACCAACAAGTTTATTATCTAAAGATATTTTTTTAGAGATTAATTTTCCTTATTCTCAATTATAATATATTGGATAATATTCATATTTTTATTTATATTTTAGTTGAATTATATAAATTTAAAATTATTTTGGCATTTAAAAGCCTTTTCTACCTAAGTTAGCATTGATTTCTCATAAGGGATATTTAGGTAATTCTGGACAAAAAAAAGTCCAGAATTCAAAAATGACCAATGCGAACTCAGCGGACCGCCGATGGATGGAGACCACAGATGAACAGTGTCATTGTACATGAATACCACAGAATATGGAATGCAAAACTAGACATCGAGATGTGCATGGGCGGAATTTGCCAGTGATGGATATATGAACCCGAAGATTGCGACATATAATGCAGAATAAGAGTTACAATGAATACTTTAAAGAATATCATGTTGATTCAAGTAATGAAATGTACAATACAGAGTCGGCGACCCGCCGATAATAGAACCAGTAAACTAACTAGTCCCGTAGCACTTTGAGTCCTGAAGTCCTACAACATTAAGTCTACACCCAGCACTATGTACCAAGTTCACGTAAATCCTATCACATTATAACCTACTCTGAAAACTATTTCCCTGAAAGCATAGCCGTAAGGTCAATGAGTAAATCATATATTTGAAGGCCGCACAAACGGGTCGACCAAGTCGGCGGGCAGCCGATGGAAGGTGTTCTGTTGGTCAGGAGGAGGGAAGAAGTGCAAATTGGAGGCGAAAAAGTCCGCCTAACTCAGTCCCAGCAAACTTCAGTCCAGTCCACTCGTGCACGTCCAAACTTTCTCGCAGCTTCAATTGCCCAGTGCACTTGCCCCGGCCTACACGCCTGCGCCATATACTCCGGTACAGATCCGAACTTGTGCAAGGGATAAACCAGAGGAAGGATATCTGTAGCAATGTTAGGTATAACGCCGTCATCGTTCGGAAAGTTTAGATGACCCTGAAAAGGCCAAGGAATGTAGCACATACAGTTTGGTGTCCTCCTCAATGACCTCGGGTCAACATCCACAAATAGCACCTGATCTAGTTTGCAGACGTTTCTAGACTGTACCTTGGAGCAAACTTGACCTAACGTCTTATAACTCCAGGGGAAATTCTCCCGGTCGATAAGGTCACTTCTGCTATACACGAAGGACAACCTCTCCATTACACCGGCCGGCAGAATATGTGTGAGTAAAGGCTTCAGTTCTCCCAAGGGCATCTTCGACCACAGACCAACATGGAAATGCAAGAAAAGCATGTCGAAAAGCTTCTTCAAACCTGGGCGCTTCACTACATTCCGATGCGTATCCCATGGCAAAGCCTCTATCCTGGGATCCACATAGCAGAGAAGGCCATTGACGCATAGGACAATACATTTCTTGACATGATGAGGTGGACCGTGAAGGCATTTGAAATAAAACGAGGAACCCTGAAGAATATGAAATGCAATCAGTGAAGGAAATCAAAGAACAGGACGAAGTATATGAAAGAAATGGACTACATTCAAAGTCGTCGATGCATTGAAGAAACCTCAAAGGTAAATGTGCAGCAAGTGAAATGTCCTGCATGCATCTACAAAAAGAAGTACCGAATTGCAGCACTGGAAACAATTGTGTGGTGCAGGGAAGTTCAGAAAGGCAACAGTCTTAGCGTATTAAACTAAAGAGTGCAGAGTATCATATGTGATTTTTAAAACTAGTGGCGCCGATGATGTAGGCTCTAATCAGTCGGCTGCCCGCCGACGATGGAACTACCAGGGGCCTCCGGAGGACAAGGTAAATTCACAAACCAAGATCCAGGATCACCCGGGACGTCAAACCCGCATGCATGAGAAGGAATAACCTCCCTATACTTCTGGTATTCGCGAGATTCTGGAAAAAGACGTGGCTTCCCCACGCTAGAATTCCTCCTACAATACTCCTGGACATCCAATCCAGACTGCTTAAGTCCTGCAAGGAATGGTGTAACTACCCTAGTTAAATAGGGATTGGGGGTGGGCTGAGGTTCTTTGCACTCTGCAGAGTCCCAGAAAAAAGAATTAGGATGGACAGCGCTAAATGGATGATTAAGTACATTCCTATAAGGGCGGTCGTCTACCAGTAGGGTATTCTGGACAGTGGCACCTGATCGAGCCAGTAGCCTAGTGTCGCAGAAAAGTCTATCCAGACGCTTCAACAAGTACTCCCGTTTCCCATGCGAATTAGTCCTTGTTGAGATATCACACCAGAATCCTGGAAGGCGTCTGTAATTGCTCCTGAGCAAGGGATGAATGGCTAACAGCTTCTGGAAGTGACGATCGAGATTCTTTTCAGAAACCGTGGACCAAAAGACTACCTCGAAATTCGCCGTGCAGAACTCTAGAAATGAAAGAAGTCCTGGTCTAGCCCGGATATGAATTTTTGTCTTCAGGTCATCACCGATATACCCGTGGTGCTCCGCGATGAGCAACCCCTTAATGTCAAGGACAAGGTAGTATCGTTGGAGAGGTACCTCAATATTACGCGCAATAATATCAGTGCTGACACTGACGGAATCATCGCGCGGGGAACCGGTGCGCGGGATCGCGACGTTGGTCTCGACGAACGAGGTGGAAGCCATCGCACACCGGCCAGAGCTATGTGCAGCAGACAGCGTCGGCGGCCCGCCGAGTGGATAGTCGTACTCGTCCTCCCCATCACTTTCATTCTCGGCTTCCGCTCCCGGAGACTCTTCTCTGAGAGCATCACCATCAGGAGATGTTGGGTACTCCTCCAAGAGCATACTAAGAAGGGAAGGTCCCTGGTGCACTTTAATTTCAGCGTCATCCTCCAGTGACTCCTGAAAAATGAAGGACAAATTCCAAGAAAATTCCGGTGATCAATCGCATGCTCACAATTCATACTTGCTCTAGTGTACAAATGGAGACACAATAAGACACCCACGACAGAATACACAGTCTCGACACTGAGTTCCGTTCTCATATATTTAAAAGGAGGAAAACTTTATTTACTGTAAAAGTCTAAATACATGAAGATCCCATCGGCTGTCAGCCGACTGAATCATGTGCATGCTCTCTAAAACAGTTTCTACATCTACTATGTTCTCTTTCGTTTAGGGCAATCAATGTGTGGAGAGAAGAGACTATAAGCTTCATCCCCCGGAAACAGACGACGCTGACCGAATTCGGAATGTTTCTGGCAGTACTCGGGCACGGGGAGTTTGGATTCTTTCAAACTGGTAAGCCAAGGAATCAATTCTCCAAGCAGATAATTCCTCTTACTTTCCGACTCCTTCGACTCGAAGGTATATGGTGTAGGGTGCACAGCGTTCCAAGGAGTGTTTGCCACATTCTTATAAGGGGAATCATCAACCAAGAGAGTGTTAATTGAAGACGCCCCCGTCCCCTTCAGCCCGTCATCGAGGTCAAAGAGGGTCTGGAGTCTCTTCAAATAAAACTCCCTACTAGCCTTATGTACGCAAGTCTCGCAGAAACTCTGGTCGAACTTGTAGCGCACTTCGACATCTAGACGAGGACAGCGCTGCTGCAACGCTTTCCACAGAATCTGAAACCTCTTTTCCTGAACGCAGCTCCAGAAGACCACCTCGAAATTGTCCAGGCAGAACTCTAGGAACCTCTCTAAACCCGGTCTAAGCTTAGTATTCCACCTAGTACCCTGCTTCGTCTGGACTAATAGCAGGCCGTTAATATCCAGAACAAGAAAGTACTTCAGCACTGGATCGTGTACCTGAGTACCAGCCTGTTCCGGGGCTATGTGAAGTGGATTCAGAGGTGGAGGTCCCTGCTCCAGAACTGCACTGGGTCTATCTTCGTGAAGTTTTCCATGGACTTCCTTGTTCGCGGACTCTGGAGTGACAGAAAACGAAGCAGAGGACAAACGTGACGGTTAGGATGACGGTCGGCGGACAGCCGACTTGCAAGCAACATTATTTGAAAAAAGGGAAAGCGTACAACTTGGCATTTACCGAAAATTTATTCATACTTGGCAGTACAAACATCTAACACAATCCTAGAGCCCGATCACTACACTAAATTATCAATGCAGGCATTTAAAAGATGGACTGGGCCACCGCCTGATTCACTGACCTCCACCTTTGTGCTTCTTCGGCCTAGGCTCCCGTTTGGATGCCCGCACAGGTGACAGAACGTCCTGTGGAGCGTCCACATTTTTGGGACTCATGTGCTCTTCCCCAGATGTGCCCTTCTTGGAGGAAGTCTTCTTCGAAGCAGCCTTCCGTTTGCCCTTCCCAGAGGACTCCTCCCCTTCCTGAACCCCTGAGGAATCACGGGATAAGTTACCCACAAGAGAGGAATCCTGCGCAGTACCATCGGTCTTACTTCTCTTCATTGATCGTGTATACACCAGAGGGTTCTCATCCGGGCCAATCATCCGAGTTGCGCCCTTCACACCTTGAGTGACGAATGCGATTGACTTCCCTGTCAACTTGGTCTTGGCAGAGGGGTTAGATGAGGTTTGCTCGTCTGCCGTCGGCTGCCCGCCGACGGCAGCAGGAGGAACATGCCCTTCAATGCTCACTGCAGGCTCCTGGGTTGGCTTCTGGACACGGCGAACCACTTCATCGTCAGGCCTCGATGCTAGAGGAACCTGCATCTTCTTTGGACGCCCCGCCTGGTCTAAATCACGTTCTGGCTCGGCGGGAGGAGTCCCCTGCTCTTGAAATGTAGGAGAAATAATACCGAAGCTCAGGGAGTCAGTTCCGGTCTCCCGTAGAACTTGCGACAGCGGTGGGTTCACGTAACGAGGATTCGATTCTTCCAGTGGTAATTCGTCGGGTTCTGGTTCATAGTCTAATTCCTCCGTGTCTTGCTCCTCTACCTCTGCATCTCCACTTGGAATGCGAGCCTCAGCTTGGTCGTCCTCGTTTCTTGGCTGTTCCTCAGCATCTCCAGCTTCATCTTCAACGTCAGGGTCGGGTACATCTGGTGGCTCCTCGTCGACATCGTCGTCGGAGTCCAGAAAACTCTGTGAGCGAACCCCCGCAGTCTTCCCCGAACCCATACATCCACCCTTCCCGACCAAATGGGCCTCCTCCGCATTCACACCCAAGTCGGCAGCCGTGAGAGACCCAGTCCTGCCTCTAGCAGAGGCGGGGACAGACGGCCCGGCCCCAGACTGCGTGGTCTGAACTGGAGCTTGGACGGGCACGTTATAGACGCCAGGAATGAACGTCATATTCCGAACCCGACAGTGCGCTTCGTATCTCTCTTCCTCGGTACGCACGATCTCAATTACAGTCAAATGGTTTTTCTGCAGCAGAACAAGACGAAACGGTTAAGGACATCTTCTGCCCAAGAAACACGAAGGATTCAATCAGCGTCGGCTGCCAGCCGACGATCGGTGAGCAAACAGCGAAGGCACCAGAAGAGACTGCAGTAACTTACCAGAGCGAGGGCCGTGACGTTCCCCCCTCCCCAGCAATTGATCACCCGAACGTCCTCAATCTGCATCGCTTTCTCCAGAAGAGATTGGAGGAAAGAAAAACTAGCGTGGCAGTGACCATTTGACCAATCCTCCCCAAGATGATCTTCTCCTTCGTCCACATAGGGAGGAAGCGGACGTTTCAAACCAGTGAAGTCTGAGAAGGTATTCCATGCATCCCCGGGCGTTGTTCTTGGATACATAACGGACACATGAACCTTGGGTCTAGAGTCAATGAGAGAACTCCTTTGAAACCCGGCGGAACTATCAGGGAAGTAGTGCATAGTATGAACCGTCCACGAATTACTCGTCAGCCTTGACACGCCTTGAAGAGTGTGATTACACTCAGCATCGAGTAGCCACAAGGATGGGGTGACAAGCTTATTCACCTTAATTGTATCTACCTCCCCATCCAGAATGACCTCCTCCTCCACCTCACGGTGAATCCTCTCAGCGACAGTTATAACGTGTTGTTGTCGCATGTTAGGCATCTCCTTTCCCGCTGGATCGTAGCCAAAGACCACGAACATCTCATACTGCGCCTTGTTGAAGGAGAATGCTCCGCGAACGTCAAGAGCTGTGCACACTTCACCCAGGTCCTCTGCAATCCGAACATCGAACTGTACAGACGACTGCGAAGACTGGTCCACATCCGACTTACAGTATTTTTGCACAATGTCTTTGAAGAATTCTGGAGTTGGCCCTTGCAACGGCGTGAGCGGATGATTCCGTCCCTTAAGCCACTCCTTCCCCTCAGGACTATCTTCCAAGTCAGCCCGAATATTACTAACCATTGTATCATTGAACCCCTTCTCGACTTCAAGGGAATTCCAGTCATCCATGGTCCACTCAATCTGCTTCCCAGTCCCTGGTTTCCTCAGTGCAAAGCCCCTGTAAATACACATGAGCTCGTTCCGGACAATATACTCGAATTTCACACGCTTACACCAATTCTCCACTGATGTTCCATCCCGTTGAACCACCTCTTTCCCAGTGACCTTGACGTACACTTTAAGGTCCAGAATTTCCTTGGCCAGCCTCTTGCATTCGTGGTCCCGAAGACCGATCACGTACTGCATGTCGTTGAATGTTATGTCCCGGCGGGCTGGCTTTGGGGGAAATCCTGGTTTCAGACCGTCCTCCCCGATGATCCTCCCCTCCTCCCAGGCGTCGAACACCAGTTGCCACTCGTTGTATGTTTCATCAGAAACGAAGACTAAGGGCAGCTTCAAGGTTTGGGACGTAGGGGTCTTTCCGAGAATCGGACTGAGGTACTCCTTGCAGAACTCCTGCAAGGAAGAAAAAAATGACATTGATAAAAAAATCCCACTTCGGCAATACGGAGAACCACTTGAGCGTCGGCTGTCCGCTGACGACTTTCAACTACTTGGAAACAACAGGAAAAGAGGAAGATGTGAATTACCTTCCATGCGCTGTAGTCATCTTTCTTGTCGATCCTCCCCCGCTCGATCCATTTGGCGCGCATCTTCGCCAGCTGGGACCTGAAACTTACTTCGGCGACTTTATCCTTCACCTCGATGTTTAATGCGTTAGAGACCTTTATGAGGGTATCCTTGTCATCAGAATATACAGGAATGATATCGTGGTTAAGGTAATACTGCCGCATAGGCGAGTCCAGTGGTTCCTTCTCTCCCAGTTCTCGACAAGCCTCAAACGTGTGCTGGCCCCCAATTATGTACCAGTGGATGCCCTCATCTTCATACCAAGGTACCAGCTTCTCTTTGCCGTCATCCTGTCTAAGTGAATACTTGATATTTAGGCCCATCCAAGGTCGAAGAAGTCCTTCCAAGCCTTTAAGCTTAACAATCTCGCCCGTCACTGGATCCTTTACTCTGGGGTCACCACTCATAGGAAGGCAGTACAGCTCGGGCTTCTTCCGGATTGCTCCAAGTCCTTTGTAGAAAAGACTTATCTGATCCTGCCTCTTCCTGAATATCGCTCTGTACTTGAATTCGTCGGGAGCTATGTGTATCCTGTTATATGGAATCTGACAAGGAAGGGCACGTTGCCCGTTGGGGAAGCAGTGCCCAAGTCCCTCCTCCAACGTCTGGTACATGGCAAGGACGTCGGTGTCCTTTGTTTTGGAAGTGAGATTGTTTGCGAGCATGAGAGCTTCCGCCACGGTCTGCTTCTTCTCTTCCTTCTTCCCACCTTTCTTCTTCGCACCCTCGCCCTCAGCAGCCGCTGCCTTTCCCTTCTTCCTTCTCGATGACTCCCCTGTCGTCTGTGTCTCTCCGGTCTCGGGGGTGACTGTACCAGTGCCCGCTTCTACAGCAGACTTGCGGCCGCCTCTTTTCTTTGCTGCAGGCTTAACCAAGTTCTTCGTCCTCTCTACCATCACTTTGTCCCCGAGCGTATCAATCACGTCGAGTATCTGTTCAACAGCTATGTTCTCACCCCTGCCCCAAGTAGCCGCATCCTGTACTTCTTTAGAGCACAAGTCGTCCATGCACTTCTCAACCGGAATTTCAACCGCGAAGCAGTCCACTGGTTGACCCTCCGCGACAGGAACCGATGCAAACACCAAGAACACGTTGTCGTCATCGTCGCATTCCCTGGAACCAATAATCTCAAATCTTGGTCCACCTGCCATTTGCTTCTGACCTATTTTGGTCACGAAGCCCAGCGACATGGGAGTGTCACGCCAGGTGATGCCCCACTCCGTTATCTTCGAATCAGCGAGGAATGTCACCCTCGGTTTCAAGCCCCGTGCGAGTATTTCTACTTTAGGATCAACAACCTTGTCACAGAGCCAACGTAACCCATTCGGTTTTGCGGTGGAGTCGACCTTCGCCCTGCAAAATTAGAATCACAAGATTAGACCATCAGATTTTCACTCCATCGACGGACAGCCGACGGGGGGAATAACCCATGTGAGAAAATATAAAAATGAAGGACTCAGAAAGGGGTGGCGTCGGCGGTCAGCCGACGGAGGAACAACCCCATGCGCCAGAACACAAAACATGAAGGGCAAAAGAAGGGGTCCCGGCGTCGGCGGACAGCCGACGGGAGGGACAAACTCATGCAAGAAAACAGAAACACGAAGGACAAAAGCAGGGGTGGCGTCGGCGGACAGCCGACGGGAGGAACAAACTCATGCGAGAAATTGAAAACTTGAAGGACTCAAGAAAGGGAGCGTCGGCGGACAGCCGACGGGAGGGACAAACCCAGGCGAGAAATTGAAAACTTGAAGGACTCAAGAAGGGGAGCGTCGGCGGACAGCCGACTGGACAACTTACCCACTCTCGGAGGCTGCCATGTCGTCGGCGGATGGCCTTTCACCGTCGGCGGATGATCCACGAACAGCAGCCGACGCGCGCAGGCGAAGGAGCCGACGCCCTCAACCCTAGCAGCCGACGCAGAAAAACCTAGCAGCCGACGCGACCTCTGCGGAGCGCTGAGAAGAGGACAAAAGAGAGCTGAGAAAGAGAAGGCTGGAAATGAGGAGGAAATGTCGGGAGTGGCGGGTGTATACCCTGCAGACCCCCACCTCCCGAGACTGAATCGTCACGCCCGATGGGTCATGACGTATGGCTATGTACATACCATCCATGCATGGATGGTCATCCCTAACATCCGTCCCATCACGCCACGTAGGATGATGATGGGACGTCTTTAGACTTTTTTTCAATCCGTCACCCAGTCATGATGGCCTGCGCATGTGATATGACAGCTGCTCCAATCGCCACGTTCAAATTCGTAATAATGAACCAACATTGTTCTGTGACGGCGGGGGCATCTCGCCGCCATGATGGGATCTTGATCTGTCCAAGGCGCGCAAAATTGAATTCGATTCTGGCGCCAATTTGTACTCCTGGGAATTCATAACTAACCCCCCGTCAGATGCGCATACTTCATTCTATTTCTGTCATTGCACTTTCGATTCCCTCTGAGAGTGCTCCTGACGCACACGTTTCCTGAGAGGACCGTTTTTATTCCCGCATGTGCTTAACTGTCCCGCACCTTCTGTTGCCGATTCTGTTCTCTTCGTCTATCGTTTCTAATTGGACGGTTGAGAGGAGTCTCTGATTGGACAGGTTAGGGACATCATACTGCTTCTCGACTCAGGTCCCCTGCAATTTCTGTCGGCGGACGTGTCCGTCATCGTCGGCGGATGCTATTTCTGTGCACACTCCGAGTCGTAGGATCCGCGTCGGCTGCCCGCCGAGTCGTCTTCTCTGTCGGCGGATACATTTTACTCCGTCGGCGGGGACACTTCCCGTCGACCCTGTCGGCTGTCCGCCGACGAGGTCTTCATCTCTTATCCAATGGAAGTAGAGCCGATCCAGACGTTTCTAAGGAATGGCCGATCAGGGCGGTGGAAGGTTAAAAAGGGCGTTGTCGTGGCCCTTACTCATTCTGGGCTCTATTATGCAGGCAGGGCAGTGATCCAACGTGTTGTAGAATTTGATCCTATAGTGGTGGTGGTAAAAGTGATTGAGGTTTCAGACAGCATGGAAATGAATATACCATTTCCGGATGAGGGTGCGAAGTCCTTGAGCAACTGCTTAGGACAAATGATATTGTGGGAGGCGGCTGACCTCAGGCCTTTCGGAGAGGTGGAAGACGATGACATCAAGGCCGTCGGCTGCCCGCCGACGGATGTTGAAGACGATGTCAAGCCCGTTCAAGAATTCCTAGACCTCGCAGAGCAGATGGAAGTTGCGCTCCTCGAGGAATCCGGAGGCTCAAAGCGTTGTGTTGCCGCTGGAGTCATTATGGAGTGCTCTCCTAAAGGAACGTGGGAGGGGTTCTTGATTCCTCACAGCTTCTTTCTAATAGTGAGAGTGTCGTCCGTCAATCCAGAATTCTCTGAAACACCTGCTTTCTGCGAGTTACCGGATGTGTTAACGATCGGGTGTGCTGTGGGGCGATTGGTACTTTGGAGTGGATACAAGGTCTGTCCACTTGTGAACGGCGCGTTGGCTGGCACATGTCCCGTCGGCTGCCCGCCGACGGAGCCTCACTTGGGGAACGAAGATGAAGAAATTGATGAAAGCAACTCCGCTCCGTCTGAGCAGGATCTGGGGACTAGGTCTCCAATGAATATCAGCAGTGACGACGATGTGTCTAATCAAGGGGAATCCGACGTAGAAACAGATGATCATTGTTTGGGTCCGGATTCCGGGACCTCGGGTATTCCTTCCACTCCAGATGCTTCTTATCCTGACCGCCACCTCTGGAGAAATCGGTATGTCGAACTTCTTAATGATGATCTATCAGTCCGTGGTAGAGCAATGATTCAAGTATGTTTACCGGACGAGGCATGTGATGATGAAGTCCTAGGGGATACAGAGGTTGGGGTTCTCTTCGTCTCTGAAGACGATCATCTGCAGATGACAACTCTCAGATGGCGTCTGACTCACGCTCGGTTAGAAGGGGGTCACCTCCTCTCTGATATAATTACTTACTGCTCCGAGAATTTAGCAGACGCCGACGCGGACGATGGTCTGGATGGTGTCCCGAAGAATGCCTATCGATCGGTGCGGAGGAAAGTCCGCGAAAAAGATGACGTCTCTTCCACTAAGCTTCGTCGAATGGTTGTCCCTGCTGAATGCCGCTTAGTGAGCTCAAAGCGCTGTTGCAAGGACCGATGTTGCCAGACTTTTAGATGGGAAGATACTGTGAGTATTCGGCGTAAATTTTACGCAACAACATTCCAGTCGAGGCGAGAGATGTCCTTCGCTGTGCAAGGGCACTTACATACTGTACCCGGCAAGCGGAAGCTCTATGTTACTCTTGCGAACGTTGACGTATGTGAAGTGGCGTGGTATATCATTCACGGAGTATCGAAATCCGCGTACTACAGCTACAAGGCTGCGGCCCGAAGTGGTCGTGTCAGTGGGAGTCACGGAAATTCCGGTGTACATCGCCCCCAGATTCACACAATCCAGGCCCGCGCGACGTTGACCACTATCGATAATGAGAATGCCGACCAAATGCCCAATGAGTTTCGGATGATTGGCAAGAAGAGAGTGGCCGCGCTCAAAGTACTCCCGTCTGCGATGAACTGGAACCACATGCGCGAAATGGCCAACGCCGTAAGTTCCTCCTCATCTTCTTTCACTTTGGATAGTTTACTGAATTGTAGTGATTACTATCGTCGGCTGCCCGCCGACTGGATGACGAACTTCCCAACTGATCGACCTCACTCTGTGCTATTCAGGTCAATGAGCAGTGCAACGCGAAGCTGATTTCGCAGTCCTCCGTTAGTCGCATGAGGAAGGAGTACTTCCGCAACGTTGAGGTCAAGGCCGTAGGAAGTAATTTCTCCAAGTGCACTGAGTGTGACTTCCTCGTTGAACTCATTGCCAAGTATCCTAGAGGGTCGGACGAGTGGCAGAGCTTGACAGAGGATAGGACCAGGCATTTGAACTATCAGCGAGCTTGTCGCAACATTTATTACGGATGGACAACCCAATCTATACAGAGTCCTACTGAGTTCCTATGCATCATACATGATAAGATGGACACATCGAAAACAGCGATCCCCCGCATGCAACGTATCACGAAGGCTACGGCAGGGCTTGGTCAAATTCCGATTTCCTGTACTCGAATGCTGACTCACGGTCACGGAGATGGCGCCTACGCACACTATGCAACTGCCCTGTGGCCAGGAGACCCAAATTTCACAATCTCCTCGTTGTGCAGGGTATTCCGTGCCTTGGAGAGACTACCTGTCCGGGAGTCAAAAGCACTCTTCGAGGCACCACCACAGAATGAATTCTTTGCAGCGCTAATGCATGGATCGTCACGTTGCATCCCCTCAATTCCACCTTCTAGAGATGAGCCACTCACTCCACCTCTGCCTGGTAGGCCTGCTGTTCCTTTGCCGAAGAAGTTGTATCTGCAGCTTGACAATTCTGCGAAGGACAACAAGAACCGGTTTCTCCTAGCATTCTGCTCGTTGCTGACGGCGAGGCGAATATTCAAGGAAGTTACAGTTGGTTTCCTGATTGTGGGACACACACATGAGGACATCGACGCCCACTTCAGTCACCTATCGAAACTCATTAAGCGAAAGAACACATACTGCCTTGCAGACCTTATGAAGGCATTCATGGATTCTCAGAAGACAGTTGCCTTTATTCCAGAGGTTGTTCAGGAAGTGGCAGACTTCAAAAGTTATGTTGCTGATTTTCATCACGACGGAGGTAATGCGATAGAAGGTCACAGTGAAATGCATCTTTTTAAGTTCTATGTGGTGGAGGATGGGGAGGATGCGGGGTGGCCCGTAATGAGGTACAAGAAGCGTGCAACTGATCCGTCATGGCTTCCACCTGGCAAACCCGTGAAAATGTGGAGGGCAGACAAAGAGGGTAAACCACGTTTGCCCGTCGGTGATCCCAAACCGGTTCCTCATAAGCACTTATGGGGTAGTGTTGAAGTCGATGAGGGCAAGAAGAACGCGGATAAAGAGGTGGCAAGGGCAGCGGAGTGTTCAGAGAAGAGAAATTTCATTAAAAGTGGATTATCTAAGTACATTGAGTACTGGAGAACTGGCATGGCTCGGGATAAGAAATACGCACAAGACATGTTACCATATGTACTGTATTGGGAACGAATTTTAAAGGAGGTCAACGAGCCACTGCCCCCCAATTCCGCCACCTTACAGGAAGGATTCTGGCCTATCTCAGACTGGAAGCGGGACCACGTCACCACATTCGATGCACAGGACGAATATATACCGGATCCGGATATTCGTCCCGGTGACGAGGATGAGGTGGAGCCCTATCCTTTCTGTGGTCCGAAAAACTCTAGGCCGAAGTCTGTGTTTAACCCATATCGTGACGTTTTACGTGGCGATTGGGTTTTCTGTCGTCCGTGTAAGGAAGACCACCTACCCATTTGGATGGGTAGGGCGATAGAGCCTGTTATTACAGAGCCTGGTCCTAATTACGGTAAGTTCAAGGTTGAATGGTGGACTCCGATGAAGGGCAAGAAGGAAGGTAAGAAGAAGGTTGCGAGAGAGTGCTGGACAAGACGGTGGGAAAGGGAGTTGACTCTTGCGGAGTGGGTGGAGTGTAAATCCGTTGTATACACTCATAGGACCAAGAAAACTACGCATGAGGGGCCCCCAAAGTCCCATCTAATACCCGAAGATGTTGTGATTGCTGCCATGGCAAACTTCGAATCGCATGGAATCTCGATGAACTGGAATGACGAGGAGGAAGACTAGTCGGCTGCCCGCCGACGATTGTGATCTTAGCTCTAGAAGATGTAGGTAGTGATGGTTTCCTCTGTAAACGTTATAGTTGAATATTGTAAACACTGTGATTCCCTCGAATAAGAATTGTATTCTACCATTGACCCAATACTAGTCATGTATTACACTTTGTCTTCTATTTGTTGTTCTGATACCTTACTTTTCCTTCTTTGGTGGTCGTCGGCTGTCCGCCGATGCCTCTAACCATGTTAGATAAGCATCATGATCGGTGACTTTGTGAGGCTGGTCTATATTGTAGGGCCTGTGATTTTTACGGTGGACACTGTTACTCTAGTCGGCTGCCCGCCGACGCTTTCCACAACATTGGTAGAACCACTATGCGCTTTGAGAAACTGGGAAAAAATATTTATCCATTTCATTATATTCTTATCGGAGTACAATGGTAGTGTTCCGCCCTTTACATGTTACTTTGTATTGTGTATACATCAGAGATGCCACTACTCCTAAAGCCTCAGTAACAAATACTAACCATGAATTCTACAACTATCCGAGTGTGTGAAGCAGCTCTATTGAAAACGAGCTGGACAGTTCTAACACACAGTAATTCACCCTAAAGCCAAAAAACCAAAAAGCTGCAGATGGTCGCCAACGCCATGAAGCGATCAGTCCTTCGCAGTAGACTTGGCTCGGACAGCACTACACCCAGTATCGACGGATGGATGCACGGATCCAAACGACGAATACGTGGACTGCGGGCTTGCGTTCCCTCCGCACCACTGATCTTGGCCAGAGCACCGACTTCCAGCACCCTCCAAGTTGTCGTATGCTTCGCCAACAATGCGGAGCCACCCTGCCGTTGACATGGTCTGCGTTGACACCTCCCCTGTGTGGCTGAAGTGAATGCTGCCAACACTCTCGGACTCCTCAGACTCCTCGGACTCCTCGAATGTCAGTGGGAAGGCGATGCCGGAAGCGTCAGCGATCTCCATCAACTCTATGGTGTGAGCAATACTCCAAAACCACACCGCACCTGGCTGCAGAAGGCGTGTGATGTACTTGAAACGTGGAATGGCGGTGTTGCGAGAACGGGCGACCACCGCCCTATACCATGGCCGGAGCTCCTCGAGGTCAGCCGGTGACTCCTGATAACCTAGTGGTCTCACATTGCTACCACGCCTCACCATAACGACAAAATATTGGACAATATGCGACTAACTTCTACAGTATGCGACCTGCTTCTACAGTATGCGACCTTCTTCTACAGTGGACAGCCGACGAGTTCGTCTAGTAAACTGGTAAACGTTCTAGTAATCCACTTCTCTAGGGTTTTCTGGACGACTAATTGCCAACGTCGACCTAGTCTAGTAGCCCCTACTCCCCTACTCGGCTGGTAGCCGACTAGGACTAGCCTACTCATCATTTGCATTATTAGGACTAGGACTTATTTACTCATCATTAGGACTAGTAGCCCCTACTCTCCTACTCGGCTGGTAGCCGACTAGGACTAGCTTACTCATCATTTGCATCATTAGGACTAGGACTTATTTACTCATCATTAGGACTAGTAGCCCCTACTCTCCTACTCGGCTGATAGCCGACTAGGACTAGGTTACTCATCATTTTTATCACGAGGACTAGGACTTATTTCCTCATCATCTTTATATGTATTTCAGATTCCAGAGGTCGGTTCAGTGAGGAAGAGGTTGGCTCTCCTAGTCGGCGGCCAGCCGACTACAAAGGACTTCCATTTGTTGTGACCGTGAATACTGTTCATTCTAAACGACGACTCCGGAGTCCTCACAGACGGACACCCCAATGTGAGATTCCTGGCAGTCGTGTCCACTCAGCGGGTCGCCGACGATCTTCCCTTCACCCGCTTCACTTCACAGATCCACATTTTGCAGAGCAAGTATTTCCTTTTATTAGAACAGATAGATTTCTAAGGATAGGGTTTCTAGGGTTTAGGGTTTCTAGGGTTTAGGGTTTCTATGGTTTAGGGTTCTCAGTCAGCCACTCGCCGAGAGATTCGGCCATGACTGTGGGACTGGGATGTCCTCTATTCAACATTATAATAAATTCACTCAAATGATTTTATCCCTTGTAAACGGAATGCATTTTTTCATAAATATTTGACATCTTTGTCTTTAAATTTGAGGGATAACACATGAATTGGACGTCTACTGATGATGCAAAGTAGTCCATAATTGAGCGTTTTGTCCATAATTACTTAAATACCCCTTTCATGAAGTTTTTTTTGTACAATGAAAAATTGAAGTTTTTACCATCTCAAAGAAGACTATATTCATTAATTGTATATCAAATTATAGATGTAGCAAAAAGATGTAGCATGATTGCCTAACTTATTTACTAATAAGCTAGAATTTTTTTTCAATATCAAATTTTTTTTTCAACTTCTAATGAAACCATCATATCTCTACAAATATTTTTGTACTTTATATTTTACTTTCAAAATCAAAATTGAATTTGATTATTATATACATCATTATCATAGCATAGATTGCTTTTCAAAAGAATAAATTCAATAGGATAGCTCAAATGTGTTTAAACATTCTTTGGAATAATTTCAAGCTTTACAATCTAATGTGATTTACAATTCTTAAAATGAATGAAAATCAATGAATGGTAATATATAAGGATTTTATAAAGTACATATTTTGAAATAAATGATGAATGAAAAGATAATAAATGGAATCCATTGATCTCAATATAATAACTTTTCACTTTAGATTTTAGACATCAAGGTTGTTTATCTTGTAAGATACTTAAAAAAATAAATAACAAATGCAGGGACCACAGTTACATCTTGATGTAAAAATTGTCTAGAATATTGTGCACTAGTGATATTTACTTCATATCAATGATGGACAAAGTTTTAGATAAGTCCCACATTAGAATGAGGTGATATCTCCATCTCTTCGGTAGAAAACTAGATTGAGTAAACCTGTACCTACTCCTTAGAACTATTCATGTGATTAAAAAAAGATGTATTTTACAGTAGATGTACTTTACCGTAAGTTACCTTGTTCTTATCCCGCATCCACAGTGATTTGCTTCAAGCCCAAATAGATTTGAGACACAGATTCAAGAAGTTTATGTAAGATTTACACAAAGTAACTGATTTGTACTCCGTACTGTATTTCAAATAAAGTAATTTCATTGTAATCTTTTTACCTTGCATTAAAAGTAACTTCGTGAAGAGAGCATCCAGAAATATCAGTTAAAATACCGTCTATAAGCAGCATTTACCTGATGAATAAGGAACTGGAATGTTTATCATTTACCAGCTTATTACACCTACTAGTTTCTTTTATTGCTGAATATATCTGGACATCTCCACAACCAATGACTGTCAGACAAAGAAGTTAACAATATATAAAGAGCCTGGACTTTTGGGATTTACCTTCCTTGTTCGGACTCATGATCCTTTGGCCCCGGACTTCATTGGAAATGGTGATGGTGAATCGTGATAATAAGTTACTTCTTAGATCTGCGTCCCTTCAACAAAACTGCTCCATTGAGTTCCAAAATCAGCTATTGGGGAGGTTTCCAAGCTAATATCCTCTTTTCTTTGAAGTCATTCGGTAAAGGTAGATGATAAGTAGATGATAATTTGACAATATTTGGGTGATATGCATGTGATACTCATGTGATACTCATGTGATACATGGATGGTTTTTAGTTTTTCAACCGACAAATATCCTAAAATATTGAAGTCCTGAACGTCAATTTCGGTCGGCTGATCTATAATGACCTGCCGGTTCTCACTGTGCATTGTCCAAAATACACAGCATCACCATCTTAACATAGTAAGGTCCCATAGATATAGTATCAGTGTATCAAGATGCTGCATGAATGATTCCAGCCTTCCAGGATATATTTCCAAGGAGCCAACAATTTAGTTAGTTGACCCCCAACAATCTGGGTGATACCACAGTTTGCCAGATGGCTCATAGACAATCCTGGAGGCTTTCAGGAAACAGAGAGAGAACTCTTTAGCAAGCACCTTCATTGCGGTGGAGAAGACTTCCAGTTTGGAACTTTGGAACAGAGTCCAGACTCAATTCCAGGGTAGCCTTCAAGATTGAAGGCATCACTAAGGAATTTCTTCTGGAAGGCCTTAAAGCGGAAGTTCATAGTGCAGATAAGGACTTACTTCGAGTTACTCTGATCGGAGGTCAAGAGAAGAATGATTGCTCATGTGATTGGAAGAGATCGGAGAGAGGTGGAGAGCCCTATCAGGATTCGGGTTAGAAATGACACATGCCCATTCCTGCTTTAACTACTTGTATCCCTGGTTTAGCTATGTGTTGTTGACTAGGCATACATCTTCTAACAAGGAATTGTGAGGACCTCTTCTTTTGTCAATACGTCAAATTGACAAAATACTTGTAGGAGTTCTTTCTCAACATTGGCTTTATTACAATAGCATGCCAAAAAAAAGCAAGAGTTGATAAAAAGCTTTCCAAAAAGCATTCAAAAAGTATGGAATGAAGTTCCCTTAGAGCAATTGTAACGCCTCATTTCAACTATGCCCAATCATATTAAAGCATTGTATTATATACTGTGGCTGCCATTGGACAATGTGTAGCCCACTGTAGAGTTATTGAAGCTGCTACCTTCTTACTCCATACTCACGTCGAGGTACCTATAGCCGATCGGGTATCTATAATTGATGAGTAGAGTTTTCCAATTCAGACAAGTTTTTCAGATTTAAAATCTTTGGAGATCTAGAAAAGTTTCAATCATGATTGGTAAAAAGGAAATCATATGGGAATATTTTGGTAGTAGTATAGTGATCAAGTTTTGGTGTCATGGTGGTTGGTTTTAGCTCGGCCTAGATATCGGTTATATGTATTACACAAAAAATGGCTTTAAAAATTCACAATAAATTTAATATCAAAGTAAAGGTGAAATTTAAAGTTGCATTTCTCCTTAAACCTATTTCCCCTTCAAGGAAAATTCTTCCTCAACTTGTACACTTCCAATATCAGTGGAAAATTTCTTAACTGGTCCGTTTTAGGTGCCTCGACCTTACCGCTTGTTAATTATACTACTCCCACCTATTGGTACACCAAGACTCAGCAGCTGGTCTAGTGTTACATTTAAATTCCAAAATCGGAGGAAATTGCAATCAGGATCAGAATGCTATCAAATTAAAAACCCAAAAATAACCTCTGCATTTGAGAAATTGAGAGGAAATCTTAAACTGGAGGCCTTTGACCTCTGATTGCTAAGTTGGCTTGACATACTCAGATATCATACCAAACTAACATGCAAAACTTCTACCATTGCGTGATCAGCAGTTGTTTCCGTAATTCAAATCTGAAATTTCTAGTGAGAAAATAGTATTCATGATATGTCAACATGCACAGGAGTATCATTTTACTAGCCTAGCTGTCTCCTTAATCTAACTTGTTAATGGATCCTTAAAACTGTTGATGCATATACTGGTAGTCCAAGGGAATCAGATATATTCCAACCTAGTTAGGAAGACATACACAAAAGTTTAGCCACTGTAACCATGGTTACCAAGTACGAGGTACAAAAATACAATACGTACTTACAATACGTACATGTACAGCGTTCATGTACGATGCTAAGTACAGCGATACAAAAACAATGTTATGCTTAGAATAAAATAATAATAAACCAGAATGCAGAAGAACAGTGCTTCTCGGTGACTTCAATGCTTTGGCGGCTCGCGCAGTCGCAAAGTAAATTTTGGATGAAAGTCCTTTTTTTATTCAGTTGCTGTATTTCGTTCTCGAACACTGTATCAGTACAGTCAGTGTACAAGTACGTACTTGTACATACTTGTACAGCGTACTTGGTAACCATGATTGTAACAAGCTGCAGAATTTCAAAACCCAGATTCCATTGTTGTTTCTCAATGAAGAGAGGACTTTAACATAACTTGCAAATCCTAAAAGAATTAAGAGGTCCCATATAATGCATGAGACTCTTCTTGTTCAACCTGGAATTATGTTTGGAAATGTGATCTAGAAGACGACACGTAGGGGAGTCCTAACTTTTGTCTTCAAGTGAGTAAAAATACAGGAATTGAGTCACAAAATTTGAGCGCAAGTGCTTAACGACGTTCCCTTCCTACATAATAATGTGAATTAAGCGTCATTCTTGGAATGATGGTTGTTTAGATCTATGAACTCACTTCAAGTTTCCCAACTCTTAATAATGTGATCAAAATTACACACTTCAATGTAGAACACCGCACTTGATGCTCATGAACAATCTCAAGTGAAAATCTCTACATCCACCTCACATCCTTTCCATCAACAATTGCTACAACATAATTTAAAGTCTTAATCCAATTCAGGAGAAGAAAGAAATCTCCTTCTAGTAGGTAAATATCCAACTTACTGTGCTTGCTTCTGTTGTCACAGTTGTTCACCCGCACAACCTTCTTCTCCATGCTCACCACCAATGGACAAAAATGATAGCTACAACGGACTATGGATGATATTTCCCTTCTTAAAAAAACAATGAACTATTCACCTACAAATTGTTAAATGTATTTCCTTAATTATGAGACAATTGAGGCTTTCATAATGGTTTGCTTGATGATAATAAAGTTGAAGATGTGAGAATGTGATAGCTTTGGCTTTTTGGATACATTACAGTATATCAGTATGCTAGCACAAATCTCTATTTCTAGTGCCATTACTTGTATTCTTTGATAGACGAGCAAATCAAAGTTTATTTGCCCAATTAGTTGTGGCGTACTTGTAGATGACTACGGCCATGAGCATGTTGAGACCCCAATAAGATCAAACTAAAGTGCAAAATTCCAATCACTCTTGATTATCCAAACTTGGCGCCTACTCCATGTAAAGCTCCACAACCAATTCTTTATACAAGAAAGAAAATTAAGGAAAATGCATATCTTGACTGATTGCAAGAGAAAAATACATCTTATGATGTCAAATTTGACAACAAGGGAGAATTTCTCCAAAAAATCAATCTCATATTGTTGAGCAAATCCTTTAGCCACAAGTCTAGCCTTGTATTTTGAAGTTTCTCCTTATGTTGTGGTCTTAATATGTCAAATTTATTTGCATGAAATGCCTTCCAATCACTAGGAAGTTCAAAAAGATTCTAAGTGTGATTAGGAGGAAGAGAGTTCATCTTGGTTTACATGGTTGCATGCCATTTTGCAACTTCCACGCTGTTAACAACCATAGGGGATGTAAGAGGATCAAGAAGGATTTTTTTTGCAATGCCAGCAAAGGAAGCTTAGATTAGTGGCACATGTGGTTTGCAAAGACGAGTAAAGCCAAAAGTGAGAGCCAAAATAGCTAGAGGCGGAGGAGCTGCACTTAGACAACATGGTCGGAGGGCATAACGCAAACAACATGGTCATTGTTAGCATCCACGATGTCGAAGTGTACCTTAAGCATCGGTTGAAGAGGTGCTAAAATAGTCTTGGCACAAGGATCAAAATCACCTCAATTCAAAGGTCTCCAACATCAGTATATTTAAGAAGTAATTCTTTTTTTGGGCTCATGGAGATAAACATCCTAGGCAAATGAAACATAAGAGCTAATGATGATATGCTACTTGTTGGGGAACCACAACATCTAGCCTCAAGAAAAAGAATTGGACTCCACCATGCTAATTCAAATACTCTTAGGCTTAAGTTTCTTTCAAAGGTGGCTTAGAGTGTTGGCATAAGCCACACAATCAAATACACAAAAATGTGCAACATCGGGTATGCGGCTAGTCTAAAGCTCAAAGGAGTTTTTGAAATAATAAACACACGCAGCCGTTTGATTTAAGGCATGAGTGGCAGTCACGTGGAAAGTTTTTTGAAGAAAGTTTTTTCTAGAGGTTGAAATGTAGTTTTTTTCTATGCATGATAATCCTAATGGCACCATCATCGTTGTCTTTTCCCTTTTTGAACTTCATTATGTTGAGGTGAATAAGGTGTTGTTACATAATAGAAAATGTGCTTTACTTTTAGATACTATTGACGTTCATAGCTCATTTTATCTCTTCTCATATTAGACCTTAGGTGTTTGATGGAATTATTAGTGTTATTGATGGTCAAATCAATTATCAATTTTTGAAAGCAAGCGATGGCCTTTAACTTCTAGTGAATGGTGTAAACCACTTGATAATTATTTTAGTCATCCTTAAACTTGAGGATGTGCAATGCTCTACTAATAGAGGGAAAATTCATAGGTCTATAGATATTAGAATGGAAAAAAATTCTTGCCTTGGTTGCCCTACGGGTGAGACCGTGAGACTCTTTCTAGAATTTGAAAGCCGGTGACTTTTGCCCAAAGAACAACTGAGGCAATTTCATGGTTCATTCTTAGTGTTGATGACAAGCCCTCGCACAGTGGATTGGTTTGCCATATACATTGAGACAATGGATTGGTTTGCCATATACAGTACATAAGACAAAAGTGGTAGTACCAAACTTTATGGCTATCTATTGTTAATGTTTCTTCATGTAACTCAACTGGTGTTGTTGATATGATTGGTGGACGAAGCTCTAGATAAAGAATCTTGATTTGCAGCTCGTAGGGCTTGACACATTGTTTACCAATGACTGCCACCCTTCTTTGCCTTTCATTCCGAGAGAATATAGCACGATGATTGCAATTGTAGACGGTCACATATTTTTTGTCGACAACTTGCCAAGTGGAGAAGACGTTCTTTCAAGGATTAGGGACAAATAGGACCCTTAAAAAATCAATCGTCTATCGAGAATCCATCAAATAAGAATGAAATTTGAAGATTGTCTAGTCTGCAAACCTACATCTTTTGATCGTCAATCACAACCATAAGTCATGCATGCAATTGAGTTGACTCAAGATTGTTGAACAAACTTTGTTAATTAGTTACCTTCTGTATATCGAGTGTAATGTCTTTGCAGTCAATGATGATAATTGCAGCTAGTGTGAGTATTAAAAGACACAACAAAATGCTTAGTGGCAACAATAAACATTGATGAAGGCTCTACTATAATGACATTGGCATTCTTGCACATTGATCGTCCAATTGCTTGCAACACTCCATTTTCCTATTGACCTTCTGCATGAAGTAATTGCATTGTATATGCTTCTTTAGTCCTCTTATTGGCTATCATCGCCCTTGCTCGTTATGTCATTGTCATTGCATTGTATATGCTTCTTTAGTCCTCTTATTGGCCATTATCGCCCTTGCTCGTTATGTCATTGTCATTGCATTGTATATGCTTCTTTAGTCCTCTTATTGGCCATCATCGCTCTTTCTCGTTATGTTGTTGTCAGCCTTAGTTGCTTTTATTTGGATGACTTTACTAATGCCACCCTCCTAGAGCTAGTAACGCTTGATCATGCATTTTGTTGCTTCATGAAGTTTAACCAACATTTCCTCCATTAATGAACAATTAGTGAAGTTTGACAAGTTCTATTGCTTTACTTCCCTATGTAGAAATCAAATTTCTTGGACGTGATGAGTTGCTGCAAGAAATAAGAATTTAATGATGCTCATTGCCATATTGTCGTTATTGGTCTGGGTTGTCCGTTTGACATTTTCCTCAGCAACTCAATGAAATGTACCATAGTTGCTACTATTGCTTATGGCCATGTTTTGACAATGAAAAGAAGTTTTGTTGCCCAAAGTATAACATTCATGTGGAACTTCTATAGCTGAAAATTCTGAGAAGATAACTTCTTAACTATCCAAATATCTTTTCTCTCCAATACAATTGTTGCCATCCTAACAAGTTGAAGAGACATAATGAAATTAGTGTATAAGGTGCATCTTTTAAAAAATGTGAAGAAAATTGATAATTGGCGGAATAATCTTCATGTAATCATCCTCTACACTCTTATCTTATGCACTAAACTTCTGCTATTGTAAAAACTAAATTAACGTAGATTTAGACTTGCTTCAAAGAATTACTGTGTCAATTCACGACACTACATGTAAACACAATGGAGCCAATCAAGAACGATATGTAACGGCTTGAAAACACACACAAAGACAAAGTGGACGACTTAGGTCAAATGATCCCAATTCTAGTTTATAACTCAATATTATGCTAAGATCATATACACTCTTTGTTGCATAAAAACTCCCATGCTTAAAATTAACGGCATAATTAGATTATACATCACAATGCTAAAAGCTTGCATACTCAGAAGATGATATTATCCCCTAAAGGCCCTTGGTGTTTTTGGAGTCAAAACTGCCAAAAAATATCCCTATTAACAAAAACCTATTGTATTCTAAATTTAGAATTTATACTGAACATTTAATTATAGGATCTTCTATACAGTACCTACCTTATCCAAAAAGTTGTTGTTAACCGGAGATTTCCAATCTCTCCTCCCTTAGTTCCCTCTATCTCCCTTTCAGTTTTCATCTTTGTCCTCGACAGTCATCCAGTCGGCTGGATGAACTCTGTCACAGCCAACTAGATGATTTCCGCTAGTTTTCAGGGGGTTTAAGAGGCAAGTTTAGGGTTTCCTGTAATCATTCTACACTAGAGCAGGTAGAGTCAGAGAGGTCTGAAAGCTGTTAAGAGCTGCTGTACCATGTATTGGGGCTGGTTTGACCCGTTTTATGCAGTTTTCCACCTTTTCCCACTTGTATTGTATGTTTCTAGCCTTGTATGAGTGTTTTGAGTACTTAGTTTAGTTGGGTTTTCTAGGGTTTTGATGGGTTTGTGAAGGTTAGGGTTTAGTGGTTAAATCTTCCCTTTACCAGTTGTATACCAATTTTGAGGACAATCCATTGTACAGATTGCAAGATTATAACGTTTGAAGTCATTGTAAAAGTTTTTTCGACATTATCCTAAGAGTAGACCTAACTTTTGATGCCCAAAAATTATACTTTATAAACACATTTGATCCATGAAGGATGATCAATTCCTTTAGGTATAGAAGTTAGGTATAAACTAACAAAGTTTGAGCTTCATGCATGCTCGGGATGTGGAAATAATCCTTGATTTTGTGTTGAAATTGCCTTACATTCTTCAAAATTGAAACTACTTAAAGGATAATCTAAAAATGACCAATTGGAAATCCGAACACTTGATATGTTGAAGTCAATGAAGGAAAGAACCACAAAAAATTCATCGCAATCGGAGTAGATCTCAAATTTGTAGAATTTTTTGAAGTGTAAATTGCATATTTCCCTTTTATTTCAAATGGCAGTTTTAGTAAAAGGGCGTCTTGTAAATGGAAATTTACTCGGCTGTGAGCAACAAAATGCTATTATTGATGCTGCCAAGAATCGCTCTATAATGTGAAGATGTCTGCTTTAGAAAGTCGTTGAGTGATCCAAAATGCTTGAATTAAACTATGTGCATTAATAACATGATTAAAAATTAGCTCATGTGATTTGAATTGCAAATTTATTCAAGTTGAATTTATTTGAAGCGTAAAAATTGCACTTGGATCCCCCGCCACATCATAGATATTGGATGAAGTTTATTATGTATGGATGAAAAATGAATATTGCATGAATTAGTTTATATGGATGAAAAATGGAAATTGGATGAAAACTAAGCTTTGGATGATAATTGTCATTTGGATAAAAAAAATCAGCAACCTCTTAGATGGAAAGGACTAGTAAGATGAAAAAATTCCATTGGATGAAAAACTATTATGAATGTATATGGATGAAAAAATAATGGACCCATCATTTTGCAAGTGCCCACCCTTTGAAATTTTGTTTGTCACTTTTTGCTCTTGTGAAAGTCGGGCAACTTGGGCAAAAAATGGGAGATTTTGATTGGTTATTGGCTGCCCAGATTTTGAGCACATTCTTCTAAAATTCATAACTTTTTTCATCGTAACTCCAAATGATTTGAAATTTGCGCCATTATAAAGCTACATGGGATAAAATTTCAGAAAATAATAAAATTCTCAAACCTTAGAATAGCATGTCCAGAAGTGATGTGACCCGAATCGGGTCTAAGGGCCTTTAGGGGTTAAGTTTGACATGGTGACATCCAATGTCCTCAAGATAAATATTAAACAGATGTTTTGATCACGTGATTAATTTAATCCTTTTTCTTGCTACAATCTGGATTGATTAAGGATTTCTTTAATATTGATGACAATTTACCTAGCTTCCCTATTTGTAATAGGAGTTTAAGCAATTAAATTGTGTAGAGGGGGCAAGGAGGATGTCCTATGGTGATCTATTATCCTCATCCTTGTAGAAGTCAAATGGATTATTGTTTGTATAATTGTCTATTTATGACAAATTTATGCAACATCTACTTCTATAAAGGATTTGTCAGTAAAAGTGGTCATCACAAACAAGATTGTAAAGTGAGAGGAAAATCAAACAATAGATAGGAGGAAAATCAAGGAATACTTTGGAGCCAATCCCTCCCTCTAGTCCCCCTACGATATGGCAATCAAATAAAAGAATTTTTGCATACAAGTGCTCTTCGATTTCAATTATACTATTTATTTTGGTTGTATTATGATCTTTGAAGTTCCTTAGAAATAAGAATGTTTGATATTTAAGTGGAATTTAAGATCCCTGTAAATAATTGGGCGGAGTTAAAAAAAATCAAATCAAAGTAAGTGATAAAAGTAGAGATCAAGAAATTTAGAGAATAATAGATGAGAATTAGATGACTTGCAGTTTTGTACTTTGATTTTGCATCACTTTCTAAAAATGAGTATATTTCATAATTCAATAAAATGTTTTCTATCTTAATACTTTATATATACAGTTATAAACTCAATTTTTTAATATCAAATCTTCAGTTCAAGTTATTTAACACAAAATATGTAAATTTGTAACCAAATGCATAGTGAAACGTTCATTTATATAATAGAAAAAAGAATTCCGAATTCCACTCCAATCTAGAGTTGACGACTTAAAACCACAAATTCTAATTAAAACTACCACATGTCAAAGATCATATAGGACCTCCTCCAGACCATTCAACTAAGTTCAACCAACCAAGTTGTCTCAATACAATGCTATCACCTTCCCTCCAACCACTCATGGAGCTTATATTAGAGCATCCCCAGTGTTCCCCTTCATGTAAGCCCCTACTAAGTCCTTCGATAGACAGTTACATCACAATTATAGGTTGAGTAGAATTTTGGTCCTCCCTTAAAAGTGATTTATAAATTGTTTCTTTACTTGTTTGTTGTGAAACCTTCAACAAGTTGCGAAAGAAAACCAAACCCAAGTGTAGTGGAAAAATGATAAGAAGATGAGAGCTTGAAACTTTCTACTTCAAGTGGTTTAAGGGTAGCCTTGAACGGGCTGAAATTTAGAGGTCGACGGTCCTTTAGAGGTCGACGGTCCTTTAGAGGTTGCGACTTGGATGAGAAAAATATTTAGAAATCATCACTGGGAGTTTAGACGACCCTTAAGCCTCTAACCTGGATGAAGCTAGATGGAGGTTTAAGCTTAGGGGATGCTCTTACCTCTAATAATTTAAGGAGATAAATTCAAGTGGTGACGTTTTCTACAGCCGTTGGCCTAGCTAGTTCGGTGTGCCCCCTTTATGCCCCCCATATCATACTGGGCCACACCAGACTGTGGGTCCAGTCGCCAAAAACATCATCGCCTGTAATATTGGTCCTGGAGCCACTAAGTTAGTGGCTGGAGCCAGGGAAGAATAGAATAGCCTTGCATCCAACAGAATTGCCTGAACTGGGCTGGCTGGCCCTTCCACCATCTAACTTACATTTGCGAAGTCGAAGCAAATGAAAAACATAGACACTAACTTACTGTTCTCTCCAGTTTGGAGCCTGCTCAATGATGATGCCGAGATCTTGAACGGCACATTCCCATGTTGTGTGGGACCAATATTCAACAGATCTAGAGCTAGACTTGTGGCTTCCAACGATCATCTTCCTGTCGCACAAATATATTTCCAGGTTCCTGAATCCTGACACTTGTGACTCCGTCATGGAACCTCGCGGTGGTTGCAACGATGGAGTCTATCTTCCCAGCTTCCGGGAATCACACGTCGATCCTGTTCGGAAGATATGTTGCCACCGACGTACGGCACCCACCTTCACCTTCACCGTCACCACTTGGCACAATTCTTTTGTTATATTACATTCTGTTGTTAGATGAATTCCACATTTGAAAGCTTGTTAGTGGCTTGCTTGTAGCTTAAGTAGGGTGATGCGAGTATGATCACTTGGGTGTCTTTGTCATGTTTGAGCCAATTGAGCACTGTCAGGATTCTTCACTCTGGTAAATGGTTTAACTTGTATTTCCGGATAGATGACACAGTTTCATCATGGCTTGTCATGATAGGAGCTTGCTTGTAAGCAACTAGGGTTATGATTCGTCTTCAATTTTTACTAGAGTTCTGAGCATGTGATAAATTCGGCATCTTGGGATATCGTTGTTGTGAGATTGTTCGACTACGAGTTGGTTTGTGTTGTGAAGATGGGTTTCGTGGTGTCTATGCATAAGTATGGTGAGCTGATGATGAAGAGCGGGGTTGAGGATTTTCTTTTTGATCCATCGTGGATATGGCTTGCCGTGAAGTTGTTGCCAGTCTGGTGTGCTTCTTTGGGATTCATCTGGTGGCATCATCCTCGTTATGGGCGTAATAGGGGACCTACGATCTTTCCTGTCGTGGGTTGTCTTCCGCAAATACTGATGAATTTGCACCGGCTCTACGACTGGAGTACTGAGGAGCTTGAAAAGACGCCGACTAGGACGATGCGCGCTAAAGTCTTAGGCTTGGATTACTTAGAAACAAGCAATCCTGCGAATGTGGAGTACATGCTGAAAACTAACTTTGAGAATTATCCGAAGGGAGAGTATTTTCGTAGCGTTATTGGTGATCTTTTGGGATTAGGAATCTTTAACGCAGATGGATCCTTGTGGAAGCAGCAGCGCAAAGTGGCGATCCCCGAGTTCAGAGCGCGAACGCTGCGGGAATTGGCTGTGAATTGCGTGCAGAGGGAGCTGGTGGGGCGGTTCATCCCAATTCTTGACAGGTTTTGTGATTCCAATTTGGTTGTTGATTTGCAAGACCTTTTGTTGCGGTTCACTTTTGATACCACTTGCGAGATAGCGTTTGGGGCGGACCCCGGTTGCCTTAAGCCGGACCTACCCTTGGTTCCCTTCGCCAAGGCCTTTGATGATGCTGTCGTGTTAAGCACCCTTCGTACTTTGGGCACATTTCCTCCATGGCAGGTGAAGCGGTTCCTCAACGTTGGAAGCGAGAGGAAGCTCCGTCAGTCTATCTCTGTTGTGGATGCATTTGCATATGACTTGATTCAAACCCGCAGGAAGGAGCTTGCAGATGGGCATGGAAAGCACGTCTCAGACCTGCTATCTAGGTTCATGCACATTGCGGATGAGTTTGTGCAGACGCCTGAGATAAAGCAGAGGATAGAAAAAGACCCCAGGTCAAGGTACTTCCAGCCCTCGGATCTTTTTCTCCGTGACATTGTGACTAGTTTCATCTTGGCTGGAAGAGATGCCTCTGCCGCCGGATTATCGTGGTTTTTTTGGTTGCTCTCAAGTAACCCAGTAGTTGAGGCGAATATCTACAACGAAATTCAAACTATTTTAGCTTCCAGGGAACCTAAAACGAAAGGAGATGGGTTCTTATACGAGGAACTCAAGAGTATGCATTACCTTCACGCAGCTTTGACAGAGTCTATGCGGTTGTACCCCCCTGTGCCGGATGATTCGAAGGAATCGGTAGCTGACGATGTATTTCCTGATGGAACGTTCATACCCAAGGGGACAGTGATCTCGTTTCATATTTATGCAATGGGAAGAAGTAAGAGCATCTGGGGCTCCGATTGTCTTGTATTCCGGCCTGAGAGGTTTCTCACAGATGGGGTTTTCGTTCCTCCAAATCCATTCGATTATCCTGTTTTCCTAGGCGGTCCGAGGATGTGCCTTGGCATGGACATGGGTATGATGCAGATGAAGCTCGTAGCTGCAACTCTGATATGTCAGTATGTATTTGTGGTTAGAGAAGGTTATCGTGCCCATCATGACTTGTCTATAACGATGAAGATCTTGGGAGGCTTGCCAATCTACGTGCGTCGAAGGGAGTGCTAAAAGCTGAGAAAATGGGCGATTGTTGCCCTGCACGTATCCCGGACGGCAGAGTGCCGTAATCCAGATTCTGCATTGATTACGGCACTTTGCCCTCTGAAACCAGGTAACCCATGCATAATGCCCTCAATGGTCTTTACATCTATTGCAACCACCTTCACCGAGGGAACTGCGTTGTATGCCACTAGTGATAGGAAATAAATTATATCCAAGTGTATCGAATCTTTGTGAAGGAGCTGGTGGTGTTTGTGCTGAATGAGGAGCATCCATATTTGCATCATCAAATGTACTTGACGGAGATCGAAGCGTCGACAGTGGATGATCCACTCGTTTTTATTAGAAGATATGATGATTTGATCCAGATCAAAGAGAATTTGGTGTGACGATTTGACGTTCTACTCATTTGGACTCAAAGTGGTCACTTGGCATACTTCATCGAAGTTCCTGCAACATCTGCCATCATGCATTGAAGGTATTCTTTCCCCGTTTATTTTTCTTCGTTTGAGTCTGTCAGTATAATCCCTAACAGAAAGTTGCAAGGACATGATATATGTAGCGCCGAATAGCTGTAATTGTTTGCACTAGTTCACGAGTGCACAGAGATCCTGCATATGTCCAGTATCATATCCGCCTCCACAGATTTTGGGCAGGATGTGGCAGAGTGCGGTAGACCATCTGCTCCTCTGCTGCTGTTGCTGCTTGTAGTGTTATGTCTGTTTTGCCTCTTTTTTCAATCCTAGACTCTCACTACAGTCTTGTAGTGTTCCACTATTATGATATTGGGATCATGGTGTCAAAATCCATGAAGGTGGCTATTTCCAGTAGGGAAATAGTCACTCCTTGCTTAAGTCACTACCTAGTTCTTAGGATATTGATTTAGAAATCTTTTTTATTTGATTTATTATCTCAAATGTTGTGACTTAGTAGAGGCTTGCACCGGAGTGTTGGCTAGTAAACAACAAATGGGCATGTGAGTTCCTTTGGTGGAACTTTTCAATCATAATTATATGTATATATGAAATGATCTACAACATGTGTTTTTGTTCTTTATTGTTCAACATAGAAGTTATTTCCTAATGTTATGTATTTAATGTCTTCAATGTCTTAGTAGGTGAAGGTGGAGTTGAAATGTCACTACCACCACTTCCCTCTAAAGAAACCTTGAAAGATGAACTGGGAGTTTATCATGACTTTGTGTTGTTTAATGTACTCTAGAAGACTCATTTGATCATTTCATTCTAAGATACTTTTCAAGAATAAGATCAATATAGTAGGGACATGGATTCAGTCACTTTGAGCATATCTAGTCGAGGTACATATTTGAAGATGTGAGTACTGTAATTGGTGCTTAGTAGAACACATGCCGAAGGGGTAACAACTATTTACAACTATGATGTCCCTGACTGAGAAACCTAAATGATCACGTGTTCCCAAAAGCAGCTGTTGAGGTCCTCGAGGGTGTTAGCATCCAGTTCAAACTCATTTGGTCCCAAGTGTACCCCAGCCGGCATATTGTCAAAAGCTAAGTCCGCAGGAATAGTAAGAGATGGACCATTATAAATTTGATTTTTCACCAAGGTCAAGGACTGTATCAAAGTTGCAAAATGATTTCGGGCATATGGATTAGGATTGGCCCAATTCCCTGCTTGTTGCCGCTCAAGTGGGACAGCCCCGCATGTTGGCTGCCGTCCAGGCTGCTGCTGAAGTGCTGCCCCCCCAAGTGCATCCTGCCACCTCTCAATTAAGACGCTTTCTGTAGCTCGGTTGACAGCCGCAATAATCACCACACGTGTTTTGCCTTGGCTATCTTCTATCCATTGTTTAGCATCCACCTGCAAGTTTCCAAGTGACTCGGACATACCAATCTCCAAAACCACAGAAGGAAAATCGGATAACCTCCTACGATCAAACGGCTTGTAGCCATTGTCAGGCTCCTTGCTTCTGCAAGAACCTTTGACTCGTGTTGATTTCATCGGAATCAATGAATATTTACCACCTCGAGCCCGAACCAATGCCTGAAATTCGCTATCCAACAGGCCTGCAAATATTTCAGTCTCCGCACCAGCCATGAATTTGATGATCAATACCTCCTCCTCAGCGTCGTACCGAATTGTCATCTTCGGAATGTCCCTCCTGATCATGTCGATGGCCTCAATATCACTCCTCTTGACGTTACTAAACCCCAAGTATTGACCCCGCCCAACCCTCATGGCCGTATGGAAGTTCCTGCAGATACGCTTGAAACTAGACAAGCTTCCAAAAGTGTGCCGGTCATGAATCTCATATTCGTCAAGAAGATTCTCGCCTGAAAAATGCTGATCGTAACCCAAAGTCTCATCGGAAGCCTCCCGTGGTATGACCACTACATCACCGAGCTGACAGACTCTCACAGCCCCAACTTCTCCAACGCATATTGTCGTCTCATCGATAGATTCCCCGCAGGAATCCCCATCATAGAACATCGCCATAACTCCTGCAGGCAGCAATAACAATTCAGAAGGGGAAGTCGGAAAGTTACATAGAAATAAAAACTAGACGAAAATTCGTAAATGCGTCCCACTCCCAGCTTCTTACAACCATGCCTGAACGCAATGCAATGAAAAGGGCCATCGTCCTCCTCCGAATTCAACGAAGCCGCACAACAAAAAATGAAGAAACTAAAGCACCGAAATAACGTCAAAAAGCACTCAACTGGACGGCCTGCACTTCCGGCCTGCAACGCACCAGAACCTTAATCCTCACACGCTCGTGACCACAACTCCAACATCACCCGCTATTCTCAAACTCCAGCCTAGCTCTCCAAAACCTAACCCTTCTTCATACACCAAACCAAAAAAAGAAGAAAAGAAAAAGAGAGAGAACCAGAAAAGAAACCTCAAGTGACCGTCGGCACTGTAGAGGAACTCGCAGCAGTCAGGTTACAACATACACAAACAAGATCCCCCGTCTCCGTCCCTCAGTGTGCCCTCCGCCCCGTCCAAGCAAGGCTTGGGAGATCGAGCGAAACAACAGAAAGACAAGAACTCTCTGCCAGTGACGCTCTTATTCTGCCCAAACTGCCAGAAAAGAAAAAGAACGATGGGCCCGCCATGTCACTACGCTCGGGATGAGATGATCTCGCGCATGCATGCAGGTGCGAATTTCTGAGTATGAGAGAAGTTTGTCTCTCTCTGATGCCAGCCACGTATCTGAATCGGAAGCTCATGTTGAGGCGACTGGAGGGGTACATTCTGATTTGAGCAAGGAGATAAAGCTTTTCCGGAAGTTGACGCTTTTTGTGAATGAGATTGAGTTTAGGAGAAGATTGCTGGATTGCGAGTGACTGTGTTGTTGCCGACAATCGAAGCAATGCTTGTGGTGTGTATAGGTGGGGGTGAAAGATGAGTCTTTTGCGGCTGAACGGAGCGCCAGTGGGGCCAGTGAGGGCACTGTGTTGTGCATCATTTACGTCGGACCTTGTGACGACGATGATTCCTGGGAATTTTGTCAAGCTTTGTCAGTGTAATTACGGCGGGGTTGCGTCGAGCAGGATGTTTTCTACGTGCTTGAGAGAATACCAAGGGTTGTTGAGGCATCGGTACAGGGCTTTAGCGTCATTCCCTGCGTCTCAATTCTCCACTTCTCAATTGCCAGGGAAGAAGAAGCTGCTGCCTGCCCCGAAGGCCGTTGGAACCAGTTTGCAAGATCTCTTCAAGCAGGACTTGCCGTCCGTTAATCCGTTCACTATTGACCCGTCGTATGTTGCTCCTGCCCCCTCTGTATTCCATTCTCTTCCCCTGTAATCTCCTCTCTAGTACATCATCTCAAACGAAGATGCTCTTTAAT
This sequence comes from Ceratodon purpureus, assembly GCA_014871385.1. NCBI lineage: Eukaryota > Viridiplantae > Streptophyta > Bryopsida > Pseudoditrichales > Ditrichaceae > Ceratodon > Ceratodon purpureus. The sequence goes on along the minus strand of CM026428.1, from coordinate 14,159,622 downwards.
CGCTAAGTTGGATGTGGGGAATTGGAGTGTACAATATAAATATGAGGGAACTGGTAATGCTGGAGGGCATTGTGATTGAGTCATCAGAGTTCAATAATCAGTGTTACTTCAGAAAGCTGCCTGGTTCTAAACTCTTTATGAAAATGTCAGATTATTTAAGCTTGTTGAACTAGTCATGGCGTATTCAAGAGTCTGAACTAAGTAGTAAGCAGATGATTACAAATCAAAACCCATCCAAACCACCTTAACTTTCCTGCACTACCTACACAGTCCTACCTCCTCACGAGGAGGAAAGTATCTCCTGAAAATGAATGCTGCTGATGAAGTCCTAAGTACACCAGAAAAAAACCCAAAGATCGAGCCACGGAGAAAAAATCAAGTTCAAAGATGTCACGTACTGTACAGATCAATGGCTGCAACTGGGTTAACTGGAAGTCAATGATTATGACGCTGATTAGATTGGAAAATTTGAATTCTCTTCTAGTATCTAGGCACAGCACCTGCAAAACCTCATCTATTCTAAACAATAGATCCAGAAGACTGAAGTTGCAGCCTGTGATTAAAATGCTAATCACTCGCTTTCTGAAGCCCTTCCTTCATTCAACCTGGGCAGATAGAAGCGTCATTTCTGAGACTAGGTAACATTAAGATTCCTTCTTCACTCTAGGATTCTGACCGGCCCTTGGCGGCTTGTAAAATTGTCCAAGCAGCAGAAACGCCACCGGTATCAATGTTCCAGTATAGTATACACTTCTATACACAGTCAGTGTCTCGGCAAAGTACAGAACCTGCGAACAGAAACAGAGACAGGTTCAGTCTTTGAACACCGAAAGAAATCCTCAAGGACAGGCTTCGCTTGGCTCGGTACATCACTTTGAGCGTCCAAGTGGTATTGGTTTTTGAATCAATTATTGGTGAGTAAATTATCAAATGAAGCACGAAAATTTGGATGACGGTCCAATTCTTATCAACTTATAGGCAGCAACATTTGGGGACATTTGATACGGGTTTTTAAAGTTACGGAAGATGAATGGTGCTAACTAGGCTGTCTGGCACGTAGGTTAACGAGTGTAGAGTAAATGATAATTGTGCAAAGAAGATATGAGGTACTAACCAGAAAGCCCATGACAGTCAGGTTGAGAACGAACGCAGTGTAGAAGAAACCAAACAGAGTTGCCAAGTTCACAGCCAAGAAGTTGCTCTTGGGTATGGCTTGTTGCAATTTGTAGATCACTGCAGTATCGAACATCTCCGTTGTCAGTGACACAACATTGATGCTAATGACTTCAATCCAGCAAGACTTTCTTGTTCATCACAGCTTAGACCCTTCAACCACTGACAAGGAACAGCATCAAGAGACACTAGAAATGAAAGGAGAAGCTTACCTCGAGCGCCTGCAATCATGAGTGCACTGTTGATGAAGAACAGGAAGTATCCAGAGTACAAACCCTGCGTCCCGAACACGACACTATATTAGTATTACGTTTAGGTGAAATTCATGATTTAGAGCAAAGAGGGATGATTAAACTATCATTCACAATGTTGAAAATTTTCACAAACGACAACATCCACCCCACTGACTGAATCAGGCAGCATGTTACAAGAGGTTAAGCAAAATGGAAGTACTTACATGCCAAACGGCGCTCACAACTTGGGTTGCAAGGAGCTGCCGGAATCCAGGTCTCTTCCCTTTCACAACTAGTCTTTCATAAACATCTGAAAGTAATAAAGTTAAGAAATGCAGAAAACTCTCAAAACCCCTCACATCGGTCCTGTAGTACAATTTCATACGAGAGAAGATAATGTAAACGAAAGCCAACTGAAGCATTTCTAGAATGCAATTATCAAGCCCCCAAAACTAAGAATAGTTCATAATTCCGATTCGAGCCATGCTAAATAGATGACAAACGATGAAAGAGGATACAGTGCCGTAGCCAGACGCTAACGTGGATGTTCCAATACTTCGGAATCTCTGCTGCACTTGTAGCAAGCTCCACGTTGAGTATATCGACATTCTGTGCTCTTGACCATTTTGCCCTTGGCTCTTCCGACGGTGCAACTTTGGTCCAGCCACTAAAACCGAATCCGGAGATCATAACAGCAGCCTCAGACAAAGACCAAATGAAATAGTACTTCCACCGTGCACCAAAACTGCAGAGGAACTGATACCAGACACGGTGCCAGTAGCCCCACTTCATGTAATCAGGATTAGTCAAGAAGCTCAAGGGATATGCTCCTGTCATGTACATGTACACGCCCATGCAAAGAAAGCCCTTCACCGTAGCGAACAAAGCCTCACCATACGGAGATGGTGGCCGCTTCGCTGCATTTGGGTCCCATAGCTGCAAATCCACAGTTGCAATTTAATCAGTTCAAAAAAATTAATATTTTCTCAGAACAAAACTCCTGGAAATAAATGTACCCGGAGGTCATTAATAGGTGACTTGATGAGCTGCTTTAAGAGGTTGCCGAAGAGAAGGATCTGAAGAGAGATAATGTACTGAGCAGTACCCCTTTGTTCTCGGTCCAGTCCAAGTAATCCCTGAGCTCAAACACTGGACCAGCCAAGTGTGTTCCACAGTTGAAGCAGTAGCCGAGATAGGCGATGAAAGAGGGAAGCTTATCAAGGCGATACTTCTTCTGCGACTCTCGCAGTGAATCCTCGTCTTTGATTAACCCGTCTTGGTAGTTGAAAGCTGCTGAGGTGACCTTCAGGGTCAGCACCATCATCGCACCTGTGGCACACCATGTTGAGTCAGAGCGTCATCATAAAATATCAAATTGACTCAAAATACGTAATATTAAGTAACACAAGGAGCCCAGTCAGGTTTACAACGTCCATATCTCAAGATACTCCACCTGAGTATCGTTTGGGTATCAGGCCAGCATCAACTCATTATTACATATAGATACCAATTTTTTAAATGGGCATAGGAAACTCCTCCAGAATTTATTTTTATTTTTATTTTTTTGGAGCAAATGAGCTCCAGAATTTTTGTGTAGAGCCAAGAGTCAAGGCTCAGCCTAGTAGATAAATCCAATTAAGTGATCCTTTCATGAACTTGACTGACGGTTGAGCATTGGAAATAGAGACATACCAGTATGATCGATGCCGCCAGTCTTCCAAGCATCGCCACTCATAAACAACACATGGCTGCAATTTTGTGAAACAACGAAGTCATCAGGCTTAATGATTTATTCATGGGGTTAAAATGAGTTAGCTTTCATCTTCTCTTTTGTTTTAAGTGCCTGTATCTACTGCTTTGATCTGGGTGCATCAACGTTCATCAAATTTAAAGGGCCAGTAATTTTCCCGCGGCAATTATTTGCTCTAGTATACTTTCTAGGACTGTATCTATTTCTCCAATTTACCCACCTCTGATGCAGTGCTGCAATATTCTTTTAGACAGCCAATTTAATAGGCCAATAATTTGCCTGCAGCAGTTATTTACTCGAGTATAGTTTCTAAGTCAGAACTATGGATAAGAATTTGAATTTCCATAAAAGAGGTTCAGAATTCAGCAGCTCTGTGAACAATTGTGAGACACTTTGTGCAGTACTTTGGGTAGAAAATCAACATATGGCCCACTTGTTGCCAACAAAGCCTTCTCATCTTATACAATCAAAAATGTACTAAATTAGTGATGCGGGACATAGACATCACAGAACATGACATGTATAGGTTTAGCTTAAAGTGATGGGACACAGTACAAGTAACAAGGTATTTATTAATGCCCCTTCAAACACTAACGGACACACGTACCGGTACTAGGCTACTGGCATTAGATTGTACGCAATCTGTAACATCTTCCCATTGTCGACTGATTTTGATACACAAACTTTAGACAAAATCATTGTACTCTGAATTAAATTGTATATTAATCCAAAAACCAAATGTTCGCTGGCATTGAAGTGGGCCTTACCAGAAGATGAGGAAACCGAATGCAAAGACTGCAGAGATGACGCCGCACATCCGGCGGTGGAGAAGCATGGCGGCATAGCTAACGCTAATGGGCAGCATGAAGTAGAGGTTGGATTCCGCCCCAAATGCACAGTGTGAAAGAAACGCGCCACTGGCGGCCGCGTACAGATGCCGGGGTTGGACGCCGGGTACGAAGCGCAAAAGCCAGCTAGCGGGGATGGATGCGAAGAAGGAAATAAGGAACCATGCCACTGGCACACCGATGCCCAGCACCCCCGCCACATCTTCCATCGTGATCATCGTCCCCGACTGCTCAATGACCTGCACAATAGGGTACACACAACACTTAAAGACTCTTGAACTGAATTCTTCGATGAGTTTGTCTCCAGTTGCAGCTAAGATTCCGAAAACAGAAACTCGGGTTTGAAACCTCTAGCACGTGCAGTATCTTGCAACTTTGGCAAAGTTGAAAGGGCGGAGCCCGGGGTGGCAACTCCTGTATAATAAGCAGGGGTCACCGGCTTAAGAAGGGGAATTGAAGCTGAAAATGGAAAAATAATAACATATAATAAGCTTATTATACGATATAATAAGCTTGGAAAAGGTAGGAGCTGGACCTATAAATTCTAATAAGAGAAATTTTAGAAAGTATATCAGCTGCAATACAAGGACGTAGGCCAAAAGCTTGAACATTGAATAGACGTACCGGTGACAAATCTTGTTAGTCAAGGCCCAGCACACCAGCCACCCCAAGAAATTCAACAATTCAACAATTCAACAATTCTCCCAAACACCAGCCACCCCAAGAAACCCCAGCACGAGTTCATAGCACAAACAAGAAACCCCAGCACGAGTTCTCCAACACATGTTCACAGGGAAAGAAGCGAGCAACAGGGTGAGCAAGCGGCGAGGCAAGCAGGAAGTGAAGTGACGAAGGAGCGAGGTGAAGGAGAGGGCGAGGCGCGGGCAAGGTGCGGGGAAGGTGAAGGCCAGGGCGGGGGCTACCCTTCTGAGAAAAAATTTATAATAATAATAAAAAGTTTTTATAAGTTTTTAAAACCCCAAAAAAAAGCTGGGGGGTCTGGACGGTGACCCCTGCATAAGAAAAATCCTTATTATAAGTTCTCAAAACCAAATTTCAGACCCCAAATGTGGTCTGATCAGAACAAATGTGGTGTCAGTAGAAAGCTACTATCCTCTACTTTCTTTTGGTATCCTATGAAGTGCATAAAACCTGTTTGTAATGCAATTATAAGCATTAGAAAAAATAATAATGTGCAAACCGGGAGCTAGGAGTTGCCACCCCGGGAATAACACAGAGCCACCGATCCAGGTAGCAAGGTAAGCTCAATCTAGGCCACAAGCAGTGCAAACTCACAGAAGACCAGTCTTACAACTCGAGTGGCTACGAGAATCAGGGGTTTCACGAAAAACGAGGATTCACTCCTAATGAACCACAGATAACATCGAAAAAAGAGAGTTCATCTGAAGCTTTTCGCGACTACACTCTCCACTGAATCGTTCATTCCAAGAACCAAAACTCCAGTTCACAAATTTAACAGATCCCGACCACACGAAAACAAAAAAGAACCTTCACCTTTACCTCACCTTCCCCCAAAAAACACAACCTCAAAACTGAACCTCACCCCACTCATTCCATGACTTCCAAAGATAAAAAAAAACCTCTTTCACCACCTACTTTGCACTCTTCACCTCCCACCACCAACAACCGATTCACCACGCAACCTACTCACTAGCTTCCACTCAACCACACCACCCTTCATCCTCAACCCTCCAAAAACCCGTCCGAAACCAGGAAAAATATTAAACCGAATCTAGAACCTCACTCCTCTGTCCCCTGCAACCAACCTTCCTCCAACACAAACACAGACTCATGAAGCGTACTCGCATTGCAAGTTGCAACCATACCTTGCCGTGCTAGCCAATGCAGCAAGTCGCGTGTGGATTCCCGCACGCTATCAGTGTCGAGCTCCAGACGTCTGAGCTCCGAGTTGGCCCACTGCAGCTGGTGTCTAGATTGCGGCTGCAGGGTGGCTCCTCCGAGACGAATCTCCACGCCAGTTAGGGATCCAGCTGAGCATGGATCCGACCTCCTCTCCTCTGCCAGTGCGGTGCAGGAACTCGAGCAACGAGACCAGTGCGAGAGCACACTGCCAGTCTAAATATGGGCTCCAGTGCAGTGAAAGCTTCAACCTTGGCCCCTGCTTTCGCAGCCGTCGGAGCAGGATGCCCAAACTCGTTACTCTTCATGCATATTGTAGATTTGGAATATGTGAATGTACAGGGGTAGAACACTTGGGGGTATTTTGGGACATTTGGTTGGCTTTAGGGTGAGTGACGGGTTTTGGTAGTTATTGGTGATTTGGTGCAGTTCCAGGTGGAATTGTCGTCCTGTTGGCCACGGGCTCTCTGCCAGCGCCCATCTGCACGGATGAATCATGATGGGAAATTGGAGTTGGGGATTGCAAGTTGCAGATGTGAATGAGTGGGGCACTGGGCTTTGCTGAGGCTGAGGAACCGATGTGATGCTTTTGTTCTTGGTTTAGTTTTTTAGAGGATTGTGAGCAGTGGGGCGGAAGGTCCAAGGGGTTATTGCTTGAAGATTGTATTTGAATTACCTTGTTCCGGAATTTGAGATTTTTTATTTTTTATTTTTATTTTTTTTATTTAAGCAAATGAACGACTTCATTGCACGAAAAGAACTAAGGTATACACAACCGATAATGCACCTATTACAGATCAGTAGAGTTCCTAGTTGCTGAGCAATGGAAAACTAGTAATCGATAATTAATGAAGAGGAGATTTATGATGTATCCTCTAATAGAATGCATTTGTGACTGTTACGGAAATAAATAGTCTTATATTTGTTCACTACTCTTGTTGTTGTTGGTCATGGGTGAAGCTATATGTTGGTTATGGGTTGTGACCAACTTTTGAACAAAAAAATTTGTAGTAATTTAAATTTTACTTAATTAATTTTGAAAAAAACTCATTCTTCATGAACCTTATTTTCCTATGCACCAAAAATAACTCCTTCTCGATAACCCACGATATACTATGCTGAAATGCTTAAGTTATCGGTTATAGGTGTGTATACCTTACAACCCTCATCAGACCAAAGCCAGGGCGTGAACGGGTGATCGGGAGAATTTCAGAAATTGTTTTAGGATTTTGGAAAGGTATAGAGGTTTCTTTTTACTGAGGTAGTGGTCCTCATTTTTGACTAGTGCCCCCTAGGATTGGGGGGGCTGGGTCTCAAAAACAGTCCATAATGTTACCAAGAACGTTTTTAATCACTTCCTTGCATATGATAGTTGGTGCTGTTGATTGATGAGTTTTGAAGTAGTAAGTGCTCAATTCTTAGAACCCAACCGTCGAGACTCAATGTATAACTAGTGGCCATTCTTTATTTTTAGGTTTGAAAATGCATAGAAAAATGTAAAAATGCTCAAAAACATATGTTGCTTCTTGGGTGCCTTTGCACCAACTTGCGGAGCGTCTAAAATATATTTAAAAAAATCTCACAAGTGTGAGCAGGCATAGCTAAAATTTAGTCACGGTTAAATTTAAGGCTAAAATTAAGGCTTGACTACCTTAATCAAAGTGTTAAGCGCCAATGCCATAATACATGAGTCGGATCTTTAGCAATTCACAAAAAATTGAATAAGAAAACAAAAAATCAAAAATAAATGTATATAAGTTTTAGAACACTACAGAGAAATAAAAACTAAAAGATATTCTTTGTCATGAAAATTTTATGGTTGATTAAAATTTGGGTATTTTAATTATCATATTTCTAGTGTTAGTAAGTGGAGAAAATTCTAACAATTTAGTATGTTATTCTAAATTTGTGAAGTATGACCACTAATCCATTATCCAAAGACATTATCTTTCTTGTATATTTTAACAAAAAGAATAAGTTTAGACTTTCAAGGAAATTTAAATTTAAATCATAATTTAATCCAAAATCTTCTTTAAGGCTCAGATTCTTGGTGCCAAGGGTCATTAAATAATGTTATTATATTTGCAATTTAAAGGAATTTGGACTTTAGGATTTGGGTTTTAGAAAGAAGCCTTCAAAAAGAAATTTTTACCATTTTTTTAACAAAATTGCATTCAATTGATACAATCCTTCATGCATTTGATTTTGGACTTTAGCATAAGTAGTCTCATACATGATAGTCCAATCAATCTTCAAAGCCAATCACATTAATCCGATAAAGATATAAGATATGAATTCAAGGATTTAAATGTAAAAAACCTTTATATAGTTGGAGTTTTTGGTGTAAATAAAACTAGTATAGATGCTACATAAATTCAAGTGGAACAAAATTTGTTTCTATCATAGAAGTGATGTTTAGAAATGGATTCCAAAGAATTGAAGAGATGACTTAATTTTTTCTCAAAAATGGCTAAACTTTTTAAAAATCTACAAATTTCAACTAATTTATTAAATAAAAAGTAACGATTCTTAAATTTGGATTTTTTTGCATTAATTAAAAATGGTTGAACCTCTTTCTTTTTTTAATTGTTCATAGTGTCAAAATTTGACAATTGGCACCATTGTAGGTTAATTGTACTAATTTTTAAAGATTTTTTGTTACTTAAATACATGAGTTAGTTTTCAAAATTACTTTCATATATTAAAATCTTAGAAATCCATATGAAGTCTTCATAATAACCTCTACAAATTTATATTTGTTTATAGTAGTCTAATATTGTACACAAATATTAATAATACTCTATAACACTTTATATATCTTTGCAAATCTCCAAATTACCTTTTTGTCTCTTTGTTCCTAATCCTAGACTCTCATAGCAATCTATTCGTTTTTTAAATATATAATTTTTTTTCATCCGTGTTCACGTTTTCACCCCCCTTCTCTTCTTCAAATATTTAAAAATAAATAAATCAATGCCCAAGGATTAAGTGGTGGAACCAACGTGCAAAAACTGTGGATGTGGCTATAGTCAAAAGTAATATTGTCATATGAAACCTACAGTGCATAAACCACTTGAAATTAAACGTTGAACTTAGCGCATCTCCAACCTAAACTCTCAACAAGAGCGGGGCATAGGACCTGTCAATATCGTGCCTTGGTAGTGGTGGCAGAGGCCTCTACTGCATGCTCACCATCGCCACAATGACTACCCCCTTCACCGCACCACATGTCAGCCTCTAAGGCCTTTTTAATTGTCCCCTTTATCTAATAGTTTCTCTCTAAGAAACTTATTTACTAGTATCTAATAGATAAAAAAGTATGCGCATGCAAGTTGGGCTAGTGCCAAAAATTGTGTCAGCAACACTAACAAAGTCAAAATTTGAAGTGACTTAGGATTCATTGCAAATTATAAGGAAAGGGGGATTTTTTTGAAGTAATTGAGGAGGAGTGATGGGATTGAAGTCACTCCGGTGGGATACAGTGCAAGGACTAATCGTGCACTTACCCAACAGATACCTCATTGGCGCCACTCTCGACGTCAACGGTGGCAATGATCTATTTACACAAAATAGTGTCGTCATATGACTACAACACAACCTAAAAAATAGAACACATGACCACTTAGACCCATATTAATTGCACCAGAATAACAGCCCATCTTGTTGCAGTATTGAAAAACTGCTTGGATAAGGTGAAGGGACATATACTCGCCCGGGTCCAAATGCCGCCCACTAGGCTTTTGGGCTAGTCACATAAACTCACCCAACATGTTTCTTGAAAGTGTGCAAAAGTGCTCTAATTCCATCCATGCTTACAAAACTTAGTGCTTCTCATTGGTGCATAAATGTTCTAATTTTAGAATCCAACTGCTCATGTTAACCAAGACTCTATGATCGGTTAGCCCCCTAGTATTGAACACTCAAAAATTCATAAGAAATTAGACTTACTCAAAAAATGTTTTTTTTTTGGGATGACTTTGCACTAGCTTTGCAGTCCATCCAAAAATTATAAACTTTTTCCACCACTGTCCCAAGTGAGCAAACCTGAAATTTGGTCGGTTTCAGGGACCTTTACCTTAAACAAGTTGGCCATCCTGCATTTGAGAGCCTGAGTTGGACAGAATGTGAAGAGAGCCAGTCCAGTTGCATGAGTTGCAGAAAGACTTGTGTGCAGAGTTCCAGTGACTGGGTGATTACCCGGATTGCGTCTTGACGTCTTGACAGCTTCACAGGGTCACGGTTCCTAAGCTTACTTCCTGCAAAGCTTCAAAGCCAGGCCCAGCCATGTCACATTGTCACATGTGCTACTACTTAATCTGGTCAGTGCTTTTCAATCTTTTTTCCATTGGTACAATGAAGTACCTAAGTTCACTAACAAGGACGGTACAACTCTGAGGATCTGTGTTTTTATGCACTAGTGGGAACAGCAGTTTTCCCCTCCAAACAGCCCCTCAGGCATTTAATCCGCTGAGGGATCCAAAATAGAGAAGCAGCTGGCCTCGAGGGCAGGGGTCCCCGATTCTGTTCCGAGATTTGTCTTGCCATGTGGGTCTGTACCATTGGCCATTGGGTGCCTGCAATTTTCATCTATACATTTCTGTTCCATTCGGTGGAATTTCCTGTGTCACTGATGCGTTTACTCAGTGGTTTATCCTGATATTGTGTGTTTTACTATAATTCCCAATGCAACGACGCCGTCCGGACTTACAGCTGATGGAAACGTCTCATCATGGATGAAAACTTTTCAACATCATCTACTGGTGAAGAGCAAATGTTTAAGTAAAAGCTGAATTCACTCACACACTCACTATATTGATACCCGGCTGCGATTGTATATCATCAATCTCTTATGCGGAGTCCTTTGACAATCACTTAATGAACCAATTAAAACCGAGGCGTCTTGTACAGAAATGAAGTTCAAAAATTTGTAGCCATCGAAGAGAGTTTCGGGCTTGTAGGATACAGTCACTCCCTCAAAATTATCTCTCCTGCTCTATGTGCTATTCTTCTAAAGCGCCTGTATATGTTTTCCTATAATCACTTCCTACAATATTACAACTTCTCCTGTGCAGCACTGTAAACCTGTCCCTAATTTTGCATGAGGAACAAACTTCATATGAACAACCGTGGTTCGGCTTTGCTAATTCCCTGCTGCGACTTCAGGGATCTGTAAGAAGTCGTTGACGGACTCCAGCCACTTAAGCTGCTCACGACGGTTGACGATCACAGTGGAGAGATCAAGCTCGAGTAGGTTAAGTTCGTCTGTATTGATCGCTGCCTCTTCCTCGCAGTCTTTCAATCTGTCGGTATAGTAGTCCACCTTCAATGCAAACCGACGAAGGTTGTTCAAATTGCTCTTCTCAACGACCATCGTGAGATGGTGAACCCGCCTCAAAGTCGCCAATACGTTCGGGTCCACATTCTTGTTCATGGCCGCGCTCAGCTCACTTGCTGCTGCCACCGTCCTCGCACGAGAAGCGCTATGAGCTTGACTTGCACGATTGCGTACACTTGACCATTCCTCCAGTTTATCACGCAGCAATCTCGCCCGTTCATTCACCAAATTAGCAGCCGATCGTTTCTTGGTCCGACTGTACTCGTCACGGTTGAGTAGCTGCGCCAATTGCTCTTTACGAGCTGAAGCGGCTTCTTTCAATTCCGGACGTAATATGAGTATGCCTTTCAGTAAGGAAGCAGAACCTCCACAAAGACAAGTACGACCTTCCTGAGCCCTGCTAGTGCGAACTCCGGGACGTCCGTTGACTCTCCGCGCAGGGGTGCCACCGGGCACTTCCCCTGTAGCCACTGGGGCTGCAGTGCTCCTCCCTCTGACGTTCCCTTCCTGTCAAACAAAGTATAATGTTCACACGAAATCAAAACACAATATCGTAGACTCCCTCCAAATACATATTATACTCTAAAACATAGTCCCAAAACAGTGGCATACACCCGGGATTCACGTCTGGGATTGCAAGAATGTACTGGCTATGGAGAAATGTATCCATGGCCAAATACTCTGTACTGGAAAGTGGACTTGTGGAACCAATGTATAATTACCGCATTATTTTCCGTGCAATTCTCCTTGGACTTCGGTCTCACGCGCTGTCGATGCTGGCGCTCATCTGGCATTGTGGCTTCCTCTTCGCTAGCCGCCGTCTGCATGCATGCACGGAGTCCACGGCAATTTTTCCCTGACTTCCATTGTCGGCCCAAAGTGAAAGTACTACTACGAAACCACAATCACTGCAGAGGACTACAAGTACATGCACTGCAACAGTGGAAAATGCAGCGCGACACAGCCAGGGGGACCTAAAGCAGGTAGAGGTGGGAATTTAGAGTCCACTGGGAGTCAGTGATGCAGAGGGTGCAAATTACCTCACTTTCGGAGCCGGTATGGTCTGCGCTTTCACTTCCTGCCTGTGCGGGCATAATTTTGGGATGGGCCCAGGGGACTAGAGCGTTTGCTTCGGCAAACTCCGGAAGAGGCTCGAAAGGCCTTCCCCGCCACCGAGGGAAGCATCGTTTCATGGCGAATCTGCACCAGTTTACCTCGCCCCCCCGACTTTCTTCCAGCAAACCACGTGCAAAGTGTAGAGGCAGGATGCCGTCCACCATCTCTCGTTGATGAACACGCTTGAATAGCTCGCTGACGTACAGGAAGTACTCTTCCCCGTCAGCATCACGAAACGCATATCCTGCTCCCTCCTTCTCTCCCCAGTGCGCGACAACGTGCGCAGGCGGGCAAATGAGTTTGGCGGCGGGGTCACTAGGGACGAAGCCCGAGGAGTGTAGAAGCATGCAGTGCTTGAACCAAGCATACCATTCCTGCTCGGATCGGGCCATGTCGCGTACTGTTACTGTTCCTCGTGTTTATAAAAATTTTGTACTCTGCGAGCAATTCAGGATAACTCGCTAAAACACCCTTCGTCTCTCGGTATCTCGCCAGAGCTTGTTTTCCAATGTCTGGAGTGAAAGCCTGTTTCCATAAGACATGTATGTGGAGTTAGAAGTGAGCTCAGAGAGTGACATACGGACAATGATTAAGAGGCCGGCCCTAGCAGTATTAGTGATCTAAAAACGTCTCTTCCATGTCCCTTTTGCGTTGTGGAAAATCAGATCACAGATATAATTATCAAAGGATCTGATTCTTACAAAAATTAGCAATTATGTCAAAGCTAAAAGCAATTACTAAACGTCAACCTCAGCGCTTCATAGGTCGACGGTACCTAAAACTGTGAGGGCTTTGAACCGTGACACTGGACAGCAGGGAGACGCCTATGAATTCCACCATGCACCTGGTCCTGCTACTACTAAGAAATCAAATACAGAGTGGTAGTGGGATTACAAACATTTAAGAAATGTCGATTACATACTTGTGCGTCAGAGAAGTCCCTTTGCGAATTGCTGAAGGAGTTTCCTTGTTACCTTGACTCTGCGATACGGCAGGCAGCAGCGGTAAGGGAGGACAGATCATAAAAGTGACTCGGGTGTTGATACAGGCTGAAGGTTCTTCTCCTCCGGATCAAACTCCGCCTTCTGTTTTATAATCTCCGTCCGCTGCTCTTCCGTCTCGGTCAGAGTACGACAAAACTCTGTTGTGAGCCCTTCCTTATCCAGTCGGATTTTTTCTTCCTCTGCCACAGATGTGTGTGGTTCCACTCCTCTGTCAATGTCGTGGAATATTTTGTTGACACTCTTACAGCCTTCTCCTTCACCTCCCCTAGTGTTGGTTGTTTTTTCGGAACCACCACAAAAATTATTAATTTGCGACAGAATTATAAGCCAAACTCGCATGAGATCATGAAGCCTGTGAGAGACCATTTCTACTGTCAGTTTAGTATATTCGCATGAGACCTCAAATTCTTCAAACTGCACTTGAGTAGACGTCAATTCTGTGTCCCAGGCTTTCTCCGAACATGACGAATCCGGAATATCCCCGTCAACCCGTGGCGACAGATGCAGCTGGAACTCTTCCGGATCAGTTTTAGTAACAGCGCAGGGCATGCGATGTGCTTCCACGTCCATGTCCGACAGTTTAGTGTCCTGCTTCACTTAAGTGTCCCCCTTCTTATCCTTCCATTCCCGGTTAGCAACATCAGTGTCCATGCTCGTGCAGTCTACACGTATGTTCAATTCTCTCTCCACCCTCACTGCCGCTTTCTGTGCTTCTGTATCCAATGCACTCCTAAAATGGGGAGTAACGCTGTCGTCGAGGTTGTCCGTCTCTGGTACTACTGCATCCGGAGTCCTTGTCCACGGAAGGGATTACTTCCTGCCTAGTACATTATCCCTCATCGTAATAAATTTCTTTGACACCGTTCCTTGCGTTTCCTTCTCCACTCCTTTAAAAGCAGATGCTAAATTTCAATACCTTATCCTTCTTCAGCATGGTTCGTAGTGAAAAAAATCAACACCCTTATTTCCATCTGTCTTGCTCGACAGAGAGGCCCAATCAGCCTATCCCACCAGAACTGAGTGCCTAATTACCTCCTTTATCACTGGGTACAGAACTGCCTTCGCCGTGTTTAATCTCCTGCCTTAAGTCTGCACTTCTGACGCATAGCATATAGCACACTTCGTATACCATCGTGGTCGCTGACTCGTACAAACAGCTTCAGATATGTCTCCAAACACATCTCACGCTCTGAAGGCAACATTCACAAACGACTCGACAGTGATTAGGGAGACACAGAAAGCACGTCTTGTCGAATGTAATGCCATAAAACTTGGGAGCCTCCCTCAACATTCCGTCAATCAGAAAATCATGTGCAATTTAAAAGGCCTTTTGCCGTGCAATTATAACCATCTGTGAAGAAACTATACAAGATGAAAACACAAGAGAACACGTCTTACTTCCCATTGCAATATATGGGCTTACCGATTCCATGGGTGGACTATTCTCTTCCCATATGAATCCTTTCTCAAACATGTAAAGGAAAACACGGTAATGAAAACGAATCACCGGGCAAAGGGATAACTCCCTTACGGAACGGCAAGGGTAGACCTAAACAAACATGCACATGTACTCTAACAGGTGCCGCGCAACAGATTAACGAAAAACTTAATTCCTCTCTTCTACCATACAGTTCATCATGAAGACATATTTGATTAAACAGTTCTACTCTTAGATTCACGACATTCGTAGATTAAAACGGTACATATTGGGATAAAAGATTTCTCTTCAGTACCACAAGCGTCATTCCATCCACGGAATAGGTGTTTTCTCTGAGGGAAAAACCAAAAAAAAATACACCATGGGACGACTTGGATTATGAAGGCGACGGTGTTAGCGCAAAGCAATTAGGAAGCCCTTCTTCATCATTGAACTGAAGCACATATCTGCATATGACACAACGAGGATAAACTAACATTCTGTGTCTCATGTGAATCATGCACCTCACCAAATAAGTTCTGAACCTATTCCATCCACTGGACAACAAACTCGTCGACGTGTTGATCGTCGTCGAAGTGACTATTGTCCTCATCCCTTTCGGCAAGGGCATCTAGCACCTAAACTTCAGGAAGGGGGATCGATTCTACTTCTGCCTCATCGTCTTCTGGATTCTCTGTCATGGTTGAACCAGCGGTACTGCTCCTCTGTCGCACTCCATTGGGGGCACTTCCAGGTGCACCAAAATCGAGAACCTCGCGATCCCCTACAAGCCTCTTACTGCGAGCCTCACATCGAAGCACCACCTTCCATTCAGGATCAACTGAATCCGGCATAAAGAAAACCTGAGACACACTTAGAGGGAAAACGTACGGGTTGTGTTGAGGGCCGTAACGAGCTCTAAACCGGACCGTCCAGAAGCCGTAAGAATCCTTCTTTACAGAGCGCCTTCCTTCATGCATGGTCGGAATCCAGCTTCCTTCCATCACTACACACTTCAGTGTGCCATAAGATATGAGCAATATTTTCTTCAAAATCCCAACATCGATTGCTGTTGTCACGGACTCAGGGTTAATTCCAGCAATACCGCAGTCGTAAGCTACATGTGAGGGTCCTTCTTTGTCAACGCAACATCTGTAATGACTGCCATAAGCCCACATGGCGTCGTATGAAAGTGCATGGGTCGAGGGAGGGCAGTGCAAAGCTTCAAGCATAGGATCAATGGGAAAACGGTCCTCTTTTAATCTTCGAACGTGTCGGTTGAGCCATGCAGAGAAGACAGGAAAAGAATAGTACAGGTGCTCGGGGTATACAAATCGGAAGGCCCCTTGGCGTCCGTTTCTGCTCCACTCTACACGGGCTAACTCTCTGTAACGTTGACGTTCCATACCGTGCTCGCCTTGCCGACTCTCCCACTCCCTGGTAAATTTTGATTAATAAAAAAATAAAAAATAAAAAAATCTCAGAATGAACCAACAACTACTGTAACATTTATGGCTATGTTGTACTATTACCAATTGAATGAGCACAGTAAGCAATTCTCACCTGAGCAGATCTTCAGTATAAACCGAATTCTTCACCACATACGTGTGGATCTGTTCCTTCTCTTCCTGCGACAGCCTTTTGAATTTGCCCTTGCCGAGCAACAATTCCCCTGCATCCCTGATCTCTTCTTCTGGGTCCCAGACACGTCGCTTAGTATGCTGGTACAACGAAAAATATTCGGTGCAGAAACCTAATGCCTCATCCACTGCATATCCGGAGGCCATGCCTGCTTCCGGCCTAGACTTATCTCGAACGTACCGCACCAAAGTTCCTAAATACCTCTCGATGGAATAGCACCACCAATAATGGACAGGTCCGCAGATTTCGATTTCATCTACTAGATGAAGCAAGAGATGAGGCATAATGTCCCAAAAACCTGGGGGGAAACATGTTTCCAATAGACAAGCCGTTTCTGCAACATAAACACGCAGCGAAGGAATTTCAGAGCATTTGATTACCTTTGCGCATATCCTCTGAAAGCAATTACCAAGACGGATAATTGCATTCCGTACAGTTTTCTTCAGCGAATTTCTCAGAGCACAAGGGAGAATCTGCTGAAGTAGCACATGATGATCATGGCTCTTCATGCCTGCTAATTTCTTTTCCCCAAGGTGCTTGATGAGCGTTGAGCTGTAGCCAGTAGGCACCCTTGTTCCGGAGACAAGGTTCATGAACGAGGTTTTCTCAAAGTCAGTGAATACAAAAGGGGCTTTCGGCTTAACGTAACCAGTCCTGGTCTCCTGCAACCACAGTGGTTTACGTGGGTCAATCCGCCCATGGTGTAGCTCCTCTTCTAGGTCACGACGCAGGGCAGTTGTATCCTTGTCTCCAAACAAGTGCCGTACCACGTTGTCAGAAATATTTCTTTCTACATGCATGACGTCGAGCGTATTCCGGATTAGAAGTGTCTGCCATCAGAGAAAAAACAAAAGACGATGAGCTACAGTACTTGATACCACGACGTTAGCAGAGCATACTCTACATGTCACTAACACTTTTTCTCAGTTGCGAATGGTGAGGCTACTTTTCTCACCACGGAATCACATTGCAGCACATGCCTTTTCCTCACGACAAGACTGTCAATGGCAGATATGGTTCACAATGCAAGCGACGCTGTACTTATTCCTAATTCGGACATTCAATTCTTGTTAACATTCACGACAGACTTATAAATAATTAATGTGTCCTCCATTACCAGCGATGTGACTGCAACGGAAGCAATACGTATTTTTATACTATGTAAGCACTGTTACCCTTCAAGAGGGAGTTAGTACGGACCGCACCCAGGGAGGACATTCTCTGGAATACTTGCACACATTACTTCGATAAGATGGACATAGCACAGCTCTAAAGAAATCGGACTTACGGAACCACATTCCAACCAATTTAAACGCGCCCACACCGTAATGGACACTATGTCGGAGAAAAAACGACTGACATGTATTGAGATCTTTCGAGCAGAAATTTATATAACAATACTGAAGGACCAGGGTAGTTGATTCCGACTGCTTGAATATTGTCAATATCCGAATCTTGAGGAAGACAGTACTGCGTATAAAGCCTGAATACATTGATGACCTTCATGAATTAAATTACATGATACTATTGACACCATGACTCGAGACACAGGCATGAAACCTACTACAAATACAGAAGCACATTGGAAAAAAAAATCCAGATACTGCAAATCGAATGCCGTAGCGGTGGAATTTGTAGCTCACCTTCCAGTAAGGAAGCTCGAAGAGCGCGCTCACGCGCTTGATTCCGTATATCCTGGCAGGGTCATCTGATTTAGGGGTGGCACCGCGCTGAATCCAGCCCTGCCTAAGTGTACCCCATCGAATCACCTCCTCGGCTGTTACGGGGTTGGGTCTTGATCTAAGCTCCGTTCTGCCATCATAATGATCCACATTGGAAGTTCTGTCATTGTGACCTTCGGGGAGGAACCTCCTAGTCTGATTGTTGTAAATGTTTTTCTTCAACGCCCGTGATCGACGCGAGATGGTGCCTGGTCCGCATATTGGACAGCCTCTGTACCCTTTTGTCACGCACCCGGCCACGATTCCATAGGCCGGGAAATCGTGGATTGTCCAAAGCAGAGCAACACGCAAAGTGAACATACTCTGTCCATTGTAAGAGGCTGCATCTTGAATACGAATCCCTTCAATCCACAAGGTCTTGAGCTCCTCTAATAGGGGGGACAGGTAGATGTCGAAATTGTCCCCGGTTACACTGCTAGGACCAGGGATAATCAAAGAGAGCCAAATCCAATGTTTTTTGGTTGTCATCCAGGGTGCTATGTTATAGTTCGTTAAAATCACGGGCCATGTGCTCCAGGTTGAGCGTTTGATAGAGAATGGGTTAACCCCGTCCGTGGCCAATCCCATTCTAATATTCCTATCTTCCCTTGCGAAATCTAGATCAAAATTGTCTAAGCTTCTCCACTGGAGAGTGTCCGCAGCATGCCGCATCGTGTCATCTTGGCTCCTGTTTAGGCGATGCCAGGTCATGAAGCTGGCCTGAACCGGTGTGCTGAAGAGTCGCTCCAAGCGGGGTATGAGAGGGAACCATCGAAGTACCTTCATTGGAACTGAAGATTTTCCAACAGTTTTGAATCTCTCAGCTCCGCACACCGCACATTGCGTCAGTAATTCACTATCAGGGCCCCTAAAAAGCATGCATGTATTCGGTCCAGGACATACGTGTATCGTCTCGTACGCTAACCCCAGCTGCTTCAAGATTTTAGAAGCTGCATATTCCGACTTTGGCAGGGAATTGATTCCAGGCAGCATGCTCTTTTGCAGCAACGAAAACAATTCATCTATGAGCATGTTCGATGCATTGTGAGTCCGTAAGCATGTTAGAAGCAAAAGAGTCGCGCTTAGAGAGGTAAGGGCTGCACCAGCAAATAAGGGCGTTCGAGCACTGTCTTCTAGGATCTCCATCTCCGTGGGCGCCACGTCTCCCATACCACGAAGGTCATCATCTGCAAAATTTTCAGCATCAATGTCTGCGGGTTCACGGTCGTCGTTCCTCGGAGATGGCGGTGCATCCGCGTAAGCTAACCCCTGCCCCATATCGGTCTCTTCTTGTACACCGCCCTGGATGTTCTCTTCCTCCGAATCGATGTCTGGGTCATCCGCTTGTCCAAGCCCCCCTTCACCTAAGTTATCATAAATCTGAAAAGCGTCTTGCACCATTCTTGCCATGTCCATATCCTCGTCCATTTGCACCGCGCCTCCAGGCATAAACCCTGGACCTCGCTCCCCGAAACCAGCGCGAATTTCCATGTCCCATTCAATGTCGGACTCGTCACTTGCAAACCCCTGATATCACAATCCACAAACCGACAGAGTTTTGTTACTCTTCAACCCTGACGAAATTCAAATAACATCAAAATCCTAAGCTCCATTACCCTAGCATCGAAAGAGAAGGAAGTGGAGAATTATAAATTACTGACCTCTGTACTTCCGCGATGATATGGGTAGCGCCCGTAAATTGCCAAATGCTCAGAAACTACTGTCCGTAACCGAAGGGAGTGGTTCTCTCCGAGACAAATATTGCACTTACAGACCCGCTTCACCTGCCGTTGCCGATCTGCCAATATTTCTTCTTGGAAAAGGAGCTTACGATCTCGCTCAATCTGTCGTCTCCTGTTGTGAATCGGTAGCCTCGCAGGTATGTCCATTACCACGTACCCCTGAATCAACAATTCCCGTGTGCTTCACTTAGCGACCCATTCATGGACCCTCTGACTACACCTTCTGCGGCAATGCATGAAACTTGGAGGTGTGAGTGGCGTAACTGTGTACTAGATGGCCGTTGACGTTGCGAATAGTTTCATCCAGACGATGAGATATTTTTCATTTCCTCTTCGGCCTCCTCCAGGTGGTCCAAGTGTATAAGTCCTGGATGCCTTGATCATTTACTGTTCTCTCGAATCTGGATTCTCTTCGTCTCTCATGGACTTAGCGAAGATCGGAAATGTATGGAAGTGAGGGCGTATGTAGGACCTATTTCGTGATTTTCAGGAGGATCCATTTGTTGAGTGTGACACGGTCAAGCAGGCCTATACAACCGTCGTAGGCGGAGTCCAAGCTATGTCACTCTCTGCGGACCTTAATTTCGCGCAACAACCAGGCCACAACGCGACGTCGAACCCGCAATTTGTCCACATTTATACTCCGCCCCAACTAGACACTCCACGGTTGAAATCACGTGTCCTCGCCAATTTCCTTTACCTCGTTGATGAAGATTGTATCTGGAACCACAACGGCCGCGTAATCACTACCTTATGTTTCGTGGAGGTGGGAAATGCTCTCGTCGAGTTCGACCCCAGAAGAGCTCATTGATTGGGCTCTCTGTATATCCGGCGTGAAGAATCATAGAATTCCTGATGTTCATACAGAATCATAAGAATTAGAATTTCTGTCAGTGAGATTCAAAGAATAAGTCAACGACGCAAAAACATAGCGAAATACCTGTATATTCATGTGCGGGTACCTGCGCCGTCACGCCCAAAGTATTAAAGAAATATCCTTCTTGACGTGTATCCCCTGTTCTATTAAAACTGCCCCTATTCTGAGGGTCGAACTATTCCCATATAAAGTAACGCCCCTCTTGCGCTGACGTAAAGGTAGAGCACTATCTTCATTTCCGCGGCCTTCCACTCAGAGTTTCCCAAGACGTTCGCATTTAATACGGAGCTATTTATACGTTCCTCTCGCAACCGGTTCTCTGGAAATAGAGGTGCAAGGTGCACTTGGCACCTCAGAGTACCGTCGAGCCAGTGGATTGGGCAAGTCCCAGCATGTTATTCCTCTAGTGTTGTGGACACCATCTTCGTCGATTTCGTCATTTTAGTAACAGCAGAGCTCAGTATGGAACGTGACGGCCAACCCTCCGAAGCGGTTACTTCTCTGATGGGGAAAGGAGTTCTCAAGCAACAGAAGCAGAAGAGGCGACGGAGCGATACGGACAGGAGGGAGGACTGTGAGGGAGGCCCAATGCCGAAGACCGATAGAGAACTCTTGAATTGGCTGGACAGCGTTTACAACTTCCAAGATTTGAATCCCTCCGCGGCGGACCTCCCCGCACATTCCTCTCTGTTGATGCTGTTGGATCCGGACTTCGCATTCGTTTGGACACCGGCTTGCACCAGGGAGTTCGTGGAGGTCCTCAGCGCGACGGGTGTAATTTTCGATGAGGATGAAGCACACTGTAAACGGCCAAGGGCGACACCCGGACCTGAAGAAGACACAAATCGCAATCTTCAGTGTAGCGAGTCGAGCGATACGTCGTCTTCCCCAAGGAACTCAGCCGAGGAGATACTGGACCTTAGTTTTGCCTGCGACGGAGATGGAGAAATTGTTGACATTTCATAGTCTCGAGGCACGTGTAGGATATCCCGGACCTTACAATTCCAAGCCCTGAGTCAGTATCTGATGTCCACGATGTAAACACTTTCCTAGTATTGCCCCAGTAACAAATTCCCGTAATTAATCTTTTTCTTAAAAAAGAGAATGTTTGTCAGGAAGGATTTTATCGACGCCTCCTCGAAATAGCGATTTCTAACTGTATATGCAAAAGTAAAGCCAGGATCTTCTAATTAAACATTTTTGTAGTTGCCCGATATTTCGGTGCGCTGTACCTATTGTATGCCGTTAATGGGGACAGGTTATGTCATCAGAAGTCTCCTTACGCGCCACGCATTCGTCGCTTGTACATCAATGCTTGCTACTGTAGCGGGTGTTGTACCCCTTTTTTAGAAATCTCCGTACATTCTCATCTTCCGTTGTATTCAATGATCCGACCTCCTCGTGCAGACATCAGAGTGCATTCTCGTCTTCATCCTCTTCAGGCCTGTGCGATTCTCTCATCCTTCTCTACTCGACGTCCTGGCACCTCATGTCTCTCCAACCGCCCCTGAACATGAACTCAGATACGCTGTCGGGAACCGTCTCTGACGCAATGGCGCAAGATCCTTCGACTGGCGTTCGAGCCAGCACTATGTTTCATGCCTTGCCGAAGGATGTTGTATCTCAGACGCTGTGGCCAAAGATCATAGAGTCCGTCGATGCCGAGGATTGTTTGCTTGCGCTTGTTACCATACAATCGGTTAGTCGTCCATGGCGAGCGTTTGTTGAATCCCGACGCGAATGGATTCTCGTCGCCTGGCTGCACGAATATTCGCGCTCCGCACGTTGGATCACTTCAACATTCCGCAACAATTCTGAGAAGGTTATTTCTCTTTGCTTTTCCCTTCTCCATGACCACGCCAATAAGTAATGGACATAGAGACTAATGGAGACACAGTTCAGAAACTCCAAGATCAGACCGTCGCTGAGTGAGTGTACGTTTTTCCCGTCCATGCAGGTCATAGAGAAACGTAATCGCAGAGTCTGATCCCGCGCCGGTTGGTTGAACTCCTCGCCTGTTCATTCCATAGTCGCTCCGAATTACAGACTTCAGCTAATTTGTAGCCGTCAGCAACTCAGATGCTTTAACTTGTATCTGCTTCAGTAGGATTAGCCCCCTCGAACTGTTTAAGTTACCGTAGACCGCATAGTCCTCCGACTGCGTTTACGTGATGCTCTAACTGCCAATGATTCTCTTCGTTGTTCTCGTTCCTGCTTCTTGAATAAGAGTTCTGCAAAGAAATGAGACCCAGTGTATGAGAAAGTAAGCACATATGTTAGAACCACTTTACCACGGACCGCAAAGTCTGAATATGTTCACGACGCTATCGGGCGAATTCAGCGCGAATTGTTGTGTAACCTTAAATTATTTGAAGATGTACAGAAATTCAAGGGCCATGGACGTAACCTACTCTCTAACCATAAACGACAAGCCTCACAGAAATATCTTTAAAGCTTTCTACTTGCTGCATGACCGCGATTTCCCCAAATAAGCGGATGTGAGCGTTTTCAGTGCGTTCACTTCTCGAAGTATCCATCCTAGAGAAAGACTCACATGGAATCTGAGGTCGCCCATACATCAACATGCATACAGAGCTACAGTGCCACGTCCGGACTCCTGATCCAAAACCAACTCGAAGGAAACCAACTCTGTAACCGACTCCGAGGACCCCCCGGAACCCCCCCCAGCCCCCCTCCTCGCGACATATCTCTTGATCACCTCTATGACGTAGTGATATCCAATCAACCTATTCGAAAGCAACGATTCACTGAGTCGTGTTATCCTATTTTGTAGTGCGCTGATATTTAGATCCGTCTATCATTAACCTGCCGTTTTTCTGTCCACCTTTCTTTTCCACCAAGCCCTAATGGCGGCGGCCTGTCCATCTCGATCCAAAAAGGTCTGCACCACCAGCAATTGGAATGCGAACTTCATATTCAGTCCAGTTTGTAGTCCCCTCTCAGAATCAGACTCCTCTAGCTCAGTTTCATCTGTAGAGTTCTACTCCCGTTGCTTTCAGGACATCTCTGCAGACATGTCGAATAGACCGTTACAACGTCCTAACTTATTTCCTGCTCAATTCAATGAGCATGAAATTCCCGAACTCAGCAACATGTTCCCCGGAGAAACGTCACATGGCACGTACCAGACACCTATGGCGGTCGATGCTTCCGCCGGGCCGGGGGCGGGTGCACCCTACAGTCAATTCCCCGTCCTTTCTCGGCAGCGACCACCTACCCAGCCGTTGTTTCGAACTCCAGCAACGGCCCAGAGGGCAGCATCTACAGATCCAAACCTTGGAACTGGTTACTACGAGGTACAGTTCTCTCACCAAAAGCATCAGTCGTACTATTCGAGCATGTCATACTCCTTCCGGATTTTTTGAATATTTCCTGTTTTCAATGCAACTGAAATTTGTTCTGTACAAGAATCCTCCCGTACTTTTCTGGTGTGATTCTACCCTTCATACAGTTATCCTGAACCATATTTTCCCGGAACTGGAACGATGTGTGTCTTCTCCAAAGAATCCTGCAGTGCGTCCTAATTCAATCGTTGATTTCACATCACTTTCTCCTAGTGCTCCTGACAGTTAAAACACCAAGCCTATCAGTCAGTACGCGCTACCGTGTACTGTATTTGACGGTTTTGCTTCGTCCGGTTCAGGGTCTCCGCGCGGTTGTCATGCTTAGATTGAGTAACAAAGAGATTTGGTTTGGCAGGAGGACCAGGGGCATCTGCCCAGCCCACAGACATTGCACCATCGAAGATCCCTCCAGAGCCCGCCATGTCGCCCGCATCCCAGACTCGTGCCCTCTAATCGGAATGTTACACCTTTGTACACGGCCAGTGTACAAGCACTAGCAGGACCGGAGCCCACACTGCATCTCCAACGTGAAAGGGACCGTTTAACCGCTGTGGCAGAGCAGGAGAGAGGCGCCAGAGAAGAGAAGGAGAGACTAAACAAAAAAAGAGGTTTACAAAACAGTGTAAGATCTCCATACCTGGCCGAGATGAAACTAGCTCACGCAGAGCAGAGAACTCCGAGTACGCTCATTCCTACTTCTCCTGGCGGTGAGGTAATCGGTCTGAAAACAGTTTTTCACAATGCCGTACGCACATTAGCTCGCAGGTGTGTTAATTTCTCATATAGATCCTATCTAGGGAAAAAAGGCGAATGGAAAGCTGTGATAGATGCCATTATGATGTCGCTAGAACTAGTATACAGGTTCACTTATCCCCTCTCACGGAAGTACGTCTCCAAGTTCTTGAAAGGTGCTCTAGCTGACGACCGGAAGATGTACAAGGCATATTTTATAGCCCAGTCTGGTGAACAGCATCCAGACATGCCAGATGAAGCATACCTTGTATGGAGCGAGTGGTGGTCAAGTCCCGAGGGGAAGATTGAGACTGAAGATATGAAAGCTCTCCACGCGAAGAGGAAGTCCAAACAGAATGGGAGTGCAGGAGGTGAGCCATCGGATCCATCCAGCGTCGATCCAGCAGAGAGTGGTCACGAAACGGCACCTCATGACAATTCGAACATCTCGGCTTTCTACATGAGCCCAGAGGTAGTGAAATTGCAGCCTCAATGACTGTATGCTCTCTAGGTCCTGCAAGTAGCGATAACATTAGCCTGATTTCCTTATTTTCCTCTACAATTAGTAGTTAATTACGTAATGACAATTGTGAACTACCCATTTGGATGAGATCTCATCAGGACATGGGAGAGCACAATATACGAGGGTGGGGTAACTTACCATACGGCACGAATCAGAGTGGCAGTACACTCCCGAGTTCTCTTATCCCGGGCTCAAGCGCTAACGAACCCACCTTCACGATGTCGAGTAGAGAGGGGTTTGCTTTGGGAAATCACAGGGATTCTGGCTGCAGCTGAAATTGACTTAGGGATAAGAGATTCTCGATCAATGTCCCTTCGGTTCTTGAATCTTCAATCAGCTCCCCGTTGGCCTATCCTGTTATGGCTCTAGGGGCTCAAGGGTCAAGGAAGGGATAAGAAACCACGGGATACGGGACGGGTAGAACGGACGGCAGACCACGAGCTGAACCGTCCGTGAATATGGATCCTAAACTTTCAAATTCACAGTCTACTGGTCATCAATCCAGTCTCACTGTGAGAACGACATAAGATTCAACCATGTGGGCCATTAACCCCACTTCGTTGCCCACGACAATCAATGGGGTAAGGCTGATTGTTACCTCAGGCCAAACCCGCAACACGATTTACAAAGCCAAAAAATTGACAACACAAAATGAGGTAAGGCTGATTGTTACCTCAGGCCAAACCTGCAACAAAGTTTACAATACAAAATTCACAACGAGCCTCCAAATCAGGCTAGGAATAACAAAGCCACATGCCCACAACATAGGATAGGTCCTCGCAATGTAAATCTTCACTTGACTCTTCAATTCTTCAAGTCTTCAAATCTTCAATTCTTCAATTCGGACCTCTTCTGGACCAGCAATACTAAAACAGTCACCAAAAACGTTCTAGAGCTCTACTTTGGATAAGTAATAGCTCTTCTGAAAGCTAAGACAGTTTGCTACAATGTATCAAATTTTCATTTGAAACACAGCTATTGTCTGTAAGATATGAGCCTTCAAACTTTCCTAAAAAATCTTGAGCGACAGTGTATACTACTCGACTTATTTGCTCATAACTCAAGATTCACGGATGCTCTCTGCAAGTGTAAAAGCTCTATAGAAAGCTAAGACAGTTTGCTATTATGAATCAAAATTTCATTTGAAACAAAGCTACTGTCCATAAGATATGAGCACTCAAACTTTCCTATAAAAAATCTAGAGCAGCAGTGTGTACTACTCTACTTATTTGCTCATAACTCAAGATTTACGAATGCTATCTACAAGTGTGTTATCTCTATGGAAAGCTAACAACAAGTACTTCACTCCCTATGAATTTCACTTTGCTTCAACAAGAGTTGCGACTGTAGGAGAGGCACGAAATCTCTGTTCCTCGCTTTGGGTAACAGCAGACCACTCCTCACTCAAACGCTCACAAAACACTCATAAAGGCTCCAAATCAAGTGAAATCAACGCCAAAAGAAGCGTATACTCATCATCTTTAACTCCACCAATTTTTGTATTCAAATTCCACTTACACAATACACAGAGTCCGATTCAAGTCTCGGCTCTCTTCACTCCAGCACACCTCACAAACTAAAACAACGACAAGGAGAGAGGAGGAATCCCCCCCCATATCCTTCCAAAACCGGCCACCTCAGCCCATGCCTCGCCCATGAGGGCATCTTTCCAGCCATAGGCTCCCCCCATTTCTATCTTATCACCAATCTAAGTCATCTTTGGGTCCACAAACCTCAAAGTCAACTAGATAGAAGTAAAGAAAGCAACTAGCTTTCATCCAACTCCAAATAAAATCAATTGGTGGAAATAAAACTCAAAACTAAGGCTAAAAACAAGCCAAAATCAGCACTAAAATCCCAATAAAAGGAAGCATCTACTTCAAACACTCAAAAACTCCAAAATACGCAAAATAACCGTAGCGATGAAGCTTGCCCTCCGTTCCCTGGTCAGGAGATTGAGCTGCCCTTGAAGCCAAAAGCGATGGCCAACTTCACTAGAAATGCGGCTCACCATTTGACCTTCATTGTTGTTCTCAAAGCACCCCTCAAACACCATTTGATAGTTCCCGGAAAGCGTAGGCTCAGATTCCAAAACGATAACCAAAGCCCTGTTATCCAATTGCAAGGCCGGAAGTGTAAACTGCGAGATACCTGGCTCTGTTCGTGGTTGCACACAACGCTCAGAAGGCCCCGCCTCATCTCGCAAACGCCGCCTTGAAGAAGATGGTTGACTTGGATCAACCGGTAATTGAGATAAGGGCAACTGCCAATCGTCAGGATCTTGTGATTCCATCACCACAAACACTGAATCCAAACCCAAACTACTCAGAGTGAACTAAGAGAAACAAAGCTACCTGGTTATCTTTATTCTAAACCTAGTAGCTTCCTTGAGAAGCTTGCTTCCACTTTTAACACTCCAATAAAATCATAATGGCTATCTTTATAGTAAAACAAACACTAGCAGCCAAAGGCATCTTTTTATTTATCAAAAGATAACCTAAGTGAGAAAGAATAGACCTAGGAGTACTGTTCCGTCAGTCGAAAGCCAAACGGTTAACCAACAGTGGTATAAAACCACTCCGGGACTAATATCTGTCGCCAAGTTGTAGACTTGGTTGGTTGTCAGAGTCCCTGGAAAGCTGCCAGCCGGTTCCGGGTTCGAATCCCGTCGGATCCGTTGATTCGGTCGGAGCAGCTGCAACTTGGCACCGCTAGTGATAGCAGGAAATAAGCAGCCAACCAGCCACCCTATTCCCCTGAGCTAAGTGACATGATGCAGTACAAACCAAGATCGTGGATCTCTCCACGACCCCACCCTTTTCTATCTCCATCCAATTTTTGAATTAGGACTTCAAGGTTGATCTCTCGATGTTTTTACATGGTATATGTATTTACATCACGATATGCACCCCTTCTAAACCTGCACATCCTCCGGCATGTGCCAATGCTACTCCTCTTCGTCCTCTGATTGAACCTCTTCTTCATCTTCAATGTCCTCATCCCTAGTCTGTGGACTTAGAAAGGGTTCAAAGTCAGTATAAAGAAGTCTTCCATCACGCCTCCGGAATACTTTGATGCGCTTGTCAGCAATTGGAATTTTGAACAATGTTCCATCCAATTCACGAAGCAAATATGTGGCATTGTCATTAACCATCTCCACCACATAAGGTCCAAACCACCTTCTTGCAAATTTCGTCACTGTACTATGTTGATGCTCCAATGAGCTGTCAAACACCAACACCTAATCACCCTTCTCAATCTTCTTCATCCTCAATCGGTGAGTCTTGTCAAATCTTTCTTTGTTGCCAAGCCTAGCAGCCTTGAGCCTCTCCAAAGCCACTTCCATATCCTCTGGCAATCTCCCAAGCTGCTGAATACGAAGCTCCAGCAACCTTTCTCTTGAAATATTGTCTTCCCAAGACAAGAATACCCATGTTGGGATGGACTCCTCTCCAGGCATTATGGGCTTGTGCCCATGTATAAGCTCAATAGGCATATAACTAGTAACTGTGCTATGAGTGGTCCAGTCAGCCCACAAAGCAAATGGTAGTAGCCTAGGCCATAAACTTGCCTTTCCTTTACAAGCCTTAACCAATGCATGAATGATAGGAGGATGACCTCTCTCACTTTTGCCATTGGCCTCAGGATTATAAGCTGTTGTGAGTCTCAACTTCACTCCATATCTCTGAAAGAAGTTCTTCGCCTCAGCAACATCTAGCTCTCCTCTGTCAGCTCTCATTTGGCCAATACTTCCATACCGACTGAAGATATCTTCAACAATGAATCGGCAAATTGCCTCAGTGGTCTTAGTTCTCAGAGCTCTTCCTTCAACAAAGTTTGAGAGTTCTTCTCTTGCTAGAACAAGATATCTCATGCCCCAAACTCCAGGTGGCATCATAACCAAGTCAATCACCCATTGGAAATGTATAGAAGGAGGGTAAGTAGGATGCAACTCATCCCTGTACCGAATCTTTGATTGAAGCTGGCATGTGAGGCATGATGATACAAACTCTTCAACATCTTTGTATAAGCCCTTCCACCAATATCGCTCCTTGATTTTTGTATAAGTGGCCCAAACTCCTCTATGACCAGCCCAAAGAGCATCATGAAACTCTTTAAGTACTTGGGATTTGGTCTCAGAATCATCAACCACTCTCAATGGCAGTTCATCAGCCCTCTTTGCTTTCTTCCACAGAAATCCATCTCGAAGAAGATAGCCATAGGCTTGATGTCTGATGTCTTTGAAGGCCTTATCCACCCATCCTTCTTGCCTCTTCAAAGTGCTCAAATAAAGACCAATATCTCTTAGTCTTCCTTCATAAAGCTCATCTCTGAATGGCAACACTTCTTCAACCACATTGTCTGTGTTTGTGGCCAACACATAACTTTCACCCATGAAATCTTCACTTTCCCCATGAGCCATCATTTTTTCTTCATCAAAATACCTGGCTCTTGATAGCATATCTGCTACAGGATTCAGCTTGCCAGTAATATGCTTCAAAACTGGGTTCAATGATTTGATGTATGCTATCCATCGAAGCATTGCAATGTCTGGTGAATTGCAATTGGAAATCATGCCAAGCAAAGGTAGGCAATCCGTTTCCAACACAACTTCTGCTCCAATTAGGTAGTTTCTCTCTGCCTTCAAAGCTGTAAGTGCTCCCCAAAATTCTCTTTTTACTTGAGGGTATGCTCTTTGGCGCTCTGTAAGTATTCTTGCTCCAAACCGGATAGCAAATCGATTTCCTCTTTCATCATCCTGGCCAACAGCCCATCCAATGGCTATTGGACTTGTATCAACCATCACAATCACCGGTCTGCCACTCTCATACTCCACTTGCTTCAAGACTGGTGGTGATTTCAAGGTTTTCTTCAACTCTTCCATAGCCAAATCTTGCTCTTGCTTCCAAAGAAACTTGCTCTTCTTTCTCAGTAATTTATAAAGAGCCTCTGATATATGAGCAAAGTGAGGAATCCAGATTTGATAGAAGACACATGCTCCCAGAAACCTCCTTACTTCGGTGGTACTACTACATGCCTTCATCCTCCCAATAGCATCCACTTTCTCAGGGTTAGGTTTCCTTCCATACCATCCACATTGATGTCCAACGACCAAAATCTCATTGGTTCCAAACTTGGACTTTTCAATAGAAAGAGTTAAGTCCACTTCCTCCAATCTGCTCAAGATGTTATCAACATCATTGATGTGGTCATTTACAAATGACCTACATCCATCATCTTGAACGGTTGAGTCTCTTCTTCCCTCCTCACAACCCTTTATAGGAATGTCATCTACAAAAGGTATGGTCTGCTCCGGCACAAAGTCCTTCAAAATCTGGTTCATAGCATTTTGCATGTGTGCCACTGAATTGGTAGCACCTTGAGGCAATGTACACATTCGAACCAATCCCAATGGAGTCTTCATGGTTGTCAAATCCCTACTTTCAAGTGCAAGTTGGAATTGATCATATCCAGAATATAAATCTCCAATGGAATAAATGGCATGCCCAGCAAATGCTTCTGCTACTTCATCAACAATAGGCCCAGATCCTTTGTTTCTGATGGTTACTTTGTTAGCTGGCTGCATATCTTGAATAAATCTCAATGCTCCAGACTTTTTGGGCACGGTGAACCATCGATTAGAGTATGGAGCCATTGAAGGCTCAAGTATTCCCATGCGTACCTTCTCCTTCAGCAATTCAACCAACTTGGGAAGCAAAGCTCGTGGTACAGGTATGGGCTTCAAATCCCATGGCACATGTGGAACTGTGAATATGACCATAGGTGCTACTACACTTGGATGCACACATCCAATCTCATCTGGTGAAGAAGCAAAGGCTTTCCCATGTTTAGAAAGCATCTCTTGAAACTTCTTCTTTTCCAACTCTGTCAGAAATCCATCTCCTCCAATCTTCAAACTTGCCAATGTTTCTTCTGTAAATTTGTGGCCAATCTTCTTAGATCTCCTAAGACTTGGCTCCTTCTTTGCTTCCTTGATATGCTCATAAGTATCAGATGGCAATTGTGTTGCTACTGGCTTCACCTTTTTTGCCACTGTCTTGTACTTTGTGTACACTACAGCTTCTGGTCTCAATCCATAGCTTCCACACTCACCAAATACTTTTATGGCTTCAAAGATCTCATCATACAATGCTTGTGTATGCACCTCAATCACAACATTGTCTTCAATATCCTCCACTTGCAGATTTTGCAAGGTTTGTAAAACATCATCTGCCATGCCTTTCTCTTCATAAACTCAAGAAATGCTTTCTCCACCCAAAAGAATGCTTGCACTTCTCATATTTTCCTCCATTTTCTTGATAATCTTTTTTTGTATAGGGTCCAAATCTTCAATGCGTGTATAACGCACAAATCCACACTCTGTCACACTCAAAAATCCACTACCAATCGTATGTACATCGGGGAAATTTGTACTTCTGGATTCCTCTGCACCCATGGATCCCCATACTCCATAGATGCTCTCTAGAAATCCACAAAGTCATGTGAAGATGGGGATACAGGCCCATCTCTGAGCTGAAGTCGATGCCTCTCATTCTCAGACTTTACTGTAAGAAATTGGACAGTCTTCTTCCCATCAAGACTCCTGATTCTTGCATAATGAGATCCGTCATCCAGCACTTTGGTCTCCATCCTTGATGCTGTGATGTATGGTTGGCCCAATATCACTGGATAAGAACCATGATTACAGACAAAGAAGTTCTGCTCCACTTCTACATCTCCAATCTTAGCTGACACTGCTGGACAAGCTCCATACAATTGAGTCCGCCCAGAGTTAGCTGATCTCATCACCCAACCATGTTGGGTATCAATTGGCCATTTGCCCTTCTCATAGACATGTCGAGACATAATGTTTATCTCTGAACCATGGTCTACAAGAGCCAAAAATGAGTCATCATGTCCTCCAAGCTTCACCCGTGTCTCCGTGGTGGCTCTAGCCCAAAATGATTGAACATAATCTGGTCTTTCTCCATACTCTTTGTCCAAAGAGCAAACAATAGCACAGTCAAAGGTATTGACCTCTATCTCAGATCCACCCTTGTTTGTTGCCATTGAATGTGTATGGTCCACCCCTTCTAGCTTCTTGACCACCACATCATCACACATTGCAAGACTCTTCATCTTGGCAATAGATCCTCCAACATCACTGCCAGTATCCTTGGTAAACATTTGTAAAATCTCAAATGCTTCATCATCAGTGATACCAAGATCACTTTCAAGCTTTGCATCAATAGAGGCCTCTTGGCTCTCAGCCATTGGCTCAACCATCAAAGCAAACACTTCACCAATCTCCATCTCTTCATCTTTGGTCATGTGAGTATCCAAGGCATGTATCATGACTGCTTCAGCTGTCATTTGCCTCTTTCTCTTGATGATATCAATGATCAGCTCATGAAAATCCTTCTTGGCAATACCAAGAGCCTCTCTGAGTGTAAACTCAATCTTGGCATCCAGGATTCTCTCTTCCAAAACTCCTTTGAGGTCTATCGAAGTCTCAATGTCAGACTTGAGCTTGTAGGCAGGTCCCTTGGCTTTAGCCTTGGTAGAATCCTCTTTCTCTTTGCCTTTCTTGGTGCCGCTAGATTCTCCCCAGGCTTTCTCAGGCAATGGTGAATACTCTGAATGAACAAATTTGGCTTTAACAGGCTTAGATCGTGTCTCAACACCAGGCATCTCTTCATCTATAACCTCTTTGGCACCTTGAGGTCTCTTCTTCTAAGCAGGGCCTTCAACCTCATCACCCTCATTAGATCTTCCTCTCTTCTCTTCAACTGAAGCCTCAAACTGCTCATCATTGCTTTTAGCTTCTCCCAAAAATGCTAAAATGCTGGAAGCATCTACTGGATCCACCCATCTAGTTGCCTTCCTGATGGCATGAGCTCCTCTCTTCATCATCTCCACCTTTACGGGCTTAGGAGCATCCTTTGGGCAACACTCCACCTTCACATTGTAGGCTGTTGCATCCTCAGCATATGTAGCATTGGATTTACCCAACTTATCTTCCAATAGCTTCTTCATTCCACCTTTGCCATAGTTTGTAGCCAAAGGTAGATCTGTGGCTGCATCATGAAGCTTGCCTTCCTTGAAGTATGCAACTCTCTTGTTAATGGCTTCATCAACTGCCTCACACTCACGAAGTCTGTGTTGCTCATCTTCTTTGATCTCCTTGTCACAGAAGACACATCTCTTCACAAATCTTCTTCCACTATCAGATGGTTGAGTGGAACTTGAAGCCCGTGCCTTCCTCAACTCACTCATCTCCACCTTTAGCTCCTTGAATCCCTTGATAAGCTCTTCAAGGGTGCCTTCATCTACCGGTTTGGCAGATTTTGAAGTGGATGGTGAGGAAGTAGGTGCTGATGTCACCTTAGGTGGTTTAGCGGGTGTATGTGTCATCCTCAATGCCAAGCTTCTTCCCTTCACCCTTTGTTGCTTGGCAATCAAGGTGACTGTCTCTTCAATCCTCCTCCAGTCACTTGTAAAACCGCACTCCGTTGCTCGGTCTCTCAAAAGAAGTAGAAGTCTGTCTTCTAGACCATCATCAGCAGCTTGGAGAAACAACTCAGTCTTCCTAGCATCCAAAATGTGTTTCTCTGCCATCGGAAGCTGGTTGTACTTCTTCTCAAAGTTCTTCAAGAGCTCTGTTGGACTCAAAGTCTTGCCAGGCTGCTGCTCCACCCAGTCAAGAAAGGATCTCTTGGTCATCCTTTCAGAGTCTTCATCAAAATACTCATCCCTGAGTCTCTACGCAAAAGCTGCCCAAGTGGTCACAGCTTCATCTTGCATGATCTCCCGTACACGCTCTCGAATCTCGGGAATCACAGCTAGTCCAAAAGCCTGAATCATGCGGTCTTCAGGAATCAGATGCACCTCCATCTCACATAGATACACCTTCAGAAAGTTTGTGACATTCTTGCCATCAAATCTTCCAATCTTGTCCACAACACCTTTCAAGGCCTTTGTGGAACCATAACCTCCAGCAGGTTGTGCTCTCTGCTGCTCCATCAATGATGCAAGAGCACCAAGAAAGTTCTCCATATTAGGAAGAACTCTAGAAGTACCACCACCAGCTGAAGTTCCTCCACCAGGAGTCCCTTCAGGATGAGTACCTCCACTGTCTCCCATCTCCTTTTGTCAAATCAGCAGCCCCAAAGCTCTCTCAGTGGAAGCACCAAATGTCGAGTAGAGAGGGGTTTGCTTTGGGAAATCACAGGGATTCTGGCTGCAGCTGAAATTGACTTAGGGATAAGAGATTCTCGATCAATGTCCCTTCGGTTCTTGAATCTTCAATCAGCTCCCCGTTGGCCTATCCTGTTATGGCTCTAGGGGCTCAAGGGTCAAGGAAGGGATAAGAAACCACGGGATACGGGACGGGTAGAACGGACGGCAGACCACGAGCTGAACCGTCCGTGAATATGGATCCTAAACTTTCAAATTCACAGTCTACTGGTCATCAATCCAGTCTCACTGTGAGAACGACATAAGATTCAACCATGTGGGCCATTAACCCCACTTCGTTGCCCACGACAATCAATGGGGTAAGGCTGATTGTTACCTCAGGCCAAACCCGCAACACGATTTACAAAGCCAAAAAATTGACAACACAAAATGAGGTAAGGCTGATTGTTACCTCAGGCCAAACCTGCAACAAAGTTTACAATACAAAATTCACAACGAGCCTCCAAATCAGGCTAGGAATAACAAAGCCACATGCCCACAACATAGGATAGGTCCTCGCAATGTAAATCTTCACTTGACTCTTCAATTCTTCAAGTCTTCAAATCTTCAATTCTTCAATTCGGACCTCTTCTGGACCAGCAATACTAAAACAGTCACCAAAAACGTTCTAGAGCTCTACTTTGGATAAGTAATAGCTCTTCTGAAAGCTAAGACAGTTTGCTACAATGTATCAAATTTTCATTTGAAACACAGCTATTGTCTGTAAGATATGAGCCTTCAAACTTTCCTAAAAAATCTTGAGCGACAGTGTATACTACTCGACTTATTTGCTCATAACTCAAGATTCACGGATGCTCTCTGCAAGTGTAAAAGCTCTATAGAAAGCTAAGACAGTTTGCTATTATGAATCAAAATTTCATTTGAAACAAAGCTACTGTCCATAAGATATGAGCACTCAAACTTTCCTATAAAAAATCTAGAGCAGCAGTGTGTACTACTCTACTTATTTGCTCATAACTCAAGATTTACGAATGCTATCTACAAGTGTGTTATCTCTATGGAAAGCTAACAACAAGTACTTCACTCCCTATGAATTTCACTTTGCTTCAACAAGAGTTGCGACTGTAGGAGAGGCACGAAATCTCTGTTCCTCGCTTTGGGTAACAGCAGACCACTCCTCACTCAAACGCTCACAAAACACTCATAAAGGCTCCAAATCAAGTGAAATCAACGCCAAAAGAAGCGTATACTCATCATCTTTAACTCCACCAATTTTTGTATTCAAATTCCACTTACACAATACACAGAGTCCGATTCAAGTCTCGGCTCTCTTCACTCCAGCACACCTCACAAACTAAAACAACGACAAGGAGAGAGGAGGAATCCCCCCCCATATCCTTCCAAAACCGGCCACCTCAGCCCATGCCTCGCCCATGAGGGCATCTTTCCAGCCATAGGCTCCCCCCATTTCTATCTTATCACCAATCTAAGTCATCTTTGGGTCCACAAACCTCAAAGTCAACTAGATAGAAGTAAAGAAAGCAACTAGCTTTCATCCAACTCCAAATAAAATCAATTGGTGGAAATAAAACTCAAAACTAAGGCTAAAAACAAGCCAAAATCAGCACTAAAATCCCAATAAAAGGAAGCATCTACTTCAAACACTCAAAAACTCCAAAATACGCAAAATAACCGCAGCGATGAAGCTTGCCCTCCGTTCCCTGGTCAGGAGATTGAGCTGCCCTTGAAGCCAAAAGCGATGGCCAACTTCACTAGAAATGCGGCTCACCATTTGACCTTCATTGTTGTTCTCAAAGCACCCCTCAAACACCATTTGATAGTTCCCGGAAAGCGTAGGCTCAGATTCCAAAACGATAACCAAAGCCCTGTTATCCAATTGCAAGGCCGGAAGTGTAAACTGCGAGATACCTGGCTCTGTTCGTGGTTGCACACAACGCTCAGAAGGCCCCGCCTCATCTCGCAAACGCCGCCTTGAAGAAGATGGTTGACTTGGATCAACCGGTAATTGAGATAAGGGCAACTGCCAATCGTCAGGATCTTGTGATTCCATCACCACAAACACTGAATCCAAACCCAAACTACTCAGAGTGAACTAAGAGAAACAAAGCTACCTGGTTATCTTTATTCTAAACCTAGTAGCTTCCTTGAGAAGCTTGCTTCCACTTTTAACACTCCAATAAAATCATAATGGCTATCTTTATAGTAAAACAAACACTAGCAGCCAAAGGCATCTTTTTATTTATCAAAAGATAACCTAAGTGAGAAAGAATAGACCTAGGAGTACTGTTCCGTCAGTCGAAAGCCAAACGGTTAACCAACAGTGGTATAAAACCACTCCGGGACTAATATCTGTCGCCAAGTTGTAGACTTGGTTGGTTGTCAGAGTCCCTGGAAAGCTGCCAGCCGGTTCCGGGTTCGAATCCCGTCGGATCCGTTGATTCGGTCGGAGCAGCTGCAACTTGGCACCGCTAGTGATAGCAGGAAATAAGCAGCCAACCAGCCACCCTATTCCCCTGAGCTAAGTGACATGATGCAGTACAAACCAAGACCGTGGATCTCTCCACGACCCCACCCTTTTCTATCTCCATCCAATTTTTGAATTAGGACTTCAAGGTTGATCTCTCGATGTTTTTACATGGTATATGTATTTACATCACGACAACGACCACCACGACTACCGGGCCAGAGGGATATGCAGCTACGTCCGGATCTGCCCAAGAAAGACATCCAACGCAATATCGGACCGCTCCTTTACCTAACGTAAGTGACCTAAATCCTACCAGTGTTTGATTTTATCATGGTGATGTCTGCATGCTCACAGTGACGCCTGATTCACGCAGCAACCATCCATTCCGGAATACACCTATAGAGGTGGGACGTATAATATTTCCAATACCGCATCCGACTATTTCTCTACACGATTGGTGTCCATGGAGGCGCAGGTTCACGACATGGCAACACAACTCACGAATAATGCATATGTTATAAAGGAGGTACTTCTTACCCAACAATCCATAAAAGAGTTATTGACTTCTTTGCTACCGTCACAAGCAGGTCCAGCACATCCATCAGCTGCGGGGACAGGGAATTCCATACCATTTGCACCCAACGTACCGGGGGGCATGTCCCGTACGGTTTTTCCAACGCACAACGGGATCGCTATCGCAGGTATGGTACAACCCAACAGCCCTCGCAATCATCAATCCCATCTCCCGTCCCCCCCTTCATGGATGACGGCGGAAACTGTTCGAATTACGCCAGCAGATGAGGAAAATTTGGGGCCAGGAACCGATTGCACGAATGCCTCTGGAGGTGTCTCAGAAACGGAGGTCATGAAAGGGGATAACAACGGAAGTGCCGACACTGACCCGCAGACACCATGCACAGAATCTCCACTGCCGGCATGCTTGACCAGCAGCCCGATGGTAGACAGTAGGGTGTCAACGAGGAGTCGCGGGGCGACCACGGATACAATTCAGGGGGATAGCTTGATGGAGGGGCCAGAGCGAACCAAGTGCGCACCAAAGGAGAAGTCTGATGCCATAGCTTGTTCTCGTGCATGCTGGATCCTGCACCTTGATGCAGGCGACGACATCGTTGCAGAGGGTAGGGACGGTGGCTCTTGGAAATCTCCGACACAAAAATTCGGCCACCTCTACGGATATGGTGACCAGATGGTCCAGGTGCACAAAGTGTTTCTTGGCAATCACCGTCTGCTCCATGCAGAGGAGCGAAACCCGAATTTATGTACACTGAAGGATGCTGTAGTGAAGCCGAAGTATTCTAACGTATATATAAAATGGGATAGCAGATTTCTAATTGCTAAACCCACCAAGAAAACTGCTCCTACATGAGCACCCCATGTACGATTCTCTACCCTATTATGAGTACCATTAATAAGCAGACCACCTCAGTCGAGGTTATTGTATATTGTACCCGACCTCTCTATGTGCAACTTTGCTTACAGCACCAGGGCCTGCAAGGAAAATGTTTATGTTTTCTACGTATTTGAATGCCGACCATGTGTGTACCTTGCAACCTCGTCATCCCAGAGTCTTCTAACCCGCCCCAAGAGAACCAATTCAAGCGGAAAAAAAAAAAAAAAAAACCATTGTCTACAGCGTCCGGCAATGCATACGCCATACCGCCCAGAATCCCATATTGATTGCATTTCAAACCCTAAAATAATCGAATGTGCCCCCGATGCGGCCCACGTGCTCCCCTCATGATTTACGGATATCACTCAGACGGTTATCAACCACGGTTATCTGCGGATGGAGGTCATGAACCGGATATGCGGTCATCAACAGGAATGAATGTAAATGAGGATATCGATACAAAGTAACGGATATCAATACACAGAACCCGGTCATGTGCCACATGTTTATTTTTGTCGACCAAATTGGTTCTCGACAGGGTATACGTTGGTGGATATCCAACCGGTTATCAGAACTCGTTAACCCGGGTATCCCTACTACAGTATTCACCAACCTGAATAATTACACATCTCAATGAGGATGAACACATCACAGGAACCACCCTCATCCATCCGAAATCAAGGACATTTACCTGCCCCGCAATTACCACGTTCCCGTTGTGTACCAGTCATCCATATTGACAGAGAGTGGCTGTAAAGGCGCAGGGAGGCGCTGGACCCACAGGACCTCGATTCGCAGATTTAGAAAAAAATGGGCATCCGATTCCTCGAAACTGTACTCTCACCCCTCGAGCGAGGAACCCAGCGAAGTCGAGGTGAGAATGGAGGGCAGCTGCGAGGGCTGTGACAGCCATTCCACTAGTGATGGCATTTTCAAACAATCTAGAAAAATGATTGGAAATCTTCAAATACATTAATGATTTTGAAATGTAAATTGCTTTGACAATGTTTTATAGAAATTAATATAAAATAAAAAACAAGTATAGAAATCTTAATACTACTGTGAAATTTCAATATTATCTCGATCTTATATTTTGAAATTAAAAATTATAAGTTCTCATGTTTTCATCTGGGAATATGAAGTGAAAAGGAGATTCATTTCAAACTCAAATCTTGACTTCAATTTAAGCGCTAAAGAACTAAAGAGCCTATAGTGGATCGTGGGTTTTTTTGAGTATCTAAAAACAAATTTAGAATAGTTTCTTTATATTTCACGAATTTCAAAATCTTGCAGATTTTTGAATTTACGTATTTTTAAACTTTTTGGTGACATTGTATGCAAAATTTATGGTCTAAAAACTCCATAGGCAGTAGTTTTCTACTTCCTAGAAGAACCTACAGTCATGAGGTGCAAGTCTCACATCTTGAAGTTTTTTAATGTGTTGCTTAGATAATTTTGCCTTGTCCAAGGTTGCTCCATCTAAGGCTTGTCTAATAAGTAAGGAAGTATGAGGGTCTTCAAAGTGTTATGATAGAAAAACTCTTGCCATATAACCAAATTTTAATCGTTAAATGGACAATTTTATGTTCACCCAATTACAATGATTTTTTTTGGTCTTTTCTTTGATTATTCATTAAATAGATGATTCTAATCTAGTTTATTTTATTTTTTTATTATGAATGATTTTTTAACAATAAAATGAAACCCTTCATGTTTTATTGAAGTTATTGAGAGGACTCATGAAGATGATTTTAGATATCCTAGAACCTCAATTTAAAAAATTAGTAAAATTGATTCACCATAATCATCTTTGTTCTATGTTATTTCGTAGATAAATTCAAAACAACATAAAAAAATTGATGAATTGATTCACCTATTCACCTTTGAATGGTCATTTGTTTTTGCTTCATCAATTATCAACACCCCTAATTTTTGGACCTAAAAAATCCACAAAAAAATTCAACAGAACTTATGAAAATTTGGACTTTTTTTTTAAAGTTTTCTTTCTCAATATTTTTCCAACCTTTGAATATTTTTATCACACCTTTTATGCCATTTAATCAACAGAAGGGCTCCAATTTCGTCAGTTCCTGGTCCCTCCACCTTATGCTCTGAACTCTGGTACTAAAGAAACAGGCCCCAGAAAGCAGAATGGATGACAACGGACACCACGTTATAAATGATTATATATGGATGATAACTGACACCAGGTTTTGGATGATGGGACACGGATGACAAACAGACACCAGGTTCTGGATGATGAGGGATGGATGAGAACTCGATGCTAAAGCCCTAAACCCCAAGCTCCAAGTTTCAGGAACCAGAAGCAGCACAAATCTAGACAATTGCCATGCTTGCATGCTTGCAACCGAGCAGAAGAATGGCGATGGCGATGGCGATGGCATCCGTGTCCCACCTCATTCTCTCACCCGGAGCATTGCAAGCATCTGCTTCTGCTGCCTCCGCTGACACCAGGTAACTGAACTATCATTCCACCTTCTGCCAGGAACCTTGAGGAGAAAGAGCAATCAGGCTGCACTAGTGGGGTCATTGGTCTGGGACCATGAATGGCGCAGTTTTTTGAGATTGAGGTTTGTAGTCTGTGGAATGGGTGGCTTCTGAGTTGATATTCTGATTTGGATTGTGGTGGATGGTTTGAAGCTTGCGTATTTGATGTGTGTATGGGGAATGGATGGGCGCATTGTATTCTAGGGTTTTAGAATGGGTTGTGGATTGTTATGTTGTTCTTGGAGTTTTGTTTCTGAGGAAATTAATTGCTGTGTTTTGTCTGGAGCTTGGCTTTTGGTTTTTGGTGTTAGATGAGAGTGGACTGTTTTGGCTTTTTGGTATATTTTATTTCACTAGGGTTAGTTCGTAGCATTATTAACTGTATATGCAATTAATGCGATCGAATGTATGTCATGCGTTTTTAAAAAGAAGTGGTCAGTCCTTGCAAGTTACGTATGGAAGTTATGTGGATGGAAGTATTGTAATTGTGGTTTTGTTGCAACACGTCTTAGTTCTTAAAGGGAGGATTTCTCCTGCACTAATTTCCATCTCTGTGATTTCTCAGCTGATAATGGATTCGGTTATGTTTCAGGTCTCTTCTGAGTGCGCGTAGGGTGCGTAGCTTCTCAGCTGCTTCAGCTTCATTCTCGGAATGTGGTTCGAGACTGCGTGTGGGAACTCTGGGTGCACATGGATTGTTGCGTTTTGAATCCTCGAAAATGAAAAGCAAGAGAATGGTAACATCAGCCTCGTCAGAGCCCCAGGTCGACAGCCGACAGTATTTTGCCTTGACCTACGGTAGGCTTTCTAAATATCACATTGATATGCTAAGTACTTATTCGAATGCATATTCTGTATAGTAACTTCGTCAACACTTAGACGGCTTGAATAAAATCGAGGTTGGATTTTGAATGGTTTAGAACGACGGTCGAATAAG
Organism: Ceratodon purpureus; assembly: GCA_014871385.1. Lineage (NCBI taxonomy): Eukaryota > Viridiplantae > Streptophyta > Bryopsida > Pseudoditrichales > Ditrichaceae > Ceratodon > Ceratodon purpureus. The sequence goes on along the minus strand of CM026428.1, from coordinate 14,117,722 downwards.
CATACACTGCTGCGTGATGGTCTTCTTCATGGCAGATATGAACATCACTGTTATGCTTTGGGCGTTTGAGTACTGACGTGCCATTGAGGATCGACCTTATCTTAATGCGCCGCTTCTGCTTATTGTATATGCGATATTTATTCCAGTATGCTTACTGGGCTTATTTGGATTTGCAGATATATTCTTCTCTAGGGGATTTTCTTTCCCTTCACATCTGTAGAATCCTCATATATACGAAAAAGTCACCTGAAGGCATAGTTTTCATTTAAATGACCAGTAGGTTAGTGATTAGAGTTCTTACTCTTCTTAATACTTTGCGTTCTGGTGTGAGCAGATTACATACCCGACATTCTTGAGAAACGGGGTCCTTACAGACCGGGACATATAGAGCTTGCCAAGGCGTTAGAAGCTGAGGGCAAGATGCTTCTTGGAGGGGCATGGGGTGCTCCAGTAGATGGCGCTCTCTTCATTTTTCTTGTCAACTCTGCTGATGGTAAGTGCTGTTCTTTTAATTTCTCTGTAGGCATCTTACTCCTGGTTCAATAGTTGCTTAACCAACAAAGATCCAGTTGACAGTGGACACAAAGACATAAAGCATGCGTATTCTGCTCTTTAGGGTTGAGAAAGACGTTATCGCAATGAGTAGTAAGATAAGAGAGGACTGTAATTGAAAAAAAAACGTTCTGCAGATTACCTTGCCCCATGTACATTTTTGGCAGTATGATATCTAATAAGAATCACCAAATGTGGTTCTCTGTGTGCAGAGGTGCAGCAATTTGTAGACAAAGATCCTTACATTGAAGGTGGACTTGTCACCAAAGTTACCATCCGACCTGTTGCTGCTGCTGTTGGAACATGGGTAACTGCTGCGAAAAAGTGAGGGCAGCTGCAGGTGAGAAGCATGAGTATTTTAGTGTCAGCTGACGTTGTAATGCAGAATATACTTTGCATGTCGATTTTATTTCTTGAATGCTACAGTAGCAGCTCACCTTTCCAGATCTAACTGGGGATTACGCATGTACTTCCCATCAAAAAGAAGAACAATTGACTGTTTTTCTTGATTCACAATTCAAGCATTAATAGAACTCCAATTGGTGGACAACGGTTATACTATGTGCATCCGAGCTTTAATAGTGCATTGGGGTGACATACTGTTGATATTCTGACCTGCCTGCGTTATCAGACTCATAATTGTAATAGAGATTTCAAGCTCCTATCCTTAGTTCATTGATTTCCTACTTTTCATTTTCATGATTCCGAATGCGCTACTGGAAGGGAATAGATAGTCCTCTTTCGCAACTGCTGGGTGAATCCTTCCAACTTGTAAATTTGAGGCGACTCAATTTCTAATTCAAAACGTGTTGCTTGTTATAAGGGAAGATCATGGCCTGATATGTGATGTTACAGAGTCGTGTTATCCTCCACTTTGTTGTCAGATATATATCTTTTCATATCTGATTCCTTCAATCATGCCTTGACCCATCCTTCGAATTCGCAGCCAAGATATGTATCCTAAGTTTCTACCAGTGCTCTGCTCCTCCACGCGTTTGGCTCATTCAAGTGTAATCGTCTTATCTTGTGTCGTTCAATCTGTACACATAGCTTACAGAGTCATTCAACGCTATTATATCTTCAGTATTTTGGTAGTCCGTATTGTAGTTCAAATATATTCGTGTACTTAGTGAGGAAGCGTTTGAATATGATTCAAGGTCGTCTTGCACTTGCTGACACAATGTTTACAGTCGGAAGGGGAGAGCGAATCGTGAGGAAGAGACGGCAACGTCTTTGTGTGCTGATGAAAGATTCTTGTGTTGATGAGAGATGCAGCGTTGGCACTTGCAAAATTGCCAGGTGAGGTGACCTGATGTGAAGTTATTATGTGGCAGGCTTTTTCTTTTCTTTTTCTAGGGATTCTCGACTGACAGCCTCCAGTTTGCTGCAAGTTGGACTTGCAGAAGGGTTTTATTGGACGGACGTCTGTGGGCCGTTTCTGCCGTTCGTTCACCATTCCACATTTTGCTTGTTCAACAACGTGCGCCTGTGGGTGTAATAAATTCTCTCTGGATGCAGAGTTGGCGTGAAGCCGCTGCGACCTCTGCTTCTATTGTCGTATATACTGCACTACCTCAGGTCATCCGCAAAGCACCCCCACGTCATCCTTGCATTATGTGCTGAGAGTTGGTGGCACTCGCTGCAGGCACTAAGTTATGCAATGATAGACAAAACACAGGCTACATGCGTGGCAACGTGCTTGTTTGTGTTAGCCGTCATATGGATCGATGTTATGTATTTGAGGAAGGAGACTGGTTGTTCAGTACAGGATTGTGCTGAGCTCATGCACTTGGTACTGTAGAGTACTGAGCTATTCCTGAATATTCACATGAGAACGGGGCTTGCATGCGAAGGTGAAATGGGTGATGGGGTGATGAAGCCAGTGATCGTGATTATAGTAATTTTCCTATCTTCGATGATCATAGAGTATTCTCAACGCTAGCTGAGCGATGAGTGACCCTCTTAGTGCATCTAGTGTAACTGTATCCGAGATGATTTCACACAGAATTTAAAATTACTTCGAAGATCAAGCAATCAATTGCTGGAGTGCAATCGAGGCACTTTTCAGCTCAGGATTCGAAAAGTGTGCCAGAAACTGCGAACATTGCTGAAGGATTATAATATGTCTCTATCTGATATGGAGTATTCAAGCGTATCCAAATCATACCTGGCATATCCAGTGGCACTACTACAGCCTTTTCCATAGCTTCACGGTTCTGGACGTCCAGAACTCAGGGCCCAGGGGTGGCAGATCGAAGCGAATCTTTGCATGTTTTGGGGCTTCCTTCACATTATTTCTCCACGAAGAGAGTAAGAGACACAGGAGCAGCTGGCCTTCGATCTTCCGTGGTACATTGTACCTGCATGCACAGAGGTCAGCACACAGATCTTGCAACGAACAGGCCCGTACTTCAATTCACCCCTCCCGAGTGTTGCAGAGCATATTAAGGAGTGATGCCCAATGCCCGTGTCCGGTTCGGCAAAACTTGCCTTAAAAGTCACTTAGTACGCCAGCTTGGTCAGGGATTTACTGATCAGCCTGCAAAATGTGTACAGTCCTTGTAAGTTATGAGGAAGACAGTTACATTAAATTACAGCTGCGGTGGAGCTTATGATTTATCCTGGAGTGTGTCACACTTCCGGGCTGCCTGGAAGGACCATCTCATGCTAACTCAGAATCTACTGATTGTATCATTGTGATTAAGTATTTAAAAGAATATTTCCTCATTTTCTGAACACGGATAGATTATCTGGCAATTTATATCTATAGTTTGATGTTACTCTAATCTTCAAATTGGCAGGAGCGGGGGCTATGGAGCCAACAGATGGTCCAAACTGTGCTAACGCCAGAAGTGGATCCTGGAGGGATCATCTGCATGTTCGAGGATAGAATGAGGACATTGTACTTGAGAATACGCCAAGTCAATAATCAACTGTAAGTAGTACCAGCTGGCTGTAAATTTCTGTTCTGTTGATGGGGAGCAGCCCTTAGTTAAATGATCTTGTCTTGGTTTTGATGAAAAATAACTGAATCTGAAGGTTGCCCAGTTAACATCGTTTCTCATCCCCAGTTCACAACTTTGCACGAAGAGAGATGCTTAAAATTTCACTGTAATTATCGCATTTGTAGTGAAGTGAAGATCGGGTGAATTCAGTTTTTGACACTACGTATTTTCCTTCTGCTCATGCTCGGAACCCATTTAGTACTCTTTTGTTTGACCAGCAGGTATCCAATGTCTATCCAATACTTCTAATGATAACGAGGAGCCAGGCTCTTGGATGTCAATGAAGCAATTAGTACGTTCTGGCAAATATCAGGGGCGCAAGGCGAGGATGCCGCCCATGTCGTCAGCCTCTTCGGTGGGCCCTCGGTCGCACGGAGTATACACTCCATGCTCCTAAATTCACATAACGTGAGTTTGTCTCCAATATTATTGTCATCAACTCTACACCAGGATAGTAGGATACATATATAACGAGCACACTCTGGTCCTTCTTCTACCCCGCTCTGAGTACTTCTGCAGTACAACTTACATCAACCGTATTTAATCTTGTCTGTCCTGTACTATTGAGTGGTTATTTCTGACATACTCTAGCTCTGATGTGCTATATGCAAAGCATTATAAGAGCTGCTTATTTCGGCCAGCAGGCAGTTCACTAGGTTGTAAAGCTGGAGCAGCTGGAGCTGGAGCGAAGGAAGATTGGTTGATTTCAAGTAATGAGAGTAGAAATTTATGCTATTGCTTTCTAGGTAGGAACACTAGTACGGTGTGTGATTCAGTCAGCTAAAGGTGATGTGCAATTGCAATGGAAGTATCACGATGTGCATGAAAAATATTTTTTGGGGATCCGGTTTGATGAGTCGACAGTTTAGAGAGTCGTCATTCGGAATGCAGGATTTTAGTTTTTGACATTCTAGCTGCCCCTGTATCTTCAGGTGAATTATAATCATGGTTCGGCACGTTGCACTTCTAGTTGGGCTTCTCTGCATTCTAGCTACAGTTCAGAATGCAGAATCTGCAGGTCTTGTGTACGACTACTACAAGACCTCGTGTCCCCAAGCTGAGAAAATTATTCACGACACTGTGTTCAAGCTTTACGAGAAGAAGGGCAACATTGCGACCTCATTGATTCGTTACGTCTTCCATGATTGCTTCAATGTGCGAAAACCGTTCAAATGACTTAACTTCTTTCAAGGGAAATTTTCCAAATTGTACCTAGCCTGAATCCATTTCTATGTGATGGCTAGAACATTCGTGCTGAGATTTCTGCTTGAATTAATCGCAGGGCTGCGATGGCTCCTTTCTGCTTGAGTCCACAAAGGATGGTCCCTCCGAGAAGGAATCACACAACCAAGTGGGGATGCGAAACGAAAAGTATGTCAATAATATCAAAGCGGCTGTTGAGGCTGCCTGCCCCGGGGTGGTCTCCTGTGCAGATGTCCTGGCGCTTGGGGGAGCCGCCGGAGCCGAAGTGGTAATGATCCCAGCTATCACCATGTCCTACTTGTCCAACTAATTCTCCTTGTAAGAGAACAAAAAAAATTGTAGACTATGTAGTGGTATTGTACTAATGAATTCAATTGTTTTCCTTTCAGCTCGGAGGACCTGCAATGAAACTGAAGACCGGCCGGAGGGACTCTCGTGTCAGTTTGAAGGCGGTGGCTGACGCTGGCATTCCCACTCCTCAGAGCGATGTCTCCACTGTCCTCAACTACTTCAGCAAGATGGGGATCAACACAGAGCAGACCGTGGCTCTTCTCGGTAAGTGATTTTAGGTTAGCAACACTAATGGTATTTTTCTAGGTATGCCTCTTGATGGGTTCTCTGGAATAGATGGCCTGAGTTAAGTCCTGCATGTTGTTGTGCATGCAGGAGCTCACACAATTGGAAGAGCACACTGTGAGTCGTTCGAGGAGAGGATCTACCCCACAGTCGACCCTAAGATGGACCCTGTATTTGCCAACATGCTCAAATACAGATGCCCACAGCAGAAAACTGAGGGTACTCAGCAAGTGCACTTCACATACTTCCGTAATGACGAGCAATCGCCCATGGCCTTTGACAACCATTACTATGTCAACTTAGTGGCCAAGCAGGGGTTGCTGCACATTGATTCGGAGATAGCCTGGGATGCAAGAACGAAACCATATGTGGAGGCTTACGCCAAGGATAACGCTCTATGGCACAAGAATTTCGCCACTGCTTTCACCATTTTGAGTGAACAGAATCCTCTCACAGGCACCCAAGGGGAAGTTCGAAAGCATTGCTCCTACACTCTGTAACTTGAGCAGTAGTACTCATGTATAGTACAGTGTGTTTGTGTGATTAATATCCTGGATCTCCTCGTGAGGTTGTTTGCTTCTGATAGGAGGTTATGGCATCCAGAAAGTCCTTTCGGTGGAATAAGCAGGCCTTGTGTTGATTCATCAGCCCATTTTAACGACTTCGTATGTGTTAGACTTTGTTGGAATTCGATTTTGTGCATGACTCGATGTCAGCGACATGCTTCCCACGTTGTTGTTGATGGTATATTTAAACCTTAGCGCTTATGTTATGTTTTGACATATGAAATGAAATTAATATTCCAAAAGAAGTATATGTTAATGTCGACATACTGTGCACATTGTCTTTGATGCCATCAAGAACACACTCTGGAGCAAAACATTAGAACATCCGGCAGCACCCCAAACTCCAAATGCAATTAACATCAAATTGAACAATAACTTGAATGATCCAATGAATTGATACTGGTATTCAGTATGTATTCATTTGGGTCCTTCGGAAGAGGGGGGCTTGCAGGGCTGCGTCAGCTAAGGTGATAGTACAAAATGAAGACAATACATGTAGACCCGGGCAGCAACAGATCAAGCTGTTACCCAGACAAAGTTTAGGGTAATATCATGAGACTCGAATTCAACATAAAACTGATAAGAACAGATACAACTCATGGTCTTTTGGCCATTCCCACCCTCGCACCTTGTACCTCGCAACATTGTACCTAGCATTCGCAGACTGTATGGGACAAGTATTGCAGTCTCTGTAAGCAAACCCACTGAGATCACACTTGATGAAATGGCGAACAAGCTAAGCTATAGTATTGAGTTTGTTTTGCTGGGCACTGAATTCAATGCCTGGTGTCGTCTGTGCCATGGCAGATACGGAGAGCTGATGCTGCGTTGGAAACGTCGTTGAAAGCTGCTGAATCCAGCCTGTCCAAGGGTGGAGTCCAAGTCATCGCCGTCAGAATGCAACCATGTCGTATCTCTCAGACTTACACACTGAGTTACCAGCTGTCTGTAGACATGGTTCCCCAGATCTTGACAAGGCCTACGGCACTGGATAACCAACCTTCGCAGTTTTTCACACCATGTCAGTGGATTCTGCGCATTTATTTGCCCACAAGTGAGTCAGTTGTCCAACTCCCCTCGCAGTTAACAAAAGATCTCTCCGTGTGAAACTCTGCCTTTAGTACTTGATTCAGTTGCTAATGTCGATAACATGCAGCAAGATATGCCTTCATTAACAGCAGTTCAGGTATTCCTAGCTCATTTCGTAGCCATTTCGTAGCTCAGGGGTACATTTTTTAACTAAGAACTTTTCAAGCTGCACGAAGGCAAGGAAAAGCCCATTGCAAAGTATCCCACAGTGGTCATTTGCTCCCAAAAAAAAAATTAAAAATCCCACAGTGGCTCCCACCACACTCTACTTCTAGCCCCAGTGCTGAAGCACATGCATCAACCGTGATGCTGGCAAAACTAGCTCTGCTTTCCAAAACTAAGGTACCAAACCTCTTCAAACGACAATTCTTAGGAAGCAACTGCTGAAAAAACCACCGGACGATACGCCAAAGAGATAAGCCTGAATGTCAGGAGAGCACAAAATCAAATATTTCATTGAGGCCACATACACGTCATTATTCAGTGAGGATAAAAATCAGAAACAAAAGCAGGCATTCCCAGCATAACCACATCATAATCATGTATTGAAAGACATCAAATCACAGCACATGTTTCATCGGTAATATTGACACGAACGCGTGCAAAGGTCTCAACACACTCATCATCTTCATTTGCTTTCATGTGGCAAATGCAACCCCTGAGGCAGGATAAAGATCTCGAAACACTCGCTGATCAAGGAATCGAGGTCAACAAGAATCATTACAACTCCGCATTCTGAGCACGACGGAAACAACTGGGTCACATCCAGCAAAGGCTTCCTGTGACCAAACACCTAAACTGCTATGACCGGCTCCTCGATACACCAGTCACAAACAAAGCCCCATCAGCTTGCCCTAGTGCCCAACTTGGGTTGGCATATCTCCACATTCCACCTCGATAGTTGGCGAAATCTCATGCTGAAATATGAATTGACAGTATCGTCTCAAGCCAAAGATCGTTGCATCTCAGATTTCCTAGAGCACTGACCATCGGTACCACTATACGGAACCTTTAGGTCCAAGGCCTATACCATCTTCTCGGCTCAACAGCATCAAGGAATGTGCAGTGCCGGACTTCCACAGCCCACATTCGCATCTCAATTGCCTCCACATTACCTTCTCATGGCTGTGCTCCGTCTCTGCGGCCCACAAAGGTCTTACGGCAAACATCCAGCAACGTCAGTCCCTGCCTCACTTCGGCTCCCATCCACCATCCCAGGCCACTGCATTCCCGGTTTGCTCTCCCAAAAAAGAGAGCCTCCACACATACCAAGAACTCGGACTTCCAAGCTTCTTCGGTACCTTGGGAGATTGAAACTCTTGGAAGCTCATGCCACCGTCATAATTCCACACTCCACCCAAACATCACTCAGAGCTCGTCGGAAACAACGACAGCAGCCGCTTCGGGGGTGAGCTCGCCTGGTTCCCACTCCCGCTCTGCTGCTGATGGTTCTGGCTCTCGCTCTCCGAACTCTCCTCTGTCCGATCCTTCATCGGCCGCTGCATGAACGCCCTGTTCATCCCACCGTATGGGATAGGCTCGTATGCGCTGAAGTGCGCAGGGCCCAGAGGGCCTCGCCCGCCCATCCCTCCAAACGGCATTCCAACGCCCCCCGATGGGAACGACTGCGGCCCCACGTCGTCGCGCTGGCTCCCCATGTAATGCAGCCCCAGGTTCGGTGGCAGCGGAGTCGACGCGAACAGCTGGTCGCCTGCTGCTGCTGCTGCTGCCCCATCCGCCGGAAGGCCCTGCAGCCTCTTCAGATACAGCCGGTACTTCTGCAAGTGTGACGCCACGTTCTCGCGCGTCAAACCTTCCACATTCATCAGCTGCATGATCGTCTTCGGCACCGCGTTCTTGATCCCCAGGTGCCCCACCGCATCCACGAACCGCTTGTGCAGCTGCGGCGTCCACACCAGCCGGGGCCTCTTCAATGTCCGCGCATTCGGCTCCTCGTTGCTGTTCACTGGACCCCCTGCTGAATCCGTGTCCTCGAAGTCCGAATCTGCCAGTTTCCGTGCATTCTTCGCCGACCCGCCCACCTTCTCATCCCCTCTCCCGCTATACGAAGAGCTCTCCGCCCTCCTCTCGAACGACCCATACCCCAGCCCATTCATCATGAAAGGCAGCCCTCCGGGGCTCTGCTCCGACCTCCCCTCGCTCGCATTGTACCCCGTCGGGTCGCTCCCAACTCTGAACAAGCTCGCCACCTGCCCGCCATGACCTTGCTTCTCTGCAACCCCACCCCTCTCGCTGCCGCCCCCTCCTCCACTTCCTATTCCTAGTCCCAGTCCTACCTCGGGCTCCTCAGCCTCTCGGCTCTCCCGCCGAACCTCCGCTCTCGCCCCGCCGCGCCCCTCACCTACAAAATCTGAGAACGCTCTGCCTCGAGTGTCCCCTTCTCTACCTTCTGCATCGCCACGACCCTCAACAGGGTGCCCATAACTCCCTGCCAACAATCAATCTCCACATTTAGACCCCATGTACAGCCAATTCACGCATGTGCACTCATGCCCAAAACGCCAGGGATTCTTTCGCAGTGACAAAAAATTTGAGTTTTTAACACACAAGACCTCGACAAAAACCACACGCAAGAGGAAGCACTTCCTTGATACTCCCCTCCGCCATGATTCCCCTCAAAATTCAATGGCACCATTCACAAGCGTCCTTTTGCCCACACAGGATACAGAATTGCAGCTCTACCTGTATCTTTGCGCTCTTTGAAGAGTGGAAACGGATCGAACGAAGAAACAGCCGATCTCTGGCTCCTCAGCTCGAGAAAGCTGGCTCGGGACTCTCGAGAGACGTCGCCTGCCGCCTTTGGTGGCTCAGGCTTGATGTTAAAGACTGACTGGAAAGCAGGCGAGAGGAAAGACTTGGACAGAGGAGTGAGTTCCTCACTTGTGGGCAGGCTATGTTTCCACTGTAACCCACGGTCGTCATCCTTCATGGTCATGCCTATCCTGGGTCTCTCACAGGCATGCATCAAGCCAAACGTTCGACTCTTCCCTGCGCAACTGCCGATATTTGCTTGCTCACCACAATTCAAAGTTTGTCCCCGGATTTATTACAAAACTGAAGGCATGTTGTTTTCAAGCTCTCGTTCCGGGAGCACTCCCATGGCGCATAATTCACTGCAAAAAGGCATCAACAGAAACACTTGTTCAATGCACTGCACCCTTTTGTTCCACCGCCCAGCTCTCACTCTTTAATGTATCCTCCGATGTTTGAGCTTCATTGGAAAGTATCTCCTATCCCTGGTTCCAGACTCGTGTGAGCACATGCACACACAGACACTTCGGTGCTGGAGAAGGCCCTTTTTAAGTCATTTCAAACCCCATTTTCCTGCTGAAAAGATCTGTAAGTGGGGGAGCAGAAGAGCACCCCACTGCAAAGATACTGAAGCACCTAGAGGAATGACATGGAAAGTTCTCCCAAAACCCAAATCTCTCCTCCGTAAACTAATCAACCCTATTCAAGGACAGCATGTGAGCCCCCAGTCAAGCACTCAAACTAATTATCTAAAAACCAACACGTTTACAAACCCATGTACAAACGGGCTGCAACTCAACACTACACAAAATTTGGTTAGAGCGTCCCTAACTCAGCGAACAAGGAAAAAAATGTTGGACAACATCACTCCCCCCTCCCTCTCTCTCTCCCTCTCTCCTTCCCACCGTCCCCACCCCCTCCCCACACCCCCAAAAATGCCCCTTCCAGATAAGCCTCCACAAATCCAATTAAACAAACCCCCCGCCTCGGATCACCAACCCCCCTCGTCCTAATTACCAAAAAACACCACATCTAACCACACCCTCACCAGCACATTCAAATTCACCTCTCAAACCACCCTCCAAAACCCTAAATCCACCTCTCACCTCACCGCATCTAACCATCACCAAAACCAAAAAAACAAAACCAAAAAACCAAAAAAAAATACCAAAAAAATCACCTGTAAGAAACTCCTCCCCAGTGACCACCAAATTGCCCAAATTCCAGCTCTATCCACTCCCCTAACTGCCACCGTCGAAGCTCCCATGCCCGGGACTCCCATCCTTGCTAAAACTGCCCCCTTGAGTGTCCCATCCGGAAAACGCCATTCTAAGATCAGTGAGGAATTGGAGCTGCTGGCTCTCGGAGGCGATATACATACAAGCTTGGCTTCTTCTTCTTCTTCACCGCCCAGACAGCATCATGAGGTTCCTGGCTGCGTTGCAGAGGAGTGCCACTGGCGCAAGGGAGATGCAGCTGGGATCGCCTCTCTCGCTCTCTCGCTCGCCACTCCGCAATAACTTAGCCTTGGCCATGTTCGACGCCAAGCTTGCCATGCTTTGCGACGCCTCTGCCAGTCGCACCGTCTGCCAGTCACTGGGTCGGTACCTAGGTCGGTAGGTAGGTTAGAAGGTACCATTCTGACGATGCCTGGTAGGTAGGTTGGAAGGTAGGTGGGTGAATAGGTGGGTGGACGGGTCGGTCGGTAGGAAGGTGGGAGGGGCGACCGGGCCTGGCCATGAAGATGAAATTCATATTACTGTGAATTTTGTTTTTTATTTTGCGAGAATTTTTATTTCATTTTGCAGGAAATCGTTATTTAACTTTTCAGTGAATTTTTATTTTATTTTGCAGGGACATTTTTTATTTTTATTTTTGAAGCAAATGGTGAATTTATTCCACTGCAAAAATAAAACAAACACACCGTCGCACAACCGAGGAAGCGGAGCAAGCACGCTTGCTGGCAAAAACCAACCAGGGACATTTTTTTTCCGTTTCGCAGGAAATTGTGATTTTATTTTTTCAGTGGTTTTTATTTTCATTTTGCAGGGAGTTTCTTCTTTGCAGTTATTTTACCAAAGAGCTATAGCAGGTTCATCCAAAAACAACCCTAAAATTTGAAAACATATATTTAAAATTTGAAACCCAGAAAAAGATTTTATTAATTTTGAAATATTTCGTTATTTCGAAGCCATTTGAGATTATTTTCAGTGAATTTTTTTGTTGAAAAATAAACAACTAGAAATTCAACTTTTGAAAGGCAAACCCTTTTTTAATCAGAAAAAGGTAAATATATTTGCGGGGCAAGTGGCAAACCTTCTATGGTAATATAGTGAGTTTTATTTTTTCTTTTGCAGTAAATTTGCGCTTTTATTTTTATATTTCAGTGATTTTTATTTCTATTTTGCAATGAGTTTTTATTTTTATTTATTTATTTATTTTGCAGTGGTTTTTATTTATTTATTTTGCAGTAAACAGTAGTTTGCAGCTTTTTACTGGGGGCTGAAGGGAGTGGGAATGAGGGTGGGCAAGTTCAAGTCTGCAGGTGTCAGTTCATTAGTGGGTGTCAGGGCTGATGATGCTGGCTTATTTAATATAGATTCCTCTGGGGCCTTGCCACCTTCACCAGTAACTTAACTGCTGAGTGCTAGTATTTACTTCTACGGCTTGGCTTGGATATTTGTTTGCTCATTGAGAGCCCTTTTGTTGGATTTACGTGTTATCACTCACCAAGTTTGTGTCCCATTTTGATGTCTTCTACAGGACTTCGCTTGTTTGTTCTCATGTGAACAGTGTTTGTTATTAAAACATATGGAGGTGCCGGAGGCGTTTCGTGAATGAGATAGACAATTGAATAATTGTTGGTCTTAGCATATCAATACTTGTATACAGTAGGTTTTCATTCACTCAAAACCATAGCATGTGGAATTGACAATTTAAGAACATTGGAACTCAAGGGAATTCATTATTTTGCTTTGGATTAGGACCATTCTATTTTGTTTTACACTAAAACTTCAGGCCACAACTCCCTTACTTCAAAGATAGTCTGTCACTTAGAATGGTCTCATTCTTCGAACAAGGTGCCACTTGTGCTCTAATTGTAGGACTTACGTTGACAACATAAACAATGAGATGGGTTATGAGTTGTTGTCTTATTCTTTTGCAATGAAAATCAACTTTTGGGTATGCCAGCCCATTCAAAGAAAAAAGGGACTGCAGATAGAGAATTCCATTTGAAATGATATTATGCCATGACAACCAGACGGTGGATGACCCAGCTGAGACTTAACTGCATGATAAGTTACTGTCCCCTTCGAAATTTCTTTTGTTGTCTTTCAGCTTTCTGTGATTGGACTGAAAAGTATCTGACCTCCGTGTTTTCAAAAAATATATATATATATATATAAATTATTTTTTATTTTTATTTTTATTTTTATTTATTTTTATTTTGTCATACCAAGGAAGAAAGACCTCTTTCTAATCACTTATGCATATTCGCCATAGAACTATGTTTTGAAAAATGTTTTTACTTGCAAGGAAAAGGGGTACCTTGAAGTTAACCAAAAACTCACAATCATTTCCAATGATAAAAGTTGCTTTATTCGAATTTAATATTCCTTTCCTATGTATGTTTTTGATATAGATTACCATGTTCCGCTAACCATGGTACTAGAAGTTGGTAATGGTACCACCTAAAATCATTGTTGTAAACTTTCTTTACAAAAAATAAAAAGGTAACATTCAATAAGATTTTGCTAAATCTAGAATTTTCAATGAATTTAGAACCTCCAATTTTATGAAGGAATATCCCGAGTCCAATGGAATCATGGCTTCAAATTTTGGGCATAATTGATGTGTACATCAATTTTGGTAAAATTTGGTCCATTTACCTTTAAGGAAAAAATAAATTAAAAAAATAGATATAGAGGCTCCATTCGGCCCAACCATGGTGATGCTCACAGGTTGAAGCTTTGAATTCATTTAAACAGAGAGGCCTCTGCTTTATACTCTCTTGCATATATGCGTCAATATAAAAAAATTATAATGGTTGTGATACAAAACCATTGTATGAACTTAGGGACTTTAGACACTATAGTATCCTTTTACAAGACATGAACTTTACAAAAGTATTTATGCCCAACATTATTCAAGAACACTATGGAGCCTTAATTGTGATCAATTGTAAATACGCTTCCATATATCAAAACCAAAACCATTGGACACCTATAGAAATCAATTGGAAACTAGGACTTGAAGCTTGTTTGGAAGCGCCTAGAAGTGAAAAAATAAGGAAAGAGACTGAGCTTCGATTCCAATTGCTAGGTCTGGCGCAACAAGACCCCGCTCTTGGCCTATAAGGCAAAACAAGGAAGGAATGTGCTTCAGGCCAACCGCAAGCTCTACACCTCCATCGCTGAGAAGTGGAGCGGTCTCCTCCCGCGCACCTTCACCGCCGCATGGTATGACGTTTGCCGTCATGCTCGGCCTAAGAAGGAAGCTGCCTTCGTCTAGTCTGTATTCCACAAGGCCATCGCGGTGAACACTTGGAGACGCCAAATTGACCCTGGCATTGATCCCCTTTGTTCCTTGTTCCATCGTGAAGATGAGACCTTACTACACCAATTTTACTCTTGCCCCGCCTACACAACTGTTGTGGGATCAAGCCCAATCGGCCATGCACCAATTCGCACCTGAATCCTCTGGCCCGCATATATGCTTCACATGGACTATCTGCATATTTGGTAAGGGACTCCCTCGCAAGTACCGCTCTCGTCTTTCAGGACAATCGGTGGACGACGCCCCACTCTTGCCAATGCCTCTGGGAATGCTTACTCGATTGCCGACACCGCGCGCTTCTCAAAGCACAACATGTATGAGCCTTCTAATCCCAACACCGAGCCCGTCTTCTCGAGAAATTCGAACAACAGTGGGCTTTCTTGTCGACCTCATGAGAATTCTCCAACTGATGTATGTACTGGAACTTGCTCCCCCCTTGGGTGGGCATTTTCCTCTAGTTCTTGTCCTAGAAAATCCAAATAAGGAAAATTTGATGATGGACCCATTGATGGCAATGTTTTTTTCCTCCAAATGAAAAATGGCCCGTGTACCACGAAGTTTCGTTTGATATTATGCCACCCCCAACACTCCCATCAACAATTTTATATATTTTTGTTTGTTCCATACTTTTTGTAATTATTCAACTGAGAAAAATAACAACCCCCTTCCTTCTTCCTCTTGCTGCCTCGCAATGAGCTTCCTTCGCCCATGTCCAAAAATCAAAACATCCATCCTTTTTACAGTGCAAAATAGCTTGAAACCTTTTTTTTTTTTTTTTTTTTTTTTTTTTTTTGAGTCAAATGGTGAACTTCCATTGCAATAATAAGAGCTTGAAACCTTTTTAACTAAACATGTTCCAATGAGTGGCTTTTTTTTTTTTTTTTTTTTTTTTTGAAGCAAATGGACAAAGAACAAAACACACCGCAGCACAACCAGGAAGGCCCAAGGCCAACCGGCAATCAGACGGAAGAACTCAAATTTTTAATTTTACCCTAAATAAAAGCGAGGTCGCACGAGAGCAACCTGCGTGGTTTTTTTTTTTTCACAGTTACCGGCATGTCACAATAAAAATAAAGAAAATAATAAAAATATCAACAATGTCCTCTTAATCTGCAAAAAGAATGTCACGCCAGCTAGCATCTTCCAATCCAGATTGAGGTCAATGTACACTCCTGGTAAATTAAGTTAAACCTTTTTATACAGTATCAGACATGATGTAATTATTTGGTTTTTTTTATTTATTTATTTTTTTTGAAGCAAATTATTTGGTATTTTAATATTTTAATATAGTTGTTAAGCAATTAAAAAGGAATTGAGCAGATATAGGAATAGGCGGCAGCATGCAGGTGTGTTTGAATCTGATCCTGGATAAGAGTAAGTTAACAATGAATCTGTTCAATGAATATCCGCCTTTCAGGGTTTAAGGTCATATTTTTCCAAGGGACTCCGCTAAATTACCGGCCTCTTGAATTTATTCTGAATTTATCCTGGATTTATACTGAAAGTACTGTGGGTTTGGCTGGGTGTTTGGCTGGGTATATTGTTGTTTCATGCTCCTATACGTATAGCCCCGGCGAGAATCCTCGCCTTCAATTTAAACCGGTAGTCATGCACTCACTTCCGAGGTTACCTCGACAATTCTATATTCAAAGTCAAACAAATTTGACTACTTCTTTGATTCACAGAGAGCTCCGAGAGAGGTGGAGAGACTCACAGGATTAGGATTTCAAATGGTGCACAGGGTGTCCCCACTTTATATAACCGGACTCCCGGTTTAATGACAAGCCCCCCCAACCAAGGCTTCCATTGGCACATGCAAAAAAACTCCCTATAAATATTTTGTTGATTTAAAAATATAAAAATATAAAATACAAACTATCTAAAATTAACTAAGTGGGTCCCCTTCAACTGGTTTGGAATACCTAATTCCATTAAAATTTTAAAATTTACTAAAAAGAAGGCCACATGTCTCATAAAAATATAATCAATGAAGGATGGATGAAGGGAGGGATCTCCTTATCATTAAGACGCGGGCAAGGTTTATCGTCCAGGAACATATAGTAGCTTCATAGCATCTTGGGCACATTTTTGTCTTGAAATCAATTTATTTCAAAAATAATGGTTAGATAATAAAATAAATAATATATATTAAACTTGGGTTTTTAAAATAGGTGATACATGGGTTCAAAGCTCAAGGGTATTTTTCTCATTTCAATAAAGTGATAATAACAACATATTCTTAAGAGTTCACAATTTTTTGCTTTAGATGAGGATCATGTATATAAATATAAAAATGCTAAGAGCAAAGAATTTGCAATGTTTATGAATGCTTGGTATATTTTTGTGATTTTGGACATAATTTCAATAAAATATTTATTTTATTGATTGATTATATATTTATTGTCCAAGCTTTTAGATAACTTTGATATCTAATTTTCATAAGATTTAAGTCACTACCATATAGTATAATAAACTCAATGTATTAGAATAGTGAAGCTCAAGATGAACTACAAACTCATAGTCCAACTCGCATATTTCACTTTACAATCTAACCTTGATAATATTATACCATCCGTTTCACCATAAAGTGTGATGTAAACAACGTGTGATATATTTGATAATGTCAAATTTTGAAGATTTGTGCATAACGCGATATTATCAAAAAAATAGGTAGAAAATCAAAACAATCCATCCATCCAAAACCAACCAACCATCACATACAATTTGTCCATCCAACTATCACACACAATCCATTTATACTTGATAATATCACATTTATACTACGGATTTTGGAAAGAAATAGTGACATTATCAAGGTGATAAGGATAATAATGAGGGAGTTCTATACTAAGAAAATCGATTTCAAACTTTTAGGTGACAATATGAAAGTGTACTGTTAACAAAGGTGACATTATCAAGATTAGACTCTAGACCCTTCAATCATTTATAATATTTTTTATATTAGACCATTGCGCCTTAATTGATTCAACATTTTTACAATATCACAAGAGTTTAGCTTTTATGGCTTAGAAGAGCTATAATATCACTATTTTTTTATAAATAATATATTTTTTCCATGTCCTCATAATGTTTTCCAAAATTGTTATCATCCTCATTTATGATTTATCTTTAAGTGACCAAGCTACAGTATTATATTGATGATAATTTCTAACCACTAATTGTATATGAATTTTTAAAAAGTAAAAAATAAGAACTAAATCTATTTACAATTACAACATGTGTGTAAAATCCTAAACATCCTCACCTATGTCCAATTTGGATAGTTTTGTAAAGATGCATTATAGAATGCAACAAATATGAATATTTGAAACTTGATGTATGAACAAAATTTTTATATTTTGAAATTTAGATTCAATCTATTATTGCTACCATTAATATATTTTTTTTAAATTTTGAAACATAAAATAAACACGTATTATGTACTTTGATTACAAATAAGATATTCAGAGTACATGGATGAAAATTGTTGTGATAGCTTATAATGATTTATTCTAGGTGTAGTGAGAGAAAAAGAGATTTTTCCTACCTTTTCCAGTAATAAATCTTGTCTTAAACCTCTTTGAAATCTTGTGCACCTATCGCAAGAAATTACTATGCGCACCTATGGCAAGAAATTACTGTACAACCCCCTAAGACTGCCTTAATTTTTGGTCCTACATCTGAAACCTTCCAACTTAGATCTACTCCAATTCGGGTGGTATTTTTTCAGATATGATACATATTCCCAATCTCATTGATCTGATCTATAATATCCACTAGTTGATAGACCATATCTACAACACTTACCAGACGAATTGACTATCTTGCCCCCTCAACACTCAAATTTGCATTTTCATACATTTACACACAAATGCAATCAATTCTTTTCCATAAATCACACACAAATGCAATCAATTCCTTTCCATAAATCACTACAGATCGTACATCATCCTGCTCTCTACTGCTACTACTGCCTAGACCCTCCAAGTACCTGCCTAGACCTTCCAAGTACCTGCCTAGACCCTTCAAGTACCCTGAAATTATTATGGCAGTGGCTCTTCTACACTTTCACAACCTAACCTAGACACCATCTCTGCACACATACTACAATTTGATAACTCCTACATGTGAGAGAGTGAGTGAGCTCCTCAGCCCCCCTCACTACCTCCTCCAAAACCCTAGCCGCCGCCCCTTAAACCCTAGCCGCCGCCAGATTTCATCCACCAGACCGTTTTCATCTAACTGGCAGTTTTCATCCAAAAGAGAGTTACTACTATCCACGGCAATAACTAATAGTTTACTGCATCCAGTAATAAAAAATTACTACTCCTCCTTCAGTTTTACTGCCCCTCTATTCTACTACCTCAAATCTCCTGTTAACATAGTGATTTTTGGAGATCTTTTGGATGCTTGATTTTATGAGTTTATTTTTTTCAAGAGCAATTTTAGATTAACATCTTCAAAATTTTGGATGAAATAGTGCAATATGAAAAGAAGTATAATTTTTTCATAATATTTCCCTATTCGATCAAAGTACACATATATGAAGCTGACTTCCCATTAAAAAATTAGTAAAAAAATCACACTACAAAAAGTGCAAGACAATGAGATTTTTACATAATGCACTATATGCATGGTTGGGTAATTAGGGGTTAAATTATGCCCAGATGGGTCAATACATACTTGTGTGACTTTATATTGAATTTCCTTACTCTTGTAGATTCAGCTGCAAAGTGCAAAGTTGTGTTAATCCCGCTGGCAATGGGGTCTTCCCCGGAAAAAGTTGTCTTGATCCAAATTGGAGGAAGTGAGAGCGTTCTGCAAGTTGGCATGCTGATCAATGATCACTGTTCAGAGGCACAATGAATGGTTTGAAATGAGATTCGAAATCATTGGAAATTGCACTGGTGGCCCGATAAGTTGGCCATCCAAACATAGCCAAGTGTAAACAAAGTTGTTGGTTCTTGTAAACATTGTCACAAAGCATGATGCTTGTTGTGCATGCAAACAGTACCCATCACAATATACACATGCATTAAAAACTTGGAATTTTTTATTTTTTAGGATTTTGTAAGGAACACCCTAGAGCAATAACTGCAAACTAGATTCCATTATACAATCAGATTTATTCCAAAGTTAATGTGACATGTTCTGAAGATATTTGAGATACAGTAGAACTACCAGTGGGTTTGGGTAGTTTTTTATTTTTTTATTTTTATTTTATTTTTATTTTTTTAATAATTTTTTTAACTAATAAAAGAAAATTCAGTGCAAAGAATATAGATTATATACCCTCCTCGGAGGGTAAGCATTTTTTGAGCATGACATGGTTTAGTGGCTCTAAATACCTAATTTGTACAAGATTCAAAGGCACTATGACATCTATCATTAGCTTGATGGTGTTATCTATAAGAATTAACGGTAATTTGGTGAGATCCAAGAATTTGGTTATAAATTGTAAAACATAATGAATTTTATTATTTCACAATCATAGAAGCTCATCCTTACGTGAATAGAAATTGAAATATTGTTTCTTCTAACCATTTTTAGATCATTAAGTATAATCAATGAACAAAAGAATATACAATCAAAAATCTTTCTATTTTATGGATAGCTCTTGTTTATTTGAGTTACAAATAAAAATTAGATATGACTTATGCTATGGCATCCACTCCATGTTAATTATAATCATAAAAAATTCAAAAAAATATTCAAAAATTCAAATCAAGTACAATTATGTATGACTTTAAAGCATGAATTGCGCATATTCTCTACATGTATCAATAATCAAATAAGACATGTACATTAGGCGCTCTTATTCTAAGTATTATATAGGCACATCGGATTGATATATTCAACGAGAAGTATTGGATTAAGCTTAGTGTTAGTTTTAGATGAGTTTCTATAAAAACTAGGGGATTTGACATCTTCATTATTTTGTTTTTTTCTTTCTAAAAACTACCGAGTCCCTAAACAAACATTAATATTAACCTACATATGTTTTTTATAATCTAGCTTCATGGTGTTTCTACCTTACATTCAAACAATCATGATCAAACTACACGTATGCACAAAACCACCCTAGCACCGAATTGAAATTCCAACATGGAACATGTGCTTGACTTTCTACCAAATTTATAGCAGGAGCATAATTCTTCACCCTCGTCCACGTCTCCTGCCTGACACTCATCCCTGCAGTCACATGGCAGATGGCTGTGAAAACCTGTGAGGATTCTCTTTGGTTTAACATTCAGATGAGAATCACATGATTTCTGGTTTCAAAAGAACAATCAGTTTGCAGGCGTTGTCAGCGCAAAGGGGATGAAGAATCTATAACTTACCACCATGCACTCATCAAGACTTACGTGCATTGCAAGCTGCTGTCAACCTGATCTCTTTGTCAGCGTGTAAAACTTCCCCTTGTCAAAAATCATCAAGTTTGCGTCTCCCACATTATACAAATATTGGTAGCCCTTCAGACTTCAGTTCCTGGATCTAAGCTGGTGTACTTGATGAGAGTGGCCTGAAGGTCACTGACACCTTTGATGAGTACCATCTCAGCTAACACACAGTTTGCGCAGTGGTTGATCTTCATGGGTTTCAGATTGCACACTGAAGCCGCAGAAATTTAAGTGCGTGTAAGGTACTTTCTTAAGTTTGCTCAAGGTATTAGGTGTGTAGATTCCATCACAGGACTATACGACATTCAAGGCATGCAGCATCTGAATCACATCAATTCAAAGGGATCGTTGTATTTGCAGTTTATGTATCAATGTGAGTAGACTACTCAAAACCAAGAACAATGAGGTGTTTTACATTTTAACCCTTTCTGACCCACAGGACCAGAATCCAGATTCTGGTTGCAGGGGTCTCCAAAATGCCAATAATAAGAAATTTGTATAGAATTGGACTATGAGGAATTAGAACACACATCTTCCTTAAAAAAGAAAAAAAAATCACTTTGGGTTGTACAACTACCAAATGACCAATGAAAAAAACACAAAAATATTATGGATATTAGACGAAATAAATACTTACAAATATAATTCATTTACTATGTGCCATGTGGTATTTTTTGGGTTTGGAAGTTTGCTACCTTGTTTTTGATTCTTTAATTGTGTTTTCTTGTTCATGTTCCAAAAGTTTATGTATCCCAATTTTGATAGTTTTTTTAATTCCTTGTCAATTTTATTTTTGAAAATTTTATCCTGTGTTTAATTTTGAACTCATACACCTTCCAACAACTCATTTTTGAGTGTGCATCATACATTTCAAAGACATACTATAATCTTTCAATCCCACAATATGATAATAGTTTTTATACCATATGAAACAAATTTGATGCGAGATTTGAAAATTTTAAAGAGTCCACTAAATTAATTATATCCATGTATTAAGTTTATATTCATCAAAGTGTACAAATGAATTATTATATAGTATAGTACACTAATTTAAATGCCATTACAAGTGCCAAAATTTAAATGGCACTTGTATGATTAATGTATATTCACATTTATATGGTTAAATATTATAAATAGTATCACTAACTCCAACATAGAGAGTTTTAAGAAAAAAATCATCCAAAACTATGGCTTTCTCAAAAATTGCTTTAGGCCACAAAGGATTAACACTTTCAAAAAATTGAAGTTTGATTTTCTTATATGCTGTTTTTGTAAACAATGGTACAAAGAGGTGACAATCTTTCTCCAGCAATGCTTAGAAGTAGAAATTTAGTATTTAAATTTATTTTACAAAGTAAGTTTCAAATATCTAAATATACTAGGTGTATTAGAAAGAAGATCCATAGCCAATGAAAGAGAATTTTAGGTTTTGAAGTAGTATGAGGTTGGTTATGAATTTCTAAAGTACAACCTAGTGTAATTTGTAACCCCTAAATTTCTTTAGTGTTGCAATACTTTTGGGCAGACTATTTGAAGCTTGTAAATTTTTAGAATTTCATTATATTTTAAGTGTACATAACTTTCATCAATAGCTTCTAATGGCACAATTTTCATAACATTTGAAGTTACGATCCAAAAATTATGAATTTGAGAAGGATTTGCTTTAAATTTGGGTAGCCAATAGTCAATCACAATTTCTCATTTTTTACCCACGCTGCTCGTCTTTCACAAAGTCAGAAAGGGATAAGACTTAATTTCAAACCATAGATACTTGCAACATAGTGGGCCCAATATTTTATCATCGATATTGATTGTTGATCGTTTTCATCCAATAGAACATTTTTCATCATACTAATGGATTCCAAATAGAGGGGCTATTTTCATCACCGCAAAGTTTTCATTTGGCTGGCAGCTACCATTTATAGCTCCATTTTCATCCAATACATATTTTTCATCCACATGGAAAATTTTAAATCCATCTTTTATTTTTCATCTTGATGCTAACATATATCATCATATTTTTGTGACATGGCAAGGAGTCCATCCACATGACTCTCTATTCTAGAGCTACATGTTTGAAATTAGAGGAAATTATATCGTTTACACTTCAACAATTTGTACAAATTCAAGTTTTATTGTGATGTCATTGAAAATGTTTTCAATTTTTTTTCTCATTGACAAGAATATAGCTGTTATTGGAATATCCAATTGGACATGTTTAGGTTATCTTTTTTATTGTTTTAAATTTGGAAAATATAAGGAATTTTCAATGCACCCTCTAAGACTCAAACAAAGATATATTTGTCTTTTCCAAGCATTTACGGGGCTTAGAAATGGTGAGTGTAAATGTAACTTCTACACCTATAAGAATAAATGACCTTCCATAGATCAAATGTGTTTGCAAAGTATATTCTTTGGGCATCAAAACTTAGAGATACTGCTGAAGAAGTGTTTGTAAAAAACATTTATATTGACTTGAACCTTATAAAGTGTGAACTTGTACAATGGATTGAACTCAAAGTTGGTATAAACCTTTTTATACAAGGTAGATATTACAGGTGATGTCTGATTTAAAAAATCAATACTATGAATGTTTGATTGAAATATGTTTAACTCCAAAAGTAAATTTCTCATAGAATGGGCTTTTATAGATCTGGGGCAAGTTTCTATAATGTAAATTATAAATGTGATCTTTTGATTTTTTGATTTTTTTAGACGTAGGCATTTGCAAGGGCTTTGCCGGAATATCATTTGTTTTGCACTAAACATTGAAAAAGTGGTGCCTAAAGTGGGTTCTCTACTTCTCTGGCAGCTACTTCTTTTGGCATAACTCTAGAACAAAGTAAAAATAGAAAATATATTATTTCTTAGAGCTACAAAATTTTACCTCTTAGAGCTACAAAATTCTAGCATTATGCAAGAGACTTAAAGAAATCAAAGAAGTCTTCTTTGACATGAAATTGTTACAACCAGGGCTTTTTTTTTTTGGCGAAATTTTGCCAGACTGTTAGAAATCTAACCTCTCTGACTTCGTCCCTCCAAAACTGGCAACTGCAATGAAGCCAACAAAGGGGACACATGTAAAAAAACAACCTCTGATTACAACCCAAATTTTTGGAAACAAACGAAATGGAATTTCATTACAAGATAACACAGTACACATCCAATCAGCCACAAGTGGCCTAATCACAGGGCAAAAGACTGACAAACAAACAAACAGATTAATAAGGTAGGAGACGTGGATGCCAGAGAGGGGTTGTGATACAAGGGCCACACCAAAAACCCCAGCAGCTCCAGTCACCAAAAACATCAACCCGATATAATCTCCAAAAATATTGGGCTCAAAATTCAGTTGGCTAGAACTACTAGAGTGGCTAGAAATTATGGGTAGCCTTGCAATGTGCGGCTCTAGCCTACCGAAATCCCAGCCCAATATTTCCGAAGATTATATCGTGCTAATATTTGCCACCCTCGACCTTCCCGGCGATGCCGGGCAGGAGCTCAGGGGGGGCTGAAACTTTTTCATCATCTTGTAAACATGGGTCCAACATGGGCCATGGGGCCATGGGGCCATGGGCGTCCAACTTGGGGAGTTGGAACTGGGAAAGATGGATATTGGGTCCTGAGAAACAGCATCTGCTGACTGTCTGTACAACGGGTCTCTTTATTTCCCCCCATCAAGAGGTGCTACCGAACCACAACCGCAGGTTCGGTTGCTAGGCTCGGTGGGTTCCATTTTGCTGCCCCTCCCCGTTTTGGGGTCCTGGGGTCCTTTTTTGGTTTTTTTTTATATAAATTTGGGGCCGTAGGCCCCAATTTACCCTATGGAGGTCCACATGAGATCACTAGGACCCCCACTCAAGGCAAATAATAGGGGCAGAGATTTGCCCCTCCCCTCCCCACCCCCCTGACCCTGGCATCCGACCCACCCCCCAAGCACCGCTTGATGGGGGAAATAGACAGATGCCTGTACAACAGGCTCCACCAGATGCTAAAGTCTTGACCAAGGAATGTGCAGATTTTGCATATCTTGGTGCGATCTCATGAATGAGGCATGTCCTGATCCTCCAATATCTTGGTCCCTCTGCCACTCCCAGTCAACTGAACCCAACCCAGATAGATAGATCATACTATCATAGATGATGGAAAAATATATTTGCGACAAACAAACTTCACCTTTTTCTCTCTCGCGGGAATATCATAAAATAGGTGCCTCTCAGGCAGGGGCACACAGTGGAATTAATTAACTCTGTTGTTGCAAGTACCACCAATTTCTCATCCACACTATATTATATATAAATATGAGAATGGTGAGTCATATGGCTATTGGATTCCGTCCTGGTCCTGTGCAGTGAAAGAACTGTTGGTGATTTGGGGTCCATCTTTCAGGGAGTATCAAAGTTGAAAACTGGGGATGGTGTAGTGTGTATTGGATTGTGGTCTGTGATTTGGCGTCCTTCTTGTCTAAATTCAGCAGATCACAATCAAAGTCCCATTCTCCGTTTCATTTGTGGGCTCCCCAAAATAAAATTGAAATACAATCCTCGTCCGTTCTCCCTTTCATATTTGGACTTCCAAAAAAAAACTTGAAATACAATCCTTGTCCATTGAAAAAGTTGTCTTGAAATTTTTCATTTTTGGAAGTTGTGAATTCTTCTTTTGCCATTTGTTTTTTTTTTTTTTTCATTGTTGTATAGTCCTTTCTTGAAGGCAGATTAATTTAAGTAGCCAATTTCAATGTTGTGATAATAAAATTGTGATTATAAAAGGAACTACATGATGGTTGTTGTAGTTGTTGTTGATTAAATAATGATGTAAACATAAAGATGTAGCACATTTCAAATTTACTAATAATTCTTCTTTCATGTTTAATTCCTATAAATTCTTAAATACGTTTCGGAAAGAACACTCATAAATTATCATTTTTAATAAAAAATCTCAAATAGATTTTTTTTTGCATCTCCAATTGTGTACTTTTAAACTTTGGTATTGAAAACATTTTCAGAATTTTAGAGAAGATGGATTGGAAGATTGTAGTATTTGAAGCAATTTTTTATTTTTATTTTGGCATCTTAACCACTAATGTCAAAATCAACCCGATCAGGGTCGATTTCGGTCCGGTCAGGCTCTCAGTTACTAATTTAGATCAAATGAAGTTTTTAATTTTGGCAGATTGTAGACTTTTTTCATACCTTTCCGAAAAGGTCATCTCATGCTTCAAAATTCTTTATACTTTAGAAGATATTCCCAGTCAAATTTAGAAAACACTATTTTAAATCTGTCCAAAACTGCCCAAAATTGCCCAAACTACGGTATATGCTCATTTATTCTCAAAAACTGCCAAAAATCAATTAAATTGCAGAAACTTCAAAAATTCACCAAAAATTATGATTTTACTTTTTTTCAAGTTTTTTTTTTTTTTTTTTTTTTTTTTTTTTTTTTTTTTTTTTTTTGTTGTTGAGTAAATAAGGTTTTAAGGCATAATCTGACTGTTTGGATTTTCAATCCAATTATTCTTCACATGCCTTTTTAAGATTTTAAAGCTCTTAATAGCCCGTGAGCCTTGTCTTCTTGTGTATATTTTAATGAAAAA
Organism: Ceratodon purpureus; assembly: GCA_014871385.1. Taxonomy (NCBI): domain Eukaryota; kingdom Viridiplantae; phylum Streptophyta; class Bryopsida; order Pseudoditrichales; family Ditrichaceae; genus Ceratodon; species Ceratodon purpureus. Next base: position 14,091,408 of record CM026428.1, on the reverse strand, counting down.
AAAGTTTCTCCTCTCGTCAAAGATTAGCCTTTGTGGTTGAATTTCAGTATACCTCTATGTGAATAATCAAACATTTCTTTAGGTTTTATACTTCGTATGAGGGTAAAAATTAAAAAGGCATGTTCCTAACTCACCTAAAAACAAGAATTTGAAGAGACTCGTATCAAATTTTCTACCAACAATGTTTTTTCTGGCCCTCAAAAACCTAGTCACCTTTTTCTCAACAAGCAAAAAAAACTTCTTTTCCATCTTTAAACATTATGATCTCATAATTGGTAAGGAATTTGAATTTAAGATTTGACATACATATGCACATACAAGTTAGATACAAGATCTTACGTTTGCATATTCAAAAATACATCAAAAATTAAAAATTTGCACCTTGTATTTAAAGAGGGCAGTTTTGAGGGTTTATTTTTGCAATTTTGAAGGCATTCGACATTAGGGGTTAAGATACAAAAGCAACATACTTTGAGGCCTCGCGGAATAATTTATTTGTACTAATTTGTGTCCAAGAGTTTAGACCCTATCAAGGAGTATATGATTTTCAAGAAAATATTGCTGAAGAAAGAAGCTCAAAACTTTACCATTACAAATTTTGATTTTGGAAAATCCTTATATATGATAAATCAAGGCAACTTATTATTAATAAAAATCTTCTAACTTTTTGTTAAAAAGTTGGATGAAGTCTACATAGCTTATGTATTTTCCTCTTTAAACATTAGGATAAATCTGTAGTCTCAAAGAGGCCTTTGACATTTACATGTACAAAATTTTTTGACCCCAAACCGTGCACTTTTGATGATGGCACAAATGGAGTCATCTGGCTGACGCAGTGAGTTCTGTCGGTCCAATAAGGTGTCAAGCCATCATTGCCAGTGCATGTGGTTAATACTATCAGCGCTGCCATCACTGCCAACAGTGTGGTTTCTGACACTGTCAGCGAGCAGTGACATCCACTAATAGGCTTTTATGGGGAAGGGTGTTTGGGCAGCGGTTCACCTACCACGAGCTATCTTAGAGGGCCCCTTTAAGACCCCATTTTTTTCCTAATGACTTAAAAATGAATTCATTTTAAAATATTCTCTTATTGAAAGACTATTAGAGTTATAAAATTTATACAAATTACTTGAGTTTTTATATATATTGATAATAATTCTTAGCAAAGTTGAATAAAGTCGTCATTTCCAAACAAGCTTGCAAGGTTAAATCCAATGAAGTTAACATAAAAATCCATAGCCTTTTAAAAATACTAATAAATTATTATTGCATGTAAAGTTCCAATGGTGTTTTTTTTAAAAACAATTTAACAAGTATCAGTGGATTATTTTTGTATGTAAATTACAAAAAAATAAAGTCAATGAGATATACATTGGTTTTTTTGTATCAAATTCAATCTTATTAAAATTTCTTATCAAATGTCTTTGTAAAAAAGACTCAACTTACCGCATTGATAATTTTATAATTTTACGGCATTGAATGTTTTATTGTGTTTCTCATTGCCCAATGTGGATCTTTACAAGCATGAGTTGCTTGAAGTTGTGACTTTATATATAATCATAATCTTAAACAATAATGAAGACTTGAGGCATTAATATTTTTATTTACCGTATCCAATAAGAAATTCATCATCTCTCTGTACTAACCTAAAAATGCATCTACAGACATACTACAATATCAATAAATTTTTACTTGTTTCTCTTCATGTTATCTAAATTCCACTCAACATTACTAGCTATCATATCATGTTGTTACTTGATTTTATGCCATGTCATTCAACTTTCTTGCCATGTGGATTCTAAAGCAAAAATTAAAGAAAAACCTGAAACTAAAAATTTGTCAATGTTGTCAGCTTCCAAATATCTTATAAAACTAATTATTTTTAGTATTTTTGATAAAAGAATCTAAAGTGTATTCTTTAAAAAAAAAATTGTATTAACAAAAAAAGATTTTTAATTGGTTGTTCTAAAAAGTATCCCAAACACTAATGAGATGACAAATTGTGAGCAATTGCCACCATTCCCAATCATTGGGAATTTTCTCACCTCCAAGGGGCCGGCAGTGACAACGGATGCATCGAAGGCCAATTAGTTTGCACCTTCATTCCAAGTGTAATACCATCTTATAGATTGTAACACGCAACACGCAACACTACTAGCAACCCTGTCGCCCCTCACTTACTATTTCAAGTATCTCAGCAGTTGAGTGAGTCATTAGGGTCACAAAAAACAAAAAAAAGTGAGTTTTTCCACATTCTCCACGAGTGAAGGGCGACACTTTATGAGTAAAGGACGACAGGTTCTGTTGTAGTGCAAGACTCGAATGCTTCTCTTAGGATCTGAAATTTGAATGTCACAATGCTGGCTAAACCAAGTAAAATGATGAATTGATCAGACTTCCAACATCAAGCTGCTGCCATAAAGTTGCTTCACAAGCTAATTGATTTGGTCTGCAATGACGTGAAGTGATGAGCAGCCCTCATAAAATTATAGATTGTAATTATCCTCCTCCTAACATTACCAACCTAAGTACGAAGATTGGGCCTAGTTTAGGATCACTCGGGTGGCTGATTAGAGCAAGAGTAGAATCTAGTAGTGATGGCCACATTAAAATCTACCATCCTGGCTATGAATCATGTCAATTAATACCAGGTCCAGGCTACATTAGATGCAAAACTCGCATCAAATTACAATGATAGTCTGCAGGGTTGCATGTACGCATCCACCCTCCCTAATTACGACTTCTGCTTCTTGCTATTGAAATTACGGTAGTGTAATCCTTAACTTGAACAGTGTCAGTATCCCATCCCTTCCAGTTTGGATTGGTGAAAATGATCGCCCAGACCAGAATGACTTCCAAGCTCAAGACAGAGGCAGAGTCATCAAATGCTGCTGTCGTTCTAACATTGATAGAGCTACATTTAAGTATGAGCTTTTCTTCCAGTCTGAGTTCTCTCTCGGAAACACTTGAGACCAACCAACAACATAGTAAAGTTCTGTGCACCATTTTGTTTTTTATTTCTTCACCTGAAATGGCTCTTGTGCGCGTTACTATCAATTAGAACTTCACAAGTACATGTTACCTGGTGTCTGTTCAACTAAGATGGTGGTTGTTCAGCTCGAATGTAAATTCCTACAAGATGATCTCACAATTGGTGATGTGCATGCTTAGGACTATGGAGCACGTCACCAGAAACTATGGAAGCGGCGTCTTGCATGTCATCATCTTCGACATGGATTTGGTAGAACTGGTTGGAGATCATGCCTTCACAAGTTCAAGCAGCTCTGTCAACTGGGTCCGCATTTCTTCCAAAGCAAATTGCCGCTCACTTGGGAAGAATTCAACGGTGATCTTGCTGTCACCTGGCACCCCATGTGAATCCACTCGACTTTCCTGTCATTTCTCATGACCCGAGTGTCGAAGTAAATCTGAAAATTCACGGTACTCGCATTTTGCAGGTCTGCCTCCAAGAGCTGCCCCAACTCTTGCGTCACTGGGAAGTGGTCACCCTTGACCTCCATGACCACAGGACGACTCCTCCGAGGCTTCAGCCCAAACCCCAAGGGGACTTCTTGTTGCAAAATGAGAGCGTTGTCGTACCCGTACCCCACATGCACAACCATGCGGCGGTAAGTGGAGAAGCATCCCGCCACTGTGTTTCTGTTCCATGCCGACAGAGTGATATTGAATTCGCTCTTTACTTGCCATTGTGAATCGGGAGTTGCAACTGTAGTGTTCTGGTACACGGCCATGTCGCGGATGCTCAAATCCTCAAGGGCTGGCATTGGCGTTATATGACAGGCGCCTGCTATGAGAAGTATCCTCCACTTACCGCCGGATGGTTCATTTCTTAGAACTGTATCTTAGAAATAGAGGGCAGGAAGAGGAGAATCAAGAACAGTATTAAGATACAACAACAACATGAAGGGCAGAACGGAGAGTACTCCCCCGGGATTCTAACCACTACAATATAGGAGTCATCTTCTATCCGCTGGCACGACATAATTGCAACTCCCCTGCAATTGCGATATGGCGTTCAAACCAACTACTACGTCCCCGGAGTGCTGACTATAAGATGATGCATGAACGTCAGCCTGCACAAGTCTGGTCAATTAGCTGATTATAATTTGTGCCAACGACATGACTATTCTGACTGTCAAAATTTAAATCCTAAAAATATCCTCGCAGAGCCTGGTAAACTGATGATCAATCAGATGCAATTTAGCCCCTACTGAAATTACTGGTCCTCATCAAGAAACAAATCGTTCAGAAGGAACAAAACGAGAAGTTCACTAGATTGGACCCAGTACTCCAGCGCAAATATATCACATGCAACTTACAGATCTACAAGAATATCTCGAAGGAATGTGACATTACTCACCTAATTGGAATTAGTTCCCTCAATCGATCACTGTAGGACGAAATAGATGCTTGTCTTGACACTCTAGAGATGCATCGATCCTAGCAACATCGGTAACCTGGTTAAAACCCGGTAAAAACCCGGTAAAATTTAGAATCGGTCACCAATCAGCTTCTATACAAAATTTAATGCTCTTCATCAAAGATCATCCAGTGAGTCCCAAACCGGCCATAGACTAAAACTTTCGGAGTGAACAAAATGAGAAGTTAACAAGGTTGGACCCTGTACTTACAAATGAACCACATCACTTACAGCTAGCTCTTAAAGAATCACATGACAAGTGAAGCAAGCATCGGGACAGAAGATAGATCGGTCTCACCTTGAAGTTTGATCCAGCAACCAGGTATAAGTGTATGAATTGGGCAAGCTTGAGTTGCGAGCCGAGACACTCCGAAGACGCGGATCGATCACTTTGACCAGCGCAATGACGACCTGCGGAAACGAAAATCACCTGCGTGAGCTGCTGAATTATTAGTCGGCCAGATAGAAGTGAGTGTCGGTTGAAGGATGGATCATCTCGACGGAAGAGGACTGGGGAGTGGCATCTGGTGACGCAATTTCAGCCCAAGTTTCTGGCATTTCGAGCGAATAATTGCTAGCTTTGTTTGAATATTCCATGTTCATTTGTCTTTACTTGCCGACTGGTTTGGTGATGTGGATCTTCTGTTTTCCCATCCTTGTCACAAACCTCTATGGATAAACTATACAAGTATGAGGTGTACAAATGCAATATGGGTTTACATATCCTAGTAGCAAGTATGTATGTAAAGTGCGAGAGATAGCATGGGACATAGCTCCATGTTCCACTTTTGAAGGCAACTTGAGTAAGGTTTTAATCTTAGGGCCAGTTTACACTTGGTTATGAGGTCAAGAGTTCATCAAATTTCACCAATTTTTTTTTTTTTTTAATTTTTTGGAACACATGGATTACTTTTCGCAATCCGCGGCGAAGCAGACGAGTCGTTTTTCGCAACCTGTCGCCGGGGTTATCCATCCGGTACAAGTGAGATTTTATAGTCAATCGGAATCGAACTGCCAACCTCCTAGCACCCCGGCAACAACCGAAGGTATCCAAGTCCATCATCTGGTAGTTTAAGGTCATTCTGGACCAAATTTCACCAATTTAATTGTAGTAAAGTGAAATAAAATTTGGACTAAAATTTGTGTTTAGCGCAATAAGCTTGTATTTATACGACTTGGATTTACACATGAAAAAAAAATTAAAAAAAAATGATTGTCCGAGCCAAGGTCCTCAAAGGGCTTATAAAGTGGCCAAGTGGATACTATTCCATAGCTTGGTTGGTTTTGTGGGAAGAAAGACCTTTCTAGCTGCATTATAGTAGACCGTGGAGTTCAAAATAAGATTAAAAAATCAAAAGGTATTGGAATGGTATGACATTTTTTGGAGGCAAGATAATAATGCCATTTTGAATTCAAATTTGTTGGGATTTTTGCATTTAGAGTCGTGGTTTTAGAAAAGTGGGCATCCAAAAATCTAAAACAATATCCTTTTAAATCTTCAATCATTATGTAAAGAGAGGCCGAAAGGCTTTAAAAATGGATTTTTTGACATTTGACCATAGAAGTGTGATCAAGAGCCATGAACAAATCAGCAAATCTCACCTCCAACAAATTAGCAAATCTCACATCAAAATCAAAGATCTAATTTGATACTATTCTATGATATATGAAAAATATTCTAAATTTTATTTGATTTTCTACGTTCCCAATGATTTGAAATTGGCAATGATATCATCAATGCATGCGAATTTTATCCCAAAGATAAAAAAAATAGACAATGGCGTTTTCAAATGAATTTCACAATGCCAAGTTTTTGAAAGCCACTTGCTACACTACTCTATATAGCACTAAAACACAAAATACCTTGCTAATACGACGTAGGAAAAAACAACAAATTTAGGTTCCCAACTTATATGTATGGTCTCAATCAAAGTAGTAAGACTGTTATAAGCAATTTCATACCTGTCAGATTTGAATTCAATACACACCGAAACCAAAACAGGAAACAAAAAAGAATATTCAACCATTCCAAATTCTAACATGACAAACAAAAAGCATCTACATACCAATTCAACCTGAAATTACTCATTGCGATGCATCTGCAACATACAGCAGCAAGATATAACTTGAAAAAAGTGATGACATATCGCAACTGATACTCCGGACAAGCGACCCAACGACGCAAGAAGGCATTTCCAACACTAGAAAAACACACGAACATAACCACACCGTCATCATATCATGATCTTGCATTGAGAGTCGAAAAATCACAGCACATGTTTCATCGGTAATATTGACACGGACCATCGTGCAAAGGTCCCAACACACTCATCATCTTCATTTGCTTTCATGTGGCAAATGCAACCCCTCGGGCAGGATAAAGATCTCAAAACACTGCTGTTCAAGGAATCGAACTCAACTAGAATCACTGCGACTCCGCATTCTGAGCACGACGGAACAACCTGGTCACATCCCGAAAAGAATTCCTGTGACCAAACACCTAAACTGCATGACCGGCTCCTCGACATATCCCGCAGCTTGATCTAGTGCCAACCTCCACATTTCAATATCACCATAGACGCCGACGTCCATCAGGATGTACATATCACGAAAGCACCATCTCAAGCCAAAGCTCTTTGAACATCTGGTGCCTTAATCCACTGACAATCAGCACTACAAACGGACCCTTTCTAGATCCGAAGCCTAGCCATCTTCTCGGCTCAACAGCATCAAGGAATGTGCAGTGCCGGACTTCCACAGCCCACATTCGCATCTCAATTGCCTCCACATTACCTTCTCATGGCTGTGCTCCGTCTCTGCAGCCCACGAAGGTGTTACGGCAAACATCCAGCAACGTCAGTCCCTGCCTCACTTCGGCTCCCATCCACCATCCCAGGCCACTGCATTCCCGGTTTGCTCTCCCAAAAAAGAGAGCCTCCACACATACCAAGAACTCGGACTTCCAAGCTTCTTCGGTACCTTGGGAGATTGAAACTCTTGGAAGCTCATGCCACCGTCATAATTCCACACTCCACCCAAACATCACTCAGAGCTCGTCGGAAACAACGACAGCAGCCGCTTCGGGGGTGAGCTCGCCTGGTTCCCACTCCCGCTCTGCTGCTGATGGTTCTGGCTCTCGCTCTCCGAACTCTCCTCTGTCCGATCCTTCATCGACGGCCGCTGCATGAACGCCCTGTTCATCCCACCGTATGGGATAGGCTCGTATGCGCTGAAGTGCGCAGGGCCCAGAGGGCCTCGCCCGCCCATCCCTCCAAACGGCATTGCAACGCCCCCCGATGGGAACGACTGCGGCCCCACGTCGTCGCGCTGGCTCCCCATGTAATGCAGCCCCAGGTTCGGTGGCAGCGGAGTCGACGCGAACAGCTGGTCGCCTGCTGCTGCTGCTGCTGCCCCATCCGCCGGAAGGCCCTGCAGCCTCTTCAGATACAGCCGGTACTTCTGCAAGTGGGACGCCACGTTCTCGCGCGTCAAACCTTCCACATTCATCAGCTGCATGATCGTCTTCGGCACCGCGTTCTTGATCCCCAGGTGCCCCACCGCATCCACGAACCGCTTGTGCAGCTGCGGCGTCCACACCAGCCGAGGCCTCTTCAATGTCCGCGCATTCGGCTCCTCGTTGCTGTTCACTGGACCCCCTGCTGAATCCGTGTCCTCGAAGTCCGAATCTGCCAGTTTCCGTGCATTCTTCGCCGACCCGCCCACCTTCTCATCCCCTCTCCCGCTATACGAAGAGCTCTCTGCCCTCCTCTCGAACGACCCATACCCCAGCCCATTCATCATGAAAGGCAGTCCTCCGGGGCTCTGCTCCGACCTCCCCTCGCTCGCATTGTACCCCGTCGGGTCACTCCCAACTCTGAACAAGCTCGCCACCTGCCCGCCATGACCTTGCTTCTCTGCAACCCCACCCCTCTCGCTGCCGCCTCCTCCTCCTCCTCCTGCTCCCCCTCCTCCACTTCCTATTCCTAGTCCCAGTCCTACCTCGGGCTCCTCAGCCTCTCGGCTCTCCCGCCGAACCTCCGCTCTCGCCCCGCCGCGCCCCTCACCTACAAAATCTGAGAACGCTCTGCCTCTCGAGTCCCCTTCTCTAGCTTCTGCATCGCCACGAGCCTCAACCGGCTGCCCATAACCCCCTGCCAACAATCAATCTCCACATTTAGACCCCATGTACACCCAATTCACGCATGTACACACATGCCCAAAACGCCGGGGATTCCTTCGCAGTCATAAAAATTCTGAGCTTTTAACACAAGACCTCGACAAGAACCACACGCAAGTGGAAGCACTTCCATGATTCCCCTCAAAATTCAATGGCACCATTCACAAGCGTCCTTTTGCCCACACAGGATACAGAATTGCAGCTCTACCTGTATCTTTGCGCTCTTTGAAGAGTGGAAACGGATCGAACGAAGAAACAGCCGATCTCTGGCTCCTCAGCTCGAGAAAGCTGGCTCGGGACTCTCGAGAGACGTCGCCTGCCGCCTTTGGTGGCTCAGGCTTGATGTTAAAGACTGACTGGAAAGCAGGCGAGAGGAAAGACTTGGACAGAGGAGTGAGATCTTCACTTGTGGGTAGGCTGTGCTTCCACTCCAACCCACGGTCGTCGTCCTTCATGGTCATGCCTATCCTGGGTCTCTCGCACGCATGCATCAAGCCAAACTTTCGAGCTTTCTTCGTTCACCGCAGGAGATGTTTGCTTGCTCACGACAATTCGGTATTCAAGGCTGGATTCAGTACAAATCCAAATGCGAAGCGCCTTTGTCTTAAGGCTCTCGTTGCGTGAGCAGCCCCATTCCGCAATTTCACTGGAAAAGTTATGAACAGAGACACGTGGTCAGCACGTTGCATCGTATTGTTCACCACCGTTCAGCTCTCCCAAGCGCAAACTTCATTGAAGGATTTACTTTATCACTATTACTAGACTCACAAATGCACTCCGCTAGCAGAGATGTCCCCCGCCCCCAAGAAAGCAGCAGGGACGCTAATAGCTGTCGCAAATTGTCAAGACTACCATCCTTACGATTGCGTGTCGTAAACCTCGAGATTGGTTGTGAGCCCCTACTCAAGTCAGTTATACTCCACGTACCGACAAACTAACTGGGCGGATCCTACATGCTCTATAAATAAGATCAGTTGTGAGCATCACGTATGAGCTCATGACAAAGAAGTACGGCGACACGCTCTCTGCGGAAGGAAAAAAAAAAACACTGTTGGGTAGTCTGCCTAGGTCGGCCAACACTAATCACTGAATGATGCAAGTGCTCTCCCAGAAAGTAATATGAGTTTGTAAACTAATCGATCCTACTCTAGAAATATCATATTAAGGCACAATCAAACAGTCAACTATCAAGCTTTTATACCGAAGTAGGAGGGTTACAAACGATGTAGAAGCTGTCACACTGATACTGGAACAGGTCATACAAATAGATTAAATGGTCCTGAACTTAGTAAACAAGTAGGAAAATGTTGGTGTAAATCACTTCCCCTCCAGGTTCCTCCCATTTCACTACCTCCCCATATCCCAAAATGCTCCTTCAGGATAATCCTTAAGAAATTCAATTGAAGAACGACGTCAAAGGCCAAAACTAAAATCGACAACCGCCCGATCTTTTTCGAAACCTATCCAGCAGTGCTAAGTAGAAACTTACAGGTCATTGAAAATTCGGCGTGAAACTCACGTCTAACTTGAACAAAATAAAACTCGCTAGCTCACAAAAACCCTAAATCTGAACCTCCCATCACATGACTACCACATCTGAAGTTCAAAACTAAAACCGAACTTAGAAACCTCCAAAACAGTCAAGTTTTTCCACTGACCACCAAATTGCGAGATTCCCGTCCTGAATGACTCCTCACACATGAGGTCACCGAAGTAGTTCACATGCCCAAAACGTCCGATGCAAGCCCAACTAACTGCCATAACCCGAATTTCAAAACGCCATAGAGCATGAAAGACAGGAAAGGAATCTAGGTTCCTAAGACCAACACAAAAAGACACCCAACCCACACACACACTGACACACACATGCATCACCAAGCCAACTTCGTAAGACGACGAAACAAGCAAAGCTCTGATCACCTCCCTCGAACTTCCGCCCACTGTCCCTAGCTACTCTCCACCTCACCAGTCCCCCAAGTCACCCACTAGGAACACAAACGAAAATAATGCAGGACCAACACTCCAAGCGCGACTCCGTGGCGGTAACGGTTAGCCTAAGCTGCAACCACACAACATCAACAAACTCATCCCTCTCTCTCTTCTCCGAAGCCAGGGAGCAGATCTCTCACCTCAAGCAAGCCCACCTCTCTTGCAGTCCTCAAAATGCAATGCCTCCCCATGGATCTCGAAGAAACCATCCTGGCCCCTCCCGCCCATGGCTCCCAGTGCTCCCCGACGCCTTCATCACGCTCCTCACCACTCCATCACCAACATTATGAACCCCACCTCACCCCACCCCACCCCACCCCACCCCACCTCACCTCACCTCACCTCACCTCACCTCCCCTCACTCACTTCACCTCACCACCGCAGCAGCAGCAGCCCCACCTAGTGTATGCAATCCAGTGTCAGAGCTCGCACCATTTTCCACGTGCGGGGAATTCCGCTCCAAATCTCGCCCTCTCCTCAAAACCAGTACACCAAATCGTCACGCTCCCCTCGTTGCCCTCCTCAAGTCAGCAACCAAGTCAGCTCCCTCTCAACACACTCAAACTCTCGCAACTCCCTCCCTCTCCAACTGAGTCACCTCCGAGTCATCACTCTCTCATTCAACTCCCAGTCCTCAAACTGCTCCACCTTCCATGCACCCTCAATCCAGGCTCCATGCGCCCCGAATCACGCCCCACCCGCCCTTGGGCCTTAATTAACCCACTCGAAAATCCTCCCCCTCCCGGATCCCCTCTCGCCCCTCTCCCGACACACCTCACAAGTCCTCGCCCACGAAATCTTCCGAGATATGTTGTGTACCCTCCTCCCCCCGAATCATCACCGTATCCCGCCCCCCATTCCCCGCCCCTGCAATGATCTCCCTCTCTTCCTCCCCTCCCACCTCCAAGCTCCCACCTTCCACTGCTCCAAGCTCCCACCTTTGGCTCCCAAATCGACGCAAACGACGAGTTTTGTCGATCGAAGCTGGAGGAAAAAAATGTGAGCTTGGGGGCACCGTCTGGGGGGCAATCAGTCGGTCGGTAGGAAGGGAGGGAGGTGGGTGGGTTGGTAGGTAGGAGTGGGAGGTATCTGGGAGGGTGGTAGGTAGTGGATTAGGGGGGGGGTGTGGGGGTGGTAGGTAGTGGGGCTCCCTGCAGGTGAGCAGCTGCCTTTAGTGAGGGGAGAGGTATCAGGGTGAGCTTTCTGCGTCTGTCAGTTCTATGGGCTTCTCTTGTTTGTCCAATTGTCAAATAGTGCAATTGTCATAAACGGAGGACGCGCAAGGACCAAAAGGTTGTTGTGACAAGAGGGGGAGAGAGAGAGAGTGAGTGAGTTTGGTTTTTAGTACTACGTATTTTATCTTATTTTGTTTTCCTTCAAAGGGAATTCGCTACCGCAAATTGATAGCATCATAGGCACGTACATTTCTATAATCCGTTGTGATTTTTTATGGTAAGACATTTGTATGTATCAAGGGATTTTCTTCCTTGTTAGCATCATAGCCAATGCATACACACATTTCTGTAATTTTTTGTAAATAAAAAATTCATACATCCGTTTGTATCAAGGATTTTTTTTTGCGTCAAAGTCATGATATTCATAGCTTCTAAATTATTTACAATGTAATCAGATTAGAAAAATACAAGTTGTATTTAATGAAGTTTTGTTTTCCAATACGAAACCCTCCCTATTATGTTTTCCCATTAAATGGGTTTCGTGTAGTTGGTCAGAGGGGCCAAAGTAGTTAACTGTGCCGATACACGAATGCTCAAATTTTTTATTTTTTAACTTTTAAAGCAAATGAAGACCGTTCATTACAAAAATAGATTACAAGCGCTCATCGGACAGAGTCCATGGCATGGAACAGAAAATGCTCAAAATTTAACGAAAGAAAGATTGAATTTATGGAGCCTTTAACCCAGTGATCTGAGAACATTTTTTGACGTTTAGAACATTATGCGACCTCCCACATAAATGGTGTCAGGTTTTTGCTACCTAATACATACCAAGGCTTTTTTTTTGGGTGAAATTTTGCCAGACTGTCAGAAATCTGGCCTCTCTGACTTCGTCCCTGGCCTCTCTAACTTCGTCCCTGGCCTCTCTGACTTCGTCCCTGGCCTCTCTAACTTCGTCCTTGGCCTCTCTGACTTCGTCCCTAGCCTCTCTGACTTCGCCCCTAGCCTCTCTGACTTCGTCCCTCCAAAAACTGGCAACTACAATGAAGCCAGCAAGGGGGAGACATGTCCAGAAAAAAACCTCTGGTACATACAATACTTACATACCTCTGTAATATCCGGCAATACCCTTGATATACTAAGGTGGTACCATGATGATATCTGTCGATATCACGTCACTTGCTACATTTAATATATCATGTTGAGCATTCTCACTAAATTATTTTTTAAAAAAACATTTTTTTCCTTTGCATGTTTAGCAGCCCCATTTTTTTGATAGAAATCCAGCTAAATTTATCCAGTTTTGAGATCACTGCAACCCCAAGACTAAGGTACCAACACCCAAGTGTTCCTGGATACCATATGGTAATTTGCAGGGGGAGGGTAAACTGCCCACCCAGGTGACAGCATACTTTACAGGGGGGGACTTAAAATCAGACAACAGCAGCAGGACAAGAAGGGTGAGCAAAGAAGGGACTTGTATGGACTCGTGTTGGGGATCATCTTTTAACTTGTTCACCCATTCCAAAGCAGGAGCAGGGCGAATCTTAAAATCATTTTTGTCCTCTGCCACATCCAAGATCTTAACACCCAATACAATCCTCCCACGTGGCGTACAAATCTTTGTACTCTACCCCCTCACGCCAATGAAATGCATATGCAAACAATGCCAATGGCAATGCTAATGGCCCCACTCCAGGTCAAACTAGAATAATGCATGTGGACAAAATGCAAAACCCAGCCCATTGAAATTTGTCCATACCGTCACTGTTCACTACAACATCTGCCTTACCACCCAATCTACTCACATTGTTTAATTTGTGCTGTGACCTGGCATTCATTTGGGGCCCCTTTTGGAGCCTCTTTTTTTGTTTATCCCCTACTTCCCCTTTGGCCCAATTGTGGGCCTTCTATGGATCTCTTGTTGGGAGTCATGCCCCCTTTGCTGGGTGGGTGCTTTGGTAGTTCGATCCACTTTGAAATCAATGAGGAAGTACATGAGGAAGTTTAAAATCTCAGGGGCCAGGGCTGGTTCAGATGGAGGCCAAGTTGAGAGAATGATCGTCACTTTTCTGGACCAAACTATGTTGCGAGGTCGACCAAACTTTGAAAAAAACGGTTTGGCATCTCGACGGAAGTTTGAGTTGAGCATTTTGCTTAACCCAAACTTTGCTTGAGAGGACGTTGCCTTGGCGCCATAACTTCCTAGAAGTGTTGTTACATAGGTTCTTTTGGAGGCGAGTTTCTTTGAACTTTGGCTCTTAGCAGGGTTGATTTTTCACCTAGTTTTAACTTGTTCATGTCTAAAAACCTTGAATTGAAAGGCAAAAAAAATGGAACCTATCTCAAAACCAACCCATCCATAATAAAGTTAAAAAGAAAACAACATGTCCCAGAATTGATTCAAAAAAGAAATACCCGTCCCGCAATGTTTAATAAAAAAAATCAATTAAAAATAATAATAAATAAATAAATAAAATACAAAGGCACAGAGTAGGGGCTGATTTTTCACGGAGTATGGCCGCTGCAAAGTGCAAAGCACAGCCTCACGGCTTGATCCGACCCATTGTAATTCAACTCGACTATGCCTCAGGTTGCGTGCGAGCAAAGTCTGCTCTTTCACTACTGGAAAGGTGGTAGGATTAGACTAAGCCAGTACACCCCGTAGTGACTAGTTACAGCCACTGTGGGTGTAACCAGTCAGTATCGAGTGTACTCGCTTGGTCTAATACTACCACTTTTCCAGTAGTGTTTGTCAAAACTGCGACAACCTGTTTTTTGGCCCTTTATTCTATTGCAGAGCTGCTGCTGTGTTTTGAGCTTGATGTAACTTCTTGACCTGGAATGAAATAAGCTGCAACCTTGAGGACCTAAGTATGCATGTTAACTTTTTAATTTTATTTTTTCCAAGTGTTAGACAAGTAATGTATAGAAGAAATGAACATGGATCTAAGTTTAGGGTGGGTCACAAATTTAGGGTTTTTGTATTTCACGTTGAAAATATTAATTGAAAATATCAATTGGAATGCAATTATGTTTGTTTTGAGAAACATGAAGGATAGGAGAATTCATCCAATTATTTTAATGGTAAGTTCGTCTTTTTTTTGAAAAATTTGAACATGTTTATATAAACTAAATTTTTATACAATTGCTTACTTTACCTTCAATTTAAATCTTTGACATTGTGTTAAGAAGGTTCTAAATATTATGGTTGATGAATCAAGATTGGTATTTTGATTAGGTATGAGTGGTTTGATTCCATTATGTTTACATTCACATATTACATATGACATATTGTAATTTGCATCATTCATTTTTTTTTGGGAAAAAATTATCAAAACATATATATTTAGAACCCGTCCAAAGTGAATTTGCCACGTCCAAAAACCGGTTCATTATCTAAGAACCCGTCCACTGAAATTGGTTTTTTTTTTTCTTACAGAACATGTCTCTAGACATATTAGGGACCTTGTGAAAAATCACCATTGGTCCCTAGTGTGAAGGTCGAGAGCCCGGACTTTGAGCATTTGAGCATTTTCATTGGTTTAAACCGACAACCTCTCAAAGTTTGGGCATAGTCTGAACTTGGCCTTAGACAATAACTTTGTTGACTAGTGTTATTACTATTATTGGATTATAATTGATTTTCAAGGATTTGTTAAAATTTTGTCTCATGCAATGTTTCTTGATGTAGAGATATAAGAACAAAATTATACAAACAAAATTTAGGTAAGTTTCCTATTTTGAAATTCTTGTAAACTTTAGTGAAATGATTATAGTATATTCTATGTGAATCTGCAACAAACAAATTATCTTAAAATATTCTTGAAGAGAAAACAAATTATCTCTTAAATCAAATATAAAAACATGGATTAAAAAAATTTTAAAATTGAATAACTATTAAATCTATAAAGTATAATTGCAATGTGTTATTTCATAAATCTTTCAAAATTGTTTGGAAATTGTAGTAGAATACTTTGTAGATGATTTATACATGGAACACATTTATAAAATCCAAAAAAATTCTAAGAATATCAATTAGTCATAGATTATATCCTTTCCAAGGAGTTTTTTTTTATTTTGAAAAGGAGCTTTAGAAATTTGGTGCGCTCTTTTATTATTTATAAGATTTAGTACACATATATCCAAAAATATATTTTTTTGAAAAGTGGCTTTTGAAAAAAACATTTTTTACAAAAAAGAATCATCCCAAGGAGAGTAAAGTGTTTTTCATCATAGTTGATGGGGTGGTTTTTAAAAAAAAAAATACAATCTATCACTATTTTAGATGTGCATTTTAGATTACATTGTATTTTCATCTTTTTCCACTTCACAAAAATTTGCAAGTGACATTATTTTTCCATCTTTTTCATCCTAGAGGTTGATTTTGGAAGGATGACTCATGTTCTATGATGTTCTTCATTTTTAATTAATCACTTTATAAATAATCTGAATTCTTGTAAATCATATTTAGATTGATATGTATCTAATCAACAACTACTTCAAAAATAAAAATATTTCCAATTTTCATTGAGATAATTAAGAAAATTGTGACTCATCATTAGACACATGACTTCAGCTTTAAAAATAAAAAATTACATAGTTTCATTTTATCTTATTTACATGAACATAATTCACTAAGATGTGCATTCTGTTCAACACAAAGTTTGAATGCTTTTCAAATGATAACTCAGAATGTTGAAAATGGCAGTGGCCCAATAAGTTGACCATCTCAACAAAGTTGTTGGTTATTGCAAACATTGTCACAAAGCAGGATACTTGTTTCACTGCACAGTGTGCTGCATGCACAAGGATCCATCACAATGTACATGTGACCTAAATACCAGTGCAATAACTGCAAGATTCCTTTGATTACAATAATGTGACATGTCACGGTGTAGGTATTTTGAGATATTAACCACATATGATGCCTGCCATTGGATGTTGAATTATATAAACACAAAAGGTTTGACAAACCTTTCAACCAAAAAAAAAAAAAAGGTTTGACAAACTTTCCACTTTGAAAATTGGAGAAAAATATCTAGAAGGGTTCGAAGAAAACCAGTTTGCATCTTCATGATTTTTTTTAATTTTATTTTTAGCAAAATCAGATTGTTCAACACGTTATCATTCAAAATCCTTTTTTCCATTTATGGTATTTTTGAATTTGTTACATAGTTTTGTTTACAACAATAAGATATAATTTCAATGCCATTTTTAGGTCTCTTTATCAAACCCCTACATTCTTCATTCTATTTAGTGTGGATGTCTAAATATTTTTATATAATCCTATAACTTTTGTTGTAAACATATTCTTTTACCAATTGTATTTAATCTCTGAAGTTCTTTTAAAGCCAAATTGGGTTTTAGGTTTTTATTCTTGATGAAGTATCGATATTGATTTTTCATTCTTGATGAAGTATCGATATTGATTTTTCCATTTTGAAATCTTTAGTAACGTAGAGAATTCAAAGATTTTTGGACGAAGCTAGATTTTACAAAAAGAAGACGCATGGTTTAGAAATTATAAAACATTATAGTTTAACCCCTATAGTTGAAAGGGCTCAAAATTGCCAAAAACCTTCAAAAATAGTCATTTTCAATACAAGGTGTAAGTTTTCAAGTTTTGATGTATTTTGGGGGGAAATAACCGTAACATCTAATACCTTATTTGTACATGTACATATACTCCAAATCTTAGATTCAAAATCCTTGTGGTTTGTAAATTCGTAATGTTAAAAGTTAGAATTCTTTCTTTTCTTTTTTGCCAAATGGATTTGAAGTGTTTCGTGAGCCCAAATAATCAATTTCAAAAGTAAATTTGACTTAGGGCTCATCATATTCTTCTTCATAGGTTGGTAGGAAATATGTCTATGCACTTTTTGCCCTCATACAATGTATAAAATCTAAAGAATTGTTTGGTTTTCACATTGAAGTATGCTGAAATTCAGTACAAAGGCCGGTCTTTGATAGTAAAGAGGCAAATAAAAAATTGTTGGATTGAAAATATGAGGTGTGAGATTATGCTTTAATATTTTGTTTATATGTAAATAAAAAAAAACTTGAAAAAAATAAAATCTCAATTCTTGGTGAATTTTTGAAGTTTCTTTAATATTATTATATTTGGACAAATTTTGAGGATAAATGAGCATATATTGCAGTTTTGGGCAAATTTTAGCATACCGTAATAGTGTTTTCAAACTTTGATCACAAATATCTCCTAAAGCATGACAAATTTTGAAGCATGAATGGTCTTATTGGAAAGGTATGAGTAAACTCCACGATTTGTAAAAAGAAATCAACTTCATTCAATCTGTATTTAGTAACTAAGAGCTTGACCAAAGTCAATCGACCTTGTTAGGGCTCTTTTCGACTTCATGGGTTAAGAATTCAATTGAGGCGGCTTCAAATAAAAAATTTAAAGGTTTTTTGGGGATTTTCTGGTAAATATTTCTTAACCAGATTTTTACTGAAGCTGTTAACTGACCATAGTTACAGTGAACATTAATTTCACATGGGCAAGCATCAAAGATTGACAAAGAAAAGTTTCTATAGTGATTGAAAAAAATAATTGAGCATCCTTTGATGATTATAATCCTTTAATTGAAGGGAAATTCACGGAGCGTGTTCTACCGTTGTATTTCCCGGCCTTGCAGATCCTTGGGTGGTAGGCTTATGTGTCCAAGCGACTTGTAGGTGGAAGGTCTTGTGTTGGTATCTTTCATGCAATGAAATTTGCTTTCATTTTTATTCAACTTGGAAAAAAAAATTATGAATCTTTTTTTAAAAAAATAAAATGAAGAAGAAGAAGAGGGCAACGATGGAATTTGGTATGTGAGTAGGATATCAAGTTGACTCAAGATCCTACAGTTGAATCAGTTGGGTAATGCTTAGATTAAAAGGCATTAGATTTAGAGTGGAGAGGAGTTAATTTTGACAAATTTGGCTAAAAACCAAGAAGGAACTTTAGGGATTAACCCCTAAAGTTGTGAGGGTATTTTTCATCAAAAGTGCCTGAAAACAGCCCCTCTTCAAATCAAGGTGGATTTTGCTAAATTGGGTCTTAATTAGTACATCTAACCGTAACATCTTGTAGCTAACTTCTATGTCTACATGTCCACCAGTAAATTGATAGCATCTTCTTTTGATAGTAGGTTTGCAAGAGATTGGAAAGTACAACCTCATATGGTAATAATTTGAGTAACAATATTTTAGTCTATTATCTTCATAAATAAAATTATTTCATTTTAGAAAAATGGATCATGATGCTAGTTTTCAAATTACACAAATATTTACCTTTCACCACTTCCAATGGTTTTTGAGGATTTTTTTAAACAAATAAAGTATCACTTGTATACACAACACATATAGATTAAAATCTGTATAACCTCACTTGTTTGGACTTGTAATGCCTTGTTCATACTAAGTAACCTTTGATTCCTTGAACATAGACTTAGTAGTAGAACAAATAAACACTTTGTTTAAGGTGATCTCACTTGGAGACATGACTTTCTCTTTTTAAGAAGTCGTCAATGTAAGGCTTTCTAATCCCTAAAAGTATTTCCGATCCAAATCCGCGGAGTTCATCTGTTGATTTTGGCCAGTCTCGGCAAGGTAGTAGGGCTTGTTAGCGAGTCCGCGCCCCAATGAGCACCCTCTATGGAATCATGGGTTCAAATCCGGTGCTTGCATAGCGTAGTGTAGATCGGCCACATTGGCCAAATTTATTCTTAGTTCCACAATTGGTCAAATAGTCTGTGTATTTACACGTAGAAGTAAACATTGACTTCGTTTGATGTGTGGAAATTATCATTTGGTATATCATGAAAATTTGACCTGACTGGACTATTTTTAGTGTGACCCGCTAGGTTGGCAAGTTAGATAAAGAGTCCATTGGAGTCATGTTTTGCTGGAGAACCTGCATTAGGAGAAAAATGGGGTCCCAAAGTGGCCTTGTAAGACAACTTGTGGTAGGTGAACCGTTGCCCAAACTCTCCTCCCCATAAAAATCCATTAGCGCATGTCATTGCCCACTGACAGTGTTAAAAGCTACAATACCGGTAGTATTAGTAATAGCACTGCTGGCAGTATTAGTAACAACAGTGCTGGCAATATTAGTAATAGCAGTGCTGGCACTATTGGTAGCGCTGGCAGCGTTGATTGATTGCACTGTTGTGAGCCAGATGACACCATTGATGCCACCATCAAAAGTGCACAGTTGTTAGCTAGATGACACCATTGGTGCCACCATCAAAAGTACACGGTTTGGGCTCAAATGTTTTATCATGTGTGAATGTTAAAGGCATGTTTGAGAGTACTGATTTCTCCTAATGATAATGCTCGTTGGCGGGTATTGCTAGCATCCCCATTGGGGATGCTTGAAACAAACTAAATGGCCGCATGGGCACATTGGCAAAATACACAATACTATTTTTTCAGTATTTGAGCAGTGCAGATCAGGAATTTGAGAAATTGTCTAGAACAAAAGATGGAGAAATTGTGCAGGCTTTCTGGTTGTTGTATTGTGTAACTATTGGATGAATCCTTGGAATACCGTGCTGTATATATATTGCCCTAGTCCCTGTAAGTACTAAACCAAGTACCCGCTGCAGCTTTGGTCATGCAAAGTGGGGGCATATCAGCAGTAATATTAAACAAGCGAGGAGGATTGTCCTTACAGGAGAAGCTTAGAAGATTGAGTCACTGCTGGGTACTCCACTTGACATTAGTCATTCTCTCATCTGCAGAACTGCAGGAGCTCTTTTGCTCCACATATAACTTCGCAACCACATCCAGAAACTGCACTTCAAGCGCAAAGGACTCTCACCCTTGGCAGGACTGATATTGTAGGGTGTCCTTGGCGCACTGTGTGATTTAGACCCGAACTATGTGAACAGGTAAATGTGCATGATTTCCCTGCCCCATGCCTGCCTGTCCTTCATGCATTTGAGAGCTACATTGGAGACAATGTCTCCGGTTGGCGAGTTTCTGTAGTCTGTGTCCCTGCCTTGCTATAATCAAGATCTACCTTGCAAGCCTAAGTGGTTGATGTGTTGAGGGCCCAATTGAAAAAATTGTCCGTGACAACATAACTATGTACATAATTATGATGTGTAATCAACCCATCTAAAACCCTAGAAAATCTGACCCTTCTCCAAAAAATGAAAATTTCAAATATCCTATATAATACACAAATGAAGGATTTTTATTTTCAAGTTAATGTACAAGTAGGAGTTGTAGACTATGTAATTTAGACATTACTTATATAGTTGGATCTATGATTTCTATCACCAAAATTGTCATATAGTCTTTGAAACATAATATCCAAACACATTTTAGATTTATAACATAAAAGTTATTTTGTTGTGATATGTCAACTTATGGAAAGATTATGCATAGGAAATTCTATTAAGTTTGATTGCACAAATTGAAAAATTATAGGTTATAAGTAAGTTAAGTAGTTAATTTTTTATCCTATCCAACTTGGCTTCTCTTAGTGTCCATTTTTTGCTCTATACAAGGTCTAAGTTTTATACTAGGATGTCATTCATGATGTTAGTTTCTATATTCAAAATTTCAGAGATAAAAAAAGGGGTATAGCATAGTGAAAAAAATTGCAAAAGAGACATGTGTTTATTATATTACCAATATATTATAGTTTAAATTTTTATTCTCATTTTTTTAATGGAAATTGAATTGGTACGGTTCAAAAAGTTTTATTTATATTCATGGAGTAGAGAAAATAAAATAAAATAAATAAAATAAAAAAATAAAAAAATAAAAAAATCTCTAATATTTTTTGTTAAATAGAATGATTCTTTGCATCTTGACCATCAAGAGTCAGAAACTTTTGACTCTTTTGAAATTTAAAAAAAAATAAAATCCACCATGAACCAAGATGTTTTTGGACATTCTCAAAGGTAATTATGCTAAGTCATTTTTTAAAAATCTCAAAGGTTACAAAGGGGTATAGCAAAAAATTAGTAGCTACCAATTATCAAGGAAAATTTACGTGAAAGGAGCATGCTTTTTTTTAAATAGAAGGCCAATGAAAAAAAAATTATATTTTACAAGAAGCTCTTGCAATTCCCTATGTCCACAGTTCTTTTTTTTTGGAAAAAACCATATTCAAAAAAAGAAGCTTCAATGTACAAGCATTCTCACCCTTTTACACATGGTATGATGCGAGCAACTGCAAACATTGGGTGTTTAAGGTAACTGTGGCAAAAACCGCTCGGGTCCAAGAACAACCCAGTAGGCTTCCGGCTAGGTCACACAAACTCATCCAGCATGTTTCCGGAAAGTGTGCAAAAGTGGTCGCTCTAATTTCGTCCATGCCTGCAAAACTAAAGTGCTTCTGATTGATGCGAAAACGTTCTAATTTCAGAATCCAACTGCTCATATTAACCCCTAAAGCATCAACTCAACAATTTTGGTATGATTTAGGATCCGGTCATGCTCCCTATGACTCAAATTTTACCGGATGTGGCTGTAACTTTGACACAACATGGGAAGTTGTCATATCTTTCTAACAAGACCAAATTTTACTTTCATCGGGCTCGTAGTTAAGAATTAATTTATATTTAAAGATCAAAATTCAATTCAGGGCAACTCGGGCAGGTTTGAGGCTGATGGGAGTGGTGTATCAAATCTGTGACTTCCATATGATCCTTTCTGAAATTGTTTCACAATTTTTTTTAAAACTTGATTTTGAGAAATCCAACTGTAGAATCTTGTTCAAAGCTATCCAACAAAGTTTTATAAATTTTGACCGTACGGATCTTGAGATATATTCAGCCAAAGTTCCAAGTTTTATAAAAAAAATCAGGCAGATCAACACTGATTGGGTCACCTTTGTCACCCAATTTTCCTTCACCATTTTCTCCTCCTAAACCACAGTATATGCTGTAAAATTCATATCTATTTTGGATTTATTTATTTTTTGGATTTCTTTCCTCTACAATTTTTTTTCGTACAAATGCATGTATACACCGTTCGGATTTCAAAAAATATATGATCTTCTCAAGCATTTGTAGTGTGGAAAAAGAGCCAATGTATATGCATTTCATTTGACTCCCGTCACTGCAAATGTGGTTTTTCAATGCTTGTAGGTGTTGTATTGTTTTCAATTTTTTTGAGCATACTCCCAACTCACTTTAGAAGTTTAGAATCCAAAACTGAAGAGCCTCCAACCACACAATCTCAAAAAAATGGTTGTTTCACTCTCCGAAGGGTGGCTGTTCCTTCCGGGCAGTACCAAAAAAAAACTTTTCTCTCAAGTTCAAAGCTTATGATCTTCCAAACGGTGAGGAGTTACAATCTAAAATTTTGTTTACACATACATGTACAAGTTAGGTACTGGATCCTATGGTTAGATTCTTTAAAATACGTTTGAATTTGCATAATTATACCTTGAATTAAAACATGGCAGAATTGAGGCAGAATTTAGGATTTTATGGCCAAAAAGTTTAGGGGTTAACCAAGACACTATGTGCGGTTAGTGGCCCCCTTAGGACTTAACTCTCAAAAATTCAGAGGAAATTATAGACTTACTCAAAAAATGTTTTTTTTTGGGGGGATGGCTGTGCACTATCTTTGAAGTCCACCAGTGTACCAAGCGAGCAAACTTAAAATTTGAACGGTTTCTGGAACCTCTACCTTAGATGCTGAGGGCAACTGTGGCTTAGCATTTTGTTTTGTTACTCTTTTGCAATGAAATCAATTTTCATTTGTTTCAAACCAAAAAAAAACAAACTTTGGGTGTTCCACACTTGAAACTTGAAAGGATGAGTGGGAACAGCATCTGCTGACTGACTGTACAACAGGCTTCACCAGATGCTAAAGCCTTGACCAAGGAATGTGCAGATTTTGCATATCTTGGTGCAATCTCATGAATGAGGTATGTCCTAATCCTCCCATATCTTGGTCCCTCTGCCAGTTCTACTCTGGCAGATGATGAAAATCTTGTGACAAATTTCACCTTTTCTCGTTCTCGCCATTGTGGGGCTAGAATGTTCAATAGGTCACAGGCCATACTGCGGAGCATGAGCTTTTGACTGTGGAAATCAACAAACTGTTCCGACTGCAGTTTCGCGTCCATACTAAATGAGAATGGTCATGATATTGGATCTATCATGGTCCTCCACAAAAGAACTGTTGACGATTTGGGGTCCATCTTTCCGGGAGTATCAAAGTTGAAAATTGGGGATGAAGCAATCTTGGATCCTGCTTTGTGATTTGGTGTCATTCTTACAAACTTAGCAGATTGTGCTCTCTTCATTGAAAATGATAATTACTGTTTTTTTTTTTTTTTGGAAAAAGGGGACCAACAATTAAAAATGATAATTACTGTTACCCACATTAGGGTTGTGTTTGGAATATAGTTAGAATATTGTTGAACCTGCTCTTCCCAAGAATTATGAGGAAATGGTGCAACATGGTTACGTGTGAATTGAAAGTTGTCTGACTAGAGTTTCAAGTGCAGCTCAGAAGGGTTTTGATAAGAGCTTCTCCAGTTGGGGCGCGCCAATGCTAACCAAATGCATTGTTCATCCTAATTTGGTGGCAATGTTTCTCACTAGTGTCACACAATTGCCAAGACCTTGACCATGGCCACCTTTCACACCAATGCCAAATTTGATGGGATGCTAAAATTGGCACTCATCACTCCAAATGTAGTCCCTTAGACGGTGATTTGGAGTGACCCATTATGGATCGTAAAATTTAACTTTTGCTACTTTGACAAAAAAAAATCAGATTGTTAATGGATGGATGGAGGGGAAAAGTGTAGATGAGAAGGTAGGAGGAAAAAGGGAGAGGGGGACGCTCAAGGGAGGGCATAGGGGAGAGTGTAGAAGGGCCCTCTACTTGTGCCACGTGTCACATTGGGGGAGCCCCCCGTACTCGCTAGAAAGAGTGTTAGGATTGCTTTTAGTAGGCAAGCTAGGCCATAATACTACTGCCTCATCTCGTTGCCGTTTGGGTGGATGGGTAGCGGTACCTTTAAGTTGAGACCATATTGTATGTTTATAACACCATCCAATAATGAAGACACTAGTAGAAAGATTATACAGGGCAATAATAAAGTGTATTAAAGGATTGGTGGACTCGCACTTTTTACCAGCTCATTAGTATACTTGGTGGCTACTTAATCCCTAAAATTCCAAGTCCGTTTTTGCCAATTTTCACTTCTAAAATGCTGATTTTTTTTAAAAAAATCCCTTTTTTATTTTTATTTTTTGAAATACTGAAATTTCAACCCCATAAAGATTACGATTCATCATATTCACTAAAAAAATCTTGTCAAGATATATTAAAAATCCTAACTATGATAGCTTGCTGAAGTTCCCTACAACCCACTTTGGGTTTTGTGGAATTTTAGGGATTAATACCATCTTTCTACTAGCAAGAAAGTAAGCTCTTGGTGCCTAAAAACTAGTGATGACCTTATTTCTTATGATATTGGACTTCAAAAGCAAACAAATTGGTTGGAGCCAAAAATTGGAATGCAAAAACATTATCTATGAAGGAACACGGGAGGTCATTGTCATGGAGCATAAGGGCAAAATTTAGTGACTCATATGGCATCTATGCCCACAAACTTTGTGTTACTATATTTTGCTACTACAATATAACCTTTGTAGATAGAAAGGTGGAAAAGGTCTAACAACACCACACCTTTTAACCCCTAATTGGCTGTGACCATTTCTCACCAAAAACATTTCCAAAACTATCATTTCAGAAGCAAGGGTGAACAAACAAAAAATATAATTACTTTTGCATCTCTAACCGTAGGATCTAGCTTAAGACTTTTAAAAGATCATGTACAAAAAATTTCAATAAATTTGATTGTGTAAATTAAAAGATTCTAGAATTTGAAGTAGAAACATTGTTCTGTTTTATCCTTTCAAAACAGGATCCGCAGACTTTGATTTCTCTTTGAGTAAATTTTCTACACTATACAAGTTGGAGATTTCGTACTAAAATGATGTACATGATGTTAGTTACTTGTATACCAAATTTTAGATTTAACAAAAATAGCATTGTGAAAAACATTGTATAAGGAACACAAGTTAATGTTATGGTTAATACTCATTCTATTTTTTGATAAACCATTTTTTGTTAGGATGAAAATCTCTGCGGTCAAAACAAAGGTCTATGTCTATTCTTGAAGTATTCAAAAAAATAAATAAAATAAAAATCTCTATCTTTTATTTGATAAAGAATAGGTTTTTTCATGCTTGACCAAAAAAATGATAAAACTTTGACTCCTTATAGAATGAAAATCTTCCACAACATAAAAATCTTTTTTGACAATCTCAAAACCAATCATGTTAGTTACTTGCATAAAAAATTCCAAAGGTAGTTGAAGAGTATCAAAATTTTGGAGCTGCCCAGAAGTAGGAAAAACTGCTCTAGGCACCATAAATTATTTTTTCCAATGTCTAGTGCAAAAGAAATTATACTCCCTCAAAGCTCTTGCAATTCCCTACGTCTACAAAGAATTTCAGAAACTCACATCCAAGAATTAACATCGTAGAAACCTGCCCAAAATTTCAAAAAGCCTATATTAGGATTTTGGCCGTTTAGGGATTAATTACTTAATTTGGACATTTATTGAAAGTTATAAATGACCATAACTTCTTATTTAACCCCTAAAGCATTTGGCCTGAAAACATGAAATTTTGCCTCAAAACAGCCCTGATTTGGTTCGAAGCATAATTTACCAAATTTGCACCTACTTCGAGGAATCTGACCGTAGGATCTAGTAACTAACTTGTTGATGTATGTGTAAAAAAAAATTCAGGTTGTAAGTCTTCACCATTTGCAAGATCATAAACTTTGAAGTCGATGGAAAAGTTTTTTTCGGCACTGCCCGGCAGGGACAGCCACCATTCAAACACTGAATTAGCCAATATTTGTACGCTCTTATCGGTGGAGACAATGCTGATTTCCTTTGAAAGTCAGTTAGGAGTATACTCCCCAAATTTGAAGACCATATGACATTCAGAAGTATGCAAAAATCACATTTGAAGTGATTGGGGTCCCAAAAACCACACATACACTACCGCTTCTTTGAGAGTAGAAATGTCAAACTTCAAAATTTTATTTGCAAAATCCAAACGGTGAAAACATCCCTTCCCACAAAAAAAAAATATAAGGGAAAAAAAAAAACACAAAAGATCAAATCCATAAAAGATATGAATTTCCAAGCACATAAATTCATTTATGTGAGGAAATTGGTGTGGGGCAGTGAATGAAAAATGGGTGGAGAAGGTGACCCGAGATTAGGGGTGGAAATACTAACTGCCAACTAATGAAAGAAAACTAGATAGATGAATGCAAAGGCATTATCATGATCAATGAACTCTAATTGTAGATTTTGAAAGATGTTTTATTCATTGAAAAGTAGAGGAGCCGTTGGTTCCATGCAAGTCTGCCTAAATTTGTTCACTGCCACCTCACTCCCACACTCTACTCATCCCCCAATCCAGCTCGGCTCCCCACCTTACAACCTGTCACAGATCCCCTCCCCGCCTCACCTGCTCCTCCTCTCCCCGAATCACTCACGCTTCTCCATCCCAACCCATCCACTCCCCCGCCCTCCCCTCCCTGACCACCCAGTCCCCAGCCCCGGGCAACCCTCTCCGCTCCCGCTCCCGCTCCCTTCTGATCCCCTACGATCCCGACTTAACCCTCTCCGCTCCCGCTCCCGCTCCCTTCTGATCCCCTACGATCCTCCTGCGATTCCCCTGTCCCGCCCGGTCCTGCCCGGTCCCGCCCACTGCCCCGGATCGCACCCTCTGCAGTTCCAGTCCCGTCCCGTCCTCCTTCCTCCTTCCATGTCCCCGTCGCTCCATCTCCCGTGCCGTGGTCTCCACCGGGCGCTCTCACCCTCCCATCCCCAGCCTCTTCTGAAACCCAAAAACTAAATCAAATTTTCAACCCTCCCAGTCTAAGTCGCCTGTAATAGAAGAATGCCTAAGCCTTTAGCAGGGTTAGGAGGCTTGCTAACTGAGACATGTTCCTTCGGGGAATAATAATTATATTTTATATATGAAGGTCATTTCTGAAGAAGCATAAATAAATAAATAAAGATTTCATTACCTAATGGAAAAAAAAAATCAGGAATAAAATAAAATAGTAACTTTATTTTCATAGAGGGTGGGGATAAAATGAAAGAAAATTTCCCCACTACTCTAGGAATTCTATGAACAATAAATTGATACTTTCACCACAAATATTGTAGGGTTGGATACGTACTAGAGTATACAATATAGGAAGAATAGAAATAGGAGATAAATTACTTACCTAGTAAATATAAAATCACATAATGATGGAGATTTTTACATATTTGTATGAAACACCTCAAAGCAATTAGGATTTCTCCAACACATGAACTGGCCGTCGCACTGAAAACAATAAGTACGAACTGCCCGTGCCCTGCATACCACACATGTTCTCCTCAAATCTGAGTGAGACAATACGTGAACAAGCGGTCTGTCTGCTCGAATTGCGTTCTCGCGGTCTGAACGCAACTCATAATGCTCTAGAAGCTCCTCGCACAACTTGGTCTTGAACTGTAGATGAGTCATAGGAGGCTCTACAATTCTACCACGAGCAACTCGGTTGAGGTACATCACATACATATTGACAACCGTTGTGTCAATCAAGAACCAAAACACACGGTGCCACCATTTGTGGCTCCGTGTTTGACTAGAGTACGATGCGCGGAGTTGGTCTGCTACATCCACTCCGCGCATATACTTCGTATATTTCTAATAAAACAGGGGATGTTGGAATGTCTTCTCTAACGGCTCCGTTTCGACGGGGTACCACTACTTGGGCCTCGTTTGGAGAAGTAATAGGGTTCGCGTGAGATGACAATAAAAGAACCGGCCGCTTGTCCTTCCACATAACACAGGTCAAGGAACGACTGCGATGCATTCGCCATTCAAGAAATCCTTGCGGTGATCTTCTGAAATTTCGAGGTGTCTTCAAATATGTCGGAAGTCCAACGCGGTTTGACCGTGCAGTACCTGTTGCATAAATCCCCATGGTAGCTAATTCTTTGAACAAAGGTACTGATGTGAAATAATTGTCCATAACTACACAGTGCCCCTTGTTCTCTAAGCCTTCAATCAATCTCAAAACTACTCTATGCGGTACACTTGGTCGACCCCGAGGTATCCCAACCACGATTTGTTCCTCAATGTCACGACCACAATAGATATCAAAGTTATACACAAACTTTGATTTAGAATCCGCTAAGCACCAAACCTTGATTCCCCATTTCTGGGGCTTCTTCGGCATATACTGTCTTGCAGGGCAATATGATCCCTTGTATCGGATCATCATCTCATCTATAGTGACATACTCCCCTAATGCCCACTCCCTCTTACATGCCTCTCTAATTTCATTTACCAGCCATCGGACTTGCCTCATTTTGTCATATCCTACTTGGCCTCGCTCAACATTACGGTACGTATCCGGATCAGTGACATGCATACTCCGCCTCAATTCTCTAAACCTTGCTAAAGTCATGATGTTCGATATAACGGGACAATGAAAAATAGATCCAACCTTCTCCCAATATGTCTTCATATTGGGTTGCTTCTTCATTCCCATGTAGATATGGATAGCCAGAAATGCCCTAAAGTCTGCAATGGTCATTGGTACCCAATTTCGCCCCCCCATTGTCCTCTCCAAAACTTCATTGAAGCAATTAGCATACCGATTGGTTTCCCGAACAATTCTCCGTAGTACGTTGTAGGGCCAAAATAACTCCCAAAGTTGCATGATAGTGGGCAATACTTCGAACAAGCGGGTAGTTCCACTAATTCCATGAAATGCATTGGGAATTGGTTCATAAGTATAGTGTTCTTGACCCCAAAATTCGTCTCCATATTCCATCCGTACATTATCGTCCACAACTTCATCCACATGCCCTTCACTTAGAACCCCATCGCTCTCATCTTCAATCTCATGCTCACTGTACGAACTCATGGAATCATCACTCAATTGCGCCACGAATGCTCCCGCTCTTCTATATCTCCTTCTAACTGCCCTTTGTATTATCACATTCGGTCTTGCATCATGTACATTGACGATTGGAACACCCTCATGGTGGCCCCCATCCTCCCAAGCCACCCCTTCCCCCCCTGCCTCCCCGGTCCCGCCCTGTCTTTCCATCCCTTCCCGGTCTGCCTCCCCCCCCGCTCTCTCCACCCCTCCCTCCCCATTGCCCCCCACTGTACCCACCCCTCCCCGACCCCCACTCTCTCCACCCGCTCGCTCCACACCGGTTCCCTCCCAGCCCGTTCCCTCCCAGCCCGCTCCCTCCCAGCCCGCTCCCTCCCCGTTTGCTCTCTCCCCCAGCCCCCAACCCGTTGTATCCCCTCGCACTGTCGCATCCCCTCCCTCCCCGGTCCCGCCCACTGCCCCGGCCCATCCCTGAGCATGACTGCTCGCTCTCTCCGCCCGTCCCTCCCCGCTCCCGCCTAGTGGAACCCCACTTGACGTCCCCGAACCCGCCTCTCGCTGATCGAACCCAGCCACCTCCCTCTCTTCACCGTGCACCTGCATGTGCTCTCCCTCCCGTTGGAATGCATTGTTGTCTCCGCCCACACCTCCCTCCCACTCATCGAAATGTAGTACTGTGTCTACGGCTTCTAAGCCGACAGCCATTTCTCCCTCCTCACCCTCAAGATCTTGGGCTCCCCGTACATGTCTACCTCCTGTTCTTGTAGTGGTAGTGCTTCGTTTTCGACGACTTTGATGTGGCCTGTGAAGAAGCTCCGGAGGCCATGTAAGACTCTCTAATCCCCCCCCTTGCATGACTCTCTCATCATTGTCAGATTCAGATTCAGCATCACAAGAGGACTCCCTTCCCCATTCCTCTTCATTCGTATTTTCATTTGGTATGATACCTTCTACTGCAAGAAATTGCCTCATAGTCATGTTTCTCATAACTTCTCTCTCAGTTTCTGAAATGGGATAGGGAGGACGTGCTGGTGTGTCCTGGATGCTTGGAGGAATAATGGGAGGTGTAGATGAGGTGGAAGGAGGAGCTTCTAGATTTGCCAGGCGCATGCTTCTGCGCACCACCTCGGCATGGTGTTTATAACGCCGTTTTGGCGCCATTACTGTGTAAACAGTTTTCTTAGTTTCTGACTAAAACCGCTTACCTCTTGTACAGCAGGTTTCTGTCGATGTTGGTGACTTCTGGTGATGCCTCCGCCGTTGTCGCCGTCTTCAAAGTGGCCCCCAGCGGAAGCAGCTCCTTCGCCTGTCGATGCTCCTCCACTGTCGGAGAGCTCCTCGCCTCTAGCCTGCAGTCGCTGCTCCTCCACTCTCGGAGACCTCCTCGCCTCTGGTCTGCAGTCGCTGCTCCTCCTCTGTCGGAGAGCTCCTTGCCTCCTCGCATGCAGTCGCCGACCCTTTCGGCAGTCCTCCTCTCAGCTCTCACTCTCAGCTCTCAGACCCTCCTGCAGATTCTTCGTCGCCTCCTCGCATGCAGTCGCCGACCCTTTCGGCAGTCCTCCTCTCAGCTCTCACTCTCAGCTCTCAGACCCTCCTGCAGATTCTTCGTCTCCCCATGGTAAACGCCGCAGCAAGCACCGGTTACATTGACCCCGATCCTGATCTTTCTCTCCCTGTGCTTTGATGCTGAGATCATCTGAATGTCGATGCAGCGTTGGAAACAAATTTATGTGAGATCCTGTTTGACTTTGTTGTGTGCATTATTTGTACGCCCTTGTCTGTTAGTGCAGGCTGGGAGTGTCGACACTCTCCTCAAATGTAACCTTGCTCATGAGCATTTTTGATTTTGTCAATGTAGTTGAATTTTTCCTTGTCAACAACTGTTGCTGCAGGCTCTGAGTGTCGACAGTCCCCGTTGCTGTAACCTTGCTCATGAGCATTTTGAATTTTGTCAATGTAGTTGAATTTTTCCTTGCACATGTTGTCAGCTTCTAGATTTCTAGCTATTGTTTTTTAGTTCTAAAAATTGTTGAGTAATGGAGAGTTGATGTAGGCTACCTTGATGTAATTTTCCAAGTCAGCAGACTGATTTGTCAATGTGAGATTCCTGTTTTTTCGAAAAAATCATTGGATTTGTTTATTATTTGGAACCTGAACTTGCATGCCTATTTTGGTTATAGGGAAGTGTTCAGTAACAAGGTCAACCGTTTGGGATCCCATGACACTGGATCCCAAAATTAGCCCCTGCTTCACCCCCTACAAACGCTGCCCAACCCTTTTTTCAAAGCCCCTTCCCTCCAAGAAGGGCAGAATTTCTACCTCACTCCCATTGGCCATGACTCTGCCCCAGCTGCCCTGAATTGAATTTTCATCTTTAAACCCGAATTATTTCTTAACTACAAACCCGATCAAAGTAAAATTTGGTCTTGTTAGAAAGATATGTCAATTTCCCATGCTGTGCCAAAGTTACAGCTTCATCCGGTAAAAATTGAGTCATAGAGAGCCTGCCCAGACCCCAAATCATACCAAAATTGCTGAGTTGATGCTTTAGGGGTTAAGATGAATACTTTGATTTAATTATTGTTATTAAAATCCGTATCATGGGATATCCAAAACATAATTGATGAACGTATTAATTTTAAATAAAGAATCATAGCTTCATGCACTTCTCTGTAAATTTCATGATTAACTTCATTTTAAAATGAACATGGGCTACAGTCTTACAAAAACTTCACTAGATGAATTTGGCAGCCTTCTCACACAAAGAGCATGGAAGATCTACCATGGAAGGATACGTCAAGCCTCAGGCACAATGCAAGTCATTGTCATGCATACTCTGCAGCTTGAATGAAAACAAATTTGATGTAGGCTAATGATCACTTCCAATAAGCTAGTCCCATGCATTTGGTGGCATTTCAATTGCTGTATCTCATGTACAAAGTAATCTAGACAATGGCTGGTACGCACACCTCAGTTCTTAGGATGGTCAGGTAAACAGAATAGATTTACAAACTCCAAATATATTGGAAAAATGTTTTTGAAAGCTAAGTAAAGTATCATGGAAACAAATAATTTCCCTCAAACTCTTGGATGATCAAAGTAAAAATAGAATTTTGATTATCCCCTAATTGGCCGAAACCATTTCTCACCAAAAATACTACAAAAATTGTCATTTCTCCGGCAAGAGTGAACAAAGCAAAACTAAAGCATTCTTTGCATCTTTAACAATAGAATCTTACCTAAGATTTCTTGAAGATAATGAAAAAAAAAATCAATAATTTTGATGACATTTCTTATAGAATTAGAGGTAAAAAAAAATTAAATTATTTTTCTATTCTTTCCAAAAAAGATTAGCATGCTTTAATTTCTCTTTCTGTAAATTTTTTGCACTACATAAGTTGGAGATTTTATATGAATAAGATGAAAATGATGTTAGTTATTATGCACCATATTTTAGAGGTATAAAAAAGGTGCACCATTGTGAAAAAGGTTGTGAAAGGAACATGGGTTGATGTTATCACTAATCCATATTATATTAGAATACAAATCCATGCGGTCAAAACAAACATTTATATCTATTCTCAAAACGATCATTGGAGAAGATAACTTTGCAACGGGCAAACCTAATATGCAGCGGGATGGAAGCCTAGAGGACGTCCCCAAGGATGCCGGGCATCTAAGTAGCGGGTGAGTAGTCACCATCCGTCCAGGCGCCACGAGTGCAAAGCCACTTATGATCACATTCAAATTCTACATCCACGGGACACAGGATCATGCAGCCTTGGTATCAAACTACAGTTGATATCCGGAGGTAGCTGTATTAGAAACAATGTTATTCTATTGTTACATAAAAGAACATGTCTACTCTTTCTCTTTGCGCTTGTCCTCTGCGGGGACTGGAGTTCTTCTCGCTTTCAGACTCTAATCTACAGGAGACATGTACCTGTATGTGATGAATGTTCAATATAAGTAGTGCAGTAGAGGAGAACGCTATTTCGCATGTAGGAATGGTGGGCCCCGTCGCGTCGTGCGCTGTGGCCCGCCACGGTGGCCACCTGCGTTTTCCTCGATCCGGCGGTTCCGGTAATTCGCGAATCCGGTAAAATCCACCTCACGTGTGACACTACGAGCTCGGAGACACTCCGCCCGTCGAGGCGCCTGTGACACAAAACACTGGCTGACCCTGAGACACTGGAACCGCCGATCTGACCGTGAGCCCAAAAAATATGACGTCACAATGACGTCATAAACCCGCCTCGCCCAACTAGTCCCGACTAGGGTTTCCAGTGTCTCGACATGGCCTTGTCGACGACGGAGGACAATGAGAAATCATGGCGCATTGAGGTTCAGGCAGGAGGTGTGTGATTTGTAGGGTTTAGGGATCATTCAATTAGGGTGTAGGATATGGGGTTGTTTTGAAGAGTACCGTAGAATGTTTGTCGCAGGAAGTCACATCTCGCCAAGTCGGAGAGGAATTCATCATTGCGCCATCAATATGGTAATTGCTGCAGATTTGACACCTTCGAAAACCTGCTGGGGAAGAGCCTTGAAGGAGTCCGGGGCTTGTTCCAGCTGCTACCGGCGGTATGGAGGTATGTATCTCAGAGGTTTCTAAGTGTATTTCGTGCTTTTTTTTTTCGGTTTAGGGTTTACTTCTTCGCGGCATGGAAACCTTCACAACCCATCTGAGTGACATCTCCATTGTAAGCAGGAGCTCCGCGGAAGCGCCGGTCGAAGCGGAGTCTATTTTCTGGAGCATACCACGGTATGTTACCGCGGACTCCGTTTCCTTTCTTCGAGTGTTGCATTAATTCGTTAGTAGGGTTTCACGTGTGTTTACCGTATTTCACAGAACCCGTGTTTCTGGTGACATCTTTCAATCTAGAGCTTCTGTTCTTCTCATACGTTTACGGAGACCATTTACAGGCGGTTTAGGGTTTGATTCGGGAGGGTTTTCTGGGCACTACTAATCCCTTAGTGCGCAGGGACGACGTGGAAAACAACGACGACAACTGGTTTTACAAGCCCGTCTACTGCCAACATAATTGTGGTGTTCCTATTGGAGTAGTGAACAATTTCCGCTTCCTTTGCTTTTTTCCTTCCGGTTGTCCAAGGTGCAAGTCGGATACGCAGGTTTACAAGTCCAGCGATATGGCAGAGGAGCCAGTGACACTGAAGAGCGTGATGTATGGGATAACGTACGAAGTCACTTACCCAAGTCAGAGGCGTGTACAGGATCTTCAGGAGGAGTTCGCCACCTTGTGCAAGGGGAAGAAGAAGCCTGGACAGAATAGGAAATACTTCGTTTGCATCCATTGCGGGAAAGACTGCTTCAGCAACAAGATGATGCTGAACAGGCACCGATATGTGGAGGGGTGTAAAAGCGCGAAACATCCGGATGGAACCCTAGCATTACTTCTGCCCTATCCGGATTTTAAACAGGGGGAGGGGAAGAAAGTGGAGGTTCTAGGGAAAAAGGCGGGTGCTTCAAAAGAGAAGAATGCTGCACCGAGTACGAAGACAGGAAAGGGAGCACCTACGGGAGTAGAGACTCCAACGAAGACGAGGATGCCTAAGGATGATGGGGGGGGTCTGCAACAGGCGGGAGAGAAGACCATACAGGGGTTGAAGATTCCACCATCACCGGATATTCTCTGTGAGAAGGTCCCCCGCGTCCTGAAAGACGGCGATAACGGGGTGGAGGCGAATAGGAAACGTAAGCCATTAGTTTCTGGAGCAGCACCTCCTTTCCGTAGCTGTCGGAAGTTTGCGTCCACAGAGGAGTTCAGCAATCGTAGTGTCACGGAGGTCGGGGACGTCCATAACGAGTGTCACGACGTTGCAGACGCGGAAGAGGACGACACGGATGGACAGGAGGGCGGGGACGTCTTGGGAATGAAGAGGAGGCGTGTAGTTTCATTCCAGGTAAACGCGGTAAAGCGATTAATTCCAATCGGTGACTCACAGAGATCAAAGGGGAAGGTGGGGGGGGCGGTGCCACAGAAGACAGCAGTGGGAGGGGCGAAAGCTGTTACCCCGATGACCTGTGACACTAATGCCCAGCATGAGTCCCCGCCCAGTGATGATGAGGCCGACATTGTTTTCGCAGCTCGGGAGTTGCCGGGGCGAAAGGGAGGGACTACATCACAGGAGCAAATTTTTCACGTGGCATACCGGGAGAACGAGGAACGGAAATCGGTAGTAACGAAGTCTGTTACTAGTAAATCCGAGACCGAGGTAAGTGACAAACAAACGGCTATTGAACTTTTACGTGATAGATTCAATACAGTTGTAAAGAATGCGGTTCGAGGTCAATATGCAGGGTACTTTTCTAGGACATGTTCACATTCAGGTTGTAGTAGTCACTGCACGTTATCTACTGTACCTGATTCGCAATGCGAGAATACGATAGCACTCAGCGATAGGAATCAGTTGCAGAAATATTCTCTTCGAGAAGATCAGAGACTCTGTGACACTGAGGCGATACTGGGAGATGAGCCTCTCCTGCCGGAAATTCCGTCCCTTCATCTTCAATCCAAATTTTCCGCACCCACTATAGAGAGAGTACGGGCGGAAATGGTGTGGGCCGGCGATCTACAGAATTCTAGCGTACTCCAGCAATACTGGGCCGACGGGAAGGGATGCGATGGGCCTTTCACGTTTCTACCGGAAGCTCTGGTTAGATTCAATACTCGATCTAAATTAATGACGGAGTTGGAGGAATCAGCAGTCGCAGAATGGTGTAAGGAAGCTGCATCCGCTGAAGGACAACCACCGCCGCCGAAGTGTCCACCAGAACCTACAATGCCCGGCCTGTACCACCTGCGCTACATTGGAGGGGACGTGACACTACCATGGACCTGGGACTGTAAGAGTGGGGATGATTTCGGAGACAAGTGGAAAGAAGCAGTCAAGGAGACGGAGTTCAAGATCAGGCTAATGCACTGTACCTACTGGTGGATTAGTCGGAAGGCGAGTGTCACAGCTTTTCGTATACTGTGATTTTATTTATATTAATTTGAATTGCTATGAGTATGCGAAAACTTACTAATTTTTCCATTACACACTCATTCTGCAGTGTGACAAAAATGCGCCAATACATGCGGATGTGGTGGATAAAGTCTCCAGAGCGTTTGATGCCCTCGTACATAGTGTCGAGAAAGGCTACCCATACGAAGATCTCGAACCGATGAAACAGTATACGCAGTGGAC
The DNA here is from genome assembly GCA_014871385.1 of Ceratodon purpureus. NCBI lineage: Eukaryota > Viridiplantae > Streptophyta > Bryopsida > Pseudoditrichales > Ditrichaceae > Ceratodon > Ceratodon purpureus. Next base: position 14,054,432 of record CM026428.1, on the reverse strand, counting down.
ATTGGATCACAAAAATTACGAAGAGGCCCTCGCCAAATACGAAGATGACTTGCGTACTGTACATGCTGCTAGGGAAGCCAGGGCCGTCGCCGAATTCAGATCAAAAAATGGACGGCTCTTTGAAGAGGTGAGATGGGATTGGTCACCGATTTGGAGGCTTCTGTCCAAGGAAGACGACATTCTGTGTAAACTGCCTGAACTCCCCTGGCGGCACGACGGTGAGATGCTCCAACCGGAATAAAATTCGTTACGATATCTCCATTTCTCCTGACTTCGTATTCTACTTCTTGTTAAATCACTAACGATTTTCTTGAAATGTTTCTTGCGTAGCTCTGGAGTCGAAGAAGGTCAGGGAAGTGCTCTGTGCTAGTAGACTTGAATGCGCACCTCCGACACCGTTGGTTTACATATTCCGAATACTGTTTAAGAGCCAATTCGGGCAGTTCAGAATACTTTGCTGCCCTATGCACGGCTTAACGGAGGAGGTAATTAGAGAAGAGTGCAGAAGGCGTATCAATATTGAGAGGGCGCTCAGTACATTCCTAGCCGAGGGTACCTATCTTCACGCTGGGATTCAGTTCCGAATAGGAGAGACGCTGCGTCTGAGGGTCCAACAAGAAGTGGACAGAGTCACAGGAGGTGCCGGGTGTGATGTAATCCAGGGCGTGATGGCGTGGGTAAGGAGGGTACAGTTACGGGCATTACAGGACTTTGCGGTGTGCCACGCTATGGCATTTACCACTGCATGGTGTACGGTTCGACATGAGATGTGGTCAGAAGTATCACCAACTTGGAGGTGGGTGCTGCGAATGAGAGAAGAGCATGACATCGGCTGGGTCCCTTCTGTAGACACACCTACTTGGAACCCCCGAGTCGGGGCTATACGACTGGCAATTCAGGAGCGGGTCAGCGAGGTGGGGGAGGCTCTCACGCGTGAAGACGTCGAATACTGGACACTGTGTTCTCGGGAGTTTGATGGCGCGGATACGTTGCCAATGGCGAAGGTATGTTCAGTTGCAGAAGAATTGGGGCCAAAGAAAGAGTATACCAACGCAACGCTGAAGGTCGTAGAAGAATCCGTGGCGACGCTGGCCAATCTCACACACAACGAGTCAGTTCATGGAGATTTACGGGACGATGGCGATATTGGTGCCTGTGACACCGACAGTGTCACTACGAATATGGTGGTCGGTGACACTGTGGTACAGACCAATATCGACTTTGACTCGGATTCGATGGCCAAACCTGGTAGTGACTCTGACACCGTCATGGAGGCAGACCATGTGGATGTCGAGGAGAAGGGAACACTGGATACTGTAGCGAGTGACACTATTCTCCTGACCACATTGAAGAGTCTGGCGGATGATTCGGTCGGACAGATAGGGAATACCGGAGAGGTTAAAGACGAGCTTACGCGATTCAGTTCGGTGAAGGGGGTCGGTTGCGTAGAGACCACGGGTATGGATCAAAGACCGACTTCTGCCTCTCCTAAGACATCTACTGGACCAGGTACGAGGAGCCCGACAGAGTGTACTACCGTGGGTACTGTGTTTCCGGAAATCAGAAACATATTGGAGGAATCAGACGCTTCGCAGGGACCTCCCCCACTATTGACACTGAGCCAGTTCCAGAATACAGCCCATGCCGGTGACGACATGGTTGAAGAAGACTCCCTGCGATTCTCTCAGGACCCTAGCTTTGTACAGTGGATGAAGGCTCCACAGGACTTACCTCTTCAAACTCCGTACAAAGGTGTGTCCATAGTAACAACGCATTCGGGTGTAGAAGGTGAGGTCACGGAACAGAACGGAGTGGATGTTGAAGGACCAGTGAAGGATTCTGCAGTTCGAAATCTACATGAGGCATTTGAGGAGGAACAGCAGCTCGAATCAACAGCGGAGCAGCTCGTGGACCTCTCCCAACAGACCGACCCACAGAGTAAGGAGCAGATAACCCCGGTTACTGGAAGGCAGAAAGAATTCGCCCGTGCCATGGCTTTAGCCCCATGGGCAGGCGGTGCTATTGTAAGAGTGGACGATATTAGTATACTGTCACTACCCGAGGCATATAACTTCTTACACATAGATGAATTCTTGCAGAATTTGCCGGGACGAGGAGGTCGTAGGGACGGTGCTACGGAGGTCGTTTTCTACAACGAAAAGCAGAAAGAGGTCGAGGTCCGATTCGAGGCGATTAGGGCACTTAAACGTGTGAGAGATAGATTGGGGAATGATATTGTCGACTTTGCGATGTCCCGGCTGTACTTCCAGTATCCTGCTCCTGATCGTCATGAAATACTATTCTTGACATCACGGGTTAGTTCTGCTGCACGACCCGTGTTGTCTAAGGATGACAGCGTACTGAAGTGGGCATCTGTATTTTTGCAACCACCCGCCCCTGTTCAAGTGCATCAGATTAAGGAGATACTTCTCCCTTTTGTAGAGCGGGATCACTGGTCCCTATTAGTGTTCAGATTTGATAAGGTGTTCCATTTAGATTCTAGGAAGGGTAATCACCTCAATGCGAGGTTTAAGGATTCGGATTTTGTGAAGGGAATCTATCATGCGTGGCAGTACGCCAGAGGGGTGGAGTTCTACGAAGTGCCGGTTGTGACACTGGATGTCACTCGGCAGAAAGGGACATACGAATGTGGGCATCACACTGTACACAACGCCATGTTGTATTTGAAGGTAAATCCATCCTCCTATGGATATTTTCTACTGATTGACATGTCTTTATTTGCCTTTAGTGTAGATTCGGTGCACATATTCACCTCCTAAAGTCCCATACACAGTCCGTGACTATAGTACGTGACTCTTATACGTGACACTGTAATGCAGTTCAGGGCATGGCGGTTTGGCGAGCGGGATGAGTTGCTGAAGGTAGCGCTGTTGGAGCCATACAAGCCGAAGGTTCTAAACCAGGAGCTTCTGTTCCTACTTGCCCGCGACCTCAATCCCCACAGACGTGACACTCGGTATAAAGCGCCTTTCTCTGTCCCCGAAAACACGAAATCGGTATCGCCGGAGGACGGGGCCGACGATGTGCAGTTACTCTCTGAGAAGTAGAGTACCCTAGGGTTTGACGGCAATGTCCCTTCAAATGTAAGACCATTTGTTACTGTGCTGTATGTTTCGCAGACTTTATTTCAATACTTGACGATCCCAATTTCCTACCCGTGACATAGAAATGTACATCCGTGACACTGGCTTCCTGTGAACTGTAATGTTCGTAATGTTCATGAACTGTAAACATTATGCGTGAGGGCATTGTGACACTGCATACGAAGTCACTATTGAACGCAACGGAATACGTGCACATCATGTTTAATTATGTGACTGCGACAGAAATGTCAGACCGACTTAGAATAGCGAGGTGCACAGTGTCACGTATTAGTTCAGCGATGCCTAATACTATCGAAGACATAGAAAAACTGAGTAACAATATAAGTGATGCACATGTTAGGAGTAACCAATACATAACAATGTCGCTAGTTTTTCTACCTGTGATGTCATATATATTGCATAGGTTAAAAGTATGAATGTCGTACAAGATTCAAATCTAACATAGTGTTTAAGTATTAGTTTCGGAATGTGATCCGAATAATTATATAATAGTGGAATATAAACAGAACGTACGGAATACACTCACGTACATGGATATTATGTAAAATATTATGCCACTATATTTAATTATTTGTTCCAACAACTCATTATCCTATCTCAAAACTAATAAACCTATTGTAACGATCAAACAAACATATTATTAAATATCACACTCCATGTAATAGGGTTTATTATAATTCAAAATGAAGTTCTAATTAATTCCCTAAATATTATTCCATAGCATATGTATTAAGAGTATACATGTAAACCCCTATAACACAAATTTAACATAGTTGACTTCCCCCAAACCAGACATACCTACGATATTCATTTCTTTAAACAATAGAGAACATAAACTTCTGGGTCGGAACCCAACATAGTGATTTTAATAATCACTGTCATATCGTGACACTCCACCGCGATAAGAGAACCCAGTATGTATATCTTATTATACTTTGTTTTGCGTCTGACAGAGGATATTAATATTTAAACTAAGCCTCAATTTTATATAATGAGTATTTTTAAAATTTAAAGAAAAAAAAAAACAATTACATGTAGACATCTTAATAAAAAAGGTTACAATAGGAAATTTATTTTTAATTTAGTCCGAGGTAAATTGCTTTACACTGAGAAGTACCGTGGAAAGTGATTATTTCTAATATTTCCAATTACGAAGATGTTTGCACTAAGCATTGTAGGACTAACGTCTTCTCTAAAAATGTTTTCCAGCTTTGTCGAGCCGCTATCAAGGACTGGATTCTTGATATAAGATCAATGTATTTGCAAAGGATGTTACCCACTTCCAGAAGTTATGAATTTCCTGTATTGGAATACACAGTGTGGGATGATTCATACTTGAAACGAGTGCTCAGTAATTGGATCATATATGGTGATAATAGTGCACTGTTCTGGTGACACTGAATGCGTGAGAGTCGTAGTCGTATATCATTCTGTACTCATACACTGAAATTCTGAAATTTGTCCAACCTTCACTTATCTTATACTAAGATCGTAGAAATCCATGATGTTCAACACACAGTAATAATCAGCACTGAATCCAGTGTCACTAATTGATTCAATAACTGTGTCACAATAATTATTTATCGTACTACATATTTGTAACGGAGCATTTGAAAATACTCAATACACACACATACTGAACTGAGTGCCAATACCCTACTTAGCACTATAATCGCTGATATTATCCTCCGCCTCCTCTCCGAGTCCGCTGTAATATTGCTTCAAAACCCACGACGAATCATCGAGAGACTTTTCGGCTAACTGTTGAAATAACCCTGCATCGACTTGGCCTCCTTCGTTGCAAACCCCCTCTTCACGGGAATCGTACACGTCGTCCTCTATGCGGATCTGTTGACGGCAACGGAAGCAACATTGCGAAGACGGAGGTGGATCAGATGGAACATCGACAGCAGTAGCAACCGCGGTGTTACACAGAGAGCGACATGCTTGCCGGCTCGTGGATACATTGCGGAAACACCCACTGAAAACAAACACGAACAGAAAAGTACACCCCAGGATTGCTACCTCAACAGAACCCAACTCCACCCTCACCTCGAAACTCAACATATTCGCAGAGCAATCAAAAACAGTAACGAAGACTCAAACAGTCGAAGACGGACCTTTACTGAAGAAGAGGAACCCCTAATACAAACTATATATCTGCCTGACTAACTCGAATATTCCAAGTAGAGTGACCACGAAGTTTCAATCTATGTCGTATTGCTTGCTCAGCCTTGGTCAAAGTCTACGGGCGACAGGGGGACCTGAACGCTCTAGGAAGTCTTTTCTCCTACCCAATTTGAACCCCAATCCGTCATTTACAGTGAAAAAAACGGGTTCTCCAACTAACGGATGCACTGTTCCATCTCGCCTCTCTGCTTTCATTCTCCTCAAGCGCCCGAGTGTCAAGTTGAACTCAGCAACAAGGTGCTCCATCAGGAAGGAATCCCCATTAACCTCCTCCGACAACAGCGTCACTTGCTGATACAAAGTGTTAGGCAGATCCTCTGTTCGACACCTTTGAGGGGTTTGATTTGGTGTAACGGGTACGGAGGCAGAATCCCCGGATGGTGTGAAATGGCACTGCGACTCTACATGAGTTTGTCGACGAGGGGTCAGTAGCTGTTGTAGGCCTCCGTTCACCGTCCCAGCCATTCTTCCGCAATATCGTGCAATAGTTCCTTCAGCAAGGTCTGGGTTCATCATGGTAAGGACCTTCACATGATGTTTGCACATGTTACCCCGTTGTGCCCAAACGCAGTTACACACTCCCCACTCCGAGTCAGGGTTATGTACTGTGTAACGTAGATGCCGATGCTCAGTCGATGTTACCAAAGCGAATCCACCCTCTACCTCCGGCAGTGTCACGTCAGTATCCGGTATTTGTCTGGCTTTAAGAATAGATTCAACTGTGATGTCTTGGAGTTTCTTATTGTCCACGAACCCATTCTCCTTGCGAAGGTCCTTGAACCAATAGTGGTCGAGCACATCCTCGGTTAGTGCAGTGATGCACCAATCCACTCTTCGTCCGGTCATCCTACTCCTCTCCGACCGTAATATGGACTTTGCAAAGCCGTGATAACCCTCAATTGCAGCATTTGTGTCCTGACCGCAGTACTTAAGGTTCCTGAATCCCACTACCCACATGTGGGCCTTTTCGATCCAATACTCCTTCATGTATTCCCAGAACTCCAATTCCTGAGGATATTTTCTCTGTAATTCTTCAATGCGTGACTTTGCCCATTCTTGTCCCTCCAGTCCAGGTCGAGAACTTCTGTCATACATCATTCCACCGAGCTCTTTCATAATAGCTGCTCTTCTTGCATGATCAGCTATTTTATAACATGAATTTTTCTGCCACGCCCTTCTCACATGCCAAAGACATAGGAAAATCGAAGTTTCTGGCCATACCTCGCTGCAGGCAGTGTCACGATACGGAATTAAGGATACATAACCGCAAGGCACAAATGAGATCAGAATGAACATGTGCGAAAGGAGTTCTTGTTTCGATATAACACTTCGTGACACTGACGCGGTACCCGTGACATTCCGATGGCAGGAGGTCAGGTTTTTTATCACGGAGCAGTAAATAGTTGTAATGCAGTTGTGTTATAGAAATGTGCGACATTGTGGGTCAGAGATGTAGGAAAGGGTTGACTCACTTTATCGCATTGATTTCCCCTTGTGCGCAGTCCACAATGAACGCAGCCGGTTTCCAATCTGGCTTATCTCCCACCATTCGTTCATTCAGTGCTCTCATCCAGGGAGTGAGGTCCGCTTCAGCACACTTTGACGTGAGGATGAATGCCACCGGGATTCCATTGTGCCATTCGTTGAAGACCATGAGTGTGTACAGTGGGAACTATGTCAAACAAACAATCCCGTTCAGCCGGAGATCAGTAAAAGAAGTACCGTAAAACAGTTCACCCAGATTACAGTCACCCGTCTAAGCTTCATTGTCCGCGAATTCAGCACAACTCTCACGATTCACATAGTGGGTAACAGAATGCTGACCTTTCTCTCGTTCGTTCCGAACGTGGCGTCTACTGAAATTCCGCTTCGATGGCCATGCTGCAACATCATCTCTCGCTGCCACTCCGTTTGTATTCCAATTGTGAAAGGCATGTTCGAACCAGTGAGTTCTCCGGGAACTGTAACGGGCTTCTCTTTATTTGATTCGGTGTAGTAGAACACATTCTTCGGATTTCTTTCTACCCACATACGGACACTCTGAGCATCGTTTTTGTGCAACATGTAAGTCTCTTGGGCCAACTTACCTGAGATATTGCGAATGTCCTTTGTCGTGAGAAACAAGTCCCGCGTGATGTCCTTCCCTTCCGCCTTATACTGCTTAAGCAGGTCAATATGCTTCCTCATGATCTGGTTGGGAGAGTCTCTACGCCGCAAACAGTCTTCGACAAACGACCTAATCTCAGGAGACAGATGGGCTGAAAACGCGCTCCGATCTCCGATCTTCATACCTCCATGTACTATTAAACCGTCCTGGTTTATGTGCTTCTCCTGAATAATACAAACCTCCGAAACGTGCGGTAAATAAAGGAGCCGCTTCACTGTGAATTGTGCTTGGCAGCCCCTCTTGATTGAGTTCCCCCATTTCTTCTTCGAGTCCCGTTTGATCTTTGGTCGTGGAACCGAGGTGCCGGTCTTCTTTTTTTGATCTGGAAATTCCGCATCCGGAACATCTTCAGCAGGGTCCACGACTTCCCCCGGTCCTCCATTGCCGTCCCCCCCCGATTCCGGTGTCACGGACGCAACAATCTCTTCCCTGAGTGCGTCTGCAGTGTCACAGAGTACTGATAGCAGTGGTGGTAGACCGTGGCAGACGCCTGTACAATCGACTACGGAGGGACTGTCTGGAATTGGTAGAGCGGACTGTGCAATAGGTGGCAGAGATAATTGTTCCACAGTACAGCACCCACCTGACAACCCGTTCTGGGAACCATGGTCGTGACACTGATGCCTGTCTGTCTGTGTCACAGGAGTCTGCTTTTTTTTCCGGGGAGCATATTTCCGAGTTGGAGTTTTAGACAACTTTCCAGTAAGGGGAAGTAATGCTTCGCAATGTTCCGCAATTCCATGTAGAGCAGAAGGGAACTGGGGCTCCCCGGATTGAGAATGCACTGAAGCAGCGTCAGTGCTAGCAGTAGGAGGTGCAGAAGGCAAGGAATCCCCTACAGCTCCCTGCAGAAGGTCTAGAAATCCCTTCTTTTTCCTCGGTGCTCTCTTCTTCGGCGGTGCGACATCCGTTACACAGCCAGAGTCCGACGTAGCAGGGCATTCGGAACTAGCGACTGCCTTCCCTTTTGCGCGTGACACTCTCTTCCTAGGTTTTATCGGATGTGTCCCCTCGACGGTGACACTGGTCCCATCTGAGATTGGTGCACTCTTCTTCCTACTAGGCTTCTTCTTCGCAGGTACAGAAGAGGTATTGCTGTGGTCGTCGTCCACTGGCAACGCATTGAGGTCCGGAATGTCACGTACATTAGCAGTTCCAGCAGAGCCCTCACATGCCACTGCAGACAGAGTTTGTCCCTTCGCCTTCCTAGGACGTCGCCTCTTCGGAGAAGGAACCGGGTCCTCTACCATGCAGTCCATTGCATCCGTGACAGGTGTCTTCGACTTGAATTTGCGTCTCGGCTTTCTTCCCGGTGAACTCTTAGTCCTTTTCGCTCTAGCTTTCCGGGTCGGGGCGAGTGTGCTGCCCTCAGGAACACAGTCGGGAACCCTAATTTTTTTTTTTGGCTTGGGGAGGAGGTCCTCAGATATTGGCTTCACAATATGTGAAAAATCCTTTGGTCCGTATTCGCATCTGAACCTGTGAATGCAACAATAGTATTAGAACATCCGCACAGAAACTGCTAATATACGAAGCTGAGAAATTGAACCGTGACAGTGAGGGAGGTACCTGGTGAATTCCATTGAAGTTTTGTGTCCATCTCGACTTATATTGGGCTTACGGTTCTCCTTGTTAGCACGGAATTTGCACTGAGCACCTTCTCGACCACACTGCATACCTTCAATGAAGTCCCGAATTCTATCAGTTGGAACATAGCATTGTTGAACTACGTGAGATTTCTTGTGCTCACCTCGTGGGGGACGATATTCAAGCTCCCAGCTGAGATCGCGCGGTCCGAAAATGCCTACAGGAGGGTATTGAACGCGGTCCTCGATTGCCTGTAATAAGAGTTTCTGGTTGTCAATGCCACAGGGATCTACATCTGACCTAACACCATCGACATCCATTGCACCTGGTAACACTGCGTCAATGCCCTCCTGGCCGCCCATCGAGAGCACGATGTTATAGTCCACAGACGTAGACCGACCCGGATCCTAGAAGCCTAAACCGAGTACTGGGATTTCTGTGGTATCACAGAAACCCTACAGAGGAACCGTAGTGACATTGATCATCTGCAGAAACGGCCTACATCTCGTGAATACCAAACGACCCCACAAACATTACAATGACAATGCATTCCCAGTATCAGAGAAGAAGAATACGTCGACAAAGAGAAACGATCGAAGCCATCAGTCGACAACCGAGGAGTCGCGAAGCGAATACGAAAACACTGGAAACCTAGACACTGGAAACCCTAGTCGGGACTAGTTGGGCGAGGCGGGTTTATGACGTCATTGTGACGTCATATTTTTTGGGCTCACGGTCAGATCGGCGGTTCCAGTGTCTCAGGGTCAGCCAGTGTTTTGTGTCACAGGCGCCTCGACGGGCGGAGTGTCTCCGAGCTCGTAGTGTCACACGTGAGGTGGATTTTACCGGATTCGCGAATTACCGGAACCGCCGGATCGAGGAAAACGCAGGTGGCCACCGTGGCGGGCCACAGCGCACGACGCGACGGGGCCCACCATTCCTACATGCGAAATAGCGTTCTCCTGCAGTAGATGGCCAGTTCGTGGTCAGCTTGATCATGCTTTAGAAAAGTAAGAATTTCCTCAGGCACTTTGGTCTTATTGTGACTTTGTCCTTTTTCCTTGAAGTAAAGTCACCCTTGATATAAAAAAAAAATACAAGATAGATGTGTAATGTTATTAGATCTTGCATGCGTAGTTTCCAGCATGCCACCTGGGTCATTGAACCAAGACCAGCAAGAAATTGAGTGTGGTACTGTGGTACTGTCCTGCAATGAATCAAAAGATCATGGTTCAGTGACCAGTCTCAATTGAGGGGGCTTTCAGGCATTTTTATTTGAATACAAAGGAGGTCCCAAACCACGAGAGATTGAGTTTCAGATAAGTTAGAACGTGCAGCCAGATCCATCCGCTTCATTCAATGACATCCACGGCCCCACCAACCGATCAATTGGTATCTTAGAAGTTGACTCCCGAACAACATCAAGGCCCAATTGTTTGATCCCTGTACAGCAACTTCTAACTTACATAAGTTAATCACATATTGCTGGAGCCTGGGAGAGGGCCGGGACTCCGGAGCCCCACCAGAGCAATCTTTAAAAAGGGAATGCCACCCAATGGAAGGCACACCCAAGACTAATATCTCCAAAGATCTCCATCAGGACATCCCACATTAATCTAGGAAACCTGATTGTGTGTTGGAATCTCAGCAGTTATGATGCATATGAGTTCATGCCACACATGCAAGGGCTAGCATCTGCTCCCTGCCATATACCTACACTTGTATATATTTTTATCATTCTTATTATTTTCTTTTAAAATTGAATGAAAAGAAAATCCATTATCAAGTTCACGATGAAGAAGAATTCTATCATCGTACTATAGCAAATTCGTCCAAAAATAATTCTTGAAGATAAAAAACATAAAAACTTGAAAATTATGAAGAAGAATAAATAGAATAAATAATTCTTCGTAACATTTTGTTATTTCTAAGCCATTTAATGACATTTTTATTCATTTTTTTGCTAAAAAACAAAAAACGAGAAATTCAATCTATGATAGGCAAAGATTTTTTACAGAAAAAATAAATACTTGTTTGCTAGGTGGCGAACCTACTATGGTATTATGGTAACCTTTTTAAAGGAGCAAGTATAAACTGAGTGTTTCATTGGTCAAGTACCTTTTATCAATGTCTATAGGATAAGACAAAGAGAACATGACTATTGCCGTCTCGATAAAAGATAGGAACTATGAAATGCAATATATAAAAACAAACAAGTAGAAGGGAATAAAAGATGGGTGGAATACATATGGACTTTGTAGAACTCCTTTTGCAAAGTCATGAATTTAGAATTATTGGTTGAAATGAATGTGTCTCATAAAATTGGTTCGGGATCAAAATCCCATAGACTTGTTTGAGCAGTCATGTGATATATAATGGCTTGGTACTCTTGGTGAAAAATCAAAAGGCAAGAAACAAAAAAGTTGAATCAATCAATATGACCACCAATAATTCTAATAATAGCATTGATTGATGCATGTACTTAGTATAACAAGATGTAACAATGGATTCTCTTCCTACTTAAACCCTAAAGTACCTCGGGACCATATTATGGTTGCACCTATTTCGGATAGGCTATTTCAAGCTCCAATTTTTTTGGAATATACCACTCTCTACACGTATTTTTTACAAGGGATTTTTCAATAAAATCATTTTTGAAGAAATCAAAATTGCAATGCAAAATTTATATTCTTTAAAAAGATTTAACTTAAATTTGGGCATCCCACATCAACTCACAATTTAGCATAGTTTTGCCTAAGTTGCATGTCAAACACAAGGCCAAAGAGGGTCACACTATAATTTTGAAGTATGGGCACATTCAACATAATGGATCCAAGATTTTCTCAATTTCATCAACAAAACGTAGAGATTTTTTTTCTCTCTTATTAGAAATGGAAATATGAAAATAGGAGATGCTGATTTTTTCTTTTAAAATAATTCAGCTAAATTTTTTGGTTTATCACATTCATTTGTGAGCAATAGTTATCCACATGCCAATCTCATCCATGGAAATATTTCAACCTAATTTTATCTCAAATCCAATTCTAACTTCATCCTAATTTCATCTTAATTTTATCCATTTTTCATCTATATGTGGTTTTCATGTGCCTACAAATTTCCAACTACGATGACATAGAAGCGAGTCTTTGTGGAGTGTTAGAAAGGTTCTAAAAAGGTTCTAGAAGGGTGCGACCTCGGAAGCACCGACATGCAACTCCCGAGTGTTTTAGACTGGAGTAGAGTAGAACAATAAGTAAGTCACAGTTAATCCCTCTCTGTCATTGCCTTGTGGGCTTTGGAGTTAAAGCCCTTGAGGCAATAAATAAGAGCAGCTTGAAGAAGGCTACACACTTTCATTTTCATTTTTGCCTTTGGTCTGAGCTCTATAACACATTATCAACACTGCTCTTGCTTAGAGCTGCTTTATGCTTTGATTTGCTTTATGTTTTTCATTTTTTTCTCCAAAAGTTTCATGGTCTCGATGGATTCTACTTCTATTGAGAGTTGAACATCGCACCTCTTCTCTGTTAAGGTTTGGTCCAGCCACCCACGCCATTGCTGATTCGAACTTTTTCAAGCCCCCACTTCTAGAGCGGCCATGAGGAGCTTCAGCTTCCCCCCCAAGCAGACCGCGACGTAGGAGATTTCAGCCGCAGCCAAGAGTGATTTGTCTCCCCCTTCACATTAGGGAAAAATGGGGTCTCCAACGGGCCTCGTAAGACAACCCGAAGGTAGGTGAACTGCTGCCCGCTGACACCTCTCTGCGAAATCTCATTGGTGGATATCCTGCCCGCTGACAACAAAATTTGCCCCGCTGACAACATAATCCGATACTGTCCAATGGGGTGACAGCAGTGGGCACACACTCGTTGACAGTGTCATTACTGCTCGTATTGTCCAATGGGATGACAGCAGTGATTGGCTGCAAGCGATTGGCTGGACCCCCCAAACGCCAATTTGACAACCTGCTGGCACCATTGGTGCCAGCAGGTAAAGTGCACGGGCATGGCCAAATTTTGAAGCACGGATTCCGATCAAAGGCCTGTTGGAGACCCCATTTTTCCCCTAATGTAGTTTTTAATTTACAGCTTTGGTCTTTTCACTTTTTGATATACAGCTTTGGTCTTTCCAGCTTTTAATTTACAGTTTTGGTCATCTAAGTTTTGGTTTTTGAGTTTTATTTCTAGAGGTTGATTTCTATCTTCCCCTAGGTAACATCGGAACTCACTAACCGTGCAACAAAGGTTTTTGTCACCCCGCAGTTCGTCGTCCATGTTTAGAAGTTGGAGCCGCCAAGTGAGACTACTGCGTGACACCGCCGGTACTTACAAGCATCGAGCAGTTCGGATGGCCGTGCCCCTCCCAAGAATTAAAAAGATTCCGAGTGGGTCAGCTCTTAAGGAGCTCTTTCCTTCGTCATGGCTAAGACCAAAGCCAAGATTAAGACTCTCTTGTTCGACCCTTTGGCGACTGATGGCAGTGATTTTTTGGAATGGTCTAATCAAATGACTACCTTCCTATGTGCAGAGGAATTGGATGGAGCTTTGAACGCCTAGACAACGGCTACGCTTCCAACTTCTTGGAAGTATCAAACTTTGATGATCATCCGATGTCACATCGACGCATCATTGCGATCATAATACATTCAAATCAACGATCCAACGGAGCTATAGAAGCAATTGCAAACTCGTTTCCGACATGAGAAGACTCTCTTTTTGCTACAGGCATGCACTGATTGGTATAGGTTGCGTGTGATTGATATTCTTAACTTGAAGGCTTATGATGCAAAGATGCATCGCATTCTTGCATAACTTCGTCCATGTGGGGATGTGATCACCAAGGAGCAGCTTATTGAGAAAGTACTCTCAACCTTTCCTCTTGTTAATGTTGTTCTTGCTCAATAATATGACACTATGAATTATAAGTGTCATTCTGACCTCATGGCTCATTTGTATGAAGTTGAAAAGAAGCACTTAATTTTGTTGAAGAATACGGAGGAACGACCGGTCCGGAAGATTCGTTCCACTCAAAACCCCACAACTCCAAAACCATCAACTGTTTTTGCGAAGAAGGAGCCAGAACATGAGGCTTACAACACTGAAGCAGCCAAATGTCAACCCGAGGTACAAGAGGTCGTGGCAGAGGGCATGATGGTCAATATTCCTGAAGAAGAGAAGAACACCAATATCAATCCAATCAATGCTACCACAATGACGGTCGAAACTATGCCACGTATCACAACAACCATGAATGTCATCAGCGCTATTAGAGTAAGTTTAGTCAGTCGCCTAGAACCAATTCCATTAGAGAAACATGTCATTGATGTGGAAGGCTCGATCATTTTGCTAGAGGATGTCGTACTCCCAAGTACTTTATTCAAATCTATAGGAGAGAAGTGCACACTCTCGATGCACCTTCTTTCAATGACATCAAAAATTATATGATCTATCTGTCTAACATAAGGTCACGGTCTGACATAGCACTTCTAGATAGCGCATCTAGTCATTTTATTTTTCAAGATCTTCAGTTCTTTGAGCCTAATTGCTTGGATGGACCCTGGCAAGAGTCTAATATTATTACCATTGCTGGAAGCCGGAACTTTAAGTTCCAAGAGAAGCAAAACCACTGTATTGCTCGGGAGATTCCCTCTCAAGTATGAAAGAGCCATGAATGCTCCAGCTGCACCCGGTAGTCTGATCAGCTATCGGAACTTGCATGCATATGGGATCCACGCCTTCATCCAAGGGGAACACGATTGCTTGCTATGGATCTGCTTGAGTTCTATAAAGGAGCGCACTTGCTTGCTATGGTACAAGAAGGTGCTACATGACTTTATGAAGTACTAATTTCCGCTGCTCCAATCAGTCCAACTCCCTAGCCTAGGAAATTCAGTGGCCTCAAGCTCTGAAAAGCGCTCTATGGAATTAAGATAGTGGGAAGAGCGTGGTATCATTACCTTCGATGCTTTCTCACAGCTCACAGGTTCACTTGTCACACAACCCTTCCTTTCTTCTTTATACTTCGTAAGGATATTGGTTATGTTATCTTGCCAGTGTATATTGGTCGGACTAGCTTCTGTTTAGGCTTGCCAAGTTCATCTCCGGCGGGAGCATTCTTCTTCATCATGAGACTTATGTGAAGAAATTGAAGCTCTTCAACATGGCAAATTCCAACCCCATCTCAATACCAATGATTGGCCGAAGCAAGATTAAAGAGGTTCGTTATCGACTTTGTGAAGAGGAAGAGGAAGAAGTTGATAAGCAGCGTTAGGCCACCGCGGTTGGAGCTTTGATTCACCTTGCCACTTATACAAGATCCAACATAGCATTTGACCAATTTTAGAGGACATACTCGTTTTTCACTCAAGAGTTTTCTCAACTGGGGTTTTTCCTCAAACGTGAGTTTTTAGTGAGGTGCTCTTAGGTCGAAGAGGAGTGTTAGAAAGGTTCTAAAAAGGTTCTAGAAGGGTGCGACCTTGGAAGCACCGACATTCAACTCTCGGGTGTCTTAGATTGGAGTAGAGTAGAACAATAAGTAAGTCACAGTTAATCCCTCTATGTCATCGCCTTGAGGGCTTTAGAGTTAACGCCCTTGAGGCAATAAATAAGAGCAACTTGAAGAAGGCTACACACTTTCATTTTCATTTTTGTCTTTGGTATGAGCTCTGTAACATGTACTAACCACAAATCAACATAACCCTTGAATTTAATCAAGATTAATTAAATTCCAATATTGTCCATTAATCCAAATTTTACTCCAATTGAGCAAAAAAATTTAGAAGATATTTTTCTCACGGAAAGGAACATATCTATTGTTTCAATTTTCAATATGATATGAAAGAGGTTATCCTTTTTGGTGTCTCAATTAGAGAAGTGGAAGGGAATTTCAACACACCCTCAATGACCAAAATGAGGATTTTTCACCTTTTCCAAGCAAGGATGGGGCTCAAGCTTGGTAAACATAAACTTGGATTCCATACATATAAGGATAAATGACTCTCTATAGATCAAATATCTTTACAAATCAAAAAATTTGGGCAATTGGAAAATTATAAGATTCAAAGTTACTATTAATTTACAAAATCACAATATTTGGGGAGTAATAAAAAAATTAATTCTGACTTTGAACCTTATAATCTTCCAATTTGTATGATAAAAAACTCTCTAATTTGGTATATACTTTTGTATACAAAGTAGATATAAGCTCCTACAATTGAAAATTTCATGAAGTTACAAATTTTGGAAATAAATAGGCCACTACCAATAGAAGTTTATTTTTGATAGGTTTTACTTCAAAAACACTGAGGAATTTTATGTTGATAGCTATGACTATTCTCTATGGTGTTTCAATGCTTTTGGGGTGAGTCATATCGCAGAAGTGATAGTTGATTATTTTCTAAATGTCTTTTGTATAATCTAATAGACATAGCGTTATGGATAGCAATGGTATTGGTATTTAATTTAAATGATATCTTAGGTGTGTAATCATAGAACATGGGTGGAAGCTTGAGCACCAATTGTAATTACAAAGAACAAACTTTCCAAGAAATTTGATCTTTTGATTTTATTTGGTAAAAGTAAATATTTTCTAATTTCAAAATAACTTAATGAGAGGATAAGTTGTTTTAATAATATATGACTTCAATAAATTGTAAAGTGGAGTGAATGTGGTTGTGCTGAAGGTTGATTTTGATATGAAAGTCCAAAGGCACAAAATATTTCTCTTAGAAAAGTTCCATTAAAGTGGCATCTATAGTCTAAGCATGTACTCAGCATCAACTAAGGAGGATTTGTATGTTTTTGCAGAGATGCTATTGAAGTGTCCAACATTCAGTAGAACATGGCTACCATTTTGAAAAGCCTCTACACATTTTGAAATGCTATGCTCTTTTAAGCCATTCTTCTTCAACAACGGGAAGCTCCATTCTTTTTGTCATATCCCTTTACTACCCTTAAGATCTTTCTATACAAATAACTAACATCACTGTCTTTGAAATTATTAAAGAAAATAACTTAGTCCATAATGAAATTCTTTTATTCTAAGAAGATTCAAATTTTCTCACCTTTGGACCACGTAGATTCAAATTTCAAAAGAAAAATAATCTATCAAAAAAATAAATTAAAAATAAGTCTTAACAACAATATGAATACATGTTCATTGTACATTTTTTTACAATGCTACATCTTTTTGTTACTTCTAAAATTTGGTGTTCAAAGAAATAGCGTCTTCTACGCGATAGAAGGATAGAAATAAGTTCTTATATGGTGTACAAACTTGGCACTAACAGAAGTAAAATCATGTTGACATGTTTGGATTGAATTTATAAAAAAAAATTAAAAAATGTTTCAAACTTCAAATCATATAATATTCTATTCTGTAGTCATGACTATGGGAATGGAAATGCAATAAAGATATTTTTTGGGTATTTCAATCTTTGTTTTGAAAACCCTGATTTTGAAGTGTTTTGAAATATAAATTATCAAGAAATTTTAGAGACTAGTTATGTGCTTTAATAATTCATAATTTTTTCATATCAGCTTTAAATATTTTATAAATTATCTTAAATATGAAAATTGTACTTACTCTAATCAAAGTAGATAAGTAGATTTTTACATTCTATTTATGGGGAATAGAAAATTTGAGGTCAGATATATTTCATCACAAAGTATAATGCACTAGAATTGTTTTGATACCAAATTAATAATTGATGTTGCATATTAGACATGTTTGCAGGAAAAGAAAGTTGGAAAGTGTGAAATAGAAGAAATATACAAATGTGCATGATGTAAAAAAATTCAACATTATTCCATCTTGTCTTACATCCCATCCTACACCTCAAATAAGGTAGGAACACCTTAAATCGCCAAGTACCTAATTTTACTTCTATAATTTCACCTCAAAATGATTGGAAGTGAAGCTAAATGTGGCCACAACTTCACTAGAACCAATGAGATGGAAGCATTGACAAGTTTTGCCTAGGTGTTTTGTCTCTTTCTTTTGGTTAAGTCTACAATTTTCATTAAGTGACTACAACACCTTCACATCAAAAATTTGTGTAAAACTGCTCATGTGTCCAAAAATATTCATTCTCAGACCCAACACTTCGTCTCCAATTTGCTAACACATTCATGGATTCACATCATGCTCTTTGTACTCCCCGGTTACCAATTCCCTTATTTTGTAGGTTTAAGGTGTTACTATCTTAACCATACCTTCCTTCAAAAACTCTCACCGAACCGGAGCAATCTCCACCATAGTGTAAGGTAGATGGTGCTTGAACCGTGCACTTAAGGTATTTGAACAACTTAAATCAAGCATAAGTAATTGCAAAAATTTCACATACTTGCAAGAATTAGCGGATTCATTTGGCAGCGTTCACATGAGCATATCATACCACCGGGAGGGAGCACAATAAAGTGGACCAAAAAAGTGCTTAGCTATTTGTCAATTTCAGCCCTTTTGCAAGAATTGCACAAAAGTGATGGAAAGATGTAATCAAATTCATTTTTTTTTTGATTATATAGATTCTCAACTTGTTTCTCTACAACTTAGGAAGGTTTCGTGCAAAGTGGACACTTTAAAGTTATTGTATGAGGGCTTTGAATCCAAGCAAAGTGAATGCAGTCATTTGAAAAATTGTCTAGAGAAGAACCAAAAACCATCTAAAAATCACTTTTGATGGAGTGGTGCCCTCTCTATGTTTGAGAGGTGTTTTAAAATAGTCAATCCATATGCTTATTAATTGGTTTAGGATTCCGTAAGTACCGTAAGGATGTTTTTAAGATGGTCACTTCTGCGGTACTTTTTGTGAGTTTTTTTCACCAAACCTTGTTTTTCAAATTGAAAAAAACATCCTCTAAAGACAATAGATGGCACTAAACGAAGAAATTAAGACTTTGGAAAAGTTCGTTTTCATGATTTAGAACTAGTAGTCAAAATTTGTTTCAATTGAAGATGTTCTTTTAATGTAGATGCATGTGAGATGACTTATGACACCCTAAAAAGTGATTAAAATGCTCAAATACTACACGAGAATGCTCGAAATCAGCTTTGAGCTATGAATATAGCACACTTCATATTCACTTCTTAGTGATCACATATTGCGCTTTGTGGTCCACTTTATTGTGTTCTTCCCTCACCTCAATTAACCCCTAAAGTTCCGAGGGTATTTTTCATGAAAACTGCCTCAAAACAACCCCTCTTCAAAGCAAGGTGGATTTTGCAAACTTGGGGTCTTTTTTAGTACATCTAACTGTAAGATCTTGTAGCTAACTTCTATGTCTACATGTCAACAAAATCTCACACACTCATTCCTCACCAATTGCAAGATCATAACGTTCAAAGTAGAAAAACAATTTTTTTTCTCTGCAGAGAAAGGGGAAAGCAGAGTTTGAAGGCCCAAAAAACCATTTTTTAAAGTAGATGAGGAATGAGTCTCTCCATATTATTGTTACTAAGGGCCGATTTACACCTAAGGGCCGGGCCAATTTTTCTTGAGGCCAATTGCTTGAAATTTCAGCCTATTTTTTGGTTGGGGCCGGCCTCAAGTCCCCATTATAATAAGATTAGAACAAGGGCCAATTTTCCCTTATGTAATGGCCTTCGGGCCAAGAAGCCGGGCCAATCCAATAAATCTACAAAAACAATCAATTATTCATGATAGACATGAAGTAGCAAAGAAGGATATGGTGGGTGAGATTTGACATAGCTTCCTTCTTCATAGGTGTGAGGTGGTGGGCTCAATACCTCGCGGCTGCGGGAATTGTTGTGATTGGTTGAGGAGAAGTAATTTTTTTGTTGTGAAATATGTTTTTAATTAAATTCTGACATTGGCCCCGAGGCCAAGAGTTGGCCTTCCATTCTTGGTGCACCCAATTCACTGAGCTCGGGCCATGTCAGAACTTGCATTTCTTGATTAAAAAAATTCTGCCACCAAATTGGCCCGAGGACTAGGTGTAAAGGGGTTGGGGCCGATTTTTGCCTCTCGGCCAATCACGATTGAGGATTTCAGCCCTCAAAGGGGCTGAATTGGCCCGGCCCCTAGGTGTAAATCGGCCCTAAGTGACTTAGGTACATGTCCAAAAATATCATATTCAAAAAAGTTGTGGAAGGTTTCCAAAAAAATCATTTTCCGCTAGAAGGTGTGCTGAAATTCACATACAAAGGCCGTTTTTTGACAATAAAATAGCATATGAAAAATTCTTGGATTGAAAATCCGAAGAGCGGAAACATGCTCTACTTTATTTTCTATAAATATATATTTTTATTTTTGAAAAATATCAAAATCTCAATTTTTGGTGGAATTTCAAAGTTTAGTCTTTCGGCAGATTTTTTGCAATTTTGGGCAGTTTTGGGCAGAATTCGCTGCATTCACAGTGGCTTAGAAAATTTCAGCAGCTGCCCAACGAGCAGCGTTTGACACTTAAACCTTCATAACTTTTGATCCCGATGTCGGAATCGGAAAATTAAAATACCCACACGAAGATCTCCGAACGGCCCACCTTCAATAAAAATTTCAGAAAATCCCGATGTAAATTGCATTCATAGGTACATGCCCAAATTCCAAAAAAGCCCAAATGTGGATGATTGTCCTTTAGGGGTTAATGAAAAATGTTCAAAGTGAAATCAACAAAATTCCTCATAGACATGCCCTACTGCCACTATTGACAGTGAAGACCATGGTGAGAAATGGCCATTATGGTATACAAATTCACCCACTTTGTTTTCTACATGCAAGCGCGAGCGTATCCAAATCCACTTATACATGCAACTCTAACTGTATCCTACTTGTGAACAATAAGGTAGGAAAACCAAAAATGGTTAATACCCTCAAAACGTGCAGTAGAGTTGCAGTAAAACAGGGACACGGTGGACTGCAAACGGATAATTTCTACATGATCATCCAAGTTTTGGTGAACCAATCAGGTTATGCCATACAATGTCAATTGTGCTTTTCTTTAGTAGTCTTACGTCTATTTTTCCATTATATTTGTTAACGGTTTTAGAACACTATCACAATTTGTTTAGGAAGAGTCTAGTATACAAGAAGGGGGTTTAACAAACTTCCTACTTTCAGAAATTCTAGATAATTATTTACAATGAATAAAAATACAAAACAAATTGCATTCTTCATCATTTCTCTTCTTCATCTCAAAAAAATTTCACGTAATTTTCTAACTCCATTCCTTCTAGTCGAATCACCTTATTTTCACCGTTTTTTGATTTCTCAACTCTACAAGGTTAGATCTGAGTCTTGCAATGCATGGTTTTTATGCTCAAACCACATGCACAGTTTTAGCAAACACACGGATTTAGCACCGCCTACCCCAAAGCAACCCCTGAGGCTTCTCTCCACCTCATGAGCCTGCGAACTTTAAGTATTCTTCATGAGACTAAAAAACAAACACAAAACGACAAGCAACGCAATAATGTTATTCCACTGCCAAGACAATTCCCGGATCTTCACTTCCCAGCACCTGCAAATTACACCTAACTTATCCATAATCAGATTCAACCAGCTGAATCCTTGCTATTGTCTCCAGAACTCAAACTCCAAAATAAGCAACTCCGGAACACCAAAACCGGAGCTCATCGATAGCCTGGCAGGACAAAACTCCTGTAAACTTGAGCCCCAGTTGGAGCTATCATTCCAGGATGTGCAAAGTGCGGCGTGCCTGGCAACTCCATCACCATCGTATACCCATTTATAAACATCGCAAAAAACATCTACATGTCATCTGGAAGGATAATCGGAGATTCGGAGCCGATGGAATGCCCGAAAAGAGCTGCAATTAGGCTGACTTCCAGGCACTTCCAGGGACTTCCGGGGATTTCCCGGCATTTGGAGGCCATGAGGGTCTAATTATAAGTATTTATCTTGACAACCGTTGGGTTGGGTTGTCGTAGTTTGTTTCGGTGAGGAAAAGAATTCCTTGATTCCGTCTTGTTCTGAGAAGTTGTTGTTGTTTGCCAGGTCGGTCTGTCATTGATGCGTTGTGAAGTCAACCGACGTTCATCGGAGTCACGTAATTGGAGCTAAATTCGCCGGGATTGCTGAGTTTCTAATCGCGGAATGGGATGGTGTACTAGGCCACCGCCGGGCTAGGGGTTGGAGTTCCGAAACTTTCTCAAGTTTCTAAACTTCTCCAACTTCTTCCAACTTCCGCAACTTCCCAGTGGCTGGAAATCCCAATTCTACCGGAGGCTTGGATACAGAAATCTTAATTGAATCTGTGTCATGACTCATGTGATTGATTGTACGCTTTTCTGTATGTACCTGTAAGATGAAGCTGTCTATGAACACTTTAACTAGGGCTGTAACCTTTTTGCAAGTGTTGTGTGAAATATGTAATATTTAAAAATAAATAAAAATAAGGTTTGAAGATTTGTGGAACTAAAATTATAAGTTTTTGATGAAAATTGAGTTAGTTATTAGTTTTTAAAGGGAAGTGGAATGGTGTCATTAGACTAGCATGTTGTTTATATAACCAACACTCATCCATCGTTGATTATTGTGTAAAATAATTAACATAATTATACCTAAATACCACCATAAACTAAACATTTTGGTGTTGGTAATCAATGTTTTTTTTCCTGGCTACTACTCTGAGGCCATAATGCGTTCCTTCCCAAAAATGGTCCAATCCCATGCGACCCCTCCAATAAAAATTAAATAAATAATAAATTTAAAATAAAAAAAAACAAAACAAAACATTGTTGGTAATTGGGTCATTGTAGTGTTGTAAACCATAAACAACCATAAAACCTATTAAACATATTATTAATCAAAAGCATTTATTCATCTTCTAGTTACCACAAGTGTCTTATTCAAGTTGCAATAAAATTTAAGCTTGTAACCACCACTATTGCACTTGTTGTCACCAACGACTTGAATTTGGTGGCTAATGAATGTGTTTATGGCGGTTGTGGATATTTTTTGAAAATGGAGGTCATGGAAAAGTAGTGGTTCTAGGCTGGTTTACATTATTACTAAGATGAATTATTAGCTTCATGTTGTATGCAAGTGTGAGGTTTTTCCTTTCACTACAATTTTATGGCTTACACCTATTTGAAATCAATGTCAAGTAGACAATTTTGGGAATTAGAAATAAAGCATGGTATCATTAGAAAGTATATTTTAATAAAATATTTTTGGTACTAAATTAATAATTGATGTTGCATATTATACATGCCAACAACAAAAGAAACCTATATAAAATGTGAAAAGGAAATAAATGTTCAAATGCACATGAAGTTAAAATTTTGAGATTAGATTTTCGGGAGCCAAACCAAATTCTTTTGGATTCTCCATCCTTTAAAGGGGCGCTGCAACATACCATTTTTTCTTCCCTTATTCAACATCACGACTTAAACAAGTACATGCTTATTTCAAAAGAAGGAAAAAAGGTTAAATTTTCTCTCCTTCACGAAACCAAGCAAAAGAATACCAAATGAGAAAGGAAATAAGTTCACAAAGATAAAAAAGAAGAAGGGGGACAAACAAGTACCAAAGAAAAAAGAAAAAAGAAACTGATAACAAGGTTTATTCATCACACAAACTCATGAATGATGAGACAATGATGCACAATTAATTTTCTCACTCCCTCAAATCGCCATAAGCTGTATATGCCACCATGATTGACAAGACAATTTCATGAAACCTACTCACCTCCTCAGCACACAACCAGTTCTTAATCCCATTGTGTTCTGATCAGTCTTGTCCACTATCTGCATGATGAACACCTCGGAAATGAACATATATCTCACACTAAATTTTGAATTAAAGCTAGACCACCATGATTCCCAATTTCCCAATTGAGTGGTATTGATGCTTGATCCTTAAAGAAATGGTCATCATTAGCCCACTGCAACATCCCATCCGCAGTAAATTACAATTATTCGCACCTCCACAAGATTTGCATGCCGTTTCTCATCATAGTATTAAAATGGGTGAAAAATATAATATCATGAATCATGAGCTTGATGATATTCCTGGTTTTTGTTTCTAGAAATAAGTGTATTTTATTAGCAACCCATTGGCGGTGTTCCTGCCACGTCAAGATGAATATGTAACTCTCCGCCGATTTGCTGCAGGTGCAAATTTAAGGAACCTGTGCAGATGCAGATTAACTCACTTGGGTTACCTCAAAAGTGGGTCCTTGCTGTCTGTTTTTGCCGCTGCCGTAACGGTTCTGGCGTTGCAGTTTCATCTCCTTGCCATTGAATCTTTCAAGAGAATGGATATTTTATTCCGGTGCGAAATACCAGGGCGGACAACAGCATTGCAGGCAGGATCATGGACTCGGTACCTATTCGTCGCCGGGAGTTGAAGAATATACCAGCTGTCATGTTGTCAAAGTTTCGGCTCCCTGGAATGAATCAACTTATTTTAGCTGCATGGTGACCTAGATTGCGGTTTTGCTTATCCTTTCTGAGGTTGGATATTCGGATGGGCCCCAAATTCTCTGTCCATATGGATGGCAGCAGTGTTTTTCTGCAGTTTTTTTTAAGGTCTTGAGATGCCCACCTGGGTTAATTACTCGTGAGTGTCGCTTTTTCGCCATGATGGTCAGTTGTTAAGTATAAAATTTTACCTTTCGTGTGATAGTAGGAGGAAAGTTTCAACAAGTGTTTTTTAACTTGGGTTGAAAGTCGGTGGGAAAAGTGGCACTCTCAAGGAATCATCATCACGGGAAACTATGGGAAGCCCTGATCGAGCAGGACTGGATTGCAGGCGAATCATAATGTTGGCTGTCTTTCATAATGTGGACCAGCGGGTACCTGAACAGACATGTTTGCCATATGTGCTGCAATGAATAGGATTGATCAACTTATCAAGACTTGATAATGGGAAGGACAGTTGCGCAGTGGTGGATCTGGCTTGCTTGTGAACCTGGTCTGAATGCGGGAGGGTTTTGTAACGATGTTGAAGTTAGTGTAGGAATGCAGATGGGATCCGGTTACTCTAAAATTGAAATGACATCACCTTGCAGCAAGGTTGTGGCGACACCATCATCGCAATGAGCCTGCCATAGAAAGCACTGTGTGTTGATGTCAGCATTTGAACATTGGCAGTGATAATGCATCAGAAACGTGAAGAGATAAGGCTTACAATGCCAATCTTCTGCCAGAAAATTACATCAATTGAATTGCTCTGGCCTGCAATGAGAGGTGATCTATGCGACGAGCATCGATTACCAAATCTTTGGAATTATGCACATAAATTGAGGCGATTCACCTAGATGCCAAGGCATGGTTTGTGGACATGGACAGCAGGGTCACTTGCTCAGAGTAACGGCTTGAGTAAATTCTCACCATTCTAGAGACATGCCCTCAGATAGGTCCATATGCAAATGCCTCTCATTTTACAGCATTTCCAGAGTGGAAGTAAAAGTGGCAGAGAATGCAAGATCCCTACATAAGATGCAGAACGAACTTCACATAGCAGAAAATTCTGCAGGGATGTAAACGTGCTTACAAATTTCATTTAGGACTTCTGATCTGCGCTAGTAAAAATCTTGTACGCTCTTGGAAGCTGTGAGCACGTAAAATGGCAATTCGATTTCTTAACAAAGAGTGTCCACATAAGCGTCCTGTTGAGTGCATCAGCATCAGCTTCCAGAGCAACAAGGGAAAGCATGTAGTAGCTCTCCACCATTCTTATCAAGCTCACGAGGCAGGATCGGAGGAGCAACTACGCATGAAGTGCAGAGTCCAACATTCTAAAACCTAGAACTATAACCTCCTTAACTCGAGCTACCGTGGTATGCAGTGAGTGGTACTCACAGAGTAGTGACATAGCAACCTGAAAATTTATCCTTTTTGTGGTGTCTGCATAGTTTGTCACACAATTGAGGTAAAAATCACAAGACAGAGCTACTTCCTCGATCGCCATTGACACTACTTAAGACTCAAATAGAATGGCCGACTTGCCTTTGCAGGTGGCGACACTTCAGGCGAGTTGTAGTACAATCTCTTGTCCCGGTTACAGAGTGAATGTTCTATGAAACCAACGGTTAATAAGCTTGTGGATTAGAGCACAAAGAGGGCACCACGTAAGTAGTGAGAGATAGACTCTTTGATCTTTCTTGCTTTTGAGTAATTAGTGAATAACAGGAGAACTATCTAGAGTTTTAGGCACGCACAGAATTTCAAGGTTTTGAAACATGAACAAATAATTGTACAAGGTGCACATTGCCATCCATACAACAACAAAAGAAGTCCTTGTTTATGGCTTTCTGCACATGGCAAAGCTAACCATGATACAGTTTAAGTCTCTGAATTTCACCAAGACACAGAATGCATCAGGTTAACAATAACTCCTTTCCACTTGCACATAATCGCTGAGACTACCACCTCTTCCAAATTGGATTGCTCAAACTGCTCCCTCAGGTTTGAACATATCATCCAAGGTAAATACAGAAGCCAAGCTAATCATCGCTTCTGTGGCTCTGTGATTGTCACACAATGAAGTATCAGCTTCGTCTTCACTCTTTGTTCCATCTTGAAAAGGGTTGGGATTACCGAACCAACACACTACTTCCTGTAAACTGAAATTGGTCTCTGTTATTCACATCAAAGGCCTTGTTTGCTTTCCCATCCAGAACTTCACGCAATATCCAGAACTTGTTTGTTTGTTAGCCTGTATCATGTCGAATTAAATGCAGAATGGTTGTTCAGCTGGATAAACAACACCTTCAAGAATCGATTAATGATCATCTGTAAGCTCAGAACTCGCAGCAAGGCTAGCGAGAATCGCCGCTAGAATTTTCATGTCCACTGTTGCACCATGGTCTTACTTGCCGTGGTTGGAAACTTGGATGTGATCAAAATAATTGGTACGGAATCTTCCATTTACCGAAGCTCTAGAAATCTGTGAGGTGGATATAAAGTTCACTACTGTACTCGTGAATACACCAGAATGCAAGCAAATCTCCGCAGTGCTTGGAGGAGAGAAGCAATAACTGCTGCTGACTTCACAGATTTTCTGGTGACATGAGAGTACGAATCACAAGAGAATGACAGTACAATAGTAAATAGTATTGAACAACTCTATACTTGCTACCAAATACGCTGTTATATACTTGCTACCAAATACGCTGTTATATACTTGCTACCAAATACGCTGTTATATACTTGCGGAACACGCTGCCGCTTGAGAGCCGACGTGGGCTCCTAGCACATGCAACATGATTTTGGGAAGAACTAGAACGTATTAACAAGACAGAGTATATGCCATACTCACAGACAGGAAACGCTTTTACCCAACACACAACGAAACGCTTTTATTAATATGAAGATACACTGCTTCAAAAGCTACATGAATTCTTGGTGCATTGTGCTAACACACTATCCTCAACAGACACACACTAGTCTGATGGACAAGGTTTAAGTACAAGTCCAGGATGGCGGCAACAGTTTAAGTGGTTGGGATTCGTATCAAGATTACACAGTTGTAACAGGAATTCGAATACTAACGGGTTCATCTGAAGGTGGCACTATGCATATTTGTACGAATACGTATGCTGTGCATTACAGTTAGTCAATCGTGTGGATAATATATTGCAACACTCCCACTCATGATTGACTCACTGTCCAGGAAGCCGAGAAGTCAGCCACTGCCACAATCACGGAGAGAGTCACATGGGATACTGGTAAGACCAAGTAGTGATGTGAGACGTTGGAATCTGTCTCGAGGCAGAGGCTTCGTGAGGAGGTCAGCAACATTATCGGTAGTTGGGACGTAGGCCACTTGTAGTCGTTGATGTGTGAAATGATCCCGAATAACATGGTACTTAATATCGACGTGCTTTGTCCGTTTATGGAACTCTGGATTTCGCACTAAACGAATCGCTGCTTGATTATCACTTTTGAGAAGAGTTGGAGCTGATTGGGGGTAACCGAGATAAGCCATGAGCTGCCTCATCCACACAATCTCCTCGGAAGCCAAATGCGCAGCTATATACTCAGCTTCCGTTGTCGATGCTGCAGTGGAACCCTGCTTACGGCTGCCCCATGCAATAGGGCCGCCGTTAAGCATAATGACGAATCCTGATCTGGATTTTCGATCGTCCAAGTCACCTCTATAATCTGCATCGCAGTAAGCGTGCAAGATATTAGAATCACTATTTGCTGAATATGTGATCCGTAAGTCGGGGGTGCCGTTAAGATATTTCAGGATGCGCTTTGCTCCCGAGATATGACTGATCTTGGGATTTCTCGTAAACTTTGAAGCATGTCCTGTTGCATATGAAATATCGATGCGGCTTCCTTGACTTGCGAAGTTAAGACCTCCAAGGATTTCAGCATATGGAAAAGTAGGATCCGTGGCTTCGTCTATTAAAGACATGAAGTTCAGCGATACATGTGGATCAGCAGGAATAGAGAAAGGCGCACAGGTGGTGAAATTGTATTCAGCCAACTTGCGTTGAATATATCGACGTTGGTCGATCTGCAAGGAGCGCTGACTTCTGTTTCTGGAAATGTGTAATCCGACATACACTTCCGCATCTCCAGTGGTGATTTTAAAAATGCCTTGCATGGAAAGAATGACAGCATTGATGCGGCCTTGGTCTCGACATGCAATAATCCCATCATCCACGAACAGGGCAAGTATGAGTTTCTCATCGTCGAGACTGATATAGACACATGGATCCGCTTTGCTGGGCACAAGGTTGTGTGTCACCAGAAAATCATGGAACCGTTTGTTCCAAACCCTTGATGCCTGTTTGAGACCGTAGAGGGATTTTTGAAGCTTACATACCATCTGAGGAGAACTTAAATCAATGAAACCCTTGGGTTGAGCCATGTAGAGCTCCTCATTAATTTCCCCATAGAGAAAAGCCGTTTCAACATCAAATTGAACGAGGTTCATGTCCTCTGCAGCAGTGATGGAGAGAATAGTATGTATTGAGTCAAACTTCACAACGGGTGAAAATGTGTCAAAATAATCAACTCCCTCTCGTTGTGAAAACCCCTTGGCCACCAGTCGCGCTTTGAACCTGCTTACAATGCCATCTGATGCCGTCTTGATACGGTAAACCCATTTGTTTTGTATTGCCCTCCGACCAAATGGGAGATCAGTAAGTGCCCAGGTCGCGTTGCTCACTAGTGAGTTATATTCCTGTTCCATTGCCGTTATCCACTGTTGAGATTCTGGTGACTGTACAGCTTCTTGGTATGTCTGAGGCTCTACAGGAAGAATTGAACCAGGCTGATGTTGATGCGTCATTCCAGCATATGCACCATATTTGAGTGGACTTACCCAGTCGCCAAAATGCTGAGGAGGATTTCGCTGACGTGGTGGAAGAGTGGAAACATGAGTTTCAACGTCAACATGTGTCTGTGGTGTCATGTCGTCAAGATCGATGTGCAGATCAACATGTGACTCACCAATGTCATGAACTGTGATTATGGCTGTTATCTCCCACTGTTTCATGCGGGTCCATGCATGCATCGACAGGATCAGCCACAGGTTCCGGTGTTACTGCAGAGAGGAGCTGAAATTCTGTATCACTGGATGTGATATTTTGCCATTGTGCAAGCGTTGTATCAAGGTGATTGCGAGGACCACCAAAGATCTCCTCAAGTTGCTCAAGATTAGGTTCAGTTTGCTCATGTTCAGGCTCTGGTTCTTCTTCACTTGGAATGTTAGAGGTGTTCATCGGGACATGTGATAGTGAATCAGTGGGCGCCGGTGGAAGATCTGCTTCTGGTGACGATACAGACGTTGGGTCGATAAAAACAAGAGCTAACGGTGCTGCTGGTTGTGCGGGTACTTGCTCATGAAGTGGTTCGTCCACTGGTCCAACGAGAATGTGGTGCACTGGTGGTGGTGGTAAATATTGATCGATTGGCAGCAGAGAGAAAGATGGTGCTGCTCTCTCAACTTGATGTGACCCACCAATGGCGGTGCCGTTCAAGACGCTGCTTTCATCAAACAACACGTCTCGAGATTCCACGATCTTCTGAGTATTGTTAACCCAAATCCGATAAGCCTTACTGTATTGACTGTATCCCATGAAAATACCTTTAATGCTCTTGGGAGCAAGTTTTGAGCGCAGCTGTTTAGGAATCAAAATAAAAGCATCCGCTCCAAAGATTCTGATGTGCGATAAACAAGGACGAACATGATACCATCTCTCAAATGGTGTTGCACCATGTAGCATCCGAGAGCCAGTTCTATTGAGGCAGTAAATAGCTGTGTGTAAAGCCTCCCCCCAAAACTTAACGTGGACATTGGCCGAGTAAAGCATGCTTCGCACCGCTTCCATGACAGTTCTATTATCTCGCTCAGCCACACCATTTTGCTCAGGTGTGTACGGTATTGTTAGCTCCTGAGCAATGCCTTTTCGGTGAAGGTAGTCGCGAAAAGCTGAACTGGTGTATTCTGCTCCTCTGTCACTTCGTAGTCTTCTGATATGAGAGTTTGTCTCGCGATGCAATTGATCAGTGAATTCTTTGAAGTGTCGAAGAGCCTCTGATTTTTTTGTCATACAATTGATGACTCGAAATCCAGTGGCATCGTCCTTGAACAGAATAAAGTAACGAGCACCGTTTACAGTAGGTTGGTTCATAGGGCCGCATATGTCTGAATGCACCAAATCTCCTGGAAGAGCAGCCTTGAGTCTTTCGTCGTTGCATGGGAAGCTATGCCTGTGGCTTTTGCCGTAGGCACATCCACTGCAGAATGGTGGCTGGCTGGTTCGTCCAAGAATATTGAAACCATCGACGACGTTGTGGGAAGACATCTGCTTCAGCATATCATAATGGACATGCGCAAGGCGCTTGTGCCACACATCAAGACTCTGTAGGCTCTCTTTCTTTGATGAAACACCGAAACTCCCAACATGCAGTGCAGATATTGAGCCTGGTTGAAGTGGTGTGATACAGAGCTTGTATAACTTGCTAATGAGCACACGGTCATGACAACTTGGCCGTCATGAGTAACAAGTCGACAGGAATGCTTTGATGTAACAGTGTCAACATTTGTTTGGGCAGCACCTTGTGAAGAAAATAAGCTGGTACCAAGCCGTGGTACAAACAACACCTCTTTGAGTGTTGCAAACTCCTCTTGGTCACCAAGATGAACCTTTATATCAATATTACCAACACCAAGAACTTCTAAAGTAATACCTCCAACTCCTTGCACCGTCCTCTTCTCACGAGATATGTCATTGTAAATAGAGAAGAACTTGTCAGTGTTAGTCATGTGATGAGTGCACCCTGAATCCACATACCAGGATGATGAGTCTACTGCGACGCTAGTTGTCATGTATGCGCGATGTGTCTGGGGCTTAGCTGCAGCAGCCGACGGTTTCTGAACTATGGGATCTGGTCGCTCAATAAATTCATGAGATTCGGAAAGATCAGATGGACATTCACGAGCCCAGTGTCCCAGTAAGCCACATTTCCAACAGGGTGTGAGTTTTTTCTTTTCGATGATTTGACGCCGTCGCTCTAAGCGCTGCTCATACGTGAGCTGTGGGCGATTGTCTGAAACGACTGATAACGAGGGGTTGGAATTTCGAGAATCTTGACCATAAGAGGTGGCGTATGCTACAGCTATCTTTTCTTCTTCCCGTTCTTCATTCCTGAGACGAGTCTCATGACGAAGTAAACGGATGGTCAGGTTGTTCAAGGTGCGTGATGCATCTTCAACATTGTCCCATGCTGAGAGGAAAGAACTATATTGAGCGGACGGCAGATTAGCCAGTACCTTGGCGATGAGACTGGCATCTGTAATGGAGTTGTCACCCATATTCATGAGTGAACTCTTTATCACTTCAAGTTTTCCTAAGAAGGAAGCTATGGTGTTAGAGGCATCCATTTTACATTCATAAAATCGTTGTTGTAGGTGATGGACTGATTCATGGGCTGATTGGTCATCGAGAAGCTTAAGCTTATCCCAAATGGCTTTTGATGTGCTACAGTTCATTAAAATTTTGAGAATAGACTCATCCACTGCTTTACAAAAGAGTGAAATGCACTGGTTATCTTTCTTCACCCAATCAACTTGCTGAGAGGGATCAGTGGGCTTGGGTACAGAGCCATCAACTATTCCCATGAGATCTTGTCCCAGCAGAATAGCACGCAGTTGAAATTTCCATAGGTGGAAATTCTGACCATTGTATGCTTTAACACTCCTTGACTCAGCGTTTGCATCCATGATGCAGGAAGTAGCTATTGGAGACAGACACTAAGTCTGCTCAAGAGAAAGGGTTTTGAACGATCAACTTGCTGTGGATACAACACTATCTTAACATATATTTTTTTTAATTTGAGGCTTAACAAGAACTTCTGACTTCACTGTAGGCACAGTGGTTATTACTCATACGGCACTTTTCTAGCTCTCGTTACTGACGTACAGCGATCAAAGGAAACGAGTGTGGGCCCATAACCTTTTGGGAAGAACTAGAACGTATTAACAAGACAGAGTATATGCCATACTCACAGACAGGAAACGCTTTTACCCAACACACAACGAAACGCTTTTATTAATATGAAGATACACTGCTTCAAAAGCTACATGAATTCTTGGTGCATTGTGCTAACACACTATCCTCAACAGACACACACTAGTCTGATGCGACAAGGTTTAAGTACAAGTCCAGGATGGCGGCAACAATTTAAGTGGTTGGGATTCGTATCAAGATTACACAGTTGTAACAGGAATTCGAATACTAACGGGTTCATCTGAAGGTGGCACTATGCATATTTGTACGAATACGTATGCTGTGCATTATAGTTAGTCAATCGTGTGGATAATATATTGCAACGCAGGAGCTGAATTTCGAGGATTGGTTTTGTTGTGTATTTCGCCGATCGGTGGGATTCGGGTTGCTCTCTTCGAACCGCTAGGGTGGGGAAGGGCCCAAGGGGTTGTTTCGAGAGGAAAAAATACGGCAACCACCTAGTTGTTAGACTCTTACAAATAAAGGATAAATTACTCATAATAATGAATTCGTTTATTAAGCAAACCACAACATTATTTCCTCAACATTGCCACTTTTAAAGATTTTACCCAATGTCATCGCTCTTTTTGCGTTGGTCACAATACCAAATTACCTCGACATTCACCGTTCTTCGGTGCACAAATAAAGCCAAAAGACAATGAGGTTGCATTCCTCTCCAATGTGGAAAACAAGGATGTCAATTAAGGTTTAAGCTGTTTATACTGACTCCAAGCCACTTTGCTTGAATGGCAAACTTTTCACATCATTTCCAGTGACTAGGTCAAAATTTGTCACCCATCTCAAGAATGTGAGGAAGAATACAGGGAATCACTGTAGAAAACAGTGTCTGGGGCTTTCTGTCTGCACTCCTACAAAGCAGAGCCTTGCACAGCTATGGCGACCACTTCCGACACCGGCCTGGAGCTTCTCACCGATCGAATGTTACAAATCATCCCATTCTCACCTCTCATGCATAGTTTCAGTCTTTCTCACATCTGGGATTCAGCTTTGCATTAGAAGTTCTGTAAGTTGTTGTTCACTGGCTCATATTGCTGGCTCAAGTAGACAGTACTTGCTGCGGTTCTTAGTGTTTTCCGGTGATCAAGTACGTCTGTCAGAAAATTCTTGAGGTTGAACATTGAGATGTGCTGGTTAAGATTATTAGAGCTGATACGACACATGCATGCGCATCCTATACTATCATGATTCTGCAGACATTTGTCTTGATTTGTCGGTAAGTAGAATGAATCCATGTGGGTGGAGGTTCAGTTTGGGAAGCTCTTGTCCATTAACTTCTTGAGTCTTTGGTTATTCACCAATTCTCACTTCCGCGACAGAGCCCATTTCGTCGGTAGCGTGTAGGCGGATATTTTCTCATTTAGGTCTGACGAATATTTCTGCTCACGTGCAGTTTGTCTTGATTTGGAGGTGTAGTACGTGCAACAGACAACTTTTGAGGAAGATTTTTGTTTCAGTTTGGCGGTAAGCTGAATCCAGAATATGCGGACAAAGGTTCAGTGTTGTGAGGTCATGCTAGATTGACGGTTGCAGAGTGGAATTTGGTCCCAATTATGAACTTTCAAGTAACTAAGTTATCCTTTCCGCTTTAGTTATTGTGACCTTGAACTTGCTGCTTGAGCATGAACAATTTCGTCTTTGTTGAAAGTAAAGAGAACTATAGGGTAGTTGGTAATCGTACCCTTCTTGAGCCTGTATTTGATCTCCGGTTCTCACTTTTGATGTGAAGGCCATTTCTCAAACATGTCGTTGGAATGTTTTCCTTATATTTGGTGGGGTTTCAATAGCAGGTACGTTCTGAAGACGGAAGCTAAACTCCTGAACAATAGTGGGCAACAAAATGGAGCACAAACAACTTACTACAGATGAGCCCTCGTCAGCAAGTAGTTCATATTATTCAACCCTGGAGGAGCTGGATGTGGCATCGTCCTCTGTGTATACTTCAGCTGTTGAAGATGCAAAGGAGTTGACCTCATCTCGATTTTGGACTTCGACTGACTATACAAGCGACATCGATTATGAAGGCTACGTGCGTGTTCTTCCAGGAAAAAATGTCGCCACATACACGATAGATCAGATAATTTTTTTGGAAAAGATCGATGAAGGTGGTCAGGGCACTATTTACACTGTGAAGATAGACGCCGAGGTATTAGGCGATTCAAAGGACGACATTAGGGTTGTCAAACTGTACAAAGGACGAAGATGCGGTCAATGGCCTGCACAAGCTTTTGGCCTCCACTTGTTCGGGATGGGCAAGTTCATTTGCAAGTTTGATGGTTATTGTTTGGAAGGAGATTCATTCTATCTCATCATGGAGAAGTATGATTGTAGTCTTCGGAACGTTCTTAACAAGCATATGAACCAGGATGATTCCAAAGCGAGACCCTTGCCTGATGTCATAGCTCTCTTGACGATAATTCAGATTGCTATTGGCATGTGGTTCTTACACGACAACAACATCATCCATCGAGATCTGAAGGCGGACAATGTCTTTGTAACTCTTTGTTCAAGTGGAGTTCCTTTGCATTCTTACATAGGTGACTTTGACGTTGCATCGAATGTTGTTGGTACTTTGTTTTGGAGAGCACCAGAAGTGTTGCAAGCATTGAAGGATGGGAACCGACATCCTGTTTTCACACGAAAAGCGGACGTGTATAGTTATGCAATGACTTGCTACGAGATTTTGACCGGGGGTGTACCACTAGAAGGAGTAGCGGCTTCAAATTACGATGCGGTTTTGGTAGACCGCATGAGGCCCAAGTTACCATCTGATCTTAATCCCAAACTGAAAGGGTTGTTGGAGAGATGTTGGCACCAAGATCCACAAGTGCGGCCAACGTTCAAGGAGATACTGGTGGAACTTAGAGAGCTTCACAAAGAATTGATTGCAGGTTCAGAACTTGTTTCAGAGTATATTGAAGACATGTTTCGTGATGCGATGAACTCAGTTGACAGTCTAGAGGCTACTCTATTGGAGTTAAAGATGCTTCTTCAAGCAACTCTGGTGAAGTATGACCAGCCAGACCACCTTGTTGCTTTGATGGAGGCTGTTGATATTATTGAGGAATACCAGTCTAGATTTGGCTTGCGGTCTATGAAAGAGCATCCTGTATTGCCACTTCAAGAGTATCTTGCAAGGCTGAAGATGTTTGACAAGGTGGTGTGGAAATTCCAAGTTTTTCAAAGACTTATTTTTCAAAGATCGCACGTCGTTGAGATGGGTCAAATCCGTAGACTGTGGGAAACTATTTATGGAGCTATGACCGAAGGTGAGGAGGGTCTTGGTAGTTTCATTCAGCCTGAGCTTTCTTCTGTTGAAGACGAATTCTTGACAGACTTGGCAGCTTTTGTGGAGGAGCGTCAAGCTCGGGTGTTACCAGAGCAACGTCACGTGTCATTGGAAGTCCATGATAATGCTTTGCAAAGCCTTCTAAGTGCTGAATATACCTCCCAAATGAGCTGTGGAGGAGGTCCTCCTGGAACTTGTGGCCAAATACTGTCTTTATGTAGACAGTGGTTAGGCATTGACTAGCCACTTAAGCAATGGTATCCTCCCTTAGAGCGAGGGTCGGAACCCTGTTTTGATGCGCGCTGGTACCCACAACACATAAAGCATCAATAATCTAGTGTACTAGATGGATCGTCAATGATAAAATTATGAGCGTAGCTGTGAAATGTAAAATGATGTTCATAAATAAGCCATTCTGACCCTTGTTTGCAAAAGCCGATCTTTTCTTTTTGTGATATGATCAGCCTTTCCCATTGCATTTGTGTTACATGTACTCCTGTATAGCTCACTACATGCTTTAGGACGTTCCTCCAAACACCATAGGAAAGGCTTTGAATTTATTCGAGCCAAGATGTAAGAACTTTTCAGCAAACTCCTTACTGACCGAGGCAGCAAGTAACACTTCATTTGCATGAAACCCATAGCGAACGGGTTCAAGGTAAGAGTAACCTACGATTGCAGAAAGCTCAATTGATTCATCCAAATTCACTGAAGCGTCCCAGTGTGAGTGTCATTTGTTGGAGACGTTGTGCTGAGCAAGATGTTTAGAACTATACTTATGAAGATAGTTAAATTGATAATAGGTCGGACATATGCTTATATATCAGATTATAGCTGATTTTTAACAATGCCCAATCGTATTGAAGGAGTGATTTCAGCTAGGGGTGGAAATACTACGTGGTAGATACTGTAAAAGGAAAATACCAATTTTTATCTACTTCTCAGATTCATAAGGTCTTTCAATTCAAAGTTTTCCAGTTTTTTCACTGTTTTTATGCCCTTGGACTGGAATTCGGAAGCAATGTGTACCCACTGTGCTCGTGAGTACACTCGAAAGCAAGCAAATCTCCGCAGTGCTTCGAGGAGAGGAGCAATAACTATTAGCATTTCTCATCCCTGTAACCATTAGGGTTTCATCCGTCGATGAACTTCCACCTGTACTCAGGTTCAGACTCTCCGCTCCGCAGTATAAAGCTGCTCCGTGTAACCTTCTCCTTCATCTAATGTATAAGCCTAAGTTACAATATGGTATCAGAGCGTTAGACCAATAGGTTTAGGAGTCTCAGATCGCAGATCTAGCATTCCACTCTCATACAGGCAGCAATGGATCACAATAGAGAAGTACCAGAGTCCATGAAATTAGAAGGCCAGAGTAACTACATCTTGTGGAGCTACAAGCTCAAAATGTTGCTCATGCAGGAAGGACTTTGGAGATTTGTATCACCTGAAGAGACGACCACCACGCCGTCCAGCAGTTCTAGCGAAGTCTGAGGAACGACAACCTCTCCCACTGCCGCGAAGACCAAGACCTCAGCTTCAAAACTCACTGTCACCGCCTCAACATCGCAGGATGATTCCAACTTCAGCAACCGAATTCGAACCTGCCGCATTATCGTTGCAACGGTTAAAGATTCCATTCTCCTACACATTATTCACTTGACAGACCCCTTGCAAATCTGGGAAAAGCTTAGAACATTGTACGATGTGCAAAGTCCGTCTAGACGTTTAGCCCTGAAAGAGAAACTTTATTCGTTACGCATGACAGAAGGAACAAGCTTAGATTCACATTTACAGGAGGTCAATTCCTTCATCACTCAGTTAGCAAGTCTAGGAGTGATCGTTTCAGATGAGGATCTCGTAGACAAAGTTCTCTCCAGTTTACCGAAAAGCTGGGCAACCTTCAAGACCGTTCAGCAAGGTAGAGAACGCACGCCCTCATTTCAGGAGCTGCAGGGATCCCTGTTACACGAGGAAAGCTCCAGATCCATAGATTCCAAGCAGGAAGCTGAAGAGATCCTGTATGCTAATAGAAACGACCGTTACCACTACTCTAACCGTGCAACAGGCCGTAGTAATTTCACACGGGGCTCAAGAGCCTCTAGGGGAGGTCGCTTCTTCAGAGGACGCGGCCGTACCTACAGTGCACAACCACGAGTTTGCCGTAAGTGCGGCAAAGAAGGTCATACGGAGGCTGATTGCGAAGTCACAAAAGTGGAAAAGCAGATCAGAGACCTTCAGATCCAGCTGTCAACACTCAGATCTAGCGAAAGCTCATACGTTACCTTGGAGGAGCTATCTGACGAAGAACCCGATGAAGAAGAAGAAGAAACTGAAGCAGCCCTGAATGCATGCATGAGTGCATTTACGGTCGATGAAGACCCCTGGTTTCTCGACTCAGGAGCCAGCTCACATGTCACAGGCAACTCCAAAGTAGTATCCTCTCCATCTAGCTCCACTGTTTCTAGCATACGTACTGCTGCTGGACAAGTTCTCCCTGTATCCTACAAGGGAAATGTCAGTTTTTCAGATTCTAATACCAAAATGCTCAAGGATGTTCTCTATGTGCCTGGTGTTAAAACAAATCTTATTTCCGTTGGTAGATTAACAGATCTTGGACACACAATTTTATTTTCCTCAAAACTATGTCTCATCTTTAGCATTAAACAACCTGACAAAGTTTTCTTTAAAGCCGTGAGGGATCCTCGCACCAAGCTATACAAATTATCTGCAAAGGCAATACTTACCAGTCAAATTTCTTGTTTAGCAGCAACTTCATCACAATTGGTCATTCCTTCCACGCCCATCAGTCATCATCCAGCTCACTTCAAATCACAACAAGGTGTTCCAGAGTCTGCAAACAACACGCACACGGGTGTATCAATCACCAGCACTCTCCCTACATCATCAGGAGGGACCACACACACAGACACTGCTGATTCAGAACCGCAACAGCAAATCAAAGCCTCAACCAAGGTACGTAACCACACAAACTTACAGTCAGTTTCAGGTGAAGCAACGATACCACCGGCCCAGGACGAAAACATGATAGCAACTTCTCCGGAAGCAATTACAGACCTCTGGCATCGCAGGCTCGTCCACGTGAACAGACAAAGCCTGTACCACATGTCACAACAAAGGTTAGTAAACGGCATTCCATTACTTCCCTATTTAAAAAGATTTTGCTCTAACTGTGCACTCGGTAATCTTCACAGGGAAAGCTTCCCAAAAATTAGGTCGACATTCTCAAGCTTTCCTCTCCAATTAATACACAGTGATTTATGCGGCCCTCTAGATACACCAACCAGATCAAATTGCAGGTACATTCTAACCTTTATTGATGATTATTCTCGTAAAACATGGTTATACTTTCTATCTCACAAATCGCAGACAATATCGTTCTTCAACAAGTTTCGACAACTAGTTGAGACTCCAACACTCAAAATCAAGACTCTAAGATCCGACCGTGGTGGCGAATATGTGTCTGATGAATTCAAATCCTACTGTGAGACACACGGCATACATCAACAATTAACTTCCGGATACTCACCTGAACAAAACGGCACAGCTGAACGCAAGAATCGCAGCCTCCTCGAAGGCATCTGAAGCGTTGTATCAGGTACTCGTATCCCTCGATTTCTCTGGGACGAAATTGCTATGGCTGTAAATTATGTCCAGAACAGATTGCCTTGCCGAGCTCTCTCAAAGATAACTCCCGAGGAAGCCTTCTCGGGAATTAAACCGAACATAGCTCATCTTAGGGTAATTGGCTGCCTAGCCTTTGTCCACATACCGAAAGAGCGCAGAACCAAACTTGATCCTAAAGCCTTTCCAACCATACTACTTGGTTACGATGAACATTCAAAAGCTTATAGATGCTGGAATCCGGCTACCAGAAAGGTTATAGTTAGTAGAGACATCTCATTTAATGAGAACAAGTTCACTTACACCCCTTCCTCCATAGCAGCAGATCCGAGTCCCCTCAACTCACTACCAGATAGAATAGATCCCCTACTACCCTCATGTGCTATCACGAACCAGTCTGATCCCATAGAACATTCGCATCCTTCCACTCCTTCTCTTCAGAACAGTCACCCTGCCGAGCTCCTCGACCTCTCCAGTTCACCCTCTCCTTCCCCACCAGTTCTTGAGAGACAAATATCCCCTGTCAGTACCATTAATTCCCCAGCATCTCTCGAGTGCCAACCACCAGCTCCACCTCGTCGAAGCTCTCGAACTCGTGCTCACAACATCAGACTGGATGACTATGTAGTCTACCTTAGTGACCATTCTCCCGACTGCACACCATTAGCAATTCCCGACGTCCCATCACCAACTGCACATACTTCAAACAGTGACAACATCACTTTTTCGGAAGCTAAATTAGATCCCGGGTGGCAAGAGGCTATGCAGAAAGAAATGGACAGTATCCATAAAAACCAAACATGGAAACTCGAGACCCTACCAGAAGGCATCCGACCCATTACTTGCAAATGGGTTTATAAAATTAAAGAAGGACCATTAGGATGCAAACCTACAAAAAAGGCGAGGTTGGTGGCTCGCGGTTTTGAGCAACAACTGGACTTGATTTTGAAGAAACTTTCGCTCCAGTTATCAAATGGGCAACCATTCAAACTATTGTAGCAGTTGCCTCTTCTCAAAAATGGCCCATACATCATATGGATGTACGCACGGCGTTTCTTCACGGAATTTTAAAAGAACCTGTCTTCATGCGTCAGCCTCCTGGATTTATCACCCCAGGACAAGAATCCAAAGTGTGCCGCCTCCTCCGTTCACTCTACGGTCTCAAACAGTCTCCCAGGGACTGGTACGAACGAATTGACGCCTCACTTCGACAATTAGGACTCAGTCGCAGCAGTTTCGATCCAAACCTGTACTTCCTGCATCAGGATAACCAGGTAGTTCTCTTACTCTTATATGTAGATGATCTTTTCATAACTGGGAGTTGCTCAAAATTAATCAACTGGCTCAAATCATTTTTACAAGAAACATATGATATGACTGACTTAGGTCTAATAAAAAAATACCTCGGAGTCACATTTGACTATCTCCCTCACGGCATCTTCATTCACCAACGAGAATATGCACTATCTATCTTGAATGATTTTGCGCCCACGGACTTAAAACCTGCCAAAACACCACTTCCGGCTGGTCAAACACTCTGCTCCGAAACAAATACCAGGTCAGTAGACTCAACCAAATACTCTCAACTAGTAGGAAAATTGATTTTTCTAACTATCACAAGACCTGATCTGGCTTTTTCCGTCAACCGCATTGCCTCTTATATGGCTGCGCCTCAGCAGGCGCACCTTGACTCCGCTATGCATATCCTAAGGTACGTACTCTCTACTTCTGATTATGGCATCCTTTACAGTAACAATCCTATCTTCTCCATACAAGGTTTCACCGATGCAGACTGGGCAACCTGCACTGATACCCGAAGAAGCATTGGAGCATACCTGTTCTTAGCTGCGGGAGGTCCCGTATCATGGCAGTCCAAGCGGCAGTTGACAATCTCCAAATCATCCACCGAATCCGAATACAAATCGTTGAGCGGCGGCGTTCAGGAAGCAGTCTGGCTTTCGCGTCTCCTCACTGAATTAGAGCTTCTTCCGTCAACAACTGTTCCCGTCTCCCAAGCCAACAACGATATTAATTCCACCTTAGTCTATTCTCCCTTGGCAATCAGCTGTGACAACCAATCTGCACTTAAACTGGCCCGCAATCCTGTATTTCACGCACGTAGCAAGCACATAGAAATTCACTATCACTTTGTGAGAGAAAGGTTACAAAATGGCGAAATAGAACTCAGATATATCAACACGGCTCAGCAACCTGCTGATTTATTAACGAAGTCTCTAGGTAGAGTTAAATTAGAACTCTACAGAAAGAACATCAATGTTTACAGTCTACAGTTTCTGAGAGACAAACCTCTGAGTAATTGAACCCTAATCTGCTCGCAGGTATCAAAACCCTAATCTGCTCGTAGGTACGCTATCGCCTCCGCTACTGTCCCGAAAGATTTATACTCTGATCCCCTAAACTTGTGGACGCTCTCCTTACACTCCTCCCAACTATGTAGAATTCCCGTAGTCCTTCCCCTTCTCACGGCGTACAATTTTCCTTCTCTTCGTGTCGGCACCAGCAACAATCGTTGCGAAGGTTCTCCTTGCCCCCCAACGCTCTTGTGGTCCTCCTGTCTTCCCACGCCAAGGTCTTCTACAGCACTCTGCACCTCCGGCTGCTCCCGACGGAACTGATGCTCTCCAACTGCGCAATCAAGACGCTCGAAGATAACTTCACAGCAACGTAACACCAACGCAGCCAACGCCCACGCTAGCAACAACACGATCGTCACCAAACTCTTTCGGTCACCCAGGAGTGCATCATTCTCACGATGAGCACGGCTCCAAAAATCAGGCATCGTCCTCGACCGAGACGATTGCGCAATGCAAAAGTGTTAACCTAAACACTGGGGTTTAGTTTAAGGGGGGTATTAGCATTTCTCATCCCTGTAACCATTAGGGTTTCATCCGTCGATGAACTTCCACCTGTAGTCAGGTTCAGACTCTCCGCTCCGCAGTATAAAGCTGCTCCGTGTAACCTTCTCCTTCATCTAATGTATAAGCCTGAGTTACAATAATAACTGCTGCTGACTTCACAGATTTTCTGGTGACATGAGAGTACGAAGCACAAGAGATTGACAGTACAACAGTAGTTAGTATTAAACAACTATATACTTGCTACCATATACACTGTTACATGCTTGCGGAACACGCTGAACTCCGACAGGAGCTGAATTTTGAGAAATGGCTGGGATTTCGGCGATCAGTGGGATTTGGGTTGCGCTTTTCGAACAGCTAGAGTGGGGGCCGAGAGGTTTCGGTCTCTCAATTGCTTCGTTTCTTCTGAGTATGGTCGTTCGCGGTGGTGTCGGGAGGACGAGGTTAGGGAGACTAGATTTCGAGAACTGAGCCCGTTCGATTCACGAGTGTTTAGGGGAGGGTTTTCGTTCTCGCTTCAGTTATGTACAACGGTGTTTCTTCTAAGAGGTGAAGAGAGTTGAGATTACGGAGCTGCAAATTTGGAAGCTGTACTTAGTGGAGCTTGTGTGCTGGGGGGAGACATTCTCTACAACAGCGGGGTTACTACGTGTTTGTGAAGCACGAAGCGCACGAAGTCTTTACCTCGCGGACCCAAGCATGGCGAATGCAAAACGTAACCAGTCTGTAAGTTTCATTGTCCGCAATTCTTTTGGTACCATACTCTTGTTTCCTTGAGCGATCTCTGGTGGAGGTATTCAAAGCGGGAATGGGCATGTCTGATTTTTAACCCTAACCTTGTGTCTCATTTGTAACCCTAAATTCTCCACCTCTCTCGGATCTCTCTTTTCCAATCACTCTCTGATCTCTGTTCCAGTCACAGGAGTAGTCAAGCTTCTTTTTGCCTAGAATAGACTAACTCGAAAAGTAACTCCTTCTCTTGTCTGCACTCTGGACTTCCGCTTTAAAACGAAACTGAAGTTTGTCTCTATTTCCCGGGTTCAATCAACTTTTGAGTCCGTACGTGAATGAAGTGTTCGACTGGCTTGTGATCCTAGATTTGTAGAAATGGAATTTGGGCAACATCTTAGACCATGGGGCTCACTCTTTGTAGCACTGGGTGAACCCTCGTATCTGTTCGTGTATCCAGTGAGGTAGCTGCTTGTTGAAACACTGGACCACTTGGAATTGTGTAGGCTTCAGTGTATTGCTGCATGTTCCTCGACAATATTTCTGTAGCTTCCGTATTTTTATTTATTTTTTTGATTTTTTGTTTTTGAAGTCAATGCACTTGGCCGCCAAGCAGACTAGTTTTTCTGTGGGCTGGTCTAGAGCAACTGGATTTTTGAGGCCTGCTCGTTACTCGTCACAGTGGTGTGCAGCGATGATTGAGAGATAACCGGATTTTCAATGTTACCGACATTTGTGCTTGAATCGTGTTTGTTTTCTTTGCTTTCTGAAGCACTTTCCATTTTGCCCGGTATGCAAGGTGTTTAAATAAATATGATGTGGTATTCGTGCCAGGTGCAAATGGGACAGCACGGATTTCTGCAGCTACCTCCTCAGCCAGTGCTAGAGAACATCTTGAATCGGCTTCAAGATGCGAAAGATGTAGCGAAAGCTCAGTGTGTATGCAAGGAGTTTTATCATGCTGGAAACAACATTAGATCACTGCGTTTAAAAGTGACGCGTTTAAGACTGACGCATCAGTACTGTGATTCCTCGGACTGGTTCTTAAGGGATCAATCTCCTAGTTTGATGATGAAGAAAGGGCTAGTACAACTTCACGTTAAGGTTGAGCCGATTCCGCAAGAGAGAAATCATGTTTCTGAAGATGAATTTTTTTTTAGTTATTCTCCAATGTCCGATCCTTCGATTCTAATGGCATGGCTACCACGAGTCGGACATACCCTTCGGCACTTATCAATGAAGGACGACAACGTGCGGACTGCGATGAGATTACCATCCGACATTGTCTATTACCTATCACGTTACTGTGAGTTTAATGTATTTCTTTATTTGCTGCAACTATCTCCTTTAAAGGATGTCTTGTCTAGCTAGGCCGCCTCTATTCAGTCCCCTAAAAATGCGTTTGTTTAGAGTTTCCCTATTGAGTGTCTGGTTGATGCATTTGAGATCTGAGCTTGGTGTCTTGTGAACATTTTGTTTTGGTATTGCAAATTATTTGATGTTGAATTCTCCGCCTTGCTCTTTTCTAGTGGCTTGCACCTGCTCAATCTTGACAGTTAATAGTCGACGATATGTGAAAATCTGTCATTGCACTATGTAACCCGTTTTAGGTGTAATCTTGTTGCAGGCCATCAATTGAAGAC
The DNA here is from genome assembly GCA_014871385.1 of Ceratodon purpureus. Taxonomy (NCBI): domain Eukaryota; kingdom Viridiplantae; phylum Streptophyta; class Bryopsida; order Pseudoditrichales; family Ditrichaceae; genus Ceratodon; species Ceratodon purpureus. The sequence continues at coordinate 14,009,710 of CM026428.1, read as the reverse complement.
TCTGAACTTGGCGAACATGTACATTGACATCAGCGACTGTGAGCTGTTCGACTCTGTGACAAGTTTGACTTTGAGCTGTGTAAGGGTCAAAGGGAATCTACACCTTATCAATGATATAATGCCCAGGCTACAACACTTGGCGTATGGGGTGTCTAGTGATGTTGCTTCCAATCTGGAAGTATTGGAGCTCCCGAAAGTGACTCCCATCTGGAGCGAGTCTGGATTGAAGGAGCTGAAGTTTCAGCATTGGAACATTCCCGTAATCGGTTATCTCATCGACAGGAATCGAACCCTGATGAAGATATTTTGGGATATCCCTCCCAACAAACTTTTTAAAGAAGATATTCCATACTTGGTAAGTAATATCAGCAAACTGCACGAGTGTGGAGCTCTAGAGGTTCTCAGCGTTGGTCCTGGACTATGGCGTTGCATGGAGAAGGGTGTGGAAACGCTAAAAAGGATGAAGAAGTGGCCTTCGATGAACCACCTGATTCTGCACATGATTCAAGTGGAGCTGGACATAATTCCTGCGATGACGGTTTTGCGGATGTTCCTTAGACCTTCAGTAAAGCACTTGACAGTTTATGTCTGTACTTCCAGCATGGTCAAGTTGGATGAACTAAAACCTGCGATCGAGGCTGTTGTGTCGTGTCGCCACCAGCAAATCATTTTGAAAATTTTGACCTACGATCAAAGCCTCGATTTGTCTTGCTTCAGCTTCTAGGGGCCACTTTTGATCCCACTAATGCAGAATATTGGAGGTGGATTTTGATTGGAGCAAGAGGCGGAGTACCGACAGGCTGGAGAACTGAATCAGATTCTTGCAGTGTACACGAATTTGGCATCCAGAGGTGCCAATTTTCTCACCTGTATCATGGAGTGAAGGGGTCGTCGAGGAGTCGAGGGAAGTCCAGAATATTGTGATGATCTTAATATGCAGATGAACACACCAGAGAATCAGTTAACCCAAATGCAACAGCTAGAGTCACCAGGAGGATGCAGTTGGAGGCTGATGGCTGCGTTGGCTGTGTTCAATTGAAAGTTTTGAACGTAGTGTCTTGTTTGATATTCTTGCTAGTGTTTTAGCGGGTCTTGAACTCTGCTATTGACTTTGCCGTTGACACCAGCTGGACTTCCGTTTCGTTATTTGGGCAAGATAACTCGGATCGTTCCAAGGGTCACATGACCTTGTTGCAACTCCCAGTCGTTGTTTGGAGCAGCGAGCATAGCAGTCCCCAGAATCGAGGGGATCTCAGGTGGTGATTGTTTGTAACACACCTCCAGACGGTAGTCCAGACGGAGTGGGTATAGATAGTAAAAGGTGGTCCTTTGATCTTTTGAGGTACCACACATTATTGAAATTGCTACTCAGATGGCACTCATGTGTAGTTGACTACTCCATTTCTGGCTACCAGAAGGAATGATAGCAGTGTTCTCTCAGAACAGAATGTCTTGCAAGCATCTGATGCTAAGTCACCGAACACCCCGTGTTTCTGTTGTTCGAGTACCAGCAAGTTTTGTGTCCTACTGTTTTCGGCCTTCTAGAAAAAGAATGAGCTGAAAAACAATATCCCACAAACACTAACAGTACCACGACTTCCTTGGTTATGATATCTACTAATACCTCGCGTAGAACTGCAAACTGGTGTCTGTTTCTTGCATCAACTTGTCTGTCCCGAACGTACCATTTTCAATTCCACTAGCACCCGTGCTTGTGCAGTTGATATGAATATTGTGGAGTAGCTAATGAGACGATATAAAGCCGTCCTCCTTCACGATGACTTCACATGTACAATATGTGCGTGTCACGACCACTACCTTTTGGATATCCGATTCTTAGCTTCTTAGACAATGACCCTGACGAATGGGACATACCTTTCATTACTTGATCCTGCAAAGACTTTTATATCTACCTAGGCTGCCTCCACTTCAATTAGCTATGGTGCCCCTATATATTCAGCATTTTGAGATGTGCATGTTCAAAACCCTAGAGCATGTCACAGTAAACAAATAAGTGAACAATTCTGGAAGACAATTCATAACAAGTACCAACAATTCCAGCATCTCTTTCAAATCATATTTCCACCCGCTGGAGTAGACTCCAACGATGTCGAAGCCCACACCCGGCACCCCATGCGAATCCATTTCGCCTTCCTGTCGCTCCACATAACCCGAGCGTGAAAACAAAGCTTCAAATCCACATTACAAGCATAATTTGCAGCTCTCCCTGGATGCAAGAGCAGCTCCAACTCAAGAATTCTTCACCAGAAAGTGGTCACCCTTCACATCCACCATCACCGCACAACTCTGCAACCACATGTGAAGAATCATAAATACTACGGTGTTCGGGCTCCATGCATGTAGACAAGCTAAGAGCATCCCCAGTAGTCTTGTAAGCCTGTAAGCCTGTGAGCCTGTAAGCCTGAGAACGTTGTTCTTCCAAACCTGAGTGTCTTCCCGAAGCAAAACATTCCAAAACCGTTTACAAGTTTACAGGTTTGCCCCAAAAAACCTTCCAAAACCAGGTTTCAACCTGTAAATTACAAGCTTAGAGCATCCCCAGTAAGGCCTGAACCGTAAACCTGTAATCGGAAAGATGTAGAAAGACGTGAATTGCGGTTCAGGCCAAGCCTGTATTCGAGCTTGTAAGTCTGTAATTTACAGGTCGAAACCTCATTTTGGAAGGTTTTTTGGGGCAAACCTGTAAATCTGTAAACGGTTTTGGAATGTTTTGCTTCAGAAAGGCACTCAGGTTTGGGAGAATGACGTTCTCGTAATTACAGGCTTACAGGTTTACAGCTTACTGGGGATGCTCTTACAAGCTTGAATACAGGTTTTTCCCCTGGCTGGCCTGAACCGCAATTCACGTCTTTCCACTTCTTTCCACTTTCAAGTTTATAGTACAGGACTACTGGGGATGCTCTAACGTTGAAGTTGCTCTTTACAGGCCATTACGAGTCGGACATTGCAGATGTATGTGTAAAGAGGGGCCAATTCCCGACTGAATTTCAGGTTTGCATACTTAGACCTATGAAAGAGAAAGTTGATTATTTTTGGAAGCTCCGCAAAGCTAGTGCAAAGGCATCCCAATAAACACATTTTTTGAGTATTTTCATAATTGTCTGCCAAATACTGCCATATCTACTTGATTCAATCCTAGCCTTTGTTTTCCTAATATGTAAGTCAATTTAAAGTTGTTTGTCACCTAGTGCTTTGCCATATTTAAGTATATGAAAATTCAACAATTTAAGAATAGATTTCATCTTTTGTACTGTAATTTTTTTAACGACAATAGTTTTACTTGTGTATCGACAATTCCAAGATGAGATGGTTGTATCCTCATCCGTTAGGTTTGTACTGTTACTTTTCATAAGACAATAGTTATACTCCTATAATGATGATTCCATGATATGATGGCAGTAACCACATCCATTTAATTTGATGGTTGACAAGAATAATTCTATTTCTACATCTATTCAAGTTGATGGTTGACAGGAATAAATCTTTTTCTATTTCATTCAATTTTCGACCTCTAAGTCCAAAACTTAGGATTGTCTTGCACCATTGTTGATTTGGACCAATACCATGTAACTTTTATTAATCCTAAATCTAAAGATACATTTTTTATTGCTGATACATTTTCTACAAAAGATTGAATTTCCAAATTTTTGTTTTTGGTGCTGCTATTCATAACCACAAATTAATCAACTTTGACAATTTTGTGGACTTCTATGGTGTAGATTTTTACTATGGAAAGGTTTTTTTAAATTTTTTTATTGATTAATACTCTGATCTCTTGAATATTTACTTTATTCAATCCTAGTCATTGTTTTTCAAAATATGTAAGTCAGTTTGAAGCCGTTCATCATCGATTGCTTATGAATTTTGTGCAATGTATCAAAGTATATGAAAATTCATCAATTTAAGAATAGAATTTCTTTTTTGCACTGCAACTTTTTAAAAGTGAATAGTATAACCTATGGAAGGATGATTTTAGGATATGCTGGCAAGATTTTCATCAGTTAGGTGTGTACTGTTACCTTTCTTGAGACAATAATTATACTCTTATAATGATGATTCGATGATGTGATGGCATTGACTACATCCACTCAATTTGATGCTTGACAGGAATAAATCTATTTTTATATCCACTCAATTTGATACTTAATAAGAGTAAATTTCTTTGTATTCCCTTCAATTTCTTGACCTTGAAGTCCATATCTTGGAATTGTCTTGTACCATTGTTGGTTTGGGCCTATACCAGGTAACTTTCATTAATCCTAAATCTAAAGATACATTTTTCATTGCTGATACATTTCCTACAAAAATTTGAATTTCCAATTCTTTGTTTTTAATGCCACTATTCAAAGCTTCAAATCAACCAATCTTGTCAACTTTGTCGATTTTTCTAATGCAATTTTTTACCATGGAAAGATTTTATTCTTATTTTTATTTATTTTATTTTAAATTATTTTTTAAACAATTCCAAAGAAAATATTGTTATTTATTCATATTTAAAATCTCAAAGGTAGTAGATCAATGCAATGCGAGTAAACAATTATATTTCTAAGAAGTCACTACCTTCCTACACTTTTGTGATAAATTTAAAAATTCATAATCAAATTTGCAATTATAGTCAGCTACCCAAATCCTTAACCCCTAAAGGAAAATCATCCACATTTGGGCTTTTTTGAAATTTGGGCATGTACCTATGAATGCAATTTACATCGGGATTTTTTGAAACTTTTATTGAAGGTGGTCCGTTCGGAGATCTTCGTGTTGGTGTTTTTATTTTTCAATTATGACATCAGGATCAAAAGTTATGAAGGTTTAAGTGTCAAACGCTACTCGTTGGGCAGCTACTGAAATTTTCTAAGCCACTCTGAATGCAGCAAATTCTGCCCAAAACTGCCCAAAACTGCCCAAAATTGCGAAAATCTGCGAAAATCTGCCGAAAGATGAAACTTTGAAATTCCACCAAAAATTGAGATTTTGATATTTTTCAAAAATAAAAATTTCTATGTATAGAGAAAGCAGTAGAGCATGTTCCCACCGTTCGGATTTTTAATCCAATTTGTTTTAATATGCTATTGTTATTGTCAAAAATCAGCCTTTGTTTGTGAGTTTCAGTATACCCCCTAGCGGAAAATGATTTTTTTGGCAACCTTGTACAACTTTTTTGAATATAATTTTTTTACTAGAATAAGCTAACTCAGTCTTCTTTGACGTGCATCAAAACCCCCAAAATCCATAATGCAAAAAAATGGTTTTTTGGGCCTTCAAAACTCTGCTGTTCCCTTTTTGCGCAGTGAAAATAAACTTGTTTTGCAACTTTGAACGTTACGATCTTGCAATTGGTGAGGAATGAGTGTGTAAGATTTCGTAGACATGTAGACATAGAAGTTAGCTACAAGATCTTACGGTTAAATGTACTAATTAAGACCCCAAGTTTGCACAATCCACCTTGCTTTGAAGAGGGGCTGTTTTGAGGCAGTTTTAATGAAAAATACCCTCAGAACTTTAGGGGTTAAGAAATCCCATTTCAATGGCAATGGGCTCTTACAAATGATACTAACTTATTTTCAAATTAGCTATGTACCCTCAAAAAATGTGCCAATAAACTGAAAACTTACCCTTTCATAAGACATCACTCAAATTTGCACATATTTATAACGGCACCTTCATAGATTCCTTTCTGATAGAGTTAAGAAATGAACTCCCAAGTTAGAACACTCCAACTCACCCCAACATGTACAACCCAGTAAAATCTCTCCAAGGGGTACATAACCCGAAAGCCGGCTCAGGCACCTGCCGACTGCCAACGCCAGGGCCCACTCCTGCCAACGCCCCATTTCAAAATCCCGAATTCAATGCTGCCACATCCTCCCGGGCAGCCCCCTCCCCCTGCCCCTCCCCACTCACCCAACTCTCCCCTGCCCCTGCCCCTGCCCGACTCAACGCTCACCCAAAACCAACACTGTAAATTCAAAAACCAACACAGCCCCAACACTCCTCACCAAAGCAACACACCATCTATGAAATAATAGAAATCAACACCACTATCTGTACACTCATCAATAAAATCTACAAAATGGGTATATTTCACCAAGCTATATTCCACATCCATATAATACACTATTTACAAAACTGACGGGTATAAAACAACACAATCTCCTAAATGCACATTCCATGGACAGAATCTTTGAAGCACGTAGATTCCAGTGAGCTACTTGTGGCACAGCACATTCACTCGAGGCCAATATCTAGAATTTCTCGACATAATGGTGCTTTAAGTCCGACTTAGGTCTTGGCATCCTGTCTCTTTTTCTTTCCGGGCAGCCCCCGACGATGATCTCCAACATTGAGTTGTTGGTTTAATTCTTTTTGTCTGTGTCTGCCCGTGCCCGGGTGGTAACAGGAGAGAAGAGTACAGTCTGGGCTCAGACTCTGGCTCTGTTGCTGAAGCTGCGTTTGTGTCTGTGCGTTGCGTTGCGTTGCGTTGCATTCCGTCGCCAAGCGTGGGAGCTTCTTCTCGCTCCAAAGGATCCAAGACGCCTCTCGCTCGCCCTAGGGCGTCTCTCGTCTCTCGATCCGCCGCCGAACAACCTAGCACAACACTGCGCTCGGTACGTCCTTTTCCTGCTCCCATTCTACCACTTAACTTACAGGAGGACCACGACGAGGAGTAGGAGGCCGAGGAAGAGGAGGAGAGCTGGAGGTGATGATGATTGCTTCGTTTTTGTTTCTGGTTTCGCGTTTGGAATCGTTCTAGTGGAGGTGATCGTGTTGTGGTTCTTGTTATGGAATTTCGAAGCTGCGATGCGGAGGTTTTTTGTTAATGCGCTCTTTTTTGATGTTGTTTTGGTGGAGGTTTTTGTTGAACGATTGCGGGGGAGGGACTGAGAGGTTGATTTTCGTTTCGGTGTTAAGTTTTTTAGTTTAGGATGGTTTTAGTACAGGTGATTGTTGTTGTGGCTGTTTGTGTGGAATTTGGAAGCTGGTTAGCGGAGAACTGTGTTTTTGTTCAGCGATTGGTTAGTAGGAGGAGGATACTAGAGGTGATTGTTTTGGTTTCTGATTTTGGTTCGAGTTCGAGTTTTTTGTTGATTTGTTTGTTTGTTAGTTGTAGAGACGGTTGTTGTGGCTGTTAGTGTAAAATTTGGACCGCGCTAGTAGAGACTGGTAGTGGCGGATACGTTTGCATTCTGCGGTTGAGTAGTAGTCGGAGGACAGTAGAGGTGAGGTTTTTCCCAATCGTTGTAGTAGAAATGATTGTCGTGGTTGTTTTTAGGAAGTTCGGAAGTCTGGTTAGCAGCATGGCGTAAGTCTGCTCTTGTCCTCGTGTTCTGGAGATGTTTTCGTTGCGCGATTGAGTAGTAGAAGTATATCAGGGGTGATGATTTTGAATTTGATGTCACTTTAGTTTTCTATGGTTTTCGCATGGACGAACGCTGTGGGAAATTTGGGAGTTGGTAAGCATCACACTGCGGTTTGCTTTAAGTGTTCTTCCGTGGCGGAAATGCTTTAATTCAGCGATTGAGCAGAAGGAGAATACCAGAGGTGATGATTTAGGTTTTAGTTTTTAATAGTTCTAGTAGAGATTTAATCATGTTTTGGCATGAAATTTTGAAGTCGGTAAATGATTCGGAATTTTGCGCTTGTTTCTGCATTATCGTAGGAGGACACTGGAGATCGTGGTTCTGAGTTTGATTTTGTTTTTGAGTTTTCAATCGTCCTAGTGGAGACGAAATTCTGGCAGAGTGAGGTTTGCTGTGTAAGTGCCCCTGTTCTTGCATAGCAGAGATGTTCCGAGTAGTAGAAGAACACTAGAGGTGATCATTTTGGATTCTAGTTTCTCTGGTTGCAATGGTTCTAGTAGAGACATTTGTTATGTTTTTGGACCTTGGGAGCTGCTTAAATTTCGAGGTTCTGTGTTTGCGGTGATTTTGGTTTTAGTTTGCGATGGTTCCAGTAGAGATGATCATGTTCTGGTTGTTCTGTGGAGTTTGAAGGATGGTAAGCGTTTTGGGATTAGGCAGTGTTTGCGGCAGTATTAATTTCCTTTCGTAGGACAACACACGAGAGGTGGCGAATTTATTTTGTTATTCGTTTTTAGTTTTTAATAGTTCAGGAAAGTGATATCGTGTTGTGGTTTTAATGAGTTTTGGAAACTGGAAAGCACTTTGGTTGGGTTTTTAGAAATTTAGAAATTTAATATTTATAAATGCCTTTTAAAAGAAAGGATCATCTTTAAGTAAACGTTTTTCTGTTTCTCTTGTTTTCTACGTCTGGCACTTGTAAGAATTTGTGTTTTGATTTTCTAATGTTGATTGTGCAGAAGTGTACGGAGGAGGCGTGATGAGGTTGTGGACGACTAGAATTGGATTAATGAGAGAATGGTGAGGCATTTGGTAAGGAAGTGAGGGACAGGTGATCCGTGTTACAATGGAGAGGCCTCCCAGGAATCCGCAGCGGATTTCGAGGCGTGTGCTAGGGAATTGGGAGAAGCTTGTTGCGAGAGCGGTTCGCACAGATCTGGGAAGAGCCAGCTACAATCGTGATGGGAGGGGGCCTGGCAGCAATTCCGGCCAAAGGGACGAGTTGGCGCCTCAGTCCTTGGCACAGCAGGCCAATATTGATGCTGTCCTGCAAGCTGCCGATGAGATTGGACGCGAAAATGGTCAAGTGGCTCGTATTTGTAAGTTTTTATGAATATTGCAAGCCTTGTGAGTTTTGCACTTATTATCTCCCTCTGCCCCATATTTGCTAGGGAGCTCTGAGAGAACTATCAGAAGCTTTATTTCATTAATGAGAAGTGAGCTCGTAAGGATTATCATCTTATGGCGCTGATAGTCAGAGAGAAGACAAAAGAGAGCGATGACATTTTTTTCGTTCAATTTCTGTTTTCGTTTCTTTAAAATGCTCATCGTTTGTGAAACAATGACTGAATGACCACATCTTCTTCCTTAGGTCTCTTAATAAGTTTCTGTATCAGTTCCTATTTTTGATATTATTATGAGAACTCGTTCTTAGTTTCTTTTATTTGTTCTCTAGACGCAAGTCTGTAGCCTTTTTTCAATTTTCAGCTGTCTGCTGTGTGGTTTATCGTGGTCGGTGAATATGGTAAATTTCAGTATTTACATGTTTGCGCCGTCCCTGCAATCATGGTTTTGAGAAGCTGAAGGAATTGCCTTTATACATGCTTGTGAGGTTTGGCTCGGTTTTTGTTGTCTTGTCTAAAACTTACCCATTTTCAGAAGCTGATAAAGTCAGTGACAAATACATAAGCTTTTCTTTTCCTGCGTTGTAATGCAAGGCCTCCTGATGTCACGAATTACTTAGGTCATACTTACGTCAACACCTAATTCGCTTGATCCACACGCGCAATTAGGTGCGAGCAATTCCCAGGCATTTTCTAGTGCGCTATAGCCTTAGCACCGTTGATACCCCTGTGCAGTCTGAGACTAACGATGGCGTGTGGGCTTGGGCTAGTGGCTGAGCATGCATACAGGTTGACTCAACAGTTGGATCCGAATAGTGAAGGAAGAGGCGTTTTGCAGTTCAAAACTGGTTTAAAGTCTCTTATCAAGGTTGTTATACTGTTTCCTATTAATTTTGGCAACTCAGAAATTGGTTGCTTTGGTGTGGTGAAATATGAGAACTTGTTCAATCATCACATTCAATATACTGCACTTCAGTATGAGTGATTTTTTTAAACTTTTTTTCTTGGTCTTGTGCTTTTCCTTTTTTAACTTATAATGATTATGATTTTTGATGATGATTATAATGATTTTGATCTTGTCGCTAATTGGTCCCTGTAGTAAGGATGAATATCTTGTTCCAAAGTTAAATTATGGGCGCATTTGAATTGCAGCAAAAGCAATTCGTAGATCGGCATGGAGCAGTGGATCGGAGTCAAGACCTTAGAATACTTCTGGACTATTATACATGGTACAGGGAAGCAAATGAAATTGAATCACTTGAAGAAGCTGCTCAAGTGCGGAGACTAGGAGCTTCCACCGACCTGATGCCGGACAGGTGCATTTACGTTCGTTTCTTTGATCTGACACATGCGCTCTAATCTTATTCGGTCTGCGATGTGTCGAAAATCTAATTTCCTTTTCACGTGTTAGTTTTGATTTTGAGTTCCTGTGATACTATGCTGTTGAAATCATGATTTCTGTTGTTGATGCATGCAGCCGTAGCCAGGATCAGAGTTTCGAGAAATTGAGAAGAATCTATGAGATATCAAGTATATTGAATGATGTTGTCGAGGCTTTGTTGAAAGAAGCAGAACCTGAAGATGCTTCCAGATTTCAGGACACTGACGTGAGTTCTTTCAATTTAGCATCATTTGAGATATTCCTATGCCTATACCTTATATTGCTATTTTGCTTTATATGACATACTTTTTTTGTCTTAATAAGTTCCATGCTCAGTTAATTATGATTTTTAATAACTTATCACTTATATGAGATTCCGGTTTTGATAACCTTGAACGAAAGATGTTTAAGCTCAACCTAACATTCTTTTAGGTATGCAGGAAAACAATAGAACAATACGATTGTTATTTTGTGACTAGTGAGTAGTGGCTTATTAATGGCAGCATCCTACCATATGCAGGAAAGAAGGGTTATGGAGTCGGATGCTGCAAAGGTCAAGGGGTTTAAATCTTACAATATTCTGCCATTGGAGACCCCTGAGACCTCTGATACTCCTGCCGTTATCAATCCGTTTGAGCACTTCTCTGAGGTCAAATTTTCTAAGATTTACCCATATTCCATGGTGTATTGAGCCGGAAAGGCGTACTCGTATTGTGCTGAAAAGTTTCTATATATCAGAATATTACGTTATCCAAAATATGAATTTTGAGATACACATGGGTGCACCTAAGGGTCTTGTGCCATCACTAGGACTACAATAACTTTGTTCTTGTGTGAATTTATTTATCAATCTTACACCGTGTTGACTACTTGGCTAGTAACTTTGTTTTGAAGTTGGTGCATGATGTGAATCTTAGTGAGGATACAACATAATTTCTTTGGTTGTAGAATCTGCGTACTTGATTCCCTCGTTTAATTTTGGTACTGGCATTGAGGTGATATTTTTGACTGTGTCTAGGTGGTGGGTGCAACAAGGATTCTGAGATATACTACAGACTTGCCACGATTCCCATCTGACGCTGTCTTACCAGCGGACAGGGTTTTGGACGTTTTTGATTTTTTGCACTACGCATTTGGCTTCCAGGTATCATATAGGACGGTACTCATTGTGGTTATTATAATTTGAAGCTGTACATGTGCAATTTGGTCAGTAGTTAAAAGCTGTGGCCTGTCTTTCTGCAAATTTTACGGTCTATGGGGCGCTTCTACAGTGCCTGGTGAAGACTCATTGATGAAGTTTATAGATTTCTATTTCCTTTGTGCCCGCAGAAAGACAACGTAGCCAACCAGCGGGAACATCTAATCTTGCTTTTGGCTAGTGCTCAGTCGCGTCTGGGCACCGTTGACCAGAGCAGAGAGGGTGATACAGACAAGGTGAATTTCACGATATATTCTAATACATGAGCTATCTCTCTTAGTACTCGATAGTAAGGGTGTCTTGGTGAATACAGTCTCCTTTGTTTCTTCACCAATGGCAGAATCCTGATCTGTCTGTATTTTCCCTAAATAGATGGCAGATAGAGCTATCCATGATGTACATGAGCGGATCTTGCAAAACTACGTGCGATGGTGTCATTTTTTACGAAGAGAGCCTCAATCTAAACGGTATGATTCTACTAATTCAACTTAGTGGCTTAGGGACTAGATAGCTCGATTCAGCATTGGTGTTCTGTAGAATATGGTTGTTGTTCATAAAGTGTTGCAAACTGTGTGGAAAGCAGGTTTAAATATGGCGATTATACCTGTCTCACACGCCTTTTTCTCCGAACCAATTCAGAATTACATTTCTGTGAACTCATGGACTGTCCGAAGTCTGGTTGTAGAAACCCAAAGCATCAAGAAGTGCTACTGTAATTTTTGGCTATAAATATTGCGCAAATGTCATTCCTCTATAACCTTGTTCGGATACTGCAGGGCTTTCACACAACAAAGGAGGCTTTGCTTAACTGCTCTTTACCTCTTGGTATGGGGCGAGGCTGCAAACCTCCGTTTTATGCCGGAGTGCCTTTGTTACATATTTCATCACGTAAGTAAAAGAACGAAGTGTCGAAGGGCACGTTTAAGCTTGGACGTTCCTCCCTGAAATTAGTTGAGAGCGCATTAATTTTGTTGTTCTTGTTTACTTTAACTAAATGTATTTCTGGTCGCATGAATGAATTTGACAGTCTATTTTGAATTGCCCACCAGTCAGAAATTTGAGGTGGTTGTATTGTCTATGAACAGCTGGCGGATGAGTGTTTTGATTTGCTAGAGAGACCTCACGTTGAAAGGTCAACGACAGTGAAGCCAAATGCAGACGGTTCCATAGAGTATTCGTTTTTGGAACAGATCATCACCCCTGTGTATGATATTGTGGCCGCGGTAAAGTGCTCATACTTTACAGAGATGCCGGATGCATGTTTTGATCTTGTTGGTACATTTTACGTATTTAGGATTGTAAGACTTAATTGGTTCTAAATCGCATGAGAATGTTTTCCAAGGATTGCATTATATGGAATGGTGTCTTTCCTGACTTATAGTTGTAGAGTACTGTGAAGCTCCTCGTGCTCGTTTTCTATTGAAATTTGCTGACTATTTATTTTGAGGTAGATAAATTTGAGAAAGTCGTTGTGGCCATATTCATGGCGTTGTCATCATTATTTAGATTGGATCCTTGTTTAATTATTGAGTAAATTGTTCAAAGGTTCACATATTAAAGACTGGCTCAGATTGGTGAGTCGAATATTGAAGCTGGATCGACAGTTATATGCTTCCAATAGGATCCAGTCACTGACAGCCGCTGCTTTGACTGCTCCAGGAGGCAAAATTTAGTCATGGGGGACAGGCACCACATTCGCGCTGGCGGAATTATGACGATTTCAATGAATACTTCTGGTAAGACACTTACTATGTACTATGAGTGATATTATGATTCAAGTGTGTGCCTGGCTTTCACTTCATTACAAATTGTACGGCATCATCAAATTTTCTCGGAGATGGCATTTTTGCTCCTCAAGCTGTTGTTTCTAATGATAGTTATGGTGATACAATTATTATCCGGTGAGTGCAGGCAACCTGCTTGCTTTTTGGAACTCCGTTGGCCATGGAATCTAAATGCAGGATTTTTTAAGCCTCCAAGAGAGAAGAGATCTAAGAAAGAGGTTTGTTGAAAAATGAAGCATGTCGATTCTGGAGTTTGTCTTCTTGTTTTTTGAAGATACACGCTCAATGTTTTCTTGGTGACCCTCAACAATGTGTAATCTGTTTTACTAAGAGTGTAATGTGGTCTTGTAACTCGATTCTAGCTTTCATCCCGTTTCCTTCCTTTTTTGTTTGGCTTATAGATAGTAATGCTTGAGGGATCATCACTAAATGGCTCTTGGTCTATCTTTGAACGTCGTTTTACATCTATTATCAAATTTTCATTTTAACTTCTTCAGTGTCTTCCGTTGAACGCTTTTGCAGGCATTTCTTCCTAAAACACCCAACCCTGACCCAGAGAGAGATCCTCTTGTAGCCCCTCTTCGTACCGAACCAAAATTAAAACGCAGAGTTGGAAAAGTGCACTTTGTGGAGCATCGTACAGGATTTCATCTCTACCACAGCTTTCATCGGCTGTGGATATTCTTAATCTGCATGCTTCAGGTTAGTTATTTCGTATTCTTGTGAATGCTGATAGGAAGCATTTCTGCAGATCCATCCCTTCGGATGCTATTTTCTGATTTTGCTTGTTGTTACTATCAATAGAGTGAAGTTTTAAATAAAGATCTCTTTAGTACTTGGGGCATAATAGCAGTTGAACGATGACTTATCATACCGGCTTTGAACATAGCGTTTTGACTTGTACGTGTGTTGCATTTCAGGGATTAGCGATATGGGGTTTCTGCAGCAAGAATGGAAACTTGAATCTGCATGTGCGGACTATCAAGAGGATTATGAGCGTTGGTCCTACGTTTGTTGTTATGAAATTAATACAATGTGAGTTGGCTCTGTTACTATCATTGGACAATACCATTGGGAACTTAAAATATACATTTGTCAAGGGGTTTGGTCTAGTGATTTCCAAATGCAATTAAAAGTTGTTTAGCTGAAACATAGGCATTCTAGGGAGGAGCCTTGAATACTGAGTCATATATGAGAAGTAATATTTAGAGAAATGAGTTCCTAAGCGTTTCACATCTAGAAATATTCATGTTTGTGGAGCCCTGCTTTACTTTGCTAGTTTTAGATCCAAGATTTCTCCTCCCACTACCCTTTGTGTGCACAGTAGTCTCCTCTTTAAATTGGTTGCCTCCAGCCAGACTTAGAATTTGGGGTAGGCTTCAAATTCGAAGTTTAAAGCTCCAACATTCACATCATATTCTTATTAAATGTTTCCATTGATTTGGCTAACCATTTTTTTTTTGGGTCATGTCATAGCCTTATAAGTGAAAGATGACCTCTAATTGTGCAGCACTATTCGACGTGGTGTTCATGTGGGGGGCGTTCAAAAGTACCCGTCTTCAAACGGTTGCAAGGATGCTTCTTCGGTTGATTTGGTTTGCTTGTCTGTCGGCTGCTATCTTATTTCTCTATGTGTGAGTTTTCAAGTAATCTTGCTCCTGTGGATTGCTTTTGAAATGAACAATCATAGGTTTTTAGTGGGTTGCTGTCCTTAGTGACCTTGGGTAAATGCAAACCAGAGAGGGGAAGGTATTTTGTGAACACCACATCAATGAGGGCAGTAAAATACATTGACTAAGTTCCGAGTTCTAATTCTATATTGCTCCCGAGAGGTTGTGCAAACAGAGTTGCTATTGACTCGATGAGAACTAGATTTCTGCCCTCAGTTGGTTCTTGTTTTGAATATAAGTGAAGGCAGGCGTTGTACACCTTTTACCCGATCAGGCATTGTACTATATTGGGAGGATTCATTGTTTCAGTAGCGCTTAATTTGAAGTCTTTGTCTGTTCTTAGTACTGATTCAATGTGAATTACCGCAGAAAAACCCTTCAAGAGGATTCAAGGAATGATGGGTCAGGTTCATGGTTTCGCATATATTACATCCTTGTGTCAAGTTATGCTGGGGCGAATTTGGTGTTCGTTTTCCTTCTGCGTATGCCTTGGCTCCAAAGGCAGGCTGCCAAATGTTCAAATGTGTATTTCTTTCAGTTCGTTAAGTGGCTGCATCAGGTGCAGATTTTATCTTTTAAGTTCCATCAATATGCATCTATTCTAATCATGAGCTGCGATTTTCCCAGTGTTCTTATTTGAAATAGCAACTGTATTATCCTGAGTAGGTTTTCGATCTGACTTACGACGATTGGGTAAGCCTAGAAGACGACGCCACTGTATACCACGTTGCCCTGAAAGCTGTCGCATGTCGTTGAGCCGCTGTAGTTGTAAATCGTTTCATTTATGAACATTGCCTTCTTTCCATGCACAGGAACGATATTATGTCGGACGCAGTATGTACGAAAGGACTCGCAACTATGCGAAGTAAGCAATTTTTTTTTGGTTTTGTTTGGTATTTGTTATTCGGACAACTTGTGCTAGTCTACTTAATGCTGTCTTGATATATCTGAAATCGCAATGCAAAGAATGCAAGACATTGTCAGCCTCCTTTCTAGTAATTAAAGGTGGTTAAGATGAAACCAACGTTTCGGAATCTAAGTCTCTTCGCACTTGGAACAGGTACTCAATATTCTGGGTTTTCATATTGGCTTGCAAATTTGCTTTCGCCATGCATTTCCAGGTAAACACTACACCTACTTTTAACTTCAGCAGAGGCTTCCCTTGCATTGTAAGTTCGGAGATGGAACTCGACTTTCGATCTCGAAGGAAACTAGCAGTTTTTAGAAATCATGACAGCTTCACACATTTTTTCATGTAATTTACATATGGATTCTTTTGATTTTTTGTATCGTATTCCAGATTACTGGTAGAAATTGCCCTACGATGCATCGATCATAGTCTTCGATTGTTTTGTTTCTCACAAGTTATCTCTGTGTCAGATTATGCCACTGGTTGAACCTACTAGACTGATCATAGGATTCGACAACATAAAGTACAAGTGGCCTGACTACGTTTCAGACAGTGAGTGGGCAAACTTTTACAACCGTGTCATATTTGTGTAAAAAAACTGTTTGTATTCAGAGCTGCACTATTTGTGGGGTTGTAAAAACTGGTGACTGATTTTATACTTCTATTGTTTTTTGGGGCAGGTAATCACAATGCCCTCACGGTTTTGTCACTTTGGGCACCAGTTGTCATGGTAACCATGCTGTCTTTAACCTGGATCTCATCAATTCAAACTTGTGTGCGCCTGACTGCACCTGAACCACTTATAGAAATCCCAACCGCCCCTTGTGCATTCTCATTACGTCTCTTGTGGGTGATTCAGTGGTTCTGGTCTACGTAGATTTTAGTTTAGAATCTTTCTTATATAGTATGAGTCTTGGGATTTACTAGGTCGTCTCATCTTGACTTGGATTTGGTATCTAGGTCATTGATTTATCAGATAACAGTTCTATAATGATCCACTTGTAATTCTATGTTTTCGCTCTACAGATCTACTTTCTGGATACGCAAATTTGGTACACCGTTGTTTCAGCCTTGCTAGGGGGAATTGAAGGTGCACGGGATAAGCTAGGAGAGGTCAGTGATTCACTTATCTATTTCTTATTCAATGCCCTCGTGATTCAAACGGACTTGTAATACTTGCAATTCATAAATATTTATGGTGTATAAGATGACATTGAGCTTAGGCTCTGATTGCCCACTATGCTGTGATTGCCGTGTATTGATTTACTTGCGTCATTAGTCTGTATGATATGCAGCTGGATCAGGAAGTGTAACATTGGTTCTACTCTTGCTGCTCTAATCAGGCTTCCTTTTAGATGCGCATTCTGAAGCCTGAACCTCTCATTTTTTGAGGCTCCCGTTGTGATAGTTATTGATTCAACTTTGCAGCATTTAGATTATTGAGAAGGTAAGTCGTCGTTGAATCTTGAGGTGTACTTTTCGGTTCATTTGTCAGATCCGAACTTTGGAAATGCTGCGAAAAAGGTTTCCAAATTATCCTCGAGTTTTTGTGAAACATATGCAAGCGCCTGTGAACAGGTTCGTTTTTTTCCCCATAAGTTGTGTCTAGTAATCTTTTCGGACATAAACAACAGACCTTTAAGGTTAATTTTTTCCATTAGCAAGGAACGTAAACCTGGCATTGTATTCCTGCATGATTTGACATGTTTTAGTCCGTTCGGTGCATGATTGTGTGGCACTTGAAACTCCTTGTCAGTTAGATCATCACTAGACAGGATTCTCCAAACAGTCGGTTGTGGCTAAGTGCAGGTTTAGCTCAGACCCACCTCTACAGCCAGGCGAATCAATACAGAACAAGGTGCTTGCATGTTTTTTGCTTTCTATATTTTAGCAAACTTCTCTAATTTCGTCCTGCTTGTATCTCTGGTTATTGTATTTTGTGTGTGCCTTGTCGCTTCTGGATAGTTCTCTATATTCAAATGAGTATAATGGCGTCTTTTGCAGAAGCTGTTAGTTTTGTCCAAATTATCATGTCGAGTAAAACCTATAAAGTTGATAATTTATTTCAGCAGCTCGGTAGTTCTTAGTTTACTTTACTCTCCGTTAAGTATCATATCCTGCACAACCTCAGGCTTTGTTCCTTACACAGGCTTGGGCAGATAAGCGGGAGGCAATAAGGTTCCGACCTGTATGGAATAAGGTCATCGAGTCGCTTCGTGAAGAAGATCTTATCAATAACAGGTGATAATCGTGGAGTTTTGTTAGTATCACCTATGTTAAATCTTGTGTTTTATACTTAGTCATCTGTATTCTTTATCATTAGAATCAATGATTCGAAACATATTGTTCGTGTGATGTCGATTACAGAGAAAAGCTTCTCCTGGAAATGCCTCCGAACTCACCGTCGTTTCCAAACGGAGCACCGAACACTCTCATCAGTTGGCCTTTATTTCTACTTGCTAACAAGGTATTTTGCATCACCATGCACACTATCAGCAGGCATTTGTACTATGATTGTCTTTAACACCCAGATTCTAAGTTGGCCCATTGTTCAGCGTAATTTGGATCATGCAGGGGATGATAAGATATTTTATTCTGTAAATTGGCTGTTCTGTTTTGTGGCAGGTGCACATCGCCGTTGAGCTTGCTGCTCAACACAAGCCGACGAGTCAAGATACACTTTGGGAGAAATTACGGCGCGATGAGTATATGGCTTCTGCTGTGCAGGAGTCATTTTATACGTTGGAGGATTTGTTGGTGTGTGTGCTACATCCTCAAGGGCGTAGTTGGTGGGTTCCATCGCCTTTATTCTTTCCTCGTTTTGACGTAAGTGTAGTTATACCTAGTTCTGCTGTCTCCTACATATCCTGTTTCTGTAAACTAGTAGAAAGCTTCTGTTGATCATGCCAAATTTTTCTTCAGTCCGAAGAGTTGGGTTCGTGGCTCTTTATCGGTCACATCGGTCAGCGGGATTCTGTCTTTAAAGCTCTGAGAAAATTGTTTGTTAAGCCAATTTTTTGTTATATTTCCTTTATATTCGAGTACTTTTTGTATATGATATTAATTTCCTGGATTATGATGTTACTTTGTTGAATTTAACAGGGTGAGCGCAATTTTTGATAACATAAAGGAAGCTCTTGGGGAAGGTAATTTTACTACGTTATTCAGGATGAACGCACTAAAGGATGTGTTGGAGAAACTTAGAGACCTCACCGAGCAATTGGTAAGTTGACATTGCCATGAACAGCTAGATACTTTTCTCTGCTGAAAACGCCATTCATTTCGTTTTCTATTAGAGTAAAGGTGCGGTTGCTGATGGGGTTTTCTATGCAGGGGAACGACGAATACGTACTAGAACGTCAAACTAAAGCAATTCTGGCCTTTCATAAGCTTTATGACATCGTCATGCGAGACTTTCTTACAGA
Organism: Ceratodon purpureus; assembly: GCA_014871385.1. NCBI lineage: Eukaryota > Viridiplantae > Streptophyta > Bryopsida > Pseudoditrichales > Ditrichaceae > Ceratodon > Ceratodon purpureus. The sequence continues at coordinate 13,990,620 of CM026428.1, read as the reverse complement.
TCCTTTGAGGTTAAGCTCTACGTTTCCTAATTACTTGGATGTGATGGTGGCTTTACAAATTGTTTCACTAGTGCATTTTGGCAGTTCCCTGATTATGTTCTTCAGCCTAGCCTACCACTTTTTAGTGACTCCTGAATTTCAAGTACTTTGCCAAAGTTGGAACTGTTCGAATTGATTTAAGTTGTACTCTATCTAAAACATGAAAATCTAGCATTTGATACTTCCCGCAAAGATGAACACTTATGTACATAACATCTATGATATACGTTTCGAGTTTAAACACAGAGATCCATTTTTTCATTTAGTTTTAGTCGAAGTATTAAATAGACCTGAAAAATTTATGACGGTTTACAAATGCATTTCGTATGACTAAGAAAATTGATTCGACAGTAATGTGATGATGTTTCAGAAAATTAAGATCAGTGTTGATTTTTTCACAGATATAGATCGTAGTATACTGATGAGAAGCATTCCCTTTACCCCTTGATTGCCCGCGGAAGTTGTTGGTCAATTTTGAAGTGCTAATGAAAGTACTAATGTCTTTTTGTTTTGTTTTGTTTTGTTCGTTTTGTTTTTGTTTTTTTTTTTTTTTTCATTTTTTATATTTGTATCATTTTTAAATTGTTTTTTGATTTATTTATTTTAGTCCTCTGGACCTCAATTGTTGGAATGCCCCTCAATCTACTGCAGGGCAAGGTTTGAGGAATGGCCTTTCCATCAAGAAGCTCTTCGTGAAGGGCGGCTTTTTGAGGAATTGATTTGGCCTGATGAGGATAAAGTAAGTGGCGTCCTTAATCAGAGAAATACCATTTGTTGAATATAGAGCTCATGTCTGTTCATAAAACCTTTATGCCTATATATTATTCCTGCCTTGGTAACTAGTTTGCTAGATTGCATCTGAGTTGTATTACTAATAGTAGACATACTATTATGTTGGAATAACTGGGCTATGTATTTTTCTGCAGCAAAAACTAGCCATAAGACTCAACAACCTACTTACGGTCCAGAAAATCAAGGACCAAGAGGGAAAGTCAAAGACTCTGAATACAGAGACTATACCTCATAATTTGGAGGCCCGTCGTCGTCTGCAATTCTTTACAAATTCTCTGTTCATGCACATGCCACGAGCACCGCCGATACGTAAAATGTTTTCTTTCTCGTAAGTTTTCGTCATTTGGCGGCATTCCTGTTGAATTCTCGACCCTTTATATATTGTTTACTCTGGTTCACGTACGCTTAGCCTTAGATTGTTAAGATACTCACATATCTTAACTACGTTGTCAGGTTTGTTCATATAGATATTTCGTGTTTAGGATGTTCTTGATCTGATCTGCATCCAAATCTGATCATTACTTTGTTTTCTGCAGTGTGTTTACCCCCTATTACTCGGAGGATGTCATGTATGACATGGATAAACTAAACGCTGAAAATGAAGACGGCATTACCATCTTGTTCTATCTCCAGAAGATCTATCCAGGTGGGTGGTCCTGTTTAAGTTTCTTGTTCATGAGAATTCCTTAAGCTTCATTCCATATTAGCTTTAAATATAACTTTAGTTATACTTAATCGTCTCTAAGTGAATTACACACTGTCCTTTGTGCTGTTCGAGATCTCTTTTTACCAAATCACACGACAGTTACGAGTTTCTCCCGGTAGAATGTTACAATGATTTTTAATGAGAATTTTATTTTCTATTTCGTGGACAGATGAATGGTACAATTTTCTAGAGAGAATTGGACTGATTGAGAACATAGTTTTGCAAAAAGTTGGACAGCCGAAACCCGATGAATCTGATCTAAAAGTGAAGCTTCAGTTGCGACTTTGGGCTTCATATCGTGGTCAAACTCTTGCTAGAACAGGTACGGCTTCGTAATCATTCTGTATACATTGGCTAACTTGATGGCTAGCAGTACGTTTTATCGAGGTTGAAAGTGAAGAACCAAGTAACTTCTGATATTCTCACGGTTGAAAATGTATCATGTAGACAAGGTACTACACAGATTTATTCTGGAGTTATTAATTTGTACCCATTTTCTACGTTCTTCTCACCAATCAAAAGGAATGACTTGGGCTGATTATTGTGACAGTTCGAGGGATGATGTATTACAAAGAGGCTTTAATACTGCAAGGAATGCAGGAAGGTACATCTGGTGTAGGTATGAGCCTCTACTCTCTCGTTTTCTCTTCATAATAATCCTTTTAAAGTGTCTGTTTTCTACGTTTCTCTTCTGCTTGGTGGTGGAACGATGTATTTTTGGTTGCTCTATGTTGCTTTGAAGTCATAATTAAAGATTGCACTTCAACAAAAGCCCATTACTGTGGGCACTTGTAGGCAATCTGTATTTCAGTCTTAGCATACAGCTTGGCGAGAATGGCGTTTCTTTGGAAATATGGCCGGTCTTCAGGCTTTCACCTGGATTTTTTTGAATGCACGATATTTGTTTTTTAAGCACTTTGTTTTTGAAAAAGCAGATCTGGAAGAGGGCTTCCCTCCTACTTTGGTCGATACACAAGGATCAGCTCGCAGTGCCGCAGCTCAGGCTGAGCTGAAATTTACCTATGTTGTTACGTGTCAAATTTATGGTGAACAAAAACGTCAAGGACAGGTCCAGGCTGCGGATATCTTGTACCTTATGCGAAAGTAAGGATTCTACCATACGCACTGTAATAGTTTCCCTACGATTAAAGACCTTAATTTGACTATATCGGATAGATTGATATCCTCGTCAACTTTTCGAGATGGAAGAGTACAATCATCCTTCCTTAGCTTGTTTTCTGTTCGACGAAAATCAAAGGTTTGTACGCAAGTACTGTTCTCGTATTTGTTTTGAGTGTTCTAGTGCTTTCAATTTTGCTCATTATTTCTGATTAATATTGGCATTTCGTATCTTATAGGTATGATTCATTGCGGGTGGCCTACATAGATGTAGTAGAGAGCGGTCGAAAGGGGAAGAAACCCTCTTACTACTCGAAATTGTGCAAAGTTGACAAATCTGATCCAACGCAAAAAGATCAGGTACTAGTCTATGTTGATCTTACCTCTGAACTTTATCTTTCGTTTTATTGTACTATATTGCTACACCTGTTCCGATATTGTGTCCCGCGATTGGCAAGCTCATTGTCAAAGTTTGAGAGGAAGCACTCACAAGCTTTATCATGTGTAATTTAGGTATAATGTAGACTAGATTAAATGTTGGTTTTGCGAAAGTGATGGTCTTCAAGGTTTGGGACTCTTGAAAGCGTCGGCTTCAGCATGTAATAACTGCTAAATCTGTGTGCAGGAAGTGTATTCGATAAAGCTCCCTGGGGATATAAAGCTCGGAGAAGGAAAACCTGAAAATCAGAATCATGCTATAATATTCACGCGTGGAGACTGTCTACAAACCATTGATATGAACCAGGTTAGTATTTTCCACTTGAGTGCAAGATATTGGGGTTTCTGACTCATGATGTTTCACTAAATGATTTGTCAGAACCTAGAATTATCTGCCAGACGCTGGTTTGGAACTTCAAATTTTGTGATTATTTCAGGATAACTTTATGGAGGAAGCATTTAAGATGCGAAATCTGCTAGAAGAATTTAACCAGCCTCATGGCTTGCACCGCCCTACCATCCTTGGCGTTCGTGAGCATGTTTTCACAGGAAGGTACGTGTCCTCAGTTCAATGTTTCAGTATGCCGTATGCTCGTTTTGGTAGTCCTGACGAGATTAATTGAGCATGCTCGACATACCTGCACGTTATGTGGTACTGCATGTTATGTTTAAGGTTTAATAGTTAATGAATCCTGCTGTCCCTGGCCAAGAATCTTGTTTGCTTATTCCAGCGCTTGTGGTTCTTGCAGTGTGTCTTCGTTGGCTTGGTTCATGTCAATGCAGGAGAGTAGCTTTGTAACGCTTGGTCAACGTGTGCTTGCAAGACCTCTCAAGTAAGTTCCTCATTTGCATTACAATTCTCGATCTGTGTTGACAATTGATTATGAATACCATGCATAAAATAATAATTATTACTGCTATTTATGATCTTCTTTTAACCTAAACTATTGCAGATTGTAATGTTTTCTCTCTAATCACTTGGAATACTTATGTGTAGTTTCACTTTCTATTTTCTTCTGGGTTAAGTTCGAAAGAAGTGTTTGAACTGGTCACGGTTGCGTCATAGAAATTGACAACATGTTCCTGGTGCCAATGTGTAGAGTGAGAATGCACTATGGTCACCCAGATGTGTTCGATAGGGTATTTCACATAACCAGGGGCGGGATCAGTAAATCGTCACGTGGCATCAATTTGAGTGAAGATATTTTTGCAGGTTTCGTGACTATTTAACACTTCGTAACTGCGGCAAGTTTACTTTTAAGCAGGATGCTATTAAATTATTAAACGATATTAAATTGGATCAAGCAAACGATATTAAATTGGATCAAGCATTCTAGTGGTTTTCGCTTTATTTTAATTATTTGCTTCAAGCTACACTTTCCATAACTCCATTATTCATGTTCTATTAACTCTAATGTAACTATTTGTGCTGTCATGTGAAACTATTTGCTATTGAACCATTCTGCATTTGCAGGTTTCAATACTACGCTCAGGCTTGGCAATGTTACACACCATGAGTATATCCAGGTTGGAACCACAGAGAGGGTTTAGCAATTCTTGTATTGCTTGTGCTTTTAATGTTGCTGCTTGGTTGGCTTTATCAAAGTTGACATTAATCTGATAGTTGTAGCTATTAATCAGCCGGATTTTTGAAATTAAGCCGGCGCAACGGCAATCTTAGTTAATTCTACATATTTTTGATATAGGTTGGAAAGGGCCGAGATGTCGGATTGAACCAGATTGCCCTGTTTGAGGCCAAGGTGGCCAGTGGAAACGGTGAACAGACTTTGAGTCGCGATGTGTATAGATTGGGCCAGCTACTTGATTTTCCTCGCATGCTGTCGTTTTTCCACACATCTGTTGGTTTCTACGTAACTACCATGGTACGTCCCATCCAGTACGATTTACCTTGTAAATTTCAACGTTGACTGCCAGACAGAATCAAACGCTGAGATCAGTTCGTGTGTGTAGCTTTTAGTTTTTAGTTATGACTCATTTGTCATTGTTTTTGGTCTTGCTGTTTATAAAGGGTGTGTGGAACTACTGACAGTGGTATGGTTTGTGACGCAGTTGACCGTTTTGACCCTTTATGTTTTTCTTTACGGTAAAGCATACCTGGTGAGATCTCTTGTCACTGAACTTTGGGCTCCGTCCTTATTCTCTGGACTGTAATCTAATGGTTTGCCGTAAATGTGTCCTCTGATGATGGTCTCTTCTGGTTTTGCTCGTGGTGCCTTATATTCAGTTTTGTCTTTGTGATGCATCAAACTGATTATCACATCTACCTTTTTCTCTTAAACAGATCACATTTAAGTGCTTTTCTAGCATGTTCACATTGTATTCACTATTGGCTTAATCGGATACAGGCTCTTTCAGGGGTGGATGCTTCCTTGAAGATAAACGCCGACATTTTGCAAAATGCCTCACTGCAAGCAGCACTCAACACCCAGTTTCTGTTTCAGATTGGTATCTTCACTGCGGTACCCATGATTGTGAATCTCATACTCGAGCAAGGCATTTTGAAGGTAAGTAAAATCAATGTTGTACTACTTCTATTCTTATTTGGATTGCTGTCGATTATCTTGCCAGAATCAATTTCATGTTAGTTTTTTAAAGTTGACAGTAAAAATCCATTCTAGGCCTTCTGCCATTGACGAGACTGGGTTGGAGGGTTTCAGGCCATCATCAGTTTCTGTACAATGCAGCTGCAACTGGCATCGGTGTTTTTTACATTTTCCTTGGGAACACGAACTCACTACTTTGGGCGTACTATTCTTCACGGCGGCGCCAAGGTAGTAGATGTCACTTGTCATCGTTTATGATAGCGTCTAGATCTCTTTTATTGTTTCTGTTGCTATACCAAATTTTTGTGTCCGTATGTTCGCATGCAGTGTTTCAGTTTATGCAGTATTAGTGCGTTATAGACTAAATTGTTTGACCGGATTCAACATGCGTAGAAAGATAAATCTACTCCAGTAGTTGAGTTTTCTCTTCAACAAGTTTCTTGAATCAAGTTCAATAATGACGTGTGAAATTAACTTTAAAAGTAAATTGACCTAATAATCCTTCTGATATGAGTTTACCAGGGTGTGTTCCTTTTAGTCGTATTCATGTATCTGCAGATAGTCATTTCAATCAATTTTGTCAGTTGGCATCACGTTGGGCAGTGTTCTTAGATACTATTTCGTATGGGCTCATTTCCAGATTTGATTTGATTTGTTACAGTATCGATCCACTGGGAGAGGATTTGTGGTTACGCACATAAAATACGCTGAAAATTACCGTTTATTCTCACGGAGTCATTTTACAAAAGCGTAAGTCTCTTTACTGTTTCTTATGTTTTACAGCGCTTATGTGAGAATCCATTACATTTTTGGTTGTCTTCTAAATTATCAAAGCGTCTTCTGCAAGTGGAAAAATGCGACGCTTGTTTCTGCAATGCCATAATTGTCTTCTAATTAGATAGTAATTATATGTAGAAAAATTCTTTCACTCTGGGGAGTTCTAATGGAATTTTTGAAGTATTTAGGAAATCATTAATTTAACGACACAGCATCTAACCGTGTAAAGATTGGTATTTTGATAGATTCTCAAGATGTTTTATCAAAACTGAGGAGAAATAATACTTAACTCAGAAATCTCCTACCCTTGTCTTCATTAGCAGACTTGCAAAGGTCTAATATAAGATAAGGCTTTAAAGAATAATTTGTAGTTGCTTTTCCGTAAGAGTTATGGAGCTGGAATTTTCGATTGTCATTGTGTGGTTGGTCCACCCATTTCTATTATCAAACATTTTAATACCATGTTTGAAACAAAAAAATTGAAACTCTTTTAAAAATATATACAAAACATACGAAGTATTAGCTTTTTTAAGTGAATTTTTCTTTTATCGGGTTCGAAATGTAATACCGTACTTTCAAAGTTCTAATTTTTCCAAAAGCATATTATCACCTATACCAATGAACGCATGTATTCCAGTTTGTTTACAAATCATAAGCTAACTTTTTCAAAATTTCACATACTTTTATTCGTTTTGTACTCCAGACGTTTGAATTCTAGATATGTTAAATAGGACCGCTTATAGCAAAGTAAATGCTTGAGGAAAAACACGCTTCCGAAAACTTACAGAACCAGAATGCTCCGTATGGTTCATTCATACTGTACTTCAAAATATTTTACAAATTATGACCTTTCATCTTGATTACTCTTCTAACACAAGGGTGTTCTTCTGCACAGTTTGGAGGTTATCATGCTTTTGATCGTGTACTTGGCATATGGAGCCCAAAATCGGACTTCGGTTACTTTCATCTTGCTTACATTCAGTTCTTGGTTCCTAGCTCTCTCGTGGCTGTTTGCACCGTACATCTTTAATCCCTCTGGTTTTGAGTGGCAAAAGTAAGTGCATACCTTCCTTTCTTGTAATCATGATTTTCCGTTTGTGACTTATTTAATCAAATGATGAATGGGATTCTGTAAAAGAGGATATTGTGCTGTAAGTTCAAATTGAATCATAAAACCTGAAAATTTTGAGAATTTCGGCTGCAGGACGGTTGAGGATTTCGACGACTGGACTAAGTGGTTGTTCTACAAAGGAGGAGTAGGTGTGAAAACTGAGTACAGCTGGGAAGCTTGGTGGATGGAGGAGCAAGTAAGATGACTTCTTGATCGTAATATGGTTTTTTGGAGCATGATCTATTGGCTCCTGGAAACACTCGGATTAATGTTGGTAATTATGATGATTCACGTTGCTGGTTATGTGTATGACAGGAGCACATCCGTACATTGAGAGGGAGATTTTGGGAGGTCGTGCTATCCCTACGCTTCTTCTTGTTCCAGTATGGTGTTGTCTATTCCTTGTCTGTGACGAGGGGCAGCAGCAGTATTTTGGTGAGCATTTAATATCTAATCCTTCCACGATGCTTTCGAATTAGTGTTTCCAAATTAGCAGTCTTAAATTTTTGTTCTGCTAACACATCAGTGACTTCAGACGTGTTCCGTTACGTCTGAAGCAATATACTTCAAGATCTTGGATGCAATTGGTAAATTTTCTTGTCTAGTATATTTATTCGAGTAGTACAAACATGATCTCTGCGCACATGCCCGACAAGCACGTATGTGGGTGAAATCAGTTTTACAGAGGCCAATCGAGAAAATGCCTACTTTCCTCTACTCCGCAATACAAATCCATAATTATTGATAAGGTCTTGCAAATCAATGCCTGCTTGTCTGGCCGGGTCTTGTGACTTTGGATTGGTATGTTCGTGCAATTGATCGTTTGAAGTCTTCTGCCTTAACACCGCACCTGATCATCCAATTGCACTTTTTGTTTTCGAATGTTTTTAATAGAATTTTCGGACTGCAGGTGTATGTTTATTCTTGGCTCGTACTACTTGGATTGGTGATCATATTCAAGGTGAACGCAGAACCCTGACTTTGAATTTTGAAATGCACTGTGTGTCCGTTGCTCCTGTACTCGCTTTCAAGCAATGGAATGCTCGAGCGTTCATTTTTTCTTTCAGTGAAGTGAGCACGCATGGTGAATACACACTGATTGTGGCTTTCAAAACACTGATTGAACATTGATGCATCAGTGCATAAATGGTTCCAGTCAGAGCCTTTTGTTTATTCCTTTTTATTCACGTAAACCTTTTCACCAAGCGATTTTCATTTGGTTTCGATCTTCAGGTTTTCACAGTCAGCCAGAAGGCATCAACAAATTTTCAGCTAGCTGTTCGATTGTTCCAAGGACTACTGTTTACATGCCTCTTGGCGGGATTGATCGTTGCAATTGTTCTCTCTCCTCTTACTGTTGGTGATGTTTTCGCTGTTGCGTTGGCGTTGGTTCCCACAGGCTGGGGTCTTCTCTCAGTACGTCACTTCTGTACCTACTCATTGACGTTGTTGGTGATTAAGAGTTGCGGTTTTTAATCATTTTCTTATATCTCCTTTAAATTGTTTTGGTGATGAGCTGTTTCTGTCTTCCTCTACATGTAAGAATGTTGTAGATCATATTCAGTTGCGGGGGATGGAGGCTGAGACACTGTCATTCCGAATGTCCTACGTTTGAATTTATCTTACCGATATCTCTTACTGCATGAATAGATTGATTGTTGAGGTATCTAAGTAGTTGACTAAGATTTATAACTTCGTTTTCCTGTATTACAGATTGCCATTGCGTTACGCCCTTTGATGGAGCAGTTGCAGATTTGGAAGTCAGTACGTGAAATCGCTCGTGTCTATGATGCATGCATGGCATTGATCATATTTATACCTATTGCCTTCTTGTCTTGGTTCCCCTTCGTTTCCACTTTCCAGACCCGACTCGTCTTTAACCAGGCCTTCAGTCGTGGTTTGGAAATCTCCCTAATTCTGAGTGGAAATCGTCCGAATCGGACTGCTTAGGTAGCTTTATACGCATTTTCCCGTACATCTCAGTTTCACGCGTTTGAATCTCTCGTAGTTGGGAATATAGTGATTCATGCAGTGTCTATTTGCAGATCAGCTGTCAGGCTTATAGCAAAATGTTTCCAAAAATATTGGGAATGCTTACATTAGGCTGTTATTTTACTTATAGTTTTGTATCATACTTTTTATTACACTTACTAAATCGTGGTCTCATTTTTGCCTAGTTCGTGAGAACTACGATACCGGCAACCTGCAAAACTGCTGTCTTGACACTTTGTATGTTCAGAAGTCCCTTCCAGTCTTGCACTCGTGCTCTTCTTCCATGTTTCTGAGTAATTTGCATCCTGTCTTATATCACGAGTTATAAATCTCTAAATTAGAGACATGTGTCATATTTGCTTCAATTGTGATTGAATTCAACGATTTCTTAGACCCACCTACCCCAGCAGAATTCATGTCCTGATTCAGGAGGGGAAAGGAGCGATGTGGTCTGCACAGATTTAGCGTCCTCGGAGGTTAAAGATAAATACGAGCTACTGAGTGAGTTTTAGTCGATGGCCGGTCATGGAAAATGACTCATCGTAGTCTCTCAGCTCTTGGAGATTCTCCTGCTCTTTCTGCAGGCTCTTCTTCGACACTGCAGTGCAGCTTGAAGTACACTTCTACAACCCTCTCCACCGATTGATGGAACACTAACCGGATTTCTTTCCTTATTCTTGGTGGTTAACGAACCCATAACTCTAGCCGCATCATCATCTAGCTAATATTGTTACTGCGACGCTGTGACGATGATCGAGAATCTACTGCAATTCTCTCAGTAACTTAATAGCAACGTCATACCAGCAGATCACTGACTCAAGTTTATAATTTGGATACAGAAAGTGCAAGTTGGACACTAAAATTGAATCATGCGCAGTAACTTGTATAAATGCAGATCATTGATCCAAAACTGATCACCCGAAAGGACAAAGAGATCTAAAATGGGGCGGCCCACGATTAAACTCTCTCCACGGCACGCCGGCGCTCTTTACTACTCTCAACCCATAATTCAAGCCCAGAACTTGATCCACAGCAGCCGAATATACAATTTCATTCTCAACTGTTCCTGGCTTCTGAACTCACAAGCACATCGGTCCTTGGAAGCCCAGATCTGTATATGGTTGGCATTTGCTTATGCCATCTGTGGGACTGGTCTCAAAACTTTGTAAGACTCCGAGAGCTATCTTCTCAACTCTCTCTTATTAGTTGTTACAGATTAGCCATGTTCTGTGATTAGTTGCTACTGATTAGCGCCACTCTATCTAGTTTGGATGGTGAAGAGTATGCTAAGATCAAGCCTCAGGAATTGAAGTTTAAGAAGTGTACTATCTGTTAGAAGTTTTGCTCACCAACCGAATGTTACATTTTGTAAGAGAGAATCATGTTGTAACCTGTTGTTGATGAAGTTTTTGGTCGATGACAGAGTTTATGAGCCCAGGGTTTAAGAGGGTTTATGAGGGTTTAAGTTGGTGGAGGGGTTAATGGGTGTGATGAAGTTGGTGATCTGGGGGATGTGCAGATTGTGGACGTGAGGAGCGATGGACATGGACAAGAGCATTTGGGGTAATTTGCCGGTTCTGATATTACAGAGAGTGGTGGCGTTTCTGCCACATGTGAAGCTGGCTCGGTTTCGATGTACCAACAAGCATTTCAAGGATTGGATCTACTCCAGCGAGTTCGATGAGCTGCGTGGCCAACTTCCTGTGCAAAACGCTTGCTTGTTCCTTCACACCCAGAGCTTCTTTTCTATCACAGGCAGTGTGGAGATACCGGAGCGGCTAAGTCAATCGTTTCTCACAGGTGATGAGGAGTTTTGGCGGACGTACATTCGTGGTTACAAGTCCAAGAATCCGAAGCTTGTTGCGGCGACAGGGAGGTTTCTCTTCTTGCGGTATCTCAAGACGCTTGCCGTGTTCGATCTCAAGACTAGAACGGGTGTGACCCTTCCAGAGCATCAACTCTTCAACGGCGCCAGCTCGAACGCTTTAGTATTCGGAGGCAATCAAAGCACAGGAGCCTTTCATGTCGCAGTCTTGGCCCTCGGAGGGATGCCTTTCGAACCTCCATTGGGAATCTACGACTCCGTGAGCAACGCATGGACAGCGGAGAGGTTCCCATACGGATTACAAGCAGACAAAATCGAGACTGCAATTGTGTCCGGCAAGCTTTACATTCTAGAGTCAAAGAACAATCGATGGGCTCCATACAACCTGATGGCCTTGACCCTCACCAGATCAAACGGCATGGAGGAGCTCCCCATCGAGGAGATTCTAGAAGACATTCCCGATCACGAAACCGAAATGGTGAGGCCTTCTCTCCACGCCACCAGCAGCCGTCTCTTCATGGTTGCATGCATCAAGGACAAGGTGTTGATTCTAGAGGTGAACTTCGCCACCCACCAGTACGTCGAGGTTGCGCGAGTGCCGGAACGCTTCCATGGCATGGAGAGCATCGCCAGCACTGCTACCGATGACTGCGTCCTGATTCTCGTGGATCGTGTCAAAGGATTTGTCTACGACTTAGCCCCGAAGAAATGGCGCAAGGTGATGATGTTCCCGGAATTCAAAGGCAATGGCATGGTCGGTAAGAAGCTCGACATCTTCATGGCAGCGTGACTCAAAGTTGTTGATAGTTGCGGAACTTTGAGGTCCATGGAGAGGGAATCTTTGTAAGAATATTCTTTTTGGCACAGTGAAGATGTGTAAGATTTCATAGCAGGAACTGGATATAAATTTTCATTGTCCAATCTTTTCATATTCCAGTTTCTGATTTTCAGTGGTTTTGAATCTTGAATACCTTTACTTTTGACATCTAAATATCGTGGCCTTAGTGTCTATCCAAATGGTAATGATATTAAAGTAAAAGTTGGATTAAAAAAGTAAAGTAGTATATTAGAAAAATAAAAGATAATGATTTATATACATTATAAATATGATAATTTTGAAATTATACATTATCTATATATGTAGGTTTTATATACGATTTTTTGTGAAAAAATTATTATATTAGAATAAATTTAACTATAGATAACAAATTAATCAAATTTATAGTCAAAATGGAATCTACCATTGAGTCATCGAATGATGTAAATTCATTGTGTAGAATATGTTGGGAAGCAGAAACAGATGAAGAAGATCCTATTTTACAATTGGGATGTGATTGCAAAAGTCCACTTGGTCAAGCTCATAGGAAATGTATATATAAATGGTTTTCAAGACCAATGTTGGGATATCATCCTCTTCGTGAGAGCCAAATCTTTTATCACTATTGTGAAATTTGCCATACAGATCTATCACCACAAATCTTATTATATCTTCAAAAGGAATTATCTCACAATCAAGTCAGAACAAGAAAACATCAAAATCAAATGTCTCGCAATCTACTAATTCAAAGAGAACATAAAGAAGTAGTGGTTGACATTCCACAACATAATGAAGCTACAATGATAACAATGCCAACGTTAAATTTTAGTAGAATTTCAAATAGTTTCTGGAAATTTTATTACTTCTTTAATTTAGCCCTTATTTGTTTCTTTGTTCTTCATTTTGCTGCTAGAATCCATGGTCATTAATGTAATGACTTTGTCATAATAACTGGACCTAGGGACATGTAAATCTAAAGGTAGGCTAATCATGACGGTAGTTATAAAAGTTACACCGTCATTTCTATTAAAGCTAGTGAGAGTGGTTTGTCTCTCACGTCATATCTCATTAATATAACATAATGTTGCAAACTATGGATTTTATTGACTAATGATTGATTCTCACATAGATGATAAATAGTTGTAAGGTTGTCATGAGAAATATTGACAAGATCATGAGTAGAGTGTGCAGGTTCTTACATTATGTGACGTCAAAGATTGTCCACACTCGCAGACTACGAGGTTGCTTTAAGGATTTTGATGTCAACTTGCACAGGATCTTCTAAAGCATCAACCTCTTGTGGTGGAGATGCTGTGATCCTGTGAATGTTTCTGCATTCTATATGGTAAAAGGAAGCAGGGCTAGAAAATGATTCATGAATTTGGTTTACAATATTGTTGGTCCCAAGCATGGGCTTCCTGCTCAGAACCACGTCATTGGAAGTTTGGAATGCTTTATATTTCGGTATACTTGGAATTCATCAACGTTGTACAATACATGACATTGGATTCTCAACAAGCAGTGGACTGATCGGAGATAATTTTTCAATTGAGAAGATGATTACCCATCAAATTTCCCCTCTACAGAAGCATCAGAATTATACTGATGGTTCTTCAATTCCAAATAGCAAATCTCTTTCCAATTCTTCAGCTCAGTGTTTCTGGATATTATAATTACAGAAATAACTACATAATACTACAAAATTCTGCGATTTCAGCCCATTCTTGCTACTCGACAAACATAGAGAACCATCATCAAATTCCATACAATTTCAGCGATGCGATTGCACAAGTGAGAGTTCATAGTATTATTATGGAAATGCAGGAAAAACATGTACCTCCGCAGCGAGTTTCTGGAACCATTAATCCTATTTAGCAAATGGAGTGCAGCTTCTGTCAACAACAACACATTACAAGATAATTCAAAATTGTTAGAAGTTGCCGAAGAACTAGCACCAATATGTTTTCATAACGTAAACACCCCGTACCCTAAACCCTAAACCCTAAGCCCTAATTCAGATGGCACTTTGCCTTCATTCCAGGATGTTTACCACGGTGGTCACTGCAATCCTCTTAATGCTAAGGTAGCAGTACCCATTCCTGCCAGAATAAGGATTTTGGGAACCTGGGAGTGCAAAGAGCATGAAGTGAAATCATGAATGTGTTAGCAAATTGGAGAGGAAGTGCTTGGTCTTGGAATCAGAATTTTTGGAGGTAAGAGCAATTTTACACAAATTTTTGAAGTGAAGGTGTTGTAGACACCTATTCATAACTCTAGACTTACCCAGAAGTGACAGAAGAAACCTGTGGACAAAACTTGGTAATGCTTCCATCTCATTGGTTCCATCTCATTGATTCTAGTGAAATTTCAATACACTTATGTTCAAGTTTAGGTTCACAAGGAGGCACTTTCTGGTCAAATTGTAGCTGGTAGGAATGGGTCGCTGGCATGAATGGGTACTGCTACCTTATTGCAGATTCGAAAGTGTCAAAATAAATGAAAGGGAATGCATTCAGACGTTCTTTGCAAAGGACTCTCTTTGCAGGCTGTGTTCTGCGAACTTCAATTCAAAGTGATTATTTTTCTCGCATCATCATGTGGGTACAACACGGCTGCTGAAAATCTTATTGAGATAACTGCACATTGATGTTAATTTGGGCTATAAGTACCCACCTGGACTGCCATGATTGGAGCCATCAGAATTTGCGGAATTGTGCATGTATCGAATTCTACTAGGCTTCCAGAATTATACATGCGCAAGCATGATACAACGGGGCAATTCATGGAAGCACTTGTTGCACTAGTAGCAGCTTCGACGTTTTTTATTCCTATTTTGAGCCATGGGCGTCACAACAGACAAAAGAAAAGAGTGATGCTACAGTGTGTCAAAAGCGTGAGGTTCAGAGTCAAAAACGTTGA
This sequence comes from Ceratodon purpureus, assembly GCA_014871385.1. Taxonomy (NCBI): domain Eukaryota; kingdom Viridiplantae; phylum Streptophyta; class Bryopsida; order Pseudoditrichales; family Ditrichaceae; genus Ceratodon; species Ceratodon purpureus. Next base: position 13,975,521 of record CM026428.1, on the reverse strand, counting down.
AGTTGCTACTAAGGTTGACACACCTATAGTTGACAGATGACCAATAGCCAATATCTTCTAATTCCTAGATTATGAAAGAACATATGTACCTCATTTGTATATATCGGCTATTGGTTCGGAAGTACTTTTCACTTTGAAAAATTGTAAAAATTTCAATATTGGGAGATAATTCATGAAAAAATGCTCATTCTTCATGAACCTTATTTTCTTATGAACCAAAAATATCCCCTTGTCGATAACCCAAGCTTTGATATGCTAAACTGCTTTAAGTTGTCGGTTATAGGTGTTTCTACCTTAGTATGGGTGTGTTTAACTATGGAAGGAGCTTATCAGGCTTGAGTGCCATTGCATACTTGGTATGTTATATTGAGGTTCAATAGAAAAATGGAGAGCAACAGCAAAGATTAAAGAGCATAATCCAAAATTAATAATAAAAGTTATTAAATTTTGAATCTAAAATTATAAATTTTGAATCTTTTTAGAATATTTTGGAAAAAAAATTAAATTTAGTAAATTTTTGGGACCCTGTGACTGTGGATGGTAATCCAATTTAATTTGGTGATATCATTGCATTTTCCTTTCAACCATCGTGTATCTCCTAGTAAGTTCTTGGACAATATTTTTATCATTTGTAGTGATAAATTTCATCAAACAATTTATTGTTGGAGTATGTCATGAAGTGGTTGGCGTGTCACTACAATGCCAAACACCATTTTCAATGATATAAATGTAAGTATTATGGAAAAAATGTTTATTATTGTGGTTTCTCTTGGCAATGATGTTGGCCCGTTTCAACCATGTGTAGAAGATGACTAAGAAGAGTTTTGACAATCACAGCCACTAGTGATTAGAGCTAAGGACAAATCATGTCTTAAGCAACTTCCATCAATAGTTCTAATGTCAAGTTTGTGTGAATTGATAAAACAAACAAGAATTCTTGTATGGAACAAATGCCTCATGGATCATTGTTACATCATCAAGGTAATAAATTGATTCCCTTGAGACATCATAAGTTTTCAAAAAATCATTATCTTCAACAAAGACTTTAGACAAATACCTCCTCAATTGGTGGAATACAAATTATGAGCCGACAATGTTAATGTGTGTGTCAATAGATGTATTCTTTTGGATGCACATAATAGTGATGTGTTTGAGTATTGTCCAATAAATTGTAACTATTAACTTTACATTGCCCTATTAGTTTCAATTTCACATCAAAGGCTCCAAGTTTGAGTTCTCAAAATTAAAGATTCACATTTTGACAATGACATACACACCTAATATTGAATATAATGAAGGTTTATTATAATTAAGAAGATGTTTTGTAAGAGCCATTAGTATATGGCAATGATAAGCATTTACAGTATAGTACATGACCAGGCAACCATATTTCATAGTTTGGGTGACAATAAGTCCTAAAAGATTCATGACGCATACCACAATTATCAAACATATTAGATCAAAGTAGTATTTTGAAGTCTTGAGAGGAAAAACAATTTGGTATTTGCTTATCAATCTAATTATGTACATGGAAAGAATTGTTCTTAATATAAATATATATGTTAAAAAATGAAATCTAAGAATATTTTGTTATATCAACATGTTAATGTATAGGTATGCAATTTTTGACATTTCAATTATTTTGTAGACAAAATCAAATAACAACTTATGGTAAAAAATCCAATAACTTGCAATTTAAAAAAATCTTTGGAACTTGTTATTCGATTATTTTTTATCAATTAAAGTTTTATTGTAATATTCATTTCCTTCACTTCTAAAAAGTTCATAATTAAATTAGTCAAATTAAAGGAGAATTATTTTCAAAATATTTAAATATTAAAAAAAATTAAATAAAAAACATTTAAATTCTAAAAAAAATTAAATTTTAAAAACTATGTCTTAAAGAAAAATCTTCCACACCTAAGCTTATATAAATAGAAAGTTAATTAGTAGTAAAAAAATAAGTTTGCCTCTTTTAGCAAATGAATATTTTTAATACATGTCTAATTGTGAAAAAATAATTCTATTTAAAATCTAGAATACATGATTTTTGCTTTGCCTTAATGCTTCTTGTAAATTCCCTTAATGCTGAAAATTAACAATGAAGTTATAATAGCAAACTCAAAGTAATTTTTTTTTTTAAAATCCTTCCATGCACAATTTTGCTGCATAATATTGAAGAGAAACTTAATATTCTTAATTTTTTTTAAATCATGGAGAAGTCATTTTTTTACAAAATTAATATTCACATACCATAAATATGTATTTGATGTACTGTACTAAAAAATGCAAACATTCTCTAAATTAAAAAATGTACGTGTCATTCTAATATTTTATTTTTTTAAATGAATATTTTCTTTTGTATAATATAGAGTGTAGTTCCATAGAAAATTTGAATTTATCTTATATTATATTATATCAACATTTAGAAGGTTGTTGTGTCAGTGTTGTTGTGTTAAGGGGGTATATTGATGATGATGTTAACCAAGGATATCTCATCGTATACACCGGACAGGGTGGCAATGATCGCAAAGACAACAAATATCAAATTTATGATCAAACGCCGAATGTGGTGAACAATGCACTTATCACCAGTTCGTTAATAACTCAGCCATTTTTGTTATAAACAAACTTTACAGGAATATAGTTGAATAGCTATCAAAAACATAACATTACGTCTTAATATATGCTTTTGTGCTCATGTTTTTTTTTCAATTAGAGTTTGTAGAAATACTTCGAGGCGATTCACGACGTTGCTTGTTCTCCAGACTTTTCAAGTTTTATAAAGACAAGGAGCTAAGGCTGCGAAACCTAACTACAAAGAAGCACATGAATCATAAAGGATCTTCCTACACATTCGAAGGCATTGAAGAGTCAAATTTATTCTTATATCCTAGTGAGAGAGTTGTGGTTATTTACATCTCAATTGTAAATAAGGATCTTCATTATTTGTTTGTCCTTCCCGACGTATTCTACATAATGAATTTTCATGATTAGAAAAGTCATTGATAGTTCAAACTTTGAGAGGTTTCATATTAGTAAAAAGAATAAGACAAATCAAACCATATCACAAAAAAGATTAGATACAAAATGATCCATAGTTCTTTTTCATTTCCTTTGACAAAAAAGAGTACTCTTGCAGGCCTCTTCTTAAAAACTAGAAGAATGGTTAATAAAACGGCACCCTTTTATGAATTCCATATTAACTTCGGAGTATAATTTTGAATAATTTAACATCTATAGTCTAATATATTATGATATAATATATTTGCACAAACTTTTATTCATCATTTTTTATATCTTTGATATTTAAAGTATTTATTCATTTGAAAACTCTTAATTTCATTTTGTGTATGAATTTGAGGTGAATCCCTTTTGCCATCAACAATATTATTGTAATAAAGAGTACAAAACAATAAAAGTAAGAATAACAATAAGTATAAAAATATTCATTAAAATTAAAAAATATTAAAAATAAGTAAAACATTAAAAAAAATAAAAAAACAAAACATAAAAAATAAAAATTTAAAAAATTTAAAAGTGATATAAATTCACCAAAGGTTTTTTTGACTAAATATAACAAAACCTACAAAACTTAAAACTACAATAATTTCTTCATTATAAATTCAGATTTGTTTTGAAAATAAAACACTAAAATTTAAAATAGCAAATATAATAAATTCACACATTCATATTTTTTATAATTTTTTGTCCATTCTTAATATTTTCTAGGGTTTTTTTTTTGTTTATAATTAAATAAAAATTTGATAAAATAAAGATATTTATAATTGATTGAATATCAAAAAAAATAAAAGTTTTAAAAAGTTTTAACATAATGATAAAATAAAATAAAATTTCAGATTTTAAAAATTAAATATATTCATTAAGTAAAATTATAAATATGAATACAAATATAAATATTTTTAGAATTATTGATTAAATAAAGAGAAATATAAAATTAATATTAAATAAAAGACATGGGAGGAGGTGGATGTATGTTTTTATTCATGCTGAGAATACAATGCTTCGAATTTATAATAGATTCATGTTTCTAGTAGAAAAAAGGATTAGTTACTAAATGCCATCTATAGTACGAGAGTATTTTGTTTAGATTTTGTTTGACCAACAGTGCCTCATAATTATAATCTTTGACTTTATAATATTACTTCACTTAATTATTTTTTTTAAGAACTAAATATTGGTATGTAGAACATAGTCTATTTTTTTTAAGAACTAAGTATTGGTATGTAGAACATGGTCTATTTTTTCATTACAACCATTGTCTCATCCATAATTGTACAAAAATTTCACCCTATAACCATCTCACTGAAAAACCATTATAAATCCTCAAATCAAAACAACAATTTTTTATTTTTTTATTTTTGTTTTTATTTTTTATTTTTATTTTTTATAAAATTTTATTTTATTTTATTTCCTTGATCTTCAACACCCATATAACCACAAATCCTACCTGTTTCAATAAAAAATTATTTATAAAAAATTGATGTTTTAAAATTTTTGTAATAAAATTTCATTAGGATTTGTAAAATCTCAAACCTAAAATTTCAAACCTAAAATGTACTATTTTTGAACCCAAACAAAACATAAATTCAAAAATTCCAAAAAATCAAAAATCACAAACTTCGTTGGATAACCAAAATTAGCCACTGTAGATCCAAGCCCAAATCCAAAAAAATAATCCAAAAAAATAGGCTGCGGACGATGGAGGAAGATAGCAAGGACCGTGTGAATGGGGCCCAAAGTCATCACAGAACCTCCTCCTCCGAATTAGGGTTAGGGTTCAGGGTTTAAGCCTCACTCTGCTGTGGAAGCCAGAGTGCTGGTGTTGTTGCAATTGCAGTTGCAGTTGCTTCCGCTGGTTCCCGCAATTCAAGTGCACTGCAAGCTGCAATCCCATGACCCCACTGCCATCGCATAGTAGAGGATGAGCTTCAGCGCCACGGGGAGCGGCGGCATGTGTATGTGCAGGCATTTTCTGGGTTGAGATTTCCACCTCGGGTTTAAGCTAGGGTTTAAGCAGGGGGGACACCATGAATAAGGATTTTGTGTTCGAGCTCGACGGGGCGGAGGAGAAGAAGGTGGTGCAGTCGCCGTGGGAGTTTTCTGGCTACTCGGCCGATGTGCGCAAGGAGTATGCCGAGCGGAACACCACTTCTATTGACCAGAAAATTAGGGAGATTAGGTCTAGTAAGAATGATTACAAAGGGGGGCCCCGGGGGGAGAGTGAGGATGAGGATGAGGATGAGGATGAGGGGGAAGAGGGTGAGGAGGATAGTGATATTAGCGAGGTAGAGGATGTCGACATGGAAGGTGGGGAGGACGACGATGATGAGGAAGAAGAAGAAGAGGATGATGATGATGATGATAGTGACGAGGAAGAGGAGATTGACGAGGAAGAAGATGCGAACGGAGTTGATGTGAGTCTTCGGTTAATTGCAGCTTCGTTTGACAAGTGTGGGTCAGGAGCGCACATTTTAGTGCGTTCAGAATTGGGCAATGAATCAGCCATGACTACAATTCTGTTTTAGGGTTTTTGCATTCAGATTCTGACTTAAGGAAGAGTAATTCTGGCCGAAATACCAGCGTCAATCAAGAGCCTGTTAGGTTGTTGGGCAATGCTGCTGATTGGAGTTTCAAGGCTTTGACAGCGTCTGCTGCACTGAATTTCGTAGTGTGTGCTCTCAAACGTATATTTAAACTAACTACCAGCAGTGACTAAGAATCCCTTGATTTATGTATTTGTTTGGTATTCCGCCTGACTTGGATTTTTCCATTTATCACAGCCTGAGGTAAGTGGCGAGAGCGCGGATGAAGAAGAGGGAGAGGATGATGAGGACGAAGAGGAAGAGGATGTTGATGAGGAGATGGAGGAGCTTCCTAAGGGGAAAAAGTCTTCTCGTAGCAAACTGCCCAAAGTTCATGTGGAGAATGTACATGGCACAGAGGAGGGCGGACAAGCAGGTAGTTTTTTCTCTTCGTCGGCAGGGGCTTCATTTAGTGCAACATCTTTTGGGGAGCTCAACCTGTCGAGACCTCTGATTCGCGCTTGCGAGGCGCTAGGGTACAAGCAGCCCACTCCAATTCAGGTGATATTGACGTTGGGTTCTATTCAGCCATCATCAGGTTGGCCCTTGTTGGTGAATGGGGGATAAGACATTACAGTTTATATCATTTGTTTTTTTTCTAAATACAGATTCCTTTGTTGCAGGCTGCTTGCATACCGCTGGCATTGACAGGGCGTGATATCTGTGGAAGTGCAGTTACAGGATCTGGCAAAGTGAGCTGCTATCTATTCATCTCTAGTTTCTATCGTCAATTTAATTTCAACTCTCCTGACGCAATCGAATCCAACTCTAATGAAATAAGCTTTAATGGTCATTATACAGACCGGAGCTTTTGCTTTACCCATGTTGGAGCGGCTGCTGTATCGTCCACGTCGTATACCTGCTATTCGATGTTTGATTTTGACACCTACCAGGGAGCTTGCTGTCCAGTAAGTTCTTGATTATGTGTCATGTGTTATTGTTGTTGTCATTATTATGTGCATGGTCACTGATTACGCAATCTGCAATTATTTATGTAGTTATACGCTCTTGACCCAAGAAAATTGCAATTTTTTTTCTGGTTTCTCTGAAATGGCATTGTAGATCTCAACTGATCATCGACTCTATTGCTAACAGGGTTCACAGTATGATCCAAAAACTGGCTCAGTTCACTGATATTACTTCCGCAATCGTTGTGGGTGGACTTTCAAGCAAGGTATGTACCAATTTCATAACTGAAATATTTAGAGTTAGAAGTAACAAGCTTTAACAAGTAACAGCTGGAGTTGGAATTCTGGAGCCTAGCATGATACAGTTTATCGTTTTCCCTGTTAATCTGATGAGGATTTCGGGGTCAATCAAGGAAGAACCATTTCCTCGCACATTCAAATTCTCTCAGGGAAAGCACTTTCTATGTTATGGTTGTAAAATGTTAGATTCACTTAGTTGGGGCTTACATGGTTACCATATTACTGAAATGATCTAATTTTTTCGAAGTACTTGATGTTTTTGTAGATCTAGTTACGATTTGACGTAATATACTTCTGGTTCTTGCAGGTGCAACAAGTTGCCCTGAGAGGACGACCAGATATTGTGGTAGCCACTCCCGGACGCATGTTAGACCATTTACAAAATTCTCTTTCAGTTGGATTAGAGGATCTTTCCATCCTTGTGCTGGATGAGGCTGATCGTCTTCTTGAACTTGGGTTCACTCAAGAAGTTCATGAACTGGTAATTAACCAATTGCAGCTGTTTCAGGAATTTTTACCAGTGATGTTGTTGCGGAGTTTGTGATTTCCTTCTATTCGCATGATTGGGAGCATGACTGTGCTTTGGGTTGTCGTTTTTATTACTTCTCATCCATCTGATGCTATCCTACTCTGCGCACTTCAGGTTCGTCAATGTCCTAAGAGAAGGCAGACTATGCTGTTTTCTGCAACAATGACGGATCAGGTGTCTAATCTCATCAACCTGTCACTGAATAGCCCTGTGCGCCTTTCAGCAGATCCATCCACGAAGAGACCTATTTCTTTATCCGAAGAGTATGTGCAAGAACTCGTTATGCTTCTATGAACCATGCTTAACATTCCTTGTTCTTTTAAAGGAGTAATAAACGGTTTTGTTGATAAAGTCTTCACTATGTTCAAGCACTGGGTTCCTCGGTCTTGTTCTTTGTCTGATGAACAGTTTTCTTGACAGCTTATCCTGATGCATGAATTCCTGGATTTGATATTTCAGGGTGGTGAAGATTAGGCCAGCTTTCGAGGGTGATAAGGAGGCTGTTTTGCTGGCTCTATGTACTCGAACTTTTAAAGAAAAGGTTATTATTTTCAGGTTCGTCATCCCATACCGCTTTCTTAAGACACTAGCAGTGCTTCTTGAGACCTTATTTCCAGTGTAGCTTTTATATGTTTGTGAAATTTCTCTGGGCGTTTTGAAAGTTTTATCTCCTAACGTTGTAATTCTTCATGTGATAGTCACAGATCCTATTAGATTGGGTTTGTGGGATTACAAATGTGAGTAGAGTATATAGTTTGGTGAGCATAGCTGAATGAGAATGAAGATATAAAGATACTGACAATTGCGCGGCTTATCCATGACCAGTGGAATGAAGGTGGAAGCGCATCGATTGAAGATACTGTTTGGTCTCTCTGGTTTGAAAGCAGCTGAACTTCACGGAAACCTTACACAGGCCATGCGACTTGATGTAAGACGCGTATTAGATGTTTTACTTTTCCTTCTCTGGATTATGTATGTTGAAGCTACGTGTCACTCGATTATCAAAGGCGCCTTCTTTTCATACAAGACTGCAGGTTTATGCTTTTCAACAATGTGACGTAGGTTCGTTTACTGACCATTTTGTTGCATCATGGCAGGCTTTGGAGAGCTTCAGAAAGCAAGAAGTAGATTTTCTGATTGCTACAGATGTTGCTGCTCGTGTGAGTATCTCCGACCATTTCCTTTGAATTGATTACCTTTGTCGAGACTCAAGTGGGTTATGAATCCTCTGAGCATGTATTCATAGTCTTTTGGAAGTGTTCACCTGTTCTTGACGGGGAGCGGAAAAATAAAGTTTGCTTACTCTGGGCCATTAACTGTTTGCTTGGTCACTGATTTTTTTCACGTGTTTATTCAGGGCCTTGACATTGTTGGAGTGGAGACTGTTATTAATTTTCATTGTCCATCAGACATCACTATGTAAGGACTGATCATACAAACATTTAAAGATTCATACAATCTAGGTCAACAATATTTATATTCCTAATATTTACGCGTGGGACTTTGTTGTAGGATTTTTTTGATGTAACTTAACACTCATATTTGATAATGATGGTTCGCAGATACGTGCATAGAGTTGGACGAACTGCAAGAGCTGGGCGGAAAGGATGTGCTGTAACATTTGTTACAGAGCGGGAGCGTTCATTACTTAAAGCGATTGTAAGAAATCAGTTCATGTCTGAATTCTTCTTCCTGGTTCAGATTTTTTCTTTCCTAACAGGGTGGACCACTTCCTCTAACTTTCCTGTCTTGTTCTGCCTCATCTGCCCAGGCAAAAAAAGCTGGCTCACAGTTGCAAAACCGCCAAATTCCTCCCGCTTCTATTTATAAGTGGAGATCTAAGATAGAGGAGATGGAAGATGGTGTTAGAGAGGTGATGCAGGCTGAAAGGTACATGCGAATCCTACTTACCATTTGATTGTATTTTTTTCTCGTCTAGGGCGGTTGTTCGGATTATTTGGATATGCTCAGACCCTTCGCTCCCTACGCAGATGCTGGGAATTGTTGAAGTTTCTCTCTCGTCACAGGCTAAAGATTTCCAATTTTTTTCTTTTTCTTTTGGACTGCACGTTGAAATTTTAGGCTTGAGGTGGTTTCTATGTAATAGCAATTCATTTTTCCCGCCTTCATGCAGTGTTTCAAGCTTACTTATGTTTCACCTTGTACGGTACAGGGAGGAGAAGGCTCTTAGAAAAGCAGAAATGGAAGTCAATAAGGTTTGTATCCACTAGTAACTGCATTGTCGTAATGTTATTACGAGCTCTATACTTAAGAGCTTTATATATTAGGTGCTTTTTTTGTTCTTGCTTCATTAAATATACCTAATTGATTTTTCAATGAATGACTAGGCTCAAAATATGATGGAGCATGAGAAAGAAATATATTCCCGACCTAAACGGGAGTGGTTCCTAACAACAAAGGAAAAGAGGACAACTGCAGCTGCTGCTAAGGTGAGATGATCCTTGACATGGAAGGGGTGTGTTGTGGGTTTATCCACAAGAGAAATTTATCTTGGACATATAGGGTATCATATCAATTTGTTCCTCAACTGCTGCAAGGAAAGCTCTTATTACGTTCATTAAAGTAGTTATAAAGTCCTCTGAATGAATATTCTCACGCGGTGTATAAGACACAGGAGTGGTTGAAATATGGTAGCCACCCGAAGCTGGTATTTCAGTAATTGTCTTCTATTGTCGATCATGAATACATACGATTTAATCTAGTGATGTTCAGGTGGAAAAATAGAGTTGCAACCTGGAGTTACGTAGAGTCTAATAATTTACGTAGAGTCTTGAAGTCATGATAGAATCTGGTTCGTTGGATTAATTTATCTTGCCTACTTTAAGACTTGAACGCATTCTTACTCATGCAGGCTGGAAAAGCCGGTGTCGGAGAACCGAGTGCTGTAGCAGTGACAAGTGTAGAGGAAGCAGATGAAGCGAAGCGAAAAGAAAAGAGGAAAAGAGAAAGAGAGGTATGTAATGTGAAGTGTAAGAAACAGCAAAAATTGGAGAACTGAACGGTTGGCTTATAGTGTACACTGTAGAGAGTTCTTAAATTTTCTGGATTGAATGCTTGCAAGATTTTTCTAACAACCAACCAGTTCATTTTTTTGCTAGATAACAAAGATGCAATAGGTCTCTGCTCATTGTTCACACATTTGTTTTGTTTCTATCAGAAAAACATGACCCGAAAGCAACGTAGGAAGTTGGAGGCTGAGCGAGAGGATGCAGAAGATGCAGATGAGGGCCCAGACTCGGAAGCTGATGAAGAGGTCAGACCTCTTGGCAACCTCATTTAGGATCTGCTTTTTTATTTCGAGTCGTGATATTGAGCCTAATATCATTAACTTCAGCTTTCACTTCTATAGAAGGTAGTGCTCCATCTATTCCATCGTTGGTTTATTTCTTCGGATTGATTTTCAGGTGGGAAAGAAGAGAGGCAAGAAGGGAAAATCATCAGAGGGTAGTAAGGAGGGCAAGACATCCATAGTCGACCTTGCGTATCGTCGTGCCAAGGCTGCTAAGTCAGTTGATAGGTTGGTGAAGGCTGGAAAGATTGGCCCTCAAAAGAAACTGAAGGGGTCAAAAACAAGTGACCAGAAAACTAAAAGCAGAAAAGCTGAGGCTGAAGAACTATTTGAAGGTGATTTTGGTGAGGACAAACGGAAGAAAGGCAAAAAGGAGTTCCAGCCTAAGAAGCCAGCTAGGAAACCAGGAGTTTCGAAGAGAGCATTCAAGAGTAAAGCAAGGTATCAATTTCACTCCCGTGTACCGTTCTCTAGTTCTCAATTGAAATTTCTTTTTATTTTACTTGTAATAATACCTTCCAAAATTTTGAAATTGAAGCACGAACATCTTGTAACGACATAGTTGTTTCTGCTAGAATTTACTGAACACGGAAGTTGGAATTGGTGGGTGCCAGGTATAAACGCAGGAAGTAGGAAATTTTTGGGGCTTTTAAGTTGGACCCATCTTGCAGCAATTTGCAGCAAATGAATATGCATCCCACTCATTCATTACATCAGCAGAAGAACAGCATTTCGGTCGTTCCCAAACCCTGGTCTTTTATACAAGGTCGAAGGAGTGCTTCAACGGTGATGGTTACAATTGGAAAAACACTCTTGAATGCTAAGATGCAGGTTAGGGAGGGTCATCATTATGCAAGGTTGCCTGGTCTGAGAATTCCAACACCAAGTGGTAGTCGCAGAGTTATTGGAGTAAGTATCGTTACTTATGTCTCCTGCTGATGTCTCCTACATAAAGTAGGGCTTCCAAGTGAGTACGGTATCTAGGCGCCTAGAATCTAGATATTCCGATGAATTTTGTACAAGTATATCCTTTTTCATAATTAGAAAGCTAGGATGTAAGACATCCAGTGCTGTAGAAGGTGTGCCACGCTATTGTAAAATGTCCAAGGTTTGCATTATGCTTCAAATGAGACTTGTCGAATTGAAACCGTTGGTGTCAGTTTGAAGTGTTTTTAATGAATTACAGATGAGCTCAAAAGGTTTACTTTCTTCCACACTGTGGAAGTGAATTCTTTGTCGTAGGTGTAACATTTGTCGAGCTCTAAAGGTCTATTGGTCAGATTGGTCAAAGTAAAAGTTAAATAAAAGAAGTACACTAAAAAAATAAAAGAAGTATATTAAAAAAGTAAAAGAGAATGATTTATATTATGCTTTGGAAACTGTACATTATTTATATATATGGTTTTATATACGAAATACTGTGAAAATATATTATATCATTGTGAACTAAGCTATAGATATCAAATTAATCAGATTTATGGCTAAAATGGAGTCTACCATTGAGTTTTCTAATGATGTAAATTCATCATGTAGAATATGTTGGGAAGCACAAACAAATGATGAAGATCCTATCTTACAATTGGGATGTGATTGCAAAAGTCCACTTGATCAAGCCCATAGCAAATGTATATATAAATGGTTTTCAAGACCAACGTTGGGATGTCATCCCCTACGCTACGGCCAAATCATTTATAATTATTGTGAAATTTGTCAAACCGATTTATCACCACCAATTTTATTATTGCTTCAAAATGAGTTGAATCGCAATATAGTTAGAGCAAGAGAGCGTCGGAATCAAGTATCTGCTAGACTACTCATTCAAAGACAACTTGAAGAAGTAGTCGTTGACATTCCACAACAAAATGAAGCCGTCATTGAAACAGAGTCAATGTTCAATTGTAGTTCGTTGATTTTCCTCATAATTCTACTCGTTTCTATTTTTATTATTGTTGCTAACACCGTCCGACCACATGATCATTAATCCTTAAATCTTCAAATTATCTTGAATTTCTAATGTGTTTCAAATACAAAGATATTATGTACAATGAATACTCAAGATAATGTAATTGATTTGTTTAAAATTACAATACCATTACTCTTGTAATACACAACCATTACTCTTGTAATACATAAAAATATTTCAAAACATTCACTTCATGGCCTCAAATGTCATTTTCTGACATTTTTGGTGATTACAACTTTAAAGAATATTTTCCTCTTCACAATAGAATTTTTGATTTCAATGAAATTTGTTGTATTAGTTTTCAATAAAACTCTATATTGTACAAAAAAAATCTTAGTTCAATTAGAGATGTTGAAAAGAAGCGGCGAGCATTTTAGAATCATGGGTCAATTCTAGACTCTATCCGTTTTGTAAAATTTAGACCATTTCTTAATGAGTAAATATTTTTATGTTTTTTTAAATGACGTTGTGTTCTTGAAATGATAAACTGCTTTGTGGTTATAGGTTATTATAGTCCAAAAGACAACAAGGAACCTAATATTTCAATTCTTTTGTGTTAATATTCAAATTTTAGAGTTTAATTTTGTTATTGAAACATTATGCTTTTTCAATTTATGGCACTTTAGAAATCCAAATTTTATGCATATCATTTGCAATAAGTCTAATACAAGATTGTATGGTTAATGTTTCATATCTAAGAGTAGTAAAGCTTGTAAACAAAAAGAAGTCTCTAATCTTATAGAATAAAATACCTACATCCAATGAATGTACAAGATAAGTTTCATTTGTTTCATAATAAAGGAAGATTATAAGGTGTCTTTGATTTGACAAAATTATTTACTTAATAAAAGATAATTTCAATCCATCAACCTATATCTTGAAGGCATAGAATTGAAAGTAGAATAAAAAAATTATTTACAATTAGTCTATTGTAAGATCGGAATCCGTCTATCATTTTACAAGCTTCTTATATGTTTTTTTCAAATTTTTACAAATTTTAAGAATTTTTATGGATTTTCCAAATTATTGTTTTCAAACTAGTCATTAATTTTAAATAAATTCATAATTTCAAAAAAGTTAATAAAACTATATATTGTAATCCAAAAATGTGATTATTCTAATTAAAATTGACATTTTTAATAATGTATAGAAATATTATAAAAACCATATAAAAAGTGAGGTATTTTAATATCATTGCCATAAATCAATATTTAATAAGAATCAATTTTAATTCAAAATTGAAGCAAAAATTGTAGAGAGGTGATGCAAGCTATAACTTGTATAGAAGAATTATTGAAATGAAAGCATGAGTATGCAAGTCAATGTTGTCCAAAGGGGTGCAAGCACTAATTTCTTCTTCTCTCTACATTCATAGTCTTCTATAAAAATGAATTTTATTAAAAGTTGGACAAAAATCTCATTACTCCTAGTTGAAATCGTGCTACCTTGCCATATAGGGAATAACTTTTTTAGTAGTATTCAAATGAATTGTAATGGTGTGATTTTGTAGCGACTATTGAGATATTAATAAAATATATATGTATATGTGTGTGTAAGTGTGGATTATTCAATAGTAGCAATTGTGAATGTTGTATAGCGGATTGTACAAGACATTCTCTAATTGGTACAACAACAGATGAAATTTGATGGTGTTGTGTTTTTTTTTTAAACACGTTTGTGAATATAGTTGTTGGATTAAGATTTGTTAATGGGATACGATGAGTTTTTTGGATTGGATTTTTTCTTTTAAATGTGTATATGTAGCTAGTACAGGCAACAAAAACTAGTAGGAGTGGCCAATGGTGTTGTTTATCTGATATAATAAATTCATTAATTTTGTTGTTTTTTCTCTTCATTGGTTAGCTTGGATCTTTGTCAAAGGAGAATGCAAATTCTATTAATTGTATAGTGAATTTGGTGTTGGAAAATAAAGGTGGTGAACTTGTAACTAGTGCTCTCTGTAATAGTAATGCATTCAACTTGAGTTTGGTTGGACAAGAATATTTCTGAGTATGTCTATTGCATGGAAATAATCAATTAAATAATGTGTTGTTATCGGAAGTTTTTATATTTTCCAAAGTTCATAAGTACGCTATTTTATTTTATTTTTCTTTTTAGAAATGAGAGTCGGTAGAGCCTCTAGACAAGTTTGTTATACCTAACTATGCATATGGCATAAAACTAAACCTCAATAAGCTACTTATAAGGTAGTATTTGAGTCCTCATGTTTATTATTTAATAGCAATTCAAATTGATATTTATCTACATATAATTTATAGTTATATTCTAAAATAAATGTCAATCATCATTATTAACCCGTAAAGGACAAATAGCCCACTGGGGCTATTTCAGAACTTAAGCATGTATCTGTAACTTCAATTTAAATCGAGAATTTTTGAAACTTTTTATGAATATTTGTCCTGGCAAGGACTTTGAGGGAATCTATTTTTTTTTCATTCAGAGATTTTAAAAAATAGTTATGGTATCCAAAGTAAAATGTGTTGTTTGGTGGGCAGTTCAGACAGCCATGCTAAATACATCTATTACCTCTGAGATTATTTTTATAAATACTTAATGTTGTCTTCTTTGAGATTTCCCAAAAGAAAATCTTTCAATACAAAGTTTTCACTCCACAAAATATCAAGATTTTTTCACCGTTTTGGAAAGTGTGCTAAAAAACTTCTTTTTTCCTTCATAAAAGTTAGAAAATTTGTTATTTAGGTATTTCTTTTTTCACCTAAAGGATGAACATCAATTTTTACTTTGACGGTTTGGATTGGGACTTTATGAAATAGTTGAATTTCTAGGAAAGAAATATGAATTAGCATTCTTTTGCATTCAACTCAATAAAAAATTTCAACATGCTACACTTGTTTTTAGTTTGTAATTTTTTAAATACAAATAGCTAACTTAGTAGTCTTTGTCATGCACCAAAACCTCCAAATTGATAATGCAAAAAACCTAAGGGAAAAAAGTTAGAGTGTGTCGACATAGTCAAAAATCATGTCCTAAAAGTTTGTTTTCAAATTTCAATCGCTATAATCTTCTAATCTCTAAGGTAGATTATGATGAAATTTTTGAGCTATCTACTATAATAATATAATAGAAGATCTTACAGTTTAAATTAGAAAATAATTATTTTTGGTCATTCATGCTTTTTACATTGAAAATGGCAGTCTTGGAGCGCTTTTTGTTGAAACATAGTCAAGGGACTTTAGGGGTTAAAAGTTACGCTTTAATTGTATAAAATATAAAATCACTAATTTTACTATTTGATTTTGACAATTTAGGCTTTGAGTGTGTACCAATTCTAATCGATCCTTTTTCTTTTAAAAGTTTTTAGATGCAACTAATTTTTTCATCATTATGTGACAACAATATGATAAGATGAAATGGATGGATTTCAAGACTATCAAAAAATAAAATCAACAAAGCTTTGGTCATTATAGTATAGGAAGGACCTAACTAACATACAATCGAACTAGTACCGTTATAGGATTTGAAACAAGTTTGTAGTTATAAAAATGTTCTTGGCGTTTCAAACTTTATTATATGAAAAACTTTGAAATGATTTTAGTATCAATACATTCAAAGAACATTCAATAATAATTTTTTCATGTCATTATATTCAAATCATAAGTTTTCAATAGTGACATAAAATTTTTAAAGGTAGCAAGTTTTAGGGCCAATAGTCTATAATTCTATCATATGGAGAGAAATGGCACAATTTCAATAAATGTAGTGGGCATAATTTGTCATATAATGTAGGCTAGGATGAAATTTATGATAGTGGTTGCTTCTTTATTTTTCTTAATGTTGATAGTGCCTGCGTACTTGCACTCAACCTATGCTATTCTTATATTAAGCCCACAACAATTCATGACAAGTTCAGCCAAAGTTGTTAGAATTGTGTCGTTCTTCCTATATCCCCTTAATTTTTTAATCCAAAAGTCACTTATACATATAAAACTATTGTACTTACATCTTTATCCTTATTTTTTAATTTAATTATCTTTGCCTACGCTTTCATTTTTTCATTTTTTTTTTGGCCTTAAAACAAATAGAACTTTATCCTAAACAATCATCATAAAACTCAATCCGTCTTCTAAAAAAAACAATGGCTATATATCATAATGACTTTGTTTATCAAAAAAGAAACTTTCCATTATCTCCATCCTTCTTCCAAGAAGACCATCATATCAAAAACATAAAACCTTTCCCTTCTCTTTAAACCTCCCATTACTCTATCAAAATTCTAAACACTAGAGTCCGTACTACCAATTTCCTCATAAAACATTTTTAACACCCCCCTAGAATGCAAGTTTTAGAAATTTGGCCTTGAAAAGAGAACTACCTAGAATGCGAGTTTTGGAACTTGGCCTAAGGAGAACTAGTTGAATGGAAATGGGCCTTGTGAATTGGAACTAGTGTAAAATGGCCCTAATAATAGGGAGACAACTTACAAGCAGGGTGCATCGTCCTAGATCCGTGCTCGTCTTTTCTGTTCGGCACTTCTCCGAGTCCCTCTGTTTTGTTTTTCGAGGGCGGCACCAGGATTGTGAATTCTCGGAGCAGACCAGGTCAAGCAGATCGGATCACCCACCCGTGACATACCCCGATGCCTATTAACTTACTTGCAACCACCAAGGGTAAGGTAACCGCCAACATCCGGCGATTGAACCAAACCACTTAACCTTGAGCTTTCGGTTTGTCCTGAAATAAACATATACAACTCACTGGCGAATCTTCATCATGGATTCCTGTCAATATTTCCTCTTATATTCCTGTAAAGGAATCGGCAGCTGCCGGATTGGGGAACCCGTTTGATCGGTGCAGATGGGCTTGTGATCAGTCACGATGAGCTCTAGGGCGATATGAATCGTCGATCCGGGAGTGCATCGGCTCCATGCATATGTAACAACACCCAGTCAATCTCGCTAAACATAGCAGAGTATATTCCGGCCATCTGCAAGTGCATTGAGAGCATGCATTTCTAGGCTGTCCTTTCTGGACCCGTAGCACCAGCGCGGGAGCGTCTGGACTAATTTTGTGAAGTTACTGCATTAAAGACCTGCCTTGGTATCGAGGGGATATCATAGGAGTGGGAGCGGAGTATCAGACAAGGACATGATGGAAGGGAAGTGAAGTGAAGTGTGAATTAGTGCCATGACGTACGTAATGTACATGTGACGGGTTCTACGACTGTAGTATTGTACTGGTGGTCGCGGGTGTACAGTACCGATATCAGGTGGGTGATATGTGTGTCCGCAGGACGGAGCCAAGGGGGTACCGAAGAGAGACCAGAGCGAGGTTCACGTTTGGAAGTGGGACTCTTCGGAGAGAGCGTTCTTCGCATGGGCTCCGTCTGCTTCGCTTTCCATGTCAGAAGCATGTACAACAACCTGGACGATTCATGTGACTGATCCGCAGGAATCTTCTGGGTCGAGCAAGTACTGGTACAGTAGTCCCACAGTAGTCATCCAATCAAGCACAGAGGATCTGGATAGATTTGGGAACTCTTTGTCTGAATCCACTCGGAATCAATTATAATAAGTAATCAGCCTGTGCGTGGCCGTGGTCCGTGGTTTATGTCAGCGAGGACTGATCGGGACTAGAAGGCACCTCCAATCTGGCGGACAAGTAGTGCATGGACTCTGGAGCGGCACGTCATGGGCCTATAGCGTTATAACTCTGAGTAATTATGTGAATTGGGAATTTGGAGTGGTCAGTGTGGAGTCTCTTTCGAGTTCAGACGGTCATGTACAAGGAACGTTGAAAAGTAGCCCTGGCCTGCGGAAGAAGGTGACACTAATCTCGTGTTGAATTGACTATCAGGCTCCCTGCTTTGAATCTGGTCTATGCGAGTCATCACACCAGCTGCGTTGATCTGTTCCGGGTGAACGAGCAAGTACCACACACGTGAATGGAATCCCGGCATCAGATTTTCTGTCAGCTTGGGTCAGCTTCAAATCGGAAGAGATCGTACGTTGTGATACACCCCTTGATTTGTGCAATAGGACAGATCATTGTGCCCTATGCATAGAGACGACAGTGTTCCAAGAGCTGATTTGTAGGCGAAGTCAGCTTCCTCTAATCCTGTGGAGTGAAATAAATTACTCAGATAGTGCAGCTAATCAACATCGTTGATCCTTTTGAAGCCTCAACAAAGTCATGTCGGGCGTCGTGTATGAATGAGATCGAATATTCTGCGTCCTTAGTTCCATCTCGGGAGTTGGGAAGATCAAAGTGGGGTTACAGTAATACAGTGGAACGATTCGTGGAATCACCAATCATGATCTTCTGGGTTAACCCAGATTCTTTCCAATGCAAGTGACTAGCAAAAGAATAACGTTGCGCATCGGGAACTTGTTGTGTAAAGTACATATCTGCAGTATGGATATGGCAAATGGTGGAGGGTGCTCTAACCTTTACAATTGATCACACCGAACACGAGATCTCAGAGTGTTAGAAACTATCTAGAGGATTGAATGTTGAGTCAAGAAAGTACCTATGTAGAGTGCTGGAGGAAAAATTCAATGTAACAAGATTCCAATATCACTTTCAGTATTACAAAGTTGAGTTGATTACAATATCTTTGTAGCACAAATAAAGATGGTGTTAGTAACATATTCCAACTCTTAAATTATGGGCTTCAAATTCTTGGTTTGAATAATTCAAGATTGAAATTCAAACCAAAAATTTTAATGAGATAATTTAAGAGATGGAATACATCACTCACATAATCTTTTATTTGTGCTACAAAGATATTGTAATCAACTTAACTTTGTAATACTGAAAGTGATATTGGAATCTTGCTACACCGAACTTTTTACTTGTTAGACAAGGTTGAAAGATACAATAGAGTTTTCCTGCAAAATTTGTTAATACACATGAACTCATTTCAAGTGAAAAATGCAATGTTGCAATGTAGGTTGACTATTCAATGGATTATGTTCTCATATGCAATTTCTTGAATTAGCTTGAGTAGTAGCAGTGGCAACACATGAACTTCAGCACTGAGTTGACCCACATTTATTTTCATGAAAGAAACCACGATCTTACACGGTGGTATTCCATTCTGGTGCATATACCAAATTTACTCTCATGTTTGCGACCAAACATATTAAATACTCCAGCAGCTTTTGGAATTACTGCCTCGTACAACCATCGCCTGCCACGGGAGTGCTTAAATTTTGACAAGGCACCATCTCGAGATCAGTTCATGACCTTGGCGCATTCATGGTCTGCTTTCCGGACTTCCAGTTTTGGCTCTCAAAAACCAACTCGAGATCGAAGTTCTTCTTTTGCCGCTATCTACACCCACCGGGACATTAAACTTTAAAAGTTGTCAAAATTAGAAATATAACATTACATGTGGATGCCTTGCCATCTTGTATAAACAGACAGATGTTAACTGCCAATGAAGAATTCAGGCGTTCTGAAATCAGTATTCAAGTCTAAGAACCAGGCTCTAACATCCGTTCGCCAAAATGCTAATGTCCCAAGCGGGCTAGAGATTATCAGTATTACAGTCGCGCGGAACGGACTTCATGATTAAGCCTTCGGCATCATCCGGTTAACTTTGAAAAAACCGTCACCGAATACTCTATTTCGATGTCCAGATACTCTAACGGTCTACACGTATTCATAATGGTAACTCGTATGTCGAAGCAGGGTAGGACGTCCAGGACATTTTCTGCTGCTATGCACTGTTATATACAGATTATCAGACTGGAAAATCTTGCGGTATCACAATCATCTACATTTCCGACTCTCTCAAGTTCACAGTTGAAGAGATCATTAACATAATAAACTTTGAAACCCCGTACTTAAGCAAAATAGCCATGATCTAACGATCACCACACTTATAAGCCGAGGCCGGAGAAAGTGCATCCCGGCCGAACTTTGATACGAAGTTCAACTGTAAAATTCATCGTACGTTAGCGCTTCGAAACATCAATACATTCGTCTTGTTCAGTGGCTCCTGTCTGCAATATCAAAATGACAATCTCATAAGCTTGAGGTTAACTTTGAAGATTGAGGTAACAAAATTAAAACGGCAACGGTTTCGCAAAACCACTAATAAAAAGTGTCCCAGTTGGCACTGCAGAATAATCAAGCTACAAGTATGAGATAACTACAAGTATCATTTATTCAGACTCAAGTAGCTGCAAGCAAGATCTTAGACTGATATTCCAATTCAAAAGTTCACGATAAGCTCATACCACCTAATCTACGAACGAGCCAATGCTGTCCCAGGGAGGACGTGCCCATCATAGTTTGTGGACTTGCAATTGGTAGGTTGGTTGGCATAGGGGCCACGGTCGAGAGACTAGAGCGGACCTAGTCAATTGGCATCTGCACATCTGTTTGGAATTAGTGCTGACAGAAAAGGCCAGAGGCTACTTGGGAGCTGGATGAGGCAAGAGAAAGAAAGGTCTGTCTGGCTCCCTGAATGCCAGCTATGCAGCCTGGCAATGATTTTGCCAAGCCCCGCAGGTGGCATACAGGGAGCCAGGCAGTGCCATTCTCCACCGTTCAACCATCCACCCACTTACGTCTCTGGATTCTACTCCAACCGTAAAAATCAGCCAGGATAATATTTCTCATGCAGCAGCACATCATGATGATTCTTAACTTTGTGCTAGTCACCTAAATGATATTCCACCGACGACAAACGGGACGACAGGTTCATCTCCTTCCGCTGACAGACTTGATGACAGCGCAATGTCGCTTGCGCTGTACTTCCTAAGATTGGCATCGTACAGTTCTGGTGTCATTGGAACTTTGAAAAGGTCCAAGGGAACTCGGGCGTAATTTCGAGAGAAGCTCCTAGATTGAACAACTTTCTATCAATGTAATGAAATAAACTCGCTCCATTAAATGGAACGACCTAGGGCATGAGAAAGTTCAGTCGCTTACCAAAGAAAGTCGAGAGCACTTGGCATCAGTTGGAGAACACCGTTATCGAAAACTTGAAATAATTTAAATTGCTTGTTCTGACCTGATCAATTGCTGGTGCTATATTCTCTAGAAACGAACTTGGTATAATTTAATAAGTCGCAAGAAACGCCCAGGATTTTGCTGTTGCAAATCCATACTGCTGGGATATCACATTGTACGGAGAATATGACAGGAAATGACGGAGATATCATGAACTAAAATAAGATATGAGATTGCAACACTGGTTAGAAATCATGTTTGCTAAACTTCAGAACACAAGACGCCTTTGTAGCAACATCCAAGATGATCGACCTACATTGAACCGGCATACTAATCACCCGTGAGAAGTACAGTTAAATCTGCCACACCTGAGTAAATATGCAGCTTGGTCAAAGCGATCGTATTATACAAGTAAGCAGTAGTTGTGTCCACCAAAAGAAAGAGCTCGGGTTAGAGGTTTAGGGTTTATGGAAACAAGAGAGGAAGTAGTGACGTCTATTTGTTGCACGCGAGTCAGTGATATACGACGGCGAAGCCATATACTTATGCACTACTAGAAATCCTTCGACAATGCACACACAACCAACTTCGTCTACCAGTAAGGTAGGTCTGGGCTACACCTGCTACCCAATAATGGAGACACTCTTCGGAGCATAGTGAAGACGTCAGTCAGGTATAATGATGTTTAGTGAATGACCAAGTCCTCCTGCAGATGCGGGTTTGTCTCTCATCATGAGTTCTACTCGGCATAAGTGTCCAATACAATACAACGAACTGACCAATCAAAATTGCCATCTTTCATGTCATACACTGTCTAGCTTTGCCATCACTGTCTACCTTGCTGCTTGGCACTCAGACATTTGACGCCAGACAGATGAGAGACTTGTTGAAAGCTGTACGTAGAAATGGCCACTAATGTAGCAACATACGCTCGCAAACCACGATTAACGAAGACAGTTACTAAGCATGCTTAGTTAGCAACCAACAGATAGTCCTACTCGTCTCTCGTTCAGTACGGAGATTGCCTATGCCTGGAACACATCATGAAACATAAAATAAGCTTTTAACGCTCAAGGATTTTAGTAATGCCCTCACATATGTCTGGAAAACCAGAAGTTGTAAAGGTACGGATTCATCAACGATCTAGGGTGGTATTCGGAAGCAAAGTCATACATGATTAAAGCAACCACAATGAAACCATCAGTGGAGGGTTACGACCCCGTCACGACAGGAAAAGACTTTAGAAAGGAGACGGTTGACTGGATCAAACCACATTGAAGGCAGCGTGATGTGGCATATCTGAGGATAGCATACTTGAAGGCATAAACCTTAAAGGAGCCTCAAGTCTCTCTTCGGTTCGTGGAGACTCTTATGATGAGAACCTCAGACTAGGACCGAGTATGAGAGGCGATTCGGCTTCCATTCAACCCCGAAGCCATCCTGCTACCGTACTCGTCAAACCGCTACTTAGAAGCTCTAGACCATGAAACTAGTTCCACACGTCAGTAGTGGCCCCAAGTGCTGACGAAAACAGCGAACTTCGGAGCCCATCTGTGACTGAATGTCACTCAATTGATCGCCCTTAGAGCTACACACAGCACCGTCAGAGTGCATCTCTCCAGAAACAAGATCATAGCTCATGAAACAGGCCGTTAAGCTGAGTAGTGGAGGTGCTAACTGCAACCAAAGCCTCGTCGTAGAAACGGCAACTAGGCATCCTCTCTCGATCAACTCAGACAGCATGACCTCTCAAGCAATGCGCTCCCTGTAGCATCCCATCCAACCAGGAGTTGGGCACGGGGTGGGCACCCATGCCAGCAACCAAACCAAGAGGAAGGAAGAGAGCTAGAAGCCGCGAAGCCGAGAAGCCGGGGAGCGAGAAGCCCCAAGTGGAATGAGGGAAGCAGGCTGGCAGTGGATTGGAGTGAGATGCGGATGCATGGTATAAGTAGTAAAGGCGGCTTGCATCGACGCAGGCTTAGGGAGGAGTCAGGACACACAGGCCGAGGAGCGAGGGGAGGGAAGCAAGGGAGAGACGCAGAGAGGGGGGGCGGGCAGTAGTACTGGTACACACTACGATGCAGGCAGCACAGCCTAGTAAGTTAGCGCGGCCTGCCTGCCTGCCCCCTAACCCAACCCAACCCATCCCAACCCAGCCCAACCCTTCAATCGTCTTCTTGCGTCGCCGTGGTTCTGGACTGGCGGTTTTGCAGAGATGGCTGGGATCAGCCAAGAGCTACTCAGCAAAAAAGCAATAATAAGAGTGACAAGGATGCAGGTGAAA
The DNA here is from genome assembly GCA_014871385.1 of Ceratodon purpureus. Classification (NCBI taxonomy): domain Eukaryota; kingdom Viridiplantae; phylum Streptophyta; class Bryopsida; order Pseudoditrichales; family Ditrichaceae; genus Ceratodon; species Ceratodon purpureus. The sequence continues at coordinate 13,951,678 of CM026428.1, read as the reverse complement.
GCAGTAACACTCAGCATCCCAAGGCCATCTCAATCTCGCTACCACTACTACTACTTCGTCAGACAGACCGCTTTGCCAGGTGGTGGAAAGCGGTGACCCAGGTGGGTGGGGTGGGGTTGCAATTGGAAGGCCCCCTCTCTTTTCGTTTTTCACGTCCGATCTACAACCAAACTACGGCACAACTCCATTGCAACTGCAACTTCAGGCTTCCACCGGAGCTGGCCCGTGCTCTGGTGCCGGATAATAAAAAATCTATATCATATTACCGTAGCATACTAGCAGGCAGCGGCCCGGAGTTCACTCCCAGGCAATTAATTACATCCGCAGAGACCAGGATTCAAATTTCAATGCAGGTCAAAGCCGGGAAGATCATGAGCCCATGATTCGGTGGTTTTTATTTAGAAGAATTCCGTTACTCATTTTGTCCCCCTATATAAAGGGAACTCTCTCTCTCTCTCTCTGTGGAGTCTGTGCAGCTTTGCTCCCAAACTCCCAAGCTCCCCCGCCTTGTCTCCTATCGCCTCCTCAAGTTTTCCCTCCCTCCCTGAATCCTCACCAACGCTATCCATCCCATTGCACTTCCATGAGTGCACTCCCTTGTGTTGCATCTAATGCTACCTCGTACATGGACCCATTCTTGTGACTTTTAGCTAACTCCGTGTGTGTATGTTTCCAATTTGCAGCAAATAACAATTGATTGGTCACAGTTTTGTGATCATAACAAATCCTAAAAATTATGGAATATTTATACATGTGAGTTCTTGAATGTTTAACCCCTAAACGGCCATTGTCCTAGAATGGGTGTTTTTGAAATTTGGGCAGGTTCCTAAAATTTCAAATTTATTTGAAATTTTTTGAATTTTTTTGTGGAAAAAGGATTTTTCACGAGGTTTATGGGGATATTTTTAATTTATTTTTGGATGAAGTGAGAAAAAGTTATGCTCCTCTGAGCATAAAACGCCCTTCCATGGGCAGGCTCTCAGCCACTGTGAATGCAGCAATTTCTGCCCAAAAGTGCCACAAAACTGCCTAAAGACAAAACTTTGAGATTCCACCAAAAATTGAGATTTTGATATTTTTGAAAAATAAAAATTTCCATGTATAGAGAAGGTAGTAGAGCATGTACCCACCGTTCGGATTTTTAATCCAAAATGTTTTCATATGCTATTTTTGTTGTAAAAAAACGGCCTATGTTTGTGAATTTCAGCATACCCCCTAGCAGAACATGATTTTTTTGGCAACCTTCCACAACTTTTTTGAATATAATTTTTGTAACACAATTAGCTAACTCAGTCTTCTTTGACGTGCATCAAAACCACCAAAACACACAATGCAAAAAAATGGTTTTTTGGGCCTTCAAAACTCTGCTGATCCCTTTTTGCGCAGGGAAAAAAAACTTGTTTTTCAACTTTGAACGTTATGATCTTGAAATTGGTGAGGAATGAGTGTGCAAGATTTGGTGGACATGTAGACATAGAAGTTAGCTACAAGATCTTATGGTCAGATGTACTAATTAAGACCCCAAATTTGCAAAATCCACCTTGCTTTATAGAGGGGCTGTTTTCAGGCAGTTTTGATGAAAAACACCCTTGGCCGTTTAGGGGTTAACTTGGAAAAAGGTGTTTTTACATAAGTGGCTCTAAATCATCATAAACATCACGTCAAAGAGACCTATATTTGTGATTTCAACAGGAAGATAGCAGTTGGATCTTATACGTAATTTTACAACAATGGACAAAATTGTTTCTAAAAAGATATCTATTTATTGGCGAATGAGAATGAAATATCTTAATCACATTGATATATCGTGAAAAGATAATCATTGGAGAACTTTCAAAAATCAACTATAGTTCTTTTAAACAATCTAAAAGAACTATGATTTCATAATATCTTTGTTTCAAAACTATATGACATGCTTAACCCCTTACCGGCCAAGGGTGTTTCTGCTCAAAACCGCCTCCAAATAGTCCCTTTTGAAAGCTAGCATGATAGTGCAAAATTGGAACCAATTTTGGTATTTCCAACCATAAGATCTTGTATCTGACTACCGTAGCTTACTAGCAGCTTCGTTAAAAAATAATTCTAAAAATAGAAAACAAAAAAATCAGAAAAATATGAAGTCAAAAAAACGAAATTAGAATAAATTAGTTTTTGCAGTAATTTGTTGGTTCTAAGCCATTTAAGGTCATTTTTTCTGATTTTTGGCTAAAAAACGAAAATTGAGAAATTCATTTTCCGAGAGACAAACATCACTTTTTCAAAATAATTAAATATTCGACGGAGGATGGTCGAAGCTGCTAGTAGGCTACGGTACTATGTCTATATGCCTACCAAATCTCACACTCTCATTCCTTACCATTTGAGAGATCATAACACTCAAAGTTGAAAAAAAAAGTTTTTTTTAACGTGCAAAACAGGGACAGAGTATTTTGGGGTCCAAAAAAACCATTTTTTAAAGTAGATTTGAATGGGCATCTTTAGATTCCTGTTCCTAGGTGAGTTAGGTACATGTCCACAAAATCTCATGCCCATGCAAGGTGTAGAACCTTGAGAAAATCATCAAATTCCACAAGGGGGTATGCTGAAATTCACATACAAAGGCCGTTTTTTTACAACAAAAATAGCATATGAAAACATTTTGGATTAAAAATCCGAATGGTGGGTACATGCTCTACTACCTTCTCTATACATGGAAATTTTTATTTTTCAAAAATATCAAAATCTCAATTTTTGGTGGAATCTCAAAGTTTTGTCTTTAGGCAGTTTTGTGGCACTTTTGGGCAGAAATTGCTGCATTCACAGTGGCTGAGAGCCTGCCCGTGGAAGGGCGTTTTATGCTGAGAGGAGCATAACTTTTGCTCACTTCATCAAAAAAAATAAAAAAAATATCCCCATAAACGTCTTGAAAAAACCTTTTTCCACAAAAAAATTCAAAAAATTTCAAATAAATTTGAATTTTTAGGAACCTGCCCAAATTTCTAAAACACCCATTCTAGGACAATGGCCGTTTAGGGGTTAAGTATAAACTTATAAAATGCATGAATATTTGTTTCAATAAAAAAACCTTAAACACATTGTCCTTTTGCTACTGTAATGTGACCAAGTGCTAAATTTTCGGGAAGGGATACCCTGATCAGACCCTTACCCAGCCAAGAAGCAAGTTTTAACTTGTTTAACCCCTAAAGCATTTGGCCATAAAATCCCAAATTCTGACACAAATCTGCCCTGTTTTAGTTCAAGGTAGAATTATGCAAACTTGAACGTATTTTGGAGAATCTAACCGTAGGATCTAGTACCTTACTTGTACATGTATGTGTACACAAAATTTTAGAGTGTAACTCCTCACCGTTTGAAAGATCGTAAGGTTTGAATCTGAGTGAAAAGTTTTTTTTGGTCATGCCCGGCAGGGACAGCCACACTTCGGAGAGTAAAAGAGTCCATTTTTTAAGATCGCATGGGTGGAGGCTCTTCAGTTTTGGATTCTAAAGTGAATTGAGAGTATGCTAAAAAATTGAAGACAATACAACACACAAAAGCATTGGAAAACCACATTTCTAGTGACGGGAGTCAAATGAAATGCATATACACTGACTCTTTTTCCACACTACAAATGCCTAAGAAGATCATCAATTTTTGGGAATCTGAACGGTGTATATACATGCATTTGTATGGAACAGAAATTGTAAAGGAAAGAAATCCAAAAAATAAATAAATCCAAAATAGATATGAATTTTACAGCATATATTGTGGTTTAGGAGGAGAAAATGGTGAAGGAAAAATGGGTGATGAAGGTGACCCAATCACTCTTGATCTGTCTTGACAGTTTTTATGAAACTTGAAACTTTGACTGAGTATATCTCAAGATCCGTACGGTCAAAATTTACAAAACTTGGCTAGCAGACTAATTGGATGGCACTGAACAAGATTCATCGGTTGGATTTTTCAAAATCAAGTTTAAAAAAAAATTGTGAAACGATTTCAGAAAGGATCATGTGGAAGTCACTCTAGACTTTCACAGATTTGGTACACCACTCCCATCGACCACAAACCTGCCCGAGCTGCCCTGAATTGGATTTTGATCTTTAAACACCAATTATTTCTTAACTACAAGACTGATGGAAGTAAAATTTGGTCTTGCTAGAAAGATATGACAATTTCCCATGCTGTGCCAAAGTTACAGCCACATCTGATAAAATTTGCCTCATAGGGAGCCTGACCGAATCCTAAATCATACCAAAACTGTTGAGCTGGTGCTTTAGGGGTTAAATTATTTTTATTTTTATTTTTACGATGAAGATAAAATACAATCCTACTAGAGTCCTCAAACTCAACCCCAGACCTTAACAGTTCCCAAACCAACCGCTCTTCATCCCTTCCACCTCTTCATCTCTTTCACCTCTTCATCCCTTTCATCCCGGGCACCAAAACACATGTTTATTCATGTGAAACAAGTTCACATGTAAAATTGAAATCACCTTGATACATATATTTATAAAAGTTGGATTCCATGGTCACATGAAAACACACTGTAACAATGCCTGAAATGCATCCACACAAACATGATTCCTTCTTGGAACAAAGATCATACAGGCCAAATTGGGAGCCTGAGGATCAAGATCTGTCATCCTGTAGATTAGAATGAAGAGGGTGTTGGATTTCAGCCGCAGAGCAAGGTTATATCATTATGCTGTTAATAGCCCATTCTAAGTGTCACTGATTAGAAATCCGAACGGAGGTATGCATGACTCATGAGCCATGAGCTGCAACATTGTTACTAGATTACAAACTTTTAAGCTAGATGTTAAGAGGGCTGTCTGACTCCTACTGAATTAAGTTTGCATAGAGTGTGGTGTAATTGCAGTAGTGTCCATGTTCCTGCTACTTGTAACTTTGAGATATGTGCCAATACCTAGTCCAACAAGTGCTTCCATGCCTTGTTATTGTTCTAAGTTAAAATGAGGTAAACTAGAAGTAGCCTGGGAACCTCGTCAAGTGGCTCTTCAGTCCTAGTTGTTGCCCTTCCAAACTTACAGCTCATGTTGGAGCCTAGTGTTCTGAGATTGTCTTCAACTCTTCGTGCTGGTGGACCCTGATGTGCACCCTTGTTTGGCAATTTGTGCGGCCGGCCTCCATTGCATGCCCTTATCTGGTATCGTTCTGGAAGAATGCATGACCCTGTATCAACTTCCAACCAAACTACTGCAGTTCAGAGTTCAACGTCCATAGGGCTGTCCTCAATATTGTCTCTATCAATCAAGATGTATATTTCTTACCACAGGATTTCAACTAAGAAACCGAGGTGGCCTAGGGAGATCGCACCCTTAGATCCGTACAAGGTGAAAATATTTGAAATCTATGAATATGGGTACTTAATTTATCCCCAAGTCAGATTTGGAGCCTTGGGGACTCCATCCTGGTTGTACTGTACAAGTCTCTTAATAAACACCATAGCAACCTCTATAAATCTAGTAAAAGAATGCAACATTTCAAAAAACTAATCAATGATTGCAAAGAGGAGTATCATTTCGATGTTTTCAAATAGAAATTGCCTATAAATAAGACACTTGAATTTGATTGATATCATAATAAACACAAATGAAATATAACTTTTTTCTTCTATGCCACAATATAATAAGAAGGATTGCATATATTTGTTATAAAAAAACAAAAATTCCATATTAATAAGGCTGAACAGATAAATAAAAACAAATTAAAGTTTTAGTTACTTGTGAGCAATTTAAAGACACATTTATTTAATTTTTGCTATTAGAAAATCACAAAATCACTTGGAGAGGTGAAAAATATATTTTCATAATAAATCAATTTTTGCTTGATGGTTATGACTCCTATGTGGTACTATGGTAGATAAAGTTAGGGGCGTGTCTCACACATACCAAGGGTTGAACTAATGAAGATCAAAGTATGTTAAAGGGTCAAGTTTTGGAGTTGTAGAAAAATATTAAAATATTGAATTTGTAATTATCTAAATATATTAATGAAAAAGAATTTGGCCCTTGGCAAGAGTTTGGGTTTCTATTCTCGTTCAATTCAAACTTTCCTTGAGGTGCCAAACTCTTAGCGCCAAAACTCTCAAACAGTACTGCCATGTAGGCATTTTCAAGGCCTTCGACGCTTAACCCTTGGCCTCTAGTGTGAAGGCCTACGGGCCGATTTTAGCTCTAGATCATTGAAATTGCTGAAATCACTTGGCCCTCAGTCCTTAGCCCCTATTATGAAACGCCATTAGTTACACAGAATAGTATCTGTTGCCTATCCCAGCACATTCACGAAAATGAATTTAAGGTATGCCGGCCTATTCCCGGCCCTTTAATTTGGATTAAGTATGTATTTATACTGGAATTTTGAAGTCCTGTGGAGTAGTCTCCTATCCCCAAACCTAAGTTTGCCTAAATAAAAGCAGGTCACTCCTAGATTCTAGTGATGCACATGCGCATATGGAAATAAGTAAGTCTACCTATAACTGTCCTCAAAATATCCCATTCATGTCATATGGAACTGAAAAAACTACCCTCCCTCCTTCTGAAAACCACGACACGTCTCACATATGGTCATGAAGGACAGGAGCCTATCTCTGTCCTCGAGGATGTCAAAAACCGCGCCGAAATCTTGAATTACAGTGCTATAAGGGGGCCATGCATGGCCATGGAGGTTCCGGCCTCGGACAAGCCTACGAGGAGGTAGCCGTTGGGCGCCTCTGCCAAAAACAGTAGCCATGCTGAGGCTCCGGCGAGGCAGCTGAGGCCCTCCCACAGTTAGGCCTCCGCTCTGAGCTGTGTGGTGCCGAATCATCCCTCCACCAACGAACACAAACATTCACCCTCATGTGGCTTGGCAATCTTCAAGGGCAACCACAAATTCTAGATCGCAGTAAAACACCCATGCAGGTGGGTTGGGAGGGAGGGCCAAATGCGCACTCTTCTCTCTTGATTTTGCAGCTCTGCGTTTTGCTAATCTCCTAGCCATGTTCTCCTTGCAAACCGCTAGTAGCATTCCATAGAACCGTCTGTCTTCAACTCCATTTGCTTGAGGAGGCACATTTTTCACAAGCCATTGCAGCCGCTCTCCTACTTCTCTGATAGCTTTGGTGATCCATTTTTGTGCAAAGGCTTCTCTAGCACGAGCGTCACAGGCCCGTTGAATTTTCTCCTCTTCTTTGCGTTGCTTTACAATAACCCTTGTTTCTCTCTTCTTCTCCCCTTCAAGCTTCCAATGTTCAGCCTCCTTCCAAGCTTGCTCTTTGCGTTCTGCCTTCAACTCCATAGCTTGCAAATGTTCCTCACTTGTCACTAAAATGCTCTTGCTGTAGTCGACTAATGGTTCTTCCTGGCTTCGTCGCCACCATGGCTGTACATGAATTTCTAGTAACAACAGGAAACCGTCTATTGTAGGAGCAGTGGGAGGCGCGGATTGAGGTGGAGGTGGGCTCGCGAGACCTGGTGCCACGGCAGGGCAATGCGCAGATCCTACCGTAGGTCTGTGGACATCAAGATCATGGACCTCATGTGACCGAGCGCCCCACTCAGAGAGGAATGACATCGGATCAGCATGGGCCGCTTCAACGGCGGAGAGAACCTGATCATGGAGTCGGGGCTCAGAGGCAGGCTGGTTGCCCTTGAGGACTAGCTTGAAGGGTCCAACAAAAAAGTGCCGACCCTCTGGCTAAGAGTCCAAGATCCGTTCACCTTGCAGAGCTTCCAATGTTGGGTCGTGATCTGCATCTTCATTGTCCTCCTCATCGGAGTCCTGATATGTGTCCTCTTTGTCTTGGTCTCTCCAGTCGACCTCTTCGCTGCAGATGAATTGCTCACTTGGTGCAATGTGCCTGTCAACGGCACTGCAGTTGAAAGGCTAGATGTCAGTGGCTCAAAACTCGACCTAGATGTTGGAAGGTGATAGTGCCTTCTGCTATGCAAGAGACACCTACTGGGCCAGCACCTACTTGATAGCCCCTCGCCCCTTGTTTCTTAATGTCCATGCATTCATGTATCTTCTGAATGCTTTTTTGAATCCCCCAAACACACTAACGTCTAAAGGCTGCAAGGCATGGCTTGTATGTGATGGCAGGGTCACAATATCTAGTTCCACCTGCATGGCCTTGTGCACAACTTGGAGAGCGATGTGAGAGTTGTGTCCATCGACATCAAGCAAGTGCCAATTTGTAGGTGAGACTCCACCCCTGCTTTCTAAGGGCATCCCCAATCGTTGCACGTCAAGCAGCCCCTCCAACGGCGCTTGGCGTGACTTCTTGGTGTGGCACGTCAATTTAGCGTGCGAACCGCCCCAATGGTTTAGAGTTGAGGGGGTCCCGGGATCAAGTCCCGGTGCCGACGTGGTGGTTGCGCGTTGGCTGCGCATCGCCACGTGCGTGCTAGTCCGGTGGTGGACCCTTAGTGTCAGGGAGCCCCGGCCAATGCGCGAGCTGAGGCAAGCATTTATTAATTTGCCGTTTGCTTGGCGTGTCGACATTATCTCCCGGCATATGGAGAAAATTTGACGTGACCGGGGCTGTATGGCGGGGTCGCGCTAGGGTAGCGTGGACAATGGAGAGACTATTGGGGTATTTTTTTTTTTTAGCGGCTCGGCATATTGCGTTAGCGTGGCTGTATGGCGCCCGATTGGGGATGCTCTAATGCTTGTATGAAATGTGATAGCCATTGTAAGAAAAGAAATGCGTGCATCCACCCTTCTGGTTGTATTGCCATGCTTGCTCCATCTTCACAATGCTCAATGTAGTACTTCCTCATTCTCTTGCCTCTAAAAATATAGAACCCTAGAATGTTGTTTCTACTTGCACTGATGCATGATAGAATTGTCAGCCACTCATAGTTGTTAGGAATTAAGGAATGCACTGTTTTATAGCCCGTCTTTGCCCACACTAAACCTCCACCATTTCTCCCTGCTTGTACTCCACTTTCGTCACAGTTCCAAATCCGATTTGGTGTACATCCATGTGTGTTATAGAGGTCCTGTAGATTCTTGTAAAATGAGGCCACATTCTCTAGACATAGCCCTTTTGCACATGCAAATTTTAATCCTTGAGAACTTGTGATTGTCAAATTTGGATGTCGTCTCTTGAACCACTTGATCCAGCTATCTCCACGAATGCCATTCCTAAAAGGTGTCACTCTCTCTTGCACAATTGTTGCTACCTTCAAGCGCAGCTACTGCATTGACAAAGGATGTCCAATCTCTTGCATCTTATTCATGTAAGCCTTCAATGCTCTCTCCTCTTCTTCACTCAATACTATAGGAGGTCATTTTTTTCTACTCAAATTCTTGCCATAAACATGATCTACTAATGAGGTAGGAAGTATGTCAAAATACCTTGCTGTTGTTTTTATGTTTCCACCAGCCTCTACTACTGAAATGGCTACCTTCAATGTTGCGTTTGTCCATTGTCCAGTTTTCGGTCTCTTCCTAGGATGTGCATGAGCTGACTGAGGTCTTCCCGCTTGTGCTCCAAAGCCATCCATGGCAATGCTGTCATCGTCGTGTACAGTGCCGCAGGTGCCTTTGACTCTAAAGTTGGTGAATGCACTCATGGCGGCTGCATAGCTTGGCGGACTAACTGCTACCCCCGCAGCTGCTCCATCATTGAAGGACGCCTCTCGCCACCGACTTGTCTCTCGAAATGCTGCAGCTGGGGCCCTCCCTTGCTCCAAACAGTTAGTCCACGACCACGAGTCTGACCATGCTGAGGAGCTTCACTCCCCGAACTACGTCAATCTGCATTCACCGCAGTTTGCAACCCACCTGCCTGGCTCCGAAGATGAGGCCCTCTTATGCCAACACCTCGCATCTGATCAGTCTCATGCATCAATGTCGATCTTGGCTGCTCATGAGAAGCCTCCCTCGCTCCTTGTTCCACACCGCAGGATCTTGTATATATGTGGCCGGTTCACTATAGCTACGGCCCCTGCCCTCAATCGCAGCTCTTGTTGGATCCCGGCATTTGATTGTGTGTGTGCATCACCCTGTACGCCGCAACTGCTGCCGGAATATCTAGTGTGTTGCCTATGAATAGACCCCCATGCCATTGCCGGTGCAATTCAGTCCCTCCCCTCACGCCTAAACCAACTGTTTGCCACCTTCTCGATGCGGCTCCACTTTGAGATTCACTCCACACATTCACCCCTACGACCCTCCTTGGCCGGCCATGTGCCTCCACTACAGCTTCTCCCAATTGTTCAAACTCTCCTCCCTCACAAATATTCATAAGATTTCACTTCACCACCCAGTGGATTCAATTCACTACTCAAGCACATGCGCTTCATACACAATTTTTCTCACAAACACAATTCAAAATCAATCACACAATGAGTGTCCACTTTGCATTGCACTGTAACAATATACATAAGAGATTGAAAGGAGAATTAATCTAATTCCGTGATGACGGTTGCCCTTAAGCAACCGTTTACATTCCCTAAGATACTCTCTGCCACACCCATAATTACACTAAATTCTGGACAAATTCACTACTCAGGCTCTAAAAACATAATCTCGTGACATTTGATGACTAGCTTACTTTCACCTCAATGCCGCCCAACTGCTATCATAAAACTAAAAGACTGCTCCACAGTTTCATCCGATCATCAACCTAAAACCGTCCTCCTCACACAAATGATCATCCTCCATGTCACTATTCCGTCCAGCTGACATCAAGCCAAGAAAAGAAAGTTGCCACTTCACAGCCTGTTTTAGGGCTCGGGAATGGAGGGGGTCACGGGAACAGGCCAACATACCTTATGAGGGCTGCACCTTGGTGCGTTGGTGCGTTGGTGCATTGGTGCATTGGTGAGAGTGGACACAATGAGATAGAGACAGAATGTTAAAAACTCATCAGACTCATGGATGAGTTTGTTCCACTTTTTGTAGTAAAGCTGCTAAGTCTCGAAACATAATCTAAGCAAACTGACAATAATGTTAAGCTGCAGAGCACTTGTCTGCTTAAATAATCCAGCACCCAACAACTTTCAGGATTAAACACTTTCGGAGCTCGAGGAGAACTACCAGGTCTCATAACGTACTCATGAGAGGATTATGAGCTTCCAAAATCCTGAATCACGATTTACATCACTGGCAACCTTGAAGAAACAACAGAATTAGACTTAGCTGGCACCTGTAATAGTGTCAGATAATTCACATAAGTTGTCTATTATCACCTGGGCCTGTACATTTTACGTACAACTCCTCCTTCGATCGGTCTGATTGCAATGACCAAGTCTCAGTTCCAGCTCTCCCTGTGAGTTAACTCGTGGCCTTGAAGATTGTCCCACTTGCTGGATGTGGACCTTTTGAGATTGAAGACAAAATGTAAAGAGAGTTTACACGTTTACACGAACAAGTTGTCATGTTTCAGAGCAGGTTTGGAACTTTGGACCCTGGAGCGTATCCGACTGCTTTCAAAGCATGGCTACCCCTCAACTAATGAATCACCTTGTGGACAAAATATGACACAACCAAGTGTTTGCAGTTCATTGGAAGTGGGTTTACATGCGAGGCTGCTTCATAGGCACTGCAATGCTGCCACAGCCAGAGTGCAATATTCCATGCCAATCAGATCTAGATTGGATAGAAAAAGGACAACCAAAAGAGGATGCTACTAATATTTTCTTACATTCTAGACTTCAGTTAGTCAGCACACTAATGATCAACCATGTAATTTGCTAAATGATAATGGTGACGTATTTCAGTATGGTTTCCACTAGGAAGTTTATGTTCAGTTCTTGTGAAATTCATGAATACAAAATACATCTTCAATTTGCCGCCAAATAAAAAATTTCACTACAGAGATTTAGAATAAAATAAAATATCAATTGAGGTTTTTACAACACATTCTTTACCACCAAGTATTACCACTACCGGTGCTAATCATAACCATCGTAATGAAATGCATGCTTCAATGAGAACTTATGGGGACTACATTGCTGTACTTTCACATCCCCGTTGAATTATTATTGTCAATTTCTCTGTTGTCAATAAAAGAATAAAAAATTGTGAAGACAAAAAATAAAATAGAATAAATAGTTTTAGCAACGTTTTTTTTTTTACCTTTTAACCATCTAGGTTTATTTCTTATTGATTTTTTCTTCAAAAATAATAATTGAGAAACTCAATTTTTGAGAGGCAAACCTTATTTTTCCAAAAAATAATAACTGAGAAACTCAACTTTTGAGAGGCAACCCTTATTTTTTCCAAAAAATAATAATTTTGTTTGCTAAGTGGCAAATCTGGTATAGTTTCCAGTATAACCCCATGTTTGTGGACTTAGGAACCATAGTACCATAGTAAGGTTGTTCAAAATAAATATTAAAAATATATATGGACCCAAAAAATGAAAATATTATGAAGTGCTGTATTACTATTTACAGATATCCATGTCCATTTCTAGTGGTGTTAGCCAAATATTTTTTTATTTTTTTGGAAAGATGAAATTTATTTTATTTTAAATATCTTGTCCATAGGTGGAAACTCTACTATGGCATTACAATATTGACAATAACCAAAGTATATAATTTGGCAACTGACCTGTACTTTGATCTCAGGTACATATTTCATGAAACATGATCCTAGGCAGTGACGATGGCAAATGTGCACATGGTTGATGTCATTTCTAAATTTAGATTTAAAGGCATTGAGTTCTCTTTGCACTAGAATTAGTTGTTTAGGGCGTCATTTTTTATTTTTATTTTTTTTGGTCGTGCACACAGTGTGAAAATTTAGGGGTAAACCTCAGAAATACTTACCTGCTAGAAGATGTCAAACTTTGTGATAGACCCAATAGAATTCATACTGCCCTAGGAAAAGGTACACAATCACCACTGTAAGGGGGGAGTACACATATAACATGTGTGTGTCAGTGATAGTTGTGATTGCAACACATCCAGAATCAGCAGATTTTGAGTAGTAACTACCTGATTCAGTGATAACTTGGACGAGGCATCAACACATGGGATAGAATATCAGTAGGAAGACAAAAAACTCTAGATTAAGGTAGAGACACCTATAGTCGACCAGGTACCCATAGTCGATCAGGCCTGATTTCTAGATTCTGAAAGTACAGATGTACTCAATTTGTAAATTAAAGCAGATTATCGACTTCTGGGTCGGAAGCACTTTTCACTTTGAAAAATTGTACAAAGTTCAATATTGCTCAAAATTTTATTTTTAAATGACCATACGTTGAGAACCCTATTTTTCTGTGCAGGAAAAATAACCTCGTAATATTCCGCCCCAAAAATGTCTGAAAAATCGCTTAACCCCTAAAGGACAATCTGCCACATTTGGGCTTTTTTTGGAATTTGGGTATGTACCTATGAATGCAATTTATATAAGGATTTTCTGAAATTTTTCTTGAAGGTGGGCCGTTTGGAGATCTTCATGTGGGTATTTTTATTTTTTAACCCCTAACTATCCTTAAAACCCAAAATGGGTTTTTGCACTTTCGGGCAGCCCAGATGGAGGGGTTAAAAGTAATATTTTTTTTCAAGATTTTTACTGGATGCTCCCTTTACGGTAAGGTCTATGTAGTAAAATTTTTGAAGCCAAATTCCAATTTTAGAACCTTCATCTAGAAATTTTAGGTTTCAAATCCAAAACGGGCAGTCTAAAATTAGGTCTTTTTACAAAAACAAAAATTGAAATATTTTCATAACCAAATTACTATTCAAATTCCATAGTGACCCAAGTCAAAAAGTTTACCAATTTTACAAGGGCAGCCTCCAAAACTTACAAAGACAAACTTCAAAGTTTTTAGTAATTTTTGAATTTTTCCTTTAAAAATTTGTCAAAATTTGAGATTTTTGAATTTTTGAATTTTTTTTTCTTTTGAAAATCACAAATTTATGAAGGTACCTACTCACCGTTCAATTTTTCTTTAGCTCACAAATTGTTTTTGTAATGCATGTTTTACTATTTTGTCAATTTTATACCTTCTTATAGAAAATAATTTTTATGAAGGTCTAAAAAGCATTTTTTTGACCTAAATTTTTGCATGAGCATACCTAACCTAGTTAGCTACATGGAAAAAAATGTGACCAAAATGTTTGAAGTAATAATCATCAAGTCTCCCTTTGGCCCATTTGCACCATGCCTCTCGGCCAAGGCCCAAAAAAATATCTGCTGAAACTTTGAACACTACGATCTCACTAATGAAAAACATCCAACGGTTGAAATTTGAATCAGTTCTTTCAAGTAGGGTTAGGTACAAGATCTTACGGTTGAATTTCCAAAAAAAGATAAATAAATTGTTTCATATCGTCGGGAGGGCATAGTAGTAAAAAATGGCAGTTTTGAGGATTCAAGCTCTCAAAAACACAAGGAAATTTAGGGGTTAATTCCAACATTGGGATCAAAAGTTATGAAGGTTTAAGTGTCAAACGCTGCTCGTTGGACAGCTGCTGAATATTTATAAGCCACTGTGAATGCAGCAAATTCTGCCCAAAAACTGCCCAAAACTGCCAAAATCTGCCCACAGACGAAACTTTGAAATTCCACCAAAAATTGAGATTTTGATATTTTTCAAAAATAAAAATTTCTATGTTCAGAGAGGGCAGTAGAGCATGTTCCCACCGTCCGGATTTTTAATCCAATTTTTTTTTCATATGCTATTTTTATTGTCCACAAACGGCCTTTGTTTGTGAATTTCAATATACCCCTAGCGGAAAATGATTTTTTTGGCAACTTTCCACAACTTTTTTGAATATAATTTCCTCAATACAATTAGCTAACTCAGTCTTCTTTGACGTGCATCAAAACCCCTAAAATCCATATTGCAAAAAAATGGTTTTTTGGGCCTTCAAAACTCTGCTGTCCCCTTTTTTGGCAGGAAGAAAAACTTGTTTTTCTACTTTGAATGTTATGATCTGGCAATTGGTGAAGAATGAGTGTGTGAGATTTGGTGGACATGTAGACATACAAGTTAGCTACAAGATCTTTTGATTAGATGTTCTAAAAACGACCCCAAGTTTGCAAAATCCACCTTGCTTTGAAGAGGGGCTGTTTGGAGGCAGTTTTGATGAAAAATACCCTCAGAACTTTAGGGGTTAAATGGTCGACTTTAGGTTCCTCTACCTTATTTCACTTATAATTAGCATCACTTGGAATATTACCAAATCAACAATCACAAGATTGTAGAGTTGGGAACTGTTTTCATCCGCCCATCAAGCATGGCTTAGAGCCCAAGTTTGGAACGGGTGGAGCAAATCTTTGCCCCTATTATTGTGTTTGAGTAGGCCTCTTCTTGATCTCAAGAGGTTCTGTAGTATAATTTAGGGCCTACGATTCCGAATTTTGCCCCCCAAAAAAACCAAAAAAAGACCCTAGATGCCAAAATGGGAAGGTGTGGCCTCAAATTTAGCTAGAAAAAACTGATTAAAAATTATAGAATACGAAAATGGGAAGGACCTAAAAAATGAACCCTATCCAACCTGGCATCCAAACCACGCTTGATGGGGAGAAATAAAGAGACCCGCGGAGTTGGGTATGAAAATTCTGAAAAGTTACCATTGAATTTTCTCACTTGGTTTGTTGATGTCAAGCGAAATGGCAGTGCTAATGGGTCCACATAAGCCAGCAAAGTGCATGGCTAAGTTGACATGGTTAGAGGTGGCTGGCATGATGGGTGTCAACAGAGTCATGTTAGGGCCACCAGCACCCCTAAAGGGCGACAAAAGGAATGAATGGTGGGATTGAAGAGAGCTAGGCAATGCAACTCTGACTACTTCAAGAGCCCAAATCTCAATTGCCTCCTAGTGCTTCTTTGTTTGCCGCTAGAAATGAATCAAACAGCTTCACTGGGTTTATAAATTCATCAACTTGACTTATAGTCTTGTGCCAAAAGCTATTGATGTCGGTAAAGTCTACTGTATTCACCACAACAGTCCTCCATTGATAAAAGCATTCCATCTTTGCTAAGCTTTCGTGCAAGTAAATTATATTATTGACATCAGATATTATAAGTTGGATAAACTTTAAAGGACCTTTGTTCATAAATGGGCTTTTGAAATTTGGGAAGATGAACTTATTCCATGGACATCTAGAGAAAAGTGATGCTCATCTAAGTCCTCTCTTTCCAACAAAGGGTAACTCCAAGATTTTTGCTACACCCTTTTACTATCTTTGAGATTTTTTGTACAACTTAGTAACATGATTGCTTTTGAGATTGACATTTTTATTTTATTTTTTATAATAAACCTTAATCCTTTGAAAAGGAATCAAGTTTGACCTTTATATTCTTGCTTCCTTCAAATGCTACATTGATCCAAAAATACTCTTATATTCAAGAAGTTGTTCCAAAAATACTCTTATATTCAAGAAGTTGTTCTTAGGTTAGCCTAGTGGTGGCTACAATGCAATAGTTGGATCATGATTTCTAAGACTACCGGGTGAATTGTAGACCAAGTGGGAAGTGGTCCAAAAAACTTGGTGCTCTCACAATGAAAGATCAAAGTGTAAATTCTCTATCCACTGCTTCTAATTGCCTTTGGAAGTGGAAAATGAATTTACATGGCATACCATGAATTTCACAAGAAATGATTTCAAAAATATATAACCATATCAAGTTCATTTGAAGTATTTTTTTTACATATTACCCCTACAACATCAACTCAGCAATTTTGGTATGATTTAGGATCCGGCCAGGCTCCGTACGAGATAAATTTTACCGGATGTGGCTCTAACTTAGGCACATCATGGAAATTTTCATATCTTTCTAACAAGACCATTCATGCTTCAGAATTCCTCATACTTTAGAAGATATCCGCAGTCAAAATTTTGAAAACACTATTTGGACATACATTAGGTGCAAAATGGGGTCAAGAAAAGGCCGTGTAAGCGGCACGTGAGAGAAAAAAATGGCTGCTACCCGCGTACTTTTTGACATGGCACTGGATGTGCCACCGTGGTGCCAGCAACCGCCACAGGGGCTCGAACCAATGACCTCCCCGCGAGGCGTATGGAGGGCGCTGCTATAGTGGCAGGCTGACAGCGGACTGGCGGAGCAAGGAACGGATCCCGAGCCGGCCTGCTCATGTCAGCAAACTTTCTGCCAGCATTAAGACCGAGGAAATTATGAGTCCGCCCACCTACCTCCTCCACCGACGACGAGTGAGTGCCGAAGTTTTTGAAATCCGTAGGGAGAGTGAGTGCAGCCAGCAGGTATTCGGCGCTACGGGAGAAGCGACGCACTTGAGAAATTGTTTGCAGCCAGCGAGAGTTGGGGCTGAGAGGATTCCAGCTGATTTGGGAGAGTGGGTGCGGGTTAGTGCGAAGGGAGAAACACATGATTGTGGAAATTCGGTGCCGGCAGCAAGAGTTGGCACTTGCTGGGAGTTGACCAGGTGATTTGAGTTGGGAAATTCTCCAACTTCAAGGACCGTGAGTTTCTCGCCGCTTGACTGTGCTGCAATCACAGCCTGGAAGTTCGACTTTCCAAATATCCACGCGAGAACATCGTAGGACTCCTTCTCGACCTGAAACGTGGC
Organism: Ceratodon purpureus; assembly: GCA_014871385.1. Lineage (NCBI taxonomy): Eukaryota > Viridiplantae > Streptophyta > Bryopsida > Pseudoditrichales > Ditrichaceae > Ceratodon > Ceratodon purpureus. The sequence goes on along the minus strand of CM026428.1, from coordinate 13,934,174 downwards.
TACTGGCCAAATCTCCTGCTCTGATTGTACTGAGAAGTACTTCTTGTGGTCCACCTGAATGTTAGTGTCCAAAGCCCTATTCATCAACGTGATGCTAACACGTTCAAATTTCTTCCCGTTTACAATCTCTGCCTCATCCAGTTTGAGGACAAATATCAACGGAGCCCCTTCCAACTCTGCAAGAATATCCTCACGTGAGAATGTTTGTGTAATGCAATCGAATTAGCTTCCTTTGTTAAAGACACACATTGCAGTTGCTGGCACCAAACGGACATTCACCTTTGCTGCCAACAGGATAAGAAGAGGATGCATACCTGATTCCGTGATGCCATAAAAGATCACCATGCTCTGCTGGACCACCTCAAGGTCCGTGAATAGCAAGTTTTTTTCATCTAATACCACCTCCTTTCGCTGCTCCTCGGATTTCTTGCTTTTCTTTGACACTGTTGGCAGCTCCATCCTTCCCTCAGCGTCGTAGTATTGGATAATGAATTGTGGCAAGTTCGCATTTAGCTCCTGCCGAAGCCTTCTAACATGGTAGGGACTAGGTAGTATGTTGGATTTCCCATCCTTGGTCAAATCTCGAAGTGGATCCTTCACGGCTTGGTAAATAGCACCATAGCCGCGATAAGACACCACTGCTTGGTCGCAGGCAGCAAGAATATTACCGGGCCCTACCTTTTTTCCAATTGCCTTGAGGACGTTACTAGCAATCTTTGACTTAACATGCTCCATAGATGGCTGAGTTGCGAGGGTTAGACCTTCATGCCTAGACAATATCTTTGCTAACGCTACAGCAGTTCCTGTTTGGGAGGCTTTATCCCCATGAAGTCGCTGCTTCTCATGGTTGACCCGGTTGTTGTCGTTGACAGCATCCACGAGATGAGGTTGCAAATGCGTCCTAACGAGCTTCACTCTACGTTTTGCCCACCCTGAACCATGATTCAACTCATGAATCCCTCTGAGCGGTCGAGCCCTACGTAGCATCCCCATAGGCGTGTCCTTCAAAGGGCTCGGCCCTTCCCGTAGTCGCTCACTTGCCTGCTGCCAGCGACGCACCTCAGTCTCCAAGCCCTGTATTGTCACCCTGTGATTTCTCTCCATGCTGCTCATCTCGGTTCGAATAGTCTCCAATTCAATCCGCAATTGCATGCATGTATTCTCAATGTCCCTGTTATGGTCAAGCCTCTCTCTGCTGCCAGCAAGGTCGTCTCTCACCTTCCCCAATTCTTCTTCTAAATGTCGACACTGCATTTCCATTTCACGCCGTGTAGATCTTCCTCCATCAACGAGACCCAATCTGCAGGCATATCCATACAGACCTTGCTCTCCATGACATATGAATTCCAGGCAATCTCGAAGAGTTTTGAATGGAAGTAGCCTCCCTGTTCCTGGATCAACCGGGTAAATGCTGCCATCGACCCACAAGTCAATGTTTGTATCCCCGGCTGCCCTCCGTCCTGGAAATGTTGATGGGCAGGGTTGCTCGGATCTCAATGAACCTCTCCTAACAAGTGGTGCATAGCGTGCATCAAGCGAAATTCCAACACGGTAGCTTGAAGGCTCCACCACTCGTGTTGCCTTCGAGAGTCCAGAATTCCGAAGTAGTGATTCAAGCTCTCAAGGCCCCGGATTGGCCTGGAAGGATGCAGAAAATCGTTCATATACCCTACACTCGAGAGTCCTCAACAACCAAACCCTATACCATAGCCACTCAAGGAAATTGCAGGATCAAATGAATAGCATCATCTACCATGCATGACCCAAACTTCCCATAGAGAATACGACACTTATACAACCTCTTGAGTCCACGGCAGTAGGAGTTGCAAGAACACCCTTCCAATGCTTGCTGCTCGAATTTGTAATTGCTGCCAGCGCGTATCTGTAAAATCATACTCACTGGTTTAGTTGTCACAATTTCCCTTGACTCTCTCGAATTCCACCTTAGAATTGGGTCTTTGGTCCTGCAACACCCAAATTCTACGCACCCAACTTCGATTCGCCCCATTCCTAGGTGGGGAGACCAACCTAGTCTCGACCGAGCTCCATGGCTTCTTCCCGTTGTGGCAGCAAACTTCGAATCTTGAAACGGTTGACACCAATCTCCCGTCATCTCTCCTTCGAATCGGGCTTCAACTGCAGTAAATGCGACAAGTCGTGGTTCACCAAACAACGGAGCCACCTCGGCGCCACTAGGCACACCGACCCCGCCCCGCAACTCCATCCCCAGACCATTAAGACGCCCTATTAACTCTGCGGGCAGCGATTCTGGCACCCGCTGCCAGCGACAGAGCGGCATTTGGGCAGGGGGTTCACCTAATTTGGGCAGGCTTACACGGCCTTTTCTTGACCCCATTTTGCACCTAATGCTACCACTTATCACTTTATGCCTTTGTGAATGATAGGCAACTTGGGCAAATACTTTCAAAATTTGTGCCATTGGAAAGCTACCAATGAAAGCTATGTGTCATAAAAATATTAGAAAAAATCTAAAATAAAATAGCTTAAAATAGCCTGCTTACAAGTACTACAACCACAATGTGATCTCAAAGAGTGTTAGAGCTTACTATGATAGTTCATAAGCAATAGAAAAAGAGCGGTAATAAAGAAATATATTAGAACAATTTTTAACAATATAAGTGGAATTTAAATAAATTTAAATGTCAGTCTCTTATACATATATTTCAATTTCATGATTACTATATCTTATATTGAATCTATCCACAAATAAAACTCTATATATTTTTAGGGTGCAAACATTATACCATTTGCTTTGTACAATATGGATCATAGCCAACGTAAGTTTTCCATATTGATTTGCATCAAGTGAGTACTGTCCATGAAGTTTTTAAGTGATTAATCATTTTCAAGCACATATTTGTATTTGGAAGATTACATGTATTTTTCAATTAGTGTTCAATTTCGAATAGTATTACTTCATAAAGAGAATTGTTCACTGAATGTTCTTTTGTAAACCCACAATATCTAAGAGGAAGAATCCAGCAATTTTTGAAGTTGAGGCTCTGGCCCATTGAGTAAGAACTTTTCTAATCTGTGGTTAAGTTGCTGCAGACCTATTGTTCTTGTTATCCAAATCCAATTAGCCTTCAACCACATTGAAATGCAACTTCATCACCACAAGTAAGGTAGAGGTGCTGAATCCCAACCGGGTCCCAATGCCGCCCCCTATGCTTCTGGGATAGGTCACAGATTTCCATCCACCCTGTTTCTTGAAAGTGTACAGAAAGTGTTCTAATTTCGCCCATGTCTCCAAAACTTGAGTGCTTTTGATTGGTGCAGAAACGTTCTAATTTCAGAATCCAACTGCTCATGTTAACCAAGACTCTATGATCGGTTAGTGGCCCCCCTAGGACTAAACACTCAAAAATTCATAGGAAATTATAGACCTACTCAAATTTTTTATTTTTTTTTGGAATGGCTTTGTACAAGCTTTGCAGTCCATCAAAAATTATAAACCAATTTCACCACTGTCCCAAGGGAGCAAACCTGAAATTTGGGCGACTACTGGTCCCTCTACCTTAGTCCATCACACAAGTACTAAATCACAACTAGGTCATAGCATGCATGGCTTTCTTTAGTTCAATTTTAGCAGTTATCCTGAAAGTATTGTGAGTTTGGCTGGGTTTTTACTTTGTATACCGTACTTTAGGGTCAGCTTCATCAGAAAATAATTCCACAAATAGATGTCGGAAATTTTAGAAAATTATTGGCATTTTTGGTCGAATTTAATATCAATTATTTTTCAAAATTGCCGGAATGTAAAGAAATTTCACGTCACACTACAAATTTACTTATATTTGAAGCATGTGTAAATTACAGTGGAGAGAATGTGCTCCTTTTGTAATCAAGCTCACACACCTTAGTTTACAAAGAATATGGGTTAAGAAGTAGCAAGACTCTAGGTGAGGCTTTTCAAATGTGTTGTACAGAGATTTTTGGAGTCTAATTGAGCATAGAAGATGAAGTTTTATAGAGTTGTGATTAGCCAACAAAAGTTGATAAATCAATTCTTCTTCTAGCTCCAACAAATTTTGTTTCAAAATAAGTCTTTATGCAAAAGATATGAACAAATCATTGCAGCCTTGTAAAGATTAAAAAAGATAGAATGGGTTTTAAACAGTTTTTCAGAGGTCATTTTTGCATAGAAGATTAACTTTTTTGAGATTTTGTTGGTCTAAGAAAAGTTTACAAATCAAGTAATCTTTCACCTCCAACAAATTTTATGTCATTTGAAGACTATATGTAAAAGTTATGAGTGTTATAAAAAAGAAGAGTAACTAAGTGCTTCACCTCAAAGTTCACATTTCCCATATGGATTGTTGGACACAACTCCACTCTACTTGCATAAAGCAAAGAGCATTCACAACTCATGATCATATCTTTCTTATCATCCAATGCGAAAAAGATGTGGAGGATTAATACTTGTAGAAAATTTAAATAAGGCTTTAAGACAAATTTTTAAGAAATTAAAAAAGAAATTGTCGAAATTGAGAATATACTTTTTTTAGTGTCGGACATCAAAACTTGAAAGTAATTAATTATTCGACCGAGGGGGGACGAAGCTGACCCTAAAGTACGGTATTTCATTTGATGGTCCCAAGAAGATAGGGGCCGTTTACACTATGGACCAAGAACTTGTCTAACGGAGGTCTAAGATATTATGATTGGCTGCATCAACTTATTAATAGCAGATGGAGCTAATCACAAATTTTAGAGTTTCATGGTACAAGTTTTTGGTTTGTGATGTAAGCCACCCCCAATTTATAGAAGATTGGATGCCCTGTAACTTAATGTATGTACATTGAAGTTGATAGTGAATCTCACCATCCAATAGAGAACATCACCATCTAAAATAGTGAATCTAACCATCCAACTTACGACTCTCACTGTAAAACCCTTTATCTTTTATATGACAAAGATAGCCAAGGCACAACCAAAGTATTTTTCACTCCACACTGCAAAAAGCTTGTAGAGCATAAAACAAATGCTCTGTCTCACTAGACACACAAGCTTTACTTTTTTTTGCGCAACCGTAGTCTTGTTTTTATGTCTATGGCAAAAAACCAAAGTGGTTAAAAAAACAAGACAATTCCTGGATTATATTATTTTTACTTTCTACCATAGAATAACTTTGTAATTGATCTGCCACTAAATAATTTCCACATGCTCTTGCTTCAATCAAGAAAGTTCAGATCTATTCTCTAAAGGAATTGTATTTGTTGCAAAATGCTTTTGGAACCCTTCTCCAAGCATTATAATGTTTATTGTAATTTAGTCATGGACACAACTTATAGATTAAAGGACAACATATTTGGTTTCAACAAAGGAAATAATATAGAATGAAACAATATTAACCCCTACTCGGCCAGAGTCCTAGAGAAGGCTCTTTGAAATTTTGGACAGGTTCCCACAATGTCAATTTTGGATATGAGTTTTTGAATTTTTATAAGATGTAGGGAATTGCAAGAGTTTAGCTAGAATATAATTTTTTTTTGCGCTAGACATTGGAAAAACTATTTATGATGCCCGAAGCAATTTTTTATTTTTTTTACTTTGGACAGTTCTAAAAGTTTGATATACCCTTCAACTACCTTTGGGATTTTTTATGAAAGTAACTAACATGATTGACTTTGAGATTGTCCAAAAAAAAAAACTTTATATTGTAGAAAAGTTTCATGTTACAAGGAGCCAAAGTTTTATCATCTTTTTTGGTCAAGCTCAAAAAAGACTTTTTCTTAATGACATACAATATAGAGATTTTTATTTTTTTTTATTTTTTATTTTTAACTTCAAGAATAGACATAAATGTTTTTTTTGAGTGCATTAATATGTATTCTAACAAAAAATAGTTTATAATATAAAATAAGATGAGCATTAGCAAAGAAATGAATCCATGTTCCTTATATAACTTTTTCCACAATGCTAAACCTTTTTGTTAAATCTAAAATTTGGTGCACATGTAACTAACATCATTTACATCACATAAGTACAAAACCCCCAACTTGTATAGTGCAAAACATTACACAATAGAAGTCAAAGTCTGCTGATCATATTTGGAAAGGATTAAAACTCTACAAATTCTAATCCACGCGGTCAAATTTATTGAATTTTTTTGTGCATGATATTATGGAAGTCTTAAGTCAGATCATACGGTTAGAAAAACAAAGAAAGCTTTGATTTTAGTTTGTTCACTCCTGCTTCAGAAATGGCTGGCAGTTTTTTTAATTGTTTTTGGTGAGAAATGATCAAAGCCAGTTAGGGATTAAATATAATATGAGAAGTGTCCATTTAAGTACTCACTATTTGAACGATAATTTAGGGCAAGAGAGAAAAAGAGAAACTTCGGTCTCCGGAAAAGACCGACATGACTTAAGTGTCTGTTTGATTTACCCCAATCCAAAGCCCACATGAATGAGGTATGGAAGTAAAGATCTACTCCCCATTTTTGAGTGTGGACACTTTTTTAACTTCAGAGTTCTAATGGAATCTAGTGTAGTAACCTTGGTATAACCGCATCCCTAGTTTATGGCAAAAAATACTTTGTCACTCTTTCATAAAGTATTTTGGTAGGCTGGTGTAAAATGCCAATCCACTAGCTAAGAGCGTCTCCACCGGAGACTCTGGGAGGCCCAAAAAACGGCCACCTACTGCCAACGTCGCAAAGAAGAATCGCACCGTTGACTCTGCAACGGTAGCGTAGAAGTCGGGCTCGGCCAAGGAGGCCTAGGGCACGGCCAAAACTCACGATATACAGAGCTCTCTACACCGCACTTGAGAGCTGGTCAAAGCGAATCTTCTTAGGTTTTGCACCTTTTCGGGAAGGATGGCGGGAATCTTTCCTATGTCAATATCAACACATTCGTGTCAACAAAATCCAACCGCTCGTCTCCGCACCTGCATGCGATTATACCCAACCAACTAGCTACTACACCATCCACGTCGTCATCTTAGAAGTCCAAATGCTGGAGATAGCTCCGTGGCAATGCCGATCAAATTTGCAACACAATACTCCTCGCAACTAGCTGGTGACGATGGTTCCCCTTCCTGCTGCAACTCATCCATCACTGCCTAATTCCCGGTCGATCCACACAAATTACACCTACTAATCCAATCCAGGCTAAACGTCTACTCGATCGACCCACAGCTGGTTATCTCTTCAATCCTTCCACTCAACAATCAAGCCTTGATCAACGATTCCTGCAGCACCCTGCAAACGTCGAACGTGACTCTCCGAGGCTTCGATAGCCGTTCCGTTCAGCAGAGATCGACTGATCGATGAACTATCGAAGGCTGCAAAAAACTAGCAGGGTAAGGCGGGACTGGCCTGGTCCACGAGAGTCACCGGTGGGTGTGGTGCCACTGGACCGACTTTTGTGCCCTCTGGCACATTCCCCGAGCTCGCCCAAAGCCTATGCCAGAGCCATTTTCTAGAGTCTCCGGTGAAGATGCTCTAACTGGTATACTTGCTGGTTGCCCTAAAACATCTTTCCATTAGAAGACATTAGAGTTATTTAGATAATTTAATATGAAATAGAAAATCATGATAAATATTAACAAAACTTCTCTTTTCAATTTTGAAGGGGCCATAAATGAGATATTCACCAAATTTTGAGATCTATTACAACGTGGTGGGGTGTTTTTGTGGTATGAACTAGTGTTTAGCATGGGAACAAAAAACGCCGTTGTTGTAGTAAATGTGAATATTTGTGTAGTATGCAATAGTCTTTGATAAGAAATTGGTCCCCTCCAATATACTGCACTTTTTATACGACTACAAGCCTACAACCCCTTATCTTTTTCATCAATCCAAGTCCATCTTTAAAGCATCCAATGTAAAAAAATGTATAGGGCTAAAAATTGAATGTTTCAATTTCAAGAATAAAGTAGTAATTACTTTTTTACATTAAAAAATCCAATTCTGAGGATTCAATTACATACATAACGTTTCAATTTTTGTATTTTCAATGTCACTAAGCTCATCATTACATAATTTGCCATTTGTATTGGCTATGTCACTAAGCTCTTACATGTTCACATTTATAAAAAAAAATTATAAAAAAAATAAACTATATTCTGACTATGCTCTTGGCATTTTTTTTCAAGGAATTTGTTTGCCCGCTGCATTGAGAAAGCTTCTACTTACTGTTCTGAAATGAACATTTACAATGGAGCATTAGAGATTTCTAGAACCCATCAAAAGTATCCTTTGATTGATATTCTTCAATTGTGGGTTGAGATATGTAAACATCAATACTCATCATGCATTTAGATGTACAAAGGAAGAAATATCAAGCAAGGAATCCGATGTTGAATTGAGCTGCCAAGTTTGGAAGACAAGTCTTGGCGAAGTTCCCTAAATCAAAGGGTACATGTTATTGTCTGAGGCTGGAGCAAATTTATAGCTAGCTCATGTACATTACATGATACTGCAGGCAATTTCAGGAGATTGTGGACGGTGCACCTAATAATCTTGTCGGACTTACAAAGCCTAAGCAAAATGGGTGTTGCAAAAAATTCATAGCTCTGTGCAACATTCAGTGCATTACATTGGCGAAACATTTTTCATCAAACTCATCTAGTTTGTAGACCATCCGACAATGTAGCCGACCATCACCAAAACCATCACCAAAGCCATCACCAAGTCCAACTGCAACGTGGTGTTGTCGCCACAATAGAGCACGTTTGCTTCTACAATACATTGTCGCTCCAACTTGTTTGAAGAAACAATCAATGTGGATGTTACCCATGAAAAGTACTCTTGAATGCTTCCATTTGACAATCTCAAATGTTGACACTACTTAGTGAGCTTAAACCAACATCATTAAATATATCCTAATCCAAATTGTACCTATGCCCAGAACCTGTTTACAGATTTACTAGAAGCTCCCTTTCTCTTTAAATCAATACATTGTCATGACCAATAAGATGTTAGCTGAGTCATGCCTCATCATGAGTCCACAAAAAATAATCAATTTGTAGAACTTGTGGGTGCTATGATAATCCCCAAATGAGCAGCCTGAAACGCACACAAATTCCAAATCAAAAGTTTTCAAAGGAACTATCATACAAGCACTGAGACTGAGGCCAGGGCTTCACAGGGCATCAATGAAGATTCTTGAGTTTCAATTCTAGGAAATTTCAAAAAATCGAACCATATTAAAATGCAATATCAATATGTATAAATACAAATTTAATATTTCACCTTTACAGTACCAATCAAAAGTATGAACTTAGGGATCACAAAGCAGCATTCAGGATTGGTAAGGTAGAGGGCCCTGGAACCGTCCCCCTGTTTCCAAAACCGATCAGGCTAAAATGTACAAATCAGGTACATTTTAGCCTGATCGGTTTTGGAAACAGGGGGACGGTTCAAGGGCCCTCTACCTTATGTTGTGAGGACTACCTGGTAAGAGCATCCTCAGTGCATCACTGCAAAGCTCCCTCCAAAGCAAAAGCTATCTTTTGACTGACCTAAAATTAGATATTGAAATTACTATCATTAGAAGCGAATTAGGATAAACGTGAGATATTTTTCAGGATAAAAATTTTGTTAAAATTTGATGTAGGTGAAATCCCTCATTGAAAATACCACATTTTGAAAATTTAGAGAGAGTGCACCAAATCTTGCTTAAAAATGGAAAGATCCTCCCACACTCCCTCTAAATTTCAGAAATATAGAGGGAGTGTGGGAGGATCTTTCCATTTTTAAGCAAGATTTGGTGCACTCCCTCTATACTTTGAAATTGTTGTGGTTTCGATGGGAAATTTCACCTACGTCTCAATTTCACAATTTTTTTGGCTTGAGAAATATCACACGTTTATTTACATGCGTTTCCAATGATGGTAATTTCACTTTCTAATTCTAGATCAGTCCAAAGATAGGTTTTAGTTTGGAGGGAGCTTTAGAGTGTTGGACTGAGGATGCCCTAAGCTCTTTAAGGAATAGAGGGCAAATCAGCCAAGAATCACCAGTGATAAGTACCCACAAAGCAAGAAATTATTACAAATCATCAAGCATACATCCAATAAGGTAGTGGAACCAATTCCCGACTGAATTTCATGTTTGCATATTTAGACCTGTGATTTTTTTTTTTTTTTAAATTTTGGATGCTCCGCAAAGCTAGTGAAAAGGTATTTCAAAAAAAAGTTACATTTTTTGAGCATTTCTACAATTTTCTATGAATTTTTAAGTCTTCAAGCATAGACTGACCATTAACGGATCTTAGGATGATGGTGTTCATGAGAGGTTGGATTTTGAAAATAAAGCGCTTCTGCATCGATAAGAAGTTCTCATTTTTTCCAAGAACTCAATTTTTCCAAGAATGAACGTAATTAGAACTCTCTTAGACACTTTCTGAAACCAGGGTTGTTGGATTTTGGAATCCAACTCCAAACCAATTGGGGTCAGCAATACAACTTGATCAGAAAATCAATCCCTCTATCTTGTCACTAAGTTCATGGCACCAGTGGAAATTGGTAAGAGAGTGGTACTTATGGATTGGAATTAATTGCACATGCAGTGAAGTGGTGAATGAATGGTGAAAGAAAAGGAGAATTGATACAAGTATTATGGTAAACTGGCCTAATGACCGCCACAATAAGGATTTAGCAATATTAGTCATGTCATTGTATTTAGTAACTATTTTTCAGTGATAAAGTTTAAGATTTAAAGAAGACACGAGGTGGAATCATAATTTTTAGACTTGATATGAATTAGTTGTAGAATTTTAAAGGGTGTCGCCACTAATATCCTATGACTGCGACTAGGGTATTCATAGATGGGGGGCATTTATAAACAGGATATTCATAAATGGGGAATGCCACTTCTGAGGATGGCGGTCATAGGAAAGTGGCAGTCATAACACAGTTTACCATAGAGGGAAGGAATATAGTGAAACTATGTTTGTTACATGGTGGATTTTGAACGATATGAAGGTGATTATGAAAAGATCAAATGGTCACCGAATTGATTTGCGAGTGGTAATGAGTTATTCCAAATCACCCTTTAGGAACTCATACTATTTCATTTCTCAATGTGAAAATTATGATTTTGATTGTGACAATTTTCAAATTTTATTTTCAATACTTAATAAATGATTATTATTTTATTAATAGTTGCAAAAAAACAAATTTTTTGGAGCTTGTAACCTCCATCTTTACCCTCATTTTAGTTTTATTCTCTTTCTTCTTATCTTCTTTATCCTTTGAACTCTTCTATCCAGAAAGGAAATCTATGGTCTCTTTTGGAGACCGACATGAATTAAGTGTTTGTTTGCTCCACCCCAATCCAATGTCCACAGGACAAAAGAATGGAAGTGAAGAACTACTCCGCCTTTTTGAATGTAATGTAGACAACTCTTCTATCAATATGGTAGCAAACAAACAATGTCTTAAAGACTTCTTGATTTGTCCAAGTCCATATTCTAGCAATCTTCAAAAATTGTCTATTAATGTTATCTTTTTAGAAGTTTTGGCGCCAAGTAACAGCCTCCTGAGCAATTTTTTTATCAATCAATCCAAACTTTTGTCAAGAGGCCGTGGATTGTTTTTAATAAAATATGCACAAGAAGACAAGGCTCTCGGGCTATTAAGGGATGTTCATGTTTCATAAGCCTTGTCATGTTTTATTAATCAAACTTATGACAATCATTGAAACTACACCTATGTTGATTAAAAATAATCTGAATTTCAACTAGTCATAACTTTGTCATAACAATGAATTTATCATTGAAATGTTTTCTACATATTCTTCATTAGTTTTTAGACCATCCCCTATCCATACAAAAAAATTATGATTTTTTTTTCAATTTTTTATAAATACTCAAACATTCGGATCAAAGGTCTTGGCCTTTGGACTAAAACTTGTGACTTCACGTTGTGACCGGCCGAAGGCTTGAATTGGTTTTTTTAATATATTTTTCCGCCCAAAAGTTGGACTCTCGACTTAGGGCCAATTTTAAACTTGAGGCCGGAATAAAGACTTGCCCAAATTCTTCAAATTTCAACCAATAGGATTTTCCAATTCTTTCAAATTCTTGGGCCATGCTGAAACTTCAATTTATCCTATGTCGCATCCTACATGGCAATGTTTTGGCACCAAAATGTTTGGACTAGTCTAATGCAATTGAAACAAGGTTCCACTTCATCCAATCTCCTATCTAGGGTCAAAACTAAGGCTCCATTTAGATATCAAAAAAATATTCAATCCGGCCGAACGTCCGGCTAATCCCAAACTATATATAAAGTGGGCCTTAGTTTGATTTGAATTTTCGACGATCGACTCTTGACTTGGCCACTATGTAAACCAAAAAATGGTGAATGCCCTCAAGGCGTGCACTAGAGTTGCCCAAAACATGGAGGTGATAAACCAAAAACAAAGAATTTTTGCATGACCTTGTAGGTTTTGGTGGACCAACCAGGTTTTGTCACATAATATTAAGTTGTGGTTTTTTTAGTAGTCTTACGCCCACTTTTCCGTGATATTAGTGAACGGTTTTAGGACACCATCACGTTTGGTTCAGGAAGAGTCTAGTACCAGTATACAAGAAGGAGGCTTGACAAACTTCCCACTTTCAAACAATTCTAGACATTTATTTATAGGGAATAAAAACACAAAACAAACTGCATTCTTCATCATTATTTCTTCTTCATCTCAAAAAAAATTCAGAGAATTTATATCTCCGTCCTTTCTGGTCGAATCACCTTATTTTCACGGTTTTTGGTTTCTCTACCTTAGAAGGGCAGTGATCAGACCCAAACTGCCAAAGAACCAGGGACTGGTTGATTTGAGGATTGTGGCCCTGAAACGCCATGGCTGCAGATTCCAGCAGAAAACAGCACCCTCAGCTCACCAATGGGCAGCCCACCGGAGATACGGCACACTATCCCGTGGCTTGAGCGCTGCGCCGTCCATCTGCCATCTGATCCATCTAGAGTCTAGACAACTCTCCGCTCCGTCGTCGACCAGCTTACGACTAGGCTCTACACTGATCAGACGACCGCCGCAGTGTTGATGATCGATACCGAGCTCATCGATCCCACCGGTGCTCCTCTGCTAGCTGCTGCTAGCTCCTAGATCCTCACTGCGATGGCGGCGATGGCGTCCATGGCGCTCCAGGGTGCCGCGGCTGCGGCTGCCCCAGCTGCTGCTGCTGGTGCCAGGCGGTCATGCGGCCAGGTGAACCAGCCGTCGAGGTCGTCGTGGGCGTGCCGAGCTGTGAAGCAGGATGAGGAGATGTCGGATATGTCCAATGTGGGCCTGGACGATGTGTTCAATCTCATTCAGCAGGTTTGTGTTGGAAAACCGTTTTGTGTTTTTTGGTTTGGTTTTGAGTGAATGGGTTCTAGGATGTTTAGGGTGTTGGAATTTTAGGGGTTTATGGTAATCATTAGCGGTGAGTGTTGACGGTTCTCAGTTACTTGGAAGAGTTGGATTGAGTCAGTGTCTGATTTTCTCGCGTGCTAGGCTACGGGTTCGTTTTGAGGTTTGTGATGTTGATATCAGTTTTGTTGAAATTGTCTGGTTTTTTCGTGAATTGTGATGGTGGTTTAATAATCTAGTTATGCTGAATTTCGATGCCCGCCAGCATTCATTCGCTATGTGGTTTTAGCCATGTCCGAGATTTGGCGGGGTTTAGGTCTATTTCACGAATGCAGTTAATGCGGTTGTTGATTACAATGAAAAATATTAGAGAGAATCGTCTAGCGTTGTACATGTGTAGTAGAGAATTTTGCTAGTATGTCATTGAGGGCTCTAAATCACCCATTGCGTTTAGTGGGCCCAATTAATTCAACCTCGATGAGTATTCAGGTAACACGTTTATTTAGTGTTCTTGTCACATCGCACTCGCACAGCTAAAATTTGGCAGTTTGGTCGGACTTCTACAATTCACTTTTGCCAGGCTTTGTAAGTCTCTAGCTCTACCCCTGAAAAAAGAGGGTCTGGACGTGTAGTACTTCTGTAACGTCTCACTTTAAGCAAAAGTTTGCGAAAGTGGATACTTTTCGCAGCGTCAGACTCTAGCTGTGTTGATTGACAATTATTACAACTAACCGTTACCTTGACATGCTCCAGGCATCTCAAGCAGACCCAGAGCCAGAGGATTTGGTAGCTCCATCCACCAACACATCCTCATCTGGACTTACAGGCGCTGCAGCATGGTACAAGGTCTACGGCCGCTCAGTAGCACCCAATGAAGACGCCCGGGCAGCCTACTACGGCCCCAAGAGACCCCTCTGGAGGGGCCCCTTCACTGCCCCCAAGGACGTCCCCGCCCACCTCAAGGGCGAGTACCCGGGAGACTACGGGTGCGACATCTTCAGCCTGTGCAGACTCCCAGCAAACTACGCCAGGCTCCGTTCCCAGGAGCTTATGAACGGACGCTGGGCCATGCTGGGCATCACCGGGTGCCTCATCCCGGAGCTCATCAACCCGAACTCCATTCCCGGATACGAACCCGTGTGGTTCAAGACTGGGGCCCAGATCTTCTCCGAGTCGGGCATCGACTACCTGGGCGTGCCGGGGTTCATCAACGCGCACAGCATTGTGGCAGTTGCCGTGGTGCAGGTGTTGCTGATGGGGCTTTCTGAGATGGCGAGGGTCAGGCTTGTCCCTGAAGGTGCTGATCCATTCTACCCTGGAGGCAAAACTTTTGATCCTTTGGGACTCTCATCGGATCCCGAGGCATTCGCTGAGCTCAAGGTGAAGGAGATCAAGAATGGTAGGCTGGCGATGATGGCCATGGCAGGGTTGTTTGCTCAGGGTGCGGTGACGGGAGTGAGCCCTCTGCAGAACTTGCACGACTGGCTGCGTTTCTAGAGCGTTTAGGTAGGTATGATAGTGGTATGATTATTTTGTATTATTTTGGGTTCGCCCAGGTAGAGAATCTTGTAGCATTGGGGTGGTTTTTGTGTGGTTTCTATTGAAATTACGCACTGTATCATGATGGGAGATGTGGAAGATTAATGCAAGAAACGGGAGGGTGTTGCGCCTTGTTGGAAGGTATAGGAAATTTCTGATGTGCAGTTTCTGTGATGACGTCTTTGTTATGTTGCATGTTTTTTGTGTTCAGATGTCATGAACCGTATGCTACCTGTAACCGTTGATCTCAATGGATTGCAAAGTGCTTCACTCCATACAGCAACATGTCATTTTCAACTTCACAATACAATACCCTTAAACAATGAACTACCCACATATTGCTCACATTGCATCCATGGGAATTCGACTTTGAATCCATAGGAAGAACAAGAGCAATTTTCCTAGAGGAACATACGTTGGGCAACTATTGCAGTTGTGTATGTGGGATATTGAAGAAATCTGAAGCAAAACATCTAGGAATTGAGTACCAATTCAGAGGTTGTACATGTAGCCAAATACTTACATGATAACTTTAAAGGTTAAATTGTCAACTAAACCTAGTCTAAAGCACCGATCTTCACTTAGCCGGCTCTGACTGCAGCAAATTAGCTTTCCGCATGATCCGTTCATGTCTGCAGCGATCTTTTGTTGCAGCTTCGGACGAGTTTCCGAGATCACTTCCAGAATCCACTGTCACTAGAGTAGATCTATTAGCAGAAGCATGATGGAATGCCGCAAAGGCTCTGCGTATCAGAATCCCGAGCAGAGTTATGAGATCAAAGTGTGCATTTACCCAGACACTCATCTCAGTCTGTATGAGAACCTTCGCTTGGCACTTCATGCAAACACCTGGTTTGCCAAACCTTTGGGGTTTGTGCTGTGGAGTGTACTTCATTTTAAGGTAGGGATACCCATTCCGGTGACTTTAAGCAGATTATTATACTTCTGGATGAGCAGTTTTTAAAGTAATTATATCAGGGAAAGGCAATTACATATTAATCTAGATTGTATCGACAAAGTCATGTTATAGTAGAATTTGTGTACCTTCTCGATCATCAAAGCCAAAATATGATTTCATCATTTTAACTGTGTTTGAATGCACTTGATTTCGTGACTTGGTGATGCAACTTCTGTCATGAAAAGTTCCTTATAGTAGCAAATTTCTTCAACCACCCAATATCAGAGTCACTTGGATTAAGGTGCCTTTTATGCTGACGGGAATGGGTGCAGTCACGGGAATAGGTGTTCCTACCTTATGCTTGCAGTGGCTGGTTCTTCTTTCTTGGTTCTACACATTATTTATTTCTTGTTATTATCACTGTTATTAGATATCACAGAATAAGGTTGAGACACCCATAGCCGACAAATGACCAATAACCGATATATTCTAGTTCCTAGATTATGAAAGTACAGATGTACCTCATTTGTATATATCGGTTGTGAGTACGGAAGTACTTTTTACTTTGAAAAATTGTACAAATTTCAATATTGGAAGATAATTCATGAAAAAATGTCATTATTCGTGAACGTTATTTTCCCACGAGCCAAAATTATCTCCTTATCGATAACCTAAACCTTTGATAAGCTGAAATGCTTTAAGTTGTCGGTTATAGGTGTTTGTACCTTATACCATTTTATGCCCGCTTACAGAGAATCTTACTTGGTCTTGTGTTGAAGAATCAAAGTGGATCTAAGGTCGATGCATCTATACCCGACAGGTTCCAATAAGTGATAAGTAGACTTCTTTATTTCCGAGAAGCTTTAAAATGATCTCATAGAAATTTCAAATTTCAAATCTTGGGAGATTTAGAAGAAAGTATGAAGTATGATTGGTAGAAAGGAAATCATATGGAAATATTTTGGTAGTAGCACAGTGATCAAGTTTTGGTGTCATGGTGGTCGGTTTTAGGTGGACCTACATACTGGCTATATGTATTACAAAAAATTGGCTTTCAAGATTCATAATAATTTAAATATTGGACTAAACATGAAATTTAAATTTGCATTCCTCCTAAAACCTATTTCCCTTTTAAAGAAAAATCTCCCTTGAGTTAAACACCTCCAATTTCAGTGGAAAATCTCTTAAGTTGTTGGTTTTAGGTGTGTCGACCTTAATGTTGGCGAGATGGTGTGACAAGGTTGTGCGTATGCACTTTGTTGCAATTTGAAGACTTGATCGTTCAAGTCCTGCGTATCAAATCCCGGCATCAAACCACATGGAACCCATTTGCTTCAGGAATGTGGGAGTATCCTCAGGCACTGGAAGTTTGACCCAATAATTCAGACGTTGATCGGAGATTTGCAAACTAGTTGTAAGGAACTCTAGAGTCACAGACGTTGAAGCACCTGTAGTCACAATTCGTGAACGGTATCTCACTATGCTTGAGCTGACTAAACAAAATTTTGCTACCAAGCCTGGGTTTTTTCCATGAACATTTTATTTGTTCTCAATGAACCAGTATATTCCAGAAGATGATTACATCTGGAATGACTACCGTACCCAAGGGTCAGCTTCGGCAGAAAATGATTCCAAAAATAGATGTCGGAAATTTTAGAATATTATTGGCATTTTTTGTCGAATATAATATCAATTATTTTACAAAATTGTCGGAATGTAAAGAAATTTCACTTCACACTAGACAATTACTTATATTTGAAGCATGTGCAAGATTCAGCGGAGAGAGTGTGCTCCTTTTGTAATCAAGCTTACATACATTAATTTACAAAGAATATGGGTTAAGAAGTAGCAAGAGTCTAAGTGAGGCTTTTCAAATGTGTTGTACAGAGATTTCGAAGTCCAATTGAGCATAGAAGATGAAGTTTTATAGAATTGTGTTCAACTAACAAAAGTTGATAAATTGATTCTTCTTCCAGCTCCAACAAATTTTGTTTTAAAATAAGTCTTTATGCAAAAGATATGAACAAATCATTGCAGCATTGTAAAGATTAAAAAAGATAGTATGGGTTTAAAACAGTTTTTTGGAGGTCAATTGTGCATAGAAGGTTCACTTTTTTGAAATTTTGTTGGTCGAAGAGAAGTTTATAAATCAAGTAATCTTTCACCTCCAACAAATTTTATGTCATTTGAAGACTATATGCAAAAATTATGTGAGTTATAAAAAAGGAGACTAACTAAGTGCTTCACCTCAAAGTTCACATTTCCCATATGGATTGTTGGACACAACTCCACTCTACTTGCATAAACAAGAGAGCATTCTCACCCACAATCACCTCTATCTCGTCATCCACTACTGAAAAGATGTGAAGGATCAACAATTTAGTAGAAAATTTAAGTAAAGCTTTAAGACAAATTTTTAAGAAATTAGAAAAGAAAGTTGCTGAAATTGTGAATATACTATTTTTAGGTGTCGGACATTAAAATTTGAAATTAATTAGTTATTCGACCAAGGGGTGTCAAAGCTGGCCCTTAGGTACGATATTGTGATTGAATACATGAACTTGGAATAGAGGTAGCCACTGACAATAGATACCACTGCTATAATTTCTTGCATTACAAATGATCCTTTCTATTTGTACCAAGTGTGAGTGCCTAATTCACTCTTTTACCCATTTCTACGACTACCACGACTATCCAATGAATATGTATTTAGTTGGTTGTGATCATTTCATAACCAAGCACGCATATGCTAATGCTGGCTTATTGGTTGGTTCAGCTTATTTGGGAAGAGTCATTACAAACAATGAAATATCAAAAGCACAGAGTCTGCATCATGTCAATGACCAGGAATGGTTATGGTTGGTTGTCCTAATACCAACCACTGCCCCAAAACCGATCAACCACTGCCTCAAAACCGATCAGACCTAATTTCTGGATTGTGAAAGACAAATGTACCTCATTTGTACATTAGAGCATGTGATCAATTTTGGGTCACATGTTACTTTGCACTTTGGAATTCTGTAAAAAATTGAGAAATGCATATTTCTTGTTGCGTTTTTTTCCAATCCTTCCGAAATCCTATTTTGAAGCCTCTCATTTTTTTCTTCAGAATTTACCACTGCTAAAAATACCCTAAACTACTTCAGTGGTTGGTTTTAGGGCAATCAACCTTACCTTCGAGCCCAAAACGTTCAGAGAACATGTTACGACCCTGACTTCATTTCTGTGTGACATCAGTCTGGTTACGTCATAATGCCGCTAACAGGCAAGGTTTCCTAAAACGGTGACTTTAATTAACTCTCAGTATCTTATTTTTAGCACAAATTAAAATTAGTTATATTGCAGAAAATAAAAATACACCCAGAGCCAGTGACGGCAACGGGAAAAACAACTAAGTATTTAACTCTTAGTATCACCGCTATGATCTTGTGTATTGTGTACTACTGCTCATGCACGACAGATTCAACGTGTGTTTCTAGAGAATGTGATTCTATGTAAATTGCTTCAAAGAACAACCTGGAAATGGAACCAATGTTGCTTTCTCTACACTCCTTTCCATTTCCGTGAAGCCGGGCCGGGCTTTCCTGATCACTGTGGCCCAGCTGAATCTAACATAAAATATACACACCCATAACCGATAACGATCCCATCCCCGATATGTAGACTTCCCGGATACAACACATTGGTTTACCAAAAGCCGATATTTGCATGATGCAATATTGCAGGAATCCATGATGCGTCCTCCAATAGGATGTGTCTCTAATTGTTACGGAATTAAATAGTCTCATGTTTGTTCACTACTCTTGTTATTGTTGGTCATGGGTGAAGCTACTGTATATGTTGGTTGTGGGCTCTGACCAACTTTTGAACAAAAAAATGTAGTAATTTGAATTTTACTCAATAATTTTTGAAAAAAATGCTCATTCTTCATGATCCTTACTTCCTTACGAACAAAAATTATTGATAACCCAAGCTTTGATATGTTGAAATCCTTAAGTTATCGGTTATGGGTGTGTATACCTTACTTGTCCACTAAAAATAATTGCCAGCATAACTACCCAAGGCTGGAAAATAGACCCCCTCATAGTCATTACAGCAGGTGCCAGAGCAACAACACACATTCCCTCAATGAAACTTTTTGAAGACAACTTCAAAATAACCCTGCTTACCATCAAAAATACCTTCAAACATATCAACAATATTGCCATTCACTACGCCATGTCTATCCTCCTCCACAAACGCAGACTCGAAAACCACCAGCCCTTACCCAAAAACCTCGACCCTCCATAGTTCCGCTATTAACCTCTCCCTCCTCCCGCACGCATCCCTCCCCCTCCTTATCTATGAGTTCCCTCCACACCACTCCGTCCTCTCCACCTCACTCTTTTTTGTTTTTGGTTACTTATGATTAATGTGTCTACTCTCGAAAAGGGGGAGTAGATCTTTACTCTCATACCTCTGTCCTGTGGACTTTGGCTTGGGGTGGATCGAACAGACACTCAATTCACATCGGTCTCCGGAGTTTCTCTCTCTGTCCACTAAAAAAACTGAAGTGGGTGAAATTACTGCTTGCCATTTTAGCTGATGATAAGCATATGTACTGTTCATTTCCGCGTTGCTTTCGCGAAGGAACAGGCCTAGTCGGGGAGATGGCGGTCTGGCCGACTGAAACCAGTTCCTGCCGACAGTGGTTTGCGGTGGCAGACTTTGGGCATCTGCCGATAACACGACTACCAGTTTCGGAGCCGACTCGGAGTCAATCTAGCAGATGGTATTTTCTGTTCATATTCTGACGATGGTGGTTCTACTTGGTGCCAGTTTCTGAGTGTTCTTGTTTGTCGACTTCTGACTGATATAGTTTCAATTTATTAGTTCAGATCTAATATGCTAGCTGCTGGCGTTGAATCAGTGATTTCGAAGGCGCATCGATCGGCACTTGGGTTCCGAACTAGCGAATACAGCTTGCTCCTACGGCATCACCTTGATTTAATGTAGTGATACATTTGAGGTAAGTCCGGGTTGATTGAAAGCGGTGTCAAATTCCTGTGAACTTTGTAAGCTTACTGAAAATTTATCACCGGAATTCATCAAGATGTTGATATTTACGTTGAGTTCTACTCTTTAAAGCCCTTCTAATTCAATGGTTCAAGCTGGTACGGATTCATTGTTTGAATTCAAATGGTTTGGATTTCTAACCCTGATGTTATTAGAGTTGCGCCAATTTGTGTCGGGGGACAGCAAGGCATGGTGTTGATGGTTTTGATCTGAGGTCGATGATTTAATTTGAATTTTGTGCCAGCTTCTGAGTCAAGTGCACATCGAAATTTGATGCAGGTTCAAATTTGGTCGATACATATGTACGGTGCTATCTTTCAATTCGTCTTAAGTTCTCGAATATCCGACATTTGAGTCGGCAGCATCATTGCCATCAATTCGGCCTGCTGAAAGCAATTGTATTGGATTAGGAGCAAGTGGTTGCAATCAAGTGTTCCAACTGATCTGGATCAAGGCAGCGGAGCGCTTGGGGTGAAATACATGTCAAATTCTGAAACTCTTGCAGACCGATAGTGCAGGTTTAAAGGTTTTCGGAAGGGATAAAACACCCGCGGGCTACAACGATGTCGACTTGTCAAAGGGTCCCAGACGACACTTATCACGTCGTGATCACACATCCAAAATCGCTCAGGACACGATGTGGAGAAACCTGGCTCTCTTGCGTATCCCGTTGTGCTTGCTTCTGCGGCTGTTTCTTGGTTCTATCCTTCGCTTTCCTGACAATGGGTCTATGTTGGGTCCTGATCTACTGCTCAGGGGCGCCAGACATAGCGTTGGAAGCGATCAGCATCAATGACATGCAACTGTACCAGAACAACACAATTCCAGCTTCCGAGTCGCCATGGCACGTTAACAGTGGATTCAACGTCCGTCTCTCGGCGTGGAACCCTAACACTGTGACTGGATGTTTCTCCACTTTCCGTCGTATCATGGTGCGCGTGGAATACAGGGGCCAGCTTATTTTGCAACAAGAAGTACCACTAGGGTTTGGGCTGAAGCCCCGGAGGAGTCGCCCGGTGCCGTTGGAGCTCAAGGGTAGCGGGTTTCAGCTGAAAAATCCTGACCTGGGTCCATTCATGGAGAGTGAGTTGCGAAGTGCCAACCTCAGTTTCGATTTTTACTTCGACGCTCGGTACTTGCGCAATGACAGAAAGGCAGGTTGGGTGAACATGGGGTGCCATGTGGTCACGCAATCACCGTCGAATTCTTCCCAAGCAGGTGCTAACAATTTGCTCTATCAGGACTGTATGGGCTATTAGTTGTTTCAACTTCTCCGTCGATCAGTACTGGCACCGATGGTACCCAAAATCTCTATCATGCAAGTACTTTGTAGAATAAAAAATCTGTACAGAATGATAGCATCGTTTCGATGATTGAGTAATTCCAAGCAGTGACGCAAATGCTTTACATCTCAAACTTTAGTTGTACTAATTAATTCTGAAGTAAATGTTTGCACGATCTTCAAACGACCGCACTGATTCATGACCATTCGGCTCTATGCCCCGGTTTCTAGACTGAGTCTCCTGGTCGATGTACCAAATTATGTGCCTGGATTTGTTGTGAAATGGTAATACTTGGTCCGATTTCGCTCTAAATTAGAATTCTATAATTGAGCCGCCAGTTGCGTTGATGAATCCATTAATATTTGGTGTTCTAGACACTGATTCCACACAGCGCAGTGTTGTGCGGCAGAATTCCGATTCCAGGAGCCTGATCTAACAATCAAATTCAAGAGTCTTGTTAAAGCAAATAATTCAGGAGCGTTGCTAGAGCATCCTCTTCCAACGACACCTCTAGAATCCACAGACAGTTGCAAGGATTTCTACCTTATTCTTGTGTACTACATCACCTCATTTCAAGTCCCACAGATTTCTTGCATCTTGGTCTGTAATGCACTTGCATTTTAACGGCATTATAGAATTGTTTTGACTTCTCATTTGATTTTCCTTTTAAATTTACATCAACAGCACATCTCTGTTCCACCTGGTTTGAGAATTAGGCAATAGCTACTTGAGGGCACGTACCCTTTTAGAAAGCTTCAATTCCTAAGCATTCAATGCTAAGAAGGCCAAAACACTCCTTGAAAGCTTTGAAGAATGCATTCCCAATGCCTCTTTGAGGCTCAAGCGGTTGTTCACACTGTCCGTCACTGTGCACCAGAGCACATAGTTGGGGTAGGAAGTGGTAGCGTCTGGAAAATAATTGAGGAAAATTGGGGAGGATTCTCAGGGCCTAGAACACAGCTAGGATTTATTCTCCCACCATGTTTATGCTCATTTCACGGTCGCCCTCATTTCAAGGATCACCAAACATCCTGATTTAAACAAAGACGTCCATTCTCTGGGCGATTGGACAAGAGGATACTTCGTTGTTTCGAGTCTGTTGCTTATATGGTCGTTCATCAGTTGTACAGGGGTCAGGTGCAAATACTACGCCAAGCATACTATCGAGATATGTTTTAATTTCATCTTGAGCATAGTAGAGCAGTTCATCGGTGGCGTCAACCTAATAAGAAGCAATTTTGCACTTTTACAGGGCAAACATCGATCGTGACTCGCTACTTCGGAGGCATCACGACGTTGAAGGGGGGTTCAACAGCGGTGACTGATGGCTGCAAAGATTTTGTGTCCGAGGGTCCTTGCGACAGAGCACTGTGAAGAAGTGGTGGTAGTATTCCCCAAGTCGCTGAGGACACGATGTGGGGAATTTTGGATGTTCTGCGGCGAATTGCTGTTGTTGGGATGTGGAAACTTGTTGTTGGGATGCGGAACCTTGTTGATGGGATGTGGAAACTGGCTGCAAAGATGCGGCGAAGCCTATGGTGAAAGCACCTAAAGGCAGGCACCAACCCAAGATTCTTGCCTTTATAAAGATTTAACCTCCCTTGCATGTACCTCATGCGTACATAATTAGGGTGCCTGGTTTTAGGTTTCCATTTCTAAAATTTGTGTGTGTGCTTTAAAATACCAAAAAAATAGGGAAAGTTCGTCTTTTCCTATTCCTTATCCCTGAAAAATAGTAATCGACTCATTTCATCACTCCAAGTATATAGATTCCTTACATAATCCTTAAATGCACGACAATAGGTGGTTTCACCATAATTGTGTGTCATCGGATGCTGCCTAATGGGATTGTAGTGGTCGTGATTCTCGTCTGTTGCCTAGCCTTACTCGGTGTCACCTCTAGTAATATTTGATTACAGTAAGAAAGTTCCTTTTAAACCGGGAGTCCTGGTATATAAAGCGGGACACACTTTGCACCATTTCTAACCCTAATCTGTGAGGGCACTCCACTTCTCTGGGAGCTCTCTGCAAATCAAGGGGAGTAGTCAACTTCTTTTGACTCTGGAAACAGAAACCATGAGATAACCTTGATATTGAGCGTGGATGGGAGTACTTCCGGTTTAACATGTCCTATAAGTTTGTGAACTACAAGCATTTGTATGCTTCACTACTAGCATCCGAGTCGTCCCTCACTTACTATTTCAAGTATCTTAGCAGTTGGGTGAGTCATTAGGATTACAAAAGACAAGAAAACGTTAGCTTGTCCACATTCTGTGTGAGTGAAGAACAACACTTTATGAGAGAGAAACATTCTTAATTACAAGTATCCTAGCAACATCTTGAGGCTTAAGCATCTTTGATTAAGAAAGAACGAAGAGATTTTTTGCTCAAAATATACTGAAACCTTGTTGCTATCACACTCTTGGGCATCATATGATATTGCAGATAAGAGGGCCTTGAAATGGCGCTACATGTAAGTATGTACTTGGAATATTTTTAATCAATCTTTAATCTTAGACCTTGTGGGAAATTCAGATAGACTTGAGATGCAAGCAAGTGTGACCTAACAGAAGTTAAGAGTGTATTGAACAACTTGCATACTTATATTAAAAGCACGTTGTAGCCACATCCCAAGACGTCAGCACTTCTTTGTTCTTGATTAGTACCAAGAATATGTTACTTTTATTAAGTTCACCATTGTGGTAAATATTTAGTTTATTTTACAAATGGGAAATTTATTTTCCTACGAATGAAATCAAAGATCAAATCAAATAGCTAATATCTTAGAAAATTTATTTTCTGAAACATTTTACAAACATGTAACATTGTAATATGCCATCAAACATTCATCTAAAAATTCAATCCTTTCTAAGCTATCCAAAAAGGATGAACTCAACATTTTTAACTATTGGGTGAAGCAAAAGAGAAGAAGTGGAGTGGATGGAAGGCAATAAAAAATAAGTTATAATTGATATTTAACAACACTTTCTTTTTTATATGTTTTCAAATTCAAAGACTATTTCTAAATTTTGGTGTATTTACTAAGGTGCAAGGTAAAGGTCAATGGTAACTCAACCACGTTAATTACCATTATGTACAGCACCTAACCATATCATTCACTTATTTTGATGTTGGATACACTATGCTAAGGGTTTGTTCCCACCTAGCCTTAGAAGAGGTCTTAGGAGGGGATGTTATCTTCATTAAAAAGTGTGTGTTTCCACATTCTTTAGTAATTACCATTCCTACATGGATGTCCACATGGCACACTTTCAAGAGTGGATATTAGTTAACATTTAGGAAGACAAAAGAAATTTGAGCAATAGTAGGCAATAGAGCACCAATATTGAAAAAATTCTCAAATTACGTGATTCAACGGCCTCATAAGCTTAAGGAAATTAAATTGCTATGAAATAAAATAAAGCAAACTAGTACACATATATACTTTTAAATCCTTGTTAAGATCAATTTTTTTCCTATATTTTTGTACCATTTTTTTATGAAAATTCACTTAAGAGGGGTTTTACGTATTGTCCTACCGGAGCCATTATGTAATCCCCTTCCTATTGATTAGGCCTTTACAAACCTCATTGATGACACCTTTTCCAAAAAGAAGGCATTCCTCTCCAAATTATTGAGGTGTTGAGTTTTTATCTGTGCTCTTTGCAAAGATCAAGTAGGAACGGGCCTTAAAAAGCTGCAGACTCGGTAATACACCAACTAGTGTCATGTTCCAATTAAACCAGGGTACGGGTATATAAAGTGGGGACACACTCTACACTGTTTGTAACCCTAATCTGTGAGAGTTCACCTCTCTCGAAGCTCTCTTCGAATTACAAGTATAGTCAGGTAATCTTGGCATTGACTTCCGATTTAAGATAAACCGTGTGATGAAGAGCTTCTGAATTTCTGCGCTCTTGTGAACATTGTCAGTCGGGGCAAAGTCGGCACAAATGCCGACAAATTCCACGCTTTAAACGCACGTCTGTCTATGTGCAGTTGCTCCAATTGTATGCCAACCAGGAACAAAATGGTGATCATCGACGCATTGCATTTGGACCTTCCTGCCTGGATCTAAATTCAAGCACCCGCTTCGTACATCTGATCTGTGTCTGAGTTCATTCTATGTCATTCAACGTGCGTGTCCAGTATCTTGATTTGGAATCTTGTCATCGTTGGTTGTGTTTTTCAAAGCTCAGAGCAAGGACTTTGTCGAGGTTAGAGGTAGATGTGTAAGGTTTCAAATCCACTGCTAAGCCTGTTGAATTCGCATCAAGTGCAAAAGAGTTGCCAGATCCTATACTTCGGTTCCGTTGATTCACGTAGTTGGAACTGTCGGTGGAAACGAGGAGCAGGTTTTCTAGTAATTCGTTATTAGGCTTTGTCTGTGCATCATTTGTTCATCCAGTTCCTTGCAAGAGAGTGGTGTTACTTTCTTCTGGTATGTTAGCCGTTTGTATTTATACAATTGCAACAATTCCAAGAGTAGCGGCTAGTGATCGTTCAAACACCCCATCACTCTCGACAGACACAAGCAGAATATAGAATCGAAGAATCTTGTGGATTGTGAAGGTGAGTGACTTCCTTGCAGCCTACGTCTGAAAAACTGTAACTATGTAAACATGCATACTGTTGAGATATGTTTCAGCTGTTTCATCTAGAGCATAATAGAGCAAATGATGTTAGAGCAGTTCGTCAGAACCTCTCATGAAATCAACCTGATTACAAGCGATTCTGCTTTTTTGCAGGGAGAACATCGTGATCTCCGCTACTTCGGAGACATCGAGAGGTTTAAGGTGGCTTCAACAGCGGTGATTGATTATGGCTGCAAACATTTCGTGTCCGAAGGTCCTTGCGACAGGGCACTGCGAGGTGGTGGTCATATTCCCCAAATCGCTCAGGACACGATGTGTGGAATTTGGGACGCTCTGCGGCGAATTGTTGTTCAGAGGATGGGAACTATTCCTGGCAGGATTCAGATACTTGCTGACGGGATGTGGAATTTTTTGGGTAGTGGCGAGCGTTCTCATCTTTGGCTTATCCTTATTGTGTCTTGTCACTTTGGCTTTTTGGTGGATACCAACCATAACAGATCGCTGTCACCGAGAGCCAGGCGTAGGGCTGGAGAATTTTAGCATCCGTGACATGACCGCGTTCCAGAGCGTGTCGTCAACTCCCGACTCGCCATGGCAGGTGAACAGCGCATTTAATGCCACTTTTTCAACTTGGAACAGGAACACCATAACGAAATGCTTCACCACTTACCGCCGCATGGATGTGCGAGTCGAATACCATGGCCAGATCATTTTGCAACAACAGATCCCGCTGGGGTTCTCATTGAAGCCTCATGAGAGTCGCCCATTTTCGATTGAGATGAAGGGCGATCATGTCCAGTTGAAGAAAGACTTGGGTCTACTTATGGAGGCAGAAATGCGAAGTGACAGCATCACGTTGAACTTCTTCTTCGACATTCGGTACTTGATAGCAGACAGAAGGTCGAAGTGGGAGAGCAATGGATGTGTTGTTGTTGCGAAGCCATCACTTGACTCTTCTCACTTGGGGACCATGCTCAGCCAGGATTGCTATAACTTTAGTTGATCTGTCAAAGCATTTGTAATTCACTTTTGTGAAACAGAATTGTACAGTAACTTGTGAAGTAAAGTTTCATCAACGTGCTACAGATTTACGAGCTCGCACACGTCCCAGAGTCTATACGAATGAAGTACAATTAAGGATACACGTGATGTTTGCATTTCAAGATTTAGTCACTGTTTAGCAAGCCATTGGAAAAGCAATACATAAGCAGACTGTACAGTTAACTGAGGTATAAATGAGAATGTTAAGAGTATAGTATAACCGGGTTGTTCTAGAGTACATATTGTTAAACTAAGCAATAAATTCACCATGAAGAAGACGTCTACAAGTTGTACTTCATTCAACTAACAACACCCAATTTCGCATCACCATACCCTAATCAAGAGACCAATCACTTATCAACAAAGAACTATCAAAAGTCGGCATGTAGCAAAGTTATTATCATGCAGACTAGAATCAATCATATTGTACAGAGACAGTAGACCAAAAGTATTCTTCATCGCGCCTAGAATACTTGATATACTCTAAATTGGATCAAAATTATCTTCAACTAGCAAAATTGAGTCTCATCTTGATATAAAAATCATGGTGTACAAAAAGAGGAGAAAAGATTTCCTAAACATAAGTAAATGCTGAACTATCTACCTGCTGTGCCGGAAAGCACTTGACTGGGCGGCAACAGCCCGCTGTCGAGCTCATACCAACCAAGAGCTGGCCCTATGAATCTGAACACAATCCATCCGCCAATGATCAGAAAGATCGAAGCATAAGCCAATTTGTTGAGCCAGAAGAGAGCTCCCTTCTCTCCAATGTAAAGCTCCCACGCCTTTTCAGGGAGTGACATATCATCCCATGCTTTGGCTGGCACCCTCGGTTTCGGAGCGGGAGGCGCCTCCGCAACCCCTCCTCCAGCTTCCCGCCGGCTCTTCCGCCCCACTCCCAACCGCGCCTCCAGCTCCTCCAATCTTCGATTCTCTGACTCGCTGCTTTGATCATTGTCAGCTGCCCGCACCAACAAATTCCTCTTCGACACTACCCTCCTAACAGAACTGGAAATCCGACATTGTGGAAGCGCCCGTTGCCTATGGATCTGCAATTCAAAAACACAGAAACAGCCACATCCCGAATACCATCAACATTTTTTTCTTCATGAAAAAATCATAACAACCACTTCAAAATTCAGTACAACAATAACCTGAATTATGAGCAGTAAACCATCATAAACCCAAAATCATTACAACCGCGACATAAATTGCGCTAGAGCATTCCATCCCTCTATGAACAATAAAACGGAAGTAAAATCTCATACCCATCCTAAACCCTAAAAGGAAAAAATCCTTGAAACACATCCACAATCCACTCAAAATTATCACTTTCAACGTCAAACCTTCCGAGGAAAAGAACTAATCCCAATGAGCTACAAGATGAAAACCCAATTGCATCGAAAGGGAGAAACGTGGGATCTTTACCTGAGCTCCCGGCAAGGTAGTGGAGCGGAGCGAGAGGTGCAAGGAGCTGGAGGAGACCGTAGCCATAGCCATTGAGCTCCCAGCAACAGGAGAATTGGACTCCGCCCAGACGAGAAAACTTGGCTTGTTGTTTTGGATTGTTCAACTTTGGCACTGAATGTGTGGGAGGACGTGAGTGAGTGATATTGAACTCCCAGGACAATCCCACTCACAGTGGCGATGGTGATGGTGGAGTGAATATGGGCGTGAACTTGGGTTCGCAGCAATGTTTGTTTGTGGGTTTTGTGGATAAAGAGAGCCTTGAAGAGAGAAGAAAGAGGAGAGAAGAGAGAGAAGAGAGAGACGAGAGAGAAGAGAGAGGAGAGAGAGGAGAGATGAGGAGTAGGAGGAGAGAGAGAGGCTCTCTCTTCTCTGCTTCTCTCTCTGCTCTCGCTTCTCTCTCTCTCTCTCTTCTCTCTCTTCTCTCTCTTCTCTTCTCTCTCTCTTCTCTCTTCTCGCTCTTCTCTCTCTTCGTCCTCTCTTCTCTTGGGGTGAGAAAGGCTTAATCCATATTCCTCTTCAATTCCAGCCTTCCAGGCTTTTCTTATCAGCACTTCTTATGATACTAGAGTTTGTATTTAGTATTCGTCATTTCATTGGGTTTGTCATTAGGCAGAGACTAGGGTAGCATCACCAGAATACGGTCACTTTAAAGCCTTTTTGTTGTTGAAATGGCATATTTGGTGTGAAAAAATTACACAAATTTGTGTACTTGTAGGGATATGGAACCAAAGAAATTTGAAAAATTTGTATTGAATTTTATATGAAATTACAAATGTCTAAAAGCTAGAATTTTAATAATGGATACTAGGGGTTATCAAAACCATTTGTAAAACCAAGCAGTTAACTGTTAGTTTTAGTGCACCTAAGTTCTGTAGTTGGTATTACACAATTGCTTGTTAGGGATATTATAGAGGTTTAACCCCTAAAGGTCCAGGAAACCCGATTTGGGTTTTTGCTATTTCGGGCAGCTTAGTTGAAGAGGTTAAAAGTAATGTTTTTGCCTAAGATTTATACTGGATGCTCTCTATACCGCAAAGTGTGCGTGGTAAAATTTTCAAAGTTAAATTCCAATTTTAGAACCTTCCTCTAAAAATTTTAGGTTTCAAGTCGAAATAGGGCAGTTTAAAATTAGGTTGTTTTTCAAAACTTTTTAAAAAAATATGTTCATAACCAAATCATTACTCAAAATCCAAAGTGACCCAAGTCAAAAAGTTTACCAATTTTACAATGGCAGCCTCCAAAAATTATATGAACAAGCTTCAAAGTTTTCTGTAATTTTACATTTTTTTCCTTTCAAAAATTGTCTAAATTTGAGATTTAGGAATTTTTCAATTTTTTTTCTTCCAAAATTTACAAACTCATAGATGTAACTTTTCACCGTTCACTTTTTTTCAAAACCAAAAAACTTTGAAGTTATTGAAGTTTTACCATATTGACGATTTTGAACCTACTTTTGGAAAATAATTTGCATGAAGGCCGAAAAATCAAAAGAAGTCTTCAAAATTTTGCATGGAGGTGTTCAACTTAGTTACCTTCATGGAAAAAAATATGAGCAAAATGTTTGGGGTAACAATCATCAAGTCTCCCTTGGCACCATTTAGACTATGCCTTTTGAGGAAAGCAAAAAAAAAAAAAACAAAAAAAAAAACAAGTAAACTTTGGACGTTATAATCTCACAAATGGTAAAGATCCAACAGTTGAAATTTGACATATTGTTATTGCAAGTTGTAAGGTTGAAGATCTTACGGTTGAAAATACCAAAAAAGGAAGTTCTATTGGAAGCATACATCAATTTCCATAAGGTGGTCAAAATCTGCAGTTTCGGGTCTTGGAGGTCCCAAAACACTCTGAACCTTTAGGGGTTAAGTAAATAACCTTTAATTAGAATAAAAATAGTAAACAAAATATTTCACTTCTATCATC
This sequence comes from Ceratodon purpureus, assembly GCA_014871385.1. Classification (NCBI taxonomy): domain Eukaryota; kingdom Viridiplantae; phylum Streptophyta; class Bryopsida; order Pseudoditrichales; family Ditrichaceae; genus Ceratodon; species Ceratodon purpureus. Next base: position 13,903,028 of record CM026428.1, on the reverse strand, counting down.
AATAAAAAAAAATTGGAATTTAACAAAAGAAGTATTCAAACATTATCCAAAATTCTTTTGTTTTTGTTATTTTTTCATATTGATAATGTCAATTAAAACATACAAAATTATCAACATAATCTTCCAACATTGGAAAATTAGAAAAATTACACAAGTATGATATGCATCATATTTACAGATTATAAAATATTTATATCAAAAGACAATCTATATTAATAAATTAGAGGTTTGTGGTTTTTAAAATTATATGTACTTATTTATTTTCCATCATGTTTTATTTCTGTTTCTTTCAAGATTTCAAACTTCAAAGTAGATACAAGGCAATCGTAAACTAAAAGCATGCACACATTTGATTGCACGTGAAGGTGACAAATCTAAAGACAACTAATGATGTACAAATTATTTTCAACTTATCTTATTGTATTCCTTTAAAGGTCTTTTATTCTTCCAACATATTGTCTTGTTTTATCAACTTACTCTCATCCTCTCTTGCTCTTTCAACACCTTCTTATTTTTATTACTTGCCATCATCACTCTTGCCACCTAATTTTTGTTTTTGATGCAATGGCTTGAAAATTTGTACCATATCAAATTTCATCAATTATAGATTAATAGCAAATTGATGAAATTTGATTAAACCCATACCAAAATTTTGCTAGGTATTACTTTTATTGCAATTAATAGTTATAAGGAAATTTATTGGCTTAATATCAAGCAATGAAAGATTTTAAGTAATACATTATTTTTTACTTGGATCCAAACCAGTAGGAATGTAGCACATTATATTAATTTCAAAAGACAAATTGTACAAAGTTGTACAAAGTTGCTTATATACCACAACATTCCTATATATAATGACTAAAGTTAACATTCCAATTTCTGCAACAACAATTATGCAATGACATAAATTGCAACTTATAAAAGCAAGGTTGTATTCAAAATGTTGGCTTCAGTGTCAATTTTGTGCGACTAAAACAAAACATCCAACTCCAATGTATCCATAAGAACATGAACAAACATGCTATATCATTATTAAGCTACTACTTTCATCAAAAAAATAATCATAAAATGGTTGTATGCTACAATAGGGGTACCAAGAGTTCAGACTAAGAAAGCTCACCAATGTTCTGCTGGAGCACTCAGGAAGCCTGGGAACATAGAAAGGACCTGATTCCTAGAAGCGAAAGCCTTTACAGTGTTTACACTGCCATATTAGGACTAAATACATCTCAACGACCAATATTCTACTTACTTTTGTCGGAGCAGAATCCTCATATCACTAGTTGTTGAGCCATCGACATTACCTTCTTTGCCCCATCTGCAATTTTGATGTAGCATCACAAATTTCAACACTAGTGAACTGGATTGTTTCAGAACCTCACACAAAATGAACACTCCACAGTTTCTGAGTTCTGAGCTTTGACAAATACAGATGTGCATGAGTTCATTTGACTCCAACATAGTGCATTAACTGTTTAATGATTCAACAAGCGAGCATGTTATTATAAATCTATCATGGTTTATGCTTTAAGTACTTCTATTCAAGCATGGACTGACTACTGAAAAGCTCATCGTATCTAGAAAGCAACAGTCGTAGGTGGGCCAAATCTTACAACCAACCTTTCATCATGCTGATGAATGCTTCAGACAGAGCTAGACATCGGAGGTTAAGCATAAGAAAAAGCTTACCAGATACTAAATGCTGATCCAAGTTCGGTGATACATTAGAATCCGATTCAACCGCCCACTTGGATGCAGATACACCATAAGCCAAAGCACTTGAGACGTCCGCACCCGAAGAGAGAGCTACCATAGTTCCTGCTACTAAACAGTCACCAGCTCCGCTCAAGTTGGAAATAGAAGCAGGTAGCGCAGGAAAGTGAAGGAAACTGATTCCTGAATCATTTTCGATGTTCCGAGATGGAGAGTTTTTCTGCACAGTTCTGCTCCGAAGGCAGACCAAGGAAGTCTCCTCAATAATAATAGCAAACACATGCACAAAAACAACTACATGAAATATCTGCCTTCACTTAGCATGTAACACATAAAGCAGCTAGTATCACAATTTATAAAACTTCATTGAGACCCAACTACAAACTGGCCCTTGTCAAACAAAGTAATGCACATGACGTCGAAGTTCAAAATCAAAAAACCTCACCTAAAATTTTGGGGGTTGGTAGACGACAATGAGCATAATACTGCTCCATGGCTCCCCATAGTGAGAATGATATAATCTAAGCCAGTGTCCAGTAAAGCTCGAATGGAGTGTCGCATTCGCCAAAGTGAAGCAGCTGGCTCTTTCAAATTCTTTTCAGCAGGAACCTCATGGTCAAGCAGTCTCTTTTCCAGCTTCCGATCTTGTAGCAAAGATTCAGCCATAGCAACTAGCTCGGCCTCATTAGGTGACGTATAAGTTATCTGCAACACAAACAGCTATATGTATCATTCCAAAATATTCATGCAGATTTAAAGATTCCTTTTCTTTCAAACGTTACCAAAAGCGTTTACTGATAGGACAGTTCCAACAAACGCCATTAGACCGCCTCCAAATTTTAGGCTCCAATGGTTGATGTGCAAAAACTTCAGAAGTGAAAAGAAGATAAATACGATGAGATGATTTTCTAAGTTGCCTGAGAACACAACGGGTGATTCAAAGAGAGATGATACACTCAAACATAACAACACATTAATTAAAAGAGAGGTGAGAGACAACGAGAAAAGTCAAGCAACACCGTTCTCAAGAACTCAAGGCTTCTGCAGCTTTTCGGCAATATCTCAATTTTCACCTATATGGTTGTTAAGAACCTGTAAATACTTATTTTATATGGATTATCAACTCAGTACCATAGTCTCATGTGTACAAAAATGGTGAAGCACAATATAAGGACACATTGTTCGAAAGCTTCCGATAAACTTCAAGACATTTTATTGTAGACCAGACTAGAGATGATTGTTGATTTACTAAAGCCTTACAATAAGGAGTACATTCAAGAAACATCAGCAATGAAGGGATACCACGCACCAGATTTAGGAATTTGGATGCTCTAACACTCTTCGCTACTGATACAGGCTCAAAAAAGATTGGCACGTTTGCCTCCTTGGCCACTGGTTATGACAGCACAAACAGTGATTCAATGCATGATAACCAAGTTTCTTACAAGACCCAAGTACTTCTTTGCTAAAAGTTTCTTCAAGACGGAACTTAGAATTAACAAATCAAGGACCAATAAACCTCTACAAAACAACCATCATTAAGGTCAGAAACTTACAACTGCAAGCAGCTTCCATTGCAGGAGGTAGCAGATTGGCGTCAAGCATAACAATTGGTGCTCGTTTTATGATATCCTCAAATTTTTTAATCCATTCACTTGTTAAGCGCTCTTCCTGTCCTTGTAACATAACACATTAAACACGTTACCACAGTACCACTCCAACTTGAATCAATTTGGTTCAATCTAGAAGAACTTGAAGACGTCTTCGACTTCAACACATCTGTGTACTGCACTTGGTGGATCCTGCATCATGTTTTAAACACGACCATAGAACCAGTTTTTGCTGCGTTCCACTTCGATACACTGTCCTCTAGACTAATAATCGACTATACATATTAAGTCAATACTAACAAAAGAAAAAGTTCACAAGTATTTAAATCAATGACAAACTTACGATGGCATAGGTGTCTGCAACAGCTGCAGCTAGCTCGCCTTGCTTGTCAAAAACAGCGGACACCACTGGAGTTGTTATTCCTGTACACCTGCGAATCCCTGTCGCGCATATGTCAGCAAAGTATGTACATCCAGTAGTTCTCATATCATGAACACCAGCTGCTTATTTGTTTCTACAAGGATACGGAACAAATCAATGCCCATAGCCTAAGGGTCCATAACTGTAATAAGCAACGCAAACACGACGAACATATTCGCATAGTTGCGTTATCCTAAAGTTAACTTGTGGCAAAATCAAGAATTAAATGCAATCGTTTACCTTCTACAGAGAGCCCAAGAGACTTCCAGTGGTTCAACATGGATTCCCCTGCAATTAACAAAATCTTCAATTACTTGGCATCGTCTATTTGAGGATGAATATCCTCGAAGATGACCCAGAAACTACGCAGAGGAATCAAAAGAGCCAAACAACAAAACGTCAACGAAAAAAAACGTGATAAAAAGTTGGATGAATTGCCCACATTCAATGAGTGACCTCCCTTGGTAATACACAACAACTCATCAAAGTTTAGACTCTTACCAGCAACGTCGTCACCAATTACGCTTATGAGAAATGGACGTGCTCCAAGAAGGGCCATGTTTTCCGCAACATTTCTTGCCACGCCTCCTCTGACAAAGGTCACCTGCACCCTTCAAGGGAAAGATAGGTTATGATACAAAGTGCACCTCATTATGTAACAAGGTTTAACCTGAATATGCAAGACATTGCTGCAGCGACAAGGAGTAGCAAATCATAACCAAGTAATGGAAATGAGAGGATTACTTCGCCAGGTGTGGTACTTCCTCGAAGGAGCCGCCCTCCTGTGGGTGTAGCTTGAATGTCAAGTACCATCCCTCCAATTACCACAGGTACTTTATCTCCAGGTTTACGATTATGTTGAGAATGTTCATAAGCCTGGAATTCCAAAAACAATGAACCACGTCACATCTGTGATCAACAAACGAAGACCTTCAAACATGAATGTCCTTAGCTAACCCTAAGCTGCATAATTATATGCAGTTTAATAGTTGTTTAGAATAAAATCGTGTTACATTATTTTCTTGAGCTAAAAAACTTGAATTGGGAGCAGAGGAGTTCATTTTCAGTTCCAAATCAAAACCAAACATTCTGAGAGGATCCAATTGCATGAATAATAACCGGAACAGGTTAGTACCATGAAAGGTATACTTAAACAGTCGATCATCAATAAAAATCCACAAAATATTTCACCCTTGAGAGGCTCACCAGCGCATGCAACGAGGTAGAGTCCGAAAGATGGCGGGCTATGGTACCCATCCTTCTTTGAGCCCCTTCCATGATGCTCCCCACTGAATCAATTTTCCAAACCCTTCTTCGTACAGAGCTTCAACCTACCAAAGTCAATGTAACCACATATCAATGCCATCGCCCTCACAAAAACCCTCTGCATAACACTGAAACTCTGCTCAGAATTAGGGTTTTCAACAGATCAGATTGCTACACATCCAACTCATTCGCATAACCCACATACCACCCCACCATCATGAAAATGCCCGATGATCCCAACAACCACCAGAAAACTTCACGATCCAACAATGACCACACCACATCCACACCCAATCCTAAAACCAAAACCTGAATTCCATGAATACAATCTTCACCTCAACATACGAAAATCTCCAACCCAGCATAAACCAATACCATACAAATAACCCCCTCCCACACATTCCACTTCTTCCTCACCCACCTTCAAAAGCCACAAACACCTGACATACAAAACACACACTGACATCTCCCTTATGCATGCCAAAACCTCTCCCACAGAAAAGCTTAACACTCAAGCGTGGAGTTCCAAAAACACACCTCAACAGAAACCAAATGGCAACCAAACACCCAACTGGTAACGTGATCAGTTCCAATCCAACCCTATGCTGAAACTCACCTGCACAAAACTGAATCTTCAGCAATGTGTAATCTCGACACAGAAATGCAACCCAAAGAAGCAGAAACTATCATAAAAGTGACCCAACTAGTCCAAAGCTTCAACTTTGGTCTCAAACTGGGCCACAACTGAAACAAAACTTACATAAACTCACATAAACTTACATAAAATCACATAAACTTACATAAACTTACATAAACTTACATATACTTACATAAACTTACATAAACTTACATAAACTTACATATACTTACATAAACTTACATGAAGTGTTGGCTCTTGAGATTGGTTTTGGAGGCAAGGAATGTGATTTGAGGGAGTTGTGAAGTTATTACATGTGATGTGAAGGCTTCAAAATTGTGAGTTTGGTTGTTTGTTTTTTCCTTGCAGTTGGGATGCAGTGACATATGGAGGGAGGGATTCATGGCTTGAGGAAAGTGGGGTGGATTGGTTCAAGAGGAGATTGAGTTTGTTTGGGTTTGGGAGATTGTTGAGCCTGTGGCCTTCCAACTGGTTGATTGTGGCGATTGACACTTGTAAATTGTAGATTATGGAGGTTGTGTATGATCAGCAATTGGTAGATAAAGAGGCGGTTGGGTGGGGCAGGTTGCTGATGTGGAGGTGGTGTGGGGTGCCATCTGTTGGTTGGTCCTCAAAGGAAATTATTGGTGTGAGAATTAGAGGTTTTGAAATATTTTTATTTATTTTGTTTTGGTGATATTTGATGGGAATTTTAGTTTAGATTCTAATGGGTGTGCATTCTTTTGTTTTTTTTTTAGTGCAAGGTTTTAGTTTTTATTTAAAACTATTTGTTCTTGTGTGATTGTGTTGATGCTGTTGATGTTCTACTCAAGGTAAAATTCTCATGTTGAGTAAAATGCTAAAGCTTCATTGAAATATGAAGTAAATGCACAAGAATATTGAATCTTTGAATGAATTTTTATAAGTAAAGAATTGTAGTCAGTATTTTTATTTGGGAGTATGCAGATATGAGGCTTAGGGTGGTGCATTGGCTCTATTTTATATTGTATGAACGAAACGTATACGGTAAATGTTACCTGAAGCATTATTCAATCCATCATATAATTTCCTTTGACTAAAAGTTTGTATATCATGGTCAAACACGATTGATATTGCATCCATTCTAACCCTCCTAATATGTAAGGCAATAATACATTCAATTTTTATTTTAACTTATACAAAGCCATCGTTAATGAATTCATTTAGAAAATGACTTTTCATTTTAATGAAATTACTATTACAATTGCCAAAATAACATGTACTAGCATTTCAATAAGATGAAAATGTTCTAATTTGTAACAAAAGATAATCCAATTTTTTATAAGATCATTTGATTTTGTAATCATTATAAATCTATAGCAATTGAATAAACCAAGAACAAGTTCAATAAAGTTATTTGCAAAGGTACCATGTATTTAACTCAAAAAATATGAATTCTGATTGAGTATAAAGAAAAGCTTATGGTATTTTTTAAAGACTCGAAGTGACTATACATATTAGTCTAATATGATTGATATACTTCGTACAATATTCATTTGGTATAATTTTAGCCATAGATTTAAACAAGACATATTCTAATTGTATGGAATTAACTTTGATTTTGATACGAATTAAAAAAAATAGTAATAAATCCTACCAATTCTCATAGCCTTCTTTATAATTTATGTTTCTCACAAATCCCTCTAAGACTTACCTTGAAGTTAGATCTTATAATGAATCTTAAATTAATGAAGACTCTAAAAACTCTAGTGTATATTTGAAGATAGTGCAAGTTGAGACTGAAAAAAAATTGCCAAACACTTCTGCTATTGTTTTATATTGAAGTCTTCATATGAGTTATATTTTGAATGGCACTTGAATTTTGACTCTTCTATTGAAACGTTGGTTCAAATCCAAGACATCATTCCAAAAACATAAATAAAATACTAAATTTTTATTAAACTTATGCACAAATTATCTGGTACATACTTCTTGTATAATGTGAAGTATAAAGAATTGACCATTTAACTTGGCTTCTTGTCGTATCTCTAGCCTTTTCCACATGACTATAACGACAAATGAAATTTGACAAGCTACTTTCACATGACTAATACTTGACGGGCATGTGACAATGAAGACTTCAAGTGAAATCTATTGCAATATTGTCTCAAAAGGGACATTTCAAAAGAGGTACATTTCAAAAGAGGTACATTTTGTAGTGCCCAAATCACATTTGATACCAGTGTTTTTTTTACTGTTTTTGAAAAAGTGCTAGGGTGGCGACATAATCTTTTTAGAGACTGGAGATTTGGCGACGCAAATTCTATCCTGGCAAAAAAAATCATTTATTTCTATAGAAATCACCGTAATTATAAAGAAAACCAAGGAAAAGTTGGCGACAGTGAGTCACTGCGCAAGAAAAATTTGGCACCAAGTCTGACACGAAAACATACTATTTTCGCCTAAATCAGTAATGACTCAAATATTTTTCGCCTTTAGGCAATTTTTCGCCAGTAAAAATATCACTGTTTGATACACGCTAAAGACTTCAATATGGAACACTGACTTGTGCCCCCAAGCACTCAAAGAAAGAGACTGCCCATCTCTCTCATGCATTGAATGAAAATGATCAAAGGACAATTACAGTGGGTCAGTTGGCAGAATGGGCATGAGGCAACTGGAGGTTATTCAAACCCCCCTCACCCACCTGACCCACCTCACCATGTCAGCATATGATCAACTAAAAGAATTCCTGCTCAACGGCCTCCAACAACAATTCCTTCAAACCTCGTTGGCATCAGTCAACTCAATTCCCACCTCATTATTAATTTACAAAACTTAATAAATCACAGAAAATTCATCACAAAAATAAGAAAATGCCATAAGAACCAAATAATGACCGTCCCACCCCAATCATCTGGGTTCGTTAGTTGCTGGAAAAGCTTTTCAAAAAAGGAAAAGGTACTAGAAAAGTAATTAAAGCCAGGCCTAAGGCAAAGACGGTGGCACGGCTCAGAAACCCTAAAAGAATGCCCAGCATTGTTCTCTCTCTCAAACCTTGAGCCACCCAATACTGGCACTTTTGGTCACTGGGATCCATTTCGACAAATCTGATTCCGCCACGTGGATGCCACCAGGTGCAAGTGGGCCCTTCTAGAATCCACGCAACCATTTTGGAGCCCCCAACCCAAAAAATCCTCCAAAAACCCCTCCCAAAAATCCACTCAGCCCACTTAGTTCCGTGCAATTACTGTCACTGCCTCCATATTCACCAATATAATTAATCCCCGTGAAGTAGAAAATCAAGACTCCTTCAAATATAAATTAATAAGTAAATTCCATGAAACTTCTTTATTAGATACTGTTCAATTTGGGTGTAAAATCTCACCTTTACCAGATGGAAACCCAGGCGATGAGTATCCAAAGCAACTCTTCAGCTTTTGCCGTAGATTGCAAAAAATAATTCATGTGTCTCAACAAAATAAAATAAAAAATATCCTTCAATTTAAATAGAGTATGTTGATAGCAGATTCGTTCATCAGGGATAATAAGTTTTGTCTCCAAAAATTCAATTTTTCAATTTAAAAAAAACCATTTTATATTAAGATGAATTAAAAATAGGAAACTATCACATAGAATAATTCCTCAAATTTTTGTTTTTCCATCCTAAATTTATTCCTTTTTTTAGAATTATTTATGAACGAACCTGCCATAGACGTACAATAGTGTGGGCTTCAATAACTTTTATATCTCCAAATGAAGCGTTATTTCTTCGAATAATGTAGATGTAGATGTAGAAGTCCATGTGAACTATTACTGTGGTCCACAGTATTCGCACACTTGTGTCCGACCACCGTAAAAACACTAGAAAAAAACAAAGAGAAAAACCTCACCTTGGGGCAAAAGAAATGATCAGAAATGGAACCTAGTGGCAGTCGTCACCTCAGATCCACGGTTCCACAGTTCCGAGTGACGGAAAGGCACAGTTCGGAGGACAACTCGAGGACCCACATGAAGCATGCTTTCATCGGAGCCGCTCCACACCCCCAAAGAGACCTCTTTTAGTGCAAAGGCGTCTTCGTTTCACATCCTGGTTTTCGGAGCAGCAGGGCACCTGGCTGCTTGCTGTGATGCTACCAAGCTCACCAGGCGAGACACAGATCATCTACTGACTGCCAAGGCAGCACAGCAGCACAGCAGCACAGCAGCGGAGGCAACTTAGTCACCAACACTTCTGGTGCAGGTCAGTGATGAGTTTTTTAGCAACTGATGGTGAATCTGGTGTGTTTGGGAGTACACTACTCATGGTGACATTGCTTGTGTGGTGTTTCGTTTTCATGTGTTTGGTGGTTTTCACCATGATGTTTGTGGGAGAGATCAGGTGTGTGTGTACCCAAAGGGTTCCAAAGGTGAGGTTTTTTTGTGATAAGCTGGGTTAGTGGGAGTTTTTTCTGTTTGGGGTGGGTTTAGTTGGCGATCGTTGGTGTTGAGAGGTTACTACTTTCCTGGGAGGTTTTTCTTAGTTGGTGAACTTGTCTGGTGAGTTTTCGACGTTTTGGGAGAAGTGGGTTGTTGTTTTGGTGTCTGATCTAGGTTTTGTTTTTAGCTGGATGACTTTTTTGGGGGGTTTCTGCAGTGGTTTTTGGTTTTTGTTTGTGGATCTCTTGTCAGGTGGTGAGTGAGGAGGTGTTGGTTTTTTTGGGGGCTAGATTTGGCTTGTTGGTCGGCGGTTTTGTAGAGGGAAGTGTTAGATGTGGACTCTGCTTCTGGTGAAGCAGCTGCGTGTGAATGCTAGTGCCGTGCCATCTTAAGCGCCGCGGCGATGGGTTAGGGTTTAGGTGTTCGAGCTGGTTGGAATTTTTCTGCTGTGAGCTTGGTTAGTTTTTTCTTTGAAGTGCTAGGATTTCTAGAACAGTTCGCTTGTGTCCTAGAGCATGTGTTGCTTTAGACTTGTTGTTGTAATCAGTGGATCCGGGACTCAGCCTCTTCCTCGTTTTATGCGAGCTGTAGATTATACTGGTTGACCGCTTTGGTCTCTTGAATCTGCTGATATGAATGTTGTCGTATTCAACGACCACTGTTTCTGGCGCTAGCTACAGTGTTGCTCTACAGTGTTGTACAACAGTTGTGGTTTTTAGGGGTTGTGAAGCGGAGGATGTTAAGTGCGAATAGATTGGAGTTTTGATTAATTGGCGCCAGTCCGTTTAGCTCTTCCTGTGATGTGATACCTTGGCCCTTACTTCGCAAGAATTCCAGTTGTGCTCGTCTCTGTCACTTGTTTTGCTGACCTATTTTACTCACGTTTAAATTTCTTCTACTCATTATTTTTACGAAGGATAGACTTTTCTGGAGGCACTTATTTGTAGTTCTGCATCCTCGCATGCAATTTTGTACTTTTCCGGGGGTGATTGAAGCTTCATTTACTGCGATTTGGTTAGGCGCGAATTTCGCCTCTTGCTTTTATATCAAACGAAAGTTTGCTTATCTTGTTGTGTTTCTTTGTGCAGTGAGCAGGCATTGAAGAAAATTAAGAATCGCCAAGCCTGGTGACTGTAATGCATATCAAGAATTTCAAGATGGCGACTCCAAGGTCACTGCTGTTGATTGTCCTCTTCGGCTTGGTTTGCAGCATCGCAACTGTGGTTAGGGCAGACGAAGGTATCCCCCCGTCTTATGAGTATGGCAACGAAATAGTAGCACTGAAGTCCAAGCTCAGTTTACTCGAGGAAGGACTGAAGAACAAGGAGCTGAGCCTGTCCGAGAAGGAATCCAAGATCAGCAAATTGGAGCAAGAATTGGATGCCCTGCGTACACGTAAGGAAGAAACCGAAAACACCAAGCTCGCTCAGCTGAAGATTGACTCAGCCATGTCAAAGGTCCGGGAGTTGGAGTCTCAGGTTAAATCCTTGGAGGAAGAAGCGGACAAGCTCAGGGTTGAGGCGGACCTGCACGCAAACCGTGCAAAGACTGTCGAAGACACTGCAACTAGTCACTTGACTGAGAAGGAAAAAGCTATTAAGGCGTTGGAAGATCAGAAGCTTCGTCTTCAAAAGGCTGAGCGTGGGCTTCAAATTGCTGAAGCCGCTATGTTGAAGGCTAAAGCTGAAGCTGAGGAGAAGGCCAAGAAACTCGATGACCTTCACCAGTCTTGGTTGCCCCCATGGGCCGCCACCCACGCTGAGACCTTCACTAAAACTGCTTCCGACCGGTGGTCTACTCACGCCGATCCTGTAGTGAAGAACTTCCAGAGGTCAGCTTCTTCCAAAGCTGCTGATGCACACGAATATATCAAGCCTCATCTCGATACTTTCCACACCAAGGTGAATCCTTTGATCAAAGAGAAGTGGCAGAAGCTCGCTGCTGCTGCTGCTCCCCATCTGGAGACTGTGAAGAAGGCTGGCGTTTCATCTCGCGAGTACATTGCACCTCATGTGGAGACAGTCCAGAAGACTGTGAATCCATATGTGGAGGTATGCGAACCTACATCTGACCATCTAATAATACTTTTTCCTTCGTATTCCTGTTTTGAACCTTGTGTTGTACTCTTCTCTTAGTCACCTGATTCCATTAGTGATTTTTCATCTTCAGTTTATGGAGGGATCTATTTTCTGTTATTTTAATTTAATTTGTTGTTGTGATATGGTTTTTATCTGCAGGCCGTCAAGGTGAAGAGCAAGCCCTACGTCGACCAGGCGAAGACATTTGCTGCTCCTCATTTGGAGAGAGTGAACACTCTCGCTGGTCCTCACTACCGTCGCGTTCTCACTGCCGCCAACAGCTATCACGAGCAAGTGCAGAGCCACTTGAAGGAGAAATTGGGACAGTACAAGTTCTTGTCGTCGATCGCGACCAATGAGTTTATCTGGTTTTTGGCCGCCGCTCTTCTCGCCCTTCCCTTTGTTACTGTCTTCATGTTCCTTCGGTCACTGTTTGTTCCCAAGCAGGTTGTACACCACAAGAGGCACCGGAGCTCCCACAGCGGATCCTCCTCCACCAGCAAGAAGCCTAGAAGGTCCAGGCAAGCAGACAAGCAGGAGCAGAAGTAAAATGTGACCTGTATGTGGAAGTTCATGTTGTGTTTATTTACACAAAGCAGCAATCAGCTGCTCCAGCACGAGGTGGTCAAGGAGACACTGGAGCAGAGGTGCAGCAGGATGCAGAGACGTTGAATTGAATCAAGTACACAAATGTTTCTTCACTTCACTTTCTGTTGCAAGTATATTTCGAAATAATTATAGGGAAGGGGTTGGTGGCAATTTTTGGAAGTTGTTCGAGTTGTAGCCTTGTTTGTAGCGGAGACTTTCTTTGCGGATCTTCGAGAACTTGTACGAGTACTGTGTGCGTCTATCGCCTAGTTTTCACTCACTAGTATCGTAGGAGTTTCTTAGCACCTGGGTAACCACTGAGCGTGCATGTGCATACCAGGTTATCGTCCTAAGCTTTGTCAATTATGTTTCAGGACAGATATTCAAGGTTTGATGTAGAAGTGCAGTGAACTGCATTCGAGATTAGCTCTTTGTTTCTGAAATCTCTGGAATCAGGAGAAGTTGTAAAGAAATTGTCTGCTATGACTTTATTTCCCCATATTCTCTGGTGTCCAATTGAATGTACAATGCTTTGCAGACGAAGTTTTAGTATTTTTGGGTACTGCAATCACAATTCTTGGTTGGTCTGAGAATTATATAATAAGATCGGCAATAGGATGACTGATATAGGAAAATGCACTCTTACTGATCGTGCATTAGGATGACTGATAATGCACTCTTACTGAAGTCGAAGAATGGTATGTTGTAAATGAAATCTTAGATGATTGAAATTTTTAATTTAATAACACTTAGAATTGTGCCTTAAAAAACTTAGAATCAATAAATCCAGAAATCGGAGTTTTACGTCAATACATTTAATTCAGTTTCTTACGTTTTAGTTATGTTGACAGTGCCTGCGATCAGGTGTTCCAGCTCCAAGTCTTGGAACTCACATGTGCGTTGGTTACCTCCCTTTTGGTTCAGGGATTCCGAAGCAGGTCCCTTTGATAGTACCCAGAAAGCCATTAACCCCTAAATGCTCTGGCGACCAAAATGTGGTCGCAGCCTGTCTTGGGCAGGCTGCTACGGCGTCAAAAATAATTATTAAGTTTTGAAATTTTGTATGTAGATTCTTTCAGTCATTACGTACATGTCAAGCTTTGTTTCATATGATTCTGATATGTAATGCAAAAGTTATGAAGGATTAAAGGTTCAAAATCTCAACGCGGGCAGCATAAAAAAAACTCAAATCTTTTTTTAAAAAATAAATTAAAATATCATCATTTTCTACTGATTTGTATGCACATAGGAAGCTTTGAGCCATGCCAATCCAATAAGTGAGGTAAGAGATATGAGAAGTCATATTATGCGGGCAATTCGGTCAACTCTTCATCAAAAATAACTTCAACTATTGATTTTGAACTCGATTTTAGCAATTTTTCAAAATTAAAAATTGGAAAAGTTTTTGGTTACTTGTTACATCATTTTCACTGTTGGAATTGACAATATCTACTTTTATGTGGACAAAATTAGTACTTTAGTTTTTCCCTCTATTCTACATCTTATTCTAATTATTTATGGTTTGAAGATGAAAATTAAGGTTTAATGTTTTGAAATTTTTTGTGAAGAATCTCAAGTCATTCTTTAAATAGAATATGCAATTGCCCATTCTAAAACTTCAAAGCATATTTTCTGAAAATTCGTGGAAGCCAAGATTTTAGTTTTTTGAAGGATTGGAAATAACTTGTCTTGGAAGTTTAAACATCATGATCTTGTGATTGGTTTGGTTTCTGACTCTAAGAATTTGAGAAATAGTTTTTTGATGAGTTATTTATAAGATCCTACGGTTGAAATTGCAAAAGAATGTTATGAAATTAAAAAAATCAGCTTGCTTTACAAAGAGGTATCAAAAGACAGTTTGAGCCTGAAATTTTCAAGAGCATTTAGGGGTTAACCCCTCCAGGATGTTGCAAGCCGTTTTGGCTTGGTACAGCTCGTATTCTCCTGATTTGGAGGGCTTATGGTCTGTATTTGCTAGTGGATCCTGAAAGAAAATGTGGGCATTGTTGTGTTTTTGCTCACTGTATTTTTTAAAATTTAAAAATAAATTTCTGTAGCCCACTGGACATCTCTGATTGCAGTATTCTGTGTATACTGTTCCTAGACTTTGCAAACACAGGTTTTTTTACACTCCTAGCGTACTTGACACGGCAAGGTGCGAGCGCGGATATGGTGACCGGCTGGACAGGTCGCAAAGCAATTATCCTACTCTAGCCTAGTCTAGTGCACTCAAGGCTCGCAACATTGGATCCAACAGTCACATTGTGGTTTCGAGAGCTACTTGGGGGATTCACGTTACCTGAAGTGAGGTTTGCATTCATGTTGGGAATGCTCAGATTCGGCGATAGGGAGTTGTGAGGGCGATGGCGGCTACTCATGAAGATTGCGTCTTCAATGAGAGGGGGGTGTTGGATTTGTTTCGAGGTCTGAGAGAGGGGCAGATAGATCGCACATTGTGGAGGCGAGGATGGTGCACTTTGAGGTATTGAAGGGGGTGCGGGGAGATTGTTTGATGGAGGCGGGATTGTTGAGACAATGCTCGGTAGCAGAGCATCCGATCGGTGCTTTGGAGGCCTTGCGGAGTTGGGTGAGGGGATTGGGGAGATCTGAAAGTACCGCAGACAAGGCTAGGTGGTTGCGATGTTGAAGGCAGAGGTGTTGGATCGAGAGCCCAGACCAAAGAGTTGGAATCGGAGAGGTGTTTTTGGTGAGGACGAATAACATCGATACTTGTGGTATGGACATACGGCACGCTTGCTGGGTTGGAAGGAGCGTGAGAAGTTCCATGAGTTTGTAACGGCGCTGCTGAGGGACGACGTTTACCCGAGCCATGGAGCACCCTGCCAAAATGTCTCTGAAGTAGCGTGCGAGGGCGCGGTCAATACTCTCTCCAGAGTCAATTCATGTGGAAGCGTCGGCGCCAAGACTTCAGCTTCAGGCCAGGGCAACATCCGACATGGTGGGAGCTGTTCTCTTCCCCGATCAGGTATGTGGATTCTGCTGTTTCGTTTCTCCCAAGGTTTTTGAGGAATTTCCTGTGGAAGTGTCCATGGGATTAGGGTTAGGGGGTTTCCTGTTGATGCTTTGGGGGTTTAGTGAAGGTTTATGATCAATGCTACATCGGGTGAAGGGGGGGGGGGGGTTTGGTCGGCAGAGTAGGGGATCGTTGGACATTGCTGGGTGGGGGTGCGGTTTAGGATACATGTATTGGGATGCTGCAGTAGAGTTATGTCATAGAGTTTTGATGCTACACGTGATCATTTTTTGTTTGTCGTTTTTTGGCAAGTGCGTGCTGATCGTGCACGCAAGGTTTGTAACATTGTACTCTTTGGGGTAACGGACTTTTTATAGTTGGAGGGGTTCGCTGTGGAGTCTAGGGGTTTGTGAATCTTGAGAGATTTTGATTTTGATTTCGACTGTCTTCTGTAGTTACCTGGAACCAATTCGTTGAAGTTGAGAACATCCCCAATTGGTTGGACATTGTGACTTGGTTCTTTGTATTTGTTGGTTGTAGACATCAATCATGGCTGGAAAACTCTAACCTCTGGGACTTACTCGTGGGAGGTGTACATTCGGGATGTGCAGGCAAATGTGGAGATGAGTGTACCAACGGACCAGAGGAGGTTGGCTTTGAAGGAAGTGACTCATTGCCTCAAGGAAACACAGGTACCGGAGTTGAAGAAACAGAGGAAGCCACGGGTAAAGAGAGTAGTGACCGGCGAAGAAGGAGGGGAGAAGGTGAAAAGGACGTACAAGCCCCGGGCTCCAAAAGAGGTGGTAGCCGATGCGGGGGTGGAGAAGGTGAAAAAAGTCATGAAGCCGAGGGCTCCGAAGGTGGTACAGGCCGGGGCGGGGGTGGAGAAGGTGAAAAGGGTGAGGAAACCGAGGGTGCCCAAGGTTCTCCAAAGTGATGCGGGGGTGGAGAAGGTGACCAGACCAAGAAAGCCATCTGGGAGAGGAGAGACCTTCCTTGGGAGAGGAGAGACCTTCTGCAGTTGACCGACGGAGGAGTAACAGAGCCTATGGTTCAAGATAGTCACCGTGACAGCGGAGAGCCCGATAAGAATTCTCCTCGAGTGCTACCTTGGATTGCGTTTTCAGTCTAGAATTGTACCTTATATTGGATCTGCATTCCCCTGTTTTGCAGTCACTTGCATTGCTACCAGTTCGCAGACACCAATTTTCAGTCACCAATTTGCAGTCACCAATTTCCAGTCATCAGCCACCAGCTTGTTGTCCCCAGATGCCGTAGTCACCAGCCACCGGTCCCCAGTTTGAAGTCCGCAGCAGATTGTTGGCGCACTTCTGGTGGAAATCAACAACCAAGACTAGGTTTTCATTCTATGGCCGCCCGACTTCAATGTGCCGCCTTCCTCCCAGCCCCGAGCCCTAATCCCTGTGAGTCTTGTGTGCACAAGCTGCTCTTCAACTCCACTCCAATGCGCACCTGGTCATTTCTCTTCTCCTGTGTTCGTTGGCGTCCATCTACTCTCTACCTCCTCCCCCCTGCTTCTCCCCGCACTTGTGTTAGTTCTCTCTCCCTTTCTTCAGCTTCCCCTCCCTGTCTCTCTACAGCTTACCATGGCCTCGCAGAATTCGGGGGAGGTCGAAGACGATGCCCACGACATGATCATCCGCGAACTGGACGCCTGCCGGGCCTTTTATTTCGCAACCGAGATCCTGTTGGCCACTGACCTTCACCGCCTAGTAAGATTTCTCCCCTAATTCCCCCATTTCCGTGAAATTTCTCTTGCATTCTCACCCTAGGCTTGTTGGATTTGCTGGGAGCAGGAGATCCCGAAGTCTTTCAACGCCAAATGCGGTTGGCCGGGCCACCTCAACTATGCCATGGTCACCTCGATCACCGCGAAGAAGCAGTGGCCCCTGCAGCTGAAGCGGTTCGAGCATGGATTGAAGAAGTTTGCATTCAGCATCGGCGAAGGCTGGCCCGAATTCGTCGCCGACAATCACATCGGCCTCAGAGACCTGTTCGTCTTCGAAGTCGTTGACGACACCTGCCTGGTGGTGAGGATCCACCGCCACCGCCACCGCCCCGCAACCTCGGGGAAGAAGAAGCTGAAAGCCGAAGCGACCCCTTCTGAAATTCCCCCAACTCCGAAGCCCTGTTCGCGCCCCGCAACCTTGGGGAAGAAGAAGATGAAAGCCGAAGCGACCCCTTCTGAAATTTCCCCAGCTCCGAAGCCCGAACAGAATCCCGTGGAGGTCAAGCGCATCGGCAGCTCTATTCAAGCACCCGCCACTCCCAAGGTTCTATAGGTCCCCCTGTTCTGCAAAACCCTCCGCATTTCTCACCTCAAGTCCAGAGGAGCAACGAGACTTGTGAGTAACCACCCCCCCCCCCCCCCCCCCCTTCCTAAATCCCCCTATATCAGCAATTCTGCTCCTTGTACTTTCAACCTCTACCCTAAACCGATCTCCCAAGGTTTCTCTAGTAATCTCTTTGTACTCACCCGGTTGAGATTCTTCTGCTTCTACACGCAGGACATCCCTACTCTATATTGGCGCACCTACGGGACGGAGCAATTCGATGGACATTTCTTCACGCTTGGCGGCCCCCTCAACGAACGAGTTGTGAAGAATGTGTTGCTTATGACCACGAAGCAAACATTCTGTTTCTTCACCTCGGGTTGGTTGGAATTCTGCAAGAGGAACGAACTCAAAGTGGGAGACACCTTACTATTTGCCAAAACCGGCCCTTCATCCTTCGAGGTGTCCAAGAAAATCCTTGGGAAGTTTCTGTATGTTTGAATGTTAGCTTCTACAGGCTGAGGATTCCCCCACATGAGCTGATATGGCCAGTAGTTGCGTAAAATTCCTCCGAGACCTGCTCACCCTTTGCTCGCTACTTTGAGTTTCACAGTACTCTGCACTTTCTTTGTGTCTTTACTATCCTTCCTATTCTGCTCTACCGGGTTTTCAGTCAGCAGGGACGTAGACTCATTTCCTCTCCAAACTAACCTATCTCAGAACTTTGAGCACCGAACTTAGCTTGTACAGTTTCAGTTTTTTAGGTGCACTTTCTTAGGTGCCATCAGTGTGCATTTTCCATTTCATGTTTTTCTTGCATTCGTTTTTTCATGCTTGATTTTACAATGGAGAGACATGTTGCATTTTGTAGCAGTAGTTGCTTGAATTATGAATTACATGTCTATTTTCTCAACCCACACTTTCCAACCTTACTTCTAACCGCTCCTTCACTGATGCCGCAGTCAGTGGCAAGGTGGTTGAGAGGCCACTGTCTCAGGATACTACCCACCCTACTCCACGCCTTCACCCCATTGGCCCATGCTGGAGCATTCACCCTCCACATGTATCTCAACTGCTTCTAGCGGTCACCACCTGCCAATCCATACTTTCTATAGACAGTCATACCGTAACCAGGAGTGGGAGTTCACCTAACACTGTTCACTGACCCAAATGTCTAATACATCCCTTTCCCTGAGTATACTAATTTTACAGAGCACTTGACACCCCTCCCTACTTTGCAATTTCTAGAAGATTATCAACACATCAGATTCTCATTTTTTTTTTTTATATTCTATTTCCAAGATTTACATAGTATGTCCTAAAAAAATTTCACGCCAAAATACAGTTACCCAACTAGTCAAATTCACTGTTGTATGCAAACCAGTCCTTAAAATACGCAATGTACTGTTCCACGCCTTCCACACCAAACATCTTCCAGGAGTTAAATTATGCGGTGTTTAGTACGGAAACGAGTATGACTTTTGATTCTTGTTGAACTGGAAAATAGAAACTGGGGATCAGATTGTGAGATTATATTATGGATGTCCTGAAAACACCTTTTTATATGGTGCATTGTATGTCCTATTGCATACAGGAGGGAATAGAAATATGTGCTCCAATTGTGGAGAAGAGTGGGGATTGTTGGATGAATATTTTGTCATCAGTGTAGACCATTCCACCTAGCTATGCTTGTTTGTCTTCTTTTCATACAATGTTGTTGGAATTAGATTAGATATTTAGTTGTCACAAATGTAAAGGTTTAAATTTCCATGTTTTCTTACAAACCTAAGTATTATAGGGTTAATTGGAATGGGAAAGTGTAATTAAGGTGATAAAAGCTTTATATTTGAAACACTATCACCTTTAGTGAATTACACAAATCTCAATGTGGAGTAAAAATTAATAAATCCACTTCATGATCAGTACTACATGTCAATTTGTCTAACTCTAGTGCCATTATAGATGTGGAGTTGTCTAATTCCATAGTCGTTATAAAGCTACAAACATCCGATTTCATTGTATGAGTCTTTATTTAGAAAGCCTCTTTAGTGCATTCTTCCAACTGGGCGTATCCAACTCCAATGCAAATTCACTTGAATCCTTCTTTGCTTAACCCCTAAACGATAATGCACCCCCTCGAGGTGCAAATGGAGTTTGGGCATGTACCTGCAACTTCAATTTGGATGGATATTTTTTGAAATTTTAAATGGAGATGTACCGTTCTGAGAGCTCCGTGTGCATATTTTATTTTTCAATTCCGACATCGGGATCAAAAGTTATGAAGGTTTAAGTGTCAAACGCTGCTCGTTGGGCAGCTGCTGAAATTTTCTAAGCCACTGTGAATGCAGCAAATTCTGCCCAAAACTGCCCAAAATTGTGAAAATCCCCAAAAATTGAGATTTTGATAATTTTCAAAAATAAAAATCTCTATGTATAGAGAAGGCTGTAGAGCATGTTCCCATCGTTCGGATTTTTAATCCAGAATTTTTTCATATGCTATTTTTATTGTCCAAAAACGGCCTTTGATTGTGAATTTTAGTATACCCCCTAGCGGAAAATGATTTTTTTGGCAACCTTCCACAATTTTTTTGAATATAATTTTTTTAATACAATTAGCTAACTCAGTCTTCTTTGACGTGCATCAAAACCGTCAAAATCCATAATGGAAACAGATGGTTTTTTGGGCCTTCAAAACTCTGCTGTCCCCTTTTTCGTAGGGAAAAAAAACTTGTTTTTCTACTTTGAACGTTACGATCTTGCAATTGGTGAAGAATGAGTGTGTGAGATTTGGTGAACATGTAGACATAGAAGTTAGCTACAAGATCTTACGGTTAGATCTACTAAAAAAGACCCCAGGTTTGCAAAATCCACCTTGCTTTGAAGAGTGGCAGTTTTGAGGCAGTTTTGATGAAAAATACCCTAAAAAATTTAGGGGTTAAATACTAGCCATTACCATAAATAATCATTATATTCAATTATTGTGTTTCTTGTTTTACTAGGATATTTAGATTGCTTTAAACTAGTATACTGACATCATGTATACTAGTTTAAAGCAATCTAAATATCCTACTAATGGAAATAGTTTATGTTGATTGGTTCTATAACTTAAAAAATATACATGATAGAATTTTTCATTGAAGCTTTTAAAAAAACATCCAAAAAGGTTTCCATTTTTGCTCTCATCATGAATAGGTTTGGATGCTTGCAAATAGTTCATGTGAATTCATTTTATATATATGCATTCAAAATTGAGGTGAATGGTCCCCAGTAATTGATAACAAGTATGTGCATGTTAATTTTAAGTAGGTGTTCATTTCAAACACATGTGTCACTCTAGGTGATTACATATAATTTTTAAATCTATTTAAAGGGGACGTTTGAGGTGAAGACAATAAGTTACTCCATTCACATGTCAAAAGTTGCTTGCCTGGGAATCTGATTGGGAGAGAGCTCCGAGAGCGGTGGAGAGAAGGCACAAAATTAGGGTTAGAATGGGTCCTGCTTTATATAGAGGACTACTGGTTTGACAATTTGAATAGCCTAGCCCCCCACCATGTAAAGAGTGGTGTTGCAGTTTTATTACTAAATTTTCACCTGCCCAGTGCCCACAATGTACTGGCTACACCCCATCATTGTTCCTGATCTTGATGGCAAATATTGTAGCTCTAAAATTCACCATTGAAGGACCAAGATGGAACCATGAAAATAGGCGATTCAGATGGGAACAGACTCATGGGTCTTGGAGCATGGTGATTGGCGCGGGAGGGATGTAATTCCAACCAAAATATTAAAAATTACAACTTTCAACAGATGCATCATTACAGGGCATGCCTTGAAGTGCAAGTTATTGGCACACATATTCAATGTCATGAAACACTCAATTTTAAAACTCATGAACAGGGCTCATCTGTTGATATTTACTTGGTTCATTTTCAGAAGAATTCATGTTTGTCCAATCCCTTGACAAAATAAAGGAAAGCATGAACTTCGAAGGTACCCAGGTGAACCATGTGTGAAATGCCATAGTTTAAAAAAATATTGCAACTTCGAACCAACCAGATGCTAAGGTGTTGTACACAGCATTGTTGCCCATGCCATGAAATGCATGTTTACGGTATTGGCGCACATGCTCAAAATCATGGAGCTCTGGAACATCATATTCTCGTGTGAGTTTCATGCCCGGGAGCTCCAACAGGATATGAATATAATCACCATGCACAGTGTGATGATAGACAAGTCTACACAACGCATTCAAACTTGCAATTCATACAACTGAACAAAGGAATTAACTCATTGAACAGACCATGAATAAATCACATGCAAGTATGAAAAATTGACGCAGAGGTTTACAGAAAAGAATAAGTATATTTCTGAATGTACCTGGTTTTGTACAGGTAAGTGGCTGTGAGTACAAGAAATCTAGTGTACAAAGATGTCTGAGTTTTTTTTTGGCTTTTCTAATTTCTCAGCAGTAGCTAGTTGTATCGGTGAGCCGCTTGTACTAATCTACAAGAACATCGATATAACTGGTATGTAGTATACAATTCGGAAGTGCAACACGAGGTCGGCCACGGCGTGAAACAAAATATATGTAAGTTAGAGGCCAGGCCAGCGCATCCGAGATCACACTAACCGCAGCGGAATCACGACAGGGAAGCAGGAGGGTGGCCTTCCTGGACAGTATGCTCGTACAGCTTGATGTATTGGTCAATTGGAGCGGCATCCCAACTCAAGTCCGTGGACAGCACTTTGGTCACAAGATCTGCCCAGAATTGTGGCTCCTCCTCGTAGTATCGCAACGCCCGGTCCAAGGCACTTGTCAATGCCTGCAACAAAGAAAGATTTCTACAGATTTAGACCAGGAACCAGGAAGAGGTGTAACTCGTTACATGCATGTATAAGCATACATCATTCAATCAAAATTCGGCATTAAAAAGAGAGGAATAAGTAGAGTTTACAGGAATATGTATCACTTACTGCCTCGGTAGGTTCAACAAACGTGAAACCGTTGCGCTTTTCCGCAGGAATATGCTTTTGGTCCATGTCGAAGACAGTGTCGGCCAGTCCTCCAGTCTTGCGAACAACCGGAACGGTCCCGTACCTCATGGAGTACATCTGCATGTGAATTAATCTATAGGTGATTAGTTTCAAGAAATTGTAGGTGTTTGGAGAGAACATAGTCAGCACTAAGTGTAGATGATGTGAAAAATTTCCAAGATCAAAGGTAAAAGAAATTCACCGAAAGTCCTAATAGCTGTTTCACATGCGCGGCAAGCTTCCAGTAGACAATACCGGCAAACACAGGGACAAATAATAACCGGCACAGTATAAATCAGACATTCAAACTGACCTGGGTCAGACCACAAGGCTCAAACACGGAAGGTATCACGAATATGTCAGCCCCGGCGAATATGTTATGGGTGAGCTCCTCCTCGACTTTCAAGTGAAGTCGCACCTGAGGATGACCCTCGAACTCCACTGCAAGCTCATCAAACTCTTCCTGCAAAACAAAACGCTAGTTCAGTGTTGAACAAGGGGGGGAAACATTAATCACCGCAGATATGTACAATCCGTGCAAAACCAATTAACTATCACCTAGCACCAAATTCGCAAATCTCAAGTAAGAATCCACACTAAAAGATGAAATGCTTGTTATACCTTAATGGCAGGAATCTGACTGGTGCCCTGCAGAATGAATTGACCACCACGTTCGAGAGTATGGAAGATGGCCGAACGAAGGAGGTGTACTCCCTTCTGGGGCACCAACCTCGACACGCAGCAAACCTGTCGACAAGCACACATAAATGTCACTTAACGGAAACCCCAATCCTCGAAAGAATTTGTTGCAAAAGATGAGCACCGACCAGACTTTCCAGTTCACAAACTATCCGGGATATGGAATAAAGACTCTACCCGGGATACACAAACTATCCGACCAATGTAATAAATCACGAAAAAAAATTAACTTAAGGGCTTCATGAGCGTACAAGAGGTTTGTTCGCATCAGCTCCTTCTGTCGACAAGCCGAGTCTTCGGCGCAGATTATCCTTCAGCACTTTCTTTCCCTCCATGTCGCCAACGCTGAAGTGATGCTCCAAGTGGGGATCAGTAGCCGGGTTCCATGTCTTGTCGTCGATCCCATTCACAACGCCATAAAACTTCTTCTTCAAGCCCCTCAGAGTGGTATGCAAACCCTCACCCATGTCTGGAGTCAGAACCTCTTTAGCATACGTCGGTGACACTGTTGTGACGAAGTCCGCATGCAGGAGCCCACTCTGCACACACCACAGTATTCCCAATCGTCAGATACTCACTCCGGACAAGTACTCACGTGACCATGGCCATTAGCATTTCCCTCGAAAACGGTACCAAAATTCAAAGTACAAGCAGTGCTTCCACCGTAAACTTATATGAAATTGTCTCACCTTCAGGACATTGATTTTGTCAGCCTTAATGTTGTCCTGGAAATGATCCTTGTGCAAAGGCGCTTTGAACTGAAGACCACAGGACAGGAGCGCCTCCATCGAATCCTTACCTTGGGGCTCAAAATTGTGACAGGTCAGAGCAATCTTCGCGTTCAGGCCCATCTTAGAGTAAATGCTCTTGTAAAGGGGCGCCTACACAACAACGTCACGACAATTCATCAACACAAGTAATCATCGGAGCTCGAACCATATTTTTCAACATTAAATTAGTGTACAAAATCACAACTGCCATGGAAGCAGGGTTGCGCTAGTTGCTTACCACGACGGCCACTGGCCAGTCGTGACAGTGGATGATGTTGGGTCGCTTGCCGAACTGCACCATGAACTCGAGCGATGCCCGAGAGAAGTATGTGAAGCGCTTGAAGTCATCCGGCTGGCAGTAAACGGAGTCACGGTCGAACAACCCCGCTGGATGCTGTGGGTCGATGAAGTACACCCATAGACCTTCCACCATGCCACTCCAGACAGAGTTCTTGTGCAGCGCGCCCTCAAAGTAGGAGTAAAATTGCTTGTTCAGCTTCTGCAAAAAGTTCAAAGAGCCCCGTTACACACCGACCATGGAAAATTTCACCTCAGTTGCGATACCCTGCGACTGAAACCATTTTGTGAGGTTAAGGCAACCAACAAACCTTGAAATTCTTAATGCCACTCAAGTCCAGGTCCCTGTATTTTGGAAGGATGACCTCCACTCTGTGTCCCTTCTTCTGGAGTGCGCGCCCAAGCCCGGTGACCACGTCTCCTAAACCTCCAACCTGGAGAATGCACAACACGATGTTCAGACATTTCGTAAGATAGTCGCTCTCGCACAGCATTCATGTGTTACCCAACCCAGTGCACCATGGAAAATTCCTAGTCAAATAACAGGAGCTGGATGCACTACCTTCGCTATGGGAGCCATTTCACTTGCGAGATGCATGATGTGGAATCGCTGCCTGAAATCGAAACAGAAGACACATTTAGTAAAAACAGAGCTGGATTTGGTGCGACTGAAATATGAAATGGGCATACCATGAAAGCAGGCGGGAAGAAACAGAAAAAACGGTGGGAATTTGAACACTGGTCTTGTGTTCTTGCGAGAGACAGAGATTAGAAAGCCAGAAATGGCGCTAGTGTACCTCTTGGTAGTGGGCGCCGGGACCTGATCATGAAGGCTGTCAAGAAAACCAGCGACGAGATTCTCCACCTGCTTCTCGGGGATGTTGGGGGCTTTGTAAGTGGTCGGCGTGATGCGTCCCCGAGGGACTTGTGTGGGGGCGAAGCTTGCGACGTTTCTGTAACGGGTCGAGGCGAAGACGTCGTTGCTCATTCTCATCTGCAGAGTGACCGGGAAATGATTCAGCTCTTGTCACATGAATTTCCTACCGACACCACGAAGTTATTTCAACGATCTCAGGAAACCGATCCACAGCGAACTGGGATATGTACCTGATGGCCGTCGCTTGCGAGATTCTCCTGAGTGAGCTGGGGCATGGTCATTTCGAGCCGTTGCAGAGATGGCACCTCTGTAACACGAGCACCAAACATATGCAATCAAAATGAGCACCATATTCGCTGATAGAGTAATCCTCGACAGATAAAACTTACACTATGCAACTACAGTGTCTGTCATACTTATGCTGGAAATATGTGTCTCGAACTACTACACATTGCAATCTTAGTCAGTGTGTTCAACCAGAACAAAATTGGAAATGCCAAAGACTCCCACAGAGTGAAGTCTAGGACAATTTAACAGGCTCAAATTTGGAGCTTCAAGGGCTGCGTTCGTTCATTTTTCTACAGTGTAGGAAATGTTCTACGTTCTCGATGCTTTGGACTGCATTCACGAAGTGATGAAGTTGGTACTTACGGACAGGCGACTCCTCCACACCGGTGTTGCGGAACCGCTTCGCGTCCATTGACATGATCTTCGGATGCTCTGCCTTCACGGGCCTCACCCCTCCCTTCTTTCTCCTCTCACCACCACCGCTTCACGATCTCTTAGCAACCAGTCAAGAAGCTCTCACTCTCAACAGAGTAGAAATCCTGACACCGACTTCTCGACTACAAGCTCAGGCTCAACCTACCGAACAACTGCAAATGACGATGATTTTTTTGGAGACCGACTGGCTTTGTATATGTTTTTGTATTTCAACTCTCAAGTCGATCAGTGTACGAACCGATCAAAGTACAGACCTCTAAAAACTCCACCACGGAGTATATCGATCTACAGTACTCACGATGTGTCCAACTTCGAGAATGGCGCTCACAGTGTAACGATGAGCTCACTGTCAACTGCGTTAACTGACAGAAATGGCGGTGCGTGTATAACTCACGTACAAATATCGATATATGACAAAATCTTACGTATACAGTGAAAAAATATGTACGTGGGCAGCGAGCCAAACTTCGAGCTGGTAAGCACTCAACTGAAAATGGACTGATAATTGAGCACTGTAACTGAGTGAATCTGATTCCAAGCAACTAGATCGAGTGACGCTAGTAATGAAACTTGAGCTGATCGAACTGATATCGAACTGATCGAAATGATATCGAACTGATGGAAATGATCGAACTGGTATCGAAGTGGTATCGAACTGAGATCGAACTGATCACTTGAATACTGAGCGTGTCTGTAATCGACAAAGATCAACTGCTCAGATGATTGAATAAGGCACTCGACAACACTTAGGAAGAAGCTGCAAAGGGGAGTTGGATTCAACTGAAGATGTTGGCTTCTGGGGGTCAATATATAGTGAGGAGCCCAGTGGTGACTCAATGTTGTCAACAGTTTTTTGAGATAAAATAAATATTATAGAATGAATATAGAAACCGGGGGGACCGGGGGTGGCTGCTGGCAAGTTGAATCGTTGATGTTTTGGGATGTACCAGAAAAACAGTTGAGCTCAGGTGCTTCCACTTGGCAAAGGACACATGGGGGTCTAGGAGAAGGTGGGAGCAGGATTTCTGTAGCAGCTGGAGAGGTGATTCAAGGTGGTAAGTGTTTGGAAGACGGCCGAGGTCATGAGTCATGGTGCGGTAATTATTGAACGGATGGTGATTGCATCATAAGATCTGGGGGCTTCCATGGATTGTGCCACTGATTGTTGACTCCGGCCTTGCCTAGCAGTTGCGGCCGGCGATGGAACAGGGGCCCGGGGCTAGGTGTGATGTTTTGAGAGAGTTGTGGTTGATGTGTCACTGTTGCGGTAATTGCAGTGCACGTAGGGTTGGATGTTCATTCGTTTGTGAGTTCTCATTATGGTCCTGTGTACTTGTGCGCTTTGTCCAAGTGTGTCCAAGTGTGGTGAAGATCTCTAGATTGGACAAATGGGCCGTGAATCATGGGTATGGTCTATGTGAAGAATGCGACATGGATGATGGAGATTTGGCAGCTCGTCTTAAGTTGAGGAGTGTGTTATCAGGTGTATGCACTTGGGGATGTTGTTTGCAATTAGGACTGAAAAGTAAATGTGAAGATCAAGTGGATGTTGTGTATAATAGCAATTTAATTTTCTGAGTTTGCATAAATGGACTCAGAAAGGGCAATGGTGTTTCTACTAAAGGATGTGTGGAAAGGACTGTAGAGCATTGGAGAAAATGTCACTATGAAACTCTTGTCCAATAGTAATCCAATAGGGCCTATTGTTTTTTGGATAATTTATCAAGTGTTGTTTGTCGTCAAGGGTGACAATGCTCTTATGGAATTTATTTTAAAACCTCCCTTCTTCACTACACTAGCTAATACTATTGATTTTAGAATTTCTATGGATGAACCCATATGTTTATTGTATGAATTTGTCAATGAAAAACTCAGATCCAGAAGTAGTGAATTCTCCCCCAAAAAAATCAAACAATTAGGTTGTTGTAAAGTCTTGCTTCACTAAAATAAATCACTTGAAAAAATACTAATTTTTATTACTTCATCAGCTTTAGATATTAACCCTTAAAGGTCAATCCCAGCCCCTTGGTTTGATTTTCTTTTGAGAGAATCTTGCTCATAACTTACACTCCATTATACCATATGGGGTTTTCAAAATGCCAAACTGGGCATCTTAAAGAGATCTATACTTCTTTAGAATAGAACTGAAACAAATTAAAAAGTAAATTAAGCTTAGAATGGAGTTTAAAAGAGATTTTGGGTGTGGTATCACTCAAAAAATTGTCCTTTAAGGGTTAAGGGGCTTTAGATGTTAATGGAAAGAACTGGAATAATAGAAAGGCTTGAGATTAGGCACATATCCATGAAAATATCATTGAAAGAAGCCTGTGTTAGGTAGGGTGTTGGTAGTACAAGTAATGGCAACTGTAGTGGTCAGACATGAAATATCCTATGCAATAACTTGTTTGAAGAGGTAGAACTTTGACATATTCCAAGGTTTAGCACTACCTACAAATTCTACAAAGCTAAGTGCCTCTCCTATATCTTATGTCAGCCCATTGGCATTTCTTTCTTTCCGATCAACTTGTGTGCATAGACCTTTTCCCTGTACTAGCAAAAATATCAGTTCTCTTGATCCAAAAGGTGCACATAAGGGACCCAATTGTAGTGTTTGCAAGGATATCGAGGATGGGGTGTTGAAGATGCCCGGTAGCGGCTTACCCAGTAACCTGCAGCCTAGAAATTAAAATGTTGAAAGCCAGTCCACGTTTGTTCCATGGGAATCATTTTATTCACTCACATTTGTGAAAAGTCTTTAGGACAACACTGTACAATACAAATAGTGGAATGGCATTGGAAACAGGCCCCTTGATAGTGTGATGAGTAGCATTGATATGAGTGGAATCCAAGCTTCGGTTGGAGGGGCCATAGAACATGCGAAGGAGTCAGTTCATCTTTCAAAGAGACCGTATTATACTGTTGGTGGAAATGGATTTGTTGTGGTCTGTGTTGGTTTGTCCATTGTTTGGAAAAAGGCTCGACCATGCCGCTTCATTGGAGCTTCTCAATAATATTCCTAATGGATTCTCATGGTCACTCTCATAGGCTGTAATTATAACAACAATCTCTGTGTGAATAGGCCACATGGCCTATACATAACAGCCTCGAAGGTGAAAGGGTCCTTTATTCACATTGGTTATACTAGCAAGAGTAATTTATTTATATATTCATGTATGTACGCTTGTATGTTTGTATCTATTATTTATGTACATATAACCACATAACAATTGCCCATAACAAAGCCTCCTTTATATACAATCTAGGGTTGGCCGGTGGATGAACCAAGATTGAACCTTTTCCCAACCTCTAATTTGGCTCCAAGTTCCGGCCTAAGTTGAAAGTTTGGACCTAAAGAAACCTTGTCCAAATTGCATCAAACCAACTCAAACATTTGGCGTCAAAAGAGTGCCATGTAGGATAAATTAAAGTTGTGGTCTAGCCCTAGTTTAAAGACTTTGGGTCTAATCTCAAAAAATTGAACAATCCAATTGGTTCAAATTTGAAGAGTTTGGGACGGCCCTCAATCCAACCCCCAAGTATAAAGTGGGCCTAAGGTTCACTGTCAACTAATCCATCTGGGTTAGTGAGGGCATTGTTTAGGACACAGCTGTTAATCTTTGTGGCAAAAATCCAAGCACTTTGATGTGCCATGGATGAAGTTTCCAGAATGGGCTATTGAAATGGGAACTAACACAGGTCTTGAGCTTTGAAGTGGGATGTATGATATGATATTAACTTTTTTTTAACCCCTAAAAATCCAGGAAAGCCAAAATGGCTTTTTGCGATTTCGGGCAGCCAAGATGAAGGGTTTAAAATTAATATTTTTTCCTAAGATTTTTACTGGATGCTCCCTATACTGCAAAGTGTATGTGGTAAAATTTTCAAAGCCAAATTCCAATTTTAAGACCTTCATCTAGAAATTTTAGGTTTCAAGTTAAAAACTGGCAGCTTCAAATTAGGCTTTTTTTTTAAAAAAATCTTGAAATATGTTCATAATCAAATCACCACTCAAATTCCAAAGAGACCCAAGTCAAAAAATATACCAATTTTACAAGGGCATCCTCCAAAAATTACAAAGACAAGCTTCAAAATTATGAATTATTTCTTTCAAAATTCGTCAAAATTTGAGATTTTGAAATTTCTCAAAAATAATTTCGCCCAAAAATAAAAAAAATTATAAAGGCACGTAACCACCATTTAGATTTTTCTAAAACCAAGTATACATAACGTCATACATGTTTTACTATATCAGGGTTTTAGACTTGCTTCTAGAAAACAATTTTTATGAAGGTTCTAAAAAAGGAATGAGTCTCTAAAATTTTGCATGGAGGTACCCAACTTGATTACCTATATGGAAAAAAATATGAGCAAAATGTTTGGGGTAAAAATCTTCAACTCTCTCTTTGCACCATTTTGACTATGTCATTCAAGCAATGCCCAAAAAAAGTTTTGCTGCAACTTTGAATGTTATAATCTCTAAGATGGTAAACATCCAACGGCTGAAAATTTGATGAGGTTTTCTTAAGAAGGTAAAGTACAAGATCTGACGGTTGGATGTCTCAAAAAATCAACTTTTTTTGGTCCAAACCGTCGTTCCCACAAGGTGGTCAAAAATGGTTGTTTTGGATTTTGGAACCTCCAAAACCGGCTGGATTTTGAGGGGTTAATATTCGTGTTTGAACTTTTGGATCCTTCCAAATGGTTCTGGAAAGAAAGAGCATTGCATGACATGCTTTGAAGAGGCATGCTGAACACCATGGAACTCATGACAGACCTGGTTGATACTTGATATTTACACTAGGACCTCTTCTATGTCACCTTCTGTGATATTACCAACCCTTAATCCACAGCATGTCCTTAGCACATCCTCAGAATTTTGATATTAAAAAAGGGGGCACAAACAATCTGATTTAGTTCAAAACTGGTCCCTTATCATAACATCCTCAAGCTGTGTACATGTTATATTAAATTCCTTGAGTCCTGGATGACATATGAAAATCGATACAGGAATATACATACAGCGTACTGGTATTATTTCAAGAAAATGGTACATGGAGTTAGGTATTATCTTTTATTTGGGAACAATTGCAAAAAAGAAGCCATAAAAACCTTAACAGGAACTTTGAGCCACAGGCTCAGGAGGGCTTGAGAGGGTAGGGGCAATATTTTGCCCTCTTTTTCCGTTGGAGTGTGGACGGATTTTGATCTTTCGGAGGCTCCTTGTGGTAATTTAGCCCCTAAATGTAGAAAGGCCTCAAAACTACTAAAAACCCTCAAAACTAGACTCTTTCAATACAAGGTGTAAGTTTTTAGGTTTTGATGTACTTTAGAGAAATCCCAATCTTTGGGGTCAGTAGGGAGATTTTGGGCTTGTAACACTTTAAATCGACAAAATAAGGGAATTGGTAATTGGAGAGCAAAAAGAGCATGAAGTGAAACCATGAATGTGTCAGCAAATCAGAGACGAAGTGTTGGAATTAGATTTTTGGGGCATAGGAGGAATTTTACACAAATGTTTTAGGTAAAGGTGTTATAGACTTACGTTTAAAAAACCAAAAAAAATAAAAAATACATGAACAAAACTTGTCAATGCTTTCATGTCAATAGTTCTAGTCAAGTTTAGGTTCACTCCCAACCACTTTGAGGTGAAATTATAGGAGCCGAAATTAGGTACTTGGGGATCTGAGGTGTTCTTACCTTATCCAACCACAACCCAGTTGGAGCAATGGGATAAACAACTCAAGGCCCACTCAAACTACACAAACTAACTCGGGACCACTTCCGAGTCTCCACCCAAGCAACAAATTTCACTATCTAGTATGGACTTTGGTATGGACTGCGGTCTCACAAGTTCATATAACTTACCCAAATGTCATAAAAACTTAAATGTCATTACGATGGATCCATGAAATTGCAAATGAACAAGTCTAGAGTAACATGGATAAGATACTGAATTTGGATAGTAGTACCGGTAGTAACTAACATTTCTAAAATCCCTGTAGGCTGGGCTTTCCATGAATCATAATTAAAGAAGATGGAATAGTGAAGGAAAGGAAGAAGATAGAGGAAAGGTAAACAGCTCATCCTATAATGCTAGGTACCTTCCCGCATGTGAAGTGGTCCCAGACCCCGTGCTTTAGCATTGGGATTTGGGATGGTCATAGTGTGCAATGATTTGGAGCTAACTATATGATTCTGAGGTAAGGTGAAAGTACCGAAAGGCTGAAATAACAAAATTATGCTACATAGACCATCTATTATTAGGGAAATATTTTCCCATGTAGCAAGAATTTTTCCATGAAGAATGTAAAATTTTCATGATTTGATATTTAATATTGAAATTTTTTTAGTTTTTTTAATTGAAAAATGCTTTTTAACATGTTTTGCTCAACATGATGCATTTTTCAAAGACTTGTTTAAACACTCTCATCAAAAAAACACATATTATTTAGAAGGGTATTAAGAAAAGAACTCAGTTGAATGACAATGACAATTGAATCAATGGATCACAATAGTGGAAAAGTGGATGCATTCCACTTGCATCATTTTGAATCAATGGATCACACTTGTGTAATTGAATTATACAAATACGCAGCAATGCAGTTCTCGTGCACATCAATGTGACAGTTTGTAGCACATTTAGGTCAGGTATACTGATAATGAAGCAAGACGCTTGAGAAGTAGAGTATCGTGAGTATATCGTTTCTGATACAGATAGCAACAAAATATCTATGGGATACTTTCTTCTCGACTCCCAATCAACCACATGATACAAGTTGTTACCATGAAATATCTCTAGTACCAAGTTGGTACCAGGGTCTTTTGTTGCATTTTCAATACAGGA
The DNA here is from genome assembly GCA_014871385.1 of Ceratodon purpureus. Lineage (NCBI taxonomy): Eukaryota > Viridiplantae > Streptophyta > Bryopsida > Pseudoditrichales > Ditrichaceae > Ceratodon > Ceratodon purpureus. Next base: position 13,869,802 of record CM026428.1, on the reverse strand, counting down.
TCATAGATACAAGTTCGATCTTTGCTGTCCTCTTGGCTGCTCTGGAGCTGGTCGTGCACAGTTGCCAATGTCGGTTGTAGGTTCCCATCCACCCCAAGGAGGAAGAGACAAAGCCCTAACTTTATACAAATGTGCTCATACTTTTATTTCTCCAAAGTTACCATCATACACACTCCCGTATTTCAGGACAGTTGCCACAATGGTGTCGGGAACAGGTTGTGAGAACTCATGATGTTATAATTTACACTCATCTGGATGGATTTTGAAGAAACAAATTTACACAGTTCAATTCAGACAAAGAGTCTAATCTAAACGACTGTCTGAACAGGAAGCAGGCTACTAGCTAGATTGTGACCATACTTGGAAAGACTGTCAACCACATTCTAGGAAACCTATGCATGGACATCCCGGCTGATATTTCAGTACGTGGACAGCAAAACAAGTATCCTTACTGTGGTCGCCATTGGTTCCTTTCGACATGGCCTTTGAGCTTTTGATACTGTTGCAAGTTTTGGGTGTAATACTGCAATTTTTTCATGTCGAACCACCACCATCCTTTACGAGGATAGTCTTGGTCCTACCATCTATCTACTTAGACTTTGCTTTGAAGTACTAAGACCTACCCTACCACAATCTAAAGGAAGTTGAAAGTAAGAAGCAAAGCTAGCCGGAGCATCTTTATGAATATTAGAATATTAGAATCAAGGAATATGGGTATCATTTTCGCTAAGTTCTGTTTGTGTTTGATACAGTTAGCTAGATTCTCGACCTCTAATGGAACCAAAAACTGCCCCCCCCAAGACCCTTGGAAGGAGGTCCTTCAAGAGAAAAGGTCGTTGCGATGTTGGATACAACACACACTTTCATGTGGATCTGTGGGACAGTTGATGATGACATTATCGCTTTTCAAGTTGCAGGCAAAAGGGAAGGTGTAGGAACTGCACATGATTGTGGCTCAAACAATTTTCAAAGATACATGGTTATGGTACACTTCACCATAAAAATTGAAAAGGATACACCAACTGGTGCTCCCGGCTCATGGTAACAGTAATCAAGAAGTGGCCGTGGTTATGTTTACTCACACGGAGAGCATCTTTGAACTGAGAAATGAATAAAAATTGTGAGGTGCCAAATGATGTTGAATGTTGAAGAGAAAATTCATGTGGTTGGCAAGTGTCTTTACAGGATTGTGAGATGTGGAATCTTGTGATCTGTACCGGAGTAAGGGTGACAAAAAGTTGCCAAATGCAATTCACATGATCCTTACCCATCTAGCTGAAAATAATATTAAATATCATATTGCACATGTTTATTTTTTATGAATGTAACATATGATTTTAATTTATCATAAAAAATTCATATACTAAAGATAGAAACCGTTGTTTGAAAAAAATTCAAAATTAAATATTTTAAATTAGTAGACAAAGAATGAAAATACATTTAGAACTTTTAACATTATAGAGAAGTTGTAATAATCATGATTCACAATTTCCTTTTTTAATAAATTTAATCGAAATTGTGAAAATCATATATTATAACATTTAGGAGTTTAATCAAATACCCTTTACCTGTAGGGGTTAATATGAAGTTCTTTTAAAAGTAAAACATCATTATGTAGGAATTAGAGATAAACATGGGGTTCAGAATAGGCCGATTTACCTTATAAGGTACATGATATAATATATCCTCAACAGACCCTTAATCCTGCTTTCCATCTTGTCCAATGTTACTCTACTTCTTGCTTTGTTGTTGCTAAGGTATCATCCCATTGATACCAAACAAGCCCTTGTCTACTTCTGTCCAGCTGAGTTAGTTATGGTCGGAACCAGGGGGCAAGTTGCCTTGCGTACAAAACAAGCTGACCCAAGGAAGATGGGTCCTACAGGTACCAGTACTATGCACATAAGTTAACCAAGGACAATGCCACCGTCAAAAATTTTGATGTTTGACTGGCAGATCTCATGACATTCATCCAATCTCCGAAAAATGTTACAGTATTTTATACCTTGCTAGCTTTGTGTACATATGATATTTATAGAAAGACGATGATAAATGAGTTTTCCACGCTACATTCACATTGAAGTGATTTCCAAAAGTTTCCCAATATTTGAGTTTAAAATTCCTTTTAAAGAAATAACTCATGAAATTAAGCAATCAAAAATGCATAAGAACCACCATTATTAATGAAAATAATCTCAATTCACGGGAAAAAAAATTTACCCATAGATTACTAAAACCATTTATGTTATTAAATTTATAACTAAAAAAATTAGTGTCCAAAAATTATAATAAAATATTGATAATATCAATCATAGATCCAACTGTACAAATGTAATCTACAATTCATGATCTACAACCTCAATTCAAACATCAACTTATACATGTTAAGCATTACAAAGGGACCCACCTAGGGCCTGTCGTGGACTCGTGTCAACACTGTTTTAAATCTACTTTACATCACTAAGTGTATTGACTGCTCTTTACTGCCCTTGGTCCATAATAGTAACTACATTTGACCTAAACTTGATTGATAAAATGAACTTCTTTGAAATTCAGCTCATGACAGATGTTGGGAACTCAGGACATGTGTAATTTCTTATGTTGATCTTGAATCCTGTAGTCGCCATGAGGACATGCCAAGAACTTACCATGTTCGAATGCCAAATATTTTAACATGGAATGGTAATTGTTTAACTGTAGAGCCCTGAATTGGGCTTTGAATAATATCATAAACACGAGGTTTCACAATTTGTTAGCATATAAAAAATTCTCATCAATCCACAAAACTCAAACTGTACAAATTTGGGGAAGTAACCGGATTGATTGCAGAGGAATGGTGGTCCGACCATCTGCACAGTCTATTATTACGAGCTGCTGTGTGGCAAGGCAGGACTGTTTCCTCCGAATGATGAGTGTCAATGAAAGACTAATTTGGTAAAGATATTTGAGAGCCTTGAGACACATCTTCAGGAAATCAGTTTCTACAACCTACCGAAATCAATGAAGATGATAAGTTACCGGAACTTTCTCTTGAGCAGCTTCTCAGCAGGGTTTTAAGTCCACCTGTTCTCCTTGCCATCAGCAGCCTGCAAGCAATTCAATTGTTGTTCACAACAGAGACACCTCTTCGGTCTTTTTTTCATATTATAAATTGGACCTGTACCTTCCAAAGTAGCTTGCCATATGCCACCACCCAGCACTTTCACCATCTGTGACTCTCATAGAGAATAGAAGTGAAATCTAGGCACGTTCTAGATTTTAATGTGTCACAGCTAAAGGAGGCCGTGCAATGTGCTCTATTGTAGTAAAGTTGGCCGGCTAACTCGAAGCTGCTTCAGAAAAGGTGACCAATTCCTGTGTTTTTGAAATTGAGGCAATGCAGGATGTGCATGAGCTTTCAGGCCGCTCATTGCAAGGATAAGCCTTCTTGCAGCATTCCGAGATAGGTCTTGCTTCCAGTCTTGGCCCCTGTTTCCGTCACAAACTAACATGCTGAAAGAGAATGAAAAAAGAGACACATTTCTAAAAATAGGACAGAATTCATGGCAGATTGTGAACATTTCTAGAAGTTTTCTTTGAAATTGTGCAGCCTCTGAAGAAATTAAGCAGGAAGTTCTCCTAAGATGTTATTACTGTATGTGAGATTTGCTTCATCTGCTTGTTGAAACTTGACCGATGCATTTTGATGATGAAACAAATCTACACCATTGACGAGCACGTTTATGCATGCCATGCTGTGGGTCTCTTATAACTAGAAAGTGGACGGTTAGTGACAATCTTATCTTCCAATAGTAAATTACGGATCCATTTAGGTCTCGTCTTTTGAGGTTTTCTCGAGGATGATGGAATGATGCACAGTAGGTGTAGCTAGCGGCTCCAGATCACATAGCACCCAATCATTTAAAACCTACTTTTAAATTGGGCTGGGCCAAAGCCAAATTTCTGCTGCATGTGTGTATATGTCAAGCATGCTAGTGGTGTATACATTGCTATGTGCTTAACAAACAGAATTTAAGTGTATGTTTTTTTTTTTTTTAAAAGAACAAGAACCCAATTTTCAATATAATCATCTAATCAATCTAACCCACTAGCTAGGCCAAGTCCAGCATATGCATTGGGCATCTGCACATGCATTACTGTATTTTGCGGTGATTCTTTGGTATGCCTGCATATGCTTTCTCTAAATATTCTTGTCCGTGCAGGGTGCTAGCTCTTTGACTCTTCTCTTCTCCTGTTTTGAAAAGTGTTCCCTCTTGAAAAAATTTAGAGTAGATTTTAGAATATATGCAAGCAGAAGAGAAATGTAAAAGACCATGAATGACAAGAATGAAGTCTGGAGGGTTAGTATTATTAAATGAGTCACTGCAGACATAGCTGAGCATATACGCCCTGAGATTCATTACAAGCACCACTTTGAATTGGTCATTTCTGCCACTGGGTTGCAATGTTATGTATTCCATACCTTTGATATGTCTAGTGCACAAAAGTAGACAGGAAAAAAAAGGTTCATTGAGAACTAAAAAATACCTTAGGTAAGAATACCTGGAGTATTTGCACTTCTGATGTGTGAGTTATGCACCAGGGATGCAATATTATATGCAAAATAGGAAAGCTGGAAGATATTGGAAAAGAATAATGATCATGGATATGTAGGACAGCAATGGTTTGTGAAACATCTTCAACAGCAATGGTTTGTGAGACATCTTCATGCTTGCTATGATAGAATTGTATGAGAGCATGTTATCACTAGAATTTTTGAAATTGAGGCAATGCTTACAAATTGAAACCAGAACAACAGCATGTAAATATAAGATACCAAATAATGATTCAATATTTATTGGTGGCTGTATCAAGAAGCAAAAGCTCTAAATCCAAGCTATGCATCTCCAATGCATGCACCATTGACGAGCTAGATGTCTGCACGTACAAATTCCTCTCTTGACTGTCCTCATGTCATCAAGCTTATGAGCTTCCAACGGATTTTCATAAGAAAATATGACGAGATATACATTACAGATGAGCAGGGTCAGGTCATACTGGATTAAAAGTTCGGGTGCCTGCAAGAAGCGGTAGCCCTTCTTGCTAACTCATTATATAAGAGCAGCCTAGCAGCAGCACAATAACTCTTTATATCTTCTTAGAGAAACTAGATCCGCACCCTTGTTGGAGAAGACAACAACGCCCATTTTAATCGCATTACTCATCTACATAACCAAAAAGACTCCAGTCGTGTATCCTGAAGGTGGACAGAGCTTGTTTGAAGACATCAGCAGCCGGCATACACTCTGCCATATTGGCTGGCACAGTCTCACCTGCTCCCACTGCTGCTGCGCTTTCACTATGTTCACTGAACCAATACAAACACCCAGTCAAAATACAATCATAAAATTGTAAATCAGAAAGCCGGCATCAGAAAGTCAGACTTGAATTGTAATTGAACATGCAAGAAGACTTTCTCAACATTCAAGGTAGATGAAACTTCTCCAGTATCGTTACCTGATAACAAGAGGCTCATACACAGTGAGAAGAATATCCGTCTCCACTCCCTTCAATCGGATGTTTGCCAAATAAACCTACCGAAAGGAGATGACACGAAACTGTAAGCTTTCAAATTACACACATCGAGCCAGTACGAACACGGTTTCACAGCCAGATCAAAATCAAGTGCACAGTTCTAATCTGAAAAAAGATAGTAGCCAAAATTCTGAGCTTCATGGAAGAAAAAACGATATCTGATTCTTCATATCCCAGATTATCAATGAATCATTTGAACATCTAACATCCCTGTCCTAGATATTTCAACCCAGTGAGTATAGGTGTTTGAAACATACCCGCACAAGGTTGGACGCTTCAGGACCTTGGCGACCCTTGGCAACCGCCTGTAGATCAAATACGAAAGAGGAGGATCAGAAAACAACACCAGTTCAAAATTGCAAGAAGAAAGAACACGAGAAATCTAAATTGAGTTTGATCAGAGAATCATACCATGGTTCCAATCACAGTATTGACCGTGGTAGTTGCTTCCAAATTAGGAACGTTAGCTGAAGGTACTCTGCTTTCATCTTCCACAACCTGTTTCCACCCACTTCACAACAGCCATTTACAACGAGGAAGCAACAGCTGACAACTTAAGCAAGCTCTTTCTCCATCACATTAAACGTGACCTAATCAAGGGGCTTTAAGCGATCCAACAGCACTCTCTTAAAAACGTATCCCATTATCAACCTCAACACCCAGATCTAATGTGGCATAAATATGGAGATATGTAAAATCGGAATCATTACACCAGTGCAACCACATCGTTCGGATAACTGACATGTTCTCTTTCAATCCAGGTCAATCTTAATGGAAAAAAGGAGACATACCAGGCTTTTCTCAGACCCTTGCTCCGTGGCTAGGTCTTCCAAGAACCAGCGAGCGCTTCCTGCATCAGCGACACTCTCTTTCAGCTCCAATAGCTCGATGATGAAGCTCTCATCTCGGTTAGGATCCACAAAAGCTTCCTGCAAAATCAAACCATAACGATTATTCACCAGCACGAATAGATTTCTGTTAGCCTGCTGAAAAACTGACCTAACAAAACATACTAACAAACACAAATCATCAATCAAAACTGATAAAACTCATCAATCGAAAGAAATCTTACTTGATTGTTAGGCACTTCCCGAACGTCGCTCACATCCTACAAAAAACCACCAACAATCATCAGCACATAAAACACACAAAACATATAAAACACCTAGCACACGCCCAAACCCTAATCTCTGAGCTCCAAACTCCCAACTCCATCCAAATTTGATGCTCCAAAACCAACCGAACAACAACAGAGCCAGAAAACTCAACGAAACAGAGCAGCCAAGCTTACTTTAAACCTCGCAGGGAAGCGGCACGAGATAGCTCCACCAAATAGCATCATCTTCACAGATTTCTCTGCAAAAACCGAATTCTCAATAAGCACACTAATCCAGACCCATCCCCGCAAACCCACTTGACATATCTCTCAGACATACAAAGCCAAGAGAAAACACATCCTCCTGCTCACCAGTGGGCTTCACGATGGCCGGAGAGGGCTCATCCAAATTCCCCCCATTGCCATGAGATGGCGGATCCAGAGAAATGCCCGCCATCTCATCCTGAATCTTTTCCACCGAAGCTGAGGGCGCTTCCGCGGGGTCGATGCTGGGCGTTGTCATCCCCTCCAGCTCTCGCTCTCTTCCTCCTCCTCCTCCTCCTTCTCCTCCTCGTCCTCAACCAACCCACTTCACCAACTCTTCTCTTCTCTTCGCTTCTCTTCTCTTCTCTTCACCAACTCCCTCACCTCACAGCTTCACAAATCTGTTGAAGTTAGTCTCTGTTCCTTGACACCCAAAGAAGAAGAAAGGCTCCGCAGCATCTCCCAGGCATCTCCCAAGCATCTCCCCTCCCTCTCAGATGAACGAGGCCTTTCATCTCAGATGAACGATGGTGTTTGGTTTTAGCAATATTCAGATTCTGGATTTCTATTATTATGAATTTTAGTATCTTGCACCTCCACCGGAACCAACTTTTCTTTCTTCATTTTTAATTCATTTCTTGTATTATTAGCTTTCTTGCATTGTATTATTTCAGGTAAAGAATGACTTTCTGTGTATTTGTGATTCACCCATGACTCTTGTTTCCAACTGTTGTAATTGAAGACAGCTCGATCCAACGAATTTTATGGTGTTTTTGAAGATGGTGTAGATGGTGTAGATGGTGAAGATGGTGAAGATGGTGAAGATGGTGAAGATGGTGGAGATGGAGGGTTAATGCGGTGTTTTTTTGGTGGAAAAGGTGGTGCTCATGAGTAATTGGTGGGGGCAGTGGTTTAGATTTTCGGCGTGGTGGAATTGTGTGGGTTGAACTTGTTTCATGCGCTGCACATGACAGGTTTTTATGTTGGTGGTTGTTTTTTGTGCATATTTTTGGGGGGGTTGGATGGAAGGGTTGGATGAGGGTAGGTTTGGAGGATTTGGAGCTTGAGGAAGAAGAGCGGCGCTGTTGTGAACCATCCGCGTTGTGTTTGTTGGGTGAGTATATTCCGACACATTCCTAGCGCTTCGGTCGGTTGCACTTTTGTTCTTGTCAACGGGTGTCCCTCTTCTGTACTTGTATCTGGCGGTTTTCTAATTTTGAAGCTTCATTTGCGTGACACAATTCACGTGTGCTTTCTGGGGATTGAATAACTGAATGAGTTGATTGACAATGTGGTCCTGTTCACGAAAGCTTTTTGAGTTTGAAAAAGAAGAATGCAGAGTGCAGATGATTGTCGCACCATGTGGCCGGATTTCGACTGACTTGGGAGAGCTTTCTGGAACGAGTTGCTATTTGAGAAGGCGACAGTTGAAAAGTTGGAAGTGAATTTGATTGAGATGTGTGGTTGAATAGGTTGACATGAGGGTGATGAGGGCAAAATTTTCTAGCGATGTTGGTGAACCAGTTCTATGTTGATTTGACACCAGGATTGATTGCAAAATCAAGGTAGAACTGACACGCGTTTTGCATCGAGAGCTACTTTGTAAACTACCAATTGGTTCATACTGCCCTTGTTTATATTCCGCAAATGTAAGCTCGGAGAAGGGACGAGTTGGTTTCGCCATCTTGACCTGCTTCTGGCGAAGTGGATGACAAGCGGTTCTGTAGTGCGAGCAACATGTCACGAGCTGTCTCGGCTGTGTCTGGAATTCCTTCCCCACTGGCGTTCTTAATAGGAGCGAATTCTTCGTTTCTATTGACCTCCAACAAGGCAACCTGTGCAATCACAATGTGGCAGCCAGTTACACAATGAACAGAAATGCAGTGTTGATGTTTTAGAAAGAATGATGGTGATCAAATGAGAGACAAATGGAAGCGTACAAGAATTCACCAAAAGACTTACCTTCTCAGGGTCACAATGCTTGAATGCATCAAAGATAAACTGCTCCAGCTTGATTCCATTAGGCTGATCTGGCACATGGGTTGCCCATTCACCGGATTCATCTTCCTTCATAAACGGTATCCTCTTCAATGCAGTATGGAAACCGAGTTCGAGCTTTGGGTTTGCTAGCTTCATCAGATAGTCCACAGAGAAAAGGTTTACACATATGTGAGCTGCCCGGTAAACTAGGTCATCTCCCTCTTTTGCAGTCCGTAGTGTGTCCGTCATTTCATTGTATTCCAAGACCCCATAATAGCTGGATGTCGACGATTCCCTGGTCATGTCCGTATCATCAGACTCCGAATCATCCTCGCTGCTTGTATCAAGATCTTCGTGCGTGGGATTCTCTTCAGAGTCCTTGTGCAAGCATACTACACCAACGGCCTCGTCAGGTGAATTTCTCTTGACCACTTTGACACCTACGTCCGCTTCTTTCTCATGGGCATACCCGAAGAACACAGGGTCTCCGACTCGTACAAGAGCGTTATCTACGGAGTACACCTGGAATACACATTCATTTTTTTATTAGGATGAAATTGGCGGTCTTACACAACGTATAATTAAGACAGTAGAGACTACATAGAACTGAGTTGACAAAAGAAGAAAGAATCAGGTGGTATACAGATAATTTTCATCTGTACATACTCACAGCAACACTTAATAAATCCGACATACCTGTACATATCGCACGCCTTCTTCAGACAGGCGATCAACGATATTTTGAGCATGTAGAGCAGAAAACAGGCCTCCATTTCCTGTCGGCGCTACAGCCAACTTCCACGGCGATTCTAAGAGGATATTATGCCCTTCCTCGAGATCTACACAAGGTAGACTGTCTTGCTTGACAAACCACACCTGCTAAGTCTCACTGGCTCAGTCCGTGTCATTGTAAGCAAATAGAATAGCCATGGCAGGGGTAAGTCATACACTCCACACGTACTATGATCCTACAATATCTGGGTACAGCTTCCTCCCCAGCTCTCCTAGGGTCCCACAAAGCTCTATTGAGAATTTCCAGTCGTGTACTAAGGCGTGTGGACACGCCTGAAAAAGTGTCATGTCTTGAATCGCTTAGAGCATGATAACGGCATTTTCAGGAGCTTTGTTGGCATGATCACAACGGAAATAATTGATTTGATTTCAACAAACAAGCATGGATAAGTGTACAATGCATGATGGCCTACGGATTTTAGAATCGCAAGATTTTTTTTACCTGAGACTCATCCAATCCGAAATACTCTTTCTCATCAAAAAAAGCACGGGTGGGAGCATCAGTGGCATCACTCGTCAAAACAATCCATGGTATTTGAGGGGCTGCTTCGGGGTAGACCTGCGTGACGAATAGCCAATGACCTGTAATGTCAGGTACTTATTACAAACCTCGAGAGGTCACTCTGTCCCAATGGACTCACAAACGTCTTAAACTACACTGTTAGCTTGATCGCAAAGCGTTCAAGAATTCCAAATCAGCACTTGAAGGTTCACAGAAAATTCTTGACAACAAATAAGTACGCATTCAAAATCTAGTATAACCAGCTGGAAACAGTCAAACCAAGGACCTCATATTCTATCAGGGAATTTAATCATGAGATGCCAAGAAGCAAAAATGTACATACTAGCCGTCTTTTAACTTACCTGCGAAGCAAGTTCTTGCACAAGCAGCAATCGCTCAGCTTGGATCTCAAAGAGAGACTTAGCTTCTGGAAGATTAAGCTCCAACATCCCTTTCACAGGAGGACCACCTGGCCCTAGTCTTGTAGCTTGACCCCCAGCAAGGACTACCACAGCTACCTCTCCATCTGCAACAAGCTGTAACCCCTTGAACCACCAGCGAGCTGTATCATTGTCGCTATTTGCAGGCCTTTTCTTGTACTTTTTGGTATTGGTCCAACTCTCAAAGTCCGCCCAGTTAGCTTGCGGTATTGTAGGAGGCGGTTGCAGCTCACCAGCAACTCTGTATATGACATCCCGGGTTTAATAAAAATATCCAAGCGGAGACAGACGGTATGACAAAGAAAAAATAGGTCGCCAATAGTAAAACGCCGATACGAACTAGAGCTCACAATAAGAAAAGACAAAACTCAAGGCAGAAAGGTCGGGCATGATTACTTACGAATCTGAGCTTAGTAGACCAAAAGCATGCTGTAGAGCTTGTTGAAGACGTCCAAAGTCAATGGTCATGAGTTGGTCCATAAGCGCCTGACGCTGAGTTTCGTCTCCAGTAGTTAGACCATCTAGTACATGCGCCTGTCCTAGTGCTGTCAGACGCTTCCTTATGGCGGAAAAGATTGCCTTCCTCTTGCGCTCCTGCAAGCAAATGCAACAGAACACATCTATTTCAGCTTATTGAATCCCAGTTAGCATTCAGCTTGAAATAACGACTAAGAGGAGTCTTGTTCTTTGGAAACGACTTCATACATTTTCGTACGAACAACTGGAGGCGAAAATATGAAAGAGGGACACCCCCAAAAATGACTAAAATGTATTGTAATGGTTGAGAAAAGATTCTTTGAATGATCGTACACAGCAATAGAAAAAGCAGCACGTTGAACAAGTGCTATACCTCCTTCCGCATTTCTTTCCGAGTGAGGCCTTCTGATGGCACATTAAGGTCCAGTAGACCCTCCGGCGGTCTAATCTCGACTCTCTTGGCTTCAATATCCACAACTGGTACGATGTCTTTAACGAAAGGTATCCAGATTAGAACGTCCTTGCCTCTTTTTGACGCTGTCAGCTGGACGCGTAAGAGGTCGCTTGCCCCACTGTTATGTATGTCCACTATCGTTCCAATCTTTTCTTTGGTCTCCTGCAAGTTATAAAAGTACATGAACAGACAACATACTCTTATTAAGAAACTTGATCCATATATGCCCCATGTGTAACAGAGTTAATCATGATGTGGCTACATGCAATCTATAACGAGAATGAAGAAGATTCAGTTTGGTGAAAGCACAATCTCACCTCAATGATTACGTCCATGCCTACAAGATCAGGAATGTAGTCTTCCTCTTCTCCTAGTGATGCTGGCCTGTCATCCGCTCTCACTAACATGGTAGCACCTTGGAGCTCACTTGCCTGAATCAACTCCATAATTATTACAATATACATCATAATAAATCCACTAATCACAGTTACGAAGGAGTTCGAAAATAAACAACCTCAAAATTTCCTTAAAAAATTGAGGAGTAGTGACATATTTTTCTGGGGACAGTTGAAATCTAGCCAAAACAAATGATTCACCTTCTCCGGCGTGTCGAATCCCTCAAGTGTAACAAGCCATGAAGACTGCTTCCCTATAATTTCCCGACCCTCTACAAGCTCCACTTGAGTAATGGAAGGCCTGCCCATTAAGATTCTCTTTATCCATCGAGTCCCTGGCTGCTCACCAACAACCAAACATAACAACACAACATATGTGAAGCACGCTGATATTGTTCCGAACTGCATTCGACTAGATGATCCCGAGAAGTGACTACTGCACTAAATCAGGACATTCAGCAAGACAGATACAATGAATCGAAACAAATTGAACCTGTTTAGCAAAATTCTACATTCCTCTATCTGAACTTGCGAGGTGGCCATATCTTAGAAAGCATTTGATAAAGCTTAATAAACTTGAAGCACAGCGAATTGGGCGACTTAAAGCATGCTTACTCTCAAAAGGCTTTGATGATGCAAAGCAAACTGGGTTTAATATAAAGCAGATCAGTTTCAGTTTTTAAAAATTAGAGCAACAGTGATGTCAGGCATAAAATATAGACACTAGAATTTGTATCAGTGGAATTATCCAAGATAGCAACCATACCGTCTCGAACCGTTCCTGTGGAAAATCTGTGAGAGACCGAACTCGCAATTCACCATAAATGCCATGCGTTTCTGCTATAGTGCCGATTTCCACAAAGTCTTCCACATTGATAGTGGGTTCTGCCGCTGTTGTCGTCCCTTCCGCAAACCAACAAAATGCCATTTTAAGGACACAAATTCAGAACTCAGAAAAACTAATGAACATGCGAATCGACTATTCAAATATTGTTTCCGAATTATAAATCCACTGGCCACGAAACACTAATCAAACCAGCCTTAAAAGTAGAAAATTCCACGAACTACCAGACTCATTTGCAAACATTCAAGTGGAAATTATCCACTCACCAGATGAAGCGCGCGATGCATGACAAACAACTGATTCCAGCCTTCCAGATACTCTCCTTCCGTGACCCTCACTCCTCGCAACATCGGCCATTTGCGAACTAACACACCCAACCGCTCCAACACTTTTCTGGGAGTCATCCAGCCGCTCGAAGACTCCATTCCTGAACCTCGACGCTTGTTGAAGCCCTACAGAATGCAGGAAAGAAACATGGGAGCCTCGCACCCGTTCAAGGCACGATTGCGATGGAATCAACTGCTTCAGCAGCAACGAGTAACATGGCGAAGCACCCAACGACGCAATTGAGCTTGTCATTCTATCCACCCTACAACAAAAGATCTCGCTTCCTACACCCACCTTAAACCCTAAACCTCACACGCAAAAAAATCCCCTCAAGAGCTTCTCACACGAAATTCCGATACCAACCACAGGAGCTAGACTAACCGCAACTCCAGCATCTGCAGGCCTTCCTCTCACACCTTACCTCCACACTCTCAACATGAAAAAAGACAAATCCAAACTCATTCCCACTTATCTCTTAAACCCCTGATCTCTAACAACCAAATCAGCAAATCACTAAGATACCAATTTCAAACCTTATCCCACAACTCTGTTGAATTTATCCTACTCCAGACCCTAGAAACGGAATACCTCAAAACCTCAAAACCTCAGTACATCAAACTCCGATTCTCCAAATATCCAATCAGTCAACAAAAAGGAATACCAAACCTCCCAGAATAAATTATGGCTCCACTAAACTAAGACTAAGTGGTATCCTGGACGCAATGACCACTAAACCATTCAGATACTAAGAAAGGAGAGACGGCGAACATGAGAATTTGGGTCTTCACACATTTCCTCAGTCATCAAGAGCGCTGTTGATGATTTGCGTTTCTGATAAGGTGTTCACGTGAAGTGGATATGCCAGAACGAAAACCCGGACTTGGGAAGTAAGTTAGGGCAACGATGAGGCGACGAGTGACGGAGTTCGTCAAACTCTGTCGCCGAAAAGAAGGATAACCCGGCATGGATATGGTGGCGACTGGGGAGGCACTTGTGATTGTCGCATCATTGGCCCCACCCAATCGGACAAGTGCGCACCTGCTCAAATTTCTCAACATCATGTTTCCCACGAGGCTCATCTCTGATAACTTAGTCCTGTGGGCTTCAGATCTGTAGCTTTGTGATCAGGGAGAATTGTTTGCAGAGAGTGTGAATTGTTTGCCTAGATGATGATGTTAGGTGATGTGAGGTGATGTGAGGTGATGTGAGGTGATGTGCTTCCCAGAGGAGAGAACTGCATGTGGATTGTCATCTGGGGTTTTTCTTTTGTGTTCGGAGATGGCACCGGAGGATGGTTTAGGATCATTGAGATTCACTGACTGGGCTATCTGCAGTGAAGAGTTTGAGCCGCCTTTGTGTCGTTATTGCCCAGATGTGAGTCTTTGGGGATTGTTCTCAAGGGTTGGTTAGAGATAGGGCATGTGTTTATCCGGCTTGAAATTTCGGTAATCCAGAGGTGGATCCATCTTTGCAAGGTGGTATTGTTTTCCGGATGCGGTAGGGTGTTGTGTTGTGTTGTGTTCAATGGGGGCAGCTTTGCAGGGAGCGCTTCGCATAACCCCATGGATTTTAACCATAATCTGTGCCAATGTGCTCCACTACCGATCGCTATGGACAGCCCGAGACGAGGACCGCAAGCGGGTGCTGGCGCAGCGGATAACCAGCCAGCAGAAAGCGAAGCACGACGCGACGTCGAAAGAGGGGTATGAATTCACACGCAAGCAAGCGGCTACCAGCAAGCATGAGCTTCTGACGTTCGACTTGATGCGGTCGCCTGTCATGCGCAAGGCGCGGTACAAGATCAAGCTCTTACGGTATGTGGCCACATCGCTGTACATCCTGATGTTTCATGGTTTCATCGCCGAGCTCAACGAGGTTTACCCTGTGAACATCTTCACTCTTGAGTGCCTCATCGTGGGGGTTCTCAGCGGGCTCATCACGGTTTACCTGAACGAGAATCAGGATGAGGCGATGAGGACGGTGTGGCGCCCTAGCTATGACTTCGACTCTGGGTTCCTGGGCGATACGTGGGATATGATTCGTCTGGTTGGGGCGTCGCTCGCCGTCCCGGTGGAGGAGGAGCTCTTCTACCATTCCTGGATGTACAGGTACATAGTCAAGTTGTCGCACTCGGGGGAGTACCACAGCTTTGCCGATGTTTCCTTTTCGGATTGGAGCTGGGTGGCGTGGATTGTGTCGAATGGAATCCGGGGCATATACAACGGGAAAGAATGGCAGAGCCACTTCATCAGCGGGCTGCTGTTTCAGTGGATGATTGGGCGCCGGGGATTGTTTCTCGATGGCCTGCTCGCGCATGCCATTGCGAATCTCACCATCGGGTGGTGGGTCCTGTCCACGAATCAACGCCAGTTTTGGTGACTCGAATTGTATCACGAGGATTCCAATTTGGGCTGCATCTGTTTGGGAGGATTTCAGTTGGATGGCAAGGTGCTTGGATTGTTTCTCGTCTGGATTTCGATCTAGCCGCAAGTATGTCAGCCATGGCAAGGGAGCACCGATGGCATTGTTGATAGGGCCTTCGTTTGAGGTAATTCATTTCCAGCGCCCTTTAATTTGTAACGACAGTTTCAGGAGCAGCGAAAGCAAAGCCTTCGAAGATGATTGAAACTTCTCTTCATCTATGTAACGTACTATATTAATATTAGACCAGGTTAGGCTACAATGGCATTTAGCAGATGATTCAGCTGCTTATTTGCATTGGCTGTGCACAGCCTTGTACGATAGGGAGAGTTGGACTTGGTAGGGCTGTCTATTGTTTCAGGGGTTGTACATTAAGAAGATGAAACTGAATGTTAGAAATCAGTGGAGTGCACATTATGTGTTGTGAGATTACTTGTGAAGGATAGATACAGGTTTTCACAGAAAGGAGCAGAGGTTGGTTTCCAAAGGTTGCTAATATCAGAATTTTGCTCCGTGGTTTGCTTCCTCGGAAGAAGTGCTCACCATCGCCTGTTTCGTACTCGAGGCGTAGAATTATGGTCGAGATAGTACTATCTGCTCAATCTGGTGTTGTGGTGGCGCTTATTATTCTGTGGCAAGGGAGCTCCTTGCGAAGTATGGAGATCACCTCTTACTTTTGCATTTAAGAAGGATTTCTGTATGTGATTTGAGTGTAGGTACCCTTGTTTCATTTTTCTTGGACCGGATTAAATCCAGTTATGAGAGCTGGCATCTTGTACAAGTATGTCAAACCTAAACCCCTAAAGGAAGTTGGCCTTTTGTGTACAGTGCAAAGCCCAAAACCAATGTGGTTGATATTGAGTTGCCTCCTTTGTGTTGTAATAGGATTCATTGCATCACTGATAGATGTGCAGATATACTTTTCTTGCTCTGGAATATGTCAAGCTGTGCTGAAAGTGCTTTATGAGATGTATGTTCACGCAATGGAGAACTGCGATCTGACCCAGAAACAAGTCTCAGTTAGAGAAGGAATTTTTCCTTTCCAAAATGGATTATAGCTTTACGTTTCACATGTTCTTGAGCCAGCAACCTGTGGGATGTCGATCCCTTTCGAAGTGCATGTCAAAATCATCTGAATCGGCTCCTTTTATTCCCCTCAAGATTTCTTGCCCTGTATCGGCTTGCTCACCAGCCTCTCCGCTATCTTCAGTTGTCCACTCGCTCTACTTCCAAATCCTAGCAGAAGCTCCCCTCTCGCAGCAATCTGCCATAGCTGAGCAAGAGCACGTTGGATATGTACATATCGATGATCGGGAGCACCCAGTCGAAGAACCTACAGGCGTGAGAAATGGCAGAGAGCTACTACCGTAGCACCTGCGTGATGCCGGATCAATCATCACTGACTGCCTCAAGAAACTTGTCGTAGATTTAAGTTACGTCGACCTTGATTTCGATAGCTGAGAACGTGGAATATCTCATGGAATATCTCGTGAGCTTGATTTGAGCTGGCGGTCCTTGTCACTGATCTTCACAGCATCTTCACTGACAGTGGACTAAGCTGAAGGCTGAAGCTTTTACCATTGTGGGCGCTGGGTACTTGAGCTTCATTTAGCAACCATATCCCATGCATCCTTCTATTCGTGTTCGTGGCGTATCATCATCAGCTCTCCTGGTTCATCCACTCAGAACCAACTTGTGTAAGGCTTCCTTCTTCACTCCAGCCGGCATGCAATGGTTAATCACTTCAGCTTACGTTTTCTCAAAATCAACACATGGTATTGGTTGCGCCTGAAGTTGCTCCTCGCTCTTCTGGTTCTACATGCAGTCTCGGATCCTTCGTTTCAAACCAAGTTCAGATTGGATTCAATTTAGGAGGCCGTAATCGACACTGTGTGAGTTAATTCTGAGTGCAAATCAAAGCTAACTTGCCTCGTCTATCGATTTGTCTGGTTGAAGTGTGTTGATCAGGTGATAATATTATCTTCCACAGGAGTTACGTTGTTTAGCAGAAATTGTAATGGCGCCAGCTATATCCACTACACCAGACGCAATCGGCGCCAGAAGCGAATCACTCAAGCAGGCACAGAAGGCCAAGTCCAACAACGCAGATCGTCTTTGGCAACTGCACCAGGATGGAGCTCCTTTCGTCATGCCTTTCAAGCGTGGCATTGACATGACCGCTCCCGACTTCGACCCGCATGCGTTTCTGGACCTTCTGGGGGAGGATTTTATGTACATCCAGCACGAAGTCCTCCGTGAGATTCTAGAGCTCCAGGGAGATGTGGAGTACTTGCGGCGGCAAGGCCTGAACGGACGCACCGACATTGAGAGCTTCAGGAAGTGCGTGCCTGTTGTGAGCTATGCCGACATCGAAGCTGATATTCTGAAGCTGGTGAACGGGGAGCAGCCTTCCATCTTCACCGTCGACCCCATCACTCACTTCCATTCCAGGTCACCCCTCCTTAATTCATGTCTGTATTATTCCTATTTACACGTAAATTATGTTGGTCACGACTCCTCTGTTTTCTACCAATATGACTCATCGGAACATCAATCGACTGAATTGTTTAGCGTTTTTCTAATGAATCTACCCTGCCGTTCGATGTATGCAGCTCAGGAACCACAGGTGGCAAACCAAAATATATACCATCGACAGCAAGAGCAGAAGAAGGATTTGATACTGTCACCCCACCCATTGTAGGTGCGCTATACCGCAGGTAAATTGAAATCCTCTCTCTTTGAAGATCTTCCCAAACACCAGTTCCAGACAGCAGTCGACAAATTGTAAGATATTAGTTCAATCAGGTAGATTTTACCATGTGCTCTTCGTGTGACAGCCTATTTCCGGTGAAGCAAGGCAAGGTACTGAACATTGCTTTTGCGGGGAAGCAAAAAATCACACCCTCAGGGCTCAAAGTTGGAGCATGGACCACAAATATATACAGAAATCCACGCTTTCTGGACCGAGATAAGGGCCCAGATGACGAGTTTTGCGTTCCTGACGAGGTGATTCTGTGTGACGACATCACCCAGGGCATATACTGTCATCTCCTTTGCGCACTATCTCGAGCACCCGAGATCGTTAGAGTGTTCAGTATATTTGCAGGTAAAGGATACCATCTGCAGCATCGTGACATTTATTTTCCTGCTTCATGCAAAATCATTTTCCGCGTGATTCTGAAAGATTAAACCCTCGACTCTAAACATTTGAAGTCATAGGTACTACATACCATAATAGTTCTCCAGTGATGCGTTGCTATTGCAGCTTCAATTGTGACCGCCGCTCGTGTTCTGCAAAACAAATGGCGAGAGATGGTAGAGGACATCAGAACGGGCACTTTGAACAACTTCGTCACGGAGCCTGAAATGAGAGCAGCGGTGGAGAAGTCGCTGAAGCCTAACCCAGACCTCGCAAGCATGATAGAGAGAGAATGCTCTCAGGAGGATTGGGAGGGCATTTTTCCCCGTCTGTTTCCAAACGCGCTCTATGTAAGTTGCATCCTCTCCGGAAGCATGCTGCAGTACGCTCCCACTTTGCAGCATTTATCAGGGCATCTTCCAACGATCTGCCCTGCTTACGCGGCATCCGAGTCTGGGCTCATTGGAATCAACTTCAACATGAAGTGTGCAGTCGAAGATATCGCCTACATGCTGTGGCCTGAAAAGAACTACTACGAGTTCATTTCCTTAGATGACAACAATGGGGAACAAAATGGCCATGGGGAGGGCGTGAAGATTTTGGAGGCTTGTGACCTTGAAGTGGGGAAAGAGTATGAGATTTTGATTACAAATTGCTCAGGTAATCCAACCTCTGCTCATGCAAATGCTCTCCGTTGGAATAGCTTCTATTGTGCCACCGGAGTATGTTTGAAGTGATGTGAAGATGTAGGTACTTCGACTCAGGATGTACATTGTTGAGTTCCTGGGCAGGTTTCTACCGGTACCGATTGGGAGACGTCATACGGGTGACGAGCTTCCACAAAACTGTGCCAGTGTTTGCGTTTGTCCGCCGCATCAGTGTGGTTCTCAGCGTGCATGCGGACAAGACCGATGAGAAGGAGCTTCAAGATGTGGTTAGCAAAGCCAAAGCGCTTCTCAAATCAGAATCATCAGCTATGGAGCTTTCTGATTACACCAGTACTACCGATGTGTCATCCTTGCCAGGCCGATACATCATCTTCTGGGAGATGGCGGACAGCAGGTATTATTTATTGCATTATTGAATCGATGCACATGTTGTGAGTTTATTTTTTAAACATCACTTTGTTTAACATTCCTTAATCGTTTCTTGGTGGCAGGAAGTTGGATCAAGATGTATTACAAAAGTGTGCAGACTTGCTTGATGCCAGCTTCAATTACATATATCAGTGGGGGCGTTCCCATGGTTTCATTGGACCGCTGGAGCTACGCATTGTGAGAGAGGGCACATTTGATAAGATCATGAATGCCGCTGTGAGGAGAGGAGCATCACCATCTCAATACAAGCCTCCCCGGTGTGTGAACCATCCACAAGGACTGGAAATCTTGAAGGAAGGGACGATCGGATCCTTTCACAGCAAAGTACAACTAGATGTAATAACTTACCAGTCGTGATTTTGTAAAGTGGGCGAGGATGTAAACTTTTGTAATCTGTTTGTAAGTTGAGTGCTGAAGTGTGACAGAATCAAAACGTGCACAGATTAGAGTTGGCACTGGCGTGAGCAGTTGAGCATGGACAGCAAGTTGTTTTTCCCATATCGAGGTCATGTTTAGATTTGGGTTTACAAATCAAATGAGTGGGATGGGGTTATACCTTCGGGTAATGGTCTGCGAACAGGCATTTGTAATTGTCCACTTTCGAAGACTTGAGGTCAATATCGTACCGGTGTGATCGATACTGAGGAATAATGTGGCCTGTGATTGATATGAAACAACTGATATCCGGAGAGGAGATCCAATCTAAGGTAGCAGCACCAGTAACTGTGTGAAAACTATGATATGAAACAACTGATATCCGGAGAGGAGATCCAATCTAAGGTAGCAGCACCAGTAACTGTGTGAAAACTAGCAGCACAAATCAGCAGGCCTCCTTGGTTTTTGGTGCACTTGCACATGGTTGCAAATGGTTTTGGTAGCCTCTGTTACTAGACTTTTGCTTTTAGACTTTCGAAAAACAGAAAATTCAATACAAGTACAAAAAAACTTAAGTTTTTTGGTCCATATTCTGTGTGACCTATTATGTATTTTTTCCGCTCTGCCATTAAGAAAGGCTTCGAAAGTGGTCACGAGACAACCCCACAAATGAGGAATGCTCTTCAAATTTTCAATTCAGATTGAATACCACTGAACTTATCAGAGTGTCAACAAAAATCTTTCAAAACATTTGAGAGCAGCTGTTCTCCATGCGTTAGTAGTTTTAGAGTGCTCAAGTTGTATCTCTGTTGAACAAATGATATGTAGTCTCCTTACGTGCGCTTTGAAAACGCAAAATCTGATGTACATCCTTCTGATCACTTCTTCTGCTGCAGCCTAATCGTCAACTCTCGCACTGCAGCTACAACCCGTGAAAACTCAAAGAAAACAGTTGATTGCTTCCCATCAAGTCCAACGCGAGTAACGTGATTACTCCCGGATAGATTATTGCAAGGAGTCCCACCAACTATTAAATCAAACCCGCCATAGACGTTCACAAGTTCTGAGATCTGAGCTCGCCCAAGATCTTTAATATTGTGGTAATTTTGGTTGAGCACCCCTGTTTGTTTACTGGCAGCCCACCAAGCTTCCAGGCAACGGCGTGTTCCGTCATCAATTTCAACACTCACAACAACTAGGAGTTTGATGCCCATCTTGTGTAGAGCAACCTCTGCACCTCCAATTCCAGAGAACAGCGACAGTACCTTAATGCCCCTTGGATAGAGTGGTTTCAAAACCGAAAAATGGAACGCTACAGTAAAGACCGAGAAGCTGTTGCCCAAGGCTTTGTATCTAGATCTATTGCTCAGGATGTTTCTCGAATGACCTGAATCAAAGCCCAACATAGCCTGCATCCATGATGCACAAGTTCAGAACATGAGATAAATGACAACGTCACAGCAATTTGGACATCCAAAACTCCATCGGTAGAAAGAAGTCAGGTAGCTTTCCAAAGAGCTCCCATCTAGTAAATAGGTTTATCTAGACGGCCATCACTTAATATTCATCACAAATCTAACATAAAATAAGAGATCTAGATTCACCTCGATCTCAATCTCGTCGATTGGTGTTGGGATATTTGGGGCAGTCCAAACCAAATTCCAGTGCCTGCACAAGTGAAGAATCTCTCGTTGTTGGTCAGGACTCGGATCAGCAGTTTGCAATGACGTCCCATCTCCAATCTGAAGTTTCTTGATCAAAAACTCGGACCCCATCCGAGTAGTTATACAGTTAAGCTTCGTTCGGGGGTCCCAGGTCGGCCAAAAATCTCTTGTATGTGGCAAGAGTTCCTGGATAGTCATAGGCGGATCGGCAAGGATCTTCCTCCTCCCTTCAATAGGCAAATTGTGGATGTATCCTCTTGGACGCCGGCAGGCAGAAAAGTGCAATGAATCGACAAACTCTGGCTCAATGTCAAAAAGATGCCTCCGAATTCTCTCCCACTCATCATTCGGCATGCTTGCAACATTCTCGAAGTAGAAGAACGGAGCGCCTTTGACATCCTCGTCCAAGTACCGAGGCTGCACAGGGAAACCAGGCAGCCCAAACCCAACCGATCCATGGTGTCTATCCAATGCCTTCGGCACTTCCTCTTTGATAATTTGGGGTCTACCTATCCTACCTACAGATGCATTTCTTCGCTGAGGTACAACGAGCTTGACCCTGGGCACGCGTGCAGATGGTTGTCTCTTGTTCAGCAGCGACTGATCGAAATATTGCCGCTTCACGCGAGGTCGACGTCTTAGAGTTGGCTCATCACATTCTTCTAGATCATCAAACTGTTCTTGCTTCAAGTTTCGTCGACGGTTGCGAGACGGCTCATCAGATTCTTCTAGCTCATCAAGTTGTTCTAGCTTCACATTAGTTGGACGGTGAAGGGGCGGATAATCCAACTGCTCTCGCTTCAGAGTAGATGTACGGCTAAGAGGATTGACGGCCTTCCTTCGAGCCACACCCCCGTAGCCAACTTGCTTCCGCTTACCCATATTGCTTGTACGTCCATCCTCCTCCATGTGTGGTGGACGGCTAAGTCGATTGATTGTTTTCCTTCGAGCGACACCCCCATACCCAAGCTTTCGCTTACCCTTACTACTTGCATCTTCCACTACGTGTTGTCGGAGCCAGGACCAATCGGTGTCTTCTTGTGGATCTCCACCTTCGTCCTCTTTCGCGTCGTCTTCCGACTACATTACACATCGCTTTGAGGTTTTAGAAAAGCTTCGAGTTCAGTGACTGCAGGAAAGAGAGCTTGTTGTTCAATCCAGATCTAATACAAGTCCAGTTAGATTAAATATTGTTCTTGAAAGCCTTGAGAGTCGTTTGTAACGCGTCATGTAAATTAATCTCCTGGTGATTTGACATAACTTACAAATCTTTTGCAGGAAGTGATTAATCTCTCACATTTAAACATCTAAGTCGACAGCATGACGGAGGAGGCATCCGCAACCTTTACATCAGGATATATCCGTGGAGTCTTGTAAACAGAATAAGAGAGCGAAGATGATGGATTTATGTCCAGGTTATGCATTCAAGATTAACGTCCACAACCGTCTTGCTAAAGGTGCTACATTGAAGTGACAAAATGTTCTGAAATTAACCTCATCTAGTTCTCCACGATGAGCCGTTAGGAAATCCACAAGATCAGCTAGTTGGTCTTGTCCTGCGTCCCACATAGGCGTCTCTGCATCACACAACCGTCAGGCAGTATTGCACAAAGTGAGGATGAATACAATATGCTCAACCCTTAGATTACATGTATCTGAATACTTGACTACTAGGGCAGCATCTGAGTCATCATCACAAACCCATTCGTTTAAACATGAGAGAACAAAGATATTTTTCAATCAAAACGATAAAGTATACATAAATAAATGTTCCCAAAGTGACACCCACCACAGATAGCCATAGCACGTCCAACAGCCTTGGCTGGGAACCCACATTCTGCCACCAGTTTCTCCACTGTGTTCACTTGTTTCCTACGACTTGGCTGGTGATTGGTTGGGTAACCACATTCGTTCACAACTTTCTTCGCAGTGCTTGATCGCTTCTCAAAACTTGCCTACCGTCACTCAATTACTATCAGTGTCTTATCAAGACATCGGAAACAAATATTCTGTACACTGGATTCCACATCATATAGTGCAATTACAATTACAAGAGATACATACTCTAAATCATTAAACCGGGAGTCCGGGTATATAAAGCGGGGACAGACTCTGCACCATTTGGAACCCTAATCCTGTGAGGTCTCTCCACCTAATCCCAGCCTTTTACTCGGCATTGATGCGGAGACTAATGGTTTAATAGCTCACACAAAACATTTTAAGATGCATTATCAAGCTAACGGACAAGAACGATCCGTGTCACATACTCCACTCAGGTTTAATGAAGATCATACCGACGTTGAAGCTTTTTGATTCTCTTGAGCAGTCAGGTACAATAAGTACTCTAGTAGCATGTCATACTCAACACCTTCTCCTGTCAAAGAAAACTTGTATCAAAGAAACGATTGTATCACCTTGCATAAAATAAAAAAACTCTGAATCACCTCCAAAAAAAACTATAGCCACTCCTTGTGTAGCTTCAGAATAAGATAATTTAAGGCATCTACTAATACCAACCTGTGATCAAAAAAAAGTTTTTCAATTTTGAACGAGTGGCAAAAACATATCACCACTGCAACAGAAGCAAGAAGTTACACAACTTTGGAAAACGAAGAAACAACCTAATTCTTGAATGGCACTCTCAATCAATTCTGCTGGAAACCCATGGTTACGCATAAGAAGGCGATGGTCCTCTCCAGCTGGAAGTTCCCTCTTGACTAGTGTAACCGGAAAATCAGATCTCCTCTCCTCAGCCCAATCAATTGGTGATCGGGACGTAGGCAGAATTGCTTCCTCTTCGTCGTTGTTAAAATCACTATCTGAATAGTTAGACTCGTCACTTTCCTGTTAACATAGCCCAATGCCCTGAGATGATTTAAAGTTGAACAAGATCAAGAGCATCTGGGCTCAGAGAATTTTCATTCAACAATAGTACATCGTGTAGTTAGACCGGTGACTTGTTCATAATCATCGCTTGAGAACCCGATTCAAGACATCCAGCTAAAATTGAAATTGCGACCATGATAATATACATGGATGCGTCATCATCAGCAGAAAACAGAAATTAACTCACCCAAAGATCCACAACTCCATTTTCTCTCATCGAATTTGCAATTTGCTGACGAACTGTTAAAGAACCGGATATATTCTCTTCGGTGCCTTTCGTTGCTTTTTTCACGAACTTAAATTCACTTTGATCAGCCTGCTTCTTGCAGCTAGCCCCTCGAACATCATTATTTTCGCGCCAATCAAGTAGAAATTGCAATATCTTTGAGTCATCAGCTTGTGCTCCTGAAACACCAACACATTCAAGCGTCAGAACAGTTCTTGTCACAGATCTCAACAAATTTTGAGCTTGAATTCCATGTGAATTCTACAAGGTTTGGTGCTGGAAATCAGTGTTATATCTTGCATGACATCCTGCACTAATCGACAAGCATTTCAGAAGTTCCAAGGAAATAATTAGAAAAGCATTTTAAAAACATTAGAATGTGAAAGTGCTCAGCAGCCAGTCTGGACCTTTATCTACCAGAGGTTGCCACTTCCAGGAACTCTGCAAATTATTTTCTGAAGAACTGGGTTTCAATTCTTGGCATAATCGCCTGTCTCAAAGATACCTGGTTGTCTAAACCATGAGCAAATATCGTGATAGTATTTCCAAGTGACTCACCATGTACATGAATAGCTCGTTGGATTAGAGCGGATGGAAACCCCATATCCCGAAATACGTTTTCTCTGTGACGATCCTGGAAAAGAGAGAAGCTCAGCGTCATGTTCTGAATAAATCCAAGATTTAAGCACAACTTGATTCCGGAGTCTCGACTGAACAAAAAAGTATACCTAATGGACTGCAAATTATCACTGATAGCAAAAGTGCAGTTCGATTCGTTCAAGATGTACCTGTGAAGATTTTGAAGCTCCACTGAGTTCTTTCTCCTTGACAGCATAATCCACACAACCACCATTTTTCAAGCTGACCCTCCTGGACGAAGCATCGCTACCTTTAAAAGGTGTCTCTGGCGGAGTCGCTTGCGAATAGCTCCCGCCTGTTCTAGGGTTTTCTGCTTGATAAGTTGCTAGATTCTTCGTTTGGAATAATGTGCATGTGGGATCCTGCCATTCACTCTTCTTTTGAAATAGGCTACAGATTGGGTCTTGCCACTCACTCCCATGGAGGTGTTCCCCACTTGCATCACGATCCATCTGTGGTTCTGCAGATGTAGCTTCTAATTTTACAGGACGTAGTGCCGCATTATGGTCCTGCAATTGGTACCCATTGATCTCTGAGTCAGATGATTGAGTCGTCAGTCCTCCCAATCTTTTGGCTGCCTCCAAGCAGCGCTTGACATCCTGCAACACACCCATCATGTAACCTCAAAACACAGGCGGATGTACTTGTCTAATAGCGCTGCATTATTATAACCTCCGATCGACCTGAACCGAATTATCAAACGAAAATAAGGCGAAATACGACTCTTATCACGG
This sequence comes from Ceratodon purpureus, assembly GCA_014871385.1. Classification (NCBI taxonomy): domain Eukaryota; kingdom Viridiplantae; phylum Streptophyta; class Bryopsida; order Pseudoditrichales; family Ditrichaceae; genus Ceratodon; species Ceratodon purpureus. The sequence goes on along the minus strand of CM026428.1, from coordinate 13,843,476 downwards.
TGGAGCAGAAATAGTGAAACAAACGATACCCAATTCGATGCACAGGAAACGGCTATGGCAGATAATGCAGGTAAAGGCAGAGGAAGTACATGAGCCAGTAGCGGAGAATTTCATAGGAACTCAACAGAGTTTGAAACATGCAATGAAACAAGCTGCATGCTGCTTTTAAACAAGAAGACTGCCAGTAGAACATCACAAGCTTAGCAAGTATCCAAATTTTCAAAATCAATGGAGGAGCAGACAAGAACCTCGACACGCAACGATTGTGCACTCCATTTCGGTGGAGACCACGACATGGAACGCCGTCCTTTCTCCATAACAGTGTACTCAAGCGTCTGATCACTTCATCTTCATTGAGTAAATTCTACCAGAAATCTGTTGTACCGACGCTGTCCAACAATGCTCATCAAACTCGGAGAGTGTTCAAGTGAGCTACTCGGTCAGAACTGTGTAGCCTCTTGCACTTCATTGCTATTTACAGGAATCAAAAACGACGGGTTTCCTTCCAGTGAAACAGCATCACAGTTCTGAGGATGACTGATGAATTATCACAAACAGCAATGCAGCCAATTGATCAAAGGGAGAACACCTATCCACACAAAAGGGCAACAATGCAGCCAGCTTTAAGCAGTACTCTGATTGAAGAACAAGTCTACATAACTCCCACCTAAGTTATGTTAACCACTTCAGCTGGGCTTCTTCGCAGAACAGATCTAAGTTATGAGCAGTACTCTGTTTTAAGAAGATTAGCATGAATCAAGAGTCTAGTCCTAATTGGTAGTGATTTTCCCACTGGCAACCTCACCTCAAAATCACTAAAAGCATCACAGTCATGTGGCAATGTCGCTCCACGATGCTAGAAAGTGATGGAATGGTGGACAAGGCAAATCTGGGTGAGTGTAGGGAGATCAGCAAGGTGGGAAGTGGAAGTGACGGGCATGCACATTGCAGTGGGATTGATCGGAGAGAGTGGAGGTGGAGGTGGAGATGCAGGTGATGGAGCTGTCTGGAGGACATGAGAGGTTGAAGGAGACGACGGCTGTGACGGCTGCGCTCTGGATGTGGATGCAGCTCGGTTCTGTTGCAAGCATCAGTCATGGATGACATTCATGGATGACAGAAGAATCACATCCCACTGCAAGGAGATGCGTCGTTTTTCATTCAAAAAAGCAGTGAAACCGCGTCATTACAAGAGAAAGGAGTTGAATTGGTAAAAAAAAAACGACTTTGAGTGCATAATGTTCACTCCACAGAATATCAAAGTTTTCTCACCGTATTGGGCAATGTACTAAAAAAAATCTTCTTTCCTTCATAAAAGTTTTTAAAAGTATTATTTCAGGTTTTTTCTTTTTTTAAGTGAAAAGATGAACATCAATCTTTACTTTGACCATTTGAATTGGGACTTTATTAAATAATGGAATTTTTAGGAAAGAAATAAGATTTAGAATTCTTGTGTATTCAACTTAATAAAAATATTGTTTTCAACATGCTACATTTGACTTTTGAGAGTAATTTTTTTAATACAATTAGCTAACTTGAGATGCATCAAAACCTCTACAATCTATAATGCAAAAAACCTAAGAAAAAAAATTAGAGTGTGTCAACCTAGTCAAAAATCTTGTCAAAATATTTTGTTTTCAAATTTCAATTGCTATAATCTTCTAATCTCTACAGTTGATTATATTGAAATTTTTTGAGCTCTCTATTTCAATAATCCAATTGAAGATGTTACGGTTAGAATCAGATAAATATGATTTTTTAGTCATTCATGCTTTTTACATTGGAAATTGCAGTTTTGAAGCGTGTTCTTTGGTGAAACATAGTTAAGGAACTTTAGGGGTTAAAGTTGAAACTAACTATGTACATGTATATTTCAAATTTTGAATCCACACCACAAATAACTGTAGATACATGATACATAATATGAGTGTTTAAAGTTGGTCCACTAACCATTGCTTTCCAATTGTTTTTATTGCCATTTGTGTAAATATGGACAAGTGCATCTTAACAACTCCAACTCCAAAATGATGAATTAATTGTGCTAGACCTTTAGATCTATGCCCAAATTCAAGGAGACAATGCGTCCAAGGATTAGGGCTGGAAGCATTCTTCATTTGCTGAAATAAAGATACAAAACAAAGTAAAGAAATGCTTAACTTAATCCCTAAAAGGTTGAGAGAACTAAACGAGTCCTTTGCAAATCTTGGATAGGTTCGTATAATTGCAAATTTTTTATTCATTTTCAAATTTTTGGTAAAGGTAGATATTTTTAAGACCTTTTAGAAGAAAAAATTTCCATTGAATTCTAATAAGTATTGAAAGAATTATGAAGTTTTTAGAATTTGGTTCAAATTAGGATAGTAGGAGCTGGGCTAAAAAATTTAATTAATATAAATTTTTTTCCAAAAATATGGATCAAATTGTTTATCTTTTTATAAATGTAAATTGCTTTGATTCATTGCATTTTGATAAGGCAAACAAATGATACAGAAATCCATGCTTTGTGGGCACTTGCCAAAAATTTTAACAATTAAAAATTTGAAGTTTCAACTAGAACTAATTTTCAACAATTATTCTAAAAAAAGGATGAAAAAGGTTATAAATTTTTTGATTTCTATAAAATTCTCACCATTGGTATTAACTAAATTAATTATAAGATCCTACGGTTGAATTAATTGAAAAAATGTCACAAGGTCAAAGAAAAATTAGCTTGCTTTACCAAGAGGTATTAAATGATAGTTTTGAGGGAAAAATAGTCTTTCTTTTTTAGGGACAAAAGTTATTAATATGAATTATTTTGATAAGTTTATGATCATTGACCACAATCAGCAATAAAGTCAATTAAAATTTATTATTATGATATATAAAGTCATTTTGCAAGCTAATGTTGAAAGACGTAACAAAGCTCTATAGTTTCTAGAAGGTCTAGCAATAGAGCATTCTGTAAATATTTCCATGAAAAGACTGTTATTGAAAAAAACATTGAAGATTGTATTTGAAAACTACAACAATTGGTTGTACATTATGCCAAAAAAACATCTTTTACATTTTATGAAAAGATAATTCATACATTTTCATTTGCAAGAGCATCCTTTGTCAAGTCTTTCTCAACCCCCTTCTCAACTTCCCGCAAACATTAGACGCTATTGTCTTGGTGAGACCCTGATATTAGAGCCTAGAAGTCTATGAGGATGTGAAAATTAGCATGGAAGGATAAGTGAGATGGAAAAAGCTTGGGCTCTTTCACTATCGCAACTTTGTGTTTCAATATGGTCTTCCTGATTTTTTCAACAAAATCACGTCTCTAGGAAAGAAAATGTATATGCATGAAATAGAGAAGAGCCTTTGGATTACCATCCATTTGCAACTATAACAACTAATCTACATACCACGATTCAATTCTTGTATTTAAAGTTATGTTCCCAATTGACATTTCACTAAGACTCTAAATGTTGTTTTGAGCCCAAAATAACATACATAGTCTGTGAGGTTTTAAACCTATACGCGTTGGTGCACCTAAAATTGGCTTCATCCGATAAGTCCAGCTAGACTTATCAGTAAATCCATTCTTAATTCTGACTAATTGCAGCTTTTACAAAAAGATTGCCTGTTGCAAAACTTAGCTTCAACAACGAGCAAGCAATGCAAGAGCAAGATGTTTGATTGCAACCTCATGTCATTCTATTTAGAATTTATAAACTTTAGGAAAACTGGAAAGCTCCAATTAGTGTTTTGTGCCCAAAACAACATAAAAATGCCCCAACAATGACTAATTTTTTTAATATTATCATTGTATAAGAGCCATTATATACATTTTGGGCCCGGATTCTTTGGAAGAAGAAGAACTTCGGCCCCGAAGGGGCTGACGTGATTATAGTGTTTGTTCATTCTATTCACTAATTCGATGGCCACTAAATAAGGAATAATGAATCTAGAGTTACTTCCCCCTTTCAAAGGTAAACACTTTTCTATACCAAGGTCTCAAGACCCCCCACCACAGTTGGGTTGACTACGGTAGTAGGCACCACGATGACATTTCCAAATTCTGTACTAGACACATTGCCCGGTCTTGTCTTGAAAATGACATAATTGACAAATATCTACTTTCTTTGAAGATTTAAGTATTAAAGTGAGGGTCTTTGAAACCAATTGCATGAGATTTGGTGACCCCTTCGAGGTGTGTTAGGCCCAATACAATTTCTTGTGGCACCAAAATTCCATCAGAATTAGCAAACACTAGCACTAAAATCAATGCCAAAACCAAAATTTTGAAAAACATCAAGTATTCTGGCAAGTAAAAAAGCATACTCCGGGAACCATAAGTATAATTCTTTCCAAAGTATAATGCAAGAAAAATCATATTACCATGAAGCTCTTGCAATTCCCTAAGCCTAAAAAATAAATAAAAATTCATTTTCAAAGTTAACATAATAGAAACCTACCCTAATATTTAAAAACTCATTCTAGGACCATGGCCGATTAGGGGTTAAGGCAATTTCTTACTCCACAACACCGGCCCTTATACATCTTGTTTTATTTCTATTTTCTGTGAATTTTCAAATATAGAACTCACAGTTCTGGAACTGTGGGCATGGATTTTGAGGCTGGAAGACTATAATCGTACCTTTTACAATATATTTTCAACCGAAGAATTTAAAGTCTGCACGAGTCATGACTTGGATAGGGAGGACAACAGGGTCCTTCTAAAGGCTCGTAACTGTTCATGGCACAGATAAACCAGTTGGAGTTGGGACTGAAATTGGCGGCGAGACCAAGGCCCCATGTAGGAGTCAGTAGGACAGGTAGAGTTACTGTACCATATTTGATGGAAAAGGATGATCTCAGATGCCGGCGCACATTGGTATGGGTTGGGCTCTGGACTGATCATTCTTTTACACCTGACTGGCTACAGTATTCAGAAATGCAGTAGACCCAGTAGTTCAACGAACAGTAATACAAATTCACACCGCACTCTAGCCTGGAAGTTAGATGTTACAATCATGACAAAAGGTCATTGAATAAATTTTTCTCTCTTGACACAACACTTCTTCTATCTCTACCAGGCTGCAGGTTATTCAGTGACAAACTCATCACATTGAGAGTGGCCCACAATGATCATCCTTCATGCTCACAACATACATTTGTAGTAAGGACCTGAATAATATTACTGAGATTCAATATGGATTTGGAAGCATGCATTTGTTACGGACACGGCATCCTGGTTCAATGTCCTGTTTTACAGGAAGTTTTATCTTCATTGGGTCAAGAAGTGCATCTGTAATGTTCATCACCTTTTCATAGTGTCCATGGAGATCTGAGTGGAGACAATGCGCCACTCCCAAGAGAATCTGCCCGATCATGGCGCTGTTCAAGTCTATAATTATAATCATTTGAAGGTTGGTTTGCTAGGCCCCACACTCAGAAAAGTCCTCACTGAGCCAATCCTCTTACAACTGCCGTTTTCCTCCATTATAGGTAATTAAATCCTGGCTCCTCTGGTGGCCACCTGACGGTTCACTGTTTCATTTCGGTTTATTATAAGCTCTAGTCACCTGCCTCTGTTCCAATCTTGAACGTGAAACAAATCAGAAACAGCCACATTCAAAGAAAGCCTTGATTCACTCTCGTGGTAAAATAATCAGCCCACAATTTCATTTTTGTCCAGCGTTTACAACGTGCAAATGAACATTGAAGGTGCAGGCGTTTTCAGTGGTGCAGCTGCTTGATGCATGAAATGTTCTGCTTGAAAAATGCAAAAGACTTGGTGGTAGGCATCTTGGCTAACATGTGAAATGGCATGGACAATGGTTCCTTCATCATCAGCATTCAGTTAAATAAACTAACTAGAGAAGGCAAAGTACACCGTACCTCAGACATCCAAATTTGCGCTTGCAGATACCATTGAACTAAGTTAGTGAAAGTTAAAAAGAGCTAACATTTGAACAGGCAGAATTGCAGGACAGTTCTAGTACAATATTTCTGACAAAAATATTTTGGTATCAACTGGATGATGCTCGGACATTGAATGTTTACTGTTCACTGGGAACCAGCTCCATCATGTGATCTATGAGAAAGTCACATTTGAATTATGTCAAGAACATTTAGAATTTTTTGGTTGAAAACTGTCCTGGCAGTCTTGAGGCTTGGATTTTTGTCTACCCAGGGAGACATCAGTTGCTCAACAAAACTCTTGTGGCAAGAGTCCTCTAAAAAACGTTGCACAATTTAACTCCACATGGTTCAGTGAATAATATGGTACAGGTATGCAGTGACTATGCTCTTCTGGGCGAAAGTCCGGGTTTAGACCAGAAGAGGAATGATTGAATACATCTCAATGGCAGGGTGAAGAATAACAAAACACCCTGGCAGCTACATAATCACCAGAGTGGCATACAGAAGACTCTGCTTCATGTGTTGATAGGGGTTTGAGGAACTGTAAATAAACCCAGTAACTGTGAGAAGCCTAACTGGTTTCAAGATTAGACTCCTGTCGAAAACACATTCTGTCTGAACTTCTACATCGAAATGCTAGCTAAGCAAAGAATGATCGATGTCAAAAGAGTTCTTGGATTCTACAAAAACACTACCTCCTGCATTCTGTTAGCAAGACCGTAACGGGTGCTCCGATTGCAGAAGAGAAGACCAAGTGTATATTGTCAGTGTTTTTTCACAAGACAACGAATCAAAACAAAAATAAAATATAAAAAATAATCTACTAAACATCATCCCAGGGATATTCCTCCCACCGCCAGGAAGTACTCCTGTGAGATGAGCCATACGTTGAGCCCGTGGGCCGACCCCTTCGAGCATAAACATCTGGCTGGGCTGCATCTGGTCCCGGGTGCCACCTCTGATACTGATAGTTGAACCCCTCCCACCGTTCGCGTTGTCGACTTGCTCGTGACTGGCTGCCTGGCTCGCCGGCAGAACTAGAGCTACCCCATCCTCCCTTCGATTGACCAAAATCATTTGGCCGCGTATGCTTTCGGTCACCGTAAACGTTCTTCGTAAGATCACTTGACCTTGTCCTGAGCTTCCTCAACTCCTCTTCAGAGTCATATCGTGATCGTTTAGCTGGGTCAGAGAGGACTGCGTAAGCTTCTCCAATGAGCTTGAACAGCTGCTCTGAATCCTTACGAACTTCGTCAAGTAACCTCTCCCCTTCTTTCTTAACAGTCTCATCCATAGCATCCTTCAAAGGGTCCTCTCCAGTATCGCCGCTTCGCATCAGGAACTGCCCAGCCTTATCGGGATGATGTCGTAATGCAGCTTTCCTGTATGCTTTCTTGATCTCACTAGCTGAACAACCTAATTCTAATCCCAAAATGCTGTAGTGATCAAGTGGAAAACCCTTCTTCATCTCTTCTTCTGCTTTCATGAGCCTCTCTTTGGCTTGTTGTAACTCCTCCATACTAGAAGTTGCAGGTCCAGCTGAACCATCTACCCTCGGGGACCTCGCTCCCTGCACCTGAGGTTGCTGCCTTTCGTATATTGCTATCAGCCTCCCTAAGTCAACAGAGGACTGCCCAAAATCCCTTACTTTTTCATGCAAAGCTGCCCTGCGTGATATGGCCTTAGCATACCGCGGATCCAGGGCAATGGCTCGACTACAATCCGCAATGGCATCTGCGATGTGACCTAGGGCCTGAGACGCAGCTGCCCGATTACAGAGACACACGGCACAGAATGGGCGTGACTCGCCATTTCGTGCCAGGGCAGCAGTATAATGCTCCAAAGCTTCACTGTATTTTCCTGCTTGAAAAGCTTTGTTACCCTCTGACTTATGGCGCAGGAGGTCTTTAATAACTGCCATAGAAGGTAAGGCCATCTCGGCGGACAATGCCCCAGGCGAGTCAGCGTCTGGAGGAAACATAGAAGAAGGAACTTCTTGTAGTTGTTGTAACTGCTCCAACGCCTCCTCCAGTTTCCCAAGATGAAAGTTGGCCTTCGCAGTCATCCTTCGCCTCCAACTTGGAGGAGAGTTCTCTGATTTGTTAGAGGTACCTTCCAAAGCGGCGAAGTTCCGCTCAGCCAATGCTAAACTCTGGTCACATACTAGAACTGCTTCAGTATATCTTTGCAGAGAGATAAGTGTATAGGCCTTCAGCTCGAGTAGCAACTCAGACTGGGGACTAGCGAGAAGGGCCTCATTAAGGAGCCGCAACGCTGTTACCGAATCCGCTGATGAGTTGTTGTGGACAAGTTTTTTTGCCTAATTACAAAGCAAATTGTTAGTACACTCACATATCGACTACGAATAGAAATATTCTACTAAGTAGGTGAGAAAAGGATTCTAAGGAGGAGAACTAACAAAACCACTAACCAAAGCGGCGAAGGAGAAGAATCATTAGAAGGAACAACACGAAACAAATTCTCAATACCATGCTATAGTTACCAAGAAGTGAATGTAATTTGAAACGTGGTGTTATCTGACCATCTTGAACAAAGTGCTTCGTCAACAAAGCCTATATTAACACATCCCATGCACTACTTGGTCCTTGAAGCATTCAATATCCCAAATGAAAGGACTTTTCAATTAAAATTGAAATTAATAAATGCAAAAATGCTGACTCTTTTACCTGAGTAATATACTCCGCTACTAGTTGCGCTTTCTTCAGTCCATCTGATGCATCTGATAAAACCTTCGAATCTAGCTTACTAGCTTCTTGTGCTTGCCTCAGGCACTCTTTATAAGCTGCTGCAGCCAGCTCAATCTCCCCAAGCGCGAGGTGACAACCAGCTGCTCGCAAGTGAACACGGACAAACGAGGGATCCACTGCCATTGCATGCCTGCAATCAGCAAGAGCCTCCCTCATGCGTCCCACAACCATTCTGGTCGCAGCCCTGTTACTATAACAAAGCATTGAGGCCCGTATGCAACTCTGTGAAGTTTCATGCGGCGAAACACTCCCAGCACCAAGAGAGTAGAACTCTTCTGCCTTAACAAAATCTCCCTTTGCGTAGGCTTGGTTACCCCTTAGCCGCCACCTTTCACAGACCTGTTCAGCAGCAGCAGCAGCACCAACTCCTGGAGCATTCACCCCCTCCCCATAGCCTGGTCCTCCAAGACCTGATCCCCCGAGACCTGCAAGAGGGGCAGCACTAGACCAGGTACCAGACTTCATGGTAGACAGCGGCCTAGAGCCGGTTTTGTTTGGTTGTAAAACTGGTATAGGAGCTTTGTCGGCCTTAACACTCCTCTGAACTTTACGTGTCCGTCGGCGTAGATTGGACGTGGACATTCCTGTTGGACTGGCTGAGAATGTGAAGGTTGGTCCCTTGGCTTCCCCTTCACCCCTGTTTTGAGAATCATCAGTGTAAGTTGAACTCTCTGGGCCACTGCTAGTTTCAGGTCCGTCTTCATTCCTATCAGCACCAAAATTCGCCTCGTCAAAGAATTTTACATCCCTGTCATTCATAAGACCGCCTTGTCCAGCTGATTCATTCTGTTGATCCGCTCTCTCCGCTGTCTGAGTATCAGTAACAGGTGTCCTCTTCCAACCTTGACCATAATTTGCAGAACTCGAAGCCTCTTCCGTGCTCTTCTTCCCTCCCGACCAGGAATCCTGATCTTTCACACTAGAAAAAGGGGCAGAATTTGACGTATCCTTCGATCGGTTTAAACCCACGCCAAAGTTCAACTCAGAAACTGCTGCCCTGAGTTTAATAATCGAGGCCTCAAGGTCATTCATTGAGTTTACCTCAGAAGCTCCACCACTTTCCTCGTCACTATCTCCTTCATCATAATCTGGAACCAGCGACTTCTTAAAACCAGTATAACCTGCCTGAGAGCTAGTGGACGCCTCATTGGTGCTTTGAGGCGAAATATCCATTGACGTGCCATCTCTACTGGGGCTTGGAGTTGCTGCCTCTGATCTTCCACTTGAGTTTGTCGATGCACCTTTCTTCCCTCTCGAATTCAATTTCTGACCTGGCCTTAAAGGCCGATGCTGAAGCTTATCCTTCTTCGCCTTGGAGACCGGTGCCTTGACCTCTCCCTCTGAACTGAACTTGAATGCCGGTGCCGGTGCCGGTGCGGGTGCGGGTGCGGGTGCTGGTGCTGGTGCCGGTGCCGATGGCGCTGCTGTACGCTGATTCTCTGTGCTTTGAGAAAAATTGCCTGCGCGAGCTGGAGTACTTGCCGCTCCAAAAACAAACGGAACGCCGCTTGCTGTCCTATCTCCCGGCACACTTGTACTTTGAGCACCAAACACAAATGTACTTTTCCCTGAAGGAGCAGTTTTACCTTCGTTGTTAACAGTAAGCTTTTCCATTTTCAGTGGAAGGCTGTCTCCCTTGTCAATATCCAGGTTCTTCAGTGATATTCCAACCTCACTTTCAGCAGTAAAAGCAGTAGATTTTGCTATCTTCTCTCCATCTTTATTGAGGTCTAGCGTTTTCAATTTTGGAAGCAAAGTAGCACCTTTATCAATGCCTTTATCAATTTCCAACTGGTTCAGTTTCCGAGAAATATCTATGGAAATACCTTGATCGGTCTCAGCGAACCTGTTTCTTTGAGTCGTAGGTTTCGACACTCCTCCGCCTACACCTTGTGCAGAATTAGCAGCCAACAATTCCTCAAAAGGAATATCTGCTTGCCCCATTGACTTGAAGAAGCTAGAGTTTGATGATCCCACCAATGAAGGTTCTGTTGAACTACTCGTTTGAGCTGAATTAGCAGCCAACAATTCCTCAAAAGGAATATCTGCTTGCCCCATTGACTTGAAGAAGCTAGAGTTTGATGATCCCACCAATGAAGGTTCTGTTGAACTACTCGTTTGAGCTGAAGGTCTAGATGGTGTTGAAAATAACCTCTCACTAAAGACATTTGATGGTACAGTGGGCTGAGATGGACCTGAGAAAGAGGCTTCCTTCGACGCATTGGTTTGAGAAGCAGGCCTTGATGACCCTGTGGCTGAGCTGTCAAAGGCTACACTCGGCTGGAATCCAGGTCTAGATACACCCGAAAACAAGCCATCCGATGACTGAGATGCCAGCCTAGAGGACCCTGAAAATACTTGTTCGCGGCTAGGAGGAACATTTGCTTGATTTCCAGGCTTTAAGGGTCCTGTATCGGATGCACCGGCCGTGAATACGAAAGGGGCCGATGGAGCCGGCTTCAAACCTGTCGCAAAAGGTGAGAAACTAGAAGTGGCATACTTTGAGTCCTTAAGAGCAGCAGCGGAAGATTCCCGTCCATCAGCAACAGTTGAGAAACCATAATTAACTACCTTCGGAGGTGCATTGGAGAAAGAACTGGAAGCCGCGTTTGTAGAGCCGTTGATATTAGTACCACCGCTAGAGAAGTTCAGCCCCGAAAACGAAGGAGTGGCAGGGGTAGAGTCTTTAAATGCATTGGGCGTCTGCTTGCCACTGACCTTCCCACCTCTACTTCGAAAGGCCAAGAGCTCTGAGACAGAAACAGTGCGATTCACAAAACCTCCATCTGTGCTGCTCGGAGAAGCAGCTCCAGTAAATCCACCAAATCTGAAATCATTAGAATTTTGAGAAGTCGAGTGGGTGCTTTCAGAATTGGACCTCTCTCCCGCCTGTGTAGCCATCGATGAACCGAAGGCATATGGGCCCATACGATTTGCACCTGCCCAATACTTCAATCCCTTCGATTCCAGGCCCTCTCCAAACGACCCCGGAGACTGTCGGTTGATATGGTCTGTGAGATAGGGGAACCGCCTGGGACCATAGGGTGCTGCCTCCACCCCAACAGACTCAACCCCCATGGATCAAATTTTCCTCCGAGTCTACCAGAGGAGCTACACTTGTGTAATCAATAAACGATACCCCACGCACGTGCAAAGTGTAGACATTATCTTCCTGAATCTTGAATCTGCAAAAAAGGAATAAAAACAATGAGAAGGGGAAACCAACTTAAACTACAGTAATTGACTAAATGAAGGACAATGAGCGTTTTGTTCAAAGTTAAACGCCGTCCTATGCACACGGTAGAAGTGGAATGCAACACTTAAGGCTGGTGGATAAAGTTCAGCCACCGGGTCAGATATGAAAACCTACAGTCTCGTCGTTGTAGATTTAAACGAGATACAATCTCAAAACATTTACTCCAGCGTGAGAAGACATGAGGACATCGCAAAACCTCTGGCTCAAATAACAAGCGACAGCGCTTAAATCAACACCATTCATGAACAAGAATAGTTACACAGTAGTCCTTCAATGACGATAATCTGGGAATCCTGTAACCGACACTGCCATCTTAACAACCCGACATTGATGCGCCACCCATATCTCTACATGAAACTAAATCTTTGAGTCTAAGAAGCGAGCGAATTGGACAACATCGCGCCCAAATCTATTTCAATGTAGCAAAAACGGAGCTACGCTTCACAAACTGAAACGCTGAAATAAGAAAACAAAACACTGCAGCTACGGCTTTACTACTTACACCCATACTGAGCAGTAAAGGAGAAAATCAGACATAACAAACGCTTGCAAAAGTATGAGCCCTCAGCAGAAAGTTGAACCCTTACGAAACTCTAACCTCTGCTAAGTATCACAAGACGGCTGGTAGCTTGACAAAAAACACAGCCCTGTCTGAGAATTCTACATAACCAATACACGTCACAAGTCAGGTTCGAAAACTCAATTTTAGTAGATTCAAAATCATTGAGGCTAATTGCTTATGCTCCAGAAGAACCCGCTCGATCACTAACGCGTGAAATAAGGACATATGCAATCCCTACAGAATGTCTCCCCTAATTCTATCCATCATAATCCAAAACCTAAGTTCCACCTGCAGTGTCACAAACCACGATCTCTAACAGTTGAGATACTAAACCACGAGACGAGGAGATGCTTGTTACGTGCAAAACCAGTAAAATCCCCCACGCATCACCACACTGCCAAAAAGGTGTAAACCTCAGAAAGGCGAATAATGGAACATCCAGAAACATACACATAGAACCCTACCCCAAAAAACAACACAACCCTACCATTCCAAACAAAAACCTCCCAGCTGCATATCATCCCCCCAAACCTGCAAATTGAAGAAAAACCACACCACAACACCACACACCCCCGACGACCGATTGCCCCTGCAACCACCCCGACACACACATTCCACCACCCGATATCCCCCGATTCATCATCACCACGAGAAGAGATCCACGCCCAATCCAGCCAACGAAACCAAACAAACCAACACTCCCTCCCACATTGTAACCCTAAACACCCCACCCCACCAAACCTAAAAACCGCAAAACTCGCCGATTCTCCCCCCGCCACTCACTCACCCCCACGACACAATCACAAGATCCACCAAAACCACAAAACCAAAACCCCAATCCACGAACCGCAAAACCCCCGACACAGTCCCCAAAACCACCGAGCTCTATGAAAGAGTATCCAGCCGAGAGCGAGACTCACAGTGGACCGTTTTGGTTGCGGTTTGTTGCAGACGAAGCTCCAGGACGTGCGTGTGATGGTGATCATGAGTCCGAGGCGAGGCTCCCCTCCCGGCGATGCTCCGATGACGATGGTCGACCTCGGTGATGCTCGTCGTGGCCCCCCTGTCCTGTCTCCCCGGAGGACCCAGCCTTCCTTCCCTTTGCTCCCTCCTCCTCTCCTCGGTTACCTTCTCCCCCACAACTCAGCTTCTCCCCGAACCATGGGAACGAAATATGGGAACAATGGGATCGCGGTATGGGAACCATGTGAACGGATTGTTCTCTTTTGTTCCCTTTGGTTCCCTATGGGGTGGCTCTTCTGGAAGGAAGGAAGGTTGGGTCGGAATGTTCCCTGGGATGTGAACGCGGGAGCTTCGTAGGGAGCGGAAGTGGGAACTCGTTCCCTTTGTTCTCTTGGGTTCTCTTTTGGGTTGGGAACGTGGGTGGCATTGAAACGGTTCCTGGGGACGGGCATTCTTTTTTGAATCGGGTTCTGAGATGGCCTGTGAGGGTCCGCCACGTAGCGGGCTAGTCTCGGGTTCGTCCGCACATGAGTCGGGGCTCACTGGCTTACGGACCCATCCCGTTTTTGAAGGGGGAGTGTTGTCAGGGATCAACTAAAAATTGTTCATGTTTTGTTCTTATGTTGCTACACTCTTGGTTCCATGATCCATTCACTCACTCACTTCTCTGGAGTTGGGAGTGTAGTTGTTGTCACTTGTGGCATTGCTGCGTTTTTGCACTGTCATGCTGTGGTAAAGTAGAGAAACCAAAGAACTGTGTAAATAAGGTGATTCGACCAGAAAGGGTGGAGATAGAAATTCTGTGAATTCTTTTTGAGATGAAGAAGAAGAAATGGTGAAGAATGCAGTTTGTTTCGTATTTTTATTCCCAGTAAGTATATGTGTAGAATTTTTTTAAGTGGGAAGTTTGTCAAACCCCTTTCTTGTATACTAGGCTCTTCTTGAACCAAATTTGATGGTGTTCTTAAATCGTTAACTATTATCACAGAAAATTGGATGTAAGACTATTCAAAAAACCACAACTTGACATGACGTGGCAAAACCTGACTAGTCCACCAAAACCTGGGTGGTCATGTAGAAATTCTTTGTTTTTAGTTTTTACCACCTCCTTGGCTTTGGGCAACTCTACTGCTAGCCTTGAGGGCATTCACGGTTTTTGGTTTCTCTACCTTGGTTGCTGCACTACAAGATTTTGTTATTCTGCACTTTGTAAAAATTATTTGGGTTGTAGAATTTGTCATCGGTGTGGATTTCTTAATGGAAATCTATGAAATTACTAAGATATATGATTTTTATAGGTTGTGTTGAATTAATGTGGAATCTTGAAATAATGTGGGTCACAATAATTCAATTTTTGAGTGTAGTTGTTTGGATGCCATCAAACACAACTATAGTGATCTCTTTCTTATGAACATTTCTTGACCATTTCTAAACCATAGCACTACAAAAATGTTGTTTCCAAGGTAAATAGTGAATGGACCAATGAAATAACTTTTTTTGCATTTTCAATTGTAGGATTTTACATAAGACTGCTAGAAGCTCACGTATAAAAAAACTCAAAAAACATGACTACACTGATTGAATGATTATAGACTTTATAGTACAAAATATTTTCATTTTTTATTCTACCAAATCAAAATTAGTAGACTTTGACTTCTCTTTGTGCCAAATATTGCATTATATAAGGTCTAAATTTGATTCTATTATGGTTTAGATGATGTAGATTACTTATAGGTTGCAAAGAGGCATAGTATTGTAGAAATATTTGTGAAAAAAACAAAAATTCATATTCTTATTAATCTTATGTGTTTAAAATAATCCATTTTAAAATAGAAGGTTTATGTCTATTAGTCATAAAGTAAAAAAAACAAAAAGAATAAAAATAACATAATATCAAAATTTTGTGAACAAAGAAAAAGCTTTTAAATCATATCCAAAGAAGGTGACTTAACTTTGACTCCTTGTAAAATTAAATATTTCCACTATTAGATATTTTCTTCTTTTGACATTTTCAAAGGAAAATAAGTTAGTTACTTCTACAAGAAATTTCAAATGTAAGAAAAGTGTATAGCAAAAACATATGAAGCTACCTGTTGAGAAAAAATGGCCTAAAGAAGCAATTTTTTTTTTTTTCAAATCAGTTAAAAAAAAGTATATATTCAAATAAAGCTCTTGTAATTCAATACACCCACAAAACTTTATCAAAAACCACATTCAAAATTGACATTGTACAAACCTGCCAAAAATTCATTATGAAACAAACATTATATCCTTATATATAGGTCTTTAATGTAACACTTATATTTTATATTATATCTACTTCGGAATTTGGAAAGATCATTGAAACAACTTTTATTTGTATTTTGTCAAATATCCGCGTCACAATTCTTTGCATGTTATGCAGAAATTGTGAAACTAAATTAATTATCTAAGATCATAGTCCAACATCCAAAGTGCCTATTTCAAAAAATAAGCAAGGTAATAAGGAGAAACATTATGAAGTGGACCAAAAAAGTGCTTAAGTAAATTTTAGTTTCAATTCTTTTGCAAACATTGTGCAATGTGTAAAGTTGTGCGTTTAAAGCATCGACTTGGCACGTTGCAATGTGTAACGTAGTATACGAGAGTTTTCAACACAAGCAAAGAGAAAGGAGTCATTTGAAATAATGGCTAAAAAAATCAAAACTATTTAAAAACCCCTTTTGATGGAGTGGTGCTCTCGATATGCTTGACATGTATTCTAAAGTGGTGCTCTCGATATGCTTGACAAGTACTCATGAATTGGATTAGGATCCCAAAAGTATTGTAAGGACGCTCTTTGAGAAGGTCACTTCTACAATACTTTTGGTTAGGTTTATTTCACCAAATAAAGTCAAACATTTTATTTAGAACTATTGATGAAATTAAGTTCAAATAGTTGAAATATTTATATTCAAGCTTGAAATATGAACTTCTATTATATAATGTGTAGCATGAATTCCACAACTTCAAGATGAGTTTTCAAAATTTCTTTAAACACTAACAATCTTTATTTTGAAGTGTCAATTGACACATAATTTTATTCAATAACAAACATTCCCTATACTATGAAACTAAACCCCATAGTAGCTCTATGAAGTGCAATTTTGGTCAATATCCAAAATTCATTATATTGTATAGCTTAGTTGCCTAAAAATTCATTAAAGTGTACCTTTAAAGCCAATTCTTATAATTCCTTATGAAATGAGGCCTAACACGTAACCACTCTTTATATAATATATTACAATAATATCCAACATCTTTAGTGCTCAGAAAGCTTAAACATATGATTATTACTTGAAGTATATTTTTTGTCATTAATGAACATTCTTTTCTATATATAAGCAAGTCGTTCTATTGTGAAAAGCAATTAAGAAAATATTGCGTAATATAAAATGATATAGATTTGTAGATATGTGTAGATAAAATTGCACATGTTTTTCCTCAAAACTAAAATAATTTCATATTAAAAGCTTAGAAATGTTTTTATACATGAAGCACCTTGAAGTCATGTTTTCAATGAAATTAAAAGTTTAAGCGCAAAATTACTCTCTGAAATATATTTTTATCTAGATCAAGCATTCATTCTACTATAAAACTCAGCCGTCTAAAAGCTTACTCCTATTTATTTGTTTTTTTGGAAATTCCTTGTACTGCAAAGCTCAACTACCTAATATTTCATTGACGTAATCTTTCTGTCAATTCTTGAAATTCCTTCTATAGTGAAAAACTCAGCCGCCCAATGGCTCATTCAAGTACACTTTCTCTCAATTCTCTCAATTCCTTGTATTGTAAAGCGTAGCTGTCTAATAACACATTCAAATATATATATATATATATATATATATATATATATATATATATATATATATATATATATATATATATATACTTTTTTTGAAGCAAATGAACGGATTTCATTGCAAGAAAGGAAACACAACCAACCCTCAACGGACCGCAGTCCGGGGTGGCAAGGATAGGACTTCAGGACAAGTGACAGAGCGGGACAAGGAGGAAATCAAAACCAATTGAGCACTATGCCCCTTAGGGGAACTAAATTCTACCTAACTATTAGTTCTGTTCTAGTGCCTAAGAGGTCTCTAATATGCCAATTAGCATATTAGAGACCTCTTAGGCAACTATGTTAAGAAGTTGTTAATTGTTAGAAGGCTCTTAGTCAAATGTTAATAAGTTGTCAAGGATTTTCTTCCAAACTATCCTACCATAGTCTAGTAGGGAATTCTAAATCTTCTCTCTAATTTTCTGAGTGCTCCATGCACTGCCTTCAAAAACTGAGTTATTCCTACTAAGCCAAATGATCCACAATCCAATACCTCTTAGAAGAGTCCAGATCTTGTTAACACAGTTGGTCCTGAATCTAACATGCTTTCCAAATAAGCACTGATGGAAATCGAAGATCTTGGTTTAGACATGTTTCTAAGCCCTTGCTGAAAGACATGTATAAGGTAGAAGCAATAATTCCACACAGACTTTGCATTCAAGCAAGAGTAAAAGCAATGTGTATAGGTCTCTATGGCACGTGTGTCACAGACTTGGCATGCTTGATCAATTCTTGGATTAAATTTATCCCTCCATATGTTAGTTTCCACGGCTTGGTGCCAGAGTGACCACATGAACACATCTTCTTTCTTGGAGCAGATAGATTTCCAGATCTCTTTCCATTTCAATGCGAAGTTTGGACTACCTACGTTTCTCCACTTCACCTGGATCGGCTTGTGTAAGGTAGTGTTATCACACAGCAGCTCTCTACCTTTCTGCGAACTGTACATCATGAATGGCGTTCCATCAGCCCATCTCCAGTGGGCGGGGTCAATGCCAGGCAACTCTCCCGGAATGCCAAAGTAGTCTATCTTGGAATTTTTATTTTTGCTAATATGCTCCACTCTAGTCCGCTGAAAGGAGCCAACCCACTCCCTAATTTCTTTGAAAATTGCTGCAGTAACATAAGGCACTAGGAGTTTTGATCTAGAACCAATGAAGTAGATTGCAAGGGAATGGAGAGGGGAGCGGAGGGTCTAAAGATCCGTGAGGGACCAATGGCACCAACGCGCAGACGTCTTGAACGCAAAGGATGGCACATGGTCGCTATCGTTGGAGAAGCCGCCTAACAAGTCCCCTCGGAGAGGCTCAAAGGCGACGCGCGAAGGGTAGCACCGTAGGTCTTCCGCAGACTTGTAGAACGAGCTCCATATTATTCTCTTCCTCGGCATATAGCGTGACTGCAAGGATTTGAAACGGCCCAAGGGCTAGTCCCAAACATCTGCAATTTTCCGAACTTCCTTGCACTAGAGCTCACGGGCCAAATCATGCGAGATGTTGTACTCGCCTCCTTTAAAAGAGGCTCACCACCAGAGCGAGACTTGTAGGGTGTCGGCTGGGTACTTCGGTTGCTAGGCTTAATTTTGGGGCCAAGCTTCCTCCACGCCAGGTGGACCTTGCGCCAAACAGGGGAGCTAGGTTTCGGTGTATGCTAGATGGATAGCCGTCATTGGAGATCACCTAGCCAGGCTCCACCTTTGCACGGTTTGCAACCATACAACTTGTCTCTCAAGATGATTTGGAGGTTGGACTCTCCAATGGCGTAAGCCGCTGTGATCCACTTCACCAGCAGCGCAGAGGTTTGAGTCTGAGGGTTGATGAGGCTGAGCCGGCCTCCATTCCTCTTTACCCAGCAATCATGCGAGCTCACTCAGATTCTGGCATGGTGTTCTTTGCCAGACCAAAGGAAATTACGGAGCATGCTCCTGATTTTGATCAAGGCTCTCACGGTCCCTTATCAAACATATACAAAAAACGAGAAGAAAGAAAGAAGCACATGTTTGACAATGAGAGCTCTACCAACAAGAGATAATCTATGTGAGGACTAGTAGGTGAGTTTCTTGGGATGTCCTCTCTAAAAGAAATTGATCTAAACTCTCTGAGGTGGGGTCAATACCAAAATGGATATCGAAGAGTTTAACAAGGTCTTTATCCTGGGCGTACTGCCAACCAATTTGATCTAGCCACACTCGCTTATTGGCTGGGCTTAACCAATATGCATGGCTTTTATACCAATTAATTTCCAACCCTGACACAAGTTTGAAGGTTTCTAAAATGGTAATGAGATTTCTAATCGACTCATGGTTGTTAACTTCAAGGGTCGTGGAGGTATCATCAGCGAATTGGAAGATGATTTGGAATTAGGCAGGATGATGCCTCTAATACTACCATTCAGATCAATCCTTTAATGGCGATATTGAGGACTTCCGTAACAAGAATGAAGAGGGAAGGGGCAAGGGGACACCCTTGCTTCACTCCTCTGCAGTGCGGGAGCCGTTAAGCTTAACCGTAGCTGCGGTCTGGATGAAGAGGAGCTTGACAAGGCTTACAAAGTAGTCACAAAATCCAAATTTGGAGAGGCAACTAAAAAGAAAGTCTCAATTTACTCTATCAAAGGCTTTGCTAAAATCTACTTTGAGGAAAAGTAAAGGCTGACCTCACTAGTGGAAATCGCTATCAACTACACCCAGGATGTACACTGAAAATCACAATCGGTGTTCAGTTATTTCTGGTCACTGCATTTCATTGGTCGTTGATAATTTTCGGTGTGCATCCTGCGGGGACAATACTCTGAGGTTACTATTGTTGTGCAAATAAACAACTCCACCTTAATCGGCCAATCACAGCTTCTGCATCACTCCAGATCCTCCGGGTCCAGCACCTTTAACCTTCTTCTCGAAACTAGTAGCTCATTCACCCACCTGGCCCACCAGCGAGCGACTCTCCCCAAAGTTACTATTGGGATTCTGATCCCGCCCATTGCGGTTCCTGTTGTTTTTAGATCTTCATCCATATAGTTTGAAATCAATGTCTGACTTTCACGACGCTGGTAAGAGAGAAGTTGGGGGTGAGTGTGAAAATCACATCAGTAGCAGTACATTTTGGTACCGGGAGGTCGCGGCGGACATCAGTGCAATATCAATCGAGGTTTGTATCCGGGAAGATTAGAATCTGTGCCTCGTCTCCCTAACCGTTTTCTTCGATTCTGAAGTCATCGGACAAGATTCAAATAACCCGCTGTATGTATTGAAACGTCATGTTTACATAGTTTGTTCCAGTCATACATTGGAGTACACACATGACAGAAACTAGAGGTTTAAGGGTACCAACACTCTAAGAGAGGTTCCGAGTGACCCCTGTATATCATCAACGGCCTATTTAACGATTACATCCTATACCCATTTACAAAAAAATCACAGAGTTCGAACTTCGGTTCCATTCTGGCCATGTCCACTCCTTCTGCATTTTCCATTGAGTCCCCGATCTCACAAACTACCGATAACAGTCTGTAGCGATTTAAGTTGGTTGAGAGATGTGTCCAAGGTTCCGAGCTTCTCCCGCATTTTGAGCTCCTGTGCGGCAAGGTCCGAGGCGAGCTTTGCCACACGGTCGTTCTGTCTCCTCATCTTGAATTCCCAGGACTCTAGTTTGGTGTACGCGTGGGCAGCATTCTCCTTCCAGGACCGGACAAGGTCTTCGCACATGCGGGTGAAGGACCTCAATGCTGCGATGTGATCTCGGATCGTAGCTGCCTCCAGGTCAGATTTTGCAGAATTGAGCACGCCCCTGGCTCGTTTAAATTGTTCCGTTGCGCGGTCGTGGTTGTCTGATTTCTCACGTACCTTCCGCTCTATGTATCGTAAGCAATCTCTCTCTTCTCCAAGGGTTTTGCGGGAGACTGATGTGGCTCTGCCAACCTCGTACATTGCCATATTGAGCCGAGTGCGTTCGTGCTCTACCGAACACACTACCGATGGGCGCAATGCAATCAGTGCATTGACAGCCGCGGCATCTAGTGTCCGGGAGCCATGGCTGCGCTCTGCCACTTGACGGCTGGGCTCTCCTTGATTAGCCGGGTTCTTCTGCTTGTCTTTTCCTGCTTCTGAATGGACGTTCATGGGATCGGGTCCGCTCTTGCGGTCCGGAGTTGCGGTAGGCATAGGTGATGCATTCATGGCCGGGGCTTCGGAAGCAGCAACGGTTTCGGCAACGTGGCGGTGGACAACTTCGGCTGGACGGGTATCAGGGTACTGTGCTTGTATTGCCATCGGAGGAATCTGGCAGCGACGAGTCAAACACGTTGTAGGTGAAACAGGATCAGAGGGGACTAGAGAAGAGTAGTTCAAACGACAATTGATCAAAATTGATAGGACAGTACTGAAGTGAATTCGATCTGAACATGAACATATACTATGCAACATTGTCTTTACGATCCATACAAGATGTACCGAAAATACCTAAACATTTAGGAATTAGACGGAACACACAAACCAGACAACATGGACCTAGACGCTGAATTGGAAAACAATGCTATTCCTACAAATTCAGAGGCGGAGTCACCAAACGCGAATTGAAAGATGGGTAACTTACAGTGCAAATTACTCTGGGCATGACAATATTGAGTGCAGGTAGCGGTTCCCGCAAATTCGCAAACTGAGGCAATACCCTGGGAACCGTTGTCTGAGATTGGTGGAGATGAGTTGCTCGAAATGCGTATTGCGACCAATTGACCTCGACGCCCATTGCTTCAGCAACAAGTCCGCGTGCAAAGTGGAATGGGAGTATGCCTCCGACTGGCCATGGCTTCTGGATAACTCGTGAGAAAAGCTCCCGGGCGTAACTCTCGTATCCAGGTAAGTCCTGGTCGTCAAAGCAGTATCTGGTGGGTCGGCGAGGGCCAAAAAACAGAGCAAGAGCATCGCGCGAGGGCATGTTCTCCGTGGGCGTCAACGTCGGAATGACCCCACGGTTGTGGAGACGCATGAACTTAATGAACCAGTCGACTGAGGACTCATCCGGAAGCTCCGCCATTGAACCTGCAGAATGCATTGCTCACTCTGTACGTTAAAAGGAATCCAGGTGAACATGAATGCGGGTACAAATGAGACGACCAGGATGTATCAATGAAACGAGCAACGCAGGTACAATGCAACGAACAGCAAGTACCTATGTACCGACGGTGATGTACTAATGATCGGAGAACACAAGCACGAGCGACACGAGCAGAATTAGAATGAATTGAAGAGGGCGTACCAAACTATTGCGTTAAAACAAAGCACTGCCGGGAGAGATGTGAGAAGGACACACGCGGAAATAAGACTTCACAAGTGCCAAGGAAATTCAGGCCAGACACTTATAAGGGATGGAGTTCATGTGGAATTAACCCTAAAAAGACGCACCTTCAGCTCTTGCATGGGGAAAGCCCTGAAGGTTCACATCAGCGCCGGAAATGTTTATCACGATGCCGGCTAATCGATGCTGAGCTGATTTTCATGATCTTTGCGATGGGATACTCACCTGCAATTGATCATCACAGTTACAGTTCAAGTCCAACAAGTCTTGTCAATATTGAATCGTTAGTTCTCGGGTCGTGGATTAGTAACTCCTGATATGACTTCTCTCTGAAAAGCAGACGGCTGTATGATATTGCGTATCTCAAGGTTCTCGAGTACTTGCCACTTTGCAGGAAATGACAACATCGTGACATGGAGACAACTACAGGTTGTGTTAGTTACCTCGGCTATGATGATATTTGGTGCCAACATTTCGAAACGACAGTAGGTTGTCAGTTCATTCGCCAAAACACGTTCCACTACTCCTGGTTTTAATACTGAAAATCAGTGGTTAAAAATTGAACAACACAAGGTCTCCTGCATACAGAGAATATATGGACGCACAACCGGGTTCAGTATCAATGGCATAAATCAATCCGAATATTTTAACATTGTCCAGTAGTATTACAAATTAAATTCCCGTGTGCAGGCAAAACCTGAAAAAATTCAACACATACGGGAGTCTCCACTTCAATATTGGGGGTGCGACAAATTAACCCTTGTCGTGGGCGTACGCATAAAAAACAGAGAGCTCATCGTGGAGCCGAAGTGGAAATACTTGCGAACACCGACCCACAGGCAGCAAGTGGAGGTGCTGGTTAGAAGGGGAACCCAATGTCAATCACTGCGCATGCAGAAATCAGCATTCACATATTAGTGCGCACTTCGTGGGAGCAATGCGTCTAACATTGTAAAGCGAAAACATTCCCTCCTAATCATGATCAGCGTCACGTCACAGGAAGACAAAGCCAAGGATCCTTACACAGTGTCAGTGCGTGAAATGGGTAAGCAGAGAAGAATTCGTGCCTGGACAACATTGCGTGCTAATCACAGACCAACTCATGTGTATATAAGGAGAACAGGTTGCTCCTGATGTTGTCATTCTGTATTAACACGTAAGCTATAACCGTGCCCATACAGCTACCTGAACGAAAAATCACACGATCGACTGAGTACTACTACCAAACTAAATCAGCGTGCGTAGGGACATCGATCAAGTTTCAAATCTAGTACTGAGCAGCAATACGCAGAACCAACTGATGGAAGGGGGGGACAGGAGGAAGAGTAATTGGACAATCAACATATAATTGAGTGCATCTTACCTTCGGTATGTTGATGTAATCAGAGGATTCATGTGAAGACAGTTACCTCGGCGTTGTTTCGGATCAATGTGCCGGGAATCCAGTGACGGTGAAAATTGAGGAAGGGCCATTGCTATTCCACATACTGGATCTCATACTCGTCTTCAAATTGCGTATCCTCCAGGTGCGCCTCGTCATCTGGGTGTTCCTCTTCTCGGACTTGGGCGTTAAATCGCTCTAGGGGAACTTCCTCAGCATCCACCTCGAGCAGACGGTCCTGTGAAAACATGGCGTCTTGGTGATTTACAGAACGACTACTTAGAGTAGGGCGCGTCGATCCAGAGGCACCGAAAACGTGCACCTCTCTGTCCCCTTGAATCCGTTTACTGCGCGGATCATGCCGTAAGACCACCTTCCAGGATGGATCGATGCGATCTGCGACAAAAAACACTTGCGAGACATTTCCGGGATAAACATAGGGATTATCATTCTCGGGAGCTTCACGGCAATGGTATTGAACCATCCAGAAGCCATACGCATCCTTTCGCACAACCCTGCGCCCTTGGTCCCTGGTTTTAATCCAAGATCCCTGCATGACTACGCAGTTCACTCCCCCGTATGTTACCAGAATAATGTTTTTAAGAATACCAACGTCAATAGAAGTGCATGTAGGAGATGGTGGAATTGCAGCTATTCCACTGTCAAATGTAACCGTGGATGGTCGAGTCTCAGAATTACACGTGAAATGGCACCCGTAAGCCCACATGGCGTTGAATGCCCATGCATGCTGAGATGGAAGACAGTGCAAGGACTCTAATTCGGGAGATACGGGGAAATCAAATTCTTTGAGCTCTCGAACATGGGCGTTCAGCCAATGGGCAAAATTGGGGAATGCATTGGCCAACTCCGGTGGGTACTGAATTGCCGCCCCTCTCTGACGACGAGTCGATGATGCAAAGGTCTGTCGACGCACACTTAAATCCTGCTGCTGGGCTCTCCATTCTCTACAAGACAACAAGCTCACCGAGTTACTGCATTGATTTCAGTGATTGTAACATGATTCGGTGCTGTAAAACACAAGAATTAAAAATGCAAAGAGAATATGTGAATTGAATTGATCACAGGAATGAAGATGGAATGCTCACACTAGCAATTCTTCAGTGTGGATGGAATGAGATATCACGTATTCGTGGATTTGTTCCATTTCTAAGTCAGACAGGATTTTAGGCCGTGGCTTTCCAAGTAGGCATTCTCCTGAATCCTTCAATTCCTCTTCAGCGTCCCATACTCGGCTTTTGGCATGCTCATACAATTCAAAATACTCGGTACAAAAACCGAGACTCTCATCAATCATGTAACCAGTGGCCATGCCCGCCTCTGGCTTAGACTTGTCTCTAACGTATTTTGTTAGTACACCTAAATATCTTTCTACCGCATAACACCATCTTGCATGTACGGGACCACATATTTCTAACTCATCCACTAAGTGTATCACTAAGTGGGTCATTATATCAAAGAATCCGGGTGGGAAGTTTACCTCCAAGAGACAGAGGACTTCGGCAGCGCATGTTCGCAGTGCTTCAATCTCAGAGGTGCGGACAACCTTTGCACAAATCCGCTGAAACAAGTTCCCCAATCTGATGATTGTTTCTCGCACGCCTCGGGTCAAACTGTTCCGAATTGATGCGGAGAGGACCTGCTGAAGCAGGATATGGTGGTCATGGCTTTTAAGCCCCATCAGTTTTTTCTCACCGATGTGTCTAGTCAATGTGGAGCTATAGCCCGATGGAACAGCGGTGCTTGATACACGACCCAAAAAGTCTGTCTTCTCTGACTCCGTGAAGACAAAAGGTGCCCTTGGCTTGACATAGTTCCCAGACGGACCAAGTACCAGATGTAGAGAAGGCATCTTTCCAGCCTGAGCCATGTCTCTTCTTGACTCCAGCGTATCCTTGTCGCCAAAGAGGTGTTTCAGCAGATTGTCGCTCACATTCCTTTCGATGTGCATTACATCTAAAGTGTTCCGAATTGGCAACTCCTGTAAACAAAGGATGAGCGAAAGAAATTTAGTGGGCATCAAAAATTCAAATACAACTACCATCACTCGTATCAGATATACATCCTCTGCAGCTTTATGCAATCATATGATTGTCCCAATCCATTCCTAATTAAGTGAGGACTGCAAAGGGTTCAGAACCTTAGAGTAGGGCGATTCGATTCTAGGGAATTTCATGTACTCTATAGCGTCTGATCCAGCACAATACTTCGAAAGACAAAACTGCTAGGACAAGGTCGTGGATTAGTAATTCAGACGACGCTATGGACAGACGCTCTGGATCAGACGCTACGGAGCATGCAAATTTTGAAAACGAAATCAAACTCTGACTAAAGGGACTATGAACAACATGTTATGAAGACTGTAGGCAAGTTAAATCATTGAAATTATATACAGCCTGAACAAGTAACCGAATCCAAATATGTCTCAACACGGGCTTTAGAATGCAGTGATCTGCAGTAGACGACCCCGGACTGTGCAAAGTAGAGATAATATTTCTTATTCGCCATTACTCGTCCACCAATTCGAATGTTTAGTCCATGTATTTGTTTATGCGAAACATGTCCTGACTGAACTCAAATCCGGTGATGAAATCTTTCAAGTGATCCTAGTTTTATTCTAGCTGTCGGTGTATCTCACACCCACAATTTAATTATGACTTCGAACTAAATTTCACTATGTAGAATGCAGGACCGATGATACAGCATGCCAGTAGACTGGGATTATGAGAAATTACGACCTCTGAGAATTAAACGATGATTGTAATTGACAAAATTAGGAACTGCACACTTTCACAGACAGTAACTGAAAGATTTCATGGACAATACCTGCCAGTATGGCAACTCGAAGAGGCTTGAGATTCGCTTGATACCCGATTCACGCACAGGATCGGAACTTGCTGGTCCTGCTCCAATCTCCAACCAGCTCGACCTAAGCTGTCCCCAACGAAGTACATCTGCTGAGGTCATTTTCGATGGAGCCCCTCGATTTTCCGCAAGTCCATCAAACTCTCGCCTAGGAGCTCGCCACGGATGCTGTGCTGGTAAGAACCTGCGATGTTGATCATCGTAAACATTTTTGCGAAGAGACAAAGACCTACGTGAAATAGTATTCATGCCACAAACGGGGCAGCCACGATATCCCTTAGTGACACACCCTGCTACAATTCTGTAGGCAGGGAAGTCATGAATTGTCCACAGGAGGATAGCCTTCATGTTAAATCTCAAACTTCCTTGGTACATAGAGGCGTCTTCAGTTGGAACACCTGTATGCCATAAAATTTTTAGCTCCTCTAGCAAGGGCTCTAGATATACGTCGAAATTCTCCCCGGTTACTGACCGCTTACCTGGGATGATGAGACTAAGCATTATGAAATGCTTTTTAGTAGTCATCCAAGGTGGTAAGTTATAATTCAATAATAGTACCGGCCAAGTACTCCACGTACTCCTTTTAATTGAGAAGGGATTAACTCCATCAGTTGCAAGTCCCAATCGCAAATTCCTGGCCTCAAATGCAAATTCAGCATGATACTTCCAATTCACAAACTTCCACTGGTGTGAATCCACTGCACCTCTCATGACACCATCCTCGCTTACGTGCCTCGAATGCCATGTCATATAGCTTGCCTGCATCGGAGTGCTATACATTCTTTGCAGTCTAGGGATTAAAGGAAAGTGTCGAAGTACCTTTACAGGGACTCTGGACTTCCCTACCTGCTTGTACCTCTCGGCTCCACAAACCGGGCACCTCGTGAGATCTTTGAAATCATCACCTCTAAATAAAATGCAAGTACGGGGACCAGGGCAGCAGTGTATAGTATCGTAAGCAAGCCCCAACTGTTTCAAAACTTTTGAAGCTTGATACTCGTTACAAGGTAGAGAATTCACTGCAGGAAGCATACTCTTACTAAGTATTGCAAAGATTTCATTTACCAGAGCATTTGATGCACCGTGGGTGCGGAGGCTGTTAAGAAGCAGTAAAGTACCCCCCAGTTGAGTCAACCTAGACCCCGCGAACAGAGGCGTCCTCGCACTGTCCTCCAGCACTTGTTCGTAAGCAGGTCGCTGATCCTCCATGGCTGGAATATCATCGTCCCCCATGTCTTCATCTTCGGCTTGATGCTCTGCGTTGATCCCCGCGTCTGCCCCGTCGCGCTCTCCTCCATCAACGGCCGTAGGTTCTGGTCGCTCATGCTCACCGGATACATTCTCAGCATCATTCGGCCCCTGTACATCTTCGCCATCTCTCACGTCGTATGCATTCCCAACAAGCCGATCATATAAGTGGAAAGTGTGCTGCACAAGGCCATGCATGTTGAGCCCAACGTCCACTCCCTCGGCGGGGACTCCTACACCCATCCTCCTCCGAGCTCCGAATTCCTCAGTAATATACGAATCCCACTCGATGTCGGACTCATCCTGGTCAAATCCCTAAATCAATTAAATTCAAGCAGACCAAAAATTAGACATCAATGTGGGTTAACTATGTTTGTTCCTGAAAAATCACAGCATGGAAATGGACATTCAAATCACAGGATGGAAAGGTATTGGTTCATTACATCAGTCGAACCACGGAGATAAGGGTGCCGACCATACAAGCGGACGTGATCGAGCACAATCTCTCTATACCTAACGGAGTGGCTCTCCGCCATGCAAATGTTACACGGACATTTGCGCTTGGCCGCACCGGCTCGTGCAGCAATCGATTCCTCCCTTTGCAAGAGCTTAGCGTCTCGTGCGTCCCTTCTCCGTGGATCCGTAAGAAGCAATCGCATTTGAAAATCCATGATGGGTGAGCAGGATAACTCGTACGACGAGCTCCGTAGTCTCTCCCGAAGCTCTTCTCGAAGAACACCGGCTAAGAGCAGTAGTTCAACATAAGCGCTGTCCGAGTCCAAACGAAATTTTGCGTTTTACATCCACTTTCATCCTCAGCTCGACACATACAAAGTCACGGCGTCTGGATGAACGTGAGACCCCAAAAGACAACAAAGATGAATAGGATGTATTGAATCACCATAGCTTTATTCTGGAAGTGGACACGCTGCTTCTTGACATTCCAAGGGTGCGTGCGAGGTACAAGCAATGTCTGCGACTATAGATATTATGTCTCTAGTATTGCATCCCAACACACTTTTGCTACCGTTGAATCTAACAGGGATGCTACTCCTTCTATGTACTCAGTTTCACACTGCGTATCGTCTATGGATGCCAAAACATTAATCCGAACAGCGCATCCTTTATATCTGCCTTTGCATCCACGCTCAGCTCCAAGGTCAACCACAGGGCTTCAAGGATCACGGCACATGCGAGAGCCTCCAGGTGGACTGCCCAGATTCGATAGATGTTTGCATTCATAGAGGCCAACTCTGCACCTATCCGATCCAGAACTTGCGTTCCCATGCTCAGTCGGCTCTTCACAATCCCGCCCATCCACGGAGATGCAGACTCCAGGTTTGGAAGTCCGGTGTAGTTCTCTGCAAAGTCATCCTCTAGGGCCGGCATATCGTCATAAAAATCCTCGGGTACCCCACTGCGCCTAATAAAGTAACATGGGTCGGCAACGTCGCCTGTATCGTCACTCTCTCGCACTGGTGTAACGCCATTGTGACAAAGAAGACCCTGAACACCAGATTCCAGCGACTGATTGTCGCGAAGTACGTAACCTGCTAGCGAAGGATCAGTGAACATTTCTTGCAGTCTATGTAGTAAAGGAACGTGGACGGTATCGCATGCCTGATCCATCTGATTGTCGACGGCCGATGGTTGATACTCACTACACGGAACCTTCTTAGATTGTCCATCGTCTTCATGCACGCAAGTTTCCTCTAACACTTGAGGTACCGTATCAGGAAAAGGCCGCAATGTCAATCCTTCGCCAGGGCTTCCTGATTCAACCCTCTCCCGATCCGCCATCGCCCATTCTTCGCTATCAAGGCCCTGCACTCCAGAATCCGGCGAACCAACTTCCCGAAGGTGGTCATGCAACTCCTGGAAGTTCCATACGCTCACTATTTTCCCTCCGTCGTCTAAGCAGCAGAGACCAGTCCTCAGCAGAGTTTGGGGACTCCAACTCTCCATCCTGCACAACTGTCCGCTCTCTTGCCACGCTAACGATGCTACGCACCTACTGGACCTCGGCGCAGATTCGAAGTAGAAGGATCGAAGTCAATTGACGCTCTATGATCTTTTTGTACATACTCTGAAATCCCATATAACCGGTAGCAGCTGTAACCCGTTCCCGTCGTTCCCACACCGGCGCCGTCACAACAGAACCCGGGATCTCTATTCTTGCACCACACATTAGATCATATTGCCTAGAAGATCACACATAGGTGATCAGGGTACTGACTTTTCTCACATAGCTCAGCGCCTGCTCTCGCAAATAAACTGGAAATCTAGCCGCCACTGTCAGGTAGACAACGTTTCACTCTAGATTAGCAGCCACGCACCTTTCTCATCACTACCTTCACCGTTAACTTTGCTATTCTCTATTTTCACGCTCTCAGGATCATAGAAAATCCACATCGCCGCCCACTAAACCCTAATGGACGCCGGGTTGACACATCCGTGGGTGTCATGCTTTGAGGGAGATCCGTGGCCGGGCAGCTCCTCTTCGGAAGGGAGTTCTTCGTCAGTGGACTCCCGAAGCCCATCAGTCGATCTCTCTTCTGGACCTCTGGAGCGCACAAGCATGGCGTTTCCTCCGAGAGTAGCTGCACGACCCATCGTCGAGGGTCAGTACGTCGAGGATGCGTCGCCATTGGATCAGGTATTTAACACATTTATTTTGAATTTACAAGATCCTGAGCAGGCGAGGTTCAATGAGTCTCCCCTTTCCAGAGTTCGTGTTACTCTGATGAGTCATATTCGCACATTAGCAAGTACTCATGTTGGTTCGACGTTCGCACAGTCTAAGATTTCTGGTGAATTTTGCAATCTCGCTGTTTTTCTACTCACCCGTGATCCACATTTAAGTATAGAACACTGAGAAGTCTGTCATATCGACAATTTTATTTTCTAATTCATCTCGCAATTGTTGTATTGTCATTTGTCATGCACGAGTACACTGTCCACAGAAAGCACAATGTAGAATGTTTCTGTCGATATTCCACACATGCACATCGCACTACTGTCTAAGCTCATCATCGCCACAATTTTGGTAGATATTACTGATGCCGTGTGTAAATTAATTTCAGGTACAGCATCGACCGTATATGGCAAACTGTGCGCCCTCGCCGTATCCACAACAAGCTTATAGATCGCACATAGGGAATGTACCTGCCGACACAAGTCATCCCGGGATCAACGCACAATTTCAACGGACCTCAGCGCCGCTGCCATGGGAGGACACTCGACGTCCTGGCACATCTTCGACCACCGCACCTTCTTGCGGCCCCCTATTCAACCCTTTCCAAACCAGACTTCCACGTACTGGAACAGACCGGAGCTGACTGTCGACGGCGCTGCCTTCGAGAGGCACGTTGCAGAAGTAAGCACCCAAGAGGACAACCGCCGCGAAGAAAATAGGAGGCGCAGCGCTGCAAGAGAGATCCAGCGACCCTTCCTGAAAGAGATGGCCGCTGCTCATGCACAGAACAGGGACCCTCACATAGAAATACCTGTCTGCAAATCAGGTACGATTCTCGGCTTAAAAAGCCCGTGGCATCGGGCCGCACGCCTCTGTGCCCGCCAAACATTGAATTTCAAAGTTCGAAGCTACAAGGCTAAAAGAGAATATTGGAATTCTCAAGTAGAAATCATAGCTCAAAAACTTTCTCAACAATTCACGTACTCTAGTCCCCTTGACATACAATACTTAGGCAAATTCTTGAAGAATACTCTTAAAAACGATAGGAAGGTATGGAAAAAATATTTCTTTGAGAATAGTTTTACCAAACACCCTCGATGTCCGATGGAGGCTTTCATGGAGTGGAAGAAATACTGGTTGAGTGCAGCTGGGAAGGAGGAGTCTATTCAAATGACTGAGATGAGAAAAGGGAAAAGAAAAGGTCACAGCATGGAAAACGACAACATTGACTCAACAGCACCGTCTTCTACAATTCGGGTATGTATTTGTGCACATGCTCTAAATTATAGACTTGTTTCTTGATATGGTCATCTTTCAGTGCCGGCAATGACGTGAAATCCAACTAAACAGGTGCAGTGTAACGAGCCCAACCGTGAAGGTTTTCCGATCTTGCACACAGCCTCTGCTTTCAACACAGAGTCAACTAATAGCATGAGCACAGATTTCCAGATGAGCACCCCTACGACAGGCCTAAACAATGTCGGCACGCAAGCATCTACTCAAGGGCCTCGCTTTGACAGCCAAACTCCCAGCTTCCATCGTGTACTTTTCTTTCAACTTATCTCTCATTTGCTGAATGAAATTCTATTTGTCATTATGTTTCATTTATGCCATATACCACTTCCAATTCCCCGTTTAAGGGTCATGGCATCCAGAAAAGCATAGGTATTAACAACACTCTCAAGGCCGTGTTGCCCCTGTATGCAGCGCCCAGCAACACCACCATACGCAATCCGAGAAACAACGAGAATAAATGTTCTAGAGACGACTGTACAACAAATGGCGAGCGACATCAGTAGTAGCAAGGACGAGATAAGAGAAGTCAAAGAGCTTCTTCTGAGGCTGATCAACCCACAACCGCCATCACATCACCCTGCCAACACGAGTACGTGCCCATCGGCCGCTGCGTGCCCCAGGGACAAATCAGGACCAGAGGTCGGACATCTTCGCAGTCCTAACATCACCAACCTTCCGCAGACGGTCTCACCAACACCTGCAGCGGCCCCGCCTGTCCGCCCTTTACCGGTGCCCTATGGAGTCTCTGATGTCCCTGTGCATGCTCCCTCATATACGACTCCAGAGGCATCAGGGTCACGAGCAGCTCAAAGGTCCCCGTCCTGGGCCAGCGGCGATACGATCCCAGTGACACCGAATACGGTCCTGCAGAATTTTACAAATCGTATGCCGATAGGTGCGGCCGTCTCCACTGAGGTATCTGCATCAATTCGCACGAGCGCCCCAGATCAGTCTCCACATCCGAGCGTCAACATACAGAGCGGATCAGCATCCGATCATCATCAGGTACGAGGTAGCCGGATCTCCGAGACAGAACGACGTCCCACGTCAATGCAACCGACTTCCACCTCTGCACCGGACGGCGTGATCACAAGACAAATGACAACCGTGCAGGAGAGCTTGCCACCACCGAGAGCACCGCGACAGAAATTCCCCATGGTGATTCTCCCACGAATCACGACCGATCCCCTTGCGGCAAACTGTTTGTGCTATGTTTTACATCCAGACACAGGTTCGACTGTGGTTGCAGAGGGGAGGACAGGTGGTAGCTGGAAATGCCGCAGCGGGAAGTTTGGTTCTCATTGTTCCAAAGGCCAACAAATGGTTCAGATACATAAGGTCTTGGTTCCAAACCTACCCCTCATCTTTATAGAACAGCGGCAGTCGTTCTCCTTGCTAGACCATGCGCTTGTGAAAGCATCCGGAAGCTCAATTTATGTCAAATGGCAGACACAGTTGCTGCACAAGAAAAAGAAGACACCCGTACCGAAGAAATGTCCAATTGTTCAGGTCAATGGTAGTGTTGCTGAATAATTACGAGGACCGATGTTATTTTGCAGCAATCTTTCTATGTAGATCAAATCTGTGAGACTGTTGTGTCTCTGTTAGTACTCATTGTAATCCAGCATGCCGTGAAACATCCTTTTGTTCTGGATGTGCATTGCAATTATGAATTCGATTGGTTTCTACATTCTGCATACCCATTCACACAGTCCATCGCATTCATTCGTCATGTGTAACCCTAAACATATATTCAGCATTGGTGCTCATGTATACACATTGAAACCCGGATCAGTTGATACCCGGGAATAGAATAACCGAACCTCCTTCGCAGTATCTATACCCGTTTATACCCTGGCATGTTTGAATACCCGTCAAAAGTCATTCTGCACCACGTGGCAGTGGTTTACTCGTCATACAGGATAGGATTCTCTCTTCCCGAAACCGGGCCTAGTATCGGCGGATATCAATTTAGATACCCCGCGGAGAACAGTTCTCAACCACAAACTTTTCGGGTAACAGTACAGGGGTATACCATCCCATATCCGGCGGGCATGGTCATCGAAGGATATCAGTTCAAAGTGTCCGGACATGTGGTTTCCCCGTTTCGGTAATTAGCAGACTCAGTTTACCTAGGACAGGTGGCAGCAACATCGTTCGTTCCAAAAATCCATCCTTCTGTCATCCGGCAGGCTCGAATTTACTCGCATGCTCTGGACCCACCGCACATGAGTAACATGAACGCGATCCCCGTGACATAATGGGCATTCGATTCGCAAAACAGTAGGGACCACATCAGAGTAGGCCACCCAGCGGACTCGAACTCTGACATGCCGGTTTACACCGAAATCAATCTGGTGAACACCATTTCGAAATGCCCAAGTTAGCCTGGTTTTCAGTGTAGAACTCAGTGTAGTTGGTGACGTTTTCCACTAGTGCCTGAGCGTTTTGCACGATTGATTGTCTCATGAGTGACTAGGACATGGTCCAGGATGGATCTCAAAGAGACAAATGCCGTTTGATCAGGATCAATTAAATCAGCGAGGAGAGCCTTGGCTAGAATTTTATAGGAGGTATTAAGTAGGGTGATGGGTCTCCTATCGACAAGATCTTTTCTAGGACCAGCTTTGTAAATGAGAGAGATCAGACCATGAGTCATACCTTTAGGAAGACGTCCATCAAGGAGGGCTTGGTTAACCATCTTTAGAAAATCAGGGCCAATCAGTTCCCAGTGATAGGTGTAGAATTGGACATTAATCCCATCAGGGCCAGGAGCTTTAACCTTTGCTAAGGACTTGGAAGCCTTGAGAAGTTCTAAACTTGTGATTTCTCTCCTCAATTCATGGGCACTACTCAAAGGTACTTTGCTTGGGATTTTGCTAAGCACTTGTTCCAAGATCTCCGGAGGGGGAGCTAGTGGGGCCGCATAAAGGCTGGAGTAGAAGTTGCAGGCCACCTTTTCCATCTGAGGGCCCTGATGGTGGATGGTGCTTAGGTGGCAGCGTTTTTTTTGCTGGCGAATTTTCGCCAAAACCGTATTGCATTTTGCATGTGGCTTCCAATACACTTGAAAAATGAAAAAAAAGTGGATGAATTCGCCAAACTCTTCTTAAACAATTAACCAGATTCGCCAATATTTGGATGAAAATATCTTAGAATAGATAAAATTATGGATGAGAATGTTCAAATGGATGATTCTGTGCATGTTTTTCTTACTTGGCAACATTCTCAGGTGCCTGTTGCTCTACCTATGGAAAGGGGCATGCTATTCTGCGAGCGGTGAGCGGTGAGCGGAGAGCGGTGAGCGGAGAGCGGTGAGCGGTAACTTTGCGGAAATTTTGATGTTTTTGGTGAAGTTTCTCACACTCAACAACTGCAGCATGTTGTTTTGATTTTTTTTTTTTTTTTCAAAAAGTAGGACCTAAAAACACCCATGACCGTGCGTGCCTATTCCCGTGCATGCATATATCCTTCTTTAGATGTGTTTTACAGCCATCATTGAAGGCCACGGGTGTTAGTATTTTGACTTTTTATCTTTCGACGTACTAAATTCAGAAGAAGTAGATGGGTTGAGTTTATTTTGGAGTGGATACGGTTTAGGGTAATGAAGACTACTAGATTTCATCAAAATTTTCTAAGATTACAATATTATTCTTTATTTAGTCCCTAAGTCTATTATCAAGATAAAGTATAGCCAAGTAAGAGAGATAAAGGTAAACTGGCGATCACTATTAGATCATGTGAAAGGGGTATAAAAAGACTGCGAAGCAACTGCAGATTTTTCTTTTTTAACATTTTTTTTATTACATATTCTTTTCATCCGATTTGAATTTGTTTATGTCAGTTTGGGAATTGCCCCAGCGATTATCCTTTGCGAGGTACGACGTCCATTGCTTTCTCTCGAGAAGTATAACACACCGAAGCCACTGCCCAAGTGACGATAATTAACTCACATGTGCAGGATTATATTGAAGTTATATTCTGAGCCAGCAAAGATTATGGGATAAACTTGGTTTAGAGCGAACCGGCTTATGTGATCAACCTTGATTAGTATGGCTGTATGGGTGATGTGTATGGGATGTATGGGTGATGTGTATGGGATGTATGGGTGATGTGTATGGGATGTATGGGTGATGTGTATGGGATGTATGGGTGATGTGTATGGGATGTATGGGTGATGTGTATGGGATGTATGGGTGATGTGTATGGGAAGTATGGGTGATGTGTATGGGATGTATGGGTGATGTGTATGGGATGTATGGGTGATGTGTATGGGATGTATGGATGAAGTGTATGGGATGTATGGGTGATGTGTATGGGATGTATGGGTGATGTGCATGGGATGTATGGGTGATGTGCATGGGATGTATGGGTGATGTGTATGGGATGTATCCGTGATGTGAATAGGATGTATGGGTGATGTGCATGAGTTGTATGGGTGATGTGTATGGGATGTATCCGTGATGTGAATGGGATGTATGGGTGATGAGCATGGGATGTATGGGTGATGTGTATGGGATGTATATGCGATGTGTACGTGATGTGTATGTGATCTGAATGTGACGTGTATGTGATTTGAATGTGATGTGCATGTGATGTGTATGTGATGTACATGTGATGTGTATGTGACGGCATGGATATAATTAATGTACTTCATTTTGAATTTTGGAGAAATACCAAACTTAAATTCTAGAGGAAACCTGTGAGAATGGAGATTTTGTGATTCAAACGAAGGCGGTGGCTTCAGGGGTTTCATCGTCCCAAAAAAAAAAATCAAATAAGTTTTATACCTTCTAATATAAAAAAGAAAGAGCATTTAAATAAAAATTAAATGAGCATGAAGAGAAAAACAATTTACGGAATAAACGGAATAAACTTTATAACATTTAATGAAAAAACGGAATAAACTTTATAACATTTACGAAAAAAAGGAAAGAGAACTAAAGAAAACTAATAAGCATGAAAGGAAGAAAAGAGAAGCGTAGAGTAAAATTCCGGAGCAAGGTTGTATAAGTTCTATAAAGGGTGGGAGGTCTGGATTTTGTGCTGAATAAGATAAGGACTGGGACCCAGCAATCTGTAAATTTCAGAGGGATGTATATGACTAGAAACTTAAATTAAAAAAATGTAATGTAAAGACTTGGGTACATTACAGAATCTTAATATGAAACTGGAACCCCGAGAGTTCCAATAAGAGGACTTCAAGTATGCAATTCAAGAGTGGTCGGGGCCGAACAGAGTTTATTCAAAGTTTTGTGAGTCTCCCTGAATTTCTTTAAGGCATCAGGCAAGATTGTGCTAATAAAGCTCATAGGTCTTCGATGAACTATTCACTTACAATCCTAAATAAAAATAGGGTAAATATAGAGTATGATTGGCTTAGTTCCAATTTCCCTTGGTTGTTCCACATACCGGTTAGTTTTAATTCGTTGCTGGGCCATTCATACTTTGTTCATAGGGGCGATTCTTAATGCACGCACTCTTCTCGAGCCTCCTAGCTGATGTACAGGTAGCCAGATATCTGATCCGCTTCCATCTGCCGGATTTGTACCTGTTAAAGGCTATGTGAGCTAGGTGCATTTTCGTGCTGGAGTATCAACAACTGACATTATCGTGTGAAAGTAAGTTTTGACGTGATGGCGCCGGCGCCATACATGTCTTCTTAACACTATATCGATTAATGCAGAGGATCAGGGACTATCTGTTTGCCAGACACAAGACTGGGTGGCGGTGTATCATTAAGGAATGCAAAATAGGGTCATAAACATGGACAGAGTACTGTGAATATCAAGGAGATGCCGCCGGCGCCTTGACGTGAAATTGACGCTATACTGCATCATATATCAGGGGCAAGCAGAACATGCATTTCTCAGAAGACCTGAATGCTTATTTCATGCTAAGGCGGAGAGTATCATCATTTTTTTGCCTCGTAACTATGTCTCCTCTCATGTTTAGCCTCCACTCAGGATCACAGTTCTTGCTCAACCTTGGACCAACGCTGGAACCGCAAGTAGGGGATATAGTTATACGTAGAGTAAAGGCGGATTCCATCATCCAGTACTATCTATACAAGTCTCCGGAACAGTGGAATCAATATCATAAGACATGGGTGCTGAAGATCTTCTCGTCGTCGGTTCTTTGTGCTTTAGATAGTGATCGAGGTAGTGAGTTTCCTCCAAACATGAAGTGCATGATGCTGATGGTTTGGGAGTACGGGCTTGGATTCAAGGAGGCGATGTCCGGAGGAATTCTTATTCCGGAGGTGCAAGATCTTAGAGCGGCGCAAGTGCTCGGACTTGGACGCGGTGGAACCATCCCCGACCAGAATACTATTGTCCTAGCATTTACGCAGCTGAGTGTGCCTTACGGTCCAACATTTCTGCGTGCAGATTTCTGGAAACAGAAGTACCTCCAGGATGACTACGCGAACCTTATGGTCTTTTCAGTTGTAGACTCCCTCATTGGACTCAACAACTCGACTAGAACAGTAACAAAGTGGAGCAGAGCAGGTTCGTCCTGGGAATCCACTGACTCAATCACCGGGGCTTTATCGCAATACACGGGTTTGACCCTGGTAAATCTAGGCTAGTAAGGCTCACTTGAGCTACGTATGTTCAGACTTTCAGTGGTTGGACTGTTTAGAATCGAATCTGGTCATGTTTACCTGGAAGGTTATGTGTACGTTTCTGCAGTATTATCATGGAAGGCAATAAAATGTGATGATTTTTCGTGACCAGCCAATCGAATCCAGTTCATTCTTCAACTCCTGTTCATTCAGCCAATCGAATCCAGTTCATACTTTGTACAAAAATTCAAAAGAATACAAGCTTAACCAGCTCCATTGCAACTCTGCTAGGGGCCGATCACTCTCCCACGGCCCTCATTGGAAGGATCCCACCCCTTGAATGAGCTTAATGCGTCGCTGCCAATGCAACTCTGATCGGGGCCCACCACACTCTTACGGTCCATATTTTGTACAAAAATTCAAAAGAATACAAGCTTAACCAGCCCCATTGCAACTCTGCTAGGGGCCGATCACTCTCCCACAACCCTCATTGGAAGGATCCCACCCCTTGAATGAGCTTAATGCGTCGCTGCCAATGCAACTCTGATCGGGGCCCACCACACTCTTACGGTCCATATTTTGTACAAAAATTCAAAAGAATACAAGCTTAACCAGCCCCATTGCAACTCTGCTAGGGGCCGATCACTCTCCCACAGCCCTCATTGGAAGGATCCCACCCCTTGAATGAGCTTAATGCGTCGCTGCCAATGCAACTCTGATCGAGGCCTACCACACTCTAGTAAGGGTACAGTGTGCACTCCAAGCACCCTCCTAAGAATCGTTAGAATAACCTTAGTAATGCAAACTCATAGACTGCTCGGTCCATATGTAATAATCGCAGTGTACAGTGGGACAGTAAAAGATTAATGAAAATAGGGGGTGGAATGCCAGCACCCAAAAAGAAAATAAAGCATATGTTAAAGAAAAAGAAATGTGCGGATGGAAAGGATAAACAAAAAAACTAAATGGAAATGCAGAAAAAGGAAAGCAAAACTAACAACGGGGATAGGAATGAGAGTGGATAGTTGGAGTGGAAGGGATAAGTGAAATTATTGGGGTGAATGGAAACATAAAAATAAAAATGATGTTAATGAAAAAGGAAGGTGCAAGTAGAATGGATAAATGAGATATCAAAAAAGGAATGAAAATAGAAGCAACAAAAAAATGGGATGTTAATGAAGAAGAAGGATCCGAGAAGAAGGAAAAAACAAGAAATTAAAATAGGAATGGTAAAAAAGATAAAATTGGGGGGGGGAGGGGAATGAGAATGAGAAAGGACATTTAAAGTGGAAGGGATATATGCAAATAATGAATGGAATGGGGAAAAGATCAGAAAATAGATAATGCAACTAGGAATTAAGGGAATTCATATACAGAGCTCTGGCTAAGCCCTTCAGTACATGCGAGTTCTATATCAACTCACTTACAGCCCTAACTCACATTTCCAAAATGTCCTCCAAAGTACTGACTGAGCGATCTAGACGGCGCTCTTCTTCAAGGTCGGATTGATCAGAGGACGATAGGGTGATTGAGGAGGGGCTAATATCTGAGAGATGGTCGTCTGACTCATCGGCTTCAACATCAAGAAACTCCAACGATCTACTTGGTGCATTTTTAGATCTAAAGTAGCGGTACGAACCACGAGCTAGTTCGATAGCGGGGAAAGTTCGTATGTGAGCGGAGAGCGTAGACCGGAGAGCGGAGAGCACAGAATGGAGAGCACAGAATTGACAATTAGCAAAATTTTCAAAAGCAAAGTAGAGCCTATAACCGTGGAAAATTACTAAATTAAGGCTTGATTTTGACACTTTTTTTAGGAAAAGAGTATATTACCGTGGAAATCAGGATTATCTCTGGTAAGAATTTATTACGTTTGTTCTCTAAGATACAAATTAGGGCTGATGTCATGATGACGTCATGCATATATTTTGTGGGATTTGTCATGGGTTTAGGCAAGATACAATGATCAGGCGTCAAGTTTTAGATCAAACAAATAATTCTTTCATAGGATTATGTAAATGCACAAGGAAAAAAACAACTTTCACAGAACATAAAGGAGGCAAGGTTTGAAAACTTCCTGGAATATTTCAAAATTCGTGTATAATATCTTAACTGCTGAAACCAAGATATACCTTGTTAGAGTCCTTGTCTTCATCGAAGATTACTCTGTCTTCCTAGGCAGCGAAGCATCTTCATTTGAGTGATACAAGAAGGAGATTTTCATCATGAAACAGCACTTGGTAAGCTGGGTTCCACAGAAAGAGGTCACTCTTGGTTTCTTGAGTTTGTTTCTAGGTGGCGTATTAGGATAGTGACACATTCCTTGGCATTCTGTGCTGTATGCGAAGGTAGCGTAGGAGTTCGGGGATGTCATTCTGCAAGCTTGCGTGTAACGTTTTAAGACTACAACAATTCAGTGTGTTGCGCGATGCCGAAGGTGTGTAATGCGAGATCGAGGAGGACGAGAGCGGCTGTAGGTTTGCCCCCAAAGGCACCGGCGAGTTATCAGGAGCTGCGGCCGAGGCTGTTGGAGGTGGAGCGCGCCAGAGAATGAGGCATGGACCTGCCACCGTTTAGGCCGTTGGAAGCCTCCATGTTGGTGAAGGTGAATGGCGTTGGACAGTGCTTTGTACCAATGAGCTTCTCCGTATTATGGAGTTGTCCCTAATCCCGTAACCCTTACCATCGAACGTCGATGAGAATCCAGTTGTTCAGCTGCCCGAAGTGATCATATCGGATGGCGAAACATGCTGGTTTGATATGGACAAGAGTTGGACTGTATATCCTTCGAAGGATTAGTACTGTGAAGTCTAGTGGGGTGTTCGAATACATTCGTTAAGATTTGGTCATTCATTGGATCTAGATACGAGTATTCCAGCATGATGGTTTTAGATAATATAGATGGTTCTAGAAATAAGAAAAGAAAAACCAACTAAAAGAAATGGTCTTAGAAGTCCGTGGAAAATTTCAGAGTTCGTGTACAATAATGGAGTAGCAGAAACCAAGATGTACACCAAGTCAAGAATAGGTAACATGGCTATGCAAATGTGGGATTTTGAATGATTAAAATATAAGTTACAGCGCAATTTAAATTTTGAGCATTTCTTTTGTAACATTTCATTCTTCATATTATATTTTGAGCATTACAGTTGTGACATTTCATCCTCTACATACGAGGAGACGATTTGGAAATGAGAATCGTAACAACTTTAGGTTCAGGGTAGTAGAGTAGACGAAGGATTACGCAATGAACTCCAATTAAATCAAATGAAATCCAATGAAAACAATGAAAGACCGAAGCCTCCTTCAAACTCAGAACATGCTACCATCGCTACTTCCACTCTCAGAACTAGATGACTCTGAATCTCCTTCTACCGCCTCGTCATCGACGAATAGAAGGGCCCTGGGATCAAAAGTAGTTGGCCGACTAGGAACATATGTAAGGGCTCCAGATTGAAACGCCTGTGCTAAGTCCTCTGCGTAGTCCGGAAGTATGAAAGGCTGAATCGGGCTGGAATGAAGACGCCACGATGGAGTGGACACTGCTCTTGGCCCACGTGGCGGTGTTGCTGAAACTACTCTGCAATAGAGAACCGATTGTGGTTAGATCGAGTACGTAGAGCTAGAAAGAGAAGTAATGATTGGATAATTTGAACAAAGAATAGAAGACTTACACCACTTATCAAGTCTTGCTCTCTTTGGAGGCGCTTCGCCTGCTGCTGCCGGCCTTGGATGTTTAGGAGGGCCCATGGCGGATGGTCTAGCCATGCTCGGTTTGAGAAGGGCGTTGAATATGGCTTCGTCCTCCTCAAAAGCAAGAATGTGACGACCAATAGCCTGGGCGGCCTTGATGGAGGCCCCTGAAACTTGGAGAGAAACAAAGAAATGAGAAACTGTGGAAAAAATGAGAGGAATAATTCAGCAGAGATATGTAAGAAGAGTTACCTGTCCCAGCATTCCAATCAAGGACTATGTCGCCGGGCTTTGACAGCTCCTCAATGATGCCCTGCATCATCTCAGGGGCTTTCTCCCTTGGGCCTCTCCACGGCACCTCCCCATTTATGAGCTGAGATTCCACATCGGTGAAGTTGAAAATGGCATCACTCTCGGTAATGTTGAGGACCCCATGTATCAACTCGGATTTCTTCGTCTGGAAGGAGAAAGTACTGCCACTACGAACGTAGACGCGAATCCAGAACCGCATAGTCTGCAGTCAAGCAAAACAAGTGAGTAAAATTAAGCGGAAGGATTATCAGTAAGTAAAGAGAAGGGTATGTTTAGGGAAATTACCAAGTTCTCGGAGTTCGTTGGAGAAGTCAGGCCGAGTACATTGACACCCCACCAGTCCTTGAAAAGCACGTAGTCACCACCATCAGCTTCTTCCTCGATATCCTTAGCGAGCTTCTGATCAGTGTTGTAGATGAGGCAGATGGCACCATCTTTCTGCAGGTAATTATCTGCAAAACGGAAGATGTCGAACACATAATCCTTCTCGCGAGAGTTCCAAGGCGGAATACTCGTGGGGGGAACGGAAACGGAAGGGACGGGAAGATTCTCAGGGATGTCGGCAATGATCAAGTCGACTCCCAGATGGTCCTCTTGTTTGCACCGGTCCGGAACTCTATTTCCGCGGCCTGCTCCAAACTTGAGGAATGAAAAAAGCACAGTTAGAAACTACAAAGCGAGTAGAGGTGGCTGAATCCATGAAATGTCAAAATATAGGAACATACCTTGCGAATGAAGTCTTGAGTCTTGATCCAATCCGGGTCGCCACCTTTTCTCTCTTGTCTTTTATTTTGCCGTAACATGGAATCCACAGATGAGTTGAAGACGGAAACGTGTGTGGAAATCGAAGCTCCAGCGGAAGAAGTTGGTTGAGGATATAGTTTGGCCTTCCTCTGCTCAATGAGACTTCGCGTGATCGCAGAAGCACCAATGGATGAAGGCGCATTCGCTGTGGTCGACGTTGGCATTGGGACGTCTATAGTTGGAGAAGCGTTGCCCGTCTCCTTCCCTGGTGAGGAAGACTCAGCCCCAGTATCTTGTGAGGTCTGTGACTTCGAACCCAGAGTTCGAAGTCGCCGAGCTCTCCCTCTCTTTGGTGGAGGTGCAGATGATTGACTCTGATGAGCTTCGTCTTCTTCAGAACCGTCGTTGGAGTCTTCGACTACTGGCGCTCGAAGATCAAGTGATGATTTGACATCGGCCTCAGAATCAACTGTAAAACCACGGAGGCAATCTAGATACCAACATCCTGCCTCCAAGTGGGGAGCTTTGTACCTCTTCAATTGCTGAGGAGAGTAGATACACTGGTCCGAGCCCCTCTGGATCCATAAAGGAAAGTACTTCGGGAGTTGTTGGACACTGACGGCTCCTTTTGGAAGGAGCTCTCTCTTGAAGTACCTAGTGTGGGCCAATTTTGAATGACTTAGTATGTGGGAGTGAGGAACGGGAGGATTCGAAATGCACACATGTTTGAGAAAATATTCATACCGGTATATGACTCGCTTGACAACATCTACCGTTCCGGGGAATTTCGTGAAAATCGACTTCTTATCAAAAGTCTTCTTCGCCTTGGATCCAAGGAATGCCGGGAATGCTCTGTCCCAAAGCAGAATACGCCAGCTCTCCACGTAATTGCCTGGTTGCTGAACATCAGGGGAGGCATTCCAATTGATGTCCAGGTCCTCAGCCTTACACATGTCCTCGAACTCTTGGATGACCGCTTCTTCCAACTACAAGAGACAGTCAGCAGAATTAGACTACAACAATCAAAGTGATACAATGATAAAGACATTATCAGTTCTGGAAATAAGGGAGCATACCCCTGCCCAGAATGAAGCCCTGTTTAGCCAACGGTCGAGGTCAGCTTCCTTGAACTCCGGTGGTGGGAACCTATAAGACTGCCTTGAAGTCGGAGAGGAGTTCCACCACCTCAACCAACGAGCTTTGTACTTGGGTTCCACTGCCGCCGGCACAATCTTCTGCAGCTTGTCCAATGTCATCTCAGGTTTGTTGACATCGCTGAAGTGGCGGTTAATCTGCAATTAGAACAGAACTGTTAGCATTATGAAATCAAGATAACATAGGCGATAAAAACAAAATAGCTTAAGATGAAGTGATTAAGGATTCACCTCGGCAAGGAAGTCGTCACCATTTTTGGGATTCGCAATGGCCAAGTACTTGGTGAAGTCCTTCTTCTTGACGGCATCGATGAAGTTGTTTGA
Organism: Ceratodon purpureus; assembly: GCA_014871385.1. NCBI lineage: Eukaryota > Viridiplantae > Streptophyta > Bryopsida > Pseudoditrichales > Ditrichaceae > Ceratodon > Ceratodon purpureus. The sequence continues at coordinate 13,798,590 of CM026428.1, read as the reverse complement.
TGCAGTCGTCATCGCATCCCAAACTCCAGATCCAGATTGATCCTCTATTGGCGTGTTCTCCTTGTAGGCTCTTGCGGCCTGATCCAAGGCGACTGCAATCTCTCTCTGTACATGGAAACACAATATATTAAAATCAATGTATAATCTAATTGAAATGCATTAGTTACAGTAAGGATCAGAACAAATGTACTTGCTGTGTCATGGAATTAATTCTTACTCGGTATAGGAACGCAATAAAAACCTTCGTTGTCAAGGTGAACCATCGGTCCTTTGCGTGTTTGTTCTGCACACAGATTTCAAACTCTTCTGGGCTTAGAAGATCTTTGAATTCTTCTAACTTCATGACACCGAAAGAGCGGATGCGAAATAACTTCGCTGGAAGATTACTCTTCACATGGTCATTCTCAGTAGACCTGTGGACAAAATAAACAGTTTAGAAAACACATCATAATAGAAGGATGATCCGAAATCAAATTTAAGGAATTGTTCAACCAAAATTCTTACCAGTTGATGTCGTGCATCGCATGGAGAAGATTGCCCACTTGGCCGCGGGGGTCCAATATGATGCAATGCACGGAGATGTGCCAAGCTGGATCGTCGGCATGATGCTTGTTGATGTGTCGTAACCAAGCTGAAAGGCGATGGTTCCCTTCCCATACAAAAAACATTTTGCCACTAAATTGATTGAGGTCATCGTCTCCTTGGAGGTCGGCTTCGAAGGCTTCGTTAGCCCTGCGCCAGCACGGGCTCCACTTTGCCTTCACTTCCGCCGTGACATCCATTGACATCTCTTCAGTGTTGAACATGGAAATGTACATCACGCGGTCCCCATCTCTGTAACCCTTCACGAACTCCCTCTCCAGATGTTGCACTCCCATTTCGCCAACCGGTCTGACTTTTGCCATTGCGACCATTCTACACAATGGGACAAGCAGGCGAGACTTCCTCAAGGGCTGAATACAAACGGCATTGATGACGTTGATCGAGTCAACTTTATGCTGTGTTCGATGAAGCAATTCCCCTTGTACAGCGTCTTTCAAATCCAGAGGCTTTGATGATGATGGCAACATGTCCTCTGTTTGCGTCAACTCGGGTACCTGCCGTAAGCAATAGAAATGAACAATCAAACTCAACAATGTAGATACTGAAAAATATATTTTGCCAATCACTTAGAGATTTTCTCATAAATGAAAGAGTAAAAAAAAACATCTCAAATTAAATCTATGGCACCAAGCATCAAGGCCTTGCCACTCTACGAGGAGCCCTTCCATAGTATTGTCTAGCCTCTCTACTATTCCAATGATGGCGCCTCCTCCAAAATCGCATGGTCTGACGGCAAGCGCTGGGCAGTATTGCCGGAAGGGCAAACACTACATGGGCTGGCCTCCTCAACACCAAAGGTGAAACTGGGGGATTAGGCGAAGACGGCGGTGTGCCAAGACGTGGCGAGGTGGGCATGTACACTGGAGAGGTGGGCATGTACACAGGAGAGGTGGGCTCATAAACAGGCGAAGTAGGCATGTACTGGGGTGACTGGACCTCGAAAGGTCCAGTGTATACACCTACAGGAATGATTAAATCACAGGTACAAAGACGCTCATCCCCTGGGTCTGACAGGTCTGAAAGGTTTATCACAGAGATTGGGGAATTGACAGACATGTTGGGAGCATCAGAGCCTACCTGCAAGTACATGGCACATGAGGAAGTTAGAGTTTAAAAATCATTTGAAAGAACTTTCAAATGCTCGAATTATTTAGGATAATAAGAACATGTGAATCCAAAAAATGAATTTATCAGTAACTATACCTCTGTCTCCTCAGGTCCCTTGCTTTCACTCCCGGTCCCCATGTTCTGCTGAGAAGTATCTTGTAATTCATAACAAATGCATTAATGACAATTATTAAAATTATTCTCAGCCCTGTAGATAGTTTCGCATCTACAAGCAGTAATGATCACACATTAATACAAGCACAACATCCTAAGAAAAGTAGAATGAAACCAAAAACTATTAATACATGGCAGAGTTCACTTAATACTAAAGAAGAAAAAAAGAAATAAAAAAACAAATATGCGTGTTCGCGGCACTGGTGGGAGGCTCACAACCTCCTCAGCCGCGGCATTGCTTATGAGGCGAGCTACGAATTGGGCATCAAACCGCAAGCACCGAGCCTCATCGGAGGCTGCAAGCCTCCTCAGCCGGGTGCCCTCGCATGCTCGAGGCACTGGTGTCTGCTCCGAAAGCAGACACCAGGCTGCTTCGCATGAAGAGATTTAAACAAAAAAATTAACACCGCAAGCCTCATGGGAGGCTCACAGCCTCCTCAGCCGCGGCATTGCTTATGAGGCGAGCTACGAATTGGACATCAAACCGCGGCATTTAAATCTCTTGAATACTAATTGCCCACACTGAATCCCCGAATCCGAATTCCCCACACTCATACATAGAATGCAACTTCTTAACACTCCCAAGCAACCATGGAAGCTGAATCCCCAACATTAAGAGTCCCCAACAATTTGAATCCGCAACATTCGAATCTTCATAGCTACCCATAACCCAACTGCCGCAAATCCCCAACACACAACAGAAACCCAACAAGCTGCGAATTCCCAACAATCCCAATAACTACCCATCAACCCAAACACCCAGCACGCACTCAAGCACCCCGCAAAATCACAACGATCCCCCAGAAACTCCCAACAAGCTTTCAAAGAGTAAATCGTGCAGACAGCAAAGGTCGCCTACCTCGTCGTCGTCGTCCAGGTCTTCGACCTGGTCCGCTTGCTGAACTTCGACCTGGTCCTCAGGCACAATAATCCCATCAACGACGCCGACCTGCTCGCCAGGGGCAACCTCCTCTTCATCACCATGCTCGCGGCCTCCCAGATTCTCCTCCCTCTGCGCAGGCATAGCTCTCCCCCCCACTCCTGCTCCTAAAATTCCCTGCCTAGCTCGCCTCGCTTCGACCCGAAGATGCTCCAGTTCAATGCACTCACCAACAGTAGAGACACCACCTCGATCCCCAACCCCTCTCATCCACTTCGAGCTCTGTATAAAAATAGCTATCATTTGAATTCATGGATGGATGGCGCGGCCCCTCTCTCTGAGAGATCACTTCGACTGTGTCAAGTGACGCGGCCCCTCTCACTTACACTTAGAAGGAACCACACTCTCTTCAATCAATCTAATAAATGAATAGCGTTTCCAGAATTATGTTCCATTACACATAATTCACACTAGTGTGGTTTTAGACGGATTAGAAATACTTACCTGATCTGATTGAGAATCAGGCTCTCCAGTCGAAAACTCATTGAATGTAATTGAAGGTTGCGGAGACTCTGCTTTTTGACTACAATTAAAGACTAATTCTTCCGTCATGGCCTCACGTGCTGCTGTACTTAAGAATACCTCCTGTTCGTGCTCGTGATTCTCGACGACCGTGTTCTCTAAAAATTCGTCTTTCTCCTCTTCTATAGAGTCTAGAATGAGTTTGCGAAGGCTACAAAACTTCAAAGCTACAGGCAGATCTCCTCCTCTCCGTTTCACGGGTGCACTCAAATGGTCACTTTTAAAATCTACCTCTTTACGTAATGCTCTCCTCTTTCTAGCTCTTCTATTTGTAAAATCAGTGCGGCCAGGTTTCCTTCTCTGTTTAGGAGTAACATAAGTGGAGGGAGATGGCCCTCCACTCTGCTTCATGTGTCTAACCACAGGAAGGACTCTCTCACAAAAAGACTTTCTGAAGAACTTCCTCCCTGCTTAAATACCTATCACGTACAACTATTTTGATAAAACCCTAAGTTGATATACAATTAACCACTGACAAATTTTCTACCAACTTTATATTAAAAGTATCAATAACATTTCTATAATTGAAGCTTTGTTTAAAATATCAAGCTTTAATGATAAGGAAGAAATCTAAGTTCACTATAAATTAAAAGATTCGAATCTAGCAATTCAATCATGCTTCTTTTTATATTCATTGTTTTAAATGTAGTTTTGAAATGACGGCTCATTCTAATCTTATAATACATCATGACAAATAGAATCCTCTCCTCGGATCAAACATTAAAGTAGAGTTAAAAAAACCTTAACTCATGTATTTAGACCTGCAAAAAGTGCCTTTATAATTAGTTAGCGCCGTCTCTCTATAATCATACATTCGTTACCTAACAGAATGAATCATTCTCAAACTGTTCACATGGACGTTCAAACCTGAATAAAATGATCAACAACGATGCTCCCTTCCTCTCACTTTGCTCTCGCGATACGGCATTGCTAATACACTCTCTCTTCTACACTTTGCGTCTGCAAACATGGGGATGGTCTGTCTTTATGCCCAAGGCATGGGCATCCCTCTTCGGTTTCGCGTAGATGACGATGGTCTTGCTACGGTGTCCTCTCTTCGCCTCAGTCTCAGATTCCATTTCCGTGAGGATTCTATCAGTATAGAGGAGGAGATCTTTGATGACGTTACTGCCGAGGTTACCCACACCCTCGGGCAACCTTCAATGAGAGATGAGAACAATATGTTGCAATGGAGACTCTTCCCTGGATCCTATAGAGTCTACGGTCTTACCGATTCTCTGATGGCTGCATCCACTGAGATCCTCACCCCCCGTCGCTCTTCTACTTGCACAATTCAGACTCCCTTACCTCGTGATGTCAAGGTCAAAGTCGAGCCTGGTACCGAGACTTCAGATATAGAGAAACCTCCTCCGACCGTCATATCTCTCTCTTCTGATGACGAAGTCAGTCCCGTCAAGTTGGTGCCTAAGGTCCACGCTGATGCTCCTCCTTCCAATGTCTCTCCTCCATTGTCTCAGGTCACAGTTAGCATTGTTCCGCTCCTTAAAGAGATTGCTAAGACGCGTGGGTCAAAAAACATTTTGAAAAAGATAGACTATTCCACTATTAGACACGAGAGAGTTGAGTACTTGCCTGCGAAGTTTGATGGTCCGGTTCTTTTTGAGTTGCCCCCAGCTGCTGCAGGATCCTCTAAGCTCGCCGCCAAGTCAATGCAGGGAATGGACAAACGATACGACGGACACTTGTGGACCAAGACCATCACAACAAACATCAAAAACGACTTCGGACTCTCTTTTCGAAGTTCCAACTGCGTCGGATGGCTGCGCTCCACCAACGAGGAGTGAGACTTCCTAAAGCGTGTTCCCAAGATCTTCGATGTTAACGAGACTGAGTTTGAAGGCTGCACCCTGCAAGCTTTTCTCATGGATCAGCCTCCTCCATCTGATTCCACGCTAGTGTGCAAGGTATGTAAAGAACCTCCATCATGTGTAGCTACATGCGAGGCTAAGATTTATTACGTTGTGGGCAAACCCAATCAGACTAGAGTTTGTATTCACCTAGGAACACATGATCATCCAGTGAAAGTTGGAGACTACAGAGACTCTAAAGCAGAAATTAGTAGCTTAATAGAAGAGCAGGTAGAGATGAACAACAAAGCAACAAAGAGCGCCGTTGTCTTGGAGGCGAGGAAACTCCTCATCGGGAGCTACCTGCTACAGCCCGAGGATGCACCACCGAGGAAGCTGACGATGGAGGAGCTGGTTCCTGTTCTGGATCGATGCAAAGACATGGCGTCGCCCAACATCCGCAACAAAGTCGCCACCTTCAAAAAATTCAAAAGGTACGGAGTCATGGACGGTATCACCAAGCTCCGTGGAAACAGTCTCTAGGCGTATGTCCAAGAGAATAGGTTTCCTGGTCAGGGATCTATGCGTGACAAAGTCTTCGTCTTCAAGATGTCGGAGGTCGGGCCGGGAAGTGGTGTCGACCTGGTCAGCCGAATGCAAGCTGGTGGAGACTTGGAGAACGCATGGATCATGTTCGACCATGTAAAACGCGTCAAAGACTGGTCGACGATGGCGTGCCATGTGTACGATGCCACCTACTGCCGCGTGATGACAATCGCCACTTGCGACATGCAGTCCGAGGACACGGAGGCCCAGCTTGTCTTCTGGAAAAACCTGAACCTGGTCATGGAGATCAATGGCGTTGCAGCGCCGAACTTCAAGGGGTTCATGGCGGATAACGCACAGGCGAATTGGAATGCAGTGCGAATCCTTTACGGCAATGGCAACAAAGAGGACCCAATGGAGGACCGGGAGAGGTCGTGCTTGTTCCACTGGACTCAGAACATGGTGGCGTATACGCAGAAGCACTTCCCCGAAGAACTCTGGGAAGAGCACAAGAAGATGTGCACTCAGTACAAGAATGCGACCAGCATGGCAGAGGCGGAAACTCTGTACTACGCGTTGCGAGCATGGTGGGCATCCACCGGGGTCGTTGGCGAAAGCGGGCTCATCAAACTCGATCAGTGGCTGTCATTCTGGCACCATCGCTTCCGGCAGTGGGGGGGTTTCATGACCGAGGTATGATCTCTGCACTCTGTTCTGATGTTTTTCATATTGATTTCTTAGCCCTAACCTACAAAACCCTAATCGGTGAATCTAACGGCACCTACTGTCAAAAGTGCAGAAATTCACGGAAGAAGAATTCACAGAGATGCCCACCTGTAACCTCGCCGAAACAGTTCACATCAAGTGGCTCCAAGCTTCAGGAAACAACGGGAACGACCTGTACGTTGCTACCGTGGACGATTTCGTTCGGGCTTTTCTACAGGTTGTTAACTACTACCAGTTCCTCAAAGGTGACGTCGGCGGAACAGGACCGTCCAAGAAGGAACTCAGGCTCCGGATGGCTGAACGCAACGCGAAGAAATGGGGAAATCCTACACTGCTCGATAAGCCCATGCTCGATATGCCAGGCGCGGATGAGTTCTGCACCCGTCAGCCTATCATGCCTGGAGCGGAAGTCTTCGGTTCACAGAAGCGAAAAGCCGACGTCCCCATCGGAGCTGACGAGGAGTCTCATCGCCCGGACAAGACAAACTTCTCACGCCCAAGAGGCCCAAGACGTGCCGTCAGGGCTCGCCCTATGCAGATGCCCATCATTGTGGAAGACGACTCCGAACACGACACCGAGGTACAATGTACCCAACCTCCTGCCCAGGAAGTTGATTCCCCTGTACCTTCACCTGTGAACAAGGGCGGCATTCGCCATGTCAACGCGGTTGAAGAAACCAAGGTCGACGTGAAGGAGTGGCACATCTCGAGACTTCACAAACTTTCTGCGAAGTGCTGCTGGGCCCAAAGAGCTGAAACGAAGAAGAAGTGCACTGAGAGAATCGTCAGGGGGCCCCATTGCACAGCTGCCCCGACCTACACTGGGCTTTGGACTAACTATCGCAGAAACATAGTCGAGAAGACAGAGTTCTTCTTCTGCTTTGACGATATTGAGCGCTGCGTGAAACGCTCTAAGCGCAAGTGGGTAGCACACTACTCAAAGGACCAGGAATTCCCCTCCATTCCAGAGGTCTGGCCAGTGAAACTAGGTACTAACCTAAAACTGACGGAGATTCTTGCCCTCGAAGCAGCAGGCTTTCAACTTCCGCCGAAGAAGCCGGTCTCCCCAAGACGCCTCTTCTCCTCTGCCCCGCCCCCTGCAAATCTCAGCTCGGTGCCAGTCCCTGCAGACGCTGACCGCTACCCAGGCAAGAGAGACGGCAAGATGGTGAAGCGCACTGCCACTCGTCCCAATCCGGCGCAGCGACTCTCCATGGGCTCCTCCGAGTCACTCAAAGCGCGCCTCCATTCCATCACCATGATACCTGAGCCGGGCCACGGTTGCATCATTGGGCTGGATTCGGGCGTCGCTCCACACATCACTCGGTACGAGATTACCATCAGTTCTTACCCTGGTTGCACTTGTCCCGCATTCAAGAAGACGATGACTACGTTCCGAGGCAGGACTCAGTTCACGTATTGTAAGCACCTTTACTACATACTCTTGAAGGTCTGCAACGGTGATCCCGAAGCCGAGCTTTTCATCCATGCGCCCACCTTCAGCTTTAACGAGGTCAAGCTACTCCTAGAGAGTGGAATCTTGCGTCACCCCTTGGCGAAGAAGTAGGTAGCCCTCCTACTTTAGAACTGCCATTTCCACAATGGCCATTGATAACGTACTGAATGATTATAGTAATATACCATGTACTAAGTCAGCAATACAGAAGCTGTATTGACTTTTTCATTATATTGAAGGCTTTGTCGTTCACATTGATTGCATTCTATTTCAAAACATTCTATCTTGAACAAGTGCACTATATACCTCGTATCCCCTGACATGTAACCTTTATTACAACAAACATATACTTGTTATTAGATGTCCTAATCTTCGAACCTAACACGTTTAGGGTTGCCCACTACACTATCAGCAGGGCTGCGAACCTCTGACTGTACTACATGACAAACTACATTCGCGTTCACTTTCGGTCCCACACTTGCCAAGTGTCCTTGGTATGAACATTTCAGCAATGGCCCACCTCCCCGCCTCCGATTCACTGATTCCCTGGAATAGGTTCCCCTTGGGATCTTTCCAACCTTGGAGTATGCATGAGGTTGCAAAGGCACATCTGCGTCCTCCTCTAGCACTCTGATATCATCCGAATTTTCTGAACGTGGAGGGTCAGCTCTTACATCCGGTTGCACGTCAACATCCGTTGTCAAAGGACGCCCTTGGCTGTTGGCCATCACCTCTTCTTCGTCCTCCACCTCAACATATGGTTGAAATGGACAAACATCGTCAGCAAGTGAAACAACAATATCTCTGACGTCTTCCATAACTGCTGTCCCGCAGTACGGAAAAGAGCTTCACAAAACACCAACAGAAAAGAGGAAGAGACATTCCATAATCCTAACTTAAATATCCGTGAAGGAGATGCTTGGCGCCCTTGAATTTCGGCTATTCATTCATTTGAAAGTTGTCATCGTCCTCAACTGAATGGAAAAGGATGAGGGTTGAGCAGAAGTCATTTAGCATTTAAAATTTAAAAATAATAAAATAAAAGAAAAAAAATTTATAAAAGCAAAAGGAAAAAAAAAAAAAAAACATTTATAAAAAATGAAATTAAAAAAATAAAAGTAAAAAAAAGCAAAAATAAATATTAAGGTTGAAAATAATATGAAGGCGACTAAGAAAATGAAAGAGAAAATAAAATGAAAGAGAAAATAAAATGAAAGAGAAAATAAAATGAAAGAGAAAATAAAATGAAAGAGAAAAGAAAATGAAAGAGAAAATAAAATGAAAGAGAATAAATGAAAGAGAGAATAAATGAAAGAGAGAATAAAATGAAAGAGAGAATAAAATGAAGAGAAAATAAAATGAAAGAGAAAATAAAATGAAAGAGAGAATAAAATGAAAGAGAAAAGAAAATGAAAGAGAGAATAAAATGAAAGAGAGAATAAAATGAAAGAGAGAATAAAATGAAAGAGAGAATAAAATGAAAGAGAGAATAAAATGAAAGAGAGAATAAAATGAAAGAGAGAATAAAATGAAAGAGAGAATAAAATGAAAGAGAAAATAAAATGAAAGAGAAAATAAAATGAAAGAGAAAATAAATTGAAAGAGAAAATAAAATTAAAGAGAAATAAAATGAAAGAGAAAAAAAATGAAAGAGAAAATAAAATGAAAGAGAATTAAAGGAAAGGAAAGATAGATAGAGTAATGGAAGTTAATATGAAAATAAAAGAAATAAACCATGTAGACCATGGCGGATGATTTCTAACAATGTTAAGAAAATGTTACGATATTAAATGTTACTTTATCCCTCTTAAAAGGTTCAATACCAATACATTTTAAGCGGTAATTTGCATATAAATTTGAGGAGATAAGGGGAATTAATGTATGCCTGAACTAGTAAGAAGGAGCTGGAGCATAGTAATTGGTGCACGTTAAAAAATTAATCACCAAGAAAAGAGAAAACGAACTACAAATTCAATGAAAACACTGTAATTAGTCCACGGTTATAGGGTCAATAAAATTACTAAAATTAGTATTTTTCCAGAAATATACTGGGAATATTCGAATCTTCTAATTTTATAATTTATTTTTAGTAAAAAAGTGCTATTTTTAGGTTCTGTCCCCCACTCTGTGCTCTCCGCTCTCCAAATCTGCGCTCACCGCTCTCCGCTCTGCGCTCTCCGCTCACGTACAAGCTACGTCCGTTCGATAGCTGCATCGTTTGCATAAGATGGAAGAGTCCAAGACTGTGGTGGGCTCGGGTGGAAATTAGGATCAGAAAAGAAAGGACGACGCACGGGATACCTCATATTATCGCATCTGCAAATGTAAATGGCAAGTTGTTTATGAATCCACTTTACATTCAATGCGTGTATATGAAAGGTAACACTAGAGAAAAAGTGTCTAAACTCACTTCTTGAACCGAGATCTCTTCATGATCTTCATTATAGGAACTTCGCCCTCAGGATCCTCAGAGCTGACATGCTGTGCGGTGCTGGCTTCTGGAACCAATGGACTGCGAATCAATGGTTCCAGCAAAGCCTTGAAAATGGCTGAATCGGCCTCCAAGGCCACGATGTGGCGGTCAACGTTGCGGCAGGCATGGATTGATGAACCTGATACACGACCCAATGAGTTTATATAGTGCTGATAATTTCCGTGGGCAAAGAAGACAAGTACTGCAACATAGGGTACAAGAAAATATTAGGGAGAAGAAACTGACCAGTTGCTGCCGTACAATCTAATATGACATTCCCCGGATCGGATGCAGCTTCAATCAACATTTCCATGAGTACAACCGATTTTTCGCGAGGGCCTCTCCATGGCTTCTGACCGTCACACATCTGGTTCTCGGGCAGAACAATGTTCTGTAAGCAGTCATCGCGACCTACGTTTACACCGTGGCGACTAAGCAGCTTGGGCACGGGCCTGAAAGCAAACTTTGATGCAGGAACTCCACTTTTCACTGCCAATGTAATTCCGAACCTGAGTGTCTGCATCCCATTTTGAAAGAGCAAGTTAGTAGTAGATCACTACGACTCTGTGATCGCATTGTGCTGGGGGAATTTCAAACTCTGATAGGGCCCGATTAATGATGGTAGACTACTCAAAGGACCAGAGGTTTTTTTTTGAAAGTGGTCCTCTTCATGGCTTCTTCTCCATGGCCTTATGCTCTGGCCGCAGGCACTGGGTACAGCAAGGAGACTGATGGTATTACTAAGTCATCAAGGCAAGCTCGTAGGCCATGGCTATGAATGTAAGTCTAAGCTGATTTCCAATTGTTACGAGGAGAGTGACTATGCAAACCCTAGGTGACTAAGGAACAAATGGAGGAGATTAATGTGTAGTTAGAACTTACAGTAACGGATTGATCCAAGGGTGATGTCAGGTGGAGTCGGTTCATTGCCCACCATTCCTTGCGGACTTTCATTCCATACGTATGACAGTAACCTAGTATTGAAGATTTTGTTGATGCTCGAAAGGGATGAAAAAGTATCATCGCCCCGTCATCCTGGAGGTGGTTCTCTGCAAAGTCAAAAATGCTCTGCAACCAATCAGAAGCTCCGTCATTCCAAGCGGGGATGGATGTGGGAGGGTCTGAGACGCCTGGGACAGGGAGGCCTTCTGGCAAGTCAGCAATGATGAGGTCAACGAACGGGTGACTGACTTCATCACCCTTCAAATACAGGGCTCTTCCGTTAGTGACCTGCACAAAAAGCATATAGAATGAAGTTAACTATACGCAACATGAGAACTCAAATTCAGGAGGCCTCAGAATAAAGTAAGGTCCTACTCATCCCGCAACTAATAAGTTGTTCGACATGAGCTCCCATTTAAATATATGGAAAAAGCTTCAGCTGGACCATTGCGATGGTCATTGCACCTGCGACCAAGGAAACATTCTATGACAAACTAGAGTAGAGCAAAGCAGACATTGGAAAGGCAAAAGTTCAACTAAACTGAAGGCACATAAGTACTGAGTAAACTTCACGGCCACCAGTTAAATGCACCGAAGAGGCGAATCACACTCAATTCCAAGATACACGAGCAACATCCTAGAGTGCCAATGGCACAGCCTACAAGACTGTAAGGGCCAGGCCTACGCGAAGCTCGCTGCATCCCAAGTCAAGCAACTAATTCAGTAGCTGCTCATAAGAGCTCTGCACGGGGCCGATCACTCTGCTTTTATTATTAGTTCTCTTGTTCTCTGAAGTCACAAAACCAATCGAACCACTGCCCAATGCAACTCTGGTCATGCCGACGTCTCTCCCACAGCCCTCTTTAGTCCTCACCCGAGCCTCAAAGATATAATCAATCGACTGACCACTGCAAGTCTGATCGGGGCCTACCACACTCTTACGGTCCATACTTTGAACAAAAAAGGAAAAGGATTGAAGCTTAACCAGCCCCATTGCAACTCTGGTAGGGGCCGATCACTCTCCCACAGCCCACATTAGTCCTCTCCCGAGCCTTGAAAGAACCAATGAATCCACTGCCAATGCAACTCTGATCGGGGCCTACCACACTCTTACAGTCCATACTTTGTACAAAAATTCAAAAGGATACAAGCTTAACCAGCCCCATTGCAACTCTGCTAGGGGCCGATCACTCTCCCACAGCCCTCATTGGAAGGATCCCACCCCGAGAAAGAGCTTAATGCGTCGCTGCCAATGCAACTCTGATTGCGGCCTACCACACACTTACGGTCCATACTTTGTAGAAAAAAACAAAAAGCGCGTAGCTTAAGTGCCCACTGCAACTGTGCTAGGGGCCGATCACTGTCCCACAGCCCACATTAGTCCTCACCCGAGCCTTCATAAAACCAATCCATCCACTGCCTCTCCAACTGTGGTCGGGGCCTGCGACACTCTTACGGTCCATACTTTGTACAAATAATTGAAAGGGTACGAGCTGAACTGCGCATTGCAACTCTGGTAGGGGCCGATTACTCTCCCACGGCCCTTACTAGTTCTCACCTGAGCCTTTAAAGAACTCTGATCGGGGCCGACCACTCTCCCACAGTCCATACTTGTTCATCCGTGCGAGAGTAGGAACTAGTCATGATATGCTCACTGGAACTGTGGTCCGGGCCGATCACTCTTCTGAAGTGTACATTTTTCTCTCAATGTCTCATATCTACCAATCCAAGGATGACCTGATTCAAAGGGATGTGACCTATTTTACCTTAAGGAGGAAATCCTTGATTTCCAGGTAAGTTGGCGTGTAGTCATCGTCTTTGCCTCCTAGAACATCGTCGAGGGAAGAATTCAGGATCAATTCTTTATTTTTTCCACAGTCCCCAGCATCGTTGAATTCAAGAAGCTGATTGAGTTCGTCATAGGTTGTTCTCATTTTTCGATTCCTCGACCCCGTTTGCTCTTGCTGCCCGTATTCATTAGGTGGAGTCTCCATACCCTCCTGACCCGGGGTAGTGACCCTCTTCTTCCCCTTTTTTGTTGTTTTCTCTTGTGCCCTCTGCTGCTTCTCGAGCTCCTTCTGCTCCGCCTTCTGCTCTGCTTCTCTCACTTTTTGGGCTTTCTTACGGTCCTCTTCGAGCCTCCTCTTCAGCGCCTTCGCTCTCTCATCTTCGTCTTCTATTCCGATAAGATCAACCATTTCGATACCAGACTCCCCAATGGCGTCCCTAGACCTCCTGAGCTCGATCTCAAACGATGGAGTAAAGCTTGGCACACATTCCAAGTACCATGCACCTGCAGTGAGGTGCGAAGTCGTCCATGTCCGCTGCTGTAAAGCGGAGAACATGCACGCTGGATTTGATCGATCGACCCAGGCTGCTAGAAAAACAGGAAGGTTTTCCTTCGAAATGGCGTGCTTGGCTAAGAGCTCGAATTTGAAGTACCTACGCAGGACTCAACACATAATAATCGAATTAGCTTTCTCCAAAAATGCATAGCAGATTAGACAGCTTACCGAGAAGAACCCTTAGACCAAGCCATGTGGAGAAATCGAGGCTTCCAAATGGAGAAGTTGTATTCGACCATCAGGTTACTTCATCAGTAAATTACACCCTCGAACAAAGCCTTTAAAGAAAGCCAATGTAATCAAAGGATAATTGACTGGAGCACACCTTCTACGAATTACAAAATTAGGGGTGGCAACACTGCCATGACAACAATATTAAGATATCGCAGACACACGCACAATTGACATTGTTAGGGGCCGAAACAGTATGAGAAGTAGGAGATGAGTACCGGTAGAGGAGACGCCTGACGATCAGCTCTGATCCCTTCAAATCCCGAAAGTCTTGTCCTTTTTGGAAAGCTTCATTTCCGCGAAAGTAAGAAAGAAAGACATTGTCCCAAATCTTCATCCGACAGTCCTCCATATAAGCAGGCAGCGTCATTGGGTCCCCTGATACTGACATATCAATTTCAACACGGTCTTGACGCACGATCTCGTCAAAGGCTGCCGTGGCTTGATCTGATAGCTGTCGAATTTGCATGCGAAATTGTAAGCTACGGCTGGACGCACCTCTGTGGAAGTCACGATCAACCTGACTATGCATCTCAATAAAAATTGGTGGATCAGGATGCGTGCGCAAGTAGGGGGTATTGTGGTGAAGGTCATACCTCTGCCCAGAATGTTGCTTTATGGAGCCATACAGTAAGCTTCTCTTCGTTGACAGGCTTTGGAGGGATCTTCCGGGCCTCGCGGGTGGCAGCAGAGGAATTAAAGAACTCGAGCCACTTGATCTTTGCTGCTGCTGAGGCCTTCGTGGTCACCATGAGCTGCAGTTTTTCCATGGTCAATTCCGTGTTACTGGAGTTGAAAGCGTAATGTCGCTCGACCTAGCACACAAAGAGCGCCACGGTGAGTCATTAATTCAGAAGAGGAGCAACTGCCAGCAGAAATCTCCACACAGGCAACACTCGGATGAGTTCAACACTGTAGCATTATGTACCAAGCACTTCGTGGGAAGCCAAGTGCACCTCATCAAAGTTACTTAAAAGTATGCCTCTGTGAAGCAAGTCTGTTAAATCGTATATTTATAAAGTGTTGCTTGCATACCACATAAAGTCTAACGCAAATTGCATTATGGAGCTTCGGCCGGAATTTATGTACCTCACGTAACCAAGCCGGTGTCAGCTCGGGATTCGCCACAGCAACATATTTATTCATCTTTTGTCTGAGTTTTTCCGTTACCTTCTTCACGGCTGCTTTCATAGCAAACACTTTTTCCGCTTCGGAGACGTCACCATCGTTCTGCTCCAAGAAACCTCTTAGACCATCGTCGGCCGCACGGCTAATCTCATGCTAAAACAGAGACAGTCCAAATACAAAAGAACACGTTAGCTGCGCATCCTTAATTATAAAAAAAAAACATTGGAACAGTTTGCCATAGATATCCTGGAAGCAATCTATAGGAAATGAAAGCAAACAAATAATCTTGCCATATAGCTCCCATCAAGATCAACATGTTACCGACCAATCCCTGAATGAAGTACTGATATAGCTGGGGCTATACTATGGCATAAGCCCTTCCTGATATGCTTTATTGTGAACATACCTGGAAGATGAAGCTCGTAAACACTTTAATCGGCAAGGTCTGCCATGTATTGTGCTTCGTTTTCTTACACTTTTTTAAATCTGAATCCAACAAGATATCCTTGAATTGTTCCAAAGGCATCAAGCCATATTTTTGAACCCTGAAGAGGGTATGAACTGGATTGGTTTTGACATGAGAGTCCTCCGTGTGCCTATCACAGGGGACAATATTAAAACAACTCATAAGCAAGTAAAAACCTCAAAACACCTATATACGAAATACCTTAAATCACTTACATATTTGCTTGAAAAGATTGGTCAGTGAAAAGCAATATTACTTACTTGTTGATATTGTGCATCAACTGCATGACAAGACCGATTCTCCCCTTAGTGTCTAGGAGAATGGAGTCAACTAGGTAATGCCAGGACTCCTCCGTCTTGTGCAATCGATCAATATGGTTTGTCCAGGCTTGGTATCGGTGGTTGCCATCACACACAAAGAACATCGTGTTTGTGAAGGAAGCTAACTCTGGAATTGTCAGAAGGAAGTTATTAAATTCCTCGTTTTTCTTAGTCCAAATTGGTCCCCACTTCCACGTGTCAGCCTCGGTAACCTCTCTAGTCTTGCCGTCCTCGTCAGTAGTTGACACATAGAATACTGCTGCACCCTCTCGATAACCGTGAACAAACTCCTGCTCGAGTTTTGATAGATCGCTCTGTAAGGTTGGGCGGACCATCGGCATGGCTGCATTCGACACAGGGGAATGTTAAATCTGGATGCGCTAAGTGGCTGCAGCCGGATATCTGCAATTGTCGAGACAGAGTTGACCCTCTGTCGTGTTCGAATGTCGTCCTCGTTTCCAGCATATGCTTCGCCAATGGAGTCCTCGTCGCCATCGGAATCTTCGTCCTGGCCATCTCTCTTTTGTGTCAAAGCTAGCGCATCTTCATCATGAACATCCTCGACCGGAGGGTGTTGGTCCTACTAGCATGTTGATCCCACCATCAATAACATCTCATTGCACCTCTGCTAGGGGCCGATCACTCTCCCACGGCCCTCATTAGTCCACATCCGAGCGTACAAAAAACCATTCGATCCACTGCCACTAAGACTCTGATCGGGGCCTATCACACTCTTACAGTCCATACTTTGAACAAACAAACAAATGACTCCTAGCTTAACAGACCACTGGAACTCTGCTAGGGGTCGATCACTCTCCCACAGCCCACATTAGTCCTCACCCGAGCCTTCAAAAAACCAATGCATCCACTGCCCATTGCAAGTCTGATCGGGGCCTACCACACTCTTACAGTCCATACTTTTTACAAAAAATCAAAACAATACAAGCTGAAGTAGTCTTCAGAAGTCTGCTAGGGGCGGATCATTCTCCCACAGCCCTCAGCATTCCTCACCTGAGCCTTCAACTAACCAATCAAATTACTGCCACTACAACTCTGATCGGGGCCGACTACTCTCATACAGTCCATACCTTGTAGAAGAATTCAAAAGAATTGAAGTTTAACTGCCCACTCCAACTCTACTAGGGGCCGATCACTCTCCCACGGCCCTCATTAGTCCTCACCCGAGCCTTCAAAAAACCAATCGATCCAGTGCCTGTGCAACTCTGATCAGGGCCAACCACACTCTTACGGTCCATACTTTGTACAAATAATCAAAACAGTAGAAGCTGAAGTGGTCTTTAGAAGTCTGCTAGGGGCCGATCACTCTCCCATAGCCCACATTAGTCCTCACCCGAGCCTTCAAAAAACCAATGCATCCACTGCCCATTGCAAGTCTGATCGGGGCCTACCACACTCTTACGGTCCATACTTTGTACAAAAAATCAAAACAGTAGAAGCTGAAGTGGTCTTTAGAAGTCTGCTAGGGGCCGATCACTCTTCCACAGCCCACATTAGTCCTCACCCGAGCCTTCAAAAAACCAATGAATCCACTGCCCATTGCAAGTCTGATCGGGGCCTACCACACTCTTACGGTCCATACTTTGTACAAACAAACAAATGACTCCTAGCTTAACTGACCACTGCAACTCTGCTAGGGGCCGATCACTCTCCCATAGCCCACATTAGTCCTCACCCCAGCCTTCAAAAAACCAATGCATCCACTGCCCATTGCAAGTCTGATCGGGGCCTACCACACTCTTACGGTCCATACTTTGTACAAACAAACAAATGACTCGTAGCTTAACTGGCCACTGCAACTCTGCTAGGGGCCGATCACTCTCCCACAGCCCGCATTAGTCCTCATTCGAGCCTTCAAAAAACCAATGAATCCACTGCCACTACAACTCTGATCGGGGCCAACCTACGGGAAGTCACTTCCAAATATTACGTAACAATGTGCGAACAAAGATAGGGTCCAAATAAATCTTTGAAGATAATTTTTATAAATGATTTACATTAATATAGGATGCTCACAATTCATTACAAGAATAAAAATGAGAATATTCTTGAAATATTACTAACTATAGTAAGAATTATTTTTAATTTTTAGGGTACTTTTAAATATCCTTTGTTCACACGTCATACTCAAAAGATACAAAGAGTGATCTCCCCGAGGGGCCAACCACTCTCATACAGTCCATACCTTGTGGAAGAAATCAAAAGAATTGAAGCTTAACTGCCCATTCCAACTCTGCTAGGGGCCGATCACTCTCCCACGGCCCTCATTAGTCCACACCCGAGCGTATAAAAAACCAATCGATCCACTCCCTATGCAACTCTGATCGGGGCCTACCACACTCTTACGGTCCATACTTTGTACAAACAAACAGATGACTCCTAGCTTAACTGACCACTGCAACTCTGCTAGGGGCCGATCACTCTCCCACGGCCCTCATTAGTCCACACCCGAGCGTACAAAAAACCAATCGATCCACTGCCACTAAGACTCTGATCGGGGCCTACCACACTCTTACAGTCCATACTTTGTACAAAAAATCAAAACAATACAAGCTTAACTGCGCTTTACAAGTATGCTAGGGGCGGATCACTCTCCCACGGCCCTCATCATCCCTCACTCGAGCCTTCAGTGAACCAATCAATCCACTGCCACAGTCCATACTTTGTACAGAAAATCTAAAGAGAACATGGTTAAGGAGCCCCATTGCAACTCTGGAAGGGACGATCACTCTCTTACAACCCTCATTAGTTCTAACCTGTGCCTCACTTGATAAGATAAATTGCCCAACACCTTCTACTCAGTGAAAGAGAATGGACTGGCGTACCAATCACTTGGATGGAGTGACCCGAATCATCATGTAGTTCAAATACAGATTGAATTTCAGTAATGATGCATTTCGGGAACCTGTCGGTACAGCTCATCCATGTCACTGCAGCTTGTGCTCTCCTTAAAGTTGATGCATACAAGAGCAAAGTCGTTTACTGACCTACAAGATTGCTCGGTACAGTTCAAGGACTAATAGATGCTAGGTTTCAGATTTACCTCGTCGACTTCCATACGTTCCTCATCTCCTAGGGCCCTTGCAGCTGCCAGGTCCTCCATTCCTCGATTCTGCAAACCTGAAGTAGATTCCGACACGGATTTGAGACTCCGTGAAGTCTTAGAGCCTTGTACTCGTTTAGGCCGCTGCTCTCTCGTCTGACCCAAAGAGGAGTCTTCGGACCCGGATCTTACATCCTGCGCACATAATCCACCCAGTGGCATTACTTTCGACAAGAGAAGTTCAAATTAGAATCGCAGGCAAGAGAGGGTTGTGGAGCGTACGAGCATGCGGACCGTGGGAGGGTTTGAAGAGACTCAGGCACTGGACTGCCTTCGACAGTTGAACCCTAGATTCAACACCCGAATTGTAAGCATTTCAATAGCTGCCCAGAAAATGCGACACGAAATCTATGCTTTGACTACAATGATAACCAGTGGCATCGCACTCGCTTACCTCCTTTGTACTTTCTTTCTGACGTGAAGAAGCCTCTCCGTCTAAAAATGCCAATTTAACTGGCTGAACCTCTCCATCGTCAAACCCGTTGCCGTCTCCCATTTCCTTGCTAACACCAGCCTGATTAGACTTCCCTCCCTTCCTTCCCATTGTTGAAAGCAAGTTGTATGGAGTACCTAAACCGTCCCTGCACGCTAACTTACGTAACCACTCTTGACGTTGCTCTCTTCTAAATTCGAGCTTAGCTTTTCCACTCGATCTGGTTATCATCTCTGTGAATGCTACTACGAGAGTCTCAGATTAATCCATGACATTGCCGCCTCAACAATCTATGAACTGACTAAATGTTCAGAATTCCTCGAAGGCACCAAGACATAAATGTCGTAAGATTTTCATATCCTGGACTTCATTGTTGGTCCAAGGAAGTTGGTTCAACTTCCACACTGTCAGTAACTTACTGTATGTTAGCCTCTCTTATTAAAAAACTGCCGTCTTTTATTAGCGGCGTCCATCAATGTAACCCTCTTCAAAAAATAAAGAAAATAACTTAAAAGAAGGCAACTCCATGCTTAATACTATCATTCTCTATATAAGTGACCTGGATGTCTCATTTGGTATCAGATTTGATTTTCAGACTTCCCTTCTCTGGGTAGATACTCGTATGTTTCGGAGGGGATGGACAGCAACCCGCTTCATCCCCGTAGTCACCTCGCTTCAGGATCAGAGCAGGAGACAGATCAGGTCGTGTCCATAGATGAATTTCATGGTCCATTTGAACCAGTTCCTGAATGCAACATTCCGGAGTGCAGCAAATCTGATGCCCCCATCGATGAAGTCCATGCTGTAGATGGGAAGGGTTGTGGCGAGTCGCTTCATTCAGCTGTGGCTGAAGTAGAGCGCATCCAGGGCAATTCAAGTAAAGCATCCCATTCCTATGCAAGAGTAGGGGTCATCAAACCTGGAACGTACTCTAGGCTTTTATTAAGAAGTACCCCCCGCCCTAGAGGTCGTAAGTTAAAGAGTATGGGATGCAGGGCAGTTGAGAGCATCAAAGGGCCACAGGAAGATAGTATCAAGGATTCAAACAGTGTTGAGGGATCTAAAAAGCGCAGCCGCCAGGGCTGATATAGATTAGTGGCCTGATATAGATTAGTGGGCCGTGCAGTAATTAGATACTTCTACATTATGAAGATGTAGATGGTTCCAATGTACTCTTCACGGTTTTATTTTATCGAAGATGCTGCAATTTATTGGCGGTTTGCCGTCATTTCATGTAATGGCTCTGTTATCGCAGTACTTGTCATAATTATTGTGATTAGGCTAGCCTATCCCACCACCATGTCCAGAGTTGGAGTACTTCTCACCTAAGTAATTTCAATACACGTACATACAGTTCAGCAATGACTGAAGTTAAACCAACGATGATGATGCCTCTCATTCTCTGAACTTGTGATTGTTAATTGGTTTCCATCGAATTTGTATTCTTAGTACTCCAATACTCATATGTTTTTGTGTAATCTGCTTTGCTTTCTTTCTGCTATCTCATCTCACTGTTGCGAGTACCACTTAATCTGCTCAGGATGGCCTACCTTTGTGCGGACTCGCATTCTGTTCCAATTACCTTTCCATTGGGTGCAGATGGGTGTGCTATGATCAGTTCCACAACTCTTAGTCTTCGATTTCGGTTTCGGGAGGACTCCCTCCATGTAGAAGAAGAATTTTTCGACGACATTACTGGTGGACTCTCGCATGCAGTGGGTCAGTTACCAACTCAGAATGAGATTGGAACGTTCTGGGTGCTGAAACCTGGGAAGTATAGAGTTTACGGAGTTACGGAGTCTGGCCTAGGTGGCTCTACTGAATTGCTTACTCCTCGTTCGTCCACAACAGTTTGGCTAGAGTCTGAACCACTGTTGAGGAAGGTAAAAACCGAGCCAGGTCTTCAGACAATCTATGAGTTGAGTGATGACTCCGATAGTGAGAACGCAGAAGACACCACTGTAATTCATGAGAGCAAGGGTAAGACATTGCCAACCCTAGATGATAATTGTGAAGAAGTGCTTGTCTCTGCAAAGTCCTCGGTTGCGTCTACCGTTGTTGTCTCCTCATCAGTGAGCGTCGTTCAGTGCCTCATGAAGCTTAGCGTCCGTAAGAGGTCCAAGAGTGTTCTGTCGCGCATTGATTTCAATGCAATTAGAATGCAGGAAGTTCAATTCCTCCCACCAGTGTACAATGGCGATGTGATTTTCGAGTTCCCACCCCTAGGTGCACACGGCCATCACTCTGCTGCAAAGCAGTTACGGGGGATGGATAGGAAGTACGATGGCCACCCCTGGACTCGAACGGTGACCTCTAACATTCAGAACGACCTGAAGCTAACATTCCGCTCTTCATCGTGCCTTGGCCATCTCCGCTGTGACAATTCCAAATGTGAGTTCTTGACACGTAAGAATAGGACCACGCTAGTGAACGAGACTGAGTGGGATGGAATTTCCGAGAAACTGTTTGAGGTTGGTTCCACTCCGCCGCACAATTCCACTGTAGTCTGTAAATCTTGCGGTACTCCACCGACCTGCGTTGCACTATGCCCTGCAAAGATTTACTATGTCACTGCAGGACCTCACATGACGAGGGCCTGCGTTCACCTGGGAACTCATGACCACCCAGTGAAGTCCGGAGAGAACCGAGACTTTGTCGACCACACGGAGAACTTGATCAGGGAGCAGGTGGACCGAACTCCGTCCGCCACCAATTCCGCCATCGTCCTTGAAACAGCGAAGGAGCTGCTTGGACCGTTACTTCTGGCCAAGGAGGGTGAACCGCAGAAGATTCTGGAATTGGAGGAGCTGGAACCAATATTCAACCGCTGTAAGCACCTCTCTTCCCCAAACATTCGAAATTGCATTACATTGTTCAAGAATGTTAGGCGCTTTGGGACCATGGATGGCATCAGGCTGCTGCGAGGCTTCAGCAACTGGAAGTTCATCCAAAACAACATGTTCCCGGGGCAAGGCGATGATGCTGCGAAGGTGTATGTCTTCAAGATGTCTGAGGTAGGGCCGGGTAGTGGAGTCGATTTAGTTAAGCGTATGCAGGCTGGCGGTGACTTGGAGGATGCGTGGATCATGTTTGACCACGTGAGGCGAGTTCGGGACTGGGTAACAATGGCCTGCCACGTCTACGACCCCACCTATTGTCGGATAATGACAATCGCAGCGTGCGACATGCAGTCGGAGGACACGGCAGCCCAGTCCGTCCTGTGGAAGAATTTGAATGCCGTCATGGAGACTCACGGGGTCGTGAGAGTTAACTTTAAGGGCTTCATGGCGGATGGTGCCCAAGCGAACTGGAACGCGGTTCGAATTATCTATGGGAGCGGTAACGCCTCCGAGAGGATGATTGATAGGGAGAGGACATGCTTATTCCATTGGAGGCAGTCTTTGGAGCAACATACAAATGCTAACATCCGCCAGGACCTCCGAGCACAGCACATCAAACTCTGCCAGCAGTATAAGGAGGCGACGACACTTGCTGAAGCTGAAACAAAGTTCTTGGCAATCCGAGCATGGTGGATGTCATCCGGCGCTGCCACAGAGAAAGGGCTCTCAAATCTGGAAACGTGGCTCGCGTACTGGCACCACCGGTACCGCCA
The DNA here is from genome assembly GCA_014871385.1 of Ceratodon purpureus. Lineage (NCBI taxonomy): Eukaryota > Viridiplantae > Streptophyta > Bryopsida > Pseudoditrichales > Ditrichaceae > Ceratodon > Ceratodon purpureus. Next base: position 13,775,636 of record CM026428.1, on the reverse strand, counting down.
GTGGGGAGGCTTCATGGAATTGGTAATCAAACTCTCCCCCTTTCAATCTTTGTCACATCTAAGGCAACTTGCTCTACAGTCAGTTATCCAACACTGAGCTATCTGACCTAATCATCGATGTGTGCAGAATCACAGCGAAGATGAACTCGCGGAGATGCCGTCCTGCAACCTTGCTGAATCAATCCACAACAGATGGAAGCAGCAGTCTGGAGATCGGGGCAGCGACTTGTATGTCGCAGCTGTCGACGACTTTGTACGGGCCTTCATGCAATGCGTTGCCTACTTCCAGTTCCTGAAGGGGGAGCGTCCTGGGAAAGGTCCGTCAAAAGAAGAGCTCAAGCTCCGACGGGCACAGAGATCTGCAGCAAGAACAGGAAACCCAAAAGTTCTACACGAAGCAATTCTGAACATGCCAGGAGCAGACGAATGGTGCACCAGGAACCCGCATCTTGAAGGGGAGGAGGTCTGTGTCTCTCTGAAACGAAAACCTGATGTTGCATTCGGAGATGAACGGGAGTCTCATAGGCCAGATAAGATCACTGTGTCCAGACCCCGTGTCCAGACCCGAGCTGCACGCCTGGAGAGCGAATATCCTCCGACGGTGGTAATAGCAGAGTCCCCTACAAGCAGCGAAGAGGACCAAGCTGACGTTCACCCTCACCAGTCTCCACCTCCAGTTGACTACCATCACGTCACTTCAGTGGAGGAGACCACCTGCAGCCCTTCCGAGTGGCACATTGCACGACTTCCTAAGACATCCGCCAAGGCGTGCTTCGCCCAACATGCTGTGACTAAGAAGAAATGCGTGGCTCGGATCGTGCAGCACGGGAAGAGCACTGTGGCGCCGACATACACGGGCCCCATGAAGAACTATAGGAAAGACAGAATAGAGACTCATCAGTTCTTTTTCTGCAACGACGACATTGACAGGTGCGTAAAGGGTAGCAAACGGAAGTGGGTCCTATCAGTGCCTAAGGTACCTGAGGTGTGGCCCGTGAAGCTTGGCACCAAGTTAACGAAGAAAGAAATCCTGTCTCTAGAGAGTGCCGGCTTCAGACTCCCACAGCAGAAGGAGATGTCGCCGAGAAGACTCTTTCAAGACCGGGCAGCGGCAGTGGACTTATCTGCCTACCCTACGCCGGCTTATCCGGATGAGTTCCCTACCTGGCGATTAGGAAAGCTCATTCGACGGAACAAGAAGGCCCCGTCAACAAAGCATAGCAATAATTGTGCCTCTGCCTTGTCGTTGAACGCGAAGGTGAGCAAGTTGTGCATGCTGCCAGCCCCAGCCCTGGGATGCATCGTCACATTGGACTCCGGGAAGGTTCCGAAGGTACAGCAGTATTACTTGACCATTTCGCAACACCCTTCCTGCACGTGCCCAAATTTCAAGGAGATGGCAATGCAGGCACTTGGGAAGCGGGGTCAATGGGCTAAGTGTAAGCATCTGTACTATGTCTTCACTGTAGTTTGCGGATCTTGAATCAGAGTCGGATACATTCATTCATGCACCTAGTTTTAGCTTCAACGAAGTGAAGCGAGTCCTGGAGAGTGGCCTTCTCAAGTACTTGGACAACTAGTGATATCTGATTTGTTGTTTGTACATGTGTCGCCTGAAATCATTTCAATGGTGAAGTAGTGAGACTAAAAGGGCCACTACCAAAAAATTGGAGTAGCACTAGATTCCATTTCTCCAACTTCGTGTGAATTTCGCTCTGAATATATATAAGCACTATAAAGAACTGTTTAGAGAGCAATGTAAAGAACTATTTAATTCCTAGAGAGGTCTGGATAATCCAATTTAAGAGGGAGTCACCTAAGTGTGTTCACGCCCAAACAAACCTTTTTCAGGGATTAGGAGGGAGTCACCTAAGTGTGTTCGGGCCCAAACAAACCTTTTTCAGGGATTAGGAGGGAGTCACCTAAGTGTGTTCGGGCCCGAACAAACCTTTTTCAGGGTTTAGGAGGGAGTCACCCAAGTGTGTTCGGGCCCGAACAAACCTTTTTCAGGGTTTAGGAGGGAGTCACCCAAGTGTGTTCGGGCCCGAACAAACCATTTTGAGGGTTTAGGATGGAGCCATACAGTAAGCGCGCCCGGACTCGAACAAACCTTTTTACAGACTCCGTAAACCTATTGCACTCTCAGTCAAAGGGAGCCTAGGAGGTACAATAATGACCAGGGTAAAAGCCTTTGACCATATCACACCGACCACGAGGTTAATGCACGACCTTGGAGACCCTAAACCGTTTTCAATTGACGGTCCGCTACAGTAATCTATATCCTCGTCGGAACCGCTCTTTCTATCTTCGATTGCTGTACGTGTGAACGAGTGTATGCTCTGTTGCATATGCATGTTCTAATCACTTTCCTTTTGTGCACAGTAGTCAGAATTCATCGTGTTCCAGTTTTTGACACTTGCTTCGATTTTCATCATCCGCATAGGACGTTGGATGACGGTCCTCCACATCCACTGCTGGCAAACGACGTCTAATCCAATCAAATTGTTTTATCCAGTCAGGGCTGTTCTGATTACAGCTTCTTCTATCCCAAAAAATACCACTGTCATCTGCTTTCGAAGAGCAATCAATAGACATCAAGGGATCATCTGGGTCATCAAGAGGTATCCATAGGATCACATCCTCGCGGAATCGCCTTGTTGCAGGTAGAATGAACTTGCACATCCATTTCGTAATAACATGTGAATGTGTAGCTCTCCTTAAAATAACCGGCTGGTGTACGTTCATTCCTAGCTTGTCTCTGAAGACGGGATGGAAATATTCTGACTCTCCTAGCACCATTTATTGGTCTGTAAACCAGCATCAATTTGTGGTCGAGGTAATTAGGTATTGAAACAAAGTAGTCCGCAAGTGCATCAATCAATCCCCAGGTGTATGGATTTATCCCATAGTGGCCCTTCCTCAGAAAGTACCCTAAACCTCGGGGAGGACTGAATTGAAAGACATATACTCCATCTGCCTGAATCTTCCAACGACACTGAGGTTCCTTGGTATGCGGCCATTCATCACAGATTGGACAGTCATCGCGCAAGTACCCTGCCAACTTGTTTCGCTTGCTCAACAGTTTTGGATGGTCCTAAACTTAGAGAGGTTCAACAGTATAGGATTGAACGCAATCCCATCTTCTTGTTTCATACGAAAATTTGCGGAATAGATTGTTTCTTTTACATTTACTAATTTATACGTTGTCGAAGCAAAGAACCTAATAGAGCTACCAATAGAACCTAATAGAGCTACCAAATGTTCTGGTAAAAGAAGGATGACAATGTATTCAACTCAAATTTAAGCAGTCATTCACTTGGTTGGATGTAAGCAAAAAATGATCAGTAATTGTAGTTCGATGATTTGAATCGTCGGAGGCATGTGAGGAGTTGTCCGGTTGAAAGTTTGTTGTAATATGTAAGGTCTCTTTAGCATGTTCACAAAGATACAAAGTCTACACTGTCATACAACAGTGACAATATCTGTACCTAAATCAATATCATAATTAGAACAGAAGGCCGCTTCCGTGTGACCGTCACCTCAGTACACGTCCCCAAAATAAGCCCTAGCTAAATAGTCTTTATTACACCGTCCCACGGCTGCAGGCCCGTACTGCCCACTCATCCCAACACCGAGATTTTCCACGGCCATAGATCCAGGTCCTTCAGTCATTTCACTGAAATGGACCACAGCCATAGGTCACATTACGAACTATATTTAGAATTTTAAAAAATAAAAACATTGTTAGTCCATAAAATACCGTAATCTTACCGCTCTAAATCATATTCTCATCAAAATTTCCGCAAAGTTACCGCTCACCGCTCTCCGCTCACCGCTCAAGGCTCGCACTTTAGCATCGTCCCCTATGGAAAATCCTAAAAAAAACACTGCTTGGTGGTCCCTTAATTGGGTGATGGCCGAGGATTTTGGCTTTTCACGGACCTACTTAAAGAACTCCTTGTTGCAGTCATCACCTCTTTCCTTCCACCTGATTCTTGAGCCTTCTGATTTGTACTTTTCCAAGCCTGCCAGGTGCTCTTGAATCTTGGCGGCCTCAAGCTGCTTAGCACTGGACAGAGGGTCGGCATGCAGGTCGTCGAGGGCAGCCCCCAGTCGAGATCTCAAGTCTTGTTCAGACTTTCTAAGCTCAGCGGCTTTACTAACTCTATACTATTTGTAAAAATGGATGACCTTTTTTAACTTGGTGAAGAAGGACGAGTGCGGAGGGAAGGAAGATCAAATCTTCATGACCTCTGGGCCCGTGTCTTTGAGAGGTTGAATATTCATCTTCCAATTGCACTTCTTGAGGGTACTGTGGCCAAGGCTAATTGTGAGAGTCACAAGAAGGTGATTCGAGATGGCCGTGTCTCCTTTGATGTTGTAGGCAGAGACTGTCGGGGCGGGCATGATGGATTGAGCCGTGGAGGTATAAATCATGTCCAGCCTTGCTAAGATGCGAAGGCCCCCTTCCTGGCCATTGTCCCAGGAGTATCAGAGTCCTCTATCGATGCTAAAGTAATCATGGATATTAAAGATAGATTTAGTTGCTTCTCAAACTAAGCTCTGAGACAAATTAATCAAACGTCCACAAACTTATGACTTGTCAGACATGGATTCAACAAAGTTGAAGTCACCACCAAAGATCCATGTGACATCTCTAGGAATGCCATCTTGGATCGCAAGCCAAAGGAGTCTTCTTTCAGCTTGGTCGTTAGGAGCATACAAGTTGAGAATTCCGAGAGGGCCGCCGAGAAGGTTCAATAAAATAACCCAAAGCGCTCTGCCTCTGAAGAGGCTTCCACTGGCCTCGGCTTCCCAGTGTTGGTGAATGAGCATAGCACTTCCGCCACGCCCAGCTCCCTCCAAATCAGCAGCATTGTTGTATCCGACTTCTGCATCATTGAAGAGGAAAAAGGCGTTCTTGTTTAATCTTCTGCCCAGTTCTTCAGCTCGCGTCCCTCGGAGCTTGTGTTCTTGGATGAGTAGCACGTCAGGGGGATTTGGTGTACCTAACAGATACGTACAAAGGAGATCTACCTTTGCCGAACTCATGACCTCTGGCATTAAACGTCATGAGGTTTAAATTCATGAGAAGGGACTGAAAGAAGGAGATTGAGACTAATCGGTTAGTGGCAGTCAGCTGCTGCATCGAGCCTCTTTATGGATTCAAGCTACTTTGCCTTATAGGCTGCTACGAGATTCAGTGATGTGAGTCAGTCCTTGGAAGGATCATGTTCCATGGAGGGAGGAGAGTGGCTAATGGTGTTCAGCTCTGCAGAGGCCGATTCCAAGAAATTGAGCTGAGGCGAGTCTCACAATGGTGGGGTGCTCCCAAGAGTTGGCAGAGCTCACCGAAGGCGAAGGGGGGGTGCTCAAGGTCTCCAGGGCTGAGCAGTTACCCGATAGGGGGATCGACACTGATTTTGTGCTGGTTGGCTAAGCCGCATCTTACATGGGGGAGACACTCCTACCAGAAAAAGGTGGTTTGTTGAGGAGGCCTTCTTCCTCAAGAAGACAAAACGCCTCCGTAGGAGGCTTATCAAGGATCAATTTAATCTTAGTGGGGAAGTCTTTCAAAATAGGTTTGGCTGCGGTAGAGATCGACGTGAAGGAATCTGATGGTCGTTTGGCAGTAGTTTGAAGAAAGGATGAGCTACTGGAAGCGGCTTGATGAGGGGTCGCGAGTAAGCACTGCCTAGTTGGACTCGTCATGTTGGTAAGCCGTTTGGTTTTGGGACATCTCTCAAATCTCTCCGGAGACCAGATCATAGAGTCCCTAGACTTGTTGTCCAATCCTACTAGAGTCTCAAGCTACTACTGCACCTACTGAGAGGTAAAAAGGAAGGGGCTGCTTGACTCAAGGTCCATCGAATGCTCCACCTACTAAGAAAGCAAAGGGGGGGTGGGTGGGGGTTTGCGCAACCAACCAGCAGGAGCTCTTGTGCGAGGATGATCTTGGAAGGAGTCATTCTAGCTAGGACGGTTGGGAGCCCTGCATCCACCTTTCTTCCGTTTGTAAGTGACTTTGGTGAAGCCTTCTTTGTCAACTAGCTGCTGGCCTGGGGGGCCTGATTGACGTCCATTAAGGGGGATGGGGGGGGGGGGGGGGGGCCGAAGAGTGGTTAGAAGGAGGAGCAGGTCTCTTAGAACCTGCTCGGGCTAGGGCTCTCCTAGCCGGGGTAATGTAGGCAGTGTGCATAGCACGGTTAGCTCCTTCGAGTTTGCTTTTGGGAGGCGAGGAGTTAGTTGTTGGATGATTGATGTCTCCTCGTGGCTTCTCCATCGTGTGGAGGGAGGGAAGACCCGACGCTCCATTCATTTTAAGGGCAACAGAATCAGCTACTTTGTGATTTAAGGATAAAAAAAATTTGCATCGAGCTGGGATATGCTCATAGTTCATCAAAATGGTGCTATGTTTCCCCATCAACACTCGCCAGGATGATGGCAGAGGGCCAGCCTCTCCAAGCATCAATCCCTACACAGAAGTGAAGGTCGCAAAGGTTACCGTTGAGGGGGTCAGCGGCATAAAGTGGGCCCAGGGAAGAAGCAATAAGCCCTTCAAGCTCGGTTTAAACTCGTGAGGAAGGTGCACCAAATCAATCTAAGAAGTAATCTTTAAACCAGCCGGCTCATCTGGATCGAACCCACGTTCACATTCCTAGTAAATACAAGTACTTACCCCACTGTGTCGCATGCGGGATGAGGATAAAAATTTGTCTCGTAACCTGAGAATCCGCCGTAGCCAGGAAGAAGAACCCACGACCCATATCCATCTTGAACGAGGTGGCCTAAATCCCTAACTTCTGCTTAAGCAAGGTAATCCAATCTGGAATGGCATTAGGGGAGATTCTCTTACCAAGAAAGCTAGCGATGATTGTGTGGTTGCGAAAGTAAGTAGCCTCGCTCTGAAGTACCGTCCAGTCAAGGGCAGGACTAGGGGTAATATGCCACATGAGGAGTCCGTGGTGATTCCTATCGAAACCGCTTAGCAGCTGCTCTGATGGAAAAAGTTGAAAGGGATTGATGCCGCACGCGTTACCAATCCTGAAGCTGAGAGGGGGATGGGCCAGAGTTACTTCACCTGATGCAAGCCGAGAGGAGTCGCGAGGCTGCTGACTAGTCGCACGAGTAGGGGGACTAGCAGTAGAGCCGTACTCCAGTATTTCCCTATAAGAACACATCCGCGCGGAAACATTGGAAGTGCGCTAATCCGCAGTTAGCTCCTAATCTAAGCAAAAGCAGCTAACACTAGTCTGCTAGAATCTAAGTTGCAAGGGACAAAAAACTAACAGAGATCTGAGGAAAGTACGAAGCAAAATTAGGGTTTGTAAGGGGTAGAGAGAGAAGGAGTCACACGCCTCGAGCAGGATCCAGTATTTCTACGGGAACCACCATTTCCTCCAGCGACATGATTCCGTGGGAAAGAAGATGAAGAGCGCCATGCAAGATTGCCATCGACGATCAGCAAGGATTAGCTCACGAAACGTTCCGCTCCTCGCAGCGTCCAGAAGTCTAGTTCGAATGCAGTATTCTCAAGTACTCTTTCTGTCAACTCTTGAAATTCCTTGTAATTTGAAGCTTCTCAAGCACGCTGCCTAATAGCACATTGAAGTATTCTTTTGTCAATTCCTGAAATTCCTTGTACTGTGAAGCATAGCCGTCTAATAGCACATACAAGTACTCTTTCTGTCAATTCTTGAAATTCCTTGTAATGTGAAGCTTGGCTGCCTATAAAGTGTAGCCGTCTAATAGCACATTCAAGTACTCTTTCTGTCAGTTCTTGAACTTCCTTGTAATGTGAAGCTCGGCCGCATAAAAAGAGCTTCTCAAGTATAACTTCTGTCAAATCTGTTAATTTCTTGTACTAAAGGCTTAGCCGCCTAGCACCTTATATTAATATTTTTTCTTTCAATTCTTTAAATTTCTTACACTCCACAATTCTAGCATTGTTATGTTTTTTGTCCTTATCCATTTTATTATGAAAGATTATACTTTTCAAGATATGGTTAGAAATAATTTTACAACCAACTGTTTTTGGCATTTGAGATCTGTAAGGATAATTATATCATTTTAGAACTATAGAAAATCACTCTTGTTTATAAAAATTATTATCATTCTTTATTTTTATAAATTAATATTTAATATTTGAATGTCTTTTATAATAATTCAATGCATATATTTTGTGAAGATCATTATATATGCTTTTAAATCAATTCATGTCAATGCTTCAACAAAAATTGTATCAACGCAACAAGCCCTTTAAAGTTTTGAATGCCAATCAGATCTTTATTTAAGCATGAATATGTCTTCTTAATTTGTAACTTTACGTTATATGTCAATAAATCTTCAAATGAAGAAACTTTTGATATCCATTAGCACTATAATTTGGCCTAAATATAATATTCTCTAGTCTTAAATTAAGTTTTCAACTAAATAAATTCATTTGTATATCTTAATGGTCTTTGTTGCATCATATATAATCAGACAATTTTTATTTTGAGGTAAATTGTAATTGACAATTGACAAATGTGATTAGTTGTGTATTGTCAATTGCAATTGGTTGTGTATTATCAATAATTGCAATTTAATCTCTAAAGAACAATTGTCCACATTTGGGCTTTTTGAAATTTTGGGTACTTGTGATGTCAATTTTAGATAAGAAAATTTGATATTTTTTCGTGATGGTTTGTCATAATAAAACTAAGAGGAAATCTTTTTTTTTTCTTTTTTTATTAGACATTTGTAAATATTGTTATGGTATCCAAAGTAAAATTTTGTGTTTGGTAGGAAAATTAGAAAACCATGCTAAATAAATTTGTTACATGTGAGATTATTCCTATAAATACTCAATGTTGTTATCTTGGATGTTTCCATAAAAAAAATTATTTCAATACGAAGTGTTCATTCCACAAAAGATCAAAGTTTTCTCACTGTTTCGATAAATGTACCCAAAAATCTTTTTCTTCCCTTGAATCATAAAAGTTAGAAAACTTGTTTTTTAGGACTTTTCTTTTTCTCACTTAAAGGATGAACATAAATCTTTACTTTGGCAGTTTAGATTAGGACTTTATAAAATAATAGAATTTCTAGGCAAGAAATATAAATTATAATTCTTCTTTTTTCAACTTAATAAAAATATTGTTTTCAATATGCTACACTTGTCTCCTATGTGATTTGTTTTTTTACAATTAGCTAAATTAGTTTTCTTAGACATGCACCAAAACTTCCAAAGTTGATTATACAAAAAGCCTTTTTAAAAAAAAATAGTGTGTGTCAACCTTGTCAAAATCGTGTCCAAAAAGTTTGTTTCTAAATTCCAATCGTTATAATCTTCTAATATCTACCATGAATTACGATGAAATTTATCCAACTATTTTCTACATCAATATAGTTGAATATCTTATGATTAAAATTGGAAAAGAATGATGTTTTAGTCATACATGATTTTTACATTAAAAATAGTAATTTGGGTGCGTTTTTTGTGAATATAGTCTTGACAAACTTTAGAGGTTAATTTGAGTAATAATCTATTGATTTAGTGGAAGTGTCCTTTGCAGAAATAAATTTGCTTTTAACTTCTAATTGGCTACGATCCTAAAATTTACTATTCAAGAATTGGGGCACATTCCTACAATGTCAATTTTGGATGTGGTCTTCAAAATATTTTTTGTAGACAGACACTTGCAAGTACTTTGTGGGAATACACCTCTTCCTTACATTAGACATTGGCTTAAATATTTATGATGCTTGAAGAGCCAGAACTTACTCTCCAATACCGTAACACCATAGCAGGTTCGCCACGTGACAAACAAATATATATGAAAAAAGTCGTTCATATCGCACAAACGGAGTTTTCAAATTATCATTTTTTTTGTGAAAATGACCTAAAATGACTTAAAAATTTTAAAAAATTGCAAAAACTAATTTATTCTCTATTAGTTTTTTTTCTTCATAATTTTCTAATTTTTACTTTTTTTTATTTTCCAGAAAAAATTCTGGACAAACGTACTATGTAATGGCCTGCATCACTGCCCGCAGCCTACAATAGAGCAGGAGTGCAAGGTCACCTGCTAATATGCAACAACATAGAGTTGCTTACTTGCTGAACTTGAAAGCAAGAATGGAGAGACAAACTTCGGTCTTCAGAAGAGACCGACGTGAATTAAGTGACTATTCTATCCACCCTCAATTCAATGCCCACAGTACAAAGGTATGGAATTAAAGATCTACTCCCCCCTTTTGACAGTAGACACTTTGCTCACAAGTAATCAGTAACAAGTAACAAATAACAAGAAACAATAATGATTAGTTTTTTAAAGTTCATTTAAATGTGACTTTGGACACCAAACCACGAGCTCATTGTTGGTTGGAGGTGAGTGTTTGTCTCATTTACATGGTCCGGATTCGAACCCTAAAGGACTGGTTTGAGCATATGTGGGGGATGAAGTGGCTCGGTACTATTGAGTGGGCGATCGCATGCAGGAAATGAGTTGTGCCAACAGCCCCACGTGCGAGAAATGACAAGAGACTTTACACTCGTATGCCGACATTTAAATAAAGTAGCTCTAGTTATTAAAAAAATTGTTTTAATTTGTTCTAAAGTTTTTACTCTGGGGGATCCAATGTTTTGGGTAACGGTTGGTGGTTTTCTATTCTTCATTTACAGTGAAGGATAGACATGGCGTATTGAATGGCAATAGTTTTTATGTTTTAAAAGGTGTTTTTGATGGTTTATATAGGTATTTTGAAATTGTCTGCAAGTAGTTTCATTGACGGAATGTGTGTGGGAGCTTTGGCGCTTGTTGTGATGACAATAAAGGGGTTGACTTTTCATCTTCTAGCTGTGATACTAGCGATTAATGGATTGTATTTTTTAATTTTTTTGGAGGCAAATGAACAAACTTCATTGCAGAAAGAAAAGTACAACCCTCATCGGATTTTCATCAAGGGCAGAAAGTAACCAGAACTTCAGAGAATGGATTATATTTGTTGGTTTTAACTTCAAGTGTTTGTGTGGATAATCTGTCATAATACAATGGCATGTTTGTGTGCCACATGTGCAAGGAAGTAGCCAGTTATGAACGGTATTTTCTAAGGGTTGATCATTGAAGGTGCCAGCATTTGTTAGAATATAACGAGATTTTTTGGATGAGACTAGTAGGTTTTTAATTTCCCAGACTGCTTTGTTGTGTCTTTTGACTTTGAGAGATGCATGAATGGAAGAATCGAAAGAATGAAGCATGAAAGATATGAAGAAGGCCCTCCTCTTTTTGACAACAATGCTATGTTAAAATGTCAAAACTTGACCCTGTGATAAGTACCATGCGAAGTAGTTCCCTTGTATTTGGAATAAATTTAAAATCAGGGAAGTCACTCCTAATAAATAATAGTATATATATGTAATAACGGGGTATCGTACTGAGAGGTGGAGAAGCATTAAGAAAACATTTACAAATTTTGTGAATATTCACAAACTATTCTTAGAAAAATTTATGATTTTATTATTGTGTATTGGACAGATTGTTTAACTTGTACAATTTTAAGTTTTTTTATTTTTTACTAGGTGTAATCTAAATGCAATACTATAATGAAATTGCAATCATCAATTTTCATCCATTGTATTTTGATACTTGTTTTCTTTCAGCCATGTTTTAGATTATCACCATTTGAACTAGTAATAACATCCAATATTTTGTAAAAAATAAAACCCTGTTTGCAACAAAATATTGAGGGTTAAGGATTTTTTTATAAAAATACTAAGACTTATTGAACATTAAAAAGTCAACAAGGAAATATTAATAATAAAACGTGTTGATATTATGATTTAATTGTATTGTAACTAAAAAAGAATTCAAGATTTTCATCTAAATCAACTTCTGTTGTCAAAAATATCCTCTCTCTTTGCATAGAGTTCAATATAAATGTCACTGGCGAGACATACCTGTATTAAATGGATAAAAATTATGTTGACAAATTTGTTAATTTATTCATTACTTCAGCTATGATTCTAATATGTTAAACCTATTTTGAACATTCTTTTATTTCCTACAAAGCATAAATATATTAAAGACGCTAGATTTTCAAATTTTGGATTACAAATCCTCTGTAATCTGAAAACAATTATATACCTTCAATATACTTTAAAAGTACCTCTAAGTATAAAGATTTTTGAATGTTGGCAAAGAAATGTACTTCAAAGAGTAGTCATATGCATGAGCAGTGCAGCACAAGGAATGTTGGATATTACTAGAGAATACACTTTAATAAGCTACTTTTTATTACTAGAGAATACACTTTAGAGAACTACATTAAAGAGTTAAATAAGCTTGAAGTCGGCTCACTTTATAATTTAAGGAATTTCAAGAATTGACAAAAAATATATTTAAATGAGCTTTCAGTCGACTCAGCTTCATAGTACAAGGAATTTTAAGATTTGACAGAAAGTATACTTGAATGGGCTATCATGTGGCTACAAGAATTGACAGAAAATATACTTGAGTGAGCTATTAGGCGGCTGAGCACTACAGTTCAAAGAATTTCAAGAACTGACAGAAAGTGTACTTGAATGACGTATTAAACGGCTGAGCTGAGCTTTGGTGTACAAGGAATTGACAGAAAGTGTGCTTGAATTGACAAATTCACAGTACAAGGAATTCTTGAAATTCCTTCTATTGTACTTCAATAAGCTTTTAGGCGGCTGAGCTCCACAGTACATGGAATTTCAAGAATTGACAGAAAGTATACTTGAGTGAGCTATTAGCCACCTCCAAAAAATGCCAAAAAATGCCAAAAAATGCCAAAAAGTATACTTAAATAAGCTATTAGGGTGCTGAGCTTCATAGTACAAGGAATTTGAAGAATTTACAAAAAGTGTATTTGAATGAGCTATTAAGCGGTTGAGCTTTACACTGTAAGGAATGTTGGATGTTGATAAAAGTATATTTGAAGGAGTAGTTCCGTACTTCTACTTTTCATTTCACAAGAAACATAACTTGAAGGTGCTTCATATATAGTAAGTGTGCTAAGCTTTTAGTACAAAATAATTTTAGTCTTTTTTCTCTTTGGAGAAAATGATAAAAAAATTCATTTAATTATTTGAGTCTTTATAAAAAAATTAATGTTTACTCTTATCTACAAACATGCCAAAATTTATATCCTTTAATACTACTCAATACCTTCTTGCCTGATTTTTATTTGCTTGAATACAAGTCATGCTACTTAATGGAAGCTTTTAAAGAACCTTTTTATTATCTTTGCACACCTTAAAACATCATAGCACAATCATGTTAATCCATCATATAATCTACTCAAAACTAACATGAAAATAAATCACCTACATAAAATAATCATACTTCTACCTACTGAATTAATGACTTCCCTAATCACAACTAACCAACATTTCCACTCACATGCAATCAATCAGGTACACCATTGGCCCCTGCAGTAAGTAGTGACCCCTGGAGGTACCACTGCCAAGACCTCCAAGACCCCAGCTTGTACATTTGATAATTACATGTCCCTAATTGCATCACTAACGTAGAGATGGGTATTCCCGTCAGGGTTCTAATTCCGTGGCCTATCAGTGCACCAATATTTGAGCAGACAGCACCTGACTACCACACTAAGCAGATTGTATAACAACCTATCATGTTCTCCATGCGAGAATCTTTGTATTGCATATACCTACTCACGGAAATAGTGGTCTACAATGTTGCACTTCAAATATTCATGAAAATTTGATAAATTTCAAAAAAAAAATTAAAAAATCAGATATGTGATTTTCGACCTAACTTCTATTTGTATAAATTTTATCCCCATAGTTTTCTCAATCCCAAATATGCTGAATGGCTTAAACTGACGGGAATACCCATCTCTACCTTAAGTACAATCAGAAGCCAAAGCTGGAAAATAATCAACTTGTACAAAGACAATCATACTCATCTCTAAGTTCAACTATTGGAGATGAACCAGGGTGGAAGTTGGGAAATTTGGGGATAATGACACATTCCCAACAGTGTCAACCAAAATAATATTAAACTTAGAATGCAACAAGCAGGATTATAATAAGATGGAGAATTCACCCAATTGTTACCACCCATGAACATCCATTCTCTACCAGGAGGATACATTTGTAGAGCGACAATATTCCACATCAAGAGTTGAATCTGGGTGGAGTAACTGGTATTCCGCATTGATACACTTGAAGAAAAATACTACAGGCCTTGAAACAGGATTGGAACACTGAGGCTTGTTTTAGACACGAACATGGGAATGAGAATGGAAGTTTTGGAGGATGGAATCATGAATACTCACTGAGTAACAGTCTCCACAGCCAAAATCAGAGCTCTGTACCATTGATTGGCAGAAATCTATAGTTATGGTACAAAGAGTCTCTGCTGGGGTGGATTTGGCTGCCATTTAGCGCCTCAAACTAAAAATGCTGACTAACTCAAATCACACTGCTTGAAAGAAGCACAAGCTAAGATTGAGCAAACAATCAGAGCCAAGTTCACGGGGAGGGACATCAGCTGATGTTACACAACAAGATATCAACAGAGACATAGGTTCTGTAGCAACTCTCCAGGGTATTTCCAAGCAGTAGTAGAGGAGTCTCAAACTATTCCTAGATAATTAACTATTTCATGGTACAGCATAGAGTAGGATGAGCTGTGGATCATGTTGCGAAATCAAAGTATGGTAGCTAGTTTGTGCACCTCCAAACAAATATTTATTTTTGTACATAAAAAGATGCACAATTTTCAGAGAAGACTTTATTGATTTTTAGGTTCTAACATAGAATCACTAAAATTAACCACATGTAGCCTAAAAACAACCAAATATCATTCAGGATGCTTTATCTTAAGGTTTTCCCAAATTTTTCTTTTCTCTAATGTAGGAATATTTTTAGATGACCCAGCTCCCCTTGTAAGGTATGCCTTCTCTAAAAGAACAGGGCCAACAATATGGAACACAAACACACAAACACACAAACAGTCACCACACCAAGCATAGCCACCATCATCACCAACATACATTTGAAGACAGAAATCTACAACCTCAGAAGAAATAATCCTTTTTCTGAGTGGGCTTTACTGCAGTTGGGTTCATAATGAAGGAGGCTTCCAAGGGAAGCATCAGACTTCTTGAGGATCTAGGAAACTGCACTCCACAGTCATGAGCACTAAGTCCCCAAATGTTAACTACGTAGAGTACCCACTTGTGATAGATTTTGGAGGTTGAAAAACTCCACAGTCAGCACTGGGTAGAGCAACAGAGAGTACACTAAGAAGAGCGCAGGCAACCGTACCAGTAATTGGTACTGGGACCAGAGGAGGGAGTGAATGAGTGAGTGTGAGCCGGAGCAATTTTCATGCTGATGGAGATGGCCAAGTGACCCTGCATCACAGCCAAATTCACGGGAATGACATCAGCTAATCTTACACTACAAGATATTGTCAGGTACAAATGGCCCCGTAGTAACTCAGTTGTGTAGTACCAAACAACAGTACTGCGGTGTGTCACAGGATATACTGGTTAAGGATATGTAGTATGTACGTGCTCTCTTCTCTCAATGAGATCCTCTTTAGAAGCCTGTGGGAACCCATTTGTGTACATTGGGAAGAAATTTTGTTAAATCTTAAGGGGTTCAACTTTTTGTCTAGAAATTAAATTCTGAGCCTGTTTTGGGGTCACCTGAAGTAACTTAGATTTGCTTGTATTCCGCCTTATGAAGCAAGATGGAGGTTCCAGAAATGTTTGGAAAATGAGCCAAGCCGGCAGTCAAGGATAACTTAGAGTTTGAGAGTACACAAATTGGAGTACATGTAGACTGTCTGCTGCACTGACAGCAGCAGGCAGACAGATGGGTACACAGTTTCAATAGTATCTCGATTCTCATGCACAGAAAACATCTCTAAGGGTAGGCACAGTATCGTAACACCATATCAGGTTTGCCATGTGGCAAACAAATATTTATTTCTTTTGAAAAAATAAGATTCATTTCTCAAAAACTGAGGTTTCCAATTCTTTTTTTAAGCAAAAAAATTAGTGAAAATGACCTTAAATGACTTTAAAACAATAAAACATTTCATATCCCGATTTATTTTTTTAAAATTATCTTCATAATTTTTAATTTGTACTAATATTTTTCTTTATTTTTGGAATTGTTTTTGGACAAACTTGCTATGGTACTACGGTAGCAAATTCCAATAGCAATTTAGTAAATGTGTTAAATAAATCATACTCCTAGTATTTTTTTTTTCAATGGAACCTGCTAACTCTTAGGATTTATTTAAAACAAAAATAGTGGGGATTATAATATTTAATCACATAGACATGTGGGTTTTACAGCATTAATTCTACTCCAATTTTAGTGAAATCCTTAATTTGAACCTAATTACAGTAACCATATGTGCAAAGCTAGTGGACAAAGTGCAAAAATCTGGAGGATGACAACATTCTCATATCCCTCACCATTTGTTTAAGAAAATAGAATTAATATAATAAAATATATAAATAAAATTAAAAAAAATAAAAACTATAAAAACGAAAACCTAATTTATCCCTATTATAAAAATTGGGTGGGAAAAAAAGACATCTGCCCCATGCCTGCCCCAGGTCAGGGGCAATGAACCTAAATTGCGTGAATTGAAAGCAATACTCCAATTAATGTTTCCTAATCATGTCTACAACTGAATGAAAGTTGCTTGATTCATACTGCCTGAATAGACCCCACAATCTCTTCTCTGAATCCTCGAAGATAGCCTGGGATGTCACGGGATTTTATTCACGAACAACATGATACACGTTGTCTTCAAAAATGTATGGTGGTGATCGTTGCAATGAGCGTTTTGCCTTCTCTGTCTGAATGGGAGTTGCTTGATTTATACTGCATGAGTGAACCCACAACCTCTTCTCTGAATCCTTACGGATGCCATGCGATTCTCTTCAAGAACAACAAGATGCACATCCTCTTCCAAATACACGATAGTGATGTTTCATCTTCTCCATCAAAACCCACCGTCCAGTTCTTGAGTAAAACTTCCATGCAATATCCAGGATCTGCCAAGTCCCAAATCCTCAATTTACAATTTCACATTTACAGGAGAAGTTGCCACCATAGCCAGGCTGATTGTTGACGCACAGTAATTTTAATTTTAATTAGATATTTTCAAATTGGATGAAAACTGCATGCTTCACAGAGTAAGTGACAAGTTAACTCTCCAGTATGTAAGGTGTCACTCAAATCAGCTGCCTCCCATTCCATTCATACAGACCCATCCAGAGTTGACACCCTTGTCAGAATCCCAAAATTACTCTTGCCTAATTTACGTTGTATGCAAACCACTTCAAAATTTCCTTTCCTTGTGGTTTACAGTCTCACCCACTATGTCGGTGGCTTGTTCACATTTTGTAAAAAATTACCCAGTCTCACCCTCAGTAACGGTAGATGTTTCACATGTTGTAAATATTACCCATATGTTTAAAGGTCAGTGCTGCTCAGGCCGTCTTGTTGAGCTCATAGATTAACCTGGGTGTGCATTTTTATTTTTTAATTTTTTTTTTAATTTTTTGAAGCAAATGGTGAATTTATTCAACTGCTGAGAGACCAAAACAAACGACACCGTCACAAAACCAAGCTGGGTGTGCATTTTAAGCGTAGAAAGTGATATTTGCTTTAGGTCTTTCTCTTGTCCAAGACCCCATCCATACTATGGTGAGTGTATGAAGTGTTGGGAGTTTAGGCTGTGACACCCCACAAGGAGTTATTCTTTCCAGTTCTTGCCACTTTGGTTGTGTTTTTGTTTTCAGTTAATACGTAACTTTCCAAATAATAGGTTTCAAAAAGAGGTAGATGCATGTTTATGTCTATATAGTAGGTTTCTTAAAACCCACGTCGCACCACAAACCGCACTCTAGACCTATCCAAGCAGGATGTACATTATAGCTTCCAATTTCAAATTTCTATGTAATCATGGTGTGTGCATTTTGGGCTTAGCAGTTTGGAATACACCTACAATTTTCCTTCCAAAAATTCATAACTAATTCAATATTAATTCAAAATTAATTGTTCCAATAAGTCAAATTTTCTAAATACTTTGCTAATCTTCCAAATTTTATTCCCTTAATTTTATTCCCTTAATCGAGCGTGCCAATTTGAAATTTAAGCGGTTGTCAAGCCACTTATTCTATTGTTGTGGTACATTACCGGGGTATCTACGCAAGGAAATGCCGAAGCGGGGCAATTCATTTTTATTAATTGTGACATGGGCTCACAAGGAGCATGTTGCCATAAGAAAAATGAACTTATACATGAATAGCAATGTGTAAATGTAAACTTGAGAAGAGATAGAAGTAGGTATTCGCATTGGTTGCCAAAGTTATTGCTCCTCGCTTTATAGTGTCAATTGGACCAATTGAAACCACCTTGGGTAAAATAGAAGCCCAAAATTACAAAAATCATGTTGCTAAACCATTCCTCCTTTTATAAAACAATAGATGATATTGCCAATTATGGACGAAAGCGTCTTAACTGTGGATGATTCAAATAAAATCCAAAACATGTAATTGCTAGAAAATATGGATTTATTATTATTTCCATGTCACCATTGTGTCTACATTAGGAAAACCGAATAAAAAGCTATGGTCACTGCTTCTGTTTCTACTTCTCATAGTCATAGTACAAATCATCCTGCAGCTCAAGCATTTGACGATTGTTCTTATTCTTGTAGGTTTGCTACCTGAATGTATGGCAGTGTTCTTGTGCATCTGGTTCAGGTTTTTTGCACAAATTGCTTCCTTTTTAATTCTGGATATAATTTGTAAGGCATAATTCCTTTCTATTTAATACTCATTGAAGTGTGAGATAAATGTTAGATTCACTTGATAATGCAAAGGAAAGAGCCAGAACCTACAGTCCAATACCGTAACAGCATAGCAGGTTCACCACGTGGCAAACAAATATATGTATAGAAAAAATTAGGTTCATCTCCCAAAACGGATTTTCCCAATTATCAATTTTAGCAAAAAATTAGTAAAAATAAGGTAAAATGGCTTAGAAATAACAAAATATTACAAAAACCAATTTATTCTTTTATTTCTTATTTTTTTTGTCTTTATAATTTTATAATTTTATAATTTTAACGTTTTATTTTATTTTATAGATATATTCATGGACAAACGCGCTATGATACTGGAGTAGTGTAATGGCCTGCATCACTGCCCAGATCAGAGCAGGAGTGCAAGGTCACCTGCTAATATGCAACACCATAGAGCTGCTTGCTTGCTGAACCTGAAAGCAAGAATGGAAGAATTGAAAGAATGAAGCATGAAAGATATGAAAAAGGCCCTCCTCTTTGTGACAACAGTGCTATGTTAAAATGTCAAAACTTGCCCCTGTGACAAGTACCATACAAAATAGTGCCTTTCTATTTGGAATAAATTTACAGTTAGGGAGGTCACTCCTAATAAATAGTAGTATACATAAGTAATAACAGGGTATCATACTGAGAGGTGAATCAATGAGAAAAAATTTCGAATTTTGTGAATATTGACAAAGTATTCTTGGGGAAAAATCATGATTTTATGATTGTGTAGTGGACACATTGTTCAGTTGGTACCAATTTTGAGTTTTTTTTTTTTTTTTTTTTTTTTTTTTGTCTTGTTTTGTTTCTTAGGTGTAATCTAAATGCAATACTATAATGAAAATGCAATCATCAGTTCTCATCCATTATATTTTGATACAAATCTTCTTTCAGCCATGTTCTAGAACATCACCATTTTGATATTTTGTAAAAAAATAAAACCATGATATACCTTCAATGTACTTTGAAGGTATATCTAGGTATAAGGATTTTTGAATGTTGGCAAAAAAATGTACTTCCAAGAGTAGTCATGTGTGTGAGCTCTGCAACACAAAGAATGTTGGATATTAGTAGAGAATGCACTTCAATAAGCTTTTATTTGTATTTATTTTTTGGAGATAAACGAACGCATTTCATTGTGGAGAAAAAGTACAATTATCATCAGATTTTCATCGAGGGAAAAAGAGAACCACAACTAAAACAAAGAGCTTTAATAAGCTATTAGGCAGTTGAGCTCCACAGTACAAAGAATTTCAAGAATTGACGGAAAGTATATTTCGATGAGCTTTTAGGTGGCTCAGCTTTATAGTGCAAGGAATTTCAAGAATTGACATAAAGTATACTTGAATGAGCTATCAAGTGGCTACAAGAATGACAGAAAGTATACTTGAGTGAGCTATTAGGCAACTAAGCACCGCAGTACAAAGAATTTCAAGAATTGACAGAAAGTGCACTCGAATGAGCTATTAGGGGGCTGAGCTTGACAGTACGAGGAATTTCAAGAATTGATAGAAAGTATACTTGAATGAGCTATTAGGCGGCTGAGATCCACAATACAAGGAATTTGAAGAATTGACAGAAAGTATATTTGAATGAACTTTTAGGTGGCTCAGCTTCATAGTACAAAGAATTTCAGAATTGACTAAAAGTATTCTTGAATGAGATATCACGCAGCTACAAGAACTAACAGAAAGTATACTTG
The DNA here is from genome assembly GCA_014871385.1 of Ceratodon purpureus. Lineage (NCBI taxonomy): Eukaryota > Viridiplantae > Streptophyta > Bryopsida > Pseudoditrichales > Ditrichaceae > Ceratodon > Ceratodon purpureus. Next base: position 13,755,071 of record CM026428.1, on the reverse strand, counting down.
AGTGAGCTATTAGGCGGCTGAGCACCACAGTACAAGAATTGACAGAAAGCGTACTTGAATGAGCTATTAGGCCGCTGAGATTCATAGTACAAAGAATTTCAAGAATTAACGGAAAGTATATTTCGATGAGCTTTTAGGTGGCTCAGCTTTATAGTGCAAGGAATTTCAAGAATTGACATAAAGTATACTTGAATGAGCTATCAGGTGGCTACAAGAATTGACAGAAAGTATACTTGAGTGAGCTATTAGGCAACTAAGCACCGCAGTACAAAGAATTTCAAGAATTGACAGAAAGTGTACTCGAATGAGCTATTAGGGGGCTGAGCTTTACAGTACGAGGAATTTCAAGAATTGTTAGAAAGTATACTTGAATGAGCTATTAGGCGGCTGAGTTCCACAGTACAAGGAATTTGAAGAATTGACAGAAAGTGTATTTGAGTGAGCTATTAGGCGGCTGAGCTGCATAGCTTCATAGTACAAGGAATTTCAGGAATTGACAGAAAGTGTATTTGAATGCGCTATTAGGCGGTTGAGCTTCATGGTAAAAAGAATGCTGGATGTTGATAAAAATGTATATGAAAAAGTGGTTTTGCACTTGAACTTTTCATTTCATTGGAAACATGACTTGAAGATGCTTCATATATAGAAAGTATGCTAGGCTTTTATTATAGAATTATTTTAGTCTTTCTTTTTTTGGATTTTGGAGCAAACGAAAAAAATCAAACTTCATTGAATTATTTGAGTCTTCATAAGAGAACTATGTGTAATTTTATTTGCAAATATCTACAAAGTTATATCATTAAATACTCCTCAATACCTTCTTGCCTGATTTTTATTTGCACACCCCAAAATATCATGTTACAATAATGTTGATCCATCATATAATAAACTCAAACTAGCATGAAAATAAATCACGTACATGAAATAATCACACTTCTACCCACTGAAGTAATGACTTTCCTAAACACTTCCTCTCATATGCAATCAATCAGGTATATCATGAAATCTACCCATTGGCCCCTGCAGTAAGTAGTGACCCCTGGAGGTACCACTGCCAAGACTCCCAAGACCTCAGCTTGTACATTTGATAATTACATGTCCCTAATTGCATCACTAAGTACAATCACAAGCCAAAGCTGGAAAATAATCAACTTGTACAAAGACAATCATACTCATCTCTAAGTTCAACTATTGGAGATGAACCAGCTGGGTAGAAGTTGGGAAATTTGGGGATAATGACACATTCCCAACTGTGTCAACCAAACTAATATTAAACTTAGAATGCAACAAGCTGGATTATAATAAGCTGGAGAATTCACCCAATTGTTACCACCCCATGAACTTCCATTCTCTACAAGGAGGATACACTTGCAGAGCAATAATATTCCACATCAGGTGTACACAACTCAGTGTTGAGTCTTGGTGGAGTAACTCGCATTCTGCCTTTTACATTCTTCAAAAAATTACTGTATGCCGTGAATCATGGTGGAAAGAATCAGGCTCCAGTCAGCAGACACTCACAGAAAAATCAGAGTGAAATGTTTGGAGAATGGAATCAGGAACTTGAACTCAGAAACCGTCACCACACCCAAAAACCACACCTCTCTACCAATATCCTACATTGATCAGCTGAAATCCACAAATCTGGTACAGAGCCGCTTCTAAGGTGGATTTGGATGCTGCACATGTCAAGACCAAAGAATCATACCTTCTACTTTACTAGATACACAAAACCACTAGTGCAACACCAAATAACAATAAAGCCATATGATTCAAGATATATAGTACTACCAATTTTTGCTCAGAATCCAATATGCCCTCAGATGCAAATATGCCCTCCCCAAAAGTGCAGGGCCCAACAGAAAAACACAACCCACACTCATCACCCCCAAACCAACATCCCATGTCCCAAATCTACACCTTGCGTAGAAAACAGTCCTTTTTCCTGACTGATCCTCATTCCAGTTGGGAGCAAAAGAGAGTCCTTGCAAGGAAGGAATGAGAGCAGGAGTCAAGCGTAAGCACGAAGCCCCGAAACGTAAACACACACCCACTCGTGAAGAAACCAAGTTTGGGGGCTGCAAAACGCCATAGTTGGGAGTACGTTAAGATGAGTTAGTGAGTGAGGCAACCGTACTTGCGCACAGGTGAATGGGTGAGTGAATGAGTGAATGAGTGAGTGTATGAGTGAGTGAGTGAGTTTGGAGAGTTGGAGTGTTTGGAGTGAGAAATGTGATGGGGGCAGTGGCAACAGTGGCTGTGGCAGCGCTGGGGGCGACGCCTTGCCTTGCAGCGCTGGGGGTCCGTAAGTGCACAGCTTAGCCCAGTCGTGATGGCGAGGGCGACCTTGATGGTGATGGCGATGGCCAAGCGACCCCCTGCTGCATCACTGCCCCCCCAGCGGCCCTTCAAGGCGTGATGTGAGTTGGAGGAGGAGTACATCTGCTTGCCCTCCTCCCCCCCATTAAAACGCCCCCCCAACCGCCCTCTCTCCTCACTTCTGTGCAGATGGCCAGCTCCGCAATCTCCCCTCGCTCCCTGCGCTGATTTTGTCTCGATTTTGTCTCTCAAAGCTCTCAGCTTTGGTGCCAACTTTGGTGCAAACTTTGGTGCCAACTTGGGTGGAAACTGTGGTGCAAGGGCATGTGCAGTTGTTTGTGGGAATTGAAGCTTCTGGGTTCACTGTGTGAGTGAGTTTGTGTTTCGGAGGTTGCTGCAAGCGGTGGCCTTGTGGGACAGTGATAAAATTCTCTTCTTGGATCGGTTCAGGTGAGTATTGCGTTTCGGAAGATGTTAGTGTTTTCTTGGCGTTGAAGTTGAGTACATGGGTGGTGGTTTTTGTTAAGGGTGTGATGTTGGAGCGCAATTGGTGAGTGTTGACTTTGGTTGTTTTTGGAATTGCATTAATGAGTTGGTGCGGTTTGCTTTTTGGGTCGGTATGGGAGGATCAGTGAGTGTCGTGGTGGTGAGGACTTGCGGAGTTTTGGTTTTTGGGAGGGTGAGGAGTGGAAGGGGTTAGTGTAGAGATTAGGAGAGAGGGGGAGGGAGAGGTCATGAGATAATTTACTGGGAGTTTTGCTCATGTGGTGGTCGATTGGGACTGATGTGGTTGCTGTTTTGATGGACCGAGTGTGCAGCGCAGGGAGAGTCTTACATGCTGATCGGTTTGCGTTTCTTCGAATTGCATTGAAGAGGAGTCAGGTGGTTCCTTTGGCAGTTATTGTTTGGGAGGTGCGTGAGTTTGTTTGTGCCGAGATGGTGTACATTTTCGTGGTGTTGGGAGGGTGAAGAGTGATGAGGGTTAATGTAGGGGTTGATAGAGAGCGAGAGATAGCATTGGGAGTCGTGCTGATATGGTGTGCACTGTGGACTGTGGTTTCTCAGGAACAGGAGGCGTTGACGGAAGGCGATCGGTTGGATTCTACTCGAATTTCATCGAAGAGGAGAAGAAGAGGCAGAGGTAAACTTAATTGTTTGTTTTTTTTTGTTTTTTTTTTTGTTTTTTGGTCGGGTAGAAGTTTTAGTGACAATGCAGGTGTGTGCGTTGCTGCTTGAGGCTTTTTGGTGTTGGAAGTGTGAGGACTGGTCGCGATTATTGTCGAGACTGAGAGTAAGAGAGAGAGAGAGAGAAGGAGCGGGAGAGAGAGAGAGAGAGAGGGAGAGAGGAAGCGGAGGAGAGAGAAACAATTTAGAGTTGTCGGTGCTAATGCGGTGCTATGTGCGTACTGAGGTTTGCAGAGCAGAGTAGAGTGTAGCAAAGCAGAGCAGAGCAAGGGCAGAGAGTAGCTGGGGGAGTGGCGCTGAATGCTGATCGGTTGAAGTGCCGGTAGATAGCGATGAGTTTCGGAGCATCGGTAAAGGAGGAAACGACCATGGAGGAGGTAGTTTCGTAGTTTGCCGCTTACATATCGACTGTTTGTGTCCAAGAAAGTTTAGTTAAACACATAGTCTTCTCATTATGTTCTTTTCTTCGAACTGATGAAAATTAGTTTAAGCTAATCTTGCTTTAACGTATTGGTTCTGACTAGTATGTTTGTTTGGTTTAGCTTGCAAGCATAAAAGTCAAGCAGGTTCGAGAGGTTTTGGGTGAGCTGCTGCTGTTGCCACCGGAGGTGATCGACCAGGCGCTGCAGAAGATATCAGAGTTTGAGGGCGATATCGAGAGGATTGCTGATTACGCAATCAGCCTGCCTAACCCTCTAGTTCCGCAAGTGGAGTGCATCGAAGAGCACCTCTCAGACGTGAGAACAACCTGAACGCCCTTTCACCTTCTTAGTATGAGCCTGAAAGAGAGTTTTTTTTGTGACATTTTAAAAATAAACAATCGTGTGTGCTTGCAGGACATGGTATCAAGTGACGAAGAGCTGGAGAGAAATGGGGCAGCGGAAGAGGAGCAGTGGGAGGATCCCATTTGCAAGCTATTCAAGAAATCTCCTGTTCCTGAGAACCATACTGTGACCCGTCATGAAGGTGAAAGCTCCCGGGCCGCAGGAGACTCAGTTCAAGAGGAGATGAAAGCAGTGAAAGCTGAGCCGGGCTCAGTACCTCGAGCAAAGGTGAATCAGAAGGTGGATGCAGGGGCTAGTTGCTCGTACCAGTTAAACAGACCCATCAAGAAAGAGTTGGAACCTTCTGCCACTCCTCCAACTACACCAACACTTCCAGATGAGCCACTTCCGGATGTGCCTTCGGCTCCTCTAGTACGTCCATCACCTCCACTATCCCCTTCAGCTCGACAGGCGCGTTTCCGGGATATGGGTTTTTCCACCGAACTTGTGGATCATGCCTTTAAGCAACGGGGTGAGTGATTTACTTCGCCATATGTGAAGGTTTTTGTTTGGTTTTGTATTCTTTCTTCATTTCCCGTAGGCTTCTTCTAAAAAATTTCTTTGCTTCGTGTTGCAGGCGCAGACGCAGATGACTCAGCATTGCTGCAGTTCATCCTTGACTACAAGGAGGTACCTCAGCATGTCATCGACAACTTGGGGGTGCCTCAGCATGTCGACGACAACTTGGGGGCGCCTCAGCATGGGGACGACAACTTGGGGGTGCCTCAGCATGTTGACGAGGACAACTCGGTAATGGCTCATCAAGAGAACGAAGAACAGAGCGAAGAAGAGAGCGAAGAGGACAATGGAGAAGAGGGAGATGACATAGCCGAAATGCGGGCTCGGATTTTACCAAACCTTGCGTCTGGACCATCTTTGAAGGCACCCGCAAGAATGCTAACTGTGAGTGTGTCATTGCACTTATTGAATGTTTCTGGATCTTTCATAGCAATGGCGATATTTGTATCTGTTAAATTCTAGCTATTGTGATTCGAATTCTAAACCATAATTTGGATATGTCAGGACGAGGTCAGTTCCGATTCTGACGCTGAAATCCCAGCAAGGACTCCATGCAACGTCGACTGGGGAGAAGGTCCATCGAATTCTGTGGACCTAGCAAACGAAGGCCTCCGGGTTTCCATGTACAATCTTGGATTCTTACCTGAACTGGTGGAGAGAGCCATACAGGAGCTTGGGGAAGGAGTAGAGCCCGACATGCTCACGGAGTACCTGCTGTACATGTCCACGCAGGAGCAAGAAGCACCAACATTGCTTATGGATGGCGATATCAGTACTCTGCAGAAGCTGACCACAGAGTTTCAGTTTCCCACTGCAGCAGTTGAAAAGGCCATGAGCAGATGTAGTAAGTCTCTTTAAACTTCCAAAGCTTGTAATTGCCAGTCTGATGTATGAGTTTATTTTAAGCATTTTTTGTACTTCCTGATGTCTTGCTGGGGGGGTTTGCAGACACTCCTTTGTTAAACGCCACTCAGGATGATATGGTAGAAGTGGTTGATTTTCTCGCTGCCCATATGGACAACTTGATTGAGGTACGTCAACGTCGATTGGATTTTCCCAGAACTGCTCTCGTTGTTGGGTGTAATTGGGACTGAACTGGTTGCAATGGAGATTCTCTTTTGGGGGAAGTTTCTACTGAAAGGGCTTGAGAGTGTGGGATCTTATGAATCCGGGTTTGATAATGGTCTGCTGTGACATGATATTCAGGAAGATGCGATCACTCTTCCCGACTCTGATGACTCTGATGAGGATGATTCTGTTCACGGCGGGGAAGAAAGTGACGTCGAGGAGGGATTCCTGTATTGGAACTCTCCTACTGAAGGAAAAGGAAAGGGCGCCTCCAACATGGGCGGTAAGCGTAAGCCTGAGAGTCCTTTGATGGGGAAGGGCAAACTTCCTGCGCAAAGAGGTCGTCCAAAGGGAAGTCTTAATACTGTGAAGAAATCGCCTGCAAAGTTCATGAAGTACGATTTCTATCTCTGGCACTGGCTTATACATCGGACATAAATCTATGTACATTATTATTTTCGTTATTTACGTTGCCGGTTAAGAGCGCGAATACTTCAGGTTTTGTGTGCTTAGAGCATTACGGTTTTGTGGCATCTGTTGGGTGTAACGCTTGTTGTTTGAGTGCTGCTATCTGTGGCTGACATTAAAACTGTCCTTGGATTGTAGACTCCCTATGATCAGGAATAGGGGGGCGACTGGGTTTGGGCTCCCAGGCATGCCGTTGCAGTCACGCCACTTGAAGGAGGATGTGAAAGGAGCTCCCTTCTTCTACTTTGAGAATGTCGCAAGCATGCCACAGGGTGCGTGGAGCAGGATTCAAGCTCATCTTTTCGACATTGCGCCGGAGTTTGTAGATGCGATGTACTTCTCCACCTGTCGGCGTTCTCGTGGTTACATACACAACCTGCCAATTGAAGGGAGGAAGAAGATGATCAAAGATCCTCCGATGACCATCAAGGAGCTGCTCCCCCAGACCAAACCGTTTTGGCCAGGTATATTGTTGATTGTTATAGTTAATGGTGATGGTTATGTGCTCCGATATTTTGTTCGATTGAGGAAGTTGTGTGTCTTGATTTGAATACTCTGTGATTTTCCAGAGTGGGACAACCGGACGAAGTTGAATTGTATCAATACTGTCCGAGGCAGCGAGTACTGTGCAAAACAACAAGGGGTAGCGGATGGGAGTGCAATTCTAGAGCCCAATCTCTCAGATGAGCAGAAGAAGGACTTGGTGCGTCTCTGCTCGAAGTGGAACCTTGTTTGGACCTCACCAAACCTGGCAACTCCCGTTGAGGCCAACGAGATTGAGGTACTTAGATTACGTGAACTTTAGGTGACCAGTGAGTGACCTGAACAGAGTTACTATATCTAAAGATCCGTGAGTACTGTTTGATGTGCACTCCGGAGGTTTCAGTTGTTCCACTGCAGATACCATAGATTGAAAGCTTTGAATCTATGAGTTTAACAGATTTGTGTGGTGGCGACAATCGCAGGCTATGCTGGGCTTCGATCGTGACCACTCGAGACCCTGCCTCGGCAACCAAGCCAAATACAAGGCACTCGGGAACAGCTTCTCCGTGTACGTTGTGGCGTACCACTTCTCGGTTCTGAAACCGCTGTACCCGAATGGTATCAAGGTTCTGTCCCTGTTCACGGGTATTGGAGGGGCCGAAGTAGCCCTGCACAAGGTTGGGATCAAGCTGACCGCTGTGGTGAGCGTTGAGATCGAGAAGGAGCCACGGCGTATCTTCCAGGCTTGGTGGGGATCATCGAAGCAAACCGGGATTCTGGACATTGATTACCACGATGTGCGACACCTCACCAGAGAGGTCCTTCTCGACCTTGTGTGCAAGTACCAGGGTTTTGATCTGATTGTGGGAGGCAGCCCATGCAACAACCTGACTGGGAACAACAGGTGCTCTCGTACAGGGCTGGATGGCAAGCACTCAAACATGTTTTTTGAGTTTTCTCGGATCGTGTCAACTGTTCGGGAGCTGACCTTGAAGCTACAGCGGGGCCGGTAGCTTAGAAATGTCTTATTTTATTGGACCCTCAAGACAATATTGGAGCTTTTATGTGCTCCACAAGTGTAAAGTTTGCTGTTAAGCAATGAACTTTCCGGGAGCTCAATTTTAATTTTGAATTCTGTTTATTTTCAGCCCTATGCTTGTGTGCAGTAGACACACAGTTTTATGAATATCTAAAAGCCTGTGTCTTTCTTTGGTCAAGGTTTGTCATTGGTATGATGCTATGTTGCTCATGCTGGTGTCATTTCAATACAGGCCAACTTCCATATGAAAATCATGTATGAAACGGATTGAAGCTGATCAAACACATATAAGTGGGCTCACACCTGGCAATATGTAATGTTCATAGTAAATCATAAGACCAGGGCAACCAAAAAGTTCTTTTCTATTCACACAGGAAATCCGGTTCAGGGTTGTTGCTGTATAGTAATATGTATCCGGTGTTTAGTGTACAGAGGGTATTACATATGTATTTTGCCATGTAGGCAATGGGTGTGACATTCCATAACCTGCGTTCAGACCTGTCTCATCGGTCTTAGGGATTTTAGTGGGGTAGTGGATGTCTCTTGTCTCATGGAGACTGTCGCTTCTCTTTCCTTGTGTTGGCTCCCTCAGCAGCTTCCTGAACTGTCTTCTCATGTCTCCCCTCTCCCCCGGGTTGTTTGTGCGTATTTGTGGAAGAGCATTCTCTCTCTCGTTTTGCAAAGCTTTCTTTGAGTTGGTCGGGAGTGATTCTGCGAAGGGATTCGATGCACGCTGTGTGTCGGGAGGACGTTCTGCGTTGCTATTGAAGCACTTCCGGACAGGGCTGTGTCGTTTACAGGCAGTCCTTAGCTTTTCATTTGTCGCTGCGGCTGAGGTTTGTTTGTTTTTTGTTTTTTTTGTTTTTTTTTTTCCTTTTTTTTTTTTTTTTTTTTTTTCGAATAGCTTTGAAATAGCTTTGAGTTGATGAATGCGACTTTGATCCGAAATCTGAATTTTTCAGGTTACTTGTTTTGGTTACTTGATAAGGTTACTTGAAGTGTAAGTTGATTGATCTTGCTTTAAAGTTTTACACTGACTGGTTTTGGTCTTGTTAATTACAGGCCTGCAGTAGTCACATAGTGTTACTCATTTTGGAGATTAGTTGTGTAACTGTGGGTTTCAGTCTGTTTGGCAGTTTTTGCTGGTACTTTTGGAGTTGTTTGTGCTCCTTTAGCTCACTTGAATTGTCGAATTGTTCATGACTTGTTAATTGTTGCATGGCATTGCTAACCTGTTCAAAGCTGAAAGTTAACCCCTATAGGCCCTTGGTGTTTTTGGAGTCAAAACTGCCAAAAACATACCCCTACAGATAGAAACCTATTGTTTCCTAAATTTAGACTTAATGTTGAATATTCAACCGTTGGATCTTGTAATTAACTTAATCAAAAAGGTGTATACCAATTTTGAGGACAATTCACCGCACAGAGTACGAGATTATAACGTTTGAAGTCTATATGAAAGTTGTACACCGAAGTTTTGATGCCAAAAACTATACTTTGCAAACACATTTGATCTATGGAGGATCATCAATTTCCTTAGATATGAAAAATAAGTTTAAGCTCACAAAGTTTGAGCCTCATACGGGCTTGGAAAGGAAAAAAAATACTTGATTTTATGAAAGGGGGTGATAGTGCTGAAATCGCCTTACATTGTCCAAAATTAAAACTACTTAAAGGGTAATTTTAAAATACCCATTTAGAAATCCAAACGGTAGATATGTTGAAGTCGCTAAGGGAAAGAACCGCGAAAAAATTCAATGCAATCAGAGTAGATCTCAAATTTCTAGAATTTTTTGAAGTGTAAATTGTATATTTTGCTTTTATTTGAAAGGGCATTTTTGGAAAAAAGAGGATCCTGTGGATGAACCCATTGCCACATCATAGATACTGAATGAAGTTCATTAAATTTGGATGAAAAATGAAGATGGGATGAAACATTTCATATGGATGAAATATATTTTGGATGAAAATAAACTCAAGAGAAGATAATTGTCATTTAGATGAAAAATTTCAGCAACCTCTTTAGATAGAAATGGTTGGATAGCTTAAAATTCACTAATGGATGAAAATGTGTATTAATGAAAAAATATTGGGCCTATCATTTTGCAAGTGCCCACCCTTTGAAAATTTGTCTTGTCACTTTTTGCCCTATTGAATGACAGGCAACTTGGGTAGAAAATGGGAGATTTCCGTTGGTTATTGGCTACTCGGCTTTAGAGCAGATTCTTCTAAAATTCATAACTTTTGCATTGTAACTCCAAATGCTTTGAAATTTGCGCCATTGAAAAGCTATTGTTTTAAATTCCGAAACCTGAGAATAGCTTGCCCAAAAGTATTGCGACCCAAATCAGGTCTCAAGGGCCTTTAGGGATTAACTCTTTGGCAGTAAATGCCACGTTGAATCAACACCTTCGGTTGGTTTGTGATTGTTGTACCTTCATGAGTGTTTCCAATTTTGGGTTTTTATTTTATTTTTTTATTTTTTTTATATATATATATTTTTTAATTTTTAATTTCATTCTTCTTCTCATTTCCCTCATCTATCTTTATTATATACTGCTTTGTAAGTTGAAGCCGGAATAAAAAATGAGGATCTCAAATGAGTTCAAAACTAAAGTTATGATTTGTATGGTTCAAAAGCCAGTTGCCTTGAACTGCTGATTGTCTAATTGCACCTTACTGTGTGTACATAAATGTATGAACACTATACATGGAAATTGGCCAAGTGAATGGGCAGTGCCGGGTACTGAAGACACTATTCTGAAACCGACACAAGGTAGCAGCACCATGAACTGTGAAGGACCAACCAATTGCTGAAGCTAGGTGCACCAATGATTTACAGTAACTCAAATGTAGCTCAAACCAAGAGGATTCCTTTTTTTGGGTTTACTTCTACATGGTTTTGGTAGCCTTGTAGTACAGGTTATTAGAAATTTTGCTTTTAAAATTTCAAAATTTCATAGAAAACTCACTACAACTCTCAATAATTCTCCCATCTTTGTGTATTTTTTTCATACCAATTGCACAATTTAACCAACATGGAGGCTCAAGATGTGGTGGTTTGTGATAATGCTCACTAAGGAGACGTTTGTCTTTTGGAATCTTGCTGTCACCCTTGTTCATGCTATTGTCTAGAAAAAACATGAACCATTTTGTTCATTGTATGGTTCATAAATCGCACTTAGTTGATTTGAAGGAATGGTGGTTCTAACAGAGCAACACTAGTTGGTGTTCAAAAATACAGGACTGCACAGTCTGCACTTTGGAAAAGATTCACTATTTCCACAGTTTTTAAAAATCCTTAAGAAAAATAAAATTCTCATTAGATTACATTGCAAATAAAAAAAATTCTAAATCCCCAAAATACAGAAGAATTCCTAAAATAATTTCTGTAGTGAAAAAATTATGCCTCAATAAATTTCCATGATTTCTAATATTTAAGTGCAACTTCAGGGTCTTTTTGTACATGGTTTCTGAAACAAATTCAAAGAAGAGAACTAAAGTCATAATTTGCAATTGATAAAACAAATCATAACAATTGATAATTTAAACTAAATTTCTTGTTATTAATAAATGTGAATGAACAGTATCAAAGATATTGTTAGAAGAAGTATCAAACTTACAAATTCAATCCTACAAATTTTATATGATAATTTAATCAAGTACAACTACATGAAATAAAATCAAAGGTTGAGTGGCGAAACTTGTGAGTACCTCTTCTAGATTGTTACTTTTCTTTCACTTTAGTTTTATGGTACTTACTTGTGGATGTCTAATTAACCAAATTTGACATAGAAATGATGTTGGGTAGTGGAATAGACTACCTTTAATATTGACACTTCAGTGAGTGAAATTTAGTGAGACACAACAAATTAGAGTCACCAGCCAGATGTTTATTGAGAGTCACAATACATAAGAGACACCAACCAGATTTTCACATTTCAATGAGACATAGCTCAGAAGAGTCTTTTTATAACAAGCTTGGGTCTCATGACCCTCAACCAGATATGTAGTCTATGATCTCTTTTGCCAATAAGAATGAACTTGCTATTGTGATCTCTAGAAACTATGAGAAAAAATACAGTATTTCAAGTCGAACTCAGGATCAGGTGTTTCAGAGGAGTCATTTTTTCGTCCATGAGTGTTGACACAATACTCACGGAACATAATTCTCACAGATGGTTCTTCACTTTTGGCAATCACTTTACAAAGAAGATGTATTATTCAGATCATAATCTTCAAATCTTGTAACTCCAGAAGATATGTTCTTGAGTATCATCCAAACATCAATCCAAACATCACCTAAACATCAACCCAAATATCACTTACATATCACATTAATGGTACTTAACCCTTAAACGTCATTTTGGGTCCGTGGTTGGCAGCCCAGACGGAATCTAAATATTTTTTCCCCCAAATATGGCTCTGCAGTGCACTGTAGCGCCCCACTGTAGCACTGTACCATTGGAGCATTGCTGAACTTCAGCTGCCCCAACCTCAAAACTTGTTCAATTTGATAACTTTGATTGCTTACCAACGATTCCACAATCTATCAAATGAGGCAAAAATTTGGAATCTAGATCGCTTTTTCAATAGCTTTCCAACGCAACAAGTCTCGCTTGATTTGGTTGAGAAATGAAACTTCTGTCTCCAATTATTCCTTTAAACCCAACCCCTGGGGCTGGGTCTGACGTTTAAGGGTTAAGATCATATGGATCTTGTTCCATAACAAAGTTCAAACTCCTAATTTGAATGATTTTTGTCTAAGGACAGTGAACACCAAATCAGGTGGCACCACCTCAAATTGCCAATTTCAGAGGGTTTTTGATGCTTAAATAATATAGTTCGTGCAAAAAAAATACACACATCTCGGGCAACCATAGAGAATATAGATCCAAAAAATTTAATTTTTTTTGTAAATTTTCAATGATATTAAAGCAAAAGTTCTAGTAATCAATATTACAAAGTTACCAAAACCATGTGCAAGTGTACCAAAAACCAAGAACTTGATTCTTCTTGATTTGAGTCACTTCCATGCTACCACTTGTTACTCCAACTTATTGGTACACCTTGAGCATGTACTTACTCGCCAAGAATCTTAGGGCACGCTCATGGGGTGGTGCCCGCTGATAGGTGGTTTCACCTTACTTCAATTCAGAGCTCAGACACTCTAGTGGGACAGCACTTGAGCATGTACTTACTCGCCAGTTCCCCTCATGCGACACTTCTACACTGACTCAATAGAATTCGCTCTCCGAAAGACATCAGTCGATTCACAGTTCTAGAAATCTCATGGCCCTTCCTCCGAATCAATCCTGGCACGGATTTCGTAAGTGGTGTTGCTTTTGGTAGGGAGAGGACTCAGCAGCAGCGCTGCTTCGATGTTAAACGTTGGTTGTGCAGGGCCTGGTGGAGCAAGTGCAGGGCCTGGCACCACAGCCGCTGCGTTCACTGGCACCATGGGCGGCTCCCCTCCGTTTACTTGGCCAGCGCTTGCTCCCGCTCCAGCTCCAGCTCCTCCTGCTTCTGCCATACCTTTGTCTGCACTCTTTCGCTCGCAGTGAACCAGTTGATGATTCGTTCGTCGACACCTTCTCCGATTCTTAGTCTACCACAACAGAAACATCCACAGTCAAAGACGCAAATATGAATTGGACTAGAATTCATATTGGACGGATATGAAGACTCGGCCACTCACAATTATGACGCGATGACAAGTCGACCTTCACAGCAGACAGCGGAAGCAGGTGTAAACAATCGGTTAATGACTGAGTAGCACTTCCAACAATCACCATCTTAATCACGACTACAACAACAATGTCCTCCGAATGTCACTGAACTGACGCGCTCAGCCGTATCGCAACGCAGTTAGCGCAATACTTCATCCGAACGTAAATTAAAACCAAGTGCGGCAATTCAATCGAAGGCATGAGCTTACAGAGAAAGTAAAAGCTGCAGTATCGAATTGTGTACAGATTGAAGGAAAACTAGACGAGAGGCGACTGCAGCATTAATGCGGCGATGGATCGTTGCACCGTAACCAGTTTGCAAGATATGAAGATGGTCCTTCGTGCTTGAATTTATACTGAATGGACTGTCTAGCTTGGTGCAAAGAACGTCTGTCTCGCTTGGTGCTGGTTGACATGTTCTCGAATCTCGCTGTTGGTCCCACTCAGAGTTGGGCGGGTATTGGTTTTTTGTCATACTCACGGGTGTGGATATAATGGATGAATACAAAATCATGGAAATAAGGGTATACATATAAATTGGTTTTTTTGAATTTCATATATCCGCCTTGTATCAATTACAGTTCTGATTTTTTTTGACATCCAGGTAGCTATACCATGGTAGTAGAATTTTAATACCAGTGCAACCCTATATAATGGTCGGGTATTACAATCTGACCAAATTTCTCCACAGTCTGAACAAAATTTAGGTTGAGTTTGATCAACTTGAGTGCACAGAGTGTTTCAGTATCTGATTAAAGAGATAACCTACGCTGTTTATTTTGTGATCTCTCCCTCCTAGATCCGCACACATAAATAGGGTGAAGCATTCACACAACATCAATAACAGGAAATCCCCTTTCAACTGCTTACAAAAAACCGCTATCCATTCCTTCCATCTCTCTCTCTCTCTTGCGCGCGCACCTCAACTCAAAGAAAATATTCCCATTCTTGTACACTATTTTTCTCCTCTATCTATCTCTCAGTGTTGAGTTCGTGAATTCTTTTACATACTACCGGGAAGCTGCAACAAACCTAACTATGTGAGAAGCCTAGATGTGCCACTACAGAGCTTCTTCAATACTGTCACTAATTACCTAGGTTGCAATCACCGAAATTTTTGAATACGGGTATCCCGCAAGAGCAGCTCCAAACGGCACCCGCGCAGTCGGGTATTTTGCATGGTATCCCTAAACCCTAAGACCCCCTAGGTAGGGTTGGACACGGGTATTTCAAAACCCTTATACCATGGCAGGTAGGGTACCTACTATTGATACCATTATTTGAGATGTTACCCGGGTTCATTCCCGTATACCCGCCCAACTTTGGTCCCACTCAGCACGGCGGATCAGTATCCCGAAAAGATGATATCCATGAATTCTGTAGAGAATTCCGTGTTTTTTAAAACCTGTTGTTCAGAATTTGGTGCTCGAAGTGGTTCAGAATATGGTGGCTATCCAACAGATTCCTCAATAAAACAGACTTATATATTTCGATCACGGCACTAAATTTCTGCAACCGTCCATGCTTCAACGTACTGTTCACTGCATCCATAACCTTGGTTCCAGGTTACTGTTCATATTGTGCCCTTCGGACCTTCTCCAATGATCTATTTTTATCATTTGAAAAACGCCCAATTTGAGGAAATTTGATGAAGTTGACAACTCTTGCACGAAAGTGGTTAAAATTTTTCCAGACTCTACAGACTCTGAAGAAATTATAATTTAAGGAAGTGTCCTGGGCCCAGACCCGCCGCTGATAGGGATATGCTTGGTCAGCCCCATTCCTATTACTCCCTCTGTCCCATAATGACTTTCTCATAGGTTCTCTAAAATCTACCTATGGAGGTAGATTTTAGAGAACCTATGAGAAAGTCATTATGGGACAGAGGGAGTATAACTTAAGGAAGTGTCCTCCATTCCTATTATAATTTAAGGAAGTGTCCTCCATTCCTGGACCAGCATTATGCAACTCGTTTAGTTGTCCATGATTCATTTAAGGTATACACACCTATGACCGATAACTTAAGCATTTCAGGATAGTAAATCTTGGGTTTTCAATAAGGAGTTATTTTTTGTGCGTAGTATCATATGGTTCATGAAGAATGAGCATTTTTCCAAAATTAATTTAGTAAAATTCAAATTACTACAAATTTTTTTGTCCAAAAGTTAGGTTTATCCATAACCGATAACAACAAGAGTAGAGAACAACATGTCCATAACACTCACAGAGGCATTCTATTGGAGGATGCATTCTAAATCTACTGTTCATCAATTATCGGTTACTGGTTTTCCATTGCTCTGCAATTGGGAAGCCTACGAATCAGTCATGGGTTCATTAGCCCTCATGGGTGTGTATACCTTAATACTTGGAGTCAATATTTGGTCTTAGGCTCGTTAGAAAAATCTCGTCGACACTACAAGATCAATATACCAGAAGCAAGTTTTGAGCAAGATGTGAACACTATGAGGAGAAGAATTTGCGGTCTTTGATGGAGACCAACGTGAATGAAGTGTTTGTTTGTTTACCCCTAAACCTATGTCCACCAAACAAAAGAAGTAAGAAAATACTCCCTCCTTTTGAGAATAGACACTATAATGAACACAATGACATATACTTTTAGAAAACTTAGACTTACATGAATGTAGTTTGTATGATAGTGGTCTTTGGTTTTTTTCTAATGGACTAAAGATATATACATCACTCACAAAGTTAGAACAAGATATATTAGACTTTAAGATTTTTGACTACAGTTGCTCATTTCTAGACAAAAGTCTCATTTTTTGGCCAATCATGTTGCTCTATTCTCCTGTAGTTCATGATTAGTAAACTTCTTTTTGTAGTCTAAAACATTTATGAGTGTTAAGATTTTTTGAGAACATATAGTTGATGAAAAATTATTATAATTTTAATATGGTGAATCAAATCGTGAAAACATTTGCATTTTTCAAAAAAGTTTTCTACAAGAGAAAAAATCTTCTTCTTAATAGCTTTGTGCTATTGCTTGTAAGTATGAGATAAAATTGAAGGAAATGGAGGGTAGGATATATCTCATCTTTTCATTTTTCAATACTTACATTATGAATGAAGCAAAAAATATCTATTAGAATAGTAATCAAAATCAAATTTATATGGCATGTAAAGTATTAATCAAAGCTTGTTGTTCCTTTTTTTTTCCCATCTTAAAACAAAAAAAATCATATGACGAAAATTCTATTGCCATGCTACCCCAGCCGATTCTCCTATAAATAATTACAAAAGAAAAAAGAAATATTAAATATCTCTATTATAAAAAATCTAAGTAAAATAAAAGTAGTTTTAAAAATATTTTTCCCGTTTTTCAAGCTCTTTGAGAATTATTTTTGTTTCTTTTTCAAAGATTTAAGCCAGTAAATATATTTCTGAAATGGTGAACCTTATTATTTCAAAAATCAATATAAGATTTCACTCAATGTAGCGACCCGTTATGGTAGCACAGCACAAATCCAAAGGATACAAAAGTAGTCAATCATATATGTTCAGGGTATAATTACTATGGACCTATTTTTAATTTTTTTATTTTTTCTTGGTATACATGAGGGTTTTCTCCACATCATTGTTTTTATCAAATGAGGTGGGAATTTCACGACCAAGAATCAAACCGCCAACCTCTACATTGGCTTTGGAAAATTGGATACAACCAAGCCCTCACTGGGATAGTTTTGGGTCCTTTTTAGACCTCGGCCTATTTCCAGAGGATACAGAGATGTGAAAAGATAGGTAGGATAATTACTTATTTGGAATTTTATTTTATTAAAAAATGGAATAAAAAATCTTATCAACAATACGAACAAATTTTATTTCCAAATTTAATATGAGGTTAAAATGAAAAAAAAAAAAAAAAAAAAAAACGTAAAATCAACTAATTTTTTTGAAATTAAAATAAATTATTGATTTTAATTTTAATTTTTATAAATCAGTTTCAAAATATAAAAATAAATAAAAATAAAAATGATCTAATCAAGATGAATTTAATTAAAGTGAAGTCTACCTAGTTTGTTAAATTTTTGTTCCATTTGAAAAACCTGAAAACTTTATTGAAATTAGAATACAGAAGCTGAGTTCTTATCACCATGTAACAGATTTTTTTATTTTTTTATTTCCAGATTAAGAGGTATTGATACTTTCTGTACAACTTGATGATCTATCTCATCAAGTTGTATATGATCTTTTCTTCATGTAATTTACATAATAATTATAAAATAAAATTAAAAAAAATAAAATTAAAACTCTGGTCTTTGAAGGAAGCGGGCGTGAATGAAGTGAATATTTGTTCCACGTCTAAAATTTAGTGCAAAGGATAGTGGATTAGAGGTACATAATTGTTCCTTGTTTTCAATAGTAGACACTTTCGTAATTACTAGCCAAAGCCCATGACCATTTGTAGTGAGGTTCTGAATAGGATTTTGTATTTATACTTTGCAATATAATAGTTGGTTTTTGTGAGTGGTGTTGGTCAAGTCATGAGCTCATTTGTTGGTTAGAAAAAGTGTTTATCTCATGTAATTAGTCAGGTTTCAAAACTTGATAGACTTGTTTGAGTAAATGTGGAGTATGTAGTGACTTGGCACTACTAAGTAAACAATCACATGCAAAAAGTTGAAAAATTTAAAGTGTTGAAATATGTAATATGTTTGAGATTTCTTTATAATTCTATAGGTTTTTTTTATTTTTATTTTTATTTTTATTTATTTTTTTATAATTTTTTTTAATTGTTTTTTTAATTTAAATAAATTTTAACAATAAATTTTAAATGTAGACGGAAGTATGTTTTCAATATTAAGTTCTAAAGCTTATTCTTTGTGAAATACATTGTCAGGAAGCCAAGCAAATATACTTCTTTTCTTCATTAAATTTTCAATGTTTCTGAGTATTATAAAATTCACGATAATTTATTTGAAATATTAAATTTTTAGATTTGTGCAATGATATATGTTTTGTTGGATAAATCTGAGGCATCCTTCCATTGCCATGGAATGTAGGTTCTAGTTAATTTACAATTGCCAACTTCCTATTATTCTTGTTAGATAATATTTATGAAGAATTCTTGTTCAAGATTTGTGTGGTATCAATTATTTGTTATAAATTTGTAGTAATCTTTCAATAATTTTGAAGATTGATTTTGATTTTATTTATATTAGTTCTAATCATGTTCTTAAGCATTTGACATACATTTTCTCAAATAGATGTGTTACAACTATTTAAAGATCTGTTTACACCTTACATTTCTTTGCAAATGATTAGAATAAAATATCCAAATTAAGAATTATTTTTTCCATTATGTGGTTTAAGGAAATTCTTTAATAGCTTCATAGTTTTGTATTGGATGACTTCTTGTTTTTTCATTTTGTTCATTAATTTAAATAATTTTGTACAAGCTGTTATGCTAGGATGTTTGTACGTTTACCTTTCATATAAAATCTTTGAATTCATAGAAATTTCTACAAATATGCTCCAATTTATTCCTATAGAATTAGTTTTTAAGAAAAAATACATATATAAGTGGTTAAAATAGAATTATGTTAGAATTATTTAAATTACATTGAAAAAGGATTACAGTTATGAAAGAGATAACTTCAAATTATTTCTGTAGTATAAAGTTGAAGGTTTGAAATATTTTGGGAGGTGTAGACATTGATTCATGAACAATGTCCATAGCTTTTTCAATTATTCAAAATTTGGGTAGGTTCTTTTGGGTAATAAAATTGAAGCATTAAGAGCATTTGGCATAAAAAACAGAACAAGTGTATGAGAGATTTACTCAATAATAACAAAGTGTCAAAAATTGAAAATTTGGTAGAAATAATAATTAGATGTATAAAAATACATATAAGCTAATTTCATACATTTTTTTTTAAGATAATGCAATATCTTTTTATTTTACTAATAAGTTAATTGCTACTTAGAGAATGTTTTTAGTTCAAAAACATTATTTGCATAGTAAAGCTCATCATCCAGGGGCCACTCCAGTTGAAGCCACGAGGTTAAATTCTACCTTTCATTGGTGGAAAAACTGAAATTTTCATCAATTCTTTCAAACAAGAAATCAATAATTTGAATTTTCGATTTATGAATACCTTTTTTTATTCTTTTTATTTCACATGTATGATGTGCAAAACAACTCTCATCACCAAAAAATAAACTAAGGTAGAGAAATCAAAAATCGTGAATGGCGTCAAGGTGTGTTCTAGAGTTGCAGTAAACAAGGAAGTGGTAGATTGAAAATGGAGAATTTCTGCATGACCCACCAAGTTTTGGTGGACCGTAGGTTTTGCCACATAATTTTAAGTTATGGTTTTTTTAGTAGTTTTACGTCTAGTTTTTTGTGTTATTAGTTAACAGTTTTAGGACACCATCGCGTTTGGTTCAGGAAGAGTCTAGTATATAAGAAAAGGGTTTGACAAACTTCCTACTTTTAGAAATTCTACACAATTATTTACACGGAATAAAAATATGAAACAAACTGCATTCTACATCATTTCTTCTTCTTCATCTCAAAAAAATTGAGAGAATTTCTATCTCCGTCCTTTCTGGTCAAATCACCTTATTTTCACGGTTTTTGGTTTCCCTACCACTTTGACCATTTTGTTGATTGTTAGGGTTCACAAACAAAATCAATGCTAGCCCAAAGCTATTAATATCAGGTCTAAAAGACCAGAGAATGATATCCTCTAAAAACAAGAGAATGGGCACATGGGTTACACCTTATAAAATTAACTTTACTTTATTTTACGAGGCCCTAGACACATGGAGCTCAGCATAACATCCAACTCTTAATTCATATCTTGAAAGTAGATTTTTTAATGCATATTATAATGATTTTCCCACATTAGGTAATCCGAGTGGCGAGATCATGCCTTGATTTTTCACATGGAGGTATGCTGAAATTCAAATATAAAGGCCAATCTTTGATAGTTAAAAAGGCATATGGAGAAGTACTCAATTGAAAATCCTAGTGGCGAGATCATGCCTTAAAATTTTATTTACATGTAAAAAAAATAAAACCTGAGAAAAAAGTAGAATCTTAGTTTTTGGTGAATTTTGAAGTTTTTGTGATCTAATTAATTATGGGCAGATTTTGAGGATAAATGAGCATCAATCTTTGGTTGCAAATATCTCCCAAAGTATGATGAATTTGGAAACTTAAATAGTCTTGTTGGAAAGGTATTGGAAAATTGCACGATCTCCAAAATGATCCAACTTCATATAGTCTATATTTAATAACTAAGAGCCTAACCAAAGTCAAATCGACCCTAGTAGGGTTTTTTTAACTTTAGGGGGGTAACAGATTGCTTGAAAATATGAATTTTTTTTTACTAAAAATTCTCAAATATTATGAATCAATTTGCTTTAGTGATTACACAAATGAGCTCGTCATGTTTTCTATCCTCACCTACCCCATCCCACCTTGACAGTGCACCTTGAGGCCACGCTTTAGCTTAGATATGTTAAAAGGATACTGCACATAGAAATCTTATAATACATTCATACTCTAAGGTCAAACCACCCATTGCCAACAAAGACCCCATCGGCAACACGCACGGTACATAGAAATAGTCATCGATTGGACGCATTTCCGATCATTTCCAATTTTTGTGGATGGTTATAAATAGGCATATGTGATTCACTCTTAGTCGTTCTTACAGATTTGTGCTAAGGAGATCCTAACTTTCTTCGTCCACAATTATTTGTACCAATTTGAAACTACTCCTATAGTGAGGGACTTTCTTCGTCCACAATTATTTGTACCAATTTGAAACTACTCCTATAGTGAGGGATTATGTAGCACTCTATAGATTGGTTATGGCTACGAGCAAATTTTTACTTCAAATAATTATTACTGTCTGAACAGTAGGACTAAAATCACGGAACGTTTTGCATTCAATAAGAACCTTATGTTTGCACACATGAATAATCCTAAAAAAATTATATACCTTAATATCATATGCTAAAATCCTTAAGTGATCCGATATGGGTGGCTCGACCTTATGTCCATACAGAATGAACCATGGAATAGTGGGTGTCAGAGTACACAAGAAGCACATAAAAAGCAAGTGACACTAAACAGAAATTCCAATTTTGGAGGGTCATTGTAATGCACAAACTCTCTCATTCGGCAAAATTCTCTCACCCACTCTGACACCCGCAAATACACTAATCCTCACGCTCACGCGGTGATCACCTTATTACATTGCATCTCTCTTCCAACTCGTGAGACACAAAATAATTCCAAGATAATACCTAAGCCCTCGGCAAAGTGCAGACCATAATGCCAATACAACCTACAACACATGTAGCATTCGCAAGGGTGCGGTGCGGGTAAGATGAGGATATGAGACAGGGATTCTAGACAATATCACCTGTGTACCATATTGGGCCCAAATTAATTAATAGGACAACACCAAATTTTCACAGCACATAATGAAACAATCTAGAGGGACCAAGTTCACTATTAACGCTATGTACATCACGTAAGGTCCTGGACCTGTCAATTTGCGTAAATTTGAAGACTTCTAATCATGAATTAGATGAAATCAGATGCCTGCATTCACCAATTCAGTTGATACCAGCGAGTTGTTTGGTCCTCCTCTCTGACCATAATATTCTTTCGGAGAATACTATGCTCTCTCCATCAGCCTCGCCATCAGATAATGACGAATTAGTAGCTCCTGGAGTTTAGTCATCTTATAATAAATAGATTCCAGCTCAAAATGCTGAAATCCACAGCTTAATCAATGGCCTTTGCCATCCTTGAAAAGCTAACTTCAACTGCAAGAACAGTGGACCAACTGCTTGTTCAGCTCCGAACATTCCAAAGTCTGTGGAAAGATCCCTTCGCGAACTAATGCCATTTAGAAAAGGATTGTTGATTTTGCAATTCCACAGAAACTCCACAGAAACGCCATTGCAGGAGGGTCATATCCGCCCATGTTCCGATAATTCTTTCGGTCTAAGAACTTCGATGGGAGGATCCAATAATAATTTTCCATCAGTGTGTCTCCAGGGCCGAAGGCAATTTATCAACGTCCTTCCAGTCCTCAAACTGCTTTAAGATCGTGGTGGTTTGTCTTATCAGCCTGTCCACATTTGCTGTAATCCGGAAAATTAAAGGACGGAGGGACGATCGGACAGGTTCCTCACAACGTTCGTTGTTGTTCTGCTGGCAACCATGAGTATCAGAAGTACCGGTAGTTGTTATAGCAAGAAGGAAAAATATACAGAAGGTTGATTTACATATGATAACCAATTTGGTACTCAGACAGCAACTCCCGCAGCAACTACAAATATAAACCTGTGAAATTTTTACTTCCAAAATAACCTCAGAAACAAAAGACTCAAGGTCTCGGTGAGTTTAGAACAACGCGAAATCAAGGTTCACCTGAAACCAATTTAGTATCTTAATATGGTTGTACAGTGGCTATCGATAGGAAAACCAGTGCCGAGAGCAGTCAGAAGCTCTAACCTTGATCAAGAAGCACGGTTGCCGGAGGGCTTGCAAGAGGCTCTGATTCAGTAGGACGCGTAAAAAACATATGTTCTTTAGTGTCACAATCACATAAAATACCTCACTTGATTCTACACACCATCATGCCCTCCCCGAGTCCAATAACATGATAGTTGATGCTAAAATGAAGATAACAGTGCTGTTCAATCTCCAGAGACATTCATTTGCCTAGAGCCCTCACCTTCATCAAATGTGTCCAAGACAGCCACTACTAGAATTTGACCCCGTTTGCTACGTTTGGATTTTCACTAAAGCCTCGTCTGGGGTGTAGCTCTAGCTTCGAAACGTAGCTTGAAGCTACGTTTCAGCAAAAACGTAGCTAGAGCTACACCCCAGACGAGGCTTTAGTGAAAATCCAAACGTAGCAAACGGGGTCAAATTCTAGTAGTGAGCGGCATCAGGAACGGGTGCAAGCAGAGGCTCAGGAGTACTCAACTTCAATTTCCCATCAATTCCCCTCATGCGACACTTCTACACTGACTAAGTAGAATTCGCTCTCCTTAAGACATCGTCGATTCACAGTTTTAGAAATCGCATGGCCCTTCCTCCGAACCAATCCTGGCACGGATTTCCAAAGTGGTGTTACTTTTGGTAGGGAGAGGACTCAGCAGAAGGGCAGCTTCAATGTCAAACGTTGGTTGTGCAGGGCCTGGTGGAATAAGTGCAGCTCCTGCCACCACAGCCGCTGCATTCATTGCCAATGGGCGCCGGCCCACCCCACCGCCCCCAGCAGAAGCAAGAATTAACAATCGGTTAATGACTGAATATCGCTTCCAACAGTGATCACCATCATTATGACGATTACAACAACAATGTCTCCGAATGTTACTGAACTGACGCGCTCAGCCGAATCGCAACGCAGCCAGCGTGATACTTCATTCGAACGTAAATGAAAACAAAGTGCGGCAATTCAATCGAAGCTAGGCATGAGATCAATACAGAGGAAGTAAAAGCTGCAAATTTGTGGCAGTGAGGACTGGAGGCTAGAGCTGTGTACAGATCGAAGGGAAACTAGACAAGAGGCGACTGAGCAATGCGGCGATGGATCGTTGCACCGTAGTGATCAGTTTGCAAGATATGAAGAATATGGTCCTTCGTGCTTGAATTTATACTCAAACACGGCATGCAAAGAACAGTCTGGGGTGGTACGGTGCTGTTTGCCAATGCTCTCGAATCTCACTGTTGTTCCCACTCATCGCGGTGGATCATTCCGGTTAGATGATATCCACGAATACAGTCCACCCTCTATAAATGTTACACTTATAAGTGTTAACCCTCTCTAAATGTTAACTTTCTTCTACTCCCCACATATTGCACACTATGAATGTTAAATGTGTTAACTGTTAACAAAATGGTACTCCCTTCTTTGCAAATTTGACTCTATAAATGTTAACAACTGAAATACAACCATAATATGGATGATAAAAACTACACATCCAGTTACATTCTTATTTCTCTACACATTACGTGATATTGAATAAAGTTTTGATTGGATTTGCAATTTTATGAATGGTATTCTCTCACAAGGACTTTTCACAATTGCTTATATTTATAAATGTTAAGATTTGTATATTGCTCAAAAAATATATTTTTATAATTGTTAACTGTTAAGACCTCTATAAATGTTAGCTTTGATCCACTCCCAAGAGTTAACATTTATAGAGGGTAGACTGTACTGAATAATTTGCATGTACCAATGTGAACGCAATGAAGAGAAAAAACTTTGGTCTTCGAAGGAGAACAAATGTGAATGAAGTGTCTGTTCATTCCACTCGTATACTTATGTCCATAGAACAAAAAATGGTAATAAAGAACTACCATAGGTTACGAGCAGCTTGGGCACTATTTTGCCTCATAATTAATTAACCCTTAATCCCTAAAGTTCCTTGACTACGTCTCACCAAAAACACTCCAAAACTGCCATTCTAATGTAAAAACCATAAATGACTAAAAAAATCATTCTTTTCTAATTCTAACCGTAAGATCTTCAACTAAATCATTTCAGTAGATAGCTCAATAAATTTCATCATAATCGACCGTGTAGATTAGAAGATTATATTGATTGAAATTTTAAAATAAACTTTATTTGACACGATTTTCGACTAGGTTGACACAATTCAACTTTTTTTTCCTTAGGTTTTTTGCATAACAGATTTTGGGGGTTTTGGTGCATGACAAAGATAACTAATTTAACTAATTGTACAAAAAAAAAAATTACACACAAAAGACAAGTGTAGCATGTTGAAAACAATGTTTTTATTAAGTTGAATATACAAGAATGTTAAAACATGTTACTTTCTTAAAAATTTGATTATGTTGTAAAGTCCCAATCCAAACGGTCAAAGTAAATATTGATGTCCATCTTTTGAGTGAAAAAAAGAATAAACCTAAAAATTCAAATTCTCTAACTTTTATGAAGAAAAGAAGAAGTTTTTTTAGTACATTGCCCCGAAACGGTGAGAAAACTTTGATATTTTGTAGAGTGAATATTTTGTAGTGAAAGATTTTTATGGGACCTTAAGGAAGCGCCTACGCTCCCAACATTGGGAACGTCGGCGTTCCGTAAGATCCCAATAAAAAGTACACGTTCCCAAAGTCATTATCGCTGGTCAGATAAATATACAAGGTGAAAGGGACTACATAAGAGCGTCTGTCCACGCAGTCGGAGGTTAGGAGTTCTAACCCGGTCGCGCTCTGTTCTTGCTGATTGATACTTCCACTTTGCCTGCTTCTGCGATATCACGATTTTACTTTTCATTGTTTTTGGGTGTTGGTTAGTTTTAGGGTTTTAGTAGTGTTTTATGTTGCTTAGTTGGTTTTGTTTATTATTTGGATTCTTCTCATGAAGTAGGTTTGTTCTTCATTTAGTGATGGGTTATGAACAAGGAAGAGATGGAATCTGAGATGAGATGAGGAAATGGTTTAGGGTTTCTTATTTGGTGAGTTATGCCATAGGGCTGCTTTCAGGAGTGTGGACTTTGTTGAATGATGGGTTTGGGTAGTGTACAGTATGGACTGTATACGAGCAAGTAGCCATAGTCTGCATGGATGTTCATGCCCTTGATGCTGCTAAGGTACGATTGTTCATATTGGGAGATGTTGGTGAAATGAGTATTTTTTTATACATGAAATTGTGTTGAATTCAGATTTAGCTTTTTAGGCAATGAAGGGTTTTAACAAGTTTGGGAGGTTCTTGTTTGTGGCACAAGATATTTGGTAAAGTGTGATGTTTGTGTTGGGCACAGAAATGCGTAAATGCTTTGGATACAAAATTTCCAGACAATATGCGAGTTGGTACGTTCCTATCGAGGTAAAGGAACATGGTGTAATTGGAGACCTAGGTCCCTCATAATCTAAAATCTCATAATGCTAGCGCAAACACTGGCTTCTAGAAGCTCAATTATTTGTAATGTCCCCACCTCACACCCAATTTTCTGTAGTGTTCATTGGTGAAGTTTAGCATTTAGTAATTTACAACAACAATAAGACTTGAACGGGAAAAGGTATGAAGAACTCAAAATCAAGGATTATGTACCTCTTTTAGCTGCAAGAAAGATCACAGTCATACTATGACCCACGTTTCTCCACACTTTTCCAAAAGGGTCTGTCTTAATGTAACTCAACTATCCTGTAGAACGGGTTTGTAGGTGCTTTGGGTTTCTGCTATTGGGCCTGAAGCAATTCCGTTGCATCTGATACCTAATCTTGGGAATTAATTATATTGTAGTCGTTTCACTTGCTTCTGTATAAGATTGCCAATCCTTCTTGATTAGCAATCTTCTGATAATCCAGACTTGGTGACCACTGCAATCACACAACCTAAGGCGACGTCATTTTTTGGTGCTACAATGAAATTCCTTGATAGTTTTGCTGTTAATTTCTGGTACTTTTGTTCTGCTCATCCTACTCTTCTATCTAAACTTAGACCTTGAAATGCATAAAAGAACTTTTTTGAAGGAAGTTTTTTTGCAGCATACTATTAATTCACAAATTCTAGTGCAGGAAATTCCGGAATAAATTGTTGTAATAAATGGTTTCAAAACTATGACATGCTTACACTAAATTTCAACTTTTATATCAACAACTTGCTATGTGAAATGATGTCCATTTCCACATTGAAATCTAAAAAAGAGCTTTGTTGGAAGCCTTTTACGCAGAGAATGTGGTAGGACAAATTACATTGTGCAATTTTTGAATCGTTTTGGAATGAAAACGTCGGTTTTTGAAAACACTATTTTTGCACCAAGTTAAATGAAATTAAGGAAATAAAAGTCACATGAATGACTTGAATTTCATTTTCAAAATCCTTATTTGAAGCCAAAATTCCATTCTAGCATAGAAAATGAGAGGAGGGGCACACTAAGCCAAGTTTAGGTGAGTTAAGATTGAGATAGTTAAGATTTTTCCGGGTGCGACATCGGATTTTGGCGCCGCCACGTCATTGTTGTGGAACCACGGAAAAGTCCACATCATAATGAAATTCATTGCAATGTGGCACTTCCCCTTCACTTGGCGCTCATGTGTCTTTGACGTGGCTCCTACGTAGCTCACACTTTACACTCCCCAAATTATCTCTAGACATCTTAGACAGAGGAATGTCTTCGTGTCGTCCAAGATGTCTCCTTAGATATCCGCCCTATCTAAGATGTCTTCACGCTTGCAAGACATCATCGTAAATGTCTTTGCGTTTTAGAAGACTCTCTCTTGACATGACAAAAAGAGGGTTTTCTTATAGTGCAAGTTTTTTATTTTGATTTAAAGATGGGAGTTGGAGCATCTTTGCAAGAATAATATACAAGGTAATTACAAATTGGAGTTCATATGATACAAAGTTTAACATCAATTTCATCTTTGATATCATGAATTCCATAACTACACCCAAAGAAGCTAAAGTGTTGTATATATAAGTAAAGTGTTGCATTTCTTTTTTTACTTATATATGCTCATACTCCTGCCTTGAATCCTATACTTTAGTTTTGACTTTCTCTGAGTTTTGTATTTGTAGGGAATCTTGAGGTCCCACACGTCTTGTTAGAAAATCTCAAAGATGACAACATTAATTATTTATAGAAATAATCTCAGAGATAAGGAATGTATTTAGTATGGCTGCCCAGATTGTCCACCGAACACAAAATTCCACTTTGTGTACCATAACCATTTTTTAAAATGTCTTATTGAAAAAAAAAATTACATTCCCTAAAAGTCTTTGTTACAGCAAAAATTCAGAATTAGTCTCAAAAAATATCGATTGAAATTGAAGTCACAAGTACATGCCCAAACTCTAAAAAGGCCCGATTTTGCCACTTTGTCCTTTAGGGGTTAAAGTTGAAAAGCCTCCAAACTGCCAAAAACCCTCAAAACTCTTTCAATATAGTGTAAGTTTTTAAGTTTTGATGTATTTTGAGGAGAATAACCGTAAGATCTAGTACCTTACTTGTACATGTATATGTACCTCAAATCTTAGATTCAGAATCCTTACTGTTTGTGAGATCATATGTTCAAATTTGGAATAAAAGTTTTTTTTCCTTCTTGCAAAACGGATTTCAAGTGATTTGTGAGCCAAAAAAAACAAATTCCAAAAGTAGATTTTATGTGGCGCTCTAATAGTTCTTGTACTTAGGGTTGTTAGGATATGTCCATGCACTTTTTCCCTTCATACGATTTATAAAACCTAAATATATGCTTGATCTTTCATATAAAGGTATGTTGAAATTCAAAAACAAAGGCCTGATTATGATAGTAAAAAGGGCATATAAAGAAATATTGGATTGAAAATGCCAGTGGTGTGATCATGCCTTCAAATTTCATTTACATCTAAAAGAAATTAAAAAATAGAAATAAAGTAAAATCTCAATTTTTGGTGAATTTTTGAAATTTATGTAATTTAATTAATTTTAGACAGAATATTGCAATTTTGGACAGATTTCAGGATGCCCTCACAATGTTTTGAAACTTTGACAGCAAATATCTCCTAAAGTATAAGGAATTTTGAAACATGAATGGTCTTGTTAGAAAAACATGATAATCATCTATTTTGTGCCAAAATTAGAGCTTCATCCTATAAAAATTGACTTATAGGGAACTCAAAATCAACCAAATAATTGTTTGAGTTGATGCTTTAGGGTTAAAGTGCAAAATTGGTTAGGTAGTTCAAAAAGTAACATCAAGAGGTACTGAACACCACATAAAGCAACATCACCTCATATGGCCAATATTAGAGGCTTTTTGCTGGTTTAATAGTATGTTGGTTTGAAAAAATACACACAGATCGGGGAACATAGAGAATACGGACCCAAAAAGATTAATATTTATTATTTTTGGAGATGAATTAATTGTTTGCGGAGAAGGACTGCCGGTACGTTGCCAAAGTGAGTGGGATTGCCGTCATTTTGCCCTCCTCAGCGTTTTGGCGATCCGCTATATTTCTGACTTGATTTTCACATGGGCTCCACCGACAGGTCAACATTCTCTTAACGAGTCTGCACCTGACCCGTTGAGGATTCGAACAGGAAGAATTGCTAGGCCGGAGAGGTAATTTCATGCTTTTTATGGTCCTGCAGGTGCATGATTTGTGTGGAGCAGCGAAGGAATATGAGACATTGACGGCTATGATAGGCCAAGACATAAGAAACGATACCGTACAAAATGGGGGAAGCCATACACGAAATCTGCTGCGAGTGCTGCGAGGTGTGGACATGGTAAGGGTGTTGTTCGAGCACATACTTGTCACCGAGTAAGGCCCAGTTTACACATGGGTCCCGATTGAGGGCCGGCCCGAACTCCCCACTTTTCAACCAATAGAATTGCTCCATTCTCTCAAATCGGGCCCAAGGGTTTTATACTAGGGCCCGTCCCAAGCATCACCATATCCTACATGGCAGCTTATGTGGCAGTATTTTGGCGCCAAATCTTTGGGCCCAAGTGGTGCAATCGGGGCAAGGTTTTCCGTGGCCCGAAGATGAAACTTGGACCCGATTGTGCACCTCCGTTGGATCCTTCAAATCCCCACCCTCCATTACTTTCTCTCTTCTCTCCTGTCTCTTGTCTGCGTTGCTGCAACAATTCGAGCTCAGAAGGATTTCCATCTTCTCAGCATTGCTGCAACAATTCGAGCTCTCAAGGATTTCCCTCTTTGTCACCTGCATCGGAATTATTCAGTAATGTTTCTCACTTAATGCTTGGGCTGTTTTGATAGATGGGTATGTGCACAAGTCATTGTGAATAGTGCAGTTATGGGCAACCAGCCTCTAGAACTTTGAGGGGAGGGAGGGTTTGGGAGGTTGAGACTTGAGAGAGATTGACAAAGTGGCGTTAGTATATGTTGTCAATTGTTAGATTCTGCTCTGAAATTTGGGTATGGTGAATTCCCATCCCAAGTTCGGTACATGAGCTCCGATTTGAGCGCCTTGCCAGACATCAAGGACGGTGGTATTCTGAAGGCTCTGCATGCGCTCTTGGGCGCCAACTGGACCAAAGTAGAACCATCAGTTAGGGAGGCGGTGGAAGCGAGCCTCAAGAGCAGCAGTGACGATGTTGTGGGGAAGGAGGCATTGACAGACGCATGGCGGGCAGCTGAGGCAGTTGAGAAGTTCGGTGGAAACATGTTGCAGGAGCTTCTGCTGGAGATCACCGACTTGAGTGGAGGCACTGGAGAGGTCAGTCTATGTT
This sequence comes from Ceratodon purpureus, assembly GCA_014871385.1. Lineage (NCBI taxonomy): Eukaryota > Viridiplantae > Streptophyta > Bryopsida > Pseudoditrichales > Ditrichaceae > Ceratodon > Ceratodon purpureus. Next base: position 13,724,228 of record CM026428.1, on the reverse strand, counting down.
AGGGTTTCATTCTACAATTTTGCACTATCTCTTACTCTTTACCCTCATGCACTTCTCATTCCCCGAACTCTCACTAAGCTTGTGACATGTTGATGTGATTTACAGGATGTCAAGCCAATTCCTGACTCTACTTACAATGCTGTCGAAGCTGCTTACAAGAAGTACATCGCATACCTTGACTCATTTGAGGAGGATGAAGCTTACATAAAGAAGAAGGTGGAGAATGAGCTTGGTGGCTTGTTCCTGCAGATCAAGCAGCGTCTTGCTGGCTTGGATCCCAAGTGGTCCAAGGTGAACACCTCATTCTCTTCTAGATTACTTCCAAATTATTTCATGTGTTCTTCATTTGTGCAATTATGTAGCTAAACCATATTGTCACATTGGCACAGGATTTCATTGCATATCGTGAATATATATACTTCAGGTTCTGATGAATTATTTGACTGGCATGCAGATCACTCTTCTCGGAACATCTGGACTGTCTGGATCCTACATTGAGCGCCGTGCATTGGTTTAGAGCTGAATGGCAGTATCATGGTGGTGGTGAGATTTACTGACAGTTGTACAGATAGAAAATAATAACAACCATTTTGCCATTTTCCCAATTGCGTGGTACTGAATAAGCAGTTGGTTCTGAGATGCAGAAGCTCTTTTTGTGAGGTCATGAACTGTGGATAAGCGGCAATTAATACAGTCTGATTTGGGCCCATCTGATGGTTTTTGAGTTGATCTGTTTTGGTAATGTTGCCTGTATGGATTACCAGACTGTTTGTCGAGGCAGGTGTAGTATGCAACTCAGTGGACGTGTCTAAAGTTTAATTTCTTGTGGGGTCATGTAAAGATGCACAAGAAGGATGTGGAGCATATGGAACAAGAAAACCTTGGACGAGGTTTTTTGTATGTGAATTGTAGGTTCTGATTGACATAAGTAAATGTTGAACCCTTTACCTGATTGTTGTCATCTAATCAATTTGAAGCCTGTAGACCTACCAGCAAAAGAAAGAGCTGGCAGTTAAAGTACGAAATTTTACTGCAAGCTTTTCAATTTTATATATTTTATTGTGATCGGAGCACATATCTCACCTATCTTTGACCTCTCCGAGTTTGGATAAAGTTTGTAGCATTATACTTGTGATACTTAAATGGCAGATTCTAACTTTGAATAAAAAGTATCAATACATTCTCATTTGAAAAACTTTGATTATTCTTGAGCATGCATATGCTTTAATGTGGCTTAATTATCATAGCATGTAACTGGCTTAGTGTAGCATCTATAAGGTAGAGGTCCCAGAAACCATCCAAATTTCATGTTTGCTCGTTTGGAATAGTGATGGAAAAAATTATTATTTGTAGATGGACTGCAAAGCTAGTGCAAAGTCATCCCAAAAAAAAAAAAAACATTTTTTGAGTAAAACTACATTCTTTTTTCAAGTGTTATGTACAAAGAAATACATTGTTTTCCTAAAAAAAGATGTCAATTTTTACTTCACAATGACCACTTCCACATGAAACCGAACATTAACAATTTAATATACAGGTTCAAAGTATGTTTAAAATTATTTTTTCATAATACATTCACACAACGTACCAAGAAAAAAAAAGTAATTCACATTTATAAACCGGGGGAGAGCACAATAAAGTGTACCACAAAGTGCAACATGTGATCACTAGGAAGTGAATTTGAAGTGTGCTGTTTTTTATTGCTCCAAGCTGATTTTGAGCATTTTGGTGTAGTTTTTGAGCATTTCATTCACTTTTTAAGGTGTCACAAGGTATCTTACGGGCATCTCCATAAAAAAACATCTTTAATTGAAACTTAATTTGACCGCTAGTTCTAAATCATGAAAATGAACTTTTCCAAAGTCTTAATTTCTTCATTTAGGGCCCTTTATTGTCTTTAGAGGATGTTTTTTCCAATTTAAAAAACAATGTTCGGTGAAAAAAACCTCATAAAAAGTTTCGTCGAAAACAGCTCCCCAAAAACGTCCCAACGAAACTTTTCAGCTATACAAACTTCCAAAGGAATTGCTTAGGCCCATTTTTGAAACCACAATTCACAATCGGAGGGTACAACGCAGTCAAAAGTGATTTCTAACATTTGTGTACTCTTTTTTGTCCACTTCTTCAAATGACAGCATTCACTTTGGATCACTTGTCGTGACTTGTAAGGCTTTGTAAAAGGCACACATCGGTTCCAAAATTTCGTAGACTCAAGATGACCGAGTCTATTTTCTATACCCAAAGCCCCTTCCAACATATCATTAAATTATATGTCACTTTTTTTAGTGTTTACAACAATGGCTGAAATTGGCAATGAGCTAAGCACTTTTGTGGTACACTTTATTGTGCTTCCCCCCAACCATACAAAATCATAAATAATTTATAAACTAGGCCCAAGTAATGGGCCGATGCAATGGGCCCAAGAAATGGGTCCAAGAAATAGGCCCAAGAATTGGGCCTAAGGAGTTTACATACCCCTTGGGCTAGACCCGAAAGGTAGTCCCGATTGGGGGCTGGAAGGTCCCCAAATCGGGACAGCCTTCCGGTCCGGCCCTGTTCATGTGTAAACTGGGCCTAAGCCTCCTTCATTGCCAACAGGTGCAGTAGGGTTTTGGCTGTGCAGGAGGGTGTAGTAGGGTTTTGGCTGTGTTCATCAAACTGGTTCCATGGGGATGCTGTGAGAAGTGTTGAGGATTTCTCGCATTTGATTTTAAACCTGGACTGGCCATTTTACGTTCCGTTGAGTTGATTCTTGCATTCCGATTCAACAATGGAGCTGTTTCAAGCCTGGTCGATGTTGTTTTGTAAGTTAGGTTTTGCTGATGCAAGGGGTTAACGTGGGTTGACAGAGGGAATTCGTTGAAGGAGCTCGCATCCAAAGCCATGAACAAGTGTTTGCTCCGCATCATACCTGGACTTCCGCAAGGCTGTGAGTGCGGGCATGTTCATGTTGCCCACCAAGTCCCAGTTGCTGAAAAAATTGCATGAAGAAGGTAACTTCTACTACTCTTTTTAATCTGGAATTGCAGTTTTCGAACCGGGTGAAGAATATTTTTGGCTTACATGAGCCTGTGATTGCCATAGGAGTAGTTCTTATCGTTGGAGATCCAGGAATTTTTAATGACACAATTTAGGAATGGAATATTAGGTTGCTTTTTTTTTTCGTGAAGCTGGAATGAAGCTCCTGAATGACATTTATTTTGGTGTGTTGATACAGATGAACCTTCCAATTTCTGTGGAAGATGTGAAGCGAGAAGTGGAGATCTTACGGACTTTGTCTGGTCACGAGAATGTATTGCAAATTTACGCTGCCTTTGAAGATGATGATCAGGTCTGCATTGTAATGGAGTTAGTATTTGTTGCTGCGGATTCGGCTACGTATTGTAGTTTATATGGGCTGTGTTTTGATGAGTACTTGCTTTTAGGTTTTTGGCAGCGGGTGATTCTTGGGTTGACATTGTCGAGTTCCATTTTCTGATTAGATTGTGTGAAGGTGGAGAACTCCTTGATCGAATTCTAGCCAAGTAAACAAAAAAACTTGCAGGGTATGTGCTATCTTTGTCTATTTGTTTCAAGAGTTGTAAGAAAGTTTTAGTAGTCTTCTTTTTCCACAGGGAGCATCATGTTAGTTTACGGTATTAGCTTTTTAGAAGCTTGTTGTTCTGTGAGGTAGTTGTCAGGAGTTCATATAACTCCATGTACTGCCAGGAATTTTGTTCTGTTTTCGATATGAATCACTCCTGTAACCTCTGCCTTTAAATCAACCTTTTTAAAGATTATGCTCTTTTCTGCAGTGACTGGGGGTTTAAGCTCTCTGATCTTGGTCCTAAACCTACCAGAAGAGTCTCCTCGAGCGCATGTTCTTCTTTTTGGGTGTCTCAGACTCAGTGTTTTCTGGACCAATCCACATCTTCCATGTAAGATATACCACCTTGTACTTGTCATGCCACTGTGGTGATCCACATGTCTAACATTTACCAAATTTGTGTTAAAACATTTTGTCCACTATGGTATTTATTGCTGACTCGGAGTTGGCACCTTGCACAGGGAACGGACGATTCGTTGGTGCCAATAGCGTACAGCCGGTATGCCAAGCGCGTGCTTCCGCAAGTGCAACTTCACATCTTGTAGGGGACATGGTCATTTCTCATGGTTTTGCCACTGTGATACCTGTCACCGGGAGCTCTTTAAAATTCTTTTCGGTGAAGTCCCTGGCTTGGACGAGTTGGACATAGCCCCTGAGCCTGAGCCCGAGTCCGCTTCTCCTCAAGAGTCTGCAGAGCCTTCGTCTGTTGAACCTGCATCACCCTCTGAAGTTACTCATCACGAAGAACCAGATGTATCTCCAACTACAGCTACCCCTGAAGCTGCCACTCTGAAGGAAGCAGATTTGGCGACAGAGACTCAAGGTGCAATCTCTTTAGAGGCAGATGGAGATAGTTTGGAAGAGAGAGACGTAGTTATTAGTGACTATGATGAGGAAGCATTAAAGGAGGAGTTGTAGTGTTCATTCAGCGGAGTCCAGTGTGGAGTTGAAGAATAGCTTCGGGGGTATAAGTACGGCTGTAGTAGTGGTAATTGTGTAGATAGAAAATTTTGTTATTACCTGCATGTCTAATTTCATGGACGATGGAGAGTACACATACGTGTACAGTGTCAGGAAACAACTGATACTAGTGGGTGAGTGTCGTCCCTTTTTTTTGTCTTGAAATTATTGAATCCTGGTATTTGGTAGGTACCCACTTCTGGATCCTTCAAATGTGGGGCTGATTTCAGTGAGGTTCAGAAGTGTGACCGAGTTGCGGTACATGCATTTGTCATAATTTTGGGTTCATGTGAGAATTTTCTGTTCAGAAGTTGGATTTGGAATGAGTATGGTTGTTATAACATGGTACATGTAATATAAAGTTGCAAAGTGAATGATACCAAGTGGAGTGGATTGATCTAGACTTCTAGTGTTTGAGTCCTCTCTTGACAGATGTGAGAATTAGTCAGGTTAGCCTCATTTTGAATGACAAACCTTAACCCTTAATTGGTCCTGACCATTTCTCTGTCAAGAGAGCTCCAAAACTGTCATTTACAAAGTATGAAAAAAAGAACAAAAGACATAGCTTTTTTCTCCAACTTTTGTACCTAAGACTTCTAGAAGGTCACGTATAATAAACCAACCTAACAAGTACAAGTACTCTTAATTGCAAATTAAAGTTATATGAAATTAAACCTGAAACATCAATATACAATATTCCTGATATGACACAATCATCTAAGAGATTGCATCACACAATCAAAACTAATACCATTTCCAAAAAACAAATAATGGATAAATGAATATTACATACACAATTTATATGAACCTTTTTTATTCAAAAAAAAAAAAAAAAAAAAAAAAAAAAAAAAAAAAAAAAAAAACTCCTCTATATATTATTAAATTATACATAAACATATACATAATACTACTATAAGTATTATATAATATCATATGTACCACCTTTGTTCTCCAATTATGTATCATAAGATATCAATTGTCACTGGTAATGCAAAGCCCTAGTTGTTTTAATTACCTGTGACTTTTCAAAAATCTACTAGCAAAAGTACTAGTGATGATCAATACTACAAGGCTACCATAACCATATACAAGTGCACCAAAAACCAAGAAGTCTTCTTGATTTGAGTCAATTCCATGCTACCTCTTGCAGCTACTCCAAGTTATTAGTACACCTAGGCTCAACATTTGATCATTTACAGTGTCTGGTGCTACCACCTTAATATATTCATGTCTTCAGGAGTTGGAAGTTTAGTATGCACAATGGATATCATACAGTTTCCTGTCTCTCAAGAGGAAAACAAAGCATGCAACATAACACTAGGTAGAATAATCTAGTTGACACTTCTCCAGAGCTCAATACTTACTAGACTTCTTGCGACAATTCTTCTCATGCGACACTTCTACACTGACTCAATAGAATTCGCTCTCCTAAGGGATCACTGGGTTTACAGTCTGAAATTTCATGGCCCTTCCTCCGAATCAATCCTGGCACGGATTTCGCAAGTGGAGTTGCTTCTGGTAGGGAGAGGACTCAGCAGCAGCGCAGCTTCAATATCAAACGATGGTTGTGCAGGGCCTGGTGGGACAATTGCAGGGCCTGCCACCACAGCCGCTGCATTCACTGCCATATGCGGCGCCCTGCCTCCGTTTACTTGACCAGCGCCGGCGCCCGCTCCAGCTCCTCCAGCCTCTGCCATACTTTTGTCAGCACTCTTACGCTCGCAGTGAACCGGTTGATAATTCCTTCAACACCTTCTCCGAATCTTAGTCTACCACAAACAATTAACACCCTCAGTCTAAGACGCAAATATGGAATTGGACGGAAATGAAGACATGATCAATGGCGCGGGATTTGAGCGAAAACTGGACACGCCGATCATGGCAGTTCAAATAGGCCGACCTTCGCAGCAGACAGCGGAAGTAGGAACAAACAATCGGTTAGTAAGCGAATATTGATTCACTTTCAACAACCACCATCTCCATCACAAGCTCAACAACGACGGAGTGCAACAATTTAATCAAAGGCATGAATTGACATACAGAAGGAGTACGTAAAAGCTGCAAATTTGTGGCATTGACGACTAGAACTATGTATAGATGGAAGGAAAGTTACCAGACAAGTAGCGAGTGCAGCGATGCGGCGATGGATCGATTGTAAGCTTTGAAGATGGACCTGGACCAGCTTCCTGCTTGAAGTTATACTCACCAACGCAGAAAGCGGACACAGTGGTACTGTTCGATGTCCGATCGATCGAATCTCACTTGAAATAATTTGAACTAAAAATGTGTCTGTACCTAAGTAGTTATTGAATTCAATAACTGCAACACATAATGTTAGCATCTATCCTATAGAATTGGATATGACCGGAACTTATTTTGGTCACGGCACTAATAGCAGGGCCACACCAAGCCCTCCAGCAGCCCCAGCGAGGACAAAATCACAAAACACCGCCTTTAAAAACACCAGCCCGTGAAAGGAGGGCTGGAGCTGGAGCTGCTGGAGCCGCTGGATGCACCCCTCTCCCCTGCTTAAGTCTTACACTGTTCAGTATAAGTCTTACACTGTTCATAACGTCATTTGTGGTGGCAGTATAAGTCTTACACTGTTCAGTAACGTCATTTGTGGTGGCTGGGCCAGGCTGGCTGGTCGGCACTTCACTGTTCAGCGCTGCATTGTGGTGGAGGCCCACTGATTGCATACACTATAATGTACAGTGCTGCCTATGATGGGGCCCACTGATTGCATACACTGTACTGTACAGTGCTGCCCACTGATTCCATACACTGTACAGTGCTGCCCACTGATTCCATACACTGTACAGTGCTGCCCACTGATTCCATACACTGTACAGTGCTGCCTATGATGGGGCCCATTGCATATACGTGTCACGTACTGATCGGGTATTTGTACAGTGCTGCTTTGCGGTTGGGCCTAGTTCTCCTACGCACTGTTCAGTGCCACTACACATGTTCAGTTCACTGCTTCCACAGACACTTTTCATTTTTTAAATGCGTGGTAAGGGATTCAAGGAAGTTGACAACTAGTGCACGCAAGAGTCCACTGCATTGCAGCATCCGCAATACAGGGAGACTGCATATCCTGTGTATTGAAATCATCGTCGATATATATGGGGAGACACACCGCTTAAACCCTGCATGTACTCCTACAGGAGATTCTCCCCGTTGCAATACGCGGATCATTACCCGAGGGGCCTCGCGTGGCTGTGATCAGGTTGGCTCACTGCTTCAAGCGATTTTGTGAGAAGTCCATTGACAGACGAGACATAGAAGATTTACAGAACTACGTGGCCGAGACCGCAGCGCTCTTGGAAATCCGCTTCTACGAAAACTAACAGAAGCAATATGGCGACTGAGGCATACTCACGCGACATATCTATACAGGGTCTAGATTTCAGAATGGTGAAGGTAGATAGTTGGTAGATAGCGCACGCGGGCGGAGCGGACGAGTGATCTGAGAATGGATAGGTGGGACTCTGAACGGGTTTTCGTAGATTTTACTGAGAAAGTGTTGGGATCTTGGTGCATACCGGTATTGCAATTCATTGTGCAGACTTAAGAGATATTCCAAGCGGCCACATTTCCAGGTGTAAATTACTGTCGCGGGCACCATCACTGTAGTCTGTAGCATCATCTGGACTCTGGAGCCACTCCACTGCCGCACACCCCACAAAACTGTAAATGTTAACTTCAAGGAAAGCAGCCCCTCAAATAAACCAGAACTACCAGTGGGTCATGCAGCCCCTTAAATAAACCAAAACTAAGATAGAGAGGGGTATTTCCACAAGGAATCAATATATGTGCCCTATGATTATTCCAGAAAGCAACATATTGTCACCTAAATTCCATCGTTAAATTTTGACTTTTTGGTTTTTTCCAAGAGAATCTTGCACACTTGTAATGTCTTCATTGGACTTCTTCTAATGGCGGAATAAGAATACTCTACTCACTATTACAGTGGTCTACAAGTTCTACTTTCAAAATCATCTAAAAAATTTAGTTTTTTATCAAAAAATATTTAAAATTTATTTTTTAGAAGAGGATCCAAATTTCAAAGCAACATTTTTTTCTCAATAAATTCTACCTTGGAAAACATGTCCAGATGCTTGAACTCATGGAAATAACCCTTTCTACCTTACGAGGTCAGCCAGCCGTGTAGAAAGCTAGCCGTGCAGATATAGAGTTACTCCATTGAGTAAGTGAAAAGTAGTTTGACTTGCACCGACAAAGTATTCATAGAATTAAGATTTCAAATGAGAACAAGCCTATTTTTTTAATATATATATATATATATAATTTTTATTTTTGATACGTGCTTTAAATTTGGGATTTTGGTAAATAAGGGACTTGTAAGTCTAGCTCATTTCAAAAAAAAAAGATCGTTTAACATGATTTGAATTTCTGTTTATTTGAATTTTGGTCTTTAAAAAAAATAAGAATGCTAATCAAGATGAATTTAACTAATCAAATGAAGTCTACTTATTTTATTAACCATTTATTCCATTGGAAAGAATCAAATCTTCCAACGTAATTAGATTACACAGTGGCCTATTTGCCATGCAAATCATTGGTGTTGAAGGCGCCAATGTCTAATCATCATTAAACACCATTAAAAATCTATGTAATTAAAAAATATAAATCCACTTTATCAAGATGATTAATTTTATTATAGAATTATAAAATATACAAGCATTTTAAATTTTACTTTCAAGATACAATTTAGTTTAACCCTTATTTGCCACAGCGGACCAATATGGTCCTCGAGGGAGCGTTTCGCAGCTTTTGATCTCAACGGTGGCATTTTTTGAGATTTTACCCGATGTAGTTGATTGTTTTTGCGTTGGGTACATAACCAAGTTACCTCGACATTCACCGTTTCGGATTTTCAAAATTGTTTCATTATCTATGCAGAAATATGACAAAAAGCCAATGAGGTTGCATTTTTCTCCAAAACAAGGATGTCAATTAAGGGTTAAGAAACAAACAAAAATGTAAATCACATATCATACTCTATGTCATGTAATTACATCTCTAGTATGAAAAATGAAGCTATAGAATGTAATATTTAATTTCAGTATTTTTTATATTTACATATTTTATTTAGATTTTTTGAATAACTGAAAGAATATAATAATATTTTTATTTTAGTTTTGAGAAATTCAATATTTTTCTTCTTTTCAAAAAATACTTTCATCTTTAAAGTTGGATTTTATATTAGTCATAAATAATTTGAAGTACTGAAAATTATTCTTTGTAGATTACAGTGCTTAGAGACCATGCCTATATAATTCTTTTCTTCAATACATCTTTTGAATTTTTAAGCACATTTCATGGTAACTTACATTAATATGTTATTTCATAAATTTTTATGATTTAAATTATCTTATCAAAAATACAATAAACACTATATTTTTTACATTGATTTTCCAAATTGAAATTTAAGATGCTTTGAAGATATCATTTGTTTCACGTATAAACCTAAACCCCCTCTCAGCTTCATTGCCATATAATATAGGCTCTAGTTCTAGAATTGGCAACTTTGCTTATCATTCTTGTTAGTTTGAATTCATGATGAATTGTTATTCTAGATTTGTGTGATATCAATTAATTAGTGCTGAATCCATGTTGACCTTTCACTATTTTTGTAGAATAGATTTTAGATTTATGCATACTAGTTCAAATCATGTTCGTCAGAATTACACTTACGTTTTTGAAATAGACGTTTTAGTAATGTTTTAAAAAGAAATAAGAACTTTTTCAATAGATTAATGGTTTTATATTGGACAGTTTTATTTTAGCATATTAGATATTGATTTGAAAAATTCTCATGAAGATTTTTTAGGATTCTTTTGCAATCGATCATTTCATTTAGTACTTTTTATGAAAATCCTCCAAAATCCTTCAGATTGTCTCTTAACAAATACTTTCCATGAATATTTTGAAGTATGAACTACCATACATTGATAGCAAGTTTGCTTATTAAAAAAATTTAAGAATATGATTAATAATAATTAATAAAATAGTATAAAATTTAAGGATCGAAAAATGAAAACATAAAAATTTATTTTATGTGATATTTTTTATTAATTTTTAATCCATTTAAGATTGTTTTGAGTGATTTGTTTTTGAAGATATTGAAAATTAAAAGTTAAATTCTTGGAAGACAAACCTTATTTTTTCAAAAAAAAATAAAAATACATTCAAATATTAGTTTCCGAAACGAACCTGCTTTCGATGTACAATATTAGTTTGAATCATTTTATTATGATTTAATCTTAAAAAGGATTACACTATTTTGAAAAAAATTACATAATTTTTTGTATACCTTTGAAAAAAAAATGATTTGATACCTTTTTAAATCCGTTATTAATAGGTCTAAGACTTAATCAACAACATTTTAGTTGGCTTGATTGTATATGTAAATTATTAGAATAGAAGTATGTTAGTATTAAACAGATTATATTTTTAAAATACATTTATAATTATGAAGGAATTGACTTCTAATTTTGTATATTGTGGGAAATATACACATTGATTCATGAACATTGTTCATACAGAATTGAGATTATTCAATCAATCACAACTTCAATAGGATTTTTTGAGCCATAGAAATTGAAGTGCAAGGAGCATTTGACATCAAAAACAAAAGAGGTGTATAAAAGATTTATTTAAAGAGAGACAAACTAAAAAAGAAACTATTTATGAATTCAATGACAAAATTTAAGCCATTTTAGTAGAGCAAGAAGAATATGATGCACATGCAATAGATTCAATAGAATTAAAGCTTATATCATAATTTTAAAAGAGAAGAATAATTCCTCCAATATGTATTTATTCTACTGTACATGATCTCTAAAGTTCCTTACCAGTTTTGAAGCAAAAATTGTCAAACACAGATCTATAGTAATGGCAAGCTACTAATTTCTAAAATTAGCAATTTTGTGAGATTTACAATCATGGGATCTTCTACCCATATTGTATGGTGTAAATCAATTTTTAAAGCAATCTTTTATACAAATCAAAAAAATTCTTGTTCAAAGTCATTTCAAAAACAAACACAACATATAAGCCCTAAACCAGAATTTGGTCTCAAAAAACTTTAGGAATTAATATTAAAATTTATGAAATTTTAGTTATTTATTTGTTTATTTGGATCAATTTGGAGCCATTTTCTTAGCCCATGAAGTTCTAATAACATGTAGTCATCTTCTCTTTTTAAACAACAATCTGGAAAAATAATATTTGAATTTTCATTAAACATACTCTTACTTTATACCTTTATTTTAAGGTAATGAAACATCATTTTTTATTTTGGTAAAATATTTTTAATTTATTTTTATTATCTTTTAATTGAATCTATAAAAATAATTGAGTATCAATTCAAATTTGAAATTTCAACTATAAGTTGATGTATCATTGCTACTTCCAATGCTTGTGGTCAATCGTAATTTTAATTGGATAATAAATCTGATCATTTAGGGGCCACTTCAGATAATGGATGTAGAACTAAATGAAGAGAAGTAGTTAATTCCTCCTCATCATTGGCGGAAAATTTGTAACTATCATCAATTCTTTCAAATGAGAAATCAGATAATGAATTTCTAATTTATAAAATCTATTCTTTTATTCCACATGTATGATGTACAAGACAACTCCAATCATGATTTTTTTTTTTACCATTTAAAACTTTTTATTATTTAGTATCATGCCATATAAGTTAATACTAAACCAAACAATAACATAAGTTAAAAAGACTAGAAAATTATGCGTTCTAAAAATGAGAAGAATACACACGGTATACCTTATTAAAATCAATCTCTACCTTCACATTAGAAGTGATCCTAAATCAATGGAAGTCAACATAAAATCCAACTGCTATTTCATCCCTTTGAGAGTGAAATTTTTAGTTTATAATGTTTGGACTTTTTTTCACATTAAACTAGTAATTCTTGATTTTATGGTTGTGGAGAAGAGTTATTCTATGCATTAGGTCAGAAGTAGTTTGACTCGCATGTGATGAAAGAGAGAAGAAGAAAAAAAGCAATCATAGATTTAGAATTTCATATATGAACAAACTATCTCCATTTTATATACCTTTACACCCAATTTAATTAATTTATGCTATCGGTGCTCTATGTCCATCCAAAATGGGCCTTGTGATATACTAATCCTCACGCGGTGATCACCTAAGTACATTGCATCTCCCTTCCAACTTGAGAGCCACAGAGTAATTCCAAGATGCAAAACCAAAGCAAGGTACAGAAACACAACGTCAATACAACTGGATATCCACTTTGATGCGGGTAGGCTGAGGATGTGAAATGGGGTTTCAAGACAGTATCACCTGTGTTTCATATTGGGCCCAATTTAATTAATAGGACAACATCAAATTTTCACAGCACATAATGAAACAATCTAGAGGGACCAACACTATCAACGCACTAAATTTGTCAATTTGCATAAATTTGAAGACTTTTCATCATGCACTAGATGAAGTTAGATGCGGCCTGCATTCACCAATTCAATTGCTATCAGCAAGTTCCTCTTCGACCATAATCTTCTTTCGGAGGATACTATGCCCTCTCCATCAGCCTCGCCATCAGATAATGACGAAGTAGTAGCTTCTGGAGTTTAGTCATCTTAGATCATAAATAAATTCCAGCTCAAAATGCCTCCCAGTTTCGAAATCCACAGCTTAACGATGGCCTTTGCCATCCTCAATGAAAAGATTACTTCAACTGCAAGAACACTTGAGCAACTCCTTGTTCAGCTCCGAACATTCCGAAGTCTGGAAAGATCCCTTCACGAACTAATGCCAATAAGAAAAGGATTGTTGAATTTGAAACTCGGAGTCCGCAGAAACGCCATTGCAGGAGGGTCATATCTGCCCATGTTCTGATAATTCTGTCGGTCTAAGAACTTCGATGGGAGAATCCAATAATTTTCCATCAGTGTGTCTCCAGGGCCGAAGGCAATTTATCAACGTCCTTCCATTCCTCAAACTGCTTTAAGATCGTGGTAGTTTGTCTTATCAGCCTGTCCACATTTGCTGTAATCCGGAAAATTAAAGGACGGAGGGACGGTCGGACAGGTTCCTCACAATGTTCGTTGTTGTTCTGCTGGCAACCTGAGTATCAGAAGTACCGGTAGTTGTTATAGCAAGATGAAAAATATACAGAAGGTTGATTTACATATGATTACCAATTCAGTACTCAAACAGCAACTCCCGCAGCAACTACAAATATAAGCCTGTGAAGTTTTTACTTGCAAAATAACCTCAGAAACAAAAGACTCAAGGTCTCGGTGAGTTTAGAACAACGCGAAATCAAGGTTCAGCTCAAACCAATTTAGCCCTTAAACGTCATATGCTTTCCTGATACCACACCCCAAATCTCTTTTAAATTCCATTTTAAGCATTATTCTATTTTTAATTTGCTTGAACTCTATTCTAAGAAAATATAGATCTCTTTAAGGTGCTCAGTTTGGCATTCTGGAAATCCCATTTGATATAATGGAGTGTAAGTTATGAGCAAGATTCTCTCCAAAAAAAAACCCAGCCCCTCGGGCTGGGTCTGACGTTTAAGGGTTAGTATCTTGACATGGTTGTATAGTGGCTATTGATAGGAAAACCAGTGCCGAGAGCAGTCAGAAGCTCTAACCTTGATCAGGAAGTACAGTTGCCGGAGGGCTTGCAAGAGGCTCTGATTCAATAGGACCTGTAAAAAACATAAGTTTTTAGTGTCACAATCACAATAAATACCTCACTTGATTCTACACAACATCATGCCCTCTCCCAGTCCAACAACCTGCTAGTTGATGCAAAAATGAAGATAACAATGCTATTCAATCTCCAGAGACATTCATTTGCCTAGAGCCCCCACCTTCATCAAATGTGCCCAAGACAGCGGCATCAGGAAGTACGGGTGCAAGTAGAGGCTCAGGAGTACACAACTCCTTCACCACAATTCCACTATCTTGCTTTGAAATCTCCTCACGTAAGGGGCTTAGGTTATCACTGGGATCTGCAGAAACTACTGTAAAATTGCAATCCATAGCGAAAGTAAGAAACATCACTTAGCCAGGGAAGATAAAAGAAACGGAATGAAGACAATTATGAGTGACTTCACCCAACCATCTCACAAGAGTCTAGACCAAGAATTAGCAAACACACCTGTGGATTGTGCCGCATCAGTATTTTTCTTCTTCCTCCGTAGAAGCGGCGCAGTCTTCGGTTGAGGAACACTCTCAACATGCTTGCGAGGCGAAGAAACTGTAAACGCAGGCAAATTTGCACTATCAGGCAGCTTCCTTCTCTCCGAGCACAATTCCCTGGGCTTCGACTTCAATACTTTGGCACGAGATTCAGTTGCCTGCAAGATTAGCGACGCCAGAGATGTCTCCAACCTCTCCGGTTTCGGCACCACCCTAGCTTTGATCATGGTCTTCTTAGCGGCGGGGAAAAGTGCTTGTGGCGCACGCAATAAGACGTTCGTCCTCGGGTCCTGCCTTACCCACCATCATACGCATAAGGAAGCAAAAACTGCGAAACAAAACAGCAAGACTGTTTCCTCCGACTTCGGCCAACCGGCTAACCCAATAGCCCATCACAGACCCCCTCCAAAAGAAGAAGCAACGCAATGCAAAGCAGAGAGAATTGCCCATGAGTTGAGGCACGAGTACGTTACCCCGAGAAAGCTAGTCAAGGAACTCGCCATGACCGCATTCGACTTGTTCGCAGGCAGCCCATACTCTTTGCACCTCGCCTGCAACTCCCGCCGTGAGAGCTCATGGTAGCTCATCGATGCCAATCCTGATCATGCAGCTTACCAATACGAAAACTATCACATGTCGATCGATCCTCCACAACATGCATCGAAGCTAATCCTCCTGCAGTCCCACTAGATCACATGTCCCGAACTTCACTATCCTCACTTCCATGGTGCTGCGATTCCGGAACCACGAGAATCGAAACTGCAGGACTGTGTCGATGACGGAGATCGATCTTCACAGAATGTGAAAAGTGTGTAAGGTGATATTGCGAAGCACTAATTGGGTTGGAGGAATCTAACGCCGGGCGGCAATCAGGTGCTGTAAATAGCGCATCTGCAAAGTTAGGTGCAGATTCCCGATGCAATCAATTCCGCGGCAGCGTGACGAAGAAGCTTTGCTGGTGGTGCCGTCAAAGTTCAAACCTTTGAAAGCAGAATACCTTCACCCTTTTACAGCCCAGAGTGGTTCTGGAGAGACCGCAGTTTTGGTAGATTATTTTCTTAAAATTCTCCCTATTGAAATTAGTGATATAATTTATTGTGTGATTGTAAATATATCTTAATCAAACAAGTGCATGTTGAACCTTCGTGCATTATACAATTCAAAGTTAAACAAAGTTTTGTTAAATTTTCAAAAACAAAAATGACAAGGTTTATCATTGACTTATGTCAATAACCCTCAGTTGCTATCTTTCATGTCAAGAAGAGACTCATGCATAATTATTGTAACTTTTATAAGCAAGAGTAACTTATAAATCTAGGGTTTTAAAAAAAAAATACTACGTCAAAAGTGGAAGGAGTTGGTACAGTGATATAGATTGCATTACCATAAGCAATTAGTAGCTTAGACAAAAATAATTAATTACAAATCTCCCTAAATTTTTAGAAAATTCTTGACTTTGTTTGCCAAAAAAAATTAAATGAAATCATGATACTATCCAATATTACATGAATTCAAGCAATATACAAAAAACCAATGATACACAACAAAACTAGCTGGCATACAATAATATGTCTCCTTAAGATTATAAATGTAAGCAATTAGAGTAAAGCTAAATGTAGAAATAGTCGCCATACTTGATGAAAATAACCCTAAACATCTATGAAACTGGACAAATCCGTTACTTATATTTAATCATAATTCAAAATTGCCCAACTTTGAGATATTATTTTTAGAATTGCCTAACTTCTTTATGCACTTTAATTAATTATTACGCAAAACGGGGCCTAAGCTGTTAGTAGCCTACGGTACATATACTTATGAAGCATGATCAAGAAAATCCAATCCAAAGAAAATAAAACAAGATAACAAACTTCCAAACGCAAGAAAATACCACATGATTCATGTCTTGCATTTGTTAGTATTTCTATATTTCGAAGTATTAGCAGTATTTTTTAATTTTGTTCACAAATATTTCAATAGTTACACTACTCCAAATTGAAATTTTAATTTTTTTTGGAAGATGTATATTATTATTCTCCTAACTCTAAACATCTAATTCAAAATCCAAATCTTTACGGAATTTTCTGTTGTTTGCATTTCTCACACTCCAGCCACTACCATGTGGTCTTCTGAGAAAAGAATGACAAGTTCCAAGCTAAGGTGAAGTGATTTTGATCCGTGAAAGAGAGCATTTGCTTCACTTGCTGTTCCTGATCGCCAGAATAATTCTTCATCTGTTGAATGTGAGAAGTTGTCTCTGAAGGTAAAGAGATTAACTCTCCCTGTGAATGTTGTTGGGATGCTTTCTGGGAATTTGTTGTTGAATCAAGTCGGAGAGTTTGCTAGTATAGTACTGAAGTGTTGCTACAGTTTTGATGCTGTAGTTGAAGTTTTCAAGAGCAATGCTTGAGTATATCACTGTCTAGTACTGCAGAGAGTTTTGACTTGGGAGGTGTTTTGGTAAGAATGTGGGGAATTGGGAACTGTTTCCATGTCTTGCAAGAAGGTGTGGCAACTGTCTGCGTTCTTTGATTGTCTTCAGGGTTAAGGATTTAGGGTTCATGAGTTTTGTTTGATCGTGTTGTGATGTAGGTGAAGGGAAAGAGGTTAAATGAAGATTTGGGTTAAAGGCGTCAATTTTCGGTGGAGTTGCTATTCATTTCTGTCGAGACAGTTGGAGCAGCAGTTCCTTGCAAGAGAAGAACTATTTCTTGTCTTCGTTGGATGCATTCATAGATTCATGGATTTGGTTTTGGAGTTAACCAGCTACTGCTTTACTGAGGTGTGTTCTGAGCGAGATTAATTGATGGTTTGCTGCGGTATGTCGTTGTAAGAGTCACTTTTGATGGGGCTCGTGTGCTTAATGTTTAGTGTCTTTTGGTTTTGAGGCTATCTTGCTTCTCTCGCTGTTGTAACCTGGAGTGGAGTCCGATCGGATCATTGTAGTCGAGAAAACTAAATTTCGTTGATTGTGGGATGGGCGTTGAATACTACTCAGGCTTTGCATATTTTTTGTGGTGGGTTTGGGTGCCTCCAGAGGAATCCTAGATTACCTAACGTCAAATGTAAGGTAACGAGCAAAGCACTTTGGATAGATGGATTGTCAACTTTAGCTTGGGTGAAGGAAAGGCTCAAGTCGAGGACTCGAGGCTTATTGCAATTCCACGTTGATTATGGTGCCAGAGATTCTCCAGACACTGCACATTCAAGGAGGTAATGACATGACCAAAAATCTATTTGCAATTTGAGACTGCTACTCGACAAATTCAGCTCCTCCTATCCATAGTGAGAGGGGGCTGGTGTGACATCTCTCCTCGCTTTCAATGAAATTTGCAAATTGAAGGTGGATGATAACACACTCTTTGTATCTTGTGAAATGATATGCAGTCAAGAATTTCAGGGTAAGAATGAATATGTGTGTAAGAGCTGCAAATGGATGGAACTGGAGTACGGTTAAATTAGCACTTAGGTTTGTTCAAATGAAGAATCTGTTCATGAGCCAGGCTACCCTAGAACAACGATGGAAGAAGAAACAACGTATCACTACTGCACAAGAGCTCAGGCACAGTGGAGAGGGTGAAAGCCTGCTCGTGCAAAAGGCAAGTAGTACCACTAGCAAAGCAATTGCTGTTGCAGTGACTTGTCTTGCTGCAATGAACTTGTAAATGTGTGTATGCAAAGAATATTGACAATGCTCGACTAGTTTTTTGACGGAGTGGGGGAATGGGAAGTCATGACATGGAATGGAATGGTTGGTGGACTTGCAGACCACGGACGAAGCCATGAGGCATGTGAACTCTTTCTCCGAATTCAAAGAGAGGGTTTGTTTACCAAAGAGAGAAAACCTATTTAAGCATTTGGAATGCATGTGCCAGAACAGCAGAAATTTCCGGACGTTGTTGCAGATATGGAGGTCGACTGGGACTGATGTGATGCGTTTTCAGCGCAGCTTTAAATGTTGATGAGTCAGCCTTAAATTGCTGATCGGTTCTTGTTTCTTCAAATTACACTGAGAACTCGGTGAGATCATCGTTTTCGTGTCTTTGAATGAGAATGGTAGTGAGTTTATTGATGCGGAGGTGGTGTGGTTTTTCGTGGAGTTGTCCTGGTGAGGCGTGATAAATGTAGAATTTGCGAGGGAGGGAGGGTTTATGCTGATGTGATCTGCGGCAGGAAATGAGGCTTGTAGCGGACCGACGAAGTGTGGAAGAGGAGACGCTCAAGGAAGGCGATCGGTTGGACTTTTTCAGAATTCGAAGAGAAGGAGAAGCGGGAGAGGTGACTGTTTTCTTTGCTTGGTAAGGAAGCTGGGCACGAATATAACTGAGTTCATTGCTGGTGTGGGTGAGGAGTGGTCGGGGTTAGAGAAAAACTGTTTAGAGTAACTTGTGCTTATGCGGTGCTATGTGTGGACTTAGTATTGCAGAGCAGAGTAGGGTGTAGCAGAGCAGACCAGGGGCAGAGTGTGGCAGGGATATATTGGCGCTGAATGCTGATCGGTTAGGCTGCCAGTTAGCTAGCGATGGATTCCAAGACCTCAGCACAGGAGGAAGCGGCCACCGAAGAGGTAAGTTTTAGTTTGCCGCTTAAATTTCGACTGTTCATGTTCGAGAAGATTTAGTTGCTCACATTTCCTTCTGATTTTGGTCTTTGACCACGAGCTAATGAAAATTAGCTGGAGCTTGTTTTGCTCTGGCTTTCGGGTTCTGACTAGTATGTTTCCTTGATCCAGGATGTAAAACCCGGGAAGGAGCCAGAGAACCTATGCCTCCGGGGTCACATGTACAGTATAGGATTTTCACCTGATATTGTGGAAAAAGCCATACAAGAGTTCGGAGAAGGAGTAGACCGCGAGATGCTCATGGAGTACCTGTTGTTCGTCTCTGACCAATGTGAGCGAGACGAGCAAGGTCCGCCTAGGAATAATGAGATCAGCACTTTACAAAAGCTGACAACAGAGTTTCAGTTTCCCTCGGCGGCAGTTAAAAAGGCCATGAACAGATGCAGTGAGTGACTCTCTCTACACTTTGAAAGCTTCGTTTTTCCCAATCTGATGCATCTGAATTCAGTTGATTCTCTTTAAAATTATTGAAGCGTGTGGTGTGTTTCTGATATCTTGTTAGGGGGGGTTTGCAGATACTCCATTGCAGAATGCAACTCATGAGGATATTGCTATTGTGGTCGATTTTCTTGCTGCACATATGGAAGCATTAATTGAGGTATGCCAAAGTTGGTTGGATTGATGCATATGGGTGCGGGAGCTTTTCACTTGCTTTTTAGATCTCAATCCGGGGAAATTGGGGCAGAAATGGTTGTGAATTTATATCTTTGTTTGGGAATGTATGTGCTGCAGCGTTTGAGTGTGTGGGTTCTCATGACTTGGGGTTGGCTATTGCTCTGCCTTGACGTGATCTGCAGGAAGAAGCCATCACTCTTCCCGACTCTGATGACTCTGACAACTCTGAATCTGATAATTCTGATGAGGACGATTCATCTTTGAGCGGAGATGGAGGCGAAGAAGGGGACTTTGAGGATGAATTCTCGAATTGGAACTTTCCCGACGAAGGGAAAGGGAAGGGCGTTTCCAGCATGGGTGGTAAGCGTAAGCCTGAGAGTTCATCGATGGGGAAGAGCAAATTTATGTCCGTACAAAGGCATAATGGTGTGAAGAAAATGCCAGCAAATGCTTCAAAGTGAGGTTTCTACTTCAATCATAATGCAGTGGTATAGACATTTATGTACATCGCTTCTATGCATACGTAAATTGCCTTTCCACTTCTCTGCCGTGCAAGGTTGACGGGTTAAGAAAATTTAGGTTTGGTGTCTAGGAATGAGAGGTTTGTGCCACCCGTGGGGTATTCTACTTGCTGTGTGAGTGCTGCTATCTATGGTTAACATTGACTGGAACGTAGATCCCCGAAGAAAAAAAAGCAAAGGGGGGCGACTGGGTTCGGGCTCCCAGGCATGCCTTTGCAGTCACGCCAGTTAAAGGAGGATGTGAAAGGAGCTCCCTTCTTCTACTTCGAGAATGTCGCAACCATGCCTGCAGGTGCGTGGGACACGATTCAAGCTCACCTTTTTGACATCGAGCCGGAGTTTGTGGATGCGATGTACTTCTCTACCTGTCGGCGGTCTCGAGGGTACATCCACAACCTACCAATTGAAGGGAGGAAGAAGTTGATCAAAGATCCTCCGATGACCATCACGGAGTTGCTCCCCCAGACCAAACCGTTTTGGCCAGGTATGTTGTTATTTGTTGTCCTTAACGGTGATGGTTTACGTGCTCCAAGTTATGTGTCTTGATTTGGATATTTTGTGGTTTTCCAGAGTGGGACAACCGGACGAAGTTGAATTGTATCAGTACTGTTCGAGGCACCGAGTTCTGTGCAAAGAGGCAGGGCGTAGGGGATGGCACTGTGATTCTGGAGCAAAATCTCTCAGATGAGCAGAAGATGGATTTAGTGAGGCTGTGCTCTAAATGGAACCTTGTATGGACTTCACCAAACCTGGCAACTCCCGTTGAGGCCAACGAGATTGAGGTAGGGCTTAGCTTCCACTTTGACTTTGGACGTTTTCATGATAGGAAGTGTACAGTAATTGGCACTTGGTTATAGATCAAAATTAGTACAACCTCACCAAGTCCTTCTTCTGCTCATCAGAGAGATTTGGCTCCAGAATTGCAGTCCCATCCCCTACGCCTTGCTGCTTTGCACAGTACTCGCTGCCTCGGATACTACGTTAAGAGATTTGTGTGGTGGCGACAATCGCAGGCTATGCTCGGTTTCGACCGTGACCACTCGAGACCCTGCATCAGCAACCAAGGCAAATACAAGGCACTGGGGAACAGCTTCTCCGTGTACGTTGTGGCTTACCACTTTTCGGTTCTGAAACCGCTGTACCCGAATGGTATCAAGGTTCTGTCTCTGTTCACGGGTATTGGAGGGGCCGAAGTAGCCCTGCACAAGGTTGGGATCAAGCTGAACGTTGTGGTAAGTGTTGAGATCGAGAAGGAACCACGGCGTATTTTCCAATCGTGGTGGGGAGCATCGAAGCAAACCGGGATTCTGGACATAGAGTACCATGATGTCCGAGACCTTACCAGAGAGGTACTTACCAGGCTTGTGTCGAAGTACCGTGGTTTTGATCTGATCGTGGGAGGCAGCCCATGTAACAACCTGACGGGGAACAATCGATCAACTCGTACAGGCCTCGGGGGCGAGCTACAGGCCTCGGGATCACAACTGTTTTTTGAGTTCTCTCGTATTGTCACAACTGTTCGGGAGTTGACTATGAAGTTGGAAGGGCGTACAGTAGTCTAGTGATGTATACTCCTTTGGACCATGAACACAACGCTTCTATATGCTTTTATGTGCCTTTAAGTTTGCAATGGATTTTCTACAAATGAAGATAAATTTCAATTTGACCCTCCATTATCATCATCATCATCATCTTTGTTTTTCATTATCATCTTAATTGATTGGTTTCGTATGCTGCAATTAACCGTTAAGAATGTTGCCTTAGAAAGTTCAAAACACAACAGGGGGACAAAGTTGGTAGAGGTTGGCACTGAAAGTTGTCCACCCTTTCCCCTCGAGCTATTTCTGAGTTGACTAATATGACTTGTATTGATTGTCTCTAGAAAGGTTAACATGATGGGGAGGTTTGACATGAAGATTCTAAACATGTTGTTTTAAGAATACAATGTTGTACGAAGTTAGAAACAACTTGGTCATAGCAAAACAAATAGTGTTCTCATATTTGAGCCACTGTATTAGGCAGTCTGAAACCTGATGTGGACACGAACATCTTGGAAGTGTACTAAAATTTCAGAAGTTTGTCACTCTAGTATTAACGTTAAATTCTCAATCCCGGCTACTACTCCACCATGAAATCATCCAGTGCCGAATTCGAGAAATTCTAGACACTTGTTGAAACAACTTGCTCAAAGTTTTCTCAAGAATCTGTTCTCATGAGGATTTACTTCACTTCCATGCAAATAATACCACGCTACACCCACACTTCATCATTCTGGCGGAGTGACGGAAGCCTAGTGCATACCACACAATTAACATAGTCCTAAACTGGGCATACTTTATCACTAGATTTTTTTGATGAGAAATCACGACATCAGCTCTGCTTCGGAGCCGAAAGAAATCATGAGGCAACGAAGTGGAATGCTCCACATCCGATCCTCGGCGGACATGATCCTCGTGGTCCATTTCATTCTGTGGACATTGTGGGAGAAAGATAAGCTAACCAGAAAGACCATCCCTTCGTGGCGACTCGGGAGTCGGAACACTTTTCCTATCCAGTTGTCTCTCCGAGGTAGCGCCCACTTGGCATCGACACACTTGGCACTGCGTACACTTGTCTAGACTCGCCCAGGCTGTTCTTATTCGCATTGTAGTTCCTCACCTTGCATCAATTTGACATCCTTCAATTGTGACTACATTGCTCCATCTCCACTCTACCTTACACATCAATCATGTTGCTGCACAAAGCTCTCCTTACTCGCGCCTCTGCAACTCTTTGTAAGAAACAACCTGCCTTTGAGCTCAATGTCCTCATATTTCGAACTATGGGTTTATGGGTTGACAGAGATAAAGGATTTTATGTCGTAATGTATGCAGATATGTGGAGTTTTGAGGTTTTGAGGTGATGCCTAGAGGTTTTGGCACTGACTGGGCTATGTTGTATGTGTAGGCCCGTCCTTCACTTACGTTACCAAGTTTCGGGCATCCACTCAGGAGCCTGCAACGCGACTGGCATTTAGGGTCCCATTTCAAGGTGATAAAGTAAGGTTTTCACAAGCATACGTGACAAGGAAGGCGAGGACGTACGCCATGGCTGCCAACGCTGGCATCGATTTGGAAGTCTTTGGCAAGGCTAAATCTGGTTCTGGCAGTCCCAGCAAGGAGCGAGGCGATTGTGAGTTGTCATTTCTCATTTGAATTTCGAGAGTTGCAGTTCTTTTTGAGGCTTTGGATGACCCATTTCGAACTAATGTTTTATTAGTTTTGAGATGGAATGATTGTACTTTGATAAGGTAATGCATAGAAGGGGTCAAGAATGTGTCAAAACCTTTCGAAATGTGGTTTATTCAAGACTTTTTCTTCTGCATGCCAGATAGGAAGCTTGTTAAGTTTGAGGATCATCTGGTGATTGAATAGAAGTTCTTTTCACGTTTGCAGGCCCATTCTCGCAGAGGATTTACATTGAGTTAGAAGGTACAGTACATAGCTTCTCTATTTATTTTTTCCTGCTTCCTGTGAGAAATGGTCCTGAAATCGTTGTTTATTGTAGTTTATTCTATCCTCATAGTGTCTGACCTAATTTTATGGTGTGCAGAGAAAAAACTACCTTATACAGCCACTTACATCGAAGAGGGAGACAACAAACCTGACTGGTACTTTTCACATCATTCAAACCGCTCAAATCTCCAATTTGTTCTCAAGAAGTGTTCTTGTAATGCATGGTCCAGAAGATGTTTAATCTCTAGTTCCTGTCATGCATGTTGCTTATTCCTTAGTGTCACAGAAACGAATCCTATACACTGAGCTTGAAATTTGGTGAAAACTGAAGGTTCATGGAAAAGAATCCCGAAGGCCTGGTACCCGTTCTTCGCGATGGGGAAAATTGGATTCAAGACTCGGACAAAATTGCTGAGCACCTCGACAAGAAGTATCCAGAAATCTCGCTTGCCACTCCTCGAGAATTCAAAGAAGTGTAAGCCTATTCCCGCTATGTGATCAACTGTACGTAATCCATATTAGTTGCCTTCATGCTGTCGAAAAAGAATCTTGAATAATCTTTGATATGTATGATACTAGATTTCAGAATATTGAGCATATGTGTGATCTCGCAAATTCTTTGGATATTCCAATTTGCAGAGGAATAAACATTTTCCAAGCTTTCACGAGCTACTTGAAGAGCAAAAATGCAGATGATCAGAGTAAGGAAGAGCTGTTGAAGGAGCTGGCTGCTCTGAATGAGCATCTCAAGACTAAGGTACACAAACTTTCGGTTATGTTCGTGCTTGGATGAGGAAAAAATGAACTTGTAGCTGCCATTAGCTGTTCGGGAATGAGGGGAGTCTCATATCGTTGGCAACGTAGTAGAACTTACAAAAATTGAGCTTATATTCAATTTACTAATTGCTTGTCCGCTTTGTGTAGGGACCATACATTGCCGGGAAGGATCCAACCGACTCCGATTATGCTTTGATTCCTAAGCTGCATCATATGACCGTGTCTTTAGCACACTACATGAATTTCAAAATTCCAGCTGAATTCACAGCTTTGCACAAATACATTGAGGTGTGTTATTTAACTTTTCAGTGATCTTATTTGTAATTTGCACAAACTGCTAGTGTAAGTACTTATTAACTAGTATTGTGCTATGAGCTGAATCATACCCTTAGCACAAACTGAGTATTCATGTGGAAACTGTGTTTTCCTGTACACAACATTGATATGTGTGATATTTTGGCAATGTGTAGCTACTGGAGGGTCGTCCAAGTTTTCAGAAGACAAATTCACCAGATGAGATGATCATTGAAGGATGGCAGAAGAAGTTTAGCCTCCCTGACCGTGTGGCTACCTAGAGCTGCCCCATTTTCATGGGCATTTCTGTGATATGATAGCTTTGTTTATAACATTGTGGATGTGTGAGCACTTGTACTGTACATGCCAGTTCTGAAGAGTAGTTTGTGGATGGAGATTGTCTTCCTAGAGGTTGCAGAAATTGTTCCCAATTTGAAGCAGTCCACAACGTGACTAACGAATTTGGCAGGTTCTGTCTCTAGAAATTTTCATGATGTAGACAACTCCTGGAACATCACTTGTAATAATATATTGATGTGAATCACCTTTGATATGTACCTAAACATAACCCTGCCATAACCCTCTGAGGCCCTCAGATTTCAGAGGCATCTCTACTCTCCTTGGAATCAGCTGGCATGATGCTAGCATGATTCCAATTGAAATCATTTGCATCTAAAAGACTCAACTGTCTGGAGAGACACAAGGCCAACTTAACAATGAGCAATTGTGAAATCTTTCCGTCACCCTTGTCAAAAGTGAGGTTTTGATGCATAGTTAATTATTAGCCATAGATTGAGGTTTCTTTTGACACTTGTTACTCAATGGGGATCTGGGTAGTAACACATATGCTCCAGTTTGATGATAGTTTAGAAGAAACTAGAAAAGCAGCACCCAAAGGTCGTTGTGTAACAACTCAACACTGTCTCAAATTGCCAAATACCTAGTCTCACTCTTCTCAGGAAGGAACAAACAGCACAATTTGAAGTTTACAACCACTGCGGTGCACATCATCAATCTCGAAACATCTCAGAATAATTTGCACCAGATGTTTGTTACAAAATTGATGGTTCAGATGTTTCAACTGGCATGATTTTGAAACCTGCACCAAGATTGCAATTTGAAAAATCTGCAGCATCAATCAATGTGTGAATGCATTCATAGCAGCCAATAGAATCTGACATATTGTCCTTATCCAAGATAATCCATGGTGTACCAAATTCCAACGTAGTAGTAAAGCAGGGAACAGCCCATGTCAGTCTGCTAATACCCCATGCAACATAACCAAAGAATATGGCAGTGATAAACATTTTGCCACGGAATATTTACCATGAAGTGTGCATCCCACCTAACCTTTGTCCTCTGCGTCATAAGCTTGTTTTCGCATGCACACAAGAAAGGCAAGAATATAGATTAACTGAGGCTTGAGCCCCACATTATTGTACCAATGAATCACAAACACTAAATAATAGGTAATAAGTTTATGATATGTACAGTAGGTACAGTAGATATTAACTCTGCATTGTGTACAGTAGATATCATATCTGCATTGTGTACGGTAGACAATGAGTGTATATACACATTAACACTTGTGAATGGACTGAGTGATTCGACTCTATGGGTTGGCCGTTAGAACTCACAAGTTGGTGCTTACAATTTAACTTAGATTCTCTGAAGTTACAATTTGGACTTTGGATTTGGAGTTGGAGAACCAGCAGCTAAGTTAGTTACAGATTGCCCAACTTACATATCCTTGAGGTTTGAAAACTGGCAGCTCGTTTCAGATTGGCTGATTGGTTATACCAAAAACTGGTGATTTTTTCAGAAAACATCCCGGACATTGTTCTGGAGTCTGTGATCATCACAAGACTGTGATAATGCATGACGTATACACATGTTTACAATTCCTTTTAATAAAATCAAATAAAAGACTAAATGCAGGTTGCACCCAGTTCACACTTTAGAAAAGACTCTGGGATTACCATCATGCATCATGATTTAACAATCTGTACAAGTTTAAAACAATCAATACAATATTGACAAGTTGATCATGTAATAGAGTTATTTGAGTTAAACAGATAAGAATAGTGTAACACTTACAATCACCATTTTGTGTTCATTTCAAGGTGATCGAATAAATAGACACAAGCTACATATCACATCACAGGTGACATTCTACCTGTTTAAAACGAACTCATGTGCCAGCACGAATCAAGATGATGTTTCTCACACAGCCTTTTTGACGATTACATGTACAGTTTACACCGTTCACACCATTCACACCAGTATGCAAGGTCACTCCCTTGCATGATTTGGGGTCGTGCTTTTCCGTATTTGAACTCACATGGTACGTTTTAAAAACCCGGAGTCTGCTCATCTGAAGCATGATATTTTCAATTGTGAGAAATTGTAGACAGTGAGGGAGAAAATAGTGGGATTGATTATCTGACCAAATATAAATGCAAATGAGATCATGCAATGGTCCAGACTTTCAGACTTGCAGTATTGTACTATGCCACTTGGACTTAAAACTCTGAGGTTGATCTTCTTGCCATTCATTGTGAGATCAATATGATAAGTTTACTGCTGTTTGGAATTGCAGGAAGACCACATAACTGGAGAGGATTGTACTTCTGTACACTTGAAGTGTGACCTAACAACATCAAAGTTGTTTACAGCAGACTGTGTCAGACAATTCAAATGGGTGTAGGCATGGGAATGCTAGCTGGTCCTTATGGTGAGGCAGTCTTCTCAATTCCCCCGTCTGCTTGAACCTTTGAGAAAGTAGGGATGCTCTTCCAACTTGTAGACAGAACATAAGGTGTAAGGTAAGGTAGAGGGACCAGTAGTCGCCCAAATTTCAGGTTTGCTCCCTTGGGGCAGTGGTGAAATTTGTTTATAATTTTTGGATGGACTGCTAAGCTTGTGCAAAGCCATTCCAAAAAAAAAAAAAAAATTGAGTAGGTCTATAATTTCCTATGAATTTTTGAGTGTTTAGTTCTAGGGGGGCCACTAACCGGTCATAGAGTTGTGGTTAACATGAGCAGTTGGATTCTGAAATTAGAACGTTTCTGCACCAATCAGAAGCACTCAAGTTTTGGAGACATGGGCGAAATTAGAACACTTTCTGTACACTTTCAGGAAACAGGGTGGATGGAAATCTGTGACCTATCCCAGAAGCATAGGGGGCGGCATTGGGACCCGGTTGGGATTCAGCACCTCTACCTTAGTCGGACCAACACCCGCCCAAATTTCAGGTTTGCATACTTAGACTTGTGAAAAAAAAATTACAATTTTTGGATGCTCTGCAAAGTTATTGTGAAGGCACCCACAAAACAAAACAAAACAAAACAAAACAAAACAAAACAAAATAAACAAAAAAAAAAAAAAAAAAAAAAAAAAAAAAAAAAAAAAACACACACTTTTTGAGCATTTCTACAAATTTCTATGAATTTTCAAATATGAAAGCTCAGAGTGGTCAATAACCAATCATAGAGTCATGCTGTTCATGAGGTTGGATTCTAAAAATAGGGTGATTGTGCACCAATTTGAACCAATCAAAAGTTATCAATTTTCTGACACATGGGCGGAATTAGAACAAGTTTGGCCACTTTCTGAAGCCAGGCTAGTTGATTTGTGACACACAACTTCACATGGGTGGAATCAAAACAAGCTTGGACACTTTCTAAAGCCAGGTTAGTTGATTTCTGACATACAACCTCACATGGGCGGAATCAGAACAAGCTTGGACACTTTCTGAAGCCATGCTAGTTGATTTCTTACACACAATCATCAAACATTAAGGGGCGGAAATACAATCCAAACGCCAATTGGTCCTACTACCTTACGACTCAGAAACCGCGCAAATTTTAGATTTGCAAGTATATTGTGGAGTGGTGAAGGGAATATTTTTAGTGACATTTGCAAAGCTTGTGGGAGACAGGTGATGGTGGAATCACAATTTTTGAACTCTTTTTGAATTAGTTATGGGTTTTAATGGAAAACCATAGGTATTTTTCAAACCCTCCACCCTAATATCTAGCTCTTGGATACATTAGGTTTTGGAGTTGAAAGCTATAATCTACCTTTTAGGTCATTGCCCCTAGTAAACGGTTCATGGTGATGAGCGGTTTTTTAACATGCTACCTTATGCCCCAATTCTCCAGCCCCAACTTCTTTGCAGCAAACCCCCTCATTATTGTACCATGATAGGTAAGGTAGGTTGTCCTATAACCAACCACTTAAGCAATCTGACCTATATTTTTGTAGTGGTAAATCCAAAAAAATAAATATGACCGAGTTTGAAATAGGATTTCATGGGGATTGCAAAAAATTGCAACATATAATTTGTATTTCTCAATTTTATACAAAATCCCAAAGTGCAAACTAGCTTGTGACCCATACTTGATATCCTATTCTCCTATAATCAAATTGTGATGGTCTTATTTTCTATTGATGATCAAATCCAAAACCAACCACTACAAGATGCATGAACTAAAAACTGCTCTTGGCTACAATCAACCATGTTGAAAATGAAAACTAGTGGCTCACGTGCACCCACCCCATACTCCACTCCACATCAACCCAAAACCAACCATGCATGGACCCTTAATTATTGCAAATCCCACAAATCACTACATTCAGTTCTTACTATGGTTGGTTATAGGACAAGTCAACCTAATGGTTCTGGGGTCGTGGTTGGTATAAAGACAATCAACCTTAGCTTGATTGTTCAAAATTATTTCTAAAATCAAAATATGAAAAAATGAGAAATCTCGTGATAAAGAATAAACAACAGGATATCTTATTTTTAGTGACATTTGGCTAATTTTAAGTTATTTAAGGGTATTCAGGTGATTTTATTTCTAAGCATGAAAATTCATAGAATGTTTTTTGAGAAACATATAATATTTTTTCAAAAAATATTATGTATTAGTTTGGAGGTGCACGAACAGCTATCATGTTGCTTCACAAATTACAATTGGGGAAGCTAACGTTGTTTGTATGACTGCATGAAAATGATGAAATTGCATGATTTTGAAGAGTTGTAGAGACCTGCACTTTATTCCACAGGAGAAATTTCAATGCATACAAGTGAACA
Organism: Ceratodon purpureus; assembly: GCA_014871385.1. NCBI lineage: Eukaryota > Viridiplantae > Streptophyta > Bryopsida > Pseudoditrichales > Ditrichaceae > Ceratodon > Ceratodon purpureus. Next base: position 13,694,032 of record CM026428.1, on the reverse strand, counting down.
TCACAACATTATTTAGTTGGCTTCAAACTACACCCACCTACAGTACACAGAATTGATATTGGTTTTGTAATACTGTTGTGTGTATCTACAAATAATCATTCAGGCTACCCAGGGGCCATGATGTATAAATTTCAAATGCCATTACAAAGTACACAATTTTCAGATATTTCCCGCCTACAAATTCAGATGTATCTGTGAGAAATTCAAAATTTACCAATCAGGAGGTGGAATTGCTGTTAGTTGGTACTAGAGTAACTCAGTATTGAGTTGTAGTACACAGCTGCACTCTGAGCCTGAACACTATGATGGAATCACTTACAGTAAAATAAAGTGACTTGACTTGATGAATTGCTATGATTGATGATAATCCAAATTCAAATGGTTGGCTACGGAGAATCCACACCAGGCTCTTGTAAAATTGTACAAAGGTGTACTTACATGTAAGAACATTGCCGCCCATTTAGATGTCCAGCCAAGCCAAGTGTGGATGCCATTCTGATTTTATTGACTAAATCATACAAAAATGTGCTTGAACAGGCATTGTGCTGTTATATTGTGCATTGTGCATGGTTCAAATACCCTGGACAAAAGAATATTCTATGATTTCCATACTTATAATTATATAGTAATAGATTATTTGGTGTGGACGATCTTAATGGTTTCTTGACTCAAAATCAAATTATCTTTTGTTGTTTTAGAAAGAGAAAAACCTAGAGTTTAAATGAAATACAAATATCAATCTAAATTTCAAAACCTATTTAATCTAATCTTAATTATTTAGAGTAATCTAGAAGGAAAAAAATCGCAATATTTTGGGTCAGTTTTCAAATAATTAAATTTTCTGTAAAAAAAATTTCAAAAACAAATTCAAGAACCGGCTTGAAAACTATTGTAATATTAGATAGCTTGATTCCCCTACTTGACTTTTAGAGAATATTGACTACAGGTTCCATTGCCATAAACAGTTGATGTGCATTGTGCAATACCATGGTCTCAGTAAAAGAACAAAAAATCTGCAACTTCTGCAGCTGAAATTTTCTGAATCCGTTTCAAATGTAAGGTGACAGCTAAATCTTACCTCAACTGGGTCAGTGTTATTTTGTTTTTTCGGAAACAGATGAAGTTACAGGATTTCTTTGCAGTGACTCCGGATTGGAGTCACTGAAATATTGGTCAGTACTAAGTACAAAGGATGTTGGAATTAGTTATACTGGTAACTTACAGACTCTGACTTTTGACCATTTGGCTCAGAAATGCCAAAAAGTTCTCATAACTATTCCTTGGATTCTTCAAAATTAAATTGGATTTCTGGAAATGAAAGTTAAATAGATCTGTTATATTTTGTCATTAGACGAGTTGAACAATTCCATCTTGAAAGCAAGATCTAGAGGTTGTTGAAACAGCCTTTACTATGTTTATATACTAAAAGTGTTTTAAGCTTTATGTAGCCTTGTTTGTACTATTCTTATGTACTTTATATAATGGTTAATACTTCCATAGGGATGAAAAAATATGGATTTTTTGGTGGTGCCTTTGGCAAGAAACAACTTCAACATAAATTTCTTCAAATGTTAAATGTATCCAAAATGATGAAATCAATTATTACACAAGATTAATCATAGGCAGAAAAGGTCATGAAGTTGCTATTGGCTATGGTAATTAATCCCTAAAATTCCTTGACTATGTTTCACCAAAAAACGCTCCAAAGCTACCATTTTCAATGTAAAAAGTATGAATGACTAAAAAATCATTATTTTCTAATCCAAACCGCGAGATCTTCAACTAGATTATTGTAATAAACAGCTGAAAATTTTTCAATATAATTGATTGTACAAATTAAAAGGTTATAGCAATCAAAATTTTAAAACAAAATTTTTTGACAAGATTTTTAACTAGGTTGACACATTCTAATTCTTTTTCTTGGGTTTTTTGCATTATGGATTTTGAGGGTGTTGATGCATGTCAAAGAAGACTGAGTTAACTAATTGTATTAAAAACATTACACTTAAAAGTCAATTGTAGCATGTTGAAAAAAAAAAAATTATTAAGTTGAATACACAAAAATGCTAAATCTTATTTTTTTCCTAGAAATTCCATTATGTTATAAAGTCCTAATCCAAACTGCCAATGTAAAGATTGATGTGGATATTTTAAGTGAAGAAAAGAAAAAACCTAATTTATTTTTTTTAACGTTTATGAAGGAAATAAGAAGTTTTTTTAGTACACTACCCGAAATGGTGAAAAAACTTTGATATTTTGAGGAGTGAACATTACGCACTCATAGTCGGTTTTTTTTTTTTTTGGAAACCTCAAAGTTGACATCATGAAGTATTTATAAAAATATTCTTAGAGGTAATTGATGTATTTAGCATGGATGCCCGAATTGCTCCTCGAACAGCTTTTTCTACTTCGGATACTATAACTATTTTTATAAATGTCTGATTGAAAAAATAAATAAATAAAATAAAATAAAATAAAATCCCTCAAAGTCCTTGTTACGGAAAATGTTCACAAAAAGTTTCAAAAAATATCGATTTAAATTGAGGCCACATGTATATGCCCAAACTCTAAAAAAGCCCAATTTTGCCACTTTGTACTTTAGGGGTTAAAACAATTTGACAAACCAACAAGAACACCTTTAAAATTTTAGGAATGAACCTTCAGTAACTTTTCATTTCCACACATTTTAACCACTGTCAAGGTTCTTGGTGTTTTCGGAGTCAAAACTACAAAAAATAGACCTATACTTATTGCAACATAATAATTTTAAAAATTAGACGTAAAACAAAATATAAAACCTTGGGATCTTGTAGCTACCTTGTTCAAAAAGGTGTATACCAAATTTGAGGTCATTTCATCGTAGAAAATGCGAGATTATAAGGATTGAACTTATTGTAAAAGTTTTCTTTGACACTACCCCGACTATGTACCTAAATTTTGATGTCAAAAAAGTATACTTTGCAAATACATTTAATCCATGGAGGATCATCAATTCTTGTATGTGTAGAAGTTAGATATACAGTCACCAAGTTTGAATCCTATAGGAGCTTGGGAAGGGAAAACAACCCTTGATTTTTTGAAAAGGGGTGTCCCCAAAAATGCCTTAAATTTTTCAAAATTATAACTACCAAAAGGGTAATCCAAGCATGTTTCCAATTAGAAATCCAAAAAAATGGTTATGTTCATGTCAATAAGAGAAAGAACCACAAAAAATTTCAATGCAATTGGACTAAAACTCAAATTTCTTGAATTTTTGGAAGTACAAATTATGTATTTTCTTTTGATTTAAAAGGGTAGTTTTGGTAATAGGAGGTCTTGTGGATGGACTCCCTACCACATTATAGATACAAGATGAAATCCATTAAGTCTCGATGAAAAATGAATAATGGATGTAATATTTTCTACGTATCAATTTTTTTTTGAATGCAAACTAAATTAGGGATGATAATTGTCTTTTGGATGAATTTTTTAGTCTGATTGCATGTTGTCTGATCACCTCAATTTTGAAGGATCACTGCCCAATGGAGGTTTGCATGTCTATGGGCGCGAGATCAAGCCCATGTACGGAGGCCTGAAGTGCCTCGCGCAACGACAAGGGCACGTTGGAACTGCTAGTCAAGAGTGGAGAGGCTCCAAGTAGGGCGCCGAAGAAGTGATAAGGGAGGTGGTGGTGCGACCCAACGCCTATTTGCGATGCCACATGACGGTGCCCGATGCGGTGTCCAACGACCACCGAGGATTTGAGTTGGTGTGCTCTTCGCAGTTCAACAACCATTGCGTCCTTTGCAGCCCGCTTTTGCACATCAATAGATACGTGCTCCATTAACAGGCTCCGCTAGGCCTCATTGAATGAGAAAAATAGAAATTGAAATGCGGAATCCTTTTAAGAGGCAGTCTTTGTGATTGATGATGACGTACCAATCTGGGAGGCTTCACGTACCCACGGGATTCTAGACTCAAGGAGCGGCATCGTAGAAGGCCTAGGTTGTTCTTTGTTACCAAGAAAACCCTATTGGTTGCCTAAATTTTAGAAGATGCAGGATATTGGGCATCTTGCAACCATTACTTGATGCCACTTCAAGGTTGCAGAGATTTTTCAAATTTTCTGCCACTCCATTCACAAACATGATCCCTAGCCGTGGATGGATAAAATGGTTCAAATGCCAATATTTTGAGTTGGCATTACGAGACTCGCAGGGATTGGAAGCAGTGCGTGTGCGGGGCTTCTATCCAGAGAGCGTAGCTTTGTTTTAATCTAATTTATCAGGGTTGTATGAGACTTATAGCTACATGCCACATTAAGTGTGGAATTGCAAGGAATGAGATGCACAAGCGTGTTGCAACAACGAGGGATTAATTTTGGCCAAGACAAGTTCAACTAGCGTATTCACCGTCATGATTGATCAACGAGAATGGCTTAGTGTGCTTGCATGCATGAATGCGGTGGGTGGCGTGATTCCAAATTTTTATATTTTCAAAGGTAAAAGATTTTGCAGAAACATTCATAAAGAAGTGTGAGGTGGGCACAACCATGACCATGTAGCCACATGCCTAGATGATGGGTATTTTGTTTTCAAAGTAGCTATTTCATTTCATTTTAGCAATGTATCAACATGGAGTTGTCTAAATGTTAGTACTTGCTCATCCAGGACGGCCGTAAGAGCCACGTCAATCTAAATGCTATTAGACAGGCTCACCCTATCCTCCTAATCGTCAACAATCGCATGCTCTTTAGCCGCTTGATGTATTAGAATTCAAGCCTTTTAAGACTCTCATTTTCATGTACAAGGATGTGTGGTTCTTCCGGCAGAAAGGTGAGCCCGCATAAAAGGTAATATTTGCCCAATGGGTATCTTTGTCTGTCCGCAAGGCCATGACCAAGAGGAATATCAAGAAGGGTTTTTGGGCCTACGGATTTTGACCCTTGGACGACAATAAGATGGCCAGCAAGATGGCGCCCATCGAATGCTTCCTACAGGCTCGTGAAAGGGGAGCTCGTAGTTTTGCCTAAAGTAGAGTAGCTTCAATTGGAGCTCGAAGGTTTGATTGTGGAGGACGTTGGAGATGACAACTTCATTCCAAGATGCAATTTAAGAGTGTTCAACAGTATCAGTACTTCGTCGCCCAAATTCCTAACAAGGAGGGCAATTTTGCATTGCTCGACAATGGCAGCAAGCCCATTAGCTAGCAAGTAGCCTTGCCCATGAGCTCCGGCATGCCTTGCATCATGAGCTTTTTGTCGCTCCCGGAGCATGTACTTTCCGTACTACGAGACTGTGGCTATCAACTATATGTTGACTATTTTCGGAGCATATTCATGACTACAAAAGAGTATTTGAACATAATGGCAAATAAGTTCGCCAAGAAGGCCGCAATAGCCGAAGAGCGCGAGAAGAGGCATGTCAAAGCCAAGAGCACCAACATGAAGAAGAGAAAGTACACGCCAAAGCTCAGAAGATCACGTGATGCAAAGAAAGGGAGGTGGAGAAGGCTTTTGATGCCTTGGGGGCGCCCACCCCCACTATTTCCGTTGGGCAACGCCTCCACAACCTCATCAAACATGCCGCCTCTCACCAAAAGCCATCCTGCCAGTTGCAATTTCGCGCTCTCTCGACACCGGTATACAGACAAAAGATTAAAATTGTAGTAGAACGTTGACATCAGATGAAGATTGGACTTCCCACGTGTGGTTTATCGCCCTTGACCAAACCCCTCTAGGAGCACCGAGGTCCTAGCTTGAGTAGCACCGCAACTTGACTGGATGAATTTGGGTTGTAAAGAGGCAGATTAGCGGTGCGAGATGCATCTTTTTGGACCATGTAGAGTTCGGTGGGAGACTGCAAATATGGGCAACTATGATGCGCTTCGTGCAAGGCTCTACTATCTGTGTGGCAAAAAAAATTAGCCAAAAGGTGTAGGTGCAAACTAGTCGTGCTTGAAGATAAGTATAGTCACAACTAGATATAGGAAATCTCTTGTTCATGTCATTTTGTGAACTTCTTATTAATTGAAGTGGATTGATCTACCTTTGTGTATGTTGCCCACCGACTCCTTTCATTCTTGCAAGTGTGTGGAATTTTTGCAATCTTTTTTGCCTTGCTCAACTTGGTCAAATCCCTTAATTGAGCGGTTTAAGCACCGTCTACCTTATTCAAGAAGGATTTCTTCATGTCTACCATAGTACCACAGCTGGGTCACCTCCCATTGAGCAATTTTTAATTTCCTCAGTCAAAATGAGGTTTAACACTCTAAAATAAAGTTATCAATCTTTTATTTTTTTTGAATAACACTGAAAATAGGCAAAAATGGCTTAGAGTAGCACCATGTCACAAATTTATTTGTTTTTGTTTTTATGATATTTTCCCTCATAATTTTTCAATTTTGTTGCTTTCTCTTAAGATTATTTACGGGCAACCCAGCTATGGCACAAACAGTATGCAAGAATTATCATTTTAAGGAGGGGGGATATCACAGAGTGCTTCCAAAAACCTAACATGACGGGTCATGGGAACGTGGGATTTTGTGAGCATACCATACTACATAAATACCTGGAAAGGGTTTGAAGCTTGAAATTTTTGTGAAGTTGAAAATTAAACCACATGCTGACTGTTTGCCAAACCACACCTGTGATGTCACTATGTACTGCGTTGTGAATTTATTTTTTGTTGACAGCACCACAAACTACTGTAATTTATTACCTGGCAAGAACATGGCTATAGAAATCGGCTATTGAGTGTAGTTGGTGTAAACCTGTAAATTGAAGTTTGACCCAGCTTTGCACTTGAACTTGCCTCATTGACTAATAGCTTCATTCAATATTTTTTTAATGATTTTCAGTCCTTGAGCCAAAAGAAGGAATTTGTTTCCTAGGCTCCAAGAAAATTCGAGTTGTTGCATAAAGTGATTACTTAAGGGAGGTGCTTCAAAAATTATTAACTTTTGCTGTTCTATGTCAAATATTACTAGAAGTAATGTATGTTTATGAAATTTTGTAACATATTGTAAAGGAGTTCCAACTATATCTAAAAAACATACTTCCACATTTACCCATGTTTTGATTTAAGGCAGGACTCAATGTGACTTTTGAGTACTCAAGATCTTTTTATAATACCCAAATCTAAATAATTTTGGGTTCTATTTTGGGCTCTTTTTTATTTGTCAAATTTGAGCCCAGTTTTAAACTTCTAGGTTATTTATGAATACATTGATTTTATTTTATGCAATTTTATTTTTTTCCTAATGTGTAGTTTAGATTCCCTTAAACAACTTTGTAGATGATTCTTTTTTACTGCAAAACGTTTTTAAAATAGAAATCCAACATCAAAGTGTCTAATATCCCAAAAAAAATCTCTTTAATATAAAATCATTATGATCTTCTAGTTTATGAGACTTCAAGAGTGCAAATCCAGTCCACGTCATCCACAACAAGTCTCCTACAAAAATCATATGAATTAGATTTACATAATTTACTTCCATTTACTCATATGGCACTTAGATAGCAATTATAAGTTTTAATTGAAAAATGCCTAGGGCGGGCCCTCAACAGGTAAAATTGTATTTCTTTCAAAGTGTAGCAAAAAATATGACCATGTAGCTCATCAATAAGGTAGAGGGGGCAAAAACCGCCTAGGTCCAATAATGGCCCAGTAGGCTTCTGAGCTACGTCATAGAATTCCATCCAGCCTGTTTCCTGAAAGTGTGTAGAAGTGCTCTAATTCCGTCTATGTCTGCAAAACTTGAGTGCTTTCTCATTGATGCAGAAACATTCTAATTTCATAATCCAGTTGGTCATATTAACCAGGACTCTATGGTCCATTAGTGGCCCACTAGGACTGAACACTCAAAAATTCATAGGAAATTATAGACTTACTCAAAAAATGATTTTTTGGGGGGGAATGGCTTTGCACTAGCTTTGCAGTCCATCCAAAAATTATAACCCCTAAATGCACCGGCGACCAAAATGTGGTCGCAGCCTATTTTGGGCAGGCTGCTACCGCGTCAAAAATATTTATTAAGTTTTGAAATTTTGTATGTAGATTCTTTCAGTCATTACGTACATGTCAAGCTTTGTTTCATATGATTCTGATATATAATGCAAAAGTTATGAAGGATTAAAGGTTCAAAATCTCAACGCGGGCAGCATAAAAAAAACTCAATTCTTCTTTTAAAAAATAAATTAAAATATCATCATTTTCTACTGATTTGTATGCACATAGGAAGCTTTGAGCCATGCCAATCCAATAAGTGAGGTAAGAGATATGAGAAGTCATATTATGCGGGCAGTTCGGTCAACTCTTCATCAAAAATAACTTCAACTATTGATTTTGAACTCGATTTTAGCAATTTTCCAAAAATAAAGATTGGAAAAGTTTTTGGTTACTTCTAACATCAGTTTCACTGTTGGAATTGACAATATCTACTTTTATGTGTTCAAAATTAGTAGTTTAGTTTTTCCATGTATTCTACATCTTATTCTAATTATTTATAGTTTGAAGATGAAAATCAAGGTTTAATGTTTTGAATTTTTTTGTGAAGAATCTCAAGTCATTCTTTATAAAGAATATGCAATTGCCCATTCTTAAATTCTAAAGCATATTTTCTGAAAATTTGTTGAAGACAAGATTTTAGTTTTTTGAAGGATTGGAAATAACTTGTCTTGGAAGTTTAAGCATCAAGATCTTGTGATTGGTTTGGTTTCCGACTCTAAGAATTTGAGAAATAGCTTTTTGATGAGTTATTTATAAGATCCTACGGTTGAAATTGCAAAACCATGTTATGAAATTAAAAAAATCAGCTTGCTTTACAAAGAGGTATCAAAAGACAGTTTGAGCCTGAAATTTTCAAGAGCATTTAGGGGATAAACTTTTTCACCCACTATCCCAAGTGAGCTAACTTGAAATTTGGAAGGTTTCTGGAACCTCTACCTTAGTCAGAAACATGAATATCTGCTCAATGTTAGGAATGAGACCGCCAACTGGACATGATCATTTCCTTGGTCAGGGCTCTTGATCTGTATTGCAAACTGTCCCTTGTTACTGCCAAAAAGTAAATTATGTATCTGGGGATCACACTCCAGATGACTCTACACTACTGAGCTTGACGAGTATTTTATTGGTATGGCTTTACTTCGGCAGTGTGGAGTGACAGAAATGTTTTACACACCCTGACAAACTTGAAGTGCATCATCATCGTGAAACTGGGCACCCAAGGCAGACGTGTGGACTTTGCAGCGTTGGGCTGCTGGTTCAGATCTTATGACATGCAAATCGTGCTTCCAAAACAAACAATGTCTATGGTAGCCCAGTACACTTGTGGCATGCATCGACATGCTTAGCCTAGTGTGTAGCTCCAGTGTCCAATCATGCATGATTTTAGATTTCAAAACTAGTAATGATATGCCCAATGGGTAGCTCCACCAATGCACAGAATGTTTTTAGACATCTCAAAAAATGAATTGGAAATTTATGAAAAAGTTATTAAATGTAAAAATGAGGTTGATTGCTGTACTGGAAGTTTGTCAACCACGTTATAATTCTGTATATGTTGGGGCATGTATTTTTTGACCCAATGTGCACACAATGGAAGGTAGATCACACCTTTGTAACAATATACTGCCCTGTAGAAATTTTGTAGTCACATAGAGGGTTAACCCTTATTTGCCACAACGGACCAATATGGTCCTCGAGGGAGCCTTTCGCAGCTTTTGATCTCAACGGTGGCATTTTTTGAGATTTTACCCGATGTAGTTGATTGTTTTTGCATTGGGTACATAACCAAGTTACCTCGACATTCACCGTTTTGGATTTTCAAAATTGTTTCATTATCCATGCAGAAATATGGCAAAAAGCCAATGAGGTTGCATTTTTCTCCAAAACAAGGATGTCAATTAAGGGTTAACCACCAGTAGAGCAATTTTGATCTTCATTTAAAATAAAACCAACAACAAAGGTTTGTCATGTGGTAGAAAATAAATTACTCATTTTTTGTTCAATTCGAAATTTCTTACTTATGACTAATAAATTGCAGGAAAAGGACTAGAACCTTTGAAGTTTCAACTTCACAAGTTCATATTTAATCGAGCATCCCATATTTCAATTTCAAAAAAAGCAAAATAACATTTTTGATGAATTTTTTTTAAAGTCACTTTTCATGATTTTACATGATAAATTTTTTAACTGAAATTTGGTAAACTTGAATGGGATTGTGATAAGATGCAAAGATAATTATATTTTCTTAAAAATACCAATCATACACAACATTGTAAACAAAATTTTGGTACCCAAATAGGCATTTTGTATTCATCTTGGACCCGACTGTACAGTCCATAAGACAAGGATCCTTTCTCTCTCACCCAACTAAGCAACATGGGGAACAGTGGGAGTGTAAACAAAACCAACTATGTTTAATTTATGGAAGATTATATTGTCAATAGATGCTTTGGCTTCATTGTGGAAACAAAAACAGAAACCGCATTGGTCTCCAAGGGTTGGCCCACCTGATGAGACTACAAGCTGCAGATCAGACAATAAATCCCTTGTAAGCTTGTACTCTTTTCAGTCTTCCTACAGTGTTGCTTTGTTTTCTGTAAGTTTTGCCACCAACATATCCAACAGGAGAAGCTGGCTTCGTACTAAGTCACTGTACTCTCTGCAAGGTAAGAACCTCCCATTGTGCCAAAAACAAATATAACAGTAGTTTATTTTTTTGACAGAATACAGTATGTCACATACCGAGTTGCTGATAAGCTTGTGGTTCCAGTAAGTTGCTCCCGTAAGGTAGAGAAACCAAAAACCGGGAAAATAAGGTGATTCTACCAGAAAGGACGAAGATAGAAATTCTCTAAAAGAATTTTGAGATGAAGAAGAAATGATGAAGAACGCACCTTGTTTCGTATTTTTATTCCCCATAAATAATTGTCTAGAATTTTTGAAAGTGGGAAGTTTGTCAAACCCCCTTCTTGTATACTAGACTCTTCCTAAACCAAACATGATGGTGTCCTAAAACCATTAACTAATATTACTAAAAACTCGACATAAAACTACTAAAAAAAAAACACAACTTAACATCATGTGGCAAAATCTGACTAGTCCACCAAAACTTGGCTAGTCATGCAAAATTCTCCGTTTTCAGCCTACCACCTCCCTATTTTACTGCAACTCTAGTACACGCCTTGAGAACATTCACGGTTTTTGGTTTCTCTATTTTCACCAGTGGAAAGATGATCTCGTGCGACCAGCGAGCACACCACCAAGTTGGTGTAAATTGCCAGTCCACCACCTCATTGGTATACTCGCTGGTCGCCCATACCATTTTTCCACTAGTGTTTACTGAGTTGCTAAAAAGCTTGTAGTTCCAGTAAGTTGGCTCCCATAATTGAGACTTTGTGAGTGAATTAGCAGTGACTCTGGAGAGATCAGTTGGAGCTGGGGAAGGCGAAGCAGGGATATTCCACGTGAGCCGGAGTCGGAGGCACTTGATCACCATCGCGTTGCTTCAACAGCCGGTTTGGGTGATGGTGGCAGGTAATAATAATCGGCTACGTCAATGTCACCAGGCTGCAAATCCATGTGCAACCTCGCCTGCCTCCCTTGCCCCGCACGGAACCACCACGCTGAACCAGCTGCCCAGTTGCAGACACACACACAGCTCCCATATTTTCCCTCCTTCGCTTGTACGCTTCCCAAGCTCCTAGCTCCCATTCCCAGCTGGATCTAAACTTACTAGCAGCTGGCCTCCAGTCCAGGCAACAGACATGATCTAGATCTTTCGTCTCGATCTCTTGTTTCAAACTTGAAGCTGCACCGGTACAACACCGCACATAGTTACTAGTTCATGTCATCTAGCTAGAGAGGAGGAGGAAGCTCGCCGGCACTCGAGTTTTGGTTGTCCAGACAAGGAGACATGGTTGGTATTTAAGGATTTGGTGTCCTTGGAGTGCAACAGATTTGGATGCGGGCTGCATTGTGAGGTAGTAGATTGCGACATGGGAGCTGTAGGTTGGAAGTAGTACTCTCATGGCAACATGGTGCTAGCTTGACTTTGCATCGGATTATAAGTGGGGTTGTGGTTTCGGAATGGGTTGTGATGACTGGTGGTGGTTGATGGGGGAGAGTGGGTCACCATCGGTTTGGAACTCGTCCTTTAGGTGTCACGCTTGTTGTAAATTCTTAGTGGGACTGTTTTTTTCTGTGGAGTTTTTTGAATTGTTTATGAGAGCTTGAGCTGTGGAATGGCTTGCGCTTCAGCTCTCTTCGGCCGGGCTTCATGCTTGGGTTGAGCTTGACTGGGTAGTTTTTGGGCAGCGTTCGTCATTGAGCTGGTTCGGAGGGCGATGCGTAGATGAGAGTTTTGACGGGTACTGTTTCAGAGAACATGGTTGTCATTGTTGTCGCGTTTAGAGCTCTTTTGCACATGGCAGTGGAGAGTGGAAAAGCCGGTACTGGTGCTGTTTGTTAGCTGTCTTTTGGAGTGTGGTGGCTATACCTTGTACATGTTGACGTTCCTGCGTGATAAGGATACATGTGAGCCTGCAAGTACTGCACACAAAGGAGGCCAGATGGGAGTAGGGGTACTTGTTGGAACAAACTTGGTTTTGTCACAAGGAGCCAGCTACTTCCAAAATACCCAATCGGTAGTCCTCTCATGCCCACCGCATTCCGAGTATTAACCTTCTCCCTCTTCACAGGGAGCTTGATTAGTTATTCTGGCGGTGAGCTATGGTGCAATGGAAATGAGCAAGCTGCCTCTTGGGTTCACCTCGGTCTTGCTCATACAAAGCGGCGATAGAGAATATCACCATACTTGTCTCGACGCTTTCGGTGCCTTTCTAGTCGTCTTACAGAGTTCATCTAATCCCAGGGCGTTTTCGAATAAGATTTCAGATTGCTTCTTGCTGATGCACCTCTCCCAGTATCCCAAGCTTTGAGTACTTCCTGCTGAAACATCTTGGGATTGAAAAAATCTAGATTTTTGTGACGTTCTCTAGGATGTGAAGTTCAATGCATGTTTGGCTGCACAAAAAGCATCAAATCGTTGAGGTTGCCTTCACTACTTGTTTTGACCGCTTCGGGCAATGCAACTTTTGTTTACAATTTCAGTTTGGCCATTGTTTAGGGCTTAGGCAGTCCAAGCTGCTTGCTTCCCTAAACCCTTATAGACTTTTGGGATTATTGCAATTCGCTAGCACTTGGATAAGCTTCGCTTTGGGTCTTACGAATTGGTCGTAGGAGGGGTAGTTTAGCAATGTTCTGGTCTAACTCTTCTTAACAAGTGCACAAAGTATTGCCTTTTGTTCGAAATGCAATGGACAGTTGTTCTCTGTATGTGACGGTTCTCGATTGCCTCAATGTGCAGGTTAGTTCTGTCTGCAATGGAGAATCTAGCCTACTCGGTTCGAGGAGTGCAGCATAAACGAAGGAGATGGTTCAAGCATGGTTTGACAGAGGAATAACAGTAGATAGACAACGAGAGGAGAAGTGGCTGAGAGATTTCAAATCCTTTTTGTATCAAGGTGATCACATTTTGGGTGACCTAACATGGTTGCGACATGGCCAAGCGAGTTCAATGAAAATTGTCTAGGATAGAAGGTGGAGTTCCTCAGTCTCAAGCTTGTTGGTTTGCTGATGGTATCAGAGGTAATTGCTTGATTTTCAAACAACTACATTTTGGAAGTCTTTCGACTGTATTTGAATTAAAATGTTGGAGAGTACCGGTGGTTGGTTGATGTTGGTGCATCCAATGCTTTGGCCCTCTCTTATCTGTATTTCATTAACACCATCTGATGTTTATGATTTGCAGGTCCTTCTATGCTTTAGTCTGTAGTACTATTTGATACTAAAATGGAGAAATTTCACGAGAAAGAATCATCTAAACGAAGCTGGCCGTGGAAGAAGAAATCAAACGACAAAGTTTCGGCAGCACCAGAGCTTGCAGGGGCTTCACCTGTTCATTCATCCAGGCTCAATGACGATCATCAGGTCAGAAATTCCAGAATGTTCAACGATGTTCTTGCCTCAACTATGCAATCGTTACTTTGAAGTCAATAGTCACTAATACTACTTAATTTGCTTGACCGCAGAAATGGGAATATCACCACCAAGAAGTATCAATGCACCAATATCAACCCTCCCCACCAAGGCCGGTAGTGTCTGTCGTGCCGAAGCATCTCAAGGAGTTCAAGGAAGCTCATGTATGTTGCAAGTCTTAAACGTCCCAGCTAACTTGCAATTTATACACCATTTCAAAAGTAGAGTACATGACCAGTGGCAACTATAATTGTAGAGGCATTTGAATTTCATTAGGCAAATCAACACCTGACTCGACGTTGCAATGTTGCATTACAGGATAAGGAAAAAGAAGCCCATGATCGCAGCCGCGCAGCTTTGGAAGAGGCCAGGATTCAGTGGAAGCAAGCAGAGGAGCGAGCTAGAATCATGAATGATAAGCTCGCAAATGCACTTGCAGATATCACCAACAAAGACAACCTGGTGAAGCAACATGTCAAAGTGGCTGAAGAGGCTGTTACAGGTTAATCTTAACCCCTATAATTTGGAGGTACTAACCCCTGAATTATCCAAAAATGTGTTCAGAAATGCAGGGGTGTCTATCAACAAAGCAAAACAGGAGCATCTTTCACATTAATGTAATTGCAAAGATGTGACGTGTTACTATGTCATTGAACAGGATGGGAGAAGGCAGAGGCTGAAGCAGTGGCATTGAAGTCACAATTGGACGTTACATTGCAACAGAAATTGGCCACCGAGGACCGCGTGGCTCACCTGGATGGGGCTTTGAAGGAGTGCATGAAGCAGTTGAGGCATGTGAGGGAAGAGCAAGAGCAACGCATTCATGACACTCTTGTCAAGAAGACACGCGAGTATGACAAACTACGAATTGAGATGGAAACAAAGTTGACAGAGTCATCTCATTTCCTGGCCCAGACACGAAACGATCTCCTCGAATCAAGAGCTGAAGTCACCGCCCTTACACATGCCTTGCAGGTATGAGTTTTGAGACTACTCATATTTGCTTCGTTCAATTGCTCATAAATTGTAAACTGTATTTCATAAATTAATAATTTCTACACATGAGTAGACTGGTTGTGTAAAAGAACTTTGAATTTAAATTAAAAATCAGATAAATAAATTCATTAGTAGATAAGCTGGGGTTCTATTGGGAAGCCTTTGCTAATGTGGATCTGCACCGTGAACAGGAACGGTCACGAAACATTGTAGAATTGAGTGAGGCCAAGGGGAAAACTGAAACTGAGATCAAAGTGCTCCAGGTAAAGTGATCCAGGGCTATCCATGTTCGTTACAAATATTCCATATGTGTAGATAAGATGAGACGAACTTTTTGCTCGAAGATGTTGTAGTTCTGATATTATTTGAGCAGAGTTAGCCCTATCTTCAAGTTAGATTGGTGAAGTGGTGTGAATCATTGATGTGTTTGTGGTCATTGCAGGTGAGATTGGAGACCATAGAGAAGGAGAACTCGCATCTCAAGTATGAAGTGCATGTGCTTAACAAGGAGCTGGAGATTCGGAGTGAGGAGAGGGAGTATGAGCGCAAGGCTGTGGATATGGCGTCCAAGCAACATCTTGAGAGTGTGAAGAAGATTGCAAAACTTGAAGAGGAATGTAATCGATTGCGCCTCCTGGTTCGCAAGAAACTTCCAGGTATGCTCCATTCCAAAAACCATCATCCATATCCCCGAACTACTTGACCTGGAATAGATGATTAAAAAAATTCTCAGAGATAAATAATTTCATAGGTTAGGATGTGATCCGCTCTTTACGGTGAAACTCGAGATCGATGATGCGGGGGAGTAGCTCAAATGGTAGAGCGCCTGATTCGCATTCAGGAGGTAACGGTATCAATGCCCGTCTTCTCCACGTAATCCATGTCTCCTTTTGTATCGTTACAAAAGTTGCATGAGAAAGGAATTGCCATCTTGATACAAGATTTCGATAGTAAGCGTGCGACATGCGTGACAGGAATAAGATTTTGGATTTCTCCCGACAAGCATTTTCCGACGAAGAACAGTTTAGATTCTGAACAACACTCACCTGATGCGAGTCATAATACCTTCTAGCTGTCGATCTATTCGCAAATTCTTGTCGAGAGTGGATTTCCTTGCGACTGGAATCGTCATGAATGTGACATAGTTTTGGTTGAGTTTACCATCGTGAGAACGCGAAGGAAGAAATCTGATTCACGTCTTTGGTAAGAAATGAAGTCAGTTTAACGCCACTCTGAAACTTTTCGTTAGATGCATTTTTCCTCTACTTTTCCGTTCAAGATCATTCGAGGAGCTTATTCCGTGTTTTGATACATCTGCTGCAGGTCCAGCAGCTATCCAGAGGATGCGAATGGAAGTGGAGGGCATTGGGAAGGACAACAACGAGAAGACCAGACGTCGCGCCTTGGGCCGTAGTGCAAGCAGCGTGGAGCATTCTTCAGCTGACTCGTTGCAAGAGAATGGAAGTGAAAATGGGAGACAGACTCGGGAGGCCCAGCTGTTGGCTGAGCGTGTAGTGGCCATGGACGAGGAGATGAAAATGTTGAAGGAAGCACTTGCGCAACGTAACGGGGAGCTCCAAGGGGCCCGTCTTATGTGCTCCAAAACTGCAACTCGACTGTCGGTTGTGGAGGATGAACTTAAAAAAGCCAAACAACAAAATGGTACCCATCTCTATCCCAAGACTTTGCATACAATGTGACAATCCAATTGTAGGTTTCCGTATGCTGCGGAAACATATGAGTTGGCTTCTAACAAATGACCTTCCTTCAAAAACTGAACTTAATGCTCAGAAAAACTTAACTTAATGCCTCAAAACTGAACCTGCTTAAAATACTTTGTCTGCTTGGTAACTGATATAATTTTAGCCTTTCAATTTTGTTGTTCACATACTGAGGATTTGACTGTCCTTCATAAATATGTCGATTTCAAGATCTTGAGTGAAGCCTTTCTTTAATGTACAGGGCTACTCAATTCGGTGAACGGACCAATTACTCAGAAACTAGCCACTTCGAAGAATGACTCTGAGCATCAGAAACAAGGAAAAGGTGCACCCGATAGCAACTTGGAAACCAGGCGAGACTCCCAGAACTTTGAGCTCATGGACGACTTTGCTCTGATGGAGCGACTGGCAATGACAGAGGCTTTGACGGAATCAGGCATGGCCACACAGACAGTGTCGATGTCGCAAGAAGTAGATTCGATAGCAACGGGCCTAACGGAACAACAGGTCTTAGACTTGGAGAAGTCTTTAGCAGCTAAAGAGCGTGAACTGGGAGAAGCCAATGAGATGTGCCAGGATCTTAATTTGAAGCTCACTGCGGCTGAGAAGCAGATTACTACATTGCAGAACCGAAACACTGTCAATGAGACCAGTTTGATTAACCTCCAAGACCAGCTCGATCGATTGAACGAGGCTCGCCAGGAGCAAGAAAAGAGTGGAGAGTTTAGTCATTCTCGGACACCATCTAGTTCCAAGGGACTGTCTGGGTACACCATTAAAGACATCTTGGTAAGGGCTAGATCAAAGAGTGGTCAAAGCGCTCTGGTTTCAGATGCAAGCTCATCGGAAGGAGAGGCTCATGAGGAGCATGCTTGTGTCTCAGATGCAGAGTCAAAGGTAAGAACATTTTCATTCCTTAAAGTTATCCCTCACTTCCCCCCTCTCTTTCGCCTTCTATCCTGTGAGCTGTAGTTAGCATGAATCATGTCAAGTGGGTATAAAACTAGGTGGCAGGCTTCGTTCCTCTCAAGACTTCCTTCTCAAAATTAAAACTCCCCATGGAACTAGCTTTCAGAGTCTCAGACTGGGGATAAAACTGGTTAAAGAACAATTCTCATGCTTTAATGCTGGTTTAGGCCCTCGCTTTTGTTTTCTGGGCTAATGATGGACTTTCTGTTTGTTCTAACAGGCAAGCACTATACACTCAGAGTTGGCGGTTGCAGTACGCAAGATAGTACATATTGTGGAAGCCTTTGCCCAAGCCACTGGAAGTGACTACCGCACATTGGTCTCTAACCAGCCCGATGTGGCATCTAGTGAAGTGTTACTGCAATTCGAGTGGGAGAATCTTGCCCTGGACAACATGATGCGCAACCTTGCCCATGTCAGCAATAGGTTTCTACAAGGCAAATATGATCTCATCGATTTTGTGACGGAGCTTGGAACAGCTTTGGACTCTATCTTGGCTCTCAAGCCGATTGAAGTTGCAACATCGGAGAGCAGCGATGTCTTAACCAAAGCCCAGCAGGAGCTTCACACTGAGCTCGAGCAGCTGAAGTCAGAGAAAGCAGACATTGAGTCTCACTTGGCAGAGGCTACTGAACAAGTAGAGCGATTGAAGGCCCAGTTATTTGAACGAAAGCAATTGGTTGATGGCATGAGCAATCGTGATCAGGTATCCTGAATGTTTGAAATGTGAAATGCGTCAGAGAATTGAATATTTGTCTTCAGAAAAGCTAAACCAAATTTGAAAAAACAAATTTTCTGAAGTGTATGTGTTTTCCGGGTTCTCTGTGTTAGAAGCACGAAAGCATACTTGGCAGTGAATCGCCAGAGGCTGACACAGGCAAGGAGGATGATATGATCGAAGAAGAGCTGCTTCAGCTTTCATCACCAAACCCCGCTCTTCGAGCTGCAAGTGGTGAGCTTAGTAAAATGCACGACAAAGTGGCTGCCTTGGAGAAGGAGTTGAATGGTGAACGTCAGCGCCATGATAATGTTGTCGCTCAGCTGACAGCACTTCAACAGCAAGTACGGAGGTACATGATCTTTCCTGCATCACAAATCCATTCTCCATACAATTGAAGCCCACTTTATAAAATTAGTTGCTTCCATGTGCCTTCGTCTTACCATACTTGCTAACAAGATGCTATTCTTTCAGAGGGTGTGCTGTCAGCAGTGAAATGTCCGGGCTCTCAAACGGGGACTTTTCCAGCCACTCAACGTCCGAAGACGATGACGACGACACAAAATCATTAAAGGTAGACCTCAAACCAGTTCTACGTATGTCGTCGTCACAACATCGTCAACTTCATTCTCTGTAAAATGTGAAATAAATAGACAGGTCTTGAAGAAAAATAGTACTGATTGTGAGGACATGTGATTCGACCCAATTGCAGCAACTGAGAAGCGAGGCTGCGAGAAAGGAGGAGGAAGAGCGCCAGATCGCAGCAGCAGCACTAGCAGAGTGCCAAAGAACCATCTTAGCCCTGGGGAAGCAACTGAACAACATGGGCACTGTTCCAGAACTCGATCAACCATCACCAAAATCATCTTCCTCCACCGAATCCGCAGCATCCATACAAAAGATGACCGACAACATGGAGCTCCTCCGCTGGCAGACCGAAGCAGTTTCCTCCCTCAACATGCACAACCACACCCCCTCAGGAATCAAAGACCGCAGCAGCTCACTAGGCACCCCATGGAACAACCCAGCTGGAGCTAGACGCACACCGAGAAGCCCCAGCCCGGCCAAGCTCCGCGCTTCCAACGGCAACAGTGACTCCCACCACTCCAGCTTCCACCCTCGAGCCGGAAACGGAAACAAAAATGGAAACGAACCTCAGAACAAACCATGAACCATGGAATCTAGTAACCATGGCAACCTGCCCACTTGCTGATCCAACACCTATTCTGCACATAAAGCCGCCTCCATACCTGGCTCTCCATCCGCATAAGCATCCTTGAATGCTAATGGAGGTCACCATGGGGAGGATCAGCATTGCACTTCGTCGAGCTTCAGCTAGTACTACTACTCAAGGTCTACAAGTGAGGATTTGAAGCTGATCATCGACATTTTTGATTGAGCTGCATGATGCATGTGTTGCTGTTTCATGCCGGCTCTGTGCATTCTGTGTAGTTCTGGTATCTCCTGTTATAGTAGACTGTGTTCTAGAAACGAAAGTGATCCTCACCTGAGATGCACGGTGGATTGGTGTGTACTATTAACTCTGGCGGATTGTGTTTCCCTTGTGTAAATGATAGTGTTTCTGGTTGCGGTAATGCACTGGTAATAGTATGTGTGCTTGTTGAATGTTTGAAATAGCGGGTGTTGAATTACACTGTTGGTGAATGAAATATTTGATAACTGAGTATTTTGTACGAATAGAATGGACCTCAGGAGCGACCCACATCACTTCATCACCAATGAATACCCTACTCCTTGTCACTTGTGAGCCCGTGAACTAGTGAAACAAATACTACATATTCACTTTCTAGCGTAAAATCTAGGGATATGCTCAGGATAGTGTAGTGGAATAGAGAGATGAGAGGGAATGCTTGTAAGTGGTCCTTGTTTTTAATACCGTTAACAAAATCCAAAAACTGTTGTAAATGAAAGAGATTATAAAAGTGGGCTCGGATGCACTTTTAATGACAAAAATTAAAGGGTTCGATGAGGGCAACAAAAGCGTGCTCAGCAGGATTCGAACCTGCGCGGGCAAAGCCCACATGATTTCTAGTCATGCCCGATAACCACTCCGGCATGAGCACGGATGACCGGGGGTAGACAGCCAATGGCTGGCTGCCACGTCGCCACCCCAGGGGCTCGAACCCTGGACCACAAGGTTAAGAGCCTTGCGCTCTACCAACTGAGCTAGGACGGCCTGCCACGTGTCACCTCGACCGGCGATAACCGGTGAGGCCAAGCCATCTCCGGTCATCGGATGATATCATTGAGCATTTTTTGACTACTTACATTAGACACGAGTACCTGAAAGGCTTTTAATAGACCCTCAAAAAAAATTCAGTGAACAACGCCGAGCCCCGAGATTTCGTCTGTCAGCGACTAAAGGCAAATTAGTGCACCGCACCTCGGAGAAAGCATTTTTCTTTTATAAGCAGCTACAGTACAATGACCAGTGGGACTGGCGGGCATTCTTAATCAACTGTAGGCACCCCAAAGTTTTGTCGGCAAGCAACTACCAGGAAGATCAAGGGGAGGACAGCTTATCCATGAGCTTGTAGGAAGCTTCAGCAGAGTCACGAACAGTCGCCAAAGATCTATCAGTCACTGCAAGCGAGTCAGTTGCGAAGCTCAAAATGGAATAGAAAAGTGTGATAGATTTCATTGCCAGCAAAATTACAATTGACCATACCATATACCAGTTGACAGATATTCAAGAGTGAAGTAGTAGAGCTGCCAACAAAAAGCACCACCAAAGTGACCACTGTACCCTAGCGTAGAATTCCACTGTCTTTTAACACTGTCTGAAATCCAATACATGATCGTCGTAATGAGGAAAGCCACCTGCAGCTTCTACTTCCCTATCTGTCAACAAATCTGCAGAGCTTCACCAGATTAGACGTATAAGTATCAACAGTTTTTGGCACCTAATCATTTCCTCTCGGGCGCCTCTAGCGTTGGCACTGAAAATGATACACGGGAACTAAAGGCCATGGCCCTAGAGCAAGTAACATGACAAGCTTTACATATTCCGACTCCCCCCTGTGAGGAGAGCTACTCGCCTCTGTAGAAGTGACTGGCATTCAGATATTCGCACAGCCATGTTGAGGTGCCTACATCCTGCTGAATCCGCTCTTCCGTTAATGTGAACCCTATCCAATCATCAACACATCATTCAAGCTCAAACTTTGACTGTTCCGTAACGATGAGCGACCAGCACCACCCTTGTTACCCTTGCGCATCATCGTGACAAACTCGGTGTAGTCAATTTGACCATCGTTATTTTGATCAACTTCTTTGAGCAGTTCCTCTACGGATACATCTCCCATGTTGAATTCAGCCAAGGCATGTTGCAGCTCATCAATCGTCAGATAGCCACTATTATCCTTGTCCAAGTATGAAAAAGCAGCAAACATGTTTTCATCCCGTTCAATCTTGTTCAAATGGAGAGTGGCGGCAAGAAACTCTCCATAATCAATTGCTCCACTGCCATCGACGTCAGCTGCATCCATGAGCTGCCGAACATCTTCCTCTTTGAGATTGGACCCCACTTTCTTTAAGCCAGCTTTCAGTTCTTCATAACTGATAGACCCTGAGTTATCCGTGTCCATCATCTTGAACATCTCCTTTAAACCTGCGATCTCCTCCTCTGACAAAGACTCCGCAATGACCCTGATGGCAATCTTCTTCAGCTTGTTCATTGCAGAGAAGTGCTTGAGCCGAGACTGCACTGCTGAATCGATAGGTCTGTCTGGTGCCACTCCATCCTCACAGATCCAAGGATGTGCTAACACTTGATGAGCTTTCAACCTTTTAGAAGCCTGAGGGGTGAGCATTTTGCGAATCAAATCCTTGGCGCTATCAGAAATTTTAGGCCATGGATCCGAGGCAAAATCAAGCTCTGATTTCAACACCTGCTCAAAGATGCCTTGCTCAGTCTCTGCCCAAAATGGAGGAACTCCACTTAGAAGGATGTAAAGAATCACGCCAGCACTCCAGACATCAGCTTCAGGGCCATAATTTTTCCTCAACACTTCAGGTGCAACATAGTAAGGGCTTCCAACCACATCTCTGAAAACTTCTCCAGGTTTGAAAAACACCGATAGCCCAAAATCAGTCGTTTTCAAAGCCGCATCCTCCTTTGTACTAGAAAACAGAAAATTCTCCGGCTTCAAATCTCTATGCATCACTCCAAGAGAATGGCAAGTCTCAACAACACCCACTATAGTACGAGTAAGCACTGCCGCTTTGGCTTCGGAGTAATGTCCTCGCTGAATAATGCGGTCGAAAAGCTCACCACCAGCGCAGAGCTCCATCACTAAATGCACTGAAGCAGGATCTTCATAAGCCCCCTTAATCATGACAATGTTCGGGTGTCCTGAAAGGTGATGCATGATTTGCAGTTCACGACGAACATCATCAACGTCTTCCTTGGAAATGAGCTTCCTCTTTGCAATGGACTTACATGCATACTCCTTGTTTGTGGCCTTCTCAATGCACAGGTAGGTGGTGCCAAATTGTCCTTGTCCCAGCTTCTTCCCCAGAATATACAAGTCTCTGAGGTTCTCGGTCTTTCGCTGCAGCACAGAGTGTGTTAAACTCTGGCCAGGGACGGGCTTCATCTCTCTACCTTTCTTCATGGCCTCGATCACCTCCTTGAATTGCTGAGTTTCGGCCGGTTCTACAGCAGGAATGTGATTCGGGCGTGGGGGTTTCTGTTGAGTCTCAGGGGACTCCGGCTCTGCCCTGCCACCTCTGGCCTCTGCCTTCGATGGAGTAGGTGAAGTCTCACTTACAGATCTAGAGCTACGACCTCCCAGTGCAATTGCACTGGTGAAGCCCTGAAAGTACCCGGCCGCTCCTACACAACTGTTGCCCATTCAGACCCAATCTGTAACATGCCTCCACCGGAAATCTATTAGACCCTTCCTCCTGGTCTGGTTACGCAAAGAAACCTAAATAAGTCTCCCAAAGTGAAGGATTAAACATACACTACAACGAACTTGATGCCGTTTTTGTCACCATTTGGTCACGTACCTTCGGACACTCATCTGCATCAAATACAGAATTCCAGTCAGCTCAAGTAAGAAACCACATTCGGTCTGTTCGTCCTTTTACCAAATGAAGGGCCAATACAAATAAAAAGAAATGCAACTATAACTGAGCAGATGTAAAAATACATAATCTCGTAGTAATACACTCATGTACGGTGGCAAATTCTGATGACTTAGTAACTACCAACAAGAAACGCTGCACGAAAAAGCATACATCGTCTCGCAAATGCTAGTTACAACATACTTTACTGAAGTGATAAAGAACCAAGCGAGACTCAGCAACCGGTTGCCTATTCCAACATCATACTCATAATGCAATCAGAGACGCCATGTCTAAGAAGTCAAGAACCACAACTACGAATATTCTAACTCAGTCTGGTTGCTGAGTAGCTCAAAAACCAGAGCTAGCTGCAACAGAAAACTACCAGTCAAGAGCAAAACACAGAACGATTGATCATCCCACGAAATACAGAACTAATAAGTCTACAGAAGAATAGCAAGATGCAGACAAATGCAGACAAAAGCCCCCAACAACGCGGGAAATTGGGAGCACCTTCCACACTGATCGAGTGGTAACCTTGAGGACCAAATTCCTACAAACCTAGAGTCCAATGGAGTTATCAATGAAAGAGAAAGCGGCAGCATCAAAAAGTGGATAAAAGTTAGCTAAGAAAAAGCACACGTCCTCGAGAATGAGAGACTACTGGTTCTTAAAGAGTACATTAAAGAGAAAACTTAGACATAGCTTTCACTCGAGTACCATTCTGTACGACCTGAACAGAACGCCAGAATACCCCAAGCCAAACCTAATGACCACAAGTAAACTTCCTCACGAATCCCTCGTTCTCGCATTCACATTTGGAAACACCTGAACTACTGCACGAATATTGCTCTCCTACTCGTACACTCTTAAGACGCCACGACCAGCATCTACACCTTCCAATTATCACGCAGAAAACTTTAATTGAACGTATACCACTCCCTCGTAACAGCATTGCGTCAGTATTACAGAGTGGACTAACCTGAACATGTGGCCGAATGCGAACCATCAAGTGCTTGTTCTGCATCCACAACTAGTGGCGAACGCCTCATGCCCGCAGTGAACCACACCTGCGACCGAACTCTGCGATTGATAGCCGGGGAAATACGCAGCCACTCTCCTGTTTCAACACAACAAAAAAACTATCACAAACAAGCACACGACACCAAATAAAGAACAGTAAAACGCACTTCACAAGGAACCGCTCGACCAACCTAAATAAACTTCTAACATAATGCAACTAAAATAACAAAAGAAAACAAACTAAAAAAACTCTTCCAGACACAGCGCACAAACTAGATACGCTCCAACGCTTCACCTAATCCCAGACGTGGTGACCACTCCTACACCACAACAACGCACTCATAGCAACTATCTAACACTCTCCACATAGTTCCACAGACACGAATTCGACACCTCGACACAAAAACCAACACCAAACAAACAATCCCCGCCTCGAAACCCTCGCTAGAGCCAAGCTGTACTCTAACAAGAAAACGGACCGTCACGGCCGTTCCTATACCTCACTCACTGCCACTGCAAACATCCACAGCAAAGTCCTCCGCTCAGCAACCTTGAAAACCTCCGACAACTGACTGACGTGACTCCGCAAAAAGGCAGGACTCCGCACGAGGCGAAAGGTGCGTCAAAGTTAGAATGGCGATGTCCGGAGACTCACGGGGATGAAGGGACGGGCCTCCTGAGCTGATGGTGAGAGCGAGCTTACCAGACGGGAAATAATCCAGACGTGGTTATGGCAGCAAAAGTAGCCTAACTTCGCACGAAACAACTTCTTCCCTGCCTCGCACTATTTTTCCTGTGCACTGTACTACTACGCGCTCATCATCCCGCTCCCCCTCGCGCCGCGAGAGAGACGACGACCGCTTCGTCCCTCCAAATCCGCTACTATCAACCAACTATCTACTCTAATACTACATTCCAGAACACAGATCTAGGGTATTCCTGACATCTGTTGGTTTTTAGATACGTGAGGGTTTTTGGGGATTCGGTTCCGAGGGCGGAAAAAAAACACTGAGCCTCGTTGAGCATCTGCGGCGTTCGTCTTTACCGGTTATGGGGAAGGTTTTACTTGACGCTGAAGCGGTCGTTGCTCCAAAGCCGCTACTGTAGCGAAAACCTGTGTTGCCTACTAGAAATGTATATATTAGGATGTGAATCTAGGAATTAGTGGATGTGTTGGTTTTGGGTGTAGTGGCGGTTTTGTGTATGCGCAGGGTTTGTGAAGGGAGTCGCCGTCGCTCGGTTTAGGGATGATATGTCTAAAACCGTCCCAGCACCCAAGAACTGGTTCAATCTACTACAGTCTAACCTTGTAATTTATACGGCACCATCCGTGTTTTGACACATTTTTGTGCAACCAAACATTTTATTTCAAAACTACCTCTTTAATACAACTTCAACACTTGAAAATGTAATGTCTAGAATTTTCATTTAGTCACATCAAAGAGTAGTCAATGTTAAAACTACTTCCATATATGTTATATACGTCAAAATACACTCATTTTCACTTAGAAACTACTTTAAAAGTTCACTTATGATTAAGAACTTCATATGAATTAGGTTTACTAGTGTAAAATGGACATAGTAGGATTGGAATGGCCTTTTGCTTAATATGTTGCATATATACTCACAGTGACATAATATTGCCAATATCTTCTACATTCTTTTTCATTCTCTGATTCTTGTTTATGAGCCTGCACATAGTTTGATATATACCATATTATATTAATTGCACCACTAGCATAACATTCCATAGTACCATATCAACTCCATTATCTCCACATTCAACCATAATCCTCATATTCACTAGAATTTTATCAAAACGACAACAAATTTAGACCATTTGTCATATCAATGAGAAATCAACACCTCAATGACAAGATTTTATCCGCATTTCTCAAAAATACCATATCAAAGGGGGAAAATCAAACAATTACTTAGAAACGTCGGCTTTGGGTGCAATGATGGGTTTCAATCCGAAAGGTCGTAGACACATCAGTATGACTTCGCATCCGGGCCGTCGATGAGACGCTCATAATTGCAGCATTGGAAACATGACCGGCGGGCGGAATGAGATGAAGCATCTGCGCCGTCGATGGGGAAGGGGCGTGGGAAGAGGGGAGGACTCGGCCATCGACACCGTTGGATAAAGGGGAAGGCATTTGCTGAATAGGGCAAGGACACCAAATGCAATGCTTTCCAAACTAAGACACATTCAATGGGAGTTGCATAGACAACACAAAATGCCTCTGGGCTGATTGATACCCGGGACCGTGTCAAACAGGGGGTCTATTTTATTTATTTTCCTGGATTTGAGATATTCTGTACAAATATGCTAAGTTGGAAGTGAGTTCTGTGCTTGTGCTTGTGGAGTGCTTTCTTCAAATTTGGTAGTGTTTTGATCTTTTTTTAGTTGGGAGTTAGAGGTTGTTTTGTAACTGGGTAACTTTCTTCCTCCTTCCTAGAAGATGGAGAGCCTTACCATTGTAACTTTCCACTTTGTGTGCTTTCGTCATTATGTTGAAGGACCCCTCCAAGTCTACAAGAATGGGGGATATGTTTCTTTTATCTTGCATGCAATTGTGTTAGGTTGAAAGTGCAGAAGTACTGCTCTTTTTTTAGATGCAGTTTAGATACAACTTTCTGGTTCTCTACTTTTTGATGTTGTTAGCTTTTAGACTGATTTATATTTTTGACAAAACTGGGTTTGTTGTGTAGTCAAACATGAAATAATGAAGACTCAAAAGAAATTAATCATGTGGGCTGTGAGTTCAGCTGTGCGAAATCATGTGATTGTATGGAGGCATTTTTTGGGTAAACACAAAGGATGACAAAGAGAGTGACACTTGTGTGAACTGATGAGTTTAGTAGGAATTTTCTTGATGAACCAATCCATGCTAAGTTGAGTAACTTGCAATTCATGCTGTGAACCAAAGGTGGTGGATAAGAAACGAAGTAAAAATACAGGAGTCATGCTACTGGTGGCTTTCTGGACCGCCTGGTAAGCAACTATAGAACTCAATCTATGATAAAAATTTGTTTGCTGATTGATTGTTTAGAGGCTACTAAGACCCAGTAAGTTAGCCTGTGTTCATCAACCAGTTCGTGTTGGCCCACAGTCTTCACCATATCTACCAAGACTGGGGCCCTCTCTGCATCCAATTCTGCCTCAATTTCTGACCTAGCGCAAGTGCAGTTGGAGTCCCAAGAAACACCACCTTCCGCAATGGCATGTTTGTCAACAGATCATGCCTACTCTGCACCTTTCGTGTCATCATTGAAGACAACATGGTAACTTCAGTGTTCATCCTGAGGAGAAATATCTACAAGGTAGATTCAACCAGACTGTTGATCATGCCTCCCTCAGAAAGAGGTTGGAGTTTCTTTTGTCCTAGGTACATTCAATTTTTCTAACATGGCCTTTCATACAGTGATAGTTTAATTGTAGGTACTTTTTGTAGATCCAGGTGATGGCATAAATCTTTGGGTGTACAGGCTGAACAAACTCTTGATTCAAGTAGAACAAGTTCTGAAAAGATTGTAATTTTTCTTTGGGATATTTTAGTATATATTTGCACCTGTGATGGCTGGAATATGGTATTATATGGAGTGAAATTTATATGGTGTATAGAGTAACTTGTAAGGCGTGTCTGGAGATTGCAGCTGCATGGCACTTTCCTCCCAATTTATTTCTGAGCTACAGTTGAATTGCATAAATTGTCACGGTTGACTGAGTTCAGCATTTCTTCATTACTGTTTCTGGTTGACATTGATGAAAGTCGCCCCCTTATGTAAGTGCAGGATGTCTTTAGCAATGAAGTTACTTCATTTGCTTCCAAATATAAGAAAAGGTAACGTCTGTATCAAATTAAATGTTGGTCACTCTGCCTTTTCTTCAGAGAAAGTATGCAACCTTTAGTTTTTGATCCTAAATGGGCATTGTGTTGATCCTAAATGGGCATTGTGTTGAGTGGCTGAGTCCATGCTGAGAAAAAATCTGCTCGCATCTGAAGGTCACTGATGAAGTTCTGTAGTAGATGGAGGCAAATACTGACTGTTGGACAAACAATGTTAGTATTGGGTTGACAGGTGAAGGTTTGAATTTGCAAGGACCGAGTACAAAACTCACCACCTTCTTGTCATAAAAACTGACTCAGTGGCAGTGCGACTGCATCCAGTATGGCTCAATGGTGGTTATGCTTTTTGTTTATGCAACACTGTATTTCCTAAAAAATCATTTAGAGTATTATTCTATAGCCTTGCATAAATAGAAAGAAAATGCACAGTAATAAAAAAAAATTGGTGCACTCTGTGAAACTAGGTGTGGGATGAATCATGACTGAGCAATGCGGGGGTAGCACTGGACCATTGAGCAGATCTTGACTTTGATCAAATAACACACTACGGTCAACTCATTCATTTTCCAGTCAAATACCATAAACTGAGTTATTCAAATGGCTCTAAAGAATATCATGACTGAATCACCATATTCTTTGAAAACATTTTTTAGATTTTATTTTGAGACAAAAGAACTATTTGATTATTTTGTCTTCTTTTTCTTATAGAGATGAAAATCTGATATGTATTCATATATAGCCACAAAGTAATCCTATAAAACAAACTAAGAATTTGAATTTTTTATGGAAGTATCTATTACTAAAAGTGATAAATATTTCTAAACATAATTTGGAATATAGTTTTGATTGCCATCAATTTCTTGCATGAGAACTAAACCCTTGTAAAATTGTATAGCTTTAAAGGCTATTATTTGTTCCATTAAAATCTAAAAATATGACGACTAACATAGATGCAAGTCAGGGGCCAAATACAAGGTGCATGCCATGCTCCAATTCCATGTAATCATCCCTCTTTTCCTAAAAGTTACCCCAAAATTTGTGGATTTGAGTCTAATTTTATCCTTGCAATTTTTAAGAATTACATTCAATGGGAGGTTTGAAATTTTTGAGTTCAGAAACTGGCCCATCTTCAATTCTATTCAAACTCTACAAAAAAAAACCCTACAAATAGACTTGAAAATCCTTGATTTTTCATATTAACCCCTAAAAATTCAGGAAAGCCAAAACAGCTTTTTGCGATTTCGGGCAGCCAAGATGAAGGGGTTAAAATTAATACTTTTTCCTAAGATTTTTCCTATACTGCAAAGTGTATGTGGTAAAATTTTCAAAGCCAAACTCCAATTTTAAGACCTTCATCTAGAAATTTTAGGTTTCAAGTCCAAAACGGGCAGCTTAAAATTAGGCTTTTTTTTTTAAAAAAAGATTCTTGAAATATTTTCATAACCAAATCACCACTCAAATTCCTAAGAGACCTAAGTCAAAAAATATACCAATTTTACAAGGGCAGCCTTCAAAAATTACAAAGACAACCTTCAATTTTTTGAATGATCTCTTTCAAAATTCGTCAAAATTTGAGATTTTGAAAATTTTCAAAAATAATTTCGCCCAAAAATCAAAAACTTATAAAGGCTGGTAACCACCGTTTGGATTTTTCTAAAAACAAGTATACATAACGTCATACATGTTTACTATATCAGCGTATTTAGACCTGCCTCTAGAAAATAATTTTTATGAAGGTCCTGAAAAAGGAATGAGTCTCTAAACTTTTCCATGAAGGTACCCAACTTGAATACCTACATGGAAAAAAATATGAGCAAAATGTTTGGGGTAAAAATCTTCAACTCTCCCTTTGCACCATTTTGACTATGTCATTCGAGCAATGCCTAAAAATGTTTTTGCTGCAACTTTGAATATTATAATCTCTAAGATGGTATACATTCAACGGCTGAATTATTTATAAGTACTTCCAAAGAAGGTAAAGTACAAGATCTAATGGTTGGATGTCTAAAAAAAGCAATTTGTTTTGGTCCAAACCGTCGTTCCCACAAGGTGATCAAAAATGGCTGTTTTGGGTTTTGGAACCTCCAAAATCGGCTGGATTTTTAGGGGTTAAAAATTTAAAACTAAGGACTTGAGCATTTTGTAGATAATTCTAATAGGTATGATGATTTTTTTATTTTTAGTTTATACAAATTGAACAACAGGAATAAAGTTATTGTAATCTATTTTTCAAAACATACAATTTTTGAGCTGAAATCTCGTATGCCACCTTAACTCACAAATGCAATTTGAATGCATGATTACATTTGTAGATAATATATTTGCAATTCTGAGCTTTGATATATCCATCAACATTAAACCTACATTTCACATTAAAACAAGGATGGATAATCAGATCATAATTAGTAATTATGAAAGCCCAAAAAAAGCCATATACGATGAAGTTGATTACGGACAAAAGTTTCTGATTCTTTTTGAATGAGTTTTGTTGGAGTGGGTTAAAAAAAAATTGTTGTTGATGTGATAAGTTTTTTAATGTTCTTGATACCGCAACGATTCGCAAAAGTTGTTGGTTGCCCTCATCATGGATGAAATTCTCTCATTTAGAGCACAATTTACATTATGAAATATAATTTTGTATACATAGTATTCGACTTGGTGCTTTATAGTTTACTCTAACAAAATTGAAAAGAAAAAATAATATGTAAAGCACCAAGTCGAATACAATGTATATAAAATTATATTCCATGACACAAATTAATTTTTAAATTAAAGCATTTCATCCATGGAGGGTTGCAACCGATTACTTTTTGTGAGTCAATATAAATCTTTGACTTCATTTTGGTGAGTCCACTTCTAAACTAAACTTATTGCAAATTGACTTACTCAAATTTTTGCACAAATTTACGACTATGAGTTTGTGAATAATTCATGTCACAAGTACCAAATCTAACAACTAAGTAGAAAAAAACATTGATATATTAGGTAGAAGAAATTTAAGAATCAAATATTTAAATTTAAGAAATAAAAAAAGAAACAACAGCTTAATGGTGAAAAGCTTTATAAAAGTATATATTTGAATGAAGGAAAGTCACCATCTATTCAATATGGCTTTGATGAAACTTCTAGAGATCAAATTATATATGAGCAAACATTTAAAAATTCAATATTTGAAAAAAATGCAACAAATAATAATACTAAAGCCATACCTACTAAAGCCAAACACTAGTTTTTGTATACAATTATTGCGGGTTTATTACAAAAATCAATGCACTTATTCATATAAAATTATTTGAGGGATAATTTTAAATTTCTATCATCCTATAGAGGCTAGTATGATTTAACCCCTAAAGTTTTTGGCCATAAAATCCCAAATTCTGCCTCAATTCTGCCCTCTTTTAGTTCAAGGTAGAAATATGCAAATTTGAACATATTTTAAAGAATCTAACCGTAGGATCTCGTACCTAACTTGTACATGTATGTGTACACAAAAATTTAGATTGTAACTCCTCACCGTTTGGAAGATCGTAAGGTTTGAACTTGAGAGAAAAGTGTTTTTGGTACTGCCCGGCAAGGACATCCACCCTTTGGAGAGTGAAACAACAAATTTTTTGAGATCGTGTGGTTGGAGGCTCTTCAGTTTTGGATTCTGAAGTGAGTTGGGAGTATGCTAAAAAAATTGAAGACAATAGAACACACAAAAGCATTGGAAAACCACATTTCTAGTGACGGGAGTCAAATGAAATGCATATATAGTGGCTCTTTTTCCACACTACAAATGCCTAAGAAGATCATCTATTTTTTGGATTTCTTTCTCCTACAATTTCTTTTCCATACAAATGCATGTATACACTGTTCAGATTTCAAAAAATAAATAAAACCAAAATAGATATGAATTTTATAGTATATACTGTGGTTTAGGAAGAGAAAATGGTGAAGGGAAAATGGGTGACGAAGGTGACCCAATCACTGTTGATCTGCCTGAAAGTTTTTATAAAACTTGGAACTTTGATTGAATATATCTCAAGATCCGTATGATCAAAATTTACAAAACTTGGTACGTAGACTAATTGGATGGCTCTAAACAAGATCATACGGTTGGATTTTCCAAAGTCAAGTTTTAAAAAAAATTGTGAAACGATTTCAGAAAGGATCATTTGGAAGTCACTGTAGACTTTCACAAATTTGGTACACCACTCCCATCGGCCACAAACCTGCCCCAACTGCCCTGAATTGAATTTTGATCTTTAAACACAAATTATTTCTTAACTACATGCCCGATGAAAGTAAAGTTTGGTCTTGTTAGAAAGATATGATAATTTCCCATGTTGTGCCAAAGTTACAGCCACATCCGGTAAAATTTGGCTCATAGGTTGCCTGACCGGACCCTAAATCATACCAAAACTGTTGAGTTGATGCTTTAGGGGTTAACTATCTATTGAGAGTTGGTATCTCGTATAAATATCCACATAGCACAATTGGGAATATATGACTATTGACATAAAATAATCAAAATAAACATCCACCACCAATTGAACAGTAATTTCATTAAATAATATGTAAATAATAGTTGAAATCTTTTAAGTATTTATTAATGTTTGATTATTTTTATTCATTTTTAAATTAAATAACATAGTATTTTTAAAAAGTAGAAAACAAAGATGACATAGATTATTAAGGTCTTTGTAGCCTATTTAATAGCTCTACCTTCAACAAAATTTTAATTATTGAAATTCAGAGGAAGACAGTGAAGGACATGATTTGTGTGTATGTATTTATAGAAAAAAAAATTTGTTATTGATTCATTTTGAAGTTTTTTATATTCTAATTTATTTGTAAATATCAATTTTATAAAATATGTATATATGTATATATGTAAATATGTAAATATGTATATATGTATATATGTAAATATGTAAATATGTATATATGTATATATGTATATATGTATATATGTATATATGTATATATGTATATATGATCTATAAAAGCATATCAATTGGTACTTCAGTAATCTCGCTCATTTCTATAACTTTTTATAATAATTTAAGCATAATTATTGAAGAATCTTTTAAATTTTAATCCTTAAAGAACGAAGGGGTATTTCCAAAATTTTTGAGACAAAACAATGCCATACTTGTATCTTCTCATGTGAGACTGATTTGAGAAACACCATAAGCAATTTAATTGTACGATTTTTGAAAGTAATGAGCTACCAAAATATGTACCAAATTTTGAGTTTGGAGGAGCAACGCCGATTGGGAGATAATAATATGTGAAGTTTGGAAGGTTAGTGAATTTTTGAAATACCAACACTGAGTTTCCCCATTTGACTGAAAATTGCTACTTCAGAAATTTTTAGAAACTTGGCAAGTAAAGCTAATTCTTTTATAGAAACTTGGAAACTAAAGCTCATTCTCTTCTCTAGTATGTTAGGAACATGCACAATTTTTTAAAGATTTTTTTGTATTACAAATTTGGAGAAAATGGGTTAGACATAAGTGTCACTCTGAAATTTGAGTTTTTCAACAAAGAGTTGTTTTTGCACTTTTTGGCAAATTTAAAAGGATTTGGTGATGATCTTACCAGGCTTGTATGTAGCTCTGTCACAAGGCACTCAAGAAGCCGTTGAGGTGGCGGCTTCTGATAGATCCGTAGCGGTGAAGCCATAAAGTAGTGGTCATACAAGCATTCAAAAAAAAAAAATGCTAAAAACTTAAATCTACTTGCAGAGATCCTCATTTCAAAGCGCAATGTGCTCAAAGTACAGGAAAATGCAATGTTCAATCTAGTATACCAAATACAATGCTTATACTAGTAAAAACACCCTCACCACCCAACTTATTTCTTTTTTCTAAAATCAAGGGTGCACTTTCTTAGTGAATTTTCAGCGTATCCTTACTGCCAACTTGAGTCTAAAGAAGTAAGGAACAGGAAACACTCAAAACCGACTCTTCTAGGGCATTTTACAGTGCTTATATTTCTGACGTAATCCAAAAGTGGTTGTTTTGTCCTTTAGGGGGTAACAACGCTTTTACTTATATTCCTACAAAAAATAATTTCAAAGGATAATATTATAATTTAATTCTTGAAATGCCATTTCTTTTAACATTTCTTTATTTTAGAAACAATACAACACATCATTTTATATTAGTAGAAATCATTGATAGTTACTTGAAATATCAACATGCAAGTTTTTGTTTCAAGAAGATAATTGTTATAATATAAGGTTATAGAAATAAAGATGATGAAGGACCAACATCATTATAAAAGTATTACCTATATACATTAATATCTTACATGTTGAAGATGATATCTATTGAAAAAGATTAAAATCTTTGATGATATAATCTAATGAGAACATCTTTTAATTAGAAGTTGAAAAGATTATAGTCTCAGGTTTATCAATATTCACAACTAATGATGATTTTGACCAAAAATAAAGAAATATAAGATTTAAAAGTCTCTAAAGAACATTTACAAATTTGAATTATAAGACTACATCATTGGATTCAAAGGGATCTCTAAAGAATGTTAAAAACAAAATACAACCTTTTTCAACTCCATATTATTTCACTTCATAAAAATCACATTATATTGTGGCTTCTAGCATCTAACTGTACTAGTCATTTCTTGAACTTGTCGTTAAAAATCAAGTCTATTCATCAAAAAACCAACAAATTCAGTGAAAAATTTAGTTCTTTTTGTAGTTAAGAGTTCAATCATTATACTTACTATAATCATGTAATTTAATTGTCAACATTCATGACTAAAACCCCTTTACCACTCTCTCCACTTCAAAGTATTTTTTTTTTAATACACAACCATAGAATTTGGTAATTACATCACTTAACATTTGCTAAGCACACTATTTAGCATTTGCTATCCAAAGTATGAACATTTCTTAACTTGCTAATTTAGTGAAAATTCAAAGAAAACACAGGGTCCACTACCACAATGAGTCAGCAATTAACTTAGGTAGCGACACCCATTCCCGTGACTTTAAGCTAATTATCATACTTCTAAATGAACAATATGAAAAGTAATTATATCGATGGAAAGGCAATTAGATATTAATTTAGAATGTCTTGAAAAAGTCATGAAATTATAAACTTTGTGTACGTTATCAATAGTCAAAGTCAAAAATTGATTTGCACATGTTGACTGTGTCTAAATGGCCTTGATTCTGTGACTTGGAGAAGCAATTTCTGCCATGAAAAGTTCCTTATAATAGCAAATTTCTTCAACCACCCAAGATTAGAGCCACTCGGATTGAGGTGCCCTGTATGCAAACGGAAACGGGTGCAGTCACGGGAATGGGTGTTGCTACCTTATGTACAGCTCTTGATTCGACATACTTACAATGCTCATTCAAAACTATTCTAATACCGAGGAAATGCCCGCTTCATACTCAGGTGCTCAATTAGTAACATGGACAACATGGAAACCTTTCTAGGCTGCTCTGAGGGCAGTGTTTTAACTCATGAGTCCTAGAAAATCAACCAGAATTTCTGCCTCTTGTGACGCCACACTTCAAAAAACTGATAACTTCCACAAATCAGCATGAACTAGAGTGACAAATCTGAGATGAGAAATTCATACAAATGTAAGGTAGTACTGTACAGAAGAGCTTAAGTTTTCTGTCATTGTTTAAACAATGGTCCTTATACACAGGCAAGAACTCAGCAATCCAAGTGTTAATTACTTGCTTCTTATTCCGACTTAGTCCGGATGTGTAGCAGTATATGCAGTATAGTCCGGATGTGGAGAAGCATAGAGTAGGGTCGAAACATTGATTATTCAAGACTGTTGTGATCTGAGTTCATACCTTGAGTTGTGAAGAAGATATGAGCAAACATGATCAGTGAGGACGGAGATAACCTGCCCATGCCAACCAAAGAGACAGAAATGTCGGAATCTAATGCATCGTGAAGACTCTCACATATCGTTACCAGAAGAAGTGTCAATGAACATCTAATCCGTTCCTAAGACAAGGCTCAACTTCATAGGCAGTGTAGTGATGAATTGAGTGTTTTCCTTTAAGCTGGTCAGATTAATCCCATGAAGCTCGTAAACTGCGCAAGGAATAAGAGAATGATGGCCTACAGAAGCTCACTTCCCACGATGACTTCAAGAACAGAGGACATGTACCGTTTGTAGTAGAAAGAGATGTCGATCACCCCTTCGCTAAATATTAATCCTGCACTCACAGGCTTTCCGTTGTCAGTTAGGCTGTAATCCATGCCTAATTCCAATTAAACAGAAAATCCATCTGTTTCATAGACAACTTGTAAAACCCATATTACAAAGTTTTCCTTCAAATCTCTCAAATTATGTCAAACCAACGACTCTAAGATCACAATCTGCTCAAGAAACAAGAGAATGATGGTCTGTATTAACCTCACCTGATGGCTTTATGAACAGAAGGTAGGTAACATTACCAGAAAGAAAGAGACGCCGATCACTACGGTGTTCAAGACCTCAAGAACCCTAAACTCACCGGCATTGCGCAACCAATTAGGTCATCCATTCCTTCATCATCATTTCCACAGAAATCTTACGACAGCGCTATTACACATATTACCTTTAGTTCTCTCGAATTATCCCAAACCAACTACTCAAGGTCAAGACATATTCAAGAAACAAAAAATACTGACGGCCTGTATTATATATCCTCACCTAAAAGATTCAAAAACAGGAAATAATTGACATTACCAGAAAGAAAGAGATGCCGAATATGGCAGCGTTGCGCAATCAATTGGGTAAACATTCGTTTTCGATTCCTGAGTCATCAGATCCGCAAGAGCTTTAAGAAAACCGAAGGCTGTTACAAAGATTTCGGTCAGTTCCTAACTTACAGGCAAAGCGCTGTGCAGGCGAAGCCAAGGGCCAAAGCTGAGGACGCGTCCTGGGCTGCGCGTCACTGTTGCCACGGCCCATGACCGGAGTGACATAGCTAGCTCAGTACGACGGTACTGTTGCAATGTCTGTATCCAGGCTGGAGGCTGTGAAAGCTGGATGCAGCTTGCATCATTGCGGACAGTGTACAGACACAGTGACCCATTTCAACATGTCTTCAACATTCCCATTTCCGATTCCTGCATGTTCTAGAGCAGCTCCCACTAATCTGGGATTACCACATTGTTTTTTTTTTTTGAAGCAACAAAAGAAGATTCATTGCAGGAAAATAGAGTACAGACCCTCTTCGGACAAAAGTCCAGGGTGGAAAGAACTGGGATTACCACATTGAACATGTGCTTTTGTCCTACTCATTCCGCAAGTGGGTAACCATGTTTTTCACCTGCCTGATCGGTGAATTGTGCCTGGTTGAGTTTCACAACTGTCATGGATGAGGGCTATTGTTGTGCGAGCAAGTGGGACAATGGGAGCGAAACAGTGTTCAATAAATTGCATTTAATCGAAAATTGGTGGGAGGTATAAAAGAAAAAGTTGAATTCAGTTGGCACTTTCCGATACCATTTTTGTGCTTTCTGGGCCACGCTACCTAGATTGTCCCGCCGGACTGATTATAATATATGGTACACTTGTAACTTTGTGAGCTTCAAGGAGTAGGTCGATTTCTTCTAAATAAAGCAGACTGATATGAAATCCATGAGACGAAGTTTCAGGATAGGGGCGAGAGAAAGATACAGTTTAGAAATTAACGAAGATGTGCTAAAGTGGACCGGCATTATTGAGAGGATACAGAATTGCAGTTTGGCTTTGCCGGCAAGGCATCTCTTGAGTTATCTTCACAAGATGTGAAGTAAAACACGCTCCCCATTTCATCCGAAAGGCTACAAATTCAACTAACGTGATTCGGAACCCGAGAGTGAGATCTTTTGCATGGTCCGAGAGGGAGATCTTTTGTGCCACAGACAAGGGAGTATCCGTGAAGAGCACACATCCAAACGCATACAAAACGAATGTCTGCAAGAGCAACAACTTACAAGGCAAGCTTTCTCTTCAAGTGTAATCTCAATTGATATTGAATGATATTGTCGCAGGTTTGTCCTCCATGATGGACAATCTGCGACATAGTATACATGAACCCCCCGCACTACATGTGCGAGGAGTTCAATTCTATAAGTACATGAAATCTAATACCTCCTTGTTTCTGGAAATGTGTTCTTCGTCTAGTGCACCAAGCAGGTGAGACCCGTGGACGTGGAATTTATAATGATCAAGATCTAACTGATAGTATACAAGGTCTCTAGATGATATTCAAGGGTTGGTCCAAGTGTTAACCCTAATCGCATTAAATTGGGTTTCCCTCACATCTGAATGAGGAGAAATAATTATGAATCGTACCATCGGAAGATCAACGTCAGGACTTGAGCTTGATACGATCACTGAGTGACAGAACAACTGCAGTTTCCGACTCTTTGAACACGAAGGTCGAGTTCGTGGCATGGAATCGAAGCGATGGAACATGTCGTCAACTCAAAAATTCTTGCACCTAACATCTCTGGTACCATTTCTGGGATACTATTTCTCCTTGGAGGAGCTCAGGATGTCAAGGAGGGCAATTCGGCTGGCGATGAGCAGTCTAAAAAGCTCGTTGACACACTCCTCAAGGGGAGCCAATCCTCTGCCGAGATTCTCAGACCCTGTTGCGAACTCTTGAACCAAAACACGGAGTTCCTCTGCTTCTTCTGTGTTGAAGAAGACGCTCTTCTCGTTCAGCTTCTTATCCACAACCTCGTACAACCGTCTCACAAGCAAGTCCACATTGTCCAGCTCGCCGAGGA
Organism: Ceratodon purpureus; assembly: GCA_014871385.1. Taxonomy (NCBI): domain Eukaryota; kingdom Viridiplantae; phylum Streptophyta; class Bryopsida; order Pseudoditrichales; family Ditrichaceae; genus Ceratodon; species Ceratodon purpureus. Next base: position 13,654,885 of record CM026428.1, on the reverse strand, counting down.
GCGCAATCGAGCCCTTGTTCTTGCGCTTATCGGTCTCCTCCTTCACTCGCTGCTGGAGGCTGAGCAGGGAGGAAGCCCAGAGACATTGGCTAGAGACGTGAAGGTTTACTAAAGGGCGCTTCGGCTTGCACGCGAGGGCAATGACGACCAAACCACAGAGGAAGATGGTGGTCACTTTGGCACCGTAGATGGCGTTCAGAAACCCATTCCCCTTCACAGCCTCCATAGCCTTGGGGTTCACGAGCTTCTCCCCCATGGTGCGCAGCATGGAGCTGCAGCTCTCCAGCTTCGACTTCGCATGCCCTTGCTTGTACTCTGTATCCTTCTTCTTAATCACCCCCATGCAATCCTGCAGCGCGTTCCTGGCGCGATAGTAATTCGCATCCTTGCCATCCTTCCCCTGCAGATTCCGGATGGCGACTTGCACGAGCATCTGGTATTCATTAAGCTCCGAAATCCCCTCCTTCAACACATTGCACACATCCAGAAGCTTGGCGCTGTCGTCCAGGTACTCGTCCACCCACTTGTCATCCCTGCTGGAGAGCGGAAACGTCAGGTTCGGAATGAGCGCTTCCACATTCGCATGCGTACTGAGAACGACCGAGAGGGCTTGCAGAAGCCAGTCAATGCTGAGGAACCCAAGCTCCTCCCCAGCCTCCTTCAACGCATCAAACTTCTCAACCAATTTATTCTCAAATTCCTGCAGCACAGGGTGCCGCTTCGGCGAACCGCTACCGCTTCCAGAACGATGCAGAGAGAAGTGGGGGATAACAGCACCGAGCGTCGAAAACAACGAGTGAGATCCTTCATGCGTCATGATATCCACCCTCTAGATTACCCGCAGATGATCACCCCTTCCAAAAAACAAAACCTGATCACCTGACTAAAAAATCCTCCGCTAAGTAGTAACAACCACCAAACGTGAATATCCAAACTGCATCGGCGAGAAGCTAAACTCCACAGAAAGCATTGACACACCACTCCAACTAACACACCACCCAAACTAAAAAAATCCGAACACTCCCAACCCCTGCAAATGACTCTCCAGCTACCTCTCCTTATAGACCACAGGACTCGTCACAAACAAGCCAAACCTCCTACAAATCCAGAAAACCACCACAAAAACTCCCCCCTCTCCTCCTCAATTCCCCAACCACCAAAGTAGTAAACTACTCCTGTAAAAACAACCCCACTCCACCACCGAGATTCCTCCCCTCTTGACCCGCTCCGACTACAAACCTCCTCACCTCCTGAACTCCTACCAACTCATCAACAGGACCAAAACAGACAGCTCCCTTCACCAAAACAGGAACTTGTAGGGTGAATTCAGTAGCGGAGATCTACAGGAAGCGAATGGGGGAAGAATCACGGGACGAGGAGGGGTGTGGAGTGAGGAAATGGGGATCGAAGGGAGGGGGGGTGCAGGAGAATGACTGTGTGTCGGAGACTGGGCGTCGGCTTTGATGTGGGAGTCGTCACATGGGGCGAGTGAGGTCCTGAGGGAGGTCCGGAGCGAGGTCCTGAAGGGGGCCTGGGCGTTGGGGCAGATCTCACGTCTTGGGTTGGAAATTGGAATGATGAATGATGGTGGTGTAGGTGGAAGGCTGTAAGTTGTACTGTGGTACTGTATTCCAGTGTCGGTCACACTTGTTTTGGCTTTTGGTGTATTGACTTTCAACATTTTTTTAATTTTTTTAATTTTATTTTTATTTTATTTTTGAAACAAATTGAAAATATCAATTACAGAGAACTGACTTTCAACATTTGGGGCTTGGGTGGGGGGGTTGAGAATGGGTCAGAATGGAGGGGTTTCAGCTGAGGCTTTTGGACTGGACTCTTGTGGGGTCGCCTGAGGTTGGCTGATGTCAGCAGCTGTGTTGTGTGGTGTTTATTTTAATGTTATGGGATTTTGGTCTTAGGGGTGCCTGTAGGGTTTTTTTGTTCTTATCTGGACTATTCCCGTGAGGGGGCTGTGTCAGTCTCCTATAAACATACCTGTGGCAAACAACTTTGTGCCGGTTTGCATCAAAGATTACTGTAGCGGGTTAGAGCATCCCGAATCGTACACTATAAAGCCTCCCTCTAAACCAAATCTATCTTTTGACTGAACTAAAATTAGACAATGAAATTACCATCATTAGAAGCGCATAAAAATAAACGTGAGATATTTCTCAAGAAAAAAAAAATAACAAAAATTTGACAAAGGTGAAATGTCCCATTAAAAACACCATGTATTCAAATTTTAGAGGGAGTACACTAAATCTTGCTTAAAAATGGAAAGATCCTTCCACACTCCCTCTAAATTTCAGATATCTAATTTTAGGTCAGTCAAAAGATAGATTTGGTTTAGAGGGAGGTTGTATAGTGTACGATTGGGGATGCTCTTAGGGCAAGCTTCAATGTTGGATCAGTGATCCGTATCAGTCTGCAAAAGAGGGAACTCCACCAAAATGGGTGGATTATTGGTGCACTGCGGTGGAGAAGGCCTCCGGTCGGTCAAGAATGCTTGGCCAAGACATGGTTATATAAGGCAAATGGTGGATGTGCCAGGGAAGAATTAAAGTCAATAAAATATTTCAAAATGAGTCTTGATCAGTTATAGTCTAAACACCTAGAGGAGAAGCTGCCAAAAAAATACCCCTACTTATAGAAACCTACTTTTTAATGAATTTAGATACAAAAATTCAATACTAAACCATAAGATCTTGTAATTACCTTATTCCAAAAGGTGTATACCAATTTTGAGGACAATCCATCAAATAAATTGCAAGATTATAACATTTGAAGTCAGTTGTAAAAGTTTTTTTGACATTGCCCCCAATGTATACCTAAGTTTTGATGCCTAAAAACTATATTTTGCAAATACATTTGATCCATGAAGGATCATCAATTCCTTTAGGTATGGAAGTTATGTATAAGCTCACAAAGTTTGAGCCTCATACGGCTTGGAAAGAAGAAAAACTCCTTGATTTTGTAAAAGGGGGTAGCTGGAATTGCCTTACATTTTCCAAAATTGAAACTACTTAAAATATAATCTAAAAATGTCCAATTGGAAATCCAAACAGTACACATGTTGAAGGCAATGAGGCAAAGAACCACAAAAAATTCCAAGGCAATCGGGGTAGACCTCAAATTTCTAGAATTTTTTGAAGTTTAAATTATATATTTCCCTTTTATTTCAAAGGGCAGTTTTGGTAGAAGGGGATTATGTGGATGGATCCCTTGCCAACGTCATAGATACTTGATGAAATTTATTAATTTTGGATGAAAATATGATTGGATGAAATATTATATATAGATGAAAATGGATTTGGATGAAAATTAAGCTCTAGATGATAATTTTCTTTTGGATGAAAAAATCACCAATCTCTTTAGATGGAAACGGTTAGTTAGATGAAAATTTTCAATTGGATGAAAAATGTCATGAATATTGGGCCCATCATTTTGCAAGTGCCTACCCTTTGAAATTTTGTCTTGTCACTTTCTCCTTTTGTAAATGACGGGCAACTTGGGCAGAAAATGGAAAATTTTGATTGGTTATTGGCTACCCAAATTTAGGGCAGAGCCATTGGAAAACTATCGTTGAAAGCTACATGGAGTAAAAATTTCAGAAAATATTTAAATTCTGAAACCTTAGAATAGCTTACCTAGAAGTGCTATGACAAGAACATGGTCTCAAGAGCCTTTAAGGGTTAATCCCATACCTTACGAAGATTGCAACAATGCATTTTATTACATGCATTGTCGTAGTCTTTCAAAAATGCACTATTTTGAAGTTATTGGGATATCTTTGTGGTGAGTTTAAACATGTCAAAAGAAGGATCTAGGATAAGTGGTGGTTTTGGAACAACCAACCATGTATAAAAGACAGTGTTGATCCCCCAATGTCTTTTTGGATTGATTGGTTTATCAAATTAGTAAATCAATTATCCTTTTTTTTTCCTCAAAACTCTTGGCATATAATATACTCCTGTTTTTGAAGACTTTTCTAATGTTGAAAATTGTTGGAAGACATGTCGATTACAGAACATGGATGATGTGTGAACGGCAGAATTCATCTATCATTGAGCTTAGGAGCATCATGGAATGTTTTGTGTTGATAAAAACACAAGAAACTTTGAAAGTGTTTTGACGTCACCGAGTCTCTAACCAACTTCTACTGAACATGAAACTGTGACATGACATGGCTGGCTGAATAAGGTATTCAATGGTTGGAGTGAATATTTGCACTTCTAGTATTGAATGATTGGATGAACTAGTGTATCAGACAACTGTAGGCCCATGGTGATAGATACCAAAGCTTCCTTTGCAAGCTTACCCCCGTACCAATATCAGACACTGACCCCTGGATGAATCCATGTGGAACATGTTCACCCTTCCGGCAGCAGGAACCAGACTCTTCTGGAGATCACTGGACCCAAGCTGCTGGCAATGTGCAAGAGTATTGTACCAGAAGTCTAGAACATCCTCAAGCAGTTAGAACGTTAGAACAGTACATTGCACTTAGGGCCAGTTCACACTCACAAGAGTAAAACTCTTTGGTTATCCAAAGTGTGAAACCTCATAGCTCATGATAGTTGAGGGCCAACTGCCCATTTCAAATGTATGTGTCTATCATTAGACTATTCATGTATGGCAATCAAAAATTGGTTGATGTTTATGTCTCTTTCCCCATCATTAGAAACGAGCAAATAGAGATTGCATACAAAGTCAATCCTTTGCATCTATGAAAATTTATAGAATGTGTGCTTGACCTTACCTTAGCTACATCTTGGCTACATGGATGGATCAAATGTTCAAGAACTCACATTTTAGTTTGTGGATTACCATCAAAAAGGCTTCTCTACACTTTGCAGTGGGTTTTTGCATGGATGCAAATCTTGACTTTTGGACTACACCTCATAATCTTATCTAATTTTTCAAGTTGTATATTATTTAATTATAACCTCTTCTTTTTTGAGGCACTAATGTGAGATATTCAGTGGTCGATATAGGTTCTTAGACCAATATATTTTAAATCAAACCCTATGTTAGGACCCTTCCTTGCAATAGTTCGGATCGCCCCGCCATGCATATGGCAAATCCTAGCACAAGCATCCCTACCATTCTAGTTGAGAGCCAGCAGTGACAATGCCCTAAACAGTGCGGTCACAACTTATGCACCAATTTGTGATAAAGAGATAAACTAATAACTTAAATAACTCCACTATGGTACCATCATGGTGAGTGAGTGGGAGTCACTGTCTCTATTGCATGATGATGAGAATGGTGGGCACAAGTGGACACACTGGATGAGCATGAGGAGCTTGCAGCCTTGCCCTGTTGGAGGCCCTAATATTGAGAGAGAGGGGCCTTTCTTTGGAGTCCATAGTCCGGACTGTTTCAGCGAGTAGCCATGGCTGGAACTGTTTCATAAAACGTGCCACAAGTGCGCTCCCAACTCAAATACCGACTCCCTTTGCGGTTGGCAGCTGCCAGCTTTGTGCTTTGTTTAGATGGTATCCGACAGCAGTTGATTCAGTCCGACTCTCTCCTTAGCACCTCGTCCCAGGGGCCAACTTCCAATTTCCCAAGCAGTGAGGCTTGAGCCCTCCCAAGTTGTGACTTATATTTGGGTACAAATCAAATTGGGCTGTTCTTTTGACAGATGGGATTTTACACAATTCTGTTTAATTTTGTCACAAATTCTAAGCTATCCTGAGTTGTGACTGTCGCACTTTACAACTGCCACGCAGGGCTGGCAGATCAGTATCCGTTTGGGAATCGTTATGGATGTCCATCTGGTTTGGGAAAACATATAACAAATCATTGAAGGTAGGAGCACCCGAAATTGCCATTGTTCTAAAATCCCTCAAGTGTACAACTTTAGCTCATTTGAGGGCGGAGATGTAGGTATTTGGTACAATGCTTATTCTTTTAGGTCACAATGGATAAGGGATGAACTTGTCGCCTACATTTCCGCCCTGAAATGAGTTAAAGTTATACATTTGAACGATTTTAGAACAGTGGCAATTTTACAACATTCTACTTTGGGGCAGAGAAGGACACCATCTGTACAACGCAAATGAAAGAGAATTCATTGCAAGAAAATGAAACAAGACCTTGGAAGGGGAATGGACATGATTCATGGAAAAACTAATATCTGAGGTATATATTTAAGATTGAATATTTGAAGATTCACAAATATGGTCCATCTCACATATAGGTCAATCAATTTATTGAAGAAAGTATTGTAATTTTTCATAACACATATGTATTTTAAACACTTATCCAAACAACATTTACATAAGTAATTCTTATCAAGGGCGAATTATAATTCTATTGTGTGACAAAGCAGATGAATTGTCCCTTTATTGCCCTGAAGTATTGTAGCCAAAAAATATGAAAATTTAGAGGTTTCTAATAAATTATTGGAATAATTGGAAATAGACAACATGCTAATAATAACAATTAATATGAATGTTGTGGTCACTTGCTTTGGCACATTGTGAAAAATTGTTATAATCATTTGACGATGCATATATGTGGATTGTATATTGAATAATAGAATGTTGAAGATTTAAACAATTACTACTTCAACAATCAATAAAATTTGACATCAATTTTTACAAATCACAAATATGTGGTTCATTCATGGTCCATGATGTCATTTTTGAAAAAAGATATGTAATTCTTATGTTAAAGCTTCAAAAAAATTGTTTCAATTTTTGAAGCATGAACATCAATATTGAATACGATTTCTAGCCAATCAACATACATATTACATGGGAAAGTTTATAGAAATTCAAATGAACTAACAACTCAACAAAGATAAAGTTGTCATTAGTGCGCTCAAAATAAATGCAAAATACTAGATACATTATAATCTTGCATGTAAAATACAAGGTTGTCTAGGAAAATCTGTATCATGTGTATTTAGAAACATTATATCTTTCCATGTGAAATATAAGGTTGTCCAACAAAATCTACAACATATGTATTTCAGTGAATTTACATCCAATCATTTCTTTCAAACTTTTAGCCAACCACATTTGTTGTCTTTCAATTATACATCAACAAAATAAAGCAACTACTCCTTATGCAATCTTTGTTAAACTGTCACCCAAATTCTTTTACACCTCAACATAGGTATTCACTATAGATTTTTATGTATTTCTATAGATACAAGGATTAGTCCTTGTGGGGATGATGTGATATTTCCAATTTATGCACGCTCTCCATGCTCAAATTTGAACAAGGAGTATTTCTATGGATTCAAGTAGTAGTATTTGTCTGAATGATGATATGATTTTTCCAATTTTTGCACACTCTCCATGCCCAAATCTGAACAGCATAGTAGCATACTCGCACAGGCAATTTTGAGGAGATTACAAGTTATTCATTTATGACACATCCGGTGACCGCTCAGTGGTCAGCCAGGCAGTAAAGGTTAAGAAATAACTCTTATTTCCTGGAGACGCCACAACCAACCCATCATGCTCTTTTGCTGTACGCCGTCATCCAGCTGCTTGATGTTTGCTGGTGGAACTTGTGGGGAACTTCATAGTTATGGCAGACTTGGAGATTACGTTTCCAACACCTTGCTTGGACAATGATACTGTGCATTGCCCGGCATGCAAACGTTTTTGGACCCAACTTGGACTCCTTGAGGCTTCACATCTACTTGTGAACGATATTACGTGTAAGTTTAGGAAGCCATCTAGCAGAACAAAATTCATGTATCCTAATTTGGTCCATGATCCGATGAGATATCCACGATGCATAACTGGAAGCATGGAACTTCACTGGAATGACCCACCATTCATAGTCATCAGTTGAAACTTCTAGCGCCCATGCCCTAAACTTATCACTAAATTTTAAAATGCAAAGGAATTCGTTGGAATGACTACCTCAATACTTGCCATTATAACGTTACAGGCTATGCGGAGACAGGTTATATGTTGATTGATCCCCTAGAATATTTCAAAGACACAGCTCACGGTTAGGTCACTTACCGTAAGGGGGAATCGTCATCAGGTCTGCTTCAATTGAAAAAATGCTCGCACCGGTATAGTTCTCCGTTTTCTACACCATCTTACTTGCCTGCAGCGTGAGCAGCCATAAGAGTGATGGGGGAAAATATAACTGTCTAAGGCCAGCCTGACAATCTAGTCAGTTTTGAGGTTTCCGAGCTGATAGGATCCCAGATGAAGGAACTAGATCACACGGTCTTCCAAAATATTGATTGACTTGCAGTCAAAAGTCCTCAAAATTTCATGTTTGTTTCCAAAAACGAAATAAAATAATCTTCATATTTGCCGGTTCTGGCATATGGCTTGTGACAACAAAACTGTTGCGACATTTGATAGGAATTGCACTGTAGGTAAGTTCCAAACCTCCTCAGCGTTTTTTTATTAATTAGCCCTCAGATCTAACAGCTGCGGTTATTATAAAACAAGTATTCCCATTGGCATTAAACTCAATTTGAACATAATACTCACTCAGATTACAGGCATTGTCCATAATCCGGATTCTTCTCCATCATGGACTTCCGCAGCCGGAATCACACAATTCCTTATAAGACAAGTAATAAGTTGCGTAGTGAAGTCCTTCAAACAGGGCCCCTTTAAACATCGTCATCTGAAGAACCTGCATCGTCAGTGAAAATTTCCATAGGGCCATGCCATGGTTCGCCTGTGATTTTTTCGAACACAAGCTTACGGGCTTTCTCGATCGTCCGGCAGCACAACACAACCTGCTCACTAAAATCTTTCATCTGCTGTTCAGAGTTTGCAGTGTTGATCCTCATCTGGTGCACGATAACACACATACTTCCATAATCCTGCATCGCTTCTTCAAAAAACAATATTCGTCTCTTACTACTCTCTACATCGTTTCTTAACCGTGTCACCAGCCGTTTAATTGTCATCAAGTCGTGGATGATTATGTAACTTCCCTTATCAGCTGCGTCCAACTGAGCACATTGAGCTTCAAGCTCACTGTTGCTAAAACGCCCTCTTACAGCTGACCACCAGCCCCTCAAAGTGGCCATTGCATCATCAGTAACGTTTGATACAACAATTCCTGCCAATGCAGCAGGAAGTGCCAAACAAAGCAGGATAGGGCTTCCGGCGGCAAAGATAAGGAATGGTAAAACCTTACTTAGAGCTCTCTCTTTCCGAAGCTTCGTGTCAAGCATGTGCTTCATCCCTCCAAACTCTCGCTCCAATTGCTCTGAGTACTCTTGCAAAACTTGAAACTGGTCAAGTGTCTCCTGAGAGAATGGATTCTCCGAAGCTGCAAATTTGTTCAGTTCTTCCAGAACAGAATCGTGAAGACTTTGGTTAGGAATATTTCCTTCTTGCTGGAATTTATGAACAAGCTCCAGTGCTTGGTTTAGGCTGCTTTGGCTCTGCCTCGCTTTCTGGATACCCTTGAGCAACACTCGGTACAGTTTGCAAGCTTTTACTGTGCTGTTGAAGAATGCCTCTAGTACATTGCGTACTTCAGGTCGCAGCAATCCTCCGGTTCTTAAGAAGAACGTGTTTACTGCGTCCTGGTCTGGACTCAGAAATGCAGTTTCGGGCAAGGAGGAATCATAGTCAAACACTTTGCCCTTGAATATAGTAAAAGATACACTTGAATAAATTTTCTTGAACTCTTCCTCAATTGTGAGAGCCAAGTCCCTGCTGTCGCCTCTTGATGGCATAACGAGTCTCCTTCAATGCTCTCCTTCTAACGAAGCATTACTGCATCCACTTCAATGTGAAGGATTTTCCCACAGAAGAAGAACGACGCTCGACTCTTAAGAACAGCAATTTCCTTCGATGCTCAAGTCCTAGCTTGGAGTTGCACCGCTAAAAAGGTAAAACTGGTAAATACAAAGTCCAAATTAGTATGAAGCTCCATAAATGCTTTGTAGCATTGCAGGTATAATCTCTACACTAGAAATAATTTCTACCAGTAGTTTTCAGCAATTTTAAAAGTGAGGTTTGATTATATGAATAATGTCATTAATAAAATGATCTCAATAACATTGAATATATACAATTTCTAGTGTGGAGCACAATAGAACATGTAAATAACTTGTCAAACTTGCTCAAGAAAATAATGAAAAAAGTTATCAAAGCAAAGGTGAGTCAAATGTTAGAAGTAAGCATATAACTATTATTGATGTTTAACTATTTTAGATCTATCTAAACTATTTTAAGTGATTGTTTTGAAAACTTGCAAATCAATGAATTCATTTTTTGAGAAACGAATCTAATTTTTTCAGAAGTAAATAAATATCCATTTAGAGGTACATGAACCAGCTATACTGCTATGGTACATAATTAGACTATGGAAAACCAACACATACTACATTATCAGCTGAGATACAGTGGAAGTACATCATACATATAGCGCCAAAGGCAAAGGCAAGACAAAGTGCCTGTGAATATCCGCGCCAACATACATGAGAGTGTAAACAATGCTGCTGCTGTATGATTGAAGTACAAATGACACAATATGCTTACCTTGACTGTGCTTTCAAGCGGGCGCGTAACTATGTAAGCCTCCTCCGTCCCACGGCCAGTTGAAGAGTTCGACAATTGATAGACAAGGCGGCTTCAACGCTAGCAGAAGTGATTCCTGCAGAGGGGATTCTTAAATGTCAATCAAGGAATTCCTCGCCAACATTACTAAATGCAGTCCTCAAATTTACAACAAGAACACGTGTGCGCACCTAGTTGGGAATTGGAAGAAGCAACTACCTACAAGACGAAATCCACGTCTAAACAATGTCGCATACCAACAGCTTCGCATAAGCCTAGGTCCTCGCTCTTCGAAACTGAAACCGCACCAAGCAAACACAAAACCTATCCTCCAAGAACCTAAGACCTGACCACTATGTACTCCTCTCCAACCTTCACTATCGTAACTCTCTGACTTCTTCACATCAAAAAACGTACAACCACGCACATCCAGAGCACTTTTCCAAACAAAAAAAGAAACGCACTATACCTGAAGCAACACGATAAAAAATAAAATCATAGCGCGCTAGAGCCAAATCAAGAACTGCACTAGTCGCCAGCAGAAGCAATGTCTGAGCAAAGACCGCATTCAATGTAGGAAACGGGCAGAGAGAACCAGCGAACGCCAAAGGAAGTTCACAAAAACAGACACGCTTAAATTAAATGAGGTCGAACCGCGTACCAGGAGTAGAAGAAGCGCAAGAGCGACGAGGCTAGTCGTGGATGATTGCGCGGACTGCATCGATTCCTCTCCACTCGGTCGATCGTTGCTTGCAGCCTCGATTCCTCTCCAATCGATCGACGGTTGCTTGCATGAAAGCAACGCAGGGCAGGCCGAGGAAGAAACAGAAGCACCGCCGGGCGGACGCTTGCGAGAAAGCGATCTCGACACAAAAAACAAGCGCGCTCGCCGCGAATATGCTTCTCTGTCAAGGATTCGTGTCTAAGTACTCACAACACTCTCATCTTCTTCACCTGATACCTGTGCGATACTGCTGTAATACTGCGGTGATACACTTTCTATATCCGGTTTATATCTAGGTGGTTCGTGTGGGAGGTTATCTTGTGAAACGGAGAAGCTTGCCACAATGAAGGTGCTTGATTGATACGTGCGTGATACTGGTGTGATACTTGGATCATATCCGGTAGATACTGGTATGGTATCGGGGTGATACTGAGGTTTGGTATCTTGTGAAATGGGGCTGGCGGTTCCTTGTTCGAATTACGTTTGAACTCCGTCTGTGGCAGTTAAGGTTAAGTTAAGTGGCTTCGTGTTAAAGCTAGCATTGGATGTCTTTGACACATGAAGTCTGAAGGTAGCCTACTTCATTGGCGCCACGTGGCGGGTGTTCAGTGGAGGATTATGTGAGGGTTTAAGGGGCTGTTGATTTTGCGGAATTAGGTGAATTAGTGTGGGAATAACAAGTGTACTTAGCCTTTAGGATGCTCATTAGGCAAGGTTTGAGAGATGACTTAGGGGTTTGGAATGATTGAGGATGTTGACTGATGCTTGTAACAAGGGCAAAAGTTGTCACGGTTGCTAGCCGCGGCGGTCGTGGACTGTGGACGTGGACCCTCGTGGAGTACAGGTTGTGAGTAAGTTAGCGAGGGATAAGCACGAAGAATGCATGCATCTAACTTGAATACCTTGAATGAAATTCAGATTACGGTTCCTTGACCACATTAGCTTGCAAACAAGATATTCCTAAATATCACATGCTCATTTGAGTTTTTTCTAGTGTCTGAAATTTATTTTATTGCTGCACCCAACAAACATTCAAGTTTGAACAAAAACTGCCTGCTTGCTGGTTCTCTGTAATTATTCCTTTCAACTTAAAAAGTGATACGCTGTGACGGTTTCAAAGAATTCAAATTTCAAAGCTTACGGAAACCAGGTGTTATAAAATCATGGGGCCTGCCCCTATTTATTAGTGAAATTTAATTGCTCCGTACTCAGGTGTAATGTACCCATGGATTGATGATGGCGAACATTTAAAGACCTACAGTATACGTCCCATTCAGTAGCATGTGACATTGTACGTATTGCTGTAAATTATTTACAAACCAAAGATGCAACTGATGCAAGGATTGCGGAGGCCCTGGCTTGTACTTTTTTTCCAAAAGAAATATGAGAAATTAAAATTGTAATCACCACCGTAAGTCAAGGAGTCAAAGGCCACACTGTTCTTGCAGCTCCTGAATTACTGACAAAATGATGTGCACGGTACATGTGTAATAAATGACAGGACATCAACTTGAACTTGTAAATTAGTGTGCTAATGCACACTGTAGACTTGGCTAAGTTGGCTGACATGGGAAATCAACACACCGCACACTGCAGTAGCTCCTGCTTCCAAGTTCCCTGCACGGAAGGATGTAACTCCGACTTGCCCTGAAGATGCTGGCTCCAGTACGGAAATCCACCCCATCCCGGAACTGTCTAAATCCCCCCATCAAGCGCGGTTAAGGGCTAGTTTATACTTAGGGCTGGATTGAGGGCCGACCAAAACTCTTCAAATTTCAACCAACAAGATTGCTCGATTCTTTCTAATTGAGCATAAGTGCTTTATACAAGGTTCCAACCGGAACTTCAATTTATCCTATGTGGCATCCTATGTGGCACTGTTTGGGCCCCAAAATTTTTGGGCCTTAGTGATGCAATTGGGACAAGGTTTCCTACGGCCATATATGTGACAAGAAATGAAAATTTGAATAATTGTATGTCACATATAATTTTCAAATTTTCATTTCTTGTTACATATATCCTTTGAAAATTTAAATATTTCTAAAAAAATAATTAATTATTTAATGACAAAATTTAGTATAAGCTATGGTATTATGTTTGAGTGGGGCCCTTCATGATCTCAAAGGGTACTCCATAGAAGAAGCCACAAGTCCCAAACTTAGTAAAAAAACAACCAAAAAAAGATCATGGGATCCTAAAACAAGGGGGGCCACAAAAATGGACCCATCTTAGACTTGCATTCGAGCCACGCTTGGTGAGGAGAAATAAAAAGACCTAGCCCCCCCCCCCCTTCATACTTTGGCTATAGCCAGATTGGCAACGGATGTAAAATTTTAAATAACCAGATTGATGATGGATTTTATCATCTATATTGTATTTTGTATTTAACCAGCATATACAATTTCTCATTACAACGTGCAAATTTACATCCATTTAATACTTTTTATCATGAATGATGGAAAACCAACAAATCCACATTTATTATCCACCACGTTCATAAGGATGGTGGAAATGAGTGAGGAAATAATGGTTGTGGGCTAAAATGTAGTTCAAATGTGGTGGAAGAGTGGTGGTAATAGAATAAGGGTGGATTTACTAGTTTTGAAGAAAAAAAAGAATAAGCAAACTGATGCAAAAAAAATTTATTTTGCAATTTTTGGAAGAAATAAGGTGGTTACTCATATTATGTGATGGTCATTTGTTGTTGCTTGGGTGATTACAGTAGCTTGGGCACTGTTTTGCCTAATAATTAATTAAAGTGCAAAAAGTGGTTAGGCAGTTCAAAAAATAATATATCAAAGTTGGGCATTTTTAAATTTCTCAAAGTATTATAGAGCAATAGTATCTCAAAGTCGAGCAAACACAGTCAAGAATTTCGAGAAAATTTAGGCAAACCTAAAAATAATTATTTTCTGCCTTAGCTGCTAGTAACCTATGGTAGTAGGATGATCTAATGGTGGTTTTTGGGTTTTACAATAACTTCCCTTCAAATAATCATAACTTTCTCAAATTTTATTGAAAAATCATGATTTCAATTGAAACAATCTTCAAGTTTTATTAACCCCTAAAGGTCCAGGAAACCCGATTTGGATTATTGTTATTTTGGGCAGCCTAGTTGAAGAGGTTAAAAGTAATATTTTTGCCTAAGATTTTTATTGGATGCTCCCTTTACCGCAATGTGTACGTGGTAAAATTTTCAATGTCAAATTCCAATTTTAGAACCTTCAACTAGAAATTTTAGGTTTCAAGTCAACTTTGGGCAGTTTAAAAATAGGTTTTTTTGGGAAAAAATATAGAAATATGTTTATAACCAAATCACTAATCAAAATCCAAAATGACCCAAGTCAAAAAATTTACCATTTTACAAGGGCAGCCTCGAAAAATTACATGAACAAGCTTCAAAGTTTTTTGTAATTTTACATTTTTTCCTTTCAAAAATTGTCAAAATTTGAGATTTAGGAATTTTTCAAAAAAAAATTCACTAAAATTCACACATTTATAGATGTAACTTTTTACCGTTCACTTTTTTTGCAAACCAAAAATCATTAACGTTATTTAAGTTTGACCATATTGTGGATTTTGTACCTCCTTGTGGAAAATAATTAGCATGAAGGCGGAAAAATCAAAATGAGTCTCCAAAATTTTGCACGGAGGTGCCCAACTTAGTTACTTACATGGAAAAAAATATGAGCAAAATGTTTGGGATAAAAATCATCAAGTCTCCCTTGGCACCATTTAGACTATGCCTTTCCAACAAAGCCATAAAAGAAAACTGTAAATTTTGATTGTTATAATCTCACAAATGGTCAAGATCCAACGGTTGAAATTTGACAAAGTGTTAGTGACGGTAGTTAGGTTAAAGACCTTACGGTTGGAAATACCAGAAAAACAAATTTTATTGGAAACATACATCAATTTCCATAAGGTGGTCAAAATATGCAGTTTCGGGTCTTGGAGGTCCCAAAACACTCTGGACCTTTAGGGGTTAAAAAACATTTCTTTATTTCACAAAGTATTTGTGCAGGTTGCGTTCCTTATTGAAACACTTATGGACTGGGCTGCCTTACTCAACCTTCTAGAACCTACCACACCTAATCTATGTTCAGCCACGTCAAACTACAATATGAGATACTAACCAAGACCAAATGGGACCTTTCCAACAACATTCCCGGTGAAGAGTTTTACAAACTGCTACCACTGTCTAAGTTAGTGTTTGATAAAATGGCTGTCACATCCCAAAAAAGCCTTGTAAATTGATTGCCCATAAGCTATCAGATGAACACGTATGTGCCTTATTGAAGCTAGAGTACCCGATCCTTAGTCTGGCCGCCTCATTATTTATAATAGTGATCTGGATGAACTTGCACAATGTGCTGTGTTGAGAACTTTATGAGTGCAATGCAAGGCCTGAAGTGCAGTATAGTAGACGCTCTGTGGGGTATGTCATGTAAGAATCACATTGTCACAACCATATGAATTGAACTTTTTAACATTGATGATAAACTGCATCTCATATAGAAACTTATCTCCTTGAGTGAACTAACTCAAATTGCTACAGTTAGCAGGTTCTGCAATTGTGACATTGATACAACCAAAGTGACGTGGAGAGATTGAAGCTGCTCTACCACCGTAAATTGTAATGATCTCTTGTCACATCTCATTAGATATCAGCCTTTCTCATAATTGAGTGATGCAGCTTTGCTTTTCAGCTGGGCAAGCTCTATTGCAACTGATAGTTCAACTCAGTGTGAAGCTCAAACACATCAGCAGAGAACAAGAACTCCTTTCCTTCTAACATATAAACATTGCTTGCCATTTACTCTTGACAGCTCATATCAAGCAGTTTGGTGTGGACTCACCATGACCAAATTTACGCAGCACCTCGCAACTACTCTGACTGAATATTTCAGTGGCTTTAATATCTTCAGAACATGCAAGATTTTTTTTTATAAACACACTTTTATGGTCACAATATCTTGCTGAAGTAAAAATCACATTATTATTTTATTATGGCCCACAGTAAATGCATGAATGAGGCACAGGATATTTACATACGTGATAGCAGAGCCTGCTAGGTATTGAACCTTCATATTGAGATACTGGAGTGCTATGACTCCTTGGGTCAAGATGAGTATAACTGAAATATGTCACTACTAGCAACCATGTCGTTTTTCACTTACTGTATCAAGCAATATCGAAGTTGATGAGTTAATAGAGTCACATAAGACAAGAAAAAGTGACCTTTTCCACCTTCTCCGTGAGTAAAGAGCGGCACTTTCTGAGTGAAAAACGACAGGTCTGCTTGTAGTGTGTCAAGAGCAAAAAAATTCTGTGGGGAATTCTCATCGTCACAAGTATTGAGCTACATGATGTTGTGCAGCCAAAACTTCTGGATGCAGTCATTCTGCTTTACGTTGAGATGCTCATATTATGTCTTTTGTTTGAGGTTTTCCCCATATACCCTGCACACAGAAAAGCCTACCTCAGAAGCTTTAGAAAGTTTTTCTTTTATCTTTTTTTTTCCTCACATGGTGCAAAAGTACTTCATGGCTGGCATCCAATCCATAACTTAGCTTACATGCAATGGTTCTTTCTTGCACTCATACACTAAAATGTTGGACACCCTATTCTTCTTTTCCCAGCCTCAACAACAAAACTTACCCCACTCACATTCTTCCTCCTGATTTAACCCTTAAAAGCCCATCTCATAATTCATTGAAAGCCCAATTTTTAAATAATTTTTCAACAAGTTTCAAATCCTTAAAGTTACCAAAAAAATCAACACAATTACTCACAAGGTTTGTGAGTTTTTGGTCCAAAAGAACAAAACAAAAGTCCATGAAGGACAATTAGATACACACCAAATGAATCAAACCATGTAAACTCTACACAATTGGGCTTTCAAATCCCTTGAATTAGTTGTTAGAGTTCCCTAACTTCTAGGTTCCAGTCTTTCTAAACAACTAACTTATCTCCAAAACTGCTGATGAGATGACCTGGAGCGGCTTGCTTCGTCCCCAATTCACGGTTTTCCAGGCATGTCTCAGGGCATGTACAAAAAAACAACCTCATCCTGCAAATTCTAATAAAATTAACTGCCCCGGATCGCCGAACCAGGAAGCAGCCTAGATTCTCGAATTCTGCACTGGTCGGAAAGAACAAGATTATACAAACAAGATTACACAACATAATATTATTTATATTGATCAGTCCAGACTCCAACTGGGCACCTGGGCATCTGGGCACCTGGGCAGCTAGCTGCAGCGCTCGCTCAGACAATAACTTGTTGCAGGAGCTACGTAACGTTACCATACCACTTCCAATCCATTCACTGCTGGAAGTGTTACATAAGTGTGAGACTCACAGTTGCGGTTGCCATGAATTACACCACAACAAAAGGACTAAGTATTCTCTCAGCAGGCTGCCATAACTGTACTCCTGCCACCACCACCACCGTAGCCAACGCCATGCCATGCCATGCCAAGGCAAAACGAAGCTATCTAACTTAGCTGAAGCTTGAAGCAAACCACCCTTGGTTGTTCCTTGAGTCGGCTACTAGCTGTGGCACCAGTAGAGTAATCCTCAATGGAAGCTTCATAGAGCTTGAGATGCCGTTGCCCTTTACTTAACACACACCACTGTCTTGTTGTAAACTCCTGCCGGCATCATCATCGTCATCACTATCATTCCTGTCCACGTTCAATTATTATTCCCTCGGTCGCTCTGCGTTTTTTGTATATATTATGTCTTCGGTTCTGCTGTTGGTGGACTTTCCATAGCTAGGTGCATTTTTTTTTCTTCGTCTGTGGTTTTGGTTTTTGTAGGATGGTTTGTGGTTGTTGCTGCATTGGTAGAGAGGTTTGGAGGAGAGTAGGGAAGTTGGAGTTGGTTAGTTGATCTTGGTTGTGGTGATTGAATATTGCAGTATGTGCCCATTTTGCCCCGTTTGTGCAAGTGATCGATACTGGGGAGACGACCCAAGTGGAGAGAAGGGGTAAAAACTCTGGTTTTGGTGGTTGTTTTCAATGCGTTTGATGAAGGAGGTATTGAGAGGGGGAGTGGAACAGAAGCATCTGAGCTTGGGGAAGGGTTAGGCGATTATTCAGTTGGCAGATTGTCGGCTGAGGGTGTAAGCATCGAGTAGAAATAAGGTAAGGTTAGATAAGAAGGGATTTTATCCTGCCATGGGAAACTCACAGAGCCGAAGCTTCGGGAAGAAAGCCAGGAACTCCAACTTTAGTGGAAGCAGAATTAGCAGAGCAAGCTCCTCGACTACAGATCCCTTGCCCCAAGTGAACCTGGAGGATTACGAGGCGGCGTGCAAGGCAGACCCTGATGTGAAGAGGTTCGATGATAAGCTGCACACGCGTACACAGGAAGCACTGTCGAGCCTGGCGGAGGGGGTTGAGAGGCCAGGGCAGGGTGTTTCCTTCAAGTCCCTGAAGGATGTGACGACGAGCTTGCTGGAGGTCGATAATGAGGTCGTGCACGTCATTCTGGCGTACAAGGAGGATGTGTGGGCTAATAAGGAGTTGATGGACTTGGTGACGGAATATCTGAATACGAGCCTGGAAGCATTGGATTTTTGTGGCGTTCTTGAGAAATGTGTGCAACAGACGCGTGATAACCTTGAGCTTCATCTTCAGGTGGGTACCTGTCCATTGCTTCAGTGGCATGAATCACATAACCTAAGTGCCTTATTCTTAAGAAATTGAATCAGAACTAGGATTTTGAAATCATTGGGAGCGGCAAGCAATCGTCAGTTAATGGGGTTCAAACAATGATTAGCTTAACGTGGAGGATTGAATAATCCGGAGGTATTTGGGGCTCGTAATATTTGATCCTCCGTGGTCGAACTTCATAGCTTAATTGCGACGTGTAAATCAAGTTTACAAATTAGGTGGGAGATCATTTAGGTTTGAAACTCAGAAACTTGGGATGTTTAAAGTTTCTATTGAGTCTCGTCTAATTTGCCATTGAAGAGTTGGCTTTTTGAACTACTGGTGATTGCAAGCAGCTTAATCATAGTTTTGAAACTAACTTTTGTTGTGAATTTTTTGGTGCTTGTGCATGAGTAGTTTGCTTTCTTATTGTTGACCTAATTAAGGCGATGAATTCACATATGATGGAATCTATCATGTGCAGGAAAGGCTCTTGGACAAAGTTGAGTGTTCTTTAAGTTAAATGGTGACATTACGTTGCTTCCATGTAATTCAGGTGGCCATCAATCACATGCCTGCAGAGGGTGAACCCACTCAACAGCAAAGTGAGAGCGTCTTGAAGGAGCTTCAGGGCTTCGTGCGTGCTGCCAACCCCTTCTCCGAGGATTTCAGCAATCAGTTCATGACCGTGTATCAACGGCACTTAGAAATGCAGAACAAGCTTCAAGTGAAGAAGAAAAAATTGGACACGAAACTGCGAAGTGTACGAGGGTGGATGAAGGTGTCGAACATCATCTTAGGAGCCACTTGTGCAGCTGTGTTGCTCTGCCGAGTGATTGCAGATGCCATAGCCGCCCCCAGAGTTGCAGTGGACCTTGCTGAAGAGAGTAAGAAGCCTGGGAGAGGGATGGGGAGTTGGCTGAAGCCGCTCTGTAGACGGTATGAGCAAATCAGAGCTCAAACGGCGATTATTGAAGATGCTTCCAAAGGAACTTTTGTGGCTATTCAAGACTTGAACAACATCAAAGCTTCAGTAGAGCGGCTAAAGGTACGAATTTGTTTAAAATAACCTCTGCAATGGAGTATTTTTTTCTGTGAGTTTGCTAAGAAAAAAAGATGTTTTGCAATTAGAGGTTAAATTTGAAAATAACTCATTGGAAAGAGAAAACTTACATGCAGAATCATACAGACTCATAGAAACTGACTGAAGTGGTGATTTGAATGAAAGTTTTATTCCAGTATTGTTCAGAAGGAATGATATCTTTTCGCTTTTGGAATGATGTTTTGTAAGAGAATTTGTTTGATATAGTTTGCTGGTCGATGAAGGAGGTTGTGGAACTTTATGATGAAGAAAAATATATTCTTTTATTATGAATTGGGAAATTTATGCATGTGATCATTAATCTGAAAGCAAATTTGTTCCATTCGTCTGCAGAATGAAACTGCAGCAATAACACGAAACATTCGGTTTGGAGAGGATCGAAGGCATGATCCATATTCTTTACAAGTGGCTGTTGAGGCAATCAGGAGGAAACAAGCAGCCTTCATAGATCAACTGGAGGATCTCCGAGAGACAGTAATTCAATCCCGGGGTCGTATAAACAGGGCCAGGACTGTAGTGTTAGTGCGGATTCTAGAAAATAGAGACGTTTTATTTAAGAATGAAAAATAGGAATTGAATGAATTATATCTCTTAAAAGTTAGTGGTTAGTGATTTTGCTCCGGTTCAAGCTGACCCCATTGACATTCTTTCCGAGAACTTGACATTTGACGCCGATAAGCATGTCATTCATCTGTCAAGCATGAAACTTGCTTGCATGCAAAACAAAATCCAGGTCGAGTCCTTGATGTAGGAACCATCACTCCACTCTGTATCAGTTGCAGATGAGAACAGGTACTTCCACTGTCTTCAAATTGTCCCCTCATCCTTGAACGCCAATTCAATGCACTTTTTACACAAATCATTCACATTGCATTGTAACAATCCTGTCTGCATGCACATCCTTTAACATCACAGTATACTGCAAACCAACTAATCATTGCGTGCATAATATCTTGAAAATAGAGAAACCACCAACATTTTCTCTTAGAAGATGCACATGAATTCCCATTAAGAGTAAATACATACACACATATTCCTACAGCAATTACATGCTCATCAGCCGCAACTTTCAGGGCACTGGTTCAGCGTACATGTAACTTACACCCACAACATAATCAAAATTTCAACACTTTCAATCATTCCTTTGAAGTAAACATGACCAATATTGTGGTCAGCTCAATTTAGTGTTTCTACTTAAATATTACCATATGCTTCATCCACCTCCCATCATCTCCTGCTCTGCACATATCAAGTGATTGTTCACACACTCCAATCTCCGCAACCTCCAACCGTTAACCCCACGGCATTGTCCGGCACTTTATACTCTAAACAAGGCATGATCTACTGACGCATGGTGTACGACGTTGCCTTGAATACCCATGCGACCTTCCTTTCCTGCGATACTCCAAACAGCCGTCTGAGACCCTCCTTTCCTCCACATCCCTGCGAACCGAGTCCCTCTTCCGTCAACAGAGCCACTGCCATTTGATACTCACAAGCAAGCTGTTTCCTCTCAGGCTTCACTCCAATTACGACAGAGCACACCACATAGCTTGCACAACCCTCGAGTGAAAGTCATTAGAAGCCACTGCAACGACCAAGCTCTCTGCCTTCAGAAACTGAATTTCAGTATCATATTTATATTCTCATGTAGGTGATCGGACGATCAAATTCTGTGAGCAAGTAGGTGATTATATGGTCATAGCCTACTCCATGAAAATAGGAGCTATCGTGTCATATTCTGGTTGGCTCAGAGAAGTACGATTACACGCCGTAGTGTACTCAACTCTCTGCTTATATTTTCGTTGAGTACTACCTACCTGATTTCAGAATTAGCAAGCAGTACCACTTTACAGTTACAACTGCACCTTGCTCTCTTGATCACAATCAGATTATAACTTGCCCTTTCAGGAATGATCGAAATCTCACAATAATAAATCCATCCATTCATAATCTGGACACTACTTAAATCTCAAAAAGTTAATGATTCATGTCAACGCAGCTCAAAAGACATGCAGGATGGTCACCGAAACAAAATTCCAATTGGTTCAAATGGCGACGCGTCACAGGAAGCTCAAAAGGCACACAAGTACCAGTTAGTTCTCACGTGAAGATCAAGAGCCCATACCTATGAGAGATCGCAACTTTCCATTACATGAGTCGTTAACAACAAAGTTTCCATACATAAAAAGCTCATACCTGCAAATCTTGAGGAGTCGTAGGCTATGCTAGGTAGTGTATTGGACATGGTCCGCTGCGGGCTGTAGCAGAATTGTTCATGCTACCTACCTCGTCGCTTCGCGACTCGGTAGGTAGCATGAACAATCCCGCTACAACCCGTAGCGGACCATGTCCAATACACTACCTAGTACATAGTCCCTTCCAGAGCTCAAACTCCTTCAAGCCTGGCACGAATTGTGGGCTGCACAGTGTGGCATTTGCTTGCTTTGCCGGGTGGTAATTGGGCCAGAATTCGGGAGCATTGAGCTAGGTAACATACACAACAAGGAAATGCGTTGTTTTTAATTCAAAAAGCAGTGAAAACGCGCCAGTACGAGAAAGTAGTCGAATCGGTTACAATGGACAATAATGCGGACCCCTCTCCTCTGCGCGGATTGGTTGTGTGATCACTAAGGTGATAATACCATAAACTGATAGAATAAGGAGTTTTGAGCAATTTGAACTATCATTTTCTCAGGGAATTATTGCAAGTACGTAGACAAATTGAAAACAGAATGATAGAAGTTGTTTTTATAATTTTCTGATGAAAATACAATTTCCTAGAAATATTTTAGCTGAAAAGTTTGTCCACCCCATTTCTTGTGTTGTAGACTTCATAAAGTCTGCTACTGGCATGGGCACAATTCCAAAAGCAGCTCTACCCAAAACCGATATAAGATCTCAACGCTTGTCAGGTGCATCAACGCTTCTCAAGGCTTGTCAAGGTATATACTAACTGTACCCAAAATCAAGGATCTTGATTCCTGTTGGTGCGGTTTCAGCACAAGTCTACTGCACAGGTTATGGGGGGGTCTCGGTTTATGGTATTACTACCTTAAACCCCCTTCTTTGGAATCAGAAACGACGGGTTTGCTAGTAGTGATATTATACTTGGATGTGTCAATATTAAAAAAAAAATAGTGACTGTCATGGCCTAATTAGCGTGTACAGTACAAGTGCACGCTATTGTGCATTTGCACCTTTTCAATTATATTGTGGAGGGGGACAAGCAGAGTCCGGAGTTTTCTAAGGTTTGACACTAACGACTAATTGAGTTTTAGTTGATGCCTTTTCGAGTTTGGAAAAAGGATATTGAAGCATCAACTTTTGTAGTAGGGTGAGGAGGATGGAAGACTTAGGGGATTGTGTCAAAATCTTTTGAAGATTTCATGTACGGTGTAGATTTTAGATGGGTGGATGGCTTGAATTGGAATTTATCCATGGTTTGATCTAGTTGTGATATACTGGGTGTTCCAATTGTTATAAGCAATTGTGGAAACAAAAGTTATAAACCATTTTCTCATTCCTCATTATCAACGTCAATGTCTCCTCATTGGCCTACTAATAGTTGAAATCTCATTGCTTTTTGTGCCCAACTAGTGCCAATTCTCACCTACTACCAATTGTTGGAACTCTAAGTTTTGGACCTCTGAAAATTCACAGAAAATTCAAAACAACTCCCAAAAATTTGAATTGAGATCGATTCACATTCTCTATGTTTGCCTACCCTTTGTGTATTTTTATCACACCTCATGTACCATTTAATCAGCCATTTGGTTCTGATTTTGCCGGATTCTAGTGCTGCTATCTTATACATGGAAATATACCTACCCGCTCTCCAAATTGTGTCCTCACGTCCTCACCCTCGAACACCAATTCAATTAACTTTTTATACAAATCCTCACTTGAATTGCAACAGTCCTGTCTACATGCAAAATCTTCGAATCACGTTGCAAACCTACTACTCAGTCTAGTCACTGCGTGCATTGTATCTTAAAATTGGAGAAACCACCAACTTCTCTTAGTAGATGCACATAAATTCCAACATAGAGTCAAAATATGTATTGCTACAGAAATTAAATGCTCAACGGCCTCTGGTCATTTGTCCAACGCACGAAACTCAAAACACTAACGACACAATCAGTTTTGATTTTTTTCATCAATAATCTCAATCGTTCCTTTTGTACACCATAACCAATATTGTGGTACTACATCCGCCAATAACTAGACCCGTGAAGAATGAGTCCATAACACTTGCTCTACTCTTCGCTCACTAGTCAAGTAAGTCCATCTCAATCCTATGAAACTCAAGCATCTGCTATCCAGTGTGCCACGTTCAGCAAGTCTATACGTACCAGTTACACAAACACTGCAGTGTTCCTCTACCTCCTTCTGGTCTGCTTGCAACATCAAATGATTGTTCTCCAGATGAACTGTTTCGCTTTGGATAAAGACCTCACGATGCATGCAGTGACTAGTACCGCATATCTAGCCAATCTCCAGTAGTATAGAATTCAGAGGCCTGTAATCTCTGCAATACTCAATCGTCATTTCCACGGCATTGGCCGGCACTTACTCTATACAAGTAATGACAACTGTGGACCTGGCTACGTTCCGTGAGGGGGAAAAGTTGACAAACGTAAATCAAGCCGGGTATACAGGTACAATCATCTGGAAAAATGGTCTAAACCAGCGCTGCCATGTCCAATATCTTTACGAGCATCTGAACAAATAAATTAGGTTGTGCAGAAGAGAATACCTTACTGGAAGACTAGGCTTGGGAGAAGAGCCCGACAGTTACTGAAGAGTGATGATCATTCCAATATCAGGAAATACTGATTACAGTCCCAGCTGATTGCGGAGAAATTTTCGTGCCTGCACCTGCTCGCCTACTTGAAACTGGACCCCTCTGGTAGGCGGAATTCCAGGGACCGCCATCTCTAGCGTAATAGTCCATGGGGTATGGCCCAACCTCCAATTCATCTACCACCTCCGACTCCTTTGTCGCAGAGTCTTCAGCAAGATTCATTTCTTCCTTACTATGAGATTCGGCAACAGCTACAGGTAAGAGTTCTCTTTCTGATGTCCCGTTAGACGACTCACTAATTTCTACACTATCACTATCTGCAGCGGCCATTTTTTGAATGCTTGACAAGCGTCTATTCTGCGGCTGGGTGCCTTCTACCCACCCCTTCGCAACCCACCATGGCTTCACATATCCAAGTGCAACTTCAACTTCATACGGAGTCAACAGCGGCCCTGGAAATGCCTCACCCCAGTCGATAGACAGTCTGGGGCAGGCAATTTGTACCCACACATCAATGGAATTTTTAAACATGGCGAGCTTCGTTGGCGAAAGCTCTGAAACAAGAAAAGTGATGAACTGAATCCCTCGTGCTTCCAGGCGCTTCTCCAGATGCTTCAGAATCTGCGGATTGCCTTGCCGACCGAGCGTCCCCAATACCACACCCCATTTCTTACTCAATTGAGCTTCTTCTATGGCCTTGCGACGAGCCTCCCGCATTCCTTTTTGGTCATACTTCTCGTAGGTCAGCACCCGCGAGTAAGGATCATACCGGTAAGCTTTCACTTTCGGGTTCGCAATCATGAACGACTCCAGATGAAATCGCCCGTCAGAAACAAAGATGATAACGTCGACCGTTCCATCTGGCAGAGCAGGCGATGTACACCCGAGGACCTCACCCGGCGAAAGAGGCTTTGCCTGTGGGATCAAAACATGAGGGAAATCGCTTACAAGCTGCGCCTTTGCAGCCTGAATCGCCGTCGAAAACTGAATCGTCCCGGCCACTGCAAGCTTCGTCCCTGCCTCAAAATTATGCTTCACAGACCCCACCAGATGTGCAACATCAATCTGAATGTCCACGAATACATACAAGCACGGGATTTGCGAAACATCAACCGGCACCAGACAGCTATGCCCGTAGTGCACCAAAAACTCTGCACCAAGAGCCCCGGCTGAGTAATCGTCCACACAGCACGCACCATAGGTCACATCCCCGAGCACAAAACATTCCTCCACACCAGCAAACTCTTCCAAAATGTCACAGATTGTAAGCGAATACAAAAGCAACCCCTCGGGAAACTGTAAAGCTACTTTCTTCGCCCCTGCCTGCTTCACCCGCCACACAGTCTTCGGAATTTCCAAATTATAGTTCGATGGCAACACTGCCATGGCAGCCTTCAACGCCGCATTGTTCAATATGCTGTCCGGTATCTGCTGCCGCACATACCTACGCGGCGGTCCTGCCGTCTTGGTGATCGCCTGCGTGGCCCCAGTTGCCTCCTTCCCAGATTCCATGATCGCCGAGTTGGCTACTAAAAAACCCTGCCCAGTTGCATTAACCCTTAAATCCTAAACCCCCAATCCCCACCTCAAATAATCTTCCAAGTAGCACCAAACCTTCCACCTTCCCCGCAATCACCTTGAATTCCTGAAACCAAAACCAACACCACACAATAAAGACCAAACCTCCCTAACAATAAACAACCAAAGTAAACAAAACCAAAATCTAAAACCCACACAACCTACCACCTTGAGTTACCAACACTCGACAATTCTTTTGCCATGATCATCGTCACGTAACACTTCTAATAATTCCCAAACACATCCACATCTCACTAATTCCTGAACCGCAAAAAACCAAACCCCCTCACTGAAAAACCACCAAACCAACAAAAACCCTAAAATCAGAGACTAAACCCACACGACCTTCACTTACCAAAACTCAATAATTTTTTGCCTGGAGCATCTTCACGTCACAATCAACGCCGATCAACAAAAATCAACCCTCCTCGTCGCGAGCCCACCACAAAAAACTAAAACCCTAAAATCAGAGCCTAAAACCCTAAATTCCTAAAACCCACAGTTCCTCAGCTTGAGTTGCAAAATTCAATACCGGTATTCCTCCGTCTTCACGTGGTGGTTCAAAAGGTTTAAACACTGAATTCAATCACCTTGGTCGTGAATATCCGAATTGCCTGAAATGAAATGCTAGATCGTGAACTCAGAGGGTTTAGGTAATGCGCAACGTGAGTAGCACGATTTGGCTGCGAATTCAGGTGCTTCAGAGTGGCAGTTGCTTGGAGATGAATCTAGACGGCGTACCTGATTGTTGTGGAGGGTGATGTAGCAGCGATCTGAGTAGAATCGGTGGTGCTGTGGAGGGGAGGGAGGCCCACTGGTTGAGCAAGCAGGGAGGCAAGGTGTGGTGGGGGGCCCAAAACCAAGAGGGCCTTTCACCATGACTAAGGTAGTAGCACCTTAAACCGGTAGTCCCCCAATCACTCCCGAGGTTACCTCCCCTTTCTAATTTCGGAGTCAAAATATTTTGAACTACTCACGCTCCGAGAGAGGTGGAGAGACCTCACATGAATAGGGTTCCAAATGGTGCAGAGTCTGTCCCCGCCTTATATACCCGGACACCCGGTTTAAATTGACAAATAAGGGAATTGGTAACTAGGGAGTGCAAAGAGCATGAAGTGAAACCATGAATGTGTTAGCAAATTGGATACGAAGTGTTGAGTCTTGGAATCAGAATTTTTGAACACATGAGCAATTTTATACAAATTTTTGAAGTGAAGTTTGTTGTAGACATATAATAGAAACTATAGACTTACCCAAAAGAAACAAAAGAAACACCTGGACAAAACTTGTTGATGCTTTCATTTCATTGGTTCTAGTGAAGTTTCAGTGAAGTTGTGGTCAAGTTTAGGTTCACTCCCAATCACTTTGAGGTGAAATTATAGGAGTTGAAATTAGGTGTTTAGCGATTTGAGGTGTTCTTACGTTACTTGCACATTTCATAAAACATGAAAAGGGAAGTTTGAGGTGCAGGTGGAGACGGTATGTTACTCCATTTACAAGTCAAAAGTAATTTGATTGTGCAACTCGTTGAAAGACAACTCCGAGAGAGGTGGAGATGATACACAGAATTAGGGTTAGAAATGAGGAGAGGCTAGTGTTACTTCATGTAAAGGAATTTTTGATTTAATTAGAAGGTGGACCTCTTTGTTACTAGCCAACCTTGAATTAAAGACTCGCTAGAAAAATCTTAGATGTGGGTCTTTATTGATTCATAATGACTATTGATCACGAATTGGAATCTAGGTCCTTTGAACTCTAGTATTCATTATTAGTTGTATTAAAGGATGAGATTTTGAGATGTGGCATGAGAATGGAGGATGGGTGGCATGAGGTTGGGGAATGGATGACATGAAATATGAGTAGGCTTACACTAATGAATAAGGAGAACCAATATCTACTTAAAATTGAAGTAAGCTTTGGACTAGTTTGTATCTATTTAAGCCATTTCCATCTCCACGGCACATCTTGCAGTGTGATCAAAATCTTGTTTACTAACACTATTAGCAAATAGTGTGGCCCATAGTCTTTTTATTCTAGTTAATGATTGATGTTTAAGAAGAATTGATGGAGATCTATGGCCATAATCTTTCTAGCCAATTGCCAATTTCAAAATTGACTTAATAACAAGGCTTGGGGTAATGATTTGAAATAGGAACTTAGGTTAGCTAGACCTACTTAGAGTAGGACTTGGTGGCATAGAGTTGAGCTCAAAATGATGATTAAAGGCTAGGGCATGAAACTAATTTATTTTTTATTTATTTTTAAGAATAAATAAATAAATATTGATTTTAAAATTCTTATAAATTAATTGAAATATATGAATAATAAATAATAATATTACTTAAAATTCATCTACAATTCAAGTCTTTGTAATTGTTTTATTTAAATTTAAAATTATATTAAATATTTCAAGGTTGTTTTATCTTATCCACTTCTTGTTATAACCCTTAGATAACTCATCAACTTTGTCATAGAAAATAGATGAGTTTATAAAATAAAATCAATATAATTTAATCATAGGCTTTCATCTCTAAAATTTAAAAAATATGATGTTAATATATTATAAAATAATTATTTTATACTTGAAAAATTATTCTTTGTGATATCTTATTTTATTTATTTATATACTAGTGAATTTATATATACTTTTTAAATTTTATATTCATACAATTTTTTGTTGATTATTTAAAGAAGTCAAAATTGAAACATTTACGATATTTATTAATGATACTCCAAAATCTACATTACTCTTTTTACAAAAATTATTTTTGATTATTTTATGAACCATTTCAATAGATTTTATATATAATACTTTTATTCTATTAAAATACAATATAGTTTGAATTTCTAAGTTTTTTACATTTTAAATTAAATACTATGACATATATTTATTATTGAATAAATCTAATAATTTGATTTAATTTTAATGTTAATTTTTATTAATTTGAAAATTATCACATACAGATAGAAGTTTGCATTTTGATTTTTGAAAAACATGAACCTTGTGTAATAAAAGCCTCTTTTTCTATTCAAAAATTTATTGTTGTTTGTTGGAAGTGAGTAATGAGCAAATAAATTTTAATTTTAAGACTTTAATTTTTATTGGTAAATAAATATTCTAAGATGTAAATAAATTACATGATTATCAACCATTGTAAAGACTATAGTAACTATTTGGATTTCCAAATTAAACATAGAAAAATAAAATTATAAATTAATTTTAAAATAAAAAATAATACTACTATTTGAAGTAGAAATTTAAATGTCATTAGAGACAAATATCAAAAAATTCTACAATTTTTTTTAAAAAATAAAAAATGTGTGCAATCGTAAGAAATGAAGTAAAGGTTTTTGAAAGTACAATCTATAAAAGATACAAAATTAAATATTAAATATATTTCATATTTTTTATCAATAATTAATAAATAATTATTATAATATCAATTTTTAATAGTTCATTTAGTTAGAAAGATATACATTAAAATAAAAATAAATAAAAAATTTAAATGGTTCTATATATTAAATATAATTTAAATTTTAACTTTAAAAAACATATATAAATGTTATTTTATAATTTTATGATATTTATATAATGAATGCTATTATAAATAAATTTATATTATATTTTTAAGATACAAGTACATATTCATCGTGAATATCCATATCACAAGACTTATGTTTGAAAATCCACAAGCCAAAGATTTGTAGTTCAGAAAGAATGTATGAACAATTTATAATGATCAACTCCTCTAGCAAAAAATTTAAGCCATGTTTAAAAAATCTAAATTATTTACTATATTTATATGAGTGAGAAGAATGTAAACAAGAATAAAGAGCTAAATACAAAAAAGATTAAATTCTACATATAGACATTAAAGCATTAAATAATTTTATTACAAGGACTTTTTTACAAAGATATATTATCGCCTCAAAGGTCTGTTGTATTACACTTTTTATAAAATTATGTGGATTCATCGTGAAAAATCAAAATGTTCTCTTTCTAATTTTTGGTTTGAATATGCGTTGATTTAATAAAAATTTGCATCTTTACAGTCTAATTTTTTTCAAATCATACTACTCGGGCTCTAACATCACTAATTAACTTATTTTTATAATTATTTCTAAAAAAAACTCTAAGTTTACTTTTTTATTTTTATTTTTCTTGTAGCCCAAAATTGTAATCTTAATATATTACAAATTTCATGATCAAATATATAAGTACATCTTTTTTTACACAAGCTAATTTGTATTGCATCAACGACCACTCATTTTCATGCAAGAAGAATCTAAATTGACTACCTCTGTTACGCCTTTGGAGTTTTTTGTTGTTGCTTAAGGGAATGTGCAATGCAATGAATTTCTTGAAACATGAAATTTTTTCAATGAAATGTGGATTATTGGACCATCAATGTTTAAATTCATGTAAGATTTCATGAATATTGGTAGCGTTGGGAGGATTTGCTTTAAAAAACATACTCCACATCCCAAATGAAGCGTGAATGTCGTAATGGATGTGTTTAACCATCATGGATAACACTACTACCTCTTCACAATTAATTTTTGCATCTAGAAATAGAATGCATTCCCATTTTTATTCTCTCTCCAATAATTATCTAGTTGAATAACTAAGATGGGTGAAATTTTTTATATTTGGCTTTAAATTGTCCGCTGACTCCCTTAAAGACGGTAAACATAAATATTTTCCACAAAGCAATCCTTTATACAATGAATTGCTTCTTTTCAATAAAAAATGCTTTAAAATATTGTTTTAATGGTTCTTCCAAATCACGTAATAATTTAGCAAAAAAGCATATTGTGAAATTACTACTATTTGTATAAACATCCACGATCTAATATTTATACCTTGCATCACCGTGTCTATTGACTTACATGCAAATTACCAATCCTGCCAACTTTAAATATCCATTGAGGTCCTTTGTTTGAGATTTTACATATGAAAGTGCAGTCTTTTAATGGTCCATTTTATTATGAAGAATAAAATTGATTTCCACAAGCTGATCAATAAAATGAACCCAATCCGACAGATAAACAATTTATGTTACACCATTGTAAAACCGAAAAACACAATCCTAAGGTTGGCTTTGACTTACAGAATAAAATAAAACACATGCATACACAAACCAAGTTGTAGAAGCAACTCAATGTGGCTATACAGTAGTAAGAGCAAGGTTCTAACTCCGAAACCTACGCCACCCAAAATCACAACCACAACCTTCTACCAACAACACAATCATCAAAATAACATAAACTAAACACACACAACCAGCCGTCTTCTCACTAACCTAATTCTCCTACACTCATCAACTAACTCTCTAATCTGACTCTTACTAATCCACTAACTCGTGCCAACTCATGCTAACTCCATCCATGCACATGTGCATGCCTTAAGAATCTTATTTTTCCACCTAACTTATCCTAAATTCCAAAACTAATTTAGTAATTTTATAATTTCATTTTGTTCGTACCCCTAATTATTAAATCCTTCATCTCTTGACCCATGACTTCTCTAATTAAAAAACTAGGACCCTCATCGTGTCAATTCCTGATTGTCTAAAACTAATTTTTCTGCTTTCAATATTAACTCATTTTTAATTGCGCGCCCGTTCAAAAATTGCGGCGGCTCCATAAATGTAGCCGCTTGAGTTCTTTAATTTTTTGAGAAACTAAAAATAAAATAAAAAAATAAAAGTGGGATAATGAAAAAATAAAAATAAAAAAACCAAGTAAAGGAAAAACAAAAATTAGATTTTAAGGAAAAATGATAAATGGGAAAACCTAAAAATTGAAAAGGGAATTAAAATTAGTGGAGAAAGAGAAAATAAAATAAATAAAGAAAAATAAAGAATAAAAAATAGAAATTAGAGAAGTCAAGCCTAGGGATTTTAGATGAAATTAGTAAAAATAGAATAATTAGTATTTAAGAATCTAACTAATTTAACTTTGATTACTTTTAATCTAAAAAATGCAAATTCTTACTAAAACAAGGGATTTTGGAATAAAAAGAGGAAAGTGAGCAATTTAGGTGCTCACAAGCATGTTGAATTTACGACCATCGTAGAAGTTTTGAGGGAAATGAAAAAATCCTCCAAAGATTTATTAGTAAAGTTTGGATTATATGATACTAATGTATACTTGATGAATACTATAGAAGCTGTTCAAAATCAAACTCAATAAGAAGGAAGTGCAATAAAAGGTAACGTTTTCACCATCATAAAAGAAACCATTAAGGAAGGTAACAAGAAACTTAAAATAAAATTGCACAAGGAAAATGAAAGAGTTGAAGAATAACATTGTTAAGGAAGTCCACATATATGAGGATAACATTAATGAAAAGTTCAACAAACAAATGTTGGACATTTAATCAACATTAATCTTGGCACTTGCACGGATGCAACAAATTATCAATTGAGTCTTTGTATGTTTGTTAAATTTCATGGTCTATTCTTTTTGCTCTTCATATTCACAGGGGGACTGCATTTTGCAGAGATGTGTATATGTGACATTTTGAACACCTTGAGAACGAGTTCCTTCTTCTTTTGATCATGTAGTCCGCATTCTTTGTGAAACGAATTTTATTAAAAAGAACAATGAAAATAGGTTTCGAAGAATTTTGCACATTTACCTGTTAAATAACATTAACAAGTGTGAATATACATCAATTTATATTTAATACGTGAAAAATATCAAATTAAAAAAAAATATACATATATATATATATATATATATATATATATATATATATATATATATATATATATATATATATATATTTTTTTTTTTTGCATTACAAATTATATTTGCAAGTTATTCAGACATTGTATCCACGGCTTTTCCTCATTTCGTGTTGTAAATAATAAAGTGGGCTTAATGAACCACATGATTGAATCTTGTGTTGTTTTTATAATAAGACTTTATTAATTATTAATAAATTATAAATTTCTAAGTTTAAGAACTATACTCGTAGACAGTTTAACACTTGATCTGCCATCTATTCTAATTATCTCATTTCTTGTTATTTATAATTTCTTTGTAATTTTTGAATCTTTTGAGCTATAACATGATAAACCAAAAGAAAATAAATTAAAAATTAGATGAAAATTTAAGATTCAAAGTGTCATTAAGCAAAAATCCTTGTTCTTAGTTATTTTTACTAAGAAACATACTCTCTCTGATCTCTCAAAACAAATATTTTTTAAGACAACAATGAACTTGCACACGATTTTGAAAGTAGAAGTTGACTTTGCAGCATACATTGATTTTGATGTTTTATTAAAATAACAAAGACATGCTAATGAGCCCAAGATTTCATATGGTTGTTTTTTCTAGTTACATTATAGTTGATCAGTACAATAATTATCAATTTTTATTTATTTTTATTGTGATTGTTGAAGATACAAAAATAATAAGTGACGTAGAAATATTTGTTCAGATAAATTTGAGTACGATTGTGAAATAGAAGTTTTATAATGGTCATAAAGTAGAACGAGAATGGATTATTTTTTATACAATATATCGCAATCCAAATAAATTATTTCTAGCTACAATGAAACTGATGTTAAAACGGATGAAATTGATGCTAATACATATGAAACTGATGCTAAAAAAGATTAGAGTTTGGTACGTAAAATCAAGGACAATTATTGCTAGTGATGGTTGGCACGCGTATGATACCGCGTTTTTTAGTTACGGATATTTGACCAAACAATGGATAATAGTTTACATTTTAACCCCTAAAGGTTCTGGAAATCCAAAATGGCTCTCGGCTGTTTCGGGCAGCCTAGATGAAGGGGTTAAAAGTAATATTTTTGCCTAAGAATTTTATTGGATGCTCCTTAAACAGCAAAGTGTATGTGGTAAAATTTTCGAAGCCAAATTTTACTTTTAGAACCTTCATCTAGAAATTTTAGGTTTCAAGTTCAAAACGGGCAGTTTAAAATTAGGTTTTTTTAGAATTTCTACCTTCTTCTCGTAAATAATTTGCATGATGAACAAAAAAGCGTAATGAGACTCTAAAATTTTGCATGGAGGTGCTCAACTTAGTTACCTACGTGGAAAAAAATATGAGCAAAATGTTTGAGGTAACAATAATCAAGTCTCCCTTGGCACCATTTAGAGTATGCCTTTCGCACAAAGCCCAAAAAACAAAAACAATAAACTTTGAACGTTATAATCTCACAAATGGTAAAGATCCAACCGTTGA
This sequence comes from Ceratodon purpureus, assembly GCA_014871385.1. Taxonomy (NCBI): domain Eukaryota; kingdom Viridiplantae; phylum Streptophyta; class Bryopsida; order Pseudoditrichales; family Ditrichaceae; genus Ceratodon; species Ceratodon purpureus. Next base: position 13,620,278 of record CM026428.1, on the reverse strand, counting down.
AATTTAACATGGTATTAGTGCAAGTAGTTAGGTTTAAGATCTTACGGTTGGATGTATCAAAAAATTAAAAAATTAAGAATCATACTTCAACTTCTACAAGGTTGTCAAAAATCACAGTTTTTGGTTTTGGAGGTCCAAAAACGGCTTGAACCTTTAGGGGTTAAAGATATAAAAACAAGAATTCATGGAATCACCATTGAAAGAACTTGAAGTGCAGAGAAGAAGTCTTTGTCCCACTAAAATATAATAAATGTTCATTACGATGGTTTTTCTCCTAAATTCATTTGGCAGTGGAAATTTGTTCATACTTTATTATCAACAAAATTACAATCTATAATATATATGTATGTAAAGCCAGAAAATATCCATGGCATCATCAAAATGATTTTCAATTGATTCAAGAGATGAACCAGACATCTCCACGTACACATACGTTGGCCAAGAATAATTTGATATGTATCTTTAAAATCTTAGAAACAATAAAGGTCAAGACTACCAAATAATTTATAATTCTATTCTAAAAAACATGTCGCTAAGATTTTACAACACAATATCTTTATTCTTTAAACATTGTTACAAACTAAAACAAATACGTACATTTTCCAAAATAAGTGTTATAATACCATTATATTAAAAAAGTAACCTACCACAACTAATTGTCCACCTACCTATAGCATTGGCAAACACAACATATAAAATATCTATAAGTACCTTGACGTTCATCTTCTTATAGTATGGTGAAAAACACCAAATATTATATAACAATCAAGAAGGATTTAGTCTTTTAGAGCTAAAAGAGGTATTTTAGACAATTAGAAGTATTTATAGCTGTATTAGAAAATGTAAGATTGACAACTTAAAATATTTACATTTTTTATAATGATCTTAAAAATGCATTTGATTCGATCGATCATGCTAGACTATTAGCAATAATAAAAGACCTTGGATATCTAATAGATGCAATAACATTAATAATAAAAACATACTTACAATCTACTACAACACTCATTAATAAAGACTTTGGAAAAACCTAATATATTCACATGCCCTATATAACTCACCTAATTTTATTCACCATTTTCATGTGTTAAAATATATGGATCCCTAAAAGAAATCCTTTGAATGCAAGTGCAAAGGCATCAAATATGTCCACCTACATAATAAGACATACTTACAACAAGCCATACATTGAGTCCATTTGGCTATTAAAAAAATCCAAATGATATTACAATACTCATCTTTCTTGACATTAACTAGTACCAAAACTTTATCCTACATATTGGTCCCTTTCCAAACACACATTTTATAGAAGGCACTATTACCTATGAAGTACCTATAATACCCCTAGAGCTTAATTTATCAATAAAGAATTCTCGTCACTACATATAATGTGAATGCACCATCAAAATAACAACTTTGGAAATTACAAACAATTAAACTAACTCACTTATATAGTAAACAACCTTTCAACACAACAAATACACATAGAAATTGTTACACCTATCCTTCCAATTTTTTCTATTAATCATAGTAAAAAATGGTCTAAACTTACGTATTCCGGCACTCCCGCATATTCTGACATACCCATTTTCCAACTACCAAACAAATATACAATTAAAATTTCATCCATAATTTGGTGACTAAACATATGGATTATTCAAAAACCAAACAAAATTAGCCTTCAAATATGGAAAAGGAAAAAAAAAAAACAAGGTATGCCATACACAATTTCAAAGGGCTTATTATTGCTCAAAGACTCAATGGTGACCCTAATATCCTACCATGAACAAATGATGGCTATGCTAAAAATATTACAAAACATCGATACTCAATAGTCAAATGAACCTTCACACATATTCACTAGTTTCCCAAGTGTGTTGTATCTACTAAACACGCAAATAAAGCACATTAGATTACATATTAATCACCTATGTTAGATCATACTTGCTTCTATGATACAACTATTCTTAAACTACATACAACCAATTATACTATACAAAATAGGAGCACATGTAAAAATTGATAGCAAGAAACAAGCAAATAAACTAGTAAACAAGGCTATATATCTTGTCCATAGAAATGCTATACATCCATACAAAGAAGCCTATGCCATATCACATTATTACCAAAAAGATAAATGGTCCTCCATCTTTGACACTTCAAGACAAAGACCCTATCAGATTTCTAATAAACAAATAATCAAATATGGTAAAAAAATAACCTTGAAATTATGGCCATTAAAAACCTCCAATATCTATAAATGGACAAGTAGTGTAGACATTGACAAAGAACTTCTAATGAATATGGGACAACTATACAACCGACAAACAAAAAACATGCCTTATTAAATTCTACACATTAAAATACATAGGCCATGTACAAAAACAATTCTTTCATAAACAAAGATATCTATCCATTACTTGCCTTGTTTGTAATTCATATGATACATTGCTACATGTACTACTCACATGTAGAAATCGACACATAGATTCACTTTGTGAAAAAAACATAACAAAGCAATATGGGAAATTAGAAAATTATTAATATCATCCAAAAATTCCACATGTTACAATTTCATGAATGCATGCACCTTCAACAATAACCTACGAGAAAGTATCATAATTCCCTTGTACACGTGGTATCCAAAGATGTCATTGTAATGCTAGATTTAGACCTCACATTCTTTGTATCAAAGTATTACTTTACAAAAATGGTCCATTAACAAATGTTGAACAAAATCTGACTATTGAGTTCATTGAATTTACATGTTGTAATGATAGTTTTTACTGGATATCTTTTAAGTATAAATCAACAAATACAAACTACTAATTAAAAACATTGCACCTAGAGGTTGGAAAATAGACCCCTTTTGTTTTCATTGCTAGGTGCCAAAAGAGTTGCCCACATTCCATCAATGATACTAATTGAAGACAATTTCATAATACCCAAACCTACTATAATAAATATTTGAAAAAAAATTAACACCATTACTATCCAATATTTTATCTCTCTCTTCCTTTATAAAATAAAACTAGAAAATCACCAATCCTTACTTGTATTGCACAGCCTACTTTAATTTCTGTTTAAATATTAAAAAATAGATTTTAATTTTTGCTTTTTTCAAAAAACAATCAGTTGCTAAAGCTACTTTCTTTATGTTAGCAAATACTAACAGTATCTTAGGTCATACATGTGATGGGCAATTGGTTGGCACAATTATTTTCCTGCTCGCAATTGCTTCCTTAGTAGTATCAAGTCACTACACACCCCACACCTACTCAAACGAGTCCATTAAGCTACAAATCCGGACCAATTATATGAAATAAATACACTCTCCAACCAACAACAAGCTCATAACTTGACAAATGCCTAATTTATATTCTACACAATTATACTAGAAAACCTAGAAATTAACCCTTACTTAAACCTTGACCACTTATGGTCACTGGCCACTGCTCATCGATTGCTAAAATGTCAACTCTAAAAAGGGGTTAAAAACTTGGAGTTGTAAATTTAATTTAGAAAATATCCTTATAAATCATGCACATTGAAAATCCACATTATTTGATAACCCACACTATTAAAGTTGAATCAAAAGTGTAGCGACTCCTACACTTTAACATGCAATTCAATGATCGTCAGAAACCTTGGACTAGTTCAATATCTTTGACTATGCAACCTTTTTTACACAACACATGGACAAAGATATCTTCAAGAGAAGCAGTCTTCTCTTGAAGTTGCAGTTCCCTAATCTCAATGGCCGCCAGATTGAATGTTTTAAGTCCCAGCTCTGAACTGGTTTTCGAGAATTTCATTTTCCATTCCCACAAACACCGTCCTAAATTTTGTGAATTGTTTATGGGAAGTGATGGATAGCATTGGAGTTTGGTTTCTGTGGGTATATCCTCGCTGCCTCAAGTCTGGATATGTTTGTCCTGAGCTTGGTCTTCACCTTACAAGTTCTCTTTCTTGGCTTCAAAACTACCGTAACACCATAGTAGGTTCATTCCTGCCGAACGAATATATATATATATATATATATTTATTTTATTTTATTTATTTTATTGATTTTTTATTTATTTTTGGAAAAATAAGGTTCGTCCATCCAAAATTAATTTTCTTGATTTTTGAGTTTTAGCCAAAAATCACTAAAAATAACCTCAAATGACTTAGATATATCAAATTATCACAAAAAATAATTTATTCTATTTTTAAATTTTTTTGTCTTCATAATTTTTTAATTATTTTCTTTTCTTTTTTGGGAATTATTTATGAACAAACCTGCTATGGTGGTACGGTATACAACTGAAATGTTTCCTTGAATTTGGTGGAAAATCACAGGCCTTCTAGTTTTGATGTGCTATGAAATTGTTTGGTTGCTAGATTGTTTGATGATAAGTTTGAATTTAGAAGCACAGATGTCTAGTCGGCATGCATGAAGACTTTTTCCAGACTCGTCGCCAGAAACTTGACTTCTTCTGTGTCTTGTGTTCCTGTCTGTACGTTGGAAAGAGGTCTGCACAGACATATCATGTACTCTCTCAACAAGTTACCTAGCACAATATGCCAAGAAGATTGTGCAGCAGAGTTTTAGTTTTCCGAACGTTGTTTCTATGGTATTTCCTCCATCGTGAAGAAAATTCAAATAATTAATTTCATTTAATAAAAGTCGGCTCCTTGTCTGCGTATTTTGTCTACCAGGCCCACCATCTCTACTATAGTTTAAGTCCATATGTCTGTTGTCTGCGTCCATGAAAGCATTATAAGCACCTCTCCTCTCCTCCGAAGCTCATGCAACACAAGCTGCCTTGCACACTGATCCAGCTTCCCAGACTTGTCCTGTGTCATTTGCCTTGATCCGACTCAGGTCTTCGTGTTTGGTGAGGCTCAAACTCTTTCAATTCTTCATATCCAGGAAACGTCGACTTAATTTGGGTCCTGCACATGTTGTGCTCCTTGAGTTGATTTGTGGATGTTATGCATATCGTGAGCTTTAGCTTTCTATTTGGAGCACTTCATTTTTGTTATCCCACCTCAGAGATGCTGCATTTCATTTTTGGTCTCCATTCTTAACTGTGATACCTAGGCTTGTGAAGCAAATTATTTAGTCTTGATGATTTATGTGATGATCTTGATGTGATCAATCTTTCTTAAATGTTACCGGTTATAACTAGAATGCTACGTAAAGGTTTAGTATGTTGCTAACCTTATGCTTTGGGTGTGCAACAGAAGGCTGCCTACATCATGCAAATCCTCAAACAAACCCAGTCCACCTTTAGCATCATCAACTTTCACTTCCTTATGGCTTCCAAACCACAATCAAGGAATTGCCAAGCAGGGAGAAGTGCTACAATTGTGTCCCCCACTGGAAAGCTAGAAGTCACTGGAGAGTCCGGAGGGAAACCATGGCGCCTTTGATCTCTTTGCAAGACATGACAAGTTCAAAGACAGTCAGCAAAAAAGACTCAACCCAAGGTTGACAAGTCTAACAATACAGATGTATGCACTAAGTCTTCGAGATACAGATTATATTGGATTTTATTTTTCTTAATTTTATAGCAAATAGATGATAGATTTTTTTTTATAATTTTTTGTAAAGATGTCTAGCAATGACAGTGCTTTGTAGTGCATTCCTTTCTACAATTGTAGTTGAGAATGTAGACAAAAGCTTTGAATTGTAGTTGTGAATAATCCAAGTGGGCTTGTGGCAAGAACTCAAATTTAGATGATGATCAAATAGAAGTTGACTTGGTTCTCAAAAATGTTTTAGAATATAGTAGCCCATGTAAATCACAAAACATGGTCATTTTGTGTAGCTGGACAATAATGGCTGAATATGTTTTAAATTTTTTAGTTTGAAATGACATTGGACCAGTGTTCTCCCTCGTCTTTGGTGGTTGGTTAACCATTTAGAGCTCTTGTGTCCAACCTGTGGTAATTGGACAAATTTCAATTTAATTTAAATTCATGAAGAATTAGATTTCCAACTTGATTTTGATAAGTAGATATCTTACAATTCTTAGAAATGTAATGTTGAATGTAAAAGTATTCATAAATAAAAATTATGTATTTTTTTCTTCTTCTTTTTTTCTCATGGAAGATGATTATGTGTAGATGTTTTTGAAGTTTAAGATTGAGATTTTAAGTTTATTTTCAATATGCTAGTCGTTGTCTTTGTATACATTTCTTAATTGTAAGATGTACAAGTTTTTGAGGCCAATCATATGTTGGTGCATACAAGTGAGTAGCAATTACAAAAACATTATAAATTTTACATAAATTTTCTAAAAATTTGCAAATTTTTTTTTTGATATATAACAAAATTTTGGCAATTTTTAAGGTGGAAGGTTTTTGCTATATCACAGATTTGTTTTGGCAATCTCAAAGATAATCATTTGGTTACTATATTAAAAAATCTCAGATGTAATAGAAGGGTGTCAAAAATATTGGAACTATTAGACAATGACAAAAAATCAACTTTAAAAATTATGATCTAAAGTGCCGTTGTGAGATGGTGCTTAAACTATCAAAAAGCTTGTATTGGAACAAAGAATTTTCAAAGGCTAATGAATATTAAAGAGCTAAATTATATCGAGGAGAGAGTGTAATTAATCATTTAATATCTTTTTGAAATTCAATTTCAAAATCATATGATATTGAATAAGAAACTATGTCTTGTCAACTTATAATAAGATTATTCTTTCATCATTTAAGAATGGATCCATTTTTTGATTCTTTGTTGACAAACTAAAAATTACCTAAGGTTGAATGTTGTAATTTTGGCTTTTACATGATTTCTTCTAAGAAAAGGTCAAAGAAAAGAGATCATATTGAGCATAGAATTATTAAAAAAATTAAAAAGAGATTCAACAGTATGAAACATTAATAAGAAAAAATATTGATTTGTAAAGAAGAAGAAAGAAAATTATTACTAAATCATTAAATTACATGTTAGTCCTTTTTTATTTAAGATTGATGTCAAATATATTATAGAGTTGTTAAAAGCACATCATTTATAACAATAAATTTTACTGCACTACATTTAATGAAAATACCTGAAATTCTTAAAGATACGGTACACCATAACATGTATATATATTTAGAAGGTTTTATATGTTAAAAAAAATGTATGATCATAAAATTTTCTAAAATTCAATTGGAAAAAATGAACTAATAAATATTGACAAATAACACATCGTATAAAGATAGATTAGTTTCAACAATACTTTCTACTGAAAAAGGCATTTTTTAAGGCCAATGATATTTTTTTGATTTCTTAATTTCTTAAATACATTAGTCTAATATGTTCATATATGATAATTTTTTGCATTCGTTTTTTTAATGAAATTCCATATTCATTACTTTCCTAATGATATGGTATGACTTATTTAATTTAGTGAGTTCTCTATGAAAGTTTAAAGTATTTTCTGCACAAGTATCAAGATTTTAGTTTGAATTTTCTTTCATTGATGTATTATTGTCATTGTGAAGTTGGCAATTTGAATAAAAAAATCTAATATAAGGAATCTGTAATCAGAAGTAAATTGGAATTAAAGTTTTATTAAAAAAATAGATTGTAAAAGTATAAAGCTTTATGAAGTTGATGCTTTTAAAAGATATATGATTCGGAAATTAGATAAGAATTGAAAGTAGAACTTCAAAATTAAAATAACTAAAACTTTAGATTTATAGTTATTATTAAATTACCATTAATAATACAGAACATATTTTTTAATTACAAAAATATTACATATAATATTCGGTAAAATAGTTCTTACCTCCACAAAGCTATGAAAACAATCTCAATTTATATTTACAATATAAGTCCTTAAAGATTGTTGGGAGCTCCAATATCTTAAACCAATACAATCCAACATATGTAAAAATCAAAATCCAAATGAATTAAATAATTCACTTTGGGCAACAATACTTTATTGAAAGTATTAAGTATATATACATGATCAATACCTATGTATTATGGGATATGTTTATATTATTATAATATGAAACTAAAGTTCATTCTAAATTATAAAAGATAATAAATATATATATATATATAGTAAACCATATTACACACAAAAATTCAATAAAACTAGAATACATCAATGTTTGTTGATGATATCACATACAAAGTTTATTGAACATCTTCCTTTCAACGATCAAAACTTTGAATAAGCATTGGCAAAAATTCTGAATTCTACATGATTTCAAAAAAATTGTAGATTTCATTTATTTGATCCAAAATTTATACAAGTTCTAGATAAAGGCCAATTTAATTTAACTTCCAAAATCATAAACATAAATAATATATGGTTCTATACGATACATTTATTTAAATTTATGTAAAATATTATACGTTTAATATTTAGTATATACTATACATTTTATTTTTAAAAATAGAATGCAAGAGACTTTAAATAATATATTGTAGTGGCATCTAAGGAATAAAGTAGAATATAAGAATTATTATATTTAATTTCAACATATTGATAGTATTCCATTGAATGATTCAATCTTATCGTTGTATTTTTTAATCAAAAAACACTACATGGTTAAAATGTTATATTAAATTTAATTTTGTACACATAACTTCCAAAAATTGGGATTCTTAATTTTAAAGAATCTATAAAGTTTTATGATTAATTATTTTATAATTTTGCATCTAATTCATTTTTTATTACAAATAAATATATGGTTTTATAGTGAAGACAAGTTTAATAGTTGTTAGTAACCTTCAATTAGGGGCTTGAATTTAAATGGATAGATTTATTCACAATTAATAATATTGTAATCGCATTTTCATTTGCTTTAGATGATTTGTTTATGGTTTCTCTTATTCTGTTAGTTTCCCAGTCCAAAATTTTGGAATCATCTGTAATCCTAAATGTTAAGACTAGAATTTTAGAACAATTTTTTTTACTTTTTTTTATATCTTGAACCATCACAACATCTATACAATTTTTGTAATTTTTTAATTGATTGTTTTGACTTTAAACAGTGAAAACATCTATATGATTTTTTAAAGTTTTTTAATAGTTTTTTTGATTTTGAACCACCAAAAGATCCACATGATTTCCAAATCTTTTTAAACAGTTTATTAAACTTTATTCTATTTTTCATTATAGTTCTCCTTTTAATTCTTATGAATAGTGGTTTTATCTTATGCAACATCTTTGAACCTTTATTTCTACCAAAAACCATTGCATTTTTATTAAAATGTTTTTTTGAATTTCTTTTTGATGGTTTTTTCCAACAAAGATTAAATCTTATTCTTAACATTTTCTTTTGTTTATGTGTTTTGATTTCATTGATATTTCTATTCAAGTTTGTTTTGAATAATATTTCATTCATAAATGGTTTTTGATTATGATCATCACATTCACATTTTATAGTCTTTATATCCATTATAGAAATTTCATGATTAGAAGATGGACTTATGTTTTCAGTAGGTACTTCACACTTTTTGAATGAAGTTTTACTTTGATTAAAATCATCATCAATTTGTGTAGTTACACTTCTACAAAATACGTATTCTTCATTAGATTTTTTTTTTAAATGATATTTTTATTAAAAATAAAATAAAATTCAATTTGTGGTATGGGATTTAAAGTTTAATTATAAATATCAAAAATATTGTTGCTTAGAAATTCAATTTATTGAAATTTTTTTTTATTTTTTAATTGAAATCATACTTATTTTGGATAGGATGATGAAATTTAATACGAAATTCTTGTGTCCGGTATTGTTTGTAAATTGGTGGTATTTCTAAACATTTTGGTGTTGACAAATAAGAATCTGATTCTTGTAAAGCTAATTCATTTTTACATATATTTGTATAAATATTTTCTTCAGCTATAAGATCATTTTGTATTTTGTGTTTTTGTTCTTGTGCATTAGTTTCATCTTTTAGTTGAAGTTCATTGCAAGATAATATTGATGTTTTGACTCTATTTGATTGACTTTTCTTTTTAAAATGAGTACAATGTATTATACTTTGTTGACTTAGTTGTTTCTTATCTTGATGACAACACTTTGGTGATGAAGGTAAACTACTAAATTCTATGTTATTATATGTATTCAATGAGTGATGATGTAATTTTGAAGAATATTTTTTTGTTCTTGGAACAGGTGGCTTTCTAGGTTGTTTACAATATCTTGGTGATGAAGGTAAACTATTAAATTCTATGTTGTTATAATATGCATTTGAGGATAAGCGTTGTAATTTTGGAGAGTATGATTTTATTTTTGAAGCATGTAGTTTTCTATTGTGATGACAATGTTTTGGTGATGAAGGCAAACTATTGAAATCAATATCATCATAATGTTCGTTTTGAGAAGGCATACTCCATGGTTTTATAGGATGAAAGTTTGATTTACAAGCATATTTACTTGTAGCTTTTAAAGCTTTAGGATTGAAGTAATGCCTTGAACTCAATGGTGTTGGATTTCTATCTCTTGGACATAGAGGAGTTCTAGAAACTAATTGAATATTTCCTTTTTGAATTCTTAGTTTTGAACCATATTGTTTTTTCTTTAGTTTTTTACTACATGTTCTCTTTAATTTCTTTTTATGGTTTTTAGCACCATTATTTTTGAGGTTGTTTTTCTTATGGGCTGACTTCAATCCATCATGATGTTTTTTTAAACTCCTCCGTGATTCAAGATGATGAGATTTGCAATGGTTATCTAATAAACATGTTTGATAATGTGGTATTAAATTAGTATCATAATGTTTCTTTAGTGATCTTGATTGGGAAGATGAATAAAGATTGATTATTTTTTTGGTTTGTAAAGAAATATCATTTATAAATTTACCTTGATGTGATCCACAATGTTTATCTGATTTTATTTCTTTAGTTTTATAGTAATAATTTGAATTTTTCTTTACCTTCTTCTGACTTTCATTCAAAAATCCATCAGTGTCAGATGATTTAATAGAACGTTGACATCGAGATAGTGTTGATTTTTTTTTCTTTGGTTCTTCAATATATGAATGATTTTTTGTATTACCACATTTAGGAACATCTTCTATAGTATATTCTCCATGAAACAAGTTTTCAATGGAAGTTTTTCCACATGATGAATTTTCAATTGAATGTTCTCCATAGGATGAATTTTCAATTGGATGTTCTCCATAGGATGAGTTTTCAACTGAATGTCTTTGATAGGATGGATTTTCAAATGAATGTTCTTCATATAATGAATTTTCAATTGGATGTCCTTCACATGATGAATTTTCAGTTAGATGTTCTCCATATGATGAATTTTCAATGGAATGTTCTTCATATGATGAACTCACAATAGAATTTCCTTCGTTAGATGGAATTTTTGAAGAACAATTATCTTCATTTAAAGAACTATTTATTGAATTATGTGTTTGAATTAAAATACCATTGATCAAATAACCTTCTTGAAATGTAGGGTCATACAATAGATTACCTTCTTGATTTAAAAGATCACATTCCAAATATTTTTCTTCAATTGAAAATTTATCTTTTGAGCTATGGCCTTCATCTAAATATCTTTCATTTAAATAACAATCTTCATTTTCAAAACTTTGCCTTAAATAATGTTCTTGATTACCAACATTTGGTGTTGAATAATTTTCTTCATTTACAAGGTTTTTAATTGAAAGGTTGTCAGACTGATTTAAACAATTTTGTGGTAAATAATGTCTTTGATTTAAATAATTGTTTTCATTCTGATTGGTAGTTATTGAACTGGAGCTATCAACTTCTTGTGAATTTGAAAAGTTAAAATTCTTTGTACCAATATTATTATCTTTTGTACATAAATCATCATTTAATAAAGCATCAGAAGTTTCTTTTGGAATACTTGTAAATGTGGAATATTTAATAGATAAAGTTGCCGGAAGTTCCAAATTAATTCCATCAGATGTTGTGTGCGTGAATTTTATATCCTTCACTATCGAATTCAAATTTGAAAATGTTGCAAAATTCGTTGATTTTTCTACATTAGAATTATTAGACATCATAAGACAGACTCTTAATTGTCATGTAGAATTACATTTTAAAAAAAATCATGAACTTTTATTGCACTATTGCAATATTATTTTTTATATTTATTCAATTTTTTTAGAAATGATTTTTGTTCTTGTGCAAAACTGGATTTTTTCTTGATTTGAGTAAAAAAAACATACATATTTTGTATTTCAAGGTTTTTGGTATGAATTTTATAGTTTCAATCTTCACAATAAATCATATTTTAAATTAATGTATGATAAATTGGAAAAATAAAAATAAATTACATGTATTTTCATTAAAGAATAATGATATTCAAAGATTTTTTTAATTTTAAAAAGAAGGTATAATTATGATAATTCATATTAGATAAATAAGTAGTTAAAAATTAGTTTCAAGAAGAATCTGATACATTACTTAAATAAACCCCACAAATTTGATGTGAAGTTTTTTGTAATAAAACATACCACCAATATGATGGGTTATTGAATAAGCAATCTGTAAATTAATATTTTTTAGTGAAGACTCACGCTTCTTTAATTACACCTTGAATCTTAAGATTATGAAAATCGAAACATGTTTGTTATAAAATTTTCCATATTGAAAATTTAGGGTTTAAACCTTACTGCATGTTTCATTCTTGTTCATTCTTGACAAAGTTATAATTTTGAATGAAAAATTCCTAAAAAACTTAAAAGTGAAACAGATATAACAACAAATTATTTACAAATCTGAACTATATTCTTTAAATGAGTTTTAATAGCATCTCAATTATAGAGTAATTCAAATGTACTTTAGAACAAAAAAAAAATGCATTTATTTTGTATAAAAGGTGTAGTTTTGAACTTCATATAATTTATTTTTCTAAAAACATTTAATTGAAATTTTGAAATGATTCCTTTTGAAAAATTCTAAATCACCAACCTTGTTGATCATTATTTTTTGCATAACAACATTTTTATATAATTTAAACCGTAGGATCTTATAGCCAACTTATTGAGACATTCTTTTCCAAAATTTTAGAAATTGGATATAAAACTTGTTTATAAAAATTGGATAAAAATCTTTTAATTCAACAAGTTCTCTGTTATAAATCAAATTGATGTAGCTCTATTCTTCAAAGGATTTCCAAGACTTCAAAATTTGCATCAAGGTATTCTACAATTTGGAAGATTTCAACATGATTCACCACAAACATTAAACTAGAAAGCAACATTAAGTCAAAATCAAACAAGACACACATCAAATTCAGTAAATAACTTTGATTCATTAAAAATCAAATTTAAGTAGACACAATTAATATGCATTTTTACTTCAAACTATTGTTGCTTACATTGCCATCCACATACATTGCTAGAATTGAAATTATAATAAAAGACTAATCTGCGTAATCAAAAACAATTAATGTACTTTCTATATCCATCATGTTTCTTCAATATCCTATAGTGGTGTAATGTTCGTGACCATTATACTAGCATAAACTTTAATATAGTTTTGATGATATAGTGCAAAGGAAATTATGTAAGAAATTTATGTAAATTTAAAGTGATATTTGGATTCTTAAAGTTTTTATGATTAAAAAAATTTGTGAATATAAAAAGATTTAATCCTTGGTTCTTTAATCTATTTTGAAGGATGATTAGAAAATCAAACAATTTATGCAAAGTCATTTTGGAATTTTGGTAATTGTAAGAGCTTTTTGTAAACTCAAATTTTTTTACTAAGTCTCTAGGAAAAAGTCTTGCTCCTCTAAGTTAGTTTCTTAAGAAAATAGTCACTTTTCCCAACAAAGAACAACTCCAATTATTTGCTACACCACTCTACTATCTTAGGGATTTTAATTTTGATCCTTATATTTGACTTTTAATAAAGAAATTCAAAAAGATTAATTAAAAGGATCATACAATTAAAATTCATAGGAGCAAATTTAATAGTCTAGAATAAAAGTCGATTTCATATCAATGAGACATTCAATTTTATCAATATGTTTCTTTTAGTTGCCAAAGAAAAAAACCCAATACATGAACTAATAAACCACAATTAGCCAAATGGACCACATTTGAAGGAATCCGAACGAAAACAATTTGAAAAACTGCATATGTCACAATGAAATTATAACATGGTTTCAAATAACAAAACATGCAATTAAACTAGCAAAGGACTGAAGAAATATTATAAGTTTATGATTAATAGAGGAACATAACTAAGCATTTACTTGAATACAATTTAAAGAGTAGAGTTTTATTTCTCAAGAAATGTGCTCTTAGTTGTGAAGACTTATCAATAGTGAATAACCAGTTCACAAATCTAAATTTATAAATTGATTATTACCACTTTCTCAATGCAAAAACACGTCAATAAAATAAATATATAAATCCTTTTTATTGCATCAATTTATAATGAGTTTAATAAATGAGTTTGCATTGGCGCCCATGGAGCTCATGTTTTGCATTGGTCAATAGGCCACTACATAAATATATAAATTACATTTTACATTGTGTCTAAACGTATGTAATAACATCTACAAAGTTTCAAATGACACATCAACAATCCTTTAAGTAATAAAAAAATAACATATTTTTCTAAAGATCCAAAAATTAAGATTCATGTATGATTTCCTATGAAATTGTTTTGTGATTGAGAATTGTTTTTTATAGTATAAATTCATACCCCATCTTTAATTATTTTGATTTTCATCATTTTTTCTACCTTAATTTTATATATTTTCATGCTATTATTTTTAATTCCAAGGTTATACTAGTATCATTCATATAAATATTACATATTCTCTTATTTCCCTTTGATAAAAGTCACTCTTAAAATCACAGAAGTGTTACATTGCTCCCAAGCATTAATAAACATCAACACTAGAATCTAATCGTCAGAGATCAATTGTCAATACAGACTTGATCCAAACTTTAGTGTACTTTCTCTAAAATCTAACAGAAAAACAAACACCACATCACATTCAATGACAATCAAACCGGGGGTACGGATATATAAAGCGGGGACACACTCTGCACCATTTGTGACCTTAATCTGTGAAAGCTCTCCACCTCTCTCTGAGCTCTCTACAAATCACGAGTGTAGTCAAGTTCCTTTGACCTCCAAATACAAAAACACCAAAATTACCTCGGCATTGAGTGCGGATAGGCGCCTTAACTAAGGTACACAAATCCATACCCATCCACCCACCCATAACCAATCACTAGACTTTTCCATTTTAGAGAAGTTCAAATTCAAAACCTAGGGAGATCTTGACGAGAGTACAAAACATGATTGATAAAAATGGAATCATATGGGAATATTTTGACAGTAGTACCATGATTAAGTTTTGGTGTCATGGTGGTCGATTTTACATTAACCTATATATCCACCATGTGTGATTGCAACTTTTCACTTCAAATAATTGTAATTATTTCAATATTGGAAATAAAATCACAATTTTTTTGCATTCAACAAGAACCTTATGTTTCTACACACGAAAAATCATCTTCAAATTATACACCTCAAACACATATACTAAAATCCTTAAGTGATCAGTTTTAGGTTCCTCTACGTTAAGGTATGTTCGCACTTGGCCTTAGAAGTGGCATTAAAAGGGGGTTTTACATCCTTAAAAAATGTGTGTTTGCACCTAGGTTCTTTAGTAATTACCAATCCTACATGGATGTACACATGGCACACTTTTAAGAATGAGTATTAGCTAACATTTAGGAGGACAAACAATATTTGAGCAATAGTAGGCAATTGATAAGGAAGCACCAAAATAGGAAATATTCTTTAGTTTTGAACACTAAAGAATGGTCTTAGCTAATGTCGCACTTGATGGCCATCACGTAATCTCCCTACTAAGGTGGAGGCACCCATAGTCGACCAGGTACCCATAACTAATCAGTAGACTTCTCCATTTCCGACCTCCATTTCCAACCACTTACTGTTCAAAATCTTGGGAGATCTAGAAAAAAGTATCAAGCATGATTGGTAGAAAGGGAATCAAAGGGAATCAAAGGAAATCATATGGGAGTATTTTGGAAGTAGCACATTGATCAAGTTTTGGTGTCATGGTGGTCGGTTTTAGGTGAGCCTACATATCGGTTATATGTATTACAAAAAAAATGTCTTTCAAAATTCATAGTAAATTAAATATTGAAGTAAACATGACATTTAAAGTTGCATTCCTCCTTAAACCTATTTCCCCTTCAAGGAAAAATCTCCCTCAACTTATACACCTCCAATCTTAGTGGCAAATCTCTTAACTGGTCGGTTATCGGTGCCTCTACCTTATTGCTAACACTTTTCCAAACCTCATTGATGACACCTTTCCTACAAAGAAGGTATTTTTCCCCAAATTGTGGGGAGTTAAATTTTTATCCTTGGTCTTTGCAAAGACCAGGTGCGAACGGGCCTTTACCGGTTTAAACTTCCACACTCCAAGAAAGACAAAACACAAATTAACCTGTCCACCTTCCTTCTACTCATCATGAGGCCACAAAACGACCCCACGTCCAGAACTGCCCCGAACATGGCCCTGCACCAGCCCCGCAACAGTCCCTTCCATCCCCGTCCACCGCTTCTCATCCCTCCCCGCCACCCCGCCCGCCTCATTCATCCCCTCGACCGCCCCATTCATCCACGGCGTGGCGGAGCCCGAGCTCGCGATGTCGTCAAGCCTTGTCAAAGCGTCGGCCCAAAGCAAAGCACAGACCAAACCAGAGCAGAGCAGAGAAGCGAAGCGAAGAGAAGAGTAGAGAGCAAGAGTGGGCGTCGATCTGGCAGCCCTGGTAGCCAATCCATGCGCATTAAACTGTGGCGCGACCCATTCACACGGGGCTTGGGCTGAGAGCTCATTTTCTCACCGAGTCAGTTCGGAGGGTTCGGAACGACGCCAGGATCGTCACTCGGGGCGCTTTCCAGGAGTGCGAATTCGGGGGTGGCGATGGAGGGAGGGGGGTGTTGGTAGGGAGGCTCTGGTCGCGGGGGTTTGCGGGGAGGGCTAGGGAGGGATTGCTGGTGATGTGGGGCTCCATGTGAGAGGTTGCAGGGCGGGAGGGCGGGCATGGAGTCGGAATCTAGGTTAGGGCGGATGGGGGATATGGTGTCCATGGGGCAGCCTGGGTCTGGCCTCGTGCTGGGGCCTTCGCTGGAGAGCTCGTTGCCGCAGCCGTTGTACACGCGGGGCTCTGGGCAGGTCAGCGTGCGGGGAACCCTACCTTTAGTGAGGTTGTGAATTCATGAATGCGTGGGGATTGATCGGAGATTTGCGGTGGCATTTATGGGATGGTGTTTCGGAATTCCTGTGCATTGCTTTTGTTCATGGCTTATTTACTTGCAATGAGTTTTTTTTTTGGTGCTATGGCTCCAGTTGGCACTGAAGTTGTGGATTTAGTGATCTGGAGGTGATTTGATGTTTTTTGAGTGTGTTGAGAAGGTGTGATCGTTAGGGTTATTGAATTGAATGTGAGGGCGTTGTTGGTGAAGGTGATGACGGAGGAGCAGCTGGAGACGTTGCGACGGCAGATTTCGGTGTATTCTACGATATGTCAACAGCTGGTTGAAATGCACAAAGCGAGTGTGTCGCAGCAAGCAGCCCTTCCTGGTGAGTTGTATCCCTACCTGGCATTCGGCAGTTCGGACATTTTACATTTGCAACAGGGAAATCGAGTCAGTCGGCGTCGTAGGTTCTGTGGAGTGTTTCTGGCTTCTCTGTACAGACATCCACGGAACCTACGGTGATTTGGAGAATATTCACATGCAAAATCAGTCGCCATTTTACAAGTGCAGTCAAAGTACTTGGTTAGTTTTGGCAATAGAGTGAGTGGAGAGGATGTGTTCTCTTTACATCTCAGAATTTGTCGCCGGGAATGCCAACCTTTCTGGTGATGTTAGGCCTGGTGACCTATAGAGCGTTTACTCCTTATAGAGGGTTCTTGATGGCGACTCCACTGAAGTGGTGGGAATTTGATCGTGCTACAGGTATGTTAGTAGGTGGTCAGATATCATCCTTGGACCAGATGACGGGAACACCGACGCATAAATCGACGGCAAGGCAGCGATGGACTCCTAGTCAGCACCAGCTGCAAATACTGGAGAAGCTGTTCGAGCAAGGAAATGGCACTCCGAATAAGCAGCGCATCAAAGAGATAACGGCGGAGCTGAGTCAACACGGTGCAATCTCGGAGACGAATGTGTATAACTGGTTCCAGAACCGCAAGGCTCGAGCGAAAAGGAAGCAGCAAATGGTACATTGGAGTATTCGGAGAACGTTTTGGTTTTTTTATTTGGGACGGGTTTCTAGGGTGTTTTTTGCAGATTCGAATTCTGATCCTTGTAACGTTTATCGAACCGGGTAGTTAGTGCCGTATGTTTGAAGTTAGGACGGCTTCCAAAATGCTAATCAACCAAGGCCAGGTTGAGGTCCCCCCTGTTATGGGTTTCTATGTAGTCGGTGAATCTTTGTTTGACGGGAGTCGTTGTCATGGAAATTTCGTTTGCAGGTTACACCGAAGGACGGAGAGTCAGAAGCAGATACAGATGTGGAGTCCCCGAAGGAGAAGCGTTCGAAGCCGGAGGGTGACCACATTCAAGACGAAGCAGGAGGTGTTGGTGACGGAAATGGTGGAGGAAGTTCCGATGGAGGAGGGAACGGGGTTCCGGAGCCCAGAAGTGCGAAGTTTGACCAGCAGGATGCCACTTCGTCTGCGCTGCTGCACCCACAATCAGATACTAAGCCCGATGTGTCATCATTCAATAGGAGTGCTGGGTTCGATACTCATAATATACCCCAAGGTAATTTCTCTTTTCTGTTTAGGAGTATCTTTCATGCGTTGTTCCGCAGCAGTTTGGCGTGGATTTTTTTCCCAAAATGAGAATGAAAGTTGTCCTCTCCCTCTACCCCATCCTCTGGACTACCACGGAGCGGTGTTGGGTGTGGTGGGTTAGTGCGGAAAGTCCTCAATTGTTTCAGTTGTTGGGTAGATTTTAATGACGGCGTCAATGTAGTATGTGTAACCGTAGTAATATCGTACGCACTGAAAGAATGGTGAAATACTTGTTTACTTGAAGTTTAAGTTTAGGGTGTTGCACCATTAGTAGGAAGTAGTGGGAGGGATTACTACTATGGGCAGTGCATAGAGAAGAGGTGATTTTGTTATTATCCGTGCAAGGCTGATGTTATGGGTGACTTGGATGGTTGTGCTTGTTCAGGCATCCCTTCCATGATGAGTTAAGTGGCACTTACAGCTGGCGTTATAACTTTTGAATCCACGGTGAGCTCCACTGCATCTTGAACGTTGTATTTATCCACCGGTCCACATATACTCTTTTTACTTTCGGTTGTGTATTCTCTCACGCTTTTCACAAAGACTTTATAGAGATATATTTTCATGAAGAATACCAAATTGCCACATCTTGTATGACATTACTTCGCCCTGAGCCAGGTGAGAAAATCCAGTAAAAGGACACAATCATAAGTGAAGCCCTTCGTCGGAGTCAGTTTAGCTTAAACTAATGAGAATAGAGTGTAATCTGGCAAATCTGTAGTACGGGTTCAGTCATCAAGTTGTCAGGATGTGTACGCAGTCCTTGTTTCGCCTAGATTGTCATAAAGCACTGTCGCGCTCTGATAATGAAAACTTGACGTCAGCTCCGAGCGCGAGAATTTAGAATAGTGTAGTAGAGACCTATCAGACAAGTTTAGAACCATCTCTATTCTGTGGTGCACTTCGATGACTCAAGTGATCGTTTTTGGTATGTCATCCGGATGTAATGTTATTGAAATGCATGGCAGGTTCAGGGCTAATGGGACTAATCCATTGTTTTTTTTACCATCCTGTAGGTTGGCAAGGAACTTGATTGTCGAGAGAATCAAGATGTTTCGGAATCTGTTTGTAGTTAGCGTTTTTTTGATTAGAAGATGAACGAAAGTGCGTTTTGTCTTGTGCATTGCTTCCGATGTGGTGTGCCCTGAAGAGGGATTGAGCCACCCGCGGAGAAAGGCAAGTTTCTTTTATGATTTCAGCAATTGTGGTCCTCCCTTGGATGTGACAGAGAGGTAGTGGTTATTGATGCACTCATGCTGTGGGTTTGGAACACTGGATTATAGGATATACAGTATGCCTGTACATGCAGTTGGCGGAGTAGGGTCGTACGAGGGATTAGTCAGAGTTTCTTGGAATGTAGTGTCTTTTAAATGATACTCTGCTTTATTTCATTTAATTTATATGATACTATCACTTCTGCATTGGAAAGCAACGCTGACAATCTTGTAGATTTGGAGAGTGTAGTATAGAATCGTTAGCTTGAATTTCAATTTGAAGCGTATTATTCAAGAAAATTAGAAAGCAGGTAAACTGTAGTAAACTAGGAAGTGAAAACCTGCTTCAAGGTGTGAACAGTAGTTGGTGTCATGATTAAATGTTCGAAATACTTGGTTACTGAATAATGACTCTCTGAACTGTACGAACTTGCATCCACAACAACTACCTGCAAATGCTACTACCGGTATCCATTACAAGGGATAGGATATAAGTTGGTGGTTAACGAATGTGACCCTCATCCTGTATAAGGTCTTTTCACCTTTGTAGGAAATATTTGGCTATTGACTCCTATTATTGACGCAGGTTGGATATGTAAGTCTATTGGACAGTAGGCCCTACTTGTAGGATAAGTAGCTGCGATTTTCCGATGAGAGTTGGGATGCTATTCACGAGGAGTTTTTAGGGGAAACAGATTCTGGCCGTTGATTTGCCAATGCAGGCTTGGAGATAAGGAACTGTAGAAATAATGGATGCATGATCATTTCACGAGTCAATGTGTGCACTAATTCTGTCATTCGACCAGATAATTCCATTATTCCCGATCAGAGCATTTTCACACTACATATATTCTGTGCAAAACTCGCATTACTGTGGAATGGGAATAAAGTTCCCGTCGACAAGAAAGACTCCGATCAGAGAAAAGGTTTAATCAGAAGTGGAAGATACTATGTTGCAACAATGCTCTTTTGTATAAAACAACGTAATACACGCATAATGAGTAGCAATAAGATAATATTTATCCAACTACTGTAGGCCGTAAAATAAGATAGAAACGGCTACAATCGGCAGACGATAGTCCAAAGCAATTAATTTCACAATCTGAACTAAATTTCTAATCATACCAACACATGACCTTCAATCCTTCATCTTGACGTCAGTTTTCCTTCTGTTCAAAACCTAAGTCAACCGCCAGACATCTATTTCAAAAGTAATGGAGGAACAAAATAAACCGAGCAATGCTCTAAACTCCCAAACTTCAGCATCCAGCAAAACCCATCTCCTCATGAACATACGCTAAACACATCATTCCAATTGCCAACATGAAAAACTCCAATCCCACATAGATGACAACATATTAATATATTATAGTATCAGCTCAGCCCAAAATTATTGTCAGCAGCTGGCCAATTCCAATATCAAAAGCAAACTTAACACCGACTATATTTCCAAAGTCAAACCTTCCAATATTCCACAAGCCAGCCAGTACAAATTACATCGGCGCACAGGCGGCGCAAAGCGACATCCAACTTCACACGTGCTCGACTTCATCTCTACAACGACCTCGCAAGCCACTAGCTGATCCCCTGCTCCGCTTCCCATGCGAAACCCATGCCAAACCACAGCCTACATACACATATTCTGCGCACTACACAGCTGCCTCGCTACACAGCATTTACACACAAGTTTACTCAGGTCCACACATACACATTATGTCCGTTGGCTAACTATTCACTCCACGTCCTCCGCTCCTCCAATCTCCGGCAATGTACAATATTACCGCTCACAACTCCAAGAGTTACCCGGAATATCTGGTGCCCAATTCCTCAGACCTCCACGAGCAGGTGGACCAGCACCTTGTTGCCGCACAGCAGCTTGATCACCTTGCCCTCCACGCCCTCCACCACCTCCTCCACCACGTCCAGCACCAGCTCCGTCACGCCCTCGATCAGCTTGCCCAACAGGCCCAGGTTCACGTTCAGCACGGCCTTCACCTTGAGCAGCTTGCCGTTCTTGTCGAACACGAACAGCTGCAGCTTCAGCAGGTTCAGCGCCTCCAGCTTCACCGTCACGGGGCCCAGCACCGCCAGCTGCCCCTTCTTGCAGTCCAGCACCTTGCCCACGCCCACGACCAGGCGCACGTCTTCCTGGCACTTGTTGTTCAACTTGATCAGCACATCGACATCCAACAGACCGCCCTTGGGCTTCATGGCACTGGCCTCCGTCATGCAGAACGCGGCCACCACCAGGAAGCCAAGGACCAACACCGCGGACGCTGATCGACCGGCCATGACGCAAGCAGTGGAACGCAGAGAACGCAATTTATCAACTGTGAGAATGTGAAGTAGTCGATTGCAGGTTGCGAAGTGGGCGGATGAGTTTGGTGTGATGTGTGCCGGCCCGGTGCGGGTTCTTATACTGCACCAGGCATGGTGCGTGTCGATGCGAGATGCGATCGCTCTCATGCATGGCAGAGGCCAACTCCCACCCGAAGCATTTCGAGCAGGCTCCGGCAGGCTGGTAAATAATTTGGAGCTCGGTAGTGCCAGGGCTACAGCTGCGACCCAGTACCTGCCTCGCGAGTCAGTGCATGTCAGCTCAAAGTTACATGCACGTAGCTCGTTACTCATGCAACATTCAGTGTCACATACAACGGCTGACGTCGCAAAACCCGGCCCTTGATTTCGTCAAGGCTCGCGGACGCCAGAACCGCTTTCGCTCTGGAGTTGCGTCTTCCCGACAGGTGGTGCAACGGTGCTTATATTAGCCAACTTAGCTTTTGTCAACGCACAGTTCAAGATTCACTCCGAATTCCGAAGATCTGTGTGTCGCATGCGGGAATCTAATTATCTATCGGCCGAGCACTGTGCATTTCGCACCATAGTTGACGTCTGCATGGGGTTCGCATCCCGGAGCAAGCGAGCGTGTCCATATGCCGGGGCGGTGGACCTGAGCCAAAGATCAACTGCTCGGGTGAGATGCTGGAGCCTGGCATCGAAAGGTAAGCAGAGATGGCTCTACTTTTTATCCATCGGAGTCCACTGTCATGGATGTGGAAGTCGATTCAGTAGGGACGTGGAAGTCGAAATATAGTGTATTTCAGACAATCATTTGATTGTTCAATTCTGATGGTTGTGTAATAGAAATATTATTTTCCCATTAGCGGTGAAAGGGCTTGGTAGATGGAAACTTTAGTGGTTAATATTTCTCTGTTTGTTGAAGAGCAGTCGATTTGAAATAAATATTCAAAGGTTTTCATCTCAGATTGAGAACCCACTCAAAAGCCCGATACAGTTCAAGTTTCCTCATCGCACTACATGCTCCTCTATACCTTAGTATGATGGGCTTTCAGAAATGGTGTGGACAACATCAATGAACCGAAACAGTAAATGGACTTTTCCGAATTCAGATCGACTAGCGAGGTGAATCGGGTATCGCGATGAAGGAGCTCCGGGACAGTCGAAGATATTCATCTGCTGTCGATACCTTCAGTTCCCCTGATTACTGTGCTCTCCGAATTTCTTAACCTAATTCACTTTCTTTTTCATTCAGTATCATATGAAAGTAGAAATTATATGCTCTGCAACAGAAGCGGGCCATAAAGAATGATCCGGCTTACCAGCTGGCGCATGCAAGGGTTCCGTAAAACTCCCTGACCGATGAAAGTGAACACCAACTTCGGCTACTTCCAGAGATGGTGGTGGCAGTGTCCCCGCAAACCTGTTGCGATCCTGCTAATTTTTCGACGTCCATCATTCGGAAGTGGCAGAGCGTGAATGGTCCGACCAAGCTACCATCTTGACATCAAGGTAGCGCCGAACAAGCAGGACACCAACCTCATCAGCCAAGTCAGCGACTCCCAACGTGCTTAGGCAATGGCTCGACCACACCATTTCCGAGTCTACCTATCTGGTGGAGATGTCAGATATCATCGGGAATGCGAAAGTGTCGGGGGAATCAGCTGATTCAAAGTGTCGTTTCCCGGTAGGATGGGTGAGTACAGGTGGCTCCACCAGGCTCAAGGTTGAGTACCGATTCTAGTTCCTGATGTACCATTAAAGTTCCAGCTCGGACAGAACCGCCGCGGTAATTACTGCCTCCGCAATTACTGCGCAGACCGAGTACGAGACGACGTCAATTTGGAGACCCATCGCGTAATTGGTAGTCACCCACCAAAATGATTGCAGAGTCGTATTGTGTTGTGTAAAATTGGACAACCAGGGACCCACCATGCATGCTCTCTGAAAGTTGGCAAATCGCAACACCGCTGAAATAAACATCGACATCAGTACAAGAGACAACAAATGTAATCGAGAACTTCAGATGATATTTTGGATATCACATACTAGCCCCAGAGAAAACAACAAGCATAACTGAAGACAATGTGCATGTACCTGAGTTATCCAAATACAGGCTGCGACGAGAGTGATTACCTGAGCAGCTGTAACAGCATCCATTCTGCCCTGGGCAGCGGGCAGTTGACTTGCGCTGATCTAGGCTCAGGTCCACCGCCCCGGCATATGGACACGCTCGCTTGCTCCGGGATGCGAACCCCATGCGGACGTCAACTATGGTGCGAAATGCACAGTGCTCGGCCGATAGATAATTAGATTCCCGCATGCGACACACAGATCTTCGGAATTCGGAGTGAATCTTGAACTGTGCGTTGACAAAAGCTAAGTTGGCTAATATAAGCACCGTTGCACCACCTGTCGGGAAGACGCAACTCCAGAGCGAAAGCGGTTCTGGCGTCCGCGAGCCTTGACGAAATCAAGGGCCGGGTTTTGCGACGTCAGCCGTTGTATGTGACACTGAATGTTGCATGAGTAACGAGCTACGTGCATGTAACTTTGAGCTGACATGCACTGACTCGCGAGGCAGGTACTGGGTCGCAGCTGTAGCCCTGGCACTACCGAGCTCCAAATTATTTACCAGCCTGCCGGAGCCTGCTCGAAATGCTTCGGGTGGGAGTTGGCCTCTGCCATGCATGAGAGCGATCGCATCTCGCATCGACACGCACCATGCCTGGTGCAGTATAAGAACCCGCACCGGGCCGGCACACATCACACCAAACTCATCCGCCCACTTCGCAACCTGCAATCGACTACTTCACATTCTCACAGTTGATAAATTGCGTTCTCTGCGTTCCACTGCTTGCGTCATGGCCGGTCGATCAGCGTCCGCGGTGTTGGTCCTTGGCTTCCTGGTGGTGGCCGCGTTCTGCATGACGGAGGCCAGTGCCATGAAGCCCAAGGGCGGTCTGTTGGATGTCGATGTGCTGATCAAGTTGAACAACAAGTGCCAGGAAGACGTGCGCCTGGTCGTGGGCGTGGGCAAGGTGCTGGACTGCAAGAAGGGGCAGCTGGCGGTGCTGGGCCCCGTGACGGTGAAGCTGGAGGCGCTGAACCTGCTGAAGCTGCAGCTGTTCGTGTTCGACAAGAACGGCAAGCTGCTCAAGGTGAAGGCCGTGCTGAACGTGAACCTGGGCCTGTTGGGCAAGCTGATCGAGGGCGTGACGGAGCTGGTGCTGGACGTGGTGGAGGAGGTGGTGGAGGGCGTGGAGGGCAAGGTGATCAAGCTGCTGTGCGGCAACAAGGTGCTGGTCCACCTGCTCGTGGAGGTCTGAGGAATTGGGCACCAGATATTCCGGGTAACTCTTGGAGTTGTGAGCGGTAATATTGTACATTGCCGGAGATTGGAGGAGCGGAGGACGTGGAGTGAATAGTTAGCCAACGGACATAATGTGTATGTGTGGACCTGAGTAAACTTGTGTGTAAATGCTGTGTAGCGAGGCAGCTGTGTAGTGCGCAGAATATGTGTATGTAGGCTGTGGTTTGGCATGGGTTTCGCATGGGAAGCGGAGCAGGGGATCAGCTAGTGGCTTGCGAGGTCGTTGTAGAGATGAAGTCGAGCACGTGTGAAGTTGGATGTCGCTTTGCGCCGCCTGTGCGCCGATGTAATTTGTACTGGCTGGCTTGTGGAATATTGGAAGGTTTGACTTTGGAAATATAGTCGGTGTTAAGTTTGCTTTTGATTCTGGAATTGGATGGTTGATGAGATGATTTGTTTGGGCTGAGCTGGTGTGTTGATTTTGTTGTGGTGTTTTGGACATTGGTTTGGATTGATTCTTGGTGTGTGGCCTGTTGTTATGTTTCTTGTTTGTTTATCACAAATGGTGCAGTTTCCGCCGGATTATGTCGAAGCAAAGTTCCTCGGACAGGTTTGTGTATAATTGCCTTTAACGGTTTTTTTTTTAATAAATCCTGACTCCGGAGGGTATGCTGTTTATGGAGCTCACGAATTGAAATCGTGTATACATTTAAATGGCGGCAATCAGGTAAATTTGTTGTCATTAGTTTTCCTAACTGTGTGGTCTGACGATGTGGACAGATTTCATTCCAATTTCCTACAACTTCAGTCATCCTCATCTTTTTTGGATTATCTGATATTAGAGTGATAATTTTCATGAGTTGGAAGTTGTATTTCATGGAGTATGCAAATTTGGCATATACAATTTTCAAACCCAAATTTCAAGATTTGTACAATGTCTGAGAGTGAAAAAACCTTTGGAGCCCATTTTAATTTGTGGTAATTATTTTGACTATTATAAAGATCCAAAATGGATATGTATTATCATATCATGAAGTCTTAATTATACTTGGATGTCATTGGTTGGTTGCTTTGATGTGAATATTATTACTTAGGAGGGTTAATTCCTATGTAAATCAAGTGATGGTTGGTTGCTAGATTACCCTACTTATCCATTTTCTTTGAACACTTGGTTTTGGGGATACCTGCCTCCTATTAACCAGTCAATTTATTGACTGGGTGAGAGTGGTTTCCATCCAAGATCAATTCTTGAAGTCTAATTCATGACCGGGTTAATTCTTGTTCCCAGCAGTTCTATTGGAGTGCGTTTTTCGGTTAGCGACCTACTGTTAGTAAGTAAGAGACATTGTACAGAACACATTGATGTAACGTGACAAGACTCTGATTGGGAATCATAGTAATTTCTAGTTGAACGAGAGAATTGGTGCACATATTGGCTTGCGGAATGACCATGGATCCAGCATTTCTTGCTGCAATCCTGCACAGGCAAATAAAATGTGCCCCAAACGTTTTCTCAGGCAGCCTCAATTTGTTACCACTGACAGCACCTTGTGAAGAGGACTCGGGCAGTGTTTCACCAGTGCTCTCGCCCAAAAGTTCCTGACTGTTTGAAAGGGCAACAGTGCAGGTGTCGGAAACCAGTATTTGTCACCAAGCACCAGATATCATCCATGTGGGAATTCATAAATGAAAAATTAGAAACGAAATATTTAAAAATCAACTTTTAAAAATTTAGCTATTTTATTCATGATATTTAAAAAATTAAAAATTAAAATGATTAATTGGATCAAGCGAATATACTTTAATAAATGAATTTGTAAAAATAGTTTTTGCATCCTAATTTTTTTAATTTGATAAGTTTGAATCTTATCTATAAAATCCAAAATTCAATGAGATCAACCCTAGCTACCCGGCAATTGTTGTTTTGAGTGAACTCTAAGACTTAATGGGCAACGGGTCCATTGCCCTTAGTCAAATTCTTCTCGCTCCACTCAATGGATTTACTTTATGTTGCTTAGATACTTTTATGAGAAATAAATAGTTTATATATATATTCCTGATTTTCTCCTCATAGGAGCAATAATAATACACAATTTAAAACTATATATTTCATTCAACCTTGCAACCTGTTTTCATCCCCTTCCGAGATTATCGTGCCTGACGTTCTACTTTCTGACCTCCCAGATGGTCTACATACAGACCTTATTTGCCTATATTGGTACCGAGGCACCCTACACCACAGATTGTTAAAAGCTGTTCTCTATGAAGAGCACCCCAAACTCTCATTGGAAAACTTCAGCTTATTATCCTACAATTAGGGCCTACACTTTAAAGAGTTTTACATATCCAACTTCTGAGCCAACCTTTGTAGAGATCAAGGTAATACAAATAGATTGGAAACCCTTGGCAATTATTGATTAAGATGAAGAATAATTTGGCATATATATATATATATATATATATATATATATATATATATATATATATATATATATATGAAATTTGACTCTTTTTGTGATGGTTGAATACTTGTACAACTTCAAATGAGGTAATGTGTTTGAAATAAAGAATAAGTTTATTTGCGATCGATACAAATTATTAGATGTTTCAAAAAATCAATGAATTCATTGATGGAAGATTTAGTAACCAAATATCTCTTACAAAGGTGGAAAAAGCCTCTAATGCAGGAGAGAGCCACATCCTTCAATTGTCAATTAATGTCATATCTTTTTTTGTAGATAGTAACATCCACAAATTATTACAATTTTGACTTCATTTCAAAATTGACATATTATATTTTGAAGATGTTTTTTTTGCATATTTATATAGGTTTGATGGACCACATAAAACATATAATAGAATTTTTAATTATTTTAGGAACAACTTAAAAATAATGCACATAAAACATGTCTTTCCATTTAAGATAAAGTGTATGTTTGTTATGCACTTTTCGAATGTTGTTTATAAAATGAAAATATTGTTGACATTGTGTGCTTTATGTAAAGCTTGCCACTTTTTACACCTTCAAAAATCATTGCAAAATATGTGACACAGTAAGTTTAAGATATGTAGTAGTGTACCATATCCATAATCCAGTTGTGTAAGTTTAATTCTTCAGATAAGTTTGTTCACAGCCCACTTAGCTTTTCTTTAATCTCTAAATGCCCAAGCAACCAAAATGTAGTCACTAGTCGTAGGTTATTTTGGGCAGGGTCCCATAGTGTCAAAAACAACTATTGAGTTTGAGGTTTTGTTTGTAGATACTTTGGATCATTATGTATATGCCAATCTTTTTTTTCATAAGATTGCAATATGTAATGCAAAAGTAATGGATGATTCAAGGTTTTGAATCTCATTGCGGATAGTCACAAAAAAATAATTAGAAATCCATATTTACATAAGAAGCTTTGATTCAATGATTCAGTTCATTCCAAAAAGTAAGGTAAAATATGAGAAGTTAGGTTATGCGAGTAGCTTGGCCAATCCTCTCTAAAGAATAACTTTAACAACTCATTTTGAATTCAACTTCAATAATTTTTTATAACCAAAAATTGATTTTTTTTTTTTGGTTACATATCACATCATTTTCATTATTGACATCTTTTATGTGGAAGTAATCAGCAATTTAATTCTTCTTTTTCTTCTGCATCTTCTTCTAGTTTATATATCTTTTAAAGATGAAGATCAAGGTTTTGTCTTTTGAATTTTTTTGTATGGATTCTCAAATTTTTTTTTTAATAGAATATGAAGTTGTCCATTCTAAGGTTGTAAAACGTATTTTTGAAAATTTATAGAGAATATGATTTCAGCTTTTTGAAGGACTAAAAAGAAATGGTTTTTAAACTTTAAGCAATATAATCTTACTTAAACTTTAAGCAATACAATCTTATTTAAACTTTAAGCAATATAATACAGCTGATTCTGTTTCTCCCGCTAAATATTCGGAAAAGGATGTTTCAATAAGTTGGATAAAATATCTTAAGGTTGAAATTACCAAAGAATATTATGAAATTGAAGAAATTAGCTTGCTTTACAAAGAAGTGTTGAAAGGTAGTTTTTAGTTTGGTGTTGAAAGGCAATTTTTAGTTTGAAATCATTGTAGGCATTTAGAGACTAATGGAGGGCTTTAGTCTCCTATTTTATTATTCTTTTTTGCTAAAAAACTTGTCCTTCACTTCAAACAACCTCTCTACGACATCACCAAACCAAAACAAGTTATAAGGGTAGACTTGGAGATTTTAAAACTATAAAATGCACGTGAATTTTTTATTCTATACCTCTATTGTTCATGGTGCACTTGTTGAAGTGCTTGTAACGTGTCGTCATGACATGTCATGTCGTGATGGCCCCTACATCCTAATACAATAGGATAAACCTAAAATTGACTCAATGGGTAAGATGATCTATTTAGTTGACGCCAACATGTACATGCTTTGTAACAATAATATTTAACATTAGATGAAGTAATAAAAAATAATATGTTAAATGGGCAACTTAGATGAAGTAATAAAAAATAATATTCTAGCATTATAATATTTGAGAAGAAAGATTTTACATCAAACTAATTTTGTGATTTTCTTGGAATTTTTTTTATTGACGAACTCATTTTCCTTCAATTTTGAGTAGTAAAAAACTTTTTATTTTCAACATTTTTTTTTGAAGTTCTTAATGGTAATGTATTCTTAATCAAATTTCTACTCAAAATATCAATTTATCCAAGTTTTAGTACAAATGAGTTTTACAAGAGCAGGCTTCAAAAAAAGGTTCTACATTTACTCCAAAACAATTTCAATCCAATTTTATCTTTATCATCTCACTAATGAAGAAAAATCAATAGTCCAATTTTGATATGTGAGGATTATATGAATTTGATTTCAAGATCTTACAACTAAATCTACTAAAAAATTACTTAAATTGAGATTTATTAAGCCTAAAGTTGAAAAATATGTTTTGGCAAATTTTGCTCCAAAAATACGGTAATATCAAAGAACTTTAGAGGTTAAACTACTAAACACAAGCCATACATAAATAAAACTACAACTTTTATCCGCACCTTCTTTGCCCCTCGTATGCCTTGTCTTCTCCCTTCTCCTCAACAAATTTGCTCCCAATTTCCCTCAATTTGGCCCCTCCATCTTTATGAGGCCCAATTTTCTTCATTTTTTATCCATTTATATATTTGGAGGACATTTTTGGCATTTAGAATTTATATTTTATGGAAATTTCCAAAATGTCATGACAATCATCATATGGATCTAGATTAAGGTTGATATTACCTCTTAAATCTAGTCATCCAATCCCGTCCTAACTCCTTTATTGTGCATTTTGATTTTTTAGCGCATGTCTAACTTTCTCTATTTCTTTTTAAATGTCAAAAATTTATAGAAATGAGATTTTCATTTGAACACAATATCAAGACTTTTGAATTTTCCACATATTGCATATGAACTAGTCTTTTGATATCTATTCATTTTCATAAAAGTCACAAAACATACTTTAACCCCTAAAGGACCAAGGTGTTTTGGCACCTCCAAAACCGAAAACTGCAGATTTCGACCACCTTATGGAAATTGATGTATGTTTCCTATAAAATATGAGTTTTTGGTATTTCCAACCGTAAGATCTTCAACCTAACTATCTTCACTTACACCTTGTCAAGTTTCAACCGTTGGATCTTGACCATTTGTGAGATTATAACAATCAAACTTTACTGTTTTTTTTTTTGGCATTGTCGTAAAGGCCTAGTCTAAATGGTGCCAAGGGAGACTTGATGATTGTTAGCCCAAACATTTTGCTCATATTTTTTTCCATGTAGGTAACTAAGTTGGGCACCTTCGTGCAAAATTTTGGAGACTCATTTTGATTTTTTGGTCTTCATGCAAATTATTTTCTTGAAGAAGGTACAAAAACCACAATATGGTAAAAATTAAATAACGTTAAATGTTTTTGGTTTTTTGAAAATGTGAACGGTTAAAAGTTACATCTATGAGTTTGTGAATTTTAGGATTTTTTTTTTTTTTAGAAAATTCCTAAATCTCAAATTTTGACAATTTTTGGAAGGAAAAAATGTAAAATTACAAAAAACTTTGAAGCTTGTTCATGTAATTTTTGGAGGCTGCCCTTGTAAAATTGGTAAACTTTTTGACTTGGGTCACTTTGGATTTTGAGTAGTGATTTGGTTATAAAAATATTTCTATTTCTTTTTATAAAAAAAACCTAATTTGAAACTGCCCGTTTTGGACTTGAAACCTAAAATTTCTAGATGAAGGGTCTAAAATAGGAATTTGACTTTGAAAATTTTACCACGTACACATTGCAGTAAAGGGAGCATCCAATAAAAATTTTAGACAAAAATATTACTTTTAACCTCTTCATCTAGGCTGCCCGAAACAGCAAAAAGCAGTTTTCGCTTTCCTGGTCCTTTAGGGGTTAAGTGATGTTTGAAGCTTTCATGAGGCTTTTAGATGGACCACAAAACGTAGAATTGTTTTCTCCTTGATTCTATGACATTTGTTTTGGGTGAACATGTTTTGAAGACCTTCTAATGTATTTAGAGCTTTTTCTTGATTTCGTATCTTTATTGTGTAGAATATATACCAAAACAAGTTCTTAAAAGCTCTTGTAGTTAATGAATGATATAAACTATACTCATTTTTTTGAAGTTTGTGCATCGACTATTGTAGAGCATTCTTTTATAGCTCTTTTTATTTTGAAAAAAATAAATGACTTTACCTTGTAATAAAAAATAAAACCAATAAATTATACTTACAAGTTTAACAAATGCCATTAATCTAATCATTTGAATGTTTTGGTTTGCATGAAATGCATTAACATATCACAAAGTTAAAAAATGCAACAAGTTTATTTAGTCGAACTTAAATAATATCAAAAATCCGAAAATTACTACTAATATACAAATTCATGAACAATTGAAACCATCAAAATCATGTAATGAAAAATATGGTGCATAATATCATCATATAAAACATTGGTAGTGATGCTATCTTATGAGCAATGAGTCATGTGCACTATGCTTAAAAATTTGTGTTTTTTTTTAAAATTTAAAAATTTAAAAAAATAAATAAATAAAATTTATTGCTTTATTTTTGTTATGTTTGTTTGTTTTTTGCAGATATCATACATTGATGAGGTCTTTGTTTTCACCTTTTTAGTGTATATGAGTTTAAATTTAGTGGGCCCTGTAACCGTGGAATGTAAGAAATCTAAATATTAAATTTCAAAACTTTATAGCTTTGGTTACATAGAGAATCAATTACTAAGATATGTTTAGATTTGTGTTTCCGATTTGATGGTCTCTGATCCAAGACAAGAATATTTCCAATTTTGAAAAGATTCAAAAGAATATATATATATCTATATATATATATATATATATATATATATATATATATATATATATATATATATATATATATATATATATATATATATATACTTCCAAACAAAATTTTGGTCAAAATTTAATAAAGATAGAAGTGACCTTTGTTTATATTCTACGGATTTCAATCTTAGACAAAGCCAAAATCAAATCAATTCCACTCTACATATGATATGTTCTCAAACTATATGGGTCACTTTAGATCTCCGTCAAATTTTTAGCAACTTTGGCAGCTCTTTGACATGCATAACTTTGTTGTAGCTAAAACTGGGGCACTACATGAAAGTATTGACTTTATAATATAATAATCCATCTTACACAAATACCAGAAAATGTAGTATACATGTTTGCAATACCTCCATTGGCCTTTCTTCCCAAAGGTTTCATATATCATCTTCATAAAGTTATGACAAGTACATCTAGGTAAGTCTGTAATGGTAATACAATGTACCTTTCCACCGCTCACCGCTCACAAGATAGCATTTCCGGAAAAATTGGATTCAATGATACAAATGGAATGATTCAACTATATATATATATATTAACAACTTGAGTATATTGAAGCATTAAATATATTAAATATTTAAATGAAAATTGATTATGGAATGTGCACAAATTTAAATGATGTACGTTCCAGTAAAAATTGATTTTGGTAAATAACATAGCGCATGTTGTAGACTGACTTCAAAGTTCAAACAAAGTCATGATTCAATATGATAATTTTAATTTCGGGGCTATATGAAGTTTTACAATCTTTCCATTTTAAAAATGCACACAACGTTTTATCTTACATTTCTATTTACTTAATTTGGTTAAAAATAATTCGACCTTTCTCTCCTCTCTCATTCCTCCATCCAAGTAATAGAGGCAAAATCAGAATCATTTCAAAAACAATTCGCTGATTATGTGAAAAATCATTGACCTTTTCATATAAACAACAATTCAATACCCAAATACTCAGTCAACATGTAAAGCATGAACATCTTCTGATATTCACATCTTTATTGCAGAAATCAACAATATACACCTGATTATATCACTGAACCACCAACCACCACTCAATCTAAGACCAAAAACCAAATCACCACGGTCCACAACACAATCATCGCATCAGCTCAGCCCAAACCAATTTCTCATCAACCATCCGATTCCAGAATCAAAAGCAAACTTAACACCAACTATATTTCCAAAGTCAAACCTTTCATTCCACAAGCCAGCCAGTACATATTACATCGGCGCACAGGCGGCGCAAAGCGGCATCCAAGCCCACACCTGCTCGTCTTCATCTCTACAACGACCTCGAAAGCCACTAGCTGATCCCCTACCCGGATTCCCATGCGAAACCCATGCCAAACCACAGCCTACATACACATATTCTGCGCACTACACAGCTGCCTCGCTACACAGCATTTACACACAAGTTTACTCAGGTCCACACATACACATTATGTCCGTTGGCTAACTATTCACTCCACGTCCTCCGCTCCTCCAATCTCCGGCAATGTACAATATTATTACCGCTCACAACTCCAAGAGTTACCCGGAATATCTGGTGCCCAATTCCTCAGACCTCCACGAGCAGGTGGACCAGCACCTTGTTGCCGCACAGCAGCTTGATCACCTTGCCCTCCACGCCCTCCACCACCTCCTCCACCACGTCCAGCACCAGCTCCGTCACGCCCTCGATCAGCTTGCCCAACAGGCCCAGGTTCACGTTCAGCACGGCCTTCACCTTGAGCAGCTTGCCGTTCTTGTCGAACACGAACAGCTGCAGCTTCAGCAGGTTCAGCGCCTCCAGCTTCACCGTCACGGGGCCCAGCACCGCCAGCTGCCCCTTCTTGCAGTCCAGCACCTTGCCCACGCCCACCACCAGGCGCACGTCTTCCTGGCACTTGTTGTTCAACTTGATCAGCACATCGACATCCAACAGACCGCCCTTGGGCTTCATGGCACTGGCCTCCGTCATGCAGAACGCGGCCACCACCAGGAAGCCAAGGACCAACACCGCGGACGCTGATCGACCGGCCATGACGCAAGCAGTGGAACGCAGAGAACGCAATTTATCAACTGTGAGAATGTGAAGTAGTCGATTGCAGGTTGCGAAGTGGGCGGATGAGTTTGGTGTGATGTGTGCCGGCCCGGTGCGGGTTCTTATACTGCACCAGGCATGGTGCGTGTCGATGCGAGATGCGATCGCTCTCATGCATGGCAGAGGCCAACTCCCACCCGAAGCATTTCGAGCAGGCTCCGGCAGGCTGGTAAATAATTTGGAGCTCGGTAGTGCCAGGGCTACAGCTGCGACCCAGTACCTGCCTCGCGAGTCAGTGCATGTCAGCGGGTTTCGGGATCCCAAAGTTACATGCACGTAGCTCGTTACTCATGCAACATTCAGTGTCACATACAACGGCTGACGTCGCAAAACCCGGCCCTTGATTTCGTCAAGGCTCGCGGACGCCAGAACCGCTTTCGCTCTGGAGTTGCGTCTTCCCGACAGGTGGTGCAACGGTGCTTATATTAGCCAACTTAGCTTTTGTCAACTTAGCTTCAAGATTCACTCCGAACTCCGAAGATCTGTGTGTCGCATCCGGGAATCTAATTGTCTATCGGCCGAGCACTGTGCATTTCGCACCATAGTTGACGTCCGCAATATGGGGTTCGCATCCCGGTGGATGCGTGTCCATATGCCAGGGCGGTGGACCTGAGCCTAGATGAGCCCAAGTCAACTGCGCGCTGCCCAGGGCAGAATGGATGCTGTTACAGTTGCTCCTGGGTAATCACTCTCGTCGCAGCCTTTGTTTGGATAGCTCAGGTTCATGCATGTCTTCGGTTTTGTTGAATGTTTTCTCTGGGGCTAGGATGTGATATCCAAAATATCATGTGAAGTTCTCGATTACATTTGTTGTTTCTTGTACGGACGTCAATGTTAATTTTAGCGTTGTCGCGATTTGCCAACTTACAGAGGTAGCATGCACGGTGGTTCCCTGGTTGTCCAATTTTAGACAACACAACTCTGGAATCATTCTTGTGGGTGACTTCCAATTACGCGATGGGTCTCGAAACTGACGTCGTCTTCTACTCCGTCTGCGCAGTAAGTGCGGAGGCAGTAACTACCGCGGCGGTTGAGTCGGACGTGGAACTTTAGTGGTGCATCAGGAACTAAAATCGGTACTCAACCTTGAGCCTGGTGGAGGCACCTGTACCCACCCATCCTACCACTTTGAATCAGCTGATTCCTCCTACACTTTCGTATTCCCGATGATATCTGAAATCTCCACCAGCTAGGTAGACTCGGAAATGGTGTGGCGGATCCATTGCATAAGCAGGTCGGAAGGCGCTGACTTGGCTGCTGAGGTTGGTGTCCTGCTTGTTCGGGCGCTACCTTGATGGTAGCTTGGTCGGACCATTCAAGCTCTGCCACTGCCGAGCGATGGATGTCGAATTAATTAGCAGGGTCAGAAGAGGTTTGCGGGGATACTGCCACCACCATCCGGGGAGTCTCTCTTGAAGTAGCCGAAGTTGGTGTTTATTTTCATGGTTCAGGTGGAGTTTCACGGAACCCTTGTATGCGCTAGCTGGCAAGCTGGATCATCCTTCATGGCCCGCTTCTGTAGTAGAGCATATGATTTCTACTTCCGTATGAAATTGTATGAAAATGAAAACGAATTAGGTTAAGAAAATCGTAGAGCGTAGTAATCTGGGGAACTGAATGTATCGACAGCAGAAAAATATCTACAAAAGTTTTCCTGGCCCTCCTTTGTCGCGCTGCGTAATTCACCTCGCCAGACGATCTGAATCTGGAAAAGTCCATGATTCACTGTTTCGGTTCATTGATGATGTCATACTTGTTTACGTGAAAAGTACATCCATTTTTTCGTTTCCTTTCAGTTCTACGAGCACATCAATCTGAGATATATAGGTGCTTGTAGTGTTATGAGGAAACTTGGACTAGGTGTGTTCTCATCGATCAGGTGGAGTTTCACGGACTTTGAGTGGGTTCTCTTTCTGAGAAGAAAACCCTTGAATGATTATATCAGATCGACCGCTCATTACCAATCAAAGAATCTTATTTGACATGCGAAATAATTACCACAAATTTGCATCTTCCAAACCCTTTCACGGTTAAGAGTAAAATGAGATTTCATATAACCATCGTACGTACTCTTATATGAGTGTTCGAAATACACATCAAAAAACAATTAAAAGAATGTCCGAAATACAGTTTACTTCGACTACCACGTCCCTACTGCATCATTTCACATCCAAGACACTGGATTCCAGTGGATAAAAAGTAGAGCCGTCTTTGGTTACCTTTCGATGCCAGGCTCCAGCACCTCACCCGAGCAGTTGATCTCAGTGGCTCAGGTCCTGGCATGTGGACACGTTCGTTTGCATCGGGATGCGAACCCCATATCGCGGACGTCACTATGGTGCGAAATGCACAGTGCTCGGCCGATAGACAATTAGATTCCCGGATGCGACACACAGATCTTCGGAGTTCGGAGTGAATCTTGAAGCTAAGTTGACAAAAGCTAAGTTGGCTAATATAAGCACCGTTGCACCACCTGTCGGGAAGACGCAACTCCAGAGCGAAAGCGGTTCTGGCGTCCGCGAGCCTTGACGAAATCAAGGGCCGGGTTTTGCGACGTCAGCCGTTGTATGTGACACTGAATGTTGCATGAGTAACGAGCTACGTGCATGTAACTTTGGGATCCCGAAACCCGCTGACATGCACTGACTCGCGAGGCAGGTACTGGGTCGCAGCTCTAGCCCTGGCACTACCGAGCTCCAAATTATTTACCAGCCTGCCGGAGCCTGCTCGAAATGCTTCGGGTGGGAGTTGGCCTCTGCCATGCATGAGAGCGATCGCATCTCGCATCGACACGCACCATGCCTGGTGCAGTATAAGAACCCGCACCGGGCCGGCACACATCACACCAAACTCATCCGCCCACTTCGCAACCTGCAATCGACTACTTCACATTCTCACAGTTGATAAATTGCGTTCTCTGCGTTCCACTGCTTGCGTCATGGCCGGTCGATCAGCGTCCGCGGTGTTGGTCCTTGGCTTCCTGGTGGTGGCCGCGTTCTGCATGACGGAGGCCAGTGCCATGAAGCCCAAGGGCGGTCTGTTGGATGTCGATGTGCTGATCAAGTTGAACAACAAGTGCCAGGAAGACGTGCGCCTGGTGGTGGGCGTGGGCAAGGTGCTGGACTGCAAGAAGGGGCAGCTGGCGGTGCTGGGCCCCGTGACGGTGAAGCTGGAGGCGCTGAACCTGCTGAAGCTGCAGCTGTTCGTGTTCGACAAGAACGGCAAGCTGCTCAAGGTGAAGGCCGTGCTGAACGTGAACCTGGGCCTGTTGGGCAAGCTGATCGAGGGCGTGACGGAGCTGGTGCTGGACGTGGTGGAGGAGGTGGTGGAGGGCGTGGAGGGCAAGGTGATCAAGCTGCTGTGCGGCAACAAGGTGCTGGTCCACCTGCTCGTGGAGGTCTGAGGAATTGGGCACCAGATATTCCGGGTAACTCTTGGAGTTGTGAGCGGTAATAATATTGTACATTGCCGGAGATTGGAGGAGCGGAGGACGTGGAGTGAATAGTTAGCCAACGGACATAATGTGTATGTGTGGACCTGAGTAAACTTGTGTGTAAATGCTGTGTAGCGAGGCAGCTGTGTAGTGCGCAGAATATGTGTATGTAGGCTGTGGTTTGGCATGGGTTTCGCATGGGAATCCGGGTAGGGGATCAGCTAGTGGCTTTCGAGGTCGTTGTAGAGATGAAGACGAGCAGGTGTGGGCTTGGATGCCGCTTTCACGCCGTCTGTGCGTTGATGTATGGAGTGGCTGGCTTGTGGAATGAAAGGTTTTAATTTAGAAATATAGTGGGTTTGGCGTTCGTTCTCGATTTTTGAATTGGTCACCTGGCGTTTTGACATGATTTGCTGCCGAGCTGATTTGATGATTGTGTTGTGGCGTATTCTGGGCTGAGCAGTTTTTTATTTTAATATTGTTTTCGCCCTTGTTCTCACCTTATTTTTCTTTTTAGGATATGGAATTGAGAGAACTTAGTGATCTATCGTCGTTTGCTTAATGATCTTATTCTGATTAGATTTGACATAGAGGGATAACTATTATTGGGGCTTGGAATTAGAGAGAGTGATCGTGACAGTAGCGGTGGTTAGGGTTTTTTGTGGTATGATTAGAAGTACTTTGTCCTGGAGAAAAGGATTGGGGTTGGTTTATTGACTGTGAATGAGAACAGTTTCCATCAAGCTTAGTGTAGTCGTCTAATATATTACATGACTCGAAAGTTTTGGAAGTGGCTGCTTCATCACTCGACTTTGATTCTGCTGAATAGAAATAGAGAAATTGTGGGTCATACTAAACTGCAATCACTGACGATCTCCTCAACGAAGTATTTCTTGATAACCGCAGTTCTAGCAGCCTTTCTCAGTTAATCGATTTACATAGTATCTATAGATGATGTGGTAAGACTACAAATTGGGGATTTTACTGTAGTTATCTTTGGTTGAATGATAATCAATGCACACATTGGCTTGTGGAATCGTCATGGATCCAATATTTCTTCACATACTTGGTTTTAATCTGCATGAGCAAATAAAATAAACATCAATTTAACCCTAAAATTCCAGGCCCGGTTTTGCCAATTTTCACTTCTAAAATTTTGAAAATTTCAAAAAAATTCCTATATTTTTTTTATTGTTTTAAATGCTGAAATTTCAACCCCATGAAGATTATTATTTATCCTGTTCACTAAAAGAAATCTTGTCAAAATATATTAAAAATCCTAACTGTGGTAGCTTGCCGAAGTTCGTGCAACCCAATTTGGGTTTTGTGGTATTTTAGAGGTTAAGCACCTTGTGAAGTGCACCCTATCATGGGATAATCGCAACTTGTTATCCTGCAAGAAGGACTTAGTCTTCAAGAGAGTTACATATCCAACCTGCAAGATCTACGTATCCAACCTGCAAGATCTACGTATCCAACCTGCAAGATCTACGTATCCAACCTGAGGAGTGATCAAGGTAATACAAATGGATTGTTATCTTGGCAATAATTAGTTAAGATAGAGAACAATTCAGATGTTCTTAGTGTCTACACTTATAATGAAATTCATTCTTTTTTGTAATGGTTAATTAGTTATACATGTCAAACAAGGTAACTAATTAAGAAGAATTTTATTTGCCAATCAGATTATTGGATGTCCCAAAAAACCATTGTCTTGATTAATAGAAGATTTTGTAACCAAATATTTCTTGCAAAGAAGAAAAGCCTTCTATAAAGGACAAGAAATCTACATCCCTTAATGACCAATTAAAATCCCAACATTCAACGTAGATACTAACATTCACAGGAACTTATAATTTTCTTAAATACAAGTTCTATCTACATCTCAAACTTGATAAACCACATTTATGGAACATTTTTTGCATGTTTATTTTATTTATTTTAATTTTTTTTTTAATGTTTGATGGGCATTACTTAAAACATACAATACCAATTTTTGTTCATTTTTTTTAATAAAAACTTCAATTCTTCTTATGAAGGCTACAAAAAGATATCGAACTTTTGAAAAGCTCTGTAAGGCTCAAAAATGCATTAAACTATGAATTGTAAAATTCATAAGAGAAGCAATAGAGTCTTGTCATTAGCATTGAGAATATATTTAAATTTCTTTATTGAAATCTTTAAGAAGGCAATTTTGTATTCAAAGTGACAGAAGGAGTTCTAATTTAGTCAGTAAAAGCTAAAATTCCTAATACTTTTTAAAATTTGATTCTTCAGAATATTTGGGTTCTTCAGAAGTATTTTAACCCACTTCCGTCCAATACTCTGTTTCTCAAAACAATTGACACCCGTCCAATACCCGACTAACACCCATCCAATACCCGATGCATACCCGGGAAATATCTCCCTCACGGATGATAAACAGACAACTAATGACAACCTTGATGATCCACCGTGAAATACCAGCCTGGCTGAAACCTCGAGATCATTCTTGATCATTTCTAACTTGCACACCAAGCGATGAACTGCAGTTCCTCCTACTTTGGACTGGGCATGGGGCACTATAAGAAGGGAATGGCAAAGCCATGCCTCATCACTTCAATTGTATCACGTTGAGAGCACTGTGCAATAAGAGGAAGAAATCTGAGGCATCCTTGCGCAACCAGTGTTAAATTCTCATTTCATCAGTGATCTGCTTTAAAGCATTTGCTGAATCTAGCTGCGGTGGTCTCGCAATCGAAGTCGAATTAAAGGCTGCACAAATTTTCGCTCGATCTACAATGGCTGCGGGGGAGGGCAGGAATATGGGCACTAAGAGGAAGGCCTCGGAGGCGCTGCCCTGCATCGTGATTAGGCAGGTGAAGGCTGCCAGGCCGATCAAGGTGGCCGAGGGGAAGGGAGTGGTGCTTTCGAAGGAGGACCAGGAGATAACCGAGAGATTCGAGGAGAATCTGATGGAGTTGTATGATCCTGTGTTCTCGGAAGCCTACAGTGGCGGCTTGGAGCAATTCCAGCATTTTGATGTGCAGCAAAAAATGCCCCTTTACTGCGAGGCCGAGAGTCTGGTCATGTGTGATGAATACACAGAAGACACCGAAGACCATGACGAGTACTTTGATGAGGACTCGGACTTTGACACAATCATAAACGTGCTGCTGGAGGAGATTCCAGCCCGTTGGAGGTCCGGAGAGATCACCGATGAGGAGGCTTTTGAGTACTACCGCGAGCTGGGAAATCTCATGTCAAATGAAGACGATCGTGAGAGTTTCAGCTTTTATTTTTGATAAATTATGTGACAAGCCATAGTACGCATGCTTGGATTAAACGATCCGCGTACTTTTGAAACACTACTATCTTGCAGCTGGTGGTTCCCAGATCTATATCAAACAACTGGGATATGCTAGCCATCTTTGTGCCAGACCGATACTCAATTGGCTTAAGTTTAATGCCAGACACAGATAAATTATATGATGTGCCTGGGCGAAATAATGTAGTCCTAGTGTGAATTGATCGCTACATTCCTGCACATGAACGAGCATCAGTGAGATGCCTCATGAATTATGTTAAATCTCGCAGCACAAAACTTTACATTGGTTATGTACGAGATCAACTCCAATTTTTATGTACTGGAACTTGTGCCAGAAAAGTTGGCATTTGATGCGTAATATATTCATCATGATCCTGTTTTTGTGTTGAACATCTGAACTTGAGTATGAACTTGAGTATGAATTGTTGTTTATCTTGTCCGTCTCTGAGAGTATTAGATTACATTGATTGATTAGTGTTTAGCATGTGACGACAATGTTTTAGAACTGAGTGATCACTTTGGCATGGTTTCAAGAGAGATGAACGGTGTCGTTGTTTTGATGTGGTGTGTTTTTCTGTCATTCAAGTGTTCATGCATATTTCGTAGGTAAATGTTGAATTAAATCGGCCTGTGCAATTCATTTCCAAGGTATAAGATGTTTGACTCTACATAGAATCAATCGAGCTAGAACATAGTCTGCAGTTCATGTACTTACTTTTTCCCAGGTGCAACTCGAACTACTTATGCAGACCATTACGTGTCTTTCGAAATGACAAATCCTTAGCGCACCAACGAGCAAGTTTGCTCAGGGGGATTCCGCAATAACTATATTTTGAGAGGATTCAGTGAACCAGTGAATCCCCTTTGCTGGTGACGTCTTGAAGAAGGTCAACCTGCAGATTCAACAGTAAAGATTCAGTGAGATCTGGATAAGGCTGAATAATCACCAAGATTTCCAGCTTACACCATTTACACTGGCTCACTAAACGCTTCCCATCGATTTCGAGATAAGGCAGGATTAACATAAAATGTCGAACTAGTGAATGGTCAGCTGATGGTGAGTTGTTAACTGCCAACCCAGAATATGGTAATTATGTAGATTGATTATTTCGAGGCTGAGGCGGATCAAGCCCTTCATTTGAGCTATGTCCTCCGACAACCTCCATAGACAGTAACGTCCGTGATCTCCAGAGGACACTAGTTCCACAAACAGTGACGGTTCTGGGAATGCACGCATGCTTTGTTCATCCATGACCTTCAAACGAGCAACATCCGTCGTCTCGCTCGCCAAACCAGGCCCAGAAAAACGCCCAACGCAGGAAGAAATCCCGCTGCAGTTTGCACATCCTCATTGCTCTGAGCTCTCTCCGCTTCTCCTGCAGTTTGCACGAGTTTTGTTTTGTGTTGAGCCTGGTCCAGGTGATAGTTTTGGGTTTCTTCTTGTTTGTATCGCTGC
Source organism: Ceratodon purpureus (assembly GCA_014871385.1). Classification (NCBI taxonomy): domain Eukaryota; kingdom Viridiplantae; phylum Streptophyta; class Bryopsida; order Pseudoditrichales; family Ditrichaceae; genus Ceratodon; species Ceratodon purpureus. The sequence goes on along the minus strand of CM026428.1, from coordinate 13,576,967 downwards.
ATTATTTGCATCGCTTTCCTCTTTGGTTTGTTAATTGGAGCGTGAGTTTTGAGTGCAGGGATTCGCCATGGCGTTAGGTCAGGCAGGGAAGTTTGCGTTGGTGGTGACGTTCCCCGGGGTGTTGGCGTTCATCCTTGGAATAGTTGCGGAGAATAAGAAGGTGGGCGTGGAAAACTGGCATCGGTTTCTTCTCTGCATGTTGTAGGATGCGTAATTGTGTCTTATTCTGGGATGTTTCGGTGTTCGGATGTTTCTTGGGTTTTGTCGTTTTGGGGTATTCACAATGGTCATGCTTTTCAGTTGTTATTCGTCGAGGAGAGTGGGTTATTTACAGTAACATTCTCTGCAAAGTGATGAGAGGGTTTTCAGAAGGTTTTCTGAATTGTTGGGTTTTTGCAGCCAACGGGTGACCTAGCTCGGAAAGTGATCTCGAGTAGTGGAGTGACAAGCTGCTTGTACCCGAAAGATCCCACTATTGCTTTGGGTAGTCTGGCGGCGATTTGCTTATTTGTCTCTGCTGTCATTGGCGTGATTTCCCTCATCTACCCTTATGAAGGAAAAAGCATATCCTTGAAGAACCTTTCGAAGAGCACAGGACTCGTGGCTTTCGTCATTTTGTCCCTGTAAGTTTCTGATGTCCTTACAGTTTTTTTTGGTGATGCTTTGTCCTACCTCTTCCATATATCTGTTGAGGCATTGCATTGGGGATTTTCCAGTCCAGTATTTATCATAGATTGTTTCAAGCATATCCTGGACCAAATTTTCACGTCAGACTTTGTATTACGTGTGTACTTTAGCATCTTCCTATAATTCTTTAGTTGATGGTTGCTAGAAAGAACATATTATAGACGAAAAGAAATTGTTATCAAAGTCGAACTCAACTATTCTCACAAACGATTTGATTGCAGATTACTCTTCATTGTGTCGGAGGCCCTTCTCCTCTGGGCAACAATACTTGAGAGTGTTCATCGCAACCACAATCATCATGGAACTCTAGCAGGTTCTTGCCCTACCGCCAAGGCTGGTTTATTTGGAGGAGCAGCTTTCATGGCTTTGGACTCAACGCTCTTCTGGCTCATTTGCTTGATGTTAACCGTCAATGCCCGGGCTGACCACTTCGGTTATGGCGAGGAAGACGTGAGGGGGAACTACGAGGACGTGCCATCTGCTGAATATGGTCCAGCACTTGGTGCACACATTACACCCAAAGTGTAACACTTGCCAAGATGCAGTATCAAGGTCACAGCTCCTCCGCCATCGCCACCAAAACTCTGCTCTTTTAAGTCTGACATATCGTTTGATTTAAGTTTTGCAATGAATTATAATATTCTTCGTTTGAACACCCTGCAACAGTCGTCGAGTTGCTTAAAGCTACTGTTTTGCAGTTTCCATAAAACCACAATAAGCAAGATCATACAGATTTCCATCTTAAATCGCATTTCAGAAATTCGCAGCATGAGATGTCACCTTAATTATCCAGTAGATGTGTCTACAACAGATGTTGAATACACCTGATAAATATGCTACATTGAGCAGGATAAGAGAAATTGGAAACCTGGCACAGCTAAAACTTTTCGGTGAAGAATTAATTTGATTTCAGGTAGGTGTATGTCATTAAAACTTTGAATGAGGCAAAGCTCAAGTTGTTTGGTTTTTGGCCCCGGGTTGTGCCTCTGCCTCACCGTAATCTGCACTTGTATTCTTCAGCACAGCCTGCAACCATCTGTTTAGAGCGTGGAGTAAAAACTTCAGTCCACGGGATTAAACTTCCACATCAAGAAATCCAATTAAATTTTTGTAGCAGCCTCCAAACAAATAATGCAATCGTAACATGGAGTAAAACATTGGGTCACGAGTCAGAAGATGTCCTATTTAAAGGCCATTCACAGCAGGCTTCATTGCTTCATCCAGGTCGTCTGGAAATTTCTGCCAAAAATCAATGCCGGTTCAATCTACATCTGCTCATAATACCTTGAGAATAACTACACCTAGTCTGATGAAACAACCAAAAAGATGCCCCATTATTCTGTAGCCATTTTAACAACTCAAGATTGACAGAAAGTCATCACAACGGCAAACTCATTTCTATCCTACGCAGTTCTGTAGACAACGCACTCCTGACACCCGCTTCCTCGTTGAACCCGTTGTCCTATTCTCCATAGCTTTGCTTCTTGAGAAGAAATAAACAAAAACAGAGAGGTCATCAAGTCTCCAGCCTTCAGAGTAGAGATGGTCTTGAACTTACCAAATACAACAGATTTAGCCTCTAACCAGGTTGAGAAACTCCAGGTGGCAACATGAAGCAGAGACTTGTGTGCCCTTTAACCCGAAGGCAAGTGATCGTAACAACCTTAGACATCTTGAGATGGCCCCATTGTAACACGTATGTGCACAATCGGCTTTTATCAGCAATTGTACTGATAAATTTATTCCTTAACGAAACTTTAAAAATTGTATTATATGAGATTCAAGTATCAAGCATTAGAAAATGTTTTGAGACTTCCCATTTCCTGTAGACTGCCATTCTTGGAAACATGTGTTTGATGCTTAATTCTTGTACAATAAAAGTTTGGAATTTTTGTGCTTTGAGTAATTCTGGCATGATGGATGTTACAAGATATATGTGATAACAGTTGCAGGGACTAACAAATATATGAAGATTCAAGATGTTGGTCGGAGCGGAGCTTGGCACACATCGATTGACACCCGTCCAATGCTCTACTCAGACACCCCACCATTCATGTAACACCCGGATGATGCCTCCCTCCCGGAAAATACACGAAACACTCGCATGATAACCCGGTGATACCCGCATGATAACCGGGTAATACTATGATGAAGTCTCGGGAACATTCCTTAACTTGCGCACGAAGCAATGAATTACCGGAGTGGTAGTATAAGAAGGGAAGCGATGTCATACCTGATCACTTCAATTGTCTCACTTTGAGAGCTTTGTTCACCGAGAGGAAGTAAGGGGCACGATTGTGTTACCAGACTTGCTTTCTCATCGCATCATTTGACCTGCTTGAAGGCATAATTTGCAGCCTTGTATCGGTGGTCTTGCAATCGTAGTCGGACAATTCACCAGCGGCTGTACACTGCAGGGGAGGGCAGGAATATGGGCACCAAGAGGAAGGCCTCGGAGGCGCTGCCCTGCATCGTGATCAGGCAGGTCAAGGCTGCCAGGCCCCTCAAGGTGGCCGAGGGGAAGGGAGTGGTGCCGTCGAAGGAGGACCAGGAGATAAAGGACAGGTTCGAGGAGAACCTGATGGAGTCATGTGATCCTGTGTTCTCGGCACCCTACAGTGACGGGTTGGAGCAATTCCGGCATTTTGATGTGCAGCAAAAAATGCCCCTTTACTGCGAGGCCGAGAGGCTCGTGTGTGATGAAGTCACCGAAGAGTACACCGAGGACTTTGATGAGGACTTGGAGGACTTTGACAGTATCATTGGCGTGCTGCTGGAGGAGATTCCAGCCCGTTGGAGGTCCGGAGAGATCACCGACGAGGAGGCTTTTGAATACTATAATGAGCTGGCAAGCCTCATGTCCAATGAAGACGATCGTGAGAGTTCCAGCTTTTATTTTTGAGAAATTATGTGACAAGCCATAGTACGCATGAGGATTAAACGATCCGCGTACCTTTAAAAGACTCTAGTAGCATTCATCTGATAATCCCCAGATATTATATATCAAAGAACTATGATATGCAAGCCATATGTGCTTCAGCCTGCTACTCAATGGGCTTATTAAGTTCAATGACAGATACAGATAAAGTATATGATGATATGCTTGGGCGGAATAATAATATAGTCGCAGCATTGTGAAGTGCTCGCTACATTCCTGAACATGGACGAGCATCAGTCGGATGCCAAATTATAAATGTTAAATCACGCAGGACAAAACTTCACATTTGTTTTGTAGGAGATCAACGTCAAGTTTCATGTCCTGTAACTTGTGCCAGAAAAGTTGGCGTAATATATTCATCATGACGATGTTGTTCTTGTGTCGGAAGACATTCGTATTCAAGGTCGTGAGATGAATGCTTTCCAATATTGAGCCTTGCAAAACCACTGTTAGACAGATCAGTGATTGTCCATGATTTGTAAATTTTGGTTGCAAAGTATAATGGTCACTACTGCATTTAAAAAAAAGATCGTTGATCCTCCATCGCTGCTGATCGGTGTCGTGTGTCAATATTCATAGCACTCGGACTGTATTTCAAACATAACTCAAGCATACAAACTCCGTATTTAAATTTGCTGGATATGCCACACAAGAGTGGTCTGCAAACAAACTCACAGTCTGGATATGATATACTCATTGAGTTCAGTACTGTACCTTGTTACACTAAAATATGCTTAGTTCTTCTACACATGAGCATATGATACTAACTTATATGACATATTACTATCCAGCACAATCGCCACAAATAAAGTAGAGTACTTCAACATCTAGATCCAAAAGTAGATTTAGATGACCCTGTATTTAAGCGAACACTATCACCTTCACGAATAGTGTCCAAGCTGAGCTGGGAGATATCGAAACTAGTTGAACTTGATCCGAAGAAACTTGTTGGTACTTGGGCAGATTTTAGATCTTCAATCACAGAGGGCAAGTCTCCCTGGAGCATGGAAACTACACGTGCCATTGGTGGGCGCACATCTTCAGAGTATTGCAGACATAGCATTGCTGTGTAGATGACTCTTTGCACTTCCAAATGCTCAGTTTCACTCAGTGGTTGTAATCTGGAATCCACAATGCCCATGATATTGCCTTCTTTATATAACTTTTGTATCTGCCAAAATACCATCCAAGAGACTTGATTAAATCAAGAAGGAACTTTGAACATTTTTAACTCAAATGTAACTGTTTTACTAATTGTAACATAGTAGTGATATGTGATAATAAAACAGATTCCATGATTATAAGAATTCTAAAAAATTGTATATTCAATAATGTGCAAATGTACATCATTCCAAAGCCTTGTAAGCTGACATTTTTATTTTTTTTCAAAATTTTCAAATCCACTCATAATATCGCACTTTAAAACAATTGCACTATAAAATCACTCTGAAGCTGATAGGATGGGCCCATCTATAAAGTCCAATCTAATTCTATTTCTCTTGACATTTCTATATTCAATAAAAGATCAATAGTTTTCAAATACAACGTGATGCTTTAAGACGAGGAACTCTTAAAAATGCTTATATTCCTATAATTACAAATATGATACAGGAATATATCAAGGATATAAACAATGGAATGAGTTTTTTTGTATTCCTAAAATTTTACCATAATACATTACTCAGTATGGTATTACGTTAAAAGTATTATACACAATCTATGAATTTTGACATTGTACGAACTGTGACAATGATTAAAGTTATCAATCTACTTACCAAATTCGTAAGAATCACTTCCTCAGGGGGCATCTTGTTGTCAATATTCCTCCTTCCACTTACAATCTCCAGGCATACAACTCCAAAGCTGTAAACATCTGCTTTTTCACTCAATTGGCCCAATGTTGCATATTCTGGTGCTAAATAACCTCTGCACATATTCAAGTGTGATGTTAGTCCAATAAATCTAATTCTGGTTACCTGATAGCTGCCGATAGAAAAGAGTAAACACAGCTGCAAGGCCCTCCTGTTCTTACATGAAACTTCTAAAACCAACGTGTACTACAATGTGGGTTCCTAAGTCACTATGAAACATCTGATAATGTGAACTACATTCCTCAATTCTACCAGGTAGACCCATGTTACACACTTTCCATCAGGGATTGCAAGAAAGAAATAAAGTTGATTCAACTCAATCAAGTTGAAAAGAACTTGCAGGGCGCCATTTGTACCGGTCCTGGAAGAGTTTCAATGATCTCATCAAAACAGAAAGAGACGACTACGTTCAGAACTCACTTGGTTCCAGCAACATGCACCGTCATAATATGACTAGTTTCTTCAGGGAATAGGAGGGCCAAGCCAAAATCTGCAATCTTTGGTTGCAAATTGTTGTCTAATAGTATATTGGCAGCCTTGATGTCTCTGTGGATGATCTTGGGTTGAGCCAGAGCATGCAAGTAGTGCAGTCCGTGGGCAACCCCTAAGCAAATGTTCAACCGTTCAGGCCAGCTCAAGACCTGAAAGCTGTTGCTTTCTACACATCACAATCAATTCCAAAAATGCATTCAATTAGGTGCATTTTACAAATCTCTTCTGATCAACGAAACACTCCATTGATTATTAGAAATTGCACAAAAAAGCATAACCATGACGAACTAATGAAACTAACGCTAGAGATTGTTGGCAATTGTAGTTATTCAAGACTTTCAGGTTTTGAATATCATCCAAATGTCGAATCGGACTCACCAAGCAAATTCCAATCCAGGTCATGGTTGTCAACATACTCATACACCAACAAGCGTTGCTTTTCACGAATGCAACAACCCTTCAATTTCACCAAGTTGCGGTGCTTGATTCCACTGATCAGTGCCACTTCATTCAGAAACTCATCCATTCCTTGTTGAGAGTTGATGTGAAGTTGCTTGACAGCTACAACGTTTGAATTAGGCAACATTCCCTGCCAAAACCATAGGTGATGATCAATAACAACTCAACAAAAGTGACTGAGCATTTCGTTCTGAAAGTTTTGATTAGACCCCAAATTGGACTCCAAATTCACAACGAATGGTCGACAAGGAATGTTGTGAAACCAGTTCTCAAAAATGAACCTTGTATACAGCGCCATAGCCTCCCTGGCCCAACTTCATGTCAGGATGAAAATCACGTGTAGCAGCACGGAGCTCATTGTATGTGAATATTGTGGGCTTCACGTCATGTTCTTCACAAACTTTGGGAGCAAAGAAAATGTTAGTAATTGGTTAGGAGTGAGACAAAACTTCTCTAATCTAATCTCGCTAGAGCATCATTCTAGATCAGTATGTGCTCCAAATCAACCAAGATTGAAAATCAACTCTATTGATGGAAACAAAACATGTTCCGTTTTGCAAAAGAATGTTGAAATGGATCCTGTTTCTGAAAATAAACTTTCAATGTCAAAAGCAGGTTCTTACTTCGTTGAACTTGAAGTAAGAGGTATTGGTGTTTTCTTCTACTTCTATAAAGTAGAAACCCTTCAATAAGAAGCAAAAGGGCAAATGGCACACTTGTTGATAATGCAATCTTTAAAATAGTACTTCTGCTTATAGCACTGGGAGATGGTGCTGCAAAAAATAATTGCATAAATTAGGAACAACGTTAAACGGTAGACTTGTTCTCCATCCATTTCTCTCCTAGATTTACTTATGAGACCTCAAAAATCCTTGTTACGTGTACGTGTATGACGTAGCTAGCCAAATCGTGCCGCTCTGAAGGATCTTGCTGAATGTGATATGTTTTGAATAAGTTGCTGCTACAAACTCATTGAGATATGAGAATTAATATTGTCTAGAGAGATAACCCTCCAAAGATGACACCGTCTGTACTTCGAAGACTTCCTGAACATGTCATGTTGCCGTCGGTTTACAATTCGCTCTTCAGAAAGTGACTTGGCAAAATTCATTCTATCCTTGCAATAGCTTCAATAAAAATATATGTACAATGAATGAGTACCTTGATTGCAAGCAGAAGGATCTGAACAATTTCGATAACAGAAGCATCTTGCCGCATATGCATCTGCACCACAGATATCCGCAACGATGTTGCAAAAGGGATTTTCACCTAGTCTGCAATTTATCAACGTACACAGGGAAAAGAAGTTGAATAAGAATTTAAAACTAACAGTTTATCTGCACACACGTGAAATTCCACTACATCCTCCTGACGATTTAATCATTTAACATTTAAAAATAAATAAAATTGTAGCTTTTCATTGAGTTCTTTGAATGCAACATGATTATGTTTAATTGAAAATACTAAGTCTGTAATTCCATCGAAAGTTACCTCATGTATTGTAGCACATTCAATGAATCAGTCTTGTTGTATTTTACTGCCGTGATATTATTGTTCGAAAGGCCTAAGGTTTTGAAGTTTGGATTCTTCCTGATGGTGCTATGCAAGACTTCGTCCAAAAGAAGAGTTCCAGAAATATTGTTGCCATCAAGGTATCTGCCAGAAACAATTTAAATTAGTGAATTCACAGTTCGAACAAAGTGAGAAACATTCAAAACCTAGTGGATATTGATAAGCAGCATGAGACTTTGAAGATTATGTTGGCTTCTAAGTAAAAAGCACTTACAGCTCTTGTAAGTTGGGACCAAGCCCTCCAATCATGAAAGTCAGATTTCTAATATCACCATTGATAAGATTGTTAGAGAGATCTAGCACTTGAAGAGAGCTTGATGAAGCATTGGTGGTATATACAGGAATGGAGTCTAACGATTCTGCTGAGAACTGATTCCCGCCCATGTTCCTGAAGCAAACACATAAGAATTCACAAAGATTTCAGGTCGAAACAGTCCACTCTGTATTATTTTAAAAAAGGTACTGAGGAAATTCTATTGGCTTTCAAGGGAGTGACTAAAGTTGAAGCTTCTTTAAAAGCTGTATAATCAACAATAGCTATCAAAATAAGGCCAGCGTCACAAGGCTGGGCAAAACAAAGTACCGACAAATAATTACCATGGAAAGGCAATTATCTTTATTTGACAGAATTTCGATTTACGTGGAAACACCACAGGCTTGAGTAAATGTAAGCATAAGACAATAATTGGTGAACAGAATATTGAGCATATAACTCACAAGTATTTTAATTGTGGATTGTAGGTGAAATCAAAAAATGGAACAGGTCCTGAAAAGTGGTTGTATGACACGTCCCTGCACATCCGCAAACACTATGCTTCACCCATATGTCCATAGAAGAAGTGAATATAAATGCAACGAGTATAGCTTTTATTAATAAGTTTCACATTTTATCTTCCAAGATATTTCTATTCGAAAACATTTAGTCAGATATAGCTGATTCAGATTGCGGGAATTATTTTGTAAACTTACACTGATTCCAACAGCGGTGAATCCACAAAATAATTAAAAATGAGGTTGCCAGTGAGTTGGTTGTGAGCAAGATTGAACGTGCGTGTAATAGGTCCCAGTGGATAGGGTGATATGTTCCCAGTGAACCTATTTCCACTCAAATCTCTGCAAAACCATTTTTAGGTACAAATCCATGATCAAATATACACTTGAACAAGTTGCGAGAGGCTAAATCATAGAATTAACCTGAAATTACCTTTCACTTAATGCAATCTGAGTTGAGATCACGCGGAGTATTGTTTACAATTAAGTATCTAAATGAATAGCATTTGGTCTCCAACTTTAAGTAGCAATACTGGCACAAATTGTTTGCAAATACTCCACCAATAAGTAAATGAAAAATTATTACATCGTCAAACTTATATCTTGAGCTGATAAAATTGGAGAAAAGCTGCTATCACTTTGAGCTTAACTCACTCAGAACTGGTCCTTATCAACAAGCAATCACATTGTCAAAATATGGTATCGGCTAATGCTTACAAGTTTTGTAGATTGAGGAAAAAATTAAAAATACCGGTCGGAATAGCTCCACTTAGATTGTTATTGTGTAGATCCCTGATAGTTTCACAAATAAATATGCTCAGCTCCCACAAAACATCACACAAAACATCAGGCTCCTCTGGGATTATGAAAATAAATTTAAGATCAAGGGCTAGTACTAAATATCTGATTCACCATCCTGTCACTGATACATGCCTACGGTGTTAGAAAAACTGTAGTTTATTCATTTAGGCCATCTATTTAGATCAAAGTTGTTCTTCTAATTCACACAAGGTAGAAACTCAACATGCAGGAGCTCAACTAATCAGCAGAGGATGGTGTAGGAAGGAGGTTACACACAAGGTAGTGAGAGACGACTCCAAATTTAAAATCTCCACTGGAATGTTACCGTGCAAGCCTGGATTTCCTGTCAAGGTCCTAAATGCGCAATTTTCCAGACACGAATGAACGTCAGCTGATTTAATCAAATGTATGAATGCATCAAAAATAGCAACGGTTATTGAATGGCAGTGGTGATCGCAAAAATGTGCCTTACAAAGTCCTAAGAGGATAGAGATCTCCAATTGCGGCTGGCAAAGGCCCTGTGATGGAAGCGTTGGAGAGGGTCCTGTAAAATAGACAATCGAATCAGGAAATATTCAGTACTAAAGGTAGTACATGAGCACTCCACAACCATGTCATTCCTCACAAATCATAATATGGTGAGCGATGCTCCTTTCTAAAAACTCCGAATGGATGGTAGCCAATTCAGAAGGTGCAAATGTTGAGCATCTGCAAGCAGAGAATACAACAGCAAGAAAAGATTGAGAGTTTGATTCTGTAATACTATCTGTGGTCAATATAGATGAAGTATGTGATATTACAGGTCGGATATTCGATAAGTCGTTATCACTTGAATCCCGTTGCAATTGTACATGTAGCCTGGTAACACTTCAGTATATGTGAAGCAATTCAATCCTTGCCAAGGTTGATATGCATAGTTGCAAACCTCGATCCACCACTGGATGGCCTCGGATAAATTATGGAATACCACTGGCTTCCACCTTTTCAAGTTCTTATCACCAAGGTTTGGAGTCCCTGACCAATTTGTGTAAAGGTTTCCTATGGCTCCCACTGCCGTAGTTCAAGTAAGATGCACAATCAAAAACGATACTGTCAATTTGAAATGATTACAAGTTCAGCAGGAATCACAATGAACCACTTCCCAACCACTTCCCATGCGATGTAAGCGTGGACAGACCACCTTGAGATATTGGTCCCTGATTATCCGCAACAGAAGCCTGCTGCACACTAAGTATTATCCTTCTCTCAAAACCAGAAGAGATATCTGATAACTTGGGACACACACGTTCCTGTATAAATCATAGGCATCCAGTTATACTGACCATGCTACCAGCTGACTAGAATCATCCTCAGCGAGCTGGCTCATGAATCAAAATTTAGAATTGTACCGTACTTTGAGGATACGACCACGTGTATCCACCTCCTGAGCAATTTATAGTCGTCGAAGCAGCAGACACAAGGGACCAAGCCTGCAATATCCACAGCAGCACCGCAACACGACTCACCCACATCTTCTCCATCTCCATTTCTAGCTTGAACTCCCTGGTGGAGGCTTTGTCTTTAGAGTCTAGATCTTTAAGGGAGTACAGTGGGTACTATCCACTGATATCGGCCTCTACGTGCTATATTACCGCTCACTCGATAACACTGCAATACGACCCATCAAACCTGGCTCACTCGATAACATTGGATCCTCAGTTAGTTAGATAAGTTATGTCCAAGATTCAAGAGGGTGCGTGTTGCGCATCGGTTTGGGTGAGGAACATTTCGACTAGGAACAAGTCCAACTTGAGATTGTGCACTGAAGTCCTCAGATCGCAACAGTGTGACAGTTTTCGTGGAAAATCTAACTTCGTGTATGGTCAAGTCGATACAAGACCGAAAGACTAAACGAGCCACTCCAGAAATTAAGGAGTCACACGCGTCACAACAGTCAAAATAAAGTGGTCTTGTCCACATTTTTAGTGCGTCAGAAGCATCAAAGTCTTCGGATTCAAAAACGTCGAGGTTGGAGAACCCCCTTGACGGGACGGACCGGGAGGCGGCCGGGCGGAGCGCGATGAGCTCGCGAGATCCTTCTCGCTCGATTGTCGACTGTTTGTGCAGCGACTCTCATTGTGTTCCAGGGGAAATGTGTTCCTGATCGTACTTTTGCTAATCGGTACCAGGGAAGCAACTCCCCCACGGCTTCAACCCCCACGGCTTCAACAGGAATTTCTACGGCCTTCTAATGCGGAGTTTGTGTGCGGGACCTCTGCTGGACCAGGAGGTGCTTTTGCGAGAAGCTTCCACACTCAAGGAGACGACAATCATCGCCACAATGCTCTCTTGCAGACTGGATACAATCGACGTTGAATCATACTTTAGGGTTTAATGGAGTACTCCTATCTCTGAGTATGGATGTGGGTCGAGGTTTCATTTTCCTTTCCACCAACTCAGTCTGTGTTGTCAGAGCATCCCCAATGGCCTTGCTATGCACTCCATCTAAATCTAAATATCTCTTTGGACGGATTCAAAATTAGAATTGGAAATTACCATCAATTATAGTGTATTTAAGTAAAAGTGAGATATTTTTTATTAAAAAAAAATTGTTAAATTTTAACATAGGTGAAATCCTTCATTGAAAACACCACATATTCAAAATTTAGAGGGAGTGCACCAAATCTTGCCTAAAAAATGGAAAGATCCTCCTCCACTCCCTCTATATTTCTGAATTATAGAGGGAGTAGAAGAGGATCTTTCCATTTCTAAGGGCATCAGTAGTGGTTCACTGTAAAGCTCATTGTAAACCAAAACATATCTTTTGAGTGACCTAAAATTAGAAGGTAAAATTACCATCATTAGAAGCACAGTCAGGGTTTTCTATCCCGTCTGGTCGTGACTATCACGTCGTGACGTCGGAATGGGTCGCGACGAGGGTCCTCCGACGTCATAATAGGTTTTGTAATGTAAAAATGAAAAAGTAAAAATGAAAAGGTTGCATTTCGGAGTTGGGCCGTCACAATAAAGACCGAATGGGACGTCCGGTCGTGACTCTAAACCGTCGTGACGTCCCGACATTATGACGCAAAAGGGCCAAGTCACGACCGAATAGAAAACCCTGAGCACAGTTAATATTACAAAAATTACACTTCAAGAAAAAAAAATTGTGAAATTGGGATTAGGTGAAATGTCCCATTGAAAACACCACATTTTCAAAATTTAGAGGGAGTACACCAAATCTTGCTTAAAAATTGAAAAATCGTCCCACACCCCCTCTATATTTCTGAAATTTAGAGGAGGTGTGGGAGGATCTTTCCATTTTTAAGCATGATTTGATGTACTTCCTCTAAATTTTGAAAATGTGGTGTTTTCAATGAAACATTTCACCTACGTCAAATTTTTACAAATTTATTTTCTTGAAAAATATCTCACGTTTATTCCGATGCGCTTCTAATGATGGTAATTTATTCTCTAATTTTAGGTCAGTCAAAAGATAGCTTTTGGTTTACATGGAGCTTCACAGTGATCCACTACTGGTGCTCTAAGCAAGATTTGGCGCACTCCGTCTAAATTTTGAATATGTAGTGTTTTCAATGAGGGATTTCATCTATGTCCCAATTTTGCAATTCTTTTTTCTCAAAGTGTAATTTTTGTAATATTAATTGTGTTTCTAATGATAGTAATTTCAATGTCTAATTTTGAGTTAGTCCAAAGATAGATTTAGATTTGGAGGGAATGCATAGCGAGGCCATTGGGGATGCTCTTACCACCACGAAGATTATTTTTATGACCCCACATTCTACACTGTGGGGTCAATGCATATATTAGGAATGGATCCCGGATTTTAACCAAGATTATCATTGCCCATCAGTGTATATAGTTGGTATATTTTAAGGGGGGAGGAGAAAAAATTAATTAAATAATCAAATATTTTTTTTTTGTGATTTTAAGAAACTAATAAAATAAAAGACAATTTTTAAGACAAAGTTACAATACAAGGATTTTTAGCATTAGGTGAAAGCAAGCTAAAGTGAACCACTTGCAATCCCTAATCCGATCAAAAAAAAATGAGCAAAAAGAATATTAGATAAACACTTTAAATAAATTTATTTTAAAGCGTAAAATAAAAAAACTATATTTAAGAACCTAAAATTGAAATTTTCTGAAGAAAGTCATTTTAAAAGTAAAAAACTGAATTCTAATGCGATGCAAGTGATCTTAAAGTGATATAGGTGACTTAAATATCACAAAATATTGGAGAAATATTGCTTCAAAACAAATGTTTCTTCAACTTTCAACCTTACTTCAATATAAATTTTAATCAATTAAAACTATTAGACTAGCCCAAGTAATTACTTCAGGTGCCTAAGTATTCCAAGTAATTACTTGGGATCCATTCCTCTTCAATTATTAATTAATTAATTTGTTTATTCTTCCATTTGTTTTCCATTCTATCTTCTTATTTTTTTATCATCTAGAAGATGGTGGCATTCAGCAAAATAGGAGCCAAAACATAAATATTAGTACAATTAAAATTATTAGACTAGCCCAAGTAGATAATTGAGGTGCCCAAGTATCCCAAGTAATTACTCGCGGTGCCTAAGTATCCCAAGTAATCACTTGGGATGCCCAAGCACCCCAAGTAGTTACTTCGGATCCATTCGTCTTCTGTTACTAATTTTTTTATTTATATATTCTTCCATTTGTTTCCCATTCTATCTTCTTATTTTTTTATTGTTTGGAAGATGGTGACATTCAGCAAAATAGGAGCCAAAACACAAATATTAGTACAATTAAAATTATTAGACCAGCCCAAGTAAATACTTGGGGTGCTATATCACATTTTTTTTTTCATTGAGATAAAAGCTATATTTGTGTTGCTTTCATGGTTTTTCATGAAAAAATCATGAAATTGAATTAAAAGATCACTTTTGTGGTTTACTTTACAATACAATGAAAAAAATATTATATGGTGAAGAAAGGAACATAACGAATATCTACTTTGAAGGCTGCAACGCCCAATCCTAACATTTTCCAATGGCGCTAGGGCATACAAAGTTGTTATTATCAAGAAGTATATTTGAAAGCATCTAAATGAGCCTGTCCCCTACATTTTGCGCTGATGCATCATAGAACCTTTCTTGTGGGAGCACGATTCGGTCTAGTATTTTCAAATACACGCCAAGTTCAAGAACTGTTTATGTGGCAAGTTGTGGGCGGGTACTACCATGGTATCCACAGTAGCGGATATAACTAAAGCCAGTACCAGCGGGTATTACCATCCTATCAGCTGGTACTCGTCTCTCTTCTTTGCTCAGTTTGTTTTGCTCTGGTTGAGGATTTTGCTTGTTCTTCATGTGAGTTAGTGGCACAAGGTTAGACTTGTGCAATAGTTTTGCATTACCCTCAAAAACAAGAATCGATGAAGGGGGCTAATGTGGCGGGAATGAGTTTAGATTAAAGCAAGCAGAGCAGAACCCCAAGCGTGTGGTTTGGCCCGAGACTGCCGGTTTAGGGTTTGGTGGCATGAAGAATCTGCACGTGGGTGGGCATTCCAATTTGGGGTCATGATTTAAAGCGGGTGGGTGGTGTTGGCAGGGTGTGGTTGATTTTGTTTCTATGACAGATCATCAGCATCACCATGTATAAATATTATGTGTTACTAGTGTCTAAGTGTTAACTAAAAGTATGATCCCAACCCCTAACACTTATGGAGGTTCTCACTGCACCAAAAAATATTTGTAAGGTTTCCCTAACCATATCTTATATATAGCTTGGTCTTGAAATCCTAATTTTATATATTATTAAATAATTATGTACATGTGATTCACAATAACACACTTGACATAATGTATCAAATTAAATCACTTTCTAACTTAATACAACAAAATTCTATTCATGTGAGTTAACATAAAATCTCAAAAGAATTACAAATATGAAAGAATTGTTCAAATTTTACATGGTTATTTCTCCCACAAAAACAACTTCTTGCAATTGGCATTAACAAGTCAATTTTTTCTGGATTACCTAGAAAACCATAGCTGTGGAGGTGAAATAATCACATTATACTCTTCAACAACACTGAGAGTTTGAGTCCATGTGAAATGATTTGATTAATTTGTCATATGTAGCATACTTGTGTTTGAATCTGTTTGCCCTCACTGGAAGTTTTGGTAGCATTAGCGAGGGCTACTCTATGTGGAGTTAGGCCCCATTTTAGCCCCCCTTTACAAAGGATTCAGGAAATCTCAGATTTTTTTGTACACTTGTTTTAGCCCCCAAAATTGCACACCTTGGCCGGGCTAATCTTTTATGGCTAGAAGAAAGGGCACGTTTAGCCCGGATTAAAGTGCCAAGGATTAGCCCCCTTTCCAGTTTAGCCCCCGGGGGCTAACAGCTCCAACTTCCTGTACTTCAGTTTTACTACTGTCAAACTTGATACTGTACAGTTGCAAATTTATACACTGGCTTCAAAATGCCAGCCCGGCCATCTGGCTTGCAATCAGTACAGTCCACCAGCATGCTATGAATCGGAGAAATTGATCGTCAAATGTGCACCGGCATCAAGCTTGGATCGCTTGTTCCATGGCTATTCACATATTCTATCACTTCAAAGGTTCGCTGCAACTGTAGACTTGAATGCCATGTCCCTTCATGATCAGTTTATTATCAAACTTGAATCGACTGGTTGTTATAAGTCTCGTACTCGTCATGAGCCTCCTCGTCGGAGATCATTTCCAATTCGCTGGAACTCCAACTGATTGGGGCTGGAATGATCTGAATCAATTGCAGCACATCTATCATGACCTCTACGATGTCGTCGGAGTCGGCAAGGACTTCATCACATGCCATCCTCTCCTCGCCCACGCCCAGGCCCAGCTGCTTCTGCCCACGATCAGGTTGGAATCGCTCCATGCCGGCATTGAGGGCTGCCACCAACACATGCTCAGATGACACCAGCATCTCCACGATGCTCTCCATTGTCTCAGGCTGGTCCACCTCCGTCGTCGCAACCCTGGGCTTCTCCATGGATGCCTTGAGGGGCCTGGCAGCCTTCCCCTGCCTGATCGCCTCGGAGGGCAGCGCCTCCGACGCCTTCCTCTTGGTGCCCACAACACTCTCCACTGCAGTACTCATGGCGGCTCGAGAGAGAAAAAACCTGCTGCTGAACACTTGTGCAAGTACAATTGATGCAAGACCCCTGATCGCAAATGGTTTTCAAGATGGAGATCAATCGAAGTGGGACTCAGAGCGGTACCATAAAACTTGGCAAGGTGACTCTCAAGTTTCCCCCTCTCGTCGAAGAGAGCTTCCAATGCAACACAACTGGAATGAACCGGCATGCGGTGCCATTCCGTTCTTATAGTAGACCCAGTCGGGACTCGGAATGTAAAGTAAAAGCGGTGACTCAAGATTATTTGCTGTGCAAGTTTAATACAACGACAGAAGCTTGCGTTGCACGGAATCCAACTTGACTCCAATTGCAAGAAAGTTCAGGAAGATTTAGGGGCGATGGTGATACCCGCATGATAACCGGGTAATACGAGGATGAAGTCTCGAGAACATTCCTTAACTTGCGCAGGAAGCAATGAATTACCGGAGTGGAAGTATAAGAAGGGAAGGGCGATGTCAAGCCTGATCACTTCAACTCTCTCGTGAACATTGAGGGCTTCGTTCACGGTCGAGAGGAAGTAAGAGGCACACCTGTATTACCAGACTTGCTTTCTCATCGCATCATCTGATCTGCTTGAAGGCATAATTTGCAGCCTGATAGCGGTGCTCTTGCAATCATAGTCGGATAAGTCACCAGCGGCTGTATACTTTTCTCTCCATCGATCCACCATAGCTGCAGGAATATGGGCACCAAGAGGAAGGCCTCGGAGGCGCTGCCCTGCATCGTGATCAGGCAGGTGAAGGCTGCCAGGCCGCTCAAGGTGGCCGAGGGGAAGGGAGTGGTGCCGTTGGAGGAGG
Source organism: Ceratodon purpureus (assembly GCA_014871385.1). Taxonomy (NCBI): domain Eukaryota; kingdom Viridiplantae; phylum Streptophyta; class Bryopsida; order Pseudoditrichales; family Ditrichaceae; genus Ceratodon; species Ceratodon purpureus. The sequence goes on along the minus strand of CM026428.1, from coordinate 13,559,423 downwards.
ACCAGGAGTTAAAGGACAGGTTCGAAGAGAACCCGATGGAGTCATGTGATCCTGTGTTCTCGGCACCCTACAGTGGCGGGTTGGAGCAATTCCAGCATTTTGATGCGCAGCAAAAACTGCCCCTTTACTGCGAGGCCGAGAGGCTCGTGTGTGATGAAGTGACCGAAGAGTACACCGAGGACTTTGATGAGGACTCGGAGGACTTTGACACTATCATTGGCGTGCTGCTGGAGGAGATTTCAGCCCGTTGGAGGTCCGGAGAGATCACCGACGAGGAGGCTTTTGAATACTATAATGAGCTGGTAAGCCTCATGTCCAATGAAGACGATCATGAGAGCTCCAGCTTTTATTTTTGAGAAATTATGTGACAAGCCACAGTACGCATGAGGATTAAACGATCCGCGTACCTTTGAAAGACTAGTAGCATTCATCTGGTGATCCCCAGATATTATATATCAAAGAACTGTGATATGCAAGCCATATGTACTTCAGCCTGCTACTCAATGGGCTTAATAAGTTCAATGCCAGATACAGATAAATTATATGATATGCTTGGGCGGAATAATAATATAGTCCCAGCATTGTGAAGTGCTCGCTACATTCCTGAACATGAACGAGCATCAGTCGGATGCCAAATTATAAATGTTAAATCACTCAGGACAAAACTTCACATTTGTTTTGTAGCAAATTCCATGAATGCCGACATCGTTGTGGAGCCATGGCAATATACTTTGGAGCCATGTGCTCATCTGTCGTGAATTAGCGCCGCGTCATGGAGATGACTTATTTATGAGTGTTGCGGAGTTTGGGCTAGTCAGGAGATCACAGTTTCTATCTCGGAGAACGTACTTCGTGAAGGAGTTTGTCTGTTGGGGTTATTCTTCTATCAGTCTAGGTTTCCGGGTTTGTTTTAAATTGGTTGGGCTCCGGAAGGAGCATTCCAAAAATGGGTTATGCCAATGTGTGTGCCCAGCGCACGGTATTCTTTAGTAAAAGGCGAAAGAATAGTTCGCTATGTGCTGAGCACATGGATAGATGAGATGTAAGTTTTCGGGAAGCGCTAAATAGTGAGCTTGTCTTGCCATGATCGCAAACCATGTGGGAATGGTAGCCCCTTGTTAGACGATGTCCATGGCAGAGGAGCTACGTCATGGCGACATGACCAAATCTTGTCGAAACGCAGCTGCATTCATGAAAGTAGTTTTCTGAAGGGAGTGAAAATCTAGGTCATAACAACAATCCATCATCAGATGGCGTTGCTGAGAAGTCTCATCATGTCGGACGGTGGTGCAATTACACCGTTAGATTGGGTTGTCAATTCTTAGTTGCCAGGTGCCCACCTGCATAATGAACTCGCAGTTGCTTCGGGTGGGTGCCAAAGGCTAATGCTGACCCTCCTGTGTAAAGAATTAGGGATGGAAGCAAATAGTTGACGCACAGGAAGCTCGACTCTATGTCCGGCAACATAGAAACTGTACAAATGTTGGAGGAGTCCGACGCTCCTCACTTCGGGAAGACGCTGACGCGCACAATGCTGAAAAGAAATGAGCGAGTGGTGAGTGCCCTAAAACCCTGAACCCTCGTAAGTGCTCATGATTTCGAAGCTGTGCTCATCTATGATCATGTGTGCAAAGGGGATACCAGTGCGGTTCATACAGGAGCATGGTGACAAGATCCACACTGAGCTCTCCTTGACGGGGCCGACTGGGAAATCCTGGCCTGTGATATGCGTAATACGCGCAACCGGCAGCTGCAACCCTAGAGTTTATCTTGGTCAAGACTGGTTGGGATTCGCAAGGGAGAATGGCTTCAAGATGGGCGATCAGGTCGTCTTCTCGCTCGTTGCAAGATCAAGTTTCCATGTCCATGCCACATGTGAAAATCTCTCCCCCAAGGATGACGATGGTGCTGGAACGAGCGGCGATGCCATGAGATTAGAAGCTCGTCAGCAACCGGGAGAAATGACTAACCCAAGAGAGACTCAAGTGCCATCTTCTCAGATCAATTGCAATCCTGGAGAGTCATCACGTCGTGTGCAATTTCAGAAGCTGTCTCAGAGACGGTCTTCTCATCTTCCTGAAGCAGAGTATGTCAAGTATCCGGGACTCAGCGCTGCTGTTGAATCGAACTCGAGATTCCCACACTTTGTGAAGAAGCTTGCACCAAACCACTTGAATGGTCGTTACATGCGAATGGTAAGATCATCACAGATGGTACTGCATTTTATGATCAGAATGATTTAACTCTTCGGATAACATTACTTACAGAGGATCAGTTTCAGAGAAAATGTTCCTCTTCAACTTGAGCTGAATTAGAGCGACTTGAGTTCAGCAGGAATTCCTGTCTAGCATGTGAATTTTCTGGAGAATTTTCTGTCTTGATAAGTGATTGAATTTTATGATGTTTTAAGCTTTCTTTTGGTTTGATAAAAGAGTGGGAAAAACAATCATTTGGAATGCATGAAGCTTGAGAAATCTGATACTGATTATACTCTGGTGATGGATGGTTTCAGGAATTGCCGTGGGCTTTTGTGAAGGAGCATGGAGACAAGTTTCAAGCGCGTGTGACTATACTTGGAGCAAGTGGACATTCGAGAATTGTGAGTATCAGAATTGCTACATGCTCTGGGATAAACAGGGTGCATCTGGGCAAAGGGTGGAAAGAATTTACAGTTGAAAATGGGTTTAAAGAAGGTGATGTGCTACTCTTCTCCCTGGTGGAACTCTCCAAGTTTGTCATACAGATGTTTCCAGAAGCTGGGAAATGAACATAGGTTCTCTTTCCATTCCAGTGCTGTTGATTCTCAGATATTTCAAGTGTTCTGTAAATGAGTGTTTCCACCACTGGAAGCATGTAGACTATGGGAAGTTTTTGTGTTTAAACATGTAATTGTGAAGCACATTGGATGATGGAAACAGGATCATGAAAAACTTTGCAGGTGTCATAGAAACTACAAAGGCCTAGTACAGGTTTCAGAAATCATCAGAGCATTGACGTCATTCATACTACTAGGAAATTCAGGATTTTGATTCTAATACCCAGGTATCAGAACTTGATTGCTGTCAAAAGATTATTCTGCTAGCCTGCATTTTTAGTCTGGCTTCAAGTCAGAAGCTCATTGAGTGGTGAACACGAGATTATGTATGAACTTTGAAGTTTAATACAGGTATGCATTCTGTTCAATCTCTTGGGATGTTTTTTTTATCAGCTTGCAATCTTCAGTGACTCATCTAGAGCATGGAATAGAGATGACTTTGTCACTTGCTGGGAATCCAAATGTGATCCAAATGTGTACCATAAAAGCATGCTCTCCCTGTGGATCAGTTTGGATTAAGCAGATATCTGATTCATACATCCTCAATGAGTGCTTCTCGTATGCATCAATGAAAATGTCCCCACACTAATCAAGCTCTTGGTCAACATCATTCATAATTTTCATTCCAAGCATTGGAGAGCATGCTCTTAGATTAGTCAAAGTAGAGAATGAATCATCTCTTGAAAGTAGGTGCCTCTACCTTCCAGCATCTCAACTGCTGGGTCAATCTTACATGTTTGTCAGATTATCGAGGCAATTATCGTCCTGTACAGTTTGTACGAGTGGCTATTAGCGATAGATACAGTGTGTAAACCTAACTGCTGTGCAGTACCAGTGTGCAGTCGTGTGCGCAGCATAGAGCATGGAAGAAATGCAACTTTCTGAAGAATGCCGTGCACTGAGTACTGGACTCTTGGAGTCTTGGGCACACACATGGTTTTGGATTGCCCTTCCCTCAGCTAGTTTATGTTTGCTCTGCTTCACATGACCCACTCTGGGAACCTTGACTCTCAAATGATTTTTCTCCTCAGAAGTGGATTATTGTCTCCCTCTCAATGTTCCATAGACATGACCTTAACAGTGTAAAGCCAAAATCATAGCTTCAGAGGATGAATTGGGGAAGCTCATGATTTAAGTTGAATTTGCTTTTAGGTTGTTTTGCCATTATATTTTCCATGATCTGAAATGATATTGCAATCACCCTTTCTGTACAACAGAGCTGAAAGGTAATTCACATGGAACAGCGCCATGGTCCTTTGAAGTTTGTACATTTGCATCTGAAAACATATTCCATTATTCTGCTACAGTTGAACCTGTCCTGAACAATTCAAGACCAATTTGTTACTATGTGTGTCCACTCAACCTTATTGTGGGTAATTTAGGGGCAAATATTATGCAACCATGAACCATATGATATCAGCTTTCTTTTGAGATTAAAATTGTTTTGACCGGTGGTTAGATAACTGTCCAGGTTTGCTGACTGAGGCTTTGTTGTGACCATCAGTGTGCAAAAATCTTTGTATAAATGAATCAGATAAACCCAAAAAAGTGACTACAACAATCTGACTATGTGCAATGGCATGATAGTTCTAACAGCATTCTTCTTCTCAATCATAAGCTGTATTATTGAAGCAAGCACAACAACTTGAAACAGGGACTTTGATTGTATGAGTGTTAAAATCCATCACTAACAACCCACCTCCGTTCTTTGAGTAAATTGGATTTCAATAAACATTGAGTAAAATGGGCACATCCAATGAATAAAAGCATCAATATATCCTCAATGTTCAATGCTACTCACAGCTATGATAGAAAGAACAAAGCTGTGATCTTCATGCAATTGATATCTTTGAAAGACGCATTTTTTATGTTTTGTTTCCTTCCTTCCAATTGGTATTTTCATGGCACAAATGGTAAAGAAGTTCATTGTTATTGTAAAACAGAGTCTGTGCAGGAAATGCATGCTGCCTTTTCAACCAAGTCCAAAATTATAGCATGTGTTACATGAAGGTGTTGAGGTACTTTTGACTGTTGAATGTGGTGATAAGTACACACACTAATACAAATCTGGCTTTGAAATGGGTGATAAGAACACTAGTGCCACAATTTTCTTATCCATAAAAAGAGAGAGACAAAGCAAACCAAAGGGATTGAAATGAGTAGCGGTGAGAGAAAAGACTTGGTTGTGGGATAGTTAGCTTGCAGAAGAGCAATGCAATGACATACCACTGGCCAGATAGCTGGTAAGTGGTGCCTACTTTATATCTTCGGTGCTTTATTCTCTCAGCATATGCATGTGCTCTGTGACCTTTCTACAAAAATACCTTGGGCTGAAGATACTTCCATAGATCTTTGTTGTGTGCCTTTGTTGCAAGCCCATTGCCTGTGCATTGCACACCTTCTAACGTATCCTACCACAGCACCTTGACTCCTTGAGGAATTTGACATTGGTTGACATATCTTAAGCGTTATGATATTCAGCTTTTACAATTCTAATGGATTTAAAAAAATATTAAGATAAAAGATGTAACTTGTGAAAATTATAGAATAATCCAGACGGACGTTAGAAGTTCAAAAACTATACCTGGTCATTTTCAAACAATTTTAAATTCATATATTTTTAAAACCACTAAAATCAAAAAAAATCTAGTTTATTAAAAAAAAATCCATACTCAATTTGAAGATGCACGGACGTGCTATAGTGCTAAGGTAGGTGTGCTAATTTCTACGCAATTCTTATTATTGCTTTTTACAAGTTGGAACTCGGTTCTAAAATCCAATCGTTGCGGTTTAAAACAACACCCACAAAGACACATGATGGTGAGTTCAATGGATTCCCAGTTTCTCTTGGCCAAAAATAGGTATCCCTTGTGGATTGAAAAATAATTTTTGTTGAACTAGATAACGATATAATGAGGGTGCATTGAAGGTTTTGTGGGTTCAAAAAATTGCCCTCTTTAAAGGCTGATTTTGCTAATAAATTATCGCTTCTATGCGGGCGATATATGGTTTTTTGTGCACTTTCTTGCAAATTTGTGAGGCCATTTATGCTTATAGAAACGGATGTATTGGTGAACAAAATCATGATTTTAGTAGTAGAGCAAGGAAGACATTAGAGTGTTTAGTTGGAGGAGGGAGGGGAGGTATGAAAGTGGCAATGGACAACATATTGCAAGAAAGTGAGGTTTATTTGAGTGGAAAGGACATAGTATAAGAAACTGAAGTATTTACAAGCTTCCAACAACACATTCTAGCACATAGTCATGAAGATACTTTAGAAGAAAATTTTATTTCTGAGGACCATATAATACTAGGAATGCAATCTTATGAGCAACGAGCATAGGATTTTATTTTTTTGATCAAGGGTCAATGAGGAGATATAGGAATTCAGCACCTACTCTACATATCAATTTCACTTCAAATGCAGATCAACATATAATAGATGACAATTTTAGAGAGGAGAGAGGGAGAGCAGGGAGAGTGAGCTTAAAGAGTTCAGCCCCTACATACTTTCAATAAGGGGGGAGGGGGAGGGGGAGGGGGAGTGAATATAACAACTCATGTGTAGGCTAAGAAGTGCTGAGAAAGGTGCTCCAAGCAGTTATGAAGTGCCGTGCAATAGAGCTAGGAGGAATCTATCCAAAAAAACAAGAAATTGAACAAATACACAACTCAAAGCAATCTAAGAAGCAATTATTGATGATGGCATGACGGTGAGAGTTGTTTCCTATACCTTTGGAATTCTAGCTAGAGCAATTTGTGATCACTTCTATAGAAGAGTGTTAGGAAGGAGAAAGGAGGCCAAATCAATTTTGAAACAAGATGAAGAGAAAAAACAATTGAATTTTTTATTTAAAGATTGCCTTTTGATCGTCTTTTGATCTAGAGGCATTTGAGGTTAAACGTAGGGCAACCCAGACATATAAAAGAGACTATCTAGAGTACTGTAGAGGTCCCAAGAAGGCCATGACTAAGATGTTTCAAACAAAGGCACCATATACTAGTATCTAGAAAAGTCAACTTTGTAGAATTAACAAGAGCTAGGGGCTTGTCCCCATCAAGTGCAACTAGCTCTATTGTAATTTAAAAGAAATATATAGGACCTGAAATTATCTATCATCCCATATTTAGAATTGTGATGAAAGTAGGGTCCAAGTTGGAAGATGTGGGGGAGGAGGGCACTGTACTAGCCAAAGTAGAAAGCAAATTTGTACATACAATCGAACCAAATGAGAGTGAACACTTATGAACTTTTTCATGAATTAATGTTGATGGTAGAAAGATTCTAAATTTCTACATTATGAAGGGAATCTATTTTCTACAAGAATATGTGAAAAACTATAAGGACTACATTTTTATGGCTATTCAATTCAATGCATGGATGACAAAGTGATAATTTTATTCATGGCTTTTGCATTTTTGTTGGGACTATCAAAAAAACAATAGGAATGGATGAAAAAATAGGTACTTATTTATCTTGGATGGGCACAATTCTCACGTAACTCTTGCAGTTTAGACATCATCTCTTTACCCTCCCACACTTTCCATGCCTTAGAGCCCCTAATTTTGAGTTTTTTTAAATTCTTTAAATTTGCATTCATGTAAATGACGGCCTCATGGACTTTACTTAGCCCCTAAAGGTTCTGGAAATCCAAAATGGCTCTCGGCTGTTTTGGGCAGCCTAGATGAATGGGTTAAAAGTATTTTTTTTGCCTAAGGATTTTACTGGATGCTCCTTATACGGCAAAGTATATGTGGTAAAAATTTCGAAGCCAAATTTCACTTTTAGAACCTTCATCTAGAAATTTTAGGTTTCAAGTCGAAAACGAGCTGCCAGTTTAAAATTAGGTTTTTTTAGATTTTTTTTTTGGAAATGTGTTCATAACCAATTCACTACTCAAAATCCAAAGTGGCCTAAGTCAAAAAGCTTACCAATTTTACAAGGGCAGCCTCCAAAAATCACAGAAACAACCTTCACAGTTTTTGGTAATTTTACAATTTTTTCTTTCAAAATTTGTCAAAATTTGAGATTTAAGAATTTTTCAAATTTTTTTTCCAATAATTCAAAAACTCATGGATGTAACTTTAAACCGTTCACTTTTTTAAAAAACCAAAAGCATTTCACGTCATTTAAGTTTTACCATATTGTCGTTTTTGTACCTTCTAGTGGAAAATAATTTGCATGAAGGCCAAAAAAGTGTAATGAGATTCTAAAATTTTGCATGGAGGTGCCCAACTTAGTTACCTATGTGGGAAAAAAAAAGAGCAAAATTTTTGAGGTAGCAATAATCAAGTCTACCTTGGCAACATTTAGAGTATGCCTTTTGCGCAAAGCCAAAAAAAAAAAAAAAAACAGTAAACTTTTAACGTTATAATCTCACAAATGGTAAAGATCCAACCGTTGAAATTTGACATGGTATCAGTGCAGGTAGTTGGGTTTAAGATCTTACGGTTGGATTTTCAAAAAGGTAAAAAATTAAGAATCATACTTCACCTTCTACAAGGTTGTCAAAAATTACAGTTTTTGGTTTTGGAGGTCCAAAAACGGCTTGAACCTTTAGGGGTTAACAAAGGCTTGAAGGTTGAGAAAGCTACACTATGTGAATGAACATCTCAAGCTTTTGAGTGATCAGTACCTCCAAAGAATATCAAATTTGAATTTAAATAGTCTAGGATTTGCCACTAAATGACATCGGTAGAACTAGTTGTACAGAATCTTATAAAGAATTTGAAGATGGAGGTCCAGAATTCCAACCTTTTCATTAAGTGGGCTGAAACAAAGATGAGACCACTAATGGTTTGGAAGCTAGTAGCGCATAGTAGTCCAATGATTAGCTTTGAAGCAATTCTTATGACCTCTCCGGAATGCGACTCCTAATTGAAAAAAATTCACAAGCACTTTGCAACAACATGGGTAGTGTTGGATTGTCTGTATTCTTGTAGTTCTTAGAAGATAGGAAAATTGGCTCTTGAGATGTATGGCAAGTGGACATGCAAGTGCAGCAGATGCAACAATGAGGCAAATATAGGTGGTAGCACGATTGAGAGGCACAATTGTTGCACAAGGCGCAAAGGTGTTGTATGCAAAAATTACAATAGGTGTAAGAAGCAAAGTAAGTGCCATAGATGTGGGAGAGGAAGTAAGTGCCACATCAATTTGATTAGCTACAACGGTGTCGTCCACTTGTATAGAAACGAGTGTAAAAGATCTCACGCATTGCTGCAATCTGAAGCATGTGCTAGATGCGCTCACGAAGACATAGCACATGAGCCATTCTAGACACATTCTACAAAAGAGGAAAACGCAACAACAATAAGATGCGCAAGGAGCGGATCTGTATCTGGATAGATGGTATACAAATTTTGGAGAAAATTAACGGATCTTTTAGAACTCATCATTAAAATGTTGATGTTTAGAATCGGAAAGAAAAATATTGCAATTTGAGCAACCAAAACATTAAAATGTACCTCAGATTCATGGCGGAGTTAGAGAAACGTCAATCTTTCTTAACGTATATGCACAACAAGATTTTAATCTCTAAAGACTATATCAAAGGATTAGAGGATGCCTTGGCTAAGAAAGAAGCAACTATAGGTGCTGCACAAAAGGAGGAGAAAGAGACAAGTAAGGAACAACGCAAGATATACAGAGAACAACAACAAAAGAAGATGCAAGATTATCTTGCTCACAGAGCACGGAAGAAGCATAAGTGGGAGATCCAACGACTAGCCAAAAAGGGTCAACGTGGAGAATACAACATGATGCACATGTGAATGGTCTCCTATCGAGCATTTAAGCACTACAATGGCCATGCAACATCTCAATATTGTTAGCAAATAGAGTCTTGGCGCCACAATTTTGGTGTAACACCAGTTGGATACAACAACTATGCATCATGTTTCGGACAATGTAGATGCGGTGTAGCAACAAGGGGCCGATGGCACCTTTGATTTGCCGCTGCAGTTCTATGGGTCCTTATAGCAAACCATCCCATGGCACAAGACACCACTCCACAGGTAGTTCTTGCATCCCTTGTAGTGAACAATAGCGCTACTCCACATGTAGTTCTTGCATCCCTTGTAGTGAACAATAGCGCTACTCCACATGTAGTTCTTGCATCCCTTGTAGTGAACAATAGCGCTACTCCACATGTAGTTCTTGCATCCCTTGTAGTGAACAATAGCGCCACCACATATAGATATAAAATTCTCTAGGATGATTAAAGAAGTCCTTAAGGTTTCTACAATATCCTTGCAAGCATGTTCTACTCATGTACATATAACATTAGGGTGTCTCAATTAACTGCTATATAAGGAGCACAACATGAGTGAGGATGATGAAGGTCTAAGCAGAAAGGAGCGAAAAGGAACATACGGAGCAGAGATAGACATAGAGAGAGTGAGCGGAACCAGAGGAAGGAATGGAGCAGAATCAGAGAGGGCGGATGGAGAGATGTTCTTAGCGCACAGTATGAGTAGGAGATGAACAAGACAATGCGCATTTTGGTAATTTAGTATAGGTGGATTGAAAGACACAATCAATTTGAATGTAGCTGCAAATAGATGGAACGGCACAGACGCGCATACGTACATGCCTCGCTAAAAGCGCGTCTTTTTAGACAAGTGTGGTTGTACCACTTTACATGGCTGTGCATTTTTTGATTTCATCCTTTCCGCACCTGCGACCTATGAGAGACCAATGGGCAATCTACGCTTTAGGGTTTAAAAAATCACAAATAATTGTAGACATTGTCAAAACATATTTTTTTGGAATGTCTTTGCAGAAGCTTTGGAGACCGTCCAAAATTATATAGGTTTTGTTTCGCACATCAAACTCAGATACCCGAAATTTGGACGGAATATGAACCACTACCTTAGAGCATCCGCACTGGCGGTCGTCAAACTGGGCTCCAGATAAGTGGTTTGACGCGGCCTGGATGTGCGTCGGCTTAGGCGACCTTGCGAGTTACGCAGCGCTTCTCAGCAAGCGAAGACGTGCTATTGTGAAAATGGCCCATGCATGAGCTTCAAAACAGGCAGTTACATAGGAAAACCTGCATGAAATTAGAAAAGATGACGTATGGGGAAGAAGCACAACAAGTGGGATGTAGCGCCCAGACACGGCCCACGAATCTCGGACCTCCAAATTTTGCGCTCCAGAGCTAGCGCCTGACTCTGGCACCTACAGAGCCCGGGTCAGAATTTCAAGAGCCCGCAACCCTTGTTTCACGCTCTGGAGCGCCGGTGCAGAACTCAACTACCTCCGGCCCCTCAATATTTTGCTGTTTATGGGCTTGCCGCGGACCGGTGCGGATGCTCTTGCCCTACTACAGACAATTATATCAGAATGGAATAAGCTTGTGGTTGATGTGGGGACCAAGCCATCTCCTCCATATCCCTTGCAACGTGCCAAGTGTCATTAAATGCATAGTGTTAGGCCCCCTTGTTACAAGTAGATGACTGCATTCTTGGAAGTTGGAACTGAATTGTGGCCTCAGTGGTATAGAATGATTCCAGCCATTTCTCATGTCTTGGACATGGACTTAAATAAAGCACATGCATCTCCATTCGTCCATGTGGCGGTCATGGCCCAAGTCAGCCAACACAATTCTTTTCACAGCTTCATCATTTTTGTAAAGTAATGATACCAAGGCACATGCCACATACCATACAGATCCCATTCAACATTGAACAAGAGTGTGGAATCCTTCCTCCTGAGTCCTGTGTGACTGCATGCAGGCTAAAACGAAGAATCCACAATGCTCCATTGATTGGCTGAGTAAGCATCGAGTCACAGACCCAAACAAACAACAGACAAATAAAATTGTAAAATGTAGGGTTGAATGTGGTCGGGCTCCGAGCACCAGTGGGTGTGAGTCCAATGGCACAATTTTATAGTTGCTCAGGAAAGTGAAGGCCTCAGTATTATCTTTACAGTAGTTACTTTGACACGTTACTGTATTTTTTTTGGAACACACGTAATCACTTGTATTAATGACATGTTACTGTATTGCTTATTATTCAAACAAGTTGTGTATCTTTTTTAAACCAGGTGTCTAGATATATAAAGTGGACATAATTTTAAATTTTTAAATTTTAAATTTTAAATGTTTTTCCCATTTGAAAACCTAATTTTGTGGATCTTCTCCAACTCTCTCTGTTTTCTCCGCTTCTCTTTCTTTAACATTTTTAAGTCAAACTACTTTGATTTACTACATGGAGTAACTCTCTATTTCACGACCATAGGGTCAGAAATTACTAAATAAAGGTGTAATCAAATTCTCACATTGCATTCAATTGAAGGAAAAGTACAAGAATCACAATAAGAGCAAATTGAGCCCAACATAGATTGAACAAGTGAAAGATGGTGAAAAGCTCCACCTTTAGAGATTAATCTCTAAGATTCCTTTGCATATTCAACAAACATTTCAGATTTTGAATAGGTACATGTGATGTTAATTTTGAATTTGATCTTTGAATTTTTTTCTAACTCACTTAGTTTAAGACAACTTCAAAGTTTTTGCTCCACTCCTCTATTACCTTTAAGACTTTTTATACAAATAACTAAATTCTTTGCCTTTGAGATTATCCAAAAAAATTCCCTCTAAAAAATGTCAAAGATTCATCAACGTCTTAATTAATGTCCAAAAAGGGTAGCAAGCCTTTGAAGATTTTTAGGGTGAATTTTACTATACATAGTCCTTTTTTGGGTCCAAATCGAGAGCAATGGAGCCCATTTTTATAAAAAATAATTACTCTATGTTATAAGTCAACGTTGCTTGACTCCTTGATTAAGAGCTAAGAGAGAGGCGCCGGAAAGGATCACAAAATTAGGGTTTCAAACAATAATAGATTATCTCCACTTTATATATGGGCGCCTTGGTTAAAAAATACATAGAATTCCTTTCTGTCCTCAAAGCATGAAGTGGGAACAATACCTTCACCATTAGTACGAAGTCACAATTGGCAACTCTCTAAACCAATTAACAATAAGCACATGCACAAACTCCCCTCCCTCCTCTCCTTGCTTCCACTATTCCAAAGTGGGCCTCAGTGCTGCACTGGTGACCTGTTCTAACTTAGTCCACTGTCCACCCTGGACCATGAAGCAGTGCTGTTACAGAATTTTGAAAGAAAACTATCTTTGAGATCAATCATTTGTTAGGGCTCAAACTTTGGGTGCCTCCCAATGGTTGCAAGGTTGCCATAAAGGCATCTAACTTCGCCTCCCCACTGCACAGTTGGGTAACTCCAAAGCCATGCATCATTGCATAGAACTCCCTCCACCCTTCAATTGGCAGACCTGGGAACAGAAAACTCCAAAACTTGGGCAGGGCCAGGAACTCAGAAGAGCATCCTCCCTTGGGAACGTGGGGGTCATTTGGGACCGGAATAGATGCCGCCCCTCTCGCCCCTGCCATGTGGCCTCCCAAGCACCTGCCATATGGACTTACCCAATAACTGCCAGATGGATGGCCAATCGTTACTGTACACTTGCTCCATGACCCACCCATCCCTTGTTCCCCACTTGGGAACCCCACTGGGGTCATGGGAGCGTCACTTGGGTCATGGGAACGTCACTTGGGTCATGGGAACGTCACTTGGGTCATTTGAACTCAATTGTTGGACAATGGGAACGCACTTGTTGGACAATTGGAACATAGTTAGGAAATTCATGGTAAGTTTTTTTAGTAGCAATCGAACAAGGATTATTGTAGGAGTATTTGTTAGTGTGACTCTAAAATGTGGGCTTAAACATATGCTGAGAATTTGAGGTTTTGCGGATAGTAAAGTATTTTTGCTATTGGAGATTGGGAATATTACAGTTGTAATCAAGGTTACCGGAGTACAAGAATATTCCTGTATTTGCAAATTTTAGCTACGTACTTCTGGCTAGATTTATACGTACTTCCGGCTAGATTTATACGTACTTCCAGATTATTTTACGTACTTGTAAATAACCATCATCAGAATATTCTAAATACTTCATAAGTAAGAAAAATTTGTATGTATGAGAAAGATTCCTGGAACAAATACAGCATATTCTCTATACTCCGGTAACCATGGTTGTAATATGCTTGCTTGCAATTTGGGCTGTAGGAGTTTCGCTATTGTTTCTGGTGGAATTGTGGCATGCTTATTGTTGGGCCAGACGCTAGAGAGTACAGCATCTGTAGGATAAGTTGCTTCTTCCAAGAAAAGCTGTATTGTGTGCTGGTTCAAGGTTTGGAATATAATTGGAAGCGCAGTCATGGTAGTGGAATGATTCCATGATTCTATCTACATACGGCCGTTTTGAGAAAACAAGTTGAGTAAGCTTAGAGCTGGTGTGGAGCTCTTAGGCCCATTCTCATGCGATAAGTCTGGTCATGGATGTAGTCCTGCAGTGCCTTAGTGGCCTCCGCTGCCTCCCGAGTCCCAAGTGACAACTACATTCGTATGTGCACGGGAGAATACATGAGAGTACTGTATGAAGCAGGAAGGAAGAAGAAGGAGCTAGGTGACACACACCAAGCATGAAGCTATGCATGTAGCATCCGGCCAAGGGGGGTCATAGCAGAACGGACTCACAAAGATAATGTGCATTGACATGTGGTTCTACTCAGACTTTTTACCCCATGCAGTGCTGCATTCTACCTTATCATGTGCCTGTCAAATAAGAAAATATGCGGATATTCCTTGAAAGCCCTAAAAGAATCCAAGGTTCTTCTCATGTACCAAAGTCAAAATTATTCATCATTATCCTATCTTTCATAATTTCACAATCAACCACCTCTCTTTCACATACTTTTACTTCCAAAACAAACCTATAAAAGAAATTTACCATCATTCCAAAAAAGGGAAGAGATGAAAGTAAAAGATACTCATTCCAAATAAGAAGTAAAAACGACACAACTTTTACTTCTCATTTTCCAGCGAAACAAACCATCATGAACCCACACTAATAAGCAAAAATTCCAAATCCGGAATCCAAAAGCTAACCCCTCATGTTGAACGCTCCAATTGACCTTTTGAATGACAGTTTAGTAGCCAGGCTTTTACCCACTTTAATTTCCGCACCCACACTGTGGTAGAACTGGAAAAGAAAAGCGCCATGGCCCATGGGAATGTGAAAAGAGGGAGCCAGGAGTCACAGAGATTGGAGGGGAATGGATGGAGCGCAGAAGCCACCAAACACACAACACAAAAGGATCATCACTCCAAAAACTCAGAGAAAGCCTGAAACACAACACAACACAAACTCAGAGAAGAAGCTAGATAGACAGACAGACACCATCCTGTGTGGGCAAGGGAGCCCGGATGCGTGTTTGTTTGTATGTTCGTCGCTTGTTTTCCTCTTCTCACAAACGATCTCCCAACCATCTCAAA
Organism: Ceratodon purpureus; assembly: GCA_014871385.1. Lineage (NCBI taxonomy): Eukaryota > Viridiplantae > Streptophyta > Bryopsida > Pseudoditrichales > Ditrichaceae > Ceratodon > Ceratodon purpureus. Next base: position 13,544,239 of record CM026428.1, on the reverse strand, counting down.
ACCATCTCACAACCATCTCACAACCATCTCCCAACCATCTCAAAACCATCTCACAACCATCTCCCAACCATCTCAAAACCATCTCACAACCATCTCCCAACCATCTCAAAACCATCTCACAACCATCTCCCAACCATTTCAAAACCATCTCACAACCATCTCCCAACCATCTCCCAACCATCTCCCAACTATCTGACTACTATCTTAGAACTATCTTAGGACTATCTTACAACCATCTTGCATATCTTACATCAGGACACATCTGTTGCTCAGGTAAGGAGTGAGGAAGGGAGAGAGGAAGGGAGGCAGGGACTGGTAGTTTTTACTGGAGCTAGAATTTGGGGATCCAAATTTGGGACGCAACTGCACTTGTGATCCGGTTTGGAGCGAGGATGCTATTTTGGGGGGTTGGTGGTTATGTGGTGAGGTGGAGTTGCATGTGGGGGTGTCGTTTATAATTCTCCCCAAAGGAGAGAGTTTGAAGGTCAAGGTGGTGGTTTTGGGGGAGGAGCTGAGGTTGGTGGTGGTGGTGGGGGTGTTGTTGGTGAGGAGCAGGTGGGGAGGGAGTTGGATTTGGTGGTTTGGGGAAGGTGAGTGATGGCGGCCGGGAACGAGTGGATCAATGGATACTTGGAGGCGATTCTGGATACCGGGGAGAAGGCTATCGGAGATCAGCGCCATGTGGGCGGGCAGGATTTCAAGGCTGCCAAGTATTTTGTAGAGACTGTCACTGGGTTCGACGAGTCGTCTCTGTATCGGACATGGATCAAGGTGTGCATCACGCTCAATTGTTCGCCGCCCCTGTTTTGCACCGTTTTTTTGGGGGGTGGTTGCGTTTCGGGTTCTCTGGGAATTTTGTTCGTGTTTCTGCCGTGGTTGAGTGGCTAGTATTCTGAAGGTGGTTTTTGTTGTTAGTTTTGGCGATGTTGATGTTGTGCTTTTTTGTTTTTGAGTAGTTTTTTGATTGTTTTTGGAGGTGGAATTAGCCTGTGGTATTAGATTGATTTAGATATGTAGAGTGCAATGTGAGAGAAGGTAGAGTTTTGTGGAATTGAGGCGTTGGTGAGTAAGACGATGGGTTGTTTGTGCAGGCATCAGCGACGAGGAGCTCCCAGGAGCGGACTCTGCGTATGGAGCATCTGTGTTGGCGTATTTGGCATATCGCCAGGAAAAAAAGATTGGTATGGTGTAGGTTTGAAGCAATGCATGGGTGGGATGGTGGCTAGTTTTGGTTGAGTGGCAATGCAGGGCGATGGTGGTGTTTGTGGGGTGAGCTAACCTGTTAGTTGATCGTTTGACAGATCGAGTGGGAGGACGCACATCGGCTTGCCCGGCGGCACATGGAGCGTGAGCAGGGGAGGAAAGATGCTACCGCAGACATGTCGTCGGATCTGTCAGAGGGTGAGGAGAAAAGCGAGGAGAAAATCACCCCTGTCGAGAGTATGCCCGAGATGCCCCGTGTGGAGAGCACCCTCACTCTGGCCACCTCCAGCATTGGAGAAGCTCCATCTACTCCAGACAAGGAAAAGCCTGCGAAGCGGTTGTACATGGTTCTCATCAGGTGTGCAAGACACTCCCGATTGGCTTAATACTCTCTACAAGTTTACTGCAATCACTGCAAATTTACTGCAGAAATAGCTGATAATCTTCAATGCAATTGATCAAGAGGTTTTCGAGGATGATAGCATGTTTTCTGAATTATGAAAAAGATAGAATTATGGCAAGGAGCATTGTCCGATGAGTAATCCTGTGGAACTTTGCAGTTTGCACGGTCTTGTGCGAGGAGACAACATGGAACTTGGCCGCGATTCAGATACCGGTGGACAGGTTTGTTTTTCGTGGCACTCGGCTCAGAAGTTCAAGGGGCTTTTTGATAATTGCCAATAGACGATCTGCTTTCCGCTGTGTTACTTGCTTGTGTTTTTTGTGAGGAGCAATTTTATCACTCTGTTTACAAGGTTTTTGAGGCGAAATTAAATTGCTTTGTAACAGATTAAGTACGTGGTTGAGTTAGCAAGAGCGCTGGCCTTGATGCCCGAAGTGTACCGAGTTGACCTACTCACTCGCCAAATCTGCTCACCCGACGTGGATTGGAGCTATGGGGAGCCGACTGAAATGCTTAGTATGGGCTCGTATGATGACTTTGAGGATGTTGGTGAGAGTAGCGGTGCGTACATTGTGCGCATACCTTGTGGTCCAAGGTATTTTCTTTCGTACCACTCCAGAAATTATCATCAGATTTCTACTCGGACGCCTATTCTATTTCTCTTTCTGCAATTCAGATTACTTACAGTAAGACGCGTACTTTAGGTTCAAAATTCTGGAGTCAAGTGCTCATGCCCCTTTTCTCAACTAGAGTTTCCAGCTTCTAGGTGATCAGGACTATGATTTTGAAAACTGTGTGGAGTTGCAAGGATTATACCTTCTAGCCAACGAAATTGGTTGCTGATGTAATGTCTGTTGTCTAATACAGGGATCAATACTTGAGGAAAGAACTCTTGTGGCCCTACGTTCAGGAGTTTGTGGACGGGTCCTTGGCGCACATTCTCAACATGTCCAGAGTTCTTGGTGAGCAAATTGGAAGCGGGGGGCTCATCTGGCCGCACGTCATTCATGGTCACTATGCGGATGCCGGAGACATTGCGTCGCTCTTATCAGGGGCCTTGAACGTCCCCATGGTGCTGACCGGCCACTCTCTGGGTCGCAACAAACTTGAGCAGCTTCTGAAGCAGGGACGGCAGTCGAAGCAGGATATTAATGCCACATACAAGATCATGCGGAGGATCGAGGCGGAGGAGCTTTCGCTGGACGCAGCTGAGCTGGTCATTACGAGTACCAAGCAGGAAATTGAAGAGCAGTGGGGCTTGTACGACGGTTTCGATGTGAAGCTGGAGCGTGTCCTGCGCGCTAGGGCCCGTAGAGGAGTTAATTGCCATGGTCGGTACATGCCCCGGATGGTGGTTATTCCACCAGGAATGGACTTTAGCAATGTGATTGTGCAAGAGGCGAATGACGTCGTCGAGGGAGAAGCTCAGGCTGTTGTGATCACTTCCGGTGATGCCTCAAATGTAGTGCCTATTTCTCCCCGTGATAATCCTCCTATTTGGGAAGAGGTGAGCCTACTATCCTTTACGGTTGCCACAACACAATCTTAAGTTGCAGCTGGTATGTATTACGCTTTTAGTGTTTACTGATGTACCACAATTGGGGAAAAAAGTATTCGTGCACAGTGGAGTATTGATCAGGTTTATTGATTGTATTAATGCGATTCAGATCATGCGTTTCTTCACCAACCCGCACAAGCCAATGATTTTGGCTCTAGCTCGTCCCGATCCCAAGAAGAACCTCACCACCCTGTTGAGGGCTTTCGGTGAACGCCGAGCTTTGAGGGATTTGGCTAATCTGGTATGCTATAAATATATCCTTCCTCGCTTGGTTTTGCTCAGTAGAGGGAATGTAACGCTACTGGCACAGTTAAGGGGAGCCTCTTGAAGGACATACCATCTGATGTGGCAATCGTTGTGATGCAGACTCTGATCATGGGCAACCGTGATGACATTGACGACATGTCCGGTGGAAACGCAGCAGTGATGACTACTGTTCTGAAGCTGATTGACAAGTATGATCTGTATGGTCAAGTTGCTTACCCCAAGCACCACAAGCAGGCGGATGTTCCTGAAATCTATCGCCTTGCTGCAAAGACCAAGGGGGTGTTTATCAATCCAGCACTTGTAGAGCCTTTTGGACTAACTCTCATTGAGGTAAATAGAACGGGGAACCCTTGGCTTCTTAAGTTCTCGTTATAAGTTCTTCTTGTCGTGATAAAGAGTAACTAAAGAGGCACAAACTTCACATGCTCGACTCGCTTCTAGGGATAAAAATTCGCTACTGCATGTTTCTTTTACTGTTGTAACAAAAGTAGCTGACCTTGTAAACACTTTGCCAACTTACAAATGAACTCTGCTGGCGTTGTTGCTGCAGGCAGCTGCACATGGGTTGCCCATGGTTGCTACAAAGAACGGAGGACCTGTTGATATTCACAAGGTAGGCCTCTTTTGCAATTTGAACTGTGATACGGAAAACAATCATGTTAAAAAAATTCGACTACATTCTTATTGCAAACGTCATGTTAAGTGTTAATAAGTATCTATACCCTTGTTTTCTTTTTCCAGGCTCTCACGAATGGTCTGCTCGTTGACCCTCACAACGAGAAAGAAATTGCGGACGCATTGCTGAAGTTGGTCGCCGACCGTAACTTATGGACTGTATGTCGCAAGAACGGATTGAAGAACATCCACTTATTCTCGTGGCCAGAACATTGCCGAACATACTTGTCCCGGATCGCCTTGTGCCGCATGCGACACCCGCAATGGAAGACTGAGACGAGCGCTGATGACGACGAGCTTGACTCTCAATCCGACTCCCTGCGAGACGTTCAGGACTTTTCGCTGCGTTTGAGTGTCGATGGAAACATGTCCATCTCGAATCCTGCTGATCTGGAGCGCCTCCTTCGCGGCCAGAACAGCTTGGGGAAGAACCAGAACATGGACGACTTCAAGCCTTTGTCAGGCAAGCAGCGCACCGTGAGTGGCCGTATGGAGTCGATGCAAGAGGAAGGACCCGAAGGGAAGCGCTTCAGCTCCTTGACAGGCCTTCACAAGGCGCAGCCTCTGAAGAAGCGGCGACGCCTCGTGGTCATTGCCGTGGATGGCTACGACACCACCACAAACAAACCTAGCACTCGACTTGTGGGTCTTCTCCAAGAGATTGTGAAGTCGATTCGGTCTGACTCGAGCATTCGAGTTCAGCCTGGTTTGATCATCTCTTCTGCTCTTACCAAGGCGGAGATCGTGCAAATGCTGAGCTCTGCTGGGTTGTCTCCGATGGAGTTCGATGCTCTGATTTGCAGCAGTGGAAGTGAGGTGTACTACCCTGCTTCCTTCTCAGACGACAGCGGGAACGCCCACGACATTGACTTGCAGGCAGACCGAGACTACAGCGCTCACATTGATTACCGGTGGGGCTACGAAGGTCTGAGGAAGACGATGGCCCGGTTGAATACTTCCGACGCTGAGAGTGGCAACAATGATAAGATTTTGGTTGAGGATACTGCAAACTGCAACTCTCACTGCCTCGCATACACTGTCACCAATTCGGATATTGTAAGTCTCATAAATATACTTTCTTTGCGTCTACGTCTTTGATGGTCTCCGATCCTCTGTAGTTTTTCACCCTTGCCATAGATAAAGACTCAAACGTGTTCAAGAGATGCTTTCTTCTGTCTGCGAGAACATCACCGTGGTGAAGTTCGTTATGCAGTTTCCTTGAGCTAATACTTGTGGAATTTAATTGGTGATAATTTTAGGCCCCCACTGTGGATCAACTGCGTCAGCGTCTGCGGATGCGGGGACTTCGGTGCCATGTGATGTTTTGCCGAAACGCGTCACGCTTGCATGTTTTGCCTCTCTTGGCATCTCGCTCACAAGCTCTCAGGTGTGTTTCCACCTCTACGATCTTCTCTCTGTTTGGGTATAGCGGTCCATACCATCTACTTTCGGTGTTCATTTTTTAGTGCATGGAAGAGTGTTTCTGGATGCATTGGCCACAGAGCACTGATCCCAAATACAACAAGGGTTGGAAATATGTGCTTCTAGCTGTGTGCTCAATATCTGAAATGAAGTCTCTTCATCATGACTCAAAGCTGTCGAAGCTTACGAACAATGTGGAATCTGAGCAGGTACTTCTTTGCTCGATGGAACGTGGATGTGGCCAATATGTTTGTGGTGGTCGGAGACACCGGTGACACGGATTACGAAGAGCTCTTGTCTGGAACGCACAAGACGATCATTATGAAGGATGTCGTAGAGGGAGGTTCGGAGAGGAAGCTGCGCGCAACCGGTAACTATGGCCGCGAGGACGTAGCTCCAGAGGACAGTCCCAACACGGTCGTCGCAGAGGCGAACTCTGTATGTGATATACTTCTGGATGCACTCAAATAGGGGTACTCATAATTCTCAGGGAGCCTTGTTCTTGTGAATCCCCCAATTCTTATATTTTCCCAATTTTATTTTGCTCATGCAATTTAGTGCCTACCCTTCGGTTGTGAGAGCCATGGCCTTCCAACCTTGAAGGTCAACATGCTAGTAATCACCTTTGAGAGTTATCTGTAGTAGTGCTTGCGTCCAAAGGAAAGGAATGTGGATGGGCAGCAGCGTAATGTGAAAAAAGTGTATGAAAATGAGAGCTTGTAGAGTCGTCTCCAGGGTAATACTCCATGTAACAGGATCACAATGGCACTGAGTATATATTATTATATATCACTTCTCTGTAGCTTCAACTTAACGTGTGTATTCTTTATCTGTGCCTGTTCAAAGGCCTGAGCTCCTCCCCAGCAGTTTTGACCGAGGGAAAATGCTGGTGGGAGATAACTTATGTCAAAATCATTTCAAGACCTGTTTGTAAACAAGAGAGATGCATTGCTGCGATGAATTGGATTTTCCCTGTGTGTTCAATCCGTCTTTTTCTTTTTCTCCCTTTTCCTGTATGCTAGTTTTGGTTTCATCCAAGAAAACTTGCCGTGTGCCAGTTCTTTATCATACAACTCATGCTTGTCATCCGAGACATTTATCATTATAAAACTTCACCAGAACCTTCGATCTTCTTATGATGGTGTACTAGCTCATAGGGCTGGCCATGGGTTGATGTTTCCTGCAATGTGCAGCATAAACACTCTAGCACAAGCTGTGCTCTAGCACAAAATGTTTGTGCTGCACATTGTGCTGCTCTAACAACTAGACCATAGTTTCTGCTAGAGCATTTAACCAAGTAAATCAAATTGCTGCATTAGTGAGCATGTGTATTCCTTAGTCAACACTGAATGGACTTGAAAAGGATGAATTCCTGCACCAGTGAGAGTAGAAACGAGCAGAATCAAATCTCCCTGTAGACAAGTTGTTTAAAAGGGGCTTTGATCTTTGATCGATGGTCTTTCTTCACATTATGATATTCATGGCTTTTTCAATATGTTCTACACAAACTTGCTATGGATTCAACGTTACGGCGATCTTGAAAAACTTGTCGCAGGTGCCAAAATCTTCATGGTGTTTGAAACAAATCAATCTGACCTTCACAACCTCGAACATCTAGGACTGACTGAATTTCAAAAAGATTACCGAGGTCCTTGCACTGTTGAAAAAAAAAGTAAAGTTGTGGGGCCCCTGATTGGAGGATCATATACTGAACAAGAGAATAGAGACATCAGTCCGATTATGAGAGAAATGTCATGTGAGAAACATCTTCTTGAGGCCCAAAAAACTGCAGAAACAGACAGCAGACTTACAGGTATCTTAGAAACTTCTACTTATTTTTCAATGCACATTAAAACTTTGAAATATTTACTAACAGGAATTGCATCGCTGCATATCCACTTGATCACGCTCTGCAGCTTGTTAGTAAGTTGAATTAATTGCACTTCTGAACTTTAAAATATCGTCTGCAGTCCAATATTCTCTATTATATCCAAGTTTCAACCGCATTCACGTGTATAAATTATGCACAACACGTTTCAGCCTGCCTTCCTGATTCAATTGGAAAAAAAAGTAAACACTGAGTCACAAGCATGACACAAAACACTTCTAAAGCACCTTCAATTCATTTTAAATTCTAAAAAAAATCTTTTGTTTTTGGAACAAATGCACAGAGTTCTTAGTGAGAAATCTCTGCATTTGTGAAAGACGAACACCAAAAAATTCTGGTTGAGACCAGGGATTTTCTAAACAAACGCCTACCGGTGTTGATTTTAAATTATTCTGCACAACAAGCCTGCTACGCCACAGGCTACGTTTCTGATATCACGACTTCGAAGCCATCGCAAGCATCACTCTATAAAATAGATAGCATCAATATACGCTGACAGCTCCAAGAAGCTATCAATAACTGGCTTCACAAGCAGTTCATAAGTTAAACAAATCCTCTCCAAGTTCGTCGATCAAAAGTCATGGACTGAGTCAGCAGAGACTCAATCGTCTTCAACTACCCATGTCCAGAACCAGACTTTCCAACAGCGTCCAGCACCTGTGTTCATCTTGAAGAGCATAAAAACCAGTATAAACCCACGGCAATGTCTCATTGTTCGTACCAGAAAATCACTCTCTCTCGCTCTCTCTCTACCATTCTCTCGTCCATTTATTTTAGAAACTCTATCAATTTCATCTGTGCAAAATGGGCAACTCAAACCGTTTGTGGGCCGTGATGGTGGCCATGTTGGTCACCATCGGTATGGCACCTACGGCAACTATGGCATCAGATCCAGATCCCTTGCAAGACTTCTGCGTCGCAGACAACTCCACTGGATTGATAATCAATGGATTTCCATGCAAGCCAGCGGATCAAGTCACAGTCCAGGACTTCACATATTCCGGTTTAATGAAGGCCGGCAACACCAACAACGTTGATATGGCACTTGTGACCGCTGCCTCGGTAGTACAATTCCCGGGGCTCAACACTCTGGGAATCTCAGCTGCGCGGATCGACTTTGCCAAGGGTGGCCTCAACCCACCCCATCTCCATCCAAGAGCCACAGAGGTTTTGCTTCTGGTACAAGGGGAGCTCTACGTGGGCTTTGTGAGCACAAACAACACCTTGTTTGCCACTGTTTTGAAACCAGGAGAGTTGTTTGTGTTTCCAAGAGCTCTTGTGCATTTTGAGCTGAATATTGGGAAGAGTGTAGCCTTAGGATTTGGATTCCTCAACAGCCAGAACCCCGGGCGTCAGGTGATTGCACCGGCATTATTTACACCTGATATCAAGGATGAGGTTCTTGAGAAGGGGTTCAGGATTGATGGCAAGACCGTGGACATGATTCAGGCTAAATTCCGTGTGTAAATTGTTGTCATTTTGGTAGAATTGTTAGATGTATATCTGAATCATTGTAGGAAGTCAAGCTTGTGTATATTGATTTGGTATCATGATTCGGGGGAATTTAGACAGCCGTGATTATGTAACTGGATTTTTTCTAAGAGAATTCCTTGGTTGGATTGTTGCATGATTTGAGCTGAATCAAAGCTTGTATGATGATTGATCTAGGCTTGGCCATTTTTGTAGTCTGCAGTGGGTTGTGAGAGACTGTCAATGTTTGTGTCTATTGCATTGAATTCTTCAGTAGAACCAGCATTATGCATCTTAAATGAAGTGGTGTAGTGAAGCTTAATCTGGAACAATATCACAGTTGCAATTGTGATTGATGTTGTTTTCTGCTTGCAGAATTGCACATGCACTATGTGACTGTTGTATTATGGTAGAGCAGACTATTCCTGTCAAGGAACTATGGCAGTCTCTGGTAAATGCTTTTGAGGGCCGCTTCCCACTATGGCCAAACTTTGAGAGGAGAAGTGTCCCAACCAATGAAAACGCTGGAATGGCCAAAGTTCCTCTTCTCGGCCTTCACACTAGAGGCCGAAGTCCAAAGGACGTCACCACCAAAGGAGCCTAGGTGGCAGCACTTTTAGCTAGTTTTGGCGCCAAGAGTTTCTCCTCTCGACCAAAGTTTGGGTCAAGCAAAATGCTTGACCCAAACTTTCATCGAGAGGAGAAACTTTTTTTTCATTAAAATATGCACAAGAAGACAAGGCTCATGGGCTAATAAGAGCTGGTCATGCTCCACTAGCCTTGTCATTAACTATTTAATGAACCTTTTGACAATCACTGGGTTTAGACCAATGCTGTCCAAAAATAAGCTGAACTTCAATCGCTCATAACTTTGTCATAACAATGTATAAGTTTTTGAAATTTTTTCCACATGTTCTTCATTAGTTTATACACCTTCCCTATTTTTTTCAGATTTTTTTGATTTTTTTTCGATTTTATATAAATTTCTGAATATTTGGATCATAGTTCTTGGCATTTGGCCTTCTCCTTTGGGCCTTCACACTATGCCCGCCCAAAGCCACCAAGTGGATTATTTTAAGATTACTTTTCAGCCCAAAGGCTTCTCCTCTCGACCAAGTTTGGGACAGTGGACAGTCCCTCCTCCTCTCGACTTCGGCCATAGTGGGAAGCAGCCTTGAGTCCCATCCCTTGGTTTCTAAGCTAGTTACCTTGATATTTGATTGTTCTTGTTGCTAGTATGTTCCATGGTTTAAACTAAACTAACATGAATGGTATCCAATATCTTACGAGAGTCACAAGTGGCCGGTTCCACAACTTCCACATCATGCTACTGGAAATATGTTTTTGTTATATCCAACACATATTCTCTATTATTTGTAGCTTCAATCTTAGGTTTTCCAAACTAATTTTTGGTTAGTGTCCAAAAGGATATGTTTAAATGACTAAGTAGATAACATCCATATTCAAACATTTAAATGTGTATTATTATTAAATTAGAACATTGTAACAATATTTAATTTAACAAATTTGTACAAACAAATTAGGTATTTTCAAATTTAAGTCAATAGACAAGCAATCTTTAGATGAGTACTAGTTAGCTTGTAACCAATTAGTAAATAGCTTTTACATGGAGCACACCAAACGAGCACCTTTAACCCCTAAAATTCCACAAAACCCAAAGTGGGTTGCAAGGAACTTCGGCAAGCCACCACATTTGGATTTTTAATATATCTTGACAAGATTTTTTTAGTGAACATGATAAATCATAATCTTTATGGGGTTGAAATTTCAGCATTTAAAAAAATTAAAATTAAAAAAAAGGATTTTTTTGAAATTTTCAACATTTTAGAAGTGAAAATTGGCAAAAACGGGCCTGGAATTTTAGGGGACAATCAACCATCATTTAGCTTGTCCTAAAATGTGCTATCCGGATCTCACATCATCTTCTTTACTCCCAAAATATGCACATAATCATAAACAGAGAATTTTGACAAATTGTACATGACTATGCCGGCTAGATGCAAAGTAGTGCAATTGCTTCCAATTACTTCAGTCATTATTAGTTCAATAAAAGACAAATTCAATCAAAACAAGAGATTGTTGAGGAACATGTGGCTAGTTTGATTAAAATTCATGATGTGCTCACACTATTTGAAACCAAGAAGCAATAATGAATATTTTCAAAAAGTGTTTAGCATGGAAATTGTGAAGCAAAGGTTCGACCCACTGCAAATACTTGATGTTGCATGTGCCTCACCACCTCATGCAATGCCACGGGCCAAAAAGCGCCTTGTGTGCACCAAAAAAATAAAAATAAAAATTGTGAAGCAACTCAAACATAAGCTTGTCAGTGGTAGAACAAACACACACATTATTCACGCTGCTCTTCCCCTGGAGACCAGAGTCTTTTGGTGAGAACACAGCAAAGAAGTCACATACAACACTAAATAGCATAAACAGTACGAACACTGACCCTTATCTCCAGAAAAACAGAAAAGAAATCCCAAAGTGAAGAACCTGCAACTTGAACAACTTGAACAATGCCATGAGTCCCAATTGCAGCTTCTCCCCCCACTTTTGCAGATCTCCTCCTCCTCCATCCTCCCTCTTCTACAAACCACACTCCAATGCACTACACATCACTCAGTCCTCTTTCCAACTCACAACTCACTCACTTCATGTCCAGATCTGCATAAGTTTGCATAAGTTAGTGACTTCATATCCAGATTCGCATAAGTTTCACATGATAGTGATGACAGTAATCCTGGTTTTCTTGGCCCATGTCCTGTAAACATTGATATTGATCCAAGGTACTGGACAAACAGACAGATACTTAATTCATGTCGGACTGATATTTATTATGTAGATGATACAGTAGCTATGTGTGGAGGTTTGTGATCCATGGTGTGTTGAGAAGATCTCATCAAGGTGTTTGGCAGAGTTTGTTTGTTTTCACAGCTTGATGGTGAGTTGGGTTCACTGAAAGAGTTGAGTTTTAGCTCCTTGGAGGTTTTGTTTTGTGGAGATGGAGAGTGGTGGCGATGGGGAGGCGGTTCGGGAGGTGGGGGCGTTGGATGGGGTGGAGGGGGGTGGCATGACGGTGCTGGAGGATGAGGCATGGGTGCCGGCGGATTTTGTCCATGAGCCGCCTGTTTTGAAGGTCACGCAGCCCAAGGGGAGCTTCTGCCAGATCGATGCCAGATTCTCGGTTGCGTTGGATCCTGAGGGGGTTTATAACATCATCACGGATCCCAACAACCGCCGTGTGTTTAAGAATATCAAGGTTTGAGATGCTGTTGGTTTTGGTTTTTGTGGAGCAGGGGAGGATTGGTCTAGAATCATGGGCAAAAAAAAATTAGGTTAAGTTATGGTTATGGTGTAGATGGACTAGATGAGCTTCTTCTGATCTGGCGATTGAAATATTGTTGTGGAGGTTTGGAGACTCAGATTGGTAGTATGGGTATGGCAGGAGGTTGTTTTCAGAAAAGTGTTGGAGGATGATGGCAACCGGCAGCTCGTGGAAGTGGAGCAGCTGGGGCGGTGGCGCTTCCTCATGTTGTCAGGGACGTTCTCGTCACGTGTGATTGTGGAGCAGAACCGGGAAGAGAAATCGGTATGTTTTTCTGCTTTGTGTTTTCGTGAGTGTTGTCATTTGTGGAGGTTTTTGTTATGGTTTTTCTTTGAGCTCTTTCTGTTGGCGTGATGGTGCGTGCAGATGTTGTTTGATCTGTCAAGGCAAGGCATGATGAAGAAATTCTCGGGGTCGTGGAAGATAGAGCCTATGGTAGATGGCGCAGGCGAGAGGGAGGGCGCGTCAGGAGCGTGGGTGAATTTCCAACAGGTTTTGGAACCCGCTGTGATTCCTCCGTGGCCGCTTAATGGCTACGTGCGGGGTGTGACCGAACGGATCATTCGGGAAATGCTGGCTGACCTGCAGAACGAATGCTTGCGTTTGTCACAAGTAAACAAGTAAACAATTCTTAACATTCTTCCCTCCATTGCAGCAGATTGCTGACATGTGATGCTAAACTCTAGAGTGACTGCCACCGGCAACTGACAACAGTACGTCTTCTTAGGCTAGATATTCCCATTTCTTCGGTCGAATTGTACAGTATAATTTTAATAGACTTCATATGCACATGTTTTGAACCACACAGCTGAAATGGTCAAGACGTTTTTCGATGAAGGATCTTTCTGTGTCCCGTTCTTCCTTGCTGCATCTGGAAACAGCTCCATTTCTGGAGTTTTTCATCTTCTTATGTGGAATCAAAACGATATCTTCGCTGACGCAGCTCTTGGGCTTTCAGAACTGACACAATTGTTACACAATTTATACTTAGTTTGGTAACTCCTTTCTTATGAATTTGTGATGAACTCAGTCGGCATTTGCAGAGAGTGTGGTGTGTACCAACAGAAATTTCATTGAAGTCGTCAATAGTATTACATTCTACACGACTAATTAACAAGTCATTTCTATTGAAGACTATTAAAACCTGGCAACACTGGGGTCGTCATATTTATGATCAGAGGCAATATAATAAATTCTAAAGTGTGATTTCCAACAGTGGAGCAACAATTCACAACATTGCTGTACTGTACAAGAGTGGAATACATTCTGTGTTGTAGTTCTAAGCGTACTACATTCTTAAGTCTCATTGACTTCTCTTAGAAGCTGCTTGAAGGGGTCATGCCTAAGCCACAACGAGCTTCTTCCCCTCTACCTTGAGCTCATGCTTCACTCCCTTGATAACAGTGTATGACGTTACTGCAAGATTTCAAATGTCACAATAATTAATCTGAGTTAACTTGATCACATCCCAATATCAAAGCAACACATTTTTCTGCAACTGCATTTTATTTCGTTCTTAGTACAGAATTTCTAGCGTCATCTCTTGATCATCTTAATATTAAGTCGTTTCTTTAAAGAGGGAAGAATTGTTCAAGTAGTGGCACAAACCTGGGGCGAAGTAGTCGATGACAGATTCTGGCGTCCACAGGCCTGCCTTAACTCCAGCGTGGATTTGGACGCCCACAATGACAGCGTAGTCACTCTTAGTGGGATCGACTGTCTTGGCGATGTGATCTTCAATGGTGTGAGTTATAGCCTGATACAACCACGTCAAGTTAGCTTGGTTGTAGATCTGCATCTGCTCATTGCACTGTAACGAGGTTATGGTGCGAAATCTGTCGACAGCATAAGAGCTGGAACAGGGGTCATTGTGAGAGTAATACCTGAGCTGTGATTTTGGTCAAGTCGAAGTTTGTTGGATGGGCGGGTAGATTCTGCACGTATGGACACATTCACGCAGGCATTGGCATCAGATCACCATCTTCAAAATGGAAACAGAAATTGACGCGCATCCACATGAATGTGCAAAAATTGAATGGAGCGACGTACCTTGGCGAAGATTTTCTTCTTCAGAGTGTCGTACTCCACGTTATCTTCACGAATAGTGCCATTCTGCTGGGTGCCGGCATGGATCTCCCCCAAGATAGCCTCGATGGCGCCACACGCGTTGGAAACACTTCCCTGCCCCTCTCTTACCACGGCGCCCTCTTTGCCTGCCACTCCCAAATCCCAATTCTCAACCAAAGCTATTGCAAACTCTCGGAGCCAAGTAATTCACGATTTGCTGGAAAACGCAAACAGCGAAGTTCAAGTTCCAAGTTACCATTCTCATCCACAGCCGTGTGGGTCGCGCCTATGAAGACATCTGCATCGGCATCAACATCAACGGCGTCAATCACTCGTCCAGCATCTGAAGTGAAGGATTTGATCAATGTCATTTACATTGCAAGCTGCTGAGGCTTGTACTTACACTTGTCACGTCCATCAGGATTAGTTGGAGCGTGGGAGGTGGCAGCAATGAATCCCAGAGTGCCTGCGGTGATGATCCCGGAAATGCCAGAGAGGTTGAAAGTGTGCCCGTAGTGCTGCAGAAACGCAAATTGACTCGGTAAGATTTTTTCTTGAAGTATGAAGAAGAATATAAAATGTATGGAATGAGGGTCTCATACAGGTGAGAAGAGTGCACAGCACCTTGTCGAAGAAATGGGAGATGGGTCGTGCAAGTTCATCCCTGCATGTATTCACCAGCACAAATGTGTTGTCCCTGTTCCACAAGCCATGTCAGGTAAAATACATCACACTTCTTGCTTTACATATGTCAGGTTTGTGGACAGGTCCAAGGTCTCCGGCAATTTGGCAACTATTATAAAATGGATCTTGCTAAAAGCTCAATTTATCGGTCAAAAAGAGTCTAAATTTATTGGTCTGAAATTTTTTAGCATCAAATGAAACATTGCTAATTCCTTGTAGTGCTTGTGACTCTCACCTCTTGAATCCCAGTTCCTGAAGAGTGTCATGTGCAGTCTGGAAGAAAGCGTCCTCTACTAGCGCTACAGGGAAGTACTTCGCAATTGTTTCCAGCGCCTGGGGTGAGGCCTGTCGACCTTCCAAATGCTCTGCCATCGCTACTACTCCTCACTCCAGAAATAAACCAGGTTCTTGCTTCTGAAAAATCCAATCATACTTGCTACTAGTTACTTACTCCTTTCTGATGTATTTGTTCACATTCTGGTTGCATGATTCTATCACAGAACAAAACTCTCACAATCTTCGCACAACCATGCAACAGAAGCTAAACTCGAGTTGAATTTCTTGTGCACATTCAAGCAGCTATTATAGTAGACAGGCAATTGTGCCATTGCTCGTCATCATACCGACTGCGGACCTAGTGATCAGGTTGTGCATCAAGGCTCAGATGAAAATCACCTGCAAGGAAAAATAAAAATTGAACGACACTTGAAATATCAACTCACCGGCACCTTCCAGCTGCTTTGAAGATCCTACGATTGGAGCTTCTTTGTATAGCAATTGGTAGACTAGAACTTAAGCTATGGATTCGTGTCTGAGTTCTCAGCTTGTGCTAGTTATATAGCAACTGGTCACGAGCCAGATGGGAACTCTGTTTGCAGAATCCTCTGGTATATTTCATATTAGGACTATCAAATCATAATGGTCCACCTTTCGTCGTAAGGAATATTTCTAGTCCTTTTCTGGACGATTTGAACAATTGGAAGACATTCATGAGTATTTTTTCTTATTTTTTCTTATTTTGTGCGAAGTTATTCCTTAGCTCCACTTTCATGAGTGAACAGTGTCGGACTGTGAAGGCGACTAGGTACAATGACTCAGAATTTTATATTAGTTTATGTTTTGGATTGAAATTCGAGCCACATACCGTGAACCTGGGTTCTGAGTTTTTTCAGGATTCTACTATGGTACAGTCCCTCTTTTATTAGAAGTCTTGAAAAAGGAGAGGCACAAGAGCAATAATACCATGAATTGGTGAGTTGTCTAACGTGAAATAGAAGTGAAGAGGTAAGAAACGTCGAACATTTATTTCTTTAAAGAATTTGGTACACATTTATTTGCCAAACAGGATTGTTCGTGCTGCAGGAAATTTGAAATTCCACTTCTACACATTGAGTTATTGAAATTTGGACATGTTGTAGGAACTTTATGGTGATTAGCTTTAAGCAGATGGACCATTGCATCGATCGAGATTACCTGCAAAAAATTACAATACCGCACAAATGCTGGACAAGCTTTTCCTGTCGACAAATGTCAAAATGTTTTATGATACATTTGTAAGGAATCCCATCGTCAGTTGCATGTATTCCCACCTGTATTTCATGTTACCTGCCAACCATGATGGACACCGAAAATCGGTGTAAAACACCATCACTCTTCATCTTATTGATACCTACAGGACAGTAGATCCTGAAATTACGTGTTACTTGATCCAGGTGCATTTGGCCTTCTCATACTCGGTGCTAATTCTCTACCATGGTCCAGACTAAACAGTAATGTACAGTACACAGGCATATGCCGGCCAGAATCCAGATTGCTTTATGCACTTGTTCCAGTGAACCATTTTAATTCTTTACTGAATATTAAATCAACTGAACCGGCTGGTGCTGAGTCCCGAACTATGTCAAGGCGGTCCAAAGCTCACAAAATGATTCCATGTCCGTGAAAAGGCAGACAGATACAAAAAGCCTAAAATATTAAGAGTGGGAGAAATCAACCCATCATTGATCCCATTTCCAAATGAAGTGGAGAATGTCATCTAATGTCGTCTGTTCATCTCACTCACTCTATGCACTATCAAGAGCGAGATCTACTTACATGGAATCCACTAACCTCGGCAAGCAGAATGACAAAGTATGCGTATCATTCTTTGTGCCACTTTGCTAGAGTTCTATCAAAGCTCCACCTCCTAGCTCCACAGCCTCAACTACAATTCCATTACTATAAATACAACATTTACAATATGTACATACAGTTTTTCAATTTCACGTATCCCTGCAGAAGTAGCAAAACTAGTAAGCTAGCATGACTACCTGGTCGACTCCGTGAAGGGGCTATCACATCTTTTGAAGTGGTAAACGCCCTCTAATCACAGACATCCGGCATCATCATCGTCGTAGATTAGAAACTGCCGCTAATCACTGTAATTTAATGCTCTTCAAGTAGTCGGGATTGGTGATGGGTTGGTTGTCGTGGTCGACAAGGGGGAAATGGGGACTACTGTAGGACTGGCTGGGCTTGTAGTTGCTGTAATAGTTGGGATCGATATTGGACTGGTAATAACTGGACTGGGAGCTGTTACCTGGGTAGTATTCCCATCCTTGTGAATTTCCGGATTCATGGGGTACAACTTGTGATCTTGAAGCTGTTCCAATAAAAGGGAAAAACTCTTCATTCACATGCTCCAAAATGAAAGAAACAGATGCTTGATTAACAGGGGCCACAGAACTATCACATCTCCACCTTCCATACTCTTGTGCCGAAGCTGGTGGAGCAAGTTGCAATGTCTGCTTGTTGCTGTGATCTTTGAACATGAACAAGTCATAATTCTGATCTATGATATCAAGGCTTCGGAGTTGGGCCACTCTGAGCATCCTCCAGATGTCCATGGCCCTTGGCCGTTTCAATGGGTTCATATCCCAACACTTCTCCATGCAAAACCTCAGGTAGTCCGGACAATTATCTGGTATTGAAGGCCTTCCTCCGTTTCCAATGTATTCTTGTTTGGCAATATTACCTTCTATCTCCTCGAAAGGTTGCTTTCCAGTCAATATTCGAAAGCACATGATGCCAAAGCTCCACACGTCGGCCCTGCGAGGATAGTTTTTAGAACCTTGGGTGTACTCTTTTATAGCCAATTCTGGTGCCCTATATACAGTAGTGCCAGCTTTGTGAGTGAGAGCTCCTGCGTTTGATGTCTCCATATTGTCTCTCGCAATTCCCAAGTCTCCCAGTTTCACCTCCACATAACCCTCGGCTTTGAGCTCAGGGACAGCATTTTCACAATCTACTCGAACTAAGATGTTCTGAGGCTTCAAATCTCTATGAACGATGCTTTTGTTGTGCATATGCCGAATGGCATTTATCACCTGCAACATGATGTCAATGGCAACAGGCTCGGAGAACGGCGGCCGGGTCTTCTTGTGCTTCCTCTGCACAGACTCGATATACTGGTCCAAATCTTTATCCATTCTTTCCATGACGATATGGGATTTGTATTTCGCAACTGCCTCATCCTTCCAATGGCGGAATATCCTAACAATGTGCGGATGGTTCAATCTCTTTAAGCTCTTCACTTCAATGTCATCTGACTTTGAATTCTCGTATTGTTTGAGAACAGAATCCAAACCACACCATTTCCCTTTATTCACTACTCCAGAGCTACCTTGCCCCAATAGGGCATTTCGGCTGTCAGGCGTGTATTGATTCAGCTGCGGAGTTGAATGTATGTCAGGGCTGTCTGTCAAACGATTGCGGACCTGGGTTAAGAGGTTCAGATAATGGCGCTTCTTTGATGCAAGTTTAATATAGTCTGGAAGTACCTGCATTTCCATATTGACCTTGTTCAGTAAATATATTCTATCTTCAAGAACCGCCACTTCGAGTTCTTCATTATACTCTAGTCCCCGCTCAAATTCCTGGTGAAAGTTCTTCACTCTTTCTGGTATGCTTAACTTTGAGCTCGGGATATCAATCACCATTGACAATATCGATGACCACCACCGTAAGTAGACAAGAATATCTTGGACATATTCCTTCATGGCAAACAGATGGAGAGCTCTTTTCGGGAATGTCGACTGCTTAGTGCAGCATAGTTGCACCAGATTCTCCGCTCGCTTGACCACGGAGTGTAGCTGTAGGAGAGCATTTGACCATCCACAAGGACTGCTAGAGGGACTAACATGTCTAAGGATCAATCGCGTTGCAAGAAGCATTTGAACATCCTCACGTCGCAAGAACATGGACAATTCTTGCAGCCCCTGGCATAGATATTTACATTGGCTTTTGTTGAATTCCAAGGTCTGACCCATAACTAAGACCTTCGCTTTGTCAATAGAAGCCAGTAACAATTTAGTCGTGTCCGATCGTTTTGCCATAGCAGCTCGTGATCTCTACCGAGGACTCTCGTGATGGCTCTATCAATGTTCTGTGCGGTCAATCGAGAGAACATTTTAGCATTCGAACAAGATGTACTAGTCTATAAAGACCACAGAACATATAACCTAACAAATGACAATTGCTGGTCAGTGACATTTAATTGAATTCAATATCGACTGTGCCATAGCTTGGCCATGTCGCAAGCAATTATTCCTCTACAAAGAAATTCAATTCTCTTAACGCAATTCATGTAGTCTCTGTGTATATCGAATCACCTCTACACATGGGCGTATGCAGGACATGATCATATCTCAATACACCTACCGACCAAGTATGCTGAATAAGGGTACCTTACTCAAGTTGTCTAGATTAGTTAATAGCTAAAGTAACTGACGAGTCGGTAACTTCATTCAAGGCTGACCATAGCTGATTGATCCTTAATTTTCAATACAAAAGATGATCTTCGAAACACTTCATTTGACGATAATCTTAGAATTAGCGGGATCACTTACACTGACGCGCGACACAGCGATGATGTAACCAACACTTGAGTATGCTCCACAGTTAGCAGCTATTTCGCTGAATCTGAGCAATGGACTCGAGTGCTATGAGAACGTAGCAATGCTGGACCTGAGTACTGAAAACGCCAAGACCAAGCTAGAAGATGACTATGCTTAATTATCCGCCCAGAGTTGGCTACCCAACGTTACAAAAACAACCTCAGAAAAGCCTGGCAGCATACCGACAATCAATTATCAGTCCTCTCAATTACCGACTCCTCTCAGAAGCTAGCCCAAATTCTCAAAACAGCTGCACCGAAAGCACATATACTAAAGGCTCGATCTCTCTCTCATCTCTCCATAACTGAAAACACCATCGCACTTCGATTCCACTTCACTAACATCCACAACTCACATAGACACAAGAGAATGTGCGATCGAGGCTAACACCTGGCCATCATTTATGACTCAAATCACCTTCCTGAGTGTCGTGGACGAAGGTACTGGAAGGGCTCCGAAAGGGTTCGAAGCTGGTTCTCGGACTCGCTGCAGACTTACTGAGCTAGCATTGGGACCCGGTTCTACCATCACTCCCCACGATAGAATACACTACTCTAGTTCCCAACCTTACCACCAGATTCCCACCCGTGTCGGAATTCTTGTCGCTACTGAAACTACTCTATCCTTGCAGTAGAATCGTTGCAATAAAGAAACATTCGCGAGCATCGAACATCCAAATTGGGTAAGTCTGGGAGTAGTTTCGCTGCAGGCTTTCTTTCAGCTGGGGCCGGCCAGCAGACCATTCTAGAGTGATCTCCAAGCGGCCTGGACCACTCTCTTCCACAGGCTGTGGAACTGAACTTTGTATAAAAACATCTTCTAAGTACCGCCAGTCTGCATGCTTAGCTCCTGGACCAGTGCATTTCTAAGTGCATTTTATGTTAGATAAACTCATCTGGAACCCGGGTCTAGAACGTTCCACCAGTGGAAGTACTCGTGCATCAGGTGACTAGGGCCGGGATCATGGCATCGATTGCAGCATCTAAGGTTGAGACACCCATAGTCGACAGATGACCAATAGCCGATATCTTCTAATTCCTAGATTATGAAAGAACAGATGTACCTCATTTGTATATATCGGCTATTGGTTCGGAAGTACTTTTCACTTTGAAAAGTTGTACAAATTTCAATATTGGGAGATAATTCATGGAAAAATGCTCATTCTTCATGAACCTTATTTTCCTATGAACCAAAAATATCTCCTTGTCGATAACCCAGGCTTTGATATGCTAAACTGCTTTAAGTTGTCGGTTATAGGTGTTTCTACCTTAGTGTCCAGCGTCCAGCGTCGATCGTGTCCAGCGTCTAGCGTTGATCGAGATCTCCCAGGTAAGTCGGGAAGATTATCATTTCGGAGATATGCAAGTTTTCTCTCGGATAAGCACTAGTAGCAGAAGTGACGTTCCTGACTGGCGTTAGAGGTGCTCAAGAGTCACGTTCGCCACAACAGACAAATAAAAGTGACACTTTTTGTGTTTTTCCGTGGTCAGGAACGTCACTTGTGCTGCTAGTGAAGTGACTGCTACACGCGTTTTCTAGGGTTGGATGATTGATTTCCTTATTTTGTTGCAGTAAGTTTTGTTGTGAGAGTTTTGCTACGTTCGCAATCTTCCTGCTTAACCCCTAAGTGCCTAGGAAAGCCAAAACGGCTTTTTGCTGTTTCGGTCAGTCTAGATAAAGGGGTTAAAATTGATATTTTTGCCTAATATTTTTACTGGATGCTCCTTGTACTGCAAAGTGTATGTGGTAAAATTTTCAAAGCCAAATTCCAATTTTAAGACCTTCATCTAGAAATTTTAGGTTTCAAGTCCAAAACGGGCAGCTTAAAATTAGGCTTTTTTTGAAAAACAATTCTTGAAAAATGTTCATAACCAAACCATCACTCAAATTCCAAAGAGACCCAAGTCAAAAAATATACCAATTTTACAAGGGCAGCCTCTAAAAATTGCAAAGACAAGCTTCAATATTTTCAGTAATTTTTGAATTAATTCTTTCAAAATTCGTCAAAATTTGAGATTTTGGAATTTTTCAAAAATAATTTTCCTCAAAAATAAAAAACTTATAAAGGCACCTAACCACCGTTCAAATTTTTCTAAAACCAAATATACGTGACGTCATGCATGTTTTACTATATCAACGTTTTTAGACCTGCTTCTAGAAAATAATTTTTATGAGAGCCAAAAAAAGGAATGAGTCTCTCAAATTTTCCATGGAGGTACTCAACTTGATTACCTACATGGAAAAAAATATGAGCAAAAGTTTTGGGGTAACAATCTTCAACTCCCCCTTTGCACCATTTTGACTATGTCATTCAGCCGATGCCCAAAAAAAGTTTTGCTGCAACTTTAAATATTATAATCTCTAAGTTGGTAAACATCCAACGGCTGAAAATTTTATCAATACTTCTTAAGAAGGTTTGGTACAAGATCTTACGGCTAGATGTCTAAAAAAAGCAAATTTGTTTGGTTCAAATTGTCGTTTCTACAAGGTGGTCAAAAATCACTGTTTTGGAGGTTTCGAGACCCAAAACATGCTTGGGCACTTAGGGGTTAAGTTCTTAACCCTAAAGTTCCTTAATTATTGCTCACAAAACCCACTCTAAGGCTATCATTTCTGTTTCTAAAGCAAAGAGTGAAAGAATCCTTTAAAGATTTCTTTTCATTCCCAGTTGTAGGATCTTGCTTCATTTCACTAGAAGATCATTGATAAGAAAATTCTATAATTTTGATTGCATGGATTGGAAAAATATAGAGTTTGAAGTAGAACCATTTTTTTTCTATATAGTTGAAATATAATGGATAGACTTTGACTCTTTCTGGTGGGCACTGGCACGCTTGGGGTATTTAGGAAAGGACATCCGGACTGCCTATAATGGAGTTGTAACATGAAGCCCCCCCCTCCCTTTCCCTTCCCTAATTTCAGTGCCACGTAGCCATAGTCTTGGACCGAAACTCACTGGCCAGTGGGAAAGCGTGAGAGATGGCTCGCGTTGCTTTCTTTGCGTGTTTTTCAATTTTTATAATTTATGCGCGCAGTTAGCCAAATTCTCGCCATATCATTAACATATCGAAATATCACTAGCATAACAATAAAAAATAAATGAACAATGAAAAACTTAGATTTCAAGTTCAAAAAACCTACCTAGATATAATATTATAACCATATGATAAATCCGTAACCATAATCTCTTGAGTCATCATGACGTGCGCAAGAATAATCTTAAACAATTGAAATATACGAAAACAGAGTTTAAGCAAATCTAGCTCCCTCATTGTTGAGACCTTCAATTTCAAAATTTCTCTGAAGCTTAAAAAAAATATTACGATACATAACTTGAATACATGATGTTAACTTATAAGCTAATCATTTGAGATCGCATAAAGACTTGGATTTGAATGTGTAAACCTACATGAAATTATCAATGTAATAAATGAAATACATATATAAAGTAAAATCATTTTTAATATTTTTTCTTAAAAAAAATGTAATTTTTTTTTTTTTAAATTAAAAAAAAAATTAAAATAAATAAATAAATTTAAAAAAAAAACCTAAAATTGCAAAAAAAAAAACAAAAATAGAAACATCAATACAAATGAAGCTTACCATCCACATTGAGGGTTTTTGTAAAGCCCAGAGATAACCATCATAGCACCTTGTTTCTTCTCTTCTCTTTTGCAAGGTTTACCTCTCAATTCCAACAAAAAAGTCATTTCCTAAACTCTATAAATTTAAAACTTTGATATAACATTCAATTTCGAAATTCCAACACAATTGTTTATGTTTTCTTTCAATTCTCTGGAACCTTGAATAATTAAGAAATTTATTTTCTTTTCTTCAAAACCATAATCAATGATCTTTATAATATTTTTTCTCTTTAAATTTTTTTAATTTTTTTAACACTTATTGTGGTGATCTGTGTACTTGATGGACACAAGTCTTGAGTTTTAAAATAAAGCTTGATTTTGTGGAAACTTAATCCAAAATTTCATTACATGTTATACAAATATAACGGTTGTATTTTCTTTAGCCATTCCACATTCTAGGATTTCAATAAGTCTTTATTAGAAATAAATCTTGTAATCTTTGATCATTTAATTACTTGATGTCGATTCCATTGTCATGTCTTTCTCTATGCTTCTGATCATCTTGTAGGTTAACACAACAAACTTCACATCTGTATAGCGGCTTGAATTTGCTTCACTTATGTCTTATCATAACTCAAAATTTTGAAACATTAAATACATGGACAACTTATTTTTCCTAGACAGAATTTAGTATTAGTTATGAGATAATTTATAATTAACTAATAATGTATTATGTTTTTGACTGATTTTTACTGTTTTTCACCGTTTAAAACTGTTCTTCACCGTTTAAAACTATTCTAAACTAAT
Organism: Ceratodon purpureus; assembly: GCA_014871385.1. Lineage (NCBI taxonomy): Eukaryota > Viridiplantae > Streptophyta > Bryopsida > Pseudoditrichales > Ditrichaceae > Ceratodon > Ceratodon purpureus. The sequence goes on along the minus strand of CM026428.1, from coordinate 13,519,928 downwards.
TTTGATTGTTTTTATTGTTTAGGCTGTTTTGTTAATTCTCATATTGTTTTGTTTTTCTTACCTTTTGAATCACGAATTCTATTTGTCTTTTGTATTTTTCTTCTTTTGTTGCTTTGTATATATTTTGTATGGTTCTAATGTGTACTGTTTTTTATGGAACAGAGTGCAGTGAAAAAAAATTATAGTTGCAATCTTTGTAGTGTTTTTTTAAACTTTATGAAATCGGTGGAAACACACAATCTTAAGAAGTTACATCTAGGAGTTCTCACAGCAATGAGTCTTCCTTTGATTCATCATACTTTTACTTATGTAGGAGCAAATTGTTCGATGGAAGTATAGGATGAAGAATGTGTGAAATGTTGACCCTTAGAGATTCTGATAAGGAAAAAACTGCAATAATAATTGATAGATGTCGCAAGGCATGGTATGATATTCCTAGTTGTATTAAAATTGTATTAAAGATTTACTAAATCTTTGATTATAAGGAGATGTCAAAGAAATTCGACTTCGAAGAAAACCTTGACTAATTCCACCAATTTCAATTTTCTTGTGTTGTACTAGATGGAAAAAAAATTATTGGAATTTTAGTGCAAAATGAAATTTCAAAAAATGAAGCGTCCTTTTTTGGAAAAATGGCATTAAGACTATGAAAATCTGCAGGTTATGTAAAAAAATCACCAGATAAAATATCTGGTTTGATGGCAATGTTTGAATGGCGTTATTTGAAGACATTGGGAAAATATTAATTTTTTACCTCTGAAGTTTTATATTATAGTTGTTACTTTAACGTTTTTCCATACTAATTTTATCATATTTAACCATCTTGTTTCTATCATGCTGTTTTTATCATGTATCAATTTTATTATTTATTTTTTGGATATGTCCATTTGATGGTGAATCGGCAGAGAATTCCTGAACAAAAAGAGGAGTCCAAAATCGCAAATGGATTTGCCGCTAAACAAGAGTCTAACATTGATTAATCGTAACTAATCTTACTAAGTTTACGTTCTGATGATGTAAGAGGTGTTTTTTACTGCATTACTTAGGTTGACGGAGAGAGATGGGTATATTGTGGTGTAACATGCTAGCGATATCGAGATTGACCATCTTTCCGAAGATATTATGAATATCTAGTGAACCATATTTTATATCTTTTAGTCATATATATAAAGATTAATTTTGTTCTAACATGACAGTAATGAAATTTGATTATGACTTTGATTTTGATACTAGGATAAATTTAGAAGATTACACATAAATCTCAGAAAGCTGAGGATAAAATCAAGGATTTGTTCTATGCAAAATATTTGAACAACCCTCACCATGCACATTTGATAAACTCCCCGTAAAAAGGTTTATCATCTATTAGATGCATCTAAAAGATAAATCTCACTTAGTTGTGAATTTACAGGGATAAAATTAATAAAATGGCTTCAAAAAAGAGCCGGACAAGGAGGAAATGCTGGGTACCCTTGAAACCCAGGCAACCCATGATGCAAAATGTAGTCATGTGCATCACAATGTCATTCATGGGGTTAACAAGCTATAATAATCCATGTCATTTATGGCTGGTCAAGGGGTTGCTCTATTATGAGCCACACTGATCTGTACAGATTCTGAATTAGCCGTTATAATTTGGCTCATGCTCCTTGCGCTCCCGTTGGCCCCTTGGCCCATTGGAGCCAGTGATTTTGTGGACGTTGTTATGCAATCGCTGTAAGCCATTGCTTATAGCACCCATTTTCAAGAGACATCTACTTGTTGTCGCATTTATTGCAATAATAATGTGGCGAACAAACTTTGCAAACACATATTTCCGGCATAACTTATTGTAAGATGGGGTGCAAATAACAGGTCACCGAAGTTGTGGTCGAATGTCAATAGGTTCGATGATCCTCATGTGCGATTCTCGTAACATTGACTTACACAAATATTTTATGAATTGAAGGTGAGTCATTGGAGGGATTGGTCTGCGATGGAGGTTATGATATGTAACGCAGTTCAAGTAAATGATATACATGTTGACCACAGAAACATTCAAAAGGAAAAAAAATCATGTGCAACCATTTGTGTGATTGTACCTAAGAACTATATGTGGCTCGTAATTGGTCTGCCACGTTAACGCTCCGTATGTGAAATCCAACAAAACCGGTGAAGTGTGCACTTGCTCACGGACAGGGCCATTGTGGCGAGAAACTGTGACAACTCTCATACATGGAGCCTGGATAGGGTTGCTATGTATGGAAATGAACAAGATATGTTTCTTGTCCTTCCACATGACATAAGAAATTGTCCTGCTCAAATGCATCTTCCACACAATAGTGCTCTGAATCACGTTCTTGAAAGCTGCAAGGTTCTTCGAAAATCCTGGAAGACCCACAAATGATTTTTATTATTTTGAGGAATCATTTTCACAAACAAAGCACGTCTTTAAAATTGTGCAAAATTTCAATTTTGAAAAAGCTTAGACTACATTTGTCCAAAATATTTACTTTAAGAAACTCTTCATGCTTCTCTACCTTTGTAATGATATTTTATTTTTTAAAATGCATTGCCTTGGAAGTGATCATCCTAATTGTTTTGTCCAATTTTTCCCCAAAGAATTCTAACCTTCATTCTCCAAATGCACTTTTCTATTTCAAATCCTTTCTCTTCTCTTAAATAAACTATAGTCATGGCCTTCAAATTCGAATTTTTGGAAGTTTTATTCTCGTTAAACTTTTTCTTTTCATCACTTTTAGACATAAGTTTACTTTTGCTTATATCAAAAAAAAAATATCTCTAAGATGAGCATTGAAATGGAACTAATTCTTAAAAGGTCTATATGCACACCTTTATTATTCACACTTACAAAACACGTTTAATGATTTTTTTCACATTTCTTTCCTGACGAACACACTCCTTCCAATGGTTCAATCATAAAGTTTATTATTGTTGATATTCCATCTCTAATTCAAATACTCTCAAAACTTTACTACAAAACATTACAAATCAAAGTCAATTAATAAAATTTAACTTAATTTAATATTTCTAAACTCAACATTGAAGGTTAGAAAGGATTATGAGCATTTCAAATTCCAATGAAGTTGCAAATAATTAAAATTACACAAATGTAAAAACACCGCAAGGTTCATTCAAATGTAAATTTGAAATAAATTAATATTTGTCATTGTCGTTGTTGTTCCTTATAAAGTTCTAGTCGATGGAGCTGCTACGGCCTCCATGTTTTGTAAGGTTTGAACATTGCTTAGCATCTGGAACTCTCTATACTTCTTAACTTGACAACCTAACAAGAACCTTGCCTAAGGGGCCTCAAGCATCAGATTTATTCTTTTCACATTGAACTGTGGCCGTTGAAATGGAAGGTGCTCTTTCTAAACCCGTTGTAGTGAAAGGTGTTACTTTTTTTATGTAGTAAAAAGTGCAAATTTTTATGAAGTGATAAAGCAAATGAATGCAATGATAAAAATCACGATATGTTAGCATTTTCAGATCAATTTAAATTAAAGTATGAGAAAGTGGTTGAAGCCTATTACAATAGTTTGTTTGTGATGGTGCTTTTCAAAAACATCTTGACCGCTCATTTGAGAGTCAAATATCTTATTATAAAAAACATATCATAATCACTTATGTTCTGGAAGAAAATACTAAGTTGGAGTTATAAAGAGTTTTTGAAAAATAAGGCAGAAAAATCATGATTGCGTGCAAAACAATAAGTTTATAAACACTTATAATTATATGTCACCATGTTTCATTTATTACAATATTAATGCTATTTTCTATTATGAACATTTATTTCCTCATATTTAATAATTGGAAGGTACATTTTTCATTAAAAGACCCTATGTTGTGCCCCTCAAACACCATTGTACCAAGTGTTAGTATTTTAACCTCGGGACAATAAAGAGGGATATTACTGCAATGATTAGCATTGTGCTCAAGAAATTGTGAAAAAATCACACTTACGTGCTAAAAGAATAAACAGTGATGGAGAATATTCCATTACTATTGAGGATTAGTGGTTGATAGTATTAGTTAGAATGAGTGAAAAGTATTTTTTTGTTTTTACATAAAGAAATTAAATTAAAATGTTGTCATCATTGAAGGTAAAAGGGATTTTTTCTTTGATCCCTATCTTTATCATTTGTAGTTATCAAGAACACCTGAAACTTGTGCATGCCATCGTTTGCAAAGCTGGCCATGTAGACATGTGTTATCTTTCAAAAATATTACTTTAAAAATCTTCATTTAAAATAAATAAATAAATTAACACCAAATAATATGAAGCTTGGAAGAAGACATGCATTGAAAAGATCATATGCATATTTTGAGAGAGCATTTGTACTTATCATTCTTATTTTATTATTAAATGAAAAAGCTTGCAATCTAAAGAACTTATGGTTTATAAAAATTTAATTATAAAATTCAACACTAAACCTAAAAACATTTTCTTTTTGGAGTCTCCAAATATTTTGCAAAAACTTTTCAGTAGAGAATTAAATGTTTATTAACTTTTAAGAATCCGAAGTTTCAAGTTTAACAAATCTTCATCTGTCTTTGAAAATCTCAAAAACTTCAAATAGAAATAAAATAAAATCATATATCAATATTTGCTCTAACCATTGCTTAAAACACCCTCATAACATTCTCTAATCATTAAAAGTGGCCACCTATGAGTCCTACCCGAGAACCACCCCTGAGAACCACAGATACCAGGGGCAAATACCTCGACCCATACCATGTCCAATACCCAGACTCATACCGGAACTGCTGAAAGGGAGCCATACCCAACTTCAGTTCACACCCGGATATATACCCGTACCATACCCGCTTCTTAGAGAGGGCCATATCCAGAATCATACCCGGACGCGTACCCAGATATATATCCGGGATCCTACCCGGACCCATACCGTTGCAGAGGAGGGCAGAGAGGGACCGAGAAAGAGAGAGAGAGAGAGAGGAGGCGAGGGAAACGGTTTTGCAGAGAAAAGAGCAGCACGCGACGCAACCCAAGTCACGGTTGCGACAGCCCCCAAGCAGACAATCGTCCACACTCTAGAGTCAGAGAGCTTGTCCATGTTCCCAGCATCATCATCACCATCATCACCATCTCCACCATCTCCTCCACCACCACCATCATCATCATTGTCGCTGCTGTCTCGTGGTCCCATGTTTCCTGGCTTTCCGTGTCGACGCCCCGAATCTGTCCATGTATTCCTTTAGGGCTCTCCCCTCCCTCCTCCCCTCCTCCCCTCCCCCACTCCCGCACTCACTCACTCCCTCACCTCACTGATCTTGCCCAGCTCCGCCATTTCCACATTCCCACCTGCCCATGTCGCCATCTCGTCTCTGATCTAACCACTGTCGGAGCTTACGATTTGTGGATTTCAAGTTGTTCCTTGGAGCCTCGGGAGGTTGCCGGCTCATGGGTGAGGCCTTCCTGGGATAAAGTCTGCATCGGCTTCGCATCAATGAAGAATTCAGGTGAGATCATTTTTTGTGGATTTTTGGAATTTTTTTGAAGGTGTGAGTTTTGGAAGTTTTTGAAGGTGTGAGTTTTTGTTGCTTTAGAGGTGGCTTTTTTTTTTTTGTAATTTTGATTTTGTTATTGGTTGTGAAGGAAGAGTGATGTGGTTTTTGGATTTTGATTGGACTGGTGGTAATGGGGGCAGGAACTCTGGTTGTTTTTGTGTTGTTGGAAAGTTGCTGCTTTGGTAGAGGTGTAGTTTTGTGCTAACCTGTAGTGGAGAGGATTTAATGGTGGATTTTTGGGTCTTTGCAGAGATGGGTGAGGAGGAGGTGAAGACGTTGTTTTTGTCAGGTCTTCCTGATGATATTAAAGAGCGGGAGATTTATAACCTGTTTCGGAATTTCGATGGTTATGAGTCGTGTCAACTGAAATACTCCGGGCGTGGATATCAGGTGTTTCTCAACTCATGTGAGGAGTAGTAGTTTAATTTCATTTGTTTAGTTTTGCATTGCACTCCTTGGAGTGAAGGTTCTCATTACTGTGTTGCATTACCAGATTGTGGCATTTGCGGTTTTCACAGACCAGGCAACAGCTTTAAAAGCGAAGGAGGAACTGAATGTAAGAACACCTCAAACGTTTCAACAGCTTATCTAGTTTTTTCTATGTCTCGTTTGCTGTGCATCTAGCTCATTCATGGCTTTATACGATGTCGATGTTGGTGAGGTAATAGTTGGTATAGAATACAGGATGATCCTGACTCGGTTTTCTTTATCCAGGGACTGAAATTTGACCCACAGACAGGAGCAGTACTGCATATTGAGCTTGCTCGTGCCAACTCTCGCACCAAGCGGTCACGTTCAGGTTCTTACCTATATTCTATCAATACAAAGGTTCTAGAGTATTTACAAGGGTATATTATGGCACTTGTATTTTCTCAACAAAAAATGTAAACAGATTGCACGTAAATTCAGTATGATTTTGATGGGAGAGGTAAGCAGGTGGTAAATATTGATGGCAATTAACCATCAGCATTCACCGCGCCTACCAGATCACTTAGACTTCTAAGTAAAACATTTATTGTAAATTCTAGTTTTGGTCGAGGGCTTACCCAGTTGCGCAATGCATTGTTTGTTCTTCACTTGCAAATTGTTGAAATGGGTCTTGTACTGTCAGAGGATGGAGCTACAGGTACTGAAAAGCGTAGCAGAGGACCTATTGGCGTACCCGGGGCATTTCCTGAGCCAGGTATATTATTATCTTGGACTGAGTGTGTTAAAAGTGATCTTCAGATCCTGTCTACTGTCATCCCATGAGGATTTAGAACCGTGCATTTACTGTACAATATTCATGCTACTTTCCTATGCCTATTGATTACTGATGTTTAAGCTGAAAAAACCGGCTGCTTCCAGAATTGATTGAACATTGACTACCTAGCACGGTCTTTAATTTGTGTTGAGCAAACCTTATTCGCCAATTGCACTCTATCGTAATGTATGCTATGATAGAGTGCTACCTGAGCTGCTCAACTTGCATTTGTATGCTTCTTCGTTTTTTTTGCAGGATGTCTCTTGACAACCATAGTTTGTGGCGTGGCATAGATTTTTATTTTTTTTCTTTGATGACCTTTATGTGCCTTCTCACAGAAAATAAATAATGTAAATATTGTGTATGGATGAATTTAGGAATCAAAGTATTGGTGTTCATGTGAGATCCAACCATCAGTGTGGATTGGATTCAGTTAGTCTAATGTAGAGTAAGGTATCCTGTCGAAGGAGTTAGTGCACTTTACTCACAGGCAGGACACTCACAGAGAGCTTTTGTGGCACGGTTTTTGGGGTCACACTCACAGGAGTTGGAGCCACTTTGCACATGCCTGGGATGCATCCCTCCATATACAACGACATGCCTGGATTTCCCCCTCCACCGAGGTCATTCTTCACGCACATAGTCTACTTCCACTTTTAGTTATCTTGTAGTGGCTTGGGCACTCAATTGTGTTTTGTTCACTGAAGGTAGCCAGCAATGTTACGTGATTGTTGTGTGTGTTTGTCCTTTTCTTCTCCTGGTTTAAGGATGGTTTTTTAGACTTGTGTACGTTGGAGTCTCGTTTAATCACTATTTTCTGTCATTTTTTTAAGGTGATATTTATTAGGTTGGCTTTCACTCTTAAACAGTTGTCCCTTCACTAGGCTTCGGGGGCTGTTGAATATGTATTCATTGTATTGGTATTGCCGTTTCTGTGTATATTGGATACTTCTCACTCTGAGTAGCTATCTATTGCATTACGGTATTACTACATCTCGAGTGAATCGAGTATTTGGTTGATCCGAGAGTGAGCTATATATACAGAGTAGCGCTGGGACTGCACAGATCAGTGTATGTAGGGCCATTTAATTTGAGATTTGACAAGTATGGCGTCATTTTGGGTCTTTGACTGTTGTGAACTTTGTCATAGACGTATACACGCAAGGACTGATAAGGAATAGATTCTGAATATATGAACTTGTTAGAAAATTGAAAAAGTGGACAGTGTGTTTGAATTTCAACCCTTGTGATTGTTTCTAGAAGCCTAAAAATTCTAATACTAATTATTCTGCTTTTGAGTCGATAGCCGCATAAACCATAAGCACAGGAAAAGTGTTCAGTGCCAAGCCTAAGTTCTTCTGTATTACTAGTATTAGGCCTTTAGATCTGAGTGGCTTACTGCTCTTCCATTCTAGTACCTCGTGCGGAATTTGCTGGGTTCTCATGACGTAAAGCTATGTTTGATTGCAGTGGTGGCATGTTGGCGCCTCCTCCATTCAATGGGCAAGATGGTTTACCTGGGCATATAATGGTGAGATCTTTATGTCATTATCTTTTCCTCGCAATCAGTTTCACTGCTTATACTGACTTATTATTTATATTACGAAACAGTGTAGATATGTCCCGTTTTGGTCGAAATCATATACAAAAGTATCTTCAGCACATCCTACATCTCTTCTTAGTCATCTGTTGAAACTTTTGAGCTGATAATCTCTGTTGTTCAAAACCTAAAGTCTGAAGGCGTGCGGGAATTTTTCAGGGCATGGTTCCGCCACCTCCTCCAGCACCTGGAAGCAATCCTCCATGCTCCACCCTCTTTGTTGCAAACTTGGGCGCTTCATGCACTGAAGAAGAACTTACACAATTACTATCCAGGTAAAAATATAGCTGAAATCATTTTCCTCGTGTTCTCATGGATCTCTTTTACAACTATCATGTGTAGCATATGTTGAACGAGTGTTGAGAAACCCCCAAGTTTATAGACGATTTTCATCTGGCTTATTGCTACCTCTCAAGGAATCCAAATTCCATTGATAAATTTGGCAGTCATTGCTAAGTATGAAGCTAGTGCTTGTCCATCTTTCATTCTTAAAGTTTTTTGTGCAGATATCCTGGATTTTTAAAATTGAAATATCAAACCAAAGCTGGGCTACCAGTTGCCTTCGTTGAATTCCAGGTATCGTATTCTACTCAGCTCCCTAACAAGGCGATTACTATTCCTTCTCATCTTTCGCAACATGCATTAACTCGCTATTCAAGTTTAACTTTTTGTGAAACGTACTCATCATATTCAGTGTCCCTTGCTTTAATCCAGGATATTCGATGTTCCACTCAAGCACTCTCAGCGCTCCAAAACAGCAAGCCTCTGCCATCGGTTGACAGAGGAGGAATGCGGGTTGAGTATCCTGCTTCAAACATCATACTTCACAGTTCATGCTTGACAGTTTGTTTTCATTTCAAAAAATTCAGTCGTCAATACTTTCTGTTTTTTTATGATTTTAATTATCTTGTTACGTATGAGAGCTTCTACATGCAGTCTTTACATTTTAATTGGTGAACGTTTACTCTTAGGCTACTGTATACCTTGACAAATATACAGATATGCTAAAGCAAAGATGGGTCAGCCGAGGAGAGACCGAGCTCATGCTTGACATTGTATGTCTGCACCGTCTTTTTTGGTGACTGTTTGTATTGTGCATGCACTTACAAATGGCGCAGGACATAGCAGAACCCAGGTGGTGTGATTCACATGGACTGATGACTGTACATTTCTTCAGACACAATGCTGAATGATGTAGATTCTCGACTCAAGAAAACCTGGGGTCTCTTGGATGTAAGGAAACTGAAAGATATTGCAGGACAGGACATAGTGCTAAGTGGGGCTTCAAGTGACCTGAGGTAGAGATATCTAAATTCGTTGGTTTTCAAAAATAGACGCAATCTAGGATTGTTACTGGTGCGTGTTTCTTAGCAGATTTTGGTGGAATTGCTTACTCTACCAACTTTAGATATATCTACCTTAGTACAGCTGAGAGTAGTTTATTATTAATATGATTATACATCGAAACCTTGTATAGAGTTATCTGTTCTCCAAGAACAGCTTCAATCCAAAGAGTTCGATATGTTCTGTATCTTGATCATCCATAAGATTTGGATTGACTTCCCAGTTGGGATCAGTCAGCAAACTGGCTCATCCAAGTGTTTACAGCAGTTCAGTCTGATGGTACAGACATAAGATCTCACATCAACGAAAATAGGTTCGCAACTGGGACGTAGCATAATCTTGTATTGTCAACAAAGGGTTTGCGAGTTTATATTTCACGACGTTAGGTAGCTGCACCATTTGCATGACAAGTATGTGAAAATGAACGTTGATTATTGGATCGCTATGATTTGAGGAAAAGCATATCGCCATTGGTAAAGTGCAAATCTTCTACAAATCGTGATGCATTTCTATATGCAACGGAAAAACACCGACATGGTGGTGATATACAAATCCAAAGAGCAGCTAAGATATTACGTACTACCGAATGAATCTACAAGCAAGTGCGACATAGCCTCCGAAAGTGTCCGAGTTGGATCTAACGTCTAAAATAGATTGTGTCTCATTTGGGCAGCTGTCTTGAGCTCCACAAGTCTCTGCAGTCTAGGGCGATGGCTGAGCGTCCGACGACGAAGGCTGCTCGGGTTTCTCGGCAGCCATGACCTCGTGTGCAGGAGTGGTCGAGGAGCTGGTGGCTTGTGGATTTGTTGCTGGAGCTCCGCCCTCACTCACTTCGATGTTTCGAGTCACTGGTGACTTCGACTTCCGCTTCGGCACTGTGACCGTCAGCGTTTCGTTGACAACTTCGGCTTTGATCTGCTCCAAGTCGGCATTCTCTGGTAGCTTGAACTTCCTCATGAAGCTGCAGCCGCCGGATTTCTGCTCCTTAGTTGGCGACGAGTGTGTCGCAGCTTCCCCACCTCCCTTGGTTTCCTTGACGTCGTTAGCAGTATCCTGGGGTTCTTCTTTAGGCTGGTTATTGTAGCTGATGTACAGAGTCCGATCATCTTCTAACTGGACGTGTAGGTCCTCCTTCTTCAATCCTGGATTTGATGCAATGATCAATTATCGATTAGGTCATGGCAGCAAGACAAAATGATATGGTATTCTTGTTCTGATGGTAAAATTTGTACAGTGAATGACCATCTTTCAAAGAAATCAGATTTATCCCGTGACCAAGATCTGCCTAAATGAACTTGAGAAATGAATTGATACGGACCTGGCAGTCGAAGCTTGAAGATGTTCGAGTCTACGGTCTCGGACCACTGCACCACACGAACATCGGACTTGGCAGGGTGAGGGCCCTGCACCGGCACACATGAAGCCTGCCTCTGCATCTGCGGAACTTTGATGATGACGAGGTCGGTGAACAGTGAAGGGCTGCCGAAGCTAAACGGCCTTGCACGCCGTCCGCACCCTCGCCCCAACCATGGTGACAAAACAAGAGCCATTTCTTCTAAATGATCCACACAACTAGCTGGTCAAGAGCTCAGACGACTCTAGTGAGGCAGGCAAATCAGAAAGCGAGACTTCGAGGACAAACAGATCGCTCTTCAACTGCTCTCGAATTGTAAATGCAAAGTGGATTTCAATTGAAGGTGAGTGTTATGATGACCATCCAATTACCGGAGTGATGCATTTATACAGACCAAGAGGGGCCAGACGCGGTGCTATACGAGAGTAGTTGAACATTCGGGAGAGATCTGGAAGAGCTTCGACATGAGATTATCGAACCGTGGATTTACACTTGCGCTGGCTTGGCAGTCACTTGCGATGGTTCTGGTTGTCTTCGAGATGGATCCGCTTCTAAACTGCTGGATATCACCCCATAATAATTAACCAAACAGAGAAGTCACCTTTTCATTCACTTGAATCTCCTAATTGTTTGTATTTCTTCCAGTGGAGGATGATTTCCAAGAGCCATCGGACCATCAATGAAAGTGGGCGTGATCAGCTGCCCGAGTTGATACTTCAAACCACCGACCGAGCACCGACCTCACGGGAGATGACGGGTGTGTGATGGAGAAGCGGAGCTGGAGCTCAAACCATGATGGAGTGAGCGGCAAGGCTTCGAGAGAATTCCACACCACTCCAAATGTCTCCTGCTCTCAGCCTCTCTCCCTTTGCCTCAGGACAGCTCTTGACATTCTGATAGTTGATGTGAATGTGCGCAGGCGAATTTCTTAGCTTGGTATCTTTTAATTGTTTCATGCGACAGTACATACATGTGTTGGTGTGTTGCAAGACTCGTACAGAGTCGTACATGTTATGAGTTTGGATTTTCTGACTTCTGCACCGTCCAGCAACAGAGCAGATCAAGGTGCTGATCAGCACAGTGGTATCTCCTAGAACTGCCAAGAACAAGCAAGTCTGCTATGACGATCATAGCTCTGTTTCATCACTAGTATCACTTCGAATATCATGATTTCTTTGGCCCCCGGTAGTGGATTCTACCCAGCAGCGAGCGCTCTATTCACTGCGGCACTACAGAGCGAGAGAAGCTGCAAGTCAGTTGCGGAGACGCGCGCTGCGAGAATCGAAGTTACAGCTCGTCTGTCAACGCCACCAAATCACTGCAAACTCTCTCAATCTCTGTCTGCCATGTCTCTGTTCCCCTACGACACATCTAGATGAACGAAGACACCTCTATTGATACCTGTCCAATACTCATCTGAAGATACCTGCCGTCGAATAAGACCCGGTTGATACCTCTCCGCGTAATTACCCACACAGTGAACTGGCTAGTCAATGAATCACTCCTTTTACTTTTGGACTGGGCACTATGCCTGATCACTTCAATTGTATCATATTGAGAGCTCTGTCCACCGAGAGGAAGAAAGAGGCATCATTGTATGACCAACTCATTTTATCATTGATCTGCTCGAAGGTATTTGCTGGATCTAGCGGTGGTTTTGAGATTGGTGTTGGATAAGTCAGTACCAGCGGTACAATATTTCTCTCGATCCACCATCGCTGCAGGAGAAGGGAGGAAGGCCTCGGAAGCCTTGAACAGGCAGCTGAACATTGCCAGGCCCGCCGAAGCGGTCAAGGAGAATAAGGGAGTGCTGGTGATCATGTCGAAGGTGGACCAGCCTGTGGTAACGGAGCCGTTCGAAGAGATGACGGAGTTGAATGAATCCCAGCTTGTTCATGAGCAGCAGTTGCCCCTGCACTGCGAGGAGAGGCCGGTCATGTGTGATGAAGTCACCGAAGACTTACACGACTCGGATGACTTTGACGCACTCTTAGGCAAGTTGCAGGAGGAGATTCCAGCCCTTTTGAGGTCCGGGAAGATCACCGATGAAGTGGCTTTAGGCTTGATCGCCGATGAAGAGTACTACAACGACCTGGCAACCCTCATGTTAAAATGAAGACGATGAGATCTCATTGCAAATCATGGTCTAGAGACACTACAAGTGCAGTATTTGCAATGGTTTGTGAATAGCGTTGTACATGAAAGAGGCGTTAGGGTGATGCTTAAGATCAGCTGTGTAGCTGAAGAATTTTTAATGTTGTAGGGGATCAAATTCCCCCATTGGCATGTTGATGGACTGTAATTACAAGCCAGAAGGCCGGCATTTGGAGCAAACTATAATATGGTGTTTATTGTGGAACCTCTGCATGTTTGCCATTATTTAGATCAACGGTGTTGTCGTTTTGATGAGGAGTGGTTTTCTGTCATAGCAGTGTTCATGCTTTTCTCCACAGTTCATTTTGAATGAAATATTGGCATGAGGAGATCATTTCTGATGTGTATGAAGTTGGATTAGATACAGAGAATTGAGCCAGGAAATAGTCTGGAATTTGTCATTGTCATTTTAAATGAGTAAAATAAATGAATTGATATTGAAAGAATATTTAGGAGATACGGTGGATGAAATATTTTTATAATTATAGGATTATTTTTTAATAGACTTATTTATGTTTTTCTTTTGATTGTATATTAGTGAGTCCATTTGCTTATCAACTAGAGGAAAACAATCTTTTTAAGTGTTGTGTAAAAAATAAATTCAAAGTATTATCATTTAATTGAAGTGTTGGATGTATGGATTATAAAATATAGAAACTTAGAGATGGAAATAATGCACCTTTATTTTTTCCTAGTATGTTTTCTCCATACCTTAGAAATTATATGTAAACTTGATGCATTTATAAAGTGCAAACTACCCAATTAACATAAATGTATCCTTCAAAACTCAATCTTTCAATTGAATCAACAATTAAAAATGCATTACGTGGTACATTATTATTTAATTCCACCAATAAAAAACACTATGAAAATATACAAAAATCCATAAGAATTATCTTCGTAGCTGGATGTATAGTTACCTATACATGTCTTTGATAACGCCTTGATAATGTGTGAATCTTCAAACAGAGGGATTATATGATGTTCTGAACTCTATTCATAGCTTTTTGGAGCTTTGAAGGTTGTGTAGGAGTAAAAAGCACCATGTATTTATAACTCCAACATTAGGGGAAAAATCACGTCTCCTATGGGCCTTGTAAGACAGCCCGGATTAGGTGAGTTTCCTGCCCGCTGAAACTTCTCTTCAAAATCTCATTGGTCGATATCCTGCCCGCTGACAACAAAATTCGCCCCGCTGACAGCAGGATTCGCTGACAACAGGATCCGCTGACAACAGGATCCGGTACTGTCCAATGGGGTGACAGCAGTGGGCACACGGTCGGTGACAGTGTCATTACTGCTTGTATTGTCCAATGGGGGGGTGGGGTGGGGTGGGGTGGGGTGGGGAAGGGAAGGGAAGCGATTGGCTGGACCCCCCAAATGCCAACTGCTGGCACTGCTGGCAGCATTTGGCGACCTGCTGACACAGTTGGTGCTAGCAGGTAAAGTGCACGGGCATGGCAAAAATTCAGGCACGGAAAACCTGGAAAAGGCCCATAGGAGACCCCAAACTTCTTCTAATGTCAATCTCATTCTTCTCACTACTCACTCATAACCTTTACAAAAAAATTCTACAATATACATTATATACTTATAAATGCACTATTTTTTAATTATTTTTGAACCATTAAGCTTAACCTAGATGTCATAGAGCATGGAATCTTGTGTAATTTAGCCATTTGGGTCCATTAAGCCATGATGTGCCCAAAATACACCCAGGTAAACCCATATGGTAGAGCGTCCAATAATGGCGCAAATTTCAGCTTGGAGAATCTACTGCGAAATTAGCAGTGCAAATAATTTTCATGCATGGAGAAACTAATTAAAAAGTTGGAGCAAGTGGAATCATCATTTTTGGATTCTTCTACAATTAGTTATGAATTTTGAAGATGGATTCATAGGTGTTTCTAAAATGGCGCACACCCTATAATGTTTTCCATCAGTACATGGTACTGTTGGGTGGGGAAGCTATTATGTACCTCTGATGGAAGATGACTAGAGCTCCATTTTGGCACTGCGCCATTTTTGGACGCTCTACCATAGACAGTTCCAAGATATTGTAGATCTATTGGGTAGATCTATCGGGTGATCACCAAACTTGAAAACTTGAATTCAAATGATATTCAGTAGTGCATGGGGATGTCAACTTGTCAGTGTAGGTGGAGACATCAGGATTCAGCAAAGTCATGTCCAGATTTTGCAGGCTAAGTACAAGAATCAAATTTTAAAGGATGGTAACTTGGTTATTGCAGCCTCCTAATCTGAAGCATTAACTGGAAAACTAACTTGGTTTTTTTTGGAGGGGGGAAGCAAAGAATTGCTTTGCACTACCGATATGAAAATTAGGACATGGAAGGACAATCCAAAACTGAATACTTTCCAATTCTTATTCAATTTGATTTGTTCTTGTTCCTATCAAAATCGGAATTTGGGTAATTTGAACACGAATTTAAAATTATGGAGTTCTTTTTTCTTAGAGAAAAAGCTAGCACTAAATATGGCTTTATTGCATACAAATTCATGAAGAGGGAATAACACCAATCTTAAAATCAACTTAAAAATAAAAACAGTAATAATCCAAATAATAATTATTTTTCTAAACATGACCATCTTTTAGAATTTTGAACACCTTGAGAATTAGTCTTCTACCAAAAAAAATCATAAAGTCATATAAGAAGACAAAATTGTAATGATTAATTTATTCCACAACGTAAATATCTAACAATACTACATAGATAATGAATGATCTACTACACAACATTTTGATGTCATTGTCAACATTGTATTTTTTTGAAAAATCATTTTTCGGAAATCTTGAAATTTTATATTAGTTTGGATATAAATTTTTTGTCAAAACTCTAGATGGAGGTTGGTGGTTAAACTAATACCATGTGAGAAGTCATGTCTACAATGTGAAATTTCTCAACTTTGGCGTCAATTTTATTTAATGTAAGCTTGTTAGAATTAATCAAAACAAAAACCAACATTTATATATAGTAGTAAAATTTTATGATTGAAACAATATTACATTAAAGAAGAATCAACTATATTATATGCTAAAAAATTTACATAAGAATACTTCTTTCAAATATATAATTTCAACTTCAAAAGGCACAAATATATCAAAGTAAGTTCCATTGAAGGCCATACACAAATATATTTACTAATCCATTTATTTCTTGCTAAAAATAGTAAGCCAATTGGCTTGGTTACTTGGAAATGTGGTTGCATGGGCATCAAATTTTGTGTGCATTGTAGACAAGACTAGATGTGATTGTATGATAGCCTTATATTATAGCCACAAAATAGAGGGCCCACAAATTCAATACAAAAATAACAAAATGAAATTGAACCAAAAATAAACAACAATATTTTCGTATACTTTTTGGAATTAAAATCATCAAGGTCTGCTCAATTTCATAGCAGTTGTCTCTATATGTCTCTAGTAGTGAGTTATACTTCCAATACTACTTAGAGTGGATCATGAAATGATATTATGGTCAATTAGCAAACCCCACACTTAATACATTTAGGATCTCAAATAACGTAGATTTTTAATTTGCATAATAATGCATGACTTACAATTATATGTTCTAATCAACTTGTCAAATAGTAAGGATCGTAACATATATCAAATATTGTAGGTTTCTGAACTAAAGTGGCCCGTTTTATTGAAGGAATATGCAAATAATGTAAATTGCTACAAGTGATGTGGTTCACATTAAGGATAAGTTCACACCAAAAAAATTGGACTCTAATCCAAAGACACAAGTGGTACTTTATATTTGCATAAGAGCATTGTCAACGGAATCATAGAGAGAGAGAAAGTGTGGTCTCCGGAGGAGACCGAAGTGAATTAAGTGTCTGTTCGATCCACCCTCAATCCAATGTCCATAGGACAAAGATATGGAAGTAAAGATCTACTCCCCCCTTTCGAGAGTAGACACTTTAGTCACAAAGTAACCAATAACTAGTAACTAGTAACAAGTAACAAGTAACAGTAGTGATTATCTTCTCAAGATTCATTTGATTGCGATTTTGGACACCAAGCCACGAGCTCATTGTTGGTTGGAGGTGAGCGTTTGTCTCATTTATCTGGTCCGGGTTCGAACCCAGATGGACTTGTTTGAGTGGATGTGGGGATGAAGTGGCTTGGTACTGCTGAGTGAGCAATCGCAGGCAGTAGATGAGTTATGCCAACCAACAGCCCCCTTTACGAGAAGTTGACAAGAGACTTGTAACGGAATCATACATCCTTGAAATAAGAAAGTTGTAAATGACTTCTGCCCAAAATTTTGGTGTAAATCCAAAAATAGGAATCACAATTTTCAATAAAACGATGAAGATTAAAAAAATAAAAAAATACTAAAGTCCAAAATTAAGTATAATATATAAATATAAAATTGTAGAAGTCTTGATTGTTCACATTTTATATCTACAAATAGTTTATTTATAGGTTTCAAGAATTTGATACAAGAGTTTTGTATTGGGCTTGAGGAGTTAAAGCATCCGCACCCCTGCGCCAGACGCAAGGCCGCGGAGCTCTATTGCAGGCCTGGACAAAAATAAGCACCCACCGAGATTCACGTAACCCCCATTTTGGTTGCGGGCTCCTCCAAAAACCTTGCAGGCTCCTAAGTTTCATGTATTCTCGAAGTCTGTTGCGTGCTCTAATTTTGTTGATTTCCACCTAATTTTTGGCTGGTCATGTGTCAGTGGGGCGAGGGCCTATTCATGTTGGTGTTGCAAACCAAGTGCAGAGCTTGCAATTTGCTCTGAGTCAAAATTTTCGTGGGTTGGGGTGGAGGACTGAATTACTTGCAAGCCGCGGGAGTGTTTCGTGGCCCTGAATCGGCCACTTTGGCTTGTCTCGCACCCGCACTAGGGTGCGAATGCTCTTATAAGTTCGATAAGATTACAACTTCTAATGAGTTCAAGCCCAACAAAATATGATCGAATTTTTCTATTTATGATTCCAACTAGAGTTTTTATCCATAAAAATAAAAAACATAGGGTCCTATCCAACTTTTCCCTAATACAAACCCAAAAGCTGAGCACCAATGAAAACACTCCATTTCTTTGAGCACTAACCCAATGTACTTTGAAGCAAACCAGCCCTACTAGAATTAAAAGTGTAGCCTTTATGGAACCCCTAAAATTTATTGTTAAGATAAGGTCGCAACCCTCAGAATTTTTTGCTGAGACGGCATTGCAACCTTGAGAATTGTTTCCTGAAGCGATATTGGAGCTTTGAGAATAGTTTGGTGAGAAAATTAAAATCAGTCAAACGTGGCAGCATCTTAGTGGCCCGTTGAACTCCCTTCCCTGATAAGAGTGGGACACAATTAATCAGTTAATTAATGACCTTCACATGGTCCCCCCAAGTCCTCCGCCCTTGTAGCCTCATCCCAGGGAGCTGATGATTCCTCATTGCAAATCCTTTGGTGCATTCCACCATTCATCCCCCTATAACCTACAGATTATACTCAAACTTTGATACAATGAACAGGGGAGATCCGGCAGTTTGTACAAAGTCATCCAAATGGAATGGCCAAATTACCGGTTGAATTCCTTGTTTACGGCTAAAATATAAATGAGATTTGAGATACTAGGGTCCTACCCAAATGATACTCATGGAAGTTCCAGATGAATTGGTGTTTTTATTTTATTTTTTTATTTATTTGAGATGAATTGGTGTTTTGAACCGGTTATTTTTCAAAATATAGGGTATTTACTGATTACACTACTCTGATACGGTGATTCACAAGTTCCTCTACATATGTATGTACACGTTGGCTCAAAAATAGTGCCCAAGTGCACAGCTCTGCCAATTTTGGCACCCCTCTCCAAAGTGGGTCCAAGTCCAGTTGCCCTAAATTTTTAATTTTTTAATTTTTTAATTTTTTGGAGACAAATGTTGGCCCTTATTTAGCCCATCACTTAGAAAGAGAAAGTCCCCACTTCACAACTACATCCATCATGCGCTGTAGCTTAATTCTGACAAGGTGGAGGAACAAACATATCAAGGGATATTCTCACTCTCCCCAATGTTTTACCCTCCAAATGGGTGTCCCCATATTCCATGATCTGCAAGTTTTTCTAGGCATTTGTGCGGCTGTATTTATAAAAGTTATATTGTCCTTTGCTGCCACAGCCGGCATTGTGCTTCCATTTGATTTCATTAAATTTTACCTTTCCAAGAGGTAGGCGCAGTTAAAATATCTCAATTTGCTGTGGAATTTTTTGTTGCTTTCAAAGTATCTTTATGTGGCTTTGTATTCTTTTAACCCTTTAGTGCCCAAGCGACCAGTTTCTGGTCCCTGGGGCACCAAATTTCGAAATGGCTTAAGATCTGTTGGTTCCCTGTTGATGGCCAAACCGGGACGGATTGGGGCTGTCTCCGGGGCTACACGTTGAGCAAAAAAAATTCCAATTTGGAACAGCAGAAGGTGTGCAAATACCAAGAAATACAGAAACGTGTACAAAAGAAATCCAGCTTCTAGGGGAAAAGATGGGAATGATACGTAGACTGTGCAGAGTGGCTTTGTGCATGCATGGCTAGAGTGAGGTAAAGAAACGCTAGGTGTCTGTCCACGAGTGGAGGGAAGATTTGTGGAAGGAAAATTACACTGGGAAGCACTTGTATCGCTCCTGATTCGTATTTTGCTTGTTTCCGAGGAAATTACGACATCTCTTATGGATTTCTGTTCATAGAGTGGCTTTGTGCATGCATGATTAGAGGATCACCATTGCGATTTGCAAACTTGAGAGTAGAGGACATTCATTTGAGCCATCGAACTTCTGGCATGAACCGTATACTTGTCTCTTATTCCTCGACTAACAATTCAATATCAATTACGGAAAAATTATTTTTTATGTCAATCTTTGCTCATTGTTTTGTTCACTCTGTTAGCATGCGCGTCCAAGGCAGTTTTCATTTTTAGCATTTTTTCCTGCACCTCTCTGCTCACATTCTTCGGCAGCCCCTAAACCGTATACTGCTTTTTGACTACCTGCTCGTGCCCAAATACACAACAATATCTCTCAATTCTGCAGCAAAGACTCCCAAATTTCTCAAGCAAATGACAAAGCACCGAGTTGATCTCCATTTACAACGATCAGATATGCAAAAAAACTTCTGTGGCCAACGCCACCGGATGATTCATGCGAAGGAGTCACCAAAAACCACTTTCCCCTGAAAACAGGCCGGGCACTAAAGGGTTAAGTGAGGATGATGCCATTGTTGCAATTGCAAGACTTCTGAAATGCGTAACGTTCTTTATCTTTAACCTCTTCTGCAAAACAAAAGAATGAGAAATTTAGTTGAGATGACCCTATAATCAAGAGTTTGATGGAGATAGTGCTATCAAATAGGCCTCTAAAAGCTAATTGTACCGTAGCTTAGTAGCAGCTTCGTCCAAAAATAATTCTAAAAGTAGAAAACAAAAAAATTAGAAAATTATGAAGTCAAAAAAACGAAATCAGAATAAATTATTTTTTTGAAGTATTTTGTTGATTCTAAGCCATTTAAGGTCATTTTTACTGATTTTTGGCTAAAAAACAAAAATTGAGAAATTCAGTTTCCAAGAGACGAACATCATTTTTCAAAATAATTAAATATTCGACTGTGCATGGACAAAGCTGCTAGTAGGCTACGGTAATACCCTATATTTAATCATAATCACTTCTTTTTTTTAAGAATTAGAGTTGGATGTTAAAACGTTATTGATTGCACTAGATGTATTTTGAACAAATTCTTTATCCACATCAACTCAAGATTTTAGTTACTTTCTTTCTTGCTTCAAAATATAATATATGAGATAGATAATTACTTAACTCTTGTTTGACCTTCAAAAAGAATCAAAGTGCTACGTCCAAAAGGTCTAAATTGCTACACTTTACTATGGCCAAGGCAAATCCGCCTTCAACCTTTACGTTGGTGTTTTGACTTCAACTTTGAAAAATGGCAGTGGAATGACGGGCGAAGTTCATCAAATACTCTTCTAAATGCGGACTGCTAATGCTAAATCCTTGTGAAGAACTTCACAACTCTATAGTTAAAAAAAGAAGTCCCATGCTCTTGTTAGTCACATTTTGCCTAAACTAAAAAAAAGACTTGGGATCACCATCTGTCCACATACAGGAATGCCTCTATGTGGTCGGTCTTCTACCAAGTTGTCGGGGTTAATAGTTGGCATCGCGAAGTCTTAGCAATAATTCCTTCTTCATACCCGGTATGCCCACGCTTGCAAGACGAAACCATTTCTCACTTTTTTTTTTTTTAATGTTCTTGAATGTAATAGAATGCGCAAGTCTTTGTCTCATAAGACTAGCGGATTAATTGACTACAACGAGCTGTTGTATGGAACATGGTTTTTCTTTTTCTTTTTTTCATTTTTCATGAAGTGTTGAAGTAGCGATATAAAATGTTATAGTGGTGCTACATATTTCAACATTCATCCACATATTGGATAGAAAATATCACATTAGAAGATATCTCATATTGATGATTTTATATTCATTCATAATTTGGCGATTTCATCGAAGATATTATTTTAGTTTGAAGCTTTATAACAAAAAAAACTTCATGGTTTTTGGCCATTTCTTAGCCAAACTATTTTCCTAATGCAATCTGGCACTGTAAAGCCAAAAAAAAAGAGCTAGTATGGAATTCAATTGTGAAAGCCATGCGAGTGGCGTATTCAAAGAGTGAGCAAGCTCTTAGACATCACTATGTTGACGGGTTTGCCTTCTGGCCAAATTTAATGCCTAGTGGATGATTTTCAATGCATACTTGGCAGTTTAGCCCTTCATTTGTCCGCCTGAGGTGATAATTGTCCAATCTAATCATTAGTTATGTATAAATAAATTTTGAATTAAGTCCAAGGCTCTCAAGCCCTTGATAGCTATCCACTTTCTTTAGATAAAATTTACAATGTCTTACGTGCTTTTAAATATAATAAATCAAAGTTCTTTATTATTCATATTTTGTTTAATATCTCTATTTATATCATCTCAACTATTACGGCTGTAGATACTTGGTCTTTCCCCTCATGTAGGTCTTATGCTTCTTTTAATCCTTTTGAAAGTAACAATCAATTATATACATACATATGCACGTTATGTACTGATTATTTTAAATGTCAGTAAGGTATTTTTTCAATTTCAATTGTAAAAAAAATATTCTTAAGTCTTCTAAATTGTAAGCATATTCCTCAAAGAATTCTCCAAAGGCTTCTATCTTGAATTTTAGAAACTTATCTTTTAGAATTTTATTCAAAAGAAAAGAAATTCAAAATCCATATATTAAAAGCATCAAGGATTTGGATTTTGAAGGTTGCATTATTTCATTTTATAAAGGAATCATACATAGACCAAACAATGGGAATGTGAAAATTGATATTTTTATCATGTATAGGATTTAGGCTTAGCCATGGAACAAAAAAATATTTTCTTCATTCTAGCCTTCTTTTAGAGACCGGAGTTTCTATACTTCTTTGTCATGCATGGACCCGAATTTTAAATTTAATATGTTCAACATTTATTTATTTTGTTTAAAACTTACGCATATATTTAGTATTAAATACCATTTTTATGTAATAAAAGTAAATGCCCTACTTAAAATAGTATCCTATTTGGGTCCATTTGGTAGACGTGTCTTTCACTTAATCTGGAGGTAATCAAAGTTTTTCATTTGATAAACAATATTTATTCATCATTTAAATATTTTTGAAAAATAAATTGTTTTATTTACCCTCACATTGATATCAATAGACAAAAATTAAAGAATGAATATATATATATATAGATGTGAATAGAAACAGATTATGAACACCAATTCAATTTGTAGACATGGATAAAATTTAGCAACGTACCAAGAATAATAATTTTAAGTTTCTTATAGTTTAGAATATGATTCATTTATTTATAATTTTATTCTTCTTTAGATTATTATTACTACTATTGATAATGTTTTGTACAACAATATTACGTTGAACAAGAGGTTTAGAGAAGTTGGTTCTTCAAGAAATGAAATTAATTCCAAAGGGAAGTTTTAAAAAATGACTTATATTAACTACTAACAACAATGAAATATTAATATATAGATAGCTTTTAATGAGCTACTGTTGAACAATGAAAACAAGAGGAAAAAATCAAATCTTTGAACGAAATTCTCTTCATTGTATTAGTCACAAATAACAACATTTTTGATGTTGTAGCAATTGTGTGTATCCTGATACATTCATACAAAAATATTATTAGCATTGCTTTGGTTTTTTCTAAATTAAAATGAACTAAAAAAAATAGATTTCCTTAAAGAAAAAATGTGACTAAATAGGTAGAATTAACAATATTTTATTCATCTCTTTTACTTATTTTAAATCCTTCAACCATTCAATTAAAAATAATAAAATATTGATTGAAATTCACCATTTATATACTTGAGATTGCCGGTGGCCTATCACAAAAACAATTTCAACTCTAACATTTCTAATATTTTTAATCAATATTTGCAACAGAAATGGCTTTTCAAAAACAAATTAGACAGAAATTCACACATGATCTCTAAAATATTAATGCTATCCAAGGTAAATTTCCTTCATAATGGACAATTTCTAAATGTTGCTACACTCATCTACTACGTCTAAAATTTTGTGGACATGCAGATAATATAATCTTTTTTCAAATTGAGAAGTATACTCTTTTATAATGCAAAAAATACATCCAAAGATGGGTCAATTTTTTCCCATGATATCAAGTACATTGTTATTAAATAAACAAAAAAAATCTATTTTACATAAAAATTTAAGATTTATTTTGTATTTTATAATTTTTAGACTTTAAGAAAACGGCATAAATCTTTGTTTTGATCATTTGAATTGAAGTTTTACAATAAAATAGTTCATTATAAGTAGAATGTATACTTGCAATATAAGAACATTTGTTTCTTATTTGATATTTATTTATAATGCCGGACACTTTCTAAAACTTCGTGTAGAAGAAATTAACTTATAAACATCATGCCAATGATGAATATAGACCTTCAACTCTCTAAAGTTGTGGATTTTTACCAAATATATTATATTCTACTTGCAGAAAGGTATAGTAAGACGTCTAGGGATTAACCAATTTATGTACTACGTAATGGCTTAGCACTATTGGTAATTTAAAACAAATTCAATTGTCACACAATCTTAATTGCAATCCACTTTTATTTATGATGTCTAATCAAAATTGAAGAAATTGTGATATACGAAATGTCTTATAGTTTCTAAATTAAGATGTTTAAGAGAATATATCATTTTATTATTCCCAAACAATGCAAGTTACTCATTACCATATGTCAATAGCAAATTCATTCATCATTGAAGAAAATAAAGTCATTTTAAAAATTAAAAAAAATCAAAATTTTTTTTTTTCAAATTTTTATTTAAAATAGAATACGGTGGATTAAAGATAAACAAATATCACAAAGATACTTTTTCATTTTTTCCATCTTCAAAAAAAAAATTCCCCATTTTAAAGAACTATTTACAAATGAACATGCTATCGACATACGGTATTTTCTTACATTAATGTAGAATGCTTAGTGTTGACAAAAGGAATCTAAGGCCATTGCCGCCCATCCACCTCAATGGCAACAGAAAATGGGTGGCAATAGCGTCGATTAGTCTGTATGTAGGGAGTATTTATGGCACTCTTTTCAGCGGGCTGAGGAGGCTCTCCTCAATGTCACACATGGCGTAAGGGGGAGAGCCCTTCCACTTTTTTTCCCGTTCCCTCTCCTTTTTCTTTGCTTCCTTCCACCCTCTTCCTTACATTTTTCCCCTCCATTCATTCTTTGAAAACAATAAAATTCAATTTTTAATGTTTAGAATGGGTCACTTCAAATTGCCGCCCAATGATCTATATTTGAAGTGACCGGTACCAATTTTGGTGTTGATGGACCACAATGTGCATTGTGCAAAGGCCCACCCTACCAAATTATTTGGCATTAGCATGAAGGACGGTGATAGCCTAAACTCTCAACTATAACAAGCTCCAAGTTATGAATACAGAGTTTGGATTCAAGAGTCCAAATATAACATAGTAGTAATGTAGAAAGACCAAAAACCGTAAAAATAAGGTGACTTGACAAGAAAGGACGGAGATAGAAATTCCATGATTTTTTTTTTTTTGAGAGAAAGAAGAAGAAATGATGAAGAATGCAGCTTGTTTTGTATTTTTATTCCCTGTAAATAATTGTCTATGATTTCTAAAAGTAGGAAGTTTGTCAAACCTCATTTTTTGTATACTAGACTCGTCTTGAACCAAACGTGATGGTGTTCTAAAACCACTAACCAATAAGGTAGAGGTCCTAGAAACCGTCCAAAGTTCATGTTTGCCCAAATTTCAAGTTTGCTCACTTGAGACACTAGTGGAAAAAGTTAATAATTTTTGGATGGACTGTAGAGCTAGTGCAAAGCAGTTAACCACCAAAAGAAAATTTTAAAAAATAAATAAAAATAAAATATAATATAATATAAAATAAAAATATAATATATATATATATATAGTAATTCTATAATTTTCTATGAATTTTTGAGTGTTCATTCCTAGGGGTGCCTCAAACCGCGCATAGAGTCATAGTTAATATGAACAGTTGGATTCTGAAATTAGAAAAATTATGCACCAATTAGAACCACTCAAGTTTTGCAGACATGGATGGAATTAGAGTTCTTTTGCACACTTTTAGGAAACATGTTGGATGAGTTGGTGTAGCCTAGTCCAGAAGCCTAGTGGGCGGTTCCAGGACCCGAACGGTTTCTGTGACCTTTACCTTAAAACAAAAAAATGGACGTAAGACTACTAAAGAAACTAGAACTTGACATTATGTTGCAAAACCTGATTGGTCCACCAAAACCATGTAGAAATTCTCTGTATTTAGTCTACCACTTTTGTGTTTTTGGGCAACTCACGCCTTGAGGGCATTCACGGTTTTTGGTTTCTCTACCTTAGTGAGTCTTGTGAGAGGTGACTGCTCAAAATTGAGTTGTAATTGATAACACCCTATTGCAGTAGGTGAATTCAGTACTGCAATTTTGCAGTAACATGTGTTGCAGCAACTAGTGGTGAATGTCTTTATTGTTTGAAAGTGAGAGTGTCATTGGGTTCAGGAGCCATGACATTAACCACAGTCCACATTGAGCATGTAATCTTTAGAACAATTAATAAACTATGTGATTGTGACAAATCAGAACCCACATCCACACCAGTCCAGCAAAATCGTCACATACCTTGAGACCGAAGGCCATGGCCAATATCCACAGTACAGCTTGTCCAGCTGAATTCACTATGTGATCTAGACTCAAGGATAACCAGTTTAAAATGAGAATTTGGATTTTGAACGTTATAGTTTGTGCTTCATATATCTGAATTGCTGAGGCTTTTGCAGATTCAGATGTTTCTCCAAGTACAAATGTGCTATGAAAGATTCCCAATTAGTGTAGGTAAAATCCAACACCCTTAACCTCACAGAAAAATTCTAATTTGTTTTAGAGTAAAATGTCAACCTCATAGTAATCTTTGGAAAATAAATCATACTAAATAATTTGTTAATATATTTTTCATATAATTTGTAGAATATTATATATACCAAAAATGTCTCCAAATATTTTCATACGCATAGCCTATACGCCAAATTATCATCTTGTAATATTTTTAAAAACCCACTTATATCTAAATTTTATGAGGATTGCTTTTCAAAGCCTACAGAAGGACTCTAGTTTGATAATCAAAGTTGTGTGGTGCTCAACCAAAACTATTTTAGATTTTATTTATTTATAATATTATTAAAAAATTATATTCACTATGTGAAGTGTCAAGTCTTCTTAGGAGTAATTTTTTAATTAAATGTGTTTCCTAAAAAATATCATAATTGAATTTCATTATCAATATTGTTGTGTAATGTAAAAATCAATGTTAGAATACTATTTAAGGATCATGGATTCATTTTAAAATAATGCATGTATGTTTGAATAATTCTCAAATAATGTTTTTTTGGAATTATTAAAACATGATTTTTTTGTTTACATTTAGTTTCTTAAAAAATATAATAACAACAGTAATAATAATAATGTTTTATTAACCCACTGTGAACATTAAAGTCTCAATAATCCAAAATAACCCAACCAATCCCAATAAATATATTTGCACAGTCATCCTTCCAAATTAGAGACACTATTGGATTTCACCTAGAAACTTGCAATTCAAATCTCCATCCATGAAAGAGGTCACTCACGACAAGTCACCCAAGTTGTCCAGACATCATCACACCATGATAACAGGATTTGAGGGGCCACAGCACACTTCAATGCAAGAATTTAGGAGAAAAAAGATAGCTAATGGCAGCCTTGGCAAGAAGCAGCAACGAGTACATGGTGAGTGCAGCCTCCAGAGCATGAGAATGATATGCACTAATCTATCATCATCTAATCTAGGCTCCTGCCACAAATTAGCAGGCTTTCAACAAACACTTTGAACCTGAAATCAAGTCCCAGTTCCACAACATATCACGTCAGCCAAACCTAGAACCAGACAGAATTGAAGAGTAAAGTAAGGGATGCGTGCCCAAAACCGTCTCAGCATGTCATACTTTCATAGATTCCAGAGACTAAATTGTGGGCTCCTGTTATACAACGCTGATTGTAGATACACAGTGGTACCAAGATACGTATCTGTCAATAGTATACTGTAGTACAAGCACTCTTGAACAAGGCTTTCTTTTCGCTGTATACAACTCATAAAATTCAGAGACCAAAATGTAGCCTCCTAAGCATAGCATTTCTATCAAAAAAATAAAACTAAACAAAAATCTGGCCTCCTGTTAGACAACGCTGGTTGTAGATCCAGTACCAGTTCCTAACATATATCCTTCAGTACTGTAATACAAATACTCTTGAATGAGCCCTTCATTTTCAAACTCCAGATCCGATTCATAGATTCCAGAGACTAACATGTTGGCTCTCAAAGCATCGCATTCCTATCAAAATAAAACTAAACAAAAATCTGGTGCTCCTGCTCCTGGTGTGATTCTCACGGTAGACAACGTTGGTTGCGGTTTCTAAATATGTACGTGCAATACAACTAATCTTCCGTATTTTCTAACTCTGCATGCAATTCATAGATTCCAGAAACTAATATATGGGCTCCAAAGCATCACATCTCTATCAAAACAAAAATAAATAAAAATTTGGGGCTTCTGGTGTGAGGCTCATGGTAGACAACGTTGGTTGTAGACACAGTAATGGTTTCTAGATATGTTACATCCCTCAGTAGTATAATACAAGCTATGAGGCCCTGATTTTCAAACTCTGTATCATGCTCTTCAAACTCTGTATCATACTCTTCAAGCTCTGTATCATGCTCTTCATAGATTCAGAGATGAAAACTGCAGGCACTGCAAGAGAATGTTTGAGTTGTGGATACAAACAACAGTAGACAGAGACTGTATACTAGACTACACTGGAATCACTGTAGAGGAGTTAGGATGCTAGAGTAGAGTAGAGTGGGGAGAGTTGGGGCCCAGCGGGGAGCGGGGCTCGTGAATAGGTAGTTGGTCCGCCATGGGAAGCGCGGCGCTCTTCACTGCAGCAGCGCCTCCCCCGCGGCCCTCTCGCCCTCCCAGCTCCCTCTCTCCCTCTCTCTGCTGCCCAATTCCTGCCCCTCCGCACTTTCAAACTCCCCTCACCTGGCCACCCCCGTCTTCTCTCCTCCCCTTGTCCACCACCATCTCCAGCCAGCTATTCTCTCTCCCCATCAATTGCGCCAGCCTGGTCCAACACCCACCTCTCAGCTAGCTACCCAACCCCCTTCTCCCCGTTCATGAATGCCAGATTCAGCCTCCCATTCCTCCAACAATCTACTAACTGCTCTCCAGGAACAACCTCTCCTCCTCATCTCATCCCAGAGTGCTAGTTTTGATCCCAAGGTGTTGGTTTTTGATCTAGTGTTGATCCCAAAGTTGGAGGTTTGATTGCAGTTCATGGTGTTTGTTCGCTAGATCTGTTCTGGATTGGTCTGAGCGTTGAGTGTTCTCTTAGTTTGCTGTGCATTCCTGCGAGCGTGAAGTGGAAGCTAGTGAGGTGGAAGCTAGTGAAGTGGATTTTGTGTTTTTGAGCTTCACGTGGACGTCACGTTGCGCGTGTTCGGCGTGTGCTTATGTGAGTTGTCATTTAGCAGGTGAGTTTGAGTTTGAGTTTTCTCTTCGTTGTGTGAAATTGCTCTTGGTGTACACTTGGGGTGCGTGTGGATTGGTGTTTCTGTGCGTTGAGTGATTTGTGAGAGGTTTGTGAGTAGTTTCTGTGTTTTGTTTGGTAGGTTGGGCTTTGAGGTTTTGCGGTTTGAGGTTTCAATGGCGAGGGTTTCTGAGGTTCAGGGATGGTGCACTGGATTTGAGTGTTGGTTTTTGAATCTTGATGTTTAGGCAGTTGATGGGTGAGTGATTGCCCATGCTGCGTTTGTCGGCTCGCACGTGAGTCGCTATCTATGTCCATATGATTGCCTGACACGATCTTCTTCTGCACACAGTGTTCTTGATGAGAGCCGGTTTTCTTTCCTTTTCTAGAGATGGCAATTACTACGAGGATACTAAATGTAGAGTTTTGCCGGTTGGATTTTGATCAGTTTAATTGTTTAACATCGTCAATGATCTGAGGACTGCAGGATTTTGAAGATCAGGGTGCAAATCTTTCATCTCCTGGGGATCATCCAATTCGTGCTTGAGAGAACTGAGAAGACTTCTTCTGCACAGTGTGAGGAGGTTACATAAATCCAGATCGCGTAGAAAATTGCACAATCGTCTGGGCTACTTGGAGTAACAAAGATTGCGTGAACTGAAAGTTCGGCACACTTTGAGGGGGTGGATAGTTTTACTCAATTCTATCTGTAATTAGTGGCGACTATAAGCGTTGGTGATGCACGATGTGGAGTGCTGAAGTGCGACAAGAGGCAGAGGAGGTCGGTAATCGTAGGGGAAATTGGAAGTACGTGCAGATGATGGAAAGCCTGCCTGTTCTTTAGAATCTGCCACAGGAGCTTTCTCAGCAACCTCGATTTATGGTGCTAGCCAGGATTTAGCCCACATCCCTTGACACCATTCACAGCGTCAGAAACCGGAGAGAGCCGGCCTGCACTCATGAAGTTTGTACCGTTTAAGAACGATGTGGTTGCGCCTCAGGACTCCACCAAGATTGGGACCTCGAGGCTGGGGTCCTTCCGGATAGGATCCTTCAGGCTGGGGTCCTTCCGGGAGACTCCACCGAAGGATTCCAGGTCTGGGCGAAGATCAGACAACAAGATGTCCACAGGTCACGACTCGGAGGATGAGTCGTACGAAAGCTGCAACACGAGGTTTATCAACAATACTGTGGAGCCTGGCGAAGAGGTGACCACTACCAGGCACGCCGAACCCGTTGTCAGCCCTGTTCTTCAGAGGTAAATTTCCCATTCAATTGTGTGCACTGCTCTTGAAATTTCCTCAATTTGGATTTCAAGGTCAGGCATATTCAATTTTGTGTTATACTGATTTTATGATCTTTTTCGGAAGCAGGAAACCAAGTAACAACAGCAAGCCCCACAAGTCGAATGACATGGGGTGGGAGGCAATCCAGGCCCTGAGAGCGAGGGATGGAACTGTGGGGCTCAGCCATTTCAAGCTGTTGCGCAGGCTGGGTTGTGGAGATATCGGTAGCGTGTATTTGTGTGAATTGCGTGGCACAGATTGCTACTTCGCTATGAAGGTGAGTACTGTAGCCTATCCCCCACAAGCGCGTGGCCGTTGAATATCAGCAACGTTTAGGGTTAGCCTCTATTGTTGGTAGCCGATGTGTGCAGTCTTGAGTTACATAGCTGAAGAAAAAATGATGTTCCTGGATGTGCTAGGTCATGGACAAAGGTGCTCTTGCCACTCGGAAGAAGCTGTCGCGGGCGCAGACGGAGAAAGAAATATTGGCGTCCCTGGATCATCCCTTTCTTCCAACACTGTATTCTCACTTTGACACTGCTCAATTCTCATGCTTGGTTATGGAGTACTGCTCCGGCGGGGACTTGCACTCCCTTCGGCAAAAACAGCCGGGGAAGTGTTTTCCTGACATGGCCGCCAAGTAAGCCCTCGCCTCAAACCTCTCTTCTAACCTAAACATGTCCCCCATGAATCATTCGAAGATACTATTGCTAGATTTTCACCCGATGTCTCTCTCGAACATGCTTCCATCCTGACTCTTTGCAGTCCACCCAATTTGAGAGTATCACATGCGGGTAGCTGTTTTCTTTAGACTGTCATCTGACGAAAGACTGAAAGCAGAGAAAGACATCGACTTCACTGTCGGGAGACTTCCAAAATGTTTTGTTTTTCTAGGACCACTGTACCATGACCACCTCGCCGTGGGTCCAATTTTCGCACTATACCAGCTTGTCCAGCATCTAAAGTAGTCTTGGATCAATTTTCTTCGCACCTTGAAAATTTCATCCTCTCCACATCTCTAAAGTACTTACTTTCCTTGAATCGAGATGGGTCCCTCTACTCTCTCCAGTACCACTGGACTGGTCAAAGTGAAAGCTGGTGGCGTGGTACATCGTGACTAGAATGGCTCTTTGGAGAATTCTTCTTCGGGTAGAAGTGTTGTTTTAATCGTGGCTTGGCGTTGGGAATACGTATTTTCTCTTAAATTAAGGATAGATTAATCTTTCCAGACATCGTGAAGAGCGAAATGGGCGCCCTTGTTTGCGTGAGCTTCTCTCTGCGCACCGACAGCTATTACATCTATCTGATCCTTGGGCTAGGTTACTCATCAATTAATCTTCCTTCCCTTTTCGGTGCGAGTGCAACGTGAGGATAGGCTCGGCGCAATTTGGGGCGACTGAACACATGGTTCCACTATCCTCGAGTCTCCTCAATTTCTGGGGATTTTGTGCAGAGTCAACTAATCTGGACCCACCATGTCTATCAGAAAACTGTAATCAGAATTTTACCGAAGAGTTTCGGTCAGTCAGCTTCCTGTTTCTGGTTTTTGGGGCGATGGGTTTTCGGTTGTGATTGAACGTGTCGTTGTTTTGCAGATTTTATGCAGCGGAGATTCTGCTGGCGCTGGAGTACCTGCACATGATGGGCGTAGTGTATCGTGACTTGAAGCCCGAGAATGTGCTTGTCCGGGAGGATGGCCACATCATGCTCTCTGACTTCGACTTATCCCTACGTTGCGCCGTCAACCCAAGCCTGATCATGTCCACACCGCATCCCCTCCTCGCGGTGCTCCCGTCCAGGAACGGACGACGGGCCACTTCAGAGATTTGGATGTCGGAGCCGCAACAAGTGGCTCTGCAATCGTGTGTGCCCATGATCGCCAGCCAGTACCGCTTCCGGAAGCCCACACTCCGGCGCAAAGGCTCCTCGCGCACTGACGACGGCAAAAACTCTTCGCCTCCGTCTATGCCAGAGCTTGTTGTGGAACCCACTGAAGTCCGTTCCATGTCCTTCGTCGGAACGCACGAATATCTCGCCCCAGAAATCATCTCAGGTAACAATCAACTCGAATTCTAATTCCAAAAGTTTCACGTGCATGACAACCCGGTTCAATGCAATTCTGTTCCGTCATGGATTATCTCTGATGATGGTTTTCGTATCTGTGTTCCTCTTTGGCAGGTGATGGTCATGGGAGCTCTGTGGACTGGTGGACCTTCGGAATCTTTCTGTATGAGCTGCTGTACTCAAAGACGCCATTCAAGGGTGCTGACAACGAGCTCACGCTCACAAATGTCGTCTCGCATCCTCTCATCTTCCCACCGAACACTGATACAGTGAATGTGCCCGAGTGCGCCAAGGAGCTCATCCGTGGGCTTTTGGTGAAGGATCCTATGAAGAGAATCGGTTCCATTCGCGGCGCTGGGGAGATCAAAGCGCACCCTTTCTTCGAGGGCGTCAACTGGGCGCTCATCCGCTGTGCTTGCCCTCCGGAGGTTCCCAAGCCTTACAGACCAGAGCTCGCCGCTGCAGCGGGAGTGCCAACACTTGGCCAAGCTCTGGCAGACGAGAAGAAGAAGACGACTGGGTGGAGCCATGAGGGTGCACAGAATGCCGTTCCGGAGTTCGAGTGCTTCTAAGTTTCAATTTTTGCAGATACAGATACAGACTCAAACGTCGGTTGTTTTATTCCTTTTTTTGGGCATAACTTTTAATTATTTTTTAGGCGGCCATCATGTTCGTGGCTGCTGCATCAATCAGGATACGACCACCGCAAGGTAAAGTATATCACGAAGTTAGCTTCCAGAGTTTGAACGAGAGAGAGAGAAGGACTGGAGCTGCGCAAAGGTCAGCTTCTAGGTCAATGATCCTTCAATGCCTTGCCCTGAGATCAAAGAGAAGAGAGAAGCAATCAAGAGCTTGACGGGGATTGAAGATGGATCAGATAATTACTACTAGTCTGCTCTCTCGGGTGTTTCAGGGATGTGACAGTAGACATTTTTCCTTTGTTTTTTTCCATGTACATTGGTAGTTTGTAGATTAGCGTTGGAGCAGGCTAAATAACTTTATAGCCCGGCTTGCAGCAGCATCCGTAGCATGATCATTCCGGTGTAACTACTACTTTGACCTTTAAAAAAACCAATTATACCTTCTACTTGCTTGGTCATCATCCCACCGCGCTTATTATGACTTGGATTATTGTATCGTATGGCTTCTGAGGTAGTCTGGGGCGGTGGTTGTGCAATCGTGGGCGGGCCTCATCTCTGACTTCGCAATTGGGGATGTGATGAGGTTGAAGATCTAAGTGTGCTATGATCGCATTGGAGTTGTTGGAAGGAAAGAATCAATTAATTTCGACGACTCGTAATACAAATAGACGAACTTGTTAGCGGTTCTATCTTCTAAGCCGCAGGGAAATCCTTCGCTTGACAAGGAAATCAGGATTGCAATCCAGTTCTCAGGGTTCACTAAGTACTCCAACGTGTGACATTTCTGTCTCAGCACAGTTTACTCAAACTTCAAAGTTTACTCGTGTGAAGAACTTGAGTGACCCCAAGTTGGGCCTTAGAAGTGCCCTGCTGGAAGTAATTGCTGGCTGCAGCTTTAGCTTCTCGCTTCTCCACATTCGATCCGACTCTTCTCTAAAACACCTTCCTAACTGCTGATATTTCAAGCAAATGCTTTCCAGATTAGAATCGTCCAGAGTTTGATTTGTGCCAAACAGTTAATTTTTTATTTATTTTTTTGTTTGGTCAGGTTTGGATTTGATAGAAAGGGTAAAACCAAGTTTGTACTGTTGGCTTCAACTATGAATCTGTGATATGAAGTTTGGATCCTGAATATTTCACATGTGTACAAACGTACGAACACCGAAAACGTGGTGATTGATCACCATTATAAAGCTCCTCCAGTTCCAACTTCCCAGTGTTCCTTGAGTTCCCAAGTTCGTGCCTGTTGTCGTTTCTAGAGTTCTGGAGGCGTCGTGATGGCATAGTGACGGCTTGATCACATTCTCGAGATCTCACACGCGCCGCCCCACAACCTCGATCGCCATGACTCTCGCAATACATGTTTCCTCTACTCCCCGCTTCGTCACGATCCCGGGCACCCCTCTCCCATCCTGTTCCATAGCACTCTGCCTCTCCCACAAACCGTACCCTGCTACCCATGCCCCACTCAAACGCCAGTGTTTGCCTTGGAGATCTCGGGATTTTATATCTCCTTCCAGATCTTTCTATGCTGAGTCACTGCGATCATTTCTCAATCAGAAAGCGTACTAGTATATGCTGATCATGCAATCTTGGAAAGGTGAGAAGGAGGGTGTGGCATTAGGAGTGTCGTGAGTTTGTGATTAGTGTACTGATTGCGGCACATTCTGTGTCTGCGCAATTATATAGTACTTAATATGCTGTGTGTTTCTATTGGCATGAGTTTTGCTGTTTGGCATTTTTTGAGCTTGGTGAAGTGTGTGAGCGTTTGTTACAGATGACGATTTCATAATTTGGGGTTAAAGTACTGGTGTGTGCCAGCAATAGGACTTTCAAGACTTGGTTCATATCTGGGAATTGTCCATACAGGGTTATTTTCGTTGGCTGTGAACCCCGTCGTCTTGTTTCATGCCACTCAAGAGTTTCCCATCGCGTTTACCACTAGCATTGCATTGCATCTCATCTCTTGAGGAAAATCATGATTGGGTACAATTGTGGCGGACAGGGAACGATTAGTTGTGCAATGTGAATATGTGCATGTATCAGTTTACTTATCAACCCTAAAAGTTCATAATTACATAATGTTAATAATATTCATGATTACTTGGATAAAACTTGTAAAAGGGAACAGGACGGTTGTCTCGCGAAGCAGCAAACTGCCTCCTGCCAAACATATCTGCCAAAATGTCCCCATCGGCATGTCTTTCAAGGCAGAATCAATCCAAAGGATAAAAGCGTTTAAACCTAAGATATCGTCATATTGTTCCTTGACCCAACTGAAAATGCTGAACACCCTCTGCAGCGTCACCAGCTGAGTTCCAAGGTGAAAGAAAACTCTTGCCTTCTAAAGCCATCAACGGTGAACTAGATATGAACATCCTTCTAACATCACCTATTTCATATCACCTTTCTGAAAATGCCGGTAATTGTTCATCAACTCTCAAATCTCCCCTCCGCTAGCTGTACAGAACTTGAATTACAAAAATTGAGTCAACTGTGTTCGGTAGTGTTTCAAAGTGAAAACTTCACTGAATAGTGAGTGTAGATACTGTCGGTGCTGAGATTGTCATGGATATCCACGACGCGGAAGATGCGAACTAGGATAGTCAGGGCTTCAATGTCTGTGGCCTCAAAAACACATCGGTCACCCTCCTCAAGAAAATGATGCACTGCAAACAGTGCCCAGTCCTTGGGTACCAGAGTCAATCGGTGTCTACCACTCGCATACCATTGCATCTCCCACGAACGTCCAACGGAGTCCACGAGAGTCAGTGCAGGTTGAGGAAATTCCACAGTACCTCTCAACAGCAGAAGAGCTTTCGGTAATTCCTGCACGTCATAGCCAAGGAAAAACGAAAGCTAATCAACTGGCAAACTTTCAAGAACATCCATCACCAAACTCTAATAAATTTCTAGAACCGTATGTATGTTTTCAGTGTGATGCAGCCAAGTTCAGAATTTAGTTGATGAATCTAGCTCAAGCGGTTTCGAAGTGTATCACCATGATGAAGTCTCTGTAGACGTGGAACTCCTTCATGACCGTTATGGAGTTGGGCTTTCTGAGTGCTCTGCTGTATTTGCTGGCTGCAGCTTTCGCTTCTCGCTTCTCCTCATTCGTCACGACTCTTCTCTTAGACAGGAATGTGAACCAGATTGGATCCAGATGGGCCTTTCGGTCTGATTGAACATGTGATGCTCCTAATATGGTGCCACTTTCGCTGTTGGGCTCTGACATCTCCATCCCAGACAAAGTTCTCTCTTCCACCAGGGGATGATTAGTGTCCATATTGCACTTAGATAAATGGACTTGCTCGAGCCCTTTCTGGCACTGATCAAGTAAGCCTGAGTGATCCTCACACTGGTCAGTGAGTGTTTGGCTCGCAGGTTGAACTTTGGGCTTCTGTTCAGGATGATGAACTCCACATGGAAAACCCATGTGGATGCAAATCTTATGATTGTTCTGAGCTGCAGAAGTGGCAGAAGCTTTGAATTTGCGCTTGGGTTGCTGGAAATCGTGAACGAGTGCAGCTCTGCTCAACTTGTCTTGGCCGATGTTTTGAGCTGTAGTTCGTTCATCTATGTCCTTCACCTCATGAGATGTATCTATCTCATCTTCCTGAAATTCCTGTTTCAGTTTCACTCTCCTTGCGTAATATTTGGGGCATGAGGGTAAGTGGAAGCTGCTTCTATTCACTACACATTTCTCCTGAGAGGTTGGGTTCGTCTCTTGCTTCACTATGGAAGGGTGAATGATCTGGCAGCCTTGATCATTGAAGACAGTGAAATGGAAATGGGAATGGGCAACCAGAGCAAACAGGACCATATTGCCTCGATGAAGGTTGTTATCATTTGCAAAGGCAGGCCATCCATGAGACCAAGTTTTGTACCCATTTGCTTGGAATGAAACTTTCCATGTTCTGCCATTCACTGCATCCTCCAAGGTAACTTCCCGATCCAGCTTCAGATAATGTTCTCTTGTAAAAGGTATTGGTAAAGTCTGCTCGTATCAACCCACAATTAGATAAACAGATGTGCTCAAATTCAGGTTTAACATTCACGAGGTAATAAATTCGAAATCAGTCATTGAATCCCTAACATCTCTACATTGAACATTGCGCTTTTTATATTATGAATCAAACACCATGCTCATTAAAATCTGTCGATAAATGAGAACACCGCAGGAATGTCAACATTCGAGCTAATTACTAATCGGATGCAACAGATAGCAAAGGAGCGTTGAGAACATTCATTTTGACAATGTAGATGATGAGGTGGGCAAATTTTTGAACTGAATTGACAGAGGCTTACTTACCAATTTCGCCCCGTGGTTCTCGAAGTGACGAGTGTAGTCCGAAGAGTTACCGATTATCT
Organism: Ceratodon purpureus; assembly: GCA_014871385.1. Classification (NCBI taxonomy): domain Eukaryota; kingdom Viridiplantae; phylum Streptophyta; class Bryopsida; order Pseudoditrichales; family Ditrichaceae; genus Ceratodon; species Ceratodon purpureus. Next base: position 13,482,122 of record CM026428.1, on the reverse strand, counting down.
TGATGAAGTAGGGTGTTTTGTGGTTATACTCCTCTGCCCAACGAACTACCTTGGGATGCACCAGCTTAGACTCCACTTTCATGCATGACCTCTTTCTTGCTTTCCCCCATGAAAACTCGTTTTTCACCTCTTCCCGAACTCCGAAATTCGTAGGTGGTCGCATGATGATCTCTGCAGCAAACCAGAAATGGTCAATTAACATTGATAAACAGTAAATTAAAGAAGACAAACTACAGCAGCGAGATTGAACACTAATGGTATTGACATTTTATTGTGTAACAAGCATAACCTCCAGCACCTCACATTTTCCGATTTGATGCAGCTCGTCACCAAGGATTTATTACATGGCCTCCAGGGTATGCAACAGTATCTCAGATCATCTCCCTTAGAACACAGACAGACACTTGAACAGCTCCGATCCAAACATTGTCCTCTCGGAAATCCTAACTTCGCAAATCCACAAGCCATATACAACTATCAACAAGTCATCTCCAACAGAAGCAGGATACGGCATGTGAAGTTATCCCTCAAATTTGAAACAGTTCAACTTCGTAAACTTACTGTACTAACTTAGTCCCAGCTCTTCACAGTCAGGTTGTTCACAACCTTTGTTGCCAAACTCCCCTACGTGACTGCTCGTTGCTGTTCAATATATGCATCTAGCTACTCTGCGGACTATGAATCCTGAAGCTTCTAACTTAGACTGGTACAGATATGCTGGTCCTGAGCATTCTCCAGTGAGTAAACACTTGAACATTGGAATTATACCAGAGCTTCTGCTGACAAAAGAGAGTTCACTTCCATGTCCCTGACATGTCAAGGAAATGTTTTCGAGGAGCAAATTAAGTGGTTTTCGAAGTCCAGTCTTGGCAGATTTTTTGCTCATCTTAGACCTTCAAAGTTTGGACCTCGAATGTTACCCATGTATACGAACGTGCTGATAAGATCCTTAAAAAACACCCAGATTCCCTCAACGTTTCTAAAGCTCCCAGTGACGTTCTTCAAGGCATGAGCTGCATGATCCAATCCACAGAAAATCCAAAAGCCGAGTATGTACTGTCGGGGTTCATTCATGATCTTTAAAGTGTGCAACTTTGGATCTTGAATGTTACCCATATGTACGAAACAAGAAAAAACGTGCAGACCATCATTAAACTCCAACAGTTCCCAACGCTTCGAAATCTGTGAAGACCGTGGTTCTCATTAAAACTGGCTATATTTAACACAAATGGTAATTGATTACTAAAACATACAACGACTCGAGAGTTAAATTAAAAAAATTGCGACTAGAATTCTACCATATCAGGACCAATTTTGAGCCATTTTAGCAAATCATGCTAATTGCAAACTTCATTTAGGGATCACTTGTTCTCAGTGATGGTTCCCTGTGGCGCGTGGGCGAGAGGAGGCGTCGTGATGGCGTCGTGACGCCAGACGCTCCCCAGATCTCGTACTCGCGGCCCCACATCCTGGATCAATCGCCACTCTCGGATTGCACGCATTGCACATATTGCACATATTGCACATATTGCCACTACAGTGATGATGCCCTGCTTGCATACAATCTCACACACGCCTCTTACATCTTGTCCCACATCACTCGCCATAGAGACTCCACAATCGGATCGATCACCACTGATCTCCATTCGATCATCTACTTTGGGGTGAGGGAAAAAGAAAAAATTAGGATTAGGGAGGTTTTTGTGCGATGTTATGTGCAGGTATCGGTTCTCACATTGTTTGAACGTTGGTAGCTGGAGCCCTTGAATCTGTAACTTTAACCTAAATGGTGCTGTTTTACTCAATGCCATGTTCAATTTTTTCTCGGCTATAATCGCTGATTTTCTTGTGACGTGCCCTGCAGATGTCATTCCGTGATTGTGAACAGTGAAGCAAACCCTAGACTAAGATTCACAGACTGAGACGTTAAATTGTTGCAAGAGAGTTCCAGCAGATGGATACCTGGGTCCTCATCTACCCCGACAACTGATTTCTCAGTCCCCTTTGAACATCCACGTGAAAAATCCATCAGTGCTTCTCGCATTGTCACCGGCGAAGAGTCCACCGCTGCGACGGGCTGGAAGTAGGACAGTCAATCTGGATTCAGGTGAGTTCGAGCAAAGTATTCAGTGGTTGCGTTGATTATGCTCTAGTATGAATGTTTTGGTCAGCTTCCGTCATGCATGAGATGAACCAGCTGGAGTTTCTCAACCTGGTTGGAAACTTCTTCTGTTGTAGTGCATAAATTCAACACCATCTCTACTTTGAAGATTGGAGACATCAAAACTTCTCTATTTTTGTTTTGTTTTTTTCCTAAGAAGTAAAGCTTTGCAGAATGGGACGAGGGGTTCAATCAGGAAGTGGGTGACAAGAGTGCATTGTCAGGGGAGGGCGTAATGAAGAGCTACTCTCCCTCAACATGGGGAATCCAGGTAATATTGTTGTCCTGAATTTTACAAATACCTTGATTGGGTCACATATTCTCAAAAGATGACTTTGTGTTCGGAACCATCACATTTTTCATGACAACATCTTAATTATTGCTGACATTATCTCGACGTGCTATGTCCAGTTATACATCAATTGACGAGATCAATTACTAACTCCTTTGCCGGTGTACTTCGTGGTTGCAGGCAATCTCTTTTGCTGTTTGGATTCTGTTTTGCTTGAAGGTAATGAACTATCTTTTCTTGAAATTCGCTTGGGCACTGATTTGAGAATGTTGGCTTTCTTTTTGCCCATCCAAAAATGTCAGTGAAGAACTTTTATGTAGATCACAATATCATTAAAGGTCGTTTCACAGCTTCTGTCTCTTGATGAGAACTCGTTTTGATGTGGGATTGTCCTGGAATGTAGGTAGCATACGAGTCCATGGTTCGTATGAATGTGGCAACTCAAGACAAATTCTTCTACGAAGTGTATCTATATTACAATCCAGTTTTCTTAATGGTGAGTAAGCAACAGCCACTGTGTCTCCTCTTTCTGTCATCAGCAAGCATGAGATGATGCTAAGTTGGTATTTGGAAATGGTGTACATGTACAGTCTATTGTTTCTATCCAGACATGCCCAGTTTAAGATGTGATCATGTCAAACTTTTTGTTATTTTAGCATATTTCAAGACGAAAGATTATGGAAGCACATTGTGAACTAATTACTAGTATTATTATTCTTTACTGGACTGCACTTTTTGTGTAAGTCAATGTATTTTCCGGGCCTCTACTTGAAGTGTGACTTTGAAGTGTTATGTTATTCTAATTCTGTTCTTGTTCTTATTGCAGTCTGCGATGGTGTGGTTATGGGGAATAAATGTCTATGTCTTTATGACCTTGCGTGTGCCCTATGCCCGAGTGTTCGAGCTAGATTCCGGTTACATCAGCCATAAAGACATTTGGAAGGTACTGGCCAAACGTTCATTTTGAGTTGCTCTGGTGTACTCTGTTATGGTTTAAATATGCTTCAGCAAGGGCTTAAGACATTTCTTTGCTACATTTTTATGCTAGGTTGGATGCAGTATTTATTTGAAAAAAAATATACGAAGTTTTTTGAGTTCACTGTGAACATTGATGCAATGAAGTATCTTTAGTCGAATGATGATCTGAAGTGCAAATTTGTAAGACCATTATTTTCGTTTATCACAGATAGCATCATGGATGACTGTGGCTGTGATTACAAGCATGACAGCGTACCTTTATCTCTATTCACATGGAATGGTGTCACATGCAGCCTCACAACCAGTAAGCCCATGATTCTTCTCACATTTAAGTTACTCTTGGGATAGGTTTTAGGTTTTTTTTTTTCAATTTTTTTTTGGAGAGATTTTACTGCGGGTGGTGGTTCTTTGGTACTCATCAATAGCATTGGTATATGCTTACGCGTCAGCCAGATCATGTTCCATCTTGCAACTCATGAAGTGCATCAATTTTCTTGTGCGTGAGTCCTCTGTCATTTACACATCCGATTGTCTCTCGTTTTGGTATTACCTGTGGACCCATATTTATCTTGACTCGCATATTTGTCTTGATTCAAATGTTTGTTTTGGATTTCGAGGATCCGTTACTGTAGGAAACCAAAAATTATGGATGGATGGTGTTCCTATGTTTTTGTTGTACGAGTAAAATTCTCAAGATCAGGTTTGATTCATTGTTGTATGCCTGATAGGTCTTGCTCTATCTGATGGTGCCGTTGGTGCTGGGGCTGCCCATGGACCTGTTCTACATGGAAACCCGATTTTTCTTCCTGAGGACTCTTGTCCGCCTTGCCTTTCCCATTCAGGTTTGTTTTTTGACTGGGAATAAGAGGGCCAGGCTAGACGAAATGAGAGCCGATCTAAAGCCTCTCTAAGTAAGCACTAAAGTCTGTAATGCAAGAGAGTCGCAGTCAATTAGCACCTGGACTTGTGTTTCAGCGATATCTTGTGCTACTAGTGGCAATTTCCAGGGATAGATGTTTGATATATTCATGTTGTATAGCTGGTGCACGCCGTTGGTGATGTCAAATCTATGTACATGTTGTGCCTGCCAAGAGCGGGTTTGGGGCAGCCTCGATCCAGCTACAGCTTCCAGAATTATCTGGAAGTGAAACTTACGCATTCATAACGGTCATTGTGTTTGTTGTCAATTTTGTGCAGCCAATTATATTTGCAGACTTCTTTGTGGCGGACATACTGACCTCCATGGCCAAAGTAGGTGACTTAATGTTCTGATGATGCTGTGCAGCCTGTGTTGTTTGCTGACTTCTTTATTGGTGACGTGATAACCTCCATGGCCAAAGTATGCAAGCCGGTTTCTCTGAAACTCAAGCTGGGCATCTGTGTTGTATACTTAACAGTTATCTAATTAAGGTTACCTAAGAGACAGAACCACAATGATTGTCTTCAACATTATGGCTGCCGGTAGGGTCATTTTATGATCCAAAGGTTTTAATGGGTTAACTTGTTTCCTCCAGGTTTTGTCCGATCTGGAGCGTTCTGTTTGTAGGATGTATCATCGGCAGGCAAGCGCTCCTCACTATGTACTTGTGTTGCTTTATAGATGCCCTTGCATTTGTATTTACGTGGGTTCTCTTTTGGCTCCGGAGAGTCTAACCACATTGGCTATTCGGCCAGTTCCTATAAGTCAACCAACTGCTGTGTTTGTGACTATCTTAAAAGTGTTGATGCTTTGATCTTTTGAATCCGGCTTCAAAGAAAGTTTCACCTTGTCTCTTCCCGAACTGCTCATATCCCTTGAATAGGAATGAAGCAGATTTTGATCTTGGGTGAAGAATTCTTAGTTGACATCATTCCTTACGAATTTCTCTGTTTTTCAAAACCAGGTTGCCACTGTTTCATGGTTGGATGCAAATGACACGTGTGGAGGCCACTCAATGTACATACCCATCGTTCTGGCATTCCCATACATGAGCAGGTTTTTGCAGTGCCTCAGACAATATCACGACACAAAAGACAAGACATGTCTTTTCAACGGTGTGTTCCTACATTGGAAGTTTGTGTTGATTCATCTGCTGTATTTTGCGTGTTTTTGAAACTCTTGTCCCTACTATTCGTGTATTGACGATGGGTAGGTAAGAATGAACAATGGTTTCACCATTTTCAAAGGTTTTAGTTGTACTCTTCATTGTCTTCAATTTCTGATACGAGACTGACTTATTGCATCCTAGGGTCAGCAAATGTGCATGCCTTGTGGAAATTTGTGACATAGAAAGTCTAACCAATTACAAAAGAGAAATTTCAAGACTAAGATCTGTGGTGCTTTTTCCATTGGTGATGCAGCATTAAAGTACACTACAACATTCCCGGTTATCTTTCTCTCAGGTCTGAAGTACCATGTGGAATTGCCATTTTGGTTTAGTAGGTTGCGTCCACTGTGGGTGCTGTGTGCAATCCTCAACTCCTGCTATTCATTTTGGTGGGATATAACCAAGGATTGGGATCTCGGGTTTGTGCTTACCTTGACATATTTTACTCTTTATTTTCCCCTCTATTTGCTAATCTTCCTTCACCACATTGCTAAATGAATTGAAGGAATCAATCAAGTGCTTCTCTCTGCACACAATGTTCCCATGAACACGTTTATTAAGAAAGCTTTTCTTCATCTTTTTGAAGGTATTATGGAGTTCTTTTGCAGGTGGATGAGCGGTCCATGGAAGCCAATGAAACAGGCACTTCGACCCACTCTGTTATACAATCGGCCTTGGGTACGTGATTGCAATTTAGGATACTGTCTAGAAGAAATTTAGGATACTATCTAAAAGAGGTACTACTTTTTGTAAGTGCTTATACTAAAGTATGATTACTTGCACTAAATCAGAGATGAATTAGAGCCTTATACTTTCGGCAACTTTCCTTTTATGATCGTCAACCAAACAACCTTTCTTCCTAAGTGCAAACAATTTTGATTGATTTCATCAGAACGATTTGAATGTCTTGAAAGTGTTAGGGTACTGGTTTGTCCATGAATTCAATATAATGTAAAGATGAAATGTAATTCTTTCATGTACAATTTGTAGACTCCCCCTTCAAAGATACTGTTGGTAACGTTCCTCTCGTCATGTACTGAATTTAGTCGATACTCGAAGTTGGTCCGTCTTAACATGTCAAAGTGAGTTCTATATGATTCTGATGGCGAGGCTTCTGTAATGATTCAGATATATTACTGGGCAATATTCAGCAATATGGTGTTACGAGGTGCTTGGACGTACAAGCTATCAGCCCATCTCCGTCACAACTTTAAGACCGTGTTCTTTTTCTCCTTCATGGAGATGTTGCGCCGGTTTCAATGGATATTCTTCCGAGTAGAAATTGCTGCCCTCAAATTGTCGAGTTCCTCCATTCTCAGCCCTCATGCTCGGGTAACATCGATCCCCTTGAAGGACGTACCACCTTCTGAGACAGATCACTTGCTTTCAGAACCAGATCACAGTATATAATCCTCTCTATTTATCAGTTTTCATTAATTCCATCCTATTTAGAACCTAGAAATTATTTCCTCACTGAACGACCAACTGTCTCATTTGAGCAACTCTACGCCCTTGCAACGAGGAGTACCATTACTTTCAAATCAGATTATTCTCATGTCTGGTGATGTCAAAGCACCAGGAATATCTTTTCGCATTAAAGTTCCTGCGCCATTGATTTACTGATCTGCTTGCAATCAGAGTATTATAGTGATTTTTATCTTGCACAGCTTGCTGTAGATTACTCATGTTTTTTATATCCATTGCAGCGAAGCTTGTTGGTTGGGTTACTATGATCTTTGAGGACATAATGTCTGTTGGAGGAAATCGTTGAGGGATTCATAAAGTTAAACCTGTATGCCGCTTGTTATTAAGCTACATTTCCTCATTTCTGGGCAACCCTCATGCAGTAAATGATCCTTGACTGGTAGGTTTTGCCTGTTCTGCTTGGGTGTGCTGCTGGAGCTCTTGGTTTTTACTTATGGAAATCATCGTTTTCCGTAGGGGCCTAAACCCCGTGGAAGGAGCAAGCAAGTCTTCAAGACTCTCAGATTCTCTAGTAGACTTAGGAGAAAGGTGGGTTTTGTGGACAAGCATATCGTCAACATGGCAATGGCTTTCTGTATTGGATCAGAGGCATTGGGTTTTGCTTCTGGAGCATATAGAGGGCATGCCTCAACACCCCATTTGGTTGTCCCAGTTCACTCAGTCAAGCATCATGTCGTGATTGCCTTTAGTCTTGTCCAATGTAGTGAGAAACTATCATGACTCATGCAGACGGTTGTGCTGAAACAGAGGCTCATCTGTAATAGGATGGAATAAATGAAGCCGTCCCTCTTCAAGATTTGCAGATGAGAATGCACAAGGACTAATAACAAGAAGTCTCTTTATCAATGGAACTATCTCACAGCTTTGTGGTGCCTCTGGAAACCCATTGTTTTCACTTCTGGTCTCCTGAAGAAGCTTCAGAGTGCAAGAGAGGGAGATCTCTTTCAAATCTGAAGACCACTCTGACCCAACAAGACATGTACAGTACTATTTTATGAGTACGTGTAAACCGCAAGGCCACTGTCTCTGGTGAGTATGATGAGTGTGTCGGAACTGGAATTATTCCAGGACCTGCATTGTTGTTGTTACATATTGAAAATTGCCATTGATAATAAACCCAATATCCGACCGGTAGCTCATGTTTTGGTGTGGAAAGAATTTCATCATGCGAATTCATGTCTTCAGGAAAAACTGTTCAGAAAGTGCTCCTCAATCTTCCACCATTGGACTCACTATTACTCATCGCTCTGTCGATGAGCTGAATGACACACCATGTCCAACTTGTGATCAATTTTAATGATAATTTAGAGCACAAGGAGGTTGGCGGATGTATATGACCGGCCCCAGACCACATGATTTGACAATCAAAACTTGACAATCTACTCACTGGGGCAAAACATGGCAATGCTGGAACCGCTCTTTCTACTACTTGGACCCTAACTGAGGATATTCAATTACAATTTGATGATCAAACCTCGGCAAGCTGTGTAACCATGATAAAAATAAAATTGACGCATTGAATCGCTAATCAGTGCTCATCAACCAATATAGTACATCATCATCAACCTAATTCAGAATGACACTGAGGTTGCAGCTTAACCACGGGACAAAACCTCGGCACCAACTGTTGTCCTTGTTTCTAAAACTCTGGCTGTAGAACATGACAGTAGAGCAGACTGTTAGAAATCCAATCACCAAGTAATCCATACCTCTCAACTAAATTCACGAGGCACTGGTCTATTACAGGTTGCACACGGCACTAACTCATGTAGCATATGCCTCCCTTTTCCTCTAGGTATTTGCAAGTCATATCCCTGGGTAATAATTAGGACAAGGTAATAACTAACCTTTGAGCATCATTCGCACCTCACACAATGTGCAAGACGTCTGACGAAGTGTGACGAGAATTGAACAAACTCGTGGATCGATACAAACTCAGTCCAATTTTGTAAAATTGCTTGAGGGGACGTTAGTGATCTGGTATTGTTGCTAAGAGGATTTGTTATGCATTTGTACTTTCTCTGAATCGTGCAATAGGTATTAAGAGGTCCTTCAAGTTGATCCTGCTGCACAGACATTGCAGTGCTGGCTCCTCTCAAAGAAGTCGTCTCTGCAGATCACACTCCAAGCCGTTGGCTGGTGTAATAAGCATACAACCGCTCATCACCCAGTTTGCATCAAACCGCGTCAAATTCTCACCACACTTGCACAATTTGCATGTCACTGTGCTCAGGCCAATAACCTGTGCTTGGCATTTCATGCAAAATATATAAAGATAGACTTATTCTTGTGGCAAACATGATCTGAACTTGACCACGAAGTTTCTGATTTCCTTGTTCATGTTGTGGTCTTTGAGATTAGCAGATTACATTGATTCCTGTGTTAAGCATGCGAATGTTCTTGAGAGCACCAGCTAGAAGTGGGAGAAATTATGCATGGTTCATGTTCTTTCCTGATCATCAATCAGCAATTAGGCACCAGCGAGCGCTTGATCCAAATGTTGCGAAAGTAAAAATGTGGGAAATGGAGCAAAAGACACGCGCTCCTCGGACCTCGAGAATGATCGAAGTCACACCTCATGCCATCGCCCCTAAATCTTCCTGCATGAACTTTCTCGGAGTCAAGAACTTTGGCTTCCTTGCAATGTAAGCTTTTGTGGCAGCTCATGTGTAGAAGAACTGAGCATATTTTAGTGTGCTAAGGTACAGTACTGAACTCAATGAGTAAATCATATCCAGTGAGTTTGTGTGCAGACCACTTTTGTGTGGCATATCCAGCAAATTTAAATTACATTTAATTTCCACAAGCATTGAGATATGTTTGAAATTTAGGAGTGCTACGAATATTGACACACGACACCGATCACCAGCAATGGAGATCGTTTTTTAAATGCAGTAGTGACCATAATTATAGGGGGAAGCACAATAAAGTGTACCACAAAAGTGCTTAGCTCATTGCCAATTTCAGCCCCTATCGCAAAGACTTAAAAAAGTGGCATCTCGATTGTTGGTATGATGGGAAGAAGTTTGAATATAGAAAATAGATTTGATTATCTAAAGTGTGAGAGAATATGGTACGAATTCGCATCTTCTACAATGCTATACAAGAACCTTAAAGTCCAACACAGTGAATGCAGTCATTTGAAAAGTGACTCAGAACAGATGTCAAATGTTGTCGGAAATCACTTTTGATTCCACGGTGCTTTCCATTTGTGAACTGCGGTTGTAGAAATGACAATGACCACTTCAAATCAAAGTTTGGGCGGACGAGAAGTATCACAGGGACGTTTTTTAAACCCAGTTTTCCGCAAAACTCCTTGGAAGTTTTTTTCCACTGGGCATTGTTTTTTAAATTGAAAAAAACATTCTTTAAAGATAATAGAAGGCACCAAATGAAAAAATTAAGACTTCGAAAAAGTTCATTTTTATGATTTAGAACTAAATTATGGTCAAATTAACTTTCACTTGAGGGCATTCTTTTTATGAAGATACATGTAAGATACGAGTAAGATACTTTACAACACCCTAGAAAGTGACTAAAATACTCAAAAACTACACCAAAATGCTCAAAATCAGCTTTGAGCTTTAAAAAACAACACACTTCATATTCACTTCTTACTGATCGCATATTGCACTTTGTGGTCCACTTTATTGTGCTCTCCTCCTATACTTTGCAACCAAAATTTACAAATCATTCCAGACAGTCATTGATCTGTCTAAGTTCTAACAGTGCTTTCGCAAGCAACACATGAGAAAGCATTCATCCCACGACCTTGAATACGATAATGTCTTCCAACACAAGAACAACATCGTCATGTGATGAATATATTACGCCAACTTTTCTGGCACAAGTTACAGGACATGAAGATTGGCGTCGATCTCCTACAAAACAAATGTGAAGTTTTGTAGGAATGCGTGATTTAACATTTATTTGGCGTCCCACTGATGCTCGTTCATGTGCAGGAATGTAGCGAGCACTTCACAAAGCTGGGACTATACTATTATTCCGCCCAAGCATATCATATAATTTACCTGTATCAGGCATTGAACTTAATAAGCCCATTGAGTAGCAGGCTGAAGCACATATGGCTGGCATATCATAGTTGAACTTTGATATATAATATCTGGGGATCACCAGATGAATGCTACTAGTCTTTCAAAGGTACGCGGATCGTTTAATCCTCATGAATGCGTACTATGGCTAGTCACATAATTTCTCAAAAATATCCGCTGGAATTCTCATCGTGTTCATTGGACATGAGGCTTGCCAGCTCATTATAGTATTCAAAAGCCTCCTCGTCGGTGATCTCTCCGGACCTCCAACGGGCTGGAATCTCCTCCAGCAGCACGCCAATGATACTGTCAAAGTCCTCCGAGTCCTCATCGAAGTCCTCGGTGTACTCTTCGGTGACTTCATCACACACGAGCCTCTCGGCCTCGCAGTAAAGGGGCAGTTTTTGCTGCGCATCAAAATGCTGGAATTGCTCCAACCCGCCACTGTAGGGTGCCGAGAACACAGGATCACATGACTCCATCAGGTTCTCTTCGAACCTGTCCTTTATCTCCTGGTCCTCCTTCGACGGCACCACTCCCTTCCCCTCGGCCACCTTGAGGGGCCTGGCAGCCTTCACCTGCCTGATCACGATGCAGGGCAGCGCCTCCGAGGCCTTCCTCTTGGTGCCCATATTCCAGCCGGGCTCCCCTGCAGCTATGGTGGATCGATGGAGAGAAAAGTGTACAGCCGCTGGTGACTTATCCGACTACGATTGCAAGACCACCGCTATCAGGCTGCAAATTATGCCTTGAAGCAGATCAAATGATGCGATGAAAAAGCAAGTCTGGTAATACAGGTGTGCCTCTTACTTCCTCTCGACCGTGAACGAAGCCCTCAATGTTCACGAGAGAGTTGAAGTGATGAGGCATGACATCGCCCTTCCCTTCTTATACTTCCACTCCGGTAATTCATTGCTTCCTGCGCAAGTTAAGGAATGTTCTCGAGACTTCATCCTGGTATTACCCGGTTATCATGCGGGTATTACTATCGCCCCTAAATCTTCCTCAACTTTCTTGCAATTGGAGTAAAGTTGGATTCCGTGCAATGCAAGCTTCTGTCGTTGTATTAAACTTGCACAGCAAATAATCTTGAGTCACCGCTTTTACTTTTACATTCCGAGTCCCGACTAGGTCAGATACTGTAAGAACGGAATGGCACCGCATGCCGGTTCATTCCAGTTGTGTTGCATTGGAAGCTCTCTAAACTTGAGAGTCACCTTGCCAAGTTTTATGGTACCGCTCTGAGTCCCACTTCGATTGATCTCCATCGTGAAAACCATTTGCGATCAGGGGTCTTGCATCAATTGTACTTGCACAAGTGTTCAGCAGCAGGTTTTTTCTCTCTCGAGCCGCCATGAGTACTGCAGTGGAGAGTGTTGTGGGCACCAATTAAGAGGAAGGCGTCGGAGGCGCTGCCCTCCGAGGCGATCAGGCAGGGGAAGGCTGCCAGGCCCCTCAAGGCATCCATGGAGAAGCCCGGGGTTGCGACGACGGAGGTGGACCAGCCTGAGACAATGGAGAGCATCGTGGAGATGCTGGTGTCATCTGAGCATGTGTTGGTGGCAGCCCTCAATATAATGCCGGCATGGAGCGATTCCAACCTGATCATGGGCAGAAGCAGCTGGGCCTGGGCGTGGGCGAGGAGCGGATGGCATGTGATGAAGTCCTTGCCGACTCCGACGACATCGTGGACGTCATGATAGATGTGCTGCAATTGATTCAGATCATTCCAGCCCCAATCAGTTGGAGTTCCAGCGAATTGGAAATCTCCGACGAGGAGGCTCATGACGAGTACGAGACTTATAACAACCAGATTCATGTTTGATAATAAACTGAATATCATAAAGGATCTTGGCATTCAAGCAAGTCTACAGTTGCAGCGAACGTTTGAAGTGATAGAATATGTGAATAGCCATGAAACAAGCGATCCAAGCTTGATGCCGGTGCACATTCGACGATCAATTTCTCCGATTCACAGCATGCTGGTGGACTGTACTGATTGCAAGCCAGATGGCCGGGCTGGCATTTTGAAGCTGACAGTGTATAAATTTGCAACTGTACAGTATCAAGTTTGACAATAGTAAAACTGAAGTACAATTTAGGCAAACAGATTCAAACAAAAGTTTGCTATGACAAATTAATCAAATCATTTCACATGGACTCAAACTCTCAGTGTTGTTGAATCTTAGTATAATGTGATTATTTTACCTTCACAACTATGGTCTTCTAGGTAATCCAGAAAATAATGACTTGTTTCATGCCAATTGCAAGAAGGAGTGATTTTGTGGGAGAAATAACCACATTGAATAATTCTTTCATGTTTGTAATTCTTTTGAGATTTTTTGTTGACTCACATGAATAGATTTTTGTTGTATTAATTTAGAAAGTGATTTAATTTGATACATTATAATTTATGTCATATGTGTTATTGTGAATCACATGTACATAATTATTTAATAATATATAAAATTAGGATTTCAAGACCAAGCTATATCTATACGATATGGTTAGGGAAATTTGCAAATATTTGTGGTATAGTACTATAGTCTGACCTCCATAAGTGGTAGGGATTAAGATCATACTTTTAGTTAATACTTAAACACTAATAACACATAATACTTATAGATGGATCATGGTGATGGAGAGAAGCACAATAAAGTGGACCACAAAAGTGCTTAGCTATTTGCCACTTTGAGCCCTTTTGCAAAAATTGCACAAAAATGATGGAAAGATGTAATTGAAGTCAATTTTTTTGCTAATATGGATTCTCAACTTGTTTTTCTACAACTTGGAAAAGTTTCATGCACTGTTGCACAGTAGACACTTTAAAGTTATTGTATGAGGGCTTTAAATCCAAGCAAAGTGAATGCAGTCATTTGAAAAAGTGACTATTATAGAATCATAAATTATCAAAGAATCACTTTTAATTAAGTGGTGCCCTCTGTATGTTTAAGAGGTATTCTAAAATAGTCAATTCATATACTCATTGATTGGTTTAGGGTTCCAAAAGTACCGCAAGGATGTTTTTTAAGAGGGTGAGTGGTGACTCACTTCCGCTGCCTCCGGTACTATTTGTGCGTTTTTTTTCACCAAACATTGTTTTTTAAATTGAAAAAAAAAGTTAGTGATCAAATTTAGTTTCAATTGAGGATGATTTAAAAAAAAAGATGCATGTAAGATACCTTATGACTCCTTAGAAAGTGACTAAAATGCTCAAAAACTACACCAAAATGCTCAAAATCAGCTTTGAGCTTTAAAAAAAAACAACACACTTCATATTTACTTCTTAGTTGATCGCATTTTGCACTTTGTAGTCCACTTTATTGTGCTCTAGATCTTCCCCTGATGCTGATGATTTGTAATACTTATTAAAAAAATACATAGAAAAATTAAAAAGGTAAATGCATAACATTTATTAAAAAATAGATGAAATTTCAAAATCTATAATTCATTATTCATCTAAGTCCGTCGAAAAAATGAATCAGTATTAGTACTTTGGCAAGTTTTTGCTATAGGCCAAGATTCTACTTCTTTTTATATAATACTTCAATATTCCTAATAGATAATATGGTGTCATTAGATTTTTGCTCCAAAAGCTTCTTCCAATCTAACACAACTGGAATGAACAGGCATTCCAATTTTTACTACTATCTAGTGACAAAGGACCCAATTCTAGTTTCTATCGACTTAATTTCAACAATTCCCAACCAAATTTATCTATTTCTCTAAGTCTAGACTCCATTTTCCTTCCAAGGCATTAACTTCTAAAAGGCTTAGGTAGAGACACCTATCACCGATAACTTAACCCCTAAAGCATCAACTCAAATGAGTCAATTTTTATGCGATGAAGTTGTAATTTTGTGCCCAGTATAGGCAATTACCATATCTTTCTATCAATACCATTCATGCTTCAAAACTCTGCATACTTTAGGGGATATCCTCAGCCAAAGATTGAAAATACTATTGGGTTATACTGAAATCTGTCCAAAACTGTAATATATGCTGAAAATCTGCCCAAAATTAATGATATGACAGAAACTTCGAAAATTCACTAAAAATTGAGATTTATTTATAGTTTTGTTTTTTTTACATTTAAATCAAATTTGAAGGCATGATCTCACTGCTCGGATTTTCAATCCAATATTTCTTTGTATGCCTTTTTTACTATCATAGACCGGCCTTTGTATTTGAATTTCAGCATACCTCCATGTGAAAAATCAAGCATTTCTTTGAATTTTATAGGTCGTATGAAGGAAGAAAGTGCGTGGAAATATTCTTAACCCATTTAGGAACAAGAATTTGAAGAGCCTCACATCCAATGCGCTTTTGAAATTGTTTTTTTTGGCTCACGAAACACTTCAAACCCATTTGAGAACAAGGGGAAAAAAGCCTCTTTCCAACTTAAAACATTATGATCTCACAAACTATAAGGAATTTGAATCTAAGAGTTGGGGTACATATACATGTACAAGTAAGGTATTAGAGCCTATGGTTATTTTCCTCCAAAATACATCAAGACTCAAAAACTTACACCTTGTATTGAAAGTGTCTAGTTTTGAGGTTTTTGGACAGTTTTGAGGCCTTTCAACTTTAGGGGTTAAGCATTTCTACATGTAATATATCTTGGGTTAACATAAAAGAGTTATTTTTTGTGCGTAGGAAAATAAGGTTTATGAAGGATGAATTTTTTTTCAAAATGAATTAAGTAAAATTAGAATTAATACAAACTTTTTTGTTTGAAAGTTGGTCAGAGACTAAGCCTATAACTAACATATAGCTTCACCCATGGCTGACAACAACAAGAGTAGTGAACAAACATAAGACTATTTTGTTCCGCAACAGTCACAAATGCATTCTTCTGGAGGATGCATCCTCAATATCATGGATACAAATATTCCCTTCTGGTTTTCCATTAATCAGCAACTCGGAAGTCTACTGATTTCTAATGGGTGCCTTCACGTAGACACACCTAAAACCACTTGCACCTCCAGAACCAACCTATAGATCTCTCCAAAACCGCAACTTGGCTGAACTAGCATTGTCATACCACTCAATTTAAACTGACTAATCAAAACACTCAAAAAGTTGGTGGTTTTGAGTAGGAGCATGAGTGAAAATTAATACTAGGTAGGTGTGACAATGGAAAAGTCTACAGATCACTTTTGGATCTTCAAGTACTTTTGCCTCTGAAAATTAATACCTATTTGTGTATTGGGAAAAAAAATTGAAAAAAATTGCATTCTATGAGAAACCTATTTTTCAACACATGAAAATTACACCCCAAAAATAACCCTGGAAAAAAAGGCTCAAAATCCTTAAGTTGGTAGTTTTAAATGTCTCTACTTTAGCGGTTATGGGTGTCTATATCTTACTGTGTGTAACCATCCGTACACAGAAACTACAAGATTATAAAATACGTTAACCCCTAAAGGTTCATGAAATCCAAAATGGCTCTTGGCTGTTTTGGGCAGTCTAGATGAAGGGGTTAAAAGTAATATTTTTGCCTAAGAATTTTACTGGATGCTCCTTATACAGCAAAGTGTATGTGGTAAAATTTTCGAAGCCAAATTTCACATTTAGAACCTTCGTCTAGAAATTTTAGGTTTCAAGTCCAAAACGGGCAATTTAAAATTAGGTTTTTTAGATTTTTTTGTTTGGAAATGTGTTCATAACCAATTCACTACTCAAAATCCGAAGTAGCCTAAGTCAAAAAGCTTACCAATTTTACAAAGGCAGCCTCCAAAAATCACAGAAACAACCTTCAGAGTTTTTGGTAATTTTACAATTTTTTCTTTCAAATTTGTCAAAATTTGAGATTTATAAATTTTTCAAATTTGTTTTTTCCAATAATTCAAAAACTCATGGATGTAACTTTTAACCGTTCGCTTTTTTAAAAAACCAAAAGCATTTCAAGTCATTTAAGTTGTACCATATTGTGGTTTTTGTACCTTCTTGTGCAAAATAATTTGCATGAAGGCCAAAAGAGTGTAATGAGACTCTAAAATTTTGCATGGAGGTGCTCAACTTAGTTACCTACGTGGAAAAAAATATGAGCAGAATGTTTGAGGTAACAATAATCAAGTCTCCCGTGGCACCATTTAGAGTATACCTTTCGAGCAAAGCCAAAAAAAAAAACAGTAAACTTTGAACGTTATAATCTCACAAATGGTAAAGATCCAAGCGTTGAAATTTGACATTGTATTAGTGCAAGTAGTAAGGTTTAAGATCTTTTGGTTGGATGTATCAAAAAATTAAAAAACTTAAGAATCATACTTCAACTTCTACAAGGTTGTCAAAAATCACAGTTTTTGGTTTTGGAGGTCAAAAAACGGCTTGAACCTTTAGGGGTTAATGGCCGTTCGCACAGTCTAGTGGACAAGTATCCACCCGAGTTTGAGTCTTAACTCTGTGCAGATCCAAAAAACCAGAATTTGTTCACACCGGCATATAAAGGTTGCGGACATTTGGGACGGGATGGGCACGTACCTGGTGTCGTACGTACTTGGAGTATTACATCGGGGTGGACCCATGCCATCATTTTACCACGATCCATCTCATCGGTATCCACACTGTGTCAGGAGTCTAAAGTGGCTGCCCGGTTGTGGGTGGCGGGCATTATTCTGGGCAGCTTGGGGGGTGTCGGGCAGGGTATTCAAACCCCCCCCCCTTCCCCCCTGAAGCGCAACGTCTTCCACAGTGTCCTCGTGCGTGTTTCTTTGGTCTCGTGGGGTCGTAGTTTGGTGGAGCTTCATCTGGCGTGCGTCTCTAGTGATTTATGGTTGATTCTCGGGTCGCGCATTGCTGTTGCCGCTTCTATGTTTGCATCGTAATTGCAGAGTCGATGAACCCTATTCCGGATGAGGGACAAAACGGTTGCGCTCGACAATACTTCCTCGGTTAATGGACCGGGGGGGGGGGGGGGGGGGGGGGGGGGGGGGGGGGGTTGTGGAGTTCATCAGTGCGCTGATGCGCGATTGGTTATGTCTCATGACCTCCGGGAGTGAGACCTAGATAGGGGCTATCTGCGTTTAGGAGGTAAGTATCGACGAGCTCTTCTTCAGTTGGGTTTTAATTTCATTATTGCTCGAAGCTGTTGCAAATCAACACTAAATTCCGTGTGTCACTGCGTAGAGTTTGGAGTGTGGAAACTTTCCAATTGCAGTTGCGTACGTGGTGCTACCTGGGTCTAGTGAGGCCGCATTCTTCAAACACGCGGTAGGGCGCTCTATCCAGGTAAGTTGTCTGGCGAGTATAGTGCTTTAGTTTTATTGTCCCCCTCGGTACAACCGACACTATTCTGGCTTTGCCGAAATTGATCGCTTATCGTCACTGGGGGTAGGTTATAGGATTTTAGGTTTTTAGCGACGTCTTCTTCTTGTTCAGGTGCAATGGATCAGAGGCTCAATCTCCGTAAGGTCGCCTTCTTCTTGCCATTGCTTGTTCTGTTGCTACAGAACTTATTTGATAATATGTTCTGTCTGGTAGACGTCATTCCACCAGTTGAGGGGGAAGGTGGTGTACACGTTGTGGAGGTTCACGAGACCGTGCGTAGTGAACTTGAACATCATAATTGCTTCGGTCCTTCATGATTTCAGAGTTGTCCATGCGGCGACCTTGCTTGATGATGAGTTGAGTTGATGGATTCTCCCACGGTGAACCTCTTGGTTCTCCTGATTTGTCCCCCAAGAGTACGATGATGATCGGTGGCTTGAGAATTTTCGAATGACCAAGGCCGATGTTTTCAGCTTGACCAACATCTTGCGACCTCACATTGAGAGACAAAACACAAGGTACTGGCTATTTCGCCCATTGTCCGAGTGGCTTGCATACTATTCAAGCTGTGCCAAGGTGCCAGTCTACTCCTGTGCTCTGAATTTTTTGCCATTGACATGAGTACCACGTCCGGTATTATCCGTGATGTGGTGAATGCAATCAACGATCATGAGCTCCGGGAGGAGATATTGTGGCCAATAGGTAACCGTCTACAGCTCTCGATGGCACAATTTAGAGAATTTTTGGAGTGACGGGTGTAGTAGAAGCAATAGACGGCACTCACTTCCATATTTGGAAGCCAACTGATTTGCCACAAGACTACTTCTACTTCAAGAATGGCGGGTTTACTATGCAGTGTCAGGCAATTGTCGATAGGAACAAAAAATTCATAGACATCAGTGTTGGTATGCCCGGGTCCACTAATGATGCGAGACACCTTAGAAGATCCATGCTGTATCAAAAGGCTACGACAACGACTTTGTTTGATCCAGCAGACTCTATGGAGGAATTTGTCCCGTTGACAAAGGTTATTCCATATTTCCATGGCTCATAACGCCCTACCGTGACGTATCGGGGGCAAGGAGATCTGCCGAGGAGCAACTTTTTAGCCGCAAGCTCTCACAAGCTAGAAGCGTAGTAGAAAACGCTTTTGGAATTTTGAAGAATACCTTCAGGGAATTGCACTTTGCCTCCAACTTGCACATCACACTTCTCCTGGATGTCGTGGTCAATTGTTGCATCTTGCACAACCTTCTCATTAACTAGACATCCGAGGAAGTGGACAAGCTCCTTGCC
The DNA here is from genome assembly GCA_014871385.1 of Ceratodon purpureus. NCBI lineage: Eukaryota > Viridiplantae > Streptophyta > Bryopsida > Pseudoditrichales > Ditrichaceae > Ceratodon > Ceratodon purpureus. The sequence goes on along the minus strand of CM026428.1, from coordinate 13,462,499 downwards.
ATGCTGTAGCGCGAGGGAATGGCCCCAGCTGTGAACGACCATCCTGACCAAGAGAGGCCTGCCGAGGACGGGCCCCTCCAAGCGAGGTTCTTGGTGAGCAAAAGCAAACCCCCCTGGCTGCCTTCCTCGTGCAGGACCGCCTATGAACAACGACTCAGAACTTCGACTATTGGAGGGGAGGAGTTGAGGAGAATCGGGATGGAAGTGGAGGGGTGTTCTTTGTGTAGGGGTTTCGTTGCTTAGGCTGTGGATTTAGGGGGGGGGGGGGATTGGGGATTCAGGAGGCCTGGGATGTCTGGTTTGACGGATGTGCTCTGGAGGAGACCAGAATGCGGGTGGATGGGAACATCAAGTTTAGCAAGGCAACATTAATAGGTAATGATTCTAATGGACACTCATCTAATTGTTTAAATTAAAAATTGTGTTGTATTATAACTAGTAGGAAACATAACTATAGTATTTGGATTAGAGATGAATGGCGATTTGTTTTTTTTCCCCCTTCACAGAGGTCTTAATCGACGAGTATCACTAACTACTAGTGATGTTACTTTCAATGTTGGATTGTGCAGAATAAGGACAACGATCAGCATCGACACATCTCAAGGTAATGTCTCCTATGAACTGACCATACGTTTTTCAAATTTAAGTATGTGGTGGTCATGTTTTATTAGCAACAGTAGAGGTGCAGAGATGATGGAGGAACTGTTTTTTTTTTCCCCTTATCGGGGGTCACTCAAATTACTGCTTTGTAACTAAAACATGTGCATGTATGCCTGTTGAAGTGTGCAGAAGGAGGACGCTAAGCAAGAGGGGTGGATGAGAGATCGAGAATAGAAGATAAGTTTTCACGAACATAAAAATCCATCATAATGACATGCAGTTATAAGTTACATGTGATTTGATGTGTCCACCATGTTTCTAACATTGGTTTCATAGGTTGTTTATGTAGGATGCCTACATGATTCCTCAGGTGGCGTGTAGGCTGGTCACCGGTGAGGACGCATCCGTAGTTTCCACCTTCGGGATCGGTGTAGAAGGGTGCACAATGGCAGGAGTCATAGGGGGTGGGGAGACGACGCTGCGGAAAAAGGCCGAGGCTAAGTTGGCAATAGCCTGCACAACCATTTGTTGGTTCATTAGGCCCAACCTAGTGTGATCATGCAATATCCTCATATTCTTCTCTTGTTGCAGATCCCTCTCCCGCTTGTAATCAAGTTGTTGCTGAAAGTACTGGGTGTGAACATCCAGTATCTCCTTCTCTGTGCTTTTTTGGGTGTCGTTGATGGCTTTCAATAGATGTACCATTTTTTTTAGTGCTCTGAGTAACTCCCTCAGCTAACACACTTGACTCCTCAATGCGTTTCTTCATATGACATGTACTGCCCATGTTTTTTTTTTGAAGTTTCGTTGTTGCAGATGTGGTAGTGCTGGAGAGCACGTGGATCTCATCATGTCTCCTACCCTTCCTCGAGAGAGGAGGCACAGAGCCTACCGGTGCAGACGCCACTCGTGGTAGAGCCACTCCATAACTTACAGCGGTGGGGAGGTGGCCAGGTGGATTCTGTTGAGGGGTGCTCCCCCCCGAAGGTGGAGCATTGAGGTTTATGTCTTCCATCATGCGTCTTGGGCTCCGGAAGGGAAACCGTGTCCTTCCCATGTCGATAGTGGAAGATGTATATAGCGGATGACTTGAGAACTCACCTGCCTGACCCCTCAGTGTCCGCCCCCATTGGCTCTGAGCTGTAGACATTGCAGGGGAGTTGGTTGATGTCAGCGGGATTGGAGAATTGAAACCTGCAGTCCCTACGGGCCACGGCTCCTCCGCCAAACGGTTGAGCTCGTCCAGGTCCTGGGCATTTACATGAGGTTGGAGGAGGGGGGGGGGGTAGTAGTTCCGGTCATTAGGATCAATAGTATCTTTGGTATGAGGGGGGTTGAGGGTGGCCTTATCGTCGAGCCACTCAGCTATATTCCTGTACGCAATTGCGTGGAAGGATTTTGGTAACTTGCGCAGCTTTTTCTCGGCAGCCGTGCGGCGTGGTCTCTCTAAAGTATTCCTCAGAGTTCCTCCCAATACGTGAATGAAAATCCGACAGCAATGTACTCCACTTGTACTTGCATGTGTCACGGTCTCTCTCCACATCCCCATCTTCTTTTGAAGAGTTCAGTATGAGGGTAGTTTTTCCCCATTTCTCCAATTCTGGACAGATCAACTCCCGAGCATCCTCTACGGTAAGTTCATCCATGGATATACTTTGAATGTTTGGCCTCAATGAGAGCTAGTATCTCTGCCTTCGACCAGTTTGGATTGCGTTCCTTCTTGTTCGATAGTCTTGCATGGTTCACCGTTGCTCTGATTCTCTTCTAGCCTCTAGCAGGCGCGGGGCGTGGCTGCGTGCGTGCTCTAAGAGCCTTGGCTATCTGCGACAATTGAGAAACCCCCCCCCCCCCCCCCTCAAACTGATGTTAAAATTTCTCATCATGATTCCTTACTTGGGCGTCGGAGGGTATTTGTATGTTGTTGCAGGTGGTAATCTACCTTCCAGCTATTGGAGGCGGGAGGAGCAGCGACATGTTTTGGACTCTACACTATAACATTGTCGTGAACATTGAGAAATTATGGACCTCTTGACTGTAGTTCTTTTCTAATGCATACTAACAATTACATGTGGTGAACAGTAACTCTGCATGCTATTGTAGCTAACGAGAAGCTAATGATTAATTGTGCAGCACAAATTCCTCAATCTAATGACACTATGTTTTTTTTTGTTTTTTTGTTTTTTTTGTTTTTATAAAACTTCTAATTAACAGTGGACTAACTTGACCATTGGAGGGGTTTCAGGGTGGGTGTGCAGGAGGGTCAAACAAGTGGAGCAGCGGCCCACAGATGCACATCGAAATAACAAGGGGAGCCGAGGGCAGAATACAATTAAGTCCCCTATCTCTAAATTTTATTTAAATTTTGTTGCAAGAAAGTCACAATGCATGCAAAAGTGACTGGATTCTCCTCTTTGTATGTGCATTGTTCTCTCAATGTTTGCATTAAAATCATGATGTACGAATGGAAAAGAGAGAACTGACTCTGGGGCAATAGCTCTATTGGGGGGAAAGTTAGCATGCGAGCGGTGAGCGGAGAGCGGAGAGCGGAGAGCGGCAATTGGAAAGCAGAGATTTGACTTTTCATCAAGTAATTTGAAATAGTATGTACCCTATTACCGTGGATAGTTACTAGTATTATACTTCTATTTTTAGATTTCATCGACTAAGTGTACGTATTTCCGTGGAAATTATTATCTGTATTAACAAAGTGTATGTATTTCCGTGGAAATAATTGTCTGTATAAACTAAATTATTTATCCTGATTTACATTCTTCTTTTAGAATTAGGGCTGATGTCATGATGACGTCATGTCTGATTATTGGACTCTTGCACTTTTTAAAATCCTATATCTTCTTTAGTCTTATATACCTCTTGCACTTTTTAAAATCCTATATCTTCTTTAGTCTTATATACCTCTTGCACTTTTTAAAATCCTATATCTTCTTTAGTCTTATATACCTTCCCGATTAATTATAGGAATCCATGTTTCTGATATATTCATTTTTACAAATAAAACAGGAAATAAGATTAAGAAAAGAAAAATGTAAAACTTAAGTCTAAAAGGTAGTTGTGCTTTATTGCTTCTGCCACTATATGACTAAAAAAGAGCTGTTGAAAGTATTCACCTGGGAATGTATATTCACCTGGGAATTCATAGATAAGCGGTGTAGACCAATAGAGGTAATCTATAATTATAACGTCTTAAGGCGTTTCATTGTACTCCAAGCCAATATGAACTCTGGTCATGACTATTCAGGTCCGAGCAGTCCAGTTAAAATGATGTTTATTTCTAGTTCAAATAAATGTGCCTCCTATAATTCAATGTTTTCAATGTCATGATCTGAATGTTTAATATGCTCGTGTTGTTTGCGGCTTTTATCAAGAATGACCATAATTACTCACTGGGCTCACGTTTTATTCGGTTGTTCCATATTGCTCCATCTTCTTTGGTAGTGCACAGTTTTTGAGAGGTGTTTCTTACAAACTTAGAGAAAGGTCAGGGCAGGCTTTTTGATAGATACGAGATGACAGGGAAGAGAAAGAAGGGGAGTAAGCTACATAGAACTAGACAGCAATGTTCTACGCAACGTGTTCCTGATGTGCAGGAGGTTAGTGACGACAACACAAAGAGTGATGGAGAGGGTGGCAGCGATCGTGTTTTCAGCACCGAAGAGTTCTCCGACCCATTTGAACTTGGAGGCATCGATGATGGAGTGCGGCAACGCATGCTTGTCGCTGCTCCAATGCTAATGGGTCGTGATGCAGTGTATGGAAAGGACTTTTTTACATCTGTGGTGGGCCTTTCAGATCAGGGGCCACTTCTACGTGATGTCTCCAAGTGCTACAGTTTTATCTCGGATGAAGAGGTTACTGCAGTGTGGAAGGAAGGAGTTTCCAAGGGTCGTTACGACTTCTCTAGGTGCGAAGACGAGGAGCAACTGAAGATATTCGGTCAGCAGTATTTCAAGGTTTACGGTAATAGACCACATAACAACTACTTCTGCCTTCGTTTTCTCAAGGCATGCTTTGCAACTTTTGTTCATGGAAAACCTGTGAATTGGTGCGCTGAGGCATTGGACCGGCACGAAGCTCGACTGAAGAACGCATGGAGAAATCCGACTAAGCTAGGACCAGTCGCCACAAGATGTCAGGTTGAGGGCCTCATCACCATCATCAAGGATTTGAGCGGTACCAGTAGGGGTGAGGGAGAACCTACTCTTCTAATCCGTGAGCTCCAGGGAGCGCTGGCAGTGGAGCAGCAGTATATTGAAGTTGTGAAGGATGTTGAGGAGCGCCTTCATCAATTGCGAGGGAGGTACAACATGTGTCTCGAAAGGATGAGTGCTGAATCATCTGATATTGCTGAAGAGGATTTGAACAACAGGTATGTTTTGAAACTGAAGGAGGCGCGTCAAGTTCTACGTTCTGAGGGTGCCACAGTACTATACAAGCAAACAATTAAAGAGTCAGAGGCATTGCTGAAGGAGCTGTGTGACATGAGGGATGCCGAAGCTCAAATCCGCGAGAATGTCATTCAATTGGAACTAGCAATGGGTAATGAAGCTAGAGCCTTGGAGGGAGCTATCGATGAGTTACAAAAGAGTCAGGCAGCAGTCACAGTGGCAAGGGCACAGATGCTTAGCCTAAAAACACCTAGGAGGTTTCAGTATCCGAAGCAGCAATCAATTCCACCATTGGGTTATCCAGGTAAGAATGGTTGTTCCTACTGTGGTCAAGGTTTCATATGGAAAGCTGCTATTCTATCTTCCTGTGGCTGTTTCCTCCATCCACCGTGTGCTGCAGAGATGATTTCTTGCAGAAATTATAGATGCAAGGTTTGCAAAGACCTCCTCTTAGCATCATCTCCAATTCACCTTGCGGCACCATGGGTTGCCCAGTTCGGTGGTGAATTAAACACGCAACAGGAAATTGAGGTTACGGGCTTCGAGTCTGTTTTGAAGGCTGCAAGTGATTGCATCAATGCTCCAACAATCACTGGGTCCAAGAGTTGAACAGACCAAGAGTTGAGATATTATAAATGCGACTTTAGTAAGTTTTTGTCTTTTAGATGTAAGTAGTATCATAGGAGGAGCACTACAGGTTGTAGGAGGTAGTAATTTTGGTCTAATGACGGGCAATTATATTGGTCAGTTGTAAGCCTCTTAAAAAGTCCTATGGTCAAAACTCTTAAGTGACGATGTTAAGGCATTTATAAATTTTAAAGAAAATTTTCTATGTTATATTTGTTGCCACTCTGGACTCGCAACTGGAACGATAATAAGGGAGTAATGGGGGTTAGGGGAGGGATATAGAGTGCCAACGAGGGGAGGGGGGTTCTAGGGAGAGGGACAGGGAGTGACCGTGAGGGGAGGGGGGGGGGGGGGGGTTAGGGGCAGTGACAACAAGTGACCGCGGGGGAGTGATGGGGGTTAGAGGGAGGGATAGGGAGTGAAGGCGCGGGGAAGGGGGTTCTAAGGGGCGGGACAGGGAGTGACCGTGAGGGGAGGGATAGGGAGTGATCGCGAGGGGGTGATGGGGGTAAGGGGAAGGGATATGGAGTGACAGCGAGGGGAGGTGGGTTCAAGGGGGAGGGACAGGGAGTGACCGTGAGGGGAGGGGGGGGGGGTTAGGGGCAGTGACAACAAGTGACCGCGGGGGAGTGATGGGGGTTAGGGGGAGGGATAGGGAATAAAGGCGCGGGGAAGGGGGTTCTAAGGGGAGGGACAGGGAGTGACCGTGAGGGGAGGGATAGGGAGTGACCGCGGGGGAGTGATGGGGGTTAGGGGGAGGGATAGGGAATAAAGGCGCGGGGAAGGGGGTTCTAAGGGGAGGGACAGGGAGTGACCGTGAGGGGAGGGATAGGGAGTGATCGCGAGGGGATGATGGGGGTAAGGGGAAGGGATATGGAGTGACAGCGAGGGGAGGTGGGTTCAAGGGGGAGGGACAGGGAGTGACCGTGAGGGGAGGGGGGGGGGGGTTAGGGGCAGTGACAACAAGTGACCGCGGGGGAGTGATGGGGGTTAGGGGGAGGGATAGGAAATAAAGGCGCGGGGAAGGGGGTTCTAAGGGGAGGGACAGGGAGTGACTGTGAGGGGAGGGAAAGGGAGTGATCGCGAGGGGGTGATGCGGGTAAGGGGGAGGGATATGGAGTGACAGAAGGGGGAGGGATATGGAGTTACAGCGAGGGGAGGTGGGTTCAAGGGGGAGGGACAGGGAGTGACCGTGAGGGGAGAGAAAGGGAGTGATCGCGGGGGAGTGATGGGGGTAAGGGGATCAAAACTTAAAATCAATGAAGACAAAAATGAATATAATAAATACAGACATTAGAACAAATATAATCGGTAATAGTTTATGAACATTCAATACATACAGAATTTATTGTTAAGATCAAATTTCAAAAGATAAACTCAAATGACATTCATTTATACACCGAAATGTTGTAGTCATTTTCAACACATTAAAATATCTTAAGTGTTACTTATTTTTGTTTACCCATCTTCTAAAATAATGATGTATTCCAATCATTTTTACAAAATCTTTTTTCCCTTTCAAAAGCAACATGCATGTAGCATCATTTAATTTTTTAATACTTTTAGGGGGTTCTAAGGGGAGGGACAGGGAGTGACCTTGAGGGGAGATGAGGGGTTGAGGGGGAGGGATAGGGAGTGACCGCGAGGGAGTGACGGGGGTGGGGGAAGGGGGGTTCCAGGGGGGGGACAGGGAGTTAAAGTGAGGGGAGGAGGGGGGGTTTAGGAGGAGCGACAGGGAGTGACCGGGAGGGAGTGACGGGGGTAGGGGAAGGGTAGTTACAGAGGGGGACAGGGTGTGACCGTGAGGGGAGGGGGGTTGGGTAAGGGGGAGGGATAGGGAGTGCTGAGTGACTAGGTGAAACAGGGAGTGAAGCGAGGGGTGAGGGGGAGGTTAGGGGGAGGGATAGGGAGAGTTGAGGGAGTGGGACAGGGAGTGAAGCGAGGGATGGAGGGGGTTTAGTGATAGGGAGTGACCGCGAGGGGGAAGGGGGGATTAGGGATGGGATAGGGAGTGACCGCCAGGGGGGAGGGGGGTTTAGGGATGGGATAGGGAGTGACCGCGAGGGTGTGTCAAGGGAGTGGGGTCGTGTGTGACCGCCAGAGGGGGGGTTAGGGCGTTAATCGGGAAGGAGGTTTAGGGGGTTTAGGATCTTAATGGGGATTTTGGTGACAGGGTGATTAGAGTAAAGTGGGTAGGGGGGATAGGGCAGGGGAATACTGGTGTAACAGTGTTGAAGGAGTAGGATTAAAAACAGGGAACTCGTGCCCACTAAGCGAGCGCCGTTGCCGGCATTGAAGTATGGGGAGACTGATCTGTTAATATGAGAGGAAAAAATAACAAAATGGTCGCACGAAAAAAAAAATCCCGAATACCGAAAATACTCAATTAGAATCCAATACAAAATCCAGAAAATGTGGATTACAAGGTACATAGAATCCTAAAATGAACGTCTAGTACTTCTAACTGCTCAAGCACTGAATTCCTCCTCACCTTCCGAAGCACTTAAATCCAAAAAAACGCGGGCTCTAGGATCGAATTTCCCGAATGGTGAAGAGGAGGCACTGGAGCTTTCGGAAAATTGCTCGGCCAATTGGATAGCCAGACTTTCTGCATAGCATGGCAACTGAAGGTCTGAGGTTGATGGTGACTCCCATCCAACCATCGAGCTACTTGAACTCAAACTGCAATGGTTAAAAGCAGCGCACGGGTCAGAAATAATGGTCGTAAATTAGAAGTACAAGTATGACAATTCTACAACGTTTAACATAAATGACTTACTTACAAAGATCTATTCGATGCACGTCCGGAAGAGCCTCCTCATCGTCATCGTCTAGCGTCGGAACGTCTGCAGTTAAGATCGGAGTGGTAGGCTGAAGTGGTACTAGAACCTCTGTGTAAAGTCCAGGGTCAGCTTCAAGAGCTAGGATGTGCCTGCTTGTATTCATAGCGGCTCGAATGGATGCCCCTGTTACATGCAACCAGATTCATAAATACAGTAAAACAAACACGATAAGAACTGTAAGAAAACAACCAGAAAATATATTGATCTCATTTCGTACCTGTACCAGCAATAAGGTCAATCACTATGCCATTGTTTGGGCAAAGGCCAGTGATAAGCAATTCCATGAAAGATACTGCCTTCTCTTTAGGTCCTCTCCAGAGCGTCCCATCCTTCTGAACTTTGACTGCCGTATCATCTGTGACGACATTGTTGATGCAGTCGTCCTTTTCGAGTTTAACCTTTCCAAAACGTGGACTTGTCTTGATTACTAGCTCCATTGGCTGCCTTACTGATAAGGGCATGGAACGAACCAATAGAAGAGCTTTAAACTTGAGGGTCTGCAATTTAAAGAAAGCATGGTAAGTACTTGGCAAATAAAAAAGAAAATAAAGTTATCAAAATGAAGAGGCTGTTGATGTGTTTATATGCTTACAAATTTTGAAGGGTTTGTTGGATGCGTAAGGTGCATTGAGTTGATAATTGTCCATTCGTCTTTGACCTTCAGGTCATTGTTTCTCAGGTAGGATTCAATCTCCCTCCTTATCTGCGAGCTCTCGGGATAGAAAATGAGAAGACCTCCGTCGTCATGCAAATACCCTCCACAGAAGCCAATGATATACTTTAGAAAATCCTTTATTACCATGTTCCAAGCAGGCACACTCGGGGCAGCACTTGATAATCCTGGTACAGGAAGGCCATCTGGGTACTCAACGATAATAAAATCCGCGGCCGGTTTCTGGACAAGACGACCCTGGAAGTAAAATTGTTTGCTTCCACCAACCTAAAAGATAGTAAATACATAAGTCTTAGAAAACTTGATCAAAGCCAATGGTGGACATAAAAGTTGGTCTCAGCCAAAGGTCGACATCCCAAGATTATGGTTTATTTATAAAAAGAGCCCACATAAAAAGAAATTGATAGATAGACCCGAATGGTGTGAGAAGAGATATGAAGTAAAGCCTTCTTAGCACTGCCGCTGCCGGCAGTGCTATTGAGAGTTCGACATGGTTCAAGGTTTGGGCAGGGCATAAGGTAAACATTACTGGATTAAAAGCAAATCACATAAATTGAACAAAAGCGAGTAAAGGAGATTACATACCTTCGTCAGGAATGAATTCATCTCATCGAACGTTGTTGGAAACTTCCCATGTTTACTTTTATACTCAAGCATCCCGTGCACGGAGTCGTTGATAATAAGTACCTCTGACGCTGCACTCGAGGATGTTACAACCTGAGACTGTGACATTGATTTTACCGATGGAGGAGTGAAATCCATAACGCGATTATCTGGCACAACAACAACAGGAAGCTTTGCTGCACCCTCCATACGGGATCCCTGACCTCCCCGTTTTTTCGCTTGAGTTACCTGAGCGACTGCTGTGTTCTTGACCGCGGCTGCTTCATCTTGTTTGCTGTTTGCCACGTTCAGGGCAGGAATGTCCTCGTCTTCTTCATCTTCTCCAATATCTGATGCCTTCCTCTTTCCTGCACGTGACGTCCCCGGTTTGGCAGCGCCCTTGCCTTTCGGAGTGGATTCTTGAGGCGATCCAGACGACCGCCGCGTGGGTGTAGTCGCCGGCAGCTTGGACAGGGCCGGCTGTAGGGAGTCGCGAAGAGCAATATCAAATGATGGCGGTTTTGCGGGTGGGCAATCTAGATACCACCCGCAACGTTCATAATGGCAGGGGTCCCATGCCTTCATGATAGCGTGAGTAAACATGCATTCACTCCCATTCACATCCAAGTAATTTGGGAAGAATGCCGGCACCTTCGATATGGCCTTCCTTGGGAAAAGGACATATTTGAAGTACCTGTAAATGACCCTTCGAAGTGCAGGATAGAAGTTGGGCTGATTTTGCGCAGACTTGTTCTTGTGCACTGGCTCCTGTCCCTTGAATTCCCTAAAAAACGCCGTGTCCCATAGATTACAGCGCATAGAGTCCACATAGTCGAATATGTTCTCCATTGGATCCTGCCCATCCGGGTTGTACTGGATGGACACACCCATGTCCTCAATGACGCCGTTAAAAAGCTCTTCGGCCTCGACCGCCAACTGCGATTCAATGAGCTTAATCATCAGATTGTTTGCTCCTAGAACTCTCAAATAATCTGATCTGATGACCCCTGTCCCCTGCCCCTGACCTGTTGCAACTAGCCCATTTAATCTTCAAAGAGAACTCTAGATAAAAAATTCCGTGCCTTAAGTTAACTGCCGGCGACGGCATCGCATAAATGGACACCTAAACTGACCCAATCCCAAGCATGCCCCATCCCATATACCCCATCTTGCTACCCCATCCCGCATGCCCAACCCCACAAAGCTCATCCCATATACCCCATGCAGCATTCCCCATGCCGCATACCCCATCCCATAAACCCCATCCCACATACCTCATCCCATTTACCCCATGCCCCATCCCATATACCCCACATACTCCTAGCTCATTGCCGAACAGCCCTGGCCTCGCAGTGCCGGCACCGGCAACCCCCCCTATGGACACCGGCAGCCCTTCTCGTCAACGACATATCAGTACATACCCTTACCCGGGTCCGTACCCGTACTGCTAGCCGTACCCGAATACCCCGTCAATTCTGATTTGAGAGCTCTGCCGGCAACGGCAAAGGCAAACACCGGCACCCTTTCATATAGACCTCCCTCAGCTTGCCCACCTACATACTGGTTCTAACAGATGCTACAAGCCATTTAGAATTTTAAATCCCTCTCTCATATCACCAAAACCATAATCGAAAACCAATGTAGCATACCTGTGCCCACCAAGTAGCTTTCTGTAACCAAACTCCGAATACGACATCTGAGAAATTCTTCTTGGGGAACTTGTGCGACTCTCTAATTGCATATGAGGAATTCCACCTTTGCAGCCATTTGATCTTCATTTTATTCGGCATAGCAGAGGTAGCAAACATCCACAGCTTCTCTTTGAGCATCTCCGCATTATCATCATATTTCTCGTAATGGATCTTAATCTCCTGAAGGAACTCGGATCCAAGCTCGGGGTCCGCAATAGGCAACAATTTTCTCAAATCGGACTGCTGACCGTCCTCCACCTTCTTGACTGCTTGGTTAACCCAGTCGTCAACTGACTTGTTTGTCCATTGACGTTCTTCAGGAAACTTCTCGTAAAATTTTCGCTCAGCCATAGCTGCGGCCTCTGCTAACTCTTGCTACAAAAGTCACATGCAAGAAAACAATAACAAAGTCAGTCTCTTTGCTTGTTAGAAAATGTTGATTTAATGAATTTAAAACAAATAAGGAACATTACCTGATTGAGAACCGCGTTCAGAGATTCCAAAGTCAAAGTATACCATGTCCGCGACCTTCCTGCCTGCTTGGCCTTAGCTGCTTCCAGAGCAGCGCTAGATACTAAACCTTCGAAGTAGGAAATTGGTTGTGGAGCTATGCTCTGAATGCGGTATAGTTTGTGAACTATATTTGCCTTGACATGCGACTTTTGATTTCTCCTGAACACGTTAAGGCCATGGTTAAAAACGCATGAAAGCAATCAATACTACAAAAATCACAAGCAGACAATAACCATCAAATAATTGAAGTCGTGAAAATAATTACCAGTTCACATCATGAAGTACCGCCACCACCGCTGGAACATCACCCTTTGGATCAAGGATAATACTATCCACGGAATAATGCCACGTTATGTCTCCCTTATGGTACTCGTTGATTAGAGGCATCCAAGCCTGCAATCGGTGATTGCCGTCCCAGACCATGAACATTACACCTGAGAAAACACACAAGTCTTCGTCTGCTTGTAGCATCTTCTCAAATTCGTCGTTGACCTGCCGCCACTCTGGACTCCAGGAATCCGATATTTCTCTGGTAACCTCTGCTGATTGCCCGTTGTTATCCACAGCTGACACGTAAAAGAATCCGTTCCCCTCCATATACCCACTGGCTATAAAATACGACGCTAGGGTAGAAACATCACCCTTGAGGTACGGTCGAACAACCGGCAGCGATATCATCCTGCAAAGAGGAATTTTTAGTCTGCTCTTGGACCTCGGCTGCCACTTCAAAGCGTCCAATCGTGACGCCGTATTGCCGGTGGCTGCACCAACAAGATCATGAAGCTTTGAATTGACCTCGCTCCGTGTTAGCTGAATCGGGTCCGGATCTGCAAAGAAGGTTAATGACAAGACCCGGCTGGTCAGAATTCCACATAGACTGTTACTTGTGGTATTAATAAAAACTCCTGGAATTATAGTCATATGCATTGCCGTCAACGGCATCATAAAATATAGTGTACATTACAAAAATTTAGTAAGCTTTCAAAGAAATAGCATAGGCTCTCATAGCAGGATGAGACTACAAACCAGGTGCATATTTGCTTTCAGTCTTTGGTTTCCTAGAAGGACTTGTATCGAATTTACAGTAAAGGAAACATAATTAATTCATCCTTTCGCTCATGCCGTTGCCGGCAGTACTGTTTGCGTAATCGATTTAAATAAATTTGACACCGGCAAAGCTGTCTTCTCGAACTTCCTAATAATCAAACCTTCCATAATAACCAACGCCGTTACCGGCATCTCACATTATTGACAACATAGCCCTCTCAATAGACTCCAAACAAACAGAGGAATCGGGTTCCAAAGTATGCGGCCTACCATCAAAATACCCCTGCCGCTGCAGGTAAGGCACAGTTGAAGGTGTCAAATAAAGCCTAACAAACAGCAAAATAATCCATGCCGGCAACGGCAACACAATAATTCATCCTTTTTACAAAATTTGCTAAGTAGAATTTATGCATAAATATATAATTTGCGTGATATATGATCACAAGCCTCCATGAAGGACTTCGCCGTTACCGGCAGTGACTAAAACAGGAAAATAATGACGGCTATAAGGTATATTACTAGGCCCACAAAGCAATGCCGTGAACTGATGAGCCACTCGAAGAGCGATGCCGTTGCCGGCATCGCTCATGGCTTTGACATTTTGCAAAAAAAACAGTCAACGAAATGACTGCAGCGGGCAGTCAATCGGGCTTCCCTTGGCCATTGCCGTTGCCGGCATTGGCTTTGGGAGAGACTAAACTATGATAAATATCCACTGGAAGAGCGATGCCGTTGCCGGCATCGCTCATGGCTTTGACATTTTGGAGTAAAAATATTCAACGCAATGACTGCAGCCGGCACTCAGTCGGGCTTCCCTTGGCCATTGCCGTTGCCGGCATTGGCTTTGGGAGAGACTAAACTATGATAAATATCCACTCGAAGAGCGATGCCGTCGCCGGCATCGCTCATAGCTTTAACATTTTGCAAAAATAATATTCAACGCAATGACTGCAGCCGGGTTTGGATCAGCTTCTCCATGGCCTTGGCATGGAATAGTTCAATAAGAATCTACGGTTTCCGAGCAATGCCGGTGCCGGCATTGCTTTGTTCCTTGACATTTTGCAGATGTGTTGACTGCAGCCCAAAAGGGATCTGACCTTTTTGAACTACCGAAAATCAATCTAACGGCATCGCCGTTGCCGGCATTGATGTCAAGACGACATTTGCGAGACACAAAATCTGATCTGGAGTCCAATGCAGCTACCGTCTGAGATAACTAGCGTACATACTACTACCACTGTCAAGACAGTAACTCTCGTAGATCAGCATTACTGCCACTCAACATATGGACATTACAACATTTCTAAAACTCAACTAACGCAATAACATTACCTGTGTCGCGAGATAATGAACAAGCCTTTGGCGATGCCGGCAGCGGCATCGAGAAAAGCAAGCTCCTGGGATACATAGCTCTTTGCGGGTGCACTTTCTTGGACCAGACTACGGGCAGCAAGACTACAAGGACCTAACGAATAGCACTTGCCTTAGCCGACATTTGCCTTAGATTATATAGGAAAGAAGCAATCTTCCGCACCCTCGTTATCAGGTTTTCTAGCAAGACAGGGCAAGTAGGACTAGATGCCGGCAACGGCAACTCATATGAAGAGAATCTAGAAACCTAAAACTGTTCAAATAAAAAGAATGACTTCGAAAATCATCTTACCACTTGTGTCTTGCTGCGTTAGTTGGATGTCGGTTCCTTCTTCTTCAGCCCCACCAAAATGAGCCTCTGTCTCTCCTCCTTGTGTGGTTGCATCCTCCCCTCCCCCCGAGGCAGTTCCATCATCCTTCGTGCCTCCAAGTTCCTCAGCCTCCCCTTGTGCTTCACGAGCTTGCATCGCGGTACCCGACGGCTGTTCCTTGTCCACCTCCATGGAACCAGACTTCGCGCGTGTGTTTCGCTTAGTATGCGGCACCTGCAGAGACAAGACAGCCGTCAGCAAGTCTCAAAGTCGTAGAAGATGGGAACCCTAAAGCGGAACTTTGAAAAAATGGCATACCATTTCCGCAACTTGAATGAGGGATAAAGAACTTAAGCTACGGAAGAGATGCGACAACCGAGGCTCGATAGCAACTTTGAAAAAGACCGAGTCTGAATAAACAAGGCTTCTGATAAACAGAATGTCCAATCTCGAGTATCCAATGGTGAAATCTAACAAAATGAGCTTAAATGGTTAAAATCATAAGACCAAAGTAATTTCAGCCGACCTGGTTTAGCTACATCCTTACTAGTCATCGCTATCCTTACTAGTTTCTCAAGTGAACGAACTGTTATGATAAGTTTGTAATGCATGATGTGACTTGCCTCCATTAAAAATGCGGGCGCCGTATTACTTATGATTGTGACACAGTCGACGGCTACCTAGACTCCTGGTATGATCAGATTGCAATGGCTTCCATTTTCAATCAGAACAAACAAATCATAACGAAGTGACTAAGCATCAAAGCTATCCAAACAACTGTAAATGTTCTAAACTGATATAATATGGAACATTGTATATAACAATTTCACAAGTTTGCATAAAGGATACATGTTTGCCCAAAGCTCACCTCTGTTTCGTCCGTAACACTTTTCTCAGACATCACAATCCTCGCGTTCCTCCCACGACGCTCGTACTGCTTTGTGTTCTCCTTAGGTTCTTCACTATCTACAACTGGCGTCTCTTGAAACTCCAATACTCTAGTTATTCCACTCTTTTCAAACCTCTCATTTTGTTTCCTAACCTTTGCCATTCTACTACTAACTAGTGCTTTCCGGTTACTATAATGCGTGGTCCTTCTCCTTCTCTTCTTCTTAACCTCTGCCTGCATGTCACTCAGAAACCATAACCGGATCTGCGACCCTCATATAAACGAAGACCCTGTATCAGCCCTCAGTCCTCAGCTCTAAAGACTTACACTGGAACTTGCTAAAGGGATATAAACCTAAAATGCTATGCCCCTAGATGCCCACTAGATCTATCTTAATTAGCTTAGACCTTGAAATAAACAACTAACTAGTCAGAATTAATGATTCATTCTAAATTCAAAACATTCTTTCACTTTACGCTTGGAAAGACGGCTAATACTAATCATAGAGAATTTGGTGAGCAAGTTGAATTCTTAGCATGATGTCCCGATTTCATAGGGCGGCTACATGATAAAAATAAGTGTTATGAAAGATAACCTAACGAACTACATTCGTTCATTGATGTTTTTTTAAAAATCGGGTGGGTCCTGACAGTTACACTATTGCATAAATTGATGGCAATCGAAACAACATTCCTCTCATTCTAGAATTTCAAATTCTTTACTCAAGTACTATCCTCTCTCCCTCCGATGGCTCATCTCCCTGCAGACAGAGTGTTAGGCATGGCCGTGCTTAGAGCGCATGGTGTTGGAATTCCACTTACAGTACGTGTAGATGAGGATGGCTTGGCATTTGTGACGGCACAACGCCTTAGCCTCAGATTTCACTTCAGAGAGGACACTGTTAGTATAGAGGAAGAGATTTATGACGATGAGACTCATGAGATCACACATACCCAAGATCAGGTTTCTGAGAAAGATGATGATGATAATAGGTTCTGGAACCTTTATCCTGGTAGGTACAGAGTTTATGGTCTCACAGAGTCCCAGATGCAGGCGTCCACTGAGATTCTAACTCCTCGTCGGTCATCTACTTGTACTATTCAGACTCCTCTCCCTCGTGATGTCAAGGTGAAGGTAGAGCCTGGCTTAGATACTCCAGCAATGACGCCTGTCATAACCCTTTCCTCAGACGAGGAGAGTAGTCCTCTGAAAGCATCACCTGATGTTTCTAGACAGGCTGTAGAATCTAGCTTGCCAACTACACTTCCAGACAAATGTGCCAGTACCTCCCAATCCGTAGAAGAGGAGGCTGTTAGTGTAATTCCGCTTATTAGGAAACTTGCAAAGAGACCTGGAAAGAAAAACATTCTCAAAAAAATAGATTATTCAAGAGTGAGACACGAGAAGGTTGAGTACTTGCCTGCAGTGTTCGACGGTCCTGTAGTTTTTGAGCTTCCCCCAATTGTTAAAGGAGCTGCGAAGTTGCAGGCCAAGGCAATGCAAGGAATGGACAAGCGTTACGATGGCCATGTCTGGACCAAGACGAAGACCACCAACATCACTAACGACGTTGGCCTTTCGTTTCGCTACTCAGTCTGCGCTGGTTGGCTGCGATGCAACAACAAAGACTGTGACTTTCTGAACCGTCAGCCTCGAATCGCCAAGGTCAACGAGACGGAGTTTGAAGGATGTACCCTTCAAGCGTTTCTGGTGGGTCAGCCACCCCCAACAAGTTCAACACTGGTCTGCAAGGTATGTAAGGAACCTCCTGCATGTATTGCTACATGTGGAGCTAAGATTTATTATGTTTATGGCAAACTAAATCAGACTAGGGCATGTATCCATGTTGGGACTCATGATCACCCAGTCAAGGTAGGGGACTATAGGGACTCTAAGACAGAGATCAATAGCCTGATCGAGGAACAAGTTGAGAATACTCCTGGAGCTAAGAAGAGTGCCGTCGTGTTGGAGGCGAGCAAGGTCCTGATTGGCAGTTATCTTCTTCAGCCTGAAGATGCACCCCCGAGGAAACTGACGATGGAGGAGCTTGTTCCCGTACTTGACCGGTGCAAGGACATGGCTTCCCCAAATATCCGCAACAAGGTGATGACATTCAGGCTGCTGAGAAGGTACGGAGTCATGGACGCCATCACCAAGCTCCGTGGTATCAGTCTTTGGGCCTATGTCCAAGAGAACAAGTTTCCAGGGCAGGGGGCTGATCTTGACAAGGTGTTCCTCTTCAAGATGTCTGAAGTTGGACCTGGAAGTGGCGTCGACTTGGTGAGAAGAATGCAGCCCGGTGAAGATCTGCAGAACGCATGGGTCATGTTTGATCATGTGAAAAGAGTAAAGTACTGGACCACGATGGCGTGCCACGTGTACGACTCGACCTACTGTCGTGTCATGACGATTGCCACATGTGACATGCAGTCCGAGGATAGCCAAGCCCAAATTCTATTTTGGCAGAACCTCAACCAGGTCATGGAAAGGAATGGCGTCAAGGCGCCAAACTTTAAGGGCTTCATGGCGGACAGCGCTCAAGCCAACTGGAACGCAGTTCGAGTTGTGTATGGAAATGGCAATAAGGAGGACCCGATGGTGGACAGAGAGAGAACTTGCCTGTTCCATTGGACACAATCCATGGTCAATCACACGGAGAAGCACATCCCAGAGGAGTTGTGGGAACAGCACAAGAAAATGTGTCACCAGTACAGAAAAGCGCAGAGTATGGAAGAAGCGGATACCTTGTACAACGCCCTTCGCGCTTGGTGGGTATCCGCAGGAATAGTGTCGGAGAAGGCCCTGAACAAGCTTGAGCTCTGGCTTGCATTCTGGCATTACCGTATTCGACAGTGGGGAGGCTTCATGACCCAGGTATGATAATTCCTATCTAACTTATTGGCCTACTTCTTCAAATTAAGCTCTCTCGTCAAGGTTTATTTATCCATTCTAAAACTTTGTGTGCCCCTCTTGCAGAAATTTACAGAAGAAGAATTCTCAGAGATGCCTTCATGCAACCTGGCCGAAACTGTCCACAACAAATGGCTCCAAGCTTCAGGGAACAATGGCCAGGATTTGTATGTTGCTACTGTGGACGACTTCGTCCGTGCATTTCTACAGGTCGTCAACTTTTACCAGTTCCTGAAAGGTGACGTGGGCGGAACGGGACCATCCAAGAAGGAACTCAAGCTAAGGAACGCTGAACGCAGGGCCAAAAAGACAGGAAACCCCATACTGCTAGAGGATGCGATGTTGGAGATGCCCGGTGCTCATGAGTTCTGCACAAGACTGCCTCACATGCCAGGAGAAGAAGTGTTTGGGTCTATCAAACGGAAGGCAGACCTTCCTATTGGAGCTGAAGAAGAATCACATCGTCCGGACAAGGTAAACTATTCTCATCCTAAAGGTTCAGGACGTTCTGTCAGGGCTCGCACTATGACAATACCTGTCATAGTTGAAGATGACATCGAAGATGAGATAGAGGTAGTTGAAGTTCAACCTACGGCAGCATCATCCGAGGATACCCCATCATCACCTGTGAACGAGAAGGGGGTTCGTCATGTCAATGCAGTTGAAGAAACCAGGGTCAATGTCAAGGAGTGGCACATTTCAAGACTGCTCAAGACTTCCGCCAAGTGTTGCTGGGCACAGAGAGCAGTTACGAAGAAGAAGTGTACCGAGAGAATTGTAAGGGGTGCTAATTCAACTGCAGCACCTACCTACACCGGAATCTGGACCAACTTTCGCAGAAACATAGCTGAGAAGACAGAGTTCTTTTTCTGCTCCGACGACATCGAGAGGTGTGTAAAGGGTACGAGACGCAGGTGGGTTGCCAAATACTCTAAGGACCAAGAGATGCCTCCGATTCCAGAGGTTTGGCCGGTCAAGCTAGGTACAAACCTAAATCTCACGGAAATTCGAGCACTCGAAGCGGCAGGGTTTCAACTCCCAAAGAAGATCCCCGTCTCCCCAAGACGCCTCTTCTCTGCTGCCCCTCCTCCTGCAAATCTGAGATCAGTACCTGTTCCTGCAGAAGCTGACCGCTACCCTGGTAAGAGAGACGGCAAGATGGTGAAACGCACTGCCACTCGTCCAAATCCGGCGCAGCGCCTCTCAATGGGCTCATCCGACTCACTCAAAGCTTGCCTGCGCTCTGTCACTATGATACCTCACCCGGGCCATGGTTGCATCATCGGGCTAGATTCCGGCGTTGCTCCAGCCATCACACAGTACCACATCACCATCAGCTCCTACCCAGCTTGCACTTGCCCTGCATTCAGAAAGACCATGACGAAGTTCAAAGGACGGACGCAATTCTCTTATTGCAAGCACCTTTATTACATTCTATTGAAGGTCTGCAATCGTGACCCGGACGCCGATCTTTTCATCCATGCGCCCACCTTTAGTTTCAACGAGGTCAAGATAGTCCTAGAGAGTGGAATCTTGACTCACCCTTTGGCAAAGAAATAGTAATGAGAGTACTTTTTCTGGACAGGTATTCACCTAGTGGACGGTGGTATAGGGTGAGGCCATGTCTTTTGTGATTGAATTTTTCCTTGTACTGAGTCAGCAATACAAATCTCGTATTGCCTATTCCAATATAAAGGTTTTGTCATTCACATTTATTACATTGTGTAACAATAGCTTTTGCATTGGACAAGTGCCCTCTGTTCTTTCTATCCACTACAGTTGCACTGTACTAATGCCATCACTACTTATTAATAACTCTTTTATTCTTTGAACTTAATGCGTTTAGGTGTCCCATTTGCATTTTCAGCATATTTACCAAACTCCAGCTGTGCTACAGGACAAGCTACATCCACGTTCACACTTCGTTCCCCTCTTGGCACTTGGGGACGCTTCAACAATGGACGAGCTACACTCTTTCTTTGCAATGCTTCCCTAGAATAAGTCCCAGGTGGAATCTTCCCAACCTTGGAATATGCATGAGGTGGCAATGGCACAACCGGCTCCTCTTCAAGTACTACGAGACAACTTGGCTCTACAACAGCCAATGGTTCTCCTACCACGTCTAATGCTACATCGAAGTCACCATTTCTAGTATGATCTTCATTGCACCCATTCTCCTCAGCTTCCTCAACCTCCACGAACGGATGAAATGGGCCTTCCACATCATCCAGGGAGAGAGCAGTATCCCCGGCATCTTCCATAGCCTAAACACCTTCCTTCAGGAACTTGCTTGGACAAGACAATGAACAAAGAGGAAGAGACCTTGCGTTGCCACCACTTAAATATCCATGAGGTAGGTGCTTCGCGCCCTGGAAAGCTGGAAAATATATTGTTTAACGAATTTCATCCTACTAAATGGGGTGACTTGGATAGGCCACATTACATTCCTCGATAAAGAAACAAAGAAAAATTAAGCAAAAACACAGGCGTCGGTATTAAAAGATCGTTTAGAATTATCAAAGGAAAATGAAGAAAAAAAAAAAACCGAAAAAAAAAAAAAAAAAAAAGTCAAAGGTTGAAAATTAAAATTAAGAAAGGCAACTCAAGGAGGGTGTTTGTACACCAAGAGAGAAACAGGGCCAAAAAAGAAAATTGAAATGTGAAAACATGTTCTCAGTTGAAAAAGAAAAAAGATACTAGAGATGGATGTAAAGAAAGTTCGCAAAAATAGATTTAAATGAAATTAATAAAAATTAAAAATTAACAAAAAAAAAAAAAAAAAAAAAAAAGTCAAAGGTTGAAAATTAAAATTAAGAAAGACAACTGAAGGAGGGTGTTTGTACACCAAGAGAGAAACAGGGCCAAAAAAGAAAATTGAAATGTGAAAACATGTTTTCAGTTGAAAAAGAAAAAAGATACTAGAGATGGATGTAAAGAAAGTTCGCAAAAATAGATTCAAATGAAATTAATAAATATATATATATATATATATATATATTAAAAAATAAAATAAAAACTAAAAGTTGAAAATGAAAATCAAGAAAGGCAACTGAATAGGGGTGTTCTTAAAACAAGGGATAACAGAACCAAAAAAATAAATTGGAATGGGAAGAAATCTTACAATTAAGAATGAACAAAGAATAATGAAGAAGAAAAAGAGCAACCAAATTCGAAGACGAAAAGGGGATAAAATTCATCGATGAAAGAAAGATACAATAGAGTAATAGAATAGACGAATAGAGGTGGAATTGAAAAGATAGGTAGATTGAAAAATCATGGGGAGGGTAACAAATTCAATACTTATAAATAAATAAATAAATAAAAATTATGATCATAACGAAGAATGAAATGAAAGAATTTAAGAAATATATTAAAATGGACGTATGACAATAAAAGTTAGTTAATCTATCATACTCACTTCCAACAACACACACATATGAACATATGAGGTACTTAACAATTATTAATGAACCCTGATTAGGACCACGGATATAGGGTAATAATTTTTTAAAAGTATCTAAATCCACGGTAATGGGGTAGAAATGTATTAAAATTGGAACTGCGTCCACGGTAATAGGGTCGCTAAAATTAAAAACAGGCAGAGAATATTCTTGGAATATTCCACTTTTTTAATTACAGAATTTATTTTTAGTAAAAAAAATACTGTTTTTAGATTTAAGACCTCATTCTCTGCTCACCGCTCTCCAAATCTCCGCTCACCGCTCTCCGCTCACCGCTCACCGCTCGCATACAAGTCTCGCCCGCTCTATTGGTAGGTTCCCTTTAGAGGCAGCCATTTGAAGTAGCTAGTGAACCAAAAACAGACTTGAACAATGGAGCGCAACGGAGGAGAAGCACAATAAAGTGGACCAAAAAAGTGCTTATCTATATGTCAGTTTCAGCCCTTTTGCAAAAATTGCACAAAAGTGATGGAGAGATGTAATTGAAGTCAATTTTTTTGCTAATATAGATTCCCAATCAGGGTTGTCACGGTCGTCCGGGACGCTCGGGACGTGGGGACGTCCGCGGACGTCCGCCAGCGCCAGGGGACGTCCTGTGACTTAGAAAAAAAAAATCACCCGCATAGGTTTCACCCCGGGGTGAAACCACATCTTCTACGCGGCGGAGGGGTTGCGGGGGAGGGTGCGGCCGTCGCCGCGGAGCGGGGGGGGCCGTCGGACGCGTCGGGAAGGGGCCGTCCCCAGCGACGGCCCCTTGCCGTCGCCGCGGTGGGGGGGGCCGTCCCCGGCGACGACCCCTGGCCGTCGCCGCGGTGGGGGGGGCCGTCCCCGGCGACGGCCCCTTGCCGTCGCCGCGGTGGGGGGGGCCGTCCCCGGCGACGGCCCCTTCGACGGCCGTGACAGTCCATGATCGGACGGCCCGTCGTTGACTTACGGCCTCGACGGCCGTCCTCCGTTGATTTTTAGGGCTTACCCCTTGGCATTTCAGGGAATGAGTATAAAAGACCCCTCCTGAAAGTTGCCATTACACTTCTGAATTGGCATTATTCAGTGACGGTTGAATGTTTTCTTTTTTAATTTTGTTTTTTACTATTATCCCTTCCTCATCTCATAATGTGAGCTAGTGATTTTTTATTTTTTTTTTAATGATAACACAGTACTACGGTATGGAAGTTTGTAAAATAAAAGACATTAAAGACGAAGGAGAGTTTTTATATTTCAAATAACTCTAAACCAGCCATGAGAAATTAGAATTGGACCATTTGTTATGAAAACAATGATTTGAGTTTTATTCCTCCCATGAATTGCATAATCCCAAGAGAATGGAATGTTTGTTTTGGTTTATTTCACTTTATTATTATCTCCAGTTTCTCTCATAATCTAAACTACTATTTATGTTTTTATTTTTGATTCTAGCATAATACTAAAGAACGAGAGTATGTAAAATTAAAGAAATAAAACTGGGGTAAATCATTCCATTAAAAATTAGAGTCAAAGAATCTATATAAATATTTTCATTGTATACCACTAAACGAGAAGAAATTGGATCTATATTTCTAAGAGATTACCCTAAACCGTAAACCGGTGAAATATAAAGGCAAATCTCTTAACCATTTAAACGTAAGGTGCACCGCATGAAAAACCAAGTGTGTACATCAATTTATGCGTTGAAATACTTCTAGTGCATTCTCTCCGCGATGTTCCTCTTATCATATTGTTGTTGACATTTACTCTTTTGATTCGTTAGTATAAAATGTTAATTCATTACCGTATGCTAAAACATGAGTAACTTCGTTTCTTTAAATGACAATTGGTAAAAACTGTTTTAGTGTACCCACAATGTTTACGGTTCTTTCCATTCAATAGGATATATATTCTTCTTCATAAACGTGTTCACATTATTTGTAGATCCTAGGGGGTTATCCACCCCCAAAGAACCAAGATATCACATAGTTCATTGGATCCCAATTTCAAACGTCGACCCCACCTCCCCGATCACAGCATCTTCAGGACATTCCCCACAATATCCGGGATATGTCTGAATTTTCCATTTGTAGGAGATATGCTGTCCAAACAATCCCAAGTGGGATTGTTTGGGACAAGAAGGAGGGGGGACAGTAGGGGAGGAGAGGGGGGAGGAGAGGAGAGAAAACACAAGGGGAGGGGAGTTCCTTCCACCCTCCCCCCCCCCCCCCCCCCGGCCGTCCCCGCGGACGGCCACGGCCGACCCCGCGTGGACGGCCGTCGGATCTTCTCCGACGAGAAGATCCTACGGCTGCAGTCGACGGCCGTCCACGCGGGGACGGCCGTGGCCGACCCCGCGGTCGCAGCCCCCCGACCCCGGGGTCGGCCGCGGCCGTCCCCGCGGGGTCGGACAAGGCCGTCCCCGGGGACGGCCACGCCCGACCCCGCGGTCGGAAGGTCCGTCCGCGTGGACGGCCCTGGCCGACCGCGTGGACGGCCGTGGCCGACCGCGGGGTGGAGCACGGCCGTCCCCGCGGGGTCGGACAAGGCCGTCCCCGGGGACGGCCACGGCCCACCCCGCGGTCGGAAGGGCCGTCGGCGTGGTCGGCCGTGGCCGACCAGGCCGCTGCAGCCTCCGACCGCGGGGTGGAGCACGGCCGTCCCCGCGGTGGGCCGCGGCCGACCCCGGGGACGCCCGTCGACGTGGTCGGCCGTCCCGACCGCGGGGCGGCGGTCCACCGACGCACCCTTTGGGGAGCGGTCGCGGCCGCACGACCGGTCGCGGCCGCGATCGTGGACGGCCGCGACCGCTCCCGCGACGGACCAGTTACGGCCGTTGGATTCTCCATTCCCCGAGATCCAACGGCCGTAGGGGGGCCGTCGTTTGACCTAACTGGCTGCCTAGGGGTTCGGGCCAGCATAAATGGCTGGCCCTTCTTCCTTTTTCTTCACTTGGGTGCTCGTGCTACATGTGCTGGATTTACTTCAGCTCAGTTGCGTTCCTCCAAGCTTTTACTACTTCCCCAACGGGTTATCGTAGGATTGTGTTTAGGGTTGTCAGCACCGTTTGTTGGTTATTATGAAACCAACAATATAGTGCTTCATACGTACGGTTTTTTGGCAGGAGTTCTGGGTTTCGTTTTAGTCCTTATGCACTAGATATATACGAGATTAAATCAACTTTTATACGGTGGGGAGAAGTTACAGGCATTGTTACGAGGTTGGTACGATACACGGTATTCACAGCTACTCGCTTACCGGACTTTCGCCATGCCTCGTAATGACCGGGGAGGACCCTCCACTCCTAAAAGGAAACACCCCTTGGATCCATACGCTACGAATGACCCTGATTGTGTAGCAGAGATTGGATGGGAGGGGGAACCATCACCATGGCGGATGGTAACTTGCAAGGAATATGTCAAGATGAAGCACCTCATGAAGTTGATCCCAGTACATCTACGTACCGAGGCTGCGGAGAAACAAGCAACACGGGGAGAGATCAGGATCGACAATTGTGAAAGTAATCATTTCAAAATTCGATACAACGAGGTTTTTCGAGCAGCACGAATCCAGAACTCCCGACCTCATATCATGTTGTATTCGAATATGGCAATGGTGTGGGCGGAGATAGTCTTACATAAGAGGGTTGACTGGACTACAGTCTCGGGCCTGAGGACAGATAGAATGAACAGAGACAGCATGGATCTTGTAACAGACTGGAGTGGACATAGCGATTGTCCCCCATTACATATTTCAAACCGTCGGAGTCCACCGGCACAAGATGCAGGAATACAAACTCTAGCATCGAATATAATGATGAGGAACAGGAGAGACGTCGTGTAAGCTATGATGATGAAGACAACTATCGAGGGCGTCGCTCAAACAAAAATCCAAGGAATCGCAGAGGGCATCGTGCCAGAGAGTCATCACGTACCAACCATGAGGAGTATGGACAAAGCTCTGCCCACGGGGGACACCGTTCGCTAGATCGTCAGGACATGGGACCCCACGAACAAGGCTATGGCCACGGGGAACCGGAAGGAGCTGATTTACCCTTTGACTTTGCGGATAGCACGTATGGACCCTATGGGGGACGACCGTGGCCAGATTATGCAACGGGATCAAGATACTTTAGTAACTATGACGACGGCTGGTCGGAAATACCGAGTCCTCCAAGGAGTGCTAGTCCGCGCCATCGAACACCTCCGAGAGAGGTACCTCACGGTTATTCCCCAGATCGCGAAGAAGATACGCAGAGACTGGGACGTGATGATTACGCAACTCCCCCTCCATACCGCGGATATGGTGGTCATGGTACCCCATCTGCCCTATTTGCAGAAGATGATTACAGATCATCTTCGCGGACTCCGCCTGGAATATTTCCTCCACCTCTAGGTTATCACACCGACGGTACTGATCACAATAGCGGGGACAACCGCAACGTACTTCATCGCGATGACAGAGTACCACCTCGTCCTTTTGGATACCCTCCCGGTCGAGTTGTAAGAGATAGCTATTTTGAGGAAGAACTAGAGTTGGAGCGAACAAGGCAAAATTACGTACTACAGATGGAGAATCATGCGTTCCACCTAAGACGGGATAATCGAAGATTGATGGAGGAGAGAGAGAGACTTCTGAGAGCCTCCACAAATTCTGCAAGGCACGGGCCACAAGAAACGTACGATCGGGGAGGTCCAAGCGAACTCCCCAATGATGGGAACTATTATCATCCATATGACTACAATGGATTAGGGTGGAGGGGAGACTATTAGAATGGGGTGCATGGTAGTACTTTCTACAGCATCGGAGCGTACCGAGACTTTAATGTGGACTTTGCATATTACAAATTTACAACAGAAAGTAAAAGATGCAAGCATAGTATGTACGTAGTTTGCAGTTTTGTAGATGGAGGTTTAAAATGTAAGGACTCAAGAATACAGGCACGTGCCACATTTTGCAAGTAGAATAGATATAATTAGTGTTTTAGAGTGTAGTTGTGTTGTCTTTTATATTGTAGTTGTCTTCACATTTGAAAGAAATTTACCATTTTAATATTCTTGTAGCCGTATTCGAAGTGCACATTACTATCAAAATCACTATTTTTAAAATGACAACTTCCTATTGACATGGGTTACAACTTACGAGTCTACGGCTTACGAGCACCTGAATATAATGAATCTCAAGACCAGTATGCAAAATAATTTTCAATTATTTTTTTGGCTAAATTAATAGGAATATCGTGAATGATATTTTTTGATGACTGCATATTTATATCTAAGGTATTTGTTTGTACAAAGGATTATGAGCAATCACGTTTTGCGGCCCTTACGCTTTCGTCTTCACGAAAAGAACTTGAGTATACGCTTGCCAATATTTGTAAGAATAAAAATTACAAAACATAACGGTTACAATTCACATATCGCATAATTTTCATAATTAGAATTGAGAGTATCGACTTTTAGCTAGATGTGTGGAGCCAATCCGTTTTCCTCATAATACAAGGGGTAGAAATAGACCAATCTTAGTACAGAGACCATATTTGAACCAAATGCAAGTAAACTTTATAAACAAAATATTGACCGGTGTACAAAAATTGAGATTCCAACATCTCATAATAATATAGAGTGTAAATAGTACTATTCACTACTGAGAGCTATGCCCGCCGTCCGGTAACAAAAAAAACATTATGCTTTTATAGGAATACGGAAAGGTAGATATGTAACTCCATATCAGTAACCCTCGCGATAGTGCTCGATGGGAGTGGGCCAGTTGTGTGTATCTCTGAAACGGTTAATAAGATGTCCGAGTCCACCAATCGTTCCTCTGTTGTTTTGGCAAACTCTCTCAAGGTAACCTTCGAAAACCATTGCGAGTTCTCCGATATTCTGGAAATGGCGTGTTTCTACTGGCTCGGCTTCGTGGTATGCCGTGCACATGTTGCCCCTGTTGATCTTCGCCGCTATCTTCGCAGCTGCGAAATCCTCCGATGCAACCGTCAAATCTGGAATGATTTGAATATCTTGGTTTTCCTTGTGTACGTATACCACGCGAGGATCCACCCAGTATCGCCTCCTCATAGTCTCCTCCTTCTGATGGACATTCTCAAAAACCCAAGGCGACCTTCTGTTCTCTAGTGTCTTCGTCATCAAGCCCCAATCACAAACCCCGATGTAGATCTTGGACTCATCTTCCGGAAAGTGAAGTAGGATGTTGTCCGGTGACAAGTCATTGTGGAGGTAACCGTATTTGTGTACGGCATCTATGATGTTACACAATGCCGAAGCAAGCTCTGTACGCTTACTTCGGAAAAGTTGGAGACGCTTCCCTAGAATCGGACTGTCGTCTGCATTCTCTCTGAAGATGTAGTCGATGGGGAGGTCACCCGGGGCCTCGTTGTCTCTCTGTAGCATGGCTCGAAGGGTCCCACCGTTCCACCAAAACATGAATCCCACATGTTCCAACTGATGAATGGCCTGGAAGCGGATGACACCAGGATGGGGAATCCTTATCGCAAGAGATTCATTGTTGTGGTCCACACGTGCCAAATCCGGCCTCATAGACCAATTGAGCGGCCGTTTCTCAGCAAACTCCCAGTACGGTGGGATTTGCGGGTTTCCTTCGATACGAACCCTACGTATGGTAGCATAACCACCTCTCTGGACTTCCTTGTCCAAGTAATAGAAAACTGCAAAGTCTGCCAAGATAGTCAAATGCCGTTTACGTAAGTCAGCCGCCGTCTCCATCCCAATCGGAGAATTCCACCAAGTAATAGACGCCCGTCGATGCTTTCTTGAGCTATGGGGCGCCATTAGTCTCGTGAAGCAATCTGCCTTTGCAATAGTATCCTTGAAGGCCTGGACTCCCCCCCTTTGCGCCTTTGCATACTTAGTAATAACCTCTTTAGCATTCCATAACGCATCGTGTGCACGTTGTGACACGAAATGATCGTAACCGGGCTTTTGTATATCCGAATGCCAGCACGGATCCATCAAACGATCCCTAATCTTTGTCTCCATCTCTGACTTGAATTTCCTGGGCCCATCTTCCTCATACCGAACGTAACGACTATTCAATGAAACAAGGGTATTCTCCTGGTAAAATTCCACGATGAGTGCCACAATATAATCCTTGCAACGTAAGCTCGGCATGTCATCGAATTTGTTCGCCCATTCCCCCACATTCTTCTGCTTCTTATTCTTTGGCATCGTGGAAAGCCTTCAAGGCTTCAAGAAATCGTAACCGCAACTCCAAAGAAACCCTCGATTCCCACAATGATTAATAAGAGCAATACAAATCCAAAGGGTTTTAAAAAAAACCGTTTAAAATTTCGAAAAGTCCCCCCCCCCCCCCCCCCCCAAATGAAGGACCCCTTTCCTCCCGGTGAGAACGACCAACGGAGAAGGATCAAGTCCCCCACCAGTAGCAATCAGCTTCACTCGAAAAGGGAGAAAAAAGGTAAAAAATGAAGAGGCGGCTTCCCCTTATATAGGGGAAGCCGACCTCGCGGCCGTCCCCACGGCCGTCCCCGCGGCCGTCCGATCTACGCCCCCGCGGCCGTCCGATCGGGCGCGACTCCGCCCGAAGGCGCCGGCCGTCCGATCGGACGGCCGCGTCGGGCGATGGCGCCGCGTGGCCGTCCGACCGACGCGGCCGTCTCCGCGGTCGGCCCCGTCTGCACGCGGTCGGCCACGCGGACGGCCGTGTCTCCCCGCGGTCGCCCACGCGGACGGCCGCGGGATCGGACGGCCCTCCGCGGCAGCCATGGTCGGCCGCGGAGGGCCGTCCGATCCAGTGGCCGTCCCCGCGGCCGACCGCGGAGACGGCCGCCCGATCGGACGGCCCACCCAGGCCGACCATGGCTGCCGCGGGCCGTCCGATCCCGCGGCCGTCGCCGTTGCCGACCGCGGGGACGGCCACGGGGACGGCCGCGGGATCGGACGGCCCGCGGTTGGCCGCGCCGATCGAGCGGTCCCCGATGGCCTGCGCCGGGATCAATCCGGGCCGTCGGATCCCGCGGTCGGCCGCGGCGACGGCCGTGGGATCCGACAGCCCTGGAGGGCCGCCCACATCCGACGGCCCGCAATGTGCCAGCACGGCCGCATCTTGGCCGTCGGATCGACGTGCGGCCGTCCGCAACGACCCCGCGGCCGTCGCCGCGAACGGACGGCCGAGATGAGGCGTGGTGGCGGGATCGGCCGATCGGACGGCTGGGGAATGTTTTTACCCCTCCGGGGTCGCAAAATTATTACCGCGGCGTAATTCTCGAGCGTCGGGGACGCCACGTCCGGGACGGGAGACGTCCGGGTCGGACGTCTTGACGTCCGGAGCCGGGTCGGACGTCTATTTGAACAACCCTGTTCCCAATTTGTTTTTCTACAACCTGGAAAAGTTTTGTGCAAAGTAGACACTTTTAAGTTATTTTATGAGGGTTTTAAATCCAAGCAAGGTGAATGCGGTCATTCAAAAAAGTGGCTAGAAAATAATCAAAAACTATCTAAAAATCACTTTTGATGAAGTGGAGCCCTCTGTATGTTTAAGAGGTATTCTAAAACAGTCAATTCATATACTCATTAATCGGTTTAGGGTTCCAAAGTATCGCAAGGATGTTTTTTAGGAGGGTCACTTCTGCGGTAGTTTTTGTGAAGTTTTTTTCACCGAACATTGTTTTTTAAATTGGAAAAAACATCCTCTAAGGACAATAGAGGGCCTTAAATGAAGAAATAAAAACTTTGGAAAAATTTGTTTTCATGCTTTAGAACTAGTGGTGAAATTAAGTTTCAATTGAAGATGTTTTTTTTTATGGAGATGCCTGTAGGATACCTTATGACACCTTAAAAAGTGACTAAAATGCACAAAAACTACACCAAAATGCTCAAAATCAGATTTGAGCTTTGAAAAACAACACACTTCATAATCACTTCGAAATGATCACATGTGTCACTTTGTGGTCCACTTTACCATGCTTCCTCCGAACGTCGAAGTAAAGCAAGATAAAAATTACTACAGTACCATGGTTCTATCTAGAAACACAGTAAAAAACAATATGATAGAGCAGAATCTAGAGCCAAAGCAGTAGAAAAGGAAACAGTACTTCCCGTGTTGAGCTTCTTATGAAGCCATTTGGAAATACATTTTAGCCTGGGCAATTTTCTGGGCAGCCACTACGGGCATCGAGGAACTGGCCGATTGTTGTGAGTGACCGCGATAAACAATGAGACTTTAGAAACAACTTAAGGTAGAACCACCCATCTCCAACCGGGGACTCATAACCGATCAGTAGTCTTCTCCAATTCCAACCTTTTGTCAGATCTAAAATCTTGAGAGATCTAGAAGAAAGTATCAAGCATGATTGGTAGAAAGGGAATCATATGGAAATATTCTGGTGATCAAGTTTTGGTGTTATGGTGGTCGGTTTTAGGTGGGCCTACTGATTACTTATGGGTGGTTTTCCGCTCTTCACTTTAAAAATCTGTAACTATTTTGAATTTGGGAATAAAATTCCAAAAAAAATTGCATTCAAGAATAAGCTTATGTCTCCACAGGGGAAAAATCCTCATCAAATTCGTCGCCTCAAAAACACATGCTCAAACCTTAACTGGTCGGAGATAGATGGTTCTACCTTACTAGCCGTGCCCTGGCAGCTGGAGCCTGGTCCATACCTCTGTTTGTACCACCGTTTTTTTACTATGAATGGAAAGTACCAAGTTACGGGACTACCTTCGTACCACCGTCTTGACACCGTCCTGCAACCGCTGCTAACGTTGAACCTTTCCCCTGCCACATCGGATGGTGACTAGGTTTGGGTGCTAACTACATGCGCTGGTGTGAATGCGTGGGTCCGTGCCACCGCTCTAAGCCTGCCGTTAACTACACTGCACCTCCGAGTGCGAAGGGGCCACAAGTTAAATATTGTTTCCTTGAGTGCGAAGGGGCCACAAGTTAAAGATTGATTCCTTGAGTGTGACGAAGTTAATCATTGTTTAGCTCATTCAGCATTGCTACATGACGCACTTCTGATACTTCTGATACTTCTGATACAAGCAACAGTTACTGATTCTCGATCCTTATTTAGCACAAAATCTCTAATGTGAGCGAGCTGATTCCAGCCCAACCTCAACGTTGTTGCTTCTGACGCAATTTTCAGTGGAAAAGACCACTTTATTTTGTCTGCACTCAAATTGTGGAAAATACCACTTTAATATGTCTGCACTGAAATTGTAGAATAGACCACTTATTTTGTCTGCTGTGACACGTGTGACTCCTCAATTATTTCTGGAGTGGCTCAAAATAGGATTTAAAACGTCAAGGTTGCTCATAGTGCGAAGTTAGATTTTCCACGATACCTGTCACACCGTTGCAATCTGAGGACTTCAGTGCACATTGTCAAGTTGGACTTGTTGCTAGTCGAAATGTTCCTCACCCAAACTGATGCACAACACGCACCCTCTTGAATATTGGACATAACTTATCTTACTGAGGACCCAATGTTATCGAGTGAGCCAGGTTTGATGGGTCGTATTGCAGTGTTGTCGAGTGAGCGGTAATATAGCACGTAGAGGTCGATATCAGTGGATAGTACCCACTGTCCCTTAAAGAGCTAGACTCTAAAGACAAAGCCTCCACCAGGGAGTTCAAGCTAGAAATGGAGATGGAGAAGATGTTGGTGAGTTGTGTTGCGGTGTTGCTATGGATATTGCAGGCTTGGTCCCTTGTGTCTGCTGCTTCGACTGTAAATTGCTCAGGACGTGGATCCTCGGGGTCGTATCCTCAAAGTACGGTACAATTCTAAATTTTGTTTCATGAGCCAGCTCGCTGAGGATGATTCTAGTCAGCTGGTAGCATGGTCAGTATAACTGGATGCCTATGATTTATACAGGAACGTGTGTGTCCCGAGTTATCATGTATCTCTTTTGGTTTTGAGAGAAGGATAATCCTTAGTGTGCAGCAGGCTTCTGTTGCGGGTAATCAGGGACCAATATCTCAAGGTGGTCTGTCCACGCTTACATCGCATGGGAAGTGGTTCATTGTGATTCCTGCTAAACTTGAAATCATTTCAAATTGACAGTATCGTTTTTGATTGTGCATCGTTGAACTACGGCAGTGGGAGCCATAGGAGACCTTTACACAAATTGGTCAGGGACTCTAAACCTCGGTGACAAGAACTTGAAAGGGTGGAAGCCAGTGGTAATCCATAATTTATCGGACGAGGACATAAGCAGTTGGTGGTTGGACCTTTGCATATTCTCACCTTGGCAAGGATTGGGTTGCTTCACATTTGATGATAACTTTCCAGGCTACATGTACAATTGCACCGGGACTCAATCGATAACGACTTATCGAATTTCCGACCTGTAATATCACACACTTCATCTACATTGACCACAGATAGTATTACAGAATTAAACTCTCAACCTTTTCTTGCTGTTGTTTTCTCTGCTTGCATATGCTCGACGTTGGCACCTTTCTAAATTGGCTACCATCCATTCGGAGTTTTTCGAATGTAGCATCGCTCACCATATGATTTGTGAGGAATGACGAGGTTGTGGATCAGTGGCGCTCATGTACTACCTTTAGTACTGAATATTTCTTGATTTAATTGTTTATTTTACAGGACCCTCTCCAACGCTTCTATCACAGGGCCTTTGCCAGCCGCAATTGGAGACCTCTCTCCTCTTAGGATCTTGTAAGGCACATTTTTGCGATCCCCATTGCCATTTAATAACCGTTGCTATTTTTGATGCATTCATACATTTGATTAAATCAGCTGACGTTCATTCGTGTCTGGAAAATTGTGCATGTAGGACCTTGACAGGAAATCCAGGCTTGCACGGTAACATTCCAGTGGAGTTTACAAAATTGAATTCATCTCTCATCACCTTGTGTGTAATCTCCTTCTACAACAGCCCTGACACCCTCCTCTGCGTATTAGTTGAGTTCTTGGAGCACTTGTTGCGTTTTTACCTTGTGTGAAGAATCAGAAGAACAACTTTGATCTAATGAACAGATCGGCCTGAATGAATAGTCTGTTTTTCTTGAACACCGTAGGCATGTATTAGATATAGGATGGTGAATCAGATATTTAGAACTGGCCCTTGGTCTTAATTTATTTTTGATAATCTCAGAGGCTTATGGTTTGTGGGAACTGAGCATATGTATTTGTGAAGCTATCAGGGATCTACACAATAACAATCTAAGTGGAGCTGTTCCGACCAATATTTTTGAGAGATTGCCCTTTCTACAAAACTTGTAAGTATTAGCCGATACCAAATTTTGACGATGTGATTTGCTTGTTGATAAGGACCAGTTTTGAGTGAGTTAAGCTCAAAGTGATAGCAGCTTTTCTCCAATTTTATCCGCTCGAGATATATAAGTTTGACAATGTAATAACTTTTCATTTATTTATTGGTGGAGTATTTGCAAATAATTTGTACCGGTATTGCTATTTAAAGATGTGGACCAAATGCTATTCATCTAGATACTTAATTGTAAACAATACTCCGCGTGATCTCAACTCTTGCGTTAAGTGAAAGGTAATTTGTAGCTAATTCTATGCTTTAGCCTTTTGCAACTTGTTCAAGTTCATAGTTGATCTTGAATTTATACTTGGAAATGGTTTTGCAGAGATTTGAGTGGAAATAGGTTCACTGGGAATTTTTCAGCCTTCCCACTTATACTATCCGTTATACGCACGATCAATCTTGCTCACAACCAACTCACTGGCAACCTCCCTGAAAGTTATTTTGGCGAATCACCGCAGTTGGAGTCAGTGTAAGTTTACAAAATAATTTCCGTAATCGGAATCAGCCATATTTGACTAAATTTCTTTGGAATAGAAATATCTTGTGAGATAAAATATGAAACTTATCAATAAAAGCTATACTCGTTACATTTATATTCACTTCTGCCGTGGGCATATGGTGAAGCATAGTGTTTGCGGATGTGCAGGGACTTGTCATACAACCACTTTTCAGGACCTGTTCCAGATTTTGATTTCACCAACAATAGACAATTAAAATACTTGTAAGTAATGTGCTCAATATTCTCTTCAAGTGCTAGATCTCTCTAACAATCTTATCAATGGTGATATTAGCAATCTGACTTTCATAATTGGAAGGCTTGGTTCCAACCTACAAGAGCTGTAAGTGCTTCTTACTTTCAAATCAATATAATCTTCCAAGTCTCATGTTGCATATCAATACTCACGTGTTGAATGTTTCTCACTTTGTTCACTAATATAATTTGTTTCTGGCAGATACCTTGATGGCAACAATATTTCTGGAACTCTTTTTGTGGACGAAGTCTTGCATAGCACCATCGGGAAGAATCCAAACTTCAAAACCTTAGGCCTTTCGAACAATAATATCACGGCAGTGAAATACAACAAGAATGATTCACTGAATGTGCTACTATATATGAGGTAACCTTCGATGGACTTACAGACTTAATTTTTTCAATTGAACACAATCATGTTGCATTCAAACAACTCAATGAAAAGCTACCAATTTTTTTTTAAATGTTAAAATCCGTCAGGATGATGTATTGGAAATTTCACGTGTGTGGAGATAAACTGTCAGTTTTAAATTCTTATACAACTTCTTTTTCCTATGTACGTTGATAAATTGCAGATTAGGTGAAAATCCCTTTTGCAACATCGTTGCGGATATCTGTAGTGCAGATGCATTTGCGGCAAGATGCTTCTGTCATCAAGATTGTTCAGATCCTTCTGCTTGCAATGAAGGTACTCATTTATTGTACATATGTTTTTATTGAAGCTATTGCAAGGATAGAATAAAGTTTGCCGAGTCGCTTTTTGAAGAGCCAGTTGTAAACCTACGGCAACATGACATGTTCATTAAGTCCTCGAAATACTGACGGTGTCATCTTTGTAGGGTTATCTCTCTACACAATATTAATTCTCATATGTCAATGAGTTTGTAGCAGCAACTTATTCGAACCATATCACATTCAGCAAGATCCTTCAGAGCGGCATGATTTGGCTAGCTACGTCATTTCATATACATGTAACAAAGAATTTTAAGGTCTCATAGGTAAATCTAGGAGAGAAATGGATAAAGAACAAGTCTACTTTTCAACATTGTTCCTAATTTATGCAATCATGTTTTGAATGCATGTATAGGGAAAAATACTATTTTAAAGATTGCACTATCAACAAGTGTGCCATTTGCCCTTTTGCTTCTTGTTGGAGGGTTCCTACTTTATAGAAGTAGAAGAAAACACCAATACCTCTTACTTCAAGTTCAACGAAGTAAGAACCTGCTTTTGACATTGAAAGTTATTTTCAGAAAGTGGATCCATTTCAACATTCTTTTGCAAATTAGGACATGTTTAGTTTCCATTGATAGAG
Source organism: Ceratodon purpureus (assembly GCA_014871385.1). Taxonomy (NCBI): domain Eukaryota; kingdom Viridiplantae; phylum Streptophyta; class Bryopsida; order Pseudoditrichales; family Ditrichaceae; genus Ceratodon; species Ceratodon purpureus. The sequence goes on along the minus strand of CM026428.1, from coordinate 13,426,228 downwards.
TTGAATTTCAACTTGTTTGATTTTGAGCACATACTGATCTAGAATGATGCTCTCAAAGTGACATTAAATTAGAGAAGTTTTGTCTCACTCCTAACCAATTACTAACATTTTCTTTGCTCCCAAAGTTTGTGAAGAACATGACGTGAAGCCCACAATATTCACATACAATGAGCTCCGTGCTGCTACACGTGATTTTCATCCTGACATGAAGTTGGGCCAGGGAGGCTATGGCGCTGTATACAAGGTTCATTTTTGAGAACTGTTTTCGCAACATTCCTTGTCGAACATTCCTTGTGAATTTGGAGTCCAATTTGGGGTTTAATCAAAACTTTCAGAACGAAATGTTCAGTCACTTTTGTTGAGTTGTTATCATCACCTATGGTTTTGGCAGGGAGTGTTGCCTAATTCAAACGTTGTAGCTGTCAAGCAACTTCACACCAACTCTCAACAAGGAATGGTCGAGTTTCTGAATGAAGTGGCACTGATCAGTGGAATCAAGCACCGCAACTTGGTGAAATTGAAGGGTTGTTGCATTCGTGAAAAGCAACGCTTGTTGGTTTATGAGTATGTTGACAACCATGACCTGGATTGGAATTTGCTGAGTCCGATTCGACATTTGGATGATGTTCAAAACCTGAAAGTCTTGAATCACTTGCGTTGGTTGCTGATTATTGTCAAGTTTGTCACGGTTATGCTTTTTTGTGCAATTTCTAATCATCAATGGAGTGTTTCATTGATCAGAAGAGATTTGTAGAATGCACCTGTTTGAATGCATTGTTGGAATTGATTGGAATGTGTAGAAAGCAACAGCTTTCAGGTCTTGAGCTGGCCTGAACGGTTGAACATTTGCTTGGGGGTTGCCCATGGACTGCACTACTTGCATGCTCTCGCTCAACCCAAGATCATCCACAGAGACATCAAGGCTGCCAATATACTATTAGACAACAATTTGCAACCAAAGATTGCAGATTTTGGCTTGGCCCTCCTATTCCCTGAAGAAACTAGTCATATTATGACGGTGCATGTTGCTGGAACCAAGTGAGTTCTGAACGAAGTCCTCTCTTCTTGTTTTGATGAGATTGAGTTTCAATCTCTATTTGTTTTGATAACATCACACTTGAAAATATGCAGAGGCTATTTAGCACCAGAATATGCAACATACGGCCAATTGAGTGAAAAAGCAGATGTTTACAGCTTTGGAGTTGTATGTCTGGAGATTGTGAGTGGAAGGAGGAATATTGATAATAAGATGCCCCCTGAGGAATTTCTTATCAATTTGGTAAGTAAATTGATAACTTTAATCATTGTATCAAATTTTGTGGACTGAATACAATGTCAAAACTCATAGATTGAGTATAATATTTTAATATAATATCATAATAAGTACATTACAGTAAAATTTTAGGAATATAGAAAAACTCATTCAATTCTCTATATCCAATATATTCCAACATCACATTTGTAATAATTGGAATATAAGCTTCTTTAAAGATCCTCATCTAAAAGCATCACGTTATTTTTTTAAACTATTGATCTTTTATTAGATATAGAATATTTCAAGAGAATTAAATTAAAATGGACTTTATAGATGGACTCATCTTATCAGCTTCTATTTTGCATCATTACTTTCTACTGTGTGCATTGTATTTTCATTGATAAGAAGTTCTCTTTTATCATCCTTTCCTCATGGCAAAAGGTTATTTTATGTAATATTTTGAAAGTGTGATATTATGAGTGGATTTGACAATTTTGAAAAGACAAGTAGGTTAACAGGACTATGGAATGATATGCATTTTCACATTATTGAATATACAATTTTTAGAATTCTTACAATCATAGAATCTGTTTTATTATCACATCACTACAATGTTACAATTAGTAAAACAGTTACATTTGAGTTTAAAATGTTCAAAGTCCCTTCTTGATTTAATCACTCTTGGATGGTATTTTGGCAGATACAAAAGTTATATAGAGAAGGCAATATCATGGGCATTTTGGATTCCAGATTACAACCTCTGAGTGAAACTGAGCATTTGGAAGTGCAAAGAGTCATCTACACAGCAATGCACTGTCTGCAATACTCTGAAGATGTGCGCCCACCAATGGCACGTGTAGTGTCCATGCTCCAGGGAGACTTGGCCTCTGTGATTGAAGATCTAGAATCTGCCCAAGTACCAACAAGTTTCTTCGGAGGTAATTCAACTAGTTTCCATATCTCCCAACTGGGCTTGGACACTATTCGTGAAGGTGATAGTGTTCGCTTGAATACAGGGTCATCTAGATCTACTTTTGGATCTAGATGTTGAAGTACTCTACTTAATTTGTGGTGATTGTGCTGGATAGTCATATTAGTAATGCTCATGTGTAGAACTTAGAAGAGCTGAGCATATTTTAGTGTAACAAGGTACAGTACTGAACTCAATGAGTATATCATATCCAGACTGTGAGTTTGTTTGCAGACCACTCTTGTGTGGCATTTCCAGCAAATTTAAATTACAATTAATTTCCTCAAGAATTGAGTAATGTTTGAAACACAGGAGTGCTATGAATATTGACACAGGACACCCATCGAATCATCGATCAGCAGCGATGGAGGATCAACTATCGTTTTTTAAATGCAGTAGTGACCATTACACTTTGCGCCCAAAATTTACAAATCATTCCAGACAGTCATTGATCTGTCTAACAGTGCTTTGGCTAGCATTATATTAGAAAGCATTCATCCCATGACCTTGAATACGATAATGTCTTCCAACACAAGAACAACATCGTCATGTGATGAATATATTACGCCAACTTTTCTGGCACAAGTTACAGGACATGAAGATTGGCGTCGATCTCCTACAAAACAAATGTGAAGTTTTGTAGGCATGCGTGATTTAACATTTATTTGGCGTCCCACTGATGCTCGTTCATGTGCAGGAATGTAGCGAGCACTTCACAAAGCTGGGACTATACTATTATTCCGCCCAAGCATATCATATAATTTACCTGTATCAGGCATTGAACTTAATAAGCCCATTGAGTAGCAGGCTGAAGCACATATGGCTGGCATATCATAGTTGAACTTTGATATATAATATCTGGGGATCACCAGATGAATGCTACTAGTCTTTCAAAGGTACGCGGATCGTTTAATCCTCATGAATGCGTACTATGGCTAGTCACATAATTTCTCAAAAATATCCGCTGGAATTCTCATCGTGTTCATTGGACATGAGGCTTGCCAGCTCATTATAGTATTCAAAAGCCTCCTCGTCGGTGATCTCTCCGGACCTCCAACGGGCTGGAATCTCCTCCAGCAGCACGCCAATGATACTGTCAAAGTCCTCCGAGTCCTCATCGAAGTCCTCGGTGTACTCTTCGGTGACTTCATCACACACGAGCCTCTCGGCCTCGCAGTAAAGGGGCAGTTTTTGCTGCGCATCAAAATGCTGGAATTGCTCCAACCCGCCACTGTAGGGTGCCGAGAACACAGGATCACATGACTCCATCAGGTTCTCTTCGAACCTGTCCTTTATCTCCTGGTCCTCCTTCGACGGCACCACTCCCTTCCCCTCGGCCACCTTGAGGGGCCTGGCAGCCTTCACCTGCCTGATCACGATGCAGGGCAGCGCCTCCGAGGCCTTCCTCTTGGTGCCCATATTCCAGCCGGGCTCCCCTGCAGCTATGGTGGATCGATGGAGAGAAAAGTGTACAGCCGCTGGTGACTTATCCGACTACGATTGCAAGACCACCGCTATCAGGCTGCAAATTATGCCTTGAAGCAGATCAAATGATGCGATGAAAAAGCAAGTCTGGTAATACAGGTGTGCCTCTTACTTCCTCTCGACCGTGAACGAAGCCCTCAATGTTCACGAGAGAGTTGAAGTGATGAGGCATGACATCGCCCTTCCCTTCTTATACTTCCACTCCGGTAATTCATTGCTTCCTGCGCAAGTTAAGGAATGTTCTCGAGACTTCATCCTGGTATTACCCGGTTATCATGCGGGTATTACTATCGCCCCTAAATCTTCCTCAACTTTCTTGCAATTGGAGTAAAGTTGGATTCCGTGCAATGCAAGCTTCTGTCGTTGTATTAAACTTGCACAGCAAATAATCTTGAGTCACCGCTTTTACTTTTACATTCCGAGTCCCGACTAGGTCAGATACTGTAAGAACGGAATGGCACCGCATGCCGGTTCATTCCAGTTGTGTTGCATTGGAAGCTCTCTAAACTTGAGAGTCACCTTGCCAAGTTTTATGGTACCGCTCTGAGTCCCACTTCGATTGATCTCCATCGTGAAAACCATTTGCGATCAGGGGTCTTGCATCAATTGTACTTGCACAAGTGTTCAGCAGCAGGTTTTTTCTCTCTCGAGCCGCCATGAGTACTGCAGTGGAGAGTGTTGTGGGCACCAATTAAGAGGAAGGCGTCGGAGGCGCTGCCCTCCGAGGCGATCAGGCAGGGGAAGGCTGCCAGGCCCCTCAAGGCATCCATGGAGAAGCCCGGGGTTGCGACGACGGAGGTGGACCAGCCTGAGACAATGGAGAGCATCGTGGAGATGCTGGTGTCATCTGAGCATGTGTTGGTGGCAGCCCTCAATATAATGCCGGCATGGAGCGATTCCAACCTGATCATGGGCAGAAGCAGCTGGGCCTGGGCGTGGGCGAGGAGCGGATGGCATGTGATGAAGTCCTTGCCGACTCCGACGACATCGTGGACGTCATGATAGATGTGCTGCAATTGATTCAGATCATTCCAGCCCCAATCAGTTGGAGTTCCAGCGAATTGGAAATCTCCGACGAGGAGGCTCATGACGAGTACGAGACTTATAACAACCAGATTCATGTTTGATAATAAACTGAATATCATAAAGGATCTTGGCATTCAAGCAAGTCTACAGTTGCAGCGAACGTTTGAAGTGATAGAATATGTGAATAGCCATGAAACAAGCGATCCAAGCTTGATGCCGGTGCACATTCGACGATCAATTTCTCCGATTCACAGCATGCTGGTGGACTGTACTGATTGCAAGCCAGATGGCCGGGCTGGCATTTTGAAGCTGACAGTGTATAAATTTGCAACTGTACAGTATCAAGTTTGACAATAGTAAAACTGAAGTACAATTTAGGCAAACAGATTCAAACAAAAGTTTGCTATGACAAATTAATCAAATCATTTCACATGGACTCAAACTCTCAGTGTTGTTGAATCTTAGTATAATGTGATTATTTTACCTTCACAACTATGGTCTTCTAGGTAATCCAGAAAATAATGACTTGTTTCATGCCAATTGCAAGAAGGAGTGATTTTGTGGGAGAAATAACCACATTGAATAATTCTTTCATGTTTGTAATTCTTTTGAGATTTTTTGTTGACTCACATGAATAGATTTTTGTTGTATTAATTTAGAAAGTGATTTAATTTGATACATTATAATTTATGTCATATGTGTTATTGTGAATCACATGTACATAATTATTTAATAATATATAAAATTAGGATTTCAAGACCAAGCTATATCTATACGATATGGTTAGGGAAATTTGCAAATATTTGTGGTATAGTACTATAGTCTGACCTCCATAAGTGGTAGGGATTAAGATCATACTTTTAGTTAATACTTAAACACTAATAACACATAATACTTATAGATGGATCATGGTGATGGAGAGAAGCACAATAAAGTGGACCACAAAAGTGCTTAGCTATTTGCCACTTTCAGCCCTTTTGTAAAAATTGCACAAAAATTATGGAAAGATGTAATTGAAGTCAATTTTATTTGCTAATATGGATTCTCAACTTGTTTTTGTACGACTTGGATAAGCTTCGTGCAAAGTAGACACTTTAAAGTTATTGTATGAGGGCTTTAAATCCAAGCAAAGTGAATGCAGTCATTTGAAAAAGTGACTATTATAGAATCATAAATTATCAAAAAATCATTTTTAATTAAGTGTTGCCCTCTATATGTTTAAGAGGTATTCTAAAATAGTCAATTCATATTTATTTAGGGTTTAGGGTTCCATAAGTACCGCAAAGATGTTTTTTAAGAGAATGACTCACTTCCGCAGTACTTTTTGTGCGTTTTTTTTTACCGAACATTGTTTTTTAAATTGATAAAAAGAACTAGTAGTCAAATTTAGTTTCAATTAGGGATGATTTTTTTTAAAAGATGCATACAAGATACCCTACGACACCCTAGAAATTGATTAAAATGCTCAAAAACTACACCAAAATGCTCAAAATCAGCTTTGAGCTTTAAAAAACAACACACTTCATATTCACTTCTTAGTGATCGCATTTTGCACTTTGTGGTCCACTTTATTGTGCTCTAGATCTTCCCCTGATGCTGATGATTTGTAATACCTATTAAGAAAATCCTTATCACCATACTCGTGTATGAACCGCACTGGTATCCCCTTTGCAGACATGATCATAGATGAGCTCACAGGTCGAAATCATGAGCACTTATTAGGGTTTAGGGTTTTAGGGCACTCACCACTCGCTCATTTCTTTTCAGCATTGTGCGCGTCAGCGTCTTCCCGAAGTGAGGAGCGTCGGACTCCTCCAACATTTGTACGGTTACTCTGTTGCCAGACACCAAGTCGATCGTCCTGTGCGTCAACTATTTGCTTCCATCCCTAATTCTTTACACAGGAGGGTCAGCATTAGACTTCGGCACCCTCCCGAAGCAATTGCGAGTTCATTATGCAGGTGGGCACCTGGAAACTAAGAATTGACAAGCCAATCTAGCGGTGTAATTGCACCACCGTCCGGCATGATGAGACTGCATCTCCATCTGATGATGAATTGCTGTAATGACCCAGATTTTCACTCCCTTCAGAGAACTACTTTCATGAATGCAGCTGCGTTTTGAGAAGATTTGGTCTTGTCGCCATGACTTAGCTCCTCTGCCATGGACATCGTCTAACAAGGGGCTACCATTCCCACATGGTTTGCGATCATGGAAATACTAGCTCACTATTTACTGCTTCCGGAAGACGCAAATAACTCTCAGCCATGTGCTCAGCACAGTGCGAACTATTCTTTCGCCTTTTACTAAAGAATACTGTGTGCTGGGCACACACATTGGCATAATTCATTTTTTGGAATGCTCCTACAGGAGCCCAACCAATTTAAAACAAACCTCGAAAACTAGACTGAGGTAGAGACACCTAAAACCGACCAGTTAAGAGATTTCCTACTGATATTGGAGGTGTATAAGTTGAGGGAGATTTTTCCTTGAAGGGGAAATAGGTTTAAGGAGTGCAACTTTAAATTTCATGTCTACTTCAATATTTAATTTACTATGAATTTTTAAAACCATTTTTGTGTAATACATATAACCGATATGTAGACCCACCTAAAACCGACCACCATGACACCAAAACTTGATCACCAGAATATTTCAAAATGATTCCCTTTCTACCAATCATGCTTCATACTTTCTTTTAGATCTCCCAAGATTTTAAATCTAAAAACTTTTCGGAATTGGGGAAGTCTACTGATCGGCTATGGGGACCTGGTCGACTGTGGGTGGCTCAACCTTAATAGAAGAACAAACTCAGCAGACAAACTCCTTTCACAAAGCACCTTATCCGACTTAGAATCTGTGATCTCTCGACTAGCCCAAATTTCACAACACTGATAAATAAAAGTCATCACCATGAAACGACGCTAATTCAAGACAGATGAGTACATGGCTCCGAAGTACTTTGCCATGGCTCCACAACGATGTTGACATTCATGGAATTATGAGGCAACGATGGCGCCACTGCGAACCTCGACAGCACACAAATAAAACTCTTCGTCGCACCATCATTCATACTCTTAGTCTTCATCTTGCCCGAATCACATTCTCTGAATCCTGGAGCTGTACTTCTAGCTAGCTCTCTGATCGATGTAGTCTTTGCCATGGTAGAACCTGAGTGCATTCACAAGAGATGAACATGGAGGACTGGTTTTGCTAGTTTCTAGTGATCCGGAGGTCGCATCAGAATCTGATTCAGTTTGTATCTCCTCAATCAATATTTTCTTTGCTCTTAGTGGTGGATATGCAGTCATTGGTTGCGGCACCTAAGTGGCGATGTAGGAGTAGGTTAGTAGATGATTCATGTTGTCTGAATGCATGGATTAGTGCGGTGCATGTTTGGGAGACGTCACAACCAATTGCTGCAAATGTGCCACTAAGCACAAGATGCAACTTAGTGATGACATCCAACTTGAATGGAAGGAACATGGGAGAAGTAGAAGTTTTATGGAGGCTCTCATGATGTGTATCTCTTGTGTGTCTTTCTAGCTAGATAAGTAAGACTAGCCCACCTAGCAGCATAAGAAGATTCTAAAATATAAGTCATCCAGTGAAGGATAAAGTTCATGTGAATTAGCATATCTTTGTAGGTGATTGTAAAAGTTAAAAGTTTAGGCAAAGTATTTGTCTTTTAGCCTCTAAGTGGAAAAGATTTGTTGGAGGAGCTACTATGTTCTTTGTTTATAAAACATGTGACGTCGTACTTAGGTTGTCATAATTACCATAATTTAGAGAAGAGGTGGTGTCATAGCCCTTATTAATAGATGTAGCGGCTTTTGTTCTTTGTTACTAAACGTAGTAGCTTGTGATCCTTGCTGCTAAACATTACGGTAATCCTCCCTTGCAACCCTTATCAAGAGACATACTCTAGATTATGATTAATTATAGAAGAAGTTCAATTAATCAAATTTATAGATTTATAAATATTTCACAATCTGTTGCACATCATTTGATGGTCCTCTGCAATTTCTTCCTGCATTGAATGCTGGCGAAATGCTAATGATGAAATCAGTCCTGATAGTCAATTTAAGACAGATCGTTAACAACGCTTGAAACAAGCTTGTCCACGGCGTTGAGAAGAAAACTTTGGATTGTCTTGGTAGACACTATGCCTGGCCTCTCGACGCTGGGTTAAAAGAGTTTCCTTATCACTCTGATGAAATATGTACGTAAATGATGTAACGAACATGAATGTAGTTGATTGCAAACAAGCATATGAAAATCCGCCAGTTCATAACTAACATGGACAGTTGGTGTCCTTGCCAAGTTGTGCATATTATTCTGTTTAACAAATTGGAAAGAATGGCTGTCAAGAAAGTACATGATAATTCAACTCAAATATCCACTAAAAGATTAAGTTACAGTAGCCATCTTTGCACGCTCTGTGCCAATTTCTGTATCTCACAAGACCTCACTTCCTTGCACTCTGCAGCTGTGTTCACAATAACAATTCGGGCATTTCTTTTTTGTCTCGAACCCCAAATTCAATTTTGCACTAACCTAAAACAAACATCTCCGCCTACCGCTTACTGCGAGAAAACAAATTCCTTTCCTACGTCCATAACACTGTATCTCCTCCATAGTACAAGAGACTTAATCCGGTATCCTACCCACCGTGGTCTCTCTCCATTCCAAAGATCCCCGATGCAACACTAGAACCGTTGGCGTTTGCCAATGAGTTTACATTGGTAAGGTTGCATTCGTGTCGTGACAGGACCATCCAATGTGAGCAGCTCACCATCAATGCCACATCCTTGATGCGCTCCAGCACCTGGCTTTAACCAAACCGCCCTGGCCTGTTGCAATAAATCGAATTTCGACCAACATCAGATCAGCTTCACGTGAACATTAACTTACAAAACGTCGGCTTAGTGAACACATCCATCTTAAAACATCAGCTCTAAAAAAAGAGAACATCACCTCCCGCAGAAAAATGGTTAACAAGCGCTAAAGACTGATTTGGGGTCGAAGGCATAATATGAAATGTCACTTCGACCATGTGGACCGGCATATGTGTTTTTTTCTGAAATGACTAGAGAGCATAATTACCTTAGTATACTCCACGAAAGGAAGAGAAAGTTGCTTTCCAAATTGCATCAATAGGAAGAATCGAATGAGCTTGAAACGGCCAACATCCCGTACTAGAAGCAAATGCACCAGTCCGTCATCGTGCTCTGCACCAGGGGCTAGTGATTGAGTCTTCATGCACTGAACGGTTTTAGCCTGGTGGTTGCACATAATTACTCCTAGATATGTTCCACTCCGACTCTCCCACTTATCTTCTTCCTCCAATGCCCACCCCCTTGTTCTTGCAACATCCATCTCATTATCAAAGGACCCATCCGTCGATCCACGTCGACCAACAGCTGCTGGCCTAGCGCCTGCTTCAGGTACCATGCCACCGAGCCCAAAAGAATGACTCCTCGACTTTGAACGTGTCCGAGCCCGGGGAGCTGAACTTGCAGAATTGACTGTAACTGCATCCTCTGCAGAAGAACCCAGTCGCCCAGAGGCATTGCGCTTCGTTTTGCCATCTAAGCCTCGAATGTAACTAGAGGGCTCAGTATTGGCTTCTACAATGCCAGCCAAATTATCATTACTTAGCCTACTTGGCATGGTTACTCCGGAACATGTATCTAAAGATCCTGAATCCTGGGCAGGGATGTCAACATTCTCCGCATCAGCATAGTCAATGTGTACTGATTCCAAGTCTGTTTCTGTAGCTGGAAGATAGTGAATCTCGCACTGATAATGAGAAAGACAGAGAAGCCTCAAGGCTCCTGCCACAAAGTATCGCAACGGTCCACATCGGCGTTGATACTTGGCAGACAGCTCAAGCACTGCAAAAACCCATAATGTAAAACAGGTTAGACCCGTTTCCTATGCTCATGAGATAAATACACACGGACATATCCCCAAGGCATGCATGAAGTGTCAGGCATATGAACGCAATTACCTTAACTCGAACCATCTTCGACTCATACATAGTGGAAAGTTCACATTTTACATGTTTCCGATCTCTTCAAAATTACTTCTTCATTCTTAAGTTGTAGCTGAAAATTATTTCTTCGTTCTTCGTTCTAACTTTTAAAGTACCCTGTCTCTCCAAACCAACAGGTCCCTCATCCAACCTTTGAAAAGTAAAGAAACTGTTATGATCTCATGTGAGGCTTACCGTCACTCATGAAGCCATAATAAGCCACTGTAAGACCAAAATGTACCGCACCCGTATTATGCCACTCCACTCCAATGACGTCTGTTGGAACAGTACCTCCCTGCCAAATAATCCCTTAAATTGTTACCTTCCATTTGGAAAAGCACTAGATTGCCGCACCAGAATCATAAGCTTTCCCAAAAATATGCGGTCCATCCGAACCAGAGGTAGGAACGCAATTTGTTAATTCTCGGAATATCAAACAGATCTTAACCACTGCAGCATAATGTAAGACCTGCTACCATTATGAAAGGTTCACAAATACAACCAAAGGTATCCAGATCTGTTCATAAACGCAGAAGAAAGGCCAGAGGTAATATGAACTGTTCACAAATGCTGAGTTCCTTGGCACGTGCTTAAAATTTTAAGGTGAACTGTACTTGTTGGCAATCATCACTAATGCTAATCTTCACATAGTCACCTTACATGAGCATAAGTTGATACAATGACCAATATAACCTGTATACACTACTTTAGAGGATACGAATTTAAAGTAATATTGACAGAATCTGCACCTTAACGATGGCAACAGCAGCACTAGTGGCGTCCCGGATGCCAAAAACAGTCCATATCAGTGAGTTGTCTGAGCCTGCTGGGATAATGCCGAGGGGAATGGCGCGAGCAGCCTCTGCGTCGTCTCTGCTAAGCAATCCATTCAAGACCTGCAAAGGATGTTCCAGCAAATTAAAACAGTGTTCACATGCTGTACCAGAAGATATTTAGTAGAATTCGGCCATGTCAACACTTGACAAGATACAAAATGCTTTCCAAAATGTTCTAAGAGAAAACATAAGCCAACAGAGAACATCGATGACAGAAAATTGATCCTCAGTGACCAGTATTCATAGAAATCACGTTCTTGGACCCTTTTATCTCATCAAATGAAACGCAACGGCAGGTTTGCATAAAAATAAAGTTTTTAATGTTCTAACGACCTGTGCATGCTAATTATCCGTACGTCGGTTCACTTCTTAAAGAGAATAACTTTTAAAAAGGTTGCTAGATTATTCACAATCATAATGCAGAGGAACACTCCGAATTACCTCGTTCAGAATGCCGTCGCCACCTACACAAATGATGCCTGCATCATTGTTCGATATCATTAGTTTTTAAACCGTTCTGTATTATATGGCATACTCTTGCACATACTGGCTCACTTTATTCAACAACTTTCAAGAACATCCACAACTTAAACTACCAAGACTTGCTTGGGAGCCTCCACCAAGAAGACTAGGGTTTTAACCGCCAAACCGCAAAAATCGCAAAAATAATAACTAAATAAAACGATCCAGTTCTCTTCTGAATATCAGATCAGGTGGTGCGAACTCTCAATCACACGTCCCAGAGTGAAGCATACATAACCAAAGCCACAGATTGACAAGTTGAAAACTCTATATTGTTCAATCGATATGAAATTTGGGCACGTAAACCTACCATTTTCACATTCTGAAAGGTTGATGCTAGATGCTAGCTCTTGGGCATGACGCGCATGTTTTGTCTCCACAACTTTCAGCTGGAAGCCTGCTAACTGTTCAGATAAAAACGAATCAAGTCCAAGCTACGATAATTTCATGTATTTATATCACAACAGCAACTGCAGCCAAAATCATTTTCCTACACATGGGAACTTTAAAGTCAAATCAATAAGTGCACACTGAGCAATAACGGTAAAACACTACTCCAATATCTGCAAAAGATAATTCAAGTTGCCACCAGGCAATCCCGGTTTACGGTCTGAAAAGAAGTGAAAATATATACGCAAGGCAAGTCTAAGACAAACACTGTAGAGGTGACATAAAAAAGACGGCATCACAGACGTACTTCCAAGATTGGCTTCACTTTTATCCGGAACACTTTGCTCGCCTTGCCTCTACCAGAAAGAGGGTTCACAACAACAAGCATCACAGGTCCTGGCTTGCACACTATCTTCACATCCACCGCAACGTTCTCTTTCACAGAAGTTCCTTTCCGCTCCTTTGGAGCAACCTTGATGACGTTTACATGACAGTAATTGGCAAACACGTTGGCCCAGTTTGCGGCTTCTTCTTCACTAGGCGCCGTGAAATGTTTGTCATCACGACGTCTACTAGATTTTCCAAAGGCGCTGGGTACCCAACGAGTGTGCGTCCAAGGATATGAATGTACCGTGAAGCGCTCACTGCCAGTGTAGCACGAAACCTAGCCAAGCATTCCCACTTCAACCGTCAATACAGTTCTTCAGCTCAGATAAACGTAGTTCAAACTGACAGGTTCCGTCATAAGAAAGGACTCTCAAAAGCAGGAGATATTCGAACCACCAAAGAATCAAGTGGAGCATGTAATGTCTCAGCAGAGACGGAATAATTGGTGACTGAGTTATGAGCCCAATAAGATGTGTACTGACTTTCTGTCCCATGCTAACACAATGCCCACAAGCACGCTTACCACAACACATATTCCGAGTTTATAATACAACATAACAGGTGACTAAAATGGATCGGAAATCATGAATCCTTTTCTGACTCTATTTTCTATTCCAACAACTTTGAATAAGTCCTCACCGCAACTACATCTTCAAGGCTTAGACATCGCAGGCCCCAGTAAAAGGCCTTCGTGGTCAGTCGTGCAGAAACCTCCACAGGAGGAGCGAGCTTCGACGAAAATCCGTTACTTGAAGGAGTCAGGTTACCAGTCATGACAACCTCTCCCAAAAGATCCGAGTCTTCATCCCCACCGATATCGATTCTTACGTCGCCAGACTTCAAAGATCCTAAGCCATTCACTTTGCCTGTACAAAAGCATATGTATATATCAATGCAAAAACTGGGTGTCACTTAGAATGAAGTGCCATGAGACTCGTCTAGAACTATTGACTAGATTTATTGCAGAAATGGGAAACACTTATTACGACCACAGCATCGCAAGCTATTAGGTGAAAATAGAGCATGAGCAATACACATATTCTCACATCTTCGACATACTCCTGAACACTTGCAACGAAAGAAATTATACCAGTTGAACCGCAGCGTTTCAAGGATCGAGAACCAGACTGACCGCATCTTCGAAAACTCCATCCTGCCCGTCCTGGAGATGTTTCGCCAGGCACAGCTGGAAGTGAATGCGCCCCAAGTCCATTACCATTCCCGTTGCTATTACCGTTTCGCGCAGTGTCTGTCACATGATGATTTTGGGTAGACGTTCCTAATGGGTTGATCTTACGGGACAAAGCCCCTAGCTTTCCCCAAGGAGTCCGCATCTCTGCACATTATTCTAAAACAAAGATTTTCTGACAAGAGAACTGGGCACAGATTCAACTGGTTTGGAAACTTCTAGAACAGAAAAACGCTTCTTTCTTTCAAGGACAACACTGCCAAAGCCTCGCCATGGCAGGAAATAACAGGCCCTGCTGATCTTCCACCAATCGGAGGGGCGAAACAAAACAGTTTTAGTAGCCTAACCACATTAACAGCCACCTGCATTCTGATCTTCTCAAGACATAGATGTAATGTTTCCAAGTATTGTGAAAATATTGATGAGCTAAATCGAATCCTTACTTTCAGAAGGTAGCCTCAAAACAGTGCCCGCCTTTCAACCACTACCCCTCCTCCTATCCAGACCATCGTTGCGAACAAAGACCATCAAGCCAACGAGACTCCTCATCTGCCTTCTCCAAAAGAAACTAACTAGCTTCGCGAAGCGCTCCTGCACATTCTGCAATAGAAGGAAATGTCACCGAATGAAGCAAGGAAGTTATTTTAGTCGTGTAGCCAAGCTTAAGACTTATTAATCCTATTCAATCACCGTAAGCCCTCCGCAAGTTCCAACCCATACTTCAACATGGCGAACAAGCAAATATTGGCCAGAAGTGCACATACCAAGCAGATGAACCTGAAGAGTCAGAAGCAGAACTTCAAAAGTCCATAAGTTGTTCATACAGAATCTAAATAGTACACATATAAGTGCGTTGAAATACCCTTGAAAATAGTCTATAAAATAGACGAAAAAAATGCCCCTCCAATAGAACACAGACTTGCCAAAAGACCTGGGTATAGGTTCTCTACCAATAATAACCACACCTATTACCGCACACAGACGCTCTACAAGCTCAGTGCACCTCCGCTCACGTCTAAGCTTTGCCAGAATCAGCACATCGTTCCACAATGTACTCCAGAAATTCGTGATTACAATCCTGAAATGCAACAAAAGGACGCCCTCATATCGCACCAAAAACCGTGCTTCTAAAATTCCTCGTTCCACTCTATTAATTCGTAGCTCGGCAATACAAAGCAGAGGTTAGAATAATTGCAGGAAATAAGTCCACAACGCATATAGCGCTAATGAGAAGATGCGAAGCACAGTTTGGTTGAGGCACAGAAAGCCCAGACGAAGCTCACCACTAAGGACCACAAGAACGAATCCATTTAACCACTACCACTCCGACAGCCCCTAATCATGAACTACTACAATCCCTGCCTCAATTACAACATTAGATATGCCAGAAATCGATTCCATGTACAACACACCAGAAGTGGAGGACCTGAGAAGCAGGGAATGCCTACACCTCTGCGGTGTAAGCTCTAAATAGTGTAATGCATGCCATAGCGCGTATGCTATAAGCCATGAGCGTGCGTGGTGTAGCCCTGAACCCGGCACTTACACAAAAGAGAGCACCGCTACAACTCTCTTAAGTTACTTGTTTTTCTTTTATTTTCAGTTTTTGTACATAAGGCCATTGCATTCTAATCAACGGGCTCTGGAGAAAAATAGAACCCGAACCAGAAATTTTTCTAATTAAAATTGAAAAAAATAAAAGCACACAACCAAAACCAAAGTAATCACAGTCGCCTGTCACGAAAAGACCCTCCACTCTCTACACCATTCGGAAATCTAATGATTACACCAGGCCCAAACAAAAGCTTACACCTCCACAATTCGGTCCCGAAACCAACAAATGCATTTCCAGAGGCACCCTACTGCACTGTGCAAAGCACTTGCACCCCGCGTCCCTACAGCGATCGGATAACACCTCGACAACGCACGCTAACTAAAACACTGCAACGAAAATTAAAACACCATGACGTGCCACATGAAACGCTGAAATGCAGAACTCTCGCGACACCGCTCACCAATGACCAATACTTCCCCGGAACTCAACCAACCATTCACCAATCGCCCGAAAACTCACAGCCACTCCAGATCCCCCCACGACCTCACAGAAACCTCGAGTAGCGACCAACGAGGCACCGAAATTAAACGAATGCAAACAAGCACACGAACAGAAGAGCTACATTCTCACACCAAACCAGTCTCTCCTCCCCCAATGCCATCCCATTCCCTCCACATCCTTGCATTACAACCACCGAGACCTCCGCCTCATCACCACGCCATCCACGATCCCCGAACCCTCCATTCCCACAACCCTAAATTACCACGATTCCCAAACCCTACCAAACGAAACCCCACGCTCCCGTCGAATCCTCCAAAACGGACCTCTCCTCCACTCCTCACCCTCGCAACTCACTCCCTCTCCCGCAAATGCACCCGCACTGCAACCTACGCAACCTCCAAACCCCACATCCACACCACATTACCCCCAAACACACTCCACTCCACTCCACTCCACTCCAATCCACTCCAATCCACACCATCCACTCCAATCCAAGGAATAAAAACTCGAGCAAAGAGAAGAACATCACCAACACAACCAAGGCACCGGATCGCGACCATACCTGAGCCTCCAACGCCGCGAATTCCCGCAACCAGAGGCGGACCCCGTGATGGCGTGATCTCTCTCTCCACAGAGCACCTCCAGGGATGCCGTTCGGGGGAGTTGGTAATGAGAAAGGCGAGGGGGGGCTAGTGATGATACTCCTGCAGTAGTGCAGCGCTGGGGAGGCCCTCGGGAGGACCGTGGCGTGGTGGAGAGCACACGAAGCGATGGCGATGGCGATGGCGACGCAACAACGTCGCTCCTCAAACTTTGCTTCGTTTTTTGCTTTTCCTCTGCCTCGGTGAGGAGGACAGCGTAGATGAAGTCTGTTGAAGGATGGAGAATGAGGTGGTTTTTCGTCGAGGTTTTCTGGATGAAGATCGGCGATTGGATGGATGTTTGGTTTGTGAGATGTTTGGGTTATGGGATGAGGAAAAAGGAGCGATTCTAGAACTGTTTTATGGATAAGCAAATAACTTTGGCTACCTGAGTTATCAAAAATAGGGAACAACATTGAATTATTTCTAGTTCGATCAAGAGCATTGGAGTGGATTAAATTAAGGGGGCTTCTTGAGCCAACCATATGTATTTTAACCCATTGGTACTTAGGGATAGTAAGCATTTTTTTTGAAAGCTAAATGCCTCAATGACAATCTGTGCGAACTCACTTTTAATTTAGAATAAACTTTTAATTGTCTGTTAATTGTGTAACAATCACCAACTAATTGGAGATGAAACTGTAATTCATTTATTTAGTGCTATATAGGAAACAAAATTCATATGACAATGTAGGAAATTATCTATCACCTTACGAAATTTTGTTGCAATTATAGCAAGTTCGTTCACCCTTGAACGAGTACTTAATTTTTGGAAAAATAAGGTTTATTTCCCCCTCCCCAAAAAAAAATTGGTTGTTTTTTTTTCCAAAAAAAACACTAAAATAATCTTAGATGGATTAAAAAATGGACAAAAATTATATGAAATCAAGTTTCACAATTTTGTTTATCCATCCTTAAAATTCCCTTTTTTTTTAGAATTATTTTTTATAAGCAAACCTGCTATCGACGTACAGTAACCTTAGTTTCACTGTGTTTCTCAATTTGAATGTTTGGGTAACAATTCAGCTAAATTTAACGATGGGAATTGGGGAAGTGATGAATTTTTGTCGTGGGGATGCGTTTGGGACTCGGTTGGGGGAGGGCATGGGGATGAAGAACGGTAAATGGATGGATTTCTGAAAATGGTAGAGCATTTCGGGATGAGTCTTTTGGGGGTTCATTCGTCGGGGAAAAGCTGACTCAGGCACGAGTCCACGACTCCTCCACGAGGATGATGAATGATGGGCTGGCAATGATCATCCCTTATCTGTCATCCATCTGCTTATTGGCTCTCATCAAAATAATTCACTCTTTCACTGAGTGCTTGATTGGGCTGCATGGTAAATACTTCCACCATTCATGAGGCTCTACAAATGAATTGGTAGGAGACTAGGAGTGTCTAACTTTGTTACTTGGTGTGTATGGGGATGGGGAAACTTAGATTAGTTGTTTTTTGGATTTGGGATGTCATGGATTTAATGTAGGTTTTGAAGTCTAAATAAGTGTTGTTGTAAATGCATTTACATCAAAAAAATGTGAAAAGATTCTTGTATTGTAAAATATTTAGAAAATGTAGTTTTGGATCCAAAAAGAATGGAAAATGTAATTAAAAAAATCAAACATTGTATTTGTTATATTCTTTGTGAGGTTTATTGATTTTCATGAATAATATAAGTAATAATGGGAAAAAAATCTTTGATTGAATTTCCATTGTTATGTGGCTTTATATAGAACGACATGCATTTTTTGAAGTAAACAACATAGCTACATGCAAAGTAGTCAGCATAGGCATATGTGAAGTAGAGAGGATAGCTACATTTGAAGTGATCAGTGTAGCCAGCATTGCTGTGTTTAGAGAAATCAGTACAACCACATGAGAAATCATGAGAAATCAGTACAACCACATGTAATGCAGTTTGAATAGTCAATATGGTCAGCATTGCCGCGTTCAAAGCAATCAATACAGCCACATGTGAAGTAGTCAGAATGATCAGTGTAGACAAAATTGCCGCGTTCAAAGTAATTGGTACAACCACATGTGTAGCAGTCAGAATGATCAGTGTAGACAACATTGACGCGTTGAGAGTATAGACAACATTGACGCGTTCAGGATAATCAGTGTAGACAACATTGACGCGCTCAGAGTAATCAGTACAGCCACATGTGAAGGAGTCATAATGATCAACATCAACAACATTGCCACGTTCAGAAGCAGTCAGTATGATCAATATCGACAACATTGTCGCGTTCAGAGTGGATGATCAATATGACGACATTGCCGCGTTCTGAGTGAATGATCAGTATAACGACATTGCCGCGTTCTGAATAATTGAATCAGCCACATGTGAAGCAGTCAGAATGATTAGTATAGACAAACATTGCCGCCTTTAGAATAGTCAGTATAGACACATGTAAAGTAGACAACATAGCCACATGCATAGTCACATGCACAGCCACATGCATAGCCATATGTAAAGTAGTCAGCATAGCCACATGTGAAGTAGTCAACATGGCCACATGTAAAGTAGTCAGCATAGCCACATGTATAGTATTCAATATAACCACATATAAAGAAGTCAGCATAGCCACATGTAAATCAGACATGCAAAGTAATTAAAACAACCACATGCAAAGTAATCACTATAACTTATTTCTATCCAAAGTAATCAACACAGCCACATGTAAAGTAGACATCAGCTACATTCAAAGTAGTTGGCATAGCTATATGTGAAATAAAATTGAATAATATAATTTAATAAGATGCATATAACATGCATTTCAACACATTGTATGGTCAAGCCACACCATATAGCGTTGAAAAATTAAAATATCCCCATCCAAAAAAAAGATATATATGATTCAAATCTATTATACTTTGATATTTAAAAGTGGAAGATCATATTGCTTTACTTTCCAATGCCATATCTACATATTCTATGTGATGAAATAAACCATCTAGACGTGAATTATCAACCACTTCATGTACATTGGTTCTTTACAGGAGATTGATGTTCATCATCTTTCTTAAATGCCACAATGTTTTATTCATATAATCCCTAAAAGCCTATGCAACCAAAATATGGTCACATGCTATTTCGGACAAGTAATTGCTACCTCACATTTTTACCTTAAATATTGAGATCTTTTAAGCAAAGTGCTCTTTGAAATGCTTTGAAATATTTCTAGCTTACCAAAGTCAAAAACTTCAAAACTCTTGTAATATGGAACAAAGATTATTAAAATGTTTTTTGATCAGTGCTTAACAAAACATTTTTAGCCCAATTCAAACATTATAGTCATAGCAATGACAAACAATCAATTATTAAGTTTTTGTGACTTATTCCAGTTACTCATAAGTTATAAGATGTCACGATCAAAACTTGCTAATTTTGATAACAAAAATTTGCCATAGAATAAGAAGGGATATAAAATGTCACTTTTAATGTTGAGAAAGTAATTGGTATATAGAGATTAATGAGAGCACATGTTTTTACGCAAGCATTTTCAATCACTCATACACTTTCTAATCAAATATAAATTTAATATCTAAATACACTTGAAAAGAAGACATGTTTCAAAAGCAACATGTTGTATTTGAAATAGTGGTGCGTATTTCCAATTAAATTTTAGATTTGCATACTTAGGCCTTTAAAAGAAAAAATTATAATTATTGAATGCTCTGCAAAGCTAGCACAGAGGCCTCCAAAGAAAAAACATGTTTTTAAACATTTCTACAATTTTTTATGAATTTTTAAAATTGGTCCCATAAATCTCCCAAAACCTTGTCTCCTGAAAGTGTTCTAATAATTAGTGCTGAGTCTGCTGCTGACAATTCTAGAACTAGATACTAGGTAGTATATCCAAAATGCATAATTGTGATGGCTTTGTGCAAACATATTATGTCATGAAGTAGATCTCATTTCGAAAATGCTGGAATTATGCGATTTACGGACTAACACCAGCGATGAATACATATTATTTGATAATTTAACGATGCATAAGAAATCCATAGAAGAATGTGAACAGGGTGAGTAGAGAAGGATGAAAGAAATGAAATAAAAGACACAAAATTAAAAAGGATGGGTTATTACCTCAAACAGATTTGAGTGCATACGCCAGCACGTGGCATTGCCTTTACAAGCTCCTACCCTGTTAAGACATCTTTCTGTGCAAGATAATTGCCTTTGACCTAACTTGAGAAACATGTTCTCCTACACATTTAAACTGCTCCCTCAGTTTTCACCTAAATAAGCATTCTCCATCTAGGGGTGGTATGCCAAACCCAGGCAGTAATAGATGAAATACATTAAAAAGGTACTCCACTTGATCGACATAGAACATGGCGAATTGACAAACGTCATCCTTAAGTTTCGTACTCTTGGCAGCATTCAGATCTTAAAGAGGGGCTGAGTGGGAAATCTGCATGTTCATATCATTCCACTACGATGACTTGTCTTCTGCAATAGGAACTCGTACATAAAGCTGGCCATAAAGAGTGACCACTGCTGATGTTTGATGAGCATCAATTCGAGATGGCAAACTTATGACCTGGGGAACCCGAAAACACCTATTAGAACAAATTCAATCACATAACCATACAATCACTTAGAGCCTGGAATAGCCCAAATCGCAGCAACAAGAAAATCGATCATCTTCAAGATCGTACTGATCATTCCAGCAGTTATATTTCCAGAAAGAAGATTTGATATGCACTAGTATGATGTTGATATTTATTTAATGCTTTATTTGTACATTCAATGAGTTGTAATATTGAAATTGGTACCATCCAGAGATCCTTACAGGTTTTATTATTTCAACAAGAGTAATAAGACTAACATAAATAACTGACCAGGACTGTCATAGTGGTACTTTCTGCACACGGAATACTGACATGATTGACAGTGTTTTGAAAGCTTACTTTTCTGAAAGGAGTCACACCCCAGGGATTCTCTGGATCTTCAGGCATTCCAGCAATCACTAGCCTGCCTCCAGGCTCACATTGGATACGCACCTGCTCATATGAACATTGGAAAGTCAAACTTCAACACTAATAGAATATGCTTTCCTAATGGAATCAAAAGGAGAAGCCATACCATTTTGTCAGCAATCACGCAGAAGAATCTTGCAAGAAACGTCTATATTAGCACCCGACACTATAGAAAAGCAATATTCCTTGTACAACAAGAGTATATATCCTATCTTCTGAAAATCCATTACAGTATCCAACTTGAGGCAGATGTTTTATAAAACATTGAGTAGTTTTATGTCATGATATTATATTCGTGCCACAGCTTCTTACATCACATTGTTCTAAAATTTGCAATTGTAGCATCAAGGCACAGAAGGAGATGATGACGTATATTTCCAAAGGCAAAGAAAACATACAACTAAGTACAGATAGTTTTAGGTCTAAAACCAGTTGTGTAAATCTCACCTCCTCACGTGCTAGTCCAGGAACCAGCGCATAAATTTCGAAACAATCTAGCTGCAAAAACAACAGAGGCAAAATTAAAATTATTTCATTCAACCAAACCTCGTCAAGAAGTCGACAAAATCAGAAAGAAAATCAAGATATACACTGAAAGAACCATCGCATCATACGAAACTTAACATCAACTTTAATATATGCAGGAAGTAATGATGACACCATCAGATTTTTCGGCAACTTACGTGTTTATGTACATTGATTTTGACCCAATCGGCTTTAGGACCCTCGTCCACAATTGGAGGATCAAAACCACCTACTGGTCCATCCACCTTAGCAACCTTCATAGGACGCCTTCCGGAGTCCTGTTGCTTCATACTTCTCTTGCCGGTTACTGCAGAGTTACTAGGTGGACTGTCTTCATATAATCTCGGCCTTCCTCGGGCCTGAACAGCCTTTACTGCTCTCTGAAGGTCAAGGTTTGATCCTTTTCTCTTCAACCCATTTCCTCCTGCATCATGATCCAAAGTAGCTTCTGTAGGAAGTTCCTCATAACTTCTACCTGCAAATACAAAGTTGAAAGCAGTGCAACAACGCTAGGATAGCCAGAGATAGGAACAAAAATAAAAGATCGAATTCTTAAGAGCATAAAAATCACCTTCTAAATTCGCGGAAAAAAATAGACTTAAACAGGACTTAAATATAAAATGGACTACTTAAGTATGATTTCATAACCAGACACTAAGACTAAAAGTGCCATAAACTCCAAGCTACCAAAAGTAAAAAAACAAAATAAAAATGACAAAATCAAGGGCATCTTCCATACCTATATTTGTTAGCTTTTTTTCTTTCTTCACATGCTTCCCACCAGAGCCTTTTTCCTGCGAAGGTAGTCCGTTTCATGTCATAAAAACTAATTGACACCAATAAAAAAATGTTAACCACAAAATCTTACCCTTGCTCACAATAATCTACCCTTAAACCACTTCCAATCCGTTATCCAGGAAATCAGAATAATTATGCATCATGTTACATCTGAAACCTAAATACACATAACAAGTACAGATCAACCCAGACCATCGACGAAAGTGAGGAACATGAATTAGGCCTCAGAGTAGAGATTTCACTCATCAGTTCGAATAGGTTTCTTAACAGACCAGATATCCATCCGAGCAATTCATTACCTTTGGATTGGGTTCTTTAGCATCCCCGTTGCCCATGCGCTGCGAGTGCCAGCCTTGCATTGCTCGGGCAGCAGCGTCTCTCCGCGCACGCCCTGATCCTGAACCTGGTGTTCCACCCATGTTTGGCTACAAGAATACCAACATTGTGATTTTCAGAGTTAGTGCATACGAAGCCACCATTGAATGATCTAATCAAAGAAACTTGGACTTCTCCTAGAATAGAAATTTCATCTATGAAGTACGTGTACAAAAGTTCATGAGTGTACCCTTGCTATTTAATACAATAGCCCAGTCAGACCGAGCTAACAATGACAACCGTAATCCATAAACTGAAAAGCAGATGGTAAGACAAACTTCTATCTATATAAAACTACGTAACAATCAAAAGATAACATACTTCAGAGGACGGTGTCGCAGGAGATGCTGTTCGCTGATCATTGGCCAGATAAAAACCGGTTGTTTGGATTGCTCGTTGGTTACTGTCAGGTGCTGAAACACCAGTTTTAAACCTCTCGTAATCCAATAAGGCCTGCGTAGTAGGTAACAAAATAAAATCAGACAATACGCACTGGCTAGTCTACAAGTGAAGACGCAACTAAAGATTTCCATAGACACTGTCTAGCTCGAACATAAACTGAACAAATCCAAAATGACAAGACTTCAGATACTAAAAGGCAAAAACACAACAAATCCGTCAACCAAAAATATACCTTCTCATAGAAACCTCGGAATGACCATGAAATAGTCGTGCAGGTCCTGTAAATACATGAATATTTCAATCAGCATAGCAACTTACTAACAGACAAGGTATCCTGGAAAAGCAAACAACAACCACTCTAGTTCCAGTGCAAGGAACATTTACAGGTCATGAGCGTGATAAAAATTACAAGCAATTTTCCCCATTTCACACTAGAGAATCTATCAGAAATGTGATACTACTGTTAAACCAATCTTCTGTTCCCAAGGCCTAAATTCAGAACTAAAAGAATCGAGCCATCTTACTTTGGGGGTTTAAACTCTTCACCAACTGTCCTCCAAAGCTTGCTCACCGTAACCTACAGAACGCAGGAAAACGATAGATCATTAACAATTCGCACCAGACGGGAACGGCAACATAAACAAGACAGAGATGGTACAGCGTTCACATATCAAGTGCCTCAGCTGCCAACGAAAAATACAGAATCAAGCAGTAAACTCTATTCACACGATAGACACCTCTCGGTAATAACTATATCTACATAGATTCTTCTCTCTTCACTTGAAAACTGAGTTTACTGGTAAGCATACACAATGGGTCCCATCACTGAATGACTGCACCACTGGATGCAGGCCATCAGTTGAAGGAAACACATGACAATATTCATGTATTTCGCCTGCACGACCTCGCTACAAAAAATAAATTCTGATTCCTGATACACCCTCTAAAGACTCAGAATCCCACAGGTAGTCAGCATACAGCAGCATGGACTAAGTCAAGGCACATACATGGTCGTAGCCACCATATTTGGACACCACCCTCCAAAGCCTGCAAACACCAACAGACGACTATCTGTGAATTCGCTTACTCAAGAAAGAAAGAAATAAAAAGAAACAAAATTCTCCTCGAAAGTTGATCCAAGTAGAAAAGGTAGGAGTAAATGCGAAATAATCACACCTACTTGCACTAGATGATGCAATCACAAAGGTCTTGAAACCCAATTTTACAATCCCCACTTATTTTTCAAAATACTTCACTAGTCAACAATACATGCTTGTAGTAAAAGACTCACTTCAAAACATTTAGCTCCAACCCGTAGAACTTGGGCGCCTTGTACTCCAGACTTCGTTGCTTGAAGAATCGCTCCAATTCCTCTACAAACGCCATCTGCTCCTCTGGAGTCCCTTCATCGTCCTCATAATCATCATCAATCGCCTTGTTTACATCTTCAGCCATTTCCTCTTCTTCTTCCATGTCCCCAACTTCATGATTTTCTTCCTCATCCATCCTTTCATTTTCATGACCTCCTTCACTCCTTCCATAGTCCCCTTCGATCACTTCGTCTGCCATTTCATCTGCCAACTCATCAGCCATTTCAGCCGCCATTTCATCTGCCATCCTATCAGCCATTTCGTCTGCCATCCTGTCAGCCATTTCGTCTGCCATCCTGTCGGCCATTTCATCTGCCATCCTATCCGCCATTTCATCCGCCATTCTGTCTGCCATATCATCGGCGATGCCATCGGCCATCTCATCCGCCATCTTATCAGCAATTTCATCAGCCATCCTATCAGCGATCTGATCAGCGATTTCGTCGGCAATGGCATCAGCCATTCTATCAGCCACCCCGCCTGGGAACTTACTCGCAATTCTATCGGCCATTTCATCTACGAGCTTCTCACCCGTGTCCTCCGTCAACTTGTCGGCCGTCTCATCCACAGTCCTCCCAGTAGTATCATCTGCTATACTGTTAACAACTTCATTTTCCACTCTAGTCACGGTGGTTGCGGATAATGAGATAATGTGATTCGTGGCAGACACTGCTTCGACCATTCTTGTTACTCCGTTTTGAAGAACCTCGCTCTTATGAAGAGATTGTTGGGCAGCGTCTTCAGTCCCAGTCGATTTTGCTTCTTCAACAGTTGTAGATTCTGATGCAATATCCTGCCTTTCATCCTTGGTTGGACTAGGTAGTGACTCTTGTTGAACTCCAGCGTCTTGGTCGGCAGACGTATCCTTCATAATGACATCTTCAGCTTCTCCACCTGTTTTATCTACACCAGACACCACGTCCTGAACCACATCCTTGGAAGGAGCGTTTTCAACTACAAGAATTACTTCCTCCTTAAGATCTGCCTTGACGGGTAGTTCGACAGCATGTGTTTCCACAGCAGATATTTCAGTCGTATGTGTTTCAACTGTAGATGTTTCAGTAGAATGTGTTTCCATAGTAGATATTTCTGTGGCATGTGTTTCCACATTAAAAACGATAACGGCAGGGGTCTCCTCAGTAGGGTTTTCTACCGCTGATGTTTCCACGGTAGTCGTTTCTACAGTTAATGTTTCCACCGTGGATACCTTCACGGCAGATGCTTCCACGGCAGGTAAGACATCCGCAATCTCTGCGTTTGGAGCATCCGAAGCTGGTTCCTCAATGGAGCCGTCCTTACTATCTTGCTGTGGACTACCAAGGGAAGTTTTCGAACCATCTGCTTCCACCAACACCTCTTGTTTCTCTGCCAAGAGAGCAACCTCGTCGTGGCTTGCTGCTACTTCTCCAGGTAAAATGTTAGATTCTGAGGTAGTCTTCCCGGAGGCACCGCCTTCGACCTGTGTTTCTCGATCTGCATCTGGATTTACGGCATTTTCTACTGGAATTTTCAAGGCACCACCCAAAGAATCGTTGGAACACGGGGATAGCCCCGACGACACGAAGACCTCCGGTCTATCTAGAGACGAGGTATCTTGAGTTGCTGACATTGTCACTGGATTTCCATCAGCTACCTCAGTCATTACTTTTCCAATTCCTATATCGCGCCCCAAGACCAATGCCGAACAATACCCGGTCCAGGTCCTATCCTAGTCTCCTTCCTAGATAACGCATAGCCAACACACGTGTCAAAGAGCGCCCAGATTCAGTTTTAGTCTACGACAATATACACGAAGTGACGTTCTTCCAAACAACGACAAAATGTACCAACAACAAAGGAGTTGCAATTTCAGCACTTCACACACCTCACCAGCAAAAGAAGGTGATCATGATAACAACAATTATCGAGTAACTAAAAGCGTCAATTAATATCTCAATCGGCTATAAGTTAACAAAATCGCATGCGGCGGGGGGACTTTTTCTTTTAATCAACACCAGGAAAGAGCTCTCTTTGAGTTCTCAAACCTTTTTCGTTCTGCGAAGCCTTCGTAGTAGTCACAAAGACCGACTCAAACATGACTTACAACATGGCTCGAACAAGGAGCTGCTGGTACGACACAGAGATACGATCAACAATCGACCTCAGAAGCTTACAACTTAACTACTTGTCACAACCCCTAGCGGTAGAGCACTGGGGAAGATCTTTAAAGTATCAAACAGGGTGCACAGAAGCACAATACGTAACACCTTATACTACAAACAATAAGGCCAAAGCATGTATGTAGATAGTGTGCGGCGTCCTACACTCAACGAATCGAGACCGTGGTTATCACTCAGGTTATTTACGCAGACGACTCCATCGCAAAAGCTGGTGTATCGAAATAGTATAAATGCAGCGCAACACCTGCATTGAACCAATAAATGGAACTCATTTGCCTAGAGCTTTCTGCAGGTTCGTCTAGATGATTCTCTCTGAGTACTTGCACCCCCAGTCCAAGCACCAGCGGGTTTCCTACCGACGCTAGAATTCAACAAAGCTGCTTCGAATCACTTAATCCCGCTGCAGGTATGCGAAAAAAATCCGGGAATATTTGCAAGAGCAGACAAGCGACAGCTCAAAGACAAGCACCGCCGACAAAAAAAGTTGTCGTCGACACGGGACCTTCACAATGGATAGCAAAACAGAAACCACCGGAGGACAACCTCTGGTCCCCTCAGGCACCGACGAGAAAGGAGAGCAGAGATAGCGCACTCACCTATACAAACAACCGCGCCCGAGAGCTCCTCCTACTCCAAGCTCCCTGCTTCCACTACCACGTCGGCAGCAACACGTCCAACCACGCTCACTTTATGAAAACCGGAAAGCCTCCCTGCATGCCTTTCCCTCGCGCACTGGCGCGAAACCTCAGCATTGCCGAAAACCTCCCGCCTGTCGCAAAACCACAGACTCCTCTTTCATTGCTCTCACACCGCAGCGTCCAACCTCAGTTTCATCACTCCCTCCCACTAACCCCACAACCCTAATAACCTGCCATACCAAGAAGCGCTTCACACCACAACCAACACCAAACCACCCCGGACACCTCCACCACTCCTCTCACACCACACTCTCCCTCAACCACACTCACCTCAAACTCACACATCCACAAACATCACCAACCATCAAAACAACCAAAAAAAACACACAGAAAAAAAAAAAAAAAAAAAAAAAAAAAAAACACCGAACAGCAAAAGCTCACAGCATCAACATACAGACGAACAAACACTCCGAGCACCTCCCACTCCAAGCAGCCATCCGAAAACCTAGACGAGTGATCCAACCGCGAGAGAAACCTGAGCGATGAGACGGAAACGAGCAGAGACGACGCAAATGAGGACGACAGGAGACGCCGTGAGTTCGTACCTGGCGAGCGGACGGCGTGGCGCGGCGTGGCGTCGGAGCGGCAACGTGAGCGAGCGAGACCGAGAAGTGAAAGTGCGCGCAGTGGCTATGGCGCGGAAAGGGAAGAAGAGGAATGGCAGGCCATAGCCGGACTCTCTCCCTGCAAAAGCTAAAGCCAAGCCAAGCAAACCATTCCCAAGCACAAAGCATACCACAGCAGTCTCCTCTCTGTCGACCGCTTGCCGCTTCTAAGATACGCCCCCAAAACCCATCACTATCTATTCTCACCCTAGATCCTGACTCCCGAGATGTACTTTTTGAAGATATTGGTGGTGTTAGGTTGTGTGACGGTTTTGGGTCCCGTCTCGACTGAATGTTCAGTCCCTGCTTCGTCATCGTCGCCTTTCCTTCGAACAAAGCTGCGACGAGCACATGACGGGTATGGGATGCGTTTTCCATGACCGGTGATATCTATGAAAAGAGTAGAATCTACGTCACGTATATGTGGGTTCTTAGTAGATGATAGTGGTGTTACGGTTTTGGGTGCACGTTCGACTTCGTGTTCACGCCCGCTCGCTACCAGACGGAAAGGAGCGACGAGAGTTTTGATCCTCGTTGTCGTCGTCGTCGTCGTTCGTCGTCGTCAGGGGCATAAACGGATAAAAAGCTTAACCGAGGGACGGAAAATGAAGCTTCGTTCGATCTTCGTCTCTATTTGGACGAACGTAGGGACGAGAGTTGAGAGGGATGACGAAAATGAAGCTCCGTCTCGACTGAGGGTTCGATCTTCGTCGTTTGTTGGATGAATGTATGAACGAGAGTTGAGAGGGATGAGGGTGGTGGCTGACGAGGAGGGGCCAGTCCCTTTGGCGTTGCCTTTGTCCCATGCACCGCTGATACTGAGTTAGTGAAGTTACTAGTGACGACGAGTTACTAGTTACTAGTGAGTTACTAGTGAGTTACTAGTTCCCCAGCCTAGTGAAATCAATAGTAACATCATTATTACTCTCTCTCTTTCTGCAAAACAATGTACATGTGCAATTATTCATCTCGTTTCTACTTGGGGGCGAGGGAATTTCACTGCTTGGGCTTCTGGTGGGGTTTACCATTTGGACCTGCGCTTTTTGGGAGGGCACATTGCATGGTGATTAAAAATTGGTACAATTTGTAGCCTTGTACTTTTGATGTGATATGCTTAGGACTTAGATGCAAACTATTTGATAAAAACGGTGACTTCTTCCTTGGAAGAGACCAAAGTTGTTCTGATAATGCTATGTATGGTGAATCAATATATCCCACTTTACATTGTGGTACGAATGGATAATATTTAAGTATAGTTTACATAAAAATGATTTTAGAATGGGATAACATGAGGATGGGACAGGGGTGATAATGGTGCAGGGGGGAGGGAGAGGCAAGTACAATTCCGGCCGAGTCTGGAGTGAACATCAGGGAGCCCAGAGTCGCTCATTGTCTTTGTACATGGTCCATTATTAAACTCGTTTCAGGGGGGCTGGTCTTCATGCTGGGGCTTTTGAGGGGCCACTGGGGAGTCACTGGATCAAGTAATGACACCAAGTAGTTATATTTTCTGTGGAAGTGATTTCTATTGGATGGGTTGTGGTTTTGGGTTTCTATCCGTGGGTACTGTTTTGCCACAAAAATTAGTGAGGAGGCCAATACAATTGGGTGTTGGCGTAGGTTACCAGCAGCTTAGGCAGAAAATAAATAATTACAAGTTCCAATAACTTTTCTAGAAATTCTTGATTTTGATTGCCAGAGAAAATAAACTGAATTATGGTGTTGCCCAAAATTACACAAACTCAAGAGGCATATGGTAACTCACAAAATCTTTTACCTACATACAAAAAACCACTGGCACACAACCAAACTGTAACATGCAACAATATGTCTGTTTAAGGTTACTGATGCAAACGATAAGAGTAAAGTCTTATATTAAATCATAATTTAAAACTCCCAAACTTTAAGATATCATTTTTTGAACTGCATAACCATTTTTTGCCCTCTCATTAATCATTAGACAAACCAATGCCCAAGCTGCTTAACTATTAGGTTATTTGAAGCTTTAGCACTGATTTATCTAATGATTAATGAGGGTGCAAAAATTGGTTGTGCAGCTTATTTATTAGGTTATTAAGAGCTTTGGCACTGGTTTGCCTAATGATTGATAAGAGTGCAAAAATTGTTTAGGCGCTTAATTGTAAGGCTCTTAGAAGTTTTGGCACTGGTTTGCCTAATGATTAAAGAGAGTGTATAAAGTAGTTAAGCAGTTTGAAAAATAATATCTCAAGGTCGAGCAGTTTCAAATTATAGTTTAATGTTAATAAGGTGTTCATTCAGTTTCATAAATGATTAGGGTTACTTTTATTAGGGATGGCGGCTACTTCTACAATTAACTTTACCCTAATGTTTGCATTATTAACCTTAAATAGACATATTGTTGTGTACCACAGTTCTCTTGTGTCACAAGGGTTTTTTTAATGTAGAAAAAGAATTTGTGACTTACCATATGCCACTTGAATTCATGTAATTTTAAGTAGCACCATAATTTAATTTATTTTTCTTTGGCAAACAAAATCAAGAATTTCAAGAAAATTCAGTCAGACTTATAATTAATTATTTTATGGCTTGATTGCTAATAACCTACAATATCATATTTGGAATTGAATATTTAAAATTATCGTTGAGAAGATAAGTACTCCTCTAGATGATCTTGAGTTGCAATGACATAAAAGAATTGATATTTCTATGTTTGAAATTTTGGCAATTTTGCAATTTATAGAATCGTAGCTCATTAGTTTTTACATTTTTCAAAATTTTGAAAACTAATTTTTAAAGATGTTTTTTTAAATACATTTTTACACAGATCAGGTTCTATTGTAAGATACTAAGTACGACAAAATAACGACGGACATGGCACTAGTATCTTGGATGATATAAAAATTAAAATATAAAAAAAGAAATAGCTTTTAAAGTGTATTATAACATTAACTACAATTCATTTTATTTGGATCTTTTATGATAATAATTGTTCTGTTATTCTTTAACCCTTTAGCCCGCCGGCGTCTAGAATCTGAACGCTGGATGAATTTCAACAGTTCATTTTTTGTCCTGACGGATGTTTTTCATCCATTTTTATTTTTTTCCAATTCTTGTGCTAGTTTTATACCATTTGTTCGGTTTGGATTTTCAGAATAAGATAATGTGAATTTTCAAAAAATTACAAAAGTGATTTATATCAAGTTTCAATCTTAGTTCAAAAAGAAAGACCTTAAACATGATTTTTCATAATAAGTAGAATCAAATAATGGAAACTACACCATCTTATAATGCATGTTATTCCAATCTCATTACGGTATTTTTAAAAATTTTAGTGTTAATTTTGGTTTTTTTATTGAATTACAAAAGAAAACCTTGCAAAATTACTTTAAAAATATTATTAATAAATATGATGAATCCAACTGTACAGATGTTATCTTCACATTGACATCTACAACTTTGTTTTAGACATCAAATCCATTTTCCATTTTCCATTTTCAACAACCATTTTATAACAAATCTTTGAAAAGAGTGATGAGTCGGGACGTTAAAGGGTTAAGTAAATATTGGAAGCTCTTCATAATTTTTAACTTAGAAATACCCCTATTTTATAAACCTACTGCCATGCCTCATCAGTAAAATATATGTAATATTGAGAAATCATAAAATTTGAATATGTCTTTATTAACTTGGTGACTATTGAGTGGTCATTGGGAGTTTTTTAAATGAAATAATTAGTAATCCATACAAAATTGGTTGTGAAAGGATAATGTTTACATTTGTGCATAGAGAATGTGCATAGTTCAAGAAGATAATATCATTATTCCAACATTATTGCATGGAGAGTGTCCATAGATCAGAAAGATTAGACCATCACATTCGGGGAAATCAGGGGTCTCAAAAAGGCCTTTGGGTTTCTTACATGCCTGAAATTTTGGTGAAATCCATGCACTTTATCATGCTAATACTAATGGTGCAACGAGGTCGCTAACAGTAAATTTTGTGGGTCCAGCCAATTGCTGTCAGCATTGGCGTGTGCCGAAGTTGTCAACGAAGCAAACAATGCTAGCATTAATGACATTGTCAACACTGTGGCTATTGACGCTGTCAGCGGGAGGACATCCACCAATGGGATTACATAGAGAAGGATGTGTGGGCAGCATGTTCACCTACTTCAGGTTGTCTTACAAAGCCTTTTGGAGAGCCCACATTTCTCCTAATGTCTCTACGTGTAAAATGTGGATGGATTGAAAAGATTAGACCATCATCCCAACATCAACTACACGGAAAATGCGCATGTGTTGAAAAGATCATACTATTCCCACATTTGTGCATAGAGAATGTCTATACATTGGAAATAGTGGATCATTATCGCAAATTGTAGTAAATATGTATATTGAGGTCTAAATCTACATATTGAAGTCTAAATTTTTTTGTCTAAATTTGTATGTACATTGAAGTCTAAATATATGTAAAAAATCTAAAGTAAATATATATATTGAGGTCTAAATATTGACTTGTTTTGGCTCCTTTAGCAAAATTGCTATCATCATCTACTTGTGCACAATGAAGATTATCTCATGTACATAGACCGTATATTAAATGGTCTTGTATTCAACATAGAGAGATATAGTGTTTCCACTTATTTTGAACACACTAATGACGACTTTACCTTTGTTGGATTGTGTTTTTCTTTAAATTTTGTAAACCTTCAAATGTGATTTGTATGTCAATTAATTACAAACCATATTCAATATTGATATTTGCACTTCAAAAGGATAACAAATTGTTTGAAGCTTCAATATATGAATTACATATGTTTTTTGAAAATGACATCACGGTCAATGGATACATTGCATATTTATAATTTGTGGAATTTGATGTCAAATTTTGTTGATTGTTGCAGTGGCAATTGTTCAAATCCTTAGTGCCATTTAAATACGGTCTATGAGCATGGGATAATCTTCATTGTGCACAATTAGATGATGATAGCAATTTTGCTAAATAAGCCAAAGCAAGTCACCATCACATTTGTACCATTGACTGCTATTACTATGTTGTCTATGTCTAATTGGTAAAAGAATTTATAAAAACCTCTAAATTCTTGTACTTTGTGACTATAGTACTTTAGATAGTAAAAGAATGAGGTGTAGTTTTATAACTTAGGCTATAATCACAAGGTACAACAAATTTATACATACTCACCATTAATATAAAATTGAGTACCTTAATACATTGGGTACTAATACCAAGTATCAACTAAGAACATTGCTTTCCTAAATTGTGGTACTTAAATGAAAAAAAAGCTAAAAAAGCTACAATTTTGGCCAAACTCCTTCCAACAACTAAACACAACATAAGTACAACATTCTTGGTTCTTGGAATGTAGTCCAAAGTTGAGAACTAAGAACTGTAAGAACTCCATGCTAACAAGTGTACCTGGTGACTATGATTTTGGCCATGACTATTAGGCCAGTCTAATGTGCAGGCTTTGACTTGATGTGGCCTTTTTTTTTAAAATTTAGTGAGCACCTTCATGGTTGGGTGTTGGACCACACAGCCATGACTTGGACATGCCACCCGCATAAGAGCCATTGACACATTCTCCAAGTCACCGCATTCTCCAAGTTATCATATCAGTGGGCCATGGTCCTTTTTTTGCAAGGCATGGAGAATGGGGGATCTCGTCTTACCCCTCCGCAACTTCCGATCATGGGCTGAACTCGAGCAATCTGGTTGGTCGAACTTCAGTTTTCCAGGTTTATGTGATACTCAGGCACATACGGTAACTTATTTGTTTGTGAATCAACAACTGGAACTTCATCATGTTCTTTAGGACACATTCTTTTCTAAGAGCCCCAATACGGTCATCTCTAAGATGAGAAGTATATATGAAATAAGCAATGTACACAAAGATGACAATGATAGAAAGTAGATTATATATGATATTTGAATAAATATTTTAATTTCCCGTTTAAAAAGAAAATCACCAATAAAATTTGGTAAAATTATAATGTTGAGCCAAAGTTGAAGTCTTGAAGACATTATAGTGCATATGGTGCATAGTAAATACAATCATTGATTTTTAATAAAGAAAGGAATCTTTTACCTATTTTCGCCTGTAATTCAAACCACCACATTTTATTCTTTAAATGATTTTAAGCTATATTTTTTCAATTAGATATAGATGATGAAAACCTTCATTGATCAATATTTGAATCAACAAAAATTCAAATCTCATGATTTGATTTGCAGTTGATTTGAAGAGGAATTTTATTTATTTATTTTTTTCCATTGTGAGTCACATAAATGATATTTAAGTAAATTTTACATCAATATTTATGACATTTACAATATCCACGAGTTAAGAATATAAATATATTTAAATTTCAAGTGGAAAGAATTCAATTTAAAACCTTAATTTATTGAATTTTGGAGTAGAACTGAGTTGTATCTTGTGCTCTACAGTATTTAAAAATCATATGCCTTCATTCTGTACAAGTGAGAGAAATCAAAGAAAATCCCAGTGTGTACCAAAAAAGGGCACCAGATTTTGCATTTCGTTCTGAGAGGGGGGGAGTACACAAATTTGGAAATCTTCCAGTCTTTTGTTTCAGGCATGTGTGAATTCTACATCTTGCAGTCTTCCAGATACAGTAACTTATGAGAGAGATCTGCTTTGGGGTGGTACAGCAGGGAGACATAACATACTACCATAGCAGGTTCGTCCAGAAATAATTCTAAAAATAAAAAACGTTAAAATCAGACAACTATGAAGACAGAAAACGAAAATAAAATAAAATAATATTTGCAATATTTTGTTATTTCTGAGCCATACAAAAATTGAGAAATTTAGTTTTCGAGAGGTGAATCTTATTTTTCAAAAAATAAATATATGCTTGCTAGGTGACAAACATGCTATGGTGTTACGGTACAAGCATGAGAGTAGTATATCCAGCATATCTTCACATTTAATAGCATTGAAGAGCACAGATTCCTTTCATGCTCAGAGGAAGGCTATTAATTTAGTGGTACGAACACATATTCTAAAACTGCATTACTACAAGGCAAAGAAACCAGGCTAGAGTAACCAGGCTAGAGTAACCAGCCGAGAGTTGAAGAATCAGTCAAAACTAGAGGAATGTGATTTTCCACTTAAATGTGAATGGTTCAATAGCCAAGTCTTTCTCTTAGTATGGTAACACTTTGATGCCAATACAGGTAACTTTCAATTTTGATGTTTCATTTTGACTGATTGGTTTCAATCTTTCTGACCATGTAATTGTTTGCTGAAGTTTTCTTTTTGTTTACTTGTCATAAATTAAAACTTGAATGCACTTCAATATTTACCATTCTGAGCCACAAGTGAGCCACGACCTTGCCTCAGCCATTTCAGCAAACACTGCAAATTCTGCTTTGTACTCGGTAACAACCCAACTTTTTCAAGACTCTACAACAGAACTGGTTTCTCATAAATAGCAGTCGGGCTCTAGGTCATGGAACTCGACAAAGCATCCCTACATTTGTTTCTCTTTAACCGAAGATCCGATGGGTTGTCTAACAAAAACCTATCACAAGACATGTAATAGAAGTCTATTCGTTGCTAGAATAACATGTATTGAGCACCTACCAGAATTTGTTCCCGACCCTGGTGATTGCTCTGGGCTGGGCTGTGTTTATCAAAAATGATTAATAGAATGAAAATCACATCGAGCTTGCTATCTAAACAACGGTGGCAGCACTGCGTGCAAATCAATATCCAGCGGCTCCAGAGTCCTACAACCAACAGAATTTGTATATAAGCTCAAGGTTAAACCCATAATGAGAACTTAATACCTCTCCATGACTTCCAAGTGCCTCACAAAAGATTCTAGTTGTCCACAGCCACACACAAACACGAGAGACGAGAACGCTCACCTGCACACGTTGCGTCCATGTTCAACTGGACTAGGCACAAACCACAAACGCCGAATAGCTGATGTCTCCAATTGTATAAAGAAGCCATTGCTATTTCCATGTGCCCATTTCCTCGTCCCAGTTCCTTTCCAAACCTGCCACAACATACTCAGGTGATGACTACATAGTATAGGGTGCCTTAGGTGACTCTATTCAAGGTAAACCCAAGTGTATCACTATTTAGAAAAGGACTTTAATCGACTCCTGAAGAAAAAACGAGATAAGCATGAAACGCACTATGGTTTACAAATATGCAAGAACGCCACCTAGAGAATTCATAAAATGAACATAAGATTACCTGAGGAAATGCGATACTTTTCTTTGCAACAATGAGGCAAGCAGCTGTTGAAGATGAATCGACAATATATTGCCGCAAGAATGCAGCACAGCTGTTTAAGGTGTCAGGAGATTCAAAAGCCTGAGAAACACCCCGAATTGGTTAGCTGAAATACAAGTGAGCTCTTTCAACAAGGATCGTCACGAGATCTCCAGAGAATCGGACCGCAAGCAGCATATAACGACAGGCTTAAGCAAAACCCCAGCCTAGTGGATGTTCCTCGTGGTGCTATGACAGCTCCAGATAATACTGACGTCGTTGCTATTCTGTAGAATACTATAGTAGACAAGGAAGAACGAACAAGAACATGTTGTGGAGTCGTTCAGTCTAAAGAGAGATAGTAACGCCATTGACAAGACAAAACAAGAGAGGAATTCAGGATCCTCACCTTTTCAACAGCAACATTGGGAAGTGTCTCCTTGCTCGCATCTTTCCCCAAGCACAAACGGACATTAGCATCTACCTTTCCGTTGTTATCATTCCATTCTTTCAATGCAGTCTCAATCACCTCCTTCGCAAATTTTCGTGTTTCGTCAGAGGTCCCCGCAGGAAGTGCCTTATCCAAGACCTGCACTCCCACCACATGCAAGACTTCCATTAGTTCCCATGAAACGAGCACTAGCGGATACAAACTGCTGTCTTTACACCAATAATATGCGGCAAGAGATAATTTACCGCATCTATTCGTAATGGCTCAGGTTCAGAAACAGCTGACGATCCATTCGCTTTAGCAGCCGGCTTGTCCTGCTGGTTCCGCTTCTTCTCTCGTACCACTTGTGTTAACCTTTTAACCTTAGTAGCAACTTCAGAACTCTGAGGATTTTGAGTCAAAGCTTCCCGGTACGTAGCCAAGGCCTGCAGCCAAAAACAGTTGATGAAACTGATTCTTTCCAACTAAGAATTCTAACCAACTAGCAACATCAACACAATCACAAAGACGGTTTTAAGCAAGGCACTATAGGTCACCAACACGACGTTTGCAAGAGACCAGATCCAACTCATGCAAACCGCAAACATTACCTCTTCATAGCGTTCCATAGCCTCCAAGCAACATCCCTTCCTGAAAAAACCCTATCCCGCACACACAACCAACCAGTTCTTGTCACTCCAACCATCCCACGAAAAATCCTCAAGCTACAACTCCATCAGCATAAAACAACACACTCCAAACTCCATAAAAGCCAACACAGAATTCAAAAAAACAAAACACACTAGCCGCAGCCACGAACACCATAAAGAACGCAGAGCAAAACCTTCTCCCAAGTAGGCTTCAATTTGATCGTCATCTCAGCATCGGCGAGCGCTTTCGTCAACTTCACCAAGTTCAAAAAAGCCGCCGATCGGTTACTGCAAGAAGTTAAAAAAAAAACAACGATCACTGACGCAGTCACCAGAGAGACCAGAACATAATATGCAAAGAGGTGAAGGTTTTAGGGCAGGCAGGCAGGAACCTGTAGAGCGCGGCATTGTCCGGGTCCAATTTGATGGCCTGGGTGTAGAGAGCCGCAGCCTTGAGGTAATTCTGCTGCTTGAAGTGCGCATTGCCCTGGTCCTTCAAATCCGCAGCGGAGGGCTTGGGCTCCATGGTTGCAGCAGCTGGGAATGAGCAGGCAAGAGATGGTAGGTGATGAGATGGGAGTGGAGGTGAATGAGGGCGGTTCAGCTCATGGGTGTTGTGGAGAGGTAGTACGAGGTGGTGGTGGTGATGGTGTTGGGGGAGGTGGAGGTGGAGATGGGGAGAGGAGGAGATGGCGATGCGATGGTGGACACTCTGCAACGAGGTTCGGAAAACAGAGCGAAGCGGACAGAGGAGGACGATGGGGACCATGGTCTTGGGTGGGTAGTGTGCATGGTCTTGGGTGAGTAGTGTGCATGGTCTTGGGGGGGTAGTGTGCATGGTCTTGGGTGAGTAGTGTGCATGGTCTTGGGGGAGTAGTGTGCATGGTCTTGGGCGAGTGTAGTGTGCATGGTCTTGAGGGAGAACAAATCTCACAGCCTCACTTGACGTGAGATTCAAGTCAGTTTAGTTTTTTTTTTTTTAATAATTTTTTAGAATTCTTTACAATATTGGAATGCTTCAGTTTCTATGTTGAATGTAGATTTTCTATTCTGGTTAAGTTTGAAAGTCATAACATAAACAATTTTTTATAGCAAAATATGCTATATAAGACAAAAATTAGTGAAATTCACCCAATTCCCTTATATATGGCTTCATTAGCTGCAAAACGGGGTCTGGAAACGGCCGTGTAAGCTTGCCCAAAGTAGGTGAACCCCCTGCGGGCAGCGCCCCTGCCGCTGGCAGCGGATGCCAGAATTGCTGCCCGCACAGAACTGCGTGGCGCACTATGAATAAAGGTCCTCGGAATAATAGTCGAAACATGAATGCGTTAACTCGGGGTTTGGTCCCAAGTGGGCAAATGCTGTTAGCCTGCCACTACAGCTTGTGCCCTCCACACGTCTATCGTGGAGGTCATTGGTTCGAGCCCCCGTGGCGGATGCTGGCACCACGGTGGCACAGCCGGTAACATGTCTCCACACGTCTATCGTGGAGGTCATTGGTTCGAGCCCCCGTGGC
The DNA here is from genome assembly GCA_014871385.1 of Ceratodon purpureus. NCBI lineage: Eukaryota > Viridiplantae > Streptophyta > Bryopsida > Pseudoditrichales > Ditrichaceae > Ceratodon > Ceratodon purpureus. The sequence continues at coordinate 13,386,668 of CM026428.1, read as the reverse complement.
GGATGCTAGCACCACGGTGGCACAGCCGGTAACATGTCAAAATACGCGGGCAATGGCCATTTTTTTTTTCTCACGTGCCGCTTACACGGCCTTTTCCAGATCCCGTTTTGCACCTAATGATTGGTAGTTACTTCAAAATTTAGAGCTTTGCTTTATTTGGAGCTTATTGCAAGATTCAGGAGAGTTTGATTTAGGTTAACCTACATCCAAAGATCACAAATAAATGGACTAGTAAGGATGTTTACTAACACATACTCTCTATAGAATAAACATGTAGATCTCTACAAACTTTTAGAAGGGTATAAAACCATCAAAATTCATTTGCCCTATGTATTTGGTTACTTGTCTACTTTGAAAGTTGGATTTCTCAAGAATGGGCCAAATTAGCTGATTTTCTCCATGACTTCTTGTTTCTAATGCAAAGATGGCCTAAGGTCTTTTGTAGTTTAGAACTATTTTATAAAGTCTTTGGAAATAAGTATTGGAAGTTCAATTTCTAAAACACACTTCAGACATTTTTCATATCCATTCTAATAGTTTTTTGAGTACAAAATTTGCACATACCACTACTTGGACATGAAGCATTTTTGGGATAATAATGCATAGATTATGAAGTGGCTTTATAGATATATTTTAAATTTTTTTATAGAAGCAACAAAAAATTCAATTTTTTTTGTTGATGATTTGAAGCCACACAGAAGAATAATATTTTGTTATAAAAGATAATACATCAAAGAATTTAAAAACAAACATTAACTTCATGTTTAAAAATTAAGGCCATATATTCATTTAATTTTGTAATAGAATAATCAACATTATCCAATCAATAAATTTTGCAAATATTACCAACTTAATCTCTAAAATCCTTTGAAACCATATTTTGATTACAATTATTTTGGGCATACTATTTTAAGCTTTGTTATTTTTGAATTTTTCTAAATTTTTTCACGTATACTTTTCACCAGTAGCTTTCCAATATAACACTACATGATGAAATCAAAATTACAATGTAAAAATTATAATTATGAGTAATTTTAATTTTAATGTGGATAGGTTGCATTCACTCACAATGTAGCATAATATGCCTATTGCCCAAAGGAAAAAAAAAAAGACTAATTTTGAAAAATGGCACATTTATATATGAAGAACTCTTATTAGTGGCCAAATTTATTTTGACAGCTATATTTCATCTTGTTGGCAGATTTGATATTGTAGGCGATTTCATTCGGTTTTCAACGACATATAAGTCCATTTTATTTTATTGACCAACAAATTTCATCTAACAAATAGCTTTCATCCAAAAAGATGATTTCATTTAATTTAATAAGCTAAATTTCATCTATGCGCAAATTTCATCCACTATGCATGTAAAATGACATGGCTGCAGGTCCTTCCATAGGAATCACAATTCCAAAGTTCCAGCCAAGAATTTGAACTAATTCAATTTAAAAAATATCCACAAATTAGAGTTTTATTGCGATTATGCTCTACTCTTTTGTGGTTGTTCTTCATATGGACAAAAACACATTGATTCTTTGAATTTTCAATTGATCATGAAATGGTTATTGAATTAGTATTTTGAATTTAGTTAGTGTTAAGATATTTTACCACATCTCCAATGACCAAAAGGAGGATTTCTCATTCTTTTGAAACAAACTTGAAACTCATACTTGGAACTTAGAATTGGTAAATGCAAGCCTAACTTCAAAGCCCGAAAGAATCAATGACCCTCTATAGATCAATCAAAGTAAGTTTTTTGGGCATTAAGACTTAGGAACATTGCTTTAATAGTGTTGAAAGAAATTTAATCACTTTGATTCACCTTACAATTTGCCAATCTTTAATTTGGTAGACATCTACGTGTACCTATAATTTTAAATGTATAAAGTCACTAATTTTAGAATTCAATAGGTTTTCATTGAGAAGTGTCTATCCTTCGCAATTTTTGTAAAGGATGAGCCATGCTTAGAGGGACTCACTAGGTGGAAGTTGGCTCTAAACAAAGGGCAAGAGCCAAAGCCCGGCCCGTGCTGTACGACAACCTTCAAGCTCGTGAAACCTAACGAGCGGGGGCATAAACATCATAATGCCCAACAAAAAGTTTAAGCTTGGGCAATAAGGATTGCTCAGGCCTATCCACACAAGCCCAAGCAGATTCAGACACTTTGTCATGAGAAAGTCTCAGCTAGTATTTATTGCCCTACTCTAAGGTGGTAGATGACACAAAAAGGCTTTCTTCATCATTGCAGAAAGCTAAATAATGTGGTTTGTTACCCAAATTATTTTTCGATCCTGCCTAAGTTTTTCCTTGTGGCAAGGTTTTCCCATAGAAAGTTTTGGAGGAAGAACCTGAGGGTCCTATGATTGTAGGACAAATCTCTTGGCGGATATTACGCTTCCAAAACACCAAAGAACTTTAAAATGAAGAGAGAAAGAAGAAATAGTTTAAGCCAAAGATCAAGTTAGAATGGAACAAAACCATTCAACGGGCATGGACAAGCATACCTTTCATCCTCTCGAAAATTCCCAAAGCTAATATACCTTTAAAATGCTGCATGTAATGGCCATAGCTAGTTAAAAGTGGCAGAATATGTATCATAAAAATCTTGATATCATTACAATCTTGATCCATATATATTATACAGCATGAAAGTAGACCTCATTACATTTATAATGCATTATACAGCTTATAATTAAGAGCATTTTAGAGCCTGTGGTGGCTGGTCGCAATTCCCCTCTACACCTAGTTTCTGTACACCCAGTTTCTGCACTGCTCTTGAACAACGACTCAACTTTTCCTGAACTGTACAGTACAACAATCCTATAATTTGCCTACCACTATTATAGAGGTCATACAGTTTGGCATTACAGGAACTGTATTACTAGCACTTGAGTTGATGCATAATATATGAAAGCACGACTGAGCATGCCAAAGTGCAAAAGACATAAAGTCCTATTTTCACGGATACAATATGTCGCCACCGTGTTCTCAACTTTGGCGTCTTATGATCCACCACTCCGGCGGTGTGGTAAGAAAATTTCTCACCATACCGTCTGAGCTGCAATTGCCAGTTACACACAGCCTGCAATACAATATCCAGTAGCGACGGTAAATTCCAGAAGGAGAAATTGCCAGTCAATCTCAATTCAAATTGTTTACATATACTGCATAAAGTATGTTTACTGTAGGTTCAAAAAAAAATATGGTTGAAGGTTAGTAAATCATACCGAGAGTCTTGATCTACACTCGTCAATAATCTCCTGACGCTCTCCCACTTTTATGAGCTGCCAAAGAACTACAACAATGGCAATTGTAGATATGATAGCAGAAAGAATATATGCACTGTAAATCTTTTTGCAAACAAAGAGTGCGCTTGAATTCGCAACTATGGAGAGCAGAACTCCATGAAATACAGCATAGAAAGCTATAACCCACTGGAACACGAAGGTGTATTGTTCTTTGATCTGCGTCAGTGAGCTCTCAATCCGGAGTCTGAAGACTTTCTCCTTCGACTCCCACATTTCAAGCGCCGTATTCGCCGCGGAGCTCAATGTGAACTCCTTGGTATTACCGTTCTTCAACCAGAAAAGACTTCCAATTTCTTGACCGTGGATGTTCGCATTGGCGCTCAACGAAAAATCATAGAGAGGCAAGTTCATCTCCATTTCTTGGAGGGTGTTGAGTATAAGTGGCTCTGTGAAACAAAAAAGAAGAACCGGTATTTGCGTTGAAACTCGCGAATATATCCAGATGTATGTGCTACAAAAAAATTGGACAAAAGTGATGGCAGCATTCAACGCCAAATTTTCTGCTAGGGAATCAAGTACTGTACGTGATCTTCCCAACTAAGAATTGTCCCCACGCCATACTAAACTCCAGCTCTTTGAAGATTTATAGGCAACTTATATTAGTGCCCTGAAGACCAAGGAGAGACACGAAGCGCTTGACTACAAAACATTAGGGATGTCGAACATCTTGTAGCAAAATACTAGTTTGGGGAATATGTGCCCCTAGAGGTAACGAAGGCACTTACCAGGAATACCACGTAAATTACGCCTTGCCGAGAGCTTAAATGACCGTCGGTCATTACTGACCTTGCTGAAGACAGGGTTATCAACGTCGGTTGACTCAGTGACGACAGTTATCCGGTCAGATTCAGAAATCGTACTTGGAGTTACATGTACCATTTTATAGAATTCACCCGCTTGGTCACGTGCGGTCAATATTATTAGATAATCGCAGTCTACATTTGTCATACCCCTAATTGTTAGGGCGCTTTCCCCAAAAGAAAACTTCAGAGTTTTAGTGAATCTTCTGTACACTCCTTCAATCCCCTCCATCACTATTAAATCATGATCTGTATAATTGACAACTTCAGTTACCAGCGCCATAGTAGCCAGTCACGTGCTTAGGTACAAGGTTCCCTGCAAAGAGCGACCACGACTTTTTATTACAATATATGGGGTTCCACTCAAAACTGAAACTAATTTAATTGATTACAAAACAGCAAAGCTCTAGGAACTAAGCGCGGATAAGAATCCACCTCATGATAGATGCCAAGTAACGACGCACACCACCAGCTTTGATTACAGTGATCAATGACAAATGTGAACCAAACATTCTATCTAAAGCTTTAAAATTCGTCGGTTTTAAAATACCACTATTCTACGAGTTTCTGTTATCATAGTCTCAATCCGACGATTGTTAATATATGAGGAAAAGAGTGCTGAGGAGAATGACAAGATCAAATAGAAGAGTAGGACAAGGAGGAGAAGGGAGGTGCTCACTTCCGGGGGAAGGGAACGGAGCGGCGACCAGCAACGTCGTCCAAGCAGCAATGAACGGGGAAGACGATCGGTAACTCCACCACCTGCAGCTCCACGACCACAACAACTAGTACCAGCATAAGCCAAAGGGGCTCCGCAGACATCTGTAAACAAACAAACGAGGGCAGAGGGACCTCGGAGGTGTGCACCATCGACGCACCAAAGGCTCACCTGCCACCCTATATATGTGTGTGAAGCGCAGGGCGAATACGAGATCGACCAGAGCGTGATATCGATGTGTAGCGAGAGAGCACGGCGCTCCGGCACCAGAGATCAGCGGAGATATCAGCAGCGTGGAACTGGAACTTACGAGACCACAGTCGAAGTAATCGGCGAGGAAGGGTGCGGACAATGATATACTTGATCGTTGATAGTACTAGGGTTACCTACTCAGGAATCCCACGTTTTGACGCGTTTTGTACAAGCACCGTCACTCCGGATCCCAAGGGTGGTGTCGCTTTTCTCCCAACGATGCTGCGAGGAAGCCCACTCGGAAGCAATATTGAAGTCGGAAGCAATATTGAAGTGACGGGGGAGTAAAACATAATGTAGACAGATTTACTGACCGCGATTGACTGCAGCCAGGGCTATCCCAGTCGGAGTTCTTCTGTGTATGATTGCAAATAATAAGCTTAATTGACCTTTATAATATTGGAAACAATGTAGGTCGAGGCCGGGTCGACAGAATGAATCTGAAGGTCTGTGAGTGTTGTGTATTACTACCAGTTGCATACTCAATGTCCGACAGTAAGCCAAATTAAGCCAATTTTGAATATTGGCTTTGAATACTCGAGGTAAAACCCCCGAGGGCGAGGGAATTATTTACGGTTATGGTCTTTAACATTTAATATTGTAGTTTGAGAGATTGTTATATTGCGTACATTCGATTTACGATGACTTCGATACTGTCACAAGAACTCAGACTGCTCACAAACTCATAGAAACCGTATTCTCATTACACTCAAGAAGGAAAATTGTGATAGACTTGGTCCACATACCCTGGTTTTAGATAAAACCAGTTTCAGACTCGTCCTCAGTTAGGAATTCCAAGTTATCAATGCCTCGAGGATAGGCTCATATCTTACATGCTCCGACAGAAGTCTCGGATACTTTTAAGAACTAGAATAGATTGTAATCCAGAGGAAACGAAAATCTCGTCTGGTTTGGAAGCTGACGTATCAACAAAACTAGTCCACTATATAGCAGGCTAATGCTCTTCAAGAAAAAGAAAAAAAGGAGCCAAAAAGATTGACCTCCGGATTGCAATCAACAATCACTGTTGTGAAGGTTCTACTCTGACGAAATTCAATATATCTTCTAAGAACGGTCCTACATGTGGTTTCAGTTTTCCCCACCCTTCGTGCCATATGACAAAGTCGACATGGCTCAGGACGTCGTGTACAACAACACGCGATTCGCAACCAAACTCAGTTGAGAGCAAGGTGTCGAAGGCAAAGCTCGAATCAGGGGGGACAGTGATGTCCTTGTTACTCACAATGAACAAGGTCCGTGGAAACAGGTCTTCTCCTCGGATATGAATCTGAGCAGTGGAGTCCATATCATTGTTAGCTCCGAAGCTCACACCTGGCCGACTCAACAGAGACTTGAAGAGCAGAGATGGAGACATGGAGTCGAATCCTTGCTCCCAACCCATTGCAGGCCTCATGCAGGAGATCGCCCCCACTCCTCTCTTCAATTCGTACTTGAAGTGCTCGCCGATGTTGTACACGCCAGCGAGACCGAGATAACCAGCTGGAATTCGAATGTCCACATTCTCAGGAAGGGGTTGCTGTGCGTTCTCTATGCGACGGCATGCTCTTTCCCACAGTACCATTGCACACAAATGAGACCCTGTCATGGAGAAGAAATGTCAGCATCATCAAAATATAGCTCAGAACGATGTATCCGTAACAGTTGTGACTTTCATTAAATGGACTTCTACAACAATTTATGTGTTGAGATCGATTGATGAGTTGACACTCACGATTACACTTTGAATATCTGACCTAGAATTTATTTGTCATGATTCTGTCATGGAACTAACCTGAGGAATGACCCATTATAAATACTCTGTTAGGATCGCCGCCATACTGGGCAATGTTGTCCATCGTCCAGGTCAGTGCGTCAGACATCTCACCCACTTGGTCGACAGCGAGTACCTGCATCATTAATTTCAGGTCGCTCAAGATTACAATCAAAGGACGAATGGAGGGAATCCAAGTGCACCTTGTTGCAGGACAAGCAATCTGTGAGAAGAACAAATTGCTCACACACAGAGAGGAACACTTATCTACACAACTCAAAAGAGCAGATTTGAGTACATAAAACTAACCTTTGGATACAAGGTGTACTGAGCAAGCACGGCAACGACGCCCTCTTCAGCAAGAAAAGTGCCCAAGGGAGAAAACTGCCATTTATCTCCGGATGCCCACACACCTCCGTGAATGAAAAGCACAACAGGCATGGGACTTTTAATATCTTTCCGCTTGGGCACATACACGTCCAACCTGTTCCAAAAACCTACATCAGCTACTCGACGATGCTAAATTCCAAGGCGTACACTCAAGATCCAAAAATCCATAGCGTGCGAAATTCTCTTGCCAACAAATCAAAATAGCCACTGAATTTTTTATTCGAAAGGCACGACTCGAGAGAAAGGAAGAGCTCGAGCCGAGCTATCCATCCCCAAACTCCAATCACGCAAACAAAAACCTGAAACAGAGAGCGAAACACAACAGAACTCACAAATTACGCCGCGTCTGACCATATTGCACATTACGAGCAACCGCAACAGTCTTCTCACTCCTCTTCTCCGACGTCGCCTTCTCGTCCTTCTCCTTCTTCACCACCTCCCCGTCCTTCCTCCACTTGGGCAACGACGAGTACACCCAGAACGCAAACGTGCCATACCCGGCCATCATCGCCGTGCCCACGAGCTCCCGCACGATGATCAACAACAACGTGATCAGAATCGCCACCCGCCGCTTCGGCGGCACGCCCTTGGAGGTCCACACCTCCCGCACGGCCCCCTTCACGGCCTCCGCCGCCATCCCGAGCGTCATGACCGCTCCCCCTCCCCCTCCCTCTCCCCCAACCCAATCTCCAACTAAAACGACCTGACTTAACTCCGATGTTTATACAAAGCCCACGTCTTGCAGGACCTCCAGGCGTGCATGGCGTGAGCGGAGAAAACCCGGTCTAGCTCCTCACTCCTCTCCAGGCACGTGATGCTCGTGACGGCATGGTCTGCGCTAGCATTCGGTGATGGATTAACTTATTCAGTAAATCTACCATCCAACGCTCCATCCACGGATCCATGCTGACCATGGATGACGCCTGCAGTCCCTGCAACAGTGGACCGTGATCTCTGCAAGCTTCCTGTTGTCGAGGACAGTGCGGATCGAACATCGATCATCAGTGATCGATAACTCCGATGCAGGGCGGAGGAACCTGGGCAAGCTGGGAATAACTTATAGTTGTTACACAATCTCGTACTAGCTCTAGATCTGCGGTGATCTAGATTAGCTAGTTTCTGAGCACTGCGGTGATCTAGATTTGCTAGTTTCTTCTGAGCAGTGTGTTGCGATTCGGCGAGTTCGTGACGAATGCTTTCACTGTGTAGTTAGTGATTGCGGAGTTTGGATTTGTACTGGACGCGGGGGGAGGATTTTCCTGTTTGAGTGCATCGATGGGAATGTTCTTAGGTGCATTCGTGGTTTAATTTGGCGTCCGGTGTGGGAAACGAGGAATTTGTTTAGATACTGTGATGGTTGGAAAACCAACACTGCAGTGGAAAGGTGATGTTGTGTACGTGTGGGTAAGATATTGGGGCTGCAGATGTATGTTTTGAGAAGATAGTGTTGGTTCTGGGTGTAGTGTCGGTCTTGGACAATGAGGGTGCTGTGTTGTGTGATGGGTGGATGATATTGGAAAGTCGTTTAGATTTTCGTTCCTTGTTCCAGTTTTGGGTCTACAGTCTAACCTTGATAATGTCACCCTTGTTAACAGTTCTACACCTTGATATTGTCACCTAAAAGTTTGAAACGGATTTTCATAGTGTAAAACTCCTTTGTTATTATCCGTGTCACCCTTGTTATTGTCACTATTTTTTTCCCAAAAATCCGTAGTGTAAATGTTATGCATTATGCAAACTAACCAAATACACAACGATCAATGTTTTTTGTAAATCAAACCTTGATTATGGTTCATCTTCATAACATAAAAATGTTTTGAATGAATATAAATCTACATCATATAATCAGAAATAGTTGCCAATGTCTTCGAATGAAGATTGGTTGTAAATTTATTTCACGCTAGAAATTGATGCACTTATCAACCACTTTTCTTTGATTCAGATTTACGATTAGTTAAACCTCTTGATGTTGCCATGTCTTCATTCGCTATTTCAAATCCCTAGTTTCACATTCATATTGCGTTTGCCTAAGAGCTTAGGGACAACAATTTTTACCTAAGATGATATGCATGTCCAAGGGCATCAGTGTATCTAAAATTAATAATATCTATAAGAGTTATACATTTGGATCTTTGAAATCTACCATCTTGAAATGGTTTTAGAAATACATTCCTTACTCCCGTAGAGATGTTCGGGGTATGAGCCTTTGTCAATGCCATGGTTATTGTGGCATTTCTCACCTGCAACAGGTCATCAATGACTAAGGTATACACACCTATGATCCATAACTTAAGCATTTCAGCATACACTAGTGCAAACAGCCCATAACTACACCAAGAGAAAACACCGAGAATTGCCAATGGTGTTCATCTATAAAAATCCGTGAGCCTTGATTGGTCATAAGGTTTTTTCGGTGTCCATTTTCTGTCAGACATATGTGTTGGGTCCCTGTTTGCACTATAGATGGTTACCTCGGAACTCGGCTCCAATCAAGTTCATTTTCTTTTTCGGGGATTGTCAGAATGCGCGCAATTCGCGCTCTCACTTTACGGGGTTAATCGCTCATGACGCACTCGGTAAATGCCGCCCTTGTAAAACTCCCCGGCAGTGACCGAACAGTCACTTTGTCATCCTTCGGGGCTTTGGTAAACGTCGTTACTGTTCATATGGGATTTAACTCTGTAATTTTTCGAGTTATTGTCCATAGACACTTGGGAGCCGGGTATCTACAACGACGGATGCATACGCCGAGTTACATATGTAGCCCGTTCACATTCACAGAACAATGTGGTCACGAACGCATAACAGAGAAGGTTTTCTTTTACATTTAGGGTTCACAGAAGTTCGGATCTCAAGAGTGCATATCATTCCAAAATTTTTGCGTTTAGACGAATCCTAATCACATTAATTGGAGTCAATGTCATGGGGCAAATAATTGGTCTGCATTCCTGAAGAAATGCTACATGATTACATCTCTAACCACCGGTGACAATCTGCGATGAAGTAATCCTGATTTCCGACTATTAATTCGACCTTGGTGACCTGCTCTGCTAGCCGCATATGTACAGTTCAAATCCTCCTGTCAATGTGTCCACTATCAACATGCACACTACAGCTCCTGGAGAAGATCAGCCACGACCTGGAGATGAGCAAGGTCGACGTGAATTTGGGCTTCCGTTTTGCTGACTCGTGCCTCCGCTGTGCGCACTTCATCATTGACTCGTGTAACTGCGACTCTCTGACGCTGTGCTTTAAACTCCCAAATAGAGACACTTGCCTGCGAGGTCTGCACATTTTCAGCACCTAAATTAACAAGTGACTCGCAAATTAGAAGGAACAAATTCCCTAAGTCCTTCCGATCTTGGGAAGTCTCGTATGATGCTTCGACTCGCGCAGCACGTAACATGTCTCGAGCGCGGTCATACTCTTGGAGTGCTCTACGATGATTGTCGGTCTTCTCAGCAAGGATCTGATTTACGAAATTTGCACGTTCCATCTCCTCTGTCACCCGGACCTTTTGCTCTCGCAGAGACAAGGAGACCGTATTGAGAGCCTCTTTAAGGATGTTCTTCTTCTTGAGAACCACTTCATCGATACCTGTTCGCACCTGCATGAGCCCAAGAATGGACGGGGCAGTCAGGTTCACAATAGCACCTGTTGGGTCTGCGCGTTCGACCAGCCTAGGAGGTGACGAGGTGGACGCCTTTTCTTTTCCTTTAGATGATAGGACTATAATGTTATGGGGATTGGGTGCAGCAGGGGATGGGGGTCGCGCATTCGTTCGTGGCGTCACCGAGGGGGCTCGACGGGGAGTCGAAGGGTTCTTTACAGCGCCTGTGCGGAAAGGTATCTCCCGTGCATGAGGCAGCTCCTACATTCTTACCGAGTTATGTTTAATTTGAAGAACACTCAATGATGTACCGAAATCCAATTATACAGTACTTGGGGTCACATGCATGGGGCCAGGACAAGGGTCAAGGAAATCCAAAAAAAAACAAAGCAAACAATAGCATGTACCGGATTTTGTCGGAAATGCTTATGGTACATGAAACAATGAATACATATTTCATCGTAGAGCAGCCAAGCAAATCCAAATAGACACGTCTGGACAAATAGCAAATTTTTAGGGATTCTACTACAAAGACCACAAAAACGAGCTCAAAGTGTGGGAATAGAATTCGAATGTACGCAATCTGAAATCAAACATCCAAACCGCTCTCATTACTTGTTAAATGAAAACGCAAATTGTGATGAGAACTGACCTCGATTCGCTTATTCGGAAGAACCACTGGGAGCCTATGAAGTGAAGAGTTAAGGTCACGGTATTCAGGTAGAATCCTGGGAATTCTGGTATGGGTCTGGCGGTAGGCAAACTCCGCCCAGCTCACATCAATACCGAGTGCTTCCGCCATTACCCCTCTTGCAAACTGAAATGGTAATATCCCGTCAGCCAACCACTGGATTTGGAGGACACGCATGAGTAGTTGCCGGACATGATTCTCGTACTCTGGGCTGCCATGATCGTGGAAAGTCCAACCGGTACTAGCCTTCGGTCCCCAGAAGGCGGCCATGGCGCGCCGACTCGGAAGGAATTCAGTGGGCGTCACTGTTGGTACCACACCGCTGTTGCGAAGTCGCATATAGCGGATGAACCATTCTGGACTCCCCGGATCCACAAGAAGAAGGCGGATGTCCGGCATTGAGCAATGCGGATTGCAGACCTGCTACACTGAGCTGCGTGAGAAACAAGGCAAGAGAGATTACGCAAGTGCAAGTGATTTGGTGTGAGAAACAAAGGATATTAGGTAGTCTGTGAGGAGCACGACTAGTATGACTATGACTAGCCGCCTACCCTTCACGAGGCTGTCAAGTCACAACCGACTAGTAATGAACTAAGGTGACTAGATCAGCGCTAATCAGTTAGTTTAAATTACTACTACTGAATCTGCATATTGAAAGCAAAGATTTTATTCATCATGAGTGTGATTTTATGAATTCATGGTAGTCACATCAGATTATACGAGTTGGCAGGTCCTTTGTAACCATGAAACTTAATATCAACAATAAATATCTCCAAGCTCATCGCAAGTTAGATCACTCATTAATCCAGAAAAGATAGCAGACAAGGTGTTTATTAAAAAGGAAGATATGGTATTTCAATGGGACCTTACAGTCCTAGTTGGGGGAGTGTACTAATCTCTTTTACAAATACGGAAAATGAGTGCAAGCCCATGCGACTATATACATGAAGGACTGGGGTCGTCAGATCAGAAGCCACCACCCTCCAGAATTGAATACTGTCATTGTCCTGAAGAAAAAGTAGTGGACTTACTTCAGACATGTAATGAATTGAAATAAATTTAAGAAAAACACATGAATTCACCATTGTTGGCAAGATTAAACGCAATGCAGTTGGATCCTCTATTTGGGGTTTATGCAAAAACTGGGATGTCATACTGCACTTGATTGTCCAAAGCTAGGATCAAATACTAGGCGAAGGCACAGACCGGCAAAGACGAATAAAATGGCAAAATGGACAATGATCAAACTACCAAGAAAAGTTAACTGAACACGCATTCTGCTTATTGCTGAATTCACTTCAAATGATTCGAGAGTTCCAAATGCGATTAGCACTTGAGAAGTAAGAACTCTCAATTCGCACACTTCACAAGTAAAACAAATCTCAATGAGCGAGGTATAATACTCATCAAAGTTGCGATATATTCAGCGTGTTCTTGAAAATAGTTCTACATTTTGAAGAAATGTTCAAAGTCGACTCCATACAGTATTTCCATATTGAGTGAACTGGGATTAAGAAGAGACTACGAATGGATCAAAGCTTTGTCTGAAGAGCGACCTACAATGCAAGTTATACCAAAAGAATCCAAAATTTGGCTACTCCCAGAGTGCTCTTTTAGATCATGTTTCCATGTCATTAATTTTCCTTTTGAATCAGTCACAGACATTTTTAAAATTGAGTCCAGAAAGTAACACAATTTGAGAATGCCAGTGTCGTAATGTGTTTACAAACTACATATGACGTAATCAAACGTTTAACAAATGAATTGAGGCCGCAACAGTCTCGACGATGATTGATATGAGAATTTACAGCCTTACCGCTATTTGAGGTCGACGCCGGGTCTGACTGCAAGGGCTTGCATTGATCCTCCTCACGAGGTTATGGAATCAGCGCTCTGTACAGGAAATGAAATTCAATTTGGGGTGTGAAGGTTGCTGGAAAATATACGATAATGTTCTCCTTGGTACTCAATCCAAAACATTGTGATTTCAAGGTGATGTAGATTAAATAATTGTTCAGAGCTGATTTGAAATGCACACAAGATACCGAATGCATCAGGGAATCACTAAGGAGCATAATGAAGTCATAACTCACATTAAATTGAGGCAGCGCTTAATTTGGTTTTTAGTTCTCCAATGGTCATGACACCGCAGACATGTTGTCTTCTGCACAGGTAGAATCAAATCAGAATACGATGTTAGAACATGGTTGTAAGGAACAGGGGGCATGTTCTCCAATCAAATCCTACGAGAATTCGTATGAGCTATGGCGTTCAAATGCAAACTGTGCATATTGGTATGATGATGTGTAGAGTAAAATAAAAATACACTCTTGAAGCATGTGCCCAGAACTCGCCTCTTGATGTCCTCTACAGAATCAGAGATTGTAAATGGACCGAAGAGCCTTGAAACAAATGCAGCAAGTTGATGACGAAATATAACATGGCACTGCAATTCAAGAAGCTCACGCAATCATGCTGGATATCCTAACTTTGAACGCTGGTCGTAGTAAAGACTCAGACAATTTCCTAGACATGGACCTATACGTTGCCATAGATTGAAAACCAGTAAAATATCACATTACTGTAAAATAATAAAATGTAGACGGTGTTCTGTAGTACGTGAGTATAATTCTGACCTGGTGGTGCATTACTCAACATATTGAATTTCAAACTCGTCCTTGGGTGTAAGTACGCTAGACCCATGTACTTTTCTAGTCACAGTCGTATTTTGACAGGGTGCGGTCTGTTCACATCAAAAAATACCATCCGAGCTAAATGTTTCTACGTTTTGTAATAGGTTTGCATAATAAGTATGCTTGTTTAGATCGTATTTGCAGTGTCAAAATAGTTTAGATATGTGATTGCCTATGTTTTAATTGTACTTGTTTACAGTGCAAAAAAAAGTCACAAGTACTAGTTTAGCAGAAAAGTACAAATTTCTTGTTTATCCAAAACTTCGAATCTGATCTCTTTCATGCATGGGCACCCTCCCAACGCCCCTCGAATATGCCGCCGCCACCTGCAATCAACCCCAGCTTTGACATTCTCTTCGTCTCCCCCATGCAGTTTTTCCCACCTTTCGTGGCGGCTGCACTCTGTGCTCATGTTCAGCTGTGTTTTCAACGTCTAAACAATTAGGGCGCTCAATGACGGGCTGGTTGCGTAGTGTTTTTTCCATAGTTGCTTGCAGATTCGAAGTGTTTGCTGTGTTCATGCAAAATGTCTAGGTCTGCTCAGAGGTCGAATCTGGTGCAGAAGTTGATTACTTCGTACTTTACCTGTATCCCACAAACTTCAAAGGTCGAATCGATTTATTATACAGAAAATAGCGAAACTAGTGACTCCTGTTACGTATCTGAGACCCCTGTTTCAAAGCAAGGGGTGCGAGATTTCTACTTAGGAAAGTGCAACGCTGTATCAGTATCAGAAGACTCTCCTAGGCGTGCATTGTTTCTTGCCGCAGTATCTACTGATTCTTGTAGTTACCCCTCTAGTAGCTTTGAGGTTTTGCCTTCTCTTTCTGATGTGAGGTATCAAATATCTTCTCCTACTAGAAGCGAGGAGTCAGTTGCAATCAGAAGGTGATGCTTGTCAGCAATTTCGGTGAGTTTTGTGGAATAGATTGTGCATTCTTCGTGGAACTCTTCATTATGTACAGGACCGTGTTAATCTCTCAACTCCACAACTATGTACTGAGTTTGTCTATAGATTACTAACAAAGCAGTGGGTGTCGTGCACAACTCCTAGGTCTCATGGGAAACACCGCCAAGAGACAGCGTGTGAGACATGGTGTTAGTCGGCCCGGACCATCTGCTAGAGCCGCTGAAAGTAGGTTGCGGAATGAACAGAGGTCGGCTACAGTTGAAGGGGCGAGAGAGAGGAAAGCTCGACAGAGAGCACGTGAGAGACAGATGGTCGAGGAAACACGAGTGTTGGCGACTGAGCTTCCAGATGAGGATGTTGAGGACCATCTGAGCGTGAGAGAGTCCAATCGGATTTCATTACGCATAGCTCAGTACATAGTTGAGGAGTTGAGAAGTTGTCCCGGTCCTTTGAGTCGGAAAGATGTCATGGAGAGTCTGTTGCGTCGTGACACTGTTTGGCCACTATTACCTGATTATTACCCTCGACCGCAAGAAGCAAAGGTTGTGCACGGTTTTCTTTTGAACTTCAGGCATGAGCTTTCCATGGTGAAGGTTGCGAATTCAAACGAGTTGTTAGCACGTAAGAGAGCCCTTTTAGATGCTGCAGTGAGCATGGGGATTGGTGGTGTGAGGGCGTTATCACGAGTTCTGCACACAAGTACTGAGAGCATCACGATAGCAAAGAATCGTAGGGTCTATGCTCTCGGCCCCGAAGAAGCTGTGCCAAGACTTCGTCTCCAACGCAAGAAGAGAGGAGGCTTATCCGACTACATCAAGGACCAGATCGAGGCATGGTGGAGGAGTCAGACTAAGGTGTCACCTAATAAGAAGGATATTGTGAAGCACAGGGTTGGAAGGAATCTTTGGGCCGAGCCTCACCCTACTCACTACTTGTGTGAGGCACAAGTACGTTCTTCCCTACCACTTGTATCTGTTGCCTTTGTAAAATCAGTGATAGCTGCCTTATTGTACACGGAGTTATAATTGTTGCTCGAAGGGTTTTTGGGTATTGTATTCTTAATACTTCGAAAGCCTGTGTTTTGTACTTCTCCTGTACCCTTCCTGTGGCTATATGTACTTTACCATACTAGATGTGAATTAGTGGTGGCCATTGATGTACAAAGACAAATTCGCGTTGACACTTTATACTTTGGATACATTGAGGTACTGGACAAGTGTGTACTCTTGTACGTGTCTGTGGTAGAAAATGTGGAGTCCACGAACATACAGTACAAACTGTATACTTCTGGAGTTCAAGAGTTCTGTATAGTTAGTACTTCATGTGGTAGAAGTTGAAAACAACGTACTTGTCGTGTAGCAATATATACAGGTTGTACTTTGATGTTGTAGCAAATGTGAAGTCCAAGAGTATATGCGTACTCAAAGTTTACTTCTATATCATTTGTACTCCATGAAACGTCATTTGTACACAACCATAGTACTGTTTTAGTACTGTTCAAGTTCTTTGTAAGTACTTCATACTCTGATTTAGGGTACTTCTCATGTACATTAGTGGTACTAATGTACTATGATACTGATTTGTACTCTGTGATGGAATACAGACAACGTTCTTCTTGCGATTTACAGAGGCGCATCCAGAGTGTAGTGTTCGCCAGAGAGCTTTCGAGAGGTTGAAGCCTTGGTGGGTGCGAAAGCTGAAAGAGAGAAATACTTGTTGTTGTATCTACCATGTGGAAATGGATCTGATGAAGGTTGGTCTGAGCAATTTAAGGGACAAAGTGCGGGGCCTTCCTGCCCAGTCTAACTGTGACTGTGGGTGCTTGGTGTGTGCTAGTGATACGGAGGGGGGTTGTCATGCTCATTGTCAGATTTATAAGCGCATAACCTTGATGTGGGAAGCTTGTGTTTGTCCCAAAGGGGAGCTTGATGTTTGGCACAAGCTGGATTGCCTCATGGGGGATTGTCCTGATTGTGGCTTTGAGTTATTTCCTTTGTGTCCAAAAGAGTTGGCTAGTATTGACTCATTCACGTTGAAGTGGAAGTGCTTTGAGTATTACGAGGTGGGCGTGGACAAGAAGACAGGGAGACCGAAGAAACGACTGAGAGAGGCTTTTAAAGAGACACCCGTTGACAAATTCTTGTCCTACATGGAAAAGACAGTGACAACGTTTATCACTCACAATTTCAGGGCGAGATGGCAAGATGAGCAGTGCCAGAAGATGATGAAGAATGTCCCTGAGGGAGTTATCATCTCCCATATTGATTATGCAGAAAATTATAGTTTCGCAATTCAAAACGAGGTGCAAAGTATGTATTACTTCAGCACCTCTGTCACTATCCTAGTTCACATTACCATGTGGAGAGAAGGAGAGAACATCATCAAGCAAACACACTTCTATGTGTCTGACGACAAGGACCATGATTCGGCATATGTCCAGCATTGTTTGCTCTTGCATTGGGACTGGTTGCAAGATTCTGGCTTTAGTCCAGAAGAACACTGGGTGTATAGTGACGGGTGCAGCGCCCAATTCAAATGTGCCACGGCCATGTATTTTGTGGCACGATACCCCATTCTTACCAAGGGTTGCAAGATGCGATGGAGCTACTTCGAAAGTGCTCACGGGAAAGGCGAATGGGATGGAGCCGGTGCGGTTGTGAAGAGAGCCTTGACTTCCGAGCAGATCCAAAACCCATCGAGGCCATTGCAGAATGCCCAACAAGTTGTACAGTTCCTGGAGGAAAGATACACCGAGCGGGTTACAAGCTTGTACAAGCGGACAAATACCCCATCCTTTTCTCGTGTGTTTTGGCACATTGGGGAAGATGAGGTCGACCATGGTGACATGAGCATACGCTGCAAGACTCTGCCGGGCTCGAAGTCACTTTATTCGATTATGGGCTTCTCTGATACCGACCCTACTTTGCTGAGGACTCAATCTTTATCATGTTTTTGTATACCTTGTGTTGATTGCGATTGGGCTAACTGTGAGAACTTATCTCATGTGCAGGGCTGGGACGTGAATAGGTTGGTTCCGGATAGCGCTGGTCCAGTAGCAGAGGTGATACAGGAGTTGGACGATGAGGCGAACTGGATGCATGACGGTGTTTCCATGTCTCTAGGCGACTTGGTAGATGTAGGGGATAACTTCATGATACCTGCAGAGGAGGATAATGAAGATGGAGTCGATTTTTATATTCTTCAGTGTACAAAGCGGAAGTTTGAGTTGCAGGAGCATCTAAACTGTCCATGGGGGGGCGTGTTTAGTGCGGGCGACGAGGTAATCAGGGCAAAGTATTTCAAGAAGTTTGGCCGTGGCGACAAGACCTTTGTGTTCTGTGACAAAGCAGTGGACGCTCACGTAGATTCGCATTTGGTGAGGGCCTGCAAATTTCCAATGATTCTTGCTGCACACAGGGTGAAGGGCTCTCCTGTATACAAGATGTCCAAAGAGAGCTTGAGGGTCTGTGAGGATGCTTTACGGGAGTGGTGGGCATTCAATGAGGAATAGTCATGTTGCAAGTTGAAAACTTAGATGTACTAATTGTGCTTTTTGTGCATTGTACAAGGTATTTGTGAATACTCTTTGTACGTTTTGAAACGGGCAGGGAGCGTGTTGCTCAAGTTATGTGACCATTATTCTTTTTATAGATTTCAGGAAGATTCTCAGTCATGGTTGTCATAATGGACCGACCGTCCGTTAGTCCGTTAGTCCGTCATGGTGACAAGACAGACCCCCGTGTCCGTCACATAAGGGCGTTGACCAGTTGACTCACTGTAAGGGTAAAACGAATTTACCTAGCGCTGAATTAGTGCGGGCGCGAGCGCGATTACGGGCGCGAGCGGGTGGGCGCGAGCAGGACGACGGGCGCGAGCGTCCGCGCGAACGCGATGTCACGGGCGCGCGCTGGAGTGCGCGAGAGCGAGGGCGCGTGCGTCGTTCCGGTCGCGCGCGTGCGCCTGCGAACGGGCGCGAGCGTCGCTGCGGGCGCGATCCAGTTGACGGTCGCGAGCACACTTATCGGGCGCGGTCATGTGGGCGCGAGCCTGGATCGGGCGCGTGCATTTGGGCGAGTGCGCTGCATCGGGCGCCGGCGGTCGGGCGCGAGCGCTGCAGGTTAGTAGGGAAAGAGCGACATCGGGCAAAATCATAAATGACAAGAGAGGGCATGTATTTCAGAAGAGGGCAATTGGGAAGTGCAATGTTTATTGAAAAGTTTTGCAAAATTGTGGCAGTAAACCACTTACAAAAAATGTCCCCTCTTATGGAGAACTGAGAATATCACATTGTTGTCACTACTTGCCTACTTCTAAATATGTTTGCGATAACAACACTCTGGGATTTGGAAATTGTAGGGAGGGGCTGTTAGAGTAGCGTGGACCAAACGCAAGGTGGAGCGGCTCTTGGGATCGGGATTTGTGAGCTCCTTCAACGCCACCGCAAATCTAGCCTTCCCCGCTGTATCCTTGAAAAGGTCGAAGTCGTCCTCGTTATCCCAAATCTTATTTGCTACCACTCCAACCGAGTACGCATCGGCAGCCTGCGTATATAGATGTCTCCTCCTTACAGTTTCATAAGAGGTCTCCGAATTTCGCTTACCATAAGTGTACCACAACTCCGGAGCCACAAAACTACCACGTTCCTTGAAGGCTTCCGTACGCGCCTCATCACTTGGGTAACCGTACCTTGAAGGAGTTGTCTCACACACTCGACTTGCAAGGCCCCAGTCGCATACTCCAATGTAAACCTCGCTCACTTTATCCTCTGGGAAGTGAAGCAAGACATTTCCCGGGGAGATGTCATTATGCTGCAAATACCCCTTATGCACCCGGTCCATAATACAGATGAGTGCCCAAGCTAGCTTGGCCCTATGGGTGCGGAAGGCCTTAACACGGTCACGTGTTTCCATGGGCATATCGATCTGCTTGTGGATGTTACGGTTCTGAGTACCCTCACCGATATTTGAATTGAACTTGTGCAGAAAATTCTGCAGGCAATCCCCATTCCACCAAAGTGTGTAGGCTTCCATCGTCCAGTCATTGACCGCAAAAAACTTAATAACGCCGGGATGGTCAATTCTGCAAACCATGGCTTCTATTGATGTCTCGTGCCGCTTCTGGGTCTCGTCAGGAGCCTTGGACGTCTTCCCCGCAAAGACACAAGTCTCAGGTATGGTTTGCATGCCAACAATACGTAATTTTCGGACTTTACCATAACCGCCTTCCTTTGTGCCTGACAGCGGAACCAACTTGACCCCTCTCGGAACTCCAACCACTGCTCCCCACAAGTACTTCTCCATTGCGCTTTTCAGTCCAGCTTCAAGCCATGGCCTCGCCCTCGTCTTATTATTCGAGAATCTCGCGCACGAATCCTGGACATATTTGAGCTTCTCTATCTCTTCCTTCTGCGCCCGCGAGTAGCCCTCCTTTGGCTTCTTGTTGACACACTCAAAGACATGCACAATGTTCGTAGTGTTTGTTGTTATTTGTTGCTCCATCCACTTAGGGAAATGAAAGTAATGAATACAATCATTATATCTCTCGGAAAGGTCCAGCTTCTTCCACAAATACTCTTCCAAATGGGTCTTTAAGTCCTTAATTCCGGTCTCCCCCTTCTCAACGTACGTACGGGTAATCATCTCCCGTTTCCGACATCCGTACCACTCCAATGCTAGCTCTCTAACGAATTCCTGGTACCGAGGAGGTGGGTAGTCCGGGTCCCTCTCACTCGCCGACTTCCGGTTCTTCTTTCCCGATGAGCTTGATGACGGGTTTGAGCCTGTAACGGTCGGTGCTGTGGAGGTTGCCATCACATCCTCTACAGGAGCATCAAGATCTACGTAGGCAGGGCGTTTCCCGGATCCGCGAGAGACCGACATAGTTGGAATAATGAACTGGACACACAATAAAAAAAAAACCAAAAGATCCCCCCCACCCAATCTGGTTGCTCCCACTTCCTGCAGTTCCAAGCAGAGCACGTGGAGTCACGGGCTAGGACAAGGAGCCACCTGGAAGAGGAGACTTTGAAAAGTAGAAAATAAGGGTTAAGGGGCGCCTTTTATGCTCCCCTCGGCTGTTCGCGCCCGTAAGCGCGTACACGCGCGCGCACAGGGTCTCCACACGCGCCCGTCCGCATGCGCCCGTCTGCACGCGCCCGTCCACCGCGTTCGCGCGGGGG
Source organism: Ceratodon purpureus (assembly GCA_014871385.1). Classification (NCBI taxonomy): domain Eukaryota; kingdom Viridiplantae; phylum Streptophyta; class Bryopsida; order Pseudoditrichales; family Ditrichaceae; genus Ceratodon; species Ceratodon purpureus. The sequence continues at coordinate 13,365,346 of CM026428.1, read as the reverse complement.
ACTGCCCTCGCCCGTGCCCGCGTTTGCGCGCCCGTGCCCACGTGCGCGCCCGTCAGCCCACATCGGGCGCGCCCGACGCCGGAGGCGCCCGTGCCCGCGTGCTCGCGCCCGTACCCCTGCGCGCGCCGGTTATCTGTACGCGCGAGCACGCTGTACGCGCCCGTGACCGTGCACGCGCCCGTCCCCGCGCACGCGCCCGACACCGTGCCCCTGCGGGCGCCTTCCTGTACGCGCCCGTCCCAGTGCACGCGCCCGGATAGGCAGCGTTACATACACTGTACAGGTTCGGTTACGGTATACTCGTATATTGAACAGAATACCAAAAAAATTCACTGGGAAATTACTCAATGGAGATATATTAACCGCATTTAGCGCACAAAAATTAATACAGAGCACAACCATACAATTCCTTCGAGTGTGAGATAATGAACTAGGTTGACTCTAAGTAACAGTATAAGCCTACGTAATAAGAAGGTGCTACCAAAAAAAAAAAAAAAACATTAAGAATAACGTAATATTTTTTTTGGTTTTTAGCCGGTAGATTTTATGTTTAGATTTACTGCTACTTCATGCGCTAAAAAGGTGACCACAGTCTAGACTCTCCTTGCTTTGCGGGGCTTCTTCTTGCGTGAAGATTGTCTTTTCCGAGCTACAGTGGGCCCCAATTCGTGCCGGATTATCACATCTTCGTCATCTGGCGCCTCATCGCAATCGGGGTCTACCTCCTCTGAGTGCTCGTTGTCACCTTCATCCTCAGGAGCTCCGACCACTGGAGCTTGTACCTCTCCTTCCACCTCCGATGTAAGATTGCGCACTTGCACGGAAACTTCACCCGTATTGCCATCTCTGGCACTTACTAGGCGCTTCATAGGCCTCTCCTTTCCGGAATTACCGATGGCTGTGATGCCATCCTCAAAGTTTATGCGTGTGCGAACAACCCCAGTTCCAGAAGAAGGCCCCCCTTCAGTGTATCCTGTATAGAATGGAAGGGGATCAGGTCCAGTTTTTTTGCTTGACTTTCGTGTTCCTCCGCGGGGTTCTTGTGATGGTGGTTTCCTAACAACCTTGGCTGTGGACTTCTTCGCACCACGTTGGGCCACATTCTGTACGGCTTCGTCTATAGCTGGCGCCACGGGGACTAGCTTGGCGGTGGAGGCACCACGCCGACTACCACTAGCTCGATTGAGTGGAGGCCTCGCCGCTGCTGATGATCTAAGGAGTCGAGCTATTTTTGCGCCCATTGAACTTGTGGGCCTCCGAGCCAGGCTTCCATCCACGATTGTATCTGGTTCGATACCCCCCGCACCAGTGGGTTGCGATGGAGCCACAGTCTGTGCGGGGATTGCGTGCACAGTCCTTCTCTCGTGAGCAGGAGGAATCTCTTGAAACAAGCTTGAGTCGCCTTGTGCCGGAACGGTTCCCCAGTTGCCCTCCCCACTAACGAGGCCGGTCCAATGAGGTCCATCTACAGCCCGTCCATGACTTCCATCACCCCCTTCGTCACTGTCGTCATCATCATCGCCAGCATGGATATCGTTGCCTAGATGGTCCTCGCTGGATGAATCATCTGCAACCCCGTCATTGTTCTCAGGATTGATTTGGACTGGAATAGCATCTCTTTCGTCACGAGCGCCTCTTCCTTCCGCATTAGCCGCTTCATCAAATACCGGGAGCGTGGGTAATTCGTCTCCATAGATGTTCATGTCCGGGTTTCCCTGGTTATATTCTGGTTCATTGTTGAAGTCGTACTCATCACCGTTATCGTCGTGGTTGTTGCGGTCACGCGGATTGTTGCGGTTAGGGTCACCGCGTCCGTTGCCATTACCGTCGTTTTGCCCATTCGTGTTAACGTCGACGTTATCATGTCCCCAGACATCATCATCCCCACTGCCTGCATGGTCAACTGGTATGTAATGATCGTCGTCATCTCCTTCCTCTTCGCTTGGATCTCTCTCCGGATCCGACTCCTCTGACCATGCATTGTTCTCGTACCATCTGAGGGGGTTGGGCTTTGGGCGTTCGCGGAGGAGTCTGCTATTCGTATAAATGTACACCAAGGCCTCAGACTTCTCTAACCCCAGGCGGTTGCGTACCTTGTTGTGGACAAACGAGTACATGCTCCAATTCCGTTCACACGATGAGGCGGAGCAGACCTGAGATAAAATGCGCTTCGCAATGACTGCCAATGGTCCCCCTCCAATCCTCTGCCACCATTGATGGGGTTCCAGATTCAAACCTCTGATATCGATGGTCACTTCGGGGCTGTAAGGGCCACGTCCCTCGTCGAACTCGATCATCTCTTTCATAAGATCGCCAAATGGAATTCCCATTTGGCCACCCACCTGACGAAACACCCGATTGAGAGCCGCCTTCGCTTCTCCTATGACTTGTAAGCCCTTATGCGTTCTAACCCAAGGGTTCAAGAGCGCCGCGGCATAATGAAGATCGGTATGCATCATGTCCCATCTACGGTCGAACCGCAGCTCCATCCTTGTTGCCATGACAGGTGGGAAAAAGCAAGGGGATCCTCGGAGATTGTACACGTGATCCTTTAGGTTGCTCATTGTAATCCATGCCTTGCCCATTGCCGGCTGGCTTCCATCGAAGGTCCTGAGAGCTACTAGGGCTGGTTTCACTAGGTGCGTGAAGTTGTCACACTGATGCCAGAACCCATCGTCACGAATTGTTTGACGCACTACGCTTGCGCGTGCATGATTACGCACCCCCTCGGTTTGGTTGAATAAACCGTCGACATACTCGTACCACCCTGTGCCATGACCACTTGCTCCAAAGCAAATTTAACCTCCATAAGGCGCTCTATCATCAGATAGTTACAAGCGAATCTGGTTTCAGCGGGAACCACCAAGGACAACTTCGGTTCAAATTTGCGGAAAAGGGCCATGGGAACATGGTGTCTCCGAATGTAATGACACACGTGTTTAGCCTTGGCGACCAAATCCTTCACAAAGACTTCCTTGCCCCAGTCCTCCATAAGAAGATCTAGAATATGGGCACAACAGCCCTGCTTGTACATGTGAGGAAACTCCTCCAGGATATTATCCATGGCGCCAAGCATGTTGGCTGCATTGTCCGTGCAAATCTGGACAACATTCTGAGGGCCAATTTCTCGAATATATTTCTTCATCTCCCCGGCAATATATCCCATTGACTTCTTCTCGCCAGTCGTATCAACAGACCCAAGAAATACATCGCCTGCCGGACATACTAGCATGACATTCATCAACGGTCGGCGATTCACATTATCCCAGCCATCGGAGCATATGGTACCCCCGTATAACTCGGTCGAGGTTTTCGTACGTTCATCAATCTTTGCCTTGATTAACTTCTTTTTTTCCTTGATGTGCGTTGTTCGCATCGCGTCATAGGAAGGAGGACTGTAGTTAAATCCGGCAGCCGCGGTTGTGCTCACCGCCTTAATAAATGCTGGGTGCTTGGCCACGTTGAATGCGACGTTGGCTTCGTAAAAGAAGGATGACCACAACATGTCCAGCTCCTTCCGCTTGGCGATCTGGAGTACTTCACTCATGTCCTGTTGCCGCAAGCTCCTAGTGGTATTCGAACCGGCCCTACTAGGTGCAACACTGGAGACATTTCGGTCCTCTTCGGAATCATTATACGAGGGTTCGGATCCACCGTACAGAGTGCCGTGTGTGGAAGCACTGGATGTTCCACGTTGAACTGACGCGGGGAACGTTGGCCTGATACCATCCACCTCCTCTTGTGTCAAAGGGCCGGGAATCTTTCCAGCGCAAAACTGAAACTTCCTCTTCACTACGGTAGGTGCCTTTTGGCAAACCCTCGAGAGATTGGACTGGTCCCAACCATAATGCTGAAAGCACCTGGACCTCACGTACGAAAACTTGGTCCTGCAATACACACATTGGGCTACCTTATGTGACAGTGACCCTTCCTGGAACTTGATCGAAAACCATGGTGCCCACTCTCTCGTACCGAGTCTTGGAATGGCTCTAGCCGGAGCAACCACTTCAACCGGTTCAACCGCTTCATCCGGATCCATAGTGAATGATTAGGGAAGTATCGGGACTAATAGGACCAGTAGTACCAAAAGATTATTATCTGAATAACTTAGTGTGTCTGAAAAGTGCCTGACACATTGATTTATGGAGAGAAGAATTTTTACATTCCCCCCACCCAAACCAAGTGTCTCCCCAAGCTAACAGTTTCAAGCAAGGAGCCCTCAAGGAGACCCAGGACATGAAGCACGCAAGGAGGTAAGGTGGATGTCAAATCAAGGGGGCAGTTTATATACTGCCGCCCTCGACCGGGCGAGTACTGTCCGGACGGGCGCGACCGAACGGGCGCGCGCGCACCAGAAGATCGGGCGCGCTCCGAGGCGAACGGGCGGGCGCAGGTGGGTGCGCGCGATTGAAGGCCGCGTGGCGGATAGCGCGCGCGGTGGAAGACGGGCGGGGGCGGGCGCATGCACGCGCGAGCGCTGGATCGCGAAGCGGGCGGGCGCGGGCGGGCGCGGGCGGGCGCGGGCGGAGAGCAGCGGGCGAATGCGGGCGCGGGCGCGCACGGGCGGAGAGCGGCGGGCGAATGCAGGCGCGGGCGCGCACGGGCGGTCGGGTGCGGGCGCGATCAAACGGCCGGGATCGATTTGACCACCTCAATTCTATGAGAAGAAGTAACAACGAGAGGGAAAAATGAATAAAATTTAAATAAATTAAAGTGTGTGAACTACATACACGTGCACATCTACATTAAAAGGAACCCTATTTTAGTAAAAAAAATGAGAAACATGACAGTGCGAAAGGACAAACCACTCCATTCACACATGTCTAAGAACTAGAGCAGGTTGTCATTTCGCCCCTCATGTTTCTGCCCTCCTAGTGGAAGGTAAGTCGTTTTAAGCTAACCTCAGGGAGTGTTAACTTAAAATATGGGATAAATTTTACTAGTTACTGCACTAATCCAGTTGAAACCCCGAGCGCGCGCGCAGGCGGCGGGGGGCGCGAGCAGGCGCGCGCGAACGGGTGGGCGCGAGCAGGGCGAGCGCAGGTCGGGGACGACGCGTGCGCGCGTCGAACAAGCAGGCGCGCGCGCGTACTTGCGGGCGCGGTCGCAAGTGTGCGCGCGCGCGCGTGAGCAGGTTCAATGGGTCCACTGCGGACACCACCGCGCCGGCGCCTGCGGGCGCGTTCGGACGCGCGCGATCCAACAGGGCGCGCTCAATGAAGTTTAAAAGTCGTAAGTTCAAAAAAAGAAAAAAAATAAAGCTTAAGGGAGAGACTGGACTACACTGAAATACCATACATTAGTATGGGAGATTGGAGTACCCAAAAGAAAGAAAAAAAAAAAAAAAAGTAAACGAATAGGCATTCAAATTTATAAAATGAAGAAAAAAATAAAAAAACAAATTAAATAGCATAGGAGTATTGAATAAAAATAAGGCGGGAGGATGGGGGAGATGTGGAATTATAAAAATGAACAAACGAAATGAGAGAAGGAATTAAATAGAATGATAGTGTTCAACGAAGAGGGAAAAAAAAAAAAAAAGGGATTTAAAGAGCGTAGGAGTATTGAATAAATATAAGGCGGGAGGATAGACTACAGGTGGAATTATAAAAATGAACAAACAAAATGAGAGAAGGTATTAAATGAAAGCGTAGTGTTCAACGAAAGGGAAATAAAAATATAAAACAAATTACAGAGCGTAGAAGTATTGAATAAAAATAAGGCGGGAAGATGGGGGAGAGGTGGAATTATAAAATCGAACAAACAAAATGAAAGCAGGAATTAAATAAAAGCGTAGTGTTCAACGAAGGGGGAAAAAAAAAAGGAATTAAAGAGCGTAGGAGTATTGAATAAATATAAGGCGGGAGGATAGACTAGAGGTGGAATTATAAAAATAAACAAACAAAATGAGAGAAGGTATTAAATGAAAGCGTAGTGTTCAACGAAGGGGAAAAAAAAATATAAAACAAATTACAGAGCGTAGAAGTATTGAATAAAAATAAGGCGGGAAGAAGGGGGAGAGGTGGAATTATAAAATTGAACAAACGAAATGAAAGAAGGAATTAAATAAAAGCGTAGTGTTCAACGAAGGGGAAAAAAAAATATAAAACAAATTACAGAGCGTAGAAGTATTGAATAAAAATAAGGCGGGAAGAAGGGGGAGAGGTGGAATTATAAAATTGAACAAACAAAATGAAAGAAGGAATTAAATAAAAGCGTAGTGTTCAACGAAGGGGGAAAAAAAAAAGGAATTAAAGAGCGTAGGAGTATTGAATAAATATAAGGCGGGAGGATAGACTAGAGGTGGAATTATAAAAATAAACAAACAAAATGAGAGAAGGTATTAAATGAAAGCGTAGTGTTCAACGAAGGGGAAAAAAAAATATAAAACAAATTACAGAGCGTAGAAGTATTGAATAAAAATAAGGCGGGAAGAAGGGGGAGAGGTGGAATTATAAAATTGAACAAACGAAATGAAAGAAGGAATTAAATAAAAGCGTAGTGTTCAACGAAGGGGGAAAAAAAAAAAGGAATTCAAGAGCGTAGGAGTATTGAATAAATATAAGGCGGGAGGATAGACTAGAGGTGGAATTATAAAAATAAACAAACAAAATGAGAGAAGGTATTAAATGAAAGCGTAGTGTTCAACGAAGGGGAAAAAAAAATATAAAACAAATTACAGAGCGTAGAAGTATTGAATAAAAATAAGGCGGGAAGAAGGGGGAGAGGTGGAATTATAAAATTGAACAAACGAAATGAAAGAAGGAATTAAATAAAAGCGTAGTGTTCAACGAAGGGGGAAAAAAACAACAGTGGGAAAAAAAAAATAGTGGATATAAATCAGCTGAACTCAGGCGCTTAGAGGATCTTCATGTGACTCTGGGTCGACATGAAGATTTACTACCTTTAGTATATTATAAAAATGAACAGACAAAATGAGATTACGAGTTAAATAAAAACGTACTGTTCAAAGAGGGGGAAAAAAAACAATTAAAAATTTAGAGAGTGTAGGATTATTTAATAAAAACAAGGGGATACGATGGGAGAGTGGGGGAATCATAAAATTTATTTGAGTGATGTTGTTGGAGTGCTTGGGCGCGTGCAAAACGGGCGCCCGCATTGATGGGCGCGAGCGCGTCCGGGCGCGTGCAAATGGAACGAGGGACTGAAAGGGGAGAAATTACTTCCATGACATGGTTGCAGTGCGCGCGCGCGAGTATTGACGGGCGCGCGCAATCGGGCGCGCGCGAAATTGGGCGCGAACGAAATGCGGGGGACATTGTGGGGGAGGAAGAGATTCAGAATCACGCGACCGCGCGCGCGCGGTTGGTTTGACGGGCGCGATCAGGACGCGCGCGCGCGTACGGGCGCGGGCAAATGGAAAAGAGAGTTTGGGGAGAGAAATTAGTCCCCCACCCAGGTTGCAGTGCGCGCGCGCGTGCACTGTCGGGCGCGCGCGAAATCGGGCGGGCGCATGCGGAATCGGGCGCGAGCCAAACGACGGAGACACCGTCGGGTGTTCCACATTTCAGTATCCGTTCGCGCGCTGTGGGCGCGACGGGCGCGAGCACTTCGCACGCGCGCGAGCAGTTCGTGCGCGCGCGCACGGGCGGGCGTAATCCTGGTTTTATTCTCGCTGGGGCAGGTTCGCGCGCGCGCGAGTACGCACACTACGGGCGCGCGCAAACGCGCGCGACCATGCGGGCGGGATCAGAGTTCAAATCCACGTAACATAAAATTCAGTCCATAAGTTAAATACACTTACAATAACTGAAGTTCTCTTAGCGTGACTTAAATCCAGCAAGAACCCCGGCCCCCGATCCCCGACTCTGGCCTATCACGAGACCCAACCCCCTGTAAATTAACTCGAACCCTGTGAATCGGAAACGGGTTTTTTGGAGGGCCCGGAGTTAGACAGTCGGTAGCCGGTGGTACACACCTCCAGGTGTGAAGGGACCCTTAGCGCGACTTAAATCCACTGTCCAAAATGTGGTCGCAGCCTATTTTGGGCAGGCTGCAACGGCGTCAAAAATAATTATTAAGTTTTGAAATTTTGTATGTAGATTCTTTCAGTCATTACGTACATGTGAAGCTTTGTTTCATATGATTCTGATATGTAATGCAAAAGTTATGAAGGATTAAAGGTTCAAAATCTCAACGCGGGCAGCATAAAAAAAACTCAAATCTTTTTTTTAAAAATAAATTAAAATATCATCATTTTCTACTGATTTGTATGCACATAGGAAGCTTTGAGCCATGCCAATCCAATAAGTGAGGTAAGAGATATGAGAAGTCATATTATGCGGGCAGTTCGGTCAACTCTTCATCAAAAATAACTTCAACTATTGATTTTGAACTCGATTTTAGCAATTTTTCAAAATTAAAAATTGGAAAAGTTTTTGGTTACTTGTTACATCATTTTCACCGTTGGAATTGACAATATCTACTTTTATGTGGACAAAATTAGTAGTTTAGTTTTTCCCTCTATTCTACATCTTATTCTAATTATTTATGGTTTGAAGATGAAAATTAAGGTTTAATGTTTTGAAATTTTTTGTGAAGAATCTCAAGTCATTCTTTAAATAGAATATTCAATTGCCCATTCTAAAACCTCAAAGCATATTTTCTGAAAATTCGTGGAAGCCAAGATTTTAGTTTTTGAAGGATTGGAAATAACTTGTCTTGGAAGTTTAAACATCATGATCTTGTGATTGGTTTGGTTTCTGACTCTAAGAATTTGAGAAATAGTTTTTTGATGAGTTATTTATAAGATCCTACGGTTGAAATTGCAAAAGAATGTTTTGAAATTAAAAAAATCAGCTTGCTTTACAAAGAGGTATCGAAAGACAGTTTGAGCCTGAAATTTTCAAGAGCATTTAGGGGTTAAACATTTTGGTGTGCAACAGAGATATTTATACACTTATCATACGATGGAAGGAGATGAGACAACGGGCGGAATGAATAACATGATTGGCAATCCAAAAAAGAGAGGCCAATGTATTATGAAGGGAGCATAAAAGCGTCTTGAGAATCACGACAATGATTTACAAAAGCAAATTATCATCCATTGTTTGAGTTTAACAAACATTAAACATGTGAATGTAATCCCAAACCTATCCAATAATCCATACCCCTATGCCATCTACATGTATTTATATCCCGATATCTTTTTACAAAACGTGGTCTTCACTCATGGATCTCCACGACGTCACGTGCCCGGTGCAGAGGAACTCGATCCACCCTCATCGTGTCGAGCACGAGAGGTACCTGCTGCACTACTTTCTGCCCCATCGTTGGCGATGAGTTTCCGCTTGGCAGAACGGGTTCTCTTCGCTATGCCATCTCCTCCAAGCATTGCTTCCATGAAGTTGTTGTTGCGCATCCGACGGAGCACTGTTACGACCTCCGGAGCCACTTCAGCACATAGGAAATCCACGGCTTGATTCTTGAACAACATATCCCATTCAGATTCCGCGGTAGCCACAGTCTCAGCGATCCGGAAATCCTCTGCAGTCATGTCGTGCAACTCCTTGATCTGATCCGCAACCAACTCCCCTTTGGAATTCCACTTAAATCCAAGAGGATGGGGGCCGTACTGGAATGTACAAGTTTGAATATCCCAATACCCATGTAGCACTTGGTAGAAGAAATTCCTCCTTCCCTCGAGTTCCTCCTCCGTCCCGCCCTTGATGAGTTCGTGGCAGATCCGTACAATCTCCGCAGGTTTCTGGTCCCACCTCCACTGATCGCTCATTTGTTTAATATAGGACAGGTGCATTCCCATAAGCCAATTCCAAATCAAGTCTTCACCCCACTTGTCTGGAAAGTCAGGAGTATTTTCCTCATTTTGCTCCCAATGCGGTGGCATCCAATTCACTAGGCCGAATTGCTCATAAAAACGCTTGTGTAAGGGGGCCCTACATACTGCACACTTCCGACGTATCAAGGCCCACGAGATCAAGCATTGTGGATGATACATGCATTGACAGGATCCCAATTGCCAGCCCCCCTCTGGCCCAAATAGATTGGTACAAATTGCACAGTGGGTTCCATCCAACACATACTTCGCTGGATTGGGCCAGAGCAAGCTTGGCTTTTTATTTTTAGCGATCTTCTCATTGGATATGGCGGTCTTGTACTCCCACCCCAACCGCGTCCAATCTATTGCTTTACCAATCATCGGTAGGCTGTCAGGGAACATTTCATTTGGATCTGCCCACGAGGTAAGTCCGAAATCTCTCTTGGAGTTAAGCTGGAGGTAGTCGCGGTCAATCCTCTCGAACTCAGCGCGCATCTGTCTGAAACGGTCGACGTTCATGATGCATGCAATCTTCCATTGGTAGTACTGTCTGCTCATCTCGATCAGATACTTTCTGAGCATCCCGTTGGTAGCTTGCAATTCGGAGACAGTGGGTACTGATGGCTGTTGAAATCCCAAAGAGTCCTCCGTCTCTTGAGAATCTACGAACATGATTTGCCGCTGGGGGGGGTGCATCACTTGACTTGATGACGCGAATGGAATGATTGGCTTACGGGGAATTCGGACAGGGGTATCTTCCAGGAGACCGTGCGTGGCCGATTCAATGATGGCATTAACGTCTTCCTCGTTCATTCCAGGGCTACCAGGGATTGGAGCTTGGCTTGCTTCGGGTATGTAAGTCGGAGTCTTCGCAGATCTGAGTTGCGAAATCTCTTCATTCTGCTTCCGTATAATCTCATTCATCCTATCAGCCTCCTCGTACAAGTTCTGGATAGTCTTCTCCATCTCAGAAATTATTGCATTTTTTCCTTCCAGCTCCTTCTGCAATGCATCGACTTGCAGGCCCTGGGCATCAGCGGCGGCTATTGTAGCCTCCAACTCATCTGCAAACCCAGTGTCATCATCTTCCATTACATTGCTCGGGCCCGCAATCTGTGGATTCAGTACATGAGGAGCTACATCAACATTGCTCGGGCCCGCAATCTGTGGAACTAATATAGGAGGAGCAACATCAACATTGCTCGGGCCCCCAACGATTGCTGGAGGAGCCTGATGAGGAATACCCGGTCCAGTAGGATTTGCAGGCGGTGCACGATTCCTCGTCGACAAACAGGCAGCTAGCACAGGATCCTTCTTTTTTAACCGTGTGATTCTAGCACTAGTCGCGGCTCTTGTCTGTGACTGAGGGGTACGGTCTACCGTACCATCAGAATCATTATCCTCCCCTGAGTCACTCCATTCAACAGGCGCTTGATCCTCAGGATCATCCAAGTATGCCCAGTCCACACCTGGAAATCTTAGGACCCCTGTAGGTATCGCCATCTCATGTGGACGCTGCTGGACACTAGGAGTCAACCGTATGGTCCTCCAATCCACCTGCCTATGAAGCACTACCTCGGCATATACCATTCTACAAATAAAGAGCGGAACCTCATTCCTCTCGTTCATCGCCTGGTTGTATAGGACCTGCCACACCTCCAAACACCGCCTCCCGAACTGACGGTTCTTGCAATATCTCATGTTCGCCTTGTTTGAAGTACGATTGTTATTATGACGGTGCAACGGGAATAACTTCCCAATGTGGCACCATTCAATGAATTGTTCACACGTTGCTAGAGTCCACGGTTGCGATGCACCTTCCCACCCTCTGAATGCCAGCTTTGCTGGATTCAATAAGACGTGGACCCTCTTATGTTGGACGTTTCCATGCCTGGGCCGTCCCGCATCCTTTTGCTTTTTCCTCTGCTCTGCCGCCGTGAGTGCTGGTTGTTGCCGTTCCATGTCTGCTCGAGGTAGATCGTTCTTCGAAGTCTTCTGAAGGTGCAAAATTAAAACCCTACGACTACCCCAGAACCTCAATCACATTTACAAATTATAAACATTTACAAAATTCTCAAATGTAATACACAGACACCATAGAGTTCTGGAGAATAAAAACAAGGACACGTGTCAGAGTGCTGGGACCCACCTGAGTACCACGCAATCAGCTACCCGGGGGCTGTTGAAGGCAAGGTGCTCAAAGGGGGGGGAGTGCAAAATGAGGTGGGAAATCGCCCTTTTATAGTCACGGGCGCCAGGGAACGGGCGCGAACAGCCTGCTACGGGCGCGAGCGGAAACCCGACGGGCGCGCGCGGGCACCGACGGCGGGGTTTCGGCCGTGTATCCGTCCGCGCCCGCGCGGATATCAACGGGCGCGAGCGGTTCAGTGGCGGGTATATGACGGGCGCGCGCGGGTTTTACCGCGCGCGAGCGGGTACCGACCCGGTCTTCGTCGGGCGCGAGCGGGCGTCGTCCGGGTACCGAAGGGGCGCGCGCGCGGACGTCGACGCGGGCGCGCGGATATTTTCGGGCGCGATCCGAACTGTACGGGCGCGACCGTCGGGCGCCAACACTGAATGGACGGGCGCGAGCAGTGGGCCAGGACGGGCGCCACCACAACCTAGAACACTGTTAAAAATCAGAGTAACCAAAGAGGACTTGCAAATTCAGAGTTAAAAAAGAATACTTTATTTATTTTGGAAATGTATCACTTCATTGTAATGTCGATTACAGTGCCATGCACTCTAGGTACCGGTCCTCTAGGTCTTTCAAGTGCGTCTCGAAATGGTTCGTTTGAGCACTAGAGACAATAGTGGGGACACAAAGTATTGCCATCTCCTTCTTCAGTTCTTTGATGAGATCGCCAATCTCACAGTCAAGTTCTTCGACAGTCGCTTGGGTTGCCAACTGCTCTTCAGTGGTTGGAGGCAGAGGGCGTCCATTCTCTGCGTAGGCCACCAATTTGTCACGGCGAGAGATCCAATCCTCGAAGAACTCAATCAGTTGACGGAGTCGCTCCAGCTTTGACCAAATAACTGTGTCCGTTCGCTGTGCAGTGCCCGGTGGAGTAGCACCATTCGTTAAACTCATAATGGACTTGATTTGTTGGCAATTGCAGGCGTTGGAATTCATGTTGGACGGTACACCGAATGTTGAGAAACCCACCGTAGCACTAAGCAATCAGCTACCCTTGGGCTGTTGAAGGCAAAATGCACAAAGTGGGGGGGTGCGAAATCAGTGGAGGAGGGTGGCAATTTATACTCACGGGGCCGACAGTGTGGGCGCGAGCAGGTTGGGCGCGCGCAGGCTGCTACGGGCGCGAGCATGTTACGGGCGCGGGCGACCCTGATTGGGCGAGGGTAATCGGGCGCGATCACCGCGCGCGCGCGAGACTGACGACGGGCGCGATCACAGCAAGCGCGCGACGGGCGCGGGCGACCCTGGTCGGGCGAGGGTAATCGGGCGCGATCACCGCGCGCGCGCGAGACTGACGACGGGCGCGAACAGCCACAAATGACCGGCGCGAACAGGCGCAAAGACGCGCGCGGACACGACGACGGGCGCCACCCATGGTAAACAGTAGTAAACTGTGAGGACAGTAATTTTGCTCGCGGTCGGGAGCCCGTCCGATAAGCGTCCGTCCGATAACCGTCCGTCACGTTCGTCACGTGACTACACGACAATTTTTTGGCCCGTCCGTCCATTATGACAACCATGTTCTCAGTCCACGTCTCTGTACAAATGCACGACTATTACGTGCTACCTGCTTTGTGTGTGATCATTTGCTTCTCGTAAGAGGGATAGTGTTGTTTGCTCCTCTCTTCATGTGCTATGGACCCTGAGTTAGCCATAGATGAATTTGTTGTTGCTTTAGGGTGCTTTCTAATGGTGTACCTAGGAATGCTAGTTGTTACAATTGTGTTATGTAGGAGGATAGTGCGTGGCGTTTTGGCTGGAATCTCACATGTGCGAAAGTGGACCATCCAACATGGGATTAAAGAAAGGTTCTTTTCCCTTCTATGGAGTCTGACTGCAGTTCTACCTAGGCTCGAGAAAGCTACATGGACAGGAGGGTTGGACAGGACCTCTTCATCAGGGTGTTCTCAGAGTACGAGTCCCCAATGGACGAGGGAGGAAACACACGCTCTGTGGGATGAATTTTATAATAGAATGAGTGAAGAGGGACTAGAGAATTTGCAGAATTATCTAGAGTCGTAAAATAACTCTTCCGTACTTGGACTGTACAAGGTGTGTCTTCGTTTATTTATAAAAGTGGAAACTTTTGCCGGTGTAGTTCCATTTGTTCTTAACTATTCCGGATTGTGCAAGTAGAGTTAGGCCAGCGTGGTAGTCCCAACTTTCGGCCAGCACTAGAATTCTAAGTTACCCAATTTTATCTGTATACAAGTACTTAATGCATGAACAGATGATGTACTTTCGGTACTGTTAAAGTATCACTTGTAGTATGTGTACTTAAGGTACATATAATATACCTTTTAGTACTAGTTAAGTATCATTTGTATATAAGATTCTCTCCAAAATGTTGTATGACTCTGTAGTGAATCCAAGTTATTACAACTGAATCGTTCATCTTGATTTCATTACAAAGTTGGTCCCAAACACGACTAAGCAATGTCGACTACAAGGGAAATTCTGTCCCTACACATGCTGCTTTGACATTTGCATGCAAAGGATGGCAACCCTGGGTCTTCAAGGTCGAAATCTATGCGATAGTCCCATGTAAGCTCCTCTAATTCTAGAATTGGACGTTTCGTGAAGAAGGCTACGTGATAAAAGCTCTTGTCCCGTTCATCAATCAATACTGGCATGTCTATCAAATTCGCATCTTCACACCTACACGGAATTGTATACAAGTATTAGTTGATGTTTTGCATTAATATAATAACACTTAGTGAATGCACACAAATATTACAAACCTGTGATTTAGAAATCTTGCAACATTTCCAAAGAGGGTGGAATCCAAGCAGAGGGCGCTGTTGTCATCAAGTGTTTTTTCGGTAGCCCAATCAGCATCCAGTTGTAGTCCATAAGAGGGTCCTTTCCACACTGCAAAGTTTCTAACATCCATCTCTGCGTTTGTCATAATCTCCCCACTCAACTCAAATACAAACGCACCTCGTGGGATAGCCTTCTTCGCCCTAATCCCCCATCCCTTCTCGCCCGTGTGGAAAACCTCTACTGGGTACCTCATTCCCTGCTGTACAATGCGATTACCACATTTACGGTCGCAGCCACACTTCACACTACACTCTCTAATAAAAGTGCGCTGAATTTGACGTGTTCTAACCCTCCCTCTAGCATCTACATGTGACACATCAAGACAATAACAGCCTGCTCCCTTCTTACAACTGCTGCAGTCACTAATTCCATGTTGGAGGTAGCAATCCCTGAGGAGGCCATCTTCTCCATATGCAAATTCCCCTCCTGATTCTTTTGCACAGTCGCAAGGCACAGGAGCAGTCAAGCAATCCCTCGTCGCACACTTGCACCTATCTCCCTAGCGAATGGGATGCAGACTCTGGTCTACACGGGCTTTTTCGTGAACCATGCTTGAGGACATGTAAAGAAATGGAGTCAAAGTAACATTAGAACAAGCGACAGGAACAGGAATAGGCTCCATGCCCCGGGACAAATCTTTGAAGTCAAACCAAAACTCAGCTTGGTATGGTCCCCAGCCCAACAAGACACACCCCCACTGTCAAAGACCTATTGAATTCGGTGCATTCAAAGAGATGCAAGTGCAGAACAATACTCTACACACACAATAACGGCACAAACACTTGTCAAAAACAGAATGTACACACACAACAAGACTTACAAAATAATTGAACCATACAAAAAGAACAGTGTCACAGTCTCAAAGAACAGCACAATACTAATAGTAAAGCAGGGCAGAAGCCCCACGTTTCTGTTCTAGAAACCCCAATGGTGGAGAAGATACACATCAGAAAGACTACATACATCTTCTATGAACAACACTAAAAGAAAAATACGAAAATCTCCAGCAGTTTCAAGTGGTGGGAAGGGCTAATCTTTTTTGCGCCTATGTTTCTTCTTTTTCTCTACCTGTCCCTGCTGACTACAGGCTTCTGCTTGGAGCTGTCCCCTTGTTTTTACCCTTGAATTGCCCGGTTCTTTAGCCTTCGCTTGGTCCACTCCACTTCCCTTCTCCACCTCATTGACTGCCTCCGCCACATCATCTACCTCCTTACTCTGCCGCTTCTTCTTAGACTTTGCACTCCGTTCAATCTCCTTCTCGCCTTCATCTTCATCCCCTTTGCCATCCTCCTTAGGCTTCTCCTTCAATTTATCCTTCCCCTTCTTCCGCTGTGGCTCCTTCTCAGTTTCCTCTACATCATCTCCCTCCAGGTGCTCCTCCTGATCTTCCTCCTCGTCTGCTACGACAAGCTTCTCTGTTTGTGGCGACCTTGAGCTCATCTTCCCCTTCTTCTTTCCACTTGTCTTCTCTACCTTGCTCCGACCCGGCAAACACTCAGAGCCTGTCTCTTCAACCGCCACTTCCAACCCCATAGAATTTAAACTCCTGAAAATGCTCGGTGTCGGGGTTGGTGTATTCCACAAGGGGTCCTCTTCCACCACCTGAGTCTCCTCTCCTCGGACAGTTGCAGCTTCGACTCGGGAGTTAACGGCCTTCTCAGAACCAGCCTTGGACTTTGGGACCTCCTGAGGACTCACGAAGTTGGGATGATACGATTTGAAAATTGGTAACTTCGCACCTTCGCTGATTTCTTCTATCTCGTCATCTGCATCACCTTGCCCTCCAGTTCGCTCACCCGAATCCAGAGACCTCTCGCCGTCTGAGTCCCCATCCTCCTTGGAACCCGAAACCGTCGGACCTGAACTCGAGGGCAGTCTCCCCATAACGTGATAGTCGTCTTCACCGTCTGTCTCCTCATCAGAAAGAATCTCAGGCTCCCTAATTTTTCCTCGCACCACTTGTCCCTCCATACACTCAAACGAAATCTCCTCAAGCTTCTGACGCTTCCCCTGGCTATTCTTGTCTGCCGCATTTCTTTTCCGAGACTCCACCGGCAACTTTATCTGTGGTTCTTTGCCTTCAACAGCCAAGGCTCTGGTCTTACCACCGACCTCACTTACCTTGGCCGAGATACAAACTGCTTGACTCGCATCTCCCTCGGTAAAGTTTGCCGGAGAGACCTCTGATGTGGGCGGAGCAAACAATTGGGATGCTATCTCTGAAACAAACATAAAAGAATATGTAAGACACAAAGTGAATATCTAATCTACAATAAAGTACAATTAGGACCAAGGTACAATCCTTTTGTACAAAGAGTAATCCAATACATACATATACTACGAACCAGAAATAGTGTACAAGTAACTGAACTGCGCACAACATGGGTCGTGCAAGTATTACTTCTAGTACATCCTAACTGTATAAGGAATACATCCAAAAGTACGTAAACTACACTCCAAACTCTTGTACAATATACAATGTACTTCTGATTTCTACAATTCACCCACATTAGATACACAATACAGCTTGTACAGTACAAACCTAACAAATGTAACTCTGACCTTGTACATATTCTACAAATGTTATAAGGTAATGTACAACTATGAAAAAAAGATCTACTACAAATATTAGCCAAAATCAGCGAATGTAAACTACATGCGTATGATAAGTACAGTTTAAGAGACGTATGACTTACCTCAAGTGTACAAGGCGTACCAATAGAAAAATGTTATGTAATCCGATAACAAGATGCACATGCGGTACATGAATTATAGTACCTATGATTAGTATCCTCTTCACAAGGAATACAAGTCTAACACCACCCAATTGTTACTGGAGTACTCTAACCCCGAATAACAATTCTTAACGTACGCAAATGTACATGTCACAAATTATAAATGTAGCATAAGAGAACTCTAGCATTAAAAGTACTTGTTCTCTGCATACATTGTCAGTTCAGAGTAGTATTCGATGGATCAGCTGTACATCGAATAGTCATCAAGGGAATGAAGACTCAGCAAAGGAGTAGGAGTACTCACCTACTATAGGAGACGTTGCCTTTGCGGCGTCCATTCTCACTTGCAACACCTTCCTCCTCTCCTCAGCACAACCCATCATCCGAGCCGTCTGCAACATTTCAGCACTTGGTTCTCCCCAACCGAAGCTCCGATGCCACTTAGGGTGTGAGAGTTGTTGGCATCCTCGTGCCAAACACTTGTTACCATTCATATATAAGACTGATGCACAAAATGGATGGTACAAGTGCCTACACGAGGAAACAACAATATCACACAATGGAAATGGAAAGAGACACAATGAGCAAACCGTAATCCTCAAGAGGTCCCCTTCATTCTCAGTTGAGCCATTGTCTTCTAGATACACCACTGGACGTGGCCAAAAGGTGCCTATATTCTTCCCCCTCCTCAGTTGCAACAACTCCTGCTTCAGATTCTCCAACTGTAGTCCACGCCCCTCCACCCCAGCAACTATGCTCAACAACGCAGACTCTGCAAACTGAAAATCTGATTTAAATTTCTGGAGCCTCTCCTCCTCCTCCGCAAGTTGCTCCTGAATGCCCTCCATTTTAATCACTTCTCTGTCCACAGCCACCCCCTCGCCCCTTAGCACTTCAATTCTTCTCCCCTTATCCTCCAACTGCCGCTGGTAACTCTGGACCAAACATTCGGATTGGGTCATATCCATCCGACATTTCTCTTTCTTCTCCGCCGCGGTCTTCTCCTCCATTTTGCTTGCGGACATCTCCACCGACATCAGCGCCATGACCTCTTGAATCTCCTGACTCCGCTCCGAAACTGAGGCCAGACTCCAACGTCCACCTCGGCACGGGTCAGATCCCTCCCCTTCAACACACAACCCCGAACCTCCACCAGAGTCTTCGAAGTCCCATGATTCCCCCAACCTCGACTTTGTCCTCCTCTCCCACCTCTGATCACCCCCTAAACCTGCCCCACCTCCCCTCGGTGTTGGTGTGGAGCTCAATCCGGGCTCCAACTTTATCGCACGCCACTCCCTGCCCCGAACCTCCAAGGGTTTCTCCTCCTCGAATGTCTTCCGCAGCGTCATCAGCTTCCCGTGGTCTTGCTTGAACCTGTTTCGTTGGCGCTTGTTAGTCTCTGCTCCGAATGCACACCAGTCGACGAACCCTGCTCCCTTGTCGAACTCCATCGCCACGCCTTCAGCGAATCTGATCTTCAAGTATTGAGGAATAGCCTCAGGCGGATGTTGATACAAAATCGGGTGAAGATACTCGATGCGCCTCACCACCTGAGCTTCTTTGCAAGCTGCCCACGCGTATCCCTGGCGCCCGTTGTCACCATACGCCGCCCCGAAGAGCTCCTTCATCAAAGCCGGTGAAACCGTATCCTTGCGAAAACGGTGCGGATTATCCCCCACGCTCGGCAACTTCGGATACTTCGCCATGAAGTCCTTGCGACTGAGCTCTTGCGGTGGAACTCTCAACCTGGAAATCTCGACATCGACATCTTGAATCCTAGAAAAGGCCGGCTTCGACTTCGCCTCTCCCTTAGGCTTTGCCCGGCGCAGTTTCCTTGTACCCCTTCCTCCCGGTGTCCCCTTCTTCTCACCATCTTCACGGTCGCTGTCGGAGTGCGGCGCATCGACCTCCCTACTCGTCTCCACACCGTCGTCCTCCATGGTGGATGCCGGCGCCGAATCCCTCCTCCCAGTCTTACGCCCGCTCTGTGTGCTTCCGGACCGGTGGCTTCCAATGCGCCCCGCCATGGAAACCCTACCAATCCCTACCTAAACCCTAAACCCTCTACTCCACACCTTCAACTCCAGAAGCCTCTCCTCACCTCTACCCAAAACCCTACAGAATCAAGAGCGGAGCTTCCGCCATCGCTGGAGAGAGGAGAAGCAAGAAGACGAAAATCCGAACTCTACTGCTTCCCGCGCGTGAAGGGAGGAAGACGGTGAGTACCGGCGGTCACCGGTCAATGATCATGGTGACTTGGCGTCACCGGTCATACCAAAACGAAGTCGAAAGCCTAAAACGGTGTACCGGCGGTCACCGGTTTCCATGTTTCCTTAACCTGCAATCACCGGTTAGTAACACTACCGAAGTGACACCTTATCCCGCACTTACCGGCCCAACCCTTCCATAAGTGTAATTGCTCCTTCTTAATAAAATCTAGAAACGGCTGAAAATATAAGTACATGGAATGTACCTAATTGGAAATTAAATTAATTGAATAGATTTCTAGAAATCCATGCCTAGGCTTTAATTAATTGAAGAAAATTCTATATAATATGATAAATGGATTAATAAACAAAAAAAAATCTTTCCAATATTTTAATCATTTTAGTTGTATAAATAGAACATACCTCTAGATTAATAGGAACTACAATTTTAATTTTTTTTATTTACGTTGTACAAATATATTAAGTCATCCTTAGTTGCCAAATTTAAACCAATAGAACCTTTTGAATATTATATACAAATATACCCAGTCTATAACACCTATAATTCAATTATTCACTCTACCACATGAAATTTATATGGGTTTAGAAATGGCATTAAAGCCGTATTGAATATTACAACAATATGAAATTCATATGGATCTAATTTAATTTAAATATATTAGACTTGCATTCATAAATAATTGATATTTTCTTATATCATAATTGGATTTTATTTAAATTTGGATAGACTTGCTAGCTTTGGTTTTATTTAATTGAAGTACATTCTAGATATAATATGATATATGGATCAATAAACAAAAGAAATTCTTTTAAATTTATTTATTTATTTTAGTTGTATAAATGGAACATGCTTCAACTAGAAATAGAACTACGATTTATTTATTTTTTAATTACGTTGCACAGAAATATTACATTATCCGTAGTTGCCAAATCTAAACCAATAGAACATTTCGAATATCATATAGAAATATACCCAGTTTATAAACACCTGTATTTTAATTATTCACCCTACCACATGAAATTTATATGGATCCAATTTTATTTAAATATAGTTACAAGTCTTGGCCTTCAAAATAATGAATATATTCTTATATCATAATTAAATTTCTTCGTGTTCATCATATTTATTATTATAACAATAAATATTTGGTGATATTTCTCAATTAAACCTAAACCTATTATTAATTTTATATCCTACGCATCTCTAATAGTCTATATACTTTGTTATTAATTAACTAATATCTTAGAATTATAGTAAATAGAATTCTAATAATATTGCAGTGGATATGAATACAACACTTTGTATTATTATATATAATCTACATATACGAATGTTTCAAAAAATTGTGTTCAGAAATTAGGTGCAATTCACAAAAAAATAATTTTAATCATCCAATCCTCAACAATGTTAGGTGGCGAAATACCTTTATATTATAATATAACAATGATGCGTGTGTAAAAAGTCGCACCATAAAATGTAATATAATCATGTTTACCATTATACATGTATATTGGTAAGTTGGAATCTTAAGACATGGTCCTAATGAAATTTCATCCAGGCGTCATCCAAAATAATGTACTTAGATTTAACAAAACCATAGCTTAGAGCATTATTAAAACAAACTACCGAAAACTATTTGCTCTAACGAATGCAATATAGGATGAAAAGTTCAATATGTCAATTGTCGTCTACATTGACATTGGATTCCACCTCGGATCCTCGAGGGACTTTGCTGCCAGCTCACCCTGCCCCACCTAATCACTTGCCAGCATTGGCACACCGCCGAGCCATGTTCCCTGACAACCACGTGGAAAGTCAGTGACGACTCCAACATGATTGGAGGATCCAGATCTACGCCCCTAGCCCTCACGATCTACACTCAACGGCTGAGATGCGGTGTGCGCTCATCCCGTGTGTACAATATTGTACTAATTTGTACATTTACTACAACCACATTTTGCCCAAAGTGTACGGGGTCTAGCGTACTTACACCCCCTTGTACTGGTTGTCATCCAGGTGACGTTCGTCGTCGGGTTGCTCTCCACTCTGTAGAACCGCATTGACTTGATCTGCTACTAACTCTTCTGTCTCGTTTTCAGGATACTCCCCCTATTCATTATTTATACCAGAAACTCCCAAAGAGCGTGTACTGAGGATAGGCCTGACTGAACCAAAGGCGCCAAATATGTAGACCTCTCTGTCACCTTCGAGTCTTTTGCTCCTGGGGTCATGCCGTAATACAACTTTTCAGGAAGGATCGCTTTGGTCGTTCATAAAAAAGACCTGTGAGATGGTAGCAAGGAATACATATGGGTTGTCCTTCGCTTGTGACTCTCTAGACGCATAATGCACCATCCAAAAACCATTGCGGTCTTTCTTGACCACTCTCCTCCCTTGACCTCTTGATTTAATCCATGATCCTTCCATGAGAACACAATTAAGTCCCATGTACGTAACAAGAATTAAATTTCTCAGGTTACCTACATCTATTTCTTTGCAGAAGGGAGTGGGAGGTATTGCTGCAATTCCACAGTCAAAAGCTACTGTGGTTGGACCGTCTTCAGTGTTGCAAGTATAGTGGCAACCAAATGCCCACATGGACTTGAATGTCCATGCATATTGTGAAGGGGGGCCGTGTAATGATTCTAACTGTGGGGATACGGGAAACCCCTCCTCTTTCAGCACACGCACGTGGTTATTCAGCCACGTTGTGAACTTGGGAAATGGTTCAGCAAGATGAACAGGATACCTGACTTGTGTTCTTTGGCTTCTTGGAATCAAATTCAAAAAGGTCGCACGCTCATGCTTGAATAGCCGCTTCTGCTCCGACCACTCTCTCTGAGGAAACAGTCAATACATTCTACATCTGAATTACTCAAATGAAATGAAAATGCCACGTAACAGCCATATCTATTGGAGAGGATGGCTAGTATGCAGAAGTGAATTCGAAATTTTATGAAAGTCTTGGAATAGAGTCTTACCCAAGAGCTCCTCTGTATGAACGCTATGCTTGATGACATACTCGTGAATACTGTCAAGCTCAAAATCACTTAGATTTTTTGGCCGTGGCTTGCCAAATAGACACTCCTCTGAATCCCGCAGCTCTTCCTCTGGATCCCACACCCTGCTCTTCGTGTGCTCGTACAAGGAAAAATACTCTGTGCAGAATCCTAGGCTTTCATCGATCATATACCCACTTGCCATTCCCGCTTCTGGTTTGGACCTATCCCTCACGTATCGTGTTAAGACCCCTAAATAACGCTCCACTGGATAGCACCAACGAGCGTGAACAGGCCCACATACTTCTAACTCATCAACTAAATGTACAACTAGATGAGTCATGATGTCAAAAAGTCCTAGTGGAAAATTGACTTTAAGAAGGCAAAGGACCTCAGCCGCAAGTGTTCGCAGGTCCTCAATCTCAGAGATCCTTATAACCTTCGCACAGATTCGCTCGAACAAATTGCCCAACCTGATGATTGTTTCTCGAACTCCCCTCGAGAGACTGTTCCGTATAGCTGCGGGCAATATTTGTTGGAGGAGTACGTGGTGATCGTGGCTTTTCAGGCCCTGTAACCGTCTCTCCTCCACGTGCTTCGTCAATGTGCTACTGTAACCACTTGGAACTTTTGTGCAAGACACTAGTGACACAAAATTGTTCTTCTCATTCTCAGTAAAGACATATGGAGCCCTCGGTGAGTCGGTTTTATATATGTCCCTGAAGAATTTAATCTGAGATGCAGGTATCGCATTTTACCAGCCTCAGCCATATCAATACGGGTTGATGGTGTATCTTTATCTCCAAAGAGTTGTTTCACGATATTATCCGAGGCATTACGCTCGATGTGCATCACATCGAGCGAATTGCGAATGGGTAGCTCCTGCGGAGTCAGAAATAACAATGTCAGAACAAATGCGTCACTTAATCAAATCAGTTTTGTATGAACCATTCGCAAATATGAGACATGTTAACATATTTAACTTGATTTTCATTAATTGCATTCATATAGAGACTACCCATTCAAGTGACTAAAATAGAGTATACCTAATCAACACGGTATTATAACATGACTGCGTTTACAACTCTGATTTACAAAATTCACGGACTGTTTCAAACCTTCCCTACTCGCATATGGTGCACAATATCACAGGGTTATGAAATTCAGGCTACTTGAAGGTATATATTAGACGGTGACACATGAAACGTACCAAGCAGAGTCAAGATCAGACCATCAGTCGCTATGTGTAACCCACTATATTCTGATCCTAAGTAAATATCCTCAATAATTCCTACATAGTACGGCAATGACGTTGATACCTTCGTTAATTATATTGCTACAGAATCTGTAAATCACAAAGAGTGAAACAAAGTATATCAATCTACGACGATACTCCTAACATGCCAGTTTCTGTTTACAATTGTTGTATTTAAAAGTTGATTCAAACTAGTTCAGTCATGACCTACGCTTATGTCCTGCATCGATACGTAAATTGGTGTCAAATTCAGAATGCTTTGGACATATTCAGACATTGACAATGGAAGAAAACCAATCGAACATGAATTTCTGGACACTCATTAGCAATCGCTGTGCGTGAGATACTCTAAATACAATACTAAATTGACATAATCTGTGTCTGTGATAAGTCCATCCTATCCAATGTGATGTGGAAACTGTAGCATTACGACGTGCCACTCCGTTGCAAGATGCCATGGCAGTTCAGCACATACTTTGAAGGAGGGTTTCGTAAAATCAGTAGAGCCACATTTTGACGTCAATTCGAAACTATTTGATTAAAACCTAAGAAAATTTTACTAATGGTCTACTTGTCATCACGATGAAAAATCCGTGAAGCATTCACTGATATTATGATTACAGCACACCCACAATATGACTACTAAGTAGTGTACAAACTGGAATGCCACTTGTAGGGAATCCCTACAAAAGGGCAGAGGCTACAAGCATAAACACTGGACCACTTCATGCATACAGACATTTGCATTATATCACCAAATCGATGGACTACAGCTTCATTTCACAGGATATAACAAAGTACCTTCCAGTACGGAAGGTCGAAAAGACTTGACACCCGTTTGATGCCAAATCTCCGTGCACGGTCAGCAGCAGCGGGAGTTGCACCAAGATGCACCCATGACTCCCGTAATTGACCATGTCGAATTATATCTGCGGCAGTAACCTTCTGCGGCGCCACTCGATGTTCAGCAACTCCGTCAAACTCTGGATTGGCGAACCTCCACGGGTGTCCACATGGCAGGAACCTACGATATTGATCGTCGTACACGTTCTTCTGCAAGGCCAGCGATCTCCTTGATATGGTATTCTCTCCACATATGGGACACCCTCGGTACCCTTTTGTAACACACCCCGCAACAACTCCATATGCAGGAAAGTCGTGCATAGTCCACAACAGAATAGCCTTCATGTTAAACCGTGCACTTCCCTGGAATCTGGCAGCATCCTCTGTCTCTACACCCCGATGCCACAGAATCTGTAATTCCTCCAGCAAGGGTTGAAGATACGTATCAAAGTTCTCCCCAATCACAGACCTCTTCCCAGGGATTATGAGGCTAAGCATCACGAAATGCTTTTTTGTGGTCATCCATGGCGGCAAATTGTAGTTCATTAACAACACAGACCAAGTACTCCAAGTGGACCGTTTAATGCTAAAAGGATTCACACCATCTGTTGCTAATCCCAAAAGAAGATTCCTCGGCTCAAAAGCAAATTCAGAGTGCCATTTCCAGTTCACGAACTTCCATTGGTGTGAATCCATAGCACCTCTCATAAAACCGTCCTCACTTGCATGTCTATGGTGCCATGTCATGTATGATGCGTGCAATGGAGTACTGTACATACGTTGTAGCCTAGGAATGAGAGGGAAGTGACCGAGTACCTTAATTGGAACTCGAGATTCTCCAACTTGCTTGTAACGTTCGGCGTGGCATACAGGACAGTGAGTGAGATCCTTGTACATTTCTCCCCTAAATAAAACACAGGTCCTTGGTCCAGGGCAGCAATCAATGGTCTTGTAAACAAGTCCAAGCTGCTTAAGTACCTTTGAAGCATGGTACTCGTTCGGAGGTAGCAAATTAACTTGGGCAGTAAACTCTTGTTCAAAATCGCAAAAATCTCGTTCACAAGGATGTTAGACGCACCATGTGTTTGCAGGCAGTTCAAGAGGAGCAATGTCCCTCCCAATTGTGTTAGCCCTCGTAGAGAGACTCGCCACCGACTCGGTCATCAACATTGCCTATCCCAGCAGCGAGGCCATCGTAAATGTGGAACGTGTGATGTACTAGCCCATCCATATTCATACCCACATCCAAAGGTCTCTCATGCCCCGCTCTAAAACCTACACCTTTGATTCCAAATTCCTCTCGGATCTCATCGTCCCACTCCGAGTCTGACTCGTCTATATCAAAACCCTAAGTGATACATACACATTCCTAGTCTTAGACAGACATCCACAACACAATTCACCAAGAAAATCAACAATATAAGTGACGCAATAATTACAATTGAACAAGGAGTGAGAAGAGAACTCGTACCTCCGTTGATCCCCTGTGATAAGGGTGTCGGCCATAGATATTCAAGTGATCTCTGACCACTGCTCGAAATCTTAGCGACCGGTTTTCCCCGCAACAAATGTTGCAGGGACAAACCTTCTTACAGGCACCTCGTCTGTTAGCAAGGATCTCCTCTCTGAGATTAAGCTTTGCATCTCGAGCTTCACGTCTTCTCCTGTCCCGCAGCGGAAGGCACTGGACCGCCTCCGGAGCGTCTCCATGCGGATGCTCCATATATCCAGAGCAATGTCGAAGTGCTCACTCCCAAAAACCTGTCGTGAACGTCTCTTGACATATATCCGCTCCAAATTAGATCCTCTATTATGTAGTGACGAACAGAAATCATCCATATATCTCCAAAAGTCAAAGCCCTTTGAGCTTCATTGACTACCAACCACGGACATTCACATCATACTCACAAAGTCGAGATGGGGACAATATGCAAAATCTGATACATTTATTAAAACACCGCGGTAGCAGAAAGATGGCCCTCGATGTATTCAAAAGAAGGAGAACTAACTAGCCCCCATCCACAAACCAGACGCTGTCATGCTTAGAGTATCCGGCCGGGATTAATGTAATAACATCACAGCCTACTGTTGCCTCTAAGACAATCCACCCTAAACCTGAAGCACTGACTATTTATCATATTTATCAAAGCTGTGCATCAACAAGTGTATAATCAGGTCCATATCGCCGATGGAAATTGGAGTCCGTATCTTTGCAGACGCCATGCAAGCCGCAACAACCAACAACAAAGACACTCTACCGAAGTCCATTTCGCGAGATTCAGCAAGTGAGCTTAGCTCTGGACCTCCGATTCCCTGTGTTGTCGACAATGATTTCTCGGGGTGCATGTACTGCAATTGCTGACAAATGAGGACGGAGTGCTCTAGTTCGGGTAAGTCTTCATCTAAACCAGAACCTGGATCTACTGCTAAAACCGCACGGTCAACACCATCTAGTTGTGGAACCACAGTCCCGGATAGCCGAGGATCCTTTGATGAAGTCGGAATCAACATCATGTTCTCCCGTCCACTACGCTTGTCACTGTCCTCTTCGTTCTCCCGTGTTGACGAGCTTACACACTCTGGGCGGTCGATCACCACACCGAGGGGAGATCCAATAGGAGACTCGATCTCATTCGGAGCCTCACCGAGATCTGGAAAATTCCATATACTTACGATGTTTCCACTATCATCAACCTGTGCGAATCCATAGCGGACCAGAGTATTAGGACTCCAATTTTCCATCGCCGATCTCGGTATTCTAAACTTCTACGACGAAGAGAATGACCACCCAAACTGATTTGAGCTAAGGCCGAAGTAGCTGAACCCTCAAGTGACTGCACCAATGGACGTTCCCACCGTGACCTTATTCCCCCGTTCCCTATCTCTTCGCCTATGTCTAGCCTTTCCAGCAGCTCTATCTTTGCACCGTGTTAGAGCAACCAATGCAAATGAGAGTTGGAGATGCTTACCTCGACGCCCATTTGCGAAGTGACTGAGCGCCAGCCGATCGCAAATAGATTGTCGCAGTCGAACTACGTATAACGTGAGAGGTCAGTTGTTCATTCAATCACTGATTTGGAGACACTTTTCGGAAATCTATTAGCATGTCTAACTTTATGTAACTCTATTTCCGAGATCATTCTAACTTTGCCGATTTTCTACATCGCCGTCAGCTAACCCTAATGGAGCAGAGCAATATTTTGACTATCAAGCGCCGCCGAAGCATCGATTCACAGCTACACGATGACTCTAAGACCTCCTCAACATCTTCATCGACCTCGGCCAGTCTCGGCGACTGCCACTCCTCTTCGACACACCGTAGCTGCACGAAATCAACTTCGAAGACAACATCGCCAGTCAGGGCCAGGATGGCGTTTTCAGCTCGCATGGCACAAAGACCAATGGTCAATGGCCGCTCAACGGATCAACCAAGTTATTCTGAGGTAATGTTCACATTTCTAATTCTCATTGTGTGCATACTCTTCCCGAAGTTTTAATTTCATAGGTTTTTGGAATCCCCTATCCGATCCGTATGTTCACCTAAACCTTATCCCTCACAAAGCTCTGAATTAAACAGCTACCCTGTGTGGTATACTCCGGACATAAGCATCGTCAATCTTTATGCCTCTGATTCATGAATGCGGTTCCAAGGCAATTAACACTCCCTGGATCCACTAGTAAAATATCTCATTATCCATCGAGTCTTTTCTCTTACCCGTTGCATGTTCCCCTACATAGCAGTTTGGACAGAGTGTTGGAACGTCGTCTGGCTTTCACTTAGCGAATGGCCAAAACTCAAGCTAGCACAGTCAACAAAGAAGCTTTCCCTCGCAGCAGGTGACCTATCCACCCCAATTTGGATCAATTCCTGCGCGCGGGCCCTCGAGTGTAGATTCGCGACCACCGAGCTCACACATTCTGCATCAAGAACATCTACACCGCAACGTGGCTCTCTCATCATTGGAACCTAGTTGCCGCCCCCCAACATCAGGCCACATTGAAGTACGAACACAAGACCAAGGAACTGCGTTGGAAATCGCACCTGAAGAAGGCCGAATGGAGCAAAACCGAAAGCGTACAGCATCGCGTGAATTTCATCCGCCCTACATGAAGGAGATGGCAGCCGCACATGCTGAAAACCGAGATCCCGTGGTCCGGATTCCTATAGACGAATCAGGTATTGTCCTTGGCTTGAAAAGTCTATGGCATCGAGCAGCCAGGTTATGCGCCCGTCAAACCCTGAATTTCAAAGTTAGAAGCTACAAGGGTAAGAGGGAAAACTGGATGTCTCAAGTTGAATGTATTGCTCAAAAACTTGATCATCAGTTTACATATTCTAGACCATTAGATATCAATTACTTAGCCAAATTTTTGAATAATACTCTCAAAAACGATAGAAAACGTTGGAAGAAGTTTTTCATTGAAAACGGGGGTATGAGACACCCCCGCTGTCCAGTAGAGGCATTCACGGAATGGCGCAAGTACTGGTTGAGTGCAAAAGGAAAGGACGAATCAATTCAAATGACCGAGATGAGGAAAGGCAAAGAGAAATCACAACGCATTGATAATTTCGCTGAAGAGCATGCATATATTGCTCCTTCGCGATATCAGGTAAGTGCCCTCTGAATTTGCATGTAGAAACTGTTTACCTCTATCTATGCCTCCTTTTGGCGCTGGACTTATGCAATAACATTGACCTACAATTGAGCTGCGGTGACCTCTTATCATATCATGCAGGTCTCCCCTGCCCTTCGTAATACAAATGTCCCCTCAGGCATCCATGCTGCGTCGATCTATCACAGTGACTCAACCGCAAGCCGAAGCACCGAATTCCAAATCAATACCTCTACGACCGGCTTCAATCACGTTACAACACAAGCGTCCATCGGTGGCCCCCGTTATGAGGACAGCACTCCCAATTTCCCCCAGGTACGTACTATCTCTAAACCTATGCCTCCATAAATCCATCTGTTATTAATTTTGGTCCATGCACGCTTGATATATTTCTGTATCATGTACTTATGCCAATGCCATTGCAGCGGCCTGCCACTCCTCCGTACATAATTCGGGATTCGAACCGAATTTACGCCCTTGAGTCGGCTATCGAGCGTATGGCTTGCGACTTATCTAGCAGCAAGGATCAGATAAGAGAAGTGAAGGAGTTACTTTTACGCCTTATCAACCCAAACTCTGCTCTGACACCTCCAACAATGAACACAACTCCGGAGTCCGATCCACACCGAATATAATCCCGTCCCTGCTCCAGTTCACGCTGATTCCCGTGCCCATGGTGACGGTACTACTCTTACACCACTTCATCGATAAGAGGCTATCGGGGAGTACACAGCAGCCCCAAACCAAGAGCTTCATCAGCTTCACGAAAGAACACCGCGTGACTCAGTGATCGGGGTGGCAGCTTCAGAACCGGTTCCCTCACCAGCACCCGCGTCTCGCTCCCCATCTTGCCCGAGCGGCGATACGGTACCTTAACTCCAAACACCCTTTTGCAAAATTTCACTAATAAAATGCCTATTGGCTCAGCTGTTACAACAGATATGTCGGCATCCATCGGTACAACGTCGAACGACATATCACATCATCCAAGCTTTGACAGCACACCTGAGTCGCAGACTACCTGACCTCTACCTCAATTATCTCAAGAGACCGCAAATATTGAGCGAGTTGCTAAGGACGGTGTAACAACGCGCGGCATGGCAACTCTCGTGGACACTACCTCAAGTCAAAGAGCACCGAGGCAGAAGTTTCCACTCACCCTTTTACCGGGCATCTGTTCTGGTGCTGTTGCTACAAATACTCCTTGCTATGTGCTGCACCCCGACCATGGCAACATGATCGTGGCAGAGGGAAGAACGGGCGGATCATGGAAGTCACCTAAACAGAAATTTGGGTCGCTCTGTTCGGAAGGTGAACCGATGGTTCAAATCCACAAGGTTAACAAACCTGGTATCCTTCTCCCCTTCATCGAGGATAGACAACCATTTACCATACTAGACCATGCTCTTGTCAAGTCCTCTGGATCCAGCGTATTTGTAAAATAGCCTTCGAGACTGCTAGTGAAAAAGATTAAAACGCCAGGAGCATCGTCGGTACATCCAGAGGCTGGATTGAAGTGTTCACTTCCTATTGCTGCAAACAGCATAGAGTAGGAACTTCAGTGTAATAGCGAGAGGAAGGAATTTCTGCCAAAGTCCAAAATGGCATAACCTAGCGCCCAATTACACCGAAATGACCCCAATTGACACCAGCGTCGTGAGCCCCGAAATAACACAGTTTTTGGTGTCCATTCCAGTGTAGTTGCATATGCTTTGCACTAGTGATAGTAAATCTTGGGTTTTCAATAAGGAGTTATTTTTCATGCGTAGTATCATAAGGTTCATGAAGAATGAGCATTTTTTCAAAATTATTATTCAGTAAAATTCAAATTACTATAAAAAAATTTGTTCAAAAGTTAGGTTTACCCATAACCGACATATAGGTGTACTAATGACCGACAATACTTAGATTAGTGAACAAACATATGACTACTTGATTCTATCACACTCACAGAGGCATTCTATTGGAGGATCCATCCTAAATCTACTGTTCATCAAATTTTTGGCTACTTATCTGTCATGGGAAGCCTACATATCAGTCATGGGTTCATTCACCTTCATGGGTGTGTACCTTACGGGCAAACAAATTTCTTGTCTTCAGATTTGACGTGATCTTGTAGACTGTTTTCCTTTCATATTAGGTTCATGCATCTCAGTGTTCTCATCCTCCCAATGATGTGAAAACCAAAGAATGTATGAATGGTGACGTTGTGTTAAACTAGCCTTTGGAGTCATCTAGCTTCAAGGGACCGTCTTATTTAAGTATACAAGCACAATCAAAACCATCTCTTTGCACAACTCCAAATTACCTTGTCAAATTGGGCCATTCAGGCCAGTGCCCTTTTTATAATATTCCAACTCGAAGGTTGCATGGTCGTTGGTGTCTTTCAACAAGGCTCCGACTTGATAAACCGTAGGAAAATGTAAATAGCAGTGTGGTGCTTCCATGACCCTGGGTAACCACTGTCTGAATATGCCTGCATTTTCACACACAACAAATCCAAAACAAACGTCAATAGCATGTGCTCTCACCTTACACACATATAAAACAGAATCAGCTATCAAAACCATAAAAAACCATGATTTAGTTTCACACCAACGATTTCCAGTCAAACAAAGACGAACAGTTCTACGTTTTCAGAGTCTAAATATTCTAGTTTAAAAACACAACCAGAGGTGGACTCAACAAAAAGAAATTCCAATCTGTGAATGTCTGAAGAACAGTTATAATATTACTTGTTCCTAAAAATGTCTCAGATACTTTCAGTGCCAATTTGAGGGATAAATTACTACCTAAAGAAGCAACATAACCAGGCCCTCGTCTGGTTTAGAAGCTGTGCCTACCTCATAAAATAAATCTGAGAAAAGAATTTTCTAAAAACTAAATGGAGCAGAAGCGACTGTGCTCCAAACTAAACTTATAAATCATTTTTGTGGAACTTCAACTCCGACAAAATTCAAAATAGTTTCTAAGTATGGTCCTACATGCGCTCTAACCTTCCCCCAGCCTTCGTGCCACAACACAAAGTCTCCATGGCCCAAGCTATCATTCACTACTACGCGGGACTCACAACCCAGAGTTATGAGCATGCTGTTGAAGGCATAGCTCGTGTCAGGGGGCACAGTAATGTCGTTATGACTGACGATAAACAAAGACCGGGGCATGAGATCCACTCCCCGGACTTGAATCCGATCTGAAGGTTCCGTAGCATCGTCGGCTACAAAACTTACACCTGGTATGGTTAGTAGAGACTCAAAGAGCAGAGATGGAGACATGGAGTCGAATCCTTGCTCCCAGCCCATCACTGGCCTCATGCAAGAGACCGCCGCTACTCCTCGCTGCACTTCATACTTGAAGTGCTCGCTAATGTTGTATACGCCAGCGAGCCCCAGAAATCCAGCAGGTATTCTAGCGTCTATATTTTCAGGAAGGGGCCGCTGAGCGTTTTCTACACGACGACTTGCTCTCTCCCACAGCACCATTGCACACAGATGAGCCCCTGCAATGTTTGCATAGATGCCAGCATCATCACAATGTGACAAGGATTTATGTGTGCATGACGAACTGAGCAGATCCTAGTTCTCTATATAGAAGCTAGAGCAGCTGGCACTGCAGAACTCATATATGTTCACCATTTCTATTGACAGAAAGCCCTGAGAAAGAGCAAAAATCCAAAGCCCTTGTGTAGATAATCCAGTTACAACCATGGTTACCAATGCAACCATATCTACTGAAAGTATTAACTTGATATAACGCGCTTTTAGTAAGCTCTTCTAGTTGTTATCTGTTTGTACTCGAAGCAAAAGAGGGTTGTGGTTTTCCTAGCTTTCTGTTCTAAGAATGATTTAAGTGTTAGGATTAATGCTTGAATTTAGAACCACCTTGGCTATTTCGGATGTCTACCTTAACAGTGATGGTTGAGTCAACTAATCCCGTGTTATGGAAATTACCTGATGAATGGCCCATCATGAACACTCTGCTCGGATCGCCACCATACTGTATGATATTATCCATCGTCCATGATAATGCATCTGACACCTCGCTCACTTGGTCAATCGCGAGAATCTGTACCAGTTGATTTCAGGAAATAAGCTCAGAGATGTCCATTACTGAATTCAATGCAGGTGAAGTGCCGTGCTAGCGTAGCATAGAGATGGACACAAAGGTATCATAATAAAGAAAAAACGTACCAACTAAGGTACATTACTAATATGATCTGATAACACTACTATGAGTCTTAGTCTTCAGATACACTGTAAATAGTGCCAATAGACACCAACTTCGTGCATATATTCGGTATTATAGTTTATCTTCTTAGCCAAAGTTATCGTAAAGTAGAATGTGTTCACTGTTACGAATTGCAGAAGCAGTTTTTGACCACTCTCCCAAAAAACTAGCAACTAATACTGAAGGCACAATAGCAGAAGATATAATACGACCGGAGTACAAATTTTAGGCAAAAATACTCCCAGAAACGCGCACGAATGCCCATTGCTATAGTTCCCACAAACCTAAATTCCTTGCCAGTTCTACAATTCCTCTGCTGCGATCTTCTAGGCTAGGAATCCCAGAAACCTAAAATTGTTCAATTTCATTCCATGTTTGTTGCCCCACGAAAAAAGAAAATTAAGAGGCCTCTGTATGTAAAATAATGTTGGCTAGAGTACATAGTTGCCCCACGAACCAAACATTCAAATAGCCATGAGATTCATTTCAGAACGTGTCCCTGAGCGCCATAGCGAACTGTTCCTACTTTCCAGTGATTCAACCTTCCCTTCCAACTTTGACCCATGTTCAGATTTTACGGGATCTCGAGCCCAAGGTTGACAGATTTCACGTGATCTACTGGGCTCAAAGCATTCAGGTGCACGTCGATGCAAGTGCAATCACTGTACGTGAAGAAGAAAACGTACTTTTACAAACCCATCTGTCCACAAACGCAATCGACAAGAGGAGAGTACAAGTGACTAACCTTTGGGTATAACGTGTACTGAACAAGCACAGCAACCACACCCTCTTCCGCAAGAAAGGATCCCAAAGGAGAAAACTGCCATTTGTCTCCAGATGACCACACACCTCCGTGAACAAAAAGCACAACAGGTTTGAGACCCTTCGCCTTGGGCACATACACGTCCAACCTGTCCACACAACCTACATCAGCTTCACAACGATTCCAAATCCCAAGGCTCACACTCAATATCCACATTTCAATCGATCTAACGACGTGGACCACCTAGAGTGGCAAAATAATCTAATCCATCGCCACCGGAGTCAAAACCGCTTCGAATTCCACAGGACGTTGTCTAAATTTCAGAGTACTTAAACAGGAAAATTCCATAACCATTGTCAATTTTACAAAAGCAGCTGGAATCCATGGCGTGGGAGGCAACCCAGAGACAAGAGAGGTCCACCCGAGCTCACCCCAAACCAGCGAACAGGAAAGGAAAGCACCAAAACTCACAGATTTCGCTGCGAATGGCCATAGCGAACGTTGCGAGCAACCGCAACACCATCCTGATCCTCCTTGCTCCACGACCTCAGCGACGAATACACCCAAAGCGCATAGGCCCCATACGACGCCAAAGTGACGGTCCCGGCGAGCTCCTTGAGTATCACCGCCAGCAGCGTCAGGAACAGCACCACGCGCCCCACTGGCGTCACCCCGGTCACAGTCCACGCCTCCCTCACCGCCCCCTTCACTGCCTCCCCTGCCATCCCCCCGACCGCCATCACCACCCCCCTCCTCACCACCACTTCTCTCCCACTCCTCCCAGTCGACACCAGTCTAGCTCGAGACTTGAGCAACGTCGACACCAGTCTAGCAGCTCCATCTCCTGGCACCGGCACATGAGCCCGGGTGATCTGCGCCCATGGCAACCGGGCGACAGCAGACTGCGGAAGAGTCCGCAAGTGGGCCATATGCAAGTAGTAGTGTCTAGATCAGGCTCCCCCGCTCCCCGGCACTCCGCCGCGACCGATGACGATGAGTGCGGAGCAGCTCAGCAGCTAGCTGCCTCCAAGCTGATCCAATCCCGGGCGCTGCCTCCTAGTTGACGCCTGATTGCCATATCTGCATGGCCTCGTCATTTCCCATAATACACGGCAACGTAACTTAACTTCACGTCACTTCGATCACACTCCATAAACTGGAAGACGCTCTCGGTGAAGACGATGGCGTCTCTCTCGCGCAGCAGACTTCACGGGCAATATCCGCACATCAGTATCACAGTGGTATTTCGTGGATATTGTGGTGGTATCATCCGGGTATTTTTAGGGTATTAGATCAGTATCGACGGAGTAGGAGTGGTCATGAGTTGTGATGAGTGTTCGGTGTTCGATGAGTGTGAATGCTAGACGCTCTCGGTGACGATGATGGCGTCTCTCTCGCTCACGGGCAATATCCTCACATCGGTATCACAGTGGTATCGCACGGATATTGGAGTGGTATTAGTCGGGTATTACATCGGTATCGTCGGAGTAGGAGTGGTCGTGAGGTGTGAGTGTTCGGTGTTCGATGAGTCGGAGTAGAGTTCGGACCGGTGTTGTGCGGTCGGCGGGTGGTGCGTTTTTCTAGGGCCCAATGGTGTGGTTTTTATTTATTTTTGTTTGTTTTTTGTTTTTTTTTAGCGATGGTGTGGTTTGAGGTTTGTTTGATCTGGTTCGTAGGCGTGATTGGTGGGTGCTGGGTTAATGTCAGGCGCTCCGTTTCAGGAAAGTTGTTTGTGAGGTGTTGATGTGAGAGCTTTTTGGTTTGTTTTGTCATTGCTTGGAAATGGAAAGTGGAGTTCGGAGTACGGGATGGTTGAGTCGGGGTTTTTATGACAAAGTTTGGTCATCGTTTTTCTTGTGTTGTTGGAGCACCTGGGTCACGCTTGCGTGGGGTGGAGGGAGGATATAATATGTTTCATGTTGGTTTGTTCAGTGCTTGTGGGAGCATGTGGGTAGAGCTGGTGATTGGGAAATGTGGATACAGGTTGTTTTTTACATTTGATTTATGAATTTTGAAAATAGTACAGTACAGCTCAGGGTAAGGGTTAAAATTTTGTTGACCTTCAGCCCTGCCCTTCCTTGGACATAGTTCACCCTTACTAGAGATGATAGCCAGCAGAATAAATGATACTTATGATGATATTTGTGGAAGGTACCAATTTAAAAAATGAACAATAGAAACTGTTATATTATAATGAATAGTCCCGTAACTCCTAACTGGCTATAGTCCTAAGATGGGCTTTTTGAGATTTTGGATGTGATTTTTTGAAATTTGTTGTAGAAGAACTTGCAAGGCTCTATAGGAATATATATACATATTTTTAGCAATGGGCATTAGAAAGAATATTTATGGCGGCCAAAGCAATTTTCTCTATTTGTCGGGCAGCTCCAAATATTTTGCTACACTTCTCAATCATCTTTGACTTTTTTTATAAATACACGTAATTAATGAGTGGCTTTGCTGTTATAAAAAGTAATCATTTTTAGTGGAAGATTTTCATTCCATGAGTCAAGGTTTCCTCACCCTTTTTGGTCAAGATGCAAATCACATTGTTCCAGTACTGACCGCTGGCGGACAATTTAACCAATACCACTAAAATGACCAAGATGAGAAAATTTACTTTGAAGCACGTGAGGTAAAAATAACGCTGTGTAGCAAGAGACTGTTCTGAAGAAATTAGTGTGAGTACATTATAATTACCTGTGAAGGTGTTTCTAATTCGACTAAGTCAGGAAACAAATTGTAATATATAAGCTCTACTACAGCTGCAGCAGGGCTGCTGAACGGAGATAAAATGAGGATAGAGTTATTTCCAAAAGAATCAATAATCTTAGGGTTATGAATGGGAATTCTAAAGAGGCAAATGTACAACTACAAAAGTTCTCGATTCAAGCCCTCATTCGCACTGTACCGTGCAGCCCTTCCTGAGTAATAAGAATGGTAAATGTGCGAGCATAGCTTGGAAAAACCTGCACACGCAACACATGTCAATGGTGAACTCCAAAACTACTAAAGCACTATACATCCAAACAAACCGTATTGTAAGTACCGGTATCTAGGAACCACGAAAGAAAGAATGAGGGTTGATGCGGGAACTGTAAGGTGTCCTCCCACACACGAAGGAATGAACTTCTGTAACAACGTTGACACAGGGCAATTCAAAGAAAATCGCATGTGTTCACAGAGCAATTTTAAATTCAGAAAACAACATTGCCATGATCAAGATAGGATGAGGTGAACAATCCTCACCATTATCCCTCATCTCCTGCCCTTGAAGTAGGTACTGAAACAAGTGTGTATTCAGACTCTACTTCAGCCGTTTGTGGAGATCCAGGAGACGCTTGAACTTGTGGTCCTGCAGACTCTCCATCTTTTGCTTCTGATTTGGGTTCCTTGAAAATATCAGGTTTCAGAGTAGGAACTATGTTGACT
Source organism: Ceratodon purpureus (assembly GCA_014871385.1). Classification (NCBI taxonomy): domain Eukaryota; kingdom Viridiplantae; phylum Streptophyta; class Bryopsida; order Pseudoditrichales; family Ditrichaceae; genus Ceratodon; species Ceratodon purpureus. The sequence goes on along the minus strand of CM026428.1, from coordinate 13,327,430 downwards.
ACATGTTGCCAGGTCAAGTCCCACAAGCTCTTGTCGCTTGGAGTGGTGGGCTGTGCAAGGATCCCTTGAGAATGCATTACCTGCAATTAAAATTTTATAAGCATAGAGAAGTCTTCCACATCACTTACAGCCATATCATCAAAAGGAGAAAATCATAGGATGTCAGATCATGAGGCTACTGACAGAAAAAAAGGACAAAAGAGATACGATGAAACAAGGATATCAAAAAAGAACCAATAAGAGTTCTTGCTAAATAGGGACAGGGAAAAGACTCGGCTACCTGCAGGACATTCCGAAGCAGCTCAGGTATAAGCTCCTGCAACTTTTCACTGTTTTTGCCCCGAAATTTAGCCTTAATATACATTTCCATCCGGTTCAAAACTTGAAACCATAGTGTTTGAAACGCGGGTAACTTCACGAGCTGGCTCAGGAACTGTAAGTAAGTCTTTGAGAGGCACTTCATTATCAAAACAAGTGTGTTATCCATGCCTTTGAACTCCTTTGGATGCCGAACAGCAAGATCCAGGAGTTCATCCAGTAGGGTCACCACCTGAAGACAAATTTAAGTCAAGTTCAGAAACCTTCAACGAAAACAGTGAAGAGATTAAGCAACAGAAACTATCTCAACAACAGTCACTGAAACATCATAATCTAACCTTCGTATTCAAATTGCAATACACAAGAAAAGTGCTAGTACCTAAACTGTTTTCAAATTGCTAGTCAACACACTGTTTTCATTTTTACTTAAACAACTAAATGCCTCATATAGATTTCAAAAATAAACATAAGGCCGAATTCCATACGTATGGATAACATACCTGTTCGAAAGACTGGGTCCACATTGCTGGAGTCAAACTGATGATTTCAGCTGCAGAAAGACATCGCTGCAGACAAAGGATAGCATGATTGCGCACATCTTCTCTCTGCTCTAGACATAATTTCCTCAAACCCTGTGCCAGACGCAGCCACATTTCAGCTAACTCCTGGGAGTATCTGGAAAGTCCTTCCAGATTTTCACTACTAGAAGCATCACCACTCTCAGAGTGGACTTTTGACCATCTTGTAAGACAGCTCACTGAATCCGAGAGTAGATCCAATGCGCGTACTGATCGACCCGGTCCTCCAACTCGGGCTTCTGCAAATGCACGTGCTGCATCTACACAAAGAATATAATTTGCAGGAGTTAAATGAGCCCCGTCGTGCATAATATATGAAAGAGCATCAAATCCTGGCTCCGAGGCCTCTGGGTGTCGAGCTGTAATGGACAAAAGAGCCGTCACAGTTCGCCAACCCATTGGTGATTTGATGTGCGCTGCATTTGCACGTACTAAGACCATAACCTCCTGTGTTATTCTCTCACAAAATGTGTCTGCCACTCGGGCATCAAGCTTCAAAATGAGTTGCAACGATCGAAGAAGCTCCTCCGCCAGGTTTTCCTTGTAAGGAAGTAAACGTTGACAAACTCTCAACAGCCCAAAAACGGCCTTCTCAACCAACAACCCTGGGACCACTGCTGTCTGAATAATTCCCGCCATATGTTCATAAACCCCTTGCCACAGAAGCATAATACGGTCTCGGTTATTCAAGGTGATTGTGATAAGGAGTTCTAAGCAGAATACTGCTACATCCTCATCTTCTGTTGAACCCCCACTCTTGTGAGGTCTGCCCGCAGCCCATACAAGTGCTCGCGCTAATTGTAATAGCGACTCGGCTTGCAAAAATTTACTGTCGGTAAATATCTGGTCAATATGACAAGATTCAACAGTCCGTACTGCTCGCTGATGCGCAGCTAGCTCTTCTTCTGTGGGGACTGCCGGTGGCTCTTCAGACTCTAAAGATAGTAACTGACTGAACCTCGACATCAAGCCTGTGTTGCGACGTTGATGTTTGATGAAAGGGACAGGAGCCGTTGTTGACGAGGATCCAGCAAGTTTACTTTGTGCTGAATCACCTGAAATGTTCCCATCGTCAGTGTGTAGGCTTTGACATTAGTCACTAAAATCAAATAAGACATAACAAAGAAGTTAAACTCCTAGAACTTCTCCCCAGATTTCACTTGCTCAATACGGCAATTACAGCAATAACCCTCGCGAACGAACCGGTAACATATTACACTACGACGTGTAATTACGAGGACTCGTTCTCACCTGCAGCATCGGTGTCCTCTGTTGATTCATTTACAACTCTAGAAGGCAAAAGTCCCAACTTGTGCAGCCGTAAAATGCAATCCAAAATATTTCGCCAGCCTGTCCTAATGAAATCTCCATATTTGTTTGCAATAGTGAAGACTGCAAAGGTTGCCATACGTGCTCTTGTGTCATCACCAAACGCAACAATAGGTTCCTCATCAGACGAAAAGGGGTTAAGTAAGGTCGTGAATTTGCAGAGAGAAACCACCAGGTCATCCAACACATCCTCCAGACGATGGCTTGCAGAAATTTTGGCCACAGAAAGGAATCCATCAACACATAATTGCAAAACCTGAACAGGTTAGCAAAACTCTTAGTCACAACCGGCTACAAGATAACCTTAATATACAGAATCACATATCATCCCATCTTCCAGAAAACTGGACGAATTGAGTTACAAAGGAGAAGAGATTCTAAACATGCATGAAGGGTATCCAAAAAGCGAAACCATTAAGTGCCGAGATCAACTACCGAGATCAACTACCGGTATTTAGAAGACGAAGACCGTAAAAAGTTTAAAACATTACAACCATGCGATGACATCAGAAGCGAGCAGAGAGTTAGAGGTTAAAAGTGCTAGATAGGTGAAATAACACTAAATCCCTAAATAAATAAATAAACTGTGGATTTTTCACCATACCTCTTCATCCTCCGCGTGATCGAACACCACTGATATGGCGGCAATAGAGGGACCAGATAAGATAGGAAACATTTCATCGTCTAGAAGAGGCTGTTCGTCACAAATAATGTAGGGTGTAGTAGACGTTGATCGACGCATCAGATCAATCCAGCCACTGTGAGTCATGTCCGCAACTCCAGCCCCAGCATTATATGAAATGCGAATTTCATTACGCACAATTGAGTGGAACAGTTCAGACAACATAGGTCGTGGTAAGTCCTGCCCATCGTTGATCTTTCGCAGATTCCTAATAAAGTCATCTTCTGTCATTTTCTTTCGCACCTGTTTCCAAAACAAACAGAGTTATACACGAACCCAGAATTGCCCAAAAATGATAAGAAAAATCTGCGTAATAATCACGTAAAACAAACTATGCCTAGAACCGCTAGATAACCTAGAACTGTGTCAGAAACCTATAATGATGCTATTTGATGGTTCAGCAAAGACCTGCTCGAATAATTCGCCAGAAATAGCCAGAAACAATTTATCCAATGAACAAAGTGTAAACACAGGTAAGCTCTTGCAGAACATAACAAACCTGCACATTATGTTGATCGGTGTTCAACATGATGACTGAGTAAGATAGCACAAAAGCCACATCCTTGCTGGCAAGGGTACCCTTTGATTGCTCATAGTACCTTTCAGCAAAGGCCTCCACAACTCTATGAATCTTTTGTGCTTCCCCAGGCAGCCGGAAACTTTCTAAGAATACACGCAACGCGGCATCAATGCCCATGTCGTTGAAATCAAATGTTTTGGTAAATTCATCCAATACTCGGAGACAAAAATCATCAGGGTCGCCAAAATAATCTCCAATTACAGTCTTGTTCAATCCGGAGGAATACCTGCAGTAAAGTACACCACGCATTTGTCCATAAGAAGAACTGTAGTGCAAGGTCAAGACAACTATCCAAATCTAGGTAGAACTATGCCTAAACCGAACAGGGATAAAATTGAATGCTAGTGACAGAGGTCAGGGCACAAACATAGAAAAGCTCTACACACCACACACTTTTTTCTGAGGGTGTTGCTATCTGACAGTTACATACCTGATGAAACAAGCCACACTTTTGGGATCTAGCACCGGAGGAAGTAATTTCATCCCCTGAAGGAACTCGAGGCCTTTCTTGGGGTCCCGATTGAAGTGATCAGCCCCCAGCAAGAGTCGGGCTTTAATGTACTTCTGGTGTTTCACAAATTGAACCCAGCTCCCAGGATCATCATAGTTTTCACACTTCAATGTCCAAAATGGAACATATTCCTGGTTGTCGATAATCATGTTCTTTGATGAAGAACTTGATGCAAGTGCTGGAGCTGCACTATCAACCCTGTCTGCCATACTACGTACCACAGCGAGCAAACCTTCGAGTGCCAGTACATGCATAGCTGATAAGGGGCCACTGACCGGAAAGGCACTCTTTGAGAGCAGATTCCCCAAATCCTCGAAACAGTTACTCAATGAGATATCACAATCGAAATTTGAATACATTTCAGGCATGAATGTAGGCTGTCGGCATAAGTCAACAAGCGCCTCTAGAGCAACTTCTTGCTGCTGGTATGTGGCCCCATGCTTGCCGGACGCAAGTCGGATCAAAACAAAGGAGAAGAAAGCCTCCAATTGAAGCTTTAACTGTCGCCGAAGATGATGGTACAGATTCAATACGATTCCGAAGACTAATGAAAGAACCAATGGGTTCTGCGAAAGTCCTATCACCATCAGGTTTCTGAAGAGCTCATCCTGGATAAGGACTAGTAGCTTAGGATGGTAGCTTAAAGCCTCACCTCCTATCTCGATTGCAGAGTTGATCAGCATAAGGGCATATTGTGGCGAGTCTTCGTCACCAGCCAACACGAGCTGACCAGGACTTTGGGGATCCTCAATATTCAAAAGTGAGCACAAGAAGCTGAAAATTTCAACCATACATGGGATGCCATAAGCTTCGATTTTAGAATCCTCCGCAGTAATGGTGGTTTCAATAGCAGCAATTTGACCTTCAGGCCTTCCATCAATCGAGGAAGATACAACGGTATCATTTTCAGAGGGTTCATCACTGTTGATCACAACTCGTTCAGCTTCTGCAGGGTCCGAGCTACTGTCACCAAGAGGAGTATTAACCGTATGCACTGGACCACCGAGATGGTCTGTCTCTTCTGCTCCGGAGCTATCCTGTAATAATCAAGCAAAAGAAAACTAAGTCATTCGATCACCACGGTACATAAGATGATAAAAGTAATGTGCTGCTATTCGCTACCTCTGAAAGTCAGACTGAAAGGCAATTTGATTAGATGTATCCTCGAATCTATGCGTGGATTATGAAAGAATTTCTGAGAGGACACATCCGCATGCAGGACGACTTACAATAGCATTCTGAGAATTAGAACTAATTTCCATGCTGCTTGGAGTGACACCAGTTGCCAGGGTTGTTGGCTCGAGGGAAGGTAGATGAGAAAAAACAACTCGAACAAGCTCATGCATTGTGTAGCGAGCCGTGCGCTGCAAGAGCTCCCCTTTGCTGCCAGCTTGATGTACCACTCGAAAAGTGGTATTCACGATGATGCAAACATCTCGATCACTCAATACTGCTCCGGCTCCGCTCTTCATACAGGCTAGCAATACCTGAAATGTCAAATAACTGTCATCATTACCTGATAAAAACCCGAGGATCATGAAGGAAACTAAATGGAGCAGCAACATACGGAACAAGAGTGCTCAATGTCAATAAAGACCAAGACATCTTAACAAAATAACCAAAAAACCATACCGGTGCAACAGAAATGATCACAACTTCAACCGAACACCCCGCAGCATCGCAAGCAATCTTGCTTCAGAGTTACTCACAGCAAACCCAGCTAAATGGTCCCATAAATTCTCTCCCATAAACCTATGAAACGCACAATGTGAAAGTGCCTTGCTACAGAGAAACTACGAAACCACATCAAAGTGTTGGACCAGGCTCTAAGAATCGCCACCAAATTCCCAGGGTCTACAATCGACCCAGTGTGAAGGCTTCAGAATACCCATATTTAGGTCACAAAAACATATAATTCGACGACATACCTGCAGAATCTTCATCAACACGACCTCCTCCGACGCCGGATCGGTGACCTCAAACCGACAACTCGTCACAGAATCCACAATTGTGTGCATAGCAATATCCACATTCGCAGTCTCCGCGTCAAAAATCTCCAAGTGCACCATCTTATACACAGCACTCAGCGCAACGCCGGTAATCTGTGCCCCCGTCTCATCGCTCCGTATCACATCCAGGAACGGCGACAAATACAAGCACGGGTCGATGCGCTCCCACGGCTGCCGCCATGAAAAAACAAGCCTCCTGAGCCCCTTCAACGACCTTATCAGCGGATGCTCCAGCTGGTCGTCCGACGCAGAGTACCGCCCCGCCCATCGAGCGTTCCTCCGCATCACGGCCAGCACGGCACTGACCTCAGAATTCACCATACACGCCAACGCTCCCCGGCTCCTCTTCCTCCTACTCCCCGCCCTCCCTCCCTCTCCCCCTCCTCCTTCCATCTCCAGAGATCGGCCCATTGCCGCAACCAATCTCTCCTAAACCTCATACACTTTCACATTCCCCTTCGCCACATGCTCCTCCTCCCCCCACGCACCTCCAATCCCCCAAACTCCACACTCCCGCAACCAATCAACCGATCCAATGCGCCATTGCTAAACCCTAATGCTCCTCCAGCTCCAATGACGACCAACACAACCACCTGCACTTCATCCACGCGACTTCCGACATCAAATCGCTCCTCCAGGAAACAAACTAACCGAGTGTACGCTCACGCCGTCCCCGATCTGATGATACGTAAGCCTCTCCTTCAAGGACCATGGAGAGTCGCTAAAATGCGATTTTCTCAGCGGTTTCTGCACCAAATGATATCATATAAAGCGCAAGGAGCATGTGCGCGAGCTCGCAAAGACGAAGACGATGGCGGTGGCACGGATCGCCGCGCAGGCAGCACAGCCTCAGTGCCGCGACGGAGAGGTCGCCATAGCCATGGCTCTCCCTTTGTGTCCCCCTCGCCTTCGGCTTCGTCTTCGTTTCCCCCTTCGGAGACGAAAGCAATCCAAACCCGTCACCAGCCTTTAATATATCTTCATCTACAACCAGCGTACATCTTATTCTAAAATCTACATTGGCTACTGTTTAATTCATTTTATGTTGGTTTTAGGAATAGTAATGGGTTTACGTATGCGTCCTCAAGACCTCGTCGTGAAGACTCCACGAGATGAAGACCTGGACTTCCGCAACTCCAAATCGGAGACGAAGACCCGAGTAACACGTCTGGGATGCAAATGTTGGTTTTAGGCATGGTGACGGTTCTGGGTATGGTCGTCGACTGAAGTGAACATTCAGTCCATTAAAATCTAAGAATTTGGTAGATTTTGTTGGTATTCCGTAGACTTTCCTCTTTAGCGTTAGACCGCGATACCCGTGATTACTCGGGGTATGTAGCGGGTATGTAAATGAGTTAATGTCTGAGTGGGTTTGGGGGAATTATTATGTTTGTCGTGGATGGCTGGCGGGGTCAGCGATGGAGGGGCATGGGAATGGAGGGGAATGGGAATTCGGAGAGGGGCTTTGTTTTTCCGCCCTTCTCAATCATTGTGGGCTTTATCAGTTTGGGGGGTGGATGGGCGGAAAGACCAATCTGTACACCAAAAAAGATTGGGTTGGGGTCCAAAGAAATGAGAGTTTTTGTTGGTAGATTGACTCGGGGTCGCTTTATACTTGGGGTTGGATTGAAAGTCAGTCCATACTCTTCAAATTTTAACCAAAGAGATTGTTCGATTGTTTTAAATGTGTATGAAGGTATTATACAAAGGCCAGATGGGAACTTCAACTTATCCTATATGGCATCCTATGTTGTATTGTTTTTGTTTCAATGTTTGGGTTGGTTTCATGTAATTGGGACAAGGTTACCCTTGGCCCAAACCCTAAACTTGGGCCTGAACTTGAATTAGGTTGGGGCTCAATCCATTCTGAATTAGGCTAACCTTCCATCCAGTCCAAGCTTGTGTGTACTATACAGTGGGCCTCCGTAGTAGATTTTTGGGCTTGCATCATGGGAAAGTTGGATTGAAGATTTTTTTAATTTTTTTCATGGACGAAAATTGGAGTTAAACATTGTAGGTCAAGAGTGGGTCATGTTTTTTTTAGGGTTTCAATGCATTAAAAATAGTAATTTCATGAAGCTTGATATCCCTGAAGCTTGGTTTGAAACTTTGTTTTTAAAATCAAAATATCAAAAATCAAAGAATTTGAAAAAAAAATTGTACGATAAAAAAAATTGATTTGATTTTTTTGATGATTTTATTTTTGTACTCTAATGTTCTTACTATTAACATTTCATTATCAAAGGACCTATCTATTAGCTTTTGTTTTAGACTAAGACTTTGGACTACAACTCACTCATAACTCTCTCTTTTCAAAGATGGTATCCTTTTTACAATGCTTTTACAAGAGATCAACGTACCATTTGAAACACTGGATTAGGGCCAAGTTTTTTGTGTAGATTGGTCCTAATTTCTCAATGGTTTTGGCAACAGCTAATGTAAGTGATATTATACTGTAAATATAAACAAGATACATATTATAAAAAATTGGTGTGCTGATACACTAGAGCATTTCAAATGTGATTCATAATCACCATAGTAAAAAAAATCATGATTGTCCATCCATCTATTTGTCTAATGTCAATTCCACAAGAAATCTTACATAAAACGTAATTTATATATTTTTTCAAAATATGCAATCACTTTTACTACCTAGAAGGATATTTTTATGTGGTACTAAGATTCTTCAATTATTTTTATACATCTCTTTCAAAAATCAATTTTATAGACATTCACATATATATTTTATGACGTATATTCATATAAATTTTTAGGATATTTAAAATTGATTTTATTTTAGATTTAAATGTTTTTTTGTGAAACATAAAACTTGAATATTAAACTAATATAATCAATGAAAAATAGCTCTAGCGCATTGTAAAAAAATCATGTACTTTTGTGTATTTTCAAGATATGTACATTATAACTTTAATTCATTTTTTTTTTCCAAAAGTTTATAAATCAAAATAAATATGATGCTATTCACCCCTAATGTCAAAATCAACCTGATCAGGGTCGATTTTGATCCGTTCAGGCTCGCAATTACTAAATTTAGATCAAATGAAGTTTCTATTTTCGTCACATTGTAGAATTTTTTCATACCTTTCCAAAAAGTCATCTCATGCTTCAAAATTCCTCATACTTTAGGAGATATCCACGGTCAAAATTTGAAAACACTATTTGAAATCTGCCCAAAACTGGCCAAATTGCGGTATATGCTCATTTATTCTCGAAAACTGCCCAAAATCAATTAAATTGCAGAAACTACAAAAATTCACCAAAAATTGAGATTTTACGTTTTTCCAAGTTTATTTTTTATTCAAGGAAATAAGGTTTTAAGGCTTGATCTCACCGTTTGGATTTTCAATCCAATTATTCTTCACATGCCTTTTTTATTGTCAAAGATTGGCCTTTGTAGTTGAATTTCAGCATACCTCTATGTGAATAATCAAGCATTTCTTTAGGTTTTATAGGTTGTATGAGGGTAAAAATTGCAAAGGCATGTTTATAACACACCTAAAAACAAGAATATGAAGAGCCTCATATCAAATTTTCTACCAAGAATGGTTATTTTGGCCCTCAAAAAACCAGTCAGCCTTTTTCCAACAAGCAATTTATTTTTTCCATCTTTAAACATTATGATCTCAGAACTGGTAAGGAATTTGAATTTAAGATTTGACATACATATGCACATACAAGTTAGGTACAAGATCTTACGGTTGAATACTTAAAAATACATCAAAAATTGATAATTTGCACCTTGCATTTAAAGAGGTCAATTATGAGGTTTTTTTGCAATTTTGAGGGCATTCGACATTAGGGGTTAAAATCTAAATTATGTCACTACTTTATCATTGCCAAAACATCTATTATGTTGGTGTTTATAATTTACATCATAATAAGTCTATTATAATGGAGGTCCTTTGCATTGTTAATGTAGTAATATATCCCAAGTTTTTTATAATATAACAAAATTATAAGTTTTTGAGTCCTAATTTAATTGATGTAAAAAAATTGATTGAAGAAAAAACCTAAGTACACATCAAAATGTACATTTTTTTATAATACAAATACAATTTTAAAAAAATTATATGATGTGCAAGAATATTTTTGCATTAACTATCAGTTTTAGATTCAAATTTCAAAAATATATAAATTATTGGGTATTTTATAATTTTCAAAAGTTTTAAGATTAAAAAAAAATATGAATGCCCTTATAATGTGCATTGTGTGAATGCATACAAAACCATGTGATAAGAAGATTGTGTGAAAAGATACATTAAAAGCAAATAAAGAATTTTAAATGACACATAAATAGCGCTTTAATTTATTTTTTAATTGCATTTTTTGAAAGAAACATGAATTTTTTTTCATATAATATTTTTTCATAGAATTGGTTTGTGAGTGACGGACAAAGATACGATTATAACATAGATTATTGATATGTTAATCAAATAGGCTTTGAAAATTGTCTGGAGAAACACGAACTATAGCTTTATAAAAAGGTTGATTACATAACCTGAATATTTTATTAAATATAAATTGTTAAGCATGAGGTTGCCTAATTATTTATCTATTTGAACTCAAATTGGTAATAAAAGAAAAAAAAATTATGATTTTTTTCTAAGCTCATCTATGATAAAAATCACAATCCTCTATTTTTTGATATGTCAATTAGTATATTTGGGACTCAATGATTCATTATTTTTTAGAATTTAAAAATAATCATGTTGAGAAACACTAAATCAATTATTCTTAACATCCTTCTAACAAAGGTATCTATAATGTGAGTAAATACCATTTGATTATATTTTCCATTTAAAAAAGGATTTGTGTTTTTTTCTACAAGGAAAATATAACCAAATGGTATAAACCAAGCACAGAATATGTATGTACGTTGTGCATTGTATTCTATATCCATGAATTATGTGCTTGTTTATACCATTTAGGTGCATTATTTATATATTAAAAATTTGGTTATTTCATTAATTAAAAAAGGGGTGGGAATCAATTACTTTCTATGAATTTCCACATTTGACATTTAATAGTAAAGTAAACAACTTCTAAATCTTGTTCAAAACCTCTTAGAAGCTCAATTGTTTTTTTTTTTAATTTTTTAAATGCAATTTCTTCAATGAGTGCAAGCAAGTGATCAAAATCTCATCTATATGTCCAATGATGCAATCATCACAAATTCTCAACATCCCAAAAATTCTCTTCATTAATTCGAGATAAGTCCAAAATTTCAAAAATCCCACGATTAACATGCCGAAGGCTAAAATATTTGTTTAATTTGAGGACTATTTTTGTAGAGTGCAATGTATCACCTTTTAAAAATAAAATTCTTTAATCAAGGATCCTACATATAATCAAATCAAAAGTTTTGCATGTGTGTACATTCTAGAAGTCCTATTAGCATAAGTATTTGTTGGAAGTTGAAACTATCAATTAGTGAAGTGTTTTTATTATTGACATGCCTATATTTACAATTCAATGGTAGTTTCTATAATATAGGTTCTAAGCAATGAGTTAGTAGATCATAGCTAGTAAGTCAAGAAGTTGCATAATGTTTAGCTTCTCCTACTTTATATTTAGAAAAATGAATCCTTTCTATTAAGACTTTGTATTCAACATCTTAATAAGTTGATCAAGCTACACATTCAATGCAATCAATATGTTTAAGTTTTACATATTCGATTCCCTTTATTTCAAAACACGCTACTATTAGTAATATGTGGATTTACTATGTATCAATATCTTTCATTGGTAAGTTGGAGTAATCATGCTGGGGTTATATATATAAATATAATATGACATAGGCAAAAGTAAGAATTACTTTTTTCCAAAATATTTGGATTTGCAAAATATATGTGATGCCAATTGGATGGTATCTATGTGGTATGAGATTAATCATGAACAAAAGAATGTATATGTATATGAAATGCATAATGAGAGGTCATTGACAGTATGCATATTAATTTCAAACATTCAATTCTATTTCAAGTGATGAATTCATAATTACATTTTAATCATAACTGAAATTTATAATTAAAATAAATGACATTAATTAAGAAAGTAATGCAAGGTAGTACAACATGCTTAAATAATCAATCATATGCAATAAATAATAGCAACAAACATGGTATTTTATAAAACATGATGATACATTCATATCCTATCATTCGGATTTATGTCAAAAGTATTCTAACTTTGAAATATATGTTCTAACATAGACGTGTGTAAAGTATAGAATTATGTAGAAAAAATTGAATATAAATTTTGATTGATACGTCTTCTCAATATATTAAACAATATGAGATTTATTTATTAGTTACATCACATGATAGATTTGGTCAAATCATATCATTGTTTCCATTGATTTTTTACATAATTGAATACCAAAATAAATTCAAATTAAAAACTAAAATCATGTGGTAACTTCAAGTTTTTCTTTTTTATTTTTAAATTAAAAATTTAATAAAATCATAAAATGTAATACAATAAAATATTTTAATAAAAACATGATACTTCTTGTATGATTTAATGAAATTTCAACATTGAATACATCTTAATTTTTATTTATGGTATCTTAAATGGTATATATTAATTTTTGAGATTTGAAAGATCTCATTTTTTTAAAATAAATTTATAATACTTTAGTTATTGATACAAAATCACAGGTCAATGTGAAATTGCATTTTAAATAGAAGAAGATAAAATTTTAAATTATAATCATGAAATTACAACATTTCTTTTAACTCATGCCAAATGTTTCTAATTTGTCATGATTTTTAATACACAATTCAATTTAATTTAACATTATAACTTTTATGTATCTATAATATCATATATCTATAAAAAATTCTTAAAATTATAATTTCATGTTTAGTTTCTTATGAATTAAATAAGCAATTTCTTTCTTATTTCAAAAAAAATAAAATTTATGTTATTTTCCATTATGTTTTTAACAAACTATTCACGTATTTTTGATGAAGTCTACCTCCATTGAAAGGCATCAAAACATTAATTTATATCTTCAATTATACAATCATAAAATATACAAATATAATGTTTCAAATTTTACTTTTTGCTTCTAATTATCATGCAAAATATCTCTAATTTATTTATGCATCATTGGTTAATATGGTCTTTTCTCTTCTTAGTATGCAAATATCAAATAGAAAATTGGAGATCCTTTATTTTTATTTCAAATGTCTTTGACAATAACAATTATTTTTTGATAATGCATTGTCATCTCACGTAACAAAGCTCAGATCACAAAATGGGCACTTGATGCAATGTTGTTTTTGTTTGAAATTGGAATACCATCACTAAAAACAACTCCACGTAAAACTGTGCCTTTATTTCCAACCTTTAAACTTAAAAAATAGCCAGCATCAAATGTGCCTTCTAATACACCAATTACTTCTTGACCAATTAATGAATCATCAACTGTATGAGAGAATACTGACACTCCATGTTCTATCTTTTGTTTCTTTAGTTTCATGTTGTTCGTATTTGCTTTTAAAGTATGTATTTCATCTTCAACACCTTCATCTCTCAAAATTGTAGTTAATGAAATGGTCTTGCGAGGTCGTCCCCTTCTTCGCTTAATAGGTGACATAATTCCATTTGTTACATCCATTTCTATAAGCTTTATTGAAATTCTTTTGAAGAAACTTTAATCAATAAGTAACTCTAATTCTTTGAAAATGATTCTATTTTATAATTAAAATAAAATTCTAAAACACCAATGTATTAAAAAAATATACCTATTAAAATTAAATTATTTTTTAGTAATATTCAAAGTGAATATTTTCATAAACTCAAATTGATCCTTAAAAAATAAATTTATAAAAGTAAGACGTCTATTATTTAAAATTATTTTAGAAATTATAAAAAATAAGTGAATTACAAAAACTACAAGGACTACTATATATATCACATGTATATCATGGTAAAACTAAATTTTAAGTTTTAAGAATGAAGTAAGCCAAATAATTTTAGATATAGAAAATTCAAAAATAAGATAATATCATATGTGCTCCTTTGTATTATGATCTTTTATGAAGTACAAAAATTCTTTAATATATAATATTTTAAATTCAAGTTCTTATTAAAAACTTCATTTTAGAAATCAAAATGTGACAAATATGTAAGTAATTATTTTTAAAATGTTATTTTTTGTCTTTATAGTTATCATGTATATTAGGGTTTGAAACTTTGAAGTAGTTATAAGTTCCCAAGATGTTCTTATGCCAATAAAAACAAGTTGCAAGTTCTCTATGAATTTCTTCACAAATAAAATCAAGTTTTCTACTTGTAGTTCATTATAAGTGCATATAGATCATAATATTTTAAAGTAGTAGTAATGTTTTTTGTTTTGTAAGAAACTAAAGAATCATTACATTAATTTATTTTTATTATTAATTACATTAATTGATTTATTATTTACATTAATTGTTTTTTTTATTTAAAGAAAGGTAGCCTTTAAGAAATGACTTTCTAAATATGAATGTAGTGTTTGAAAGGGAACTAAATACAATGTTTAATCTGAACCTTTTATAGATTTCTGTACAAAGATAATTGGTTGAAATAAATTTTACTCTTTCAAGAATATTAAAAGTTTCAAATAAGTCAACAAACCCAATGCCAAAAATTGAAAATATGTAAGATTATTCTTTTGATATACATATGCACCTCAACCTCTCATTAACATGCTTAAAGCAACATCAATTATATAGGTTCAATTGATCAATGATAGTATATAAGTTTTATGGCCTTTAGTATTAATGTTTAAATTTTGTTTTTCATTTATTGCCTATTTCTTGTTAATTTCTTGTCCATCTCTTACCTAGTTCTTGCCATTATTGCTTGTTAGACCTTATACAATACAATCATCACATGAGCATTTAAAATGTTATTTTTTATATCATTTTGAACCCAAATAAATAAAATATTTTATTTTTATTTTTTTTAACCAAATTAAATACTAGTTACCGAAGATGTTAGACCATCTTTTTCATAAAGGTTTTCTTTCCACAACCACTTAAAAAATAAAATGTTGCATGAAGACTCCATGGGATCTTCTTAACATGGTATTTATGTTGATCGACATAGAAAATTAATTTGACAGAGATTAAAATATCACCACATCATATTTACAAATGAATTTGTGAATATGAATTAAATTAAACTGATTCTTCATTTATTAATTTAAAAAATGCCCAATCTTAAAATACTATCTTTACTTACATTATTTTGAAAATTTGGAATGTGGTTGTTTAAACTACACCCCTAAGTATTTTGCAGAAATGTACCAAGAACTACAACAATTGAAATATGGGAAGAGAGAAGTGCACACTCTCGATGCACCCTCTTTCAAAGACATTGACTCCAAGAATTATATGGTCGAGATGTTTAGGCAAAGTCCACGGTCCGACACAGATTTTTTAGATAACGCGTTCACTCATTCAATATTTAGTTTTTCAAGTCAACTTGCATGCGAGGATCCTGGCAAGAATGTAGCATACTTACCATTAGGAGGGCCGGACAATGATAGTATTCCTCGGAGGATTCCCGGTCATGTGTGAAAGAGCAATGTTTGCTCCGGGCGCCCCCCCGGAGTCTGATGAGCTACCGAGATATGGAATCAACGCATCCACTTGTGGAGAAGGTGATGATGATGAGGCACTAGAATTGTGCAAATGAACGCATCTTATCACCTCAGTAAAGCATTCATTTATGTTAAGCAATGTGTCATTCATTTGTAAGCCATTTTTATATAAAATATTACATGAGACGTAATTTATATGTTATACAACATTTACAAAATTTGTTTATTTGTTTGTTTTTTTTTTTAAATAAAAATTGTTGATGTATCTTTCAAAGCAATGTAAATTTTATATGATTATATACATCATCGCAATATGCATTTCAAGACTCTTTCATAAATTTTGAAAATTTTAAAAATTCAAGTATTACCTTAATTTTATATATTTTTAAAATTAAGAAAAACAAAAATGTTATGCACTAGTTGAGAAATTGTCATTACTTCTATTGTTGCCAAATTAATTGATGTAATTCCTTCACATGCGAAAGAGTCTCTTAAATTCATTGCCAAAATTATTGCCAAATTAATTGATGGAATTCCTTCACATGCGAAAGAGTCTCTTAAATTCATTGCCAAAATTATTGCCAAATTAATTGATGGAATTCCTTCACATGCGAAAGAGTCTCCACAAGAAAGTTTTAGATAAAACTATTTATATAGGAATTTCATAGAGTTTTTTGAAAAATCATAATTTTTCTTTAGTTGTAAAGGTGGTTTTTATAAAATAGTGCAACTCATAAGGAATGCAATCATGGCATACATTGTTTTGTGTTTTTTTAAAGTTCTTATATAGTCTTGTTTTTTGTCATGATATTTCTTGTGGAGCATTATTTTAGATATTGTTTTTTGTGTAAAATTTGCAAGAATTTGCAAGACCAATTGAAAGGAGTATTCCATGAAGTATTTATGAGACTTTATTTTTATGTTTGTTGTTGAATTACTTTTATGAAATTCAAGCTTTCCCAACTTTATTTTCCACCATTGCTACGACATATTAAAATATCAATACTTTTGTTTCATATAAATTGTTCTTCAAATGTCATAGCAGCTATGTCTTGTGAATGTCTTTTTTACATTTTTTCTTAATGAATTAAAATTCTCATACTAAAGAAATATTATATTTTAAGAAGTTCATATTTATATTTATATTATTTTTCAATCATCTAACTGCTTGTGTTTGATAAATTTAATTTGTGACTACTTTACAGTGAATGTTTACTTTTTGTAGTATTTAATAGCCGCATTTGCACAACACATGTCATTAATGCATAATTTGTTTTGGAATTCTTTATAAATGAACATAGTAAATACTTGCTTTATGAACATAATAAATATCAAAAACATTTTTGAATCAATAAAGTAGCTATAGCTTTAAAATAATGTGTTTTACTATGTAATTACTATAGCATCATAAAAGGTTTATTTACAAATAATTTTGCAAAAAATTTAAAAAATTTAATAAAAAAAATTTAATTAAAATAATCATTCTTTTAACTTTGTTAGAGCGTTCAGTTCTTCGGTGCAGGAGTTAGATTTCTCTTTTTACCACCAGATCACTTGTCACCACTTGATTGCCGTGGCATTAAAAGTTGCCACTATACCCATGAGCACATCACGGAAGGCCCTGCTCATACCTGAGCATGAAGTATAGTCTGACTTGCTAGAGTTCATTAACATGGAGAAATTGAATCTATCCTATTGCTGGCGTGTTGAACATAAAAGTTTATAATTCTTTTGAGTTGCTTGAGTGGATGTATATATGATACAACAATATATGGGAAGAGTGTGCGACATTAAATTTAGGAGCATAGAAGTGTTGCAATTGTGCATCTTAATTTTATTATTTAAATTTAAAAGTACAAGTTTAAATTTAAAGAATTTATTAATAGTTATTGCGGTCTTCTTTAATCGTCTTTGACATAACCTTGTACAAACTAACAATTGAAATCTTTGTTAATGAAGATAGACACGAAGGACATTACGCTAAGGAACTTACTCTTTGGAACTTCCAGCAAGTTCACGAGGGTGCTACAAAGCATTGAGTTGTTAGCTCAAAATTGTTAGTGGTTACAAATGAAGAACATGTTTATCATATGATTCAAGTGCATATATAATGTGATTGTTCAATTATTCGTGGAATTTTGATTTGGAAATTAATCATCCATATTTATGTCAATAATCACTATGGCAAAGTAGCAATTCTAGCATCATGCTTGTATCCACCTTACTCTGATTTAAGAAGAATGTGCTTGCTATTTTTATACTTTGAACAAGTTTAAATTTCAATAATAGTAGTTTTTATGTGGAATTAACGTTTCACAAACAAATGAATCAAAATCTTAGGACCTCCAACGTCAACGCATAATTATTTTTGTTAAAACATTCTAAATTTATATAAGTTATTTTTTTTGATTAAGGCATCATAGATCGATATACGACACTTTGTTGACGTTTTGTCATTTTCACAAAATTTAAATCATAATAGAATTTTGAGATTTATATTTTATTGTATTTCTTTCATTTAAATAATTTTATGATTAAAAAGTAACATACATGCACGTCAAAATTTATATTTTATAAAAATTAATACAAAAACATAAAATAAATAAATAATTTGACAAATTCTTTTGGCATCAACTATATCAATTATAGGCTCAAGTTTTATATTTGATAAAATAATTAAAGTAATGAAATTATTTAATTTTCAATTTCTTAATGTTTTTTTTTTTTTTTAATATCATGAATGCACTTTGTGAAGATGTGCATCAAGATTTGAATTATAGATTGTTTTAATAAATACATATAAAACTCTTAGAACCTCGAACATCATTTAACACAGCCTATTTTATAATAAAAGAGGTTGTATGTTTGAAAAATCACATAAATTTGATTTACATTTAAGGTTATACATGTGATTGGTCCTTGGCCTTCAAACGACAATTGTTTTTTGTTATATAGATATTATAATATAAAATTAATTTTATTTAAAAATGATTTATATTATTTATATATATATATATATATATTTTTTTTTAAAATTTGAAGTAATAAATACGGAAATGGTAATAATTATTGAATATGAATTTATTCTATTTTGTGTCTTTTTCTTTCTAAAGATAAAAACTTAAAAAACTCTTTTTTACAATTACATGAAATACGGAGTTGATGATAATGTTATTTTTTTGTTAAGTTTTTATCTTTATAATTAATTTGTGTAATTTATTCAAGAAAACTCAATTTATTACAACTGATTTTCTTATTTGACATATATTCCAAAGAATTATATATTAAATTGAACATTGAGTGATTATAAAAACATACACATAGTTAAATGATTAATTTTATCATGTATTCTTGAAAGGCCTTGGTTTTTTTACCATCAAACACATCATTTCTTTTAAAGTAACACACATTGTGTAATTGGAAGTGAATTTTGAAAAACTGAATCCTACAATTTTATAGCAAGCTCGTTGTGGATCTAGACATGGATGAAATTTGGATTCTTAAAACCCTACAAATTAGAAGATCAAATCTCTAATCAACAAAATTATCCAAATTTAAACTGTAGGCAACATTTATAAGAATCTAAACATTTTTCTAATAAAAATGTTTTAACTATTTTTTCTTTAAAAATTACCTTTAATGCGTATTTTTATAAACTTAAATAATGAATGAAGTTAGCTTATTCTATGAAGACATTGCGGTCTCAAATAATGACCCAAATTTTACAAAGTAAGACCCTTTTGTACTAAAATATTTGTCATATCTTGATCACGTCTTAGATTGTGTTGACATTTTTTACCACACAAAATAGATTTGAATTGAAATTGAACCAATTAATTTCATTGCAATCAGAGTCTTTATGAAAGAGGAATTGTTCTTCAAAGTAACACGTCTGAAGTTGGATAGTGCAATAGTCATGGATTAATACATACAAATATATAAAATACAGATTATAGAATAAATAGATTACTACCATAAGGAGATAGCAAGTTCATCAACAAAGGATTCCTAAAATCTCAAATGAAATTTTAAAAGATTACTTTAGTTGAAAGATTTTTTTTGCAAATAAACGAAGGATTTCAAGGAATATTCTTAAGACTAAGGGGGAGATATAAACGAAGGATTTCAAGGAATATTCTTAAGACTTAAGGAATATTCAAGGAATATTTATTCTGTCTTTTCTTCTTTCTCTCTTTTATATTAATTTATACTTTCTCTTTCTTTTATAAGTTCAAAGCTGATTTTGGTGTAGTTTTTGAGCATTTTAGTCACTTTCTAGGGTGTCATAGGGTATCTTACTCGCACCTTTATAGAAAGAACATTGTCAATTGAAACTAAATTTGACCACCAGTTCTAAATCATGAAAATGAACTTTTCCAAAGTCTAAGTTTCTTCATTTGGTGCCCTCTATTGTCTTTAGAAGATGTTTTTTTTCAATTTAAAAAACAACTTTTGGTGAAATTTAACTCACTAAAAGTACCGCAAAAGTGACCCTCTTAAAAAACATCCTTGCGGTACTTTTGGAACCCTAAACCAATTAATGGATATATGAATTGGCTATTTTAAAATACGGAAGGCACCACTTAATTAAAGGTAATTTTTAGACAATTTTTGATTCTTTTATACTCACTTTTCCAAATGATTTCATTCACTTTGCTGGGATTTAAAGCCTTCATAAAATAACTTTAAATTGTCTACTTTGCACAAAACTTTTCCAAGTTGTAGAAAAAACAAGTCGAGAATCCATATTAGCAAAAAAAAAAAATTGACTTTAATTACATCTTGCCATTGCTTTTGTGCAATCTTTGCAAAAGGGTTGAAACTGGTAAATAACTAAGCACTTTTTTGGTCCACTTTATTGTGCATCCCCCCTAAGCAATCTGCAACAAATACATTAATTATTTTCTCAAGACTTGTGGTGAACCTACTGTTTGCTATGCATCTGTGCAATCTTGATTAGGACAGTATGGGTAAATTCATAATTTCATTCTTCTGAGAATTTAAAATCAAAAGCCATTCACGTAAACTTTTTTGAACAACATTCTCCATTTATCAACCAATCTTCAAGAAAGACTAATCAACCAAATCATTTACCGTAACATCATCGTAGGTTCACCTCCTAGCAAACAAATATTTAGGTTTTCAAAAAAAAATAATGTTCGCCTCTCAAAAACCAAGTTTCTCAATTTTCGTTTTCTAGCCAAAAAGAATTAGTAAAAAACCTTAAATGGCTTAGAAATAATAAAATATTACAAAAAATAATTTATCCTATTTTTATTTGTTATCTTCATAATTTCATGATTTGTATGTTTTTATTTTTATTTTTAGAACTAATTTTGGGTGAACCTGCTATGGTAGTGTACAAGTTTGTGGAATAAAATGTCATATTGCAACTACATATGTGGTGTTGAATCAGCAGACTCCTCATGTATGTCAGAAAGAGGTAAGTTATCCCTCTTTCTCTCCTGTTGCAACAGTTTGCTGCACGTTAAACTAGGACTACAAATTAATGTTAATTTGGGAGCAGTAATGGGCATCTGGCTCAGATGGCATACATTTCCTGTGACCACCATGAATTTGTCTCTGTAAGAAAGGTTGTACCAAGAGTACCCATGGCAAGCAAAAAGAAGCATGCAATGAGATCTGCATGCTGAGGGCCACTGCCACCTATGATACAGCTCCTCTCAGTCTGCCTCCATAACTGTACATAACTCAACACCTAGAGCTGCGCCCGGTAACTCCTCCAACCTTTGAGTCTCCTCATGTTCCTCTTGGCTGCAGCTGATCAGGAGCGCTCCCTTCACAGTTCAAAGTTCAGAGGTTCAGATCTAGTGTGTCATCCTTGCATCCTCTTCATGACGTTGTCTTCTAGCAAGTACTTTGTTTTGCAACAGTTCGCAGATAAACTCCTGATCTGTGTGCATTTCACTTTTCCTTAGCATATGCACTGCATTACTACAAACATATACCTGTAAGCTGTAAATCTCAATGGATGGATTATGCTTACGAGCATGTTGATGTGGGTGGCACTTTTTACCGTTTGAAGGGCCATACAGAGCAGATGTCCGTATGAAATCTGATCATGTAAATTTCTGTACATAATCAATTGTTTTCACTTGGTGAAGTTTAGCCTCGTCCAAGTTCATACGGATTCAGTGTGGAATAATACATGGACTTACTGAGAGCTGATTATCTTGGAGCTGTAGCATGTGTGGTGATGAACCACTATCATGGTCTGGAAGAATAACAGCTTGATATATGTATCCCAAAGCTGGATAAACGATTCTAGAGCAGGTAAATTTTCCATCTTCTGCACCTAAGTTCGTTCAGTACAACGCTCAATGTGTCGCATGCACATCCACATGTTAATAGGGCTGCACGTTGATCTCTGTCTTTGACCTTCGGCTTCTCAGTGATCATATCCAATTCCATTGCAGCATTCTTCTTGCAAGCGTCAGTCTTGTATTTGCCATTGTCGTTAATTGTGTTGCTAGTGCTGAGTAGCTAGGCAATGTTTTTTTGTCGTAATTTCTACTGCTCTTATGATCAATTGATAGCATTTCAATCGATCCATCCTTCGAGAATTATGTAGGAACCAAGTTTCAGAAAATATCACTCCAAAGTAGTGAGGCTACATTACTCAGAATTGATTATCCTGTGTTGCTGGCATAAAACTAATGCTTTCGAATGTTGGTTAAAGATCATATATTGGTTAAGGTTTGGAAGCCGAGACATAAGTGCAAGATGCCGCAAGAGCAGGATTATGGACCAGTTGCCGTTCTAGAGAAGAAGGCTTACATTTCTACACCTGCAATCACCGGGAGTTGTCTTGGATTCTTAAACCTCTCCTGCTTTTTCCCGTCCAAGCTCCATGCCTTTCCAACAAACCACCAACAGATTACTTCAATTCAAGGATTTCGCCAGCAATGCGAAAAGGAGAATGACATCGAGCGTTCACGATGGATGCGAGTCATGGGCTGCAGATTCTGGGGGTTGAAGAACAGAGTGCGAGAAGAAATCACCTTCCGTATCAAACAGCTCGACCTGGAAAAGACTACAGATGGATATGCAGTCATGCACTTGCAGGAGGAGACGTTAAAACCTCACCTGGCCTTGAAGAAGAAGAAGACGGATGAGGAGCAGGAGCAATTCAGATACGACCAGGAACCTCGAGGCGAGGCTCCTCAGAAGGGCATAAACGTTAACAAATGGGTTTTATACGAAGACCTACCTCGCATCACAGGATGGGAAAGAGATGTACTCAGTAGCCATTACGAGTTGGTGAGGCCGGTCTTGGAGCCCATGCCGGTGTTTTTGACATCAGATATGGAACAAGCGAACAAATATGACCCCGAGCTCCAGAACAGCAGGCACTCATCCAAAGGAGACCACCTAAAGAAGCTCTGGTTGGAAAGTGACGATGATTTTGCACAGCACGGCAGAGAGACCAAAGAATGCAAGAGCGTGGTTACGCAGCTGAGTCGTACGAAAGGGAAGGAGCAGGGGATGGTAGCTACACTCAGCGACATCTCGTCTCTTGTTGCAATGCTGGACTCAAGAAGCTCCACTTTCTGGACACACTCCGTTCTCCTGGCGCTTCGCAACCTTGCAACTGGAAACAACCTCAACAAGACAACCATCGAGAACGCGGACGCGGTCCCCAAAATCGTGAGCCAGCTCCTTAACCCCGATTCTGAAACATCGACAAAAGCAGCACTACTTGCGTGCTTCACCACCTTCTCCACCTTCGACCTAATCAACGCCCTCATCGCCGTATCTGGAGCTATACCTCCTCTTACCAACATCCTCAAAATCAGCAGGGATGTTCATATCCAGAGCAACGCACTAGAAGTCCTCTACAACCTCTCTCACACCGAATGCAACACCAAAACTCTAGTAAACACTGGCGCGACAAGCAATATCCTGAACCTTGTAAAAAATCCTCTACATTGTGAGAAAGCTCTCGCTATCCTCGCCAATGTTATCACCATCCCGCTCGGTCGCCGAGCAATGATGAACACGGAAGATGGAGTGGAGATACTAGTTTCAATTCTCGCTGGCGGTGCAAACCTGAAGTGGCAAGAGAGAGCTGTGGGTCTCCTCATGGTGATGGCGCATCACAGTTATGGCTATCGACAAGCCATGGTGCGGAAGAGGGCTTTTCCTGCGCTCCTAGAGCTTTCTCTCCTGGGCAGCGCGGTGGCGCAGAAGCAAGCCATGCGCATCCTGGAATTGCTGCGTGACGACCGGGTGCAGAAGCCGGCCGTGTGGGCGTCAGTGGGATCATACATCCCCTACAAAGCCAACCAACAGCGGTTCATGATCCACACTGAGAGTTCGTAGAACATGTTCGGCGATGGCAGGGATGAATCAGCTGCGAGTGTGTAGGTAAAGGAGATCTCGGAGCATCAAAGCTTGCAATGAATTGTGCAATTTTTTTGCTCTGGATCACTTTGTAATGGAGAGAGGATGCGAGCTTTGTCACTGTCCTGCTGCTCACAGTCCATAAGTCTTTCCCTTGAGGTAGTACATGTGACATTTGTTTCCTTGGATTGTTGCAGTTTTTATCGAACACAGTTGAATGTAAGCATTGTTGTAATGGTTGCTGGATCAGCCTTGTATCATTATTGAATGTCTCGTGAGCCGAGTGAACCATTTGTTTCAACTTGGACGACCTGCAATATTGTTACTACAAGTTTTGATTATTGGACTGAATCTCCAGCTGCTGGGTCACAGTTCATGATCGTCAATGGTTATGGCGCTGTTACTACTTTGAACCAAGACAATCATCTGTAAGTTACTGGCAGCTAATTGTTGGAGGAAACAGCGTGTGAAGGGAATTGGAAACACAAGAATTCTGATGAACGATTAAATTGGTTTAAGTCAGTGTATATATATACTTTGACAAGTTTTCGATGTTCTTTGTCAATTTTACAGTAGGTAGACATGTTGTATCGTTTTGGTTGCACTGTTTGAAATTTTCTGAGATCGGCAGCACATAAAATTGTATTTCATTCACGTCGTCAGTGATCTTACTGAAGTGGCCCGAGTACAGAGTTGATTGAGAGACCGTTGCTGGAGGCGGTGTATGATCCTGTAAGTATCTGATATACACAGCTGGTACCTGTCCATATCTTTGCTTCGTGTATATAATTGATTCTGCCAATAATCGGTATGGGAATGGTCTCACGAGTTTTGTGCCAAACACAACGATCTATTCAAATAATTGTATGTGAGCACCAATAATTTTTTTTCTCAATTAGGTCAATGGAAGCATCATGATTTCTTCAGAGACACTGATAGAATCATTTGTTAGAGTTGGATTAGAGCTGAACCGTACCTCTGAATCAAGACCGAATGTGCTAAAGTCACGTTCCAAGTTGGACGTTGCAATGTAGATTGATGTTGGGGGGTTCTGGGTTCCGTTCTTGATACTAGACTTAAGAAAACCGCGATCCACCTATACATTGTCAACTTTAACCGGAAAGTCATCAAATTAATTCCAGATGTCAGCATTCACAGTATCTGTGTGCTTGATAACTTAAATCTGCTTGTCTGGAAAGAAATTGTTAGAGACTGATAATACAAAGTGAGAGTAGTCACTGTGTACCAATAGGAGAAGGGGTTTTACCAAGTCATACAAGGAGGCAATTCCACTGGGCAGCATAACAGCTGCTACAAAGACAGCCAAAGATTCAATCTTGTGTCGAAACCTCTTCATTAGCATTAGGATGGCAAAACCCCCCATGCTGTACCCCACCAACACCACCAGCAATACGTCAACAATCATTGAACCAATTAGGAGCCGAATTCACGATCTCGCTAATCTTCTACGTCTTGATGCTCTTAATTAACTCTGAAAAAACCAATGGTTTATATTTTGAAACAGAGATTGCTAACCTAACTCTGGGATAAGTTCTTGTTAAAAATTTACACCAGTACTATACTTGCTTTGAAATGGAATAGATACATTGGCTGAGAGTTTAGATAGCTGACCTTTTCATCTGGATCAAGCTCTGGAAGAATCTGGAAGAAGTCCAGCGCAGGGTAGTGGTACTTCTCCCAGGTGGTGATGGTGTCTGGATCGGTGAAGTTGATGCCAGCACCTGCCATGTCCAAGGGGTTCACTTTGTGATCCGGCTTCAGAAGTTGATCTTCCAGGCGGTACTCTGCATATACGCCATGAGTCGCCCCATGAATGAGCACAAAAAGATGCACACACTCCAAAGCAGCAGCCACCATATTCACAACTAAAATATATTTCTCAACACCTTGTTAGTCTCGCTGTATCTGTGGGGAGAAGTTCACTGCTAGAAGACAGACAAACAATCAATTAATCAAACCAGGAGATGGAGTATGATGCTAGTCATGAGGTCTTTTCTCACATCTGGGTTGAAGATACCCGAGCAAGGACCTGTTGCATTTGCAACACCGTGAACAGTATCAAGAACCGTGAATAACACCGTTGCAGTGTTTCAAAACTTGTGAATGTTGATGCTTCAGATAGAACGCAGTTTCCTTGAAGATCAACAGGTCTGACCTTTTACTCAGTTTGGAGATCCACAGCTATTTGCATGTACTAAAGGCAGTGGTATGAGTGATCTTCCCCAGTCCCAACAGCTGTGGTGTTGTGACAAAACTCTCCTTTCTCGCGTACTACATGCAAACCAGGTTGTTACAAGACGTTTATGAGGCTTGTTCCGAAATGTGTTTCGAAATAACAAAATACGTTTTAAACCCGTTTCTGAAACAACAAGAGACGCACTGAAGCATTGAAATATTTTGAAACACGTAAGAAATGAGTAGAAACATATCAGGAAATTTTTCTTGCTTAAAATTTTCAATAAATTTCACAGAGATTCATCAATCAGAATATAATCCTTCATCCATCTATGAAGATGTCTTGTCAACAAGAGATTCACACGAAACAATCTTTCAGAGGCCCAGTTGTTCAAACTTCATGGCATGTATGCCTTTTGTGTACATACTTCCACCCCCCACATTGTGAAGTGACTCCCACTTCTTCCAGTAGCCCACAGCTGGCATCCTTTCTCCATCTTCACTACTTCAAATCTGGACATGCTTCAACTCTTGATAAGATCAAAGATCACTTTTCAAAGTCCATTGTTTACGTCATGCAATGTTCCCAGCTGAAAGGAATCGGTGCAAGAGTGAAAGCTGTAGCTACCTATAGGAAGAAGACTGCTTGTCTCAAGACTATTGATTATAAGCCTGGATGGGTTGCAATGAGTTGCAAAGTTTGCTCAGCAGTCCAAATCTGCCATTTCATGTGCCGTACAAAGGTGTCCTTATGAGTTCCGGCACCGTGGTACTCGAAGTACCTTGCGAATGCTAACACTTTTCAAGAGGGCGGCAAAAGTGGTCCCAATTTTGTGCCGTGTGTTCAGAAGGCAGATGCGTGCTCTACACAGAGCCTGCGACCATTGTGATCAGCTGGAACACATTATTTTCCAAGAAAGTATGCCCCTTTTTCAGCTATGAGTCCTTGTAGTGAATAGACAAGTGAGCAGACATCTTGTTTTCCACCACAACATAATAAGTATACATGTGGAGCTTCTGCCCGCACAATTATCACCTCCCGTGTGTTTATATCCACATTTGCTACCTTCTGTGAATTGGTTTCAGGTACCTGATATTAATTGACTGTGACCCATTGCGGTAGTAAGATGACCTTGCTAGATGAGCAAACTGAATGGAAGTTCAGGTCCGACCTCAATACCCAGCGTTTGAGAGCTATTCAAAACTGCTCTGGGTAAGAATTTTCCACAATGTACTGCATGTTGAAATGATACTTTAGTTCTGAAAACCTCAAAAAGCTACCCCTTTAATTTTGTTGAGTAAAACATGAAACTTGTTCCGAAGTGACTGGCATCTAATTCGTCTGTAAAATGAGCTGCAACCAGGTTTAGAAACAATCCCTGAATTGATCATCCTTCTGAGAATGGATCAAGCAAGTGTAATTAGATCGGAATTGGAGCCTCAAATTATAAGCTTGAAATGCCATGATATAAGTCCGGTCCATCATTCAGATGCACGTATTCAACAACAATTGTTAAGTTTGGACATATTCCTTTACCCATGCCAGTGACAAACTGCAGCTGGCTAGTAGGAAGGCAACATCCATTTGATGTTCCCTGCTCCATCGTGTTCATGTGCAACACATTGTATGCTCTCTGTTCAGATGCAGCCATGGCCATGATGTCCCCTGTGCTTGCAAGGACCACCTCTCGTCCCACGGTATAAAGGTGTCAAGCGCATTGTGTTGTCCTTGCAAGCGCTTAGAGAGAAAGGAGAATACGAGAGAAAGGAAATACAGAGCTTTGTAATTGTTATTTCACCGTACTACTCATTTGACATGGACGTGGGTGGCTCTAAAATGTGCACGCCAATTGAGCTGAGAATATCTGATTTGAAAGTATTGAATTGTTCCAGCAAGATAGAGATGGAGACTTTGATTCAAGTTTCATTTCACAAGTATCTGGCCCTTCGAAGTTACAAAATTCCATCGGTGAAACCCAGAGTATCCAGTAATGGTGAAACCCAGTTTCGTGAACCTTCTGTACAGTCTAAACTCCTGTCTCTATTCTCTAAACCTCCTTACCTACACTCATAATGAACTGTTCCATCTACATTAGAAAATGTACAGCAACTGTGAGAATTATGAGAACTGTAATGGAGTCATCTGGGTTCAGAGAAAGACTTCAGACTTCTCTCGTTACAATTTTTGTCTGAAGCTCAGTTGAAGGTGGTTCACTCCGACCAGTCCTGTCCAGATTTGTTTGGTCACTCGTACATGCCATGCTACAGCGATTAAGAATGTACTGTAATTTCATTAATCGCAGAAAGTGAGAATTTAGGTTTTTTCTAGCTTTGATATATTTCAATTTGGATTTCTATGCTAGTTAATCCTAATTCATGCAAACTTCCGGATCGGTCATTGACATTAGTGCACCAGAATTTGACAATACTGAAATGTAATTCAGCTAGAATGCCATGAGCAAGGCTGGTAGCTCCCAGGCAAGGAATCTAGTAACTCGAAGTAGGACTTTAGCTGAGAGACAAGAAATCATTTAGTTGTTCAGCTTGTACTGCTTTGGGTCATTGTCTCAGTTCATGAAAGCTTCATGGATCCAACTTATAAGAGCACCCGCATCTCCTCTCAACGCATCACAACTTATTGCCCAACTCCGAGGATGCTTGCACCGGATGTTTAGTCCAGTACGAGGATCCATTTATGTTGATGACGGTGGTGCTGTTTTTTAAGGACGCTCGTCAAGATAGTAGATAGTTCGGAACGAATCTGAAGCCATGAGTGCCCACATTCTTTCTCAGGTACTGTGCTGTCTCTCCAAAATATCTCTCAAACAAAGTGTGCTGTTGCCATGCATCTCATGGCGAGCTTGCTGCAGCAGCATGCGTGGAAGAGATATTAAGAAATCTCCAGAGCTTATGTACTTTGAATACCACTTGTGTCGCTTATTGATGTCAAACATATTGTCAAGATCTGCATTAGTTCAGAGGGACTTGAAAGCATGACTGATGCAATTAAGTTGATGATTCGATTCCTATCAGACAGTGTGAATGCATACGTCGAAGTGTTCATTATTGCTCTGAATTCAGATGTGGACGGAGTTGCGCTTGTAATGAAAGAGAATGGACAAGCTTCCCTCTTTGTGAGCAGAAATGATGAAATAAGGGACTAGCTCCGAACACTTGGAATTTTGAGAGCAACAGAGAGCAACACATATGCTAGTATAGTGATTCATTTCTTGATAATTTAGAAGCCACAGTCTGCTTGAGTGTAGCAACTACTAGGAAGAACGGAAATTCTTTTGGTAGAATCATATATGTGATATTTTCTTCTTGTTCCTCTTCTGGTGAGTATGGCGTGCACACAATACACTTAATCTGTATTATTGCTGCCTTCTAGCATGGCAAGGTAATACTCGGAAGTGCAAATCCTCCCGCTTCTCTGCAGGATCTGCAACTCTGAGGTTGTCAATGAGTCAGTAGGACTAATCAATGAGTACATACCTGGTTAATGATTGCTGCAGAGTGCCCTCCGTGCAAGTGCAAGCAAAGACTCTGCTCTATCGAAGAAGATGGAATACCACCGATTCTACAGCTCTTCCTCACTTGATTCCATTCAAAGCAATGGCGAGCCAATTCTTTGTTATGCCTGCACAGGAGAAGGTCCTCCGCTTTTCCATTCAGCAGTTTGTGACAAGTACCCTTCTTCTCTCCAAGCTGGCAGTTCAAGCAATTCCTTGGAGCGTCTCCAAGGGAAGGAACATTTCTCCAGGTTTGCCTGCAAGCTTCCACTTGTATTATATTCAGCAGCAGACGTTGGACATTCTTCCTATGTTTTCACCTTTTATTTAAATTGCAGTCAGACCTCTTGGATTTTGGTGGTTTCTGCTGTAGATGCAATTGCAGCTCTCAAGAACTTACACCGATTGCCTTAGTCCTCAGTAAGCAAGTCCATTCTTATACTCTGTTCTTGTTAGACTATAAGATCCGTCTGTAGATTCTCTTAATAGTAGAGGTGGCTGTCAAAGTTATGTTATAGAAAGTCTAAAAACGTTTCTACAAAACAGTCCTTCGATACATATGATTTCTGAACATTGTTGCCTGACCAGGACTAAAACCCCCAAGTCGAAGTGGATTTTTGGGAAGGTGTTGGATCCAAGAAACGGCACCATTAGGCGGTACAACCAATGGTTCCTCATGTCGTGCGTACTGGGAGCAGCGGTGGATCCCCTCTTCATATCAGTGCTCTCAATAAATAGAGATCTTTCGTGCTTGTATGTGCAAAAGGGTTATGCAATTAGTGTCACCATTTTGAGATGTCTCGTAGATATCACGTACATATGGCACATGTGGCTGCAGCTGAAATTAGCATATGTTTCCAAGAAGTCTCTTGTTCTGGGGCAAGGGGAACTTGTGTGGGACGCTCGAATGGTAGCAAGGCAGTATCTTCTTCCTCTCCGACACTTCTGGTTCGATATCTTTGTCATTCTTCCAATTCCACAGGTAGGAAAAAATCCTAACATTGTTCACAAAATACACCTATCAGTTTATCTGATCTCTATGGGAAGAGTATCAGATTCAGATTGCATCTATACCAATTTCACTTTTGATACTAAGAGCTACTATATCTTATATCTCTTTAAGAATCTGCCATATATGCTGAGCCTTTTCTGTGAGGCTTCTGTGAAACAAATCTGCAAGAAACAAATTACATGTTTCGCCTGTTTTAATAGATCAAAGGCTGAGTAAAAAATTGCATTGGTGTGTACAGATAATGATCTGGGTGATCCTCCCGAACATGATCGCCAAAGGTGGCGATACGACGCAGATAATGAATTATCTGCTGCTTACCTTCTTGTTCCAGTACATTCCTAAGGTGGTGCGCTTCCTGCTCCTCGGTTGGCGTCTGCAGCATGTAACTGGCCACATCTTCGGAAGTGCCGCATGGGGCTTTGTCTTGAACCTGGCAGTGTATTTCTGTGCTGCACATGTAAGTACATCTCACGTCGATTAATTCATCTGAAATGGAACTCCAGTTAATCTCTTCTAAATCCACAATAAGCCAAACTAATCCATATCTATTATCCAGAGTACTAATCGACAGGTACTTGTGCGTACTTCAGGTTGCTGGGTCAATATGGTACCTCCTCGCAGTCCAACGAGTCGAAAGCTGCATCTATCTTCAATGCGAAAACATGAACGACTGCCGAGATGTATACATGGGTTGCCCTAATCCCATCTCTTATGGCAATCAACCAACTTTAAATTATCCAAGCAGAGTAGCCTGGGCTCACGACCCTCTATTTGACTCCCAATGTGTCAATGGAGGAGCACATTCGGCCGCAGGAAACTTCAGCTTCGGAATATACGCACTTGCAGTCCCCATTGTCCGAGATATCCACACTCCTGTCAACAGAATTGTGCTCCCGCTCTTCTGGGGTATAATGACAATGAGGTATGCACTGGTTTTCTGACATGACTTATTCAATATCAGACTCTGCCCCTAGAAGAAAGGTTAGGATGTTAATTATCACCACATTAACAGTCGGATTGGTGGGCACTTGACAGCTCCTTCGGCAATGCTCTTTATCCTACGGAACATATTGTCGAAGTATTTTTCAGCATTTTTGTTATTACCTGCGGTCTGTTATTATTCACTATGCTCATCGGCAACATTCAGGTGAGCTTTGATCCCATATAAAACTAGAAGTTATCATATCCAGAATCCAATTTGAAATCTTATCAACCTTATTCTAACCTCTTCTGAAGTATCGATGCACTGGTCCCTGTTATCCGAAGAAATCGATAAAATTGTTACATTCTGTTATTTGTACATGCAAAGAGTAGGGCTTTAATTTCTGTAGTTATCCTGAATTTCTCTCCAGGTGTTTCTGCATTCCATCACCGCCAAGAAGGTCAAGTCACAGCTACGTGCTCGTGACGTCGAGTGGTGGATGCGAAGGAGGCAACTGCCTACCCAACTGCGCCAACGCGTGCGCCAATACGAACGCCAGATCTGGGCTGCCACTCGTGGAATCGACGAAACAGCCACCATTCGACATCTTCCTGAGGGTCTGCGCCGAGACATCAAGCGCCATCTCTGCCTTGACCTCGTCCGCAAAGTATTAAATTGCAACAACCCTAATTAATCACTTTAAACCATTGAACATACTACATTCAAAGTTTAAATACAGTAACCGATTTTAGTGTTTCTGATTGAGCATATGCTGTACTTGTTCATGTGATGCAGGTGCCTCTCTTCGAACAAATGGATGATCAAGTCCTAAACAACATATGCGAACGCCTCAAGCCCAGACTCTTCATCAAAAATGAAACGGTAAGCCATTACTGGGGTTCAAACATAGATACTTTCATCACTTCAAAGAAAGAATCCAGCTTCATAAAACGATCAATCACCAGGAATCAACAGATCAACGCCTTGAAACACCTCATGTTGCAAACCTAAATGATCTGATCCGCATTCATTCATCAGAATTTTAAATCTCAAGTTTGCAATAACGTGAAAAACCAAGCTTAGCTTATTGTATTTTAAGTTTGATGTTTCTATCAATACTTTCAAACCAATTATATAGAGACCTCCAACTACTTTAGATTATGCAAATCATACATGATTTAATCCTCCTAGACAAAGATCACAATCAATGCAAGGTTTAGGATGTAAGAATTAAGCATGATCAGAGTCAGGGCTTCATACTACTTTCTGACCATGTCTAGCTGTGATCAACTCCCAGGTCCTCAACGAAGGCGAGCCAGTGCGGCAGATGCTCTTCATAGTGCGAGGCACCATGGAAAGCTCCTACCGCCTCCTCCACAACAACACCACCAGCGAGGTCCTGCTCACCCCGGGCCACTTCTGCGGCGAGGAACTCATCTCCTGGTGCTTCAGCAAGCCCCTCCGCGACAACCTGCCCCTGTCGACCGCAACGCTAACCACCCTGAAAGCCACCGAGGCGTTCGCCCTGGACGCCCAGGACCTCAAGTACATCACCCAGCACTTCCGCCACAAGTTCGCCAACGAGAAGCTGAAGCGCGCTGTAAGATTCTACTCCTCGAGCTGGCAGACGTGGGCCGCTGTTACCATCCAGCTCGCATGGCAACGCCACCGCGCTCGCCTCCTGCACGCAACTCATGCTCTTGATATTGTCGATGTCGATGTCGATGTCGATGATCAGTCGATCACCAGTATGACCAGCTCCCAGCCTGCATCCATCGCTTCCCAGCTCAACTGTCATGAGACTGCGCATGAGCCCAAATTATTCTCCAACTTGAAGCTTGCGACGGTGAATCTGATCAGCCCCTCGCCGTCGGCGCAGCAACTGGAGAAGCTGAGGTTGTACGCCGCCATGCTGTGCTCGC
This sequence comes from Ceratodon purpureus, assembly GCA_014871385.1. Lineage (NCBI taxonomy): Eukaryota > Viridiplantae > Streptophyta > Bryopsida > Pseudoditrichales > Ditrichaceae > Ceratodon > Ceratodon purpureus. The sequence goes on along the minus strand of CM026428.1, from coordinate 13,293,879 downwards.
CGAAGCCCCGAGATGATCAGGATTGAGTTTCTTAATATTATATCATGCTGTAATATTATATTATAATCATAACATAATTTAGTGACTGGCAACTACAGTTGTGGAGATCGTTGGTTCTTTGTTCAGTTTCATGCTTCGGCTCTGATCTTACTCTTCTGCGTTGAAGGGCATTTCTCATTTTTCTTGTTTTGGAGGTCTGATTTTCGCTCTCATGTTTATTCTTGAGTTTCATAAATAATACAAAAGGAAGCCAAAGATGTTAGATTTGCCCCGTATTGATTATATTGACTACTTCTTTTCATTACGTGAAGTGGTTTATAAAGAATGTTCTTCTTGCTCTTTCTGTATTGCTTCGTTTTGGATGATGGAATGAGTCTCAATATGTTAAATAAGACTGGAATGAGTAGTAGATTTTATTTCAATGAGTTAGATTGAAAAGAGATAAGGGTATGATTGGACAAAAATTTGTGGAATTATGAATGGTCAAAGGTGTGTTGACTTTCAATAAGATTTTAGTTTTAGATGTGTGCATTGTACTTAATATTGATTCTTTTAACAAATAAACAAATTCGTTGAATGAATAATGTTATTTGACATGCGGTTGTATTTATTCAAAATGGCATATGGAAATATTAAATTAGGTTTTTAGGTGTTTGATGACTAGATTGGTCACCTATAATATTATAGGATTGAGTTGTATTATAAAAATCATAGTAAATCATTTATATGAAGTTATCAAAAAAATTAATTTACATTTTTAAGTCTTTGAATATTTGGGGATAAGCATCACATTTTGTAGTTATAGAATCAAAATCAATTCTATCTAGTGTAATCACTATGGCAATTGATAACCTCTCAAATATGAGGGTATAACTTCAAGTGACCAAGAATAAACTCTATTAAACAACACTCCTTTTTATATAATAAAGTTTAAATTTGTAATTTTTTTGTTTAAAAACGACAACAATATATCTAAACGTACACATGTATTTATGTTCTAAATTAAAATTTTGTATTTGTATTCTTTTTCTTACAATTTAGATAGCAGAATCTAAATCAACAAATTGAAAAGAATAAATAAACAATTGAGGAATTGTCCATCGCTTGTTTCTATGTAAATTCACTTGTTCATTCCCACAAAATGTAAGTCACTGTCATCGAATAAATAAAAGAGTCTTTCATACTCCATCTCATCTTTTGAGTCTATACCAAATCATCACAATAAAAGGATTTTTTATAGCCAATATTACAATGTCTAAACTCGTTAGAACATAATATTAGATTTCATATTATTTTATCTAAGGCAACAATCATTGGTTGTGGCAAGATGGTTGTTGGCAATGGCCATGGCAAGATGGTCATTCAAAAAGGTGATTCTTTGTTACAACAATTCGCCTTTGATGATGGCAATATGCTCTTTCACAATACGGCACAACACTTGTAACAGAAATGTAATTCCATGAACGGAATTGGGTGGTCCTACCTGCAAATGAGTAATGATATGATTCCAACAAGGAGCACTTTCAGCTTTCAAGGTGGCAAAACAACCATCTTGTGTGGATCAAAAGGAGCAGGAATCAGAGCCGTCTGTTGTCGTCTCTCTTCTTCTTCTCTCTCTCTCTCTCCCCTCCAAACTCCAACCTTGGACCCAAGTTGCAAGCTTTGCAGGCAAACAATCCACCACATCGAGCTCAGGAGCAGGAGTGGAAGGCGTGGTGGGAGAGCTTTCCTCCATGGCGACCGTCATCTTTTCTGCTCCTGGGTGCTGTTCCTCCGCAGCTGCTGCTGCTGCGTCTCATGATTCAGTTACCGCCATTCGTCGACCTCTTGCCAAGGGCAGCTCTTTGGGCACAAATCTAGGTAAAGGTTTGGCTAACTTTGATCTAGTACTGGATCTAGTGTTGGATGCATGGGCTGGAGGGTGGTTTCGAACAGGACCTGGTTTTGGTTTGAGGATGATGGAATTGGGCTTGTGAGGTTTTTGTGATCAGGTTAGGGTGAAGTGCTTTTTGTGGTGTGAGGAGAGATTGAAGTTTGGGAGGGGATTTTTAGAGTGTGTGGAGTTAGTTTTTTCGGATTTTTGGCGTGTTGGTAGTGCAGGGTGGAGAGCATCTTTTGGGGATGTTGTTGGTTTGGGTTTTTGTAATTGTGTTTTTGCATGTTGGTGCTTTGATTCTGGAATTAATATGGTGAGCTATGGCCTGCTTTGGTTATACCGGTAGCAGTGGAGGCTTACATTTGAGAATGGTGGCTAAGGAGATCAGTTTTATGGTTTAGGACAGGTTAATTGAAAGAGGATTTCTAGATGCACGTTCCAGGGCTTGTTTTGTCTTTCTTTTTACGATTGATGTGGTTTTTCTAGCTTCAGACAGCAAGAAGTAGTATTAAATGTTTTATTAAGGCAGGAAATTGTTGACTTTTGAAATGCAGTTGGTGATGACCTAATCTATGGTAATGATGCCTTGCATTGCTTGGACTGAGGCGTCGATTCTTGGCCAGCTTGGTTGCCTGTTGTTTTTGAGTTCCCTTGAGCTGTGTTGCAGTATCACGCTTTCATGGAGTTCATCTAGCAGCTGAGGTGAGAGCGCTGAGGACTCAGAATTCGAGTGTTGCAGTTTTAAATATCTCTGCAACAGCTGTTGTAAATACAGGCGTGAAGGCGTAAGTTCAAACCTGTTGTAAATAACGCACTTTTATGTATCTCACAGGCACGATTCCTTTCTTTGAGGAAGTTTTGCAGTAGAGAATTATTGGGATGGTTCAAGACCACAACTCTTGCTATGCTCGTTGGCTACCATGTTACTGTTACCCCATTCCAGCTAGGTTAAGTGCGAAGCTGAAGTCACGAGGTGAAACGTGATTATCACGAACATGCTGTTAGGTTGAATTCCAATTGAAGTTAATATTTATCGTGGTTGTCTGTAACAGCTACACCTTACCCACATGGGCAGATTTTGAGATGGGGCGTTCCCCTGTTTACTGGGACACTGATATTGGCAGACCACCGACTTCAGTAAGCAACTGCAATATGTTTCTTCCGGAGTGTTCCGATTTCTCTAGTGTTGTCCATATTCATTAATACGTTATGTTGGTCTTGCACATGCTGGGAAAGTGTATTTCTAGGATTCTTGATGACTTAGTTTGACGCAAGTTCTCTCTGGCAGGGGCAATTGTTGACTATCTACTTCAATCCTTCTGCCAGCGAGCTGACACCTAATTCTGAGTACGGGATTGGATTTAATGGTATATCAAGATCACCATCTTCTTAATCTGGATACCCTAATGCAGGATTGCCGTAAGATAATGTCGAGAGGTTGACATGATCTGGTGTTGCTGCAGGGGGTTTTAATCAACCTATCATGTGTGGCGGTGAGCCCCGTGTCATGACGAAAAAAGAGCGAGGAAGTCTTTGTGAGCCTATATTCGCCATCAAAATCAATGTGCCTTTGCATGGTAAGTCCTTGGAAGTCCGACCTACGATTTGGATCAGGAGCTGTAGAACATTATTTCGTAGGCGTTCATTTTGACAATCTATAGTAAGACCTGTTGTGTTCTTTCCAAATCAGTTGGTGCTGTGATTAGTGAAGTTCGGTTTTTGATAGACTACTCAAGAGAACTTCCTGTTTGAGTCCCAGAACCTTCAAGTCGTTGTTTAAGTTGCACAATCCCGTCCAGTTTAAATGATGCGGTGTGGAAGATAGCAAAGCCACTTTTTAAACGGGCGAAATGTGCTTTTGGATAGTAGTTTGTCAATTTTCAGTACTAGGTCTGAAGTTTAAGACTTTCGGGTTTTTACACGTAGTATCAAATTTACGATTTGTTGTGGATATCAGAAAAGAAGAGGTCATTAATATTAGTGATACATTTTGCCGCTTGTTTAGCTGTCTAATTAGCTGAGGTCCAGTTCGACGCTACTAACGCTACTAGTGTGACGTGCAGCATTGACCTTGGAGTTTTCTTTCACTGATGGAAAGGACTGGGATGGCCCTTACAAGCTCAGTATGGAATTGCCCGAGAAGTTGAAGGGTTTGCCTAAGAGCTACTTTGACGAGGTAAGCTCATTTTAGTAATGTTCAGTTGGAAGCTCTAGCACTCTTGAGATGGATTAAAATGTTTGATTGAACAATATAATTGCAAGTGCATCAAGTTGACGATCTAGGTTGACGAAAGATAAGGAATTCCGAAATAAACCCAGTCATCGAAATAATTCGCAATCATTCCAGTTTTATTCAACTTTAAGCATGTTGACACTATCATAAATTAGTGGAGGTATGATTTGATTATGTACATGGAATGTACATGAAATATGACTGTGTTTGATTCACATCTGTATTGTGCAGGGGCTTGCAAAGGAGTTGGCTCATGAAGGAGCGTGTGAAAAAGCAATATATCCGGAGGCTGTATTTGTCCAAGACCGTTGTGCTTTTCCAGCAGGAATGATTCAGCAAGGGGTATCTAATCTACCTCAAAAATTTACTTGCGCTCTGCACTATTATGATAAGTCTCGGTTAGAGTTAATCGGTATGTCGTGTTACTCCTCGTGATCATACATTTAAGCCTCTTATTAAATCTCGTATTTAATCGTTCATGTGTTTGATGTCTTTTCTCAGGGTGATCGGTGTGATTTGGACATTGTACCCGGTTGCACTGATCCGGAGTCGCCTTACTTTGATCCACTTGCTAATGTGGACGATGGGTCCTGCCCTTATATCAGTGACAGTGAAACTTAGCTTCCATAATCCTCTTGAAGAGCTTCGTTGAAGCCACCGAAACTTGAGCTCACATGTTCTCCATCAAACGTAGAATCATGAACAATATTCATTTGCAGACGGTTTGCACATTAGGAGCTTGGTTATTCCATATTTTAGGGTATATGTTATAAATTCTTGATTAGTGTCTCAACTGCGAACTTTGAGATTAGCATGTATTAATATTTTCATTTGTCAGGAGTACAGACACAAATGAATGTACTAGGCCAGGCCAGACGATGAAGAAAATGGTGCCAGGTAACCCCTCTGCAGGATCTGAACAATCATGTATAATCTTCTGGAACATTCTGTAATATGACTAAGTTGTACCTTTCGTTTCAATCATATTGCACTGAATGTTCACATAGATAGGTTACTATAGATAAAACTACTGTATGGAGTTCTCATCACTAAACAAGGCTCCTCTGGGGCAATTTCTCCCTTGTGAGAACAGAACTCTCTAGAATGGCCTATTCTCTCCAATTATGAATGTGCTAAGATTTAGAATAATGTTGTTGTTGTCAGACTTTTGTCGCTTCCTGTGTGAAGGATGTAGGTGCATGGTGTGTCCAACTGTGTGTCCAACACGACCGTCTGCCTGCAGTCAAGGGACGTATCAGCTGCCTGTTTATGTTATTTTGATTATTGCAGATTCTGTGTATGACTTCCATTGCCATGCAGCCCATGCTGCTGGTGCACCAACAGTCGAGCAGTACTTAAATGAGGTTTTGATAATGAGGTGTTGCTCGCTGAATGGAGAAGCTCAAAATGGAACACATGCTCCCTCTCATAGGATTGTACCAAAAACTAGGAACTGCGTGCTCAGCACATGTGGTGCATTGCATTACTCCTAATGCGGAAGAATGATAATGTACGTTCAATGAATGTGTCCTAATTGGGCTGCTTGTTTGAGCAGTAAATTATGAATACATTGATAGATAAGACATGATAACAAACTATCTGCAAGTTCCCCTGTGACTGATTTTAAACAATTGGGTTGATTAATTCTGCTACTTGCTGGGACTGTAATACAGAAATGTATGCAATTATCAGCTTTCTGAACGTGTGCATTTATGTATGTATTTTTTTCTGAAGCTGTGTGCCTGTGTGCCAGTACCAGGCACCATGCAAACTAAGGCAGATCAGCCAGGATTCGGTGCCACTCTTGTAGCTTGTAAACTTATCCTTATCCTTACCAGGATTACTACTGGTTGGCCGCTCAATCTTTGATATGGTACTGGACAACAGTGTTGTCCTGAAAGTAACATTGAATTGAGGCACTTATTTTGAATCTAACTCACAGTATATTACAGTAAACTCAGCATATTATACATAGTGCCACTTCCTTTATAAATAATTCTAATATACTCTGACCACTTTGTATCACACTTTGTAACATCACAGAACAATTCCATTACAAAGGCTATCTTCTGTGGGAACTTCTGAGTAAAGTGCCTTTGAAGTCCAGGACTATGGCGGATGGCTTATAAATTGATTCTCTTACTACATATATTTATGATAACTAATAAAAATGATTAGACAATAGCACCAATAATTTACAAAGGCCAACGAACCATTTCAAAGTTTCATTCCATATACATGTTTTCATTTTAATCTCCTTATACCTCCTTTGTAAGCATCTGCTGGTTCAAAATAACATTGACTACTACAGCAGATGAAAGACTGAGTTGAAAGAGCGGGTTTAGGCAGCACATGGAAGGGAGATATTAATGCGCCAGCAGCGGGCATAGGGCAGAGCGTGGTGATAGGCGAGCGAGCTGGTTACTAGTAAGTGGTGAGTGGGGTGTATGCGGCTGGCAGGCGGAGACGAGTCAATAATGGGCCAAATTTAACGGACCTGCTCATTGTCGGTGGACCATCTCATCCATCTCTGCCTCCACTTGGACGCCCTTAGGGTCTGCTTCTCTGCCCTTATGACCACGGCGATAAGGTACAGACACCTATAACCGATAATTTAAGCATTTCAGCATATCAAAGCTTGGGTTATTGATGAGGAGATAATTTTGGTTTGTAGGAAAATAAGGTTCATGAAAAATGAGCATTTTTCCATGAATTATCTCCCAATATTGAAATTTGTACAATTTTTCAAAGTGAAAAGTACTTCACAACTCATAACTGAGATATACAAATGAGGTACATTTGTTCTTTCACAATCTAGGAATTAGGATATATCGGTTAATGGTAAGTTATCGGTTATGGATGTCTATACCTTAAACCTTCTACTTGTCTTGGTCGAAAGTAGGGTTCTCATTGGTGGAGGAAAAAATCTCCTAAAAATATATTTTTTGATGAAAAAAAATCCAAAAAAATCCTAAATTATCTAAATTTAAAATATTGGGGCTATTTAGACTAATTGGGGCCCCCTAGTTTCCAAAAAAAAACACTAAAAGAGGTATGTAGGCCCCTAAAATTAGAAAACAAGGGGAGGAGGGGAGAGTCCGTTATGTCATTAGATGATGGTGGTGTTTATTGCGCGGGGCTTCTTTGCCCTGGTGAGCCTTCTAAGGTCTGCTTTTTTTTTCTTTTTTTCCATTTTTCATGAAGTTCCAAAGTGACAATAGGTTTCTTTGGAAAGGCATTCGGTGCATGAGTTTTCATTGAGCTTAATCTTATTTATTTATTCTAAAGAGTTAATTGACAAGGACAAATTTGGTGACCTTTTCATATTTGATATGAATGAGTTTGGTGGTTGCCAAATGTTATAAAAATTAATTTTCAAGGATGGAATGAAGTTTCTATGCCTCATAGCTGTTTGGAATAAAAAAATAATAGTCTAGGAAACAAAACTCATGGTATTTTTTAAATATTCAAGGTAACTTTAAAGATGACTTTAATATATGATATTTTGGTGATGTTGCATGTTTGAATATTCATCTATAAATTAGTTTCTAAAAGATTAAGCATATTTGACAAATTTAGATGAATTTTAATTTGTGACCCCCACAACTCTTGATGGAATGAGTATTAGAAAGGAAATATACATTGCAATGATTAGGAATTGTACTTAGAAATAAAATTTTCAAAAAACTAATTTATTTTTATTAAATAATTTTAAATTAATTCATCTTTGAAATATGATCATAATATCAGTTTCAATTTTTAATACTTGAAATGTTTTGTGATTGATTAAAATTATAAGTCGCATCTATAAAATAAGAAGTATATAAAATACCATATTTAAACATCATTGTTTTTTTAAATAGTATTTTTTACAACTCCATGAACTCCTAAAGGATGGAAGGCTATTTCCACAGTTTTTCAGTACCTATAGTGCCATTCTTGCATTTTCAAAGTGAGACAAATTTCAGAATTACCATAAACAATTTAATCGTTAGATCTTTGAAAGTAGTGGGCTACCAAAATCTCTATTTGATTTTGGATTTGGGGGAGCAACGGATTGGGAGATAACATGCGAAGTTTGGAGGATTATTGAATTTCTGAAATATTAACAGTGAGTTTCCACGTTTGACTGAAAATTGCTACTTAAGAAATTGATAGAAACTTGGTAACTAAATCTGATTCTCTTATCTAGTATGTTAGGAACATGCACAAGTTTTTTAGATTTTTCCAAATTATCAATTTGGAGAAAATGGGTTTGACATAAGTGTCACTCTGAACTTTGATTTTTTATCAACATGGCACTTTTTGGCAAATTCAAAAGGGTTTTTGATAAATCCAAAACGGTGAAGCCATAAAGTAGTGGTCATACAAGCATTTCAAAAGAAAATGCTGAAAAAAAAATCCACAAGCAGAGATCTTCATTTCAGGGCACAATAACCTCAAAGTACAATTCAAACACTGTCTCTACTGAAACACTAACTTCACTGTAGAAACACCTCACCGACCCATGTTTCTTTTTTCTAAAATTAGGGTTTCACTTTTTCTCTAAAATTTCAGCATATCCTTATTGCCAACTTGATTCTATAGAGGTTAAACAAAAAAACACTCAAATCCAATCCTTCTAGGGAATTTTACTGGGTTTTCTACTTCAGGCGGAATCCAAAAGTGGTTGCAAACATTTTTTTTAGTTTTTATAATAACGGACATCTTTCAAACAATTGGATTTAAGGATATTTGCAGTCACAATCTAATTTTCCAAAAAATCATCCAAAGTAGTGTTGAGGATCTTTTTGTGGAATTATAGAATTATAAAACCTCTCGTAGTCAAAGGCACCAGCTATGAAATTTTGAAAAAGTTGTGTGGCATCTGCACCATTGCTGCATCTTCTCCTTTGAAATTCATAGCTCATTCCAATACTCCATGACAGATTTAGTTGTATTGCCATACAAGCCTTGGATTTACATCTGATGATACATTTTCTCAACTTCTTCTTTCCTTTGAATATGTAGAAGTTAAAATTATACTTGTCTATTGCATTGACACATGAGAGAACGGTTAAATGCTCTCTATTGTCAAGTATTGTGGTATGAGCGGATTTGCTACCACGGATCTGCATGTCGGACATCCATTGTACCAAGTTGCTCTCTTCCTCCTCGCTCAAAACCCCTTGTTATCATTTTTTCTATGAGTTGTCTAACCGCAAAAAGGAGGCTAGGATGAAAAAAGGAGGCTAGGATGAAAAAATCCCGTGCTCCATGCTGCATTTTTCTTCTGGAGTTGATGGCAGCCACTACAACGGTCAACTGCAAGTTGCTCCACATCCCGGTCCTCTACGTTTTTTTTCTTCGCATCTTCTTAGGCTGCGGAGCACCTCGGCAAGTTTTTTGATATGTATCACTCCGTGTTGCTGACGGACGTGACCTTAGAGATGCGCCACAATGCGGGTCTTGAGCTCCAACCCAATTTAGTAGGCTCTCTTCGCCCTCCCACCGTAATCCAAAAGTTGATCGCGTCAGTGCCACCTTCTATGACTTCTCTATGCCCACGCGTTGCTATGACACCTATATGCCACCTATCAAAGCTTGCATGTAGTGCATGAGTTGTTCTTGGTCTGTGAAGAAGGAACCTCAACTAATGAGTCTAAATCTCATTCTCATAGAAGCTTTGTCGACTTTGTGGATCAACGCAAGAGGACCATCTTTCTGGACTCGAAAGTTCATAGTATTGTTGTAATTCTTATGCTCGTGATTGTGCCTCATCGAAGCTTGTCCCTAAATATTCTCCCTACTCTCTAGTATTGATCAACATGCTGACTTTGAAACTTAAGCAAAATTATTCACGCTCAAGAGTTAATGAGAGATTGAAGTTGCTATCATGTAGACCACCACCACTTAAAAGATTGCATTTGTCATTGTATTTTGCTAGCACTTTATACCAAGTGCTTCCACCTACATAACCACCACTTAACCGTCATATTTATAATACTTGCTTTTAATTAAACCGCCGCCAGAAACTCCACATCTGAGTCCATAAACAAGATAATCCACCTCAAAAATTGCCATGCAAATCACCCTAAACCGATCGCTCAACCACTTCATAATATTATTTCATTAAGACACTATAAACTTGGCATCATGACTATAGTACCCATTTCCAACCGGTGAGCATTGAATCACATTATAGTCGTTAGCCATTATGGTTTTTTTTTTCATGATAGTCAGCTATGGATCTAAAAAGGTCAATCATAAATACTTTTATAGATAATGCCCATATGGACATGTATGTTTATAGATGTTGCTACCTTGGTGTATGTTAATAGAGAAAAACTTGTGCTTCAACCTAAAGACACAAGTAGTACTTTATCTTTAAAGATGAGACCGTTGCAAAGTACATAATATCTTTTAAACATGGGAGTTATAAGTACCTTGTGGCCTGCTATTTTAACCCCTAAACAACCATAGTACTAGAGGGGCCGTTTTTTGGACTTTGAGCTGGTTCCTAAAAATTCAAATTTACTTGAAATTTTTTGTGGAAAAAGGTATTTTCATGAGGTTTCTGGGGGTATTTTTCTATTTTTTGGATGAAGTGAGGAAAAGTTATGGAATTTTAAAGATTTCACCCAAACTTTGGGCAGGTTCAGCCACTGTGAATGTAGCAAATTCTGCCAAAATACTGCTCAAAACTGCCCAAATCTGCTTAAAGACAAAACTTTGAAATTCCACCAAAAATCGAGATTTTAGTGTTTTTCAAAAATAAAAATTTCTATAAATGAGAGGCACCAGAGCATGTTTCCACCATTTGGATTTTAAATCAAAGAATGTTTCACATGCTATTTTTATTGTACAAAAACAGCCTTTATATGTGAATTTCAGCATACCCCCTTGTGGAAATTGATGATTTTCTCAAGGTTCCACACCTTGCATGGGCATGAGATTTTGTGGACATGTACCTAAGTCACCTAGGAATAAGAATCTAAAGAGGTGCAATCTAAATATACTCAAAAAAATGGTTTTTTGGATACCAAAAGACTGATGTCCCCCTTTTGCATGGTAAAAAAAAACTTTTTATTCAACTTTGAATGTTACGATCTCTCAAATGGTAAGGAATGAGAGTGTAAGAGATGGTAGGCATATAGACATAGAAGTTAGATACAAGATCTTATGGTTGGAAATACCAAAATTGGTCCCAATTTTGTACTATCCGGCTTGCTTTAAAAAGGGACTATTTGATGTAGTTTTGAGCACAAACACCCTTGGTTGTTTAGGGACTAACACATGAATTCAAAATACTATGGCCACAATCTAAAGAAAAAAAATGCTAATAATAATGCCCAAGTCCAAGAATATGAATGTTGATTTTATTTTCACTATATTTCACCATATAACATGCTAAAATTACCATTTTTAATATAAAGAAGTAATATGAAAATAAAACATGATTTTCTATTTCCAACTAGATGATCTTATATTAGATAGTATAGAAAAGCTAGGATATTTTTAATATTTTTTTACTCGATGAATTGGAAGATTATATATATATATATATATACGCACACAAATTTATTACATTCTTATACCTTCAAAAAAACTTCAAAAAATTACTCTCAAAATGAATATCATAGAAATCAAAGTCTTAAAAGACCTCCTTATGGACATCTAATCTTTGCAGATTAATTCAAATCAAATTATAGAAGTCTTTGGCCAATCTATTCTTTCTAAAAGAAATTCTTTTTAAATTCCATAAAACTTGGACAAAGACCTCTAACCCCTAAAGGATAATAGTCCTCAAATGGGCGTTTTTCAAATTTGGGCAGGTTCCTAGAATTCCAATTTAATTCCTAAATCTTTGAAAAAAACAATGTAGGTAGGCATTTTGAAGAAGTCTGTGCAAATTTTATTTTATTTTTTTTGAACATACCCAAAAAAAGTTACGGGGTTTTGAGTGTCAAAAGCTGCATTCAGCCAAACTTCGGGCAAGCTCACAGCCACTGTGAATGCAGCAAATTCTGCCCAATACTGCCCAAGACTGCCCAAATTGCCAAAATCTGCCAAAATCTGCCCAAAGACGAAACTTTGAAATTCCACCAAAAATTGAGATTTTGATATTTTTCAAAATTAAAAATTTCCATGTATAGAGAAGGTAGTAAAGCATGTTTCCACCGTTCGGATTTTTAATCCAATTTTTTTTATATGCTATTTTTATTGTCAAAAAACGGCCTTTGTTTGTGAATTTCAGTATAGCCCCTAGCGGAAAATGATTTTTTGGCAACCTTCCACAACTTTTCTGAATGAATTTTTTTTAGTACAATTAGCTAACTTAGTATTCTTTGACGTGCATCAAAACCCCTAAAATCCATAATGCAAAAAAATGGTTTTTTGGGCCTTCAAAACTCTGCTGTTCCCTTTTTCCGCAGGGAAAAAAAACTTGTTTTTCAACTTTGAACGTTATGATCTTGCAATTGGTGAGGAATGAGTGTGTAAGATTTGGTGGACATGTAGACATAGAAGTTAGCTACAAGATCTTATGGTTAGATGTACTAATTAAGATCTCAACTTTACAAAAACCACCTTGCTTTGAGGAGGGGCTGTTGTTGAGGCAGTTTTGATGAAAAATACCCTCATAACTTTAGGGGCTAAGCAAAGCAAACTTCATGAATAAGTAGGTTTGAGATGTTCTTAAATATGTTAGATTGGAGCCCAAAAAATTTCTAATTTCTTTTTACATATAGCATTTTAACTAGAATCTTCATGCACAAATAAAAAGGAAAAAAACATCGGGACTCCAACCTAACTTTTTCAAGTATGAATCCCAAAAGCTAGGTACCTAGACTATCCACCAATGATAATCCTCCACTTTTCGGCCTCCGACCCAACGTTTCTCTCAGTATACTGGCCCTTTGCGTCAAAAAATTGCATGGCCACATAGCTTTCGGAATGTTTGAGATAGTTGCAAGCAGAATAGTTGTCAAGAATCAATTCATGTTCTTGAATGATTCCTGAGTAAACATTCAAAGCAAAGGCCATCAACAAGGTATGCATTGGAGATGACGAAAAAGACAACTGGCTTTGTCACCTAGAACAGGTCTAGAGGAATCATTTTGTAACTTTACAGAAAAAGTCTGGGATAGCTGCTCTAGGCTCTAGAGAATTGGCCATCCCATACCAATTTAAGTTAAGGCGGAGTGTGTGGGAAAGCTCTCCAATGCGTATACAGCAATAGGTCCCATTTTAGTCTTGCATGGCTGAAAACCTATCACTTGTTAGCAGAAGATTGCACTGAGTCAAAAAAGAACGTAATTTTTGAGTCATGTCATTCTTCTGTTAATTGAGAACAAGATTTTGAGCTAAGACACATTTCCCTCAACATGTATCCCAAAGTTGGTTGTATGAAAGCATCATGAAAATTAATGAAAACTACAAATGTTGATATTGAAGTTTAACCCTTAAAAATCCAGCCGTTTTTGGAAGCACCAAGTTCCAAAACTGTCATTTTTGACCGCTTTGTGGGAATGACGGTTTGGACCAGTTTTTTTCCTTTTTTTTTAGACATTGAACCATAAGATCTTGTACTTTACCCTTTTTAGAAGTACTGATGAAATTTTCAACCGTTGGATGTTTACCATTTGTGAGATTATAATGTTCAAAGTTGCAGCAAAAGTTTTTTTGGGTATAAACCGAACGACATAGGGTAAATGGTGAAAATGGGGACTTGAAGTTCATTATCCCAAACATTTTGCTCATACTTTTTTCCATGTAGGTAATCAAGTTGGGTACCTCCATGCAAAATTTAAGAGACTTATTCCTTTTTTAGAACCTTCATAAAAATTATTTTCTAGAAGCGGGTCTAAAAACGTTGATATCGTAAAACATGTATGACGTTACGTATACTTGGTTTTAGAAAAATCTAAATGGTGGTTAGGTGCCTTTATACATCTTTTATTTTTAGGCGAAATTATTTTTGAAAATTTTCAAAATCTCAAATTTTGACGAATTTTGAAAGAAATAATTCAAAAATTTGAAGCTTGTCTTTGTAATTTTTGGAGGCTGCCGTAGTAAAATTGGTTTATTTTTTGACTTGGGTCTCTTTGGAATTTGAGTGGTGGTATGGTTATGAAAATATTTTAAAACAAAAAAAATTCAAAAAACCCTAATTTTAAGTTGCCCGTTTTGGACTTGAAACCTATAGATGAAGGTCTTTAAATTGGAATTTGGCTTTGAAAATTTTACCATATACACTTTGCAGTATAGGGAGCATCCAATACAATTCTTAGGAAAAAATATGAATTTCAACCCCTTCATCTTGGCTGCCCAAAACATCAAAAACTCATTTCGGCTTTCTTGGATTTTTAGGGATTAAACCGTAAGAGCACATTGCATCTAAAGTTACTTTTTTGAGAATTAGGATTGCCTCTCACATTCAAAATTTTCATTATGGATTTCCAAATTATTTTCTAGAGGTGCGGAAAGGTAGTACAGTATAACCTTGATAATGTCAGAGCAACCGTTTCACCAAAAAGAGTGACATAAACAAGGTGTGACATATTTGATAATGTCACATTTTGAATATTTGTACATAATGTGATATTATCCAAAAAATATATAGAAAATAAAATTAGAATTACAGTGTAAATTGTCTTTGAATTCAAATTTGTGAATAACAGCAAGCGCACATCATAAATGTTAAATGTGCAATACCAATTCTAATGAGTTTGGAAACCTTACCACCAAAACCTAACCTGTTACCTTGCTTCCAAGTGGCACATAGAAAGCTAACAATGAACACGTGTAGCAAAGCAGTATGGTACTGATCAAGAAAATCTCCAAGTATCAACAACTGCTTGTAGGAAAGAAAAAGTCTCATCAACATCTCCCAACATAAGCATCACCTTGATGATCAATTCTAGAACATACAACATGTATGTGATGGCATTGGCATCTTCTACACACAAGACCTATCTACTCACTTCCAGTCTTCGTGTTTACGTCTATAAGAGAAAGCCAATAATAGAGTTGAGACACGCATATGACCCTTTTGGCTACTACAATCTATCCATTCAACCATCATATACAATCCATCCATACTTGGTATATCACATTTACACTAGGGATTTTGGAAAAAATAGTGACAATAACAAAATGATGAGGATAATAACAAAGGATTTTTACACTATGAAAATCCATTTCAAACTTTTAGGTGACAATATCAAGGTGTTATGTTAATAAGGGTAACATTATCAAGGTTAGACTGTAGTTTGATAGGAACTTATAACTTAAACCGGGAGTCCGGGTATATAAAGCGGGAACACACTCTACACCATTTGGAACCCTAAACCTGTGAGTTTCTCCACCTCTCTAGAAGCTCTCTGCAAATTAGAGGACTGGTCAAATTATTTTGACCCAGAATATAGAAACAAGTGAGGTAACCTCGGGAGTGAGTGTGGGACTACTAGTTTAATCAAAGCTCTGCTATTCAAAATGGTGTTCTTTGTTTTACAGGAAATTTAAAATAAATAAATAAATCTTATATCCATCTACATTTGGATTTTTTTTTCTACAAATAAACAATACGGTTGTCATTGAATTTGTAAAAATAAATCTTTTTACATAGAAACTTTTCATTCTAAATTTTGTCAAAAGTTTTGTTACATTGTTTTTTGGTGCTATTCCATATAACTTTGATAACTTTCAAAGTGAAACTTTTCCACTATGGAAAAGATATTTTTGACAATCTTAAAGAAAACTATGTTATACATATGAAAATTTCAAGAGGTATTAGAGGCACGTAGCAATAAACTTGAAGTTGCCCAACAAGCAAGATAAATCATTTAGATTTCTGTAATTTCTTTTCCAATGCCAAGTAAAAGATATGCTATATGTTTTTGCAAAGCTCTTGCATTACACTTAAAGTTGACATTAAAAGTACATGTTCAAATTTTCAAAAATTGAGTCCAACTAAACAATGTCATGTAGGATCAGTATGGAAAAATTGCAATAATAGAGTAAAAATATTTTTATAACCTTTTTTTGGTGGATGATAGATGTTTTTTTCAAATTTGAAATGAAGAATATGACTAGAAGGGTCTACAATCATTTGAGTTAAGTAGATAGAATGAAATTGGAACTTTAAGTACACTAGTATAAATATGATCCTTAATGACTTGTCCTCAATGACTTTTATGGTCCAAAATGACTCAAATTGAGACATTTTGGACCATTTAAGTCATTATAGACAAGTCATTAAGGATCATATTTCTACTAGCGGTAGGAATAGGTCAAAATATTTATTTCCTATCAACAAATTTCATATTCATCAGGAATTTTGACAAATTTAAGAACTTATAATCAAAATTCAGCTTTAGCATTTTATTACACCAATGATAGTAGCTATTATTCATATAATATATAGAATAAAATTGTACTTGTGTTTTGAACTCCATTATACCGCATTCAATTTATACATTCAAGTAATGTGCTTTATGATAAGGTTGATTTAAAGAGATCAAAGATTAATTTTTTTCATGGCCAAACTAAGTAGAAGAAGAAATCTATCCTAAATCCCTAAGAATTAAATGTATTTGACAAATTGGATGTATAATGAAATGGGACT
Organism: Ceratodon purpureus; assembly: GCA_014871385.1. NCBI lineage: Eukaryota > Viridiplantae > Streptophyta > Bryopsida > Pseudoditrichales > Ditrichaceae > Ceratodon > Ceratodon purpureus. The sequence goes on along the minus strand of CM026428.1, from coordinate 13,277,163 downwards.
TCTTCAATCCCAATGATGTTTTTTACGAAACAAAAATGTCGATTGTGATGATAAGAAATCATCCATAATATTAGAGGTTCAATAACATTGTTGACCTTGGTCATACTAATTTAAGGATCATTTTGTTAAAAAATCAATCAAAACCATAATCTCTATCTGCAGTAATTTCGTGTCTTTTGTAATTGGTCAAATCATACAACATTCATCAAGAAACAAACACATGAAATTTAGTTTTTATAACATCACGAGTTTTTAGAAGTAACATATTGTCCAACTCTACAAAAATGTGGACTTTTTGTTTTCTTGTTTACTAAAATTATAACAATATTGATAGATATTTTTGAAATAGCACAATATATAAATATTTACATCAACAATACAATTTGCCAAAAGAATTAGATTTTTTGTCCTCTCTATGAAGTCATTTAGAAATATACTTTTACATATTGCTTTTGTCATCAAAGGGCTTTTAAGGTTAAAATTTATTTTTAAAAAGTGGCTTGATCTTTCAAGGAGAATACCTATATCTGTTATTAACCCCTAAAGCATCAACTCAATGGTTTTGGTATGATTTAGGGTCCTGTCAGGCTCTCTATGAGTCAAAATTTACCGGATGTGGCTGTAACTTTGGCACAACATGGAAAATTGTCATATCTTTCTAACAAGACCAAATTTTACTTTCATCGGGCCCGTAGTTAAGAAATAATTTGTGTTTAAAGATCAAAATTCAATTCAAGGCAGGTGGGGCAGGTTTGTGGCCGATGGAAGTGGTGTACCAAATATGTGACAGTCTACAGTGACTTCCAAATGTTCCTTTCTGAAATTGTTTCACAATTTTTTTTAAAACTTAATTTGAGAAATCCAACCGTAGGATCTTGTTCAGAGCCATCCAATTAGTTTGCGTATCAAGTTTTGTAAATTTTAACCGTACGGATCTTGAGATATATTCAGTCAAAGTTCCAAGTTTTATAAAAAAATTCAGGCAGATCAAGAGTGATTGGGTCCCCTTCGTCACCCATTTTTCCTTCACCATTTTCTCCTCCTAAACTACAGTATATGCTGTAAAATCCATATGTATTTTGGATTTATTTATTGAATTTCTTTCCTCTACAATTTAATTTCCATACAAATGCATGTATACACCGTTCGGATTTAAAAAAATAGATGATCTTCTTAGGCATTTGTAGTGTGGAAAAAGAGCTAGTGTATATGCATTTCATTTGACTCCCGTCACTGGAAATGTGGTTTTCCAATGCTTCTGTGTGTTTTATTGTCTTCAATTTTTTTGAGCATACTTCCAGCTCACTTTAGAATCCAAAACTGAAGAGCATCCAACCACTCAATCTCAAAAAATTGACTGTTTCACTCTCCAAAGGGTGGCTGTCCCCGCCGTGTAGTACCAAAAAAAACTTTTCTCTCAAGTTCAAACCTTATGATCTTCCAAAATGTGAGGAGTTACAATCTAAAATCTTGTGTACACATACATGTACAAGTTAGGTACTAGATCCTACGGTTAGATTCTTTATAATTTGTTCAAATTTGCATAATTCTACCTTGAACTATGACAGGGCAGAATTGAGGCAGAATTTGGGATTTTATGGCCAAAAACTTTAGGGGTTAAGTGTTGGTACCAAATTCAAGAAATCAAAAACAAAACTCTTGAAGCTAAAATATACAAAAGTGCTTCCTCATATATATTTTAGAATGTGTAAGCTAAAACAAATGCAAGTGCTGTAGGGTCAAAACTATCACAGATTCAGCTCACAATACAATGAAGGATCTGCAGCCACTCATTAGATTATGGGCGGCTTTACGTTACATAGGAGTAAACAAATGCTTGCAGTCCTAGCTAAGTAGCCAAGTACGGTTTAGGGGAGGTTGTTTTTTTTGTTGAAAGGAATCTTCTCTACTTTCGCAAACATCTACAAGCTGAAAGGTCTAAAGGGACGGTCTCATACTTTTCAACCATTAGATTTGTCAAGTAAATTATTGGGTTAACTCCTTCCATAAAAACAAAGCCCTTATTTCCTTGTGCAAGCGCCGGGCGGGGTGGCAGGGTGGCAGGGAGAATGGTTACTAGGGGGACTTTTTAATGAGTTGAAAAGACTAAGGATAAGGATCAGTTAAAATCATGTGTTTCTGGCACTGCCCCCAGTCCAACAGTAGGTCTGATCACCCTCCTGCGGATTCAGAGCTTATGTGACTTTGTCCTGTGCAACTTGTGGAATGGCACTTTCACGAAGAAGAATGGGAGTGCCTCCTCCTGGCCATATGGACCATATGGTCCCCATACCCATGCAAAGTGGCCTCCGTTTGGAGCCTTGTGGGAACTGGTGGGAGGAGCCCAGGTGGCCATCTATGAGTGTAGCTTCATGTTATGTGTTCTGCTGGAACTGGCCACTCGTCTTTGGTCCATATGCCAATGCATACACAGAAGATCCAGGAGCTCACACAGAGGCTATGACCATTTCATGGCATATTTTTGATTGGATTAACTTAATTTGGGGAAACCCATGGTCACAACATAACCTGTTTTTTCATGAGTTAGTTTACTATAGAGTCTGATGGCGATAGCAACTAAGGTAGCAAGGTCACCCATAAGGATGATTTTAAGAGTTTCGAGGATTTTTTCTATTTATAGTATATTTGAATATCTTGGACTAGATTAGCAAAAGAAAAACACTGCTAATGCAAATTAAAATGCATTATTTGGACGATGTATGAATAAGTTGTGAATCTTTAAAGGGCTTACTATGGATACACCCAGTGCCGACTTTAAGGTTTAATGTTTCGATATGGTACATCTTTAGAATCATATCTTTTAACTTCTTTAGATATTTTAAGATTTAGAAGTGATACTTGTGGATACAAAAACGCTTATCGGTGTTGTTATCTTACAACCATTGCTTTAAACCTTCATTAGTGGAAACAAAACTCACCTACATCAAGAGAGTACTCTAAAAATCCACAATAGTGTTCATTGAGCTAATTTGTAGACGAGCAGTTTTTGGCAAGTGAGAGGGACGTTTCATACCTTATTAGCATTGTTCACGATGATGGTCAAGTCCAAACGAATTGTAATTTGTTGGCTAACTATTGGGAAGAAGCATTGCAAGAATACCTAATTTCCAATCCTAAATGGTGCTATAACAAAAGTATTTCATCCATCTATTTATTGAAATTACATTCATCCGCTTAAAATTTATACTTTTTTATTTTGTTTTAACTTTAGCCTAGTGTCAGAACCTCTTGTGGCTTAGTTGCTTGTTTTTGAAATGTAGGTGGAATGCTAATGCGCACCTCATTGAATTCTCTCAATTTGTTTTAAAGCGATAATTTGGGGTGCAGTGGTGGAGTTGTTCCATGTTGTAGGTCAGAAGTGGATTGATTTGTATGTAATAAGAGAGAGAAGAAGAGAGAAAGCCAAGAGAGGTGAAGAACATCCACAAAATTAGGGTTTCAAATGAGTAAGAGGCTATTCATGCTTTATGTAGTTGGGCATCCGATTTAATGAATCATTGGACATGAACATAATTATGTAACAAACATCGGAAACAAGAGTATATTGGAATTTTCATTAAAAGTGCATGTAAATTTAGATTAAATTAGCCAACCTTTAGTTCCTTACTTTATGCAAGTATTGTGTGATTTTGCCAAAAATCTAGCATGTTCAAAAATGACCGATACTTGGACTATTATAAAATTGGTAGAAAGTGTGAGTGAGTGTGTGTGTGTGCATGTGAGAACAACATATATATATATATATATATATATATATATATATATATATATATATATATATGAAAGTGAAGAAGCCTAGATTGCATATTTACTTGTTGAATTAGACTTCTTGCAAATGGAATAATTTAGCATTGACGTTGGTTCAAGTTTGTATTTGTTTAGCCTAAGCTTCCATCAATTTACTCCTAACTTTGGCAATAATTCTAGTTTGTCATTTTGATTTGAGGTCCCAATAACAGAGCGTCTAATGAGAGATCTCCACATTCTTTAACCAGGATTTCATTAATGTCTTGTAAATTTTGATGAACATCTTTTTAGACGACTACTTTTTGAAAAAGATTGATCGGTGGTGTATCAAATGAAAACACTTATATTAATGAATTCACAATAAAAATATGCAAGAGTGCCTTAAGAAAATTGAAAATCAAACAAAATTAAATAATTTTGCATGCATTCCCAAAGATGGAGGTATACACATGTTTTTCTTAATATGGATAGTATATCCAAAACCATTGAATACAATCCATTCTTGTTCTGTCTTGCTATAGGCCGTCCACCTTGAATTCCACTTCGTTGAGCAAGAGTTCACATGCGTCTTCCTCTTGTTATAAGAGCATCCACACCGGTCCGCAGCAGGGCTTCATATTCAGAGGTGCCAACCAATGGCACCCATGAATATGAAGCCCGGTCCCGGCTTGCTGCGGACCGGTGTGGATGCTCTAACACTACCAATTTTCTGATTTTCGACAATGCGACGGGGCCCACTCTGGAGGTGCTTGGAAAAGCTATCTAATGATGAATTCTTAGCCGGCACGCAAGCACAATGGACTAATAAAGTTCTTTGAATCCAAACTTCATCTATACATATCTCATGCATAAAGCATTCAGTTGTCGAGTGCCACACCATTCTAAAAACCTTCGGCTAGGGCCTACGCAGTTTCTAGAAAAAATTGACTCTAAAGTGAAATCCAAAAAACCAAAACCCTCGTCAACCGAGTTCAAGGTGTCTATATCTCACAAACAACAAAAAAACATTGTTTTCATTTGCACTCTCCGAATTGCCGCCTTTAAAAATTGACAATGGATCTAATTAAATGTTTTTTGGATATGCGGAATTCCATAGAAATGCTTTTCTACTCTAAACTTTAAATCTTAAATCTAAAAGTACTCTTGTAATTGATATTAATAGCCCTCTAAAAAGGACTCTAAAACCTTGATATCAAGATGAACATGATATTAACGTGAATATGATATCAACATAAAGATATTGCCCACATGAACATCAAGCATTATAAAGATAATCCACACTATCTTCGAGCAGATGCATGTAAATACTGCAATAAAATCAAAATGCAGCCAGATTGGAGGGGCTTATATTTCCAATATAATAGTATCAACAGAAAATCTAAAGATAAGAAAACACTTTATATCAACCACTTTAGGAAATTCAACTTGATTTAATATACAATCTTCTATCGCAAGTTTTAGGTAAAACATGTTGGCTTGATGCATTAATTCCAAAAATTATGAAAATTTAACAAGACCATAGTAAGCCTTGAAGCCCTCATCAATTAATTGTTGGTCAAATAAATTTTAAATCATTCTGAAGTTCATATCTTCCTAAACTCAAAATCTAATTTTTCATAAGCCATACAAGCTAAAAGTATTTTATTGCCTAAACCTTAAGCATAAATGCAATAGTTAACTGCACTTTCTTTTCAAGGACTAAACTTCTAGAATCTATATCTAAATCTTTGCCTCTTTGAACCAAGTCTTTACGTTAACCCCTAAAGTTGAAAGGCCTCAAAATCGCCAAAAACCCTCAAAATTAGACACTTTCAATACAAGGTGTAAATTTTTAAGTTTTGATGTATTTTGGGGGAAATAACCGTAGCATCTAGTACCTTACTTGTACATATATATGTACCCCAAATCTTAGATTCAAATTGCATACCATTTGTGAGATCGCAACGTTCCATGTTGAACGAAAAGTTTTTTTCCCTTGTTGCAAGATGGGTTTCAAGTGCTTCGTCAGCCAAAAAAACCAATTTCAAAAGCAAACTAGATGTGAGGCTCTTCAAATTCTTGTTCGCAGATGAGTTAGGAATATGTCCATGGAATTTTTTCCCTCATACTACCTACAAAACTTAAAGAAATGCTTGATTTTTCACATGGAGGTATGCTGAAATTCAAATACAAAGGCCGGTCTATGATAGTAAAAAAGGCATACGGAGAAATATTGGATTGGAAATCCAAGCGGTGAGATCATGCCTTAAATTTTATTTACATGTAGGAAAAGCAAAACAAAATCCTCAATTTTTGGTGAATTTTTGAAGTTTCTGTGATCTAATTAGTTTTAGGCAGATTTTGAGCATATATTGCAGTTTTGGGTAGATTTCAGCATGCCCGAATAGTATTTTCAAATTTTGACTACGGATATTTTCTTAAGTATGAGGAATATTGAATCATTAGTGGTCTTGTTAGAAAAATATGAATATTCCCCATGTTGTGCCAAAATTAGACCCACATCCGGTAAAATTTGACTCATAGGGAGCCTGACCGGACCCTAAATCATACCCAAACTGTTGAGTTGATGCTTTAGGGATTAAGCTACAGTATATAAAATACCTTGCGCTATTTGTTTTTCCAAATTTGATGGATTGCACGGATATATGTTCACTATAAATCTCTTAGAGAAGTAATTCACTGTTTTATCTACACATCATATTGTGGTTCTACTTCATATTCTTATTGCATATTGTCAAATGACTTTCATCATCTAGATGTATTTAGTTGTAGACAAAAGCGTTGAATTGCTTCAAAAGAACTTCTCCAATATGTTCTTTTGTAGGAAGAACTTCTCATGTAGTAGAATTTGGGCGTGCCATGGATCTTATGCTCATGGGGGATCTTGTCAAACTTACAGCTTCAAAAGTGCGTACATTTTAATCATCTTCAATTCTTTTGCTTTGAGATTCATGGCGCACATTTTAACCTCTTTCAGTTCTTCAATTCAATGCTAATTAAATAAAAAATCACTTAGAAAAAAACATGTGATATGCTAACAAGATATAAATACAGTTTTCCCTTTCCACACACTTCTCTTACAGATACTAAACAATTTAGAAAGCATATGGATCTTTCTCATTATTCATTGTCCTTAGTCACTTTTTTATATTCAAGAGCCTTATATGATTTGATAGTTTAAGCCAATGTATATCACTAATATGACATTCTCTAGAATCTCCACAACAATCTCATTGTAGGTGGGAGGAGGGATGATAGTTGGAATTTTGCCGACATTCTCTAGAATCTCCACAACAATCTCAGTGTAGGTGGGACGAGGGAGGATAGTTGCAATTTCACCGATCAATGTTATTCTTGAAGGAGTTGACCAATGTTGTTCAAGGAAGGCAATGGAATGGTCGATGTTTGGGTGATATTATAAAAAGACTCCTTTCAATATGGATGAAAATAGAGGCATATGAAGGAAACAAGGTTGGAAGGATTAATCTAGAAGGATGAAGTAGAGAAGCTAGAAGAGTAGAAGAGGAATTAGGCCTAAAAGCCTTCTTTTATGTTCTTTAGTGGATCATCAATCCAAGTATGAAATTAATACTTGAAGTTTAAACATACTTTTTGTGCAACTTGTATCTAGGATTCAATTTGAGTTACACTAGAGGAAAACAGTGTCCAAAGTAACGTTGAGAAACGCAATTTAATGCGGTTTAACGCAATTTAATGCGGATAGTAAAAAGAGACGCAAAAATGCCAAAAAGGTTACAGACGTCGTTTTGGTTTAATGTGCTGCATTAAAACATACTAAATGAGTTAACACGTTTTAACGTACTGCGTTAATAGTGACGCAAACACAAGTTAGAGAAGTTACCCTGGGTGAGTAACTTGGAGAGTAAGTTTTTTGCCACGTGAGCATTTTCCTCTTTTGTGCATTCCACGTTGGATGTGAAATGGACATTTCCCAATGTTTTTTAATTCCACATCAGATATGACGTGGGCAAGGCTTGCAAATCAAGACGACGGAGCCTTGCCACATTCAATTTGAATTTTGTGTAAAAAGAAACACAATGTAGTGTTCAACTTGACGCTGATAAACACATATGTCAGATATTTTAACGCGTTTCCGAAAACGTCTTCAAACGTAGGATGACGTAACGTAAGGGGCTGCTCATGCTGGATCCTACTTAATCTACACAGTCCACGTCATTGTGCTCACGGTGAGTTCATAGCAACACATCATCCAAGGAACAAGGGAGGAATGGAGACAAGAAGATGGAGAACAAGAATAAAGTTAGGAGAAATAAAGACCCAATTTTGGGAGGTCATATCTTACTCATTGTAACTTGGAATTGAACATGCTTACTACCATTGAAAAGCCCTACAAGAGATCTACAACCATGACAAATCTCACACTATTTGGACACGAAACAAGGGACTGATGGGGAAATAAAGAGACACTTCATGGAGCAAGAAGAAAACACCATCTACGCTATGTCGCCCAATACAAGTACTAATAGGATGGAAAAGAAGATCAAGAGGAGTGAGGAGTCCCACGGCCTTCCTTCTCCTAGTAACTAACCATTACAAGTGAAGAAGGAAGAGAGACACAATCAACATGGATTGAGAGGGTTTGCAAGAAGCTTGAAAACAAGCTCTCAAACGCAATATAAGAAGCCGCCGAAGTGGCGGCTCACCCTAACCCTACCAAGGCTCAAAGCCCTAATCTAAGACCTTCATAGATGAATGTTTCCACCAATGAATGAACAATGGAAACATGAGATAACGTGTACGTCACCAAAATCCTAGCCACCACGTCAGCCATAGCCTCCACGCATATCTGACATGTCAACTATGTGATTACGTTTCTTGAAACACAATTTAACGCAATTTATATCACTTTAAACGCGCGTGTCACTATTGACACCCCCTAGGATGTTGACCAACTCAAACCATAGCCGCCAAGTCAGCCACGGCCTCCATGCACATGTAGCACGTCAGCTAGGTGATTACGTTTCTTGAAACACAGTTTGACGCGTTTTTATGTCACTGGACACGCGCGCGTCACTATTGACAGCCCTTAGGATCCAAATCCTACGTTCCAAGTCAGTCGTATCTTCCACGCCTTCATTCTATGTCAGCAAAGCATTCCACGTAGGACCTGTTAATACGTTTATAGTAACACATTTGAATGTGGCTTATGTCAAGATAAACGCCCTTTCTGTTAAAACAAACGTGCTGACGTGGAATTTGACTATATTTAGCCACTTGAAAACTACTATGAGGTAAAAAACGAGGTGAATAAGTTACTTTCCTCAAAGGACACATATCTTGAAGATGACGCGATGCAGTCAATGTTGTTATTTTTAACGCGAAACTCTTCTTTCAAAATTCAAGTGTATCTTCTTTGAAACAATCTGTTAAAGCAACGTCAATAGTGACGTGTAGCCATCAAAACGTTTAACGAACAGTATGTTTATTTGGATTACATTTCCACACTTATTTCTATAAGTCAGGGTTTACGTTTTGGATGACGTAGAGAAACGCAGGACAAAATGATGTTTTCTTCTAGTGTTATATTATTCTAAGTGATAAATGTGTATTAGCTGAGTATTGTCGATAAACAATCTAACATACATTTATTGGTTACCAAAGTTTGTAAATGGACTCCAAGTAAGATAGTGGAAATGGATCGTGAGTAAGATAGTGCATGTTATTTGTTGTAATTTTAGAGTGGAATCTGGATGAGGTGAGAAAATGGTGAAAACGGACAATAAGGTGACTCTGACATAAACCAGTGATTACATATTGTTCTTCGGATGGTTAAGAGCATCTCCACCCCCCCCCCCCCCCCCCCCAACCCTTGTGCGGTAAAACGCCTCACACGATCTACCCGCGTCGAATGGCGATGCTCCACCCCCGTTGCGCCCATGTGACCACCCAACCATATCTCTCGCAGATATTGGAAACACCAAAAATAGAACGCGCAACAAAGGAGGGGAGTACGTGAAACTCATGAGCCCGCAAGGTTTTTTCAGGATCCCGCAAGTCAAGTGACGGAGAGGAGAGTCCCGGTGGATGTCTATTTTCTATTCGGTCCCGCAATAGATCTCTGTGGCCCCGCGTCGGGCGCAAGGGTGGAGATGCTCTAATGGATTGGTCCACACATTGTTTTTGGGCTTTTGCTAAAATATCCTTCAGAAATTCATTGCCAACTCTTTATTTGATCCAAAAATTACAGTTTCTCTTGCATTTGCCATTAATCTTTGATCCTTATTTTTTATGCATCCAAATTATTTGATATTTAGAACAATAATTGCTAAAGGTTGTTATGAAATGCTCTGCCATACACATGAAATTTTTTGAAATTTTGAGAAAAGCAACCAATAACTTGGTCTATGGGTGGAGTACCCATATTCATAGCGAGAGGGGTCTACTTTCAGCAGAGTGGAGGAAAGTTTATCACTGCAGTTAGATTCTTGTCTTCTAAATTAGCTCATGTTCTGCCCTGCGCAAGCAACCCCAATTAGATGTAAGTACTGCAATGCTATTCATACCAGTTTCATTAGAGCACCTAACCTTAGGATGCATCAGTTGATTAAAGAATTATTGTGCATGGTGGAATTTCTCTCCAGTTTCAGAGCCGTTTCATTCCAAAGGCACTCGAGTTGCCTTTGGCTCAAGTTCCCAGCCACTGTCAGGTAGGCTGATCGGTCCTCCTTGTAACACAAGATTTCTCCCTAGATTGCAATTCCCGTCTTTTGCCTTTTCTGTTGCTTTGTTTCATATAACTGTCGTTTGCATTGTTCAATGCCACAATCTGTCTGATTCACAAGGCGCCATTCATTAATATCACTCATGAGCTGGCTGCTCATCTGATCCCCTTTGGTGAGATAACAGTTAGCCAAAACCTCAATAAGAACTTTCTGCTACTAGTTCAAACTTCATTTCATTGAGTCACTGCATGTCCCAGCTGTAATCTGTAGCATGTCCCAGCTTTAATCTGTAGCATGTCCCAGGACCCAGCTTTAATCTGAAAGCAGGCTAAGGTAGGATGTCCTAAAACCACCTCCCCCAAATTATGACATGGAGACTTTTCTTAGGGCCACCACAGTTGACACCTAAAACAACCAATTTCAGCTATTCAAGTATTGTAACACCATAGCAGCTTTGTTCCAAGCTGAACGTGCATTTTTTATATTTTTTGGAAAAACAAGGTTAATCCCTCATATTTTGATTTTCTTGATTTTTTTAGCAAAAAATCACTTAAATTAACCTCAAATGGCTTGGATATAACAAAATATCACACAAAAAAAATATTCTATTTTTGTTTTCATGCCCTCATAATTTTGAATTTTTTTTGTTTTCTTTTGGAAATAATATATGAACGAACGTGCTATGGTGCTACTGTAGATTAAGGGTGTGAAGATGCGGAAATCTAGAGGTTTGATTTGGATCACATTATACTTTTTACTTTAGAATTCTGTATAACCTCTAAAGTTGAAAGGCTTCAAAATTGCCAAAAATCCTCAAAACTAGACTCTTTCAATACAAGGTGTAAATTTTCAAGTTTTGATGTATTTTGGGCAGAATAACCATAGGATCTAGTACCTTATTTGAGCACGTATATGTATCCCAAATCTTAGATTCAAACTCTTTACCGTTTGTAAGATCATAATGTTCTAAGTTGAAAAAGAAGTTTTTTACCCTTCTTGCAAGTTGGGTTTCAAGTGTTTCGTGAACAAAAAAACCAATTTTATAAGCAAATTTGATGTGAGGCTTTTCAAATTCTTGTTCCTAGTTGGGTTAAGAATATGTCCATGGACTTTTTCCCCTTATACGAACTCTAAAACCTAAAGAAATGCTTGATTTTTCTCATGGAGGTATGCTCAAATTCAAATATAAAAGCCGGTCTATGATAGTAAAAAAGGCGTTTGGAGAAATATTGGATTGAAAATCAAAGCGGTAAGATCATGCTCTTAAATTTTATTTACATGTTTAAAAAACAGAATAAAGTAAAATCTCAATTTTTGTTGAATTTTTGAAATTTCTGTGATCTAATTAAGTTTGGGCAGATTTTGAACATATACTGCAATTTTGGGCAGATTTTGAATAGTGTTTTCAAACTTTGACTTGGGATATCGTATGTGATAGGCCAGTACGACGGAAATTAAATTAAAATTGAAATCGCCAAAAAATCCGGAAATTTCTAATTTTAGAAAAATGATATTTGTACTAAAAGAACACGGAATTGGCACGGAAATATATCTGTTGAATTGAAAAACTTAAAATAGTAATAATTATTCGACAGCAAGGTGTCAAACTCGCCTATCACATACGATATCTCCTAAAGTATGAGGAATTCTAAAGCATGAATGGTCTTGTTAGAAAGACATGATGATTGTCTACATTGTGCCAAAATTACAGCTTCATCTTGTAAAAATTGACTTATGGGGAGCATGACCGGACCCTAAATCATACCATTTTTGTTGAGTTGATGCTTTAAGGGATAAAATTCACAAACATTAATTAGATGTTGCAGATTTTTGCAATCCTCATCGAAACCTATTTCAAATGAGGTCATTTTTTTTTGAATTTAGAACTGCCAAAAATAGTGCATACTGCTTAAGTTGGCGGTTTTAGGACAATCAACCTTACTAAGTTAGTACTCCATGCAGAAGGAATGGTCTTTACTAAGGAGTATGTCAGGATGCAAGAGAAGTACGCTCTATGCTTATATTTTGACAGACCCATCTGTGTCAAAGTGCACTGACGCCCTATTAAATTGAGCTGCCCTCTGTGGCGCATCCACATCCAGAAATCATTCATTGTAACACGCATCCTGATTTACAATAGTACACCAAATTTTAGATTTTTGTTCATAGCAGCTAAAAGCCAAGTTCAATTTGGCAAAACTTAGAGGTGTAGTAGTATGTGATTGAGAGGTTTAAGGATATTACATTCTTCAAAGACTTCTTTGAATACTATCATATAAAATTGTAATTTCATCTTAAAATGTATCAATACCATCTGTGAGACAATTAGTTTCATGTCAATGATCTTTGTGATCAATAAGCTTGCGTGGAGCTAATTCATCAATTTTTTCAGCTTCACCACTTTTTGACTCCTATATTCTAATACAATTGATGTTGAAATTTCTTTATTTTCTGTCTTTTGTGAATGAATATGACTTCTAATGTAGAAATATGTTATCCAGCTTACTTCAAATTGAGTCACGCATTATCAATGATTGTTATGCAATGGGAACCAAAATATAAAAGCTATTGTTAATTTGAAAAGTATCAACTAGCCAAATGATTAAAGTTCCAATTCAAGGTATATAAATCATCTTCAACATGAACATTTGTCAATGTATGAGTTGTAATTTGGGTTTTAATAAGTTATTACGAAACCGGCATTATGTAAAAATGGCCTCCATTACAAATTGAAATCCATAATATCTATTGATAAGGTTTTATTTTGATAGACTGTACAAAGCAACAAACACTAAGCGACACTACACTTCCCACTGCACTTAGAGAGCCCACCGGACATAGCCTAAGCAAAATCTAAAGCAATTTGTCCTACATCTGAGCTTTGGATTTCCTGCTCTGTGGAGCATTGACAGAAAATCTCTAGTGCCATAGTAACTGAAAAAGGAAGTCAAAGAGGCTTGGCTTGAGCAGCATCCCAAAAAGGAGTTCTTTGGTTGTGGGGTTCTGACTTCTGAACTAGAAATTAGCGAGTATGTAGCTAGGCTGGTACCACCAATTCTCATGAATCATGATGTGGAAAATCTATCCATTGCACAACTTATCCTGACTCCTAACTTTTGCATATGGCCCTGGAGCCCAAAGTGACATGGCCTTATCACAACTTCTCTTCTTTTCTCGCAATGGTAGAGTACCTATTTCTAATAGAAAACAACCACCAACTTCCAAGTCATGACCCAACTAATTATTGGTCCTTCCGAACTAACGAGGGATGTGTAACATTTCTTGCAAGGGCATGTACTCGCTCAAAGTCTGTTGTTTATGGTGGAGCCACACAGGCTGTAGTGGCTGGCTGGTGGCGGCCAGTATGGTAATATACTGTACGGAAAATTGATTCAACAAAAAAGTTGATACTACATTCTTACTTACCAGACTACCTCCCTCCACTTGCTCCACGCTGCAGTTTGAGTACTCTCTTAATTCCTTTTTAGGGGCTGTTCACACCTGCAAGTATGAACCTGTGATGTTAAGAAGTTATCACCCCAAACGGTTTTACACTGGGTTTTCTTGGTGACATATGTATCACCCCACGTATGTACGTTTGCACTTGCTGCAGGTATGTATTATAGACTTAGGAAATACATATCGATGATGAGATGTTTGCACTCATGGTTGGTAGTAAAGAATCGAAATTAATTATCTTTTTGGATTTAGGACAGGTGGCATCCGCAGCATCCGGATGCTGCGGGTGATGGCCACTTCCCACACCAAAGAAGTTATTGTCGTGGGACTTGAGGTTTTTGCCTCTGCTTCTTGCCCCGCCCCCCCCGCGATGCTCTTTGTTTGGTGGTTTCTTTTATTCTAAGGTTGTTTTTGGACCGTTGTTTATGAATTGCAAGCTCGGTAGAAGGCAAAGCGAATTGAGGTTGTAGTCGTTCTCTTCATATTCGTCTTCCGGGTGCTATGTCCTTTGGTTCTATTTGCTCAATCTCCGTCCTTTTAGATTGTTGATAAAACTTCTATATGTGATAGGGGTGCCAAGGGGCGGTTTTTTAGGTGTGTCCATGACAGGTCTGTTGTTTGATCAAAGTAGCATTTGTTCATTTTTGCATACTGTTTTGTTGTGGGAACTTTTGGTTTAGGTACTCTTCGTAATCGAGGAGGATCAAGTCATAGGAGCAGGGGGTTTTGGTGTCATCATCGTCTTCACCTTTCTTTTTGGGTGTTGGAGTTCATAGGTTGTTAGATGTCTCAAGGGAGGGGGGGCTTTCCATCGCATTTTTCTGCTATGCTCATGGCCTTGTATAGGAGCAGCAGTTCGGTGAAATGGACTTCACTAAAGCCGACGACCTAGCAACATTTCTTCATGCCGTCGTTGTGTTGCTGCAAAATGTGGTGTACGTCATCACAAGGCCGCAACTCTTCTCTGCGGTTAACGATGGAGTGACAGATGGATCATTTTGCGATCCACAACAGAATTGTCAACATGGAAGACATCATATCGTTGGTGGTTCACGACTTTCGTCTTCGCCACAATGGCTCAATGTTGGAAGGGGACTTGGGGTACTATGTGAGGCCCTAAAGCGCACGGTGGTTTTCTCAATTCATAATGATGGAATATGATGACTTACAGTGGGTGGAGGATTTCCGCATGTCAAAGGAGGGAGTGAAGCAGCTCTTTAATTCTTTGGCGCCCCATTTTCGTTGACAAGACTCAAGGTACTGCAAGGTGATCCCTATAGTTGTTCGCGTAGCGATGTCTCTGTACAAGATAACTCAGGGTGCACCATTACTTCATGTAAGCAAGGAATTTGGAGTTGGGAAGAGCACGGCGTCATTCATCATCGAGGATTTCATTGGCACTGTCAACATTGAGATGCGAAGTGAGATTGCATGGCCGATAGGCAATCGCATGGCGCAGTGCATTTGTGATTTTATAGACTATTGTAGATTACCCAAAGTTGTTTGCACCATCGATGGGACGCACTTTGCAATTCGGAAGCCAGTAGTCGCCCACGAGAACTACTACTACATCATATTTGGCGGTTTTGCAATGCAAGCTTGAGCGGTTATCAATCTCAACAGATGCTTCATTGACGTAACTGTCGGAATGCCGGAGAGGACCAATAACGTACGCGTTCTCCGCAAGTCAGATCTATACAATCTCGCAACCTCAACCAATCTCTTCAATCCATTGTATGTTGATGAGAAATTTGCACCTTATCTAAATGGGGTTAAAGGTTGTCCATTGTATCTCTGGTTTGTAACACTATATAGAGATTTTCAAGCACAATGTGCTTAGACACTGGAGTAGAGGCTTTTCAATAGGAAATTAAGGACATGGCGTTGTGTAGTTGAGAATGCCTTTAATATTCTCAAGGGAATGTTTTACAAGTTAAGGCAAATCATAGAAATTAATGTCACAATGGTACCGATTCCCGGATTTAGTGATAGCTTGTTGTTTGCTGTAGAATGTGCTCCTTAGTCAGAGTCCACAGGAAGTGACAAAACTTTTAGAAATTGTGTATTGCGAGGGTGCACTGTCGGAGTTAGATGACTATGACCAGATTGACAGTCCACCAACTCGACCTACGACCATGCACTTCCAAAGAGGCAAAGAAAAAAGAACTGCTTTCACTCGGTTTTTGGTTGCAAGGCGACATGCATAACGAGGTGAACCATGTCCTTTTCCAGCACTCTGAAGAGTCTCTTGCCTCAAATGTTTTTTCGATTGTATTTTTATTTTTATAAAAAATTCTCTTTTCAATTTAAGAATACATGAGTCTAATCAGCTCTAATTGTGTAGAATTGTAGGTGCAAGGGGGAGGATGACATCATATACTAGGTTAGAACTAAATCTTAATAGTCTTAATTAGCTATGATCTACATTCTTCATATACTGTTCTACATTCACTAACTTTTTTGGTCAACATTGTGTGCAAGAGTTGAGTAGGCTACTCTTTACGAGATTTCATCAAAACTAACAATAGTAGATGCAGTGGTTCAAGGAGGGGGGGGGGGGGGGGGGAGGTTGATTGCAGCGGATAAGGTAGCAGCCTTCTACCAATTGCATCGGCAAATCTATCGATGGCGTGCACTAGAAGCCCTTGATTAAATAGCGATAGGTGGGCCATTTCAACCTGTTCATGATTGCGTTTCTTTTTATAGTCCATGTTTTGTCCAAAAAGGTCTAGTTGCATTTCAAATTTCTAAATTCTAGTATGTTGTTTGAGTCATTGATGTCTTTCCATGCGGAAACAAGCTTCTCTCATCTTTTCTGTATTACATTGGCCATCAATTTATGCGTTATTGCATTTTTTCTATGAACTCTTGTGTTTGCTATAATGCAATGGTTGTTAGAATTACATGTGGAAGTTTCTTGTGACAACAACAGGTTGACAAAGGCAGACACTCTTGTTGTCTGAATAGGTGGTTGAATGGTCTTGTTGGCCGTATTGTACAAGAGGTTGCGGAGGGGGACGTATCTTCAAGTGGAGCCGCACCTGAACGAGGGGCAACATCCAAGGATGCCTCCCCCGACGATAGTGGTGAGGATGGCCATCGGTTTGATACTACATGCTCGGGGGATGATGGGTGAGGGGGTGCACAATTCAAGCCAACGTTCTGTGGCCGCCTTAGTTGCAGTTTCGCACTTGAAGAGAGCTAGTCCCGCCTTCAACCGAGTCCTTCAGGTTGTATTGATGATGTTTTTGAATGGTTGCAGGCGCGGGTCTTCATCGGCGGTGGAGTTGACATTGACATAGTTGCGGAGTTTGTGGACATAGTTGCAATTGTCGAGATGTAGTAAGTCCCAATGGTGTGGCGGATTGATGGTTGGTTTCTGTTGGAGTCACTCGTGCATCGCATCAAAAATGTCTTCATCAAACTTGGGAGGTAATCCAAATTCCTTCTTTATCATGTTTTGTGAGAATGTCCATCACCGGAGCATTCAAGAACAACTTCGGAGTTTAACTTCTCTGCAATTTTGGCCCACCGTGTAGTTTTGGGATTTATGAGATCCCTTGGGTTGTCCACCATCATGTCCTCTTTCCATTCATCTTTTTTCAAACGGACCACTGCATGAATCTCCTCCTTTGACCAGTTTATGTCTTGTTCTTCTACATTCTTTGCAAGTCCATGAGGAGGACTATTGGAATGGGGCCGCTTACCTTGAACTTGTCGAGTAGAAATTAGGAATGAACTCAAAGGAAGAGTGTGCTATAGCGGCACCAGCACTGGCCCCAAACATCATACACACATTTACAATTAAAATTGTTGACTTTTAGTTTGTCAAAGTTCAAAAATAGAAATTAAAATGTACACTCTTTTGGGCATCAGAGGGTGGTCTTCTGTGTGCAGGTCTACAAGTGCAGAAAAGGAAAAGAGTAGGAGCCAAAATGCTCTCCATTGATTGTCTACACTAGAATACTCGAGAGACATTGAAATGTGAATCTATAGAAAGAACGAAAGGCTTCTAAGAAAGAAATTGACTTCAACATTGTAGGGTTTTTTTTTGCAGGTATCATGCAAAGGAAATCCTTACAGAGAAGAGGCTTTACTGAAATTACAAATTATGAACGCCCATCTACAACAAAGCTTGGGCAACTAGAAAAACAATATGACAAGGAAGTGAAGGCAAAACGTTACAACCTTTGGACAAGTTCATGTCCTTCATCTCATACGATGGAAGCGGCCCCTTTCTTGCGTACCTTCTCACTTCATTATTAAAAAAAAAGTGGCCCTTCAACACCTGATTAACAAATTGCCCCATTTTTGTGCTAAAATCTTTCATTGTAAGATCGGTTGAATAGCAATTACCGCATGCTTTTTGTAGTACCTCGTCTACTACCTAAAGCACTACGTAGCTTTACAAACCTACTCCGATCTAACTAATACTAACATTGTGACATGGTGTGAAAAGACTCTTAATAATCAGCCCTCACCAACCTTACCAAAGATAACATAATTGCATGTGTAAATTGCCCCATACTACACTTTCTGATGTCACAGTTTCACAATAGCACAACTTTTTAGGTACATGTGTGCATAGTTCAAAACCTCCCCTTTCCTATCATTATCTCAATATACAATGACATAGTCATAGTATCTCGTTCCAAAAGTTCATATTTTCACTATAATATAGAAATATCAAAGAACTTGGATGAAAAATAATGATTTCAAATATTTGGTGGATCCATTTGTAAGTATGATTTTTGTAACAACCTTTTGGAATCTAGATGGAATATTTTCATGTTGTAAGACTTTTCTTCAATTTGACAATATCATTTTGTATTCAAAATAATCTTTGTATCCATTTTTAATGGCATGCTTATAATTTTTTTTTTCCTTTTAACACAATGTCATATTATCATTGCTACCACGTATAACCAAGGTTGTGCTATTAGAGGAATTCGAGTGTATAATGATTTTTTGGTTTAGTCTAACTAAACAAAAATATTGCAAAGAATGTACTTTAATGATACAAGTGTATATGCTTTAATAAAGATTTATCAAACAAAAATTTAAGCACCTTCTCATGGCCATACTAGTTTCATCACATATCAAATATTCACTTAGACCAAATCAACATTTTAAAGTGTGATAATCTTCCACCATTAATACCTTAAGGGTTTTGAGGATGGAATAGTGTGCATATTTGCGTGAACAGCCAAAGTGACAATGACCATCCTAATGACAAATAGTGTGACCGTGAGGTCGTGATGTTTGGAGGCGTAGCTCAGTCGAGTGGATTTTGAGTTACTGAAACTTATCCATTAACACATTAACACAAAGAGGTCCAAAGATCCTACAACACGTTAAGTTGTAAGAGAAGTAGATATATCATGTGGACATAGTTGTAGAAAAGTTAGAATAAAAACTAGATTACTAGAACAAATATAACAAGTATGGAATGTAGACCACAATCACCAATGAAGGTTATATGATTTTCTTTGGATTTTATGATGGTCAGAAAGGTTCATTGTAAAATGAAGATACACTGCAATTGACTGGGATACAGTAGGAAAAATAACTGAGATGGACCCTTTGAAAGGCCGTTTCCAATGTTCTCCAGCATGTTAAATTGAAAGAGAGAGCGGGGAGTAAAAATCATGGCTTATGTGGCACAATCTTAAAATCCTTGTGTACATAGTGTAAAAGTAGAAGAATTTGTCAAAAACTTCTATAGGAACTTGAAGGTCCGTTCTCAATCAATATTTGATCATGACAGGTCCTTTGAAAACATTGTCATAAGCACAAAATTTGGAAAAATTGGTTGAGGTTTTGAATTTTCTTTTCAGGTTGGTGGATACATTAAATAGTTTAGCTACTATAAAAAAAATGCAAAGTTGTAAGTGAAGTGCATTCAAGGATTTTTAGAGCGTAGGTGAATGTCATTAATGAATCACTTATAGATATTTAAGGTTCTTGTAGAACGGTTTTAATAAATATACATGAACAAGAATTGGAGCCGGTGTAAAATTTTGTTTTAATACTTGAAACAAATCATTAGTCTTTTAATCCCAAGTGAATTCATCTTTTCAAATAAGTTGTATCGATGGTACTGCAATCTTCTAATAATCTTTGATGAAGATCTACGATACAATTTTTCAAAGTTGTTGAAGTACAAAATATATTGAATTGAAGTTTGTTTGAAGATGGTTGTTTCTTATAGATGCTAGATCTAGAAACAATATACTACAAGATATCCACGGATAATTTGTAAAACAAACATTCTTCTAATTTGACATAAAATCCTTGCTTGTGTAATTTTTCAAAGATCAATCAAGCATATTGCTTGTGCTCTTCTTTATTTTTGGAAAACATAAATATATCATCAAAATAGATAGCCACAAAACTATCAAGTTTTTTTTTTAAATGTTCTTCTTTATGTGTTGAATTATTGCCAAAGCATTGATTAGATTAACATGCATAAGGTTGTTTACAAAATGGACATACCTTGTACAAAAAATAATTTTCATTTATTGTCACTTATGTGAAAACACAAAATGAACAATTAACACGGAGAACACACAAACATCAAGAAAGATGAGCTAAAGTTTTAATAGATGATTTGTTGAGATTAAAGAATTCTCATCCTCGACCCTTATATATATTTTAGACTCAAAAACTTCAGCAAAAGCTTCTACCAACTAAGAAGCTTCTAAGCGAGCTTCCATCAACCACTAAAGAACTTTCAATAAAAAGTTTAGAAGGTTCTGAAGGTTAATTTTATAGAATGGTTTTGGTAATTGTTTCTACATAGTTTTAGAAGCTACGTTCGTAACAACATTGTTGTTGCTAGTGACGAGATATATTAGAAGATCATATTGTTAAAAAAAAATTACATGCACAAAAATCAAGAATCCACTCCAACAATGGCGCAATGTATATATTGGGCAATACATTCCATTGGTCTTTGAAGTAGCTGGCGATAGTCAACAAGTAGGATAAAAAATAAGATTCCAAATCCCAAGAGTTTGGTCTCAATGTTGGCCTTCAAAGCATCCTCTAAACAATATTGGACCTTGTAGAAGTCATTCTTTTAAAACTTTAGCAATATAGCCTATGGTCAAGAATATAGATCAAAACTAGCATGGCCAGAAGTTGTTTCTAATGGCTCAACCTTTGGCTCCAATTGACATCGTATTTGATGATCGAAACCCTTTACTTCATTTAAAAGAAGTCCTATAGATCTACTTGAAACTTATATAAATGGCTCAACCTTTGGCTCCAATTGACATCGTATTTGATGATCAAAATCCTTTACTTCATTTAAAAGAAGTCCTATAGATCTACTTGAAACTTATATAGCATGTTGATTTACTGAGTCATCTTGTTCAAAGTCTTTCAATTCTCAAAGATTTGACATTGTAACAAAAACCAAAGACTTTAACATATCTTGGAATAATAATCATATACCAATGAGAGTTTTGGCTTGGCTCTATCCTTTTTATACATAGTTTTGAGCCTTTACCAAGAAGATATTGTCGCATAGGTCTTCATTTATTTAGACATAGTTGATGAAATTCTTGTACTTTTTATGCCGCATTAGTTAGATTTTTGGTTGGCTCCCACCTTCTTTCATTATAATCATATCCGCTTCAATACATTAGATATTACCATTCCTCCCACTTATGTTGCAAATCTTTAAAAAACAAATTCCACCTCATATTCTTTGTAACTCTCTATTTTGATACTAGGTAAAGGACGTTGCATTCTTTGACGAAAAGATCGCTCTTGATAGGCTCCAATAGAGAAATACAAAAGATTGAGTGTACCTTTATGGCAACAATAAATTTCAAATGATATGCTACTTGACGGACTTGCTTCTGGGTGATAAATGATTTCAACTTTTGATAGTCTAGCTTAATACATGGTTGTTTGATCTTGATGTTTTGTTAAAGCAACCACACATTACTTCCAACTTTGAAAGTAAGTGTTTGATTCTAAAACCTATATGCGGACGACTTATAAGATTCTTGAACACTTTGCAATTGAAGCTTCAATATGGTGTGAAACTCTAATAGATGCTCTACAAACCATTCAATGGTCTGGTTGTTATTTATTGATGAATTCAATAAGTCAAGCTTTAAATGATAACCATAGTTTAAAAAATAAAATAAAAAAATAAAATAAAAAAACTGACTAACTGTTGTTTATTGAATTGATGCAAGGAGGTTTTTGTTATATTCAGATTCAACAAATGGTAGATATGTAGTCCAATCATCTTCTTGATAGTCGATGTTGCATTGTAAATACTGCTCCAAGCCTAGTTGGAACAAAAAGATCATAGCACTCCACAAAACAATATGTGGACTACCAAAAAGTACATCTAATATTGCTACACAACTCCCACATGATCTATTCGGAATGGAAGCCTTTTCATTAAAAAATGCCTATCTACGATGTATTGGAGAACAATTACAAAATGCTCTCAATGACAAAAGCAGACTCGGTAAAATATACTTTGGCTTGATACAATTCATACTTGCAAAATTTGGAGGCTCCGAAGAAAAAGACCGCATCAAATATCAAGATTGTGTGAGATCCCCTATCACCAGAACATTGTTTTTACTTAAACATGAAGCTGGAGTCCACCTTAAAAGCACAATAGAAAATTTTCTATTAAACCCATCCCCACTCGAAACCGTATGGATGCAAAAAGCACAAAACCTACATGGTCTAAACCCCAAAACTTCTCTCAAACTACTACAAAAACTACTATTACATAAAATAATAGATTTAGAACAAATAACCATGCCTAACGGTACCACCCTAATGAATCCAGACAACTTTAAAATATACCACTCTAATCCCACAAAACTCATAAAAAGTGCACTAAATATTGCTAGTCAATTATTCAGTCAACCCACTTGCCATCAAAGATGCCAAATACCATGCCGATTTCGATTCCACTTCCCCCAAGAACTCTGAAAATGATTACATATTATTAAACCACAACATCCTACCACAACAACTGAACCCTCCAATACAACCCCCCCCCCCCAACCCTCCTATTCCCGAACTTCCTCACCCTCCCAACAATATGCTTAAATATCCAAGACAATTCTCCATACACACAATACTAAACCACAAACAACGTAAAATCAAAGATCCAAATGGGATAAGCTATAAAGATACAACATATTTATGCCAATGGACCACGCCAAATAATAACACATACAACAAATGGCGTAGTCAAAGCGAACTCTTCCCTTGGAGTGACACTAACACTTGTCTCCACAATACTGAATTACTTACCCAATACTACACTAGACAACAACATGAACATTTTTTAAACATCATCAAAAAACACTTCTCCATAGAACAACAAAAAGATAGAAGATACGTTACTTCGGCCACAATTATTCCACTAGCACATGTCTATATTAATGAATGCAATCCAGAAAATGACATCGAAATAGATTCGAACATTATCCAAACACAATATGACGTCGCACATATATACGAAGATAATGGTCGACACCTCATCTCCATCCCGAAAACCAGACTACTATGGCTATGGAAACAATATCAACATGCAAAAAATACCCCACACGGCCTTGAGCCATCCACCCAATCATTCGAAACTGAAATTGTGTGGCTATATCAAAGATATAAATATCGTATTTCCAAAAATGATCCACTTAAATGTGCTCAATATACAATACCAACTGAAATACTAGACTTACTAATAGCAACATTCAACATCCACCAATCTTACTTTTCATCACCGATTACATGCCCTACACAATTTACCCAATTTTACTCACCATTTTCACAAGATATAATATTTGGCTCCCTAGGGAAAGCATTTGATCATAAATGGAAAGGAATTGGCTACGCTCACCCCTACAATGAAACCGACTTACAACAAGCCATTCATTGGGCCCGCCTCGCGGCAAAAAATGACCCAAACACTATCACCATACTCATCTCTCCCGATACTAACTGGTACCAAAACTTCAACCCTTACACCGGCCCATTCCCGGACACACACATTATTGCCCACTTTGCTGCAGACACCATTATATATGAAGAGCCAACATTTCCCTCCAAACTTAAACTCGAAAGAAAAGAATTTTCTACGCTCCGAATATTCTGTATCCACCACCAAAACAACAACATAGGTACCCACGAGCAAATAAACCAACTCGTTCACACAATTAACAATCTCCAAATATTACAAATTCACACACAAATTGCATCTCCGACTCCCTTAAACATCCATGTCAATCCCAGTAACAAATGGTCCAAATTAAATTATCCAAACACCCCTGCAAATAACTCAACACCTATCCCACAACTACCAAATTACCAAACAAATGTACCACTAAAATTCCACCTCCAATTTAGTTATTACACAGATGGATCATTTAAACCCCTAAAAGAAATTGCCGACGGTAAATGGCTGAGAGAAAGAGCTGGATACGGTATTTACAGCCCCAAAGGCCTCAATATCCCCAAAAGACTCCACGGCCACCAAAATATACTACGTGCAGAAATGATGGCAATACACAAAACACTCAGAATTATTAACACACAATTCCCCAACGAACCAGCATACATATTTACCGACTGTCTAAATGTACTATACTTACTTAATACACAAATAAAACATCCCACACTACATAATAGTCACCCTGATCAAACCACACTTGCCTCCATAGTAGAACTACTCCAACAAAGAACACAACCAATCTCACTATACAAAGTTAGAGCACATATTAACCCCTAAAAATCCAGCCGTTTTTTGAAGCTCCAAGTTCCAAAACTGTCATTTTTGACCACTTTGTGGGAATGACGGTTTGGTCCAGTTTTTTTTCCTTTTTTTAGACATCTAACCGTAAGATCTTGAACTAGACCCTCTTTAAAAGTACTGATGAAATTTTCAAGTGTTTGATGTTTACCGTTTGTGAGATTATAATGTTTAAAGTTGCAGCAAAACATTTTTTGGGTATAAACCGAACGACATAGGGTAAATGGTGAAAATAGGGACTTGATGTTCATTATCCCAAAAATTTTGCTCACATTTTTTTCCATGTAGGTAATCAAGTTGGGTACCTCCATGCAAAATTTTAGAGACTTATTCCTTTTTTAGGACCTTCATAAAAATTATTTTCTAGAAGCGGGTCTAAAAACGTTGATATCGTAAAACATGTATGACGTTATGTATACTTGGTTTTAGAAAAATCTAAACGGTGGTTAGGTGCCTTTATACATTTTTTATTTTTATGCGAAATTATTTTTGAAAAATTTTAAAATCTCAAATTTTGACGAATTTTGAAAGAAATAACTCAAAAATTTGATGCTTGTCATTGTAATTTTTGGAGGCTGCCCTTGTAAAACTGGTTTATTTTTTGACTTGGGTCTCTTTGGATTTTGAGTGGTGGTTTGGTTATGAAAATATTTCAAGAAAAAAAAATTTAAAAAACCCTAATTTTAAGCTGCCCGTTTTGGACTTGAAACCTAAAATTTCTAGATGAAGGTCTTAAAATTGGAATTTGGCTTTGAAAATTTTACCACATACACTTTGCAGTATAGGGAGTATCCAGTAAAAATCTTAGGCAAAAATATGAATTTTAACCCCCTCATCGTGGCTGCCCAAAATAGCAAAAACCCATTTTGGCTTTCCTGGATTTTTAGGGGTTAACATCGACGGCAACGAAGAAGCAGATTACTTAGCAAAAGAAGGCCTAAAGCTAGGACATAGAAAAGCCCTACACTCATACGAACATGCCCATGCCACTCTGTTCTACTTCCAAAAAGATAACTGACCTTCGAGAAATGATGTTCCAGACAAAGGACCAGTTAGAATTCTAGAAAAACAAATCAAAAAATATGACAGAGAAAACAATCTAGAAATCATGGCCATATAAACCCCCAACATTTGCAAATAGACGGGAAATGCAGACATAGACAATGAACTTTCTAACGAATTTTGGGAAAATCCAGCCATCACTGACAAACAAAAATCATGCCTCATAAAATTCCGTACGGGAACTTACATGGGCCAAGCTAGAAAACAAATGTTTTTCAATAGAGAAAGATTTCCATCTATCACATGTCCCATTTGCAATTCACGTGTACCGGATACATGGCTACATGTATTACTCACATGCCAACAACAACATATACACTCCCTCCGAGTCAAAAGACACAACAAAGCAGTATGGGAAATTAGAAAACTACTAGTCTCATCCGAAAAATCTCGTTGTTTTATTCTAATGAATGCGGGCACCTTCAATGATAAACCCTCAAAAAATACCGTTCCCAATTGGTTACTACCATGCACATGTGGCACTCAAAGATGTCATTGCAACTCTAGATTCAGACCAGACATTCTTTGCGTTAAAGGTTTATCCTACCAAAGCGATCCCCCTACAGAAATAAACCCCAATCTTACCATACAATTCATTGAATTCACATACTGCAATGACAGATTCTCACCAGAAACATTTGAAGCTAAAACCAACAAACACAATCCATTAATTGTCAGTATTACCGCTAGAGGATGGAAAGTTGACCCCCTTATTGTCATCACAACAGGCGCTAGAGCTACCACACACATTCCATCGATGAAACTACTTGTAGACAATTTCAAAATACCTATGCCTACCATCAAAAACACCTTTAAAAACATAAATACTATTGCCATACAATATGCCATGTCCATTCTTCTTCACAAAAGAAGAATAGAAAACCACCAACCATTACCCGAAACATTAGATCCTCCATAGTCAAAACCCATAATTATAATCAAAATACAAATAAAATTTTTAGTAGCTAGAGCTACTTTATTTAAATTTTTAGCATACGGGTGTCAAGTCTTTTGTCAACTTCTCGCAGAAGGGACTGTTGGTTGGCACAACTCATCTACTGCCTGTGATCGTTCACTCAGCAGTACCAAGCCACTTCATCCCCCACATCCACTCAAACGAGTCCATCAGGGTTCCAACCCGGACCAGATAAATGAGACAAACGCTCACCTCCAACCAACAAATGAGCTCGTGGCTTGGTGTCCAAAATCGCAATCAAATGAATCTTGAGAAGATAATCACTACTGTTACGTGTTACTTGTTACTTGTTACTAGTTACTGGTTACTAGTTGCTTTGTGACTAAAGTGTCTACTCTCGAAAGGAGGGAGTATATCTTTATTCCCATACCTTTGTCCTGTGGGCATTGGATTGGGGGTGGATCGAACAGACACTTAATTCACTTCGGTCTCCTCCGGAGACTATAGTTTCTCTCTCTCTCTCCAAGCCTAGTTCATCCGTTCCATTTGAATATTTGTTTGATGATGGAAAGCTAAAGAAAGAAAGACATCCACCTTTAAATTTTAAAAAATGTAAAAAGTTGTAGCTAAAAAAGTTGTAAAAAGATGTAGCAAAAAAATTGGTTTTCACACTTGTTGAAGAAAAATGATTATGATAGCATAATCTTTTTTCTAGAGGTTGTTTTAAGAAAATTCTATTCCTATGAATCTCTTGTAATTCTTTAAATTCAGAAATAATTTCAAAAAATCATATTCAAAACTGTCATTCTAAACCCTCCTCTAAAACTTGATTGTTTGTGATTAACTTCTTGAATCCTTTAGATGTGAAGTCAAGGTTGTCATATAATTTGAATGTTGTATTTAATTAATCATATTCTCTATTTTAGAAGGCCTAAATCTCCTTGAAACCTATTTTTGATTGTAGCGCTATTTTAGACAACTTTTAAGGTTGAAAAAAAAACCAATGATAAAAATGTGTTGTCAAAGTGAATAACTTTTAATTGAATTGTTCTAAAAGAAGATTAGTACAATCAAACTTTAATTATATGGAAATTAAAAATTTAGCCAACATTTTTGTAGTGTTAACAATTTTACTACTTCAAAATACTAATGGTGTTCTAAATATCATGTTTCACATGTTTCTCCTTCTTATGGATGTAACTTATGATTCATAACAATCACCAATGAAATTAAAGTATCAAAGATAAAAATTGGAATTTTGATGAATCTTAAAATATATATATATATATTTTAAATCAAAAATACTTAAAGATGATTTCATATGATTTTTGAACTTTCACCCTTGCAAACAATATCTAATCACAACAATTCATCTTTTCTTTAATCCTAATCGGCCATGACCATTTCTCACCAAAAACACTCAAAACACTGTCATTTCCGAAGCAAGAGTAAACAAACCAAAATCAAAGATTTCTTTGCATTTTTAGCCGTAGGATTTGATTAAAGACTTTTATAGGATCATGCACAAACAAATCCAATAAAATTGACTACGGGAATTGAAGATTATAGAGTTTGAAGTAAGAAACATTTTTTTTTAATCCTTTTTAAATTGGATCAGCAGACTTTCATTTCTATTTGTGTAAATGTTTTGCACTATGAAAGTTGGAGATTTTGTACTAATATGATGTACATGATGTTAGTTACTTGTGCCAAAAAAATCAGATTAGAAAAAAAGGTGTAGCATTGTGAAAAAGATTGTGTAAAGAACAAGGATTCATGTTATTGCTAAAACTCAATCTATTTTTTTAATAAACCATATTTTGTTAAAATTCAAATCCATGTGGTTAAAAAAGAGGTTTACTTCTATTCTTGAAGTTTAAAAAAAGATGAGACAAAAAAAAAAAATCCTCTATCTTTTGTGCGATAAAGAAAAAGTTTTTTTTAAGCTTGACCAAAAAAAATGAGAAAACTTTGGCTCCTTATAGAATGAAATTTTTCCACTATGTAAGATTTTATTTATTTATTTATTTGTTTTTTGATAATCTCAAAGCCAATCATATTATTTACTTACATGAAAAATCCGAAGGGTAGTTGAAAGGTTTATCAAAATTTTGGAGATGCCCGAGAAGTAGTAAAAATTGCTTCGGGCACCACAAGTATTTTTTCCAATGTCCAATGCATAAAAAATATATATTCCCGCAAAGCCCTTGGAATTCCCCATGTCTACAAAAAATTCAAAAGCCCATACCAAAAATTGACATTCTAGGAACCTGCTTGAAATTTCAAAACACCCATTCCAGAACAATGACTGTTTAGGGGTTAATGAAATGAATTTCATCAAAGTTGTGGAAATCACATCACAAAAAAATTTAATTTTCATCTAGTATCCTTGTCTTTTTGGAAATAAAACACCTATATCTACAAAAAAATCCAAAAGCTTTGCAGAATATTATTAAAAATATTTATCGCGCCCAAAGTATTTTTTCCTACTCCTGAAGCATCTCTAAATTTTTGATACAACCCTCAACTACCTTTGAGAAGAATAGAAACTTTTGTCTTTATAAGAAATCGACGTGAATTAAGTGTATGTTTGTTCCACGTCCAATTTAATGTTCACTGAATAAAGTAATGGAAGTAAAGAACCACTTCTTCCTTTGGAGAGTAGATACTATAGTCAATACCTTTGGTAGTCACTACCATAGTCCACCCAACTACAGTGGAGGGGTCTTGTGACCTGTTGTATGGGTACCCAAAAAGACCTTGGGGAGAATGACATGTCGATTGTCTTTAAGGTACCTAGTGTAGAAAAGTGTTTACCTTCGAAAGGGGGAAGTAGCTCTAGATTCATTATCCTTTGTCCAGTAGCCATCGGATTAGTGAATAGAATAAACAAACACTATGTTCGCGTCGGCCTCCTTCGGGGCTGGAGTTCTTCTTCTTCAATACCTATGAGATTTCTTATGAAGGTAACTAAAATGATTTGCTTTGAGATCTTAAATATATATATATATATATATATATATATATATATATATATATATATATATATATATATATATATATATATATATATATATATATATATATATATATTCGAAGATTTTCATTCTATAAGTGCCAAAGTTTTCTCATCTCTTTTGGTCAAGCTGGGAAAAAATCTTTATCACATAAAATATAGAGATTTTGTTCTTTTTTTTATCTTTTATTTATTTTTTCTTTTATTTGAAGAATAGAAATAAAACTTTTTTTTGATTGCATGAATTTGTATCTAACAAAAAATGATTTATCAAAAAAATAGAATTAGCATTAGCAATAAAACAGACCCATGTTTTTAATACAATTTCTTTTACAATGTTACAACTTTTTGTTAAATCTAAAATTTGGTGGACAAGTATCTAACATAATCATGTACATCATATTAATACAAAACTTCCAACTTGTATAATGCAAAAAAAAATATGCAAAGAGAAGTCAAAGTCTGTTGATCTTGTTTGGAAAGAATTAAAATAAAATAAAAATATTTTTTCTTTTTTTGAACTCTATAATCTTTTAATCCACGCAGTCAAATTTATTAAAAAAAATTATGCGTGATCTTTGAAAAATCTTATGTTAGATTATATGGTTAGAGATGCAAAGAAAAATTTAGTTTTTCTTAGTTCACTTTTGCTTTAGAAATGATAATTTTTGGAGTACTTTTGGTGAGAAATGGTCATGGCTGATTAGGGGTTAACAATTAATAAGTGGAACTACTATTTTGGTGGTCAATTTCTGTTAGTTGTTGGGGCAAATAAGGTATGTGGCTCAAAATCCGCGCAGCACCTCAAACCGCAGTGTAGACCTGTCCAAGCAGGAAGTACATTATAGGTTCCAATTTCAAATTCCTATGTACTTATGGTCTACATTTTAGGCTGAGCGGTTTTTGAGCCACCTACAAGTTCCCCTTCCAAAATTCATAACTAATTCAGAATTAATCCAAAATTAATTATTCCAATTGATCCACTTTTTCTGTACACTTTATCCATCTTCCAAAATTGAATTCCTTTTCTAGCTCTCCACCGAGCCTACCAATCTAAAATCTGAGCGGTTTTTGAGCCAGTGACTATATACCAACTAAACCCAATCAGACTAAGGTAGAAGGCTCAATAAGCGCTCATCTAAGGGCTGGTTGGCCTTTTTCATGTATTTCCTCATATGGGAATATTTGTAGCTCATTTTTCAAGCAAAGAAAAATTGACGAAGAATCTAACCCAATTAGTTTTGCATTTTTTCCAAAGATTTTTGAATTACTTATGAATTTTCAAACAAGTTGGGTTGTAGGTCCCTACTTGTGTCCTAGGTCTTTCATAATCTGTTCACTTGCAATTCTAAATAAAAATGGGGAAAACAAAGAGAGTGATTCGCTCTTGCAATTAACAATGTTTTTTTCCTTGGTTCATTCACTGACTATACTAGTCAATTCCAGAACCAACTCATGTCCATTTCACACCCATTTGTAGGGGTGGTTCTTAATGCCCGAACTGTTCTCCAGCCTTCTACCTTACCATCTAACAAGGCAATAAAAGGATTCTCTCTAAAGGCAAGAGAAGGGATGTATTGGCCTCCCAAAAAATCAGTCTCCCAAACTGACTCTCCAGAACGAAGATAATCACAAATTATTTTGGCTCATCAAAAAATTCAACGTTGTAGGACTCAGTTGTGGAGGAAGTCAAAGTGACAACCAGGGTGATTAATAAGGACGACTGCTTACTCCAGAATGATTTGACCACAGTTATTATGGGTCCTCTACTCCTCCACTCTTTGCAGACGCAGGCAGATATTTTTCAGGGGGGAAATGAATGAATTTGTGTGAGTTGACACTCTGAGTAGGTTACTGTCAAGCTTTGGTACCATACACTAAAAAGCAAGCACCAGTACTGAAAACTCCCCATCCACAGGCCTACCGTAGGCTATAGTAACTTGAATTTGAGCGCGGTGAAAGTATTTTCATCTGAGGTGGATGGGATAGCACCCCATGCTGGCATGGGGGTCCAGCCAAGAGCAGTCACATGAAGTGCCAGCCAGCCAGCCACCGAGCCTTGCCAGACGCTGGTCACATGAGGTTGGATTGAAGAGTGTCCTCGCGCCCCATCCCACCATGTCCCATCCCTCTCTCAGATCAACAGTGCCTGTTCCATCACTGTTTCTACATAACGGTCGCTGGCAGGCCCACCCTACCCTCATGATGGGAAACGACAATAAAACTATATTATAAAGTTTATGCCAGAACCTCGCTCAAAGCCCACAATATTCCGTATGTTTGCCGGCGCTCGTCTCTTATCTATCAGCAACGATGATTTGGCTATGCTTGGAAAAGTTGGTTAGACTGTGCCAAGAATTCCTTAGGACATCTATAGGACCCAGTCATCAGAATTCAAGGGTTAACAGAATTCGAGCAATGAAGAAGCTTCAATTCTCTCCATTTACTGGTCTTGGAATCCTCTTTTGGGGTAAAATGGCAATAACATTGTAGCTCAATTGCAACAACAGAACTTGATCTGAAACAAAACTAAGTAGCATAGAATTCATATATGATCTCTTGATGGAAATTCTCCATGTGAAATTATCGAGTCTAGTTTGCGATCCATATTAATTCCCAAATATTGAGTCTTCTTTTGGATTTTAGTCATTTAAGAGGAGGTTGTAAATGCAACAAGTTCATGAGGATTTTACAAAGAAGATCTGTAAAGCAAACATGGAAATGCCAAAATGGTTTTTTTCTTTTTTTTATATATTTTAAAATAAAATAAAATTGGGAAGATCTTATACATGTATTTAATTTATAATTTATTTTCTAAATAAGGTTTTTATTACAATGATTCAGACAGAAGTTGCACTCTTCAATTCTGTAGGCTTGCAATATAAATTTGCACATTACTTGTAAAACTTTGTAAGCAATTACATAGTCACTTTATTATAGCATGATATGCTACATAAGGTGTAAATTAGTGAAACCCACCCACCTCCCTTCCACATGGCTTTCATGGTAGTTACTCCAAACTTGAAGCTTACTTTACTTGGGGCTTACTACAAGCTTGAACTTTACTCTAGCAACTCACTAATTTATGACCATTTGATCTAGGTGAACCTTCATCTAAGGATCAGAGATGATTGGACTAGCGAGGTTGTTCTTGTCCATATAACAAACAAGTGAATCTCTATAGACTTCTTTGAGGATATAAAACCATGGGAGTTTCTTTGCCATATGCATCTGTTGACTTGTTTGCTTTGAAAATAATTCTAGTTTGCTACATGTGTGTGAGAGATTTTTAGAGCTTGTGAAGTTTTGGTATATAATGGTGTGGAGCTAAAGCAAACTGCAACATGGCTGAGTCTAGTGGAACTACTAGTCAGGTCCCTCTAATTTATCTTTGCAATTAGACTCTTTCATCTCTCCCTTTGATTTGTATGTTTGGTGTAGGGTTTGATTTTTCTTGTGACTGCAATAACAAGCTGTAAAGGGTTGTTGACACCTTGTCTACAAACATAATCCTATGTCTACAAACATAATCCTAACTCTAGTTTTGGTTGTGTTTATGAGGACATGTGAGGTCCTTTACCTTTGGATTTTTTTTACTTTACTACATCAACATTCAAGGGAGGAAAAGATTTCTGGAGACTCAAACTATTTTGTGTTTGATCTTGTATTGTCAATTTTAAGATAAACTTTTCTTTACTATTTGGATTTTTTTGTCATACACTACTATATTGTAAGTAGTGTGTTGATTGAGAATTCTCTCGTGAAATGCACTATGTGTCTAAACTGCTAATTTGGAATCACAAGAGAGTGTACAGATTTGATTAGGTTTGAATTGAGAATGGGCTGATTTAGAATGAAACTTGGTAAGGAAGGTGATAAAAGGTGCCTTGTAAAGGGGTGTCCCGCCCACCCACCCTTAGGAGTAGGGAAGTTATTTATTTTTTTAATTATAAAATTTGATGGAGCCCCAAAAATAGCTAAGTTATTCAAAACTCAAAGACATTACAGGATCCAAATTAAGTTTTGATAGTCCTAGAGTAGTTAAAGTCACAATGAATTTTTTAAATTCTTAATTTTGATGGAGTCAGCTTTAGAATACGATCAGTTTTGATGGAGTCAGCAAGACTCAAGTTCATTATATTTTTTTTTTAAAAATTTTCAATTTTCAATTGAATTTTCGTAAATATACAAGTGACGTTATTATGGTCTGATTGTAGGGTTAATTTTGAACTTTAGAGATTCAAAGTCCCTGAAACACAAAAAAACACTTGTCTTTTTATGAAACTAAGTAAGGATTCTATAGACAAACACTCCTCTGATGCATCAAAATTTTAAATCAGACACTGGATGAAAATATAAGTAGATCTTAATCCTCAATTATGTTCTTGTTGTTATACAATTAATTATTGGTGTCAAAATTAGAGTCCAGTTTTTATTGGATTAAAACATATGTTTAATATCATGACAAGAGTGTTAAATTGAATGGCATTCTTTTTTTCCAAATTTAACTATATTGTTGATACTCATACACTCTATGTACTAAATTTTACAATTAAAATGTTGGAAATAAATCCATGTTACGTTATTCTAATAAACTCAATCTTTCTAACATGAAAAATTCTATATTGAATTGGGTGCATTAAGATTACAAATATATCAAAATTATGCAAAATAAATAAGTGAAATAAAATGCTAACGTAATTTGTATACTAATTTTGCTTTATTTTATTTTACTCTTTTAGAATTCTAAAGTATTTGAGTGGTGAGTTATGTATTGTGTCTATAACGAATTGATGTTCAAATTTAAAGACTACTTGACACAAGGATGTAAATGGTAGAAATATGATCATTTTCAAATTGAATTTGAAAGGCATTATACTTTCATATAACTTCAAATAAGTTGTATCCAAGTTAACTCTAAAACACTGTAAGGTTATTCAATACTTTTAATGAGTCATCTTTACATGAAGGTTGTGAATTAGCTTATTAAGTTTGTTGAGTAGCTAGAAGCATTTGCATTGACCGATTTATATGTGAATCATGTCATATTTGATTTTTGAAGCTAAGAAAAATACATCTATAGAAGCATTATATATATATATATATCATTTGAATAGAAAAAACTATATCCATGCAAGAAAAAATAATCAGTGTATGTCTATTAGTCAATAGCCAATTCCAAATATATATTTTTTAAAATTTTAACCAAATCTATGTCTCTTTTCAACACACAATCTTTTTTGTTATACATAATTGACATGTAGTTTGACATGTAGTTTGAGATCCTTCAATTTTTATTTTTTTAATGTATCTATTGACATAGTAATTGAATTAAATGTTTACGTATGTCTTTATATAATACATTCATGATTTTATTTTATTTTCTAAATTCTAGAGATCTTGAAAATTGATTTTTAAAGATATTTCATAAGTTATATAAAATACAAAATTTGAACCTAAAACTACTACAGTCTATACACAAGAAAATTGGCATATTATAAAATTTAAATAAAATTTAATAAAAATATTTATAAAATATACATTCTAACATGTATTTATGTTATTTTTTGAATCACATTTAAAAAAAAAATGTCCTTTAGAATTTACTTCTAGCCAACTTCAAAGATGTAGGTTGGATGCAAATTGTTGAACAACCGTAAAATAATAAAAACTAAAATAAAAATATTTTGATGATTTTAGATTCAAATTCATAAATATTATTTCAGTTGAAGGTTTAATTTCACACAAAAAAATTAAATAAAATTACATATAATAATATACAAAATAGGAAATGTTTAAGAAAATGGCAATATATCTTAAAATAAACAAACAAATGGATGAGTTTTTTACACATGTGGAATCATGGTAAAAGATTTGGTTTTCATTATAGTACTTCTTTAACCTTATACTACTTTCAAAGGTCACGGCTACCAAAGGACAGTCTTAAGCTATGAAGCGGAAGACCTTCGTAAGGCTTTTGAACACTCTACCTTTACTGACAGCCTTTAAATACACAAAAAACTCTTTGTATGACAATATTAACTATGATCCGTTGTACTATTTTCACCAAAACTAAACATCAACAATGTATTACTCGGTTCAGAGTTAAAATTTGTACAACCATATATAAATAGTGTTACTTCCATATGTAAGATGTCACTAACTACAAGAACAGTAAATGCTATTAAAAACTAATGATCATTTCCAGTGTAGTACTTCTTTAACGTTACATAAAAACTAATGATCATTTTCAATGTAGTCACATTAAGGTTACATGAAAATCAATCATTTCCAGCGAAATCACATTAACATTACCTGAAACTTAATTACCATTTTTTGGGTAGTAACTTAAAAGTTAACCCAAGATATTCAAAATTTAAAAACACTTTGGCCCCATCTTCCCTGAAGGGTTAAATATAGGTACACATCAAGTTCCATCCCATCCAAGCATGGATTTGAGAGCTGAGCCCTGACATCATGACTTGGTCCCAGTCCCTCAGCAACTACGTTAAATCAATCAGTTGTAAGGCAAACAAATCAATGAAATTGCTGTCAATAACTTAATTTTTACAATATACAAAAAATCACAGTGATGCAACTAAGTAATAATCAGAGCATCAAGAGCAACTATGATACCATGGAGTTTTCTGTATAGTGTTCAATAGCTGCTGAGCAGCTGTAATTAAACCTGGCAGAAAAAAATTACAGTCTGTTCCAGTAATCCCACCATTTTTAAGCTGGGAAATTAGCAAGGACAGTCCAGTTATTATTATCCTCATTTGTGGAAATTCCAGTACTGAAGATAACTCGTTTTGAAAAGAATGAGTTCTGATGAGTTGGAGTAATTGAGATAATTTGTAGTAATCCCCAATGCGATAAATTGTAGTAATCACCCCAATGCGATAAATTGTAGTAATCACCCCAATGCGATAATTTGTAGTAATCACCCCAATGCGATAATTTGTAATAATCACCCCAATGCGATAATTTGTAGTAATCACCTCAACTCTTTTGCCAAAATCTAATTGCAATATAGAAATATCTATTTTACAAAATTATTTGCATAATAACTTTTCATTGATTTCTTCATAGAGGAAAACTTTGATACTCAATGGAGTGATTTTTAATGCAAAAGACGTGTGTATGTATGTTCCTTACAATACTTTGCATTCAAATTTTAAAAAGTCATCATCAATTATTTTCAATAAAATATATTGTAAATTCATAGAAAATTGCTTTAAAAATCCACCAAAAATTAGAATTTTACTTTTTTAAAATTGAAACTTGGTATGCTTGAGTGGGATTGGCAAAGAATTAAGTGATAATTTTGCAAGATAACATGGACTAATTTATTGAATTTTTATATACAAATATTTGAATGCCTCAAAAAGGCATCACTCATCTTTCTTGTAGGCGGATGTACAGTCCAGTTATTATCCTCATTGGTGAGGGTTCCAGTAATGAAGGTAACTCGTTTAGAAAAGAATGAGTTGTGATGAGTTGGAGTAATTAAGATAATTTGTGGTAATTACTGTAATTCAGGTGTAGTGTGGGTTTCACTGACGTTCTCTATTTATCTAAATAAGTGGTGTAGATTATTATTGTTATTATTATCATTATAATAATTGATATTATTGATGATTTTGTTTCAATGTTATGTCTAAACTAGTGTATTTCCACTAGAATAAGTTTTATGATGAATGATCAAACTTATATTAATTGAAAGGATGACCTAAATTCAAACTGATACAAGATTGATTATATTAAAAAATCACAAATCCTTTATCTATGCTATTGTAGGTCATATTCAATAAACTGGTTATAGCTGGAAGAAAAGATGTAGACTTTTGAGTAGGTGGAATGTGAAAAACTATAAATTGTCACTAATGTTTTTTTTTTTTTTTTTTTTTTTTTTTTTTTCCAATTTCGTCAGGTACTATTCTTCAAAGTATGTTGTTTATTTCAAACTACTTTGTCCAAATGATGTTAAATTCAATTAACTTAATCAATATATCCAACCAATACATAGATTTGATGGCTAATTTTTAAACTTATGAAATTACAATCATGTTCCTTTCAAACATTGAGTCACCATTTTTGTTGCTACCAAAATACATCCAACAAAAATTGGTTCATTTGTTGTCTTTCATCATGAAGTTGAATCGACAACCATTTAATCCTAAAGGACACGCCATCCTTTGGTCATTTTTGGCTCATATTGATTCTTTTTATTGTACAAGATTTTTGAATGTTGATATTCAAAACTAAAACAATTATTAAAGTTATAGGAAACTCTTCTATTTTATAGGAGTCAAAGAAAAGTAGAATTGAGTGAAAATCAAACAAATCTTGTTGAATAAAAAAATAGAAGCATAGTCTTAGTGTTGAGGCCTCAATAGGGCTAATGTGTCCATTATGGTTAATCACTTTCCAATTTCAAGGCCAAGTTTAGAGTTATTTTCCATTAAAGGTGCATGATTTTAAAGGCCAATTTTTTGATCCAAATAGATAATAACATCACATGGGCATAATTTTCTACAACAAGAGATTACAATAGACACATAATAGATTCTCGTGAGAATAATTTTAATTCAAATTAATTCTTTAAAAAATATTATTTTTGATCCATTAAAATAGTTTTTGAGTCATTTGGGTCATTTTATTTTAAGTTAAAGACAAATTCAAAAAAAGATTTCAAATATTAGATTATATTTTGGAAGAATGATGAAATATTTATTTGCAAGCAAAAACTATCCTATGTGCACTATTTTTTTTTTCTGGCTTCTAAAAGCCAGATAGCAACAAATATTTTCTCCCAGGAACAACCTTTGTAATTTTTAAGTGAAAAATTGGATGAGAAGCCAAATTTGAAACAATTATTTCCAAAAATTTAGATGAATATGGCATATTATTGGATGAGATTAATAATAATAGGATGAAAGATCATATAATGTAAAAAAAGAACGAATGTAGTTAAATTTAGCAACACATCAAAATTCTATGTTGCAAGTTGAGTATTTGCTGAAACATGAAAATTAAACCCTACCTGTGTGGCCACAATATCTGAATAGGTTGTGGCAACATTGGGTGGTTAGAAGGTATTAAGATTTACAAACTTCAATTGTAATAAGGTAATGCAGCAAATCAAGTTGTGTATAATTTCTATCATTTCTTATTAATAATGATCATTATTTTATTTTTGTTCTTTTTCCTTCTCAATTATATAAAAAATAAATGAATTAGCATACAATTTTTTTATAAAATTTAGAACTTTTTCTTTAATGAACACAAATGTTACCGTTGTAAATTAAGAGATGATCTAAAGACTAAATATGATCTAGAAATGACTTGAATTTCATTTAAGTGTGTAACAAGTGCTCTCTAATTTGCCTTGAACACAAATCAAATAAGATGATACTACACTATAAATGTGATCTAAGTATGATTAAAGCATTCTCTCCTTAGATATATAGAATCTTATGATATCTTTAAATTATTTCATATTGAACAATCTTACTATATCCCAAAGTAGAACTTTATTTTATTTAAAAAATACTTGTTTGAAAAAATGATATGTATCTCTTCATTTATATTTTTCTACATCAATTATTTTGAAATACAAAAGGACCCTTTCGGTGAATAATTGATTTGATCAAGTCAAATTAATCTCATCCTCTTAATTTAAAGGCATACCGCATAAAGAGTTGGTTTTTCATTTTATTAGACTCTTTAATTTTCAAGTACAAGTGCAATTTTTTAAACCACCTAGCTAAAAGCAATAAATTGTTAAATGAGCCTTCAAAAAATAAGCTACATTCTAGAATTATATATGATTTTTTCTATTTACAAGTGAAATTTTATTTATGCTAAGAATAATGAGAAAATGTTGATTTATCATTCTTTAATCCTTATAGATTGTTATTTATGGAGCAAAAATTGCCAAAATTGACTCATTTCTACTTTAGGCTTAACAAATCTCAATCTAGGCATTATTTAGTAGATTCAATGGTAAGATCTTCAAAATAACCTTGATAAAATACTCATATAACAAAAATGGACCGTTAGTTTTTCTTCATTTGTAACATTATAAAGATGAAAGTAGGCTGAAATTATTTTTTAGCAAATGTACAACTTTTTTTTGGTCAAACTTTGAAGCCTGCCCTTGTAAACTCATGTATACTAAAACTTAGAAAAGTTGGTATTTTGAGTAGAAATTTGGTTAAGAATACATTATAATGAAAAAAATCAAAAAAATATCTCGAGTATAAAAAACTTTTTTAGTTGCTTAAATTTGACGAGAAAAACAAGTTCTTCAATGAAAAATTTCTCCAAAATCATAAATTAACCAAAAAAATAACACAAGAAGGTTGCAATAAAATCTTTCTTTATATGCAATTTTACACTATAATATTATTTTTATTACTTCAACTAAGTTGCTCAATATCGTTTGAACCAATTAGAGATTGAAGGAACCTTAGGGGTTGATTTTTGTTTTATTGATTTCTTTTCTAAATTTCAAAATCAAATTTGAAGAATTAGAAAGTGATAAAGTTCACATGAACAATAAATTTCAAGATGTTAATTAGCAAGTCTGAAGAATGTTTTTGCTTCAGCGGCAATAGTCAACATAGTTTATGTTTTTGTTTCATAAACTCTATTGACTATTGCCACTATTTGACACTATTTGACAAGACAACCACTTCTGTTATGCCAATAGTCAACATAGTTTATTGAAATATAGTTACTAATATTTACTTGTATTTGATGCTTTCTGTCTGAGCAGATGATATGCACATGTAAATAATGATGTATCTATAAAAAATTGTTACTATTTGAGGACACAAAACAAGAATGTTGTCTGGTCTATGATACTTAGGATATAAAAAATGATATTGATTGTGCTTTATGATTTGTGTCTGAATAAATGATATGCACTTATTGATGATGATGTATCTATTTAAATTAGTTAATGTTGCAGGTAACAGAACATTAACTATCTTCTCTACAATGATTGGGATACAAGCAATGATATGTACTCTTACTTGATGATTTATTGCAGGTAACAGAACGGCGACTATCTTCTCTGCAATGATTGGAATCCAGACAATCACATCTACTCGTACTTGATGATTTTTGTCTGAACCGATGATATGCACGTATGGATAATGATGTATCTACAAAAATTAGTTCCTATTGTAGGAGACAACTATCGACTTGTGTGACAATGACAAGTCAAAACCTTCCAAATGTTGCAGGAAACATAACAGAACTGATTGTCTTGTCAAATAGTGACAAGTCAAGATCCCTCTAAATGTACGAGAATCAGTGCTTATAAATGTTGACATTGCGTGTTTAAAAAAAATAATAGCTGGTGTAGAAAATCCAAATCAAATGCAGATTCCCTCCAAGGAATACTTATGACTCCTTTTTATGGAAATTGATTGCATAGATAGGTCATCAAGCCTCTCTGCTTAGGTCTCAACCGTGGATATAAATGGAGGCTATAAACGATTATCTTGTTTTATAAAGGATCAATGCTACCTGCTGCCTTCTAAGTTCCCGCGACTCTACCTATTCTAATTTCTCTCCTATATTACACCAAATCTTGCTAGTACCCCTACCCACCTTACCTATTTATTCACGGATAGAAACTTTCATCATGAATGAATGTTTCAACCAAGAGTGAAGGCATCGATACTCTTCAAGTGGAATTCCAGAGTGTGGACAACGAGTTACTCCGAGTTGCTCTATTCGGAGGTCAAAAGAAGCTTGACTACTCCTCTGATTAAAAAAGAGATCCAAGACAGTTGTAAATCCTCCACAAAATTAGGTTACAAATAACACATATCCATTACCGCTTTTTGCAATCCGCTGCTAAGCGATCAAGTTGCTTTTCGCAACCCATCGCCAAGGTTATCCATCCGGTACAAGTGAGATTTTACAGCCGATCGGAACCAAACCGCCAACCCTCCGGAAGAACAACCACAAACACAAAAAGTAAAAATATTTAACTCCCCTAAAAAGCAAAAACACTCTCCTATCAATTACTGTAGGCGGCACAATGAACCAAGAGGCAGAGCAGCATGCTGGTGCAGACCATGCCCAAGCTGTCCCAGCAGGGCCTTGGCTTGCTCTCACCTGGGGCTCACCTGTACCAAGGTGGAGTTATGTTTCCAAACATTGCGTTTGTCCTTGCAGGCCCAAACATTGCCTGGGGCCTTCGAGCTTTTGCAGTCTGAGCCTAAGTTGCCTCTTCCCTTCTCTTCTCACCTCACCTGGCTTTGCTTTTTCTCTTGTGTAATTTGCTCCTTCTCCTCCTCTCTAAGTTACCACTGCCCTGGGCATTGCAGAGTCCCTCCACCTGGCCTGCGTTCGGCAATCTCGTGCACAGCCCACCCCTCCCAGTGCCCCACCCCCAAGCCTCCAGGGCCCCTATATATGATGCACGCCTCCGATCCTCATGTTATTCCAAGTTCCTACTAGTCTTCGCATCCTTGCATCCGGCGGCACTCGTGCTGCAGCATAGTGTTCTCCTCCCTCTGGAGCCTGGAGTCTGGAGTCTGCCTGTGCAGTCTCCTTCTTCCTTTTTCTAGTTCCAGACCTCACTCTCTGGATGCTAGAATCTATGCGCCTTTTGCGCTGTCTCTCGCTCTCACTCGCTGTCTCTCTCTTTCCACCGCAGCCTGCCTCATCTTCCTTTTCTAGTCTCTGAGAACTTGCTCTCAGTGAGGCTAGAATCTATGCGCTTTTC
The DNA here is from genome assembly GCA_014871385.1 of Ceratodon purpureus. Lineage (NCBI taxonomy): Eukaryota > Viridiplantae > Streptophyta > Bryopsida > Pseudoditrichales > Ditrichaceae > Ceratodon > Ceratodon purpureus. The sequence goes on along the minus strand of CM026428.1, from coordinate 13,234,689 downwards.
GCTCTAGAGGTCTCTCTCTTTTGCCACCGCAGCCTGCTTCATCTTCTTTTTTCCAATAAAGGCCTTGGGTTTGGTTGCGAGAGGCTTAGTTTTGGACTTCCTCCGGCACATGGGTTGTGCAAGTGTGAGAGGTGGAAGACTGGAGACTAACTGGGCCACCGACCTGGGTGCGTGTACGGATGGAGGCTAGCAAGCACGACTTGCAGTGGAAGCCCTGTGAAGACGGTTTCGGTGAAGTTAGCTCTGGCATGATTGGGGTTACCTTCGTTTGTGGTTTTAGATGAGTTGAATGTTGGTATGTATGTTTGTTGCATGTGGTCATGTGAATTGATTATCTGAGGGGAAGCTGGAAAAATGTCCAGCGTCGGTGCGGTTGTTTGTGGGCGTCGGTGCGTTAGTTTCTGTGTTAGTTTATTTTTGTGGCTTGTTGTGACCTGTGGAGGTTGTTTTGTGGCTATTGCAAGGATTGGCCACAGTGTCTGTGGGAGCTTCCTTCGGTTCAATAGTGACTGATATGAGTTTGGACTGCTGCCGACTCATACTTCCGGCTTCCCCGTCTTAACCTGACCGGGAATCCGAATGTCTGATGCGGGAGCTGACCAATCTTCAAGTTAGTGTCTCTTGGACTGAAGGGAGCTCCCATGTCCCTGGGGTTAGTATAGAACTGCAAATATGGTCTCGTCTTTAGAGTAGGAAGGCATGTTAAGAGGAACTTGTACACACTTGGTGGACTAACTTGAAATAAAAATGTGCGACTGTGGTTAAGTCTTTCCTTGTGCAGGCCATTAGCAAATGTTTGGTTGATGTGCAGCGAAGTCACAGTATACGTCACCGCTATCTGTTCAGGTATTGCTCCGGCTGTAGCACCAATTCTCTCAAACGACAATCATCGACACTCAAGTAGTACTGCTAAGGAGAGTACGTGGGTCAAGGGTGGACTACTTCACCACGTATTTCTTTAACGGTTTCGAAAATGATGAGTGCAAGACGGTTCCTCACAATTGGGGTTTTCCTGTCTACTGGAATCATCGACAGACATCTGCGTGGTTTCTGTAGTGTAATAGTTAAGTCAGTTCGATCCTTACTGAGCGGTGGCAGATCACCTTGTTGTGGATAATTCCTTAAGGTGCAGTGTTGAATAAAGCTCGACATTTACCACAGATGATCGTCTAGGTAGTGGTTACTCCAGTTTATCAATCTGAAGCAGGACAGTTATAGCATATGAGCCTCAGCAGATGATACGACTCTTAGTTTGGGTCTTAGCACCGCCTGTAGCGCTGTATAATTTTTTTCCTTCTGTTAAGAAATTGTCAACGATTATCGATAATTGAGATTTTTCTTTCGCAGCACTGCTACAAACTCCCATGTGCATGATTGTGTGTAATGCCTTTTATGTATGTGGCCATGTGGTTAACCATCCACGAGTATTACTGTCTCTACCCTGGCGGTGGAAAAAAAGATGTCTGACACTCAGCATAATGTTTGTTCACATTTGATGCCAAATCGGGACTCTGGTATTAAACTTTGCTTGGTACTTAAAATAATCTCACATGACCACCAACTCAGGAGTTTTACTCCTGTACACTACTGCCTGGGAACCGTTTTCCTAAAATGCCAGGAGCCTCGAACTAATTAAGAGTCGTTGCAGACCTGGTAAAGTTATTCCATTTCATTCCATTCCTTTGTCTCGGTCCAAAGTCCATTTTTGTTCGATGCCAGGGATACATTGTTGCGTGTGGGTTCCCCTCGCTGTCGACAGCAGCTTGAGCATTGTCTCGTGCTCTACGCCTGATGGCAATGGCTGACCCAGCTGCAGCTCTTGGTCTGTACTTTGCACAGTGAGGTTGGCAGCCCGAAGCCAGGCGGAGAGTCCCACAGTGAGTTCCACTTTGTGCGGCCCGCTTTGCGCAGCGCACTTATGTTACGCTGACCGTGTCAGCAATATGCAAGTGTTGACGAAGATCTTCGCAACCGGTCTCAGTCTTGGTTACATTTCGGGGCCACGTCTGGTGCCTTGGCCCTTTTCCGGATAGTTCCTTGTCACTTGCTGCGCGTGCATGCATGTGATCACATTTTCCTAACGTGAATGTCTGTAGCTCACTGAATCCACTCACACTTGGTTTTAGCATATTCCATATAATGCTGTGCCAATACGTGCCTTCTCTCGTGTGTGGGCTGAGTTCTGGAGGCCTCCTGGATCGTTGATTGACTGCCTGCTTCAAACCTCATCTCTTCTTGCTGGATCATTCTGCATCTGACCATTCAATTATGACGAGCACACAGTGGTGACCGGCGGCCTGTATGGCCCTAATCCCAGCTCTAGCTTTTGTCGATGCAGCAGCAGTCTCTGCTGAAGAGAAGACCATGTGCTTTTAATTTGTCGCTTCCTCTCCCCCAAATTAAATCCTTTCGCAATCAAGGTGCTGAAGATGAGTTGCAAAGATCACAAAATCTTTGGCTATCACTCTCCCTTACCAACGCGTACACGATCCATACTGATCCTGAGTACCACCACCCTTGGGTAATAAGCTAGTAACTACCCAGTTAGTGAACCCCTGTCAGCATGGAATCCTCCGTCTACAATCATGGTGAACTCCAGGTGAAGTTTGTTAGGCTGCACTAGTTTCTGGGCCATTGGTAGAGTTGCTTGTTAGATATGGTCTTCAGTGTTGGACACAGGACATGATAAATAACAACTGTATCATGCAAAGGACTATCTATTACTACTCCAAACTTGGGCTGCGGTAGAGCAGCCGTTACACAACCCTGGCACCTGTGGGGGCACTGGAGCTCCTGCTGAAACCGACAGAGCCCCTGATTGCTTGTTTCCATTTGGGACTACTACGGTAGCTGATAGTACTTCTAGATTAACCGAAACTTGTACTACCACCTTGTCTTTCACCTGGAAACGCGTACCGTAACTCTTCCAATTGCATTACTATCTGTGCTCCCAACGACTCTCACTCTATCTCTTTCTTATGTCTCCTCCTCACTCACTGCAATGAAAGTAACTTTATTGCCATATTGATCAAATTGGCCAAGAAAATGAACTGAAATCACACTATTTGAGGGACCAACATATTCAGAATTGACCAATTTAATGAGTATGGCGTTCTTTTCTTTGTGTTACTCTTTGTTTGAGAATGATCCAAACGGGAGCTCTTTTACAACTGTGGAAGAGGAGAAGGGTTGAAAGCAAAGTGAATCTTTCCATAATGAGTGGCCTTGGATCCCAAATGCACCAGTTGCTAGCAGTAGTACAAGGGGCTGTTGTGGTGGAGCTTAGAGCCTCAACTAGATGCAGTACTACTTTCCATAAATTATGGGGTCCTTTCATCTACTGGGGCTGGTGGAAAATCAGAAGGACGTTAGAAGGCTCATGTTCAAACCTTTTGGAAAAAAATTAAAAAGCAGGCTTTGGAGGTTACGCTTTCGGCACAACACAGTACAATGTTTTGCATTAGGCGCATTTCCTATATTGATTGAAATATAAAGGTGGGACGACATAAAAGTGCTTAGTCAAATGTAGTGTGCACATAAGTGTGGACAACCAAGTACTTGGTAGGCACACATGACTCATGTTGTTTCGTCATTCTCTTCATGAGTTTTTTCATTGTTCTATTGCATTATTGTACGATTTTTTAAAAAAATGAAAAATTATTGGAATTGATTCTAATGTATTTTGATTGTATTCCCAAAAAAATTGCTCATTTTAATGCAAAAACCAAACATTCGATTGGAATGATTTTTTCCCCCCTCAAACCTAAGGATCTTGTCACAAAGTACTAAAAGAAAGTTTGCATATTGTTTTAGAATTTTTGAACACATTGATTGGAGACAATGATGCAAAAGACAACAAAGTAAATCAAGGAATGATTTAATGTCAACGTTACTTTAATTTCTTTGGGAAAAACACTTACAAAAAATGATTTAAAATCTGATTCAAGAATCAATTCAAACTTTCTTAGCAAAATGGATTTCCAGCTTGTTCATCTACAATTACTAAAAAAATATGGAACAACTTAATTCTTTTTCAAGAACTTTAAAATTAAACAAAATAAATGGAAGATTTAGAAAAATGGTTAAAAGCTCAACCACAAACCACTTTTGATGGTTAATTGCCCTTTGTATGCTTGAGGGGCACTTTTAAATAAACAATTCAAATGAAAAGTGATTAATTTAAGGTCTCTAAATTATTGCAAGGATTTTATAAAACCCTGACTTTTGTGGTATATTTTGTAAATTATTTCTTCAAATGGTATAATTGTTTAGAGAGATATATCCTTTAAGAATTTTAGAAGGCACTCTATGTAGAAGACTTTATAAAATGAAAAAAATGAAAAATAAAAAATTATGATTTAGAATTTATGGTTAAATTGAATTCAAACCTAAGGGATTTATTTTTGTTTTTCTCCTTCTTAGTTATGTATTTTATAAGTTTTATATATAGTTTGTGGGACCCTAGAAAGTGAGCTGAATGATAAAAAAATAACCCAAATTCATCATAGCCATATTTTGCTTTTTAAAAACATAAAACTTCCTGGAATTCACTAATCATGATCAACACCAAGTACCCTCTGGTCAACTTTTTTTTGCTTCTCCTCAAACATTGTTAACTACATTATATTTCAAATTTCTATTCAGTCTAGAAATTCTTTGATGCCTTTGCCAATAACAGTTTAGTTTAAAGAGAAGTAAAATGTTCAGTGGCCACTGGCCATGTGTTGAGTAAAATGTTGCTAAGCTGGTTAGAAATCACTTCATTAATTACACTAGCTTGTACAACACTCATCAGATGTTAACCTCTTAAGTTCTACACAAGGCTACTAAATGTTATGGTACATGCCCCTTGACATTGGTGGGACCTTGCCAATGTTACAAATCATTCTTCACCCTTACATGTAATGTTCAGAGGAAGTCGACAGACTACCATATACCGTAATGACAAGCTGTACTACAGATTGGAGACTGGAGTACACATGAAGCCTTTAGATCCTCTCGAGCAAGTGCGCAAGGAGAAGAAGAAGCTGCATTGAAAAAACAAAGCGAACCTTCTCTAAAGCCCACCATATTCATTTGCTTCAATGAAACAAAAGAATTAATAAAGCCTGTCATAACGCTGTCTGGATAAATTTCACCACACTTCTACTACCGTAAGTTACTGGGCTCTGGTAGCCACAAGGGAGAGCACGTTCTCTGTCAGGGTAAACTCAGGAGGATGTTCGACAGAAACACCCTGCGCTGTACCGGTGTGAACTCGTGGCACCTTTAATTTTACATGGCCACATGTGCGCAAACTCCCAAACCTGAAGCTATCTTTGAATCATTTTGTGCTCTCAGATTGGCCATACCAGTATGATGTGAGCATGAGTGAATAGATTTCAAATGCAAACATATAAAATTATAGAATGTTCAGTAGTCCTATTGCTAGATTTTAAACCATGGATTCCAGTTCAACGAAATTTTGGTTGGTACAAAATTACGCTTCAATATCTATAGTTGAATAGGACTTACAATTATAAGTGACTGATTTGAAAATTGAAATACTATTGTTAATCTTCAAACAATGAATTATTTTTGTAGGTGTTCCAAATCAGTTATCAAACTATAAGGTATAAATATTTGAATCAAAAAATGGAAATCAATTCAATCAACATCTAAAGGAAATACCATTTTAATTAAAAAAAATTATTACTTTTGAGAATTTACCAAATAAAGAGTGTTTACTTAGTTGTGGCATGTGACCAAAATGTCAAAAATTCAATATTTTCCTTTCGACAAATTTAAATAAAAATTTGGATGAAGAAACTATATCTCCAATGAAGTAGGTATATTGCCAGTTGAGCATTTGGTGAAATATGTATGCAAAACCCAGCAAATCAGTGAATTATGATTATCCATTGTCCAAATTCAATCACGCATGAATCTGCATCTGATTTTCAAAGTTGCCTGTGTGTTGCTTGGGAAGGTTGGTCACCCATGGTGGTTTTCTTCCCTGAATTTCTTGTGCATCACTCCTGGACGTCAGTTAAGTTAGTGGAGGTTCCCAAAGGGCACTTTGGAAGAGCTGAAGATCAATGCTTGATGGACAGCTTTGAGTTATTGTACCATTTTTTAAGGATATAAAACTGGGTTGTAGGTTGAACTACGTTTTGCTGTAAAAGACCCACAACAAGTCATAGCAAATATCATTGAAGGACATCTCATATGAACATGATATAAACGCTGATGATGTAATCCCGGAGATCACCTTCACTACCTAGCAATACTTTTGTCAGCAACAACCTATTAGAATAATAATGCTAAGGTTTACCGGTAATCCAGTTTGAATTAGAAAGTCCTTGCTGTTGATCCAGAATCTGTACTGCAAACAGTTCCAATAAAATTCTGATAAAGCTCACATGTTTTGAACTAAATTACATTTTATAAGTTCCGTATCAAAATTCAGTTGAGCGTGCTAATTTTTTTATATTACATTACTCTGAACTAAGTGATCAGTAACTAGTGGAGCAAAGATTTGATCAGCACCAAGGCAGTTACATGCAAGTCATATCTTAAATAGTGTAATTTTAAACGTAAGTCTAGCCTACTTCTGAATCATACATCACAAAAACAGTGGGAACATAAGGTCGAGACACCCATAGCCGACCGGGTCCCCAAAACCGATCACTAGACTTCTCCAATTCCGACAAGTTTTCAGATTTAAAATCTTGGGAGATCTAGAAGAAAGTATGAAGCATGATTGGTAGAAAGGGAATCATATGGGAATATTTTGGTGGTAGTAGAGTGATCAAGTTTTGGTGTCATGGTGGTCGGTTTCATGTGAGCCTACTGGTTGGTTTCTAGTTTTTGAACACTTTTTGGTTCAAAAATTCACAGTTATTTGCACACTCGATAAAAAAATTTGAAAAAATTTCCAAACCTCAAGAACCCTATTTCTCTGCGGAGGAAAAATTACTTTGCAACAATCCAGCTCCATATTGCATGCATAATCTCTTAAATGATTGATTTTTGGTGTCTTGACCATAGTGAGTACTGAAATGCAACATGCTAGTTGTCAGCATACATTAAAGCAATGCTGAAATGATTGAACCAGTGGTAAGGTTGGTTGTCCTAATACCAACTAGTGACCCAAAACCAATCAGTAGATTCCCCAAAACTGATTAGGCCTAATTCCTAGATTTTGAAAAACAGATGTACCTCATTTGCACATTAGAGCATGTGATCGGAATTGGGTCAAGGATACTTTGCACTTTGAAATTCTGTAGGAAATTGAGAAATGCATATTCTTGTTGCATTTTTTTGCAATCCCCATGAAATCCTATTTTGAATGCGGTCATAATGTTTTTTGAATTTACCTCTCCCAAATATAGGTCAGATTTCTTAAGTGGTTGGTTATAGGACAACCTACTTTAATTGGGTCTCACACTGCGAAAAGTTAAGGTGGAGTGCTCATAAACTGCACAAGTTTTAGTGAGAAGCCAATTTAGAAGGAGAAATTCGGGGACTAATTTTTCCCGCGTGGCAAGGTATGAAGGAAGTGGATCCAACAATTTTATTTATTTATTTTTGGGCATATTATGAATTAATCACAAATAAAAGAAGTTTCACAGGAAGATGAGCTGTGATATAGCCATAGAGTCCCTTTAAAGGTGTGCTACAAAATCTCACCAACTGTCGATTATGTAATAGCTGAAAATTACAATTGGGGCTAATAAATTGCACAAAGTGAGCCAAAGGTTGTCCAAAAATTGTTCCTAGTTTGACGCGTATTCATTGCCAGAAGTGGTAGCATGTATGCACATGAAGCATCCACTATGGGCCTTCCAACCGGCATATCTTTGCTAGCCAGACACCGTAGCTCTCACTCCCGCCCTCTTGCTTTGTCTTCATTGTTCTGCCCAAGCTCGTGGATTGGCCACCGCGACACTATAAATCGTCCTCTAGCCCCCTTCCTCCTTGGCTCATGCCCTCGCCGCATGTATCCATGGACTAGCCACAATGGTAGCGTGAATCATCCCATCATGGTCTTCTTCTATGGAGATGGAAATTAAGTGACATCAACGACTGTAGCATCCATTGAGCTTGATTGTTGCATGCATCATTCATACTGAACATTAGAGAGAGAGAGAGAGAAAGAGAGGAATGACCACAGAAGACGATTGTAGAAATATTGAGGAGGCATGCCCGGTGGCAGGTTGTACTACAGAGGTGGAAAGGGCGGAAGGTGTTAGTCGCTAGGGGAGGTCTGTGAACCTCCTGCAGATCTACCTAGGAGGCCACAACCTCCCGTGCCTGCAACACCCCTCGTGCTGAAGCGAGGTGCACCGATTACTAACCCAATATTAGTTGCAGAGCTCACTGATCCTACATTCGATTTTGATGTTCCTCCTTGGTTAGCGCTACCTGCATGGCCCCTTACACTATCTCCAATTCAATTTGAGCCCTCGCCGTTCGAACTAATCCAACCCGCCTATGCCTTGGATGCATGCCTCTCCGCCTTAGCGCGAGAAGCAAAATTTGGGACAACATGCTCTTCATCATAAAAACATTCATCCCAATTTTTATGGTAAATGGACAATTTCTCAACCGCTGGTTTCAATGAAATGGTTTCCTCCATTGTTTCAGACAACTACACATTTTGGTAAATTGTTGATATCTTTTTTGATATTAGTCTTTTGGCCTTGATCTTTTTATCATATGTAATCAACATAAAGGGGACTTTGTTCAAAGAATTTCATGGCCAAAAAATAAAAAAAACAATCTTTGGGAGGCTGTCAAAGTTGGCAGCAGTGAAAACATGTCCTTGGTGGTAGATTTTGAATAACTTTTTTTTGGTAAATTTTTGGCCTTGAAAAATGGCATACATGTAATTAACTTAAAGACAATTCTTTGGTAAAAATTTCGTGGTAAAATAAAAATATCCGAGCTCTCGGGAGGCTTTCAAAGTTGGCAGTACTGAAATTTTTCTCACTGAAAAAAAAAAATTCAAATTATTTCAATACCCCGCTGTACTGAAGTTGAACATTGTGAATGAAGTCATAGTAGTCACCATATCTGAGTCAACAGTCCTCAATATCTGTATATGCCGTTAACCAACATCGAGACTGTAAGCAGACAAACTTGTAACATGGGCAAGGCCCGGAACAACACTTCAATGTCGAACTGTGATCTCAGAACAACTATACAAGAGGAGAGTTTAAGCAGGAAAGCAGTAAGCCTGTTTTGCTAGAAGCATGTATTTAGGTACCAATTATCTCTTCCTAAAAATGGTTTCTCATAACCTCACCTTTGTACACCAAGTAAACCAATCTACTAGCATCTTAAAATATTCAGTCAATTTTCCTAACCTTTGGGACAAAATCTGCAATTCAAGCTGCGACATGGGTCACCTCCGAAGCTGGGGTTGCTACCTTGGAAACTGATGGACTGTCAACTGCCAAGCCCATCGCATGCACTCCATTATCCACATAGATCAAGGACCCTGTTACAGCGCTTGCTAATGGTGATGACAAGAATGCAGCTGTGTATCCCACGTCCCCTGCGCATCAACAAGCGTCAAACTTGGCTTCAAAGCCAAGAACATATTCGAGAGTACAACGAAAGCATGAACTATACGTGGGTGTTAGATAAGAGGGATGAACTGATGTCATTTATTTTATTCTAATCATACTATGAAGTGAACTATTGATTGAAAACGAGGAGCATGGTTGCAACACAAGTGAATAATTACAGAGCTTACCTGCTTCTAGCTCCTTTTGCAGGGGCGCATTGGCAGTGGAGTAATTGATCATGTCATCAATGAAACCGATAGCCTTGGCTGCTCTGCTTCTCAAGGGACCTACATTGAAAATACAAGAGGCCACTTTAACGATCTTGCAAAATTCTATTAGCCACAGGCTATTATCAACATGGAGAATATAGCACACACGACTAAATTCTACAATCTAGCATCACTTCTTTGAAACATCTCCTAACTCGCTGATATTTCTTCCGACAGATTAAACCTCAATATTCCAACAATGAGTGTCTCGAAGATTGTCCTCCACCTGCTGAAATGGTGTTAACCCGAATGCCATACTTTCTGCCTACCTCGAATGCGAGAACCTGTTAGGAACCGATGGACACATCATATTAAGCCCAACATATTGCAAACCCATCTGAAAGCAATAGTTGATCACTACTGTCATACTACTGTAGTGTACTACACACTAGATACAAACATAACCGAGAAAGGTGAATCTCGTCATGACGAGTGGATCATGGACTTTAAATCTTCTCCATTTCCCCTTCTGTCATAAAATAACTACAGTCAATAATATCAGCATATTTCAAAATACAAAGGAACAAAAGAGAAGACCCCAAGGTCGCAGCAAAAACGTAAGTCTGGCTTAATCAGGTAAGTTTTGAAGAGTTCACTTACACGTGTGTCACTCTCAAGTGCAGCTTTCGCAGAGCTCATCCCTCCACCATATCTGTCATAGGTGCAAAATACCCCATTCATCAGTCTTCTTGCACCATTGACTACCTCAGAAAAACGATTTAGGTTTATTCAATTCAAAATTACGCTGTCAAACAATACTGCCTAAAAATGGGAGATTGTTTGCAACGTCTACATGGAGTGCCTGAGCATAAAATGCCAAATAAGCAAGGAATAAATACGAAGCATATAAATATTATGATGAGTAGCGCATTATCTGGCAAACGGTATGCCCCAAACCAAGTAGGGCGTAGTACATTTCTTAGATCCAGCCTTATGAAATTTCAACCCCACCTTATCATGAGTCTCTCAAGGACTGATCTAGAACTTTTGACTGCAGAGCGTTTATTCATACGAACAACAGTCTATCTGAAACTTACCCGGGGATAATCTGCTCAGATGCTAAATACGTTAGAGAAAGCGAAGAACCACCTGAATTCATCCAGCATTATCCAAGCAAGATCAATCGCTTAAAGCAGATCAAGCCCTTTGTTCATCAGTCACAACGACATCAACCAAAATGACTCCTTAATATCTATCAGCCAAATAGGGAAACCTGATCAACTAGAGGATGCTGGGCCCAAACATCAAAAGCCAGAAAACCCCTTATCATAAGTGCAAGTCATTAAGGACAATCCAAACACCTAGATCATATAGAAGTAGACGGGGTTTCGGTGGATATACATGTTAACTGGTTCTTGAAAGCATCGCACGAATACTTTCGGCAATCGTTTCGTACCTGGGTTCATGATAGGAGCAAAGTACTTCAAAAGTGAAACGTATGAGTAAGTGGAAGCAGAGATTGCTGCCAAGTAACCTTTTCTTGTGGTCTCCATAAGTGGCTTCGTTACCTGAAGATCGTTGCAGAAGATATATTTAGCCCAACACAAGTGCGTATACTTAACATACGGAATCCAAAATCCTCCCCAAGAAACGGAACTCAGGAAGAGAACCATGCGTAGGAACAAGACGAGGATCATTCAACACTGTACTTGGTGGTTGGGGTCCTTACTTCAGGTCCATTGGCAAGTGAGTGCACTAAGATGTCAATGCAGCCAAAGTCGGCCTTCACGGATTCGGCACATTCCTGTATAACATAGAGTAAATAACAAAAGAAAATGTCAATGACATAGATTCATTAGTGTTCCACATAATGTATTCTTGTTCAAAATTTTTTTAAGACAAAACAAGTTCCATAGACACAGATAAGAGAGATCTGTAGAAAGAAAAATAAACAGAATCCTAGGGTTGAGTTATGCATCTCAGAGGAGACTCTCCTGGCTCTCAAAGAGAAACTTGATAGAACTCTAAAGATTGAAGAAGAACAATAGCTTACCTGCACAGTCCAACCCGAAGACCCCGCATATCTCTTGTTGTTTTTGATCTAGATAATACAACCCCTAAGCTCGTAAGTGCAATTTGAGCAAGGAGATAATCTTATCAATAAAATTAATATGAAAACCATACCATCGAAATTCCTCGCACATCACCCCTGAGTGCTAATGGAGGTGCTCTACAGAAGAGGAGGGTAATGCTCAGAAGAGGTTTTTACAGAAATGAACAAGAAATAATCATGGTTTAGAAAATATAAAAGTTTTAACTGCAATTCACAACCTACGAAGAACTATGAAACTAATCTTATTCATCAAAGGGCTATTACAGAGGTTCTGGACACGGCGCTGTGAGATCTACTTACATCCTCTGGCACATCTTCTGGAGTGTCAAAAACAGCATCCAAGGGATATACTTTAGCGATCTCAAACAGTCCTCCATTGGAAAGCCTGAAGAAACGTCCAAGCAAAGCACATTCATATTTTCAAACCAATAAGCTGCAGCATAACAAGTTTCACTCGCATCTCTCTTCTATATAAAATAAAACCAACGTGAACCTATGTACCAGAATACACAAAGCTACCAGGCCTGCCTCATCCAACATAAGATTCAGATTCTTCCCATTGCGACAACTACAATCGACTTGAAGAACAATCGACTTGACGAACAAATCGGCTTGAAGAACAAAGACTAAAACCTTGTAAGCACTATAAGTTGTAGTTGCATAGTTTCGTCACTCATGGTTGAGAAATGATTTTTTCTACTGGAAAGGGTGAATTCATGAAGTGAAGTTGACGAAGTTCACTTACTGCCGGGATTCATCGAATTTGCCCCTCCTCAGACTGCTCTCAAAGATGTTGAGCGCCTGCATTGTTCACCAGAAGGCTCAATCAAGTCAAATTAAAATCAAAACAGCAATAGCTCAAAAACCCCCAACTTTCTCAAAAACTACGACAACGACAAATTCCACTAAACAACCACATTCAATGAAGTTGCAGCAACTTACTGGCACCCATGTACCGACCAAAATTTCAGCTCCAGCTGCTGCAAGCGCTTTCGCGATGGCCCAACCAAAACCTTGGTCATCCGCCACGCCGGCAATAAATGCTCTCTTCCCTACAAAGCACCAATCACTATGCTAAGATGAATTTTCGAGACTACACAGCAGTTACTGATTGATGGATATGAAAAAAATAATAACTGATAACCCTGCTGCTCAATTGGCGCTCTCTGATCAACTAACAAGCACAACTAACAAGAGCACCAGCCATTACGTCCAATCACCTCTACTCCTCTACTCCATCGATCGACCAACCCAAATACTTCGACTAAACCAAAAACAGCAAAGAAACCCACGCAATCTAACCTCGGAGATCAATGGGAAGCCCGGAGGGCGTCGAGGCGCCATTAGACGACGCCATCGCGCGCACTCCACTCCCTTTACTCACAGTCCTCCTCGCCACACTCCCTTTACTCCCACACCGCAGCTGCCTGCTACCAGGCGCGATCGTCGCAGCCATACCCAGACCCCTGAAGCCCCGAAACTCCGACACCATGGAGCGAGTTTCAACGCTGTGCACATCACACGATGACGATGACAATGCCGAGACCGTGCTCGCCACTGCCACAGTCACTGCTCGCATCGCCATAGTTGTCATATTGGAAACGTGCCCGAGATCAGATCACTCCGGCACCTGAGCGAATGAAATCTAGACAAGAAACAAGAAACAAGAACAAGGAAGAATGTATTCTAGACAAAACTCGACGCTAGACGCGATCAGTGTGGAGTGATCGACTGCGATGCGAACTGTTCTAAGTTAAGTTTGAGAGATGGTTTTGTGTTTGAGGCGATTAGTATGTTCACTGATGCCTCGTGAAGTCCGTCCAGGTCGCTGCGTTTGAACTTGGCTTCTTCATGTTTGGTGATGAAAACTATGTCTTGAGTTTCAGGTTGGTCGGACCTACAGATAGATACAGTAGAAACACCAACCCTTCCGCAGGGTCGGCGTGAATAGAGTGTCCGTTCATAATTTCAATGGCCTGGTGCCCACCGGACAAGGAGTCATTAAGACAAAACAAAATCCTTTTTGGTGTTTTTATTAAATTTTGGAGAGTGCAAAGGTAGGGAAGTGTAACTTTGGGCAATATGACTACCGGGTGTTGAACCGGAAGTTTGTGCGTCCATCCGCATTTGACGCCAAGGTTACTTGAGGTTGTTGTTTTCAGAGGTCAGAAGAATTTGACTACTTCTCTGATTCGAGGAGAGCTCTAAGAGATGTGAAGAGCTCTCACAAATAAGGGTTAGAAATGGTGGAGAATGTGTCCCCGCTTTATATATCCGGACTCCCGGTTTAAGAGTTGTTTGGTGGTGATAGTATATATGTAGTAGGCCACCATGTAGCAAAACCCTCCCTTCTTATGTTGTGAAAATAGGAGTTTTCACCATTCTTGTGAATTAAGGCTTATAAAATATGTCTATATATATGTTTAAAATTAAATGAAACATCAACCCTACAGAAAATTAGGATTTTCAGTAGATTCTTATGATGTCAATTTCATATGTGATTTTTTGAATATTTTTGAAGATGTAAGGAATGACAAGAATTTTATGAGGATACAATTTTTTTTTCTATTGGGTCTCTAGAATTAAAGTTATAATCCTTTAAATCATTTTTCTTTGACTTTGGGCAACTTCAAAATTTTGCAAGAAGGTTTCATTACCTTTGAGATTTTTTATACTACTAACTAAGATGATTGCCTTGAAGGTTGTCCAAAAGAGAACTTGATCTACACTACAAAAAAATTAATTCCATAAAAAGTCAATGTTTTCTTACCATTTTTGGTCAAGATGAAGATTTTTATTTATTTTTGTTACACAAATAGTAGAGATTTAGATATTCTTTTTCTTTTTTCTTTCTTTTACTTCAAGATTAAATATAAACCTTTGTTTTGATTGTACATATTGATATTCCATAAAAACTTGCATTGACAAAAAAATAAAGTGTACATTGGCAATATTATAAACCCATGTCCCTTTCATAATTTGTTTCATAATGCTACACTTATTTGCAACCTCTAAAAATTGGTGTACATGAAACTAACATCATGTTCACTATGCTTGCATAAAATTTAGACCTTGCATAGTGCAAAAATTTGATACCAAGATAAATCAAAGTTGGCTAATCCTTTTTGCATAGGCTAAAAAATAAAATTATTTATTTCAGATTCTATAATCTTCAAAATATGTGTTCTTGCATTTAATAAAAATTTATATACTTGACACTAGAAGAATCTTAACCATGATTCTACAGTTGGAGATGCAAAGAAAACTTCCAGTTTGGATTTTTTGCTCTTTACTTTAGAAATGGCAATTCTTGAGTATTTTTTAATGGAAAATGATCAAAAATTTCTAGGGATTATTTTGGATTTTACATAGAAATGTTATATGTTAGTTGTAAGTTCAATTTTGCAAGTTTTGCAAAATCTCATTACATTGAAAGAAACAATGTATAGGAACATATTGCAAGAAAAGCCACCATGAGGCCTAAATATTGGTTCTCTACCCACTCATTTATTATAATATATCACATAGAGTCTACCTCCAAAAGGAGGCTTTGAGGGTTATGTTCAAATTTGCATTCAAATTCTCAATAGATTCATAGTTCTTTGTGTTTAAGTCCTCCCAGTGACCAAACAATTGGCCGTGTGGGCGGTAAAGAGCCGAGCGAATCTCCGATAACAAGGTTTCATCAGCACTCTCCCGTCTAAAATATTTCTGCAGAGCGCTTGCCCTTGCAGTCCCTAGAGTCTCGTAATTCTACATCAAATTTGAGCTCAAATGGCAGTGCACAGCAGCTTATGGTACACCACTATAGACTCAATCTGCAGGCTTCTAAAAACTATGACTAACCCTTGTCTCCTTAACAGCAATTGGTTACAATCTATTTACAGCTCAAAAAAATAGTTACAAAACCAAGGAGGTTGAAAGATTGGCCTCCTATTGATGCCCAAGTCCAAACCAAAATGGGCCAGAGAATATGAATCCCAACCAAGCACCAAATAAGTAAAAGATATACATACCGATAGTACACACTCCAACACTCCAATCTGCTGTCTCCAACAAAATCTCTGAGGGCCGAACTCTTGATCATCTTGTGGCGAGGAGAAGTAGAACACAAGCTTGGCAGACGTGCCGTGCATCCAAATGGTCTGGACCAACATCAGTACTTTGATCTGGTGGAGCTTTCTCAGGAATGACTAGAGTATGTGCAAGATCTTCTCTGTACTTCACAACAACCGAACCAGGCACTTCGGCATCTTTCCGAGTGATAAGTCCATCGCTCTCCTCTCCGGGATACTTTGACAAGACGTACTTGGACGTAACGGACAGTTGCCTCCCGAGCTGCATTTCCAGGGGCACTTCCAGCATGCCATTCAAGAAGTTTTCCTTCATCACATACTTTTTGAAGCGGGTCTTGGAATCGGGTGGGAAGTTTGAGTGGAAACAAAGCGTTGGCACATCCCTAGGTAGAGGATACTCTTCCAGAAATGCGTGGCGGTTCTTGTAGGTCAAGTCCTTGAATGCATCAACAGTTCCCTGCAAACAAGCACCAAATTCTGGTCTCAGGTAAACCAAATCATCACATCTCAAAGAAAAATCTGAACTACCTCTATATAGGCGTTCCACTACATAAAGTAGAACACCCATCCCCTCAGAGATCCTACACAAACATTCTTAGGATCAAGTATTCTATGGAGGGACACCCCTCGCTGAGGATCTCTTAGGTGGATTACCATCTGCAAGCTCCACCACAGTTTGACACTACTGACAAAAATTAGAGCTTCTGCTTTTAGCTCACAAGTAATGGATTAAGAGGCAGTCTATTCTCATTTAAAAAAATATTCAAAAATTATGTTCTCTTCAGGTCAATTAAACCAAGGACTTGGGGCAATACTTGGGCACCTCTAGATATACCACGTTCCTTCACTCTCATTCAGACATGAATGCTTAACCTTAAATCCTAAACCCCTATTGGCATTCTGTACACCAAGTGGCAAGAAGCGCAATCACATGTGAAAAATGAAGAGTACAAGAGATCCCAGAGCAATTCAGAGCTAACAAGAGTGAAAGTAGTACTCACATCTGGATTTGAGAAACTCGCAACCTTTCCCAAGAACAGAGAATTCAGAGCCCCAAACTGGCCTCCACCTAAGAGATCCTCAGCGAGGGGTGTCCCTCCATAGACAGCCTGCAGCATAACCAACCCCCTCACCTTGTCCTTCAATTCACCCCAAAACATAGCACACATCGCTGCCGCATCCGTGCCCCCTTTGGAATGCCCCAACAACACTACCTGCTTCCCAAACTGCTCATATTGCGCCAGAACTATGTCCCTCACCGCAATTGCATTATCTTTCACGGAGCCCTGCTCTTCCAACATAGCCACTGTCAGAATTAGGTTAAACCTATATGGAAGCATCAACACTTCTTCCAATACTAAACCACCACCTTCAATGAAATGCTCATACTTATCGCATAGGTCATGCTAGGAGAACTAGCTTAATTACCTCAGTGTTTATCTGTGCAAATTCACATTGCACACCAAGGACATTCTGGAAATAAGCAAGGATCTCCTTGAAATACGTTGGATATGAGTTGCAGAAGAGCCCTGGTACTAGAAGGTACGAATAAGCCAGCATCTGCTCGCTGTTGCAACGAAAGGGCCCCTCCCTGATCACACAAACATCATCAGTGAATGACTCCAAAGCAATCAGTTCATAGAACTAAATTATGACAAAGACTGAAGAAAATTTCCAAGCAAAAGGTTAGATAGTAGCAAAATCAATTCTCACTTGAGCTCTTCCATAAACCGGTAGAATTGGTCGGTCTCATCCTGGCAGCTACTGCCTTGCATAGCCCAGCCGATTTCATTGACGCAAGTGGCCTTCCGACCCAGCAACCCTTTCATCGTCTCCTTGAGCCCAGTCAGGCTTTGATAAATGCTGGACAACATCACAGCAGAGTTCAAAAATCAAAATGCCTTGCCCTGCTTGCACTCACCTCAAAAACCTAGAAACCTAGAAACAAAAAAACAAATGACCACAAGAGAGATGAGTTGAATGCACTACTCACGGTTTGGCAGGCGTCTCCACCACAACCTCATCCCCGGCATTCCTGCTGCCCATTGCTGTGGTCAGGCGACCATGCAAGCGGACAGTCTTGTGGACCAAAGAATGAACCGACTTGCGGTCCATAAAAGCTCTCTGGAGATTCAGGCCGCAGGTGAGGCAGGGAATCAAGGGCAACTAAACTCCGAACGCAGCCTCCGTCGATGTAGAGATCACCCAATTATCGCGCATCCACACAGCAAGAAGCTGCAAACCTGCACCAGACCTTGAAGAGTAGTAAATGAAGCCTCTGATGCAATAAATTGAAGATGGCCAATATTGGATACACCCATCTGGCGCCTCCGATCACTTTGCGACATGTGGAATGCGAAGATGGGGCGAGTGAGATGGACAAGATCATCCCACGAGTAGCATGCTCCGATGTCGAGTGTTGGATCGTGCTCTTCGTCTCGACATTGTTGACCCCTTCTCCAGCCGCGAGTCTTCAAAGTTGAGATGTCGCCGACATGACTATCTGAGGACGGTGCTGAGTGACGCCATGACGCGTGCTGGTCGTGCCGGAATGCAGGGGTACGAGGACGTCATGACGGCCTGAGGAGTCACTCGCCTTGTGTTGGATGAAGGTGAATGTTGTTCATCATGGTTGTGTCTTTGGTGAAGGTTTTGGGGATGTGCTACAGTTTTATAATCCAATGACTCAGCATGTCATTTGTATTTTTTGCATACTGCTGTAGCTAATCGATAATCTAACTGCCATCGTTTGTCTGTGTTTTCATGAGAATGGAAGGTCTTCAGCGTAGGAACTTGGGTTGCTTTGCTGGATCAGCAGCTCATCTGAAATTGGGATTGGAGTGAGAGGAGTTACAGTTTTCATGGCAATTTGTCATCAGACTTGGGGTCAGTTGTCAAGCCTCGAGATTGCAGGGTAGCCTATGTGATCTGTGAGTTTGCCCAGATCTGTAGCTGTGGTTTCCGGATGGGGAGCAGAGTGTGCGATGCCTGAAGGAAAGGATGATGGTTTGTGGCTGTAATCTGGGTTGTCGCGTTTTTTTGGAGAGGAATGGGAGTTTGGTGAATTTTGGCAGATGGGCTGCCCCTAAACCCTAAACCAAGGAGGGAGGTTGATCATTCGATGGCGTTGTGCGCGCGGAAGTGACGATGGGTTGCTAGGCTTGGAATGGTTATGAGTTGAGTGATGCAATTGCTTCAGGAAGAAGTTATGTTATTGTTGACGAGCATGACATGACCTGGATGAGGAGTTTATGAGGGCCGGTGTGTGGAGGGCGAGGTGATGGCGACGGAGACGGAGAGCTGGGAATGCGTGGAGGAGTGCACCCCACGCTCGGAGTCAGAAGATAGCTGTGGGATCATAGTGTCCGATTCTGCCTCCCGTTCCGCGAGCAGGTTGGGGAGCAGAGGTACATTACCTCAGGAGCACTCTTCACTTCATGCTCTGTTCCAACTGCATCGAGGACATGGTGTCAAAAAATGATGGAAATTCCGAAATTGTGTGCAGGAAGCAATGGTCGAAGTAGGGGTTCTCATCCAGATCGGCTCTATATCAACATGGCTGAGAGGATGGAGCAACGGAAACAGAGGCGACAGGAGCTTGAGATGCGATACGAGTGTGCTCGGAAGCAGCAAGAGGTATACTGCTCGAAACCTTTCGTGTCTAATCTGTGTGGATACAGCGCTTGAGTTCAATGTCTGAGTTTCTCGCAGTTCTTCACTATTGAAGTGTAGTGAAGTTTCCAAATATGTCACCGCATTTGACCTAGCGCCAGATAGGAGATTGCTTTCCGAGGAAACCCTAATTGCATCATTTCGATCTTCTGGCTTTTGGATGAGAAATAATGTCTCTAAAACCCTAGAGTGCTTTGGGACGCCCAGATGGTTGAGATGCTACTTGTTCAGACTTCCAGGGATGGTTGAGCATGGATAGGTAATGTTGTGACGAGTCCTCCTAGAATGAGAAGTTTGCATTCTTGAATACGAAGTGCATGTGTTACTTGTTGAAGAAAGCATGCTTATCTGGAGCCTTGATATTTTGCATCATGGATTAACAGGAGGAGAAGCGGGTGAAAGAGGAACTGAAATTGACTTTGGAGAAGCTCCAGAGAAAGGCAACGGCGGAACAGAACAGGGCAGCCCAGCGGAGGCAGAAGCAGGTACCATTTGAAGTTCGACTACCTCTGGGTTATTCGTCTCGAACACAGTGGTAAGTTGATTACACTCACCATAACTTGCAGAGGTAGCTGGTCCATTTGCTTGAGCAAGTGGTGCACAGCTCGTCATTCTGGTTGTGTAGCATTTTCATGAACCGTACTCTGAAATTGTGATATGGTATGCTGCAGTTAGAAAGGGAAGCACAGCAACGGCGGGAGCTCTTCCGCCAGCAGCGAGAACTGGCAAGCTTGCACAGCTTTCGAAGGGTTCTTCTGCATTTTGGATTGAGGCCCTGGTACCGATTTCTGGTGCAATGCAGGTAACTCCAGTACATGAGTGATCAATTTTATCAACTCTGGTGTCAAATTGATTATGTTAACAGAGGATCATACCGCCCCAGAAATAATACAGAGCTTTGAAACAAGTATGTGTATCCTGCATTTCTAGAATGGTTTCTCCTCACTGAAATCAGGCGTGAAAGTTAATTTTTGATCTTATGTCTTTGTTTGCCCATAGGAGAAATGTAAAGACTGCTGAGCTGAACTATGATCACTTCCTAATGAAGCGAACACTGAAATGGCTTCACACACGATCCATTGAGGGAAGGTCATCTTCAAAACAACGTGCTCGCAGCCTGGCCCTGTGTGCACAAGGTTTTCAGGATCGGTGGAGACTGCGTTATTTTTGGCTTTATTGGCTTGAAGGACGTCGAGGGGATCACCTTCACCAGCAATTCTTGTTAAAGCGTGCCTGCAAGGCGTTGAGAGAGGTGCTCCTTCTCCCTTCCTCCATCTCTGGTGCAGCTTCAAAACTTTTGGTATTTAGGACATGGGAACATTTCCATATTAAGATGACCGAGTAAGGAACGTTGTAGCATTCAAGAAGAAAGCATGACCTTACAAGCTCTTGCAGATCTTCGAATATCGCAGAAAACTGGATCAAATAGGTGACGAAAGGAACCGGTTCCGGCTCCTATCAGGGTCTTGGTCAAAGTGGACACTACATGTTAGGAAAGAAAAGAGTGCGGAGCTTTTGAAGTATTTGGAGATCGAACAGATTGCATCCCTCCATTGGCAACGGTATGTATGCACCTCACTTTTTTAATTGCACAACTATTTGACGGAATTGTGGACAGAAGTTGCGGGTGGTCTTCCATTTGGTTAGATGTGCCAACAGATAGTTGAAAAAGTGGTGCAGGTTTTGCAGCCAGCTTCACATATTCCTCAAACTATTGACATTCGTATCAATTCTTGACAACCATATTATTTTGTTTTTCTATTGAAATGTAATGTGGGTTATTAAACTTGCCACTTACGTACCTTTAAGATGTTTGCTCTAAGGAATAGGAATTTTTCATGCACCTAATTTTGATGCTCATTCTAATTCTCTAGTATTTTTTCATTCATAAGACTGTACTTGGGAGGTATCTGTAAACTCGTGGTTTTTTGCAGGGTGACCTATGTTCGAATTTTAAAAGCATGGAAAGACGGAATGGAAGTTGTGAGATATGAAAAGGAGCGAACACAACACAAGGCAGAGACATGGACTAAGATCCACTTCTGGCTCGGCGAGCATAACGAGGTAAGTGTCCAAGCCCGTCTTTTCGCTTCAGACTTCAAGCATCTCTTGCATAAGTGGATTTTAGCATAAGTTTTGGGAAGGCTTACCAATACCGAAGGACTTGATGTGATCGACAGTTCACGATTTTGGTGAGACTCACATTCAGTAGAATCGCTACGTGTCAATGTTGCAATCTGAAATCTATTAACCTGATAGTGTGTAGATACTAATATTTGGAATCTGTTGTGCAGCAGAACACTGGAAAAATAGACAAGGTAGAACCCCACCGTTCCAAACAGTAGCAGCTCAGTATTGTCACATGGTGATTAAGAATGTTACTCACCGGAATCAAATTTCCTCGGCATTTTTCTAACTTGTGAGAGGCTAAGAAGTTTAAACCTAAATGTCTTTGAGAACAAGTTAGCACTCGGAAACTGGGTCCGTCATCGGCATGCATTGGGTCTGCAGACTGCCATAGTAAGTGCCCCTCACAACGGCATGAGTTCTCAAGTTTTTCTACGGCTCTCATTACAAGGTCGAATGAACTTCGAAGATACAGTGATGCTGGTTTTAAAGGAGCGAGAAACAAGATCAAAACCTGACTATCTCTCAGAATTTCAATTCTGCAGATCTCGCTGTTATTAAGATACATACTTGGGCAATGAGATGTCAGCACACTTCACCGATAACTTCCGAGTCTGTTATGGCTACCAGAGACTCTGGATGAGTAGGAGCCGTTTAGAAGATGGTGGAAAATTTACGTATGTTACAGTAAAAACCTTCACAAAGTAAATGTTCAAGGTCAGGTCATGGTACAGATAATACATTTAGAAGTGAGTGGGCAATGCTGTCAAACGATATCAATTTCATCACGAACAGTTCCAGAAAGGGTTTCAGGAGCACTGCTGTCCTAAGAGATTAAGACATTTATTCTTACTTTTCCTTTTGTATCGGTTTAGTCCAAACCGATTACCTAACATGCGCTCACTTCATAGGATTACCTTCTTTCTCCAAACACGTCATTGATTTTCAAACTAGGTGACACATTTTTGGGTACCGTATCAAGAAATCTTTACAACATGATTCTGTCAATCAGCGAATCTGGAAACACACCGCTCAAATGCTTCTGGAATTCGATACCCACGAGTGTGAAGGATCTCCCTGTATTTGAAGCACGAAAACTTCCTCTACATCGGCAGGCTTGCTTCAATGTGCGGATGCAGGCGCTGTGACTTCCTGTTTCAAATACAACATGTGGTGTTTTGAGCTTAGCTAGTTTATAATACTCTTTAGGCACCGAAGTACTGATTAAAAATATCTTACTCAACTATACTAGCACACATATTGCTATTATAATATGTATGATAAACTTGAGCGCCAGAGAGCTTCAATCGGGTAGGTTTGCTCTGGTGCCTGCAAGGCAATAATCAGGATGACAAATGGGGGATCCGGATGCGACTGCAGAGCGTGAAAGGGTTGATGAGTAGTGATCGCAAACCACAAGAGAGCAGGATTTCTGCTGCATTAAGCTAAAGATTGTACCCAGTGAATGCAGAGATGATTGATTATCATCGAACATGGTTTGGAGGGTCTGCAATTACCATTCCCCTCTTAGTAAGGCCGGGGCTCATAAACATTGTGAAAATACGTATGTTGGTGGAGAAAGATTCAAGATGCCCTGAAGGACATTGAGCAACATTGTTCCTGACATAATGTACCATTTAAGCACAAAGTTTCCATGCAAATTGGATCAATATCAGTACAATCGCAAAGTCTGCACAGTTCTGGAACCCAAATATCTCCATCACACGGGTAATCTGTGTTGACTTCAGCAACGCAAATTTTCTTCATGCATAGAAACTGTAAGATGGATATCTCTTTTCGAATCATCTAAATGTACCGGATGGCTCCGACCAAGATTGACTCCTCTATATCTTGAATGGTTTGCTGTTTGAGAATATGCTGGACACGCCAAGTTATGCTCGACATACGTGCATTTGATACATGGCCACTTAACATGTATAAGAGGCTGAGGTCCTGTTTGTGAAGATGAGGATTCAGGCATTTCTTCAGGCATGGCAAACTATAGTTTCTCCAATCGAGTGTATCTCTTAGTAATTCTTGTGGTCTTGGAGTTCGCCGTTATAGCCTTCGGTGCCCGTGAAGTTTCCTTTACCATCGTTAACCAGATCGTTCAAGAACCAAGTGCAGTCCAAGTCGACTGCTGGTACAAGAACCGCGAGATTGCCATCCCCGAGAGAACACTTCGAACTCTCGAATATGTGCAGTTCGGAGGTTTCACGCCCAACTTTTGGGGCACAACTTGGTTTAACTGTTACTTCACATGGGGAGCAAGAACCGCTGCTTTTGAGGTCTGGATTGATCGTTTCTGGCCGAAGAAACGGCCCTGCAGTCTGTGTTCTTGGACTGTGCGTGCGGATGGCTTTACTGAGTATGATGCTAGTCCAGGAGGAGGCTTACCAGTTGTAGCTCATTATAATTGGAACTAGTAAGAATATCGCAGGAGCTGCTAATATGTGGATTGGAAACGTGGAACAATTGAGATTTACTCATGTTATATTATCGTTATTAGTGGACACTTCATCAGGGGCATGTGACACAGATATGTGATACTAGTTGTTTGCATACTCTTGAATAAAGGTGGTGAAGTTTAACGTGGTTGTATTGTACACTGTTTCATGCGTTGGATAATGGAGCTGAGAGTTTAACTAATTCCGTGCAGTTTTGTAATTTGGATGTCTGAGTCCTTGGTTGGAATCTATGGATTTGTTTATGACAAGGAAAGCTCGTGGGTCTGAAAATACTCTTCGCTAAGTCCCATTATCTCGATTGGAATGCCAATATTATGATAGCCTCCGCAATAATCATCGCTCCTGTGCAACCTCGCATACGTTATATTGCTCACAAAAGCAATACCATAATTATAAAGCAATGGTAAATTGCACAAGTGAAGGTTACGGCTAAGTTTACCTGCCTTCTCTCAAGTTTCAAAGTTGTCTGCGGGCTTGTTATGGGTCTCCCAAAGTCCAAGTTAATGCAAGAATTTTCAATTCTGCTCGCTTCAACGGGAATAAATAGAGTTGATCACGATTTCGTACTTCGTCTCTGCACTGACTGCGGAAAAATCAAATTTTACCTCTGAATCTCTTCACGTGAGACGATTGCCATTGGCTGAACGTGTCTTCGGTATCCACATGCCGATCTGGTTCGGAGATGATGATCTAGTATACTATTAATCTGTGCCGGGCTATTAATTCTCAAGCGTACTAGCTCACACACATGCCGGTGCAGAGGAGAAAAGCAAAACTAGTAATGGGAGAGAATGCACCAATCTTTCAGCACAGTATTGAGATAAAAGAACCAATCCCTTGGCAAAGAGTCAGGATGGATCAATGCATGACTCTTCAGATATTGCTGAGCATGCACATGAACAGAGACCCTCGCAGTACATATATATACAAAGTTTTGTTACTAATTGGGGTAAACCTTCCGGTCATCTGCTCATTATCCTGATGAAGAAAACAAAGCATCACATTACCAACGAAACGCTCATCAAAATCGTTGTCCTTCAATCGCATCATCACTACATACCAAATCGTGAAAACTTAACCATAAGACACCTTCCTCACTTGAGTCCCAAAAAACAAATCCATCAAATTCACATTGACTGTAGAGCCTGTGCAGATGGACCAACATATTTCAAAACGTCGTAAAGCAACAGCGGGTCTGGAAGCAATATTATGACTACATTCTAAATAAGCGGTACATCCGTTGGCATAGAATGATTCAAGATGCCCTGAAGGACATTGAGAAACATCGTCCCTGACATTATGCATCATTCAAGCACAAACTAGTACAAATGCACAAACCCAAAGATGTCTATCCCACGGATAATTTCTGTTGACATCATCAGAAACCCAACGTTTGTGCATGGAAACCACAGGATGGATATCTCAAAGTATCAGGTGGCTGCATTCAAGTTTGGCTCCTCGGTATCATGAATGGTTCGATGTTTGAGAATATGCTCCATGAATGCTGATCACGAAGCTCGTGCATTTGATCCATGCCCTCCAAACATGTATAAAAGGTTGAGGTCTCATTTGTCACTACGCCAAGCCTCTCTTCAAGCCAAATTCACTTGACATGGCAAACTCTAGTTTCTCCAATCTGTGTCTCTTCTCGTGTCTTCTGGTATTTGCGATGCCCGTTAGCGCCCTTGAAGCTACCTTCACCGTCATTAACCAGCTCGTTGGAGAATCGAGTGCAATCCAAGTCGACTGCTGGTACAAGAACCGCGAGATCGTCATCCCCGACACAACACTTCATACTCTAGAACATGTATTCAAGGAGTTCAAGCCCAACATTTGGGGCTCATCTTGGTATAACTGTTACTTCACGTGGGGAGCCAGAACCGCCGCTTTTGAGGTGTGGATTGATCATCCCCGTTATGAATTCTGGAAGAAACGGCCCTGCAGGCTATGTTCTTGGACTGTGAGGGCGGATGGCTTTACTGAGTATGATGCTAGTCCAGGAGGTGGCTTAGCAGTAGTAGCTCATTATAATTGGAACTAGCAAGAATATTGCAGGAGCTGGCTGAAATGAGTGAGCGATGAAGCGCGACATTCAGCACCAGAACATGGCCAACTTGCCATTAAACCCCTGAAGGCCGTTTTCGAAGCAGTATCCGGGGGGGATGGCGCCATGTGCTGATCTGTTTTGCTCATATATGATAAGAAGGAAGCTTACTGGTGTTTTCGAAAGAGGAAATACTAAGCAGTGTTATATTCTCCTTCCTTTTATGCTTGACCCCTGGCGGGGTTAACCACTACTGTACTGTGCTTCCTACTCGGCCTGAGCCGTGGACAATAAACAGGAGGTGTTAATTCTCGAAGCATAATCAATGCATGAGAGTCAAGTTTGAGAAGTGGTTCACAGTTTAGAGTACTGTAATGCATTCTTGCAGTACAAGTTCTAGATGTTTTCTGGGAGGCCTGAAGCAAGCTAGTGATTGCTGCTGTGTTTTTTTTTATCATTTGATCTTCGTGAAGAAAGATGTGGATCAAGCAGTTGATCAAAATGTATTTATGGCTGTTGATCAAAACTGTACAAGCAGATGATCAAAATGTATTTATGGATGTGGTGATGTTCACTCCCAGATTGAGTCCCGCAGTGGGTCTTATACAGTGGCTGAGCCTTGTTTACTCCCAGGATTTACAAGAGATTCAAAGTCGGGTATATCTATTTCATTCCCTGATATCTAATTCTTGCAGTAAGTACAAGTAGAATTCAGTTAACTGTTGAACTCTGGTAAACATTAGAATTCATTGGTAAAGCTATGGCAGATAGATTGGTGAGGACACCATAGACACAGTTCGATAAGTAGGATAGGGAGACTCAGGTCGCTTTATCATGGATTGTTGATAGAGTCTCCTCGTTCAGGAGCTTATGAGACATATTTTGCATCAGTCAGAACGGCATAGTCGTAGTTAACTATTTGACCTTTTGGAATCCTGTTAACATAAACATAATTACTGCTTCGGCAAGAACCACTCCAATGCTTTTCCTTGATTCCATTTATTTCTTCTTTTACAGGAAAAATAATGCAACCAACGGTTAAAGCTGCAAAGGAAAACCCGTCAGAACTTGTAACCTCGAAGTTTAATATTTGGAGGCATCTCCAGATCCCTCTTCTCTTCAACAACCCCGATCCCTCCAACCCACTTTTCTTTCAGCACCCTTCGCTTGAGTACATCCAACCTAATCTTCAATTGGTAATGTACGAACTGGACGCACCTCAATCGAACTGGACGCACCTCAATCGAACTGGACGCAGCTTGGGCAACTTTGAAAGCATAACCATGTCTTCCTCTCCCAACTCCATCGCAGTATGCACAATCTCGAGTTCCTCCAGATTTGTGCACTTGCTCAACTCTGGCAACCGCACCCACGAACTACAGTAGGAAAGATCAAGATGCCGCAACGCAAGTAGATCTCCCACACCTTCCAAACCAGTCAAACCCTCGCACCCAGATAATTGCAAGCGATGTAAGTGCTGCAATCCGCTCAAGCTAGGTAGCTCACGTACATTCGGCAAAGAACAACATTTTAGTTCACGAAGCTGTCGAAGACTATCAAGACCCCGCACCTCTGAGATCCCTTCACAAGAATTAATGCTGAGAATCTGCAAACCGGTTAGTTTCTGCACATCGAGCACCTTCTTCAATCGAGATCTACCCACAAGAAACAACTCTCGTAAGCGAACCAAGAGCTTAAATCCGGAAGCATCCCTCAAATCGTCACAATCTCGAATTCGCAGTGAGTGTAGACACTCTGTTCTGAGTCCCGTCAACTCTGCTAACCCTTCAATATTCCCAAGATCAAGAGTCTGCAGAGATGAGCACCGCCTGAAATCGATGCCATCGTGAGCTCGAATGTTCACAAGCGTCACACTGCACAAGTTGGTGCAACGAGCAAACACGTCTCTCTCTACAGTAGCCCCAACTCCTTTTACTTCCAGAACCTTGAGTGACCCCGGTAACTGTTCCAAATGTGGCCTGATGGCGATTCCTCCCGACTCAAATGCAGAAAACCACCGGAAATAAGTGAGATTGTTCAGGTCTTCGAGCCCCTCAACTCCACCAAGCTCTGCCAGGTAAAATAAATCCAAGCTTCTTAAACAACTTAGACCCTTCAAGTTCAGCACTCCTTTTAAGTTTGTTATTCCATTGAGCTTCAATACCACCACGTTTGAGCAGTATCTCCACTGGATTCCCTGGAGGCTCAAAATACCACGATACCGACGCTCTTGCACAATACCCACTCGAATCAAGTTCTCCCAAACCCCACCACATGGCATCATCTCCAGCTCAGAAGGAATATGTGAATTCGTATAAACAAACCTTCGGCTCTGAAAACTTCCACCCTTCAGCTTCCCTTGCACTTCCAAATTTGCAAACTCCCGGTAGAGATCATGCGTGCTGAATTTTCCAAAGGTGACGTCCACATCCTCCAACAAGCCCTTGTCCTTCAATCGCTGCAACTGCAGTTCCCAAAATCCAAAAACAAAACCGTATATAATATTCACAACCCACCAGACGAATCAACCAGTCTCCATCACTAGTCTCACTTTAGGCAGGAGAGATGGATCATGCACAGTGCTCAACATCTATTTCACCTCACAACCATAGAGTATTAGAGCTGGTTTCAACAATGAAGAGGGTGATATAAGTGTACCTGAACTCCAATCTCTTCCCACTTTTTCCGGTGAACAAGGCCCAACCACTCCCGAAATAGCGAAAGGTCATCAGCATCAGCATCAACAAACCAAGGGCAATAATAAATGATGTCCATGAACAATGCTTGTTCCCCTGGAGTCAACCGATCGTAATTTAGTCGGATCACCCCGAATACTGGATTCTCCTCTGAGGAGTGTAGATCGAAATCTCTAACCCTCGGTAAGCTCTCCAACCACTGCTTCGGATCACTTCCCAAACTGCCAAGATGCATGCCCAACACCTTCACAGCTAATGGGAGATAATGACACCCCTCCTTCTCGCTCTTCCGAAAATGACACCGTGAAACACACCAATCTATCATGTCGATATCACCCTTGTTGACATATTGTCTCCCGTTCGCTGCATGATACAGAAACAGATTCCTTGCATCCACCTTTGACAGCTTGGGCACCTCAAAACACTGGGACTTGTCAATGCCGAGATATTCGAGTGTCCTCAGAGTTCGAGCTGCCACCATGACTACACTCCTTTCAGGAAAGGCTGCCTCTTGCAGAAACAGTCTGGCATGCTCAATTGACGTGGAATCATCCCACAGATTATCCAGTGCTAAAAATGCCGGTTGCTCCCATGAGACACTTTTACATAGAATGTCCTTGCACTACAAACATATGAATATGTTATATGGTCAATATGCCTGCGAGGATTATACACATGCTCCTAATTAAAGTAGGATATAGAGAAGTAGTCTAATAAAAGTAAAACTGCCAAGTTCTCTGCAATGCTACGAAACAGTAATTGAAATTCATGAAAAAGTGTCTTCCACAACTTGTCCGGAGGGGCTGCACAAAGACAAGATTAATCTGTACACATCTATTAATCACTAAGAAAGTGTCAAAATCCTTCCAAACCCTACAACTACATATATTTCTGACTTTCCTGTATCATCAAAATAAGTTTGTACTTGGATGCACGAAATATGAAGTTCTCACCTCGCCTCATTGAGACCACAAAGAACTTCCTCACTTGACACACCTTGTCCTCAAACTGGAATGCCAGTGCATTGCACAACACCTTGCACATTGTGGTCTTGCCCAGGCCACCCACTCCATAATACCCAATCACACGAACTTTATGTCTGCCTGATGGTTGAATAGTGCTGATCTGCTCACTATACACCTGTAGTTCATCATGACAGGACGGGATGGAAACAACATGAGGTTCATGCAGCGATTTGCAAACAGATGTTAAGATGTCTAGAAATATATATAAATGTGTACAGTATGCAAAACTATATGTATTGGAGAATCTCAAAGGTTGACAAAGAAACATGAGATAGTACGCGTCAACTTAGTGATATGCACACCTCACATATATTGCTGCCTCCTTGAACATGTGTATCATACCACTTCACGTCTGGTGAAACCAACTTGCAGATCATTCGTACCACATCTTTTGATAAGAAGCCAGTTCTCTCATATCTTGATGGAATTGCATGCCATTGAATGCCTTCACCTCCTTCAATGCCTCCTTGTATTCAGCAACATTGATCCTCATAAATGGATCCTCCTCAGCCCACTCTGCCCACTTTCTAAACCATCCCTCTTGTCTCGTTTGATCACTGAACTCACTTACCAACAATGCTTTGAATAAGGGTAGAATCTTCAGATTGGGGTTTAGTCCTGACTTCTGTGCTCGCACAAATTCAACCAGTTCAATCATCGGCCACTTCGATGAGAAGTACTCCTCCGACACAACCACCACTGCCAAACTGCATTGCTGGGCAGCTTCAAATATGTGCTGCGGAAATCTCTCGCCCTTTGGCAAGCACCTTGGACGAATGTCAAGAAATGGGAACCGATGGTGATCCTCCAAGGCCTTGCACAAGTTCTCGACAAAATACTTTTGAGCACCACTGTGGCTCAAGAAGATCTTGTGTTTGGGCTGCGATCTTGAAGGAGAGCCTGCTTCAGCGTGTGATCTGCAACAGATACGAAGTTTCTAAATAGACATGCAAACAGTGTGACCGGAACTTTAGCACAGTTTCCTCCCCCAAACCACTCCTACAAAAGTACATGACATATACCAAAGTGGGAAAAGGCTGTTGATTCACTACAATGCGTAGCTTGCTAGTACGATGAAGTACATCAAAGGAACCCACGTGGTATGCCTGGTGCAATGGCATATTAGTAGAGGCCGTTGTTATGCGTCTCACTTAAACTTACCATGCACACATGCTATCTTGCCGAACTCTAGCTAAAGCTAACATGATTTTCGCACCTGTAGGTTTCGGCAAGCGCTGCCATAGCACACTTCGTTGCCTCGTCATTCTCC
Organism: Ceratodon purpureus; assembly: GCA_014871385.1. Lineage (NCBI taxonomy): Eukaryota > Viridiplantae > Streptophyta > Bryopsida > Pseudoditrichales > Ditrichaceae > Ceratodon > Ceratodon purpureus. The sequence continues at coordinate 13,203,435 of CM026428.1, read as the reverse complement.
GTCCGCTTGCCAGACTGCAAACACATGAATTTTGAGGTACTGATTCTACTCTGTTGCGGAAGATCACATATATGCAGATTTTTGCAAGTTCCGTCACATGTAGCGTTAAGATAGACTACTTAAGAGGTTCAGCTTGGCCAAAAATTCTAGCACTGAGGAAATCAAGTATCTATTCCAGCAGACCGTCATGTGTCATTTAAATTGTTCTTTAGTATGACAGAGCTGTAAAATGTTTGCCTCGAGGACTACTGCGAAAATGAGAAGTTGAAACGGTCAAGTGCCATACAACAAGATGCAAATCTTTGCCCCAATCCCTTTTCATTTCCGCCCAAGATCCAGGAACCTGCAAGACACATAGATAGACACTAGTAAGATTTATATACTGAGAAAGCTCCCAACTCCCAATATCAGCACGTTTCCGAGTAGTTCGCCATGGCTTGTTATAGCACATGTAATATGGCTCATTGATGCCAGATATTGGAGCTCGTATCAGATTTTGAACCGATTCCCCTAAAGCAACCGCTCACAAACGCGCAAAATATTATGGTAAGAATAGATGTGGAGAAATCAAAGCTCAGAACCTCATGATACAGAGAACAAAACCCTCAATGTTCTTTGACGGACGCATCGGCTGCGCTTGCCCAGCTACTCTTTCCCCTTCTCTCACCCACTTCATCTACCGCTCAAACTAAGCAACTCCATCACCTACAATCGAGTTCACATCGGACATTAACCGCTTTCACTAGGAACGCCGAAGTGACAATTTGACTGCGGGCAAAACGTCCCAAACAGTCACTTGGGGTGTACCAAGTGCACCACTAAACAACAAACTGGAACCGCTTCTAGCTCACAAAATCAACTGAACAAAATCACACGCTCACGGAACGAAACCTTGCGACCCGAGCACAACCGCATCCTAGTCTGAACACCACTCCCCTTCTCCCTCCCAAGACTATATGGCACCCAAAATGAGTCCGAGGGAACAGACACAACACAACCTCTACAAGCTCACAGATCCACTAGCACCACCAACACCAGCGTAACACCAGAACTCCCAAACCAGCACGCACAAAGAGCAGGGTAAGTGTAACAGTGCCAACATACCGACAGTGTCACAATTCGCTCATGGTACTCCGCCGAAGTCTGATCGATGTGCTCGCAGCAACCGGGGATGTGGTGTTGGCCACGGCGTGAAGCTGATTGAGTCTCTGATGTATCTGGGTGGCTGTTTACGTTGTGTCTCTGACCAACTGACATGTGTGTTCACTTTGTAGTCAACAGTAATGGACCCATGCAGAAATCCAAGGGTGAAGAGGAAGGCAAAGGCACTTCTACCGTGTAGGAGTGCATATACTGCTTGATCCTCAGCTTCAAGCAGCGTCAAAATTAACAGCTAAATCTTACTTGGTATTGACATCCATACTTGCACACAAGCTTACTGCAAACGTGTTGCAAGTTTGTCTAAATTGATCCAACTTGAACATGCCTTTACCTTCATAGAATCAGCTTCGTTTCTTCAGCTGATTGTCGGTAGATAGCACTGGATGATACAGTGTCCATTAGGGTTCAAGCGTTGCTGAGACCATTTGCAGTTGTTTGCTGATCGTGCATCCACCAAATTAGGATGCTGGATTAAACTTACGCTAATCGCGTTACAGACAAATCTTGCTCGAGCCCCAATTTCTTGTCCATCGAGGGAAACCTCAGAGACCTTCACGAGTCAGTCGGGGTTTTAAATGAGACTGCCATGGCGTAAGGGTTCTCCAATTCTGTGGCTGCCTGGATTGCTTTGACCTGATCACTTGTGAATTTTGATCAATCGCATCTGGGTCTCTTGGGTTTCGATATTTTCACTCAAATTGGTTGCGACGATTGTCCATGGCAAACCAACAGATGGTGTTCTTCTGTCGGTATCGGATTGCTGAGGTACTGTGCGCCTTTTGAACGTCTACTTTGTCACAAGTTTAGTGAGGCAAACGGCTCTTCGGCCACTGTGTGTCTATCTCGGTGCTTCCTAATCAGTAATTTTCCTTCCTCATTGTGCTAGTTGTAGTTTGATTTGATGGTTTACAAGATCGTTTGGAAGGGTCGGTAAGACTGAGGTGCTGTGAAATCAAAGTGATTCATATCGTTGCTACCCGATCCTTCCAGATCCAGCCCAGCAGCGTATCATTCTTTTCACTTCTTGTCTTTTGTTTGTCCAGGATGATTATGGGGTACTTGTGAGCAATCTTGTGATACTTGTGAGGGGAAAGGAAATTGAGCGCTTGCCAGCCTTGGTGTAAATTTCTAACAGCACCCTAAACAGAGGCCCTTGTCAGTTGGTGTAGCAGTTTGACAATTATATCTGATGTGATATAATTATTGTACAGGGTTCTTTCGTGATGGTGTGAGTAGGACTTGAAGTCCAATTGCGTTTCTTTGTGCTGCACCTTTCAAGTCTTCGATGAGGGGAGTGAGTTTAGGTGAGGGCAGGCGTACGAGATATTTCCAAGATCACTATCACTTCCAATTGCGTAATTGAAGCAGGCCCTGTTTCTCACGACACCGGTAGTGTACAGCTCTTCACAATACCGACATCCCGATTTGGAACGATAGCAAGCTTGCTCGAAGATGGAAACTCGAGACCGCAAAATGAAGAGCCAACTGCAGACACAGTGGTGGCAACCAGATGACGCTGCCGATAATGTTCGTGACTCATCTAACCATGTGCTATTGTGCTTGTGCTCACTACAGCATCTTGTTATTGAGTAACTAGTTTTGGTCTGGCAACCTTATCTTGAAACTAATTTATGCTTCAATCTAATCGCAAAATTAGAAACTAGGATCACAATTGAATCGAGTATATTGCTAAGAAATGCCTGCACATGCATCTGATCAAATACTTCCACAGGGCCCTGAGACTTCAAGACGTAGGGATGTTATAAACGTCAACGACGACAGGTGAGTATTTGCGATTCCCTTAGTAAATTTGAATGGGAGCCAGTGCTTTTCGTTTCTTGAGGGTACCTGGTGCAGCATCCAGCCTATGTAGTTTGTGTGATAAATCATGCAGTTGCTGGAACTCATCTTACATGATGATTGATATTTGCTATCAACCAAGCTAACCATTGGGGCAGTACATACCCAATGGGTCGTAATGCTTATCAGGGAACGTTGCAGTATGTCAGGCTTTATATCAATTTATATCAAGTGAGTTTCCGAAGAACAGCACTTCAATCTTATAGTTTTTGTGATGGGCAGATTGACTGATAGCATGAGGGAGGATGATCCTATTTTGGAGCCAAAGCACAAGATCTTTCTGAGTCACAGCGGTGCTCAGAAAGACTTTGTGGAGTACTTGTGTGGCGAGTTGGAGAGACGCCATCACTTCCCCTTTTTTGATAGACGTGCTTCTAGCCTACCCAAGGGTGAAAGATTTCCAGAGTTGATTCTCAAAGCTGCCCAACAATGCAAGATGGCAGTAGTGGTTATCTCAGAGGATTACTTTGCATCAAAGTGGCCCATGATTGAATTGAATGCTTTTGTGCAAGCTCGGTCTAGGTCAAACACCAGGTTGAAGATACTTCCTTTATTTTACAAGCTTTCTGTATTGGAGTTTGGCAATGAAGAAAGGAGGGCCCAATGGTTTAAGAAATGGGAAGGTTGGGCCCAAGCTGATGTGCGAATTAATATTAATGAATGGAAGGAGGCTTTGAAGGTGCTGGCATCGTTCAATGGCATTGAGTACAATCCGATCTTGGGAGGAACTCAAACTTATTTAAAAAGCATTGTAACAAGTATTTGTGAAGAAATTCATCCCGATATCAAGTGGTATGATTCCCATGTCCAAGGCAGTACTCATTTATGTCAGGTATTATCATAAATTTATAATTTATTTCATTTTTGGTATTTTATTTTTATTTTTCTCAAATTGATATAGAGTTGTAACATTTAGCCATTTATTACTATGGATGTTCATTTATTATACATACTTTTTTATTCAAGTGTAACTCTTCATTAGTTGGTAATGTTTATACATTAATATGAAATTTTTACTTATGGTGTTTTTGAATGCCTTCATTGTAGGAAATTCAAGATAAGATTCAACAAGTTCAAAGGAATGAAGTTTGTGTGGTTGGATTTTATGGAATGGGTGGTATTGGGAAGACCACTATATGCAAGGCTTTGTGCAATGTGTTTTGTCAAGAATTTGAAGGAAAGGTGACTCATGTTGAATTTGGTAGTCAAAGCCCTAAGGAATTATTATGTGGAGTTATTCAAGACTTGACAAATACAAGTCCAGAGTTACTACAACGATTGATTCTGGATAAGGTAATTTTTTCCAATTAATCTAGGTTTATGATTGAACATTGTAAGACGATTTCATAATTGACATTACAAATCACAAAGGCAATCATTTCCAGTCATTATATCTAACATCTAACTTTTTTGATGGATGTGTAGTGCAAGCATATTTTTCATAAAACTATGAGAGAACAGAAGATATTTTTGGCTCTGGACAATGTTTGGGATGATTTCAAGTCCATTGAAGAAGCTAAAATGTATCTCCAAGCACATTTTCATGACGAGAGTATAGTGATGGTGACAAGTCGTTCTTTGAAAACACTTACCTACTTGGGGATAGACGAATCCAATTGTTTCCCAATGCCAGAACTTGGACACAAGGATGCAAAAAAGCTTTTACTGTACCATGCTGCAAGTGGGAAACAATTCTCAAGTCATCAAGATAAGCAAGATATTGAGGAATGCATTGCTTTTTGTTATTTTAGCAAGGATAAGAAAGGAGGTCGTCATTATCTTCCATTAGCACTCAAGGCCCTGGGTGTACAGCTTGGTTGTGTTGGAAATGAACCCTCAATATGGGTGAAGACGTTGCCGAAGGTTAAAGATTTCAACTATCTTGAAGAAGAAAACAATCCAGTGTTCAGCATTTTGAGAAGCTCTTTTGACCGACTACAAGCAGTTGATCAAAATGTGTTTATGGATGTGGTGTTGTTCACTCCCAGATTGAGTCCCGCAGTGGGTCTTATACAGTGGCTGAGCCTTGTTTACTCCCAAGATTTACAAGAGATTCAAAGTCGGGTATGTCTATTTCATTCCCTGATATCTAATTCTTGCAGTAAGTACAAGTAGAATTCAGTTAACTGTTGAACTCTGGTAAACATTAGAATTCATTGGTAAAGCTATGGCAGATAGATTGGTGAGGACACCATGGACACAGTTCGATAAGTAGGATAGGGAGACTCAGGTCGCTTTATCATGGATTGTTGATAGAGTCTCCTCGTTCAGGAGCTACCTTATGAGACATATTTTGCATCAGTCAGAACGGCATAGTCGTAGTTAACAATTTGACCTTTTGGAATCCTGTTAACATACACATAATTATTGCTTCGGCAAGAACCACTCCAGTGCTTTTCCTTGATTCCTTTTATTTCTTCTTTTACAGGAAAAATAATGCAACCATTCCTCATTCTTTTTATTGACATGGTTCGTTTTAATTATGCACGAAATGCAGTTGCGGCGGTTGAAAGAAAGAGGCTTGCTGGAGGCCGTAAACATGACTTCCCAAACGATCAGAGTGCACGATCTCTACCGTGAATTTGCCGAACTGGAAGGAGAAGGAAAATTGAACGCAAAAAAATTCAAGAAGCGAATGTGGGTGAATTATAAGGATACATTTCCTGCAGAACTCGAGATGACGCCATCCCATACATGTTGGCAGAACCTGACACGACTAAGTATCGTGGCGAAATCTCGGTCCAGCTGGCAAGACAGTCGAAGCCTTGAAGGGATAGAATGGAGAAACTGCTCAAATGTTGTGGTATTGAAGCTCAAAAAATTGGACAGGCTTCGAGGAGATTTGAATTTGGCCGCCCTCAAGTGCTTGAAAAGCCTAGGATTGATCGATATATATGAACTAGATACTCTTGACGGCCTACAAGACCTGAATAATCTCAGTTATATAAGTTGGGTAAACTATAATAAGGACAACCCAAGTAAAGTCGTGCATACAAGGATGGGACAATTACCATCATCGCTCAAAGTTCTGCAGCTGTTTGTTGAAGTTTGGTTGGGGCCGGACGTGATTTCTCGTTGCACGGACTTGAGGGAGCTCGACCTCGCTCGTTGTGAAGCAGATAACCTGGATTTCAGTAATTGTTTATCTTTGCAAAGTATTTGGCTCTGTAGCCTTCCATTGAGAGCTTTGTGGGGGCTATCCGCAACAACGGTGACACTGTCAAGCCTGCACGTATCACTTTGCCTCGACTTGGTTGAAATTCCAGACTTAGGTCGCTTGGTTGGTTTACAGCTATTGGAGCTCACTTGGAACGTGAAATTCAAGAAGCTGCCCGATCTGGAGAAACTTACCAGTTTGCAGGTCTTGTCCATCGACAGGATGGAGATTGGAGGTCTGGGTTGTCTTCGGCGACTTCGAGAACTGGAATTTACCTATCTGCCACCTTCAGTGCTCAAGCTGCCTAACCTCAGTGGATTTGAGAAATTACAAGATGTTGACTTCTCCCATAACAGAGAATTGAGCAGTTTGGAAGGCGTATTCGCGGGGTATTTACCTGTACTGCGATCTCTTACTCTTCTCGGCTGTACATCTTTGATTCTGTTGCCGGACTTGAGTGGTTTGAGGAGCCTGCAATCTCTCAATCTTCATGATTGTTCATCTTTGATTCGATTGCCGGGCTTGAGTGGGTTGAGAAACCTAGAGGACGTATGCCTTTGCGGGAGCGGCATAATGTTACGGGAGGAAGACATTTTCATACTCGCTTCATTGCCGTTGTTGCGACCCGTGATGGTTGGTAATTATCCGATGTCTTCAGCATTGACATGTAGACTCAGGTTAGATGTAGTGAGGCTGAAGGTCTTAAAATGGGTTAGATCATCTGGCCAGGATGAATATCAGTCAGAATATCAGTCATGGCTGTCATGGAAGAAGTGGGTGGCGAAGGATCTGGATTGTCTTCCCGTCAATGCCGGAAACATTGATTTCTGAAGCGAACCAGCTCGTTTGGGCTTCAGTATCCTGGCACCCGTACTATGATGGGATTGTGGAGAGGTTCTAGCTTTCAAGATCTGGTTGTGAAAAACACGAGAATGTCTGAATGGTGTTGGATGCAGTTTTTACATTCACAAAGACAGTTCAAATCAGAAGCTTCCTTGTGAGAAGTTATGAATTTGACGAAGGCCGAATCATTGCCATACTGAAAAGAGGTTATCTAATAACCTGGATTTTGAAGCTGGCGATCGAGAGGTTCTCGTGAATCAGGTGAGCTCTCTCCATTCCAGCCTAATTGGCTTCGCTACTCTTGTTTCTGGATTCTCTTTTGTATGTGAAATTTTAACATTCCATGTGAACACGATCTTTAGTTTAATCTGAATTTGCTTCATGTTGGTTGGAAAGATTGATCGGTTCAGGTTGTCATTATTCAGGGTTTTGGATCCTCAACGAGCTCCATCGACTAATTTGCTTTAAAATTTAGAGATTTGTTCTGGATCAGGGCAGTTTTAGTTGATGCGAAGACTTCCCCCACATCACACCCTTGCATCAATGTGCTCATGCTGCATGCAGGCTCTGTGACTTCCTTGTAAAGTGGGTGTAGAGTTGTGAACTTAGCTGCATCATAACATTCCAGAGATTCCGATTCGCTGAATCATTCAACATTTCTTGTGTATAATCAATGCAACCGTCAATGTTTTACATATCGTACTATGACAGGACCTCAAACTTGGTCGAGCAAGTGCCTACAGAACGATATTGCGAGGTCAAAATGGGGGACCCAGGTGTTACAACAGGTCCTGAAGGGGTGGATGAGCTACATACTGCAGAGGAGATAGGAGAGAGCAAACGTGGCGCAAAAACTAAGAAGATTGTACACAAGGATAATTGAGAAAGATATTGATAACAATCTCACATTTAGAGGGCCTAACCGATGATGAATAGCCTGAACTGTCGCTTTTTAAAATATTCAAGTTATACTTCGAGGCTGCTGACATGTAGGGCATCACATGGTACATGAAAGATGATGTTAAACTCACTATCGCTAGTGTACTCAAGAAAAATCAGTTTATTTTAAAGTACAAATTCCATTAGATGGCCAACATTCCAGACAACTTTCCCTATGGCTACAAGAGGTAGCCAGTACTTGTAGAAAGTTTTAGAGAATGCTCAGATGCCACTATATTCTCGAACTTGACAGTTGCAAGTCATATCAGATTGAAGGGGCACACAGAGAGGAACTAGAAACACTCCTTCAACTGGGTTCTCATTGAAATCAAAATGCTGATAATTTATTACATAAAAGAATGGCTCACAGCTGAGTTAGCTCCCGACTGCCAGCAGAAATTATATCAATCTACCACCTACAAAAGAGACCAAACCAAGCTCCTTACAACACAAAAGCAGCAACTGCTCCGGTCAAAGCCACGGCGAATGCCATCGAAGCCGAAACCGACGAAGCTCCAGACGTGGCGGGGGCGGGGGCGGGAGAAGCTCCAACAGGCGACGCTCCAGGTCCAGAAACAATAGGCGCTGGTGGAGACATAGTAGGAGGAGACATCATCGGTGCAGAAGTTGGCGGCGTCATCGGCGCAGACATGGGCGCAGAGATCGGTCCAGACGGCGGGGTGAACATGGGAGGCGCAGAAATGGGTGGCAACATAATCGGTGGCAGAGAAACGGGTGGCACGCCGGTCGGCAGAGGAGGCATAGAGCTCGGCAGAGGCGGCATGGAGCTAGGCAGAGGCGGTGCAGACAGACCAGGAGGGATCGACAAACCGGGAGGAATGCTGAAGTCCACGGGAGGAGCAGCGGGCAGAGGCGGAACCGACAAGCCGGGAGGAACCGAGAAACCCAGAGGCGGCATCGACGTCGGCAGCGGGGGCATCGAAGACGGCAACGGGGGCGCGGCGAATGCCGGGCACTGCGTAGTATCAACAGACACACCACAATCCCTCGGCAATGCATACGCCTTGGTAGCATTCACTGTCGGATTAGCATCCAACTGCGCGACCACCTGACACAAACACGTCGGACTCATCATGTTCACGTTGTTGATCCCATCGCAACACACCTGACTGGGAGTCGGCTCCGGCCCGGTCACATACGTCAAGCAAGGAGTCAAAGAACTCATCGCCATAGTACAATCCCCTTGCGCACCAGTCCCAACCACAAACATCGCCAACGCTAGCACCACCGCGACGCACATCTTGGACGTCGCCATTGTCCCAAAAACCGATCTAGATCTTGCACCAAACTTAACAGCAACCGAACTAGCTGATATGAGCCTAGCAACGAACTATCTTCCGTATCGATCGATACGAACGAGACCTTCCCGAGACGAAGCAGATCTGAGGGATCCGCTTGTGTCGCGGCCTGTGGAGCCGAGGGAGATGGTTGTGAACATGAGCGAGGCAGGTTTTGAGGTTTTGCACGCGTCTGTTTTTGCCCATGCACCTTGAATCTCGCATGATTCGTCGTGGGAACTTCAAACGCAGGAGTTGGCGCGGCACCACACGGGCCCATCATTGGCTCGTTCTCCAGTGCGGCCCGATAACAGGCTTTGCTTTGCAGGTTATTGGTAATTTACTCCGGAGAATAGTACAACTGTCGAGCAGTGCAGATATCTGGATTTAGAAGTTCGAGGGGGAAAATATGTTATTTTCATCGGTTTTTCTTTCCTTTTTAAATGATGTGCTGATGTGGAGGGATGGTTTTTTGGTGGTAACCTCAGTGGGTATGGTGATGGTGCTATTTCTGCGGTGAGAGTGGGGTGGTTTGTATTAGCAATCACCGCAAATCTCTAGAGTTTGTGATTAGGTGATTAGATTGAACTTGTGTATTTTTTTTAAATTTGGATTTTGTTTTTGAAATGCAGCTTTGTTTTTATACTTTGGTGTGATCCCACTAAGGGGCGGATTATACTACGGACCGTGAAGATTGACCAAGAGAATTGAAATCATTTCGTGGCCACGATGTTTGGTCTACAGCCGTGACCATTTTTAAAACGTCTTGGTCACTTGTCTTAGTGTAAAATGGATTTGGATCGGGATGATTTAGGATTAAATTTTTTTAAATATATATTAAAAAGGTTGATTTACACTTTTCCTTGTCATCCACTCTTTCACTATCTCCTTCTTCTTCTTCCTCCTTGTTTCCATCATTCTTCTTCTCTTTTTCTCGTTTATCTTCTCTTCTCTTGAAATTTCAACAATTAGGGTTGCAATAGAAGAGGAGGGGGGGGGGGGGGCTTTGTTTTGATGCTCCCTCTAAGAAGTTAGCCGCAAAGGAGAGAATCCTTCGCATAACTAATTAGCAAGGTTGTATATGTGCTTGCATATGTTTGTCTTACACATTGTGAGCATACAAGCACTCATTTTACAAGAAAAATTGAAGAAAGTCGCAATTTTCAATATGTTTTTACAGAGCAGCAGACTGGGAGCACGGAGTATTTGGAGTTTTGCAAGACAGCATAGGTATGCAGATCGATTATTATTGGGCTTGTTCACTGAAGGATAATTCAAGGAAGGAATTTGAAGTATTTACACTTCACATAGTTGGGGACTTAGCTTGTTTGCTTATCTGTTGATCTTGCACCACTCTATTGCAAGAGTTTTGACGTTCCAGTGCGTCTTTGGAATGTAAGTTCTTATTTCAAGAAGAATATGCTGTGCAACTATGTTTGTTTGTCTCAAATTTAGCCATGCAAGTTAGGTTTTAGATTCAATTGACCATTACAGAAATTCTTGGCACCTCTGATGTTAGTGCGCGTAAAGTTAATTGGCTACTTATTGGTCTTGTTATAGACTATGTCCTTTAATAGTGTAATAACTCGGGTCTCTTGTGGCTGTAGCTAAACTTGGTTGCTCCATTCTATACCTCCTTTTTGGCATTGAATAAAATTCAATTTGTGTAAAAAAAACACTTGTAAAAACTGATTGATCTAATTTGCATGGATGTTTGAAGCTCGTGCTCTCGCGTTTCCATCAGTAAGGGTTTTCTTTAGTCTGGGAGTGGTTGAAATTTTGAAACCGAGGAATTAGTATTGCGGGTCGTTTTAAGGTTCAGGGCTTTTAGAGAGTGGTTGCGATGGGTATGTCCTTGTTTCTTGGATCATTGTAGGATTTCATTGAGCTAGAGAGGTCTACTATGAAGTCTTAAAGTGGTGATAAAGGAACATTCAGTTTTCCTTGTGTTGAGTCTCGTCATTGATGTTTCGTGGAACGTTGCAATGCATAGATGGAGAGCCAATGCTTTAGGGTGGAAGATATTCTGGACAAGGGCATATTAGTGGCAAATAGCAAGAAGAAAGTCTCTTCAAGAACTCATGATTTTGGACCATTTAAGTCATTACGGACGAGGCCGTGGACAAGAATAGAGGATTAAGTCACATAAAGAGAAGTGAAAGGATTGTCACTAAATCACTGCTACCAATATAAGGCACATGCTTTAAACCCTCTAAATCCTCATGTTCTTGGATTGCCTCCTTTATCGGGATTGGTTCAAAAGTGACAAATTTCGAGGGTGCAACGTATCCTTGACTTGGGCAAATCCTAGATGAGCCATAAACATAGACATTGCAAAAAGCAAGAGTAGTTATTTATTTGAAGCAAGGTATTGTTTTGCGGGCCTACGCTCCAAATGTTGTAAATGCTCTATCTATAGGGCATAGTTTTATATGTGAACAAATTTGTTTTCACGAAATAGATAGTTTTAAATGTTTTCACGAAATAGCTTGCTCTCCTTTTAAATAAAATTATCTATTAACAATTCTCTTTGCTATAGGATACGCTCTGTAAATGGCCACGACATTGCATGTAGAAGGTAGCCGACCAACTTTTGTTCTTTTGTGGAGTTTCTAACTAGTCCGCTTTAGCTACTCTTTCATGAGTGCATGTTTTAAGCAAGCTTCAGCACCATTGTGTCGCCTCTTGCCGTGACCCAATTCCTAAAAGTTCTACTTGAGTCTACAATCTTCTGGAAATTCATCACACATCATCATGGATAGGTACCTACACATCACAATATATCCATGAGTTGACAATTTCTTTCTAAGAATTTAGACGGCAACTTTATTACTGTATTAGTCGTAGTTCTCTTAAGGAAGCTTTACGATCTACTCAACAGTATTTTGGAGAGCATGCTGCATACATGTTACACACATCTTAAAACAAAATCATAAGCCAGCGCAACAATACAACCAAGTTTGCATGCATCATATATACAAAAAAAATTGATTAAAAACTGAGATTGAAGCAACAAGGTATAGTCGTTGGAGTCTATTTAAAATTAGAACAATAATTCACAAGATCAAAAATACTATCCATCTTGATTAGTGGTAATAGGAGGGGAGTGATTTATAGCTAGATTTAAAGTCTAAAATTACTAACAGTATTTTGTCAAGTTTTGAACATGTTAGAACACAAATAAGAACCTTGTTTTATTTGATACAAGAGTCAAAGATCAAAAAGCTAGATGCGCCTCAAGGAAGGCGGAAGAAATATTTTGCTAGCTTAGAAATTCAATAGGAATGAAGTAAACCAAATGGATTATAACATGAGTATCAAAAAATTTGGGTGCTTCTATGTTAGGCAAGTACATTGACACGTAAAACCATGCGGTTCCACACTTGAAATGAACGATGCACCCATCAGACCATACTACATGGCGCCTTAAGAAGAATTGCACCTCCACAAGCCCTTTCTACTGAAGATCTAAGCAAAACTAAACAAATAAACTACCATGTACATTGTCATTAAAAATATAGTAGAGATATTGTGTACTGAGCTGTTTTGACTAAGGATTGTTGACATTGTAGGTTGGATTCAATGTGTACGTTGTGTGGACGTGAGTGCTCATTTGAAAGTTGAACCAATGCTCAAACTGCACTTTGTCTTGGCCATTAAATGAGTAATTCTCAGCAAGGTTGATGAAGCTAAGAATGTTCCACATTCTAACTTCTCAAGGGACGCTTTACAATGCATATCCTGCAACCTTGCATTGTGTTGATCAAAGATGAATGATAAGATCTTTGGAATGACATACTCCAAAAATACCCTCATTGTTGTTTGCTTATATTCAACGCAGAGGGCCTTTTTAGGTTCGCCTTGCTTAGTCTTGCCTACCAACATCATTTCAAAATGCCGCCAATCCATTAATTTTTTGTTTGCAAGGTCCCCCTCGCTCTCGCAAAGTGGGATTAAGTGAATAATGCACCACTCATACTCCTCTCTTATGCATGAAAGGTTGTGTTAATCTTGGTTTACCTTAATGGGACATATAGCCATTTGCCACAAGTCCGTATTCTTCTTATACATATGGTGAACAATCTTGTTGGACACAAATCCCATGACGACCCCTCCTACAATGGATTACAGCTCAAACTTGCACGTCCGCAATGACAAGTGGAATCTCCTGAGGAAAATGGAATTAGCTTACATCTTATGTTTTTGAATCCAATTCTAATTTCAACCATCTCCTCATATACCTTGCACCAATATGACTTGAAATCCTTCCATTGCTTAAAACTTGAAATCCTTCCATTACTTAAAACATGAAGGTTGTATCCAATACAAGCAAACAAAAGAGACTTCTGGCTAGGCATGTGTTGCTTTGAAACTTGAATAAAAAAGTCCAACTAAACAACAATGACAAATAATGAAGAATAGGCCCAACCAAAATAAGTTGATCAAGCCATATTAAAAAGAATGATCAGTTTGGACTCATTAGGCCAGGGTATAGAATGGAATCCACAATTTTATTACAAACACCCTATCCAAAAAAAGTAAGGACTATGGAACCAGAAAATGGACATGTATGATCATTGTCCTGCCATAGACAACCTAGATCCTTTAAAATTTTAGAATTCCGGGCATTACTACTTGCCCATGACATTTTGACTAATGATCATGGGTTATTTGAACATCTTTAGAGAACGGAATGAAAAGGACATTGCAAACTAAAGAAAATCCTCTATATTTACTACAAATTACTATAGGCACCCTCTTCGGGACAATAGATTGTTGCATCTAAATAATGATCAAACAACCACAAGTGAAGACAAACTTTAACATAGTGACTTCCACCATGAACTTATACAGTCTCACTTTAAACTGATTCCTTCCTTAATCACTCTTACACGCGAAGAAATCTTAAAACACAATCTTTAAACAACAACCTACAAGAAGCTCAAGGCAAAAAGAAGACTCAAGAAGTTTGGAAACAACCAAGAATCTCCTAAAACCGTTGTAAAAACAAGTAATTTTCATGCTATCTCTAAGTAAACTCAAGCAAAGACATGAAAAGTAACGAAAAAAGGCACAAAATTATGTCATGACGAGTGTATGCACCTGGCTTTCCTCAAGTAGTGCCTTGTATGATTAATGAAACATTTGACTCCTACTCTCTTCCTCCAAACATCCATCTTTGACGGAATAACTCTTGTTTCATTGGACGACCAAGAAATCATAGCATCAACAATGTGTTAGGGGAGTGCGTCCTCTCTTCGCTTACTCTCAACCTTTGCACAAACCTGCTCCTCGTCACCTCCATTCAGCAAGCGCCTCCGTGCCACCATCCTCCTCATGGTGCGCTTGTTCAATCCTACACATACATCTGCTGCCTCTCACATTGAACATCGTTCAATGAAATCACTTCTACTTCTATAACGATTCTTGCAAGTTGCCTATCCTTGCCTGCAGCTTACTTCAAGCTTGACCAAGCCTGAGACAAACCGTTGCATACGCAACATTGTTAAAACTCTCTACAATGAGCAACAACAAGTTGTAGCACTCCCTCCAATAGAGGATGATCAAGGAAACGGTCCAACACAGCCTTCTGGAATTCCAAACCGCTACCACTTGTGAATTTGTTCACTGCCTCGGCTAGCTTAGGTGCATTAATGCCCATTGCGCGCCTGAATCTCTCGTCATCTACGCTCTACTCTATACTTTCTTCTTGTCATGTGGGTCGTTGCATCGGCTTTATTCTTTGTCTGATTTTCTCTATTGTACGGTTCCTTGCCCTTCTTTGTCTCTCTTCTTCACGGACTTGCTCCCTCGCTTTCTCTGCAACCCTACGTATTTTCCATTGAATGTGAGACCCTGCCATCTCCCTAACCCATAAACCTACAATGTAACTTTTCAACCTACAGCGTAATTCTTCAACCTACAACGTAACTCTTCAACCTACAACGTAACTCTTCAACCTACAACGTAACTCTTCAACCTACAACGTAACTCTTCAACCTACAACGTAAATCTTCAACCTACAACGTAACTCTTCAACCTACAACGTAACTCTTCAACCTACAACGTAACTCTTCAACCTACAACGTAACTCTTCAACCTACAACGTAACTCTTCAACCTACAACGTAACTTTTCAACCTACAACATCTTGTAATGTAGAAAGCCCTCAATCATGCAACATTCACAATGTTTCTTGATCCAAAGGCAAGCCTTGAACAAGGAATAGGAGACGTTACAAACACATGCAACCCTTCAGCCCCTCCCTCTCCGTCCTTCATTGTTGGAGGCGAGCACTTCAGGTGAGTTTCTCTCTTTCCTCTTTTTTTTGTTTTTTTTGTTTTTATTTTATTTTATTGCTCCTGTTGTTGTTGTTGTTGTTGTCTAGGTCGTTTTTGTTTAGGGTGTGTGTTGTGCTTGTGTTGTTGTTGAGAGATGTTTGTGCATGTGTCTTTTATGCATGAGGGTTTGTGTTGTAGTTGTGATCATGTTTGAATGTTTCTGTTGATGCAAGTTTAGTATTGATAGAATTATGTGTCCATAGCAGTTCCAGTTTGGTGCTAGTTTTGTGTCGATGGTCTTTTTTGTTGAGGGGAGTTGAATCAATTTGACACAAGTTTATTATTGATAGAATTATGTGTCCATAGCAGTTTCAGTTTGATGCTAGTTTTGTGTCAATAGTCTTTTTTGTTGAAGGGAGTTGAATCAGTTTGACACAAGTTTAGTATTGATAGAATTCTGTGTCGATAGCAGTTTCGGTTTGGTACTAGTTTTGAGTTGATAGACTTTTTTGTGGAGAAGAGTTGAATCAGTTTGACACAAGTCTTGTATTGATAGAATTATGTGTCCATAGGAGGTTCAGTTTGGTACTGGTTTTGTGTCGATAGACTTTTTTATAGAGGGGAGTTCCAGGTGGCAGGACCTTGTGCTGATAGGACTTGGTTGTTGATGGAAGTTGTGCGCAGTTCTGCTGACGGAAGATCGTCACGGATATGGACGGCAAAAAGGCAACAAGTGATGTTCCAGCAATGAGCCATGGTTCAGCTACAAACCATGATCAAACAACAAACAATAGTTCAATATGAACACGCCATTGTCCAGATGGCCATTCAAACCACCTGACATCATCTGCCCAAGAGCATGCTTCAGCATCATACCATTGCAATACTACTAGTCCAAATGAAACTCAATCCAACTCACCTGTAAACCATCAAAGAACAATCTGTTCTCCAACATAGGTTTCTCTTCGCACTGAGTCAATGAAACCCACAAGTGGGCCAATTGTAAATCATAGAGCTACCATGGTCAACAAAATGAAGGTAACCACAATAGTTATTGAAAGCTTAAACTGGACTTATCACCAACTACAATGTCCGGTTGTTTAAGCATCAAATTCAGTAAGGAGGTAGGATTCATTGATCAGTTATAGCAAAAACATCTTTCATTGTTGTCTCACACTAAATGTTCAGAAAGCACTTAAAAGTGGGAGACAAAATCTCCTACGTTGATTTGATACTGATTCTATAATTTAAAATATCATTCTCTACATATCAATCCGTGATTTCTAATCTTTGTTTTTTGATAGCTCCAAAGAATTACATAAGGTCATACAACAAAACCGCAACAAAATTACTTATTGTTTTGATGTATATGCATAAAAAAAGAATTAATTGATTGAGTACTCTAGAATTATCTACTACTACAGAATGTCTTCCAATATTGCTAAGGTATTTGGAGTTTCACCACATCTTCTACTCAGATGTGTATGGAGAAAACATTTGAAATTTTGAAAGGGAAATGGAGAATTATTTTGAAGAGGTGTGATGTACTAGTAAGAATGATTCTAGATGTTGTTTCAACTTGTATTGTAACGCACAATTTGTGGATTACAATGAAAGATGAATTTGATGTGGAATGAATTGCTAAAGCCAAACAACAACTACCAAAAATAGTGAATAGTGCCAATTTTAGAGAAGATCAAAAATTGTATTGTGAAAAGGTCCAATTCAAGAAATGAAGAATTGAATTCTGAATAGAGATGATTTTATGGCAGCAAATGAGATGAACAATGGAAAGGTACAAGCATTTTTATTGAAAAAAAACAAAAGGGTTGAAGACTTGCTTTGTAGAGCTACAACAATGCACTAAGTTTTAGCAAAATTTAATGGCATTCAAAAATCCAAAAAGAGTTGATTCTAGAGTTTTGAATAGTAATTTTGATTCTACAAAATAAAACTAATTTTTTTTAAGAATAAAAAATACTTGCTTGGGTCTGTAGTGGTTTGAAGTGTTGGACGATCTACTGATCGGACGTTATTAAAGGCTTGCAGGCCTTGCATTCAATTGCATCTACTGTCTGTTTGGAATTAGACTTAATGAATACAAAAAATACAATGCATAGGGAGAAGACAAAGTTTGGAGTAGACTGAATGAATTCAAACCAAAGCAGGACGAACTGCTAGAATTTAGACATGAGTTAAGTTATTTATTTACAATCAGTCTCAGTATCTTTTTGGCAGTACTTCAATACCAGGTCAAAAGACGAATCACGTCGATGAGATCTGTGTTTTATTCAGCTATTGGTGAAATGGATGCTTCACGTTGTCGTGTAAGAAAATGGTTCAATACGTAAATACAGTGTGGAATAGTTTGGGAGCAGTGTTCAGAGCAAATAGAAATAAAACTAAGAAAAATAAAAATATAGACAAAAGGGAAGGGAGAGACCAGAGGCATGAAGGGGGAAGAGAAAGGTATGTGGTTTTAACCACGAAACTTGGAGTGTTTACATTTTCTCAAATGCTCAGGGGGTAGGTGGCACCAACTGGTAGTTTCCTGCCTAGTTTTCACTAGCAAGGCCAAGCCACGTGGCTATTTGCATGCTCATACGAATCCAAAGGGTTTTGAACTCGGACCAGTGCTATGGCGCTTGAAGCACTTTACCAGTTGGACTTCCGCGGCTTAGCGGTTATCAAAGCATGTTGAAGGGATTCATATCCCTATCTATTGTTTTATATTTATAAATATATTTTATTTGAGTGGATTTGATTGGAGAAAACAGATCACATTTTTGGAAAAGCTTCAAGGTTACGCCTTCTATAAAATATTTGTGTTATAAAAAGAAGGTTCATTTAGAGTTTCATCAGTTTTATGTAGTTGTTTTGATTTTCTTTGATCATGTCGAATTGGAGAGTTTTTTCTGAGTCTTAGGATGAAAACCTTCAACCAAAGCTTGAGCTGGATTTTTCTTTATCTCAACTACCGGTTCGTATTCTTATGTCATTTAGTCTTGCACCGTTGGATGAGCGTCCAAATGAAGAAGCTGGGCCTTCTCGACCGCCAAAGCAACCTCGTGTGTACCAGCGGTGGCACGGCAATCTTCAACAAGATGCTCGAGCCTTGGTGATTCTGATGCAAATTGGATGTGTTGAACCTTGTACTCGAGATGTGACGTTTGGAGGGATCTTTGGAGGCCTAAATGACAATCAATATTCTTGTTGTCTTAGGCCTGTCAAAGTCAATCGCGGTCATCAACGTTGGCTTGAAGGTCCAGATAATCCATTGACCAAGGCTGCTCGTGCTGACTTTGTTGCTCTTATCCTTCAACGCATCCTCAAGTTCTTGCAAATGGAGTGAAATTCCTCTTAGAATTCTTTTCAAGCTCTTTAAGACATATATTTGATATTATCTGTTTAGTTTTTAATGCTACTAAACTTCACCTTGCGTAGTAAAAGTTTAGTAGATGAAAGGTAGAAATAGTTTACCAATTGGTGGACTTTGATGCCTTATGGCTGACATAAGAGATGGATAAGATTAAAGTAAGTTTAAGAGAATTAGCCAATAACTAATTGAGGCACATGAATCGTAGGTATGGGCTGGTGGTGACTTTGGGAGGAGGCAAAGGGGTCGGGTTCCCCTCTCTCTTCCACCAGAATTTAGTTTTTGGTGAGCAATTTTTAGAGAGCGAGAGCTCAGTGTGTACTATGAGTTTTTCAATGAGATTGTGAGAGTTTACACATCTTCTTTTTGTGGTTTCAAAATGATATGACACGCTCTATTTGGGCTCATTATGTAATTTTAATGTGTGTTTTAGTGCGACAATGTCTGCTGTAAAGAAATTTAGAAGACCGAGTTTTCAAAAGCTTGTAGAAACTTGTTTATAGTGTTTTTGTTCATGAAGTTTGAACAAGTAAAGTATTATTGTATTAGTTTTCTATAGAGCTTTAAAAGTTTTGATTTAGATTGTTTGAGACAAAGTTATGGCTTTGAAGGTGAGAGGTATTGAGCTGCCGAATAGATTCAAGAGGGAAGTAGACACTAACTTCAACTAAGCATAGAAATCGTTTGGTATAGATTCTGACGATGAATATCGGAGAGAATTTAGATGATGTTATCCGCTTTCTAGAAAGCTATCACTCGACTTTGGCAAAGCTTGTATGAAGTTAGAATGTTCTGAGAAGCAAAGAGAGGTGCAATTGATGCTGAATTTGGGAATACGACCATTGACGAGCTATGGACTCTTGATAGTACCTTGTTGAGTTTTAATTTTTCGATCTCACTGTGAAGCGTTTTGATAGCTTTCCAAAATGCTAAAGCACTTCTGATTTGAAGTGTTTATACTAATTTGGTAGTTATTTAAAGTTTGGATATTATTTTAGAAGGAGATTCGGGATTTTGAAGATAAGTACAAGACTTATATGGTTTTTTATCCGGTAGACCGTATTTATACTTTGTACATGTACGTATGAGAGTATTATACTTATTCGTATAAATCATGTATTTGTGTAGTATGTTCTAATGTATTTATATATGACAATTATACGTATAAAGTACTCTACATGTATATATCAAAATACTCTACATATACAAATAGGAATAGTCTACGTATACGTACAATGGGGTATAGGTTCAAGTATGTATATATGATGTGTTAAAGGATTTACCCCTAAAGGACCGTGAGACTGAAATATGGCCTCGGCTGGGATTGTGACATGAATTGACACACCTTGGAATACATATTACTTGAAACAACCAAAAAGCAATAGTTGGATTCAAAGATGAGGAAAATTATGAAACCTTCCAAAAAAAATTGGAATCACTATGTGTATTCTATGAAGTCTTTTGTGCCCACTTATACATATTTGTAGCATTTACGGGCGGTGGTAGAGTTGCTCTAATTTACTCCAAAAATTTTGGAAAAAATATATACCATTTATAGTATTGACGTTGTCTTTCACAAAAAAAATCAGCATCACCATATCATTTTCTAGTCTTCAATGCATAAATACATGTGTAAACCACTGAACACATTCCGTATGCATATCCTTTTAGGAGTTAATACTTCTTATATTATCCTTGTCTTTCATGTCTTAAGCCAAAACTAACTGCAGCCAGAAATTCAGTATTTTCCCGAGGCAAAGACTTCTCTACCCGACAATGTCTAGGAGTCCAAGCTTATGGAGTGCACTTTCAAGCCTCGGATTAATCAGTACTAGATATACGACGATGGTTCTGAATAAGATAGCGTGATAAACTATGGTAGTCGTTTTTAACAGCTATTCCAGGATTTTTGAAGAAGAAATACTTAACACCGGTTCTGTTAAAAATGTATATGCCCCTATATAAGTGCACTTACAAGAATTTTGAGTCTTTCATTTTTTATTGGTAAATTCTCATCAACATTGTACATGTTTTTATTGATAATTTTGTTGATAATAAGTAGCAATGCTTTAATTGATATTCCTCCAATAACATTCATATAATTTGAGAATTTTATTTTTTACAATGAGAGAATCATAAGAACAATACATCATGTCATTCTATTATAGTAAAAATCATTTAGATTTACTACTTACATAAAGATGCAAAATCTTGGATTTGAAAAATGAACTGGGAAAGAATTTAAAGTCTTGAAGTATAAACATGATTGTAGTAGTTTTGTCCAGGAATACAAAGATTTAACATTAATACAAATACGAAATAGATGATATCATCCATGGACTCTATTTAACTCCATGATCATCATCACTTCCATTACAAAGTTGTAGATTAAGGATGTGCCTTACTCTATTAATAAGAAGATATATAATTACACAATACTAATGTCCTAATTTTCTATAGAAGTCAAATGAAATTGGAAATGAAACATTTCGTTGTTGGAAATTTTCAATTCTTTCTCAGTTCTCATACCACGTACACTAGTTAAAGTACGTGTTTCAACTGTGTTATACCATCCAGTAAATATTGAGTCAATAGGAATCCAAGTATTCTCCTCTCGGGAAGGTTCCCATCCTTGATGTATACAAATTGTATATTGATTGTGGAAATATCCTTCTTCATTATGTAGTCCAATAGGCATTTTGGGCTGATACCATAGAACCTCAGCAGTTCCATCTTCAGAAGCTTGTTGGTTTAATGTTACTACTTTTGCAACAAAAAAAGGAATGCCTTTCTCCCGATCGTCGCTCTCAGTCTCCAACCCAACAATCATCCCTATTTTCACATCTTGGTGTGGATCAAATGTCGGAAATTGATCGACAAGAATAGCATTGGGAATTGCTCGATTTCCTTGAGTAGGTGGTCGTCGTCCACGTCCTCGCCCTCGTCCTCGCCCTCGTTCTATCCTAGGCTCTCGCTGCCCTCTTCCTTGTCCACCCATTTCTTGTCCTCCATCTCCAAGTTGACCACTTTCTACTTCTTCTGTTTCAAATTCATCCCTTTCTTGACATCCTCTTCCTCGACCTCGTATAATTAGATCTATTACCACGTACACGATGTCCTCTTGGCATTTCGGATCGAGGTCCAAAAAAAGATGTTACCATCACTGGGGGAAGTGATTGAAGAACATCATCAATCGCAGTACTAGACAATGTTGACCTTTCAGGCAAAGGAGCATTTCCGGGCTCCAAATTGTTTATTATCGGCCAAAATAGTGCACGTGCTGCTTCAGAGTGATTGCTTTCTGGAAAATCTTTCAAGTATGAAATGAGCCACGTAGCTTCTTCAATAGCTTGAAGATTCTTTTCCACATTTATGTGTCTTGCAATATACCGCTCCTTTAAGGAAATGAACTCGTCAAGAGCTTTAACTTCCCTTTCATCATGATTGAAAATAGGTGCCAACATTGGTTTCAGCCGGACGTCAGGTATTGCTTGAAGACAAATGTGTCCATTGTCAGGTTCCCATGAAGGAGATCTTGCATAATCCTTTTTTTGAACATGCGGTTTGTTATTTTGCATGTAAAACCTGAAATGATGAGGTTGGCTAATACCAACAAATGGATCTTCAGGCAAATACAATGTAATAAACTTCTTCCAGTCTTGAATATATTCAAGATGTTCGGCAGAAATAAACGGTTCTGTAAAAGTAGGGCGGGTTTGAATGATTTCTAACAATTCTTTCAAGGAGTCAATATCTTGTCGCTTTAAGGCTGAAGATATAAAACTAAAACGTTGATCAATGTCTTCATGAGCATGGCCAACTATCAAAAAAGACAATTGGATTTCCTTAAAAAATCCGAGGGCTATTAATGTAGCACAGAGGCTAAGAATGTATACATTCTTGTTTTCTCTTCCACAATTGTCTGCTTGAATGCGTAGAATAGGAGGATATCGTCCACGTCTTTGTTTTACATCTTGTAAAACTTTCATGATGGATGTAACTACTTGGTTGCTATCATGTTTGTGTTGGGAATCCACCCATACATGACAGTATAAACCTATCCCGTGAACAAGTACTCCACACAAGTGAGTTTTTACATATCGAGACTCTATGCCTTTCACAGTCTGTTTGAATCTAGGTACATACGTGGTGTTCTGGTCCATACCATCTATAATGATACTCAAAACATCATCAGGACTTTCAACTGCAGCTTGTCTTGCACGAGTATAGTCTTTTCGTTCCTCCATAGTTAAGTCTATGTGTATCTGATATTCTTAGGTCATAATTTAGCCTTCATAGCTTCGTTTGGTACAGATTTGATACTTTCTTTTTACTCCCAACATACTTGGCATTTTGAAAACCGTGATTCAGATGGAACATGTACGTTTGTAAATTCTGCTTTTCACATCTTCTTGAAAGTAGACAAACCTATCTTGGCTTCGCCCATACGTTGCAAAGAGTTGTTTATCCATGTCCATACCTCATGGCGGCGCACATTCATGGGTAGGCAAAACACGATGACTTTCAAACCATCAGACTTTCGGATTGCCTGTTGATGAGGTTGAGGCTCTCCAAACAATTGAATATATGACTCAAATATAGACCGAGCCATGCTCACATGAGTCCCTTCCTTCCTTCTTCCGATGTTTCCATGAGAAACATTGATTGCATCTTGATCTCAAATACTTGACATTATCTCGTTCAATCTTGTAAGGCAATATCCACTTGCTTTAGCAAAACAAGCATGACATACTTTACATCCAACCACCTTTGTTTCAAATTTGATTCAGATTGTACACTTGAAGACGAAACCATGAAGCTTCGAAAACAATTTAGAATCCAACGTGCTCAGTCTTCATACTTTATCATGCTCAGTACTTGATACCGTAGTGATAAAATATCGTGATCATCGATATTTTGAAGACATTTTTGTGCACAAAATTTTCTCGCCTTCGCTTCTTGTATTGCATGTAAAGTCACTTTTTCTGATCTTGATAGTTCTTTCATACGAGAGCCTTTTGGTCTTCTTTGCTGGCGATTCTTGTGTATATATGGACGTCGAGGATCAGGAGTAGGCAATCCTTCCACAATATGTTTAAAAGATGATCGATGAGAACCGTGGGAGCCTTGAGTATTTATCAAAGGTGATGAATTAACTTCCATAGTAGTTGTTGCTGATGTTACATTTAGATGGATAGATATCTCAAGATCCTTGATTTGAGATTGCGGCCATCTTATACACCTATGAAGGCATTCTCCCATAGTTTGAAGATGCAATTCATGAACACGGGTTTCAGGAATCAGAACTCTTTGAATATATACCACTTCATCATCCATAGAAAGTAGTTTATCATTTAAAATATTACCCACGCCCATAGTACCTCTGCTTCCTTCCGCAACCGTGATACCATAAATGTTTTGAAGAATGACCCCATTAGTAATGGTAGTTTGTTGTTGTTGCTGCATCAATTGATTAATGTGCTCATATTGACCATCCGTACCGCTTGTAAATCCTTCTGATGAAGGAAAGGCAACATCAACATTGTCCCATTCCCATCCGATTTTTACTTCCATAGAGTAGTCAGAATCTTTACAGTGGACTCTAGCACATATGAAAAAGAAGCAGCCACTCAATGTGAGATTTTAATGAAACATATAATAAAAATTTATTTAAATTCAACCTAATAGCAATTCATCACAAATTTCATTTTTATTCATTTTCTATAAATGAGTACATAAGATACATGCTTCCCTTCGACAGACCCCTACGCTTATCCAATTCTTCAATAGAGGCTTAGAAGTTAGACATATGTCTCCCACATCATCTGGAAATTCTTTATTCTTTTGTTAAAAATGGCCGTGGGTGTGACATATGCCTCCCCCCAAACGGGCTTCCCCTAAAATATTCATTTGAGTTAAGAGGGGGGAGGCATATGTCACACCCACGGCCTTGCCCACTTCACTCTTATGAATTTTTTAGGGCAAGCCCGTGGATGTGACATATGCCTCCCCCCCTCTTAACTCAAATGAATATTTTAGGACAAGGTTGTTTGGGGGGAGGCATATGTCTCCCCCCCCTCTTAACTCTAATGAATATTTTAGGGCAAGGCTGTGAGTGTGACATATGCCTTCCCCACTATACTTTTTATTAAAATTGTTAAATTAAGGCTCAAATGTGACCAATATATATAATTTTATGTAATAAACTTTAATAATGGAAGTATGAATTTTGTGATGGGTAACGGTGAGACATATGACTTTTTCTATCCACTTAATGAATTTAACTAATGCAACGGTTGTGAATGGGATTGGTTTTGTAATTTCTTTTCTTTATATGTTATTTTATTTAATAGAAAGAGAGGAGGTGGGACATTTGTTCAATCTTATTAATGATTCACTGATTTATAGAGAGAGGGGTATGAAGTAAGACATTTTTCACTTGCCAATCTTGTTTTGCCATTTTTCATAAAATAAAATAAATTGTGCTAAAAAAAAGAATTTAATGCATATGGAACAAAAGACGTATTCAAACACTTTAGTGCCATAATAGAAGAAAATATTCTATGCTAACACAAGGAAAAAAAAAATCCCGAAATCTTCAAAATTGTAAAATAGCCACAAAATCAATGACATCATCGTTTTTTCAATCAAACTATGATGAATAACTCCTAAATAGTATGAGTAATGGATTTTTGTTATATACATGGATTATAGCCATTGATATGCTTAAAATTTACATATTTGTTTTTAAAAAAATTAGCCTATTTGCAATAGTTATAGAATTTTAAAGTTTTCCTAAAATCTACCAAATCCAGACTTAAAAAAATAAAAAATAAAAAATTACTTTAATTCTAGGATACTGGAATTGAACATATGTACTTGTGCATGCACATGTGCGACTTACAAATCTAGATTTCAAATGTATGTTGCACCCAGGTTTCGGGACAATGGTACGCCCTGGAACCTGTGTAGTCACCGCCGCTGTGTAGTCACCGCTGCGTAACATATCCATTGTTCACAGCATCCTCCTGCTTCTGTGACTACAACACATGCACAGACAGACACCAACAGAACACAGTTCAAGAGGGAGACAAAAGCAAAAGCAAACCAGCAAACACACAAGACACCACAGGTCCAGTTCGAAAACAAAGGTAGCCTAGGGCAAGAACACACTTCGACAACAACGCTGCCACCGCTGTCTTCCACGCTCCGCTACCTCTCCCTTCCCCGCCGCAGGTGCTCTCTCCACAAGCGTTGTTTTCTAAGCTGCAGGTGCAAGCGTCTGCTAGCTCTATCTCCGCAAGCTCTAGTCTCCGCCAGCCCCGTTTTCGACTCCGCCAGCGATCGAAGTTGCTTTGCTCGACAACAGATCAAGTGTCAAGGTGCTCCGCCAGCCCTGTCTTTGACGCCGCCAGCGACCAAACAAAGTGCTCAAGTCGACGACAGATCAAGTGTCACTTAGGTAGCCTCTCAATCCTTGTGCTCTTTCTGTTTTGGAGTTCAGCTTTTGAGACGGATTAGTCTCATCGGCTTCTTGGGTTTGCAAGATTTTGGAAGCATATGTTGATGAATGTCTTGGGGTTCTGATATGGTGCAGGCTTGGATGCGCATTCAATCTGCGGGTTGGGTATTTCGCCTCCGTGCCAAGCTCTCAGCCTTGAAACCCTAGGTCTGCGTTCAAGTTGTCTTCATTTGAGCAGTGGACCGTTCTTCTTGCCCAAATCTCAGGTATTTATCTACATGGGAAAAGTTGCTCTCTTCTCGTGCGTTACTTGGGCTAGATTTTTCACCCCTCTTAAGCCTAGGAATGACAAGCTCTAGATGTTTCCTAGAGCAAATTTACTACGTACATGTTGCAAAGAGTTCAACAAATTAGTTTACTGTACTGCTTTAATGGTCTTCAAGCTTGGCCCTGAAAATATGGGGTCATGGGATTTCTTTTTGGTTGAAGTGAAAAAATTGGAAGGTTTCAAAGGGATGCAATGAATTGACATGGTGTAGCAACGTTTAATTATATCAATTATTTTTCTTTACATACATCATCGCAATAACTACCTCCCCTCTTTTCTATTTCTTTCCAATTGTCATCAAAATTTTAATATATAATATGCTTGAGATAGGCACATGTTCCACAGTCATAGATTTTACATTTTATTCCGTGCGAAGAGGGAGGCGGTGAGGCATATGCCACAGTTTCTTACTATTTCATTTTTTAGCACAAAGTCATTGTAGGAAAATGTGGGAGGGGGGGGGGCATATGCCACATCCCTTTACTTTTAAAATTCTAACACATCTTCTATGAAATAGAAAGGGAGAGAGGGGAGGTGAGGCATATGCCACACCCCTTTACTTTTTTTAATTCTACCCACAAAATCTTTGAAATAGAAGGAGGGGCGGGGGGTGAGGCATATGCCACACCCCTTTACTTTTTTTAATTCTACCCACAAAGTCTTTGAAAAAGAAGGAAGGGGGGGTGAGGCATGTGCCACACCTCTGTTCTTAAAGGTTTTCAAGTTGCATGTGGGACACCAACATTGATTTCAATTTTCTATTATATAGTTTATTGTAGAAGTGAGGCATGTGCTATTTTCCTTTTGCGCCTGAAATACGAATATAACTTTTGTTTTGTATTTTGTAGGATTTATGAGGCAAATTTGCAATGCCACCGCCACGAGAGAAAGAATTTGTAAAAATGTCGAAGACTCCAAAGCCTTCGGATGCTTTTAAAGATTATGGATGGTATCTTACATGAGATGACAAACGCGTTAGTTTGAAAATCACTCATTATTTATGGGGAGAAGGAAAGGTTTTATGTTCAAAGATATGGAAAAGAGGATGTTCTGTTCAAAAAATTGTGGCTCCAGCTTCTTCAGGGGAAGACGGTTCTTGCGAGATTTTTGTTATACCAAATGAAAAAACCGGTGTTACTTCTTTTGTTCTGAAAACTTCCAATATTATTGGAAGTTTAGATGATTTGGCTGGCATGAAAATTACAGGTCTATCAAAAGCACGGAAATGGTGGACAGAGTTGAAGGAGACAAGGCAAAATCTTTGTACTTCTATGCTGAATGTATTCATGAGTTTGAGTGAAGCAGAAGAGATGGAGTTGACTGACTTCATGGATGCTCATGAGCGTTTTGCCTCAGTTGGAGACAATTCGAATACTATAGATTTAGAGAAGCCAAATCATCCAACAGCAGACAAAAAATGGTATTGAGCACTATCATTTCCAGAAGATCATTTCCAAAATGAGGATTCACAGGTTCAGAATCAATCACTTCTTGAAGTTCCTGCTCCATTTGAGTTTGGAAAGCTTCGTGGAGGAAATTCACGTTTTGAACTGACAACTAATGATCTTGTTGCATCTACTGAAGAACCCTCTCGAGCTATTTTCAAAGGAAAAGGGAAAAAACTTGTTAGCTCTGAGAAGAGTAATGAGAAATCTATGGGGAAAGAATTATTAGATCCACCATCTCAAGATGAAATTGACAATGGCTATATTTTTGGAAGAGATTTCTCTTTTATGGTTGATATTCAACATGTGAGAGCTCCAACGGATGGATTCACTAATCAACGCATCGTCAATGTGAAGAATGCGGAAAAAGTTTACAATGCATTGCGATCAAGGCAGTTGGTGGAAAATCATTGGATAACTGTACGTCCGATGTATTATAAGGACCCCAATGACATTGTTGAAGGAGAAACTCATTTCAAAGGAAAGAATTCAAAACAAGAATTCTTGAAATGCTTATCTAAAGGAATGCCCGGATATTCTTTTGACGAGATAAGAGAATCATTTCTGAAAGGGATTGTATTTGAGCCGGTGGATGGATAACATATTGTACACGCTTGTAGTAATTTGGCAAAACGTGATCTCCAATCTCAATCACTTTTGAAGGAGGACTACGACACTATATTTTCACGACGACCTGCAACGCTTGTTCTTTATGATGATGATATTACGTATTTATTTTCATCAACAAGATTGAATGACATTACAACAAAAAGAAAGTACCACAGTACTATAGGTGAAATGTTGGAGAAAGCAAGATTACTGTGGGACACTCTTGGCGCCCAAATGCAGATGATGACAGAAGAAAAGATTTTCTGCGTTGTTTGCCACGAATTACAAGCCAACGGTTGGGTGTAGGTGAGACCTCCTACAAAGATATGAGAATCAAATTTCGTGATTATGTTGCTATGATTACACTTCCAGATACTTGTTGGGGAGCATTGAAGGCCATGTGTGATACCTATGATAACGGACTTACTTTCAAGTCAAAGAAGCAACGAATTACAGAGCTTGCTTTTCCAAGAGTCTATAGTGGGAAAAAGCCAAAAGCCACAAGTGGAGACCGTCTAAGTATGTCTATTGGTTGGCTCCGACCTCTTCAAGGTTTAACTACGAATGAACACATCATGCTTTGTAAAATGGCAACGGTGGATTCTTTGGATATAGAGCAAGAAATTTATTTTGCAGGCGGAGATGATGGAAAATCGTTACAACATTGGTGTGAAGTAGCGAAACGTCGAGCTGACATTCAAAATGCCTTCAAATGGTTGGAAGCTGGTCACGAAAATCCACTTGGTGAGAACAAGAATTGGCTACAAGTAGATGTGAAGAAGTTTGGAGGCAATGATGCACTGGATTATTTTGCAAGGAATATTCCAAAAGGTCGTGATTTTCAGAAGCACTGGAGCCATATCAATCCTCAAACTGCCTATGGTGAACAACGCAAACATGTTGATTTGATTCCTCGTGATATGATTGACCATCATATCCTAGTTTCACGCGGTGGTTTGGGACTTTATTTCAATGGTAAAGCCATTCCACGGGAAGAAGATGGTAATCGGAAAATGAAATTTCATTATGAAGGAGCAGGTGGATTTGGATTTCATACTGAAGTGAAGATTGGTGATTCCATTTTTAAAATCAATGAAGGTTCATTGGGAAGAAGTGCATTGTGGGTGTTTGATTGTCGATATGGACCTGAAGGTGGTTATTGGTCCAAGGCAGAGTACACATCGGTACTTGATAAGATCAAATTATAGATGGGAGAAGTCCTGAGATGGAATGCGCTTTTCATGCTACCAGCTGGAGAGAATGCGGATCACATCAAGAATTTGATGTGTTTGGATAATATTGCGGAATATTATGTTCAGGTTGGAACATATATCTTTGGTTCACAATCGGAGAATACTGGTTTGGTTGTCAAAGATGGACCAAAAGCTGTTGCCAAATTCTCTCCACTTGGACAATATATTATTGTTTTACGCCATCCCGCTAAATCATTTTTAGAGGATAATTTTGCTAAAGACAAACAAAATATTGCTTCTTATTATATTGAGCCAACACATGGATGGAATATGTGTTCCAAATTTCGGAAGGCTCGTTGTCCAGCTGTTATTGAAGCTTTGATTAGTCACTTTTATCGAATAGATTGGGTGATAATTATGGAGGGATTCTCTCACATGATAGAAAATGTCAGTGGAAGAGTTGAAGAACTCATTCTTATGGAAGGAAATGCAGAAATGCATCTATGGCTCGAGAAGTGGAAAGAAGTTTATGTTGATAAGGTTCGAGAGCCGATTCCAATCAAAGATCCTCTTTGGTTGGACAAAGAAAGAGAATCACATGATTAAGACAGTCTTTCTGATTTTGAAGAGGGTGATGAAGAAAATTCATCACCAACAAATAAACGCAAAAGAAGTATTAATGAGGGAGTTCATCATCAAGTGAAGAGAAAAAAACCGTTGAAGCTATTGGTGAGGAAGACTCCACCATTTTATGTACACCCGATCTTCAGTTACCATCTGCTGAAGTCCGCATCAAAGGAGAAAATCAAGAAGCTAGCGGATTTAAGGTTGTTGGTCTCAATGAAGACGAAATAACCGAGGTTAATGATTCTGTAGCTCAAGCAGCCCATTTTGGAGAGAATGCTTTGATAGCTGAAAAAGATAATTATTCTTTGGGGCTAGGAAGTTACAGAGTCTCAACAGCATTAGATTTATGGATGTGTAAAACATTCGAGGCAGTATTTGTCATAACTATATGTTGGTTTTGTTTTGAAATGTGACACTTTTTATCATCTATAAATTATACATGTCATTTTCTAATGAGTATTCATTGATTTTTTTGAACATATTACATTTGTGTAAATTTGACAATGATGTATTATCTCTATAATATTAGAATTACATATCTACACTTTATTTCTACAAAAAAAATAATCACAAATCAACTTCTACTTTTATTAAATCACAAATATCACACTTTGTGATTTGTTCTTGCAAGATAAAATAAAATATTTCTTAATTATTTCAAATCTAAATTTGATGTTCAATTAAATTATATAAAGCTTCAGGTTCTTTGATGATTTCCATTGGTTCAAAATTACGTTGAATAACAAATTCATATGACCAAATACATGTTATGTGCCATAATATTATCAATTAAATGTTAAAAAATTATCCTAAAAAAAAACGTACATGGCTATGTACACTTTTAACGGAACCGGTGTTACTTACTCGTGAGAGTTGCTTCGGCCACAACTCTGTAGAACGGTATATTTGACGTCTAAATTCTTATGAATGAAGTGTCTCAGGCTGCATTGATGTATGGTGGCAGAGTGAAAATTGGTTGCCATGTAGAGAACTTTTGTTGTCTACTTAGGCTTGAGAAAGTAAGGGTAGCAGAAATGAGAGCTCACAGAAGGCGTGTGTTCAGGGTAGAAAGTTAGGTACGAGAACTGCAAAAGGACCTAACAAAATCATTTCATCAATTCAAAAATTACAGTTTGGACGAGAGATGATGATTGAATTTGGAGTTGTTTGGCTTACATTTATGTACGTTGGTGTAAGTGGAATTTGATGTGGAGGTGGTGTTAGGGCTGTAGCAAGATCCATTGGGTAGGACGTTGGGACGACTAGTGGAAGGCAATGATGGAGCTGTGTAGCATGAGCTGGAGAATGCGATGGATTATCCTCTTTTGTATATGGACGCTATGCGTTTGAAGGATGTAAAAGGTCAAGATCTTTGTGGGTTTTCTTTACAAGGATCATGCTTGAGCTGAAGTCATTAAAACTACTGATTTCCTTAGCATATTTAGGTTTTGTGACTTATTGAAGCTTTTATTTCAAGGCATTTTGAGGCCTTGTGTCATGTGTAGTTGTATATTACTGAACGAATATAATAATGTCGTTGAAGGAGTAGAAACTTGGAAGGTGGTATTGTGTAGGTTCTGTGGATATTAATATCAATATTTGGTATTCATCTATTATAATTTACTTGTTCCTTGGAAGAAATTATACGGTTCTATTGAACTTGTGGATAAAGGAAGGATTTTTTTTCTCTATCAATGAACTGTAAATTGACTCCACTTTCCATAAGTTCTACATCCTAAACAACATTCTTATATTACATTTAGTCATAAACCACTACACATAATACAAAGCCTCAAAATGCCAAAAAAATTTAACTTCATCAACATTTTTATTATATATTTAATTTAATGATATTATTTTTGAAATTTAATAATATATCTAGTAAAACTTATGTTATCCACTAATTTGTGGTTGAGATTTTGATTTGAAGCAATGGATTGTCAAAGCCATAGCCAAAGCCAAAGACATCAGAAAAGAGTAAGAAGTTTGGGAAGGTTGAAGACCAAGAGATTGAAGTGAAGGATGAAGATACAAAGGTTATGTAGTTTTTTTAATTTTTTTAATTTTTTTTTTTAAATTACTCTGTTTGTTTCACAATAAAACCGTGGTTTCTATTTCAGCTCAAGATTAAGAACAGTGACCGCTTTGAGCTTTTTAACCTCATAAACACAAACTTCACATTGAATGTTCATTTCTTAGGCAACGAGATTGCTAAGATTGCATGCATTTTGACTTTTTGGCGCTTAGATTTGGTCACTCTACTTTCTATAGAAGTCGCTTTTTGGTATATTATATTTGGTCGCCAAAAAGATCACATGAATGATGCATGCTCAATTCTTAGATGGACCAAATATGAAACCATGGTTTTATTATGGCACAGAGTTTATGCAGAAACCATGGTTTTATAGTGAAACAGTAGAAGTGCCTTTTTGATTATTTTATCATTTTTACAATCTCCATGCAATTCACTTTACTATTTGTTTTAAATCATTTAACTTAGAAAATTAGAAGAAAAAAATTCCCTTTAAAGTTTTTTTCTTACTGTTGTGATTATTCTTTTCCTTATCTTTTGGTTTTACTTTTTGTACTATTTTTTACTATATTTTCACTATATTTTCCACAGTAAATTTTACTTTCTTACATTTTTTAACTTTTTTGTACTTTATTTAAATTTTTTGTTTAAATTTTTTTGGATACAGTCTGTTTTAAATCATTATTGCATTATTTTTTCCATTTTAATTAACTTTGTACATATTTTCTTTATCATTTGTACGTATTTTCTTTATCCACAGTCACACTATTTGCAGTAGCCAAAATAATGGAAATTGGTCAATATAACCAATATGACGTTTGCCACTGAGTCCCTTTGAACTTTGGTTCAGCTCAGTTTAAAATAAGTGATTTAATTTTCTAACACTAATTTCTGAAAAACTTGGATGAAAATATGGATGGAATCATAGATGAAAACATGGATGAAACCGTGAATGAAAACTTTGCTAAAAATATGGAGGAATTTGGTAGTTTGATGAAACTCTCAATTAAATGATCAATTTGGTATACACACCGCATACACTTTGATATACTTTTTAATAGTCTCAATTGGTTAAGGAACCACATCCATTTTTTATTTATTTTTTTTAAAATAATTCTTTCAAATAAAAATTATAGGAATTAGAGTATATCTCATAAAATAAATTTTATTTGAAAGACTAAAAATCAAGAAATGAAGATTGATAATCAAAAAATGAAGATTGGTAATCAAAAAAGGGAGATTAAAAATCAGAATATGAAGATTGGTTTTGAAACCCAAATTTGAAATATGATTTGGAATTGAATCTGAAATGTAAATTTGAAATCTAATTCACATTGTAATTTGGAAATAATGTTTAAATTCCAAAACTTTAATGGCAATTAAAAAATGATTTGTGATGGATTGTGTACTTTGAAATAATTTTTTATTCTTTAACATAATGCTTATTACATTCAGTTACTCTATTTTATTGTATATATGTCTTGTAGGATTAAAGTAAAATGATATATATATATATATATATATATATATATATATATATATATATATATATATATATAAATAAACTAAGTTTGTATCATTTAAAGTGGTGTTTTCATATAAATATGAATTAGCATTCTTTTGTATTTAAAGTGTATACCTTCATGTTACATATCTATTTTTGATTCTTTAATCAAACAAATTCATTCATTAACATGTGATTTGTTATTTGGGCTTAAATTCTAAAAATGAATGATGAATGCAATAATCTGGTATTTGTGCAAAGTGCTTTAAAAAATTAATTTTCATGACCTAGGGTACGCCTTAAAATTTTTGATTAAAAAATTGATCATCTGTAAATTTAATTTAAATGTGACTTAAAAAGAATTTATTTTTAAAATGATTGTAATTATGGCTCGTGATGAAAAGTTTTTGTTTTAAACTTCATAGATTGCTTTATAATTGTAAATAATTATAAAAAAGAATCATTAGATTTTATATAATACATTTACTTATGTATTCAATAATTGAGAATCGAATCTTCTTAGA
Source organism: Ceratodon purpureus (assembly GCA_014871385.1). Lineage (NCBI taxonomy): Eukaryota > Viridiplantae > Streptophyta > Bryopsida > Pseudoditrichales > Ditrichaceae > Ceratodon > Ceratodon purpureus. The sequence goes on along the minus strand of CM026428.1, from coordinate 13,168,797 downwards.
AAGTGCTGCAGGTAATATAATATATGTAAATGTTGAGGTGTCTTGTAAAAATCTTATATGATTAAGATATAATATCTTAAAAAGTCACATGTTCTCAAATATTAAATTTAAATGTTTATTAGTTGCAAAAGTGTAGTTGAAGCAAATAAAAAGATACGTTTTTCATATTTACAATCAAAACTTTGGTATAAAAACTTTCACCAAAATCACACCCCCTACTAGCCACCCATATACACATGAAGATCAAACCTTCCACCATCCACCCGAACAAATAGTCCAATGACTACATATAAATTATCATCATTTAAAAAAAAAAATAGTATGATATATTAGAATTTGTATATCATTCTTTTACAATTTTCACAAAACAATCTAAGCATGATGGTGTATATTTTAGATTTAGTATTTTCTTGAAATAATATCTTCTTTTGCATAAAATATCTTTTGCATTAGATGTTTGTAATTTCCTATTTTTATGGAAGAAAAACTATAGATTACTTCATATTCTATATTAAGAAAGAAACTTTTTAGACGTAGTTTTCAACTACATTGATACACTCTAATTTTTTTATTCGGATTCTAGCGATGATGAGATTTGGGGGTTTCAATTTTACCTCTTATTCTAGAGCCATTGCAATCGATTGATGGAGATATTTTGTATTTTCTATTATGTATCTTCCGAATCGAGCATGAGTACAAGGAATAGTCATCTGAGTTTCCACGTGTCGGACACAAATTTCTCTACAAATCTCGCATTGGTGCAAGAGTGTGCTCGCGTCGTCCTCCTTTAAATCCTGCCCGGGCCGTCCTCCTTTAAATCCTGCCCGAGGCGTCTTTTTCTGAACCCTGCCCGCGCCGTCCTCTCTTAAATCTAGCCCGCGCCGCCAAAATTCAATCCATGCAGGATGCTATGTCTGCATCCTTTCTCCCTAGCGCCAGGGTTTGGTGCTCATTGTCCACTTGGCCTCTTTGTCGACATTGGATTGTCCACCATCGCGTCTATTGGATGCAAGTTTTCTCCGTTGGCATGTCCACCATCTCCGTTGGATTTTCCACCATCTCCGTTGGATTTTCCACCATCGCGTTTGTTGGAGCAAGGTGTATGTCTGTTGTGTAGGTGCTGGTCGAGGCTCTCCATAGCTTAGCGCTCGCTTTCTCAATGAGGGGCGTCTGCGTGACTCGATAAATGTGTTCTCCGAGCATATTTTCTTGCAGGGACATCTTTTGCACCAACGCTCGTAGTTGTCGAAGCACATTCACTAACTACGGCACATAAGTAAGTTCCTTGTCCACGCCTCGCATTCTTCTTCGATGCCAAAACTATTAGTCTTTTGGAAACTTTGTTGTGGAGGGTAGTTTGTTTGGAAGAAGATTTCTGTCTATTAGGGTGATCCTGAAAGGTTCCATCAAGTTAGACACGTAGAATTCTTCTGCCAGGGTCATCTTTCGAGAAGCTTTCGAGCTCTAAACATGTTTGTTGGGAGCAAAATGTGTTGGTAAAGGACTTTCGTGAGATTTTGGTACTGTATAGACAGTTCTTGCGTTGGGGGGTTTTGAATTTTGGTACTGTTTGTTGTTTTGATGTATGTTTTTAAACATGTCAATTTCTCTTGTTTTGTCGTGAATTGTCCTTCATGAACGACCTGTTTGAGCAAAATGTGTTTAGAGAGGACTTTAGGTCAATGACTTTTTCGAAGGCCGAGAGGATGAAGTCTGTTCCTGTGATGGGGGAGGGGGGGGGGGGGGGGTTTGAAAGCTAGCTTACCAAACTATTCTTTGAAATTAAGTTATTAAATTTGATAATCCTAGATTTTGATGGAAAACATTTTTTCACGTAATAAAATATCGGAACTTTGAAATCAATGTACTTTTTTTTTATTGTTTAATCCCTAAATGCCTTTGGTGTTTTTGGAGCCAAAACTGTCAAAAACATAGCCCCACTGATAAAAACCCACTAATTTCTAAATTTGGAATTAGTATAGAATATATAGCCATAGGATCTTGTACTTGCCTTATCCAAAATGGTGTATACTAACTTTGAGGACAATCCGCCGTACAGATTGCAACATTATAACGTTTGAAGTTGTGGTAAAAGTTTTTTTGACATTGCCCCGTGAGTATATCAAAGTTTTGATGTCCAAAAACTATGCTTTGCAAATACATTTGATTCATGGAGAATCATCAATTCCTTTAGGTATGGAAATTAGGTATGAGCTCACAAATTTTGAGCCTCATACATGCTTGGATTCTTGGAAAGGCAAAAAAATCCTTGATTTTATGAAAGAAGGTGTGCTGAAATTGCCTTACATTCTCCAAAAATAAAACTATTTAAAGGGTAGTCTAAAACCATTCAATTGGAAATTTGAACGGTAGATATGATGAAGTCAATGAGAAAAAAACCACAAAAACTTTCAATGTAATCGGAGTAGATTTCTAATTTCTAGATTTTTTTAAAGTCTAAGTTGTATATTTTCCTTTTATTTCAAAGGGCAGTTTTGGTAAGAAGGGGTACTGTGGATGGACCCACTGCCACGTCATAGATACTGGATGGATTTTATTGATTTGGATGAAAATTTGATAGGATGAAAAATTTAATATAGATGAAAATGGATTTTTGATGAAAACTACACTCTGGATGATAGCTGTCATAGGAATGAAAAAAATCAACAACCTTTTTAGATGGAAATGGTTAGTTAGATGAAGATTTTCTTTTGGATGAAAACCGTCATAAATGTATATGGATGAAAAATATATTGGGCCGATTATTTTGCAAGTGTCCACCCTTTGAAAATTTGTCTTGTCACTTTCTGTCCTATAGAATGACGGGCAACTTGGGTAGAAAATGAGAGATTTTGATTAGTTATTGGCTGCTCGGATTTAGAGCAGTTTCTTCTAAAATTCATAAGTTTTGCATCGTATTTCCAACTGCTTTGAAATTTACGCTATTAGAAAGCTATGGTTGAGAGCTACATGGAATTAAATTTTAGAAAATAATAAAATTATGAAACCTTAGAATAGCCTGTCGAGAAGTGTTGTGACCCGAAGGGGTTAATGTTCTTCTATTTTGCCGTAAGAATTCTTGTACATGTAAGCATAATCCAGTTATGGTAGGACGTGGCAAAACCAATTTCGACAAAAAACCACGAACATCCATAACGTATGTTCACTTTAGGTTGATAATGTAACTTTTTAGTACATGGCTTATTTTTTAGGTCACAGAAAATAAGACATGTAATGTGGGACTACATTTCTACCTTAGAATGGACAAATGGCTACATGTTAGCGGTTTTCTATCAAGACAAATTTTGCAGCATCCAACCTTAGAAGGGTTAACCAAAAAAATTCCATTTCAGAAAGTCAAGCTTCAAGAATGCAAACAAATCATTGGCACCACCACAACGCGAACTCAAAACAATCATCAAGAAAATAATTCTTCAAAGAGATACTCCTGTTAAATTAGTACCTCCAATGAATAGCCTAGATTCAATAATGCCACATCACAGAATAAGTGTGCCCCTGGCAGAAAGCGAGACCAGACGTCGCAGTACTTCCACGCACCGAAATAGAATCCGCACAACCCCAGTTCCCCCTCAACTTACCATATAAAGCTCCTGAGTTCCGCCAAAAAGCATACCCATACGAAAAGCCGCAACAAAAGTAGACAAAAAGCGAACGGAACAAATCTCGAGAAAAGCAACTCTCCCCCGCGGGCATCGGAACCCGCGCGCATCCCCGCCACCAATCGGCGCCGTGTGATTGAAGACTTTCAGCAAGGAGATCCATACCCAAAACCGTCACTTCTCCCATTTCGACTTCGAGCAGTTTTGAGCGGGTTTGGGTTCCGTCACGAACCTCGTATCTTGCCCGGCGACTTACGCACCTCATTCCTGCAGATCTACAGATCGTGAAGATATTCACGTGATGTGATTGGAATTTTTGGAAGATTTCGTCGCATTGAATTGGTATTCAACGAACAGGGTTCCAAATCATGACACGCACCTAATTCCATCATGAAATTAAGATATAAGAAACAAAATAAGTGGAAAACGCACCAAGTGAGGCGCATTTGTCGTCCTGCTTCTCAATCACGTAAACATGACACTCACCGAACTCCCTCACTTTCTTCACGCTCGTGAAGATCGAAGAAATGAAATGAGGACGAATTATAGATGTAGGTCGAATTAGGCGCATATCGCAGTTAAGCACCGCCTCCTAATTACGCTGAAACAGGTTCAGGATCCTAATTACGACACTTTCCCTAACTCCCTCACGTTTTAGCTGGATTCGTAGATCTGTGAAACAGAACGAAGAGAACTGGTAGATGTTTCTCGAATTAGGGTCATGTCGTAGTAATGCGTCATCGTCTTGGGGAGACTTTTGCTGGGCTTCGGAGTTGCAACAAACCCTGGAGGAGCTCAGTTGTCGAGCTTAGTTTCTTCGCGTCTGGGATGGGATCTGCGCTCTGTTGGAGCTTGGCGAGGGTTTGCACGTCTGGATCGCGTCGTTGCTGAAGCGATTCGTCACGGCCGCGGCGATGGCGGTCTCCAGAAGTGCTGCGATGCTGCTAGCGCCTGTCCTGGTGCTCTGTTTGCTGGTGCCGCTCGCGTCCGCGTTCTACCTCCCTGGCGTTGCGCCTCTTGACCTTGCGAAGGTATGTGACATCAATGGCGTTGTGTTTTGGAGTCGTCGGTGTCGTTGCCGTGGTCGTCGATTTTTAGGAGTTCTTTAGGGTTATTGTGTGTTTTATGTGCGATGCTGTGTGGAGATGTCGTGGTGTCTGGTGGTTTGGTTCTGGATGGATGTGCTCTGCAGTGAGCTATCGTTTTCGTTGTTGGAAGACGATAGTCGATTAAGTGGCGGCGTGTGTGAGAAAGTATTTTTTGGTTTCGGACGTCATCTTGGCGCATTTTTTAGTGAGGTAGAACACACTATGTCAATGTGCGTTGCGCAGTCGACGGGAGGTTCGTCTGTGACGGTGGAGAGCCTGCATTTCACCAGAGCGGTGATGGCGATCTAGAACGATTAAGCGCCGGGTTTGGATCTTGGACTGCAGATCCATGGATCTGTGTTCTTAGCGAAGTTGTGAATCAGTGGATCTTTTCGGTGTACACTTGGTGTGGAATCGCGTCGCATTGTAGGCATATGAAGCTCTAGATCTGGCAAAATGTCCGGTGAGAAAGGATCTCGTGCATTGAAATGCGAGTGAAGCATTTCGCTTTTTTGTCAGATCTTACAGGTGTGCATTTTGGAAATGCATTTTGTTGACAGATCTGTGGCATTGCCATCAAGGATTTAATTACAGATCACGAGTTAGTGGTCTAAATATCCCCTTAACAAGCAGATTGCGAAACCTTTGTTTTAACTGCTTCACGAGCCAAAGGGGTTTGTAGTAATCTCCTCTTGGCAGCGAGCTAGAGGGCACTAGGTATTCCCCTTCTGTTCTTTAGAAGTTTCCATTGTAGAATATCGCCTCGCGGCAATGCGAGAGATATTGGACAATTGAGGTTGAAGAGTGGAATGACTATTCTGTAGGAGCACTACTCGAATGTTTCTCCGTTGACACTGCTGAGGCAGGAAGTCTCATTACTTAAAGCCCTTAGTATCAACCCTTTCCTTAATCTATCAGGGAATGTAGAGAAATTCTTTCAGTCGTCTCAATTGGGATCCAGAAGGATCTGGTTCTCCTTGTGAGCTTATAGCTGATGACCGATACGTCAGCTGTTGTAAATGCTCATAGGGGAAGTTAAAAGACTGTTGATCAAGTGAGTGTTTGAAGATTATTTTCATTCGAGGCCCTGTACTGGCAATTTGATGAGATAGCGGAATGATTAATAAGGAGTATTGCTTGGAACAGGGTGACCAGATTCAAGTGAAAGTTAACAAAATTACTTCGACAAAGACTCAACTTCCATATGAGTACTACTCACTCGACTATTGCAAGCCAGAGAAGATCATAAACAGTGCTGAGAATCTTGGAGAGGTCCTTCGGGGCGACCGCATTGAGAACTCTCCATATACTGTAAGTTTCTTAGTCCCTCTCTCCTTTAATGGCTGTCTGTATCGCAACATTTGTGTGAATGAGGTGCATTGGTCTATTCAATATTTGTGCACATCTTAGTATTACAGAATCCTGTGTGTTATAATTCTCTAATGAGCTGCGGTTCGTTGTCCATTTACAGTTCAAAATGAAAGAGGATAAGCAATGTAAGATTGTTTGTCGGAAGGAGAAGCTCGATGATAAGTCTGCTGCTTTGTTCAAAGAAAGGATTGAGAATGACTACCGTGTGAATATGTAAGTTTTACAGGGTGCCTTTCAGCCACCAGTCCAGAAGCTTGTAATTTGATTCTTGTCTATTCTTATTGAATTCCTTGAGTTTCTTTGGCGTAACCGTTGTGAAGTGAAATTCTCAAGATTTCCTCGCTTGACCATTTTTTGTATTTCCTTCATACAGGATCCTTGACAATCTTCCAGTAGCGATGGTCAGGAAGGGTGACCGGATCAAGACCTACGACCGAGGATTCCCCGTTGGTTTTAAGGCTTCCTTTGATACTGTAAGGTTATTTCCCCTTTTGTTCGGACTAACTTCAATATGGTCCTTTTATAACTGTTTGTATGTATGCACATAGTACTTACATAGTGATTTTGTCTTCTTGCAGAAAAACAAAGACGAGAAGTTCTTCATTTTTAACCACCTGAGCTTTGTGGTGTCATATCATGACGATGCTGAAACCACAGATGCTCGAATTGTTGGTTTTGAGGTTACTCCTTTTAGGTCCGTTACCTGACACATTGCTAAGGAGTTTTTTTTAACTTTCTAGTTCAAGAACAAAACTTGTAGCATTTTTCTTTGTGTTTGCTCTTTGATTGGATTTTCCTGACGTTATTCTCTTCGTCAGTAATTTTTCATTTTAGAGGTGGTATCTGTTTTTATCTATTTCTGGTAATGGTCGATTACGGGTTTAAGCAGTTGAAAAGTTATATTTGTTATGCGAAGTGAAACACTCCGAAGTAATTATTCGCTACATGTTCGATTTCTTATTTATTTGGGTTGGTGGTGTTTGTAGTGTGAAGCATGAGCATGATACTTGGGAGAAAGCGCAGACTGTGCTGAAGACTTGTAACCCAGCTACAAAAGCGTTTGTTACAAATCGTCAAGCCCCTCAGGAGGTTGTGGCTGGTGGAGAGATTATTTTCACGTATGATGTGAAATTTGTGGTAAGTAATTCTACGTGGCACCCGGCCCGTATATGTGAAGTTCTTGCGGTCTCGGGGATACTACCTCTCTGGTCTATTCCATTCAACGCCTTCTACGATGTGTTGGGTCTGTCACACTGAGAAGTATCTGAATGTGTTGTTACATTTCAGCAATGGTTTAAGTTCTGCATGTGGAAAGCTACGACCATGATTGCGCACTTTACGTTGATTTGTTATAATGGTGATTTTGGTTGAATTTGTTACTTTAAAAAAAATAAAACTCACAATACTCTAGAGTAATGTCTTTGTTCGAATCTGATGGTAGAGTTCACCATCTTGGCAGTAAAACTTCTGCAAGTCTTTGCTCCTGTCTGACACAGTCCACGTTTTCATGTGCAGTCTAGTCAGGTGAAATGGGCATCTCGGTGGGACACGTATCTGCTGATGCAAGATGACCAAATCCATTGGTTTTCAATCATCAACTCCTTGATGATTGTCCTCTTCCTTTCTGGGATGGTAGCCATGATCATGATGCGCACTCTACATCGTGATATCTCAAATTACAACCAAATGGATACCCTAGAGGAAGCCCAAGAAGAAACTGGATGGAAACTGGTGCATGGAGATGTTTTTAGACCACCCACAAATTCTGGACTACTGTGTGCCTATGTTGGCACAGGAGTGCAGTTTTTGGGAATGACCGTTGTCACGATGATTTTTGCCCTGTTTGGCTTCCTCTCGCCAGCAAATAGGGGTGGACTTATGACAGCGATGCTTCTCCTCTGGGTCTTCATGGGTTTGTTTGCTGGATATTCTTCTGCCCGCCTGTACAAGTCATTCAAGGGCACCGATTGGAAGCTAAATACGCTGAAGACTGCCTTCATGTTTCCCGGAGCTGTATTCGTGGTCTTTTTCTTCCTGAATGCTCTCATCTGGGGCCAGAAGTCCTCTGGAGCTGTTCCGTTTACGACAATGACTGCGCTCGTGCTCCTTTGGTTCGGAATCTCCGTTCCTCTAGTATTCATTGGCAGTTACTTTGGATTCAAGAAACCGGCTGCGGATGACCCTGTTAGAACCAACAAGATCCCGCGGCAGGTCCCAGAACAGGCTTGGTACATGCAGCCCGTGTTCTCAATACTGATCGGAGGAATCTTGCCCTTCGGTGCTGTGTTCATCGAGCTCTTCTTCATCTTGACCTCCATATGGCTGAATCAGTTCTACTACATCTTTGGATTCCTCTTCCTGGTGTTCTTGATTCTCATGGTCACCTGCGCTGAAATTACGATTGTTCTCTGCTACTTCCAATTGTGTAGCGAGGATTACAACTGGTGGTGGAGAGCATATCTGACCGCTGGGTCATCCTCTCTGTACCTCTTCCTTTATGCAGCTTTTTACTTCTTCACAAAGCTTGATATCACGAAGTTCGTATCGGGGATCTTGTACTTCGGGTACATGCTCATCATCTCCTATTCCTTCTTTGTGCTCACTGGTACCATGGGCTTCTATGCCTGCTATTGGTTTGTGCGCATGATCTATGCTGCCGTGAAGATCGACTAAAGTCCAGGATTAGGGTTTGAGGACATGTACATTCTTGATCTGCCCAGATCAAGCACTCAAATTATGTTTTGAGGCTGGGGATATGAACAAAAGCTGGTAGGCTCTGATTCATTGTAGAGAATCTCAGCAAGACTTGCAACCTGAAGCGACCTAGTATGGACTTAGTCTCAACTGAGAGAATGGTTATCAAGGGGGTGGATATGTGCTAGTTTAGCTCTGAAGACTCCTAGGAATTAAGAACACCCAGGATACTGCCGTTTTTCTCAGGGCTTGTCGGCCTAAGTAGGGAACTCCACTATTTTCATTTATTGGCAGAACATGTCACCCCGAGTGTAACGTTAAAGGCAGTCTCTCTTCTAGGTTCTTGGTCTTTAGTTTTGCCTCACTTCCCCTCCCTACCAGGTTGTTGATGGTGGAGAAGTGCACATAATATACGCATCGTAAAGCTACGAACATTATTTATATATCAGGTTGTCAATCAAGGTTTGAGCCCTTTCTTCCTTTCATTCTGACACTCCTCTGGCTTTCATCTTTCATCATCTTTCACTTGCAATTGTTGTTCCATTTTCTAAGCTTGTTTCCCAGTCTGTTCCGACTCCAAATAATTTGCGTCGGGTTAATGCTCGATACGAAAACCCAATGCACTTCTCTGGTTAGTTAGTCAGTTAACCACACAATCTCCCCTCGCTGTAGATATTTGAGAAACAACTGCGAGCTGTGATATGCCAACTTGAGTTGTTGGTAGGTCAGACAGGCAAAAGTATTGTTTGAGCCATCTAGTTCGGTGAGAGAAAGATATCCATCCTTCCAGTCGTAACGGTAAAGATTCTTCTCTTCAGCTCCCCTTCTTGTTCTTGCCTTCCAACCAGCCCTTGATGCACATCTTGAAGCCTTTGAGTGTTGAAACGGCCCTTTGGGGTGAATGGTGACAATGGTCCTTTGTTCTGGTATGTCTTTTTAGGTGAGCTGTCCATGTGTAGAAATACATCGTCAATGAATTGATGTTCCGGAGGTTCATCACATGATAGACTATTGCTTGTAATACGCTACTGTTGAACCAGCTCTGTAGTATTGCTCTTGAAGTGCTCGCATTGGGTGTGTTGTGAGGAGAACCTGCCGAACATGGAAGATGAAGGATGAGCGAGATTTTTGCATGAAATATCGTGAGGATTTAGCTGGTATGAACACTTGCAGTGACGGGTATTATCTTGTGTAAAATATAGCTAAGAATTGACGTAATATTGCTATCAGTGACATAGAAGAATGCAAGTAGTAGCTCCAACGATTTGAAAACTGGCTTTGCTGTGGCTTAGGAAAACGATAGTGTGCTTGGTCAGCTTGAGGAAGGTACCACTAAGTATAACCTTACTGGTCCTCTTTACTCCTAGTTAGTCTTGAATGGCTGTGACTGACTTCTTGGCGCTGGCCGGACCTGGCTGGTGCCTTGTGTTTGTGTTCCTTTTTATTTTAACCTGCAGTCATGGGAAAACCCCTTAATTTGTGTCAAAAATATCTTAAAAAATCAAAAAACAAAAACAAAATCAAAAACTGGTTATGTGAGAAATCGCCAGATTGGAGGTGGCAGGACTTGTCTATTTTTTATTGGAAAATGCTTGTCAAGAGAGTGAGAGGCTCTGTCCACGAGTTGGATTAGAGAATTGATGTGATCGGCTTCCGTCGATGGTGGCAGAGTCGACGGTGAAGAATCGATGAAAAATGTTTCAAGTGCTGAAACCAGGGTGCTCTGGAGTCCACAGGAAGCAGACATGATACGATTCGAAAGTCAAGGATTGTACATGTCTGTTTGTGACTAATTCGTGGATATTTAGAGTGTCTTAATTCCTTGCGAACACGAGCGGCGGGAGATCGACAAATCGGCGTGATGGAGGAGAGGGTGCCGATGTGGGAGCACGAAGACCTGCCACACGTTCGGGACTACGGCATGGCCATAGTCTTTGCTAGCGTCTTCCCCATTGCTCGCCTCCTCCTGGATAGTCTTGTCTTTGAGGTAAAATCGAGGAAAATATCCTCAGATTGATTTGTACTATGCTGGAGAAGATATTTGGTAAAGATCATGCAAATCATAAGGTTGGACTGAGAAATCAGTAGTCAATTTAGGTGTTACAACTTCCCTCTGTAAAACCCTGCATAGTGTTGGAGTACAAAAATATTCTTCCCAGCAATTGACTAATTTTTTTTATGATTCTTGCATTGAAGATTAATCTTCCAGTGGGTCTTCCATTCAACTCAACGCTTCGGAGTGGTGATTATAAAATCATAAGTTATGATCAAAAACTTTACGTCTTACAATGATAGAAAAGTATCAAAATTCATAAAAATTTAAAAGTCTGTGAGGAGCTATGATGATTATATGCTTATTGTGAGTATCATCCAGCCCCTGACCTAAAATTTTGAGCTTGTGATATAATTGAGAAAACTCTTAATCTTGTTGTAGTACTTTACACTCTTGTAAACTTATTACAAGCACTTCCTAAGCTTATTAGAAGTCTATGGAGTGAACGTCAGCAGTGTTCTCATGATGCGAGGCAGTTGGATACAGAGATCTGCGAGGCGGATACTCTTTCCAAATGGGAAGAAGTTCATGAAGAAACGAATGCTGGAAGTTGGGGAGAAGAAAGTGTCCAAGTTCACGGAGTCTGCTTGGAAGCTCACCTACTATGTTTTCTCCATCACCGTGCTTCTTCTCTCCGTCCACAATGAGCCTTGGTTTGGCAAAACGGAGCATTTTTGGATTGGGTGGCCCAATCAAACAATCAAGTAACGCTTTCTCCCTCACCATTTGAGTCATCTCATGAATGTCGTTTCGTGAAACGAACTCCGAAACCACTGTGAAATGCAGAAATGAAGTACATATTCTTTGACGTAATTGAAAAGTCTGATCTGAGCATTGCATCATAAGTGTAGAGTAGTGTTGTGATGATTCTCCACGTTGTGTAGTTGGGAAATTTTAGTTGATAAATGTTGAGCTTCATCTGTTACATCTACCTCAAGAAAACAGAAGGAAGAAGGTTTTGATTCACAGTGGTGCATTGCAGGTTCAAGTTGAAGGTGCTGTACGCGTTCCAGTGTGGTTTCTATGCCTACAGCATAGCTGCATTGGTGGTGTGGGAAACTCGGCGAAAGGATTTTGGCGTGATGATGACCCACCATGTCGTAACCATCCTCCTTATGGTCTTCTCCTACATGGACGGGTATATCTCACCTATTAAAGCATCATAGTTGCAAAAATTAACTTAAAAAGAATAGATCAAATAGGTGAAATTAGTGGAAAAGATGTGCTGCCATTTTCCTGCCGAGCATTGATTTAAGCTCCTTTTGCCATTCACCTACATTGCTGCTGGTGTTCTTGAGTACCATATTCTCCCGCAAAACACCTTGCAGCATGTTTGTGTCTCATCGGATCTGGTTATTGCAGAACATACCGAGCTGGAGTCAGCACCCTTCTATTGCATGACGTGAGCGACGTGTTCTTGGAGACCGCAAAGCTGTGCAAGTACTCTCGCATAGAGGTGGGCGCCAGCGTGTGCTTTGGATTGTTCGTCCTCTCGTGGTTCGTTCTTCGTCTGGTCATCTTCCCCTTTTGGATTATCTGGAGCATCAGGTAACTTAATGCTCTTGATCCAACTTTCTAAACTCTGTTTTTTTCTATGATGCAAGTCGTGCCAAATCCTTTTTCACATATACTTGCTTTTGTCTTCTCCTTTCACATACAGTATGGTTGTTTGCTGTGTAGTTTGAAATTGCAAACTGTTAGATTCAGCTCCTGGGTTTTTTCTTTTTGCAAGCTAATTCATGTGAATCTGGTGGGCATGTCAGCGTCGAGGTGGTACAATACCTTGACCTGGGTGGCAGAAAAGAGTTTAACCAGTATTACTTTCAAAACACACTCCTCATCATGCTCTTTATTCTTCATATGTATTGGTGGATTCTCATCTGTCGGATGCTCGTGAAGCTGATTCAAGACTCCGGCAAAGTCAGCGAGGATGTCCGATCAGGTATGTCACTTTTGTTGCTCTTCCTTTTGAAGCAAATGTACTCTCTCACTAAATTAAGAGTTCCTCGACGTAATTCAATATTTGACACGTGCAACTTACGTAATTACATGAACCGTTGCATTGTGAACTTAACACGACATTGGCATGTTCATCGTCTCTGTCGGAATGATTGTAACTTTATGACTGGAAACAGAACAGACCATCTTCCTCAAGTCTGAACCACCATTTTGTATGTGACAGATTCAGAGAACGATGACTGAAGTTGCATACTTCTACTTCGTGATTTCCAGTCTCCTTTTGAAGTCACTCTGATGCTTCAACCTTCAGAGCACTGTCCGTGCTTGACATCGCCATCCCATATCAAGACCCCCAGAGCTAGTTTCACATCTATGTTGCAGCCCAGAACAATTTTTAGCTTCCGGATAACTCAGAATTGTTGAAGGCCAATCAATACTCCTCTCAGCAAAGCTGTATCTCCTCAAACTGATCTTACCAAAGATAGCACATGTGAATTTCTGAACTTCTCAAACAATTTCCTTCAGTTCCACTTCTGTTCAGTCACTTGAACCACTTGAACTACTGCTGCTATCATGACATCAACCCAAACGAGATAGGCTCTCCCATACTCTGCAAACTCATGGAACAGATACCACACCAAAAAAGTAACAGAAAACCTAGTAAAATGACCCTCCTGTCTGAACAACTACCATAACGAAGTAGGTAGGTCTACTTACATTTAGAAAAACAGTAACACTGAAATTCAGCAACATCTGGGAGCAAATGACTCCTGAACTGAAGGGCACCATATTGTCAACCGACAAATCCACTAGCTACCAACACCTCTCCACCCGGAGTGCAAAACTATTGGGCACTATTAAACCGGCCAGGCTCTTTAATCGAACATTCGAGAAAGTTGGCAACCTTGAATTTACTCTCACCTCTCAAGTCGATTCCTCCAATGTTTAATAACTTGGATTAAGTTAGTTGCATGCATCCTCCCGTTTTTGTTGCAACAGCCAGCAATGAGATATTCCAGAAACTCCATGCCATCCTGTGATTTAGTCATCTAATTCGTCCTGAACAAGTGCTGATCAGCAAAGATAACTATACCGGTACTATTTCCTGGACCCAAGTGGTACTAGATCGGTTAATTTAGCGATCCATTACCGATTATGGTATGGTGGAATATTTCTTATTTTTAATTTTTTGCAACAATTTGGTGGAATATTTAGAGTGGGTAGGTGAGCTTCCTGGGGAGTTTTTTTTTTTTTTTTTTCGAAGACACGTAATAAATTTATTACTGCAATCTTCCTGGGGAGTTGACTCCCTCCAGTGAACTACAGATTCACAGCCGCCTGTTATTCGGAGGCAAAATATCAAGTTCCATCGCCATCTCTTGCAGAGGTGGTGAGTGATGCAGCTGCTTGGTTCAGTGATCACTCGGATAATCCAAGTTGGATTGGCTGATCGAGATTCCAAATTGGTTGACATGCAATACCATATTTTTATAATAAGAAGAAAATTGATCTTTGCAGTGGAATCGTTTTTGACCTGTGTGGACTGTGGAATGGACGGTGTATTGTCAACCATGTTGTATTTGTCAACTTGCAAATGCTGAAAGTCCAAACTGATCGATTTGTGAAGCCAACACCCTCTTCTAATCCCGAGGAGGAAAAATAAAATTAAAAACTAAATTACACCTCTAAATGCATGTATATACATTTGGCTTAAATTTTAGGTCATGCAATAAGATCAGTTTCATTTGTTTCAAGGTTAAAATTAGATAAAATTACGTCATCTGGGCATAAAAATTGGCGAATTCATACAAGGCCAGTTAAGTCACACTGACTTGATCTTTTCTTCGTTTCGGACAGTCACATGTACTCGATGCTAATTATTTATAAGTAAGATGAAGGTGTAACCTGGAATACCATTTTTTGGACATCCTCAAAGAATTAAAGGCGCTTGTTTTAAAAATATCTTGACAAAAGTTGAAACGATTTAATTTTGTTGGGGAAAAAAGGTATGATGTGTGCCCACACTAGTGGAAAACAGATGTACGTACACTGAAACCAACACCGAAATGAACACTGAAGTGGGTCCTTTCGCTTTGGTGTTCAAAAATTTGTTTCGGTGTAATAGTGCACCTGCAATTGCTAAAGCCGGATGGGCTGTGGTTGTATCGTGAATCGAACTTGGGACCCACTGAGTCGCGGATCTCGCACTGTCAGACCCACGTGTTGCATGCGTCGAGGACTTTTATCTTCAATGGTAATATAGAGCGGGTCGGAAGTAAGTCTCGGGATGGATGACGAGTCTGGCTGCAGTCTTCATCCTCGAGGTGGGAAATGGGGTAAAGACCATGTTACTCGACATTGGTAAACATTTTCAATTGATACTTGGGTAGAAGTCCGCGGGTATCGCTATTCGGAGGTCCTGGTCGATATACCGATTATGCCCGCCCTATCTGATCCGGTTGAAGACCGGGGTTAGATGTCCGAAATTGATATACCCGGATGATATCGTGGTGAAGTGATAAATATCCGTCAGTGGTTGATATCCGTATATATTTTGGGTTTATGTACGTGATGACGGATGTCCGCGTGAATATGTGGATCGAGAACCGGTTACTGCCACATATCCACGCCAGGCGGGACTGTGAGCCATTGCCGATTGTCTGTATTTGGACGGCTGCGTTTATACTAAATCGGACGAATTATATATTCCGCGTAAAAAGCATTGCCGACTGTTACAGGGTGCAGGGCCGGTTGAGAACTGAAAGATTTTCCAATCGGAAGTGGGAATTTGGTTTAGGGTTAAAATGATGCGCACATTGGGCGTTGCATTTTATTTTATAACTCTGATTGGAAATGATTGAACTGAATACATGCGTTCATAAATCAAGGATTGGTAATCCTAACAAGGTATGGGGCGGACCATTTCACGTATACATTAGAGCCTGTTTTTTTCACTACAGCATCGTCAAGAACTGTAAAAGATTGTCTACCTTCTAAGTGCAGCAATCTGCAATTCTTAACTCGGATATGGTGAACTTGCACCATTTGTTCGCCCTTCTCACATAAATGACCCAGTTTCATGGTCTTCGCCTTCCAACTCCCTCCCGATTTTCCTTCAGCGACAACAACATCTGGGAAATCCGGGTGCAGTATATAGCAAGGCTTGTTTGCTGCGATGGGATCCTCTGAGATTCTGCGCATCATCATCAAACCGTGCCGAATTTTCTCGACATTTCTACCTTGACGGCCCACCTCGTCGGCGTCTGTGTTGGATCGTTGCCGTGTATGGACTCGTGCCGTTTCTGTGAAGGTAGGCGGTTCCGGGACGCTGCATCCAGAAGGACTCGATTGACTATGTTGATGTGCGCGTGACTGATGCCAGCTGCTATCGGGTCCAACATATCCATCCAAGAAAGGCTGTAAATGATCCTCGATGAGGCTTGGTGTGCGGATAGAGTCTGAGATGTCGGTTGACATTGCACTGGGCGATATTGGTCTTCGATCATTTGGCCTTCGAATGTCCATGCTGGGCGTTATCAATATCGTAGACCCTGACATCCATGATGGAGGCGAGGCGCTCCGATCAGCTCCTCCTGGTGATGTTTCACCTTCGGCATCCACAACGCCTGGCTCCGGTGCGAGTGGTGCTCCACTGTTCTGATCTGCACCAGATGGTGCTGATGAGTGGACGCTTTTATGAGGAGTGGTCGACGCCGTAAGAGGTCCAGTGTCGTTCACTGTAGGGGCAGGGATCGGCTCTTCGTCACGTGGAGAGGGCTGTGTCGTTGTATTCACCACAGCAGGGGGTGTCAATGTTGGCGATATAGCTCCCGCATGCAGTGGATTGGGAAGGGATGCTGGACCGACTTCATACATGGACTGGAATGAAGGCGGGATCGAGAAGTTGTTACCTAGATCTTGGTCGGAGTTGATGAAGCGCATGAGTAGTTGGGCCATGAAGTTTTGACCGTCAAGAACTTGCTTCAAAGAAGACTCGTTGTTGCATACCTGGCTTGAGATCTTTGTAACTGCGGATTCAAGTGCCGAAATCCTGCCACTGGCGGCTGAATGCGGTACAGACTGGTTCGAAAACCCAGCTTCTCCTCTCGTGTACTCGGGTGTGTGCGGATTCTGAAGATACACATGTTAGTTTATGGATAGAGAGTGCAAATGACACTATACTTAGAGAATATATGATTAATTTGATAACAAAGGATTCCGACAAGGGGTTCTTACAGGGGGGTAAAGTGGTGTGGCGTCGGGACCGTTTGGGGCATTCGCTGAGGCCGTGGTGAGAGGAGTTAATTGTGGCGAATCTTCACTATTGGCCCCCATCGATGAGTTACTTCGGTAAGCACTGCGCAACTCTCCTGACTCCACATTCGGATGTGCGGATAACGGGAAATCCTACCAAATGAACTCCATGCACACGGGATATTTTGTCAGAAAGAAATATCTGAATCTGGATACAGTATGTTACATTGCATCTAGAAACATCGCAAGTGCCTCAGATATAATGCCGTCACTCAGAGCCAGCAAAGAGACTCATATGCGAAACCCATTGTGAAAACAAAAGGGAAAATAAAGTGAAAAAACAAAACGACTATGCACTGGCCAGATGCAGTTACAATTCAGGGCAGAAGGAAATTTAAAAAGGAGAGCTTGGATTGGACTGAATTATAAAAGATGGACAAATGAAGGGCGGGTCAAGTAAGAGAGGGCAGAAATTATGTTGAGGCGGGGAAAGGGTAGACGTAGAGAAATGGAGAGAATTTTATTATATACATGCTCAACAGGACCATCTCACGCTTACAATCGTACTGCTAGGACAGTGCATAAAATCGAGTCGCAAAAAAGGGGTAGAATCGGGGCAATAGGATCTCTCGAGGGTGAGTGGAAAGCAAATTGTATCGAGATAACAGTCAGATGTCATCTCGACAATATATCATCACTGGCAATCGCATTACGGTGGCGACAATATTGGAGAAATCAAGAGGGTTTAAGATTGAACTACACTTCATACCTGGTGCAGCTCTTGTTCGGAAGATGGACGAGGTGTACTGTTCGATTCCGCACCTTTTCCCTTGCTTCGCATCTCCGTCATTTGAATGGATTCTTCTTTTCCTGCTGTACTCACCCAATATTTGGACCATTCCTTGAATGCCTCGTCAGGACACCGAGGGTGTTGTAATCCATGTTCCACGAAAAATGCTTTCCACTGTTTCCTATCCGTTTTTAATGCAGTTCGCAAAAATGTCCCCAAGTAATCATTTGACAATGGATTCGAGTACATGAACTGCCTACTCAACTTTGTCGCTATGAGTTCAATCTGAGAATTCCAATACTCTAACCTGGCCTTGTAACTTCTAATTTTAAAATTCAAAGTTTGACGAGCGCAAAGCCTGGCTGCACGATGCCAGGGTGTTTTCATTCCCAGAACCTTACCTGCAGGTGAAACCGGAATCTCGATGACAGGGTCCCTTTGCTCAGCATGTGCGTTCTTCATCTCCTTGAGATATGGTCTCTTGTAAGACAGGGCTTGCGCTGCTCGCTTCCTGTTGGCAAGGCGACGCTCCTCATCCAGTGTTTCACCGGTAGTCTGCAAAACCGGAATTGGTTGCACTGCGACGTTGCTAGTACTAGGCGGGCGTAAATTTGAAGTGCTTGGAGTCTGTCGCTGCATAGGATCGACTGTTTGCCGTCCTATTGTGCACTCTCCGGTTGGACTCTGGATATTTCGGGGCCCGAGTCCAGGTAAGGGTGACCAGAAAGTTCGGGGACTTGGTCTAAAGCTAGGGGCCCTGATCCCTTGCATCAATTGAATTCCGACATTGCGCTGGACCTATCGCAAAACACCGAGCTATGTTCAGCACGACCATCCTATATACTGTAAACGTATAGATCTAATGTCAGCTGCGAGGATATGCGCGTGAGATTTGAACTCTCCGGTGGCACTGTCTACTATTGGAAGCATGAAAGTCACCGAAGCACGCGTATGAATCAACTAAAGTTTCTGCAGAAGAAACAAAGTCTCTGGACTCACCTGTTGCGTGCCGTTTCCAATAGCGTTGACGTCGTTTGAGCCTTCGGGGGGCATTTGCGCCGGGAAAGCGCTCTGTTGTCCCGTCCCAACGTTTCTGTGGGTCGCCATATCCAAGGAGTCAGAGGAGTCAGTCTGCGATACGGTACACGGAACTTCGAACTGCAAGCTGTCGAAAGAGGGCGGACTCAAGAGAGTGTCATCTGAGCTACTGGCGATAGAAGAGGCGCCACTATATGACGACGAATCCATATGCGGCTCAGCTACGATTCTGATCTACAAATCACAGGTGGAGCGGCTTTGCCAAAAAATAGCGCGGTACAGAAACAGAGTGGAAAGACACATTGGGGACGTGCATGGGGTTAGGGTAGCGTGGAAGATGACAAACTCTGTTGGTGCGCAAGAGGTGGCGAAATAGAGTATACTCCCCCGATTTCGCAAAAGGGATCTAATTGCGGTGACCTAAGCGATCTAGTGGACTCTGCATTAGATTCATGCCTCAATTCTTGCATCTAAACCCATGTTATTTTGGACATTCCGCAGTTCGTTAGCAGACGCTGTAATTAGTCATCTAGATACTTTGGAGTTATTTAACGCAATCCACTGCTTACGTGACACATCCTGGTACTATAGTCCATTTCTGAAATCCATACCGGCGATGTCGCCAAAATAGATGGTGGCGGCTACCAACGATGAGTCAGTTAGGGTTTAGGGTGCCAATTCTAATCCAAGATGACGAGCGCCTGCAACAGGCATGCTGCGAGCCTCCGCCTATGATAATACCATAGGATGTTTCAGATTTGATGTTACTGAGTCGTCTATACCGAGCGTCGACTTCGCTCTTGGCGATGCTCCTGCAAATCCGTGGAAATACTAGCAATTGAGATGTCGGGCTGCTTTGTTGATCATGGGGACGCAGGGCCGATTGAGCGCGGATCGAACAACGACCCAATCACCGAAACGTCTAATGTGGAGGATCCTGTTTGGCAAATCTCGGTTGCTGAAGACTCGGAAGTGGTGGTACCTGCGCGCGCATTCCTATATCTGCCACTAGCGGCATCAATTGCACTGATCAGAGCTATCCCAATCTGTCCAAACAGCAAAGGCGCAGCAACTCGATGCGTTACCACATCGAAGTTTTTATCTTCTTGGGGGATTTGCGTGCCGTCTTCGTATGGTAGTCGCTTGCAGTAACTAGACCAAGGACGTGTTCGTGCCTTGCAGCTTGTACCTTAGTTCTCAAAGAAATAAAGACAAGCCTCGTGCTTGGATGAATTCTATCACTTATCGTTGTCCATCCTCGTTATTACAGCTTCGTGTACTCAGGTGATCATGTGTCTTGGCATTCCTAACGTTCCTGGAAGACCCGCAGTCTGCTCCAGAGGCTATCAACCTTTCACATACCAGTTGCAATGGACGTCCAAGGAGCATTGCCGCTCAGTGACCGTACGAGGCAGGCTGCGAGAGATGCAAAATTGGATGCTCGAGAGGAAGCGCTTGCGAATAGGCGACGTGATGGGCGTCGAAACTGCCCATGCAACATATGCCTAGGTGAGAACCACGCTATGCGACCGAGAGCCCAGGTCCGTGACCATCTCGCAACTTATGGTCGCCATCCCTATCTCCGAAAATCCACTCAGGTATGTCCACTCTACTTTTCCATGCGGTTGAAATTGCATTTTTTTAATGTCCATCTACGCAGTTCTGATCGCACCTGTTAGTACCGTTGATACAGAATTAGGGTTTATGGGTTTTGCTTCTCGTCAGTGCGGTCATGGTCAGGTAGAAGCTAATTGCCGGGGTATGACGATGGAAATTTAAGTCTGTATGAATCCGGCTGCGTCTTATACGCGAGAGGCTTCTATTTTCCTCCCAGGGCGTTCCTTGCGACGAGTCAGACGATGAATGGGACTCTTATGTCCGGGAGCAATATGGAGCTAGAGGTCACGGGTTGGTAGAAAACCAGGGTGAGGCCATGGACATAGGTCTCGATGTGTACGAACTAGTTGAGCATGCTTTCCAGGTTTATGACGGACTCGCTGGGGGAATTGGAATTAACGAAACGGAGCCAGAAGAGGAGGACGTTGAGGAGGTTTTGCACGACCCCGTGGATGGTGCGGCCGGGGTTGATGAGGAGGATCAGGACCATATTTATGCTGATAGACCAGACGACGATTTGGAGGCCATGGACACACCACCTCCTTCCCAGCGTGAAATTTTGGAGGCTAGCGCCACGACACCGCTGTACGCAGGGTCTTCTCTAACCTCACTCGGCGCTACTCTAATCCTCCTGAACTCTCTCCGAACACACGGAGCTTCAAATGTTTTAATTAACGAGCTCTTCGGTATATTGTCGAAGAGTATCCTCCCTTCTGTGAATTCCTTACCCACTTCAGAGTACCATGCTTCGAAAACACTCAAGCAACTTGGGTTGGCCTACGACACTATTCACGTGTGCCCGGGTCCAAAGGCTTGCATCTTGTTCCGTGGAGATACTTATAAGGACCTGCAGGAGTGTCCCGATTGTGGTGCTCAGAGATTTAAACAGGTGGGGAAATCCAAGGTTCCAGTTAAGGTACTTCGCCATTTCCCCTTAATACCCCGATTGCGCAGAATGTTTAGCACTCCTTTACAGGCCTCGTACATGACATGGCATGCTAGAAATATGAGCGAAGCGGGTGTTATGAGACATGCCGCTGACAGTTTCCAATGGAAGTTTGTCAATGACCGATATAATGAAGAATTCGCACACGAAGACAGGAATCTCAGGTTGGGGTTAGCCACGGATGGAGTGAATCCGTTCTCGGTCAAGCGATCGACTTGGAGTACCTGGCCAGTACTTCTGATGAATTATAATCTTCCACCGTGGATGACAACAAAGCGACACTTTGTCATGCTTAGTCTCATAATTCCAGGTAAGAAGAGTGTGACAGGAGATAACTTTGATACATATCTCCAGCCCTTGCTCGAAGAATTGCAGCTTCTGTGGAACGAGGGAGTGAGAACAGATGATGCTAGCGTGTACAAGGGCTCACGGGAGTTCAACATGAAGGCTATTCTACTCTGGACCATCCATGATTTTCCAGCCTATGGAATAGTGGCGGGCTGTGTAACTAAAGGTTACCGTGGATGTCCAGTATGCGCCGAAAATACGATCTCACGTCGGTCAAGGGCGCTGCACAAGAATGTCTATGATGACCAGCATCGTAGATGGCTTCCACCCGATCATCCATGGCGTCGTAACCTGCGGGATTTCAATGGTAGACCAGAGTTCAACGGTCCTCCTAAGAGAGTCAGAGCAGCTGACATTTTAAGATGGGGCCATCTGAGGGAGTCTTTTGTACAGCGAGGTGGCGGTCAGCCGGCTGAGGACCCAGTGCGCAGGTTTGGTATCAAGAGGGTGTCCGCGCTTTTTAAACTCCCGTACTGGAAGGTTTTGTTCTAGAAAACCCTGCCTACTGAAATTCCCCTGATTGATACATATAAATTGCTTTCTGCTATGATATGTGTGTTAGCTTATAGTTTATCGTTCTCTCTTTTTGGTCAGTTATCATGTAATTTATACGTGTGTTAGTTTATAGTTGTTTTTTTTTTTCGCATCCCGTCAATGAAAACATTCCGCATCTGTTACATTTATCTCCCCCTTGCTCTCATTTCTCCAGTGCACTGCTCTCATTGTGTTTTTTTCGATTTATCTGTTTAGATCATCTAATACCTGGAAACCAAGAACTGATTGTTAGTCTGGCCCAGCCGGGTAGGATTCCATGAATCAATACATCCGGTTGCACTCCTCATTTTTTTTATGGATCCGAATAAGGTCTCCGACTCTTAGGCAGTCCTCAGCGGTACTCGACTACTGCACTTCTACACCAGATTGAATCGTGATGTTTCTCCTGTTAGGACTTTTACGCGTGCACCCTAGCTTCCCATGGTCCCCGTTTAATGTCCCACAGCACTGACTTTTCTTTTTTTAAGTGCAATTACATGGTCAGTTCGGATGTTTCTCGCAAAGAGTAGGGGGGCGTTGTCAATTCACAATCTCGTAATCAGTGCGGACAATGTAACTGTAGTCTCACATAATTTTCAGATATGTAATTCAAAGTTCATTTCAATTCTAGTTCCGTTCTCGGATTTTAGCTGCAACATGTTTAGCCTCGTCTGTTAATTGAATTCGTGTGATTTTGTGATGTGATTAAGCTTCTTCCTAAGTGATATGTTTTTGGTTTTCTAACTTGAACTCATGCTGGCTGGTGTCAGGAACTACCCGTGAGGAATACCTTGGACATAATGCACATAGAACGAAATGTGTCGGATAATATTTTACGACACCTTTTCGGAGAGAAGGATTCTATTGCCACTCGACAGGATATGCAGGAGGTGAATAAAATGGCGCACCTGCACCTACAACCTGGCCCAGCCGGCAACTACACGAAGCCCCGAGCTCCGTACGTCTTCACTGACCGTGAGCGGAATGAGTTCTTGCGTCTTGTTTCGACCACGAAAGTACCAACAGGTTATAGTTCTACACTAACAAAACATTTGGGCGAGAGTAGATTGGCCGGGCTTAAAAGCCACGACCATCATGTTCTAATTCAACAAGTTCTACCAGCTGCTGTTCGAGACCTGCTCAGCCGAGGAGTGCGAGAAACTATAATACGAGTGGGAAACCTGTTCCAGAGAATATGTGCGAAGACTATTAGAGTGGACTCCATTCCTGCTCTCCGAGTCTATGCAGCAGAGACACTATGCTTACTTGAAATTCACTTCCCACCTGGATTCTTTGACATAATGACACATTTAGTCATTCATCTGGTTGACGAACTAGAAATATGTGGTCCTGTACACTCGCGCTGGTGTTACTGTATCGAGAGATATTTGGGTGTACTCTGCAGTTTCGTTAGAGATAAATCGAAGCCGGAGGCAGGCATGGCCTCCGGCTACATGATAGAGGAATCACTCGGTTTTTGCACTGAGTATTTTTCGCTATATCCTCATACTAGACGCCGCATATGGGATCCCGAGGAAGAGATGCGAGACTCAGGCGAACTGCTGCTGGGTAAAGGAGTGCCGAAGAGACTGTCGTATACAGCTTTGGTCGATGCCCACGACTATGTAATCAAACACTCCGTACACACGTCTGAATTACTAAGGTATGACCACTCAGACTTCTGAATTTTTTGCTCTCTATTGAACTCTGTGTCTGTATGGGGTATCGTTCATGGCGAAATATACCAAGAACTAATTTCCGTCTTCATGTCACTGTGTAGCGAGTGGACGGATCAGCGACAGCTCCTATTAGACTCTCGAGCTAATTTCCGCGCTTCGAATCGGGGTCGCGCTGTTCCACTCCCAGATCATCTTGCAGAGCCGTTTCCGAAATTTGCCCGTTGGCTGTACAACCATGTTCGCGTCCTGAAAGAAGAAGGCTTCCCAATATCTTCTGAACTGGAATGTCTATCATGTATGCCAAGCGAGCATGTGACAAGCTATGACGCCATGTGGGCCTTTGGGGCCCATCTTGTAACAAGCCAGGAGACAGGTACAGACTATGTTACATTCGATAGTGGGATTGCGGCTATTCCACCAGATCAAGATAGCTCCTCCATCGACGTTGGGATCCTGCGGGATATAATCTTAGTCTGTTATGGGGAGATCAGCTGCGTGCTACTCGAAGGCTCCTGGATCAAGTCGCGGGATCAGGGCAGAGCAGTAATTAAACGCGACCAATACGGCTTCTGGACGGTGCTTTTCAATGCCAGAGATGCCGAAAACCAAAATCCTTATGTCTACCCTGCTTCAATTACGCAAGTTTTCTTCATGGACGATTCAAGAAGTCCTGAGTGGAAGGTTGTTCTGAGACACGACCCACGGGCTAGACGCATTGTCACTGACCGAGAGCAGGTTGAGTTTAGCGCCCCTGGGACATGCGCATCCAATGCTCGTCCCGGTTCCACAGCTGAAGTTGGCGAGGAAGACCTGCGTCGTGATGTCCAAGACGAAGAAGTTCCCATCGATCAGTACAATACAGTAGCGGCGCAGATGGAAGACGCATCCGACGAACGCCACTTAGATGATACTCAATTTGAAGACGAATTCGAGATAGTATACGTCGAGTGACATTATCTGCACTGGCCATGAACCGTCACTACCGTACCATCTCTATGAGGACTCATATGAAGCATTCCCCATTCAAAACAAAGCCTCCTTGAACCGCTCCAATCCATGGCCTATCTTCACCGAAATTTTGGCCCAATTCATGGCGGTTTATCCCCTTACCTCAAGCATGAACGGGACATGTCTGCGCATCACATTTATCATTACTCTCTAAAACTCTTTTGCGAATTCTTTGTTTCCTTCCTCGCATTCGCTGACTTAATCCGAACGTGGCTTCCTTTCTGTAACTCTATTGAAATCTCTGTCTTTTCGGCCATGCGCAGGTGGAGTTCAGACGATCGCACATGGTTTTCGAGATATGGCAGACTCTGGACGTCCACGAACAGGGGATGGTGATAAACATGGAGAACATTTCACTTGCATACAGTTCTGAAAGCCGAGAAGATTTTTTTCTAAGTTCGCTGGATCAGGTGAGAGTTTATCATATAAATGTGAAGCCCCCATGCTGTTCGTCATCCGGATTTGACAGCTCTCTCTTTTCTATCTCTGTTTTCACCATTCGCCTCCATGTTGACATATCTGTACAGGAACTTAGCGAGGACCCCCCCTGACCGTCGAGATCACAGGATGAAGACCCTGGCTCCGCCCCTATGACCAAGAAACCACGGTCTTAGCCCGTCCCCGTCATCCACGGATTCCGAAGCCTGTTCATCCGGAGGTTACCCTTTGTCCGCATGCCACGGTCACTGATCCCCGCCCCATGCAGGGCCAGTCTCCTCATGCAGACGCCCATCGACTGTGATTTTCTCAGCCCTGTATGCTCCTCTAGATGTCACTTCCGACGAGACACTTCATTAACCTGGCGCAATTATATTTCCACCATTGTGTATCTCGGGGGATTCTTAATCATGAGGATCGGATTTGGAATAGATGAATCAGGGGCGGCTGTGATATTACAACCTCGTCTCCTTCGCCACAAACCTAATTTCCAGTACTCCATGTGTACTGCAGAGTCCAGCCCCGCATTTCTCCTTCTTTCTGCTCAACACATTGGTGCGCACTCTTTCTCTCTTACTCGCTCAGGTGGACTCCTTCCTTGCGTTTCCGATTTCTGCCTGCAACTTACCTTGTGCTCGTGTTTCCCGGCGAAGGGCTTGTAGCACCAGAGTTATGGCTCAGCAAAGGGACTTCCTTGCGTCAATTCCGTGGTTTGTGGAGTACATGCGCCTCAACAATGCTGGACTAGTTCCAATGGTATCGCCTACCGAATTGCTGCCATCGCGAGTCGACATGGCTGATTTCCTAGGGCCGAAGAATGGGGCAGGTTACATATTCGAGAACCATGGCGATCTCCGTTACGAAGAGTACGTCCGGGAACTATTCAAGCGTGTCGTCCAGGTCAATTGGCCTGCGAGTGGCATCTTGCCATTTCATTTCGCCCGCGGCGTAGTGGCAGAGGCGCTGGGTATGGAGATTGACTGGGCCGAGCTTGCCTACAAAATCACTCACCCTCATCAGTCCCATTCAAAAATTCCGCGGGTTCTGCCGGAATTCAAGACGCTGGAAGAACCCCTCGCTCCGCTCCCGAAGGTAGTGCCAGCGCTCGCAAATCCGGTGAGTGCCGTAGCTCTTGTCCTTGATAACTTCTCTTACAGAGCGCTCGTCATTTCGTTAGTCTGGCGTAGGTTGACTTTGTACATCTGCTACGAGTTGTCTCGGCGTGTTACTTATAGTCCTCTCGCAGATTGATGAAGAAGTGCAGCACCTCCACCGACCCAGGCCTTCGTCACCAGTCGCGGTACCAATCGTAGTCGCAGTAGAGCAGACCGAAGCCAAGGTTGAACCTCTGTCTGGACATACTCCAACACCATTTGTTGATGATATCCACCGACGTAATCCACGCTTCGTCCCAGCCTTGTCCAAGACCGCCATCGCCGGCTTCATCAAGCTTCGTCCCGGTTTTCTGAAGTTAATCGACTCTGAGCGCATGCGTCTCCGGGCTGAGTCTCACGACGTTGGGCGAGAATTCGAACGAGCCACAACGCGCCTAATGCAAGAGCGTGACCACCTGAAGTTCCTCTCTCGCAAAGTCATGGAGAAGACTGACACCCTGGACCGAGCAGTGGAGGAACACAAGCGTGCACACGAGATGTTTCTCTCTGAGAAGAAAAAGGCCTCGACCGGAGATGAGCATGTCTCGACCAAGAAACCTATTAAGAACCCATACGAATCCCTCGTCAAATACTGGTCCGATAACGTCGAGTCGTCTCACCGTTCCCTATCCCGCTGGGAGTTCAAGGTAAAAAGGCAGGCTGTGCTCGTGGACCGCGCCAAAGATGACTTGAAGGCTGCCGAAGACACCAAAGCAGCAAACGTGGCTGAGATTGAAGCTGAAGTGTTTCAGATGTCTGCATTGGCAACGTTTGTGAAAGATATTTGCAGGAATGTTTAGGAGGAATGACTCGGGGCACAGGCTAAAGAATTCACGTAGAATCCATCTTACACATATGCCTCCTTGCACTAGGGATTACTGGTCAGTTAATTCTCCGCAACAATGCAGAAGTATAGTCCCCATTTTACATGCAGGTTAGCGTATCGCCAGCAGTGCGGAACTCCAGTCTCCACAACGTAGAGAACTGATCTTGATCTGGCTATTAGGACTCAGCGATTGCTTTCAGACGCCGGTAACTAGGCCGAATTTTTGATAACGTTACAATTTCCTGCAACTCACCTTTCTTGCACTCTTTTGTTAATCAAAGTTTGGATGTATTCTGCATGTGGAATAACCATATTACCGGCTTTCCTCCGTCCGATGAAGTGCTGAATATGTGTGCACGCGGATCTCCTGTAGAACCACTGTACAAACTCGATTGAGTATTGATAACCTGATCAAACCCGGACGTCTCATCTGACCCCAAATGTTACCCCTGCTGGAACACACTTTGTGGGTAACTCCGTATCCCGAGGTCAATCTGTACAGATGTGCGCAACCGAAATGGATGAAATGGAAAGCCTCGTCTCGATTCTAACATCCAGGCAAAACACGCAACAGTCATAGTAAACCCACGCAGAAGTAACAATGATGTCCTATTCCGAGGCGGACCCGTGTCACCATTTCATTCGAAGCCCCAAATGTTTCCAATATAAGTGCAAACTAAGCCAACGCTGACGAGTAGGCTCCACTGATGAACACTGTTCAGTGCCCCACTTTTCTAATCTCGAGGCCCAGCCAATCAGGTGATTTCTGACGCATGAGATGAACACTGAGGACACATTTTCGGTGTACTCCTTCGGTGTACGTACATCTGTTTTCCACTAGTGGCCACTCGTGTCAAAAATAATAATAAAAAAAAATAAAAAAATAACACCAATGATAAGTCAA
Source organism: Ceratodon purpureus (assembly GCA_014871385.1). Lineage (NCBI taxonomy): Eukaryota > Viridiplantae > Streptophyta > Bryopsida > Pseudoditrichales > Ditrichaceae > Ceratodon > Ceratodon purpureus. Next base: position 13,140,476 of record CM026428.1, on the reverse strand, counting down.
GCAAGTACTAATTCAAAAGATTATTAGTAGGTTATTCTTTTGCAACATGTTAGACTGACAATAGGATATTTAAAAAGTCTCTTTGCATTCTATAGGGCCCAATTGGTTTTTTGCAAGTTTCATATAACAAGAAGAAATATTCATCTAACATTGTTTTTAAAACTGAATGGTGAATTTATTTTTTTAATAATTAAAGCATATCCTTTTTTTCTTAATAAACCTTCTTTATTTTTTATTTTTTGAAAGAGACTAAACATCTCTTTTTCTTGATAAATTATAATTATAATTATTTTTGGAAAAAAAAACAAAAAAAATGTCTTTTTATTTTTCCCATTGAGTGTTGCAACTTGCACCAAACCTCATACTCACCTAGGTTCATTTTTTTAGTCCTCCTTGCTTGTTATTTTGGACAATTGTTTTGGATTTTTTTTTTTTACTATATTCAGAGCCTATGGTCTCAGCGACGCTATCTCGTGAGCGGTGAGCAGTGAGCGGTGAGCGGTGAGCACTAAATTTCTTGTTTTTTTCATTTTTTTTCGTTTTTTTTTTTTTTTTTTCCCAATTTTTTAAAGTTTCATTTGTATCGCTATTTGAGCTTGTCTCGGCATTTTTGAAGGGGATGATAATTATGTTTCATTAAGGGGCCTATGACCGTGGGTTTACACCTAGATAACATTGGGTTTAGGGTGAGACTAAGATATGTCAAAATGCTTAGTAATTGTTTCGGACGCAATTGTGTAGTTTCTGTGGCAAAGCTATAATGTAGTGGCCACGATTAGACATTCAATTCACAGGTAATTTTCGTAATATGGTATTTATTTATACGTGCGGATTCAAATACAAATCAAAACCAAAACAAATCCATTCCGCTGTTTCAAGCTCGGATGCACTAAAAATCCAGGACACTGCTAAGTGTCCATGCAGCTATTGAAGTTCTAGACTGATTCAACAAAATTGGCTAGCTCCAAAACACGCATAACTTCGTTGAAGCTGAAGCTGGGGGCGTGCATGAAAGTATCGACTTTGTAATCCATGTCACACAGGAATCGGAAGACATAGTACACATGCTTGCAGTACTTCCATTGCCCTCTCTTTCCAAGAGTTTCCGATGTCATCTTCAGGAAGTCCGGGCAAGTACATCCAGGGTAATCTGTAATAGTAATACAATAAATCTTATCACTTGCACCCCGTAAGGAAATGACGCAGCCATATCCCGGGTATGGAATTGACGTGACACCTGTCACCCAACAGTTGTCCATGAGCCCCGCGCTGCTCCACTTATTGCGGTGCTCCGGAGTAGGAGCGTCCGAGTTCCTTCTGATTGCATAGCCGTTTCGAGACGTTGGATGGGAATCCGGATTAGCCGGGACTAGAAAATTAGCCCTTGGAAATGGCATGTCCGCGGCAACCTGGAATTGTCGGCGAGGTGACAAGGCGCCTCGTTGTTGAAGTTGGAAACCTGCCTCTTCCAGATCTAATATCTCTTTCACTGTCAAGTTAGTTCCCCTTTGAACTGGCCAAGTCTGTGGGATGGACGGCCAATCAATCACAAAAGACTTCTTCGAGCCCTTCACACATCTATTGATGTCATCAGCGCAAAACCAGAAGTCGGTGGAAATCTTACGGTCAGTTCTGAACTCCTTCTTGAGGCCTACGTAAGTTGGAGCAGGTGTGCCATGTGTACCTCGGCGTACTTGAGTATCGCACTTTTCACTCGTGTGAGCCTGCATTGCTTGGCATTTTCGGTTAGACTTGCCCGATAGCCTTGCGATGTGCCACTTCGAAGGATCGCACTCTGTCTCCTGAACTGACGTACTGTGTTGGACACCCAAGTCCGGTTTTGAAAGGGCCTCTGCAATGCGCGCCCTGGTGACTCTCGTACCATCATGCGGGATAGAGTAATTCACTGTATCAGATCGATGCGAGTCATGACTTGAACCTGGTGGCAAGTCTAACTTCCTCTTTGTAGAACCAAATATCTCTGCACCCTCTAGGCCCCCAATCTTAGTCAAAAGATCCTCAGCCCCCGGATATGTGTTCACTGCCTCAGCAATCAGCTTGGGGTCTCCAGAGCGTTGGGCATGGCGTAAACGCAACTCAGCCTTATCCGGTCCTTTTCCTCCTTTCCCCCCTTTCAACCAAAATCTGTAGCTTGTGCACTGCATGAAGGCGCGGATGAGGTCGTCCACTGTAGCTTCATATAGACACGTCATGGTATTCCCAGATTGCTGGAGCCATCGGTTGTGGACTGTTTCCGCCAGGTTGCAAGATGGCATGTCGGCTCTCTCGTCAAGAGTCAGATCCTACACAAATTAGAGCTTCGTAAATTATCAATAATGTTTGCGAAAGTCATCAAGAATGGAATTTTGCAAAGCAAAGACGGAAGTAATCCTGTGAGACATACCAGCTGCATGGAGCCGCCCCATTGCCTATACCGAAAGTGCCAAAATGCCATCCAGTCATTCAGTGCTCGTCTGCCTTCTTCTGTTGTAGCGCCCGAAGATAGCCACCATCCACGAATGACGTTGTACTGTGCCTCTGCTTCCTCCTGAGTCTTTGCGTTCTTCCATCCCTTGCACATGGCAAGGTGTTGGTCTTGGAATCGGGGTAGTATGTGTCTCGACGTCTTTTGTTGAAGACACTTTGTCCAGTGAAACAAACATGTGCGCTCTCTATCCTCCATGGGTAGGTAAGGATCTCCACTACCATATACCTTGCGGACAGCGTGCCAATTCGCTCCAGCACTATCAGCCATAAAACCCTTAAAGTTTGTATTCTCTACTCCATTTTTTCGCATCACTCTATTCAATTGAACCCAGAATAACTCCTGCGCTTCTGCATCCTCAGACTGCATGTCGCAAAGGGCTATAGTCATTACCTTGCAGTATTTGCTGTCGTACACGTGGCATGCCATGGTGCTCCAGCTAGCAACACGCCTCACGTGATCGAACATGATCCAGCAGTCCTGGAGATCCCCGCCCGGTTGCATCCGCTTCACCAAATCTACGCCACTCCCAGGACGGTCAACTGACATCTTGAACACAAACACCTTTCCGTCGTCTTGACCTGGAAATTGATTCCTGTGAATGAACTTGAATTTAGAGTAGTCCTTCAGTTCCAAAATACTGTCTGTAACTCCTCTCCCTCGACGGAAAAATCTTTTTGATCCCGAAACAAAGTTTCGTATGTTTGGAGAGCTCAGAGTTTCGAACTGGTCCATCACAGCATCTAAGGATGCTCCACGTAAATGGCTTCCTCCAGGGGTAGGACGGATGAGTGCATCTGCGAGATATTGCTTGCTAGCCGCCATAATGATAGCCGAATTCTTCGCATTGGGCGTCCTCTGAACCTCCTTGGCTACGCAATCGTATACAATATCCATAGTCTCTTGACATGTACCTTCAGATACTGGATGACTATGACTCCCTAGATGAATGGCAGCACGAGAAATCTCACTATCGGATGATGATACGTGATAGATTCTAGCCAAGCAAAGTGCTAGACAAATAGGGGGACTTTGGCAAACCTTGCATGCCAACGTCGACTTTTCGGTGGGCCCTCCTCCGACGGAGAATGGAATAAAAGCCACTCCTGCCCACTCAGTGGAGTTGACCTTCCCGCCGTTTCTGCAGATGTAGTCACAGTTCTCATTCGGGCATTCCAAGTGTCCAGTACAAGTTGACTTCCTATATGTTAGAGAGTACTCGTTCTTGATGTTTGTGGTCATTGTCTTGCACCAAGTGTGACCGTCAAACTGTTTGCTCATACCATCCTTACCACCTCCGTACGTTGATGGAATTCCTTCAGGGAGTGGAGGCAACTCAAAAATGATATCACCATCGTAAGTAGCCGGTAAGTACTTCACTTGCTTGTGCTCTATACTGTCAAAGTCTATATTCGCAAGTTCAGAGCGTGAGCCTCTTCTACATGCGGTCATTCGTACAGCATGTAGAATGCTACGATTCTTCCTAGAATCGGGGTGAACAGGGGGACGACCAGAACTGACAGATGGTGAGGCGATAGACGCATTACTTTTCCTGGCAGGTGGTACAGATCCCGAAGCGCTTAGTGGCTTGAACGGGTGACTCGAGACTTCGCTTGTATTGACCACCTTGTCAATGTCATCATCTGAATCACTCAGAATGAGTATAGAAGAATCTGTTGGTTCTATCTTCACTGGTACAAGCCTAGGCACACAAACAGTTGATGTAGAAGTGGGAGGAGTAAGAAGCACGGTAGATCCAGACATCTGCAACTCTATTATACCATACACTTTATACATCCCACTTGTAAGAGTCCACACAAATCCTTCATTGGTATTCTCTTTAACTTGGAAAATAGACTCTCTGAACTGCCCCTCATCATCAAAAACCTCCTGTTCCACATAGATCGTCCCTAATCGTAATCCAAAACGAAGACTAAGAAGTTGTTCATGGACAACTACTTTGCCATCAGGGCCTTCTGACATTACAAATGGGACACCTCCATGATGAGCTCTCAACGAAGCCATTCTAAGAGTCCTATAGAATATTGCCGAGGTACAGTCGTGCATTAGACAATACAGAACGCTTGCCTTCCAAAGAGAAATGAGATGTTAGGGTCTCATTGCAATGATCAATATATATTGCTAGAGATGGTTCAATAATTATAGCAATTTCAAACAATAGAACTATTTACAAAACTTAATTTAGGATTCGTCAGATGTGAAAAAGATCTCAACTAAGATTGGCAGACATGCTGCAAAGTCATGAAGTTTTAAAAGTCTGGTGACGGCTGCTGGCACCGAGTTCACAGACCGCCATGTAACTCAACATTATCGACTGTATAAAACCGCTCATTAATATTAGATTCAAAATGACGGCCAAGCACATGGATTTAACACTAATTATTAAAGGATTTACCTTATATTAAGTTTTCAATCCAATAATAAAATAATGTTGTCAGTCGGCACTTTACAGTGAAAGCTGACAAATGAATAAATATAAACGGAAATACTAAATACTAAAACATTCCACGTGTTGACAGTGAGATTTTGGAGAAATTGTCATAGAGTATAGACTAAAGTTTGAAATTTAGAATTAATTGGTACTGTTAAACCTTTGTACTGGCGGCAGTAGCTACACAACTTCTCAAGACTTTTATGAGCAGGTTTTAGGGTTGATATGTAAGATTGATAAGAGTGTAGAGTACATGCATAATCTTGAAGTTGTTTTCTATGCAGTCTTGTAGTGATACTCATTAGGTGTGAGGAGTTTTAGAATCAGACACATGAGTCAAGAGGAGGGTCCGAGTTCAGTAGCACCCAGACTTCTCAGGTCAGATAGGGGAAAAAATAGGGTTAGAAGAAGGACTAGTCATTTTACAGTCGCAAAGCAGAGTAAGGTATCGAAGGAAAAGAAAGAGAATAGAACACTGTGTCAAATTGTTGAACTTGATTGCAGTTCTGATGAATCAGCTCAACTCAGAGTGAAGAGCTTAGAAGATATCCTAAAGGTGATAATTCTTCTATGACGTTATTAGGTTTGAGTTTTGTACAATTTAGGATGCAGATTGTTGGTAGATATATCTAGGTGTAAGGTGCAATGTAGATTTCAGAATATTTAATAATTAGAGTATTAGCAATTTCGAATCTAGATAAGTTCAATGAGCTTTGGATGGGAGAACTAATAGACATGGCATTGACACTTGTGTTTGAGCAGATAACAGCAAGAGAGAACTTGCACAAGCTAGGTCGCGAGTGGGTGTCAACTGCTGAGGGCGACATTCTCGAGGCTGAGGGCGACATTCTCGAGGCCGCGGGAGAAGAGATAAATCCCGACGTTGGCTCGACGATCAGCACTTACTCCTCCTCTCAGGTGCGGTTTCTGGGCTCGCGGTGTGCTCTGACTGGTTGGCTCTCGGTGCGCTCCGTTTTTTTGTCTGCGACTTGCACTGCGCTGTTGCTACGGTGCGATCTGCTTGCAGCCGGTGCGCTCTTGCTTCTGGTTGCGCTCCGGTCTGGTTACTTGCAGTCCGCTCTTGCTGCGGTCTTCTCCCTCGTTCTGCTTTGGTGGCGTTCCAGATCCCCTTGTGTTTCCGCCCTAGTCTTCTCGTTCTTCTTCACGGTGCTGCTTGTTGCTTCTGGTTTGCGGCGTGTGAGGGGTTGCCTTGCGGTGCGGTGTTTTGGTAAAAGCTTCCTCAGCTGCGGAGAGGGTGCTGTTTGCTTTCGTGGGGTTGCCTTGCGGTGCGGTGTTTTGGTAAGAGCTTCCTCAGCTGCGGAGAGGGTGCTGTTTGCTTTCGTGGGGTTGCCTTGCGGTGCGGTGTTTTGGTAAAAGCTTCCTCAGCTGCGGAGAGGGTGCTGTTTGTTTTCGTGGGGTTGCCTTGCGGTGCGGTGTTTTGGTAAAAGCTTCCTCAGCTGCGGAGAGGGTGCTGTTTGCTTTCGTGGGGTTGCCTTTCGTTGCGGTGTTTTGGTAAAAGCTTCCTCAGCTGCGGGGAGGGTGCTGTTTGCTTTCGTGGGGTTGCCTTTCGTTGCGGTGTTTTGGTAAAAGCTTCCTCAGCTGCGGAGAGGGTGCTGTTTGCTTTCGTGGGGTTGCCTTGCGGTGCGGTGTTTTGGTAAAAGCTTCCTCAGCTGCGGAGAGGGTGCTCTTTGCTTTCGTCTCTGGGTATTTTTTTAAATTTGCTGATATTTCAATGGTGCAGATTTTGGAGTCGACAACTTCAGCAAGCTCGGTGCAGCAATTGGAACGTGGAGCAGGCCACGTTTTTACTTTTAAGGTATCAACAGTCTTTAATGTTTTTATTTAAATTCACCAAGCATTGGGCCTGTTTTCCTTTTGTTTCTCTTAATTTCGATAGGTTTAACTCTTGGTGCATTTAGTGGCAGGTGACGCGGCCGCGGACAAGGACTTGTTCTAGGCAACAAGAATTAAACAAAGACAGTATAAAATCTTCCGAGTTATCTCACGAGGTAATGGTTTCAAATATGCTCCACCTCTAGTAATTCACAAACTCATTGGAACTCACAAACCCTCATTGTTATTAACAAATGAGCATTGAAATTCACGATTAAACATAAAAATTCACGAAAACAAATCTTTTTTTCTCTAATTGTATTGGAGTCATTGCAGATGGTGGATCAGAATGTCGGTCTTCAGGAGGAACAATTTGACGCCCCGGGTGGAAGTGTAGGGAGTTTTGCTAAGCTTGTTTGTTTTGTTGCAGTTTCTCCTTTAATTTTTACTGTTGCACTTTTTCATTATTCTCGAGTTAGTAGACTTCATCCCAACGATTCTACTAAAGAAGTGTTCTAACTTCTTTAGTACACGCAGAATTGTTATGAACTTCGAAGACAATTATAATTGCTCATAAATTTTGTTTGTTTATTTTATTGGTTCTGTGTTGGATTGCAGAATACCATGGATGTTGATTCTCAGATGGAAGAGGCTAGTACACCCAGACCCTCTGTGGTCCGTGATGACATTCAAGATGAGGACAGTTCAATGGAGTTAATGGAGCAGAAGCTGCGGAAGAATGTTAGAGGGAATAGTCATGCCGCACTTCAGCTTGCTGTGGACATTCCGGGACTTGAACTGGACGTGCCACTGTGTCGCATGCTACCAATGCTTGAAGTGCGCAAGCCCCTCAAAACCGACATTAATAAGTTGATGTCAGAGTTTACAAGTGGCTACAGACGGGCATCTGCCTGTTTCTATCTATCCTTGAAGAATTTTGCAATGGAGGAAGCGACGGTCACTGATGGTCATCGTGCAACATGGTCACCTCTTTGGCGTAAGGAGGACGAAGAGTTTGAAGCAAGACTGAGGAGTGACCCGCGATTGGAGAAGTACTCTGACAAATTTTTATACATTTGGGATGGAAACCACCGTCACTTGGCATGGATGGAGGCAATTAGTACACTTCATCCCAATGATCCTTCGTTTCACTTGCCTGTGCGTTCTGTGATGATCAACGCTACACCACAAAATTGCCACAGTTTGCTTCATGCCATGACAGAGTGGAACAAGTAAGTTAACAATTTAGTTGTCTTGTACTTAGTATTTATTTCGTTTTATCATTTGAAACTTGTAATTTCTTAAAGTTACATATCATTAATTTTATGAAATGTGATTACAGGAAAAACCAGTTCGACCATGTTGCCCAACACTTTACTCATGATGTGAGACGCATTCAGCAATTAGGAATGATGGATTTTGATCAACTATCACGTCTAATCAACGAAGAGGATCTTCAAGCTAGCATTGCTGAGTACAATCGAAAGAAAGGCTCAAAGTGGTACTATCTTACACAAGATGCAATCATAAACTTCTACTACGAGGTATACATTATTGTCGTTCTTATCAATTTTCGTGATATTGTGTTTGTATATCCCAAGTACCTAAATTGCATCTGGATGTAGCGTGAGATTATTGCAGCACAGGAGGAGGCTATAAGATGGTACAAAGACAGCCTAATTGTTGGTAATGGCGAGGACAAGAAAGGAAGCCCGACTGAACTAGCAAAAGTTGCAGAGAAAGCTGTTGACGCAAAGAAAAAAGCTCTACAGACTGACTTAATCCGGATTCTTGCCATTGCAAACCCAGCAAATGGAGAGGGATTTTTTAAAGAGGTACTTCCTCCCCAACTCATTTTGCATTCTTACCGTCGTCTTCCTAAAGTCTTGTTACGTAATATTATTTTGAAATGTTTCAAAAGAAATATGGGGGAGGCCCTGGTCCTCTCGGATCCGAGGGTACCTCCCCTGCCATCACTTTTGCAATGTTTTTTCCGCCTCCCCCAAGGAAGCCCGGGTAAGGCTGAGGGGGAGGTTCTGTGTGATTTTTTTTTTTAATAAATAAAATTTTTTAAAATAGAGAAAAATTATGGGGAGGCCCTGGTCCTCTCGGATCCGAGGGTACCTCCCCTGCCATCACTTATGCAATTTTGATTCCTCCCCCAAGGAAGCCCGGGTAAGGCTGAGGGGGAGGTTCTGTGTGATTTTTTTTTTTAATAAATAAAATGTTTTAAAATAAAGAAAAATTATGGGGAGGCCCTGGTCCTCTCGGATCCGAGGGTACCTCCCCTGCCATCACTTTTTCAATTTTGTTTCCTCCCCCAAGGAAGCCCGGGTAAGGCTGAGGGGGAGGTTCTGTGTGATTTGTTTTTTTATTAAATAAAATTTTTTAAAATGTAGAAAAATTATGGGGAGGCCCTGGTCCTCTCGGATCCGAGGGTACCTCCCCTGCCATCACTTATGCAATTTTGATTCCTCCCCCAAGGAAGCCCGGGTAAGGCTGAGGGGGAGGTTCAATGTGATTTTTTTTTTTAATAAATAAAATTTTTTAAAATGAAGAAAAATTATGGGGAGGCCCTGGTCCTCTCGGATCCGAGGGTACCTCCCCTGCCATCACTTTTTCAATTTTGTTTCCTCCCCCAAGGAAGCCCGGGTAAGGCTGAGGGGGAGGTTCTGTGTGATTTTTTTTTTTAATAAATAAAATTTTTTAAAATGAAGAAAAATTATGGGGAGGCCCTGGTCCTCTCGGATCCGAGGGTACCTCCCCTGCCATCACTTTTTCAATTTTGTTTCCTCCCCCAAGGAAGCCCGGGTAAGGCTGAGGGGGAGGTTCTGTGTGATTTTTTTTTTTATTAAATAAAATTTTTTAAAATAGAGAAAAATTATGGGGAGGCCCTGGTCCTCTCGGATCCGAGGGTACCTCCCCTGCCATCACTTATGCAATTTTGATTCCTCCCCGAAGGAAGCCCGGGTAAGGCTGAGGGGGAGGTTCTGTGTGATTTTTTTTTTAATAAATAAAATTTTTTAAAATAGAGAAAAATTATGGGGAGGCCCTGGTCCTCTCGGATCCGAGGGTACCTCCCCTGCCATCACTTATGCAATTTTGATTCCTCCCCCAAGGAAGCCCGGGTAAGGCTGAGGGGGAGGTTCTGTGTGATTTTTTTTTTTAATAAATAAAATTTTTTAAAATAAAGAAAAATTATGGGGAGGCCCTGGTCCTCTCGGATCCGAGGGTACCTCCCCTGCCATCACTTTTTCAATTTTGTTTCCTCCCCCAAGGAAGCCCGGGTAAGGCTGAGGGGGAGGTTCTGTGTGATTTTTTTTTTTATTAAATAAAATTTTTTAAAATATAGAAAAATTAAGGGGAGGCCCTGGTCCTCTCGGATCCGAGGGTACCTCCCCTGCCATCACTTTTGCACTGTTCTTGCCTCCTTCAAGGAAGCCCTGCTAAGGCTGAGGGGGAGGTTCTACATGTGTTTTTTTCTAATTAGTAAATTTTTTTATAATATTGAATAATAAAGGGGAGGCCCTGGTCCTCTCGGATCCGAGGGTACCTCCCCCTTGGCAATCTTTCAATGGAACTTGGCACCCCCCCGGGAAGCATAAATAAGACTAACGGGAGGTGATTGCATTTATTTGTTTTTTTTTAAACCTATTAATTGTTTGTATTTGGAGACTCAGGTCCTCTCGGATCCGAGGGTACCTCACTGGTGGCAATTTGTGTTTGTTAATTTTGACTCGTTTAAGAAAACTTGAAAGGTCCAAGAAGAATTATTTAAATTTATTGCTTTGTTCTTGAGGGATCCCTCTGTACAGTACGCTAAAGTTTTTTTTTTATGATTCTAAGCATCTTGTTTTTTGTGTGTAGATGGTGAGGCATTGGGATGTTTATCAAGAGAAGCCAGAAATGACTGCAGAGAAGTTGCAACTCATTGCAACTGCTAAGGTGTCAGCAAAGCACAAGGAGCGCTGGTTGCGATGGTGGAATATGAGCAAAGAGAGCCGTGCGACATATAACTTTCCACCGAAGCCTGCTTCTGACCACCATCTTCGAATATGGATCGATCAGGCTGCATTTTGGGCTGGGGTAACTTCCTTCAAATGAGAACACGTAATGTTGTATTTCATAAAGTAATTCTGGGAATTTAATGATGATAATATAATAAATGATATTTAATTGAGACATGTATGTGGCAGTTGGAAGATGAGGCCACCAAGCGATTTGAGATGATCGTGGAAGAGGATGGTATCTTCATCAAATCTAGTGGTTTGGATACTCCAGTCGATGACATAGGGACATGGATTGCCTCCCATTGCATCACTCTTTGGGGAAAGGCCTTCAAGGATTTCTTCCCAAAGGCTGGAACGTTCACGAAGAAGCAGCCCTTCCTCGCTCAAGCCGGTGCGGAGGATGCCATGAAGAGGGCCATTCTGAGGTATTTCTGGCGTGAGTTAGTAGTGAAAGGCGCCATTGAGAGAAAAAACATTCCTGCTCGTTTTAACAAATGGGTAGATATCTCTAGCAGTGAATGCATTTTTACCGATTACCAGAAGAAGCATTTTGGGAGACCTCATCTCCTACAGTGCCCTTGGTATCTTGAAATGAAGGAAACTGACAAATGTCCAGGGGAAGAGAGGAGTTTGAGATCATCCAATGATATTCAAATGAAGCAGCAAGAGGTTGAGAACGCCATCCAAATGGAGGAGGATACTTCTGACCCTAGAGATGAAGAAGTTCTATCAGACAAGCAGAGGAAGAAGCAGGCTGAGAAGAAGGCGAGAATCGAAGCAGAGTTCAAGGAGAAAGAAGATAAGAAGAAGGAGAAAGCAGAGGAGCTGATGAAGAAGAAGGAGCAAGCGGTGCGTAACAAGGAATTAGCCAAGCTTGTCACCAAGCATGGACCAGAGAAGCTTCTATCCCACATTGGGATTTCTCCTTCAGGCAGTAGCATGCCATCCACGGTGGTTCCATTCTTGTCTTACGTACCCCTCCCTTCGCAAACTGTTTACACAATTCCTACCACCCAAGTGGAAGATCTACACGGTGGAGTGGAGGTCATCAACGACAACATTCGAGGGATTTTGGAGCTATTCAGCTCCATAACCGGAGCAGACGAGCCTCAGATCTGGTTGAAGATTAAGGAGTGGATTAAGGCTCATCAGGGGAACAAGGTTCGTCGCAAGATGGGAGAAGAGCATGATTCAGTTGTGGATCTTGTTGTATTTGATGTCCCAGAGGATTTACCGGTTCCTGGCTTTGGAATTTCTGGAGAAACTCCTCTATGGAACGTCCACCCCAAAAGACCTGTAGGCGGCGTGGAGGGGAAGTTTGAGTCTGATTGGATTCAGTATTACATGGATTTTGCTTCCAACTTTCTTCAGGACAATGGAGCGGTCATTGTCTTCTACCCTGATTCGAGGTTCATTTCGAACGAGCTCCTCTCTTGGGCAGATTGGGCGGGATTTCAAGAAGAGAGGAGGTGGTTCGCTATCAACGGGTTACCATTGGCTAGACCGGATAAACCTTCTTCCACTCACAAATGTTTTTGGGTCAAGTGCTTTGTCTGGAAGGAGGACCGTCGTAACGGTAGAGCACCTTCCAGGTTTGTATTCAATGACAGGCCGGAACAAGCTGCAAAGGGCATAACATTGTCCACTGATGGCCATGTTACCAACTTCATCAGTGTGGATTCTCTTACACTTGATTCAGTGAGCCACAAGCCGTTTAGAGGAGCTCGTGAGAAGTCTGTCAATTTCCTCGAAGCACTTGTGGACCTTTGTACCGTGGAGAATGATATTGTCATGGATCTCACCGCATCCACAGGTATTTTATATATCCTTTGACATATATTCAGTACATTATATTTGTTTTTATACTTTTACTCTTATTAATCCTTTATTCGATTTTCAGGTGCATCCATTCGGGCTTGCAAAAACATTAATCGACATGTCATTGCTCTTGAAGATGACAATGTCTTATACAAGGAAGTACTACTTCCGCTTGTACAACAGCCCGATGAAGTCCAGTCTGTGCAAGCACCTCTACCTTCTCCAAAGAGGAAGCGCCCTTTGGAAGATGACGATGAGCCTGAGAAGAAGACTGCCCCCAAGCGCTCCTGTAAGTAAGTCTTCACTATTTACTTATTGAAGTTGTGGCTATTTCTCCTTAGAAATAAAGTTTTTTCTAATTGTCTTGTTTTATTTTGCTTCAGACGGAAAGCGTTGAAGCCCCATGGAATTGTCTCGCGGTATCTCAACAGGATAAGAAGCCCTGTCCGTCCTTTGGAGCTTCCTTACCACGTTGAGAACATTGCACAGCACATGGCCGCGGCTCCTTCACCACCTTCTTCCTCAAACCATCGTAGACTGAATCGTGACGCCGAGCAGTATTTTGAACTTTCTGCCGAAGTAGATAATATGGTTTTGTTTGATGACAGTGATTCCAAGCATGAGAACATTGAGAGAACTAGCATTGATAGTGACTCCGAGCATGGGTACATTGAGATATCTACTGATGGTAGTTCCTCTTCTTGATTCATTATGTTATTCACTGTTTTCCTATATATTAACTATCTTTGTTATTTTCGTAATAAGTTTTATTTACTTAAGTGAGTAATGTAATGTTAATATGTCGTATTCCATTCTTCATGTCTTGAGGCCTCTTTTCTAATTGCTTGAAATTTATGTAAGTCACTACGAAATCAAGCTTGTCATTGTTCTTTAGACTTTATAATTCTTACTTGACTTCAATGTCTATAATGAACATACCGTATGTTCATGTCGTCATATGCATTACGGTTGTAAAAGAAATTACTGAGATTATAGTAAAATAATACCTCCAAAAATGACCGCGGTTATAGGGTCTTCTTCTTCATTTTAAGTATATTTCTTAAAAAAATGCGTTAAATTTGAAAATTTAGCGCTCACCGCTCACCGCTCACTGCTCACCGCTCACGAGATAGCATTCCTGCCTATGGTCTTAATAGATCTACTAGAGCCTTTTTGAGATCAAGTAGTCCCCACTTCAAGATAATAACAGGGGCGAGTTTTGCTCTATCCTTCTCACCCTTTGATGAACGTATTTCTCTTGAATCTTGATGGAGGTATGTAAAGAAATCCAAATACATTAATGTAAACCATGTGGGAAGAGCATGTAATTTGACATCAAATTATCTTGCATTTTATTAATATTGTTTTGATGCATCTAGATAAATATTTATCTTCAAATGCACATGATCCTCACTTCCAACATCTTTATATTGGTATATCCTTTCATAGATATGCTTTAATTATTAAAAACAATCTTTGATACAATGCACTGGGGCCGCCTTTCATGAGTCACCGGTGATCATCTTTCATGAGTATAAGTGTCTGAGGGTGATCGTGGCCGAAATAAAAGCCACTCAAGCCACTTTCATAAACTACATCAACAAAGTCCCTACCTTTCTGTCTATCCGGTGGGATTATAACAAATAGGCACTTGTCAAAATTGGTTCTTAATATTTAGATTATATTATAAAACACTTTTCATTTAAAAATAGAATAAAATCATTGGCATCAAAAAATTAAATATCTAAATATACTATAAAATGACTTTAAAAGTTGATTAAAAACTCATTTTTTATGAACAACAAGTAATCTTAAAAAATAGTGTTTTTTTATAAATTATTTAAAATATAACTTCTTATTCCAAATTTAAATAAATCTAGACTTTTATTCTCTACCATGAGATTTAGCAATTGATAGAGAGTATTTTTGTTTTATTTTTAAATAATTCTAAAAACCAAACTATAATTTTATTTTTTTTAAACTCCCATCCAAAATATCATATCTTATTGTAAACTTGTATTCCATTTATCTTTCAGGCTTTGAATTTTGAACTTATTATCATCAATTTATTTCTTATTTGATGCAAATAACTGAATCCAATGTTGCTTTTAATATTTGTTTTCTATGCTTCAAACTATCGTCTATATTTTAAATATGAAATGAACCTTGATATTTTGATTATTTGAATGTTTAAATAAATAAAAATACAAGTTATACTTGTAATATCTTTGTGATATTTAAATTTTATATTCTTAACATTGAGAGCAAGAAAACTAGGAGCATAGAACTTTAGTGTCCTTAAATTAGTATCTTAGAAATATATGAACCCCTACCTTTATATTTTGTTAAATATTTATTTGAAATAAAATTGAAAAATAATTATATTTTTTTGTTCTTTCCATTAAAATATTATATGAACTTTTTGATTAAACTTGTTCAAAATTGAAAGAACAAGATATGGGGTTTAAAACCTTTACATATGAAAGGTACTTGCTAATCACCTCGAAGAGTTTTTTCATGGAATTCTTACATGGTGTTTATTATTGCCGATGAAGACTCGGACTACGTAGGAACTATATGACAAAAATCTTTACAGAATTCTTTACAGTGATCAAGAGGTACCTTTCACGTCTTTAAAATTCTATTTTATTTTCAAAATTAAAAATAATTTGGAAGGCAATATTTGAGTAATATTACTAAAAATAATTTTCTTGTACTTCAACCCCAAGATCCTTCAAGTAAGCTCTTGGTATATTAACAGCACTTGCCCTCGGATTGAGGAGCCGTCTCCAGCACCGACTTCTGTAATTATAGTAAAAAATTACAAGTCTCTTCAAAAATGATTGCGGCTGGGAACAGTGAGTGGGCCTTTATTGCCATGATGTTGGCTGCGTTGGCGGAGAACAGTGCCTTGATGCTGACTATGTGAGGGGTCACTGATTACCATGCATAGGAAATTCCGTCTCCTGATCATGTTTGAAGCTCAATGTGTCGACAACAAGCTTGTTGTACATTTTTTGTAGTGCATGTGTTCTTCTTCGCTGTGTTGTTGTTATTGGTGGGATCTATCTTTTTGTGGTACTTTGTATTACCACATGTGTGTTATTCTTGTGCATATATTGGAAGCACAATTATAACCACTTAAAGAATTCATACTTTTAATGAATTGCACCTAATCTCTGTACTTTACATGTTTCAAAAAATTATACACATAAAATTCATAAATAATGTTCCTCATTAAAAGAAAATCAAGAAAAACAAATTTTTAAATTTGCAAAAAACACTGCAAAAAACAAAGAATCATGAGTGCTCTGAGATCTTCACAGTCTAGTGCGCATAACATAAGGCTTCACCTCAGTGACGGCAACAATAAGAAGGAAGTCGAAAAGAATAAGCTTAAAAAAACAGTAGTTATCACCTTGGCTGCACAACCAAAACTCGGATCGCGTGCGTGAAGTTCAAGTAGCCAGGGAAGTTCCAAAAATCGGCTCCATCTTCTCCAGCCGGTACTAGAACCTGCAGCATTTGGAAAGGCAATCTTGGCATCCCCAACCATGGAAGGTAGCGCTGCGGCTAGGTGGGACTAGAGCTCCCCAAGAAAACCACAGCGACACTCGTCACGGGATCATAGCGAAGTATCAAACCAAGTCGCCTATGCATTCGGGCTATCCTCCTTCGAGGTTGGCAGGCATCCTCAGTTCTCCACTCTCCTACAAGAGGGATCAGCTTCGCCGGGGATGATAATTTTAAATGCTCTTATTAAACGATTTTTATATGTTCACACAATGCACGTTATAAATGAATTCATATGTGTTTTTCTAAATCTTAAAAATTGGAAGACTTGAAGGATTATTTATTTAAAAAATGAAAAATTTGAAGCTAAAACCAATAGCCAATACAAAAATTTATTGGCGCATCATAGAAATTTTATATATATTTATTCATGTATCACCACAAATATATATTTTAACATGAGCTTTTGTTTTTTCTTAAATATAGATGTTTTTTTATCAAATAAAATAGAAAATTAAATTTTATTAATATATTATATTGTAAACTACCTGGAATATATAACTACCATGAAAATAAAAAAAAATACCTTAGTTGAATAAATTGTACAAGTTACTTTGATGTACTCTATTATGTAGTGGTCTATTAACCATCGCAAATCATTGGCACTTTTAGCACTGTTGCATAATCATCTATAAGCAATTATAAACCTACACATCCAAAAAAAATTAAAAATTGTCTAATTAATATTATATATAATAAAAAAATAAATTATGCGTCCACTCTATCATAACGTTTTTGCAATGGCAAAGTAATAATAGCTTCCAAGTAGTTTATGTTAAAAAAAAAATTATAAAAATTTAAAAATTTAAAAATCATATTTATTTTTTATTTGAAAAAGGTCTACGATTAAAAGATAAACACAAATCTACATTAAAATGTACTTATCATAAAAATATATATAATTTTCATAATGTGCCAAAGTCATTTCGCATTGACTACATTGGTTTTAGATTGAAATTTTACACTGAAAAGAAAACAAAAAGTTCAAAATTGATTATAAATGTTGAGAATATAATCTTTTTTAATATTATATATAATTAAAAAAGATTATATAGTTAACATGTATCAAAAAAGATTATAAATGCAGTATGTGAAGATATTGTTGGTTTTGTCAAAAAATACATCACCCTTATTTGCCACAGCGGACCAATATGGTCCTCGAGGGAGCCTTTTGCAGCTTTTGATCTCAACGGTGGCATTTTTTGAGATTTTACCCGATGTAGTTGATTGTTTTGGCGTTGGATACATAACCAAGTTACCTCGACATTCACCGTTTCGGATTTTCAAAATTATTTCATTATCTATGCAGAAATATGGCAAAAAGCCAATGAGGTTGCATTTTTCTCCAAAACAAGGATGTCAATTAAGGGATAATAAACAATTGAAGAATTTTAAAACGACAAATTAAAAACCTTTCAAGCTGCATGTTTTGAAAATATATATATATTAAGTTTCTTGTGGAAAAGTGACATGACAGAAGGACAAACGGACGGACATTGTTTCTATTAATGGGGAGAGCACAATAAAGTGGACCACAAAATGCAATATGTAATCACCAGAAAGTTAATATGCAGTGTGCTGTTTTTCAAAGTTCAAAGTTAATTTTGAGCATTTTGCTCTAGTTTTTGAGCATTTTAGTCACTTATTAGGGTGTCATGAGATATCTCACACACATTTACATTTAAAGAACATCTTCAATTGAAACTTAATTTGACGACTTCTTCTAAATCATGAAAATGAACTTTTCCAAAGTCTTAATTTCTTCATTTGGTGCCATCTATTGTCTTTAGGGGATGTTTTTTTAGATTTAAAAAATAATGTTCGGTGAAAAAAAACTCACAAACAGTACCGCAGAAGTGACCCTCTTTAAAAACATCCTTGCGGTACTTCTAGGATCCTAAACCAAGTAATGAGATTATGAATTGACTATTTTAGAATACCTTTCATACATGTAGAGGGCACCACTCCAACAAAAGTGATTTTTAGATAGTTTTTGGTTATTTTCTAGCCATTTTTTCAAATGACTGCATTCACTTTGCTTAGATTTAAAGCTCTCATACAATAACTGTAAAGTTTCTACTTTGCATGAAACTTTTCTGAGTTGTGGAAAAACAAGTTGAGAATCTATGTTAGCAAAACAAAATTACTACAATTACATTTTTTCATCTCTTTCGTGCAATTTTTGCAAAAGGGCTAAAATTAACAAATAGCTAAGTAATTTTTTGGTCCACTTTATTGTGCTCCTCCCCTATAATTTATTTTTTTATAATGACTAATGAAATTGAATTTTTATTGAAGCCATAAATGCCAATGATCGCTAATGTAGCAAATAATAATTTAGTACTTAATAATATATATTTATTTTTGTGTGAATTTTACGACAACCATCTTTTTGAATGAAGATTTCAAGCAACATTGTTTATAAGTATGGTGAAAAACATGGTGTATCAACGGTGAGTGGTGAGGGGAGTATAGAAAAAACTTAGATTTTTTATTTTTTTATTTTTTTTGGGCAAATGGTACTTTTATTACCATTGGGGAACCAGAGACGAAACAAAGAGATAACTTTTTGTATAGTGAGCAAACTGTCTTTGAATGTAATAAACAAAAGAAGAGCCCATATCCATAAAAAACATAGTAAAAAAATTAAAATCACGCTATTTCAATTACGTAGTGATAATCTCGATAAATGTTGCCTGAAATATCCTAAAAATTCAAAGTGATTCAACCCGTTACATATATATATATATATATCCAATAGTTTTAATTTTAGAATCATATTGTCATCATAATTGGAAAAAAACTGAAATGGTAATAAAATTAATATTTTGCGATGCCCCTCATAATAGGAGGAAATCAAGATAACCTGTCAAAAAAGTAAAATTCAATATCTTTGAGTTCATTTAGTGTATTTAACCAAATTGAAAAGAAATATAATCTCAAAAACAATAGAAAAACAAAAATAAAAACAATGGCCAAAATGAGAAGAAAAGCTCCATAGACTCTTCACACAACCTACATTCCGTCCTTCAAAATGACGTAGATGTATAGAACTTGATGATGTTAAGTGAATTGGTAGTTCATGGTATATCACTTTATAACTCCAAAGCAATGATATTTTAATCAATCCAATCTATTAAAAAAACCCTATTCAATCCACTAAAAAACATGTCCATGTTCTCGTCCTATCATAAGCCTACACTTCTAGTAAAGATTAATAATTCCTTAAAAAAAAGAGTACCCATTCACTATATAACTTGGAAGTCCTGCGGCGGCTCGTGTGACAAACCTACACTTGTTGTGAAGATTAGAAAATTGTAAAAGTAGATTGTACCTACTTTATGAAACTTAGAAGAGGCACATCTGTCCTTATATATTCCCTCAATAAGTAATGCACCAAAGCTCAAACTCGATTAGATTCATTTTTTGGCCTTGCCCATTTTGGGATTTTTTAAGCTTTTTTAAATTATTTTTTGCGAAATCTAGGCCATATGTCTCCAAATTACTTTTTAGAGATCTTCTAAAATCCGGTAGGACTCCCACTTTAACATAATAATAGTGACAATTTTAACCCTACCCCTCCCAAACCTATGCTTTGAGCCACGCTCTATGGGGGAATTTAGCAAAATCCAAGGCACACTTTGTGAAAAATCAGCATTGCTCCAAAGCCTCCGAAGCCGATTCTCCACAACATTCATCGACACTAAACACTCATGAATCATGAGTAATACGTAAGGTAGCGACACCCATTCCCGTGACTTTAAGCTAATTATCATACTTCTAAATGAACAGCATGAAAGGTAATTATACCGATGGAAAGGCAATTAGATATTAATTTAGAATGTATCGAAAAAGTCATGAAATTATAAACTTTTTGTACGTTATCAATAGTCAAAGTCAAAAACTGATTTGCACATGTTGACCGTGTCTAAATGGCCTTGATTCCGTGACTTGGAGATGCAATTTTTGCCATGAAAAATTCCTTATAATAGCAAATTTTTTCAACCACCCAAGATCAGAGTCACTCGGATTGAGGTGCACTGTATGCAAACAGAAACAGGTGCAGTCACGGGAATGGGTGTTGCTACCTTACACACAAATCTGCAGCACAAAGCCACAAAGGGGAAGAAGCAAAGCAAAGCAAACTCGGTTCATCCCTTCCAACAGGTCTACCGATCACAAAACCCTAATCGCAACTCTACTCTACTCTGCACGATACTCTACTTCAACGTCCTCATTCCGATCCCGCATGATATTGTATATACTCGGGGATATCCCGAGCCTCCCCTCGGATATCCTCCGCCAGATCCACCAAGGACACAGCAGATTCTCGATTGAGCAAATGATCTGGCCTGCTGGGCCCTCCCCGTCAGCCGCACTCACTCACTCCCTCACCTGCCTTCAAATTCCCTTCCTTCAATGCCACCGCAACTCAGTTGAGTTGTTGGCAATGGCCTTGATGGTCGACAACTCCGCAAGGTACATCCAACAATTGGCATGTCCGCCTGCCTGCGATCAGCCCTCCCTGCCCATGAGATGAGCCCTGCCCAGATGAGAAAGAATTGGAGTAGTTGCCCATTCGGGAGGGAGGGACTGGGACTGTACCCCAGATAGCCGCATCCAAGATTTCCTGCCAAGTGGTGGTGCTCTTTTATTGTCATTTATTGTTCTATTCTCCACCCAGGCTTTGCTATTTCTGAGTTCTGGAACAAACAATGGTCACCGCCATTTGGGCAGCTTGTACTTCTTGGTTTTCTTTTTTCACAAAAGGGGTGATGGTTTTATGAGAAAGGTTTATTTTCAGAAGAAAAGAAATTTGACGGAATGAATAATGGATGAATAATGTACTACTAGTTTTGGATGAATGATAGCAGAATTTTGGGAAAAACTTCAAGCTTTGAAGTTTCTGATTTCATTTTATCAGATTTTGTTGTTTGTGTTTTGGTGAGGTTGGTTAGATTTTGGAGGGTCATTGGTTGAATGTTTCTTGATCCTTGTAGGTCTGTGAGACCACATTGAGGTTGCAGTACTTCTGGGCAGGCTATTTTAAGCTTCCACATTTTCGAATTTTTCTTGGGAATTTTTACTATACATGATTTTTATCGGAAGCTTTTCAATGGTGCAAATTTCAAAGCATTTGGAGTTGCGATGCAAAAGTTATGAATTTCATAAGCATCTGCTCTAAATCAGGCCAGCCAGAAATCAATTAGGGCCGATTTACATCTGAGGGCCGGGCCAATTCAGCCCCTTTGAGGGCTGAAATCCTCAATCGTGATTGGCCGAGAGGAAAAAATCGGCCCCAACCCCTTTACACCTAGTCCTCGGGCCAAGTTGGTGGCAGAATTTTTTTAATCAAGAAATGCAAGGTCTGACATGGCCCGAGCTCGGTGAATTGGGTGCACCGAGAATGGAAGGCCAACTCTTGGCCTCGGGGCCAATGTCAGAGTTTAATTAAAAAAGAATTTCACATTAAAAAATCCTTTCTTCTCAACCAATTACAACGATTCCCGTAGTTGCAGGGTATAGAGCCCACCACCTCGTATCTACAAGGAAGGAGCCTATGACATTCTCGTCCACCATATCCTTCTTTAGTCCTTCATGTTCACCAGTAATAATTGATTGTTTTTCTAGATCTATTGGATTGGCCCGGCTTCTTGGCCCGAAGGCCATTACATAAGGGAAAATTGGCCCTTGTTCTAATCTTATTATAATGGGGACTTGAGGCCGGCCCCAACCCAAAAATGGGCTGAAATTTCAAGCAATTGGCCTCAAGAAAAATTGGCCCGGCACCTAGATGTAAATCGGCCCTTAGAATCTCCCATTTTTTGTCCAAGTTGTTCGTCATTCATAAAGGCAGAAAGTGACAAGACTTAACTTCAAAGGATGGGCACTCGCAAAATAATGGGCCCCATATTTTTTAATCCATGTACATTGATGTCAATTTTCATCCAATATATATTTTTCATCTAATTGAAATTTTCCATCTAAAGGGATTGTCCTCGTTCCTTCATTTTTCATCCAAATGACAATTATCATCTATAACCAAATTTGCATTCAAACTACTTTATCATCAATAGAATAATATTATATCCAAACTTAACAAATTTCATCCAATGTCTATAACGAGGCAAGGTCCATCTGCAAAGATGAAGAAAAAGAAGAACTCCGGTCGAAGGGGCCGACATGAATATAGTGTTTGTTCATTCTATTCACTAATCCGATGGCCACTGGACAAAGAATAATGAATCTAGAGCTACTACTTCCTTTTGACTTTTCTACACTAAGTGCTTTGAAAACAACCAACATGTCATCCCCCCCAAGGTCTTTTTGGATACCCATATAACGATGTCTCAAGGCCCTCCACCATAGTTGGGTTGACTATGGTAGTAGGCACCACGTTGGCATTGGAATTCAAACCCACAAACATGAATCTAAAAGGAATATGATTTTCAACAATGTAGATGTTGTGGAATCCAATACATAAAAATATGAAACGAAGAGGTGATGTAAAGATAAATGTATTAATCTTTAAAGAATATTTCAGGTTCTAAGTAGACATCATGAAGCATGAAGCATTTATTGAAGGATGTTGATTAAATATTTGGTTTGGGCAAGTATGCATGATCAACTACAACAAATGAAACAAACATGTGGAGAATTAATTTGCAACTTGCCCAAGAATCAAATGATCCCTATAACCTTTGTATGCATATTACAAATAGAAACAAAAAGATTTCATGTTACAAATGAATGTGTTGAGCTATATTGATAAACCCTTAAATGAATTTCAACATGTATATGACACTTTGGTTGTAAGAAAAAAATCTTTTAGAAATCCAACATGAAGCTATGAAGCTGTCGTTTAAGGATTAGATATGTATCTTCTCAGCGTGTTGTAACTAAGCCATGCACTCATATATCTTTGTTGGAAGGATTATTACTCATAAAATTTGTTTGAATTCAAAATCTCATGTAATTTTTTGATGGTGGCGGCAAATAATCCAATTATTAAAAATTATTACATTTTTTAGCCAATTGTTGGATGTAATTACAATTGGTGTAATAGTTTAATAACTACAATTTTTAGTAAAAATTATACTAGTTATTAAACTATTACACCTTTGTGCAATTGCGTTGAAGTATCTTAGATCGAATAAACTTTAAATGATAAGATCAGCTTTAAAATATAAATAAATTATAAATTAATTTTTTAAAAATGGTGGCATATATATAATCATTTAAGTTCATTTTTAAAGTAATGATCTACATTTTATCATGTGTTTACATAAATAGCATTGATTTAAACCCCTAAGTCCAAATCAACCCCACCAGGGTCGATTTTGGTCCGGTCAGGCTCCTACATACTAAATATAGATAAAATGAAGTTTCTACTTTTGGCAGATTGTATATTTTTTTCATACCTTTCTGGAAAGTCATCTCATGCTTCAAAATTCCTCATACTTTAGGAGATATCGACAGTCAAAATTTGAAAACACTATTTGAAATCTGCCCAAAACTGCGGTATATGCTCATTTATTCTCAAAAACTGCCCAAAATCAATTAAATTGCAGAAACTTCAAAAATCCACCAAAAAATGAGATTGTGCTTTTTTTCAAATTTTATTTTTTGATCAAGTAAATAAGAATTTGAGGAATGATCTTACTGTTTGGATCTTCAATCCAATTATTGTTTACATGCCTTTTTTTATTGTCAAAGATTGGCTTTTGTAGTTGAATTTCAGGATACCTCTATGTGAATAATCAAACATTCTTTAGGTTTTATAGGTTGTATGAGGATAAAAATTGCAAAGGCATGTTCCTAACTCACCTAAAAACAAGAATTTGAAGAGCCTCATATCAAATTCTCTACCAAAAATGTTTTTTTTGGCCCTCAAAAAACCTATCACCCCTTTTTCAATAGGCAAAAAAAACTTTTTTTGCATCTTTAAACATTACGATCTCACAATTGGTAAGGAATTTGAATTTAAGATTTGACATACATATGCACATACAAGTTAGGTATAAGATCTTACGGTTTCATACTCAAAAATACATCAAAAATTAAAAATTTGCACCTTGCATTTAAAGAGGGCAATTTTGAGGGTTTTTTTTGCAGTTTTGAGGGCATTTGACATTAGGGGTTAAAGGAGTTTTTTTAAGAACTAAACCATGAATTTATACATGTTTTCAACATTTTGGTTCATTGTTGCATCATTTTGTCTAATATCATCACCTACATATTTAATCCTTAAATGTTTTTAATGATTGATACAATTTCTATGGAAGAGTTTTATTTATTTATTTTGAGATAAATGGAGATTTATTCTACAGTTTAAATGAAATAAACACCCATCGCAAGACCGAGCTCACCGAGATGGAATTTTTTTTATAAACAACAAGAGTAAGAACATTTAATTAAATACATACCCTTACATCGGTGATACCCTAGTGGCCGGATTAGTGAATAGAATGAGCAAACACTATATTCACGTCAACCCCTTCGATGGCCAGAGTTCTTCTTCATGAATTAAATACAACAATACTATAGTGTAAGCATATGATAACATGCAACAGCACCATCAATATATAGTCAAATTCTTCAAAAGCACCAATGAAAAAATGCACCACTCTTGGGCAAGAAAAAAAGAACACTGCTTGCAAGTCTGGACCGGGTTCTGCGGCGGTGTTCTTCTTTTATTGCAATGAAATTTCACCATTTGACTCCAAAAAAAAAAAAAACAAAAAAAAACAAAACAAACAAACAAACAAGGTAAAAAGAAAACAAGGTAACACTTCTGAGAGCACAGAACCCATAGGCACCCCAAAATTCCCTTGGTAAATGAATCGGATGTTGGATACTCTCGGAAGTATTCAAGAATCTCAATCCACTAATTCCAACAACATCCAACTGCGGACAGGTCTCACAACAAATAACAACACATCATGGTTCATCTACTCAACCATACAGTACCCGTCCACGTGGACCACAACACCAAGCCATAATCCCCTGTAGCCACGTGGTAAAAAACCAAAAAACAAATGCTCACCATAACAGTAGTACCATAGTACATGCTCTTTGCATATGCTGTTTCATCACCCCGGGTGGGCAATAGTAGACCGGGTATTGCTTTTTGGAGCCTCTTTCTGTCGCTGATTGTTGAAAGTATGCTCATGATTCCCCCCCTCGCAGCATCATCCGGAGGGATATCTCCTCCGGGTCTCCCCAGATGCCACTCCTCAAGGTGCTTCACCCTTGCCCGGGTAGCCACTTTGGGAGCGTTGTCAGCGCTTAATCATGTCTCATGGAACCACTGTTTCAGTTTTCTAATGTTGCACTAGCACGGTTAGAATGATTAACCGTGTTCACAAGTATGAAACGCGGCAAACTATTTTACTGTTTGCACGTTACACTTGTGGGAAGTAAAATAAAAAAATAATTTACCATTTTGTTTTGAATTTGGTTTAATTTGTGTAGGAGCTATGGAAGATTTTGTTGTTGAAAGAATTGGTGTTGCAGTGCATAGTCCACTTGGAGAGGGTTATGGAAGAATCTGTAAACTTGGGTGAGGAATGATGCTCTTATTACAGACGAGTTTCACTTTACTTCCAACCGAAGCAATGTTTTTTTAGGACTAGACTTGGTGTTTACATGAATAGTCTCTCACTGACATTGATTCGTGCAGGTCAGAGGGCTTTTAGCTATGACTATATTTTCCTGCATATGAATCCACGGAGAACTAGAGAATTTCCTTCAAGCGACATGTAAATATTGTATCAATTGGGTAGCTGAATCATTGCTGTAGTGAAGTGGAGTCTTGGTGGTAAACACTCGTTTGTTTGAAATGATAAAATGTAACCACCTCGGAATAAAAGCTCCATTTTCCTTCCAAAAAATAAAATGTAAACCACTATCAATGGCTGGAGGGGTCTATGTACTAGAGCAGTGGTAGAAGATCATGTCATTGAAGGTGGGAAGAATTTGGCTTTGATGCTCCCTCTTTTAAAAGAAAATGTCATTTGGCTGTGATTGAGTCACCAAGCATTGAAAGAAAAAAGAGTTTTTGCTGAGATGCAAGACAAGGACTGGAAGTCACTCGTGTTACACAAATTAGTATTGAACAATCAATTGGGAAATAATCACCGTACCACAGTCGGATGTAGCAAAGCGCCTTGCGAAGTGCTCCGGAGTCCAGAAGTGCAATACAATACTGGAGTTATCTGACGGTGGGAGTCAATAATAGCGGAGGAGTCGACCCAACTCTCATACCAACGATGATTTCGCCCCTGCAATGATACCACAGAATCTCCAGAATCGTTTCCAGCAGCAGCACTTGAAGTCTTGAACCATGTGATCATGTCTGTCCGGTACATACAAAGGATATCCTCACCACAATGAAGAACGGGAATGCAAGGCTGTTGAACACGGTGAAAGGGATGCAAAATCAGTGAAGAGGATGATCCACACGGGATATCCTCTCATGGTACAGTACATCACAATTCTACGCTTTATATGGGTACTTTCTTTTCACCGAATTACAGTTGATGAATATCAAAAAATGAAAAATAGAATCAGAATTCTATTGTAGGAGTTAATCTGAGCACTTTTTCTCCAGGAAGAGAATGAGGTTTAAAGACGCACAGTTTGATTGTTCAAAGATTTCCTGCAAAATTTATGGCTGGGGAGGTGAAGAGGGACATCACAGATGAGACCTGGCTGTCAATATATTATTGATTTTTGTAGCAAAAGGGTATGTGATCGCTTTCAGTTTGAATGCAAATGAAGGCAGGAACGTGGTGGTTCATCGGAGGAGAAGAAAAAATGAAAAGAATGCGACGAAATGGGGTACCCGAGGCAGGACGTTACAATTGGTGGAGCAGGGATGCCAATCATGGCCACACAAGCAGAGTCCGGGATATTCTGGTATATGCACTGTGTCCAGTCTGACTGCAATTGTTTTACAATTGCAAAAGGGAACAGTTACGATTCCGGTATCTGGGGATATACCTGCAGATTCCGTGTGCCCCAACTTCGCCTGTTGTGTACCTGGTGCACCTGCTACAAGCCTGCAAATCGCCAAGGTGGTAGCGGAGGACGGTATGATCGTGCTGCGAACACAGTGGCGTGTGCTCATAGGTGCATTTGCTTCCGGGGCTGGCACTTCCTCTTCCTCATGACGGACAAGGCTCGGGAATATACCAGCTGATCTTTCAGATGCGCTTTAATACAGACTTCGGTTTGGGTCATGGGTTTCTGGAGTCCTTTTCTGGATCAATAAGATGGTGAACAAAAGTAGAAAGTGCGAGAAATAATTTGCTCACTGGGAGCTCCAGTTTGGCATATGCTCCGTGAGTTACAGAGATTTTTTGTGCTTTGTGGTTTGATTTTGTTTTCATTTTGGACATAAGTGAGATTCTAATTCACTCTGAAAGAGTTACAGGCGAGATAATAGCGAGAAAAAGTGACCATTCAACGTCACACTGCTTAGTATGAGTCACTGTAAGTACCACCATCATCATTTTCATCCTTTTCTTAAATTTAAACATTCACCGGAGCAATTATACCATAAAAATCGGATTGTTGTTTTGACTATATTTCCGATGCAACTTAGATGCCATAGCAGGTGCAACCACTGTAAAACCTTCGATCACATTCTTATCACAAGTAATCTGTAGACCACCGAAACTGAAAATAATGAGGGTCGAATTCACTCACTCTCATGTTCCGACTCCTTTTCTGTAACTCAATTTTCAACGACATAATCAATGTCGTAAAATCACGTACTCTTTTGCAAAACAGAAGGGAACAACTGAGCGAAAAGACAGCGATAAGCACAACACCGAGGCTTGATCAGAAATTAGACAGTGGACGGGCTTATTCAGTATCGATTGATTTCTGTTTCTCCACCGAGTCCACCCGGGTTTGTTTAAAGCGAACTGATTAGGCAAACTCGGGGGTAAAAACCAAAAACTAATAATGAAGATGCTGACGCGGTGACAGGGCCACGGGAAGAAGCCACCCAAAACAGCGCCCGGCATTATCGAGTAAGTCGAGCTAGAGATTCTGCGCCTGCGACGGTATACAAGCCTTGCCCAAGATCCAGTCAATTGCTATGGCTGGTCGATCGGCACGCGTGTGGGCTACGTTGTCGACGCAGAGCTGCGCTCTTCCGGGTTCGGCACTAGCCCAGTGAGGCTCGGCTGCGAGGTTCGGCGGGTCGCCCTTCTCGAGGTTTCCTGTTTGCGAGCTCGTACTGTAAAGAGTCATGAGATCAAGGGACCGAGGTTGGGCGAGATCGACGCCAGAGTGATGATGATGATGTTGGTATTCTTCATCGGACTCGGTGGAGCGCATTCTTCTTCTTCTTCTTCGTAGAGGTTTGGGTATACGTAGAGGAGGGCTGAGTCTCATCGGATGTTTGAGCAGTAGTAGCTGTTCCACAAGTACTGCGGCTGGTTTGAGCTTCTCAAGCACCTGGACAAACACTGATCTTGGACTCAAAGTTGACGGGTTTGGAGGCTCTCGGGGCGCTTTGGCGAAGCTGGCGCATGTTTCAGGTACTGGCGATTGGATTTGACGAGTTCACGCACAGGAGCTTTCGGTCAATGGGTTTGAGCTAGGAAGTGCGTTTAGGCTGTTCGGAAAGAGGTAGAGAATTGGAATCGCTCAGGTTAAGTGTGGAGATCTGCGAAGAGAAGATGAAGTAATTGGGTGCCTAAGCACAAGGCACTACAGGCATGAATGGGCTCGAGAAGCCTCGGTTTTTCTGATGATATAACTCATTTGACAACAAGTCTGACAATTCACGGTCACCTTTCAAGAGTAAATCTCTCTTTAAGGCTTGCAGTGTACGAAAGAGGGGACGTTGTCGCCGTGTTTGTGCAGCTGCTTGCGACGCGTTCTTTGCAAGCTCGCTGCACAACTGGCGACCGTCGGTTCTAGACACGGAGTGTTGGTATTGAAATATCCAAATACAGGTCCCGGAGAGGGTTGTCGTGAGGCTGTCTGCAGTTTACCCGCAATTGTTGGGCGCGGTTGGTGAATCTGTAGCCGAGTGGTGTATCCACTTGGGCACCTGATTCTATCGTAGTGTGGGCATGGCTGTGAGTGCATTGGTTGGTGGAGGAGAGGGATTGGCACAGCGAGAGAGAGCGTTGCGTGGCATGACGAGGCTTAGATCTGGAACCTGAACGAGCGTTCTGTTGTGTGTTGGTGGTGGTGTGTTTCAGGACTCGTCTGCTTGTGGAAGCAGTACATGAGCGAACATGGGCTCTCCAGTGGATCTCACTCTAGGTTGCAGCAATGGATACCACAATGAGCACCGCAACGGGACGTACCCCGGTGACTACCTGGAGAGCTTGCGGAAAGCGGAGGAGTATCTGCGCACTTTGGAGGAAGAGCGCCGGAAGGTGGAAGGCTTCAAACGGGAGCTTCCGCTGTGCATACAGCTTCTAGAAGATGGTAAGCCGCGCAGAGTTTACAGCATTATCGAGACTTCCATTCGAGTCCACTCGGATGTTTGCTAACGTTGATTGGTGTTGTGGACGCAGCGATCAAAGCTTCCAAAGAGAAGCTCGTCAATGGGAAGAGCCACAGCCTGCCATCGGCGCTGCGTCTCTCGGTGAGCCCTTCGGAGAGTGGCAGGGATGAAGAGAGCCCAGCGAGACGCCCCACGCTGGAAGAGTTCATGCCCTTGAAGCGGAGGTGGGAGCGGGAGCAAGGAAGCGAAGAGGAGACGGAAGATCGCGGGGCGAAGCGGCCGGCATGGATGGAACCGAACCGGGAGCTTTGGAATCAATCCCGTTCACGGTCTGCCGATGGTGTTCGAGATGAGGTAACTTTCATGACGCTGTCTCTCTAGCGGCCAAACCTCTGTGCTAGCGCATTCGCTTATGCAGGTGGTTTGGTACAGGATCTCATGTATCATGGATTGTTTTTGTAGAAGGAGATGAAGGACTTGGAGGGGTGCGAGCAAGAGCAGAGCTCGGTGACGAGCTCGCAGCTGCGCTTGAGCACGGCGTCGCAGCGGCCCATGGGGGCGTTCCTGCCGTTCATGCGGGAGCAACCCAGCAGCGCGGGGCCTGTGTTGTCGAGGCCCACGCCCAGGAGTGGGGGTGGCGCAGGTCTGAGTCTCTCGTTGGGTGAGCGCGTGACGACTCCGAGCGGGGAGCGGCTGCGAGGTGCCGACTCGGAAGTGGGCAGCATTGATGCCGGCCTGCAAACGCCGGGCGCGCAGATCGCCAACGACATGGGGCTGATGTCCAACGGCACCCCGGCCGCGGCTGGAAGCTCCAGCGGCGGGAACTCGTCACGGAAGGCGCGCCGCTGTTGGTCTCCAGAGCTTCACCGTCGTTTCGTCAGTGCTTTGCACCAACTCGGTGGCTCCCAAAGTATGTTTCCTTGCTTTCTCATGGCGGACGCTGTTCCTGTGATAGTCAATGCCATGAATAGGTCAAATCAGGATTACTTTCTCGCTTGTTCGCTTCACTTTTTTCATGTGATTGTGAATAATTGTTTAACATAAAGCATAACCTTGTGCAGTTGCTACACCGAAGCAAATACGGGAGCTTATGAAGGTCGATGGGTTGACGAATGATGAAGTGAAGAGCCACCTGCAGGTAATTGAAGCCCATTTTGTGTTGGATTGTTGTGGTTGGGTTTCTTCTTGGGGGAGGAATGGATTCTGCTTCTTAGTTGAGGATCGACTTGTTTGCGAAGAGTGTCTTAATTTTTGGAAATGGTTTTGATGTGCAGAAATACCGGCTCCACACGAGAAGGCCGAGCTCATCTCCGCAATCAGCTGGTGCAGGGCAGTCACCGCAGCTAGTAGTGCTTGGAGGCATTTGGATGCCACCCCAGTACACAGCATCTGGTTCTCAACCATCTTCAGGCGTGTACGACCCTTCCGTGGGTCATCCTTCACAACCAACACAATTTTGCCAGCCGCAAGAGTACTTCGCTTGCATTAGCAACGGCACTACTGGGGCTCCGATGCAGATTCACCGACAACCAATTTTCGAGTCTCAGCCTACTCAAGCCGGCACATCTAATTCTCAAACCTCACCGCAGGTATGGCCACATATCTAATCTCCATTCATCACAAACTAGGTCTCGTTTCCATCAGGGTTGATTCATGGTGCTGATGTTCTTGGCAGTGATATTCACCCCAGTGTGTAATCTACTCTGTCTCTGATGTCTAGCCACGTAATGTGTCTGATATCATGGTAATAGTGTAGCCTTGATCTGATATCATCATCATGTAATTTGTCTTATTTCATGGAGATACGGTATTATAATCTGGTATCTGGTGCGAAAAAGCTGTGCATGATATCATGACATTGTCATCTGTGTCTGACATCGCGGCCATGGCTACAATTTGCAGGGACCTCTGCAAGTCAGAAGCCAATTATCAGGGGCAACTCAAGGACCCAGCAGTGAAGTCTACGAGAGCGGAGAAGAGGAAGCGAAATCTGATAGCACAAGCCGGAAAGGTGAGCCGGAGCCGCAGAAGCTAAGCTTGAAGGCAAATGATTCTGAAGCAACAGGCTCTGGTAATGTACAGTCTGAAGTGCATACTTCGGAGGATGAGGTGAATCAAGCCGAGTGACCTATTTTGTAGTGCGCAACGCAGCACATTCAACGGAACAGTCGATCCAGTTGGCATGAGTTTCTGAGAGGTTTGTTATACTGGACAGTCGAATTCGCACGGGTGTAGTTAAGGTAGAGACAGAGTAGAGGAAGAAGATGACTCTTCTTCCTCTCAGAGGCGTTGATCATTTGTTGCAGTCATTCGAAACTGCCGAGGGTTCATTAAGACACTGTACATATAGATCCAATTTTGTTGGTAGACTCAGCTAACTGTAATTTAGCTAGCCTGCAACTCTGCCGAATGGATGCAGCCAGCTATTACATGATTCGCAGACGCATGATGCCGTTTGTAAGTACAGATTTAAAATAATGTAAAGTGATTTTTTCCCTTCGTGGGTTCGAAAATTGGATTCATACACTTGCGCAGTAAGTCTGTGCAAATGTATCACACTTCAAGTCAAGGTTTAGGTCAGATGTCCGATTAACTATAGATGTTGGACCAGTTCTGGAGTAGCCTTGAACCACAAGTAGTAGAACCCTTCACAGATGCAGAGGTATTTTGCGTTCACAGGATCGGCTTTTATCCCAGGGCATACCCACCGTAGATGCAACCTGCAGCATGCAATCATTCGGTCATGCAATTGTTTACTGTTCAATGTAGTTATTTGTAGTTGTATCAAAATTTGCAACAGTTGTTTGCTTGTTTAATGCACGACTACTGTTGATAGATTTGTTAACTATCAAGGAACTGCGTCCCAGGGTAATATAATATTGGATTTCAGAGGTTGTTTATGGTGCTCATATCATTATCCTTGGAAAAGGTTTGTCGAAGAGTGGAGGTGTTATTCATGAAATGGTCGTTCTTCAAGTGAAGGTTTTTTCCGCAAATATACATGTGCGACAGCTCGGCATCTCAGCTGATTTCACGGCGTCTGCTGACAGATGACTGCATGTGTACTGCAATTGGAAAGTAGAGGATTTTTCCCAGACCAACAGACCGGTATAACCCGAAACGATTGCTATCTAGGGCAGTGTACACTTATAAATACACTCACCTCAATTGAATACGCATGACCTTGCCCACCTTGTCAGGTGTTGCTGGTTTGGGGTTTTGTGTTGGTTTCGAGCATCTGAGTCAGTATGTTCTCCTGAAGATTTCATTATTTCTGGTAACAATCGCCAAATCACCAGAGGTGTCACGTGGTTCCGGCTTTTGATTTGCAGTCACAAAGGGTGTGAAAGTAGGAGACTTCTCTTCAAAGTTCAGAAAAAACTTCCTTTTAGGCTTTGTTTCTAAGGTTGCTTCCAAGGTGGGTACAAAGGTTGTATTGGGGATGATTTTACTAGGGACTCTGACCACTTTTTCGTGAATTAAGTATGAGAATCAAGAGTTGGAATCAAGCCAGTAGACACCCAACTCGGTT
Source organism: Ceratodon purpureus (assembly GCA_014871385.1). Taxonomy (NCBI): domain Eukaryota; kingdom Viridiplantae; phylum Streptophyta; class Bryopsida; order Pseudoditrichales; family Ditrichaceae; genus Ceratodon; species Ceratodon purpureus. The sequence goes on along the minus strand of CM026428.1, from coordinate 13,107,296 downwards.
AGTCTTTGCCTTGATTTCTGTAAAGTTTCTCCTCTGGCAAATTAAAAGAAGAGAAAAGACAACAAGGTAGTACATAATTACAATTAAAGGGAGAATTCGTTTTATGTAAGAATTTCGTATTATGTAAGAATTCTTGATCATTTCACGAACTTTCTGGATTGGTTACATTACAGGAACTAGGAAAGAATTCATTGATCCCTTGAAACCTCCAGTACATTCTCCAAGGTTGCTAAATTGTGGGCTACTTGAAGTGATTAGAAAAGAGCATCTCCACGCCTACGAGTTCATACAACAAGATGAAACCAAAATATACACGAGCTTTCACTTCATGACTATCTCTTCTGGGCAAAACCCCAAAGAGCGAAGAAATTACATTATAGATCTGCACAAAATGTCACGTTACACTGGTAACCTAACCAATCTCAATGGACTTTCGTGATGAATATACACGGACGAAGCGGATCTCAATCTTCTCTACAATGCAACAATCAATAAGTTCCCTGACCAATTAAGCAGAGAATTTCCAGAGTCTTCGAGAAGAAGAGAACTATGCCTCCAAAACTACAATAAGCGGTGTTGCTCAATAAAGCAATGTACTTCCTTCTCTGAGAAGCACAAATACGCTGCCTCCATCCCCACGTGAAATCCGAATGTCCTCGTCAAGGAAGGTCGTCAAGAGCCAAGATTGTGCTCTGTCTGTTTGGATTGAGAACTTCAATGGCGGAGCTCCAGATAACGTTCTAGCTACTCGAGTAGCAATCTCTTGGAGAGGTTGTAACAATCCCCGAGCGGGCGTCAGGTCGATTTTCTGCCCAAAGATGTCCACGCTTGAGGGAACCTCCACGGAATCTGGAACCTTCGGAGACCCAATGACTCCCTCCTCAAATTTAACCTGAAGCCACCAGATCACATACCTTAGACCAAAGTAGCATGCGGAGGAAACACACACTTTTGACTGACAATTACCACACATGCATCACAGGTACGTCTACTTGCAACATAAGACCTGCACATTGTATTTGTCACCTGTGCTAGTCAGCTCACAGGCAAACGTGAAGCTTGACAACAAACGCAAAATATGGTTGATCAGTTCCAAAAACCGCAGGTTAACTGTTCTTGTGTATATAGGTTTACAAACTTTTGCTCTTGAGTATGTATGTACTCCTCTTTTAACCAGAAAAAATGAACTCCGTTGTATGCCAAGAATCTGCATTCTACGCAAAAAAATAAAAAAATAAAAAAAAAGTCTGTTACCTGAACTCGCTTTGGACTGCGGATTTCGAAGGAAGCAGAAGCGCTGAAAGATGTGGTAGTCAAAGGACCCTCAAACGACACAGTGTTGTCCAAAGTGAGTGCCTGTGCATTTATGGTCTGTGAAATCTCACCAACCGTCACCAGTGGAAGGTTTCCCGCAGCCAACAATGGGTATAGCTCAGAGTACGACGTGTACCTGCCAATGCCCCAGAAGGTAATCAGACAGGATTATATAATGACACTAAAGTCCAGACTAAATTGGCCTTCCTTTCAAATCTCTTACACTACAAATAAGCAAAGCCTAAACCAAGATGGACATCTCATTCAGTGCCGAAAACCCTCCACATTCTCCTCTCTGAGTCAATTCCCTGTAGTAAAGCATGTTTGATGTATACCGTTTTTTCATGGTAACATGTAAGAGAATATGTTACTTCGAAAATTAATAAGATTAGAGTATGAAGAGAATGGTCTAGAGATCTTGTGATACCCACGTGATCATCCACACTCAATCCTGTGTCTTCTTCCTTGTGACTGAGAGATCAACCAAAATGAAACATTCTTTTCAAAGAGCAGTGTAGGATACTTACGCCAAAATCCACTTGCCGTCCAAGAGATTGAGGGCTTCTGTAGGAGCAGGGGTGGGATTCTTCGCTTCCAGCTGCGTGATGAGCTCGACAATCTCGGCGCGGGTGTCACTGCTAGCACGTAAACCCCTCTGGGTGCCGTAAAGAGAATCAATCAGCTGCTGCTTTACATCCTCCAACTCCTCATCTCCATCTCCGTCTTCATACTGTTCCTCTGACCCTGCATCCGGCAAGGTCCCTGCATCCGACAAGGTGCCATCATTGAGTGCTTCCACGTACGCTTCGTCGATGGAGTCTACTGGGGGCTCCAAAAGAGCTGCAACCTCTTCACCCTCGCCCAAAACACCTGCGATTTCGATTTCGGTTTCGGTTTCGTCATCCTCACCTCCGATTTTGATTTCCTTGCTCTCTTCCTCTTCACCTCTGAATACAGCATTACGATTTACAACATGGTAAGAATGCATAAATCAGCAGTGTCACAGGGAGAATGCGTCAGTGCTTGGATTGGCAAACCGGCCCATAAGTAATCTTTCCTAAGGGGTACACTTACTCCCATCTGATGTAAACCATGCCCAATTTCGTGCCGATGTGAAATTTCCGGACATAACGATTCTTTTTACGGACAAGCCAAATTCACAGAAACTACTGGCTCAGATTCCAATCCTTAATATTCTTTAATAAATCTAACTCTGCACACACTAAATCTAACAGAGAACTAAAAAGGGCTCCCAAATGTCACTCAAATAGACATCTGCAACGCATCTTCATTCACACGAAGTATTCTAACAAAATCGGACAATTTTCAATACACAATTAGCAGTTTGGTTCTAAAAACGCAAGGAATGTGTACTACAATCAAGTGCGCTGACCTAAGCCAAGAAATTGAAAGTAGGCCCTTTCAATGTAGGAAAAAATTCTTAGAGCTGACATCACATAAGAAACGCTCTAGTAACATTGAGAATAGATTCTACAGCTTGAGAAAAAGGAATCATTCACGAAAGATTCATGCCAGGACGATTAGCTGAGAGGACGGAATCCGCAAGGAACAGGGATAGGGCTCCGACAACCAAACCTTTTCTATCCTTCATGGCTTCTATTGAGCAACAACATCCGCTCGACTCACAATCTCACAAGAAACTCCACACCAAAACTCTACCAAAAAACCCCTTCCCTAAAGAATTGCCCATTCAGTTCCCAGCCGTTCACATTCTACAAAATAGCTAACTCCAAACACACTACATTCCACAAAGAGCAATAAGTGCCCCAAGGATCACTCGAATGGACTAATCCACCTACACATCTTCACTCACAACACTCACTATTCCAACACAATCAGACACATTTCAATGCACGAGAACCACGCGGGTACTAATCACCCGAGAAACATGTAATACATTAACCTAAGCCCTAAAACTAAGAGCAAGACTCATTACTAACTTCAGAAACCTTCAATGCAGATAAAACTCAAAACCAACATAAAAAAACCACCTCTACACCTCCAGAAACATAACCATTCCCCAAAGATTCACGCCGGGACAAATTACGAGAGGACATAACATAACATAACATGACATAACATAACCCCCACGAAACAGGGATATGGCTCCAACAACCATTCATTTTCCAGCATTCATGGCTTCTCTCAAAAAACACCATCCCAATGCCAACACCTAGACTTCTGCAACAAACTCAACACCAAACCTCCACAACAAACAATGCCATCACGAATTCACCAGAAAGAGGAGAAAACTAAGGCCCAGAGAAGAGTAACAAAAACATACCCCACTTCACCTCCAGCAGCAACCACAACCGAGCTCCGGAACCCAAATCCTCTCGCTCCAGCTGCACCTTGCCACAGCACAGGCTTCCCTCCAGCCACTCCCCGCCGCAGGTGCACCATGCTCCCACCCACAGTGCGGTCTCCCTGGACTCCCAAATGCAACGCAGCTTGCTGCGCCATCACAGGCGTGGAAGCTGCCGCCATCGCCATTGCAGCCATCTCTCCAGCAACTCAATCCTCCACAAATTCCTAAACCAAGCTCACTGCTTTGTGAGATGGGTCCCTTCCTCGCCTATCCACCTGAGAATGGACCTTGCTCTTCTCCAGCTCCACAATCTGCTGCTTCTGCAATCTGTTGCAATCTGATGAGTCTCTTCTCCCTCTCTCCCTCTCTCTCTTCTCTCCCAGTCTTCTCTTCCTGGAGCCCTTCTGGTGTGATCTATGAGGGGTGTAGATTTTCTTTTCTGAAGTCTAGAGTTTTGGAAGATTGTGTTGGTTTTTTTTGGGTTGCTGACTTGGTTCTCTGTGTCTCACAGGCTTTGGGTATGGTGGAATTATTGTTTTTTTACTGTTGGTTATTCTATGGTTCTGTTTGGGAGTGATTTATTTTTAAAAAAATTATTTATTTATTTATTTTTATTTTTGAGAGACACGGATTACTTTTTGCAATCTGCGACGAAGCGGACAAGTCGTTTTCGCAACCCATTGCCGGGGTTATCCATCCGGTATAAGTGAGATTTTACAGTTGAGTTTGGGAGTGATTTGGGTTTTGAGGATTGTTTTAATGGGGTAGTTGTGAGTTGAGTTAAGATATATACTTTTTGTGAATGGGTGTTGGTGTTGATGGATAGTTTGTGTTAGGGAAGATGAGGATTGTTAGAATGAGAGGTGTTTGTGTGTTTTCTCCATTGCTTTGTTACTTCTTTGAATAATGTGATTTGTCTTTGAGCGTTGTAATAAGGAAACGAAAATGTTACGTGCTAACTAGTTTGTAAAATGAAGTGGGGAAGATATTTAATCTGATCGGATACAAATGATTTTAATGACAAGTTGAAAGGAGAATTGCACCACCTAGATGCTTATATTATGTTGGAGTGTGCTAAGGTAGCATGTAAATTTTATCCATGTGAAGACTTTTGGGAACATTAGGCTCAAGGTGACATGTAGACACTGTAAAATGAAACATATCCAGAACCACGGTCAAAATTACCAGCTTCTGCAACATGTCACTCAAACAGCTGCATTGCAACGCCGCAGGTTCTGACCTTGAAAGAGATATCATTAAAAAGATATACAAACCTTTTTTGTATAAGTGTTGTGGCTGGCATGCACCCAAGTCCGCGGTATTGAGAACCATGTCATCAGCGGTTTGGAATGCTTGATTGGTCCACAATGGGCCACAAAGGCTTCCAAAAGCATGGCCGACATGGGATCTATTTCCACTCCCTCATTTGCCTCCGATTTGTCATAGAGGGTTATTTGGTTTTGGTTTTGTAAAGTTCGACTTTCTTCCTGGGTTCATTGCATTGGACCTCATCAGGACCTATGAATTCCTACTTTTGGTTTGGAGAAAACATGCTCGGTCGTATAACTTGAAAGGCAAGCTGGATCCCCCAGTCAGACAAAAAACATGCTCATCATTAGTTTCCACAATGCCAATGCATGCGGCCATCTAAAATGCATGTCAATAGTGATGAGCTTTACATGTGTTTCACGGATTTGTTTTGTCCTTCCCATTCAGAATCATGATAGCCGCACACAGAGCATTCAGTTGAGATTTTGGGTGCTTCTCAATTGCGGTTGATTTGCCACTCAGAGAGACTCAAACTCAAAAGTATTGTGAAGAAAAATACTGAAAGTTCAAAATTCTCATGACTAATGACAATGGGTCATGTGGATTTTGGAGTAGACTCAAGCATCTCAATTATCTTGGTTATAGTTTTAAACGTCTAGGGCCCAAGTCTTGAAATTCTAAAGGATCAATATGGTCCTTTTTCAATTTGAATAATTGCAAAGATTTGTAATAAAATATAAATGGAAGGAAAAAGTATAAGTTAATGTTGAAGTTGAAGTCATAGATTGTGAATTTCAGATTGCATATGTATTGTTAGATCTATGATTGCTTCACAATAATTAGTATAATTTCCAGAATCTAAATTTCAAAATTTTCTTTTCAATTTTATAACAAAAAGGATATTGACAATCTACAAGGAAATTTGTTGTAATGAACTGAATTAGAGCACTTCCATAATATATTATAATAGATTCAAGCACTTTTGATAGGTTAATTTCAAAAGTTGATTTTATAAGTGCACTTTTTAAACTAAATTCTTATGAGCTTTTTGTGAATCACTTCAACATGAAATGAAGCATAGAGAATTCTCTTATTGTCCCTTTCTGTAGATTTCATATACGCATAAATTTTGGAGACTCGATGATTGTCATCCATGGTGTGAATTTTTTTTTTTTTGGAGAGTAGCAATGTATTACATTAATCATGCTTCATCAATTGTTGATGGAACTATTGTAACACCATAATAAGTTTGCCATTTATTGCACAAATATGTATTTTCTTGAAAAAATAAGGTTTACCTTCCAAAAAAATCAATTTTTTGGTTTACTTTCCAAAAAATCACCAAAAGTGACCTTGATGGCTTAGAAATAATAAAATATTACAAAATTAATTTCTTCTATTTTTGTTTCTTGCCATCATAGTTTTTAACCTTTAAATTTCTATTTTTAGAATTATTTTTGGACGATCCTGCTACGGTAGCACATCGTCAAAGCAAGTAAAAAGCATTTCCAAGAACAATTTCAAATTGGAACATGGTAAAGAAACAATAGAGAACAGACTCATCACAACCCATTTAAAATTTTTATGCTAGGAACTTCAATGCAGCAAAAGCTGGGATTCCTACGCATCATATTTTATCCCTATAAGGCTGAAGTGTGATAACAATGCCAATAAAGAAGACTTCCAGAAGGAATTGAGTTGCTACAGGGTGCAAAATCTTCAAGACGGAATACACCATTTTCCATGTAGGATAACAGAATCGACTCAACATGTGAGCCAAATTCCGATATGCTAGCCTAGAGTTTGATGACGATTGGGCTTTCGAGGGGATGATTGTGTGAGGTGGCCCACTCGAAAGAAATCACCGCTGTTATGGGCATATCTAACAATGGTCTGCCGTCGTTGCTCTGCACACTCAATATATTCTTGAATGGGAGGGAGGCCTTGTGCAGGTGGGTTTCCTGCGAGACCCCTGATAAGCTGCAAATTACAATATCAAAAAATGCTTGAGTCTCTAACTCATCAAAAACAAAAAATACTGCACGTAAGCATGAGTCTTACTTCATTTCAACACTGGTACCCTTTTTCCCCTCCTTTGCAACTACTATGTTCAATCTCAACTTAGATTCCCCATACTGTTTACCAGATATCTAAAAGAATCGAAAATTATAGAATGTAGCGGAGGACAATCTAATACCCATTTTTGTAAAATGAATAGAGTAGGAACAACTGAAGGAGATGCACTGAGATGAATCACCTTAGATGCCCATCGCCGTTCAGCTTGCTGGCATACATCATGAATGTCACGACCAGACATGCTGTCATCCAAAATTCAAATGAAGTTTATCAGTAACAGGGCATTCTTCAACTGACTCAAGATGAAGCTATTCTCAGGTACATTAATAATCTGCATCTCTAATTGGGAGTTTATTCCTAACATCGCTCATGTGCATTCTTCAGATGCACCACAGAAATAAGACACAAAGACTTACCCGTCGCTGACGGTAGCCAAAGTCTTGAGGTCGTTAGAGGATAGATGGCGAGCATACTGAGATGCTATCTCCTCCCGGGTGCTTTCATCAGGTAAATTGAATTCCACCGATGTGTCAAAACGACTGCATAGAACAGAACACCATCAGCTTTCCAAGCCTTAAAGATTTTTAAAATAACTAAAAAAACCAGATTCCAAATTTCTGTAGTACTAGACTGATTAATAAGAAATGAAAGGAAGCTGTCTAATCACGGTCTCTATAAATCTGTAAAAATATTAGAACTTGAACGTTCCGCATGGTCTTCATCTGAACAACTAAACATCCACATGATCCTTTAAAGTATACTGACAGCATGAAAACTTCACCTGAGAAGTGCAGGGTCCAAGTCCTGCTTCCGATTGGTTGCCGCTATCACAACAATCCTCTTATCTTGCTCAAAACCATCCATCTGACACAACGATGATGCATTTAGTGACCGGAAACAGAAAGGACGCTGCTCAATCAATACAAGTTTATTTATCGAACTGATTCAAGCCAGAGAAATAAACAATTAGAATCTGCTAGAAGGAACCAATTCAAGTTACATTGAGTTGGTCTCTCAATTATTCTAAAACTGCCCAAAGAAGAGGATATCATGTACCACACTCGAGTCACTTCAGGGCAGAAACAAGGGATCTTTTGCATAAAAATAAGCGAGTTGTAACCATGCAAGACAAAATTGGTCACATACCTGTCTCAACAAGACGGAAAGCATCCTGCGTGTAGCTTCATGCATTTCACTGTCACGGGTGGTGGCCAAAGAGTCTATCTGCAAAAATCAATGCAGAGGTCAGGTGATGAGGACATGGAGTGATCAAATTGCTAAAGCGAAAGTTGCAAGAGACATTTCTACATGCAAGGAACACTTCTACGTCAAAAAATCATTACGCATTTGAGAATGAAGACAAGGGTCATCACATTTGGCAGGCGTGATGACAGAGCTAGAATAATTAATGCACTGACCTCATCCAAAAATACTATTGCACCTTCTGGCAGCTCGTTGCCAGCACTGAAGATGGAGGCGAGCAGCCGCTCACTTTCACCGTAATACTTCGACATCACAACTTCCAAAGGAACGTACAGCAACGGGACACCCTGCATTTATGCAAAATCATCTAGAGGCTTAATCTCGCCATTTACATCTGGAATAAGCACCTTCTTGAGTCACAGTATGACATGAAGAGCAATTACTGTAACATTACTCCAGCTAACATTGCATGGCAACAATCAACAGGCCCCCAGACAGAAGACTTATCAAGTATATAATTTCAAGCGATGAACAAGAAATTATACTTACCGCTTGGCTTGCAATAACTCTCGCGCAAGAAGTCTTTCCCGTACCTGTATAGTCAAATCAGATAAAAACGTTCAGGTATTCGCATGAAAAGGAATGGTGGATGTCATGTGTTGCAGCCACATCTTTAGACGATGAGTGGAGTGGATGAATAACTACACAAATAAACAGGTTCAACACTGTGTAAACAATGCTTCAATACCTGGAGGCCCTTCAAAAAGAATAGCCCTCGGCCGATTTGACTCGAATTTTCTCCTAGTACCACGAGCTATATTGTCATAAACTTCTGGTCGCTTCAACGCTAACAGCACCATATCTTCAATCTCCCTGTTCCTCAAACCCAATTAATAGTTATGATAAAAACTCTCACAGTAAAGAAGCATACAGGATAAATTTCAAACAAAAAATTACAAAGTTAATAAAACCACACCTTTTCTGTTCGTAGTAGCCTGCAATATTATCCCATGAGATACGTTCACCCTCCATACCACCTTCAATGTTCTCCATCCCATAGATTTTCACTCCCATGGCCTCCAGTCCTTCTAAAGTCTTGGGTTTCCCTCTCACAGGGACCCTAGTCGAGCTTGAGCGGTCCTTGGGAGGGGTTTCCCCTGGAGGCAAGCCCCCTCGGTACTTCCACCGGCTGCCCGGTGGCCACCCATCCAGACTTCCACTGTCAAGACCATCTCCTGAGCCCTCAGGCAAGCCCTCCACTGTGCCTTCCTTTGATCGCTTCGGGATTTTTCGTCTATCATTTGGATCAAATCCACTTGCGATGCTCAATGAGCTAACGATCGCGTCCAGCTCCTCTGTGGAAAGGTACCCTTTCTTCAGAAATTCAATCTCCTGAAAACAAAATACGTGTGATCAGACTGACTTCTTTTCAGAACGAACGGTTTCATGATAATAGTTGATCACTGTTTCAAAGCCAAGATTATGATTACAGGTAGCGATGCAAGACTTGTTCATATTCATGATGTAGAACAGTTGCTTAACAAACTCTACAGCTTACATTGCGACTATTGCATGCCACACAGCTACTTGTGCAGGTAAGATAGAATACCAATAGACAAAGAATCTGCCCGTCGAAAAAGTATGATGACTTACGGAGGATTTGTAATCGCCAATGAGGGGTTCAAACACCAAAACACACAACCGGCTGGACTCTGGAACGGCTCCCTTACTGGAACTGTCTATTGAACGCTCTGCACTAGATTCCTCTGAAAGTCCAACAGTGTCTTGGACCTGAAGGTCTCGAGCTGATATCAAAAGCTGCCGGGCCACAGCACTGCAAAACAGTAGGAGATATGTAACTGTAATGGAACCACAATACCTGCTTCCAAATAATTTAACATATCCTAGACGTACTATTGGAGCACTGGTTACATCTCGATAAGCATTAATCTTCAGACTATATTTTACACCATATTCAAAACTCATATCCAATATTAGTTATACTTGAACTTGAACATATGATTAAAAACGAGCGGCTAATCTTACACCAGAAAAAATTGATACTGATTGGAAGCAGGAAAATTTAGACTTCGAAGCCAGGAAATGGGTCCAGCATGTCATAGCGTCAGAAGCAAGCTCACCTATCCCACGCTCTCACAACCATCTCATTGCCACAACTGCCGCTACCATCGTTCATTGGCCCACCGAGCCGAGCCACCACATCCACGATTAAATGTGACATGTCACACGTTGGAGAAACAGGAAATCGCACTGACACCTGCATTTGACCAAAACCACAACGCGCAATATTCAGCTAAAAATAGCAGTTAGAAATTCTTTAAGAGAACATCTATTAACCTTCAAGAAAAACAGGTAAATCATCAAACTAATCAAACCGCCAGGAATGAAACACCCAAACTTCGAATTGAAAAAAAGGCCTTCTCTAAATCCTACAGATCCTGGAGGAATCCAGACACATTAGATCCATGCCGTGAGTTGAGACAAAAATGGAAATTGGAAGGTGAAGGACAGTACCTGCTGACCTTTAGCAGCTATGGTAAGGGGAGGAAGGATGTGATTGAGGAGCTTCAGAGATGCAAGACGTTCATCCATTCCTGTGCGCACCTGCTGCACCACCTTCTCAGTGTCCTGTGCACCTTCTGCTGGCACAAGGTTTCCCTCCGAAGCACCAGGAACATCCCCATCAGCCTGCAGAATAGGGATAGAAGCTGCTAGGAAATCAATACGGCATGCAAGAAGTTCGAGCAACCGAAACGTCTAATCAAAATTCGACTTGCAGAATAATGTCGAGTAAGGAAAAATCGATTAGAACGGACGATTGATGCATCTCTAAAGCAACACTACTATTGTACAGATAGACTAGCCAGCAATCGTTTCGAATGACAAGCATTGATCGGTAGATGAATTCCCAGCATTTATTCACGTTTCAAATGTGCATCAAGATCATGATGAATGCTTAGAGTGTAGGACAAGGCTCAAGCATAACTAAATCTCTCACACGATTTAAACCACCTAACCTCAGCTCTCCACTTGTCAACAAATTCCAAGATGAGCATTTTCAAGGGAGAGTGCAAGCAAAGTCATTTACACTTACAGCAGCTTTCTCAGCCAAAGCTTGTTGAGTAGCAACTGTTACACCAAGTAGTATTCCCATCCCCATAGCAAGATTCGATCGGATGTCTTTTGGTTTCCCTTGATAACTCTGAGTGAAGAGAGCCTTGTACATACATTGTATCCCTGCGACAAACCACCACGAGAAAAATGAGCAACACAAAAAGGATATCATAAAAATGGCTACCAACATGCGCAAAAACATCAACAGAAAAGACGCGATAAACCAATTCACAGGGTCATTGCGTCCTGTGGATGCAGAATGGATATTCAAATACAGAACTAGCTTTACGCTTTTCGAGCGTATCACATTAACGCTAACCCTGGCTGGAGGGCAAATCAGTAGATGGACAGAAAGAATAATCTGAATTAAGAAAAAAGGGGTCGACGAATGCATCAATTTCCAGCAGGAAACAAATTTTGAACCCATCTCTATTCCAAGAAACTTAGCATCACTTTCCAGTCGCATTATGTACACTCACATTCCTTCAGAACAGGCGCGTTGGAACTGGCAACAGGTTGTAGCCCGCCCAAAGAAGACGCGCTCAAGCATTCGATGCCAGTACGCGAAGTGCAATTTGAGCTTGCAGATGGAGGGGTGAGGATCGGAGAGGACGAAAGCCCCCGTAATAGAGCGTTAACCCTAACCCTCCTCATCTCCAAACTGTTTCGTCACGAAACACCCTACCGATTGCACGATGAAGCAACTTCATGAACCTGTAACATCAACCCTATTCCTCTTCAGTGCTCTCCTTCCGCAACGTGATGACACTTCTGCAAACAACATGAACACATGTCAACCTCGGAACTTTGTCGCTCCAAAACCCTAACTTAAGATATAGAGCCACAACCTTTGTGCTCAGAACCAGTCCAGACAGAAACAATTCAATTAACCAAATCCTCAGAGTTCTGTGTTCATATGATACATTTGAATTTAAATCTCATACAAGCGATCAAATGCCATATGTCGACTGTGCCATAGTAACAGGTGAAAAAACTTCAAAATATACGCCAAATTCAACCGTTTCAGTTATTCCAGAGCTCATTGCTTCTAATCGAAAATCCCCTGCTACTGGGCTCGACACTCCAGCATGCCACCGACATTTCCCATCAATTGTAAACTCAGCCAATTTGCAGGACCATGCACCTGAACTGTCTAGTCCCTCCAGGTTACAAAATGACTTCACCCTGAACAGCGTTCCCTCTCAACCTAAACACTCAGCAACGAACACTTCTTCCGTGCCAATTCACCATACTTCACATCGACTTCTACTTGCAACTGTTTTCCAGCTAGATCCCAATCTTGACATAAGCCTGATAACCTGTAGTTACTGAACATGAATTAAACTGACTGCCAAAAAAACCAAAACAAAAAAAAGAACCAAACACAAGACTCCCAAGCAAACGCCACCGCCTTATACTCAGAAGGCTAAATCCAGGAAAAAACTCTGCTCCCAACACAACCGAAGAAAACAGAGCTGCTTGACTCATCAACCATGCCCAAACCATCTACAACTGGTTGATGAGTGATGGTTTGCAAATTCTAGAATCAGAACCAACACACACCAAAAAAATCACGTAGGTTACAAAAAAATGATCATCACATCACATCACATCACAACAAATGCATGCTCTCAGATCCGACATGCTTACACCATCCACGAGGAGACAGAGAATCAAATGCAAGTAGAAATTGAAGGTTAAATCGGCAGCAGAACAGCACCTAACCTCGTCAATAGTCGACCAAAATGGAAGTTGTGGAGCTCTGTTGGCGTGATGGCATCGACTGAGTGGATTGCGAAGGAGCCCACAAGTGGAATCCGATTGTAAAAATGCAGAATCGAAGCTTGTCCGAGCATCACAGCTTGCGAGAACTTCAACACTTTGCTGCTTCCTAACCTTCACTCATCGTCACTTGCAGTGTTGAAGTTATGGCATTTTTATTTTTCATTTTATTTAATTTCATTTAATTTCATTTAATTTCATTCAATTTCATTTATTTATTTTTATTTATTTTTTGGAGACACACGGAATACTTTGAAGTTATGGCATTGATGAATGATACTTTGCAATGATAGTTTGCATATTAGTTTGTAAACTAGTATGTTAAATAGGTTTGGAAATTAGTTTGGGAATTCGTTTAGAAAATGGTTTGCAAATTAAGTTGTGAAGCAGATTGTTTACAAGTTTGTGACTTACTTTGTTAACTAGTTTACGAACTGATTTGTAAAACGTTTTGTGAATTAATTTGTAGATTGATTTGTAAAATGGTTTACAGTTTAAAATTTGGTACCAATATATTTGTTTTCTTCACTATGTTATTGTATTTGGACCCCTACCAATGACTAGCTATTTAACTAGCTTGCATGATTGTTTCAAAAGCAATGAGCCTAGAAATAATTCAAAGATCCTTCCCACACTTGGGCTATGTAATCCTTAAGTTTTTTGAGCCGTTCTTCAATTTCGTAGATGTCCACCTTCAACGTCATCTTCTCGACTTCATTTTTAGACATTTCAAGGTTGTAAGAGAGGTGCATATCAACGCTCATAGACATTTCCGCATCACACATCACAACATTACCACTCCTTTGAAGGGCATTTAATGCCTTAGACACTTCATCCAACTTCATTTCAATATTTTGGCCAAATTCCGCTTCATAACGCAATGCTTGGTTGAGCACATTTTCCTCACTTGGGCTCATGGCCTCACCCGTGGCTTGAGACCTCTCACACATAGAAGTATGGAATTCCACATTGGTTATAATAGACTGACGAAACGAATCAATCATCTTTTCAACTTTTTTGAGCTTGGTTTTCACTTGTTCCCTAAGCATCATAGCCGCCTCATAGTCACCTAATGGAGCCACTTTCTCCACCTTTGTATGAACTAACCTTGCCCTTGTAGGTGTTACCTCCACCTTTGTTGGTGGGGAAATGGCAATTGGCATAGACATATTGAAAACCATAATAATCACCACTTTTGTATCAGATAAAGAAGATCAATCGAATTGGAGGCTTGATGTTCTCCCAATTTGTGTAAAAACATGAAATGGAAAAAAATAAATGTGATGAAACCCCCATTCCATTCCCTTCTTATACTTCCCTTCCAGTAATCTTTGCTTCTGGGCAAAGCAACCCGCAGAAAGCAAAAGCCCCTTCTCCCCTTCTCTACAGAATTCGTAGATCTTGTACTCTGCTGCTTTTACTTTCCTTGTGGGCAAAGCAACCCACAGAAAGTAAAAGGTCCTGCCTCGCCATTGCTGATCCACCAGTGAGAAAGAAGCTTAGTGAGATTCAAACCCAAACCAATTTTATGAGACAAACCTACTCCAACCAAAAACCAAAATTCATGACTTCACAATAAAGTCCTCCATATAGGCTAATCCCTGTTTATTCTCTCCAACTGCATTCCAAACACCCTTCTCTCATCTCTCCTACATCATGTCCTTCAGTACCTAGTTATGTGCTACATGACAGTAGTCGTGTTTCTACAATTTTTAACACGTTTATCTTTTGTGCTGTGCATCCTGATACAACCAATCAGACAAACAAACATTCCAAACAGAGTTCTAATTCTATCTTTCATTCACATAAAGAATAGTTTGTTTTTCGGAAGGAGCAAGTAGAAAGGAATCAGTGAGCTAGTCTGAATTCCTGGCTTTTGAAAATGCTGTATTCTGGGCATGTTGCTGGGACCACCATAAAAGCAATGGGATCCATCCGGATGTTCTGGTACTTGCACACGTCTCTGTTCCTACACCTGTCTTGTGAGCCATGACTCTCTGTTTTGGATTTTCATCTCATCGGTGGTTTTTGTTGTGAATCAGTGTGTTGAAGTCGGGGAGGCAGGGTGCGTGGGCATTCAGTGGGTTGGAGCCTGAACCTGTATCCGGAACAATACTCTTGCAAGTAACATGTACGTTGCAAACATCGATCTCTTTTCTCTGTCTGATAGGATGAAGGACTGGTTGGGTAGGGTCTTGCTGTTTCTGTTTCGTCTGAGTTTGTGTTGGAGGTAGTTGTGTTGGTGTGACTGGTCGAGGAGGAGCAGATTTACTTGAAGACGGACTTTGTAGTTGACAACACGTTGATTGCGACTTTGAAATTCCTATTTGGAACTTCGCTCATCACCAGATTTGACTTGAAGGGATTCGACCTTGGTTATGTTAGGTGTATCAACAGGAATTGGGAACTTCCTTCAATGAGATAATTGAGACTCTGATATTGTGATAGAGTTAGCTATTGGCATCTCGGGTTATCTTGGCTCTCTTTGAATGGATTACTCATGCAGAACCTAAATTCTCTGGCATGACTTTCAGGCATGTTGTGATGTAACTGAAATGCAGAAGTGTCCTTGCAAGTTTCTCTACTTTGCTCGAATCTGTTGCAGACGATATACTTCTAAAGAGACGGCCAGAGTGCAGAAGTGGAATTCAATTGCTCAACGCTACCTGCGAGCAGATCTCTCAGTCGTTAACACTGAAGAGTTGAAGAGTGTTCCCTGGAAGCTAACTTTGAGGAGGTGCCATGGACACTGCTGGGTTCATTGCACGGCTCCTGGACGTGATCGAAAGTGATATTGCACCCAAGACCCGCCAGGAGGTCGAACGGGGCAACAAGCTATTCGGCGCGGCAATCATCAAGAAATCTGACCTGTCATTAGTGATCGCTGAGACCAACAACGAGGTGGAGAATCCTCTGTGGCATGGTGAGATGCACGCCATCAAGAAGCTTTACGAGCGCCCCCGGGCTTCAATACCCGAACCAAAGGACTGCATCTTCATTGCCACTCATGAACCCTGCTCATTGTGCCTTTCGGCCATCACTTGGGGTGGGTATGACAACTTTTACTACCTCTTCAGCCATGAAGACAGCCGGGATAGCTTCAACATTCCGCACGACCTCAAGATCCTGAAAGAGGTCTTCACGCTCGACCCTGGTGGCTATAATGCTAAGAATGCCTACTGGCAGAGCCACAACATCGCACACATGATTGCAAGCCTTCAGGAGCCTGTCACACGGAAAGGTTTGCTTGAGCGGTTGAGCAACATCACTGCCCTATATGCAAATTTGTCTGCAATCTATCAGACGAATAAGGGCGACAAGGGCATCCCGCTAGCATAGCAAGTTTCTAGTTTTCAATTGTTGCCCTGGACCTCAGTTCCATGTTTCCAACAAGGAGGCAGTGCCATCCACAAAGGTATGGAGGGCTCTGCTTCTGTATCTTGTACCATAGCTTAGGACCAGAGGATCTTTCGAGGCACTAGTAGTTTAGAAGGCTGACCTTAGAATGTGTTGTGAATTTCACATTAAAAAACTGAATTCAAACTCTCTGATCTCCAAAAATCTCCCCATTTGATACTGAGTGCATTGGTTCCACGTAATTGAATGTGCTCCATTCTGCACATGACATATACCTATTTTCTTGAAATCTGTAAAAAATGAAACAAAATGTTAACTAGAACATGAAACAAAGATACCAAGAAACCCAACGTGTTCTCGAGCTCTGCAAATTTGATAATTCAAAATTCTTGGGAACCCTCTGAGGCAGTTGCAGCTTAATAATAAAATTGGTACAGAATTTACAGTGTAAGGTGATCACCCAAGCTGGAGATCACCCGGCGTTCCTAACTTAGAGGAGTGGAGAACCAAAGGCTCTAATTCCTCAGAGAAAAGAGGTAGCAACTGAGATAATTGCAGCAATTACTGCACCTATGAAAGAACAGATAAATTATTCTCTATGGATATCACCCATCCTCACGGCTCAGACTGTCTACAAGCTCAAGCAGAGGCATCCAGTCGTGGACAGAAAGAGAACACCTTGGATGGAGCCGCTTCACTCCAGTTAGGCACTCGAGACCACAAGTGGTGGGAGAACGAGTAGACCATGGTGTGTGGCAAGCTGTAGCTCCTGGAAAACAGGTACAAAAGATCCTCGACGATGACACAAGAGAATGAGGAATAAGAAAAGCTGTCTACCAAAGCCTCCGGCATTCGCGTCACCTCACTCCAGAATTTGGTCGCCGGATCAAGCTCCCAAATCACAATGCCAACATAGCTTCTGATGTTCGGAAGATGGAACACGTTGTGGTGCACCATGTCACCCACCACCAGAAGCCGACCACGTCGTTGCAGGAGCGTTGCGCAGGAAGCGTAAGCAGGTGCATCCATCTCCATCCAGTTGCCTAGTTGTACATCCAGAGCTTCGACATTTTCAGACGACAGTACATGAACTTTTCCTTGAGAATAAACACTCCCAGGTTTGAACTGTTCTCCACTGTGAACATCACCGACATCTTTCCAGCGATTCAACTTCGAGTCGTACTCCTTCGTTGAGTGGTCCAGAACTCCCACCCAGAGCCAGCGAACCACTGAAGCGTCGCAGAACACATAAAGCTTGTAGCCCATGAAACCTGCCTCCGTATCAGCAACAAGAGTCACGATGGACACTTTGGAGCATGGGCTGGGAATGATCTTCCATGCTTTTGTAATAGGATTACAAACATAAAAGCTAACATCATTCTCTCCATTGTTGCTTGAGTCACAACAGAAGCATACCAGACCGCCAGCGGTGGCAACAGGGACACTATTCTCAGGGAGGAATGGAAACTCAATCATGAATGTTTTGCTAAAAACTGGGTCAAACACTTGTCCTTTATACTTGAACTCAAGTATCGGATCTGAGGATTGACCTCCGAAAGAGAGGACCCAAGTCTCCGGTGGAACGTTACTAGAATGCATCTGACGGAACCTCTCGGAGCTCATCAAATTGAGCCAACGTTTGCACACACTCTTGAAGCGCACGCAGCTTGTAACAGGAAGCCATGCCAGAACTTTCTCTCCTATATCTTCAGGTAAAGACTGCCAGATAGTTACGTCCATGTCTGGACCACTGTCTCGATTGCCAAAACTCAACTTCCTCTCAAAGACCACTTGACAGTCGTCATCTTCAGCACCGCCATGTTGCAACTGACCATCTGCCTCGTCGCTCTTCATACTTCGTATAGTACAACACCTAGTGTGATTTCCCTGTATTCCATCAAAGCATAACAAAAGTTCAGTGCTCTAGCTCCAGATCCCAAATCAGAACAACACCAACTTCACCACTGACACTTCCGCTATCGATACCCTACCCAACGCTCCTCCAATCCATTCACACAAACACAGAAAACCTCAAATATTGCGGTACACGCTACATAACCCTACCACTGGTCTCACGACAGATCACAGCACTTACATCTCCTCCACTCGCTGGACCATTCCCTCCATGATCCTCCATTCCCTCAAGCCCACCAGATCGCAACATGCCTTCCTCCTCCTGCACATCAGTGTTCAAAACCCCCCATTCACCACAAACTGCATTCACTCCACCACAACCAAAAACTCTCCACTCCGCATATAATCTTCACATCAATCATATTCATACAAACCACATCTCAAAACGAACATCCCACCAAACATGAGCCTCATAAACCATGTGTAACCAGCCCATCTACCACATGGCACAAATGGTCCCCCTGTTTTAGGGTTTAGGGTTTCGCAACTCCCCCAATCCTCCAACTGGCTTCATCACCACAACCACTAACCCCGCAAGCAACGCAGCTGCATTCCAACTCCCAACGCACCTATAAAACTCAAAATCAAACAGAATGACGAACCTCCACATCACCACATCACCTCTGTGCCTCATGTCCCATCACCACATTCTGGGCACATCACGATCCTCCCACACAATCACCTGCACCATGCTGAAACACTTATCAAATTCCACCACCCAAGCCCTCCCAATGAACCTAAACACAGGCTGGTCACGAACAGCACCAGTTCTGCGCCAAATAAACTGGTGAAAAGCTCATGTAACTCGAATTTTGAAGCTCTGTGGCCAAGGAGATGGTACCTGGGGTGGACTTCGGAGGAGCCCACAATCGCACCACGAAGAATCGGAGCGCGGATCAGCGATGGCGAGCCGAGGAGACGCTTCGCAGCTCCAAGCTTCTCCCCTTCAAGCGATGCATGCCCAAAGCCGATACTGCACCCTAAACCCAACATGTTCTACACATTCGGTAGATTCTGCCCCGCCCAACATGCTCTACAGGTGAAATAGATTCTGTCCCGCCTGAAATGATCTACCCAATGTGTAGATTCTGTCCCGCCCCACATGATCTACACATCGTCTAGATTCTGTCCGGGTCTCTTTCTGTGAGGACGGTGTTGGAATCTTCGTTTTGGGTGGAAGTTTCTGCTCTGGAGGTAGATTTTGAGGGAGGTGGGGAGTAACGGTCTTGTATCTATGTTCTTGCAGATTTTGTTTAATGGTTGTATATGTGATGGTTCTGGGAGAAGGGCCCTTTACTTTCTGCGGGTTGCTTTGCCCAGAAGCAAAGTAAAAGCCACAGATTATTGGAAGGGTAGTATAAGAAGGGAATGGACTGGGGGTTTCATCACATTTATTTTTTTCCTTTCATGTTTTTACACAAATTGGAAGAACATCAAGCCTCCAATTTGATTGATCTTCTTTATCTGATACATATTGGAAAGGGGTGATTATTATGTTTTTCAATATGTCTATGCCGATTGCCATTTCCCCACCAACAAAGGTGGAGGTAACACCTACAAGAGCAAGGTTAGTTCATACAAAGGTGGAGAAAGTGGCTCCATTAGGTGACTATGAGGCGGCTATGATGCTTAGGGACCAAGTGAAAACCAAGCTCGAAAAAGTTGAAAAGATGATTGATTCGTTTCGTCAATCTATTATATTCAATGTCGAATTCCATACTTCTATGTGTGAGAGGTCTCAAGCCACGGGCTAGGCCATGAGTCCAAGTGAGGAAAATGTGCTCAACCAAGCATTGCGTTATGAAGCGGAATTTGGCCAAAATATTGAAATGAAGTTGGATGAAGTGTCTAAGGCATTAAATGCCCTTCAAAGGAGTGGTAATGTTGTGATGTGTGATGCGGAAATGTCTATGAGCGTTGATATGCACCTCTCTTACAACCTTGAAATGTCTAAAAATGAGGTAGAGAAGATGACATTGAAGGTGGACATCTACGAAATTGAAGAACGGCTCAAAAAACTAAAGGATTACATAGCCCAAGTGTGGGAAGGATCTTTGAATTATTTCTAGCTAATTTCCAAATCTATTTAACATACTAGTTTACAAACTAATATGCATACTAACTTTGCAAAGTATCATTCATCAATGATATAACTTCAACACAGGAAGGATCTGTAAATAATGTTTAGGCTTCTTGTTATTGGAACCATCATGTAATCATGTAAGGTAGCTAAATGCTTAACAATCAACTGTAAATGTCTAAAGACAGTAACAATTTGCTCAGATTTATAAAATTGTAGTTCTCTACCACAAGGAAGTAATTGCATTATGAAAGTACTTCAGTGGATGCACCAATAATTACAGATAATAAGATCACACCTCTTGTTGTTGGTTTATGATTGAATTTGGGTAAGAAGGTGTCACACACTAGATTGGAAATAGATACTGCTACCTCGCACACTTGGTTTCCATTAACAAAAAGACATTTTATTCAAAGACTTTCATACAAATTAGGGCCTTTCCAATGGCTTCAATTTGAATCGGAAAGAACCGCATGTTCTGTAAAGTTATGTGTTGTAACAAGCTAAACCTACTCATTCTTCTTCATCATCATCTCGAACTACATAACACCCGCAGACCATTCACTTCCTGCGTAAGTAGCCAGGTAGTGTTACAAGTTTGTAAACATAAATTAAATCTGATATATAGCCTTTCTAGTTTTCGGTTGCATCCTTGTGATATGAACAACATATAGTTCTCTGCCTCTGTTGCCTTTTATGAGGCTAATCACTAGAATGTTGACCTCCTTCCATAAAACAAAATAAGAAATGTATAATCAGATTATCAGAACACACCTCAACTTCAAGCAGTGAGTGCATGCAAACAGATCGTCACTACATAATCCTGGAGCTTGGTGTTGCAAGACGGCATGGAGTGAATCGAGTACTATTCGGTCTCAGTTTGGTTCGGCTTCAAAACTGAGACTGAACTTTTATCATCAGATTTTTCTTTCGAGATTTTGAAATTGATGAGATCAATGAGGTTTTGTCGTATGTCATCCCGCAGGTAATCGAAAGTCCGGGGCGGGAATGTGATTTCCTCTTTTTGCTTTTCAGAAAGATCGGCATACTTCATCGAATTGACCTTCGGTAGAATTCGACCATAACCACCAAGATATCCCAGACTCCTCGTCCTTGAAAGGGGAGTCAATCCTCCGCCGCCTCCTCCGTTGGGACTCTCCGCTTGTGCACATTTATCCCATGTGGGAGAGATGTTCCCAACGACCTCGTCATCAGGACCCAGTCCATCTTCTATTACTGCAGCTCCGCCTTCCGGATTGAACCCGTCTATCGCCATCTTCGCTACCTCTTGGTGTTGATATGCTGGCTATTGGAGGCTATGAAGTGATTGCAGATAGCTGGTTACACTCTTTTGCCCTTTGCTTTTAGCATAGATCGCTCTCCCACCGATTGTGCAACGCCTCTTCTTAACACCTACTAAACATACACATAATGGGTAAGACATACAAAAAACTTACACAAAAATTATTTGTGCCACTTTCTGCAAGTGATCGACGAAAAGATGATAGTAAGTTTCCAAAAGGGTTTCAACAAAATGGAATTTAAATAACAGAGGATTTGGTAAGAGCATTCAGTAATCAGTTTTTCTCATGAATCACCAAATTGTCCTGATATTGGTTTATTGATGATAATTTCAACTCAATTATACAGTGGATCTAAGTGTAAAGTTGAGGCACAAAATGTCGTATTGACCTCCAGAAGTACAAGGTCGTAACATAAATGAACTAGTAAAATAAACGCAGATGTAAATGAAGAGGTGAGCACCTGAGGATTCAATCACTTGAGAAGCATGGAGGGATTCAATTCGCCCAGGTTGATTGACAATTCTGCTCGTAAAACGCTCTAGCGGACTTGCAGTGCGCAGGATAGAAGAGTCCAACTGAAGCAATCTCTGTGGATGATGCATTCCTAGAATCAACTTCTACAAACTTAAAAACGCATCATGCGCCTGCATCACTCCCACAAGAAGACCTCCATAAGTACTTCAAAAACCTATGCAAACTAAACTTCAGAACCCTCATATATCCCACTAGAAGAGTTATGATTCCAGGTCACAGTTTTAGATGTTTGAGCTTGTACCACATCTTCCAAGTCTCTACGAACAACGCATTTATGAATTCTGTACATGCATCAAAACTAATAGAAGCAAGCCAATGCATGATAAAAAAACCATGACATACAACAAGAATTAACACCCTGGCTACAATGATCCTTAAATCCCAGAAGTAAATTGAAACCCCAAGTCCTACAAGAGACGCCGATCAAAAATGTAGCTTCAACCCTGGTCAAACACTTCAAATCCAATCCCAATTAAGAAAACCTAAACTACGCGACAAGCTCTCAAGTCTCCAAGAATTACCAAGCACACAGATCCATATGCTTTGAAAAGCCTGCAATAATTAATATCCGTGAATCTCTAAAAGCCTCCACACTAAGAAGCCATCGAGAAGGCCACACGTTTGACAATAGATCAACAAGTAAGCGCTAAGCAGAAATGCAAGCCTCACACCCAACACTTTGAACTCATAAAATAAGAAGCAAAACACCAATCGAGGCTAACCTTGTAGCAAGCAGTCCGATCGGCTGAAAGAACACCCTTCTCAATATGAGGCTAAGCTGCAGAACTTACTGATTCCATGTCTCCTACCGGCACTAGCTCATGCCCATCTGCTTCCTCCACTAGCTCTGCTCCATGAACATCCGACCATTCATACAAACTGCACACTCACTCCCAGTTGCAACCTTTAAACTTCCTTCCTCCTGAAGCCACCGCACAGATTGCTCCAAAGGCTCATGTAAGCGGAATCCAAATGAGAAACGACTCTCCAGTGCACCAATTGCAAATTGCACAAAACTAATACCAATTGTCTCAGACTCCTCTTACAAAACATCACCTTGCCCTTCACGATGCACAACTCCCCTTATTTACGCACCTATCTTGCATCATTCATTCCACTACAACCAAGTACACAAACCTGGGTGCAAATTGGCAGTCAAGGTACTACCACTACTCTCACTAAACCAACAACAAATATAAAACACTAGTCACTCCGAATGCCCCAGAAAACATCAAAACATCGCCAAACATAACCAAGCACCCATGTTCCGAAAACTCCAAACTAATCATCTACTCACCCAATTTAAACCATACAAAGCAACAGTGCTCCCCGAATATCTAGATCAGATTCATATTATATGATTCTTCCAACCAACATGGGTAACACCAAAAATAACGTACACAGATTCAGGTCTACACACAAACTCCAGGCTTACTCCAAGTTGCATGCAATTCCAAATCGTGACTAGATCCATCAAAACTATACCTTGTTAGACAAGAACCAACCTTTGTTGGACAATAGCACATCCCAAATAGAAGCAGAAGATCAGTGATGCTGCAAACTAGCACAGATTGAGAGGAAACAGATGCAGTGCAGTGCAATGCAATGCAATGACTGAGAGGCTCTTTACAGTGCATTAGGGGCCTGAGTCATCTCAAAATGAGTGAAGATTTACAAAATGTATGAAGTTCGACATTGAATCAACAAAATGGCCACCAGAAACAACAAAAAAGCATCTCGGAGATCCAGATGGGCACCGCAATGTGACCGAGATTGGAGTGGAATCGCGTTGGATGGATTCAAGATGAGCATCTTGAGTTTCTGTTTTGGGACCAAGGTGGAAGTTTTTGCAGGTTTGGGCTTGCCTTATTGGTGATGGGGGTGTTAAAAAATGAATATAAAAAATGTAGCAGCTTTTGTGACATTCTGGTGATCATTTACATTGGATTGATATGTCGGATTTTTTAGAAAGTGATAATTAGAGAGAAAGGAGTGAGAGAGGGAGGATGGAAATTGTTTTTGAAGGTCCTCGTTTCCTGTTTTGTGATGATAAAAGATTTATTTGCTATGTTCTATAGGAGGTATGCATAGACATTCTTCATTGGTATGGAGTCTCTTTAATTTTCCCCAAATGATCGTTGTACCAAAACTTCAAGTTTGGGTGGTCCCATATTTTTGGCCTGGCCCATTTGGGGACTAGTGGCCGCTTCTTCTTTTGGACAGCAAATTTGCGAAATTTGCGGCCTGGTGCTTCTAAGTACACTTTGAAGCCCTCTAGAGATCAAATAGGGCCCCACTTCAGCATAATAATAGAGGCAAGGTTTTGATCCATCACTTCCACCCCGTCCTGTCAATGGGGTATGAAAAATTTCAATTGACATGGGTCAAAAAGTCCAATGACCCACCTACAACCTTTTTTCTCATTTCATACTCTATGACAATTTCTATCACTATGCAATCCCCTTTACATTTGGTGAGTTTTGAGGTCTCTAAATGACCGACGTCTTGTAGTACAATTGTATATGGACCATTTTAGAATGGATAGCTGAGGGCAATTGCATAGAAAATGCGTAATTTTTGGATATCAAATTGAATTAGCAAAGTATAGTACAGCTTCAGTATATACCACGGCTCTGAGTGTTGGCGTGGTCGACCCTTGGCCACATGTGATGATGTCGTCAACTCTTGGCAATGTTGACACTTGTGGCTGGCCTCGAGTGCTCATGTGGTTGATTCTTAGCCACAAATGTTGATGTGGTCAACTCTTGGCCACGTTGATACTGGTGGGTAGGCTCAAGTTACTGAACTCAAATTTGTTGAAATTTAGAAGTTTCAAGATTTACATAATGTATGAAGTTTTCATATTACCATACAACCCTCGTCATGTAAAAGCTCCCCATCTCTTGTATCATTATGAACTATAATTCATAAATAGCAGGTTTGTTTACCCTTAAACAAATAAGTTTAAAAAAAAATAAGGTTCCTCTATCAAGAATTTAATTTTTAGTTTTAGTTTTAAAAAAAAATTATAAAAAAATTATAAAAAATTAAAAAAAAAATTAAAAAAAAAAAAAACCTTCAATGGATTGAAAATATATAATCATCACATAAAATAATTTTTCACAATCTTATATTTCCATTTGTTTGCTACCTTTTTATAGAATTATCTATGATTGAACCTGCTATCAACATACAATACTTTAGACCTTTATTACCAAAGTGTATGGATTGTAGATTTTTTGCATATCTTTAAAAATCTACAAACAACCTCCTAAAATATTATTAAAATAGTGGTGAAAATGTGGTACAACAAATGAAGTTTGGTCAGATTTAAATTTGATTGAGAATGCAATGCAATTAATAAATTTTGACAAAATTCCTCTATTAGAATGGGTCACACATTCTCACATTTTCATCAAGTCTCACATTTGTTGTGGTATAGTTTCTTTTGTGTTTTTTCTATTTTTTATTCCATTGTTCAACACTAAACTCTTATTCCTTCTACTAAGTTTAGACAGAAGTTGGTTTTTTTGTCAACAATATCATTTAGAATAATAGAATTGTGCATTTGCAAAAAGAATCTAGTTTAGGCATAAAAATTGGGATCCAAGCAAAGATTTGAAACATAGATATGTCCGTAGTGATTTACTTGACAAACATGGTGTACAACTATCACTATCAATTTTGTTTGCTCTCAAATTCAACAACATGAAATAAAGTTGAATATTGGATTATTTGTTTGTATAGAGAATTTTAGTGTGGCTACTAAGAATTCATTTGAAAAAGGTAATATGTATGTTGTAATGAAGGTCTAGTCTAACACATTTGTTAGTCTTATATCAAATATTGATGAGAATGAATTAATTTTTTGTTCGATTACAACAATATTAGTGCAAAGTTCTGCAATTGCTCACATGAATAATAGACACTAACAACTATAATTGTTGTTGATGTTATTGAAATGAGAAGAGGATAATATATAGTTGAACATCTGATTATGAATATTAATATTTTTTAACTTAAAGAACATTACATACACACAAAAGAAAGTACAATCATATCAATTATTGCGGACAACTTTATGAAAACGGAACCACACTCTATCTACAACAAATTGTGCTCTACAAGTCTAGCTTCAACGAAAGAGAGGTGTTATTTTGACAAAATCATTTTTAGTCTATCATTGATTTTTTAAGAAGAATTATAGTACATTGAGTTTATTAAATTTATTTTTAAGATAAATGTATGGAATACGGGCAATAGATAGTCCAATAGTGGTTCTTTACAAACACATGTGCAATAAGTGCAACCTCTATGATTTCATTGTTGTTGGACAAAAGCTTTTATTGCAACATATATAATAGCCTTTGACTTATTACAAAACAAGTATATCTATTCAAAAGGTTTTGCCTAAAAACCATAGCTTGAAAAATTTAATTGAAATCATTGCTTATCATGTTTGATAAAATGAAGTTGATTACAATTTAGATGAGAAAAGAATATTAATTCTCAAAGAACCAAGGAGCAAAAAAATGGGTCGTAGACATTTTTGAATAGCTTTGAAAAAAATTATAATTTTATATTTTTAGAATTGTTCGATCTTGTAGAATTTTCAATTCTAAAAATTTATACATTTTTAGAACTATTTTTTAATTTTTTATACAAAATCTATGGCCTAAAAATTCCATAGAATGAACTTTATTGTTGTCCAAGATAACATACAGCTAATGAGATGTATGTAAGACATCTAGAAAATTTTGAAGGTCTTACTTAGATGAGTCTATCTGACCCAAGGTTGCTCCATCCAAAGCTTGAGAATGGAAGATCCTCTATTTTCACTTGCCATATGCAATATTTTCTAAGATTTAGGTTTTGATTTAAAATCCATAACTTTTGCATTACATTATATCTATAGTTTTCTTCTTTAACATTACATGTTACACTTTTACAAAAATGTTATCATTGATTTTTGGCATATTTGTTTTGCGGAGTTTATATTAAAATTATCCTTAAATTCACCTTGAAATTTAAAAAGATATCATGAATAAAGATTTGTTAAATTATTATTTCTTATTCCAAATAGTTGGGAGACATGAAAGATATTAATGGTATTACTGTATTAAGTGTGTATAAGCTTGTTTCTCTCTAAACTCAAGAAAAACTAGTTGTGTTGTCCTTCCATCTTTATAAACTAGTTTTTTTTTTTTTTTTTTTTTTTTTTTAATTTTTTTTTTTTTAATAATTTTTTAAAATTTTTTTAGTTATTATTATTATTATAATTTAAAGATCACCAGGCCTTATACACCTAATATGTAGAGTTTCTCAAGCTTTTACATGTCTATTAATTATTTAGAGCTATCAAATCAAAATTATAAAATTGGTATTTAAGTAAAATATTGAAAGCCATTAAAAACAACTCTATTGGTCCTAAAAAATTGCTTTGGTAATATTGTGAAGAACAAACCCTTGCTTATTGCAAATTCATTTACATATGGTCCCCAAAACACTTTTGATGTTTTTTTTAACAGATTGTTAATAACACAAGCAAATACATGAAATTGTTGAAGTGAATTTTTTGAACCTAAGGAAACCTTTGGAGATGTTTAACGATAGCTTCACAATCTGGTGATTTGGGGAAAAAACTTCTCAAAATGTTTGTGAATTATGTTGTTGCAAATCATGTGCATTCAAAGTCATAGTTTTTTTGAGCAAGACCATATTATCATAATCTTTAAGATCATACTATAAAAAATTTAAATTGCTAAATATATGGGAAGGTTAAAAGAATTGTTGAAATGACAACAATTTGCCCCTAAGTCTTCTAAATAAAACTCATCTATTAGAGGTTAAATATTCAATAAACTATTATTTACCACAAAAAATTAAGATGCAGGCTTGATTGGAAAAAATTGCGATATTATTTGTAGAAGAATTTTAATATATAGATTTTGACTACTTTAACAAGAGAAGAAATCTAAATATTAAATCCTTCTATAAATCCTTTTTATTATGAAGATAATTTGGAAAAAAAAATTTTAGCCATCAATTAACTCCTAAAAATCCAGCCGGTTTTGGAGGTTCCAAAACCCAAAACAACCATTTTTAACCACCTTGTGGAAACGACGGTTTGGACCAAAAAGAATTGCTTTTTTTAGACATCCAACTGTAAGATCTTGTACTTTACCTTATTTGGAAGTACTGATAAAAATTTCAGCCGTTGGATGTTTACCTTATTAGAAATAATAACATTCAAAGTTGCAGCAAAACTTTTTTTGGGCATTGTTCAAATGACAAAGTCAAAATGGTGCAAACGGAGAGTTGAAGATTTTTACCCCAAACATTTTGTTCATTTTTTTTCCATGTAGGTAATCAAGTTGGGTACCTCCATGCAAAATTTTAGAGATTCCCTCTTTTTTTAGGATCTTCATAAAAATTGTTTTCTAGAAGCAAGTCTAAAAATGTTGATATAGTAAAACATGTATAGCGTTACGTATATTTGGTTTTAGAAAAATCTAAATGGTGGTTAGGTGCCTTTATAAATTCTTTGTTTTTAGGCGAAATTATTTTCAAAAATTTGCAAAAGCTCAAATTTTGACGAATTTTGAAAAAATAATTCAAAAATTTGAAGCTTGTCTTTGTAATTTTTGGAGGCTGCCCTTGTAAAATTGGTATATTTTTTGACTTGGATCTCTTTGGAATTTGAGTGTTGATCTGGTTATGAACATATTTCAAGATTTTTTTAAAAAAAAAAAGCCTAATTTTAAGCTGCCTATTTTGGATTTGAAACTTAAAATTTCTAGATGAAGGTCTTAATATTAGAATTTGGCTTTGAAAATTTTACCACATACACTTTGCAGTATAGGGGGCATCCAGTAAAAATCTTAGAAAAAAATATTAATTCTAACTCCTTCATCTTGGCTGTCCAAAATCGCAAAAAGCCGTTTTGGCTTTCCTGGATTTTTAGGGGTTAAAATAACTTAGCCATTGTTCCATATAACCTATTCTAATTAAAAATTGTATTATTTTACAATATCAAATTTAATAAAATATCATTATTTAGGAAAGAACCTCACGATCTACCATTATTGTCATTTGTGCAAAACTCCAAAAAGACAAAAAAAAAACCCTGGGGAAGGTGTCTTATACAATGAACCTAGTCAAAACCCCGAATGGCCCATTTCCACACACAATCATATACATGTCTTTTTGTCTAGATTCAAGTTGAAGGTTGTAACAAAAATAGATTTAAGGCCCGTATGCACTTGGTCTTTGCAAAGACCGTGGATAAAAATTTAACACCCCCACAATTTTGGGAAAGTATATATATATTTTTAGAGAAGGTTTCATCAATGAGGTTTGGAAAGATGTTAGCAATAGTAGAGAGATTACATAATGGCCCCTCAAGTGCCACATTAACCCCCTAAAATTCTAGGCCCGTTTTTGCCAATTTTCACTTCTAAAATGCTGAAAATTTCAAAAAACTCCTTATTTTTATTTTTATTTTTTTCCGAAATTCCGAAGTTCCTGCAACCCATTTTAGGTTTTGTGGAATTTTAGGGGTTAACTAAGACCATTCTTTAGTGTTCAAAACTAAAGAATATTTCCTATTTTGGTGCTTCCTTAACAGTTGCCTACTATTGCTCAAATATTTTTTGTCCTCCTAAATGTCAACTAATACCTATTCATAAAAGTGTGCCGTGTGTACATCCATGTTGGATTGGTAATTACTAAAGAATGTAGATTGGAAAATACACTTTTTTAAGGATGTAAAACCCCTTGTAAAACCACCTCTAAGGCCATGCGCAAACATACCTTTAGGTACTATCATTGAAGTTTGAAAAATAGAGAACTATTTCACAAATTGAATGTCTCTACCTTACATCATGATGAACGTCATCACAATACTGGAAACACACCAAATCTCCCAAAAACACTCGATGAGCAAGAGGCAGCTCGAGGGCGTCTCCCTAAAATCTGGCCTCATCATAAAACAATGGCTTTCTCAAATCATAACACCGAATCTGAACCTGTCTGCGGATGCCAAAAGAAGGAACTTCACATAGAAGTTGCCTCCTCCGAACAATATAGCTTCAAATAAACACTTGTCTGTCGCTCCAAAACCTTCATCTTTACCTGATCCACCACCGCAACCTGCTTGCTAGACTTCAATTTTTGCAGTTTTTGTCATGTAAGTGAAGCTCACAGTTCTCTGATAGTGCTTGCTAGGTTGGGTTGAGTTGAGTTGGGTTTATAACCATTTTTGAAGGTTGAGACTGAGAATGTGGAGCCAAAAGTTGAGGTTTTCCATGTCTGAGTGTTGGAAATGAATCAGTTTTCTTGACTATGTTGATGAATGTGGATTTTGTTTTTTTTTTGTTTGGTTATTGATGTGATAAAGTAGCTGCCGAGCTTGGATTGCATCACCTTTCTCTTGAGTGTTCGCACTACTTGTTAGCGATTCTTATTAGTTAATTGTACGATGTTAGCAGTTTGTTGTGCTGGTAAGTTGGTTGTGTTATCCACTTTTGCAGGCTAAGAATTATGAGAATGTAGAGATGGGTTGATCTATTTGTTATGTGGAGTTGATGTTAAGTTTGATGTTTTGAGTGATGTGGATTTAGGAGTTTAACAGTCATATTATGTGGAATTTGTTTTTGGTTTTCTGGATGTGGAAGTAGCTGCTCAGCTGTTAATTGAACACTGGGTATAGTTCATCTCTTGGTTGGAGGGATGGAGATGTATATGGATTTTCTTGTGATTTTCTTGTGATAATTTTGACAGTGGGTACCTGGTGGGGTGTGCAGAGGGAGTGGAATGGCGGACGTTGAGAGGAGGCCTCCAGTGCCGCCCTTCACACGAGAAACAGCGCTAGCCAAAGTGAAGGCCGCGGAGAACGCATGGAACTCCCGGAACCCTGAGGTGGTGGCGCTTGCGTACACCAAAGACTCCGAATGGCGGAACCGCACGGAGTTTTTCAAAGGTCGGGAAGCGATCAAAGAGTTCCTCACACGCAAGTGGGCGCAGGAGCTGGACTACAAGCTCATGAAGGAGCTCTGGGCCTACACTGACAACCACATCGCTGTGCGATTCGAGTACGAGTGGCGCAACCAAGCCGGAGAGTGGTACATTTCTCTACCCAGCCAACCCTAGTACTTGCTACACTTTATGCCTAAACCAATGCCATGTTTTCTCTTCTTCACAATACAGAAGAATCAACATAAATTGTTGGTTTGTACTGGTTGTCAAGATGGGCAGATGGCATGGTGAATGAGTTTAGTGAACTTTACAAGTGCGGGAAGAGATCTCATAAAGTATCAGATAGAGCCTCAACTTTTCATTCACAGATAATCTTCCTATTTCGGACCTGAGTGATGGCATTTACAAGCTTGTTTTTTCGTCATCAAGTAGTAATTGGATCACTCATTGTGAAATTCACTGATGTTTTTGCAGGTTCCGGACACATGGAAATGAGTTGTGGGAGTTTGATGAATTTGGGCTCATGCGTCGTCGTGACATGAGTGCTAACGATGTCCCCATCAAAGAATCTGAGCGACGGTACCTTGACTGATAGTAGCTAATTTATCTATTAGTCTGAAGCTTTCATTCCGTGTTATGGAGTATGTTTATCAGCAAGAGATGTACTAGGAATGTATTTGGTGTAGTTATTGCTAAATCTGATGTTAGTTTATGTAATGAAAGCTATCTGTGCAAAAGTTTGAAGCGTCTGTATTTATTAAGAAAATCTAATGTTGTTGCAATCTCTTTTGAAGTTGCAACTGCATTTTATATTCACAAATTGAAAAGTGTGCGTATGTGACCACCAAATGCCACAGAAACGTGGCAAGCGCATCATGCTAGACTATTGCTAGTTGCTAGTTCCCGAGGTGTTGCAGAACATTCACAACATCTGTGGTTAGTTTGCAAGAGAGGTTCTAGTTGGAGACAAGCAGAAACTATGGACATTTGAGCCAAGGATTAAGGATGAAGGAGGAGCATTTGAGCAGACTCTTGACTCTTCACCTTTCCATCGACATTGGCGCTATACAAAACTGAAAGATTAGAAACTAGCCCCAGCTAACCTAGACACTCAATTCAATGAGTGACTCTTTTATGTATCCTAACGAATGCATGTGGTCAAGCTGAAGAACTCATTCCAATACAGTCTTCTCCTTGTAGATGAGCTTCTCCTCGTGTACGACCTTGTGTACGGTTGGCTTGGATTCGAATGCAGCGGACCCTACAGAGTTTCTTCCAACTTCTTTTTCGGCGACAGGCTCACCTTGAGTTGTGTCATATTCGGTATCAGCAACTGCAAACACAGAACAGTTCAAGCGCTCAGTCTTTGCTGTACCTTCGGGTTGTTTCATAGCAATATGACATATGCAAAGAAGGTTATAGAACTTCATTTGGCTGTTGCAATGGCCATAAAATACAGAAGATATAACACGAAGAGAAAAAACCATACTTCAAGAGAGAAAAAGGTAGGAAAATTACAAGCATCGGCATCCTGGTCTCGTTCCGCAGTTGCACCCCTCTGCATCTCCCTCTTGTCACCCTTCTTGTCCAAGACTGCTTTCACTGCCTCACCGTATCTCTCTCCGTAGCCCATTTCAGAGGCCCGAGTAGCATACCCAACTCCATAGGACTCCTCCATGTCATCCCTGCGGCGGACAGGAAGATCACATTCAAACACAGTTCAAACACTATATTAAGTCATCGTGGAGTCACGATAGAATGTTCTAATCAGCATAAACCACCGCTTCGACAGCTCAAGATCACAGTTCATATCCAATGCTCACAACCTCAATGACAAATCCAAAACCACACTCACATTGTTAAAACACCTCACTTCGCTTGTAATCATAAAATGATTCAACTTCAACATAGCTTCACAACCTATGTTGGTTTTAATTTGTCATTGAGGTTGTGAACCTATCAAACAACTTCTACATAGCTTCACAACCTATGTGATAGATCAAGACTGTTCTTTCATCACAAAGAGATGTGATCTAACCCATAGAAGCAAGCGCCTAGGGTTTAGAGCATGATCAGATTATTTCTCGGATGTGCTTCCAAATGTGCGAAGACATTCTCAGAGCCACACAACATTCCTCAAATTTTCTAATCACCAACTTGCCAAACAAAATGAATGCAACTTTTTAATTTCCTCACAAACACTAATTATTCATACACTAATTACCGAACCCTTCCTGCAGGAGCCAGAGAACACAAACCTGTAGGCCTTGCGCGTATCGGGATGCATCCGCGACTCGTTCTCCTCATCACTAGACGAGACCTCCCCTTTCGGATCATCCCCTGCCTGGTCCACTTGCTGCCCAGCTTTCGTCACCATACCCTTCCACCCCACTCGCGACTCCCCATTCTGCAACCTCACCGACACAGCAGCAGCGCCACCTCCAAAGTGACCGAAGAAACTCGTCCTCGACGCAACCAACAATGCCTTCTGCATGGCTACAAACTCAACCTCAAGCACCTAAAAACTCCAACCAAACAGAGCTCAAAATCCTGACTTAAATTCGGCTTTAGACACAGGTAAGCTAATGAAAAAGATTTGCTCAATGACAGTGGAAAACTACACCTTTGAAAGGGAATATGAAGTAGAAATATGAGGTTTGAGGTGGTGTTTGGGGGCACCGGAAGGGCAGTGGCAGGTTTGGGCTTGGAGGCCAAGTGGCGGAGGCCATGCAGCCAAGGTGGCACTTCTTACACTTGGCGTCTGAAGGAGAGGGTCAGTCTTCTTGGTCTCTTGGGAGCTCTTTTTGGTGATGCCGAGTTTACATTTCAGTGCTAGATTAAGTTCAGTTGCTTCAAGTCACTGTTGGCCACCATGCTGCGTCCATATGGCACTGTTTTCTATCACTTTCTGGCACTCGATGTGGGCTCGTACGGTGCTGGAAGTTTGCAAGAGAGCTTCAGTGTAGCTCGAAAGTGCCATCCTGGATTGGTTATCATCCAATGGGAGGCAGTTGCTTGGATTCTTGTGTTCCTGTAGGAGGCTTTTTCATGGGCCCATCTTTTCCAATGATTCGAAACTTTTTGTTGACATCAGGGTGTTAGATTATACGCACAGTACGGGACGGAGGTTGGGAAAAACCTAGGCTTCAAAGTTTCTTTATCAACATGAAAAATATACAGTTTCTATTCCCACTACAAGGGTGAGCATGAAAGAATCTGTGAAGTGGTAATAATCGTATCATTGCCTAACTTTGGACTCATAACTGTAATATCCAGTCACACTCCACGCTATTTAATGTACCCTATTCATCTGTTTCAAGGCTATAGTAAATCTGCTAACACAGTTTTGATGTTGATGAGCAAAGGGATTTTGGGAAAACCAAAGATTTCATTACAATCTACAAAGATTCAAGATGCCTGTGTTTGAGGGCCCTTGAACAACCCTGGAAATCTGTTGGCCAGTTGCTGCTTCCTTCTTCGCCAGAACCATATAGCTGCACTATATTCCTCATTCCGCACTTGCTTTGTGCTTGCTCGCCAATCAAATTTCTCCACCTCTCGCCGACCTGCAGGGAGAATTCTATCGAAGTAAGGTCATCGTATCCTTCAACGGATCCAAGTACCCATGTCAAACCTGAGCTACCACGACACCTAAACAAAGCCTACAAAACTACATAATTCAAATCTTGTACATCATTCAAACTCATAAAAGAACTAGTACATATAATAAAAGAGCAACAACAGTAATCCATAATGGAGAAAGAGGACGTTTCGGAATTTCACCTGCAGCGCCAATCCTATCTCGCAATTCTGGAGAATCTATAAGAGCTTTCAACTTTCCAACGCAATCTTCTAAGTCTCCAGGAGTATACAAAAGGCCCGTCACTCCATCCTGATTTACAATATCCGGAATCCCACCAGCTCTAGCACAAACGACTGGGATACCAGACGCCATGGCCTCTAAGACAACGAATCCTAGAGTTTCAGTCTCAGATGGTGTAATAAAAATATCACCACTGGCATAAGCCTGTGAGAGCGCTTCGCCTGTCAGCATGCCTGTGAAGTGGACATTTTTGCCCTCGAACATTTTCTCCAAGTTCGGCCTGATTTGTTCCATATTTCATACAAAAATTAGAATTTTAGGGAAGTTGGAATTACTCTAATTGTAGAATAAAAAGGAACATCATCATCCGCTTGCTAGATGGACCCTCATGCACAAACTGACAGATAATGGCAGTAAATTTAAAATATCTAGATAGAACATAATGGAAGGAGTATAACACTACACATCAATTACCTCTCAGGTCCATCACCCACAAAGACCAGTTTTGCCTCAGGGATTCGTTCCAAGACTCTGTTACAAAACCAGGAAGAATTCAGTAGATCATCTTGAGAAAATGCAAAAGGGGTAATAATACCATAGTCTTATATCATCCTGCACTTAAAAACATTAACCTCAAAGCGCGTATGATACCATAGCCCAAGATAGAAAGGAGTTGGGTGTTGAGAAAGGTAGACATGAAGGAACTCACTGTACAAGGAAATCGAGATTCTTCTCCACTCCAAGCCGACCCACATGTACAATTGTAGGGGTGTCTGGCTTCCCATCACTGCAAAGAACACATCACACGATTAAAGATAGAATATCCAATTCTCTAATCTTTCCATCAATAAATTGACGCTGAAAGATTCTGGTGTACAAGGAATGTAGGGCGAACTTGAAGTCCCACGGACTGATGACGCTTTATTGGACACCATTATCTCCTCAAAATGACCATTTTAGCTCAGACTAGGTTGGAGATTAAAATTAATGGAGAAGCGTAGCCAGACTTAAGTGCTCCTCATCCGTTAGAAATATGTACACTTACGTAATTTTGTTTC
This sequence comes from Ceratodon purpureus, assembly GCA_014871385.1. Lineage (NCBI taxonomy): Eukaryota > Viridiplantae > Streptophyta > Bryopsida > Pseudoditrichales > Ditrichaceae > Ceratodon > Ceratodon purpureus. The sequence goes on along the minus strand of CM026428.1, from coordinate 13,071,142 downwards.
GCATCTCTGCATTTCTGAACCGAGGATGGAAACTATCAGAGTCCACACCCCTCCGCCAAATACGGATCTGTTCAGCTGCGTCCACAGATTACTTTGACAGTTAGTGGAGTATCTTCAGAGTAACAAAATATTTGACATACTTTGATGCAAGGAATAGACACTGAGGCCAGTAGATGTACTGGATAGCCATTATCATATCGGCAATACCAAACACTGTAAGATTTGAGTTTAAGGCCAAATCAAGCACTGATAAGTTCAGCAGTACCATTTAGGGAAGCAGTTCAGAGGCTTACCAGTAGAGGCTCCAGCAGCTCTTAACTCTTTTCCAAGAGCAACAGACATAACTAATGTCAAGTCCGCTGCCCTGTGCAGGATTTCTGTCACCAAAATAAGCTATTTAATGCCCTGACTCTCCTTTTCAGCTTTTCCTTCCGCTTATCACAAAGCCAGACAAATAACAAAATTGAACCGTGGATAGTGTGCAGAACTTTGAGGAACTTTGGAAGGAGAAAATTCTATCATTAACAATCTCAACATCTTCACGCACAGCATGGGAGGGTAGCAACATAAAACTTACTGATAACTAGCCACATTGGCTTGACGAGCCAAGCGAAGGTATACTTCGGAATATACCTGCAGACCAAAGGTGATCATAAAGTAACGAATGGAGTCAGTCATGCGCACCCAGAACGAAGACTCATGGATATTAAAGACATTTCAACATATTTGAATATTCAATTCCTTGCATGATAGAAATTAAATAACAAAGAAGTGTCAGGATAGATGTGCTCACATCGGAACATGTGTATGATAAGCCATTACCATTGGAACCCCGACAAGCTTAGATATGATAAGGGCTCCAATAACCTGATAGATGTATAATCTCCAGCCTTTTCAGTACCAGATTGAAATAACTAGTATGCAAGGATCAAACCAGATTTCGGCGGCTCAGGTATACGAAGGAGAGGCATTCCCAATTTTCACAACTTTGGCTCCTTAGAAAGTCTCAGATCTTTGAAATAAAAAAGCGTATGGGATCAGATTGCTTGCGTTCATTCCAATCTTACCATGAAATCAAGAAAGACTTACCATGATCCCAGGAGACGATGCATGGATGATATCAGGCTTAAAGTTCTTCACCTCCTTGTATATGCGTGGGCTCAACGCCAGAGACATTGGAACAGCCTTGTACCAGGGAAGACCAAAACTGCTCACCAAAAAGAAAAACCGAAACTGTCACCACTTATGTGATATGACCGATCCTGTCAAAGACGATTTAAATTTCTTTGGACATGATGACATTGTGAAAGAGACGGTGCAAGAAGACGTTTGAGAACTACGTTTCACAAAATGAAACTCAAATGCTTACTGAAGAATATGTTTACCTCCAGGAAGGGACGACTTTTGCTCCAAGAAATTCCGCAGGGGCACCATGATGTGTGGTAACAACTAAGACCTGCAAAAGACAAAACGCGTAGCACATGGCTTAATTTATGTTTGAAGCAGCAGCTCAAAGTTAATATGAACTGTATGACAGAATTTCCAACAGAGCCAGCAGAATTTAGCGGTGACCTTCATAATAGGGGTAACAGCTCTTCCAATCGGGTCAAATTCTGACAATGTCAGAAATGGTATATGATCTATCCTGGGAAACGTATTGAGTTTAACAATTTGAAGCTCCTAAGGAATAATTTACCATCCAGCATCACCATGCCTTAGGATGAACTAAAAGAGACTTGACCTAACAAGCGATAATCAGTACAAGCAATCACCTCGTCTCCAAGTTCGCGTAAGTAGCGGATAAAGTTTTGATAACGATTCTTATAACCTGAAATGTAGCTGTAACGCAACCAGATAACACACAATCAGATCAGCAGATTCTAGTTCAAGATGTTTCAAAACAGAAAAGTGAACTTCAAGGCCTGATTCCCTAGACTTCGCGACATCAGAGGCTTCCGGTTGGCCATCTTTAAAAAATCACAAAGAAACCTAACTTCAAAGGTATCTTCAGGACGTACAATCGTACTGAACTTTTACGCGTGTAAAGCTGAAGTCAGATCAACAAAATCACAACAAGTGTTTGATACTTGTGTGACGTTTACAAACCATTTCCTCCACCAAATAACCTCTGTCCTAAAATGACACAAGAAAAACGTTGTAGATGATTCTCAAAAAAAATCACAACGTAAGCAAGCTCATACACCTACTAGCGATGGATACAATTTGTCCAGTAAAATATCGACATGAAAGGAAGGCAAGCACGTACGAGAATGGAGAAGGCTCCACGAAAAGCACGACTCGTCGAGGCTTGTGAGCCCATTCCTTCGCAAATTCTTCCTGCTCAGAGCACTTCACAGGCGCAGTAGCAAAAGCCTCGCTAGACGCAGATGCTGAAAAACTATCGCCGGCAACATGATCCTTCCCTGTTGAACTAATACCGCTGCTGTCGGCAGAAACCAACCCGTACTTCGCATCCCTACCTCCAGGCGACGACGAAATCCTCATTTGCTTAGGCGACGCGGCGCTAACAAACAATCGGTTCCTCCGTCCCGAACTCCGAATTCCAGGCGCTAGAAATTGCGACTTGGAGGAGCCACAGGACGAACCAGCAACATTGCTAGACGGAGCAGCCAGGGCGGGCATAACGCCGCACGGCGCTCGCAGGAGCGCCATCGACGAAGCAACGCTCACGCTCCGTGCTCTCACCCTGCGCCTGAAAACTCTATATCCATCACCCAAAAAAACCACGAACGCCACAAGGTTAGCTGCAAAGTTCACTCACCCAAAAACAATTGCAAAAATTGCAAAAAATCAGATTCTCTTGTACGACAATGCACAGTAACAAAAACCTCGCAAACACGATTCCAGAAACTTCAACCTCATCCAAACCTAGTCCTGCATTACTTCAAATGCAAGCTAAACCTTCAACCAAACAGATGACAAAATTCCTAAAAAATCCAGAAACAGAGTAGAAAAAAAAATAAGTACATTCCAGAGCCTCTCCCGAAGGAGGAAAAAAAACTAAAAAATCTCAATCTACCTTAAAAAGAGAAACAAACCGGAACTAAATCACAGAGCTACTCCAAGACGAACAACACATAAATGCAAAAATCCACAATCAAGTGAACGAGCAAGGCTAGAGTAGAGACTGAAGAATAAGAAATCCAGCCTCCAAAATGAAAAAAAAAAAAAAAGTGTCTATCGTTCCACCATTGAAGAGTATAGTGTAGAGGCAGACAAATTGAAGAGAAAAATCTGGTTTCCAAAGTGAATAAAGTGTCTATTTGTTCCACCACTAAGGAGAACAGTGTAGTGGTAGAGACAGAGAGGAATTGGAGAGTCAAAGAGGAATTGGAGAGTGAGAGACAGAAAATGGTAAGGTTAGTGCAGAGACAGACAAAGAAGAGCAAATTTTTTGATCCTACTGCGTCTGAAGTGAATGTTTGTTCCACCACTAAGCCTATGTCCACCTGAAGTGAATGTTTGTTCCACCACTAAGCCTATGTCCACTTGAAGTGATTGTTTGTTCCACCACTAAGCCTATGTCCAGGAGATAGAGACAGCTCCAAGGTGGAGAGTGAGCCTACGACCAGAGACTCCAGTGCATGCAGCAATGCGAGAGACGGACAGACAGAGAGGAGGAGAAGAAGGAGAATGCGGAGGCGTACGTGAGGTGCGGTGCGTTGCGGAGCGGGGGGAGGAGGGGGAGGAGGAGAGGCGATGGAATTGCGAGGAGCACTTACGCAGGAGCGAGGGAGGAGGAGAGCCTGGACGAGGGGGAGGGGGAGAGGGAAGGTGAGGAAGGGCCAGAAAAGGTGAAGCTGATGAGCCTGGAGGGAGCCAACCAGAGGGGGGAGTTTGGTTCGGGGGCCGCTTCCATGGATATTACATGGCATATTTTTGGGGCATATTTTCGGAGTGGTCGCTCTCACGGTGAGAGTCTTCCTCGGACAGGCAGTCCGTAGCGGAGCGTACTTGTGAGAATCTTTGGGAGAATCTTTGGAGAATGATCCGCTTTTTAAATCCATGAATTTATGCTAGAGAGAGAAACTACGGTCTCCGGAGGATACCGCCGTGAATTAAACCGGTACTCCCCCACTCACTCCCGAGGTTACCTCCTCCTTTCTAACTTCGGAAGGAAAATATCTTGAACTACTGCTCTGATTCCTTGAGAGCTCCGAGATAGGGAGAGAAACCTCATAGGAATAGGGTTCCAAATGGTGCGGAGTCTGTCCCCACCTTATATACCCGGACACCCGGTTTAAGTGTTTATTCGATCCACCTCCAATCCAATGCCCACAGGACAAAGATATGGAAGTAAAGATCTACTCCTCCTTGAATTTATGTTACTTTTATTGTATGAAGATTCAAACTATCGTGTTATTAGTGTTTTTTTTTTTAGTTTATGCATTTTTTATATTTATGTCATTTGTTAATTTATTTTGATTGTCTTTGTGGTTGGAGCACATGTTTTGAATGTAGGTATTTTGAATTGCTCATCCAATTTTATTGAAAATATGGGGTTTTTAGAAATAATTGTATTGGAAGATGTATCTAATTTATGTTTTTTGTCTATTGATTAAAAATCTTTTTTTTTTAATTTATTGTTCTTGTATGTTGTAGTCTCTCTAGTCTTGAGCCATTTTGTCTTTGATAATATTATGCCTAATAAATTTCAAATTCAGTATTATTTTATAAATTTCAGTATTATGTAGGATCTTAGCATTTAGTGATTTGACTTCTAGTATGCTAATCACATATTAAAATTGTATTATTGATTTTTCTTCATTTAAGAGTTGGTAATGATCAAAGAGTCATAAATTTCTTTTGAAACGCTTTAGAAACATCTTTATGTCACTTTGAAGCTTGCTCTTGTAAAATTGATGTATACTATAACTTAAGTCATTAGGAAACTTGGTTAAGGATATATTACAAAAAGAAATTTTTAAAAATCTTGAAAATGATTTTTTAAACCTGCCATAATTGGATCATAAAACTAATAAGTTTCATAATTCTTAAACCATGAGCCTTCTTCTTGTGAGATTTGGTTTTCTTCAAAGATATTTGGTTTTCTTTTGAGATTTGATATTTGAAAGAACTTTAGGGATTTGATATTAAAACATGCAAATAAAACATAGATTCTTTGTTCCATTATATATTTGAATTTTTCCTTCAATGTATAACAATGAAATAAAATAAATTTTCTATCTTTATATTTTCTATTCTAATCAATATAATCACTCAATTCTACACTTTCAACTATTATATCATATATCCTCTACATTTTATACAATTCAACTAGATTTCTCTATTTCAAAAGTATGCTTCTGCAGTAAATTGCAAAGTTGAAGTGTTGATAATTATATTGGACTTCACTTCATACACATCACATTTCTAAAGTAGTAAAACTAATGAATGTATCGCATTCACTAGCATTTTTTAATATTAAAACTTCTATTAATATTCCACTTATGCAATTGAAGTTGTACAATGTGTTATAATTTCTTCAAAATATATGTAATTTTTTTGCCAGAGTAGCCATGATACTTAGAACTTCTATTTAGTAACGGCCAGGAAATGTGCCATTAGCTCTTTCTTCATTCCATTTTTCAACCTGCAATCATCAATTCTTAAAAAGATCCTAAATTGGACAATAATTGAGCTTGATCAACCTCTAGCTTGCAACATATTGAAGAATTTTGAGAATGGACAAAGGAAAATATGGTTTATAAATCCTTTCTAACTCAATCATTGTTGAAGTGTTCTAGCCAAATGTATCTTACAATTTTTTCTACATTTAGTCATTTCTTTGCTAAACTAAAACGAGATTTCATACAAGTGCTAATTGATAAATAACATTTTGTCTAAATGTTAAAAGATAAAAAATCTAGGGCTTAGAATCAACAATAGTTGTCAAAAAGGTTTCAAAATAGCCACAAAATTTGAGTTCATGAAGTACTTGTGGAAATTCTTGAATAAATAAAGTGTTTTACCAAAAAAAACATATACAACGGAAGTATACAAATTAAGGCATCAATTAAATATAGTTTAGATATCATACCCATTCACCCGGACATAGAGAGCGATAGTATCTAGCATATTTTTGACAATCCTTTGCATCTTCTCCTTTCTCAGCCGCACATCTACATCAAACATTCACAACTAAATAAGCATGCTAATCTAAGAGACTGTCTTTAGTGTTAACCACTTCTTACAAAAAAAAACTATTTAACATTGTAGCTTCATGTGTTTCCTAAGGAATGACAATCTTAATAAAATTTGAATATTATGCCTAAACATTGCCTCTCAGTATTATTCACAATGTAGTATTTCCATAGAACTCTATAGGAACAATCGATTAGGGTTTACAAAATACTTGTGAAACTCATTGTAGCTGTAGTAGCAATGTTTGGCTTGATTGGTAGCTGGAAATCGATAATCCATTGGTGCAGTTTTAATATCATCAGCCTAGATATTTGCAAACTGTTGATTTATATGCCATACGTGATTGACCTTACAAGAGCTCAAAGGAAAAAATCCTTCTAAAAGAGACATGTATACATTCAAAAATCTAACACTTGCTTAGCTCGATATGCCCAAAAATTTCATTTCATTTAGATGAAAATAAAAAAACCTAGACACGACAATGAAGAAGATAGTTATCTTCCAAAAATTTGAATCATAGGTCTGAAAATCTACATCAATTTAAAGAAGACCATTGACCACAAATCATTGACAAGGATCGAAGGTAGAACGAATTAAAGTGCAAGGTTTTGCATAAAAACAATGACATGTGTTGTATGATCCACTTTGGGAAAATAAATCTAAAATGGCTTATGCATAAGACTATCATACCGTGATGCCTTTCTTTGGTGGTGCACATTCATCATCCTACACCACATCATAAAGATTTTAGCACACTTCATATATACATCACTAGTAATTTACAACAAGTATTAGAAAATGTAAGAAGTCATGAGAGTGAAGACATTAAATGGTTACACTTTTTACCGGCATATTTCTCTTCAATAAGAAATTTGTATAAAGAATAATTTAGCTCTTGTAGTTTGAAAAAAAGCTTGAAAATAAAATCAAGCCAGAGATGATGAAATAAAGTTTGAAGATTGAGTATAATGCAAGAAGTTTGCTATGGTAAAGGAGTTTGAAAAGGAAATATTTGAAACACATTCCTTGGTATGGCTTGTGACGTAAGAATTCTCCAAAATTTGATGCATCGCTTGGAATCTTAGTTGCCTAGGCACAATTGAAATATGCAAACAAGTTCTTGATGAAGCAATTTAATTTCATTTTGATATTTTGTTCTACTTAAAAGAGAAACTTCAAACAAATAGTCTAGAGACCTAAGTAAATGGCATAATTTAAAGCTTCAAAATATTAATGTGCTTTTAAAAAAGGTTAATAACAAAGTAAGACTTTAATCAAAATTTAATGTTATTATTATTAATTCAATAAATTTAATATTTATTTTGATGATATTTCCAAAAAAATTCAAATATCCTATTTGTTACATTTAGCTATTTAGATTAGTTATTTATTTTACAATTTGTATAAATTAGGTTGTTGACCATCTATAACCTCTTATATTCAAAACATAGTTATCCTAGGAAATAACACATTATTATAAGATTCAATAAACTAGTATTATCCAAAATGAAGTTGAGATCAAGTGTGTAAAGGATTTGCGAAGAAATTTGTATTGGAGGAGTGATACTAGAACCCCGTTTTGATTGGAAAGAAGCACCTGAGTTATTAAAAAAATTAATGTAAACTTGATAATCCATAATATCTTTTTATGAATATCTTTTTGATTTTTCAGATTTTCAAATTTTTAATTTTTATTTATTTTTTATTTATTTTTAATTATATAATGAACATTCAACAAACTTTTGAAATGACATTATGATCGTGTATTTGGTTACTTTGATGTCATTTTAACTTTATATTTATGAGAAATGTTCCATAATTTAAATCATGTCTTTAAATTGAAACTATTCAATTCATTAATTGTTATTTCCAATAATGAATTTTAGATAGATATTATGAGTCTTTTAACAAAAAAATTAAAGTGTAAAATAATGCTTTTCAAACAAATGATTTTTTAACTATGAATGATTTTTTTAATTATATAAAAATATATAATAAATATTTTGTAGATGTTTTTGATGGAATTATTTATATTTAATTTTTTTTAATTATGTAATGCCATTCAAGATTTTGCCAATTGTCTAAAATGTGTTCCATAATAAACTTCATCTTTAAATACTTGATCTCAAAGGAATCAAGAATCTAGCTAAACTGAAATTTTTTGCTATTTTATTTTAAAACACAACTAGAAAAAAGAATTGGAGCTTGATGTAGGATATGAATTTTAAATTAGTATTATATGATTGGATATGTAATTGTTATTGTAATACCATAATAGGGTCAAACAATGAGAATTTAGTTTACATTTAAAAAAATGAATTATTGGGCTTTAAAGTTTGAAACTTTGTATATTATTTTTGCACTTTGAATATAGAGTTATTATCAATCATACCATTCCATCATAAGTATGTTTTAAATGGTAAATTAATAATTTCAAAAATTCTATGCGATTAACTTTGAAGTCTTCAAAACCATTGAATGTTTTTGCTAGAGGCATCAAGAAGTACCGTACGTCGATAGTTGGTTCATTTACAAATAAGTCTTAAACAAAAAAATTGGAAATTTTAAGGATGGAAAAACAAAAATACGAGATTTTTTTTTTTCAATATTTTTTATTTTGATCCATCAAAAGCTATTCTTTAATTTTATTTTTCAAAAAAAACTAAAAACTAAAACTAAATTTTTGAGAGACGATAGTTCTTTTTTCAAAAAAAATAATATTTGTTCAAAGGTGAACAAATCTGCTATACACGTGTGTTATTCATATTTGACAATGAGCGCTTTATCCACAAGTTAAGGAGTTCAAATTAATCCATGGATGGAACCTTATAGACATGAACGGTTACTACATAGTCACTCATGAAGATTCTTACCATATATTCTTACCATATAGGACGTACATGGCAAAAACTCTTCATCAATGATACGCACAACCCTTCACTTCTTCAAGTTTATTTCTCTGTTTTTATTATTTGTTACTATTTTTATTTTTACTATAAAAAATCAAATATTTCACAAAGGAAATTCTGAGCAATAAATGCTTCTATAACTCATCATTATTTTAAAAGAATATTGTACTTTAAGTCAATTGCTCCTAATACTTATACTTTACAATTTCAATTGTCCTACATATATTGACATATCTAAAATCAAACACCAAAGACATCTCATATTCACATGTTGCAAAATATTTCAAAAATAAAATGAAATAAAAATCCATGAACGGTGACTAAATTTCCAAAAATTAAATATCGTGTAATAAATATTCAAATTGCTGTAACTCATACAAGCCACTATCCCATTGATTAAAGTTTTCAAGCTACATTGTTTTACTGTCTTAGCTGTGATGACACGAAGCCAAATGTCATTAAAACACCAAAAACTCCATCAAGGAGACCCAAAAGCGCCACTGCCGCCACACAAAACGCCTTAATAATGTAGATTTCAGCACCTCAAATGTACCTAAATTCTCCACACTACCGGATTTGGGTACAGTAACGCTTTAAAGTACCCCTTCCTACGCCAAATGTCAGACCCCGAGAATCAACAGCCAAAAGACACAGACCTAAAGCCGTCACTGCACCCAAAACAAACGTCATTTATCCCATCCTGTACATACTCTTGCCTCAAATCTTCATCTTCTATAGAAAGTGGAAGCTTTTGGGTGAAATGACGGAGTTACGCACACATCACTTCCGGGAAGCAAATGGAGTGGAAGTGCGGTGTCTGCTGAAGAGTGTAAGTTGGTGATTCTGAGCTCAAGGCGGTGCCGGAATTCGCAGGTTTATTCATGCAAGTGGAGTGGAGAGCTCGAGTTCGGGACTCATGTGAAGAGGTTGGAGAATTGGAGAAGGAGGAGGAGCTGGATTTGCAATGGTGGAGGCAATGGAGACTGGTTTTGCGAACGTGTTGACGGGCAAGGAAGGGGGAATTGAAGTTCAAGATGAAGGTGGTGATGCCATGAGTGAGGCTCTGGTGTCTTCGCCTGGGAGTGTGATCGGGCCTCACACTCCGGAGGCTGCTGGGAATCGGAGGACGGCGCAGAGGGGGCGCATTTCTGATGCAGAGTCGTATGATACAGGTTAGGTTTTCATTTCATTTTGTTTTTTGTTTTTTAGGTTATGGATTTGCAGGTCAGTGCTTTGGAGATGCAGGGTGAAGTTAATATTCGAAGTCTGACATTGTTTGAAGAGGTGGAAAACGCATAACTAAATCTGATTTTGATCATGGTGTGAAAGCTGTCGTGAAATTATGTCCTATGTTGATGTTTGAGGGAATTCCTGTTCGGAAATGGAGCTTTTAGCAATTTTGGATAATTTTCACATGTCAGGTTTATGTTGTGGTTTTTGGAGTTGTGAAATTGTTGTCGATTGGAGTGACGTTGTTACATTACATAGCTCGGCGAATCATTTGTAGTTGTAATGTGTGCTTGGTTTTTAGCGTTGCTGGGTCTCGACCTTGTCGTTGTAGGCGGTGGATTAAGGGGAATTTGTTTGAACGGTTTTTTATGGATTGTTTTCAGCTGTAGTGATTTAGTGGAATGATTGTGCAGATTTTGATGAGGAGGAGGTGGGGTCTGGGAGCTATGATGATGACGATGTAGCGGATATGATGGAGGAGCCGGTAGCTGTCTCACGGGTGCGAGCATTTGCATTGGCGAGGCGGTCTACGGGGAGAGAGTGTAAGGTGACCTTGGAAAGCGCAAGAGCTAAGTTGGACCGTGTGAAGGCGACCAGAGAGAAGCATTTGAAGAAGAGGAAACTAGAGAATTTTCTCAGTGGCGAAGTAGACGATGGGGTGAATGTCTCACTGCCTTCAGAGTTTCAAGGGCAACCGAAGGTTGTGAAGTCGAAGGGGTTTTCGGTTGAGAAGGCTCGTGCTAAGCTTGAGGCTGTCAAGATCAAGAGGGAATTAGATAAAACCGACGATAACAAGCATTTGAACCTGGATATTATATTGTCCCCTGGTAAGAGTAGCAGAAAAGCCTCGAAGGCATGCATTGTCGATGAGGAATTTTTACATGAAGGCATCTGGTTGCGGCAGGCAAAACTGAAACTCGAAGCAGCAAGGAAAAAGTCATTGAAGTCCAATCGCAAGCGAAGATCTAAAGCCCTTGGAACAAAGAAGAGAAATGTGCAGCGTAGGAGCTCATTAGAAGTTTCCTGTATGGATAGAGAAGATAAAGAAGACCACGTTGATTTAATAGATGCTGTAGATGGTGTTAAAATTGCAGTGGATTCTGAAGTAGCAAAGGAGCCGATTTCAAAAGGAAAAAGTAGAAAGGCTCCAAAATTGAAGGCTGTCAGGGTCTCTGAGCGCATTGCCAACAGTCGATTGAGAATGCAACAAGAGCTTGTGACACTAAAGGTAAAAGCAGAGATAGGCAGCAAAAGGACCAAATCGAGGAGAAATAAGGGAAACAAGCGTGAAGAACCAAATACCGAAATCCGCACAGGTATTCTTGTTTCTTCTAAGGTGACTCTTTTTATCAGAATGAGGAGATGGTCAGACTTGCAATTGGTGGAGATTTCCGCTGGTTTCTTCTTTGCATGCCTCGTCTATTATGTTCTGGATAGTCACTTGGAGAAAGTGTATGATCGAAAGTATGAAATCGTCTTTTGTAGACATTGTAACAGATTTATCTCGAACAGAGTATACAGAAGCAACAATCTCAGAAAGGGACACAGAATCGTCAGCAGTATCGTTGGAGCCCATGTCATCTGTAGAATTTACACCTCCAGCTAAGAGAAGGAAAATACAGCAGACGCTTGTTGATGTCATACCTCCTCCAGGGTCCCGTTTGTCATCTGGTGTGGAGTGTGTCCCTCCAGTATCTCCTTACGGCTTGATACAAGAGCACGTTTATCAGGACCCCTGGAAAGTTTTGGTGGCATGCATTCTATTGAACCAGACAGGAGGCCGTCAGGTGCGATTTTCTCTCCTGATCGAGGTTGTCTGAATTTTATATGTTCTCTTATTATCACCTCCTCTACAAACAGCTTTGAACTATTTTAGAGGTGCTAAGCTCCGTTATCGGCCTTTGGTTTCTGTTTCGAAGAGTGTCAATGTAACGGACGAGATTTACTTGAATGTTTCTTTTTCTCATCTCTTCTCTGAAATGCTTTCCTCATTCAGTACGTTGCATTGAATCTCATTTACTAAATTATTGTTCTATTCTGGTGTTCTTCGGGTGGACAGATGCATAAGGTTATCTGGGACTTGTTTGAGCTATGCCCTGATGCAGAAACATGCGTTTCTACAGAAACTGAGAAAATCGGCCGCGTGATTCACTCGCTGGGGCTACAGAATAAAAGAGCGAAAACCCTGCAGCGTTTCTCGCAAGACTATTTGGGAACAACCTGGACCAACGTTACTCAGCTCCATGGGATTGGCGAGTAAGTACATGATTATAGATTATGAGCGGATAAAACATTGAGAGAAAATTGGATATCTTCAATTTTTAGTTGATACGAGGTCTTTGCTTAAGAACAATAACGCCCTTAGTACGTTAACAATGCCCTACATTGTGTTGGCGCAGGTATGGCAGAGATGCTTATGCCATCTTTTGTGAAGGTCGATGGCAAGAAGTGCAACCAAAAGACCTCGTTCTTAACAAGTATTGTCGGTGGCTCAATGATACTGAAGGCCTGGGCTATGGTTTCTCACAAATTGAATGACACTTCTTTTGGAGAGATTCAGCAATCGTAAATATGTCAGCTCATTTTGGCATCTCCCAGCTGACCCGTATCCGATATTCCATCAAGCAGCAACCCATCTTCTATTCGCACGTTCTAGAAGTCATATGACGCGGTATGTGGATAGACCCCCTTTGGAGTAATTCAGGAAATGCCGGAGAAGTGTCATATGACGGACATTTGGAATTTGTACAGTTTTAGTCATGTCTGCTCACGTAAGGTGCGTAAGCAAACAAAATTTTATGTTACACGAGTGACGATAGCATCATATTCATAGTGTACAGTTGACGCTAGCTTGAGGTAACAAATACGTGAGGACTGCCACATTCATTTTGTGGACCTTAATCAGAGACTCACTTTGTAGTTCTGTGATCTCGCGTCAGATCTAACAATAGATAACGAGGCATTTTGTGCAATTAGCCCACTAAAATTGAAGCAGATTGCACAAAATGACACGTAGAGTGTTCACAATTTACATTTGTGTCAACTGCTCTGTTGACCTCTGTCCAACGAGAGTGACAAACATCTAGTTGCATTCTCATTTGTCTACTTTGCACTTACTGTACATCAATGTGCTATAATTTTTTGAACTAAGGTGAGAGCACCCATTCCCGACGACGTCCCCATTCCCGGTTGAGGTCCAGGCACCCTGATCCGACGAAACCTGAAGTGCGACGGGTATCTGCGCCAAGAGAAACGGATCATGGGACAACTGTGATTGGAAACCATTCTGCATGACTCCGAATTAGACACAGAGGGCCGCAACTTTCTGGAACTTCACATGACGGCTCCGACGTGCACAGTTGACGGCTCCGGCGTGCAGATCAGCTCCCTTTGTGAGCCACAGGAATTGTTTTGTAGTGCATCCGGTGGCAGGTGCATCGTCTAAAATTAAGCGAAAACAGGATTGTGGAACTTGGAAGATGGTTTAGGTGTGCTTGCTAATTGCAGATAAGCTGCCATAATTGTTTCGTTAGCATGCAGTTATAGTTGGTAATCGACACTGGGCGGCTCGGTATGGGGTGCACAGCAGAGTGTAATTGCGACCAAAAATATTTTCAGCATAAGTAATGCATACCAGACCTGTACGTGAACACACAGTCACAGAACTTCAATTGCTCATTGTTTGAACTTTGCATTTTCAACGTCACTTCAAGGTCCAGTTTCCTCCTACCTTGTTTCAGTAGATTAGAATGCATGATTTCTAACTTGTGGCAGCTTCCACATGTGATCTAGGACTGAGGCTTGACCTGATTTTGTGTAGCAGGTGTCATGGCGTTGCACCAACACTACTCCGACACTGCCAGTGACGATGCATCAAGGGGCTATGACAGCGAGAGTGGAGGTGAGAGCGAGATGGAGCCAGTTGTCGACCTTGCCGAAGACCTTCCACCAGCACTCATGAGTTTGAATTAGCCTGCACGGGGCTGCTCTTCAACGCAGCCGCGACACTCACATGCACGACCTCACTTGAGCAACGGCTCAGCATCATTCGATGAAGGCGCAGACAATGTGGTTGCAGCCACGCCTCCGAACCTTGTCTTCGGCCAAGCACGCAATCCGCAGTTGCGGTTCTCAGCTGCCAGGTCTATATCGAGGAACGTAGGAGGGGGCCGAAATAGCATGCGGAATGATCAAACTGCCATACCGTACGTTGGAATTCGGAGTGCTGGGAGGGCGCTGAGGGGAGGTCGAAGAGGAGTCCCCGTCAGTGCCGAAGCAGGTCCCACACCATCAAATGTCGGAGAGAATGGTAGGCAGCCCCTGCAAGACATGACCAACACCAGAAGAAATGAGCTCCCATTCAGACAGCGCCGAAGAACAGGTAGATGGACCGACGATCAGCTGGCTCGGGCGATGAGAGCATTGGAGGGCGGCATGCGGTTGGCATCAGCAAGTGAGCTCTACGAAATCCCTCCATCTTCCCTACGCGATCATCTGTACGGGATTACACTCGGGCGGAAGCGGGGAGGAAAAGCGGTGCTCACCCCGGGAGAGGAGCAGCAGATAGTCAACTGGATCACTGAGTTGCAGCAGCTTGGACATCCGATCACCATGGCAACTTTGCGAATGAAGGTCGCTGAAATTTGCCAAGGCAGGGAGACTCCATTCACCGAGGGGATCCCTGGCCGGGGCTGGTTGCGGTGGTGGCGTAAGCGGCACCCAGAGTTGTCACTGCGGGTGGCTCAGGGACTTGAAATTGCTCGTGCCCGAGGCCTATCTGCAGGCAACGTCCAATCATTTTATCAGAACTTGGAGCAACTGTATGAGAGGTACCAGTACTCACCTGAACAAGTACGGAACTGTGACGAGTCCGGGGCTCAGGCTGGGCGAAATGGTGGCGCACTTGTGATTGCCATTAAAGGTACCCGCTCTGTTCGGCAGGTCATACCCGATGAGCGAGAGTGGTTATCTGTGCTTGTCTGCGTCAATGCAGCTGGTGCATCTATCCCGAGCTTCTATGTCTTCAAAGGGAAGAGATTTCGAAGGAATTACATTGCACGGTGCGAGAGTGGAGCCACCATGGCTATGCAGCCGAAAGCCTGGATGACGAGCTACTTGTTCTCGCACTGGTTATCTCATTTCGTAAAATGTCTGCAGGAGTTCGGAGGAGTCTCTTCGCAGCGACGACATCTACTCATTCTGGATGGGCACTCAAGCCATGTATCATTGCACGCAGTTGAGATTGCCCGAGGCCAAGGCATTGATCTCCTTAGCCTCCCTTCCCACACATCGCATGCAATGCAGCCTCCCAACGTTTGCCTCTTCAAACCGTTCAAGAATGCCTTTAAGGCATACCGGGATTACTGGACTTATCGTTCGGGGGGCGCTGCTGCAGAAAAAGAACACCTAGCCCAGTGGGTGAGCTTGGCGTTGAAGCGTGCACTTACAGTACAAAACATCCAGAAAGGCTTTATGGTGACAGGAATATGGCCTCTTAACAGGGAAGCCATGACAGGGAAGATGGGCCCGAGCAGGGTGTACGAAGAGGAGCGAGAGCACCCTGAACCCGCATCCACCTTGCAGATAGAAGAAATTCAAGCTGACGTGGAGGTAGCTGTAGAGGAAGAGGCGCAGCATTTTTATGTGAGCGTCGAGGATGCGGGTAGCGGTAGCGACGTCGACGCCCCTTCGGAGGAGCCAGCTCCGACCATGCCGGAAGATCTGCCACCGCAAGAGGGGCCGGCAACCATCAGCAGGTTCCTAACGTTGCCCACGGTTACCATTCGAAGGCAGCGTAATCAGCCGGAAACCCTGATTGATTACTCGAAATCGATAATTCTGACCAGTGATGAGTACCTGGCTTCCATGAGCAAAAATCTGCAAGAAGGGAGGCGCTGGAAAAATCAAAAGAGGAGAAGAAGAAACAGAGAGAAGTGGAGAAAATGCGAAAAGAAGAAGAGAAATTGAAGCTCCAGGAGAGAAAGCGAGAGAGGGAGGAGGAGCGTGCACGGAAGAAGGTGTTCGATTTGTCCTGGTCTCCGGCCGCAGTCTCTGCATATGGCCAGGACTTGCACAACCGCATTCGCTCGGGGCAGCCCTTGCCCCCCAACACGTACCGCTCTCCGTTTTGTGGATTTCCTCCGGAAGTCTGCATCGAAAATCAAAGGATTGCCATTGAGCGTAGAAGGGCCAAGAGGCGAAAAGAAGATGCGAGCAACCTACCGCCCCTCACCACCCCGGAATGGGCACATAGACCAGGTGCGCCTTTGTGGTCACGTATCATTCCTCGACAGTCGCGGGCGGTGGGAGCAGGTGGCCACGGCGACACTCCGTCACGCTCGCCAAGGGTGATGGAGTGGCTTAGGAGCCCGGAGCAGGCGACGCAAATGTTCATGAGACCATTCCATTAGGAGCAGTTTGGGGTCTCCAACGGGCCTTTTCCATGCTTTCCGTGCCAAAGTTTTGGGCATGCCCGTGCACTTTACCTGCTGGCACCAACTGTGCCAGCAGGTCGCCAAATGCTGCCAGCAGTGACAGCAGTTGGCATTTGGGGGGTCCAGCCAATCGCTTCCCTTCCCCACCCCACCCCACCCCACCCCCCCATTGGACAATATAAGCAGTAATGACACTGTCACCGACCGTGTGCCCACTGCTATCACCCCATTGGACAGTACCGGATCCTGTTGTCAGCGGATCCTCCTGTCAGCGAATCCTGCTGTCAGCGAGGCGAATTTTGTTGTCAGCGGGCAGGATATCGACCAATGAGATTTCGAAGAGAAGTGTCAGCGGGCAGGAAGCTCACCTAATCCGGGCTGTCTTACAAGGCCCGTTGGAGACCTGATTTTTCCCCTAATGCTTGGATCAGAGTTAGGAGATGAAGCTCCGACGCTTCCAATTCGTCCTGAAGCCCACCGCGCCACAGTTGATGTACAACCGGGCTCCCCAATCGCCGGCGTCCTTAGCCCTGACCCACGACAGCATTATTCGAGTGGCAGCGGCACTCAAAGCAGCGCAACAGAGCAATCGCCGAGGCCACCTTCCTCCCACGACAATTCACACGCACTTCGTTTCTCAGACTCCCTCGGTTTCTCAACGGCACATGATCTTTGAACTCAAAGAGCTTCCATTGCAGGTCCGTTTGCACCCGGAAGACAGTCACGCTGCAACGGATACATGCGATGGAGGTTGCAGATATGGGTCGTAGTGGGGAGGGTTAGGTCATGCACATGAAGTTGATTAACTGTTCACTCATAGTTGTTTTTGTGAGTCACGAGAGGTTGATATCAGGTGCTGGCTTAGCAGTACGTGGTTCCCTTCACCTCATATTTACAGTTCCCCTCACCTCGTTATTTCAGACATTACTAGTTTGCAATTGCGGTACTTCCAGATGTAGGTTTCTGAGAAAAGTAGAACGGAAATTAGAACCCCAGAGCACGGAAACAGGGACATTCGGTGACAGAGAAGGATGCCGGAAGGTTTCTGGCTTTGACCATGTTGAAAGCTATCAAAATTTGCAATAATTCAAATTTTCTTTCTACCAGCCTCCTTCACTCATATTTGCCTTCGTCTCTGAACAATTAAACCCTCTGATGCTGTTCGGGAAGTGGGCGGATTTGCTTATTCCAACGGGAATGGGTGCTCTCACCTTAGTACAGTACAACCACATTGAAGCAACTGTGCCTGTTTTCTGGGGTGGATGGTATCTAGTAATCATAATGTGACTTATCATCAGTATCTAACAGATTCCTTTATGTATATGATCACGTATTCAAATGTATTTCAAACACATTGAATACAAGTGAAAAGTTACATGTATATATTAATATGCAGAAATCAAAAATGGATAAGAGAGTGGATTAGTATGACTATTGCAAGCACTCAAAATATGATTATGCTTATTGCAACCATCTCGTTATAAAAAAATGAATCTTGATCTAGTTCACCACATCGGACACTCAAAATTGATCTTCATATTCTGTGATAAAGAGCTCAAGAATTCAGGAAGTTGCTATAATCTAGGTTGCCAACCAAAGAGCACACAACAATCCTTCAATTATATAGCATCTTGTTCATGCCCACAGATCTTGTTCATGCCCACAGATCTTGTTCATCCACACGACGATCGTTCAATTATATAGCTTCAAAATCAAGTGGTTCCACAAATATAATGGAGATCCAATAAAGCATCATCTAAATTTCCTTCAACCCTTACATTTATGACATCAAATTCTACAATTTCCCCTTAAAACTGTCTTTTTTCATTGCAAGGTTAAAAACTTCAACTTCTGATGTATTCACAAGAGTACAACCCTTGGATTTAGTACTTAACTTGTCCATTCTCATGTATATATAATATTAGATACAACCCCCAAATTGTTTGTTGAATAATGGTGTTTGAAGTTTGAAAAAAAGATATTTTTCCTTCATAGTAGAACCGAACAATAAAGTTTTAGGGGCCAAAAAAACCATTTTCTCAAATAGATATGAATGGAAGCTCTTCAATTTCTTGTTCCTAGGTAAACTAAGTGTATGTATTCAACATTTCACGATTACTAAATGTATAAAACCTTGGGAAAACATTGTTTTTCTCAAGAGTGTATGCTCAAATTCATATACAAATGCCAATTTTTGACAATAAAAAAGGCATGTCAAATAATACTGCATTGAAAATTCAAACGGTGAGAACATACCATGGTATTTATTTTACATGCAAGAAAATACAGAGTTGCAAGAAAGTAAAATCTCAAATTTTGGTGAATTTTTAAGGTTTCTGAGATCTAATTGGGTAGATTTTGAGGATAAATGACCATATCTTGTAGTTTTGGGCAAATTTCAGCATGTCCTAACCACACTTTTAAACTTTGAGAATGAATATCTCCTAAATTAAGAAGATTATTGAAGCATCGATGGTCTTGTTCAAATGATATGGTAATTGTCTCTATTGTGTCGAAATTATAGCTTCATTGTGCAACGATTTGTTTACCAAAAGCCTACCCATACCGTAAATCAACCCATTTTTGTTGAGTTGAGGTTTAGGTGTTAATAAGAGAGTACTAAAAGTGCATCATATACCTAGGCAACCAACTTAATGATGATGTCACGTGGAATATTCAGATGTTGCTCGTCTTTCTTGTTAGTTATGGCCTTCTCAAAATCATTTGTTGCATGAATTGTTGGAGGAGTTGTTTATACAAAGGTTTTAACCCCTAAACGTCCTCACCTATGTCCAGTTTAGGCAGTTTTGTAAAGATGCATTATAAAATGCAATTAATATGAATATTTAGAACTTGATGTATAAATAAAAGTTATACATCTTGAATTTTAGATTCTATCTATACAGTTAGATCTATGACTTCTCTTATTAATCTTTTTATATAAATTTTGAAACATAAAATAAAAAATCATTTTGTAATTCAATTACAAGTAAGATATTGACAGTAAGTGGATGAAATTTGTTGTGATGTTATAATGTAGTACTTTAGGTATAGTGATTTTTGGAGATTTTTTGGATGCTTGAATTTTTGAGTTTATTTTTTCAAGAACACTTTTAGACTAAAATCTTCAAAATTTTGGATGAAACATTGCAACATAAAATGAAGTATAATTCCTTCAAAAATCGTTTCTTTTTCGATCGGATGACACATACGAGAAGCTAGCTTCCCATAGAAAATTCAATAAAAAAATCACACCACAAAAAGTGCATGACGGATGAGAAAATGCGGATGGAATCTGTACATCAAGCCAAAATGGCCTGCTTTGGCAGTTAGGGATTAATGGTCAAGTCCCAAGAAAGATTAACCCAGACTCAACTTGAAGGCTCTGTACAGGCATCAAGTAAGCCATTTGGAAGGGCTAGTAGGTTGAATCCATAAAGGATCCAACATATGGCAAGACTAGCTGGTAAATAAAGAATAGTTGATGCGGAAAGACCATTGCAAAGCACAATTACCAAGAAAAAGTAGTGAAAACCTTGACCCAATTTGACCAAACAAAAAAAACATCACTGCACAAACTGAAAAGAAGATACCTATGAATATGTAGCGGGCTTGAAATGAAGTTTTCATCATCATTACTACAAATACGAATACGTTGGCCCTACTTATCCTTTGAGAACAACTCTAATATCCTTGTACGATACCAGGCCCAGGTCTCATTCTGTGAGTTAATAAATAACTTGATCAACTTGTTATGATTTAATGTTGATTGATAGCTAGATCAGGTTTTGATCTTATTTTATTTTTTGGGAACGAAAAAACAGCATCGAATGCATAAAAGGCTGGGTGCCACGTGTCGCCACCCAGGGGCTCAAACCCTGGACCACAAGGTTAAGAGCCTTGCGCTCAACCGTGAAGATCCCACCGGGGTTAAATGAAAAGCGCAAAACGCGCGGAGGAACAAGGGAGGACCCAGTCTTGGTCCGAGAATCGAGAGGGACGGACAACCACAGGCCTGACAACAAGCAGCGTTGACCATCAAACCGGGAACCAAAACACACAATCTACCTAGGAAAAGGAAACCTAAATCTGTTGGAACAACCAAAGGAGACCTTATCGCCCAGGAGCGAGGAATGAAAAGCCAAAGACAACGCCGTCGGCGCTTCCGGGAGCAGAAACCTGCAAACACACACCACAACTACCGAAGATGTCGTCGCCCTAAGTCGAAGAAGCGCCTGCCGTCGGCCATCCATCTGTTGAAATTGTCAGAGCCTTGCGCTCTGCCAACTGAGCTAGGACGGCTGTGACCAATTGCACTGTGCCACGTGTCCAACAAATTGCAGACCGCGGTCTTGGAAGCTGAGGCACATGACCGTGGGCGCCTGTGAACAGTTTATATTCCGCTGTTGTCGCTCTGCTTCAAAACGGGTGCATCCATGTGTGCAGAAATCGATCCGGTGTCGCAAAAGGTTCCATGACGGCTCAATCCCCCAACCTGCAAATGGAAATGGAAAGTATTTAAACCTCGTCGTGAGGTGAAGCTGGTTTGTTACATTTTAAGTCCCTTGCTATATTCATTGGCCATGCATACGCTTAGTGAGAATGTCAGATGTATAAACGTAAATGAAGAACAGGTCTTGGTAGGACTTGATATTCAGTAATTATCCGGGTAGTACTAAAAAGATTTACATGGCATTAGGGGAAGTTTGGGGTCTCCAACGGGCCTTTTCCAGGTTTTCCGTGCCTGAATTTTTGCCATGCCCGTGCACTTTACCTGCTGGCACCAACTGTGCCAGCAGGTCGCCAAATGCTGCCAGCAGTGCCAGCAGTGCCAGCAGTTGGCATTTGGGGGGTCCAGCCAATCGCTTCCCTTCCCCACCCCACCCCCCCATTGGACAATACAAGCAGTAATGACACTGTCACCGACCGTGTGCCCACTGCTGTCACCCCATTGGACAGTACCGGATCCTGTTGTCAGCGGATCTTGCTGTCAGCGAATCCTGCTGTCAGCGGGGCGAATTTTGTTGTCAGCGGGCAGGATATCGACCAATGAGATTTCGAAGAGAAGTGTCAGCGGGCAGGAAGCTCACCTAATCGGGGCTGTCTTACAAGGCCCGTTGGAGACCTGATTTTTCCCCTAATGTGTAGCGCACAACGCCAACAAACTGTTGTAAGTGGTCTTCTTCATTTTTATATGGTATCGTGCATTATATCACTTCACTGTTGTAAGTGGTCTTCTTCTTTTTGGCATAAACAAACACAAGTTTTGTTGCACGAGAGAAACCAATTCAGAGCAGGGCCAAGAAAGAGCCCTTTGATCCCTAGCAACGACTCCCCATCCGGAATGCTCTTCAAACCGAAAATTATTTGCCATCTACATACTCGATAGCAACACCTTTCCATAGATGTTATCCGTTTGAAATATTTACCTAGAGTTGGAATTGCTCTTGGGCCTGTATCTGTCGATCAGGTGTAAGCTTACTCCCGCCCTCACTGCTCGGTCTGCCCTTCGACGTACATATATCCTTTTTCAAATGACAAAAAAGAAGTCATCCTTGAACGGGAAGGGAACGTCGACCTGCTTGTATTATCTGTCGAAACTGTGGCATCTCTTGTGGGGCCCATTTGACGGTCTAGGGGACGGTCGTAGGCTCCTCTGCGGTCAGTCTTCCATGGTTATGGGTCTTGAAGTCGTTGTAGTATAATGGTAAGTATTCCCGTTTCTGTTTTAGGATAGGTTCTGTGTGCCTGCTGTCGGCCCGACGCCTCCTGTGCCCGGCCCTCGGCCTTTCCCGGTCCCTGGCCTTGTATTGCGCTTTTGACGCTCGTTTTTCCCCGTAAACCCAACGTGTTATTTCTGGTAAGTATTCCAGTTTGTCACGCGGGTGACCTAGGTTCGATCCCCGGCAAGAGCGATACCCTTACATGGGTGATACCCTTGCACCTGTGGTCTAGTGGTACAATAGTACCCTGCCACGCTACTGACCAGGGTTTGATTCCCGGCCGGTGCATCGAATCTATTGATCCCTTTTGCCCCAGACCCACCACCTCCAACAAATGTCACCCCTAGAATCAAAGTCTTCTAAAGAATCCAATTTCAAAACATATCGGCCACACCTCATTTGATATCACTCTCTACGCAATCATTACGCAATCGTTACGCAATCATTACGCAATCGTTACGCAATCATTACGCAATCGTTACGCAATCATTACGCAATCATTACTTCATTGTTGTATTTGCAATATGACATCATGTCTTTCTATTCAATCATAAGATGGCAACATGAAAGATGAAGATATAAACTTTGCTCATGTACTACTCCAGTGTAATTTTTCATAATGTTAACCCCTAAAGTTCTGAGGATATTTTCCATCAAAACTGCCTCAAAACAGCCCCTCTTCAAAGCAAGGTGGATATTGCAAACTTGGGGTCTTTTTTAGAACATCTAACCATAAGATCTTGTAGCTAACTTCTAAATCTACATGTCTACCAAATCTCACACATTCATTCTTCAACAATTGCAAGATCATAACATTCAAAGTAGAAAAACAAGTTTTATTTCCCTGCAAAAAAAGGGGACAGCAGAGTTTTGAAGGCCCAAAAAACCATTTTTTTTGCATTATGGATTTTGGTGGTTTTGATACACGTCAAAGAAGACTGAGTTAGCTAATTGTACTAAGAAAATTTTATTCAAAAAAGTTGTGGAATGTTGCCAAAAAAATCATTTTCCGCTAGGGGGTATACTGAAATTCACAAACAAAGGCCGTTTTTGGACAATAGAAATAGCATATGAACAAAATTTAGATTAAAAATCCGAACGGTGGGAACATGCTCTACTGCCTTCTCTATAAATAGAAATTTTTATTTTTGAAAAATATCAAAATCTCAATTTTTGGTGGAATTTCAAGGTTTCGTCTTTGGGCAGATTTGGGCAGTTTTGGGCAGTTTTGGGCAGAATTTGCTGCATTCACAGTGGCTTAGAAAAATTCAGTAGCTGCCCAACGAGCAGCGTTTGACACTTAAACCTTCATAATTTTGATCCTGATGTCGGAATTGAAAAATAAAAATACCCACACGAAGATCTCCGAACGGCCCGCTTTCAATAAAAATTTCAAAAAATCCTGATATAAATTACATTCATAGGTACATGCCCAAATTCCAAAAAAGCCCAAATGTGGCAGATTGTCCTTTAGGGGTTAAAGAGAAGCTGACGCATGTAGGGAGCTGATGATCTAAAGGCAAGATTACGGATGGAGAAAACATGAAGCAGTGAAGTTGGTTTGTTTAATTTTATAGTATTTTTTTATACTTGTAATGTCCATATAATTACAATGTCTAAAGATTATACTCCAAGAATTTTATAGATATCTCAAAAAACTAACACTTCTATAGTTTGTTGTAAAATCCTTCCTTGGTTGGAATAACAACTTAAGTATGTGTCAAAGTTGCTACTTTTGATCTTTTTGGTTTTAGAAACTACCAAAGTATCATTCATATAAGTAATTAAAAGTCTTTAAGATGTTCTTATAAATGTCTTTCATCACGTTCTAAATTGTTGCCAAAAGCACTAAAAAGACCAAAATGCAATCTATTGTATGAAAATAGCTTTGCATTGTATTGAAAAAATGTAGGTTCATAGGATTACTCACTCTTTTTCCACGCTCGTACACTACTACAAAATGCGGCATCTGGGGGTTGGCCGGGGAGTAGGGCTCTCGGCTCCTGGTATCAGCCTCCCCAAGTCACCTCCTTTCATCATAAGTAAACAAATTTTTTGATTTACTTCGACGTAAGTCCTCTTTTACCGAGTTTCTCCATTCACGTTGGTTTGCTGACACCTGTAACGCAATGATTCGTTTTTGATTGTGTGCGATATGGGATGAGTCTTTCCATATTCTTATTCCTAAGTGAGTAAGGTACATGTCCAAAAAATATCATATTCAAAAATGTTGTGGAAGGTTTCCAAAAAAAATCATTTTCCGCTAGGGGGTATGCTGAAAAATCATTTTCCGCTAGGGGGTCTGCTGACTCTATTAAACATTTTGTTCTTCTTAATTGGCTCCATTCGTCTCTTTGTAAATGGCTTGTTTGCTATGAGTGAGGAACAAGATGCAATAATATTGGAGGATGTTGTGTGTCATTGTGGTTTTGCTGATCTGGTCTTTAATTGGCATCCTACATACATCATGGTTGTTAGTTGTTTCAACCTCTAAAGGAGAATTTGCCACATTTGTGCTTTTTTGGAATTTGGGCATTTACTCGTGAATTCAATTTAAGATAAGTTTTTTTGAAACTTTTTGAGAATGTTTGCCGTAACAAGGACTTTGAGGGAATTTATTTTTTTATTAAACATTTCAAAAAATAATTATGGTATCAAGGGTTGAATTTTGTGTTGGGTGGCAATTCTGGGAGCCATGCTAAATACATCATTAATTTTTGGATTTTTCCTATAAATACTTTATGTTGTCGTCTTTGAGAATTCTAAAGAAAAACTTCTTTCAATACAAAATGTTCATTCTACAAAAGATCAAAGTTTTCTCATAGTTTTGGACAATGTGCCAAAAAAATTACTTTTTTCGTTTATTAAAGTTAGAATTTTTATATTCTTTAATATTTTTTCTTTTTAGACTTAAAGAATGGACATCAACCTTTAATATGACCATTTGGATGTTTGCATTTGAGGTAAACAAATGAAATGTAGCTTGACAAATCTATTTTGTAGTCCAATTAAGAATTTTGAAAAATCCTAAAAATTGAGTGATTTATAGCTGGTATAAGATGGAGGGGTATGAGTTTATATAACCGTGGCTAATACTTGATTTTCCGTGGTTTTAGATTTTTTCATCATAATATTGAAATAAAATTTAATTTTTGAGCACGGTAACTAATATAAGGTTCCTGGTAGCTAATATAAGGTATAAAATTGATAAGGTGGTTTTGTCTATGCAATTCATTGCTATCATGATTCAATTCAAACTTCTCTTTAACATGAAAATTATTCTTCAAGATACTAATATCATCATGATGCTTTTGGATGAGGGTGTTAAATGGGTCTTTGAAGAATGTAAAGTTATAAGACATATATTTTCAATCAAAGGTAAATATAACATCATGTACAATTAAAGTATTGAATATACAAAATATGTTCTTCAAATGTTTATCTAATCAAGGAAGCTCATGTCCTAATCTTGCTACTATTAGAAGTGATTGTGTCTTGCGTCTATGAGAGTGGTGTTGATGTTTACTTGAAGAATTGGAACTACCTTGAATTACTTGTGCATCAGCTTCTAATGGTGAATATGGGCCAATTGGCCTTGTTGATGGTAAATTTGAAATCAAATTTACCATTGTTATCGAAGTATTGGATGTATTTTCTACCTCTTTAATTGCTTGCTTAACAACTCTTATAGATGGTCGAGATTTTGGATTTGGCAAACAACACATCATGCTTATGTGTAAAAGACTCATAATCTTCTTTCCTTCTTCAAATTCTACCAATGGCTCAGCCAATGGCATTGATGATGTAAAACTAGGGCTTGGCTCAAGAGATTCATCTGAACCATGTCTGTGAAATCCATTTCTTGTAGACATTGAATTGCCATTAGCATTTTTTGAATGGTATAAATCTTGAGTTAGTAGATTGCGGTCAACAACTCTCAAGATATTGTTTGCCTCATGTGCACGCCATACACTTTGTAATAAAAATATATCTTCGTCTATACCATCAGCTTGTTGATTTAGTGGTGGTTTGCCACATAAAACTTCAAGCATTAGTATTCCAAAACTGTAAACATCTGATTCTTTTGTTGCTTTCCAAGTATAGGGTAGCTCTGGTGCCATATAACTGAGTGTACCTGCTGCTAAGGTTGTTTTCTCCAACTTCTCATGATCTATGAGGCGGGCAAGTCCAAAATCTCCAAGATGTGGATTCATATCATCATCCAACATCACATTGCTGGATTTGATGTCTCGATGTAGAATACATTGCACCCAATCTTCATGAAGATATTCAATTGCAGCAGCAATACCACCAAGTATAGAACAACGCAATGTCAATGGAAGCACTCCCTCAAACTTCTTGTATTTAAGATCATTAGGGTGTTTCCGTCGTTTTGGAAACAACCATTCATCAAGACTTCCATTGCTCATGTAATCAAAGACAAGCATGAAGTGCTTTTCTTCATAGCACCATCCTTGTAGTTGCACCAAATTGCGATGACGAACTTGGTTGATACTAGAGGCTTCTCTTAAAAATGCCTCGATATCACTTTTGGACTCGACGTGTTTAAAGCACTTTACAGCAACAATTGAATGATTTGAATGTGTTCCAAGAGTGGCCTTGTATACAATTCCAAATGCACCACTTCCAAGTATGGTACTCTCATGGAAATTCTTTGTTGCCTTCTTTAGATCTTTGTAAGCAAATTTTTGTAGACCCATAAGGTGGAAAGAATTGGAATATTTTGTAGCTACATAACATCTACGTTGCAACCAATGTCTACTCATCAAATAGGTAAATAATACAATACAAAAAAGAGAAAAAATTATGATTATGATATTTCTTATAAACAATTGAGTCTTTTTCAATTTCATATCATCCATGAAATAACTTGTGAACTTCCACGATTGGATGTTAAATATATCTGTGTGCAAACCAGAAGTTGCTAGAAATCCAACATACATGTTTTCTTCAAAAATATGAGTTAAATCTATTTTGGGAACTGTGATGATTGGTATGGTTGGTTTTAGTATTCCATCTACTAGTGACCCATTCGTCATCCATACCTCAAGTAATAAGGGTGATGCAACATTGTACTCAACCCAAGCTGTGTAAAATTTGCCTGTCCAGGGAAAAGAACAGTGGCTTATTTGGTGACCACAGAGATTGTAAGTATACAGTGAATCCAGACTATTCAAATCAATGCCAATGTGGTTGTCACTTGGATCATTGACAAGATGGTTCTGGAAGATATCAAACTCCACCCCAAAGTAATTTTGAGGCCATCTTGAACCATGAATGTAGTTATTTTTACCGGAGATGTCTGCATGAACAATTTTGGAGATATGTTTTGGTACAAAAGTGATACCGAATGTGCTGGTCCCCATCCCTGGTCCACTCCTGTTTGCACCTTCTTCTTGAGTAATTGTGAATGTAAAGGATGTGCTAAATGAAAGGACTGAGCTTGAAGTGCTGTCTCTCATCTGCACATGTTCTTTTGTGTAGAAGAACCGACCACGAGTTCGACTTTCTGGATTGGCACTGTCCACGACTGAATTAAGGTTGACGCTGAGGTTTTCCGGAACATGATGGGCATCCTTTTGTAAAAAGAAATCATCCATTGACGAAAATGCTGGGACATCAAAATGAGTGCACAGACCCTGCCAGGGAAGGTCTGCAACAAGTAAGCCTAGCAGGGTCAATGCCACAACCCCAAACTGGGACAAGAAATGGTTGGGATGAAGTGGCTGCCTGATGACAATGGAACTGGCCATGACTGTAATCTTGATGGTTAATAAACGCCGTTTCTTCACAGATTCCTATGATCAGTTGAAGATAGAACCACAAATGGAAACCTTGCTTGTACTGTGCAGGTCAGATCAATCTTGAACCGAAAATTATCCAGGAGCTCTTGTACGCAAAGTGCTTAAATTGCATTCAATTACGAAACAGCTGGACGAAGTAACAGAGAAAGAAATTGGTTGAAACTGTCACAATATTGTGCAACACCTGGAAATAGTACCGCACTCTACTAAATTCGAAGGCACATGACATATCCAGTTACCACGCTTGCAGGCTAGCAGCTGGAACAATTTGATGATGGAGGGACCCATGCAACAATGCTGCTGTTTGCCTCACAACCCTTCTTATGTGGTTAGGCAAGCAGTTGAGTTACAAGTCACTTAGTGCAAATTCTGCACGACCTACATGTTTGAATAGTTTCTCGACCAGATCATGGATTGTTGAGCAATTACAGAATCATGGGTGCACTAGCAGTACAACATGACCGCACTCACAGTTGCTTCAGACCGTAGATCATTGTCCAAAGTGGTTTTCTTGGTCAAAGTTGGTGTAGCATTTTGACTCCTGTTCTGTTGTATTGTGGATATCATGTCATGAAAAATTGGATTGTGTAGAACAATGTGGCTTGAACAATCATGCTTTACTATATCGTAGGGTAGAAAAAAAGAGAATTAAAGAGGACTCCAAAGGTGTAAACAAATCGTTTGTTTATTTCCTACTGACCCTATGCCCTTGCTAGAAGCTTCTCCAGAGAAGACCGCTTTTGGGAGTGCTCATGAGTCATGACCACCCAGGCTCCAATTTCTAGTTTGGCAGGCGCCACTCTTACACGTTTATGCACTGCAAGTAGACATGTCATTTTTCACTCAGAAAGTGTCGCTCTTCACTCACGGAGAAGGTGGAAAAGGTCACTTTTTCATGTCTTATGTGACTCTATTGACTCATCAACTTCGAAATTGCTTGATATAGTAAGTGAAAAACGACATGGTTGCTAGTAGTGATGCCAGGAATAAAATTAACAAGAAAGGTGAAAAAATAAGCAATTTAACCATTTGCAAGACTTACTTTTACTGAAAATTTAGTTTGAGAATAAAATTGCTACCGAAAAATTGCTACCGAAAAATTGCTAAGGTCGTTTTTCGCCATTCGAAACCAGACCTAAAATCTTTCTCGAGTTGCTTACGAGAATGCACACGTGAAGTTGCATACTAGCCGCCATCGAAGTCTTGCAGTTCCAGGCCGAGAAGGCAGATTGGATCAATGGCCGTTCAAATGTGTGACTCTTAAGCTCATCACCGCTTGATTTGTCGATTGAATTTGTTGAAGGCAGCAAGAGGAACAAATTCATGAGTGATTTTCTTATCTTTGTGTCGTGAATATTGCCCGACACGTGGAACAAGTTGTGTTAGTTCAAATTTTGCATCCATATTTTTATTTTTTTTGATGTTGTGTGGTACAAGGTAGGAATACCATACACCGTTACAGTGAAACAGAGACACAGTGGACTGAAAACAGAGGATTTCTGCATGAGCAACCAAGTTTTGGTGGACTAATGACTCAGGTTCTGCCACATAATATCGATTGTGGTTTTTTTACGTTCACTTTTCCATGATATTAGTTAACCGTTTTAGAACACCATCACATTTGGTTTAGTCCAGGATACAAGAAGGGGGTTTGATGAACTTCCCACTTTGAGAAATTCTAGAGAATTATTTACGAGGAATAAAAGTACAAAACAAGTTGCATTCTTCATCATTTCTTCACCTTCATCTCTAAAAAAATCACATAATTTCTAACTCCATTCCTTCTGGTCGAATCACCTTATTTTCACCGTTTCTGGTGTAATAGCTTAGTGTTATGATCGATGTCACGGCTGAGGTAAGCCTGAGTACCAGTCTTGTACATGGGCAACTGATTTTTACCTTTGCAATTGTGATTACTTGGATTTCGCAAACGAATAGGTGGTGACTGAGCGTTCCACCATCATGCTTCTTGGTGAAAGGTTAGTCTATAGTCGCGCAGAGTGTCTACTTACTTTGTGCCTGCGGAATCAGTCTACTTCATTGCTGTGGATTCTAAGGTTTAGGTCGAACTGGATATATATAATGACAACTGCAACCAGACTTCCCTTGACGCCCTTTCTTGAATAACTAGAGATAAAGTGCAGTTCAAGCTTTTTGTTATTTGAAGATTCTACGTTGCTCTTCAGTGCTGTTAATGACCATCTAAATTGGAGCTAACTTTGTATCAAGTATTTTGAGGAGTGTTGTGATATATCTGTGACCGTTGCAACTTGTAAGCATTATGGTTCGGCGAGATATCTGGTGGACTTGTAATACCGGTACTCGTGTGATCGACATCGATGCAGTGGATAGAGGAGTCATAGCTTGTGTTCCGTGTTGGACACCATCCGTTATCATCGCATCTATTACACTCAATGTTCACTTCTAAATTGCCGCATTACACAGCACCAACTTGCCATGACCTCTGAAGCATAGGCTAAAGCCTAGTCACAATCGATAGCTTGATTGTCAAGGAGCACATGATCAAGTCGTTATGATCAACTGACTCAAGCGCTCAGAAGAATGTGAAGGCCAGCTTCAGGAGCCCCTGAATATGATATATAAAGTTTCGGCCCCATTGCAGGAAAACTTCAACCAAAACCTCAAATGAATATGTCAATTCTACAAAAGTAAGGGGTGAACAATTTAAACTAGGTTGTATATCTTACTGAGGAGGTCCTTGACCGGCCGCCATTGCGGCCATAACCTTTAAAAAATCGTGCGGCGCTCTCTCATTCAACGCCAGAGTCTGGTTATTGGCAGAAAAACTACAGGCTTGCTTGGCACGCTCGAACATGGTTTGTTCAAACGCAGGAATGGCGTCGTAGAGGGATGCAACCGATGGGTTAGCTTTCCAAGCTTCTGCGATTGCCTTTGCGAGTTGGAGCGCGTCGAGCATGGCGATGTTAACCCCTTCACCAGCGAAAGGGGACATGACATGGGCGGCGTCGCCCACCAGCGTCACGCCTCGCTTGTTTTTCCAGCTGTGGTCGACGGGGAGAGCGTAGATGGGGCGCGCCCAGATTGGGTCGTCATCGCAGTGGTGGATGAAGTCGAGAAGCTCCGGATTCCACCCTTCTAAGAAACTCAACATCAATCGCCGGATGCTCTCAGGTCCGCCACGGGCAGCTTCAGCGAATTCCTTCTTCGCCCACCCTTCCTCCACCGTCGCCACAACATAGACGCAGATCTTGCCACCCGAGTTGCGTTGCGCGATGAGCGCCCGCTCTGGAGCCAGGGTCAGACAGAGGCCGTGTCCAGCAAGCGCAGCTAGCTTCGGGAAACGATCGTCCGCGTTTTCGATGACGCAATCGAGGAAGGTAATGCCAGCATACGCAGGGGTTTTGTCGGAGACGAGCGGTCGCACCTTCGACCACGCACCGTCGGCTCCGATCACCAGGTCCACTTCCTCCCTCACTCCATCCTCGAAGACCAACGTATGAGTCCCTGAATCTGCACCATTAGCACTCTCCACCTTCACCAGCTTCCTGCCCCACTGGATCGTCCCTTCCTTAAGCGACTCGAGGAGAATCTCACGAAGCTGTGATCTATCGATCTCAGGCTTCAGCTCCACTCCCTTCTCTGTATGATCCGGCTTGATGTCGAGAAGCACTTGCTTGTTCTTATCCAGAATGCGAACCTGGTCTCCCTCCGGCCTCGCTTTCGCATTAAACTGTTCTTCCAAACCAGCCGCGATCATTGCCAGCATTCCCGAGTCGGCATGGAGGTCCAGGGATCCCCCCTGCGACCGCGATTCTGCAGATTTCTCATACTCGTAGATGGTGGCGTGTAAGCCGTGTAGCTGGAGTATGCGAGCAACCGTTAGCCCTGCTGGTCCGCCTCCGATGATGGCAATGCGTGGTACTGCCATAGCTAGTCTTCACTAGACTGTGCTTCGTTCACCGAAGTCCTTCAGATTACCTGCATTGGCATGATTGTTTTTTGTTACGAAGAAACACAATTAGCTAGCTATGGCGATACTAATTGCAAGACCTAGATTCTACTAGAGAATGAATTTTGTTGCTCGTATGAGGCGTAGTAAGCAGCAGCTGCCAATTCTCGGATCTACTCTGGAACTGTTAATTTTTTCTGTAAATGGAAATTCATCTTCTTCTACAGACGTTTTTGAAATGTCTCAACCTTGAACTTAGTTATCAGCTATATTCAAGGTAACTTGCAAATATCCCAAATCCCGTATCTGTACACTTCGGAACAAATAAGCTAGTGAGTTACTCACCGAAAACTATGAACTCGATCTCGACGGTTGCAGCAATTGGAGCTGAGTCAATCTTCTTCACCGAAATGACAAAAGGCGCACATCTTCCTGCAGGTGAATCAGACCCAGTTCTCGCACGCCAAAAATTCTAAAAAAGAAAGATCTAGCCACACCCTGCTAGCAGATTCAAAAGAAAGATTTGCAACGATCCCACCTTCACTAACTTCTCAGACAAACTCTTCGAATGCACGAAGTGATCACTTTCAGCTTCAGCTCCACAAAACCTCAAACTTGAAGACCAGTCCCCAACCTCCTCGGCCTGATTTATGGGATATCTATATCTGGTGGTTTAAAACCGTGAGCTGCAAGTTTCAAGCTTAGGAAGTTGATACAAAATAGTGGAATTGAGTCATTTTGACTTCATAGTGGAATTGCCCCGAGTCAGGAGGAACAGCAATCCAGACAAACACAAGAGTTGCTCTGATTGGTGGGGTTTTCGACTGTGAAATGACGAAATGGGTAGAATTTTATGTGTGGGAAGCATCGAGGTGCGCTTCGTGTAGTTTGGGGAAGAAGGTGAAGTCGGAATATGAAGTTTCTCTAGAGTCCACTCTCGGAGTCTTAGTTGTACAGTGAAAATCATCAATTTAATGCAATTGATACCAATGTTGAAGATTCGGAGCTTCTATCAATTCTTCTCCTCCTGTACATGTGATGATGTGTCTGTATTTTGTCTCCCTTGTGTGAGGATTTTCCAGGTGCAAAGAATTGAGGTACTCCATTGCCTAAGGACTTGTTCGCCACCGTGACATCTCTCTTGAATACTTTTTTGACGATAACCTCGCCTGTGTTGTACAGTACTGCACGTGTAATGATGTATCTGTGAATTCAGCTGGCTCTCGTTTCTCTAGGACTACGGTATTAACAAGGAAATCGTTTTCTAGCAATTGTTTGGTGGCATCTAATTCCATCTTTGGGTCCACAGTGATCTCTTAACCCCTAACTGCCTAAGCAGGCCATTTTGGCCTGATGCACAGATTCCATCCGCATTTTCTCATCCGTCATGCACTTTTTGTGGTGTGATTTTTTTATTGAATTTTCTATGGGAAGTTAGCTTCTCGTATGTGTCATCCGATCGAAAAGGAAACAATTTTTGAAGAAATTATGCTTCATTTTGTGTTACAGTGTTCCATTCAAAATTTTGAAGATTTTAGTCTAAAAGTGTTATTGAAAAAATAAACTCATAAAATCAAGCATCCAAAAAATCTCCAAAAATCAGTACACCTAAAGTACTATATTATAACCCATCACAACAAATTTCATCCACTTATTGTCAATATCTTATTCGTAATTGAATTACAAAATAATTTTTTATTTTATGTTTCAAAATCTATATAAAAAGATTAATAAAAGCAGTCATAGATCTAACCGTATAGATAGAATCTAAAATTCAAGATGTATAACTTTTATTTATACATCAAGTTCTAAATATTCACATTGATTGCATTTTATAATGCATCTTTACGAAACTGCCTAAAATGGACATGGGTGAGGACGCTTAGGGGTTAAGGACCAGTTCCTCTCCTTCGGGCACCCTTTGGAAAAGAGAATGTGAAATCCTACTGATAAGAACAGTGTTTTACAGTTGGCACATGTCTTCAATTTCGATGCCGACATGAAGTTTAATATTAGTAAATTGGAGACTACGCAATTCTCTCTTGGTCTATAAGGCTCCTTTTTTATCTTAAAGAATGTGAAGCTTCATTGTTGAGGAGGATTGAGAGTACAGAAGATGTTTGTTGAATACGTCTATTGTCATTAGAGTAGGAAAGATCAACATCAGTTTCCTTCAACTTCACTACGATACTGCCTTTTAGACGTGTTTATTCACAAGTACAACAGGATAGGATGTGACTTGAAAAAGTCGAGCACTTAATCGAGCCTGGAAGACTAGGATGTAAAAAGAACCCTTGGTTTAACACAACTGAAGCTAATTCATGCTGCCATCGATTTTCCAATGTTCATATCAAGCATTTTGATTAAGCTGGATTCATTGAGGATCATTCACCTCAAAAATCAGAGTGAAATTGATTTGTTCCACAAGATTAAAAAACAAAGAAAGAAAAATTGATTCAACTCATGATTGCTGCAATGTGCGTGTGGGTCGTAAACCAGCTAAGAGACATAGAAACAACACTGGAGATATGTAAATCATGAACAAATAGTTTTGACAAAAATTCTTGCAGCAGCATTGTGAACACAGCCGCAAATACCATCAAAATTTCGATTTCCAAGAAAATCTGATTTACAGGCCCAGATAATAGCCCCAGGTACACATAAATCTTCACATCATGTGCAGAACTAACTCCACTCTAGACAGCGGCAACCTGCTTCCTGGGAGCAGCCTGTGTGCCTGCAATTTCAACAGAAACAAATGAGAATAGAAACACCTAAAAGAATACATAGTTGAGGTATGGAAAGGATTTCAAAATTCCAACAAGAGGATTATTTTTAAGTGCAACAAAAGCTAGCCTCACACGACTAAAGCCTGGTAGACCAACTTTTGAACTCAACTCCAATGGAAACCTCTCAACAAATAGACTATAACGTACCTTCTCTGAAGTTGTTGCTGAACCTACGGGGAAGATGACGCAAGTGGCGCATACGCCCTGTTCCGGTAGTCTTCCTCCTAATAGCCTTCACGCTCCAGTTGTCTGCGAGACCTCAAGTATCAGTGCCAATATACATGTTTTTGGAGGACAAAAAACTAATAAATAAGAAAAAATTGTTCAAGTGGTTCAAGAAACTTAAATACTGAAGAAAACGTCATGATGCCTTCAATACCAAGAACTGCGCTTCCAATTCTTACACAAAAAACGCATAGAGAGAGCTAAGCGAGCTCGAATTATCTCGTCGTTCATGCGCCTAGAAATCTCCAGACATAAACTTCGGAAGCTAATTGCACAGAATTCGTTATTGTAGATTTAAGTGATGAGATGTTGACACAATATGCTGCCCCAATGCGCAACAAGTCTACAGAAACACTGCTCGAGGACTCTATACAACATACCAGTAAAGCAAGCATTCAAAGATTCTTGAACAAAAGACAATTTCAGAGCTCATTAGGACACTAAATTGATCAGGCATTATTAGAGTTCAGCTGTGATGTTGCCCCATTTCCAGACGGGTTTTAAAACAGTGACGACTTCGCCCAATCAGTCTCTAAGCGAACAAGAAAAGTAAGCAAAAGAAGTTGATATTTGATCTAAAACTTTAATCCCCCTCAATGGGAAGGTAAGAAGGTGATACGTACAAGAACGGACGCGAGCGGCAGGGTAGGCACATGCCGAGCAACGGCTCTTCTGAATGTGGAAGCTCCTCCGCCCACAACGCCTGCACAGCGTGTGAGACTTGTTCCGGCGCTTGCCGAAACTCCCTGTTCCCTTCGTCTGCACTCCTCAAAAACACCTCAATCAGCAAACCCCTCAACCTTAAACCCCACTTCTTAACCTAATTCTCCTGTAACCACAAACCCTGATCCCAGAACTCAATCCCTCCACGCAACGCAAACAAAATCCTCAACGTTTCAGCTCCCTCTTCCTTCCTCAAGATTATCAACACGCAACTCTCTAAAAATAAAGGCTCCGTCCAGTAAAACCCTAAACCCTAAAATATCATTCAAACAAAAACCCATCTACTCACAACGGAACCACACATCCACATTTAATGTAACACTCCGATGCAAACCCCCTCAAAACTTAATTCACGGTATACGCACACCAATGTCACACAAACAAAAACAGGGGTTCCACATAACTAGGGTTTCACATCCTGGACGAAACTCGAAACCAAAATCAACGATATAAAACTCAAACGAACGGCACCAATGTACGAGAACTCAACCCACGGAATACACTACCAGACAACACGTATATGAAAACAGAGATTTCACGCACCTAGGGTTTTGACGAAACTCTGAACCAAAAACGGCGAGACAAAGATCAAAGAAACGGCAGAATGCAGGGGTAGAGGTAGATGCAAATGGCAAGAGGGGAGCAAGCCTACTTACCATGGGGGCCGACGGCTGTGGAGACGCGGGTGCGCAACTTGGCGATGGCGATGGCAACGCAAGAGCTGCTCCGTGTGGAAAGAATTGGCTTGTCTTCCGGTTTGGGTTTTGAAGCCCGCTTCGCCGCCCCCTATTGCCGTTCCTTCCTTCCACTCCTCTTGAGAAAGGGGTACCTGTAACCGTTTACTTTGATGATGGTGTCTGATCTTGGATTGGCGTACATTTGAGTTTTTGAGATGTGCGACTTGCGTAGATATGGTCGCTTCAGAGGCGAGTGTCACTTGGATGTAAGGTAAATGCAACATGAGAGTAGTTCTGGAGAACCCACAACTTTTAGGTGATTTTTTTCTTAAAACTTGTTGTACTGAAATTAGTGATAATATTTATGATATTTAATTGTACAAATGTGATGGAGCATACCTTAATAAAACAAGTCTCTTTGAATTGTATAATGCACTCAAAAATGAAATTTTGAAGAGCATGTGACTTCAAATAAAACAAATTTTGGGTTGAAATTTCAAAAATAAAAGTAACTAGATGTAATAATGACATAGGTCAACATTTCTTTGATGCAATCTCTTTTATAAAACCAGAATCGCACATAATTATTGTGGATTTTATCAGTAAATGGTTTAGGACAAAATTTTCTACATTTGTAAGTAGAAGGAATTGGTACATAAATCAAGAGTAGAATACATAAGTTTCTGGAACACAAAGAAGATGACACAATCAAAGAAAAAAAACAAAGTAACAAACTTCCAATACATGAACTATACCATAGTGCATTTGCAAGTATTTATAATTAAATATGTATTATCAAGTATTTATTGTATTTTTGCATTGTATTCATGTTTATTTTGATAGTCCAAAACTCTAAATTAAATAACTTATTTTTCTCATAGTTGTATGTTGTAATAACTTGCATTTGAATGTCAGGATTCAAAATTCAATTTTATATCCGATTAGTTAATAATTGCATTTTAGACATCATTTATATAATTTTTTGCTAGTTCAATCTAAAATATCAAAATGTGTTTGTGTATGTCACAAAGGATTAATACAATTCTTGAGTGTACAACAACTTTGATTCTAAAACATTTTTTTCTAATTAAAATTTTACAACTACCACGCATATCAACATAAAATTTTAATTACTCCTCTCTTTCTTTTTTCTTCCCTTCCTCCTTTGCCCCGTCCTATTATTTCCTCTGCATTCTTTTCTCTTCTGATTTTTTATATTAGAAAAAATGGATAATTTTCATTTTAATGGTTATAGATTTTGTAGTAAAAACCACATTTCATTCATTTACAATTGGAAAAAATGAATGAAAGTATTTTAAGACATTCTAAATACATTTACAACTATCTACAATCTTATTTTTAAAATGAAAGTTTGATAAAAAATTATTAAGTCCTATTGTCATGTTCAAAAGTTGCAAAAATTAATTTGATTCCAAAACAAAGCAAAACACCTTCAAATGAATTGAATTTAATAGGATGTAAAGCGTTGTTAAAATTGCACTATATCTTATCAAAGATGCCTCACTAATGAAGTTAGCCAATCAATATGATGCATACATTAAAACTTTATTGTAAAATTTAAATGAGGGTTGAAATTATACACTTTTAAACTGGTATTTTTTCAAAACATTTTAAATAAAATAAAAAATTTCATCCTTTTTTTTTAAGGATTAGAATGTAGTTGAAGACTACATGCATTGAATTTAAAGCATATAATATTGTTGTATTTTATGGTATTGTTATTGAGATTTTAAATATAATTTTTAATAAAATAATTTAGCACATTATAAAGGAATTTTACATATTTTTTTTGTTTATATTTTTCACAAGATATATATTTTAACTGAAAATCATGTTTATTTCTTAAAGTTTTTATAAAAAGAAATCATGAATGTTTTCAAATTATATATATATTTAAAAAATTAATTAGTTTTGGAATTTTATTATAATGTATATATTTAAGAGATAAAACTCCTTCATCAATATAAAAGTATCTAAAGTGAATGTATAATTTTTTTATCATAAACATTGACAATAGCTTATAAAAAATTGTTGTGTATTGATGTTGCTAACGATAAAAAATTACAAACAATTAAAAGCCAAAATCAAGTAACCATTATTTTTCACAACTGTACACAGACTTTCACGCATATCTTTAATCATAGATTGGCCTAAGCGCAACAGTGGCACAAAGCCCATTTAAATCATCACGTTTCATAAGTTTTTTTTGCATATTAATGAAGTCTTTCAATTCAGTGAATGAATGACACCACTAATTCCAAAATTTGTAGTACAAAATTTTTGTACCTGGACAATCAATTTGTTCAAATTAATATTTTATGAAATAAATATTTTTATTTTAAATTAAATAATTAAATTTTTTATTTTTTAAAAAAATCAAAACTATTGAACAATAAGATTATTAATTTTTTATTTTTTATTTTTTATTGTCTTTATAATTTATTTAGTTATTTGCGTCCATGAATGTTTCATTCAATTAATCAATGTTATTTTTTAACTTTACAAAATAATGAAAAATTAACATGTTTAGAGTATTGTTCTTATTACAAATCCTCCAAAGTGTACATAAAATTCTATGAGGGATAATAAAGTTTATTTCTATCAGCTTCTAGATTTACCAATAATATATATAATGAGGTAAAAGGATCATGTTTGTATTGATTTTTAAAGCTTATTCTTTTGTATTAAGAAATTTAATAATATTGATTTGGTTTTGGTTTTTTTCTTGATTTTGTTTTGTACTAGTCACAAACTATTCTTAGCAATTTCTGATTTTTGTACTAGTCACAAACTATTTTAAAAAATTTCTGATTTCTGATTATTAGCAATTTCTGATTTCCTATATTCTTTGCATTCTAAGCTTAATTGCTCATAGTGAAAATGTCACACTTCCATGTTTACAACGATTACATGTAAATTCAACTCCATATTCCCAAGGCTTTATCAAATGTTGAAAGTTAATCTTTGTTCATCTTCTCTTCAAGGTTTACAACCTGAGCTTGAAGGTTTCCAAGGTTTGCTTGGACTTCCCCCACCTGAGTTTGAAGTTTTCCAAGATTTTCTTCGACTCTCCCCAGACTCCTTGCCATGAACCGCACATCGAGGGGTAGATCAACTGTGAATTTGATTGATATTAATATAAAAGTGATGAAATCAAAAACTATAAAACAAAAAAATAAACAGAATTTATAGAAGAGAACTTACATTCATGGCAAATGAACAAGAGGGCTCCAGCTTTCAACATCTCATAAAGCCTTGGGAATATGGACTTGAATGTGCATATAATATACTGCACATAGAGCATGACAAATTCAAAAGAACAAAAAGGTACCATCATGGATAATCCTGCATACACCAACTTCTGCACAACAATAACAAACATTTGCAAGACAGAGTTATAGCTTTGAAAGATATTGAGGAACTAAGCTTATAATGCAAGGAATATAGGGAATCACAAATTGCTAATAAATTGCTAAGAATAGATTGTGAGTAGTACAAAAAAAATCAAGAAAAAAACCAAAACCAAAGCAATAGTATTAAATTTTTTAATACAAAAGAATAAGATTTTAAAATCAATACAAACATGATCCTTTTATCTCATTATATATATGATTGGTAAATTTACAACAAAAATGGTTTGGTGTTTAGGAAGAATCATATGCATGAATGCCAAAGGACTGCTCATTACAATAAGGTTTGTGAAGTTTATAAGAATTTAAATCATATTATCATTGCCTTATTATCTTCGGGTACTTCTAGAGAAGGTGGATCTTTAAGGGATAAACGAGCTCTTAAGCGGGAGAAATTGTATAGTTTTTAAAAAAACTCGGTGTTAATTAATGCTAGTAGAAAATTTGATGGGAAGGATATAAATTTCCAATTTCTTAGTGTTGAAGAAATTAGCGAAAGACTCGAGGAGGTAGAGAGCTTGTATTTGATTCATCATTCCTTGAAACCAAGTTGGAGAATGTCCAAGTATGTTGTTCAAAAAGAGCAACTAGTTACAACTTGGAGATAGATATCTACATGTTTTCTTAGCTTGAGGACTTGTCTCTAAGGAGAATTGCTTTTAAGCCCCTCATTTTGTGGGCCTAAACACTTTGTGACAGCTTTGGAGCACTCGACTATTTATCAAGAGGTTGAAAATTAATAAACCCAATACTCCAAGTGCTATAGATATTTCATTTGTAAATGAGTTAGACATAGCTGCCTCGTGACTCACCCTGTACAATGTGCACCAAGAGATTAATAAAATTCATTAATCAACCATAAATTTATAAAATGATGTAAATTTTTGTCATGCCAAAGAATGATTTTTAAAATAATAGGTAAAATTCAAACAAGCCTATAACAAAAAAATATTCTTCACATACATGTCTTAACTCTATCAAACATAATATCATTTGCATAAAAATTTGATAATTTGATGATTTAAAAACAAATATTACATATTTATATATGAAAAAATGATATCATATAAATATGTATTTAATATAAATTTATTTCATGATATATTAAAAATAAGATATTTATGATAATATAATATGATTTATTAAAATGTATCAATTTTTTTAATTAAACAACTAATTAAATAAATTAATATCAAACAAGTTAGAATATTTAATTAAATATTTAAAATCTATAGATAATTTTAAAAGCTCTAATAATAGTTTTGATCAAAGTTGAATTCTTTTAATATAAAATGCAACTAAACATTTTATATGCAAATGTATGCAAATTAAAACTTTTATACTTTAAATTCATCTAAAAAACATGTTAATTAATTTAATTCACAATTATTTTATCTAAAATATTTATAAAGTGATAGTTTTTAATGACAAAGATTTTGCAATAATTTAGAATATATAGAATCCTACACTTTTTACAATCTAGTAAATAAAAAAACTATTTTAAAACTCACTATGCACGTATTAAGAAATGAGTGGATGATTTTAATGTTTGCTTTAATTTTCTCTTAACCTTGCCCCTTACCTTTCATTGCCTTGAGGTGGACATTTTGAGGTTTTGAGTAGCTTACTCTCATGTATTTTTTATTTGGAAATTTTAATCTTTTAAATAAAGAGAAAACAATGTTCTAACTTTGCTAGATAGAAATTAATTTCACTAGTGAAACCTATTCTCAAATTTATTTAAAAAAATTAAAAATGGTTTGAATGGATGTCTATGGTTTCAAGTAAAGGCCAAAGTCAGAGGTGAGAAGAGTGGCAACGATCACCATGCATCATGCTTCAATGACTTTGCCTTGAAGAGCTCAAACCACTATTAATCAGCTTAGTGATTTTGGCAATGATAGAATTAAAGCATTTTTTGATGTGGTAGAGGAGTGGGCTCACCGCTTTGTTGCAACTCAACACAAGTAGACGGAAGGGGATGAAGTCCCTCCATTGCTAAAGAAATGCCGCCAAGAAAGCATGAAAATAAGGATTACTTCAAGTAGCCAAATCTCTGTGGCCAAGGTAAATCATTGATGCTAAATAAACTATAGAGAAGAGGTGATGCGTGGAAATATTTGAGTCTCTTCAGAAAAAAATTGGGTTAAGTTTTGTGTCTATTTAAATTACCTTAGTATATATTGTATCTATATGTATCAAAAATAGACTATAGATATTATATTGTTAGCATTGATTTTAATAAAACCACATATTTAATTGGAACAAATTACTAGTTAATATTATAATAAACCACAATAAACCAAAGTCTTAACTAAAGCATCAACTCAATAAAAATGGTGGTCCAGTCAGGCTCCCCATAAGTCAATTTTTATAGGATGAAGTTGTAATTTTGGCACAGTATAGATAATTATCATATCTTTGTAACAAGACCATTCATGCTTCAAAATTCCTCATATTTTAGAAGATATCCGCAGTCAAAGTTTGAAAACACTATTTAGGCATACCAAAATCTGCCCAAAACTGCAGTATATGCTCAAAATCTGCCCAAAATTTATCAGAGCACATAAACTTTAAAAATTCACCAAAAATTAAAATTTTACTATTTTCCAAGTTTTGTTTTTTGAACATGTAAATAAAAATTGAAGGCATAATGCCACCGCTTGGATTTTCAATCCAATATTCATCCGTATGCCTTTTTTATTATCATAGACCGGACTTTGTATTTGAATTTCAGCATACCTCCATGTGAAAAATCAAGCATTCCTTTAGGTTTTATAGGTCGTATGAGGGAAAAAAGTGCATGGACATACTCCTAACAGATCTAGGAAGAAGAATTTGAAGAGCCTCACATCCAATTTGCTTTTGAAATTGTTTTTTTTTTGGGCTCACAAAACACTTGAAACCCATTTTGCAACAAGGGAAAATCTTTTTTTTCCAACTTGGAACGTTATGATCTCACAAACGGTAAGGAATTTGAATTCAAGATTGGATGTAAATATACATGTACAAGTAAGGTACTAGATCCTATGGTTATTTCCCCCAAAATACATTAAAATTAAAAAAACTTATACCTTGTATTGAAAAAATCTAATTTTGAGGGTTTTTGGCAGTTTTGAGGCCTTTCAACTTTAGGGGTTATGGTGTAAGCACTTATCCCCAGACCCCTCTCCAAAGGCGGACGCCTCACATTCTTGCTCCACTAGAGATTTGATCACCCTATAATTACCTATAATGTATTCCATGCGTACATGCAGTTGGATGTCCGACTATAGATCAATCTATATTGGTCACTTCTAAAATTTGTAGTTATTATTGTAAGTGCTTATAAATATCCTAAAAATGGGGAAACTTTATCTTTTCTTATAGTTAATCACTGAAAAATAGTAAGCCCCTCATTCCACCTCTACAAATATAGTGAATTCTTGAAGTGTACAAAGATAGGTGCTCCTACCTTAGTTGTGCACATACTATACAATTCTAACAATTAATAATTTGACCAACTATGAGATGATTGTAGAACTCAACAATTTGAATTAGCTCAAACTTCATTGGTCAAAACATCTTCATATGATTGAATAAAAGAACATTGGTTGATAAGTGCTCAAAACACTACGGCAATTTTAGAACATATGCGTTTCTTCTACGACACTTTTAAAATCACATAACCTTAAGCAAAATTGATTGGAGCAACAATGCTTAATGTCTATTGCAATTTTTTTTAAAGATTTCACATTTTCTATTATTCCTAAAAATTCCCAAAAATTACATTCAAATTTAACATTCGAAGAATATATTAAAATTGTACAAAAAACTCATTTGTAAACAATGATCTTTGTAGGGTTGATGAAGTGAGTGAAATACCATGACATTTTAAGTTCATTAATAGAAGTGAGGCAAATAAAAACTGAGATCACTAATTATGACTTATTGGATTAGAAAATAGGTGAATCTCATTTTTTTTTATGGGAATGTGTTCCAATTAAATATGTGGTTTTATTAAAATCAATGCTAATAATATTATATCTGTAGTCTATTTTCTGATATATATATACAATATATACTAAAGTAATTTAAACAGACCAAAACTTAACTCAATTTTTTACTAAAAAGACTAAAATATCAAATCAAACCTTCCCCTTTTCTTCTCCCTCTTCCTTTGTCATTGACAAAATTCAATAACTCCACAAAATAATATTTTAAAGTTGCCCTACACTATCGTCTTGCCATATATCATTCCATACATGTTTTCAAATCTAAATGTAGGCACTTGGTAGGCCCATAGAAACATTGGTAGACGAAACAACCCAATTCCTTCTAAAAATACCTTATACCAATAAGCCAATTTAAAAAAATAAAAAACAAACAACCACAACAACAATTCTCATCCAAGACACCACCACAACACAAAACCCCATCCACACCACATTCATCCCCCAGCCTTCCCTCCCAGCCGACGTGTGCCAACTAGATCCTCATCCACCATGGCAGCCACAGCTTCCAGCCACCCCCAGTCCAGTCCAGGCATGTGGAGAGCAATGAGCATTCCCAACACAACTAATCCCAAACTCCAAGTTATCACACTCTAAGTTTGAGTTTATCACAGTCACTTGAATCATTCCCCTTGACAACTTCAAAGCTGAAGCTTGAGATCATGAGCAC
The DNA here is from genome assembly GCA_014871385.1 of Ceratodon purpureus. NCBI lineage: Eukaryota > Viridiplantae > Streptophyta > Bryopsida > Pseudoditrichales > Ditrichaceae > Ceratodon > Ceratodon purpureus. The sequence goes on along the minus strand of CM026428.1, from coordinate 13,026,418 downwards.
TCAAGCCGAGTGATACATCATCACTCAAGTGGGCCTCCAATTCTAAAGCTACCACCTTGGCACTTGGGTTGCATTGACAGGGATGCACAAAGAGTGCAGGTTTGGAGAGAGGAGTGTTGGAGAGAGGAGTGGAGTTTTGGTCATGATGGTGGTGAGGTGGGTGTAGATGTAGATGTGGAGGTGAAGGTGAGGTTTTGGAGGAGTGAGTGAGGGAGGGATGTGTTTGAGCTCTTGCCATGATTGCACCTCATGGCTTGTCACGACGGGTGCTGCCTTTCGGCTTGTATATGGCCCCTGCTGCCTCAGCTCGTCGTCGTCCCGGGTCCTTGCTTCTGGTGTATGCCTCTGGCAAGGTACTCTTCTGGTTGTGCAATTCGGGTCGTTTGGGTTTTATGTGAGATGTGGGCGTAGGAGTGGATGTTTGCAATGCTAGTAGGGGTGGGGGTCATGTTTCAAGTTGGGCTCTGGAGTTTGAGCTTTTCTAGGAATTTTGTGACTTGAATCAGTTGAATGTGTTTGGGAGGTTATTGAAGGTGTAGTGCTGGACTAGTAAGTGGAGGATTGATGGAATGAGAGGATTACATGGGCATTTTGAAGTGTAATTGGATTGTGGTAGCAATCTTGGTTCCTAGTTGTTCGTCTGTTATGGTTTTTGTGGAATTATGATACGACTGGCATTTTTGTTGGCTATCAGGAACAAGAGCCTCAGCCGCGAAGAATTACCAAGGACGTGAAACGCAACCTTCATCTGCTGAAGATCTTCAAGGTGATATATTGGTGCTCTCTTGTTTTGATATGTTGAGAAATCTGATTGGAAAATAGTGTTGCGAATTATTACTTGAGGCCAAGTTCAAGTTTGAGGATTTTTCTTGTCCAGTTGTTTCTGTTCATGATGGAGAAGAGCTATTGACTTCGACATTGTGTTTTCTCTTTGAAACTAGGAATTTGCAAAGAAGCAAACAGTGAACTCAGCGAGGCCCACTACGAGTTATAGGAAGAAGAAGGTAGACAAGCAGGACATGCCTGATGGTGTTGACGATTACGAGGATCCTACTACAAAGCTTTATCAGTAAGCTTCTTTGATCTTCATAACTCGTCTCATCGCTACAGTACCATGTTTCGGTGCCCTAAAGGCATGGAAGCTTCTTTGTATCCTTGAATTCTGAATATGGATGCTTATCAGGTTTTATGAGTTGTATGTTGCATATCCTATCGCTAGTATGAGCCTCTAACTTATGTTTTTGGGCGTGGTAATGTGTGGCAGTACCAGCGATGGCTTTGAGCTAGCAGTACCTGTGCTGTTAGTTGATGGGTACAATATGTGTGGCTACTGGCCTAAGCTGAAGAAACATTTCGCACGCGGTCAATTAGAGACAGCGAGGGACAAGCTCATCCACGAGCTCATCACATTTACGCACATGAAAGGTATTTGTAAATTTTTGTGCCCTGTTTCGCTCGCTCAAATCTGAAGCTCTGAGACCTCGTCAGTTGTTCAATGAGCACTGATGGCGGACATTGTTTGCTGCTGTTGTCACTTGGATACAGTTTTAGACTTTTCTGAGCAAGTGTAGAAGATGCAACCCCAAAATTAGGGTTACTCTTAAGATTCATTTTGAAAGATGCTTTGGTAATGTTTGTTGCTACCAGACTATGTATTATGCAACTCTTGTATTAATCAGGTCAATTAGCATATATTCTGACAATGCCTCATTAAACATCTTTTTTGTAGGTGTGAAAGTTGTTTGTGTTTTTGATGCTGTTATGTCTGGGTTGCCCACCCACAAGGAAGTTGTGAACAGGTAATCAAGCGTGAACTACGTTCATATCAGTGTCAAGAGTGTCCGGAGTGTCCAGAGTAGTAATCGTGTCGTGTGAGAAGAAGAGGAATGTTGTTTCGGGTTTTACACTAGCGTCTCATTTCATCACTCACGGAATGTCCACTGATTTTTCTCTTGCGATTTATGCAATTCTGTGCAATGGAGTATTAGTATACTCGTAGATATAAATAGAACCGGTTATGCAACTACTTTTTTCGAAGATGGTTTTCATAATTGTTATCAGCGGACTTAGAAGATTTGTAGAGGTCTGCGCCCGTGGGCTAAATAATTGGATTCTGAGAGCGAACTTTGTGTGGTTCGCAGTGTGGACATTGTATATTCTGCGCAGACAGATTCGGACTCATGGATTGAAAGAGAGGCAAGTGTTTCTTAATTCATTTTTTATAATACACACGATTACCTTTCCAGTAATTTGTTTCAGTAATTAAGCCCTGTCTAGCACGTTAAAATGCAAGATATACCTCCTTTAGGTGGTGGATCTGATCAGCAGAAAGTTCCACTTGAACTCAATTTTGCATCTTCTGGATTCTACTGGACGGCCAGGTCACGCTGTTGAGGGCAGACGGTTGTCCGAAGGTTTGGGTGGCCACTTCTGACACTTTCCATCAGCAAGCTGCACATGGCGCGGTTTGTAACCTATCTCAAGGAATCTCCTGCAATCAACTTTTCCAAGTTTTTGCTGTGCCGTTCACAAAGTAAAGTTCTTTGAGGAGTTCGGGTGGCCCCAGTAAGCAATATAATCCGAAAAGCACTGGTCGCTATTAGTTGTTTACAATCAGCTGGAAAAGCTCTACTAAGTCCTTTTTTGAGATGAGAGTGTGTGCATGAGCCTAGCTCTGCGCCTTCATGTGAATTGAGATGTGTTCGTTATGCTTGTTATGTGTTCGTCAAAGTTCGTTGTGGAATTGGAACCTAAGAATATATTTTGCTCATGGTTGCAGGGTGCTTACATCTGGAGCTGCAAAAATCTCATATCAGAGGTATTTTTGTAGAATCTCTCAACTACTTTCTTTTACCAATTCTGTTAGCGTATCGAGTTTTACCCTCAAATGGTTTGCTGTTACATCACATTATCATGTGAAGTCCTATATCTTTACACACTTTATCGGCCTGTAATACGTCGATGGTGTGTTTGATTGCTTGATTTAGATCAACGACGCAAAGAAGGAGCTACAGGAGATGCTGCATGATGAGTCTACGTATGATACTTTCCTTTCGTCTGGTTTTGTCTAATGGTATTTCTGAAAGTCACAAGTTCTAAATGAGATATTGTTTCATGAGCATGTGCTAGTTTTTCTGTTCTGTTATGTACATTGTGTTATTTTGTTTGGAAACCTGACAATATAGTTTTTTATCTGCAGGGTTTACTCAACTAAAGGGAAGCTTTTGGAACATAACCTGGATCCAGAAGTCCGGGATGCTTTGCAAGCTTTCAAACAGCAGTTGCGAGAAACATCCCAATAACCGTTGGTTATGAAATAAGGAGGTATGAATTAATTCCTTAAGTATTAGAAAGAATAGCTTTTGACACGCAGCAGGTATCTTGTAAGAACTTACGCTCTCTGTTCAGTTTTGAAATTCGTGCTTTCTTGTGATGATCACTCAATTCAATAATTCTCACTTTATTTGTCACATTTTGGTCCATCGAGTCTCAAGGGGTTATGACTTCAAATTCTTCTTACTTTTGCTTTTCCACATGTTCATTACAGGATGGTAAATTTGCATCAACATTTGTTGCAAAGGTATCATAAACAGATGATTTGACGACAAGTCTTCACAAGTCATGTTGCTGCTGATATCAAGGCAAACATATGCTACAGATTGGTATAAACTCCAATCCACTTCTGCATCTCAGTCAGGCAGACATGGTAAAGACGATTTAATTCTCGAGTCTATCGATCACACATAAACCTTGGGGGATTGTCATGCCCGACGAATCTGCTTGGATTTAGAGTCAAACTCGAGGATTTGCTAGAGCTCTTCAATTTTAGGACAGTCAGAGAAGTTTTGGAACCATGACAACCCCTGAAGGCAACTTTCACGGGTTCCATTTGTATTATCACTTCTGAATCGATGCACAAGTACATTACTTTTAATTAAACTTTCTTCATATCTCCATGTACAATGAGTCGTATCCAAAGGAAATCAGAAAGTTTGTAAGGAGAGATGTGATTCAGTGGACGGTTAAGGTCTCTAATGTAAGAATCCTTTGCTATAGCCATGTTGCTACCCCATGCAACTTCCCCATACATAACACTAGATCCATACCGAAGAAAAACTAATTTTTGCATCGTATATATCCAAGTCAATCAAAGCATACTCTGCCTTACCCTGTTATTTCCTTCAGTATCACCCAATTTGGCTGAAGAAAACTCTTAGCCTGATTTACTGTCAAAAGAAGCCAGATTAGTTCCCGAGTTGACGAACACATAACAAGCATAACGCCCACATTCGAAGTCCAAAACAATGCGCATTTTTCAATAAACTAAAGATGTACAAAGCTCATCACGAGGCAATTTTGATCCGACCAAGTGTGTAGGAAGAAGGCTTTAGGCATTTTAATGATTTTGCTTGAGAAAGCATGGATCTGTACATTCAACCTAATTGAAATAATAAGGGAAGAACATGTTATCTAACAATGTACTGAGCTACTTCTCTAATGATGTAAGAATACAGGACCGAGATAGCAGTTGGTGCAAAAAAACAAACCAGCTATGACCAAAAGCTGCCAGAGCCCAGGCGGCACGAAGAAAACGAGCACGAGGCCCACCGTGGACACACACTTGGTGTTCCAAGACTTCGAATGCAAGCAGCTGGGCAGATCAGAATTCTAGATCATTCAACCTGTGAAGATGTGACGCTGCACTTGACTGGTTTGTAAAATGCATGGAAAATCTCCAAGTATATCATCATGAAATTCCCAGTTCCTATTGGTACATATGCTAATGTCGATGCTCTGGACACTTTCATGTATCACAAACAGCACAAACACGACCAGCGTCCTTTCATCCTTCTAGTCAGGTCGCTCAGGGATTGAAGCATGCTAAGGAGCTAAATTTCTACAATAATTACCTTGCAACTGATTTGTAGGAAGGAACTGCGGTTGTGGTTCTCTGGTTGAATTGATATAATGGTGCAGATTTTCCAGAGGATCCCACTCCAGCCTTCGCCTCCCATTCGGCCACTTTGCTCATCACGGTGGAACTCGTCTTCGCCAGTCTGCTTGCAGGTGGGAGATCTGACCCTCCGAGAAAACTATCTTTGGAAATAGCGTAACATTCCTGAGGTGTAAACACTCGTGAAGAGGAGCTGCGGACAGAATGGCTCCGTGCCATGAGAACTCGTTTGAAACTTAAGCCTGGTAATGCGGCCTCATGATCCACCATGTGGGGCAAGTGTACGGATTCGCGGTGGCTCTGTTGTCGCTGGAGCTTGAACTTGAGCAGGGACGGCGATCTGAGCAGATTCTCAGGCAAGACCGGCGATGAAGGTTTCGGTGATGCAAAATTGGAAGAAATGGCTGTCGATCCCGGACTGTTGTTGTCCTGAGATGAGTCCGTGCTACATTCGGAGTCTTCATCAGAATCATCTGTGTCTTCATTTCTAAGAGCTTTTGAAGGAATCCGCCGCTGGGGAGAAGATTTCAGTATCGACTTACGATCTTTGGTTTTAGTCTTGCTAGGCATGGCACTTTGCGGTGAAGGTTGCTTGGACCGCGGTGGACTTAGAAAATCTATGGTTGCTCTGGTGGCAGGTGCTTGATTCCGCTCCAACCTGATCCCTTCTGGTGACCCTTTCCTCAAGCTAGATGACTCGACGTTGGACTTCCATCTCACGAAGGCCTTCGGTTTGTTCTTGTTGTTGCTATTCTCCGAATCTCCACTTGAGGTCCGTGGCGGTGACAAGTAACCAACCGTGCTCAGAGTACCACCATACTTAGATTTAGACACTGGTACGTCTATATCTTTCCTAATCGATGGGCTTGAGGGACTTGATCGGGACCCAGCGGTGTTGTGCCGCCAATTGGATTCTGATGACGAAGAACTATTGCTATCTGCTGATAAATCCCCTGCCAGCTGCAACCTCGTTCCTCGTCGGCGCTCGAATTTCTCCCCGACATCTACTTCGAAGATTTCCTTGGCAAATTCAGAATCTCCTGGATCTTGTGCTATGTCCGATGTCACCGAACCTGCAACAGACTCCTGGCTTTGAAGGCTCTTCTCAGTGCATGGTTTCCATGAGAAGGAGGAATGATATGGTTCTCTTCTCCACATCGGTTCCCTGTCTCCGGATGCTTTAAGAAACACCGGGTACGCATCTGCATTGTCCTTCTGATTTGCGACGGCATTCTGATCTAATGTGTATGCGGAATCCCCTTTGAGCTGTACAAGCTTCCCACTCCTTCGATTCTCAGATGTTGACCTTGCTGTGGCGATCAGCTCCTCATGCAAACTCCTTGATACGTTCCTGGACATCTTTTTCCTTAGATCAACCTGTGGCGCCGATAAATCTACCCTTGCAGTGTTATGTCCACGATGTTTGCAAGTACACCTGCATTCCTCATGAGACAACACAGTCTGTGAAGCAGGGTCAACCACAATCTCGGAACATTCGGAAGGCTTCGCTAGCGTATCATACAACACTTCCGGCGAAGAGCGCCGGTCGTCACTGTCCACGATCTCGTCCTCTACATCAAAGTGTGGTTCATCTGCATCATCATCATCCTCAGGACAGAGAGATATCAACATGGACGCCATAAATCGGCTGCTAGCCACTTGTACTTGTTTGTTGACGACGGGCGATGAATTAGTCGAATGACCATGATTAGGTGAAGACGGCTGCAACAATTGCTTCGTGGATACAGGTGATGAATTGCTTGATTGGTGGGCCGGTGAAGAAGGATGTATATGCTTCGTGATCACTGGTGATGAATTGCGCCCATTGACAAGGCCATGGCCGAGTGAAGGCGGAAGAGACGGGCCCGAGAGGGAGGAAGTGCCTGGCGTGACATAACCTTCATCAACGGAGTCCAATCTTCTGCCCTTGTTCTGATCCGTGAGAGAAGCCGGCAAATTCATTTGGTTTCCACTCCCTGCTGTCGACGGCAAGCACCGTCTCCACAAGGGTTGTTTCTTAGACAGCTGCTCAAGCATTCTCCTCGTGATACTGGAGCCAAACCTGTGGCCGGACACAGGATTGAAGATGCTGAAGCTGTGATCCTCCGCCACATGCCTGTCCTTCGATGTCTTCGAAGAGCTTTGAAATGGTAGGAGCCTTTGACCTGTGGACGACCCAGTTGCCGGTGGCTTCCTGGGCGATCCCGGAAACTTAAGGTTGAACAGTTTCCGTGGCTGTGAGGACGCTCTCCCCGACTCCAGCTTCACTTCGCTCTGCAAATCGGGTGAATCATTAGGTCGCCTTCCGGGGGGAAGCGGCAGCGATGGCGCCTCAAGCGAGCTCCTCCCTGCAAAGAATCCAGACTTGGTGCTCTTCCTTCCAGGTCTCCCAGGCGCAGCCTCCCAATCGAATGGTACCAGACCAGGAGCGAAGTCTGCCTCTGTCGACGCAGACGACACCCTCGCCATCGACTGCCGTGTCATCATGCGGATTTCTCTATCCTGACACAACTTGCACATTTCAAAGACGTCATTTCCACGTCCTCAAGAATTCAATGGGTTTCCCTGAAAGTTTCGCAGTCGCAAATTTCTGGCGAATTGTGATTTGTTGCTGATCATGAGAGAGCTAGAGATTCACATAGTCCGGGAGTTAGGTTCCAGAAATCTACTATGAATGTTTAAAAAATGTAGTGCTCGACGCTTTTGTGGCTTATTTTGTGCCTGTTCTGCGGCTTGTCACGGAACATGCCATAATATCTAGCATGAAAATCCGGTATAATTGCGTAAAAACAGGTGATGATGATTCGTGTGAGCCGCTGGTGGAAAATTACGCATGCATATCTTTCTCAAGTTTTACAGACACAAGAAATTTCAAGGTGCGAATGGGTACCTGATACAACGTGTTTGCTTTCGCTTGAAAATTCGGATCTAATGTTGCAGGCAACGTGCATGAGTCAGCTCTAACCAGCACTTGCGCACCTTTGATCTGTTCAGAGGAAATGAAGGCAGAGGGAGTCTACTTCAAGATCTTTCGCGATCATCTGCGTGATTATCACCGTTTTGTAAAATCACGTAACTCTTGGTGAATTGGCCTGAATTATGAAGGTCTACAACCTTGAATTGCTGCTTGAAATCGTGTCACGTACTGGATCTGCATATGAGAAGAAAACTAAGTGAATGATCTGCAGCTTGAGCAACAATTTATGAAAACCTTGCCAACAAGTCCTCCGAGTTCCTTCCCATAATGAGTGACAACGAACATGCAATGATTAATCGTACTCAAGAATGCCGTTGCCCATTCAAAAGTTATACCAGCATCACGCAAAAAAACAAGCCAAATTTGTGAACGTCATTGAGGACATACCAGCTATGTACCAACGCAGATGATGGCGTCCGCCTCACGAATTCTAGGTGATTGTGGTCGTTTCCCAGGAGCAATTAAATGCAGAAATCTGTCTCATAGTCATCTAACACATTCAGACACTATACTCGCTGGAAGAAATCTACAGCTCAGTGGTTGTTCAGTGCCGGCTACGACGAATTCCTAACAGAAACAAAAGGGTTGGAAGCAAAGGAAAATCAGCATCGAAGTAGAGCTACAATTGTAGCAATTCAATTCCCGCTCATATGTTCAGACCTTCCAGGAGAGCAAGAGGATGGCGATCGCCATGAGTAAAAGCTAACAAGGAAAGCAGGAAAGAGATAATAAGAGCCATGAACTGAAGACTGAAATCGCCATCTGGAGGTAGTTTTCTAAGCACACTCATAGAAACGAAATGCTACACCAATCTGCCCAAGTGCAGATACAGGCAAGAAAAAAATCTGCACTGCCACCGTTTCAAGTAGAAATTAAGCCAGAGATCAGGATATCCCATTTCTAGAACCTCTCCCTCGACAGACAGACACAGACATGAGACAACTAGACAATGAGATACGAGCTTCCTTCGTTAGTATGTCGTGCCTGAAACTACGAAAATTGCGGCGGATTCTCATGAAAAGATTCGAAGGTCAGGTTTGGATTCAGATGCTTTCATGGATTGTCAAGATATGCTAAAAATCTCCTGCATCGCAACCAGCTTGCTAATGGACAAGACATGCCATGGCGACATGGGTCCCGGCACAATGGTCTTAACACACGCCAGAAGGTCACCAAATTAACAGCAGTCAACTTAAGAATATTTGACACAATCCGCATCGTCCTCTCTGTTACCGATTTCAGGAAGATTGTTATTCGATCTCACCTTTAAATACTTGTGTACTGCTTCATGAATTTAGGGTATTTCTGGGACGTTTTTAATCTTGAGTGGGAATTACTAAAGTGATCGGTTTCTGGATTAAGATAATAGAACTCCGAGTTAATCTTGAGTGGAAATTACTAAAGAGATTGGTTCATTGTTGATAGAGTCCAGGAGGGATGATACGGTGCAGCCAAGGGCTGCATTAAGGAACCGAAGGTAAGCACTCCCAAACGCTGACAACATTCCAACATCATAAACACATCTCATGATTGCAATGAGTAGGACACGACTGAAGTAATAAATCCATGATTGAACGTCATTTTAAACATCAGAGGTTTGATCGGGGATGCTGGACCTGATACATATCAAAGTTCAGCTGATCAGCAACTGATATGCAAGAAGCAGTCCACTCAAAATGAACGACATGGTGTCATCCCCGATGCTTTCTACACTCACTACACCAAATCCTGGCTTTCTCCAGGTAGCGTTTTCACTCAAAATGCACTGAATTAGTCCGTCTCCAGCGCCCTGGAGATTTTCGTCTCCATCGTCCATGAGTAATACAAGCCTGGGTCAGACAAGCGACTGCACCTGAAACTGCGCTTACTTTTCCGCGGCTGTAGCCTGACTTACCCCCTCGGGCAGTTGTGAAACACGTAATTTAAAAAAAATAAAATCATAACCATTTTTTCCTTCTTCGTAGCCCGTGCTGCCCGTAGTGTTAACGTCCTGCACCTTAAGATGTAGATTGACTACTCCAATTCTCCGCCATTGGATCCGTACATCCGGGACCGTTCGATACTGATGTTCTGTGCCGTTGGATTCCGCATGTGGTAGCCGATCGCTCCGATCGGATAAGCGCAGGGACATCCGGGCCGCACATTTTTTTGAGAGGTGTCTGTTGATACATTTTCCTCTGAACCACCAGATTAAATCCATTTAAGTCACACGATTGTTTCAATTTCATTTGCCCACGTGGACCGCTTCATACTGAAGGATCTGAGATGGCGACTACCGTCGGATCCTTATTCTTCCTTTGGCTCCGAATTGCCGATCCGAATTACTCCTTCCTTCAACACATAACCGATGATGAAAACCTCACGTGCATTGGCAAATGCATTACAAAGGAAAACAGAAACAATCAGCACGAGATAGAGTGCAAGCCACACGGATGACCAGCATGTATCGATGCCAATAAATCACTCACTACGAAAGACCGAACGCCAGGCTACCTACTCCTCAGAAAGAAAAATCGCTGAGACAGCCACCGAACGAATCTCCAATACATGCCATGTCGATCAACCAGAACCTAAAGTTCTCTTCAAAACACACGAAACATCGCTCATCAACTCTATCAACCCCAACGCAAGTACATTGCTCCCATGGCGAACTGATGAAGATCACATTGCTACCAAGAACCTCAATGAGAAAACTCTACAAATCGACAACGACGGTCAAAAAAACCAGTCAGAAGGGAAATAAAAAAAAAAGTTCAGGCCTACACACACCATAGCAACTCATCAGAAGAGGCAGGGGCGGCCGAGCATGGAGTCTGAAGAAGATAGTATACGAAGCTGTTCGTGGCGCAACTTTTCATGGTATCCCAGACAGTACCTTCAAAGATGTAGACAAGAAGCCTCTACCTGGCTCGGCGAGGTTCAACCTGGAGAAGAATGCCATTACCAAGCTCGTCGCAAAGCACAAGCGAAACTCTACCTGGGATGCTGGGAAGCTAAGTCCTCGCGTTTCACAAAACCGCATCACGAAAGAAAGCTAAGCGGCAATCGAAGAAAAACGATCTGAATTCCACTGAACGAGACATCAGAAATAACCTCGGAATGACGGTCCCGGCACAAGGGGCTGCTGGAATTCTCCCCTGTGATGGGAGAGGGAAAACCATTTGTACACCCTGTTCCACTTCATGTCGTCAAAGGGAATACCTCCATTCATTTTATTCAAAGTGGAATGTCATTTGCATTCCCGGTGAACATCTTATCAATTAGCTAACAAGTGATTGTCACAGGGAAAATGCTTGTTCCATCTCGTGTTTCCCTTTGTGATTTCATTACAGTTATCCCAGATTGATTGTCGTCAAGTGGACCACTAGGGAGTTATAAGTACTTGAAGTGAGATTTCACTAGAGTTGAATTTCCCTTACTCTAGATACATCCCTAGGAGAGGTGTGGAGCAACTCCATTGGAGCTTGAATCTCCATATCCACTCCATATATGACGCTCCAATCCACTCCAAATCTGAAACTCTACAATTCATGCTCCAAGGGAATGTTGCAAGCTCAAAGGGAATGTTGCGATTCAGGCTCAAAGGGAATGTCCTACATTCCCTTTGTTGCACAACTCTCCTGTGACTTGTATTTTTCTTTGTTTCTTGAAGGTAAAGCTTATGAACTTTCCCTCCAGGGAGAATTCCAGCAGCCCCTTGTGCGGGTCCTGGAGGAAGCCAGGATTTGGTGTAGTGACTTGTTCTCTCCGCTCGCACTCTCGTGTCTAAGACCATGTCAAGATCAAACTGCAACCCTCGGAAGTTTTCGAAGACATCTCTGTAATCCCGGGATCTAATCTGGTTTCCTTTGACAGTAAGTCGTCACCGACGTTAGACTAGTAAATCCCTGAGATCATCAGCTGGAGATTGAAAACCTGGTGTTGGCAATTTCTGTTACACCTTCATAGAGAATACTTTTCTCAGACTGAACGGTTCAAAAGGTGATGCTAATTAACTGCAACGGAGGGAAGTGGAGGAGACTTTCGAGATCAGTGTCAGGGAAGTTTCAGTGTTTCACTAGTTGTCAGGCTGGAGTTGAAATGCTGACTGCGTCCTGGTCGTCTCCTGCTTGACCCCTGGATGCATGAATCAGGGGATCGATGATCGGCGCACCGCTAATTCCTGTTTGTCCTTCAGAAGTATTAATCTATCGGCGAAAGTCAGCTACCTAGTTTGAACACTGCACGGCTTGCACTGGCAACCAAGTTTAACAACAGTCGGTCTGGCGGTTTCATTATGGGACGGATGACCAATAGGGTCTCAAAGTTCGACTCATACTTGGAAGAGATGGAAGGGGAAATGTTCAATTGTGGACAGTTAAGGAAAATGATGGCTGGTAGACTTTTGGATCGGCTCGTAGACTTCATGGGTCATGCGATTTTGTTCGTGAGCACGGCTATGTCAAGCTGGCTCCCAACTGTCGGGGGTTCTGGATCTATGAATGGTTCGTCTAGATCTCATTAGATAGCCGACTGCCTGGAAGCGATCATTCCATGAAATTTATGACGTCGGCCGTCTGTTGAATCGGAATTTTCTCAATCATGGGTTACCTTTTTAAGGCAAGTGTTGCACTCGTGATCTTCGAAGGCCTGAATATCCTGAGGGAAGATTCGAGGGAGATATGCCAAGCAGAACAATGAGGGTTAGAACATTCATGAGCATATGTGAGTAGCGGGATAATTCAGGGGCACAGATTCATGTTTCTGTCGTGACAATTTAGAGTAAGTGGACTTCATAATGTAATGTGGGCTGTATGTGCATTATCTCGTGGCTTGATTTTGTTTGAAGGAACCCTTGCAAGAGATCCTTGCTTTTAATCTTAGCTTCAAATCTCGCGGGTTGTGATATGCAGGTTCGAAGTCGTTCTTTCGCTTATCTGGGAATCTGTTGTCCGGTTACTGGTTTCTGGTTTTTGGTCTCTAGGGCTCAAGCCGTGCACAACGGATTGAGCTGTGGATTGCATTTCAGCTGTCACATGCACTGATCCGTATCGGCACCGACTGGTAGTCTTAGCCATCGACTTGGATTCTTAATTGTGATTGAATTTATTGAACTGCAAATGAGAACAGATATATTAAATCAACTGACAAACCTTTCTGTGGTGATACACAAATCATATGAAATGGGTAAATTAGCAGGGTGATTCGGTCTAAGCATCTCAATCTTTCTCCACAACATGTGCAGTATTCAACAACCAAATACTGCTCAGACTTCCTTCAACCAACGTCACCTGTCTTGGAATGCACGTGATCACCTCGATACAATAATATTCTGAGGCTGATCCGCCACATCATAAGAGAGTCCGTGTGAGAGTGATCAACTATCGCCTGAGCCCTCAGTGACCTGATCGATAGAAAAGTTATCTAGATAACTTGGTAATCTACAGACACGTGGTCTCCATCATCAATAAGAATGGATTATCAGACTCGAGGAAAAGGTTCGGTTGGCGCAGAAATGCAGGGCATCGGATCCCTATTTTGGTGGTATGCTCACTGACTTGCCAGGCCTCACATTGACATGACCGACCATGCTGAAACTATCGATAAACAGTTGTTGGAAATTGCGTTTCTTGGACCTTAGCTACAGAGTGCAAGTGGCGAGAGCTTGTTTATCAAATTAAAAAACTGCATGGGTTTGTAATCTTGAGGGAGAAGTCTAAGCTCGTGTTCTTTTATTTTCTTTAATTTTTTTTTAAAATAAAAAGAATAAAGTAACGAGGCCCAATGCTTAAAAGGAAAGAAGATGCCTTGTTGCTTATTTGTCCCAAGAAAAAAACAAGGAAAGAATATACCCTACCACGGCAGCAGGGCAAGGCCCAGCCAGACAGTCTACACTAGTGGTTGCTTGTTCAAGGGAAGTGGCCTTGGTAGTGTTTGCCTTCACGTGGTTAAAATTTGCAGGATACATTGCCTTCACGTGTTAAAATTCGCTGGTTTGGTCCAACATAATAAGCTGCATCATGTTCTTTCGTTTTTGGTTTCTTTTCTTATTTAATTTTGAAAAAATAAAATTAATTATATTCTTTTATTATATTTTGATTGTTTATGTTTGTTATGACCTCGGGGAGTCGGGGACTAGACTTTGCTGGTGGCTGATTGCAACAAAAAAGAAATTCGCTTGCAAGTGGCAGAAGAAATAATAAAGAAAGAAGGACCGTGTCTGGGGAAGCGCAATCACTGTGTTTTATGGTGACTTGAGAACCCTTTTTGGTGGTCGATCGAGATGTTACATCGGATATCATAAATATGAGGCCGAGTGACTATCCTACGGAGTCAATTGAACAGTCTGAAGTTCTTCTCGCACATCAAGAGGCCGGTGGCGCATCTCATCTGCCCAAACATCGAGTCACTAGGTTAGAAAACATGCAGGTTTCTTTCCTCCCAAAAAGTAAATGATTTCACCAACCAGTTGGTCGGATGGGCCGATGAGATAACTTACGGCGCAGGTTTATCTATTTTCTATGTTTTGGAAAATCGATTTGAGTGTTCAAATATGAGTTGCTGGTAAAGGTGGGCGCAGTGCTTTCACTTTCGAAATGTACCATTTTGAAAAGGGATCGATCCCTACCATTTGCACGGTCATAGCTTTGAGATTTTTGGCTTGTATACGTCTTCGATTCCTTCGATCATAACTGCTTGAGTACAGTCTTGATCATAACTGATCAAGTACGTGCCTCATCCTAAGTACTAATGTCGTCACCGAGCAGTTGATATGGAGTAGATAGGCGCTGCATGGAATTATGGAACTGCAAGTGAATGTACATATGTTCATTTAGCAAAAATTACCGTGTATCAACAAAAGAAATCGGCAAAAGTAGGGGATATGATCACAGTAGCACAAGTGCTCCTCCACATGAACAAACAAATGAAAGAAACTGGGAACGAAACAATGCTCAGAAAAAATAAAAACTCCTCCAATGCTAGTTCAATTATGTACAAACTCAGTCTAGATACAATTCCTAAACTTAAGAGATGGTCATCACTAGCCCTGATCGGCATGACCTTCACCTAAAGCCTCCTGTTGCTCAAGCGCGGCTTGCTGCATCCCAGCCATCGCCTGCGCTAGAAACTGTTGCATCTTCAGAGCGCCATTAGTCTGCAAATTAGGATTAAGAGGGCTGCCCGTCCTCTGAGCTGCACGTCTAGCAAGAAGACTACCACGACCACTATTCAACGCTTCAGGCACTTTGGGAAACCTTAACGTCCTCTCCAACTCCGCGTCCGAATCTGAGCTCTCACCGTTGAAGCTACTCATCATCCCGGCCATATCTGGCAATGTCATATTCTGTGCTTGCAGGAACCCAAATGGATCCATAAATGGGTTAGCCTTCGGCAAACCCCCCGGAAACCCACCAGCTTGCGCGTTGTAGTTCATAAACTGCTGGGTTTTGGCCTGCAACTCCCATTGTAACTTCACAATCTGATAGGCCATCATCAGACCCACGTTGTCCTGAAGAGAACTTGGTAACGCTCCTGTTGATGGCATTTGACGGTTCACGAGGGGATTAGGCCATCCTGGGAACCCCGAGAAGAGATTTGGTACTTGGGGGAATGGAGCAAGTGGTGAAGAATTGTTGCTTGCAGCAGCTTGTTGTTGCCTGTTCTGGAGCTGATTTAGAGATTCTGATAAACTTTCGGCTGCTTCCATCGGGGCGAAAGTGCCTGAAGCAGTTCTCTTAGGTTGGTTCACCTTCGGGTGAGTGTGGGTGCCTTCGTAGCTGGTGACGACCAATCCAGGGTCTTCTGTAGAGCGTTCCACTCGTTTTCGGACTGGGCAATTGGCTGTGGTGCAGCGGTAATAGTTTCTGGATATCATTTTTTGTAATGTTAAAAAACCATTTCAGTAAAAATAAATAAATTAAAACCCTAGGTACCAGAAATAAGCAGCAGGTCATTGCAATTTATCAATGTTGTTTATATTGACTGGAGAGGATTAGTAAATGATACGGAATTGTGTAGTCAGACATGTACGTACCAAGCATCCAATTAACTATTCGATTGATTTCTAAACCATAGAAAACCTTTGCAAGCCAAACATGATGCTTCGCACAAAGTGCCTGATTTTGCAGCTAGGCTTGGGACTAATTTGATTGGAAAGCTTGTATATTGAGAGCCAAATAATACCTTGGATGAGGACTGTTCTTCACAGGTTTCTGGCCATACTTGCGCCATTTGTAACCGTCTTCCATAATATCAACTTCAGTACGTGTTTTAATGGCGTAACGCGGCTCCCTCATCCTCTTCGCACTCTTCACCTTCTGTTGCTTCGATCTGTACACAACTGAACTAAGTCAGACATCACCCATCTCATTAAAATCTCACATTCACTACTTCCTAATTTAACCGTGTGATGACCTTAAAGTTGTTCCTGATGGAGATTAAAACTATATACATGGTTCGGTGTTATATATTTATTAGATTTAATTCCCTTAAAATTTGAGTAGACGAAGTCTTTGAACTTGCAATCCATTTTCAAGAGCTGAGCACTCCAAGAACCTCACAAAATTATACTTCTACCAAGGATTGTTTAGAGAAGGTGGATAGTCTAATGCCGAAGGTGCAGGAAAAGTTCAACTGGAAATTCAACACCATGTACTAGGATCTCTGGTATACTACGTTCCCCTGGCGTTGAAGGATTCAACATTAATAAACTCACCGAGACGGCTTATTAGCTATGTCTTTCGACTCTTCCATTTCCTCGGCGTCGCTAGCATCGTCAACAGTCTCGAGCTCTTTCTCATCGGGTTCGACCGACTTCCTCTTCCTGGTCCTGGTCTTCTCATCTTTCGAGCCACTGGACTCAGCACAGCTCATCCCACGCTTCAAATCGCCGCTGCTAGACGGTCCCTCACTGTCGCAGCTCGTCGATACCGAGGTGGACACGCCAGGTTCGCTGTTGCTCACTCTCGACAGGTTCAAGCTTTGGATTTGCTTCACCTGATCCGAGACTGATGGTACTTCAGATGCTGTAACCACTGGAGGAGTCTCAGAATCAGAATTGCTCGTAACCCTCGGACTCCACGCTTGGAGAAACTTCCACTGGTCAGCAAACATGGGGGATTGGCATATGGTGCTCAGGTCGGGGAAGCTATTGGGAAATTCCCGGGGCGTAATGAGCCCATTCGGCGAAAAGGAAGAGAAATCCAGGAACTGCGCGTCGTGCATGTACTGAGACCAAGCAAACTGGTCCTTTGGTGAGTCCACCTCGACGCTAGACACTAATGTCGATTCTTCACACTCTTTCATTTTCTCACTCTCCATCTTCGCCTTCCTTTCTGGCGCTCCCATCAGAAAGAACTATCCAGAGCTCAAACCAAAAACTGAACACAAGCTCTACAAAAACTCTCCCAAAATCTGCTCTCTACCAATACAACTCTCGAAACAAACTGATCTCTCACTAACAAAGTATTCAGATGTTCGGGTCGCTATTGAGGTTTTCTACAAGCAGTGAAGGTAGGCGCACTTGAGACCCTTACTGACAAAATTGGCCCAAACCCGAGGCACATCTAATCAAATTGGCACGTGAACCAAAACCACTCAACTAGAACAAAAACCTTCCACCAAAAGACCTCCTAATGGTTTTTATAGCTAGTATCAAAACCTCACTCAACAGTGCCGTCAGTCGTTGATGAGGTCCAGATGCAGAGGTCCACAGGTTGTCTGCAAGCTATGAAAGTGGGCGGAAGACCCCTGTTGTCAATCCTGTCCAGATCTAGGCTTCAATCATGCACACTTGAACCACTGAAGCACTTAATCGTTCCTGTACTGTACGTTTCCTCTCTAGATAGATAGTACCGCAACACATCACTTACTATTGACTGTCCAGAGTCGACGCTGAAGTTCACATGTCCAGATCTCGGACAGTCCTTTTAACTGATTGTAATTGATACTAGTGCGTACACGAAGAGTAATCAGAGAGACCACTTCACTCACATGATTTCGTGACTCTGATTCTCACGCTGTGCTAAGCGAAGCTTCAATATATATGGGATCAAACTAGCTACGGACAAGCTCTCGGAGAGCCCTACTTACCGGCTTCGGCAATTTGTTTCAACGTCACGCGGTTGCCAAGTTGAGGTGC
Source organism: Ceratodon purpureus (assembly GCA_014871385.1). NCBI lineage: Eukaryota > Viridiplantae > Streptophyta > Bryopsida > Pseudoditrichales > Ditrichaceae > Ceratodon > Ceratodon purpureus. The sequence goes on along the minus strand of CM026428.1, from coordinate 13,008,367 downwards.
GTGGAGGGGCTGAAGACTCAAGGTTGTGGACCTGACCTTCGGCGAGGCTAAGACTTGTGGCGGCCGTTTTCTATGGAAACCAACAAGTTGTGTTATGTTCATAGAATTTCTTCTGTTTTTTTTAATAGATTTCGGAGGATCAAGTCAGTAAGCACCTCGATTTCTCTCATCCGGTACATCATGTACATTGCCAATTCTCTTCGAAAGGTATTTCTGACGCAGGTGGAAGTGGAGAAGGGGTTATTATACTGCTTCGGTAGCTCAGTTTAATCCTCGTGGAAGTATATTTTAATCCTGTTTACGGGCCAAAAGGTTACCACACTGATTAAATAGTTTTATACTTCGGATATTTGTATGTTGGTTGGGCTAGATACATCAAAAGTGTACATAGATGAGGCGGTTTATTCAAAGTTGCAACGTAAAATTCCCGAAGGGTGTAGCCATTTCCACACTGTTGCAAAGTCTCTCATGATGGATTACACCAGAAACAATCTATTCAGAAGCAAGCCTAGAACTGGGAGAATTATTTCAGTTAATATCACAGAATTTCATTATTTATTTGCAACTTCTAGGAAAATGATTCATAAATTATCAATGGCAGAGAAGTCGCAAATTCGGATCCTTTCAAGAGCTTAATAGTCATCTTACTTTAATTAATACTTTGCATGTTACAGTGAATTTTGTGACAGACTTTTCTTCTATATCCTTTTTGAAACACTATTGTAAGATGTTGTTACTGTGCACTGACCGGGAGTCAGGGGCTGAATTTTGGGACAATGAGACAAATTTTTGGTCTTTTTCAAATTCCAATCCAGTGTGGAACCAACAAATTGGCATGTGGAACAGTTACTGAAAACTTTTCATTGTCGGATTAAAATACTATTCATCGTGTCGACAATTTTAAAATTCCATATAATCAAGGCACTGTTTGATGTCATCATGTCACTCCCACGAAACAAAACCAATTTTCCCGACAACTCGGTGATACAGAGAAGTCTCCGAATCCAAGCGGCAACCTCCAATGATGATTGATCATGTAATTCTGCCAATGTAAAAACTATGAGCTCGTAGGCGGTGTATTTTCTTGATTGCAATGGAAATTCACCATTTGGCTCAAAAAGATTAAAAAATAAAAAAATAAAAAAAATGAGCTCGTCACTATTATTCTTCTTAGAAATGAAAAAAAGAGGTTCATTGGCACCCTCCCATTTGCAGGTAAAAAGAGCAAAAAAGAGTGAGAAAGAGATGCCTCAAATGCACTGTAAACTGATCCGGAGTCTTTTGGGGCCAAGCGGTGGAGAAAGTAAACAACGTGTGAGACTAGATCATTTTTATCTTCCACTTGCCATCTGATCCATTCACTCGGCAGTGCTAGCATAGTAACTTCACACTTGCCATCTGATTCATTGAGTACCAATATAGCAACCTTGTGGGTAAGATATACCGTACCTTAGGGGCAGCTTTAGCAAAAAATAATTCCAAATATAAATGTCGGATTTTAAAAAAGAATCGTGTTGTCTATTTGTCGGAAAATTGTAGAATAAAATGAGATGAATGATGAAATATCTTGAAATCAAACACATTAACTTAAACTAAATAAATTAAAAATGTTCAAAGTGATCACACTAAGTCTACAAGAATAACAAACATCCAATGAATTCATTAATTGTGGATTGAAATTGAACTTGAAATTAATTATTTCCTGGAAAATTATCAAATAAATTATTATTTTTAATTGTTGGATACAAAAATATGAAATTAATTAATTATTCGACCAGGGGGTAATGAAGCTGCCTGGTATGTCTCAAGTTTGCGTCTATAAGGTTCTTCTAACTTAGAACTTTATGTAAGATTAATTTCAAAGCGTTTTATAATGAAATCTCTTAAACCGGGAATCCGGGTATATAATGCGGGGACACACTCTGCACCGTTTGGAACCCTAATCCTGTGAGCTCTCTGCGAATCACAGGAACAATCAAGTTTGATTGACTCCGAATATAGAATTGCCAAGGCAACCTCGGCAGTGAGTGCAGGGACTACCGGTTTAAGCTACTTCTGAAGTTAAATTGTAATTCGCATCAAACAATGCAGCAGTCAGCCAAATTAAAAGTTAAAGCTCGTCAACCCAGGACTGACTTTTGGGTCACTCTTTGCAGGCACTGAAGGTGGGCACTGTGCAGAGACTTGCCACAGTTCCAGAATGTATAAACAGCTACACTAACAGGGGCTGCGCCGCTGTGACTTGTGCAACAAATTCTAATGGAATATTCTCTGGTATATTATCATGCATAACTGAGGACAGCTTCTCAGAGTGCGCAGTCTAGGGTGCGAGTGTAGTTATATAGGCCGTTTCTGGAGGTAAATAGGCCAGAAGTCCGTAATCAATGCTGTGGTCCCAGCGATGTAAACGAGACAGTAACGGAAAAAATAGCTCAGTGTTCATCCTGTCCATCGTATTAAACAAAAACATCAATACGATATAAATACAGATGTTTTCCAAATACGTATACGAAATACGTACACCATATTTATACACATCCATTTCACATCGATACAGTGATGAATACGTCGGCCACTGGATGTATACATACGGTTCAGGGTTCCAAAAATACACATACGATGAGGAAACCGTACATTCATCCAATAACGTGACAGATGACGAGAAGCTCATATTCAACGAAGAATCAACCAGACGACGATGTCAACATAAGCAGCGAATCCAGTTTGTGGCGCTTGGCGCCAGCGCCAATCAAAAACTAAAAGCACTGACGCATTCCACCTCATCGCAATGACTATAAATTTACTTCCAATATCCTCCATAGTTGGAGTTTGTGAAGACCCAAGTTACTCATAACAAAGCACGCCGAATCAATGCATTATGACTCCGAAAACAGTATCAACCGAGAAATTAATTTCGTAATCAGCAAACGAAAATATAATTTGAAGTACTTGTGTCAAAAGTGAAGTGAATGGATCACATTTTACTATTTACACTCCTACACACAGATCATTGCACTGTTAGGACCGGATTCATTTAATTTTACCATTTTTTTCCCTTTAAAATTTTATTTTGGAAGCAGAAGGTAACAAACTTTTACCATTTGATCAGAATACATCGATATATGATAAATTGCGGAGATCACACATTTACGGGATTCAACTCTGATTACTCTTGTTCGATATGGATACAATCAAGTTGAGGAAAGTTCAGATAATTCAGAAAAACAGGGTAATTTCTAGTAATATCCCTTACTGTTTGGAGGTAAAACAAGCGCAGTAAATAAATACCCCCAACCCACATACAGCTTCCGTCAATTGGGCCCCCCCACCTCTGCGAGCATTCCGGGGACGAGTGAAATCAAAGGACCCCGACGTAACTCGCCTCCGGGATCGGCGGATATGGGAGCCCATTGACACAATCGAACCCTAAACAGGAGATCCAACATCAGTTGCAAATATACTCTTTTTTAAATTTTCAAACAATAACGTAGGAAACATTATAATCATTCAAGAGGGCGTGATATGCAGATACTGAGTATAAGAAACCAACCAAGACTGAATTTTAAAGGAGGAATCAGAAAGAAAAACGTTATGAAGTTATTGAGCAGAAAATCAAAACATTCAGAATTAACCTCCACAATTTGAACACGAATGCACAGTAGTGTGTGTCGACAAATGAGTCAAATTTAAAGATGATTATACCTGGTTTCTTGGATATATCGATAAATGTGGTCATCTATAAGTGAAATTCCATAAGCATATTAACAAATTTGAGAATGCATGCAATTAGGACTGTAACCAAATACAGAAGAAACATAAATGGGATTCAAAATTCAAACTGTACTGCAAAGCCCACATGATAAGCAAAGAGCTGAGAAGAAATCTCCTAAAGAAGTTGCAATATCCAAAATTGAGAGAGCAGTCAAAGAGGTTGGCGCCAGCGCCAAATCGGAGACGACACACATCACTTCTTGCCACTATATACTCCACGAACCATTCAGTTAGTCATGCATGGATATACCATTCTGTCAAATTACAATCCTGGTTACACTGCACAATTCAATTAACTGCTGAAGAAAATTCTCTGAATAATTGTTCATATCTGTGAGGATACTATCTGAAACAAGGTCAATCAATCCTAACAATACTCGCTGTGACACCGTTTCAAAGACCCATTCGATGAATTCAAAATAATTCTGGCGAAAGAACAAATATGTAGCCGAATCCTGATATCTTGGTATTGAACGACTCAAAAAAAACCCCACTCAGTAAAAGCATAACTCTAAAAGAGAATAGAACTTCTGCATGCGGCATTAGCATCCATCAAAGAGAGAAAAAAAGGAAAACATGTATAATGGAGAGTACGATAGGTTGCAACAAAAAGAACTACCATTACAGGACCGTTGTCTTGATTACATCAGACTCTCAATTCCATCCTAAGTATTGAGTCCATCACAGAATTGTCAAAGAGCTTACACAACCTGAACCCTCCAAATGTCAAAAAGTAATTAACATCCGATTTATGGATGCGTCGAATATCATCTGACGCTGGCGCCGGCACCCACTGGAGAACAATGTGCAATGACATTTAACATAATAAGCTTGAAAACTGAGTAATATCAAATGCGAAGATAAGTTGGCATCAAAGAGCTACAATATACATATCAAAATGGACGATTTGACCTTTGTTCACGGTTAGGCCCGACAAAAAGAATGATTCATCACTGTCTATTCATGTAGGTCCGTTTTAGAACTCATTCCGGATAGAAGAGAAGAGAAGAGACTGTCGATCGAGATAATAAGACTGACGTCACACTGAAATCTGTTTCAACTTCGACATGCACAGCATGAATCCAGCGATCCAAGCATACTTGAACTCACACCTGCAAATCAAGAATATCAACAGTACATTCTGATTTCATTACCAAATTCTAGAGCATGAAATGCGAACCGAAATATGAACATATTAGGAGATGTTAACTACAAGAATTTCAGACACAAATTTTAAATTGGACGGAATTGCCAATGTTACAGTATTCTGGGATTAACACTACACACCTGTAAACATGACAACCATGGTTTTCCAGTACAACTACAATCCGAAACACAATGAAGTATAAAATGACAGGGGACAATTTGGTTTAACAATTAAGGTTCAGGTTCGAACAACGTTATCCATGGGCGAAAAGACAAAGCAAAATTTCATCGAATTTATACAATACTTACCAGGCTCTTGTAAGTCTTTCTAGATTTTTTGCGGCCTGACATTGTGGGGAGATAATTGACTCCTCCGATGTCCGAGTTCAAATGCGCTCCTTTTTTCCGTTCCACCATGGCTGCCTCGAATTCACGCGGTTCTACGAAAAAAACAAACATTAAACCGTTCGACCAGCTCTTAGAAATAGCAAATATGTAACTGGCACAGTTCAGTACAAACGATATTCTATACGCAGTTTGTTTAGCCAAACCTAAACTTCAGTAATTCTGAAACATCAATCCAACCGCATTCGATCCGTGATTCGCGATGGGAAATGTACCTTCGATCTGGTGTAGCCCAAAGCTCTGAAGCCAAGCAGTCGGAAATACCTCCTCGCAAAAAGGATTCGCACATCGATCGTCAATCCAACAATGCATTGCAACACACCAAGGATGATAAATACACTCACATGGAGCAACTACAATGTCCAACAGCGGAAATCCAGATGCACACATTGCACATGGCCGAATCATAATCTCTTGCACCTCGTTGAGGGGTTGCGCGTCCACGATATAGGGGTATGGAGTCCTGGTCAAAGGAATCTTTGATCTCTTCAGAAGAGTCTGCAGTTTCAGTTTCTTCCCTGCAACATTTGCAGTCAACCGAAGACTCGTGGCTCGCAGGCCTTTCTCTTCCTCAGTCGCTTCCTGAAGAGCATTGCTCAATTCCAAGCACTCCGCATCTTTCGCAGAAATAGCTGCCTCCAGTGTAGAAATATTCCGAATCTCTTCGGAAATCTTATCCTTGACCCACATCTTGAGGACGTCGTTCCCAGACTGCTCGAAGCTGCTCTGCGACGACCGCCACAACTCCACCGCCCCCTTCGCATGTTTTAGGTTTTCCTCTAACCATTGAACTTCTAGCTGATCCTTTAGTCGATTAGCAGGATCCAGACGTTTCGCTTCTAGAGCAGACACCTTCGCCTTCAGAGCATCCACCTCGGAGAGCTTCAACTCGCGCGCTCTATCTGCAAAATGACACTCCTCAACGCCAGCATCAATCTCATCCCGAATTCTAACCATTGCCAAGTCAGCGAATGTTTTGAGGCCGTGGCGAAAGTAAACAAAAACCCCATCGTTACCCTCTTTCGGAAAATCCCCCGTGCTACTTAGAGCAGCGTATCTAGCCCAGTTCATCAGGTTGTGATGACACACTTCGGAGACCAGAGCCCTCGCAAAGCTCTCGGGTATCACGGAAATACTTGGTGTCAACTCACACTGCCAGATCGCAGGTATCAGCTCTAGGGCACGGTCCCTAACACTCTCAGGTTTAGCTTCCAGAAACTTATATCCATGGTCTCGCACCTTCTCACCAAAGACTAAAACCAACTCTTCATCTCGAATGTGGCTACAATCCATCGCTGGATCCAGGCCGACGTTCGGCAAACCTATCTTCTCCGCAAAATACATTTCCTTCTCCGCCTCGGCCATATTGTGCGGATCCTGGACTATGAAAAAATTAGCAAATACCTCAGAATGCCAGGTGATGGAAATAGAACATATCGATTGCATGGTTGTTTAGGTGAGGGTCGGTTGGATCATTCACTGCTCCAATGTCGAAGATGTCATTTCAATTTTAAAGGTAGGATTACTAAGTAGCGATTTTGACGTGACAACTTGTAACGGTGTTCAATCAATGAGTTGAATTAGACTATCATGAATTCAGCCAAACAACGTGATCATACTCCTCCTTGATTATCACCCTCATATTAATTAATATTACGTGAATTCTCGTACCGGTGTTCAAGGGATGTGCTAAATTCCACATTACAGGAGTCGTAGAATTACTCCGCCCTCATGGTTGCTTTGATGTTCATGGATACAGTTGTGACAAAGTATATCCCGCTTGAAGGTGAAAAAAAAATCCGATAGCAGAATTGAGCAGCAGCTTATGAGAAAATCGTGAGAAAAGGGACCTTCAGTGAAGGAAGATTCCAAGAGCCTGACAGACATACTCAATCCAAGTTCAATCGAAAATTGTTAAACATGTTTCGGAGCCACGGTGGTCTTGTTTCCAGGTCCTTCTAGCAGTGATTAGATAAGTCTGCTTACTGGTCGAATATAAGGGGCTGCCTCGCTCTCAACCTGTATATCCGGGAAAACGAAATTCAACTGTAGTATAGTTGATAACGTGAGTCTCAAAATTTGGATTATTAACCATCATCACTATTAGTGAGAAGAAAATAATCCTGGCTATTATGGTTATAAATTAAGCACTCAGTATATCACTATCCCAATAAATTCATTATATCATTATTTCGTATGCACAGTCCTTCCTCTAAATGATAATCCATTTATTTGTGGCAAAAAAAAAAAACAAAATAAAAAATTGTGTACCAAAAAATTGAGCATACTGAAATTTTTGTTGCCTAACAATGTCCTTGCATTAAAAATGATCTACTTTGCACTTTGTCATTGTAGAGAAACAAGTGGCAAATTTCTTATTGGAGTTGTTGGTTGCCTAAAAAGATTGATTTTTTGAAAAAATTGGTGTATATTTTTCATGCAATTAAGCATGCCAACCGTTGAAAAAACATGTAAATTCAACGAAAAAAAATATTGGTGTACCAATTAATATTAATTTTTTGATGGACCATAAAGTTGAGGGCCTATCATCATCAAAACTTCAATAGTTTACACTTTTAAACTACAATGGTACACTCAATTAAATAAAAATTGTTTTAGGTCAATTCTCAAATCTACTACTAGATGCTTTGGGTAAAATATACAAATCTTATATCTTTAAATTAGGCGTTGGAATCAGATTGAATGTTTAAAGGAAATACAAAGTGAAGCAAATTCATCTCAATTTAATAATACACTACAAAAAACTTCTATTTTCACATATGTGTATGTTATAATGGATAACATCATAGTATGAACCAACTTTTTATGGCATCATATATCTAAGAGAATGAAACGTGGTAATAATTCCAAATTTCATTACAAGTAATATACTTAAACTCATTACACTACAGCTTTAATCAAAAAGTTATCAAATTTTTGGTTAAAATATATAAATTACCTCAAACAACTTCAACTCAATTTGATGACTCCTTAAATTTGATTGTGTCTTCCTTTTTCTGCACTCCATGTTTTTATCTTTTTATTAATAAGATTTAGGGTGCTATAAATGCGTTCTTGAGAGATACTAGCAAAAAAATATTTAAGATCAACAATGACTTGTATATTTCATACTGTAAAAGTCACACAAGCTTTTTGAAATGTATCTATATCCAAAAACAGTAATATTCTAAAATATAATTCTTATGAAAACCTTATGATTTTTAGGTTGAAAAGTCTACTAAAAACATTTAAAAAGAAAAAATAAGTGATCTCTCCCTACCCTGGACGTTTCGTCTGATGAGGGTTTGTACTGGTTTCTTCTTGCAATGAATTTCTCTTCATTTGCTTCGAAAAAAAATTAAAATAAAAAAATAAGTGATCATGAGTCAAAATAGATTGAACTTTAATGAAGTAACTCAATATCAGATGGAGTGCAGCATATATTGGGGGAGGGGCAAGCAAATTGAAAAGAAAATCTTAGATTTGAATTCATTCTTTTTCGGGAGCCGTCCTTACTGTAATTCGAACTCGCGACGTTCAGAGTCTAGACTTACTGGTACCCGTCCAAAGTCATTACGATCGCGGACTCCGAATCAAACTACGATGTTGGGGTTCTAATCGCGCCAGCGCCAAGCCACACCAGGCGAATAGGACGTCTATCTGTTGACGAAACTCTGCATTTCAAAACAAAAAATCGAAATTCAATATCCCGCAACAATGAAAGAGGCTTCGAGGAACCGAATTACATAGAGGAATCTGCCATTTTATTTCAGATAAGTTCGGACGCGTTTATATTGTCGTCTGTTGGCGCCAGTGCCGGATAATGTGCAAACTCTTAGTATTCAGAAAATACTACTGACGAGGCCACGTATCCAAATCAACCTGGAATGGCCTTCGGTCTCATAATTCTAACTAACAATGATATTTCATTATGCTACTACTTGACAAACTCATGTCTTCAACGAAACATTGCGGGGTGCGCGCTCATGGGATTGTCTCCTCAGTTTCTTAAATTTCCATTCAGATGAAAGGAAATATACTTTGCGTTAGAAATTGAATACTCATGACACATTCATTATACTCTCAGATTAAGATTTTAAACACTGTACTAAAGAGGGCCAGGACATGTATAAATGATAGCATCCTGAAAGCTTGTAGGACTCTTGTGGCGCCGGCGCCAGTACAAAGTCAGTAAAGAACATCACTAACGCCATCGACGGTTGGTATTCGAGACTGAGTGTCTTCTGAATTGCTCCAAAACCATTTCGTGTTCCCAAGCCCAGTGGTGACACCTGCTCCGTGTTGTGAAAGCATTGCAAGCAATGAGTGGTGATGAGTAATTAGCAGTAGCTCTTCATGCACGAAAGCAATAAGACCATGCTTGCAAACTGAAAATCGGACCGTGGATATCAGAATCATGTATTCAAGAAACTTAGTAGGTACCGCATAGAGCAGTCTGTGATAATGTCTAGCTACCACGAGATAAGTACTTAGTTATTAAGCGACAATGAGTAGTTCCGAGAGTGAGTTGTCATTCATATTAGGTTCATGATAAAATCATAATTGTTGCATTTGAGCATTCCCAACGGGTACCATTTCGATGTGACTTGTTGATCTCTCCAGTTAAATCGACCTAGTACCCTAGCCCCTACACTCTTCCATTGCCAGCGTCGTAGCGAGACACTCTGATTACAATCTGTATCGGACAGCCCCACGCTCTGCATTCATCTATCCAGTGCTAGCGTTGTAGCGAGACACTCTGATTACAATCTGTATCGGATATTACCTTACCTCTGTCGCATATCTAACACAATGGATCCGCAGAAATTGGAGGAGTTTTATGCCAGACGAATCGGTTTGCCAAACGTTGGTTTGGATCCTTCCAAGGATTGCCACCACGTTCGGGATGATGAACTGACCTGGATGTTCGGGGAGAAAAAAAGGTACATGGGATACAATTTTCTGGAGGCAAAATCGCCGAGAGTGAGAGACCGCGTGAAGGAGTTGCTTCCTCCGATCTGGCAGTCGCCGCTAAAGGCGGATGCGTGTTATATTCCTGAAAGTTTCGCTAGGGCTGTCGTTTCTGAGGTTTGCCACCATACCCAGATGAATTGGGCCAGGTATGCGTCTCACCGAGGCAAGGTCAGCGCCAAAGTCGGGGAGGGAGAATATTTCTACGGTACGAAGGGCCAGACCAGGTACGCTGATTTGGTGATAAGGAGGATTTCAGAGGAGATAGTGTCGGCGGAGGAGGAGCTTCAACACACATCAGCGGCGGAGCTCAGTCAGAAGCATGAAGTGGAGAATCTGAGGGCAAAGCAGCCACAAGATCCACGGGAACAGTTAAAGGTACAACTCGAACTTCAATCTTTGAATGGCAAATTACTTTCCGCGACTGGGTTGGTGGATAGCTGGCGGAAGTCGCGCGCGTCGGTCGAAGAATGCGGCAGTGAGGATCTAAGCCTCTGGTACGAGCAGCGAATCGAATGCGAGGTCAAGGTTATTGCAGCCCTGGAGGACAGCATACGACGTCTGAAGGAGGAGAGCCAGGACTCGGCCACTGAATTGCTCGAAGCTTCCGAGGAGGAGAAATCTCTAAGCGCCATGAAAATCCGACAGACTGTGGACGTTGAGAGAAGGAAGACTCTTTTGCTTACAGTTCAAACAAGAGCAAACATCGCATTGACCAGGACTCCTAGCCCAATCATCGAAGAGAAGGAATCAACCCCCGAGACTCATGAAATCGTTATCCAGCCGTGTGCGTTATGTAGGTCTGGATTTCCGAATTTCGATATTGTTGTTGCACCATGCTTATGCATTTATCACCCTTGGTGCGTCGGGATGCAATGCTGGTTAGAAGAGAACTGTGCAAATCCGTTTTGTAAGGACAAGTTCCCTGAATCCTGGTTGCGGAGTTTCGGGCTCTACAGAATGGAAGGTATGTCCAGTAGTACTAAATGTTTCCAACGAGTATGTTTGTTTTTCCTTCTCTGTTAGCATGGTTTTCAGATTATGTTTACTTAGAAGTTGGATCTGATTGGAAACTTGCTTACATACTAATTTTTCTGTAGAGCCATGTGAAACGAATCAAACCGATAACGAACAGCGCAGCAGCAATAAACGGGCCCATCTGAACTCCGACGTTGGCGGCGTTAACTATATGCGGAAGGCAGAGTCCCCTGGAACCTCGAGAAAGAATCCGAAAAGAGGCAGCAAGAATTTCAAACATTGCAGCAGAAATCCTAAGCGTCGTGGAAGAAAGCCTAAACGACAAGGTATGTTCAAAAGACTACCTTTACAAACATGTTCAAATGAATGGATATGTATTCGGATCTTCAAATTCTTCTCTAAGTAAACGACACGGATTTCCAATTACCATGTCAGTCGAATCTCACTCTTATCAGGTCGTAATCTGGATAGAATAGTGTGATGTCGAGATATGGGATGTAAGAAGTATCGGATTTGGCGCTGGCGCTAACCCGTTCCACTGGTCTCCCATAAACTGACATTGCACATTTCTGACATAATCTCAGTTCTAATCTGGGTGTTTCTTGTGGCTGCGGACTAGACTTTGCTTTCCGAATCACATCAATTTCTTCCGTATTCAATTACAGAGAAAAGTGCATTCATTCTACAATTTCTTAATATGCTTGTGATATTCTACTGTTAGACGATCACATTCGAGTCATCATAGGGAAGTGTTAAATTCGAATTTTAAGTTCAGTTCATTTTCTGCAGACTATTGTCGCAGAAATTCAATATTCAAATTTCAGTCGCATAAAACTCAACATATTTACAGTTCAATTTAATCTTATGTCGAGGTCTGCAATAATTCCGCGTTGATGCCAAAATCTTAATACTCTGATACGGTTGGATTCCAGATTGGAGAGTTTACTGATCCAATTTTAGTCTCGTAAAGTATAACACAGTATAATGGAGTTGTATTTTCGTCTGTTGCCGAGGATTGTAGAGATTTTAGTCAAATGGTTATATTTGAAATCATTGTTTTTTTCGGAATGGAGAGATCAGTTTCGAAATGTTTTCGTTTCCTTCTTTGCAGTTTTCGTTTGCTTCCATGCTCTTTTCGTTTAGACTATCTATTCCAGTTGTGGTGTCGTGAAGTTTCACTTATTAACATTTTCAATTCTTTCCTTGTTGAGGTCCTTTAGACTTCTGCGTTAATGCCAATATTTTCTTGTTTTATTTTTTTGACACAAAGAAAGGTTTGACCTTTATTGCAAGAAGAGACAGTGGCACAAATGTCAATATTTTAGATCGCTGCCATTGTTTCTTTTCAGATTGCAGACGACTATTTTGTGTCGGTTCAAATTCATCCCGATTGTTGCTTTTAAGAAATCAAAAATGCACTACGCTTATAATTCCATGTATAAAAAATTCAATGTGCAACCGATTGTAAAATGAAATGAATCCCGTCCTAACAGTGCAATGATCTGTGTGTAGAGATGAGTCCGGAGGAGAGTAAAGAGTAAAATGTGATCCATTCACATCACTTTTCATCAGGTTCAGGACGCCAGAGAAACCAATTGCACCTATGTCTATTATGTTACAACATCCTCTGAACTACGTGTCGGTCACTACATTTGTGGTAAATATTGCGATGCCAGATACTTCTACGCGGCTTAGAATAGGTTATGTAATGGCAGGCTGCGATGTATTCAGATCTCATGTTCAACTTAAATAACCTTCTGGACAGAACAGTCGGTAAACATGCGGTTCATAAATATCTATAATCGGATCAGATACTCAAAAACTACACCATAATTTTTGTTCTTTATTTCTAGAGAAATAGTTTCTTTATGACCAGTACAAAGCGCAAGAGAGACGTAAATTTGATTTAAATTTTTTCTTCATTTCTGAGACAAATGCTATCCTTATTACGACAACGAAATCTGATTCTGAATTGCTGGATAGTTTAAAACGTTGGGTAAACAATCCGTGGTTACAGTGGATTGTATCCTTAATGAAGGAGCGACGACTATTATTTGATAATGAATCCTTCTTTCTGGGAATAAAAGGTTCCAGTAGAAAATTTTTTTAAATAAAAATTATTACAAAAAGTTTTCTTTTCGTAATAAAACGGATTTTATTTACTAGCAGGAACAGAATTGGAGGCCTAAATAAGGTGGAATTGCCTGAGCACGGTTTCTCCCAGGAGGACCTTGATTGAACACAAAACATGACACACATTGCTTATTTTCAGTTACGATGTTCCCATTGATTCACTGTCCGAGTGTCAATTTCTGGTTTAGAACTTATTACTTTCAAACAAAAATTAGATTACTGCTGCATATTTCTGTTAAGGAATTGCAAGAAAATTTCAGACAATCTAATCGGGAGATTCAGATTCTCCAACGTCAAATAACGAGAAGAAAATGAAATACGAGGAGACCACTACCTTTTAAAAATGTGATGCATTCATTCGATTATTTCTCCGTGTTTCTAAAATATTGTTTTTCAAATTTTACCAAGGAGATTAATTATCTTTACAAAACTACAGCTCGTCTTCCTACACAGAGGGTGAGTCTGTACCACTTACGTAAGTATCAGTACGCACGCCGGTTGGCGCCTGCGCCAGTTGCCAGGATTCTGAAGGCTAGAAACTTTAGGTAGAACGAGATAGTTTGAAAATTGCCTGGATGCTGTGTGACCTAGGATATAAGGCCTCGCTCGACTAGGAGAGAGAGTCTTAATTTACAGGAGTAGAAAAAAGAATCCCTACTTAGCATGTACAAATTAATAAGGTTTGTCATTCGATTCAGTTGTACATGATGAGACTATGCTTCATGGTTATAGAGGAACACAACCATTCGTTAAGGTAGATCCATGGCTCAATTATGCTTCATAGAACTGCTGCTTGGCCTATTTCATGTATTTTAAACAAAGACGAATTGATGAGGAATCTAACCCAGGTAGTTTTATATTTTATCCAATTCTATGATTGACTCCTTTAGATTTATAGGTCATGATTGTTTTTGTATAACAATTTCAAAATATTAATACTTTGATTCTTTATAAAATTCAGGATTATTATAATATTTCTGAAAAAGGAAATTCAACGAAACCAATGCAAGTTATTTGATTATGATAGTATTTTTGGAGAGGGTGGTATATGGAAGGAGATAACATATCTTAGCAAAATCTTCTACAATGTAGACAACATTGGTGGAGTTGTAAAGAACAGAAAACTAACAAAAACTAATCACTGATGGACGAATGATCCCAACTACCACAACTGAAGCCATACTCACCCATTTCTCTTTTATTTATTTTTTGCTTTAAAAACTGAAAATTAATTAAATAATTTTATGATTAGTTTAATGATGAAAATATTAAAATATTAACATTAAGAAAATTTAACTATTACAGTTGGGATATTTTTTAAATGATAAAGTGGCTTAGCTAATTGGGTCTAATAATTATTTAATGATTAATGATTTTGTGTAAATGGATTTTTGCATCCATATTCTCTAATTTTTATATTTTTGAATTTTATTTATTTTTAACTTTATATTGATGTTCAAATAAGAGATAGAAAAGCCAAAATTCAATATGAGCAACCTTAACTACCTTAACTAAAATTACTTAACAGGCTATTGGTCCAACCAGACCGATTGCCCTTATTCAAATCCTTCTCGCCTCATTCATTGATTTTCGAAGGCCTTATGTTGTTTAATAAAATTTCATGAAAATTGTATTCTGTTTATAATATTTAATTTAAATAACTAATATTTATGTATACTCAAATTTTCTCCTCAAAATGATAGTCTCTCTTAACCATCAAAAATCGTAAATTAATGATACCGTAGAGTTAATATAAAGAAAAAACATCAAACAACAGAATAAAGATGAATAACGCCTCAAAAGAGTGTTTGCAAGACTACGATCATCATTGAATTTTTGATTTTTTCATTTTCCTCATTTTCCCTCAAAGGACCAGTAAAAAAGGCGCTCATGATTGCCAAATAGAAGAAGGAACTAATAAGAAAAGAAGAAAGAAAACCAGAAAGAGGAAAAATAACGTTCCTGCAAGCCTACGCACACTCTTTCACTATGAACACAGAAAAGCATTCCAGAGCATCCTCTCACTGCGCACTCTGAAAAACCTACTTCCGATTGTTAAGTAGTTTGATTTTTGACGGTTAAGTAGAGCACAGCAGGTCATAGATAATATGAAAGTAATTAGTCTTAGATAAGACCTTTTCAATTTGCACGATTCATTTGTAAAGTTTCTAAAAAGTTTAAATTTTAAAATAAACTCCAACTTTTTTACAAGTGAATTTTGTTATTATTTCACATTGTATACTTCGTTTGATTTTGCTTTATTAACTCATTTTAATTCGTTTCAATTTTTTTTAGTATCTTATTATGATTTAAAACACATTATGTACATTATTAAAAAATCATATTGCCATATAAAATAAATAAAGTTTTTTTGACGCGTTAAGAGAAAGTCTTATGGTCTATGTAATGCGAAGAATTATAATATGTTTATAAAATATTAAACATAATATTTCTTTTTAAATATTCTAATTATATTTTTTTAAAAAAACTTTAAGATTTAAACAATATTGTTTGCACATTTAAATTAAAGCTACGTCATCCATAGATGAGTTTGTGATGCTGCAAGCCCACAAT
Organism: Ceratodon purpureus; assembly: GCA_014871385.1. Taxonomy (NCBI): domain Eukaryota; kingdom Viridiplantae; phylum Streptophyta; class Bryopsida; order Pseudoditrichales; family Ditrichaceae; genus Ceratodon; species Ceratodon purpureus. Next base: position 12,992,389 of record CM026428.1, on the reverse strand, counting down.
GAGAGGATTCAATTATTGGTCCATCGTGTGGTTATCAAAGGCTAGAGCAGTATCTTCTTTGTAAATATTTTGAAAACCACTCTATGAGATACTATGTGAGAGTTTCATCGCTTGCAATAAAATTGATTTGCATATAGCACAATTAAATTCTTTAAAAAGTTTCATGCTTCAATTGACTTGGCCTTGTATTATGAAATTTTTGATATTTTTTAAGAACATATTAAATATATTCGTTTTCCGTACAAAGATTTTTGTTGTTAGGATACTATGATCTTACTGTCTTTTACCTAAATGAACTTGTGTAATTTATTCCACATGTGTTCTATATTAAGAATGTGTATTTGTAATAAATTACAAATTTTAATTAAATGTAACAACCATTTGAGTCTTTATATAAAGTTTAACGATCTTTGTTGTATTGTTGTCAAGATAATACGAACATCAGAAAATACCAAGTTTTACTATAAAACATTAATTATTTTAATCAACGTGTCGTTCTTTATGGCATTGACGGTAATTTGACTCGAACGATTGATCCTTGTCGTAATCCTTGTATGATTTGTGGTAGAAGATGTTTTTGCAATCCAGGTTTTCATATTTCCATAGGATGTTTAAGTGGTTGATTATCCGCAGTCATGCGAGACAAAATGACGTTATAAACTTAAAATATTGAAGCTTGTTTTGTAAACTAGACTTTACAAATATGAATATCGTTAAACAACATTGAATGGTAAATACGAAGCTGCAACCTATCATAAAAGTGACGAAAGAAATTGCGCGTGTAGGCTTGGAATTGCGGCCGTACGACCTTTTTAAGAATTAATTTAATATAACGTACATTAAGTGTAATTAATTGGTTTGAATAAATACAATTCTGAAACTGTCCACTTTGGCGGTAATATGTATATGAAAAATTTATTTAAAGTGTTTTTACGTCGTTCTTAATAATCATTTAAAAGAACTTTGTTGCGCTTGCAATTAATATTTAAAAAACCTTTAAATAATAAAAAAATTTAGAATATTTAAATTCAATTTTAAATCGTTTAAGATCAAGCACCTAGTTTCAATTTTAAAGTTTAATATAATAATATTGTGGTATTAGAAGCTTGCATTCCTTAGTTGAATGCAAATGTTTTCAAACAGAACGATTATCAAATAATAATGTTCATAAATAATTAAACAAATAATATGTTGTTTCTTTGTTAGATTCTACAAATTAATATTTTAATTTGCGACGTTTTTTTATAAACCGTAAGATCTTTTTTTTAGTATGAAACCGATCTTCTGTAGAACTTATAGGCATACAGTCAATTCTAAAAAGCAATACATTCAAGCATATCTAAATAGAAATCCTAAAAACTAAAATTTCAAAAAAATTATAAGTATTTACTTGTATTTATATGCTACTAAAACAGTAAAAAACTACGATGTAAAACCCAATCATGTAGAATTAAAATTACAATAATGAGTAACTAACCTCCACTGTTTTGGCTTCAATATAATTTATTTCCACGCTCATCCTGTAAAAGGACAGGTTTTTTGCGGGCCCGCTGTAGGGTGCTACTAGAGGTATATAGGTAGAACATGTCGTTGTGTAGACTATAAGTGAGGTCGTTCTATTTAGCATCTTCGAGAGGATGCTAAACAATTGTCACGATGAATGAAAATACAGTTTCAGTCCAGTAATCGCTCTTTAAATAAGAATTGAGGAAATTATTTAATGAATGAATTAGAATTATGTATTCTAGTAAGTCATCGAGCGGAGCGAGGAGGGTTTGACGAAGGGCAACGGATTCGATAGGACGCGTCGCGCGTTACGTCTTGAAAGAGTTATATTTAGACAGTGTAATACACCAGGATAGGAAGGCATATTGTAGGCGAAGAATGTGAAATTCTTATCTGCGTGGGTGCTCTCCGTCGATGAACAAGACTGTTTCATTAATACAGGCCCTGAGAACCCACTCAGTCATGTTTATTTTATTTAATATGAATAATATTTTTAACAAATGGAAGTCATTCATTTTCTTTTAATTACTTATATGTTTTGATAGTTTAATTAATTGGTTTTTAATACAGAAATTTAAATATGGTTTTTTCCATGATAATTTTTTGTTTTGATACCTTGATTTTTATTTATTTTAGCATTGTATGGATGCATATAGGGGCTTTTAAACCCAAAATTCAATTAGATTATTCCTAGTTACCCCGGAATCTTTGGTTTGAAGTCAAACCTATTTACCTTCCAATCGCCGTCTTGGGATGCAAAAAAATAATTTAGAGTTAAAAAGTAAGGATGAAGATGATCCATTTCAAATTTATAAACTCATTTTTTAAAAACTAAAAAATAGTTGATATCATTTTTTAATTAGATATCATTTGATGAGTAATTTTTTTCAAATCAAACTAAATACAACTCTTACTTTGCCAATTCTTAATGTCTAGGTCTATCAAATGAATAAAAGCGTATTAAATTTTTTGTGATAAGATTGCTTATTCCGGTAATTTATGTGTAATGAGAGCATGATATTGATTTAAAGCATAGATCTTGATTTAAAGGATAAGATTGAAGTAAACCATAAGAGCGATGAAAAGGCCTAATACTGATATCGAGCATGATAATAATACAAAGCCTAATAGCGAATGTAAGAAGGATTTTTTTTGGGAATGTTCAAATTCGTGAGAAACTTTAATATGCGTTTGACTTTAATCCAAATGTTGCCTACTTTGTGTGTTTAAATTTTCCACACATATTCAACCTCTTGAATTTCTTAATAAAACGTAGAAATTGAATATAATTGCATGATGGGTAAGAAGTTGTCAAGCTTCTCGCTTTTTAAAAGTCTATCAATTTTAAATTGAAAAAAAAAAAACTATTTTTAATAAAGGAAAGGTCTGAGAGAAAGGTATGCAAAATACTAATATCTACAAGAAATCTTAAGATTTGGCAACGACAAATGTTATTTATATGATTTTCCGATTGTTTGATTAAATAAATTGTATCATAAAACGTAAGTGATGAGATAGAGAAGGGTTTTGGTCCTTAAATTAGAGCAACTCCACCAACAGGCAAACACGCACTGTAAGCAACGAAAAGGGCCACTGTAGACCTGTATGGCTTTCCACCAACGGACTTTTGGAGGGGCCTCAATGGTCAAGGCCTCTATACATATGACGTGGCATTGAATAAGAGTGGAGCTCTTGAGTGTCTTCTTAAGCAACTGTAGAGCTCATTTATAGTTCATTTATTTAGTGTAGCCGAAAGGAGAAGTGAGTGTTTGGTATAGGATAGGGAGTCTATGAGGTGAAACACTATAGCCAAGATGGGAGAGACGAACACTATAGCCAAGATGAAAGAGACGAGCACTATGGCCAAGATCTGAGATGACAAGTGCCAGGTGCCAAGTGCGATGTCGCACTTGGTGGGGACAGAGCCACACTGGTTGCCCATGCCACTCCACCCCGCCTTGAAAGCACCGCAACTGGTGGAAATGCTCTTATATCTTTCGAAACGAGACAGCGCTCAACTCTGCTCATTCAAAAGAAAGGTTCAAATTATACCGACTGTTAATTTCCAAGATTAGTTCATGCCTTACAAAGTGAATAGTGATCATAAGCAGCTCCATGAGCTCGTTAAGGATTTTAAACAGCCAACACTTATTGTTATCTTTCTTTCAAAAACGTGTGATATGTGCTAGTCATTTAATGGCACATTGATCCAGACATAGCCTTTCTACGAGATTTCTCGTTAGATCTGCATCAGGGTCCGGTTATTGTACTCGGCTACTAGCTCAACAAAATTGAAATATTAATCTTATTCAAAAGAATATTATACATAAACCACATCGATGAGAAGTGAAAGATCAATCTTGGACATTCTATAATCAATCTGCAATAACGAATCGGAAGAAATAAGCTAGGGTGCTCAATACACTTAGGCACGTACACAACAGTCGCATGAATTTGACCAATATGAGCTTCTATCATGTGCTAGTTCTACATATCTTGCCCTAGTACCGCCGGCGCCATTGCAACAGTTTTCTTGATGTGATGCTGAAATTAACCTTCGAGGTGGTTCTAATTGGAAGGACTCTGAGAAGCAGATGAACTCGAAGCGATTCTTAAACGGCTCCTCTGTAAATGCTCTTGGCCGAACTAAAGCAACATGGCCTCTTCACTTCAGTGTTAAAATTTTCGCTGTTGAATCCGATTTGATTCCTTAATCATAAAAGAACACAAAAGTTCAAGCATTGGATCGTTATCTGAACTTAGAAAACAAGGTCTGAGTAAACTAAAAATGTTTCATTTTACCGCAGTCTACCAGTGTCGACCTATTCATTTGGAATCTAGTAATCCTGGGAAGGGCGACTAACTATCATCTTACCATCTACTTCCTCGTACTTCCTCTCAATATGGGTGGTACCCAACCGATTGTACTGGCGAGTACAGCTGATGACGAATTGGTAATGGGATTATCGATAGAGGGAGTCTGCCGTATGTTGCTCGAAAGGTCCTCCAGTCGACTGGTGGTGGCCTTTCGTCGCTTATATGTAATGATTTGCTGAGAAATACGCCCTGTGTTGACCAAAATTTCTCGCCTGTCGGTCATATCATCGTGAATTACGAATTCGACTCCTGTGGTCTTCGGCTGCGGACCAGACATGGACTGGACTTCGTCATGGTCGACTGGATTGAGCAAGTGCGTGGACGGCGCAATTGACACTGGAACGTGATCCATTCGTGACCTACGTCGCTTGTACGTGATAACAGTGACCTCCTTCAACTCTTTTTGTGTCACTTGAGGTACCAACTTCATTGCGCAAGGTCGCTCTGCGGAGTCGTCCTTCGGGGACATCAGCACAATTCCTTGACCCTGGTTGAGTTTGCTATCCATCGATTAAACAAAATGACAACACAAGCTTGAGAACTAGACCTTAGAGATCGGTATCTTATCAACCGAAATGAGTTCGGAGTACGTTTTATATACGAGCAGTTCACATGATCGAATTGGTAAACGGTGACATTGAGATAAAAAATTTTTTGACGGTTCTGAGCAAATATATTCTCGTATACGATGCGTAGATATGGCCTAATAATGATGGAGTATTTGAAGTTGTTCCAGGTTGCAAGAATAGGACGGTTGTAATTATGCATTTCTATCTCTCTGATTGACACGGAGGAGCGGTAGATTCTCCGTTGGCTGGATGTCATTAAGACTTGTAACTTTCACTGAGTGGCCATTATTCCCGATCCGTTACACACGCGTGTTCTGGATGCTTCTGGTGTTCTAGTCGTTCAATGAAAGCAGTATCGTATGTATCACTAGTTCTAGGCATTTAGGACTATGCAGTATGGTGTCTCCACTAACGCTGTTTCTCGAGCCTAGCCACAGATTTAGAGTACAATTAGAGCATTTGATTGAAATTGGGTTCATTGACGTCTATGTGGTTACATATACGGTTGTAGAAATTGAGGGTAAGTGATCCCTCTGCATTGTAGTATTCATAAGTGGGTGTGATGGTTTCCCAAGTTACTTGGCTCAGAAGTCCGAAGACCGATGAAACTCTAGACCTTTTTCTGATGGAGGTTAAATTCCTAGTTATTTGAAACGAAATTCCTTCAATTGCCATAAAAAATATTAAATCTAATCTTCGGGTGGACTAAAAGTTCATGGTGGAGATTACTTTCTGTATGAATGTGACTCGGTGCTTAGAACTCAATGCGATCATAATATTCACTTTCATGTCCAAATCAGAATCCAGGTATGCATTAGAACTTCGTAATACATATCATGCTATTTATCCGTAACAGTCCTTAAGTGGACTTCTCGGAAGATAAACATTGCTGCAATGGAGTGACGGGCCTTATTCACCCCTGGATGAGAACTAAAATATGTCGGACGACCGATCTTCCTTTTTTTCCATTTTTATTTTTTTGGGTTGACTAGAAGGAGAAATCGATTGCAGAAAATAGTTTACAAGGCCCTCATCAGGCAAACCGTAGGGCCAGGGGTTACCAGGAAACGAATGGGCATTCTAATGGTCTAGCCTGTTTCCAACTACTAGACAGACCGTCTCTAATGCAAGTGATGTTCCTCTCAGTCTTAGCTGCATCAAGAATTCGGGCCTCATTAAATTTAGCCAGCGTTTTCAGCAATTCCACTCTACCATATTGAGTTGGGGAGTCCCAAATATTACCTTTGATTCCGTCGAATGACCAATATGTCCCATCGAAGACTAGTTAGTTCAAAAAAATCCAGCATGTCCAGAGCGCAATACCCCTTAACTGTTTCCAAATTCCAACTGTTCCCATTTTGCGAAGGACGACCGCTCTTTGATTGTCCACACTCCAGGAGCGGGGGGTACATACATTCTGTGAAATGATACGTGCTATTGTCTTACGCGTTCTTAGAATAGGTACATGATTGGTAATAAAAAATTCCAACCGAATCATATTTATAAAACATGAAAACATGGAGTTTGTACCTCTGGTACTTAGATATAAAACTTTGCTCCTCTAACTTCTTTTATATCTGGCCAACTTTTGTATATATTTTTGACGTTTCCTCTACATTGGGCTGAATCAGTAACGTCGATGTCGGATGAATCGAAGAATTGACCTAGTTCGTACTTGATCAATGCTTCTGGTTATTGTCATTAGTATCATCCTCGTCGGATATACTACTCCAGGATATGTTTGATTCTAAGGAAATAGCCTCGCGGGCTTCATCTGGTATTGACGGTTGAGCCGACTCTGGGATACCTGAGTGCCGTGTCCATACTTTCGATTCTTCGAGATTACGTGATTTTAGAGGACTATTTTTGGGTTTCCAGTTGCTCAGGTTAAATCTAACTTTCGGATTCTTCACTGGGTTGTGACTTGCTGTTCTCCCTTGTAACTTACGATCCCTTAATTCCTGGTACGCACGACTCGTGAGACCATTCGTCAAGGGAATCCGCTCAAATGAACTGCGACCATGTCCACTCGTAACTCCTTGTGAGTAAGCCGCAAGGTTTGCAATGATGAGAACCACTTCGTGTTCAAGCTCGGATAGTCTGTCTTCTGAAGATAATGGAACGTCCACTTCAATCGTCTTGCAATTGCATTTTCTGATCGCAGAGTCCGAATCCATTGGACGCTGTTGAAGGTTACTTGGAAACGATTGTGCAAGTCGGGTTTACGCGCACGGTGACAGCGCTCGGTCTTGTTGTCTAGCGTGGTGTCAATCCCTAATAATCTCTTCTCAATGGCAAAAACTTGATTGAGCTTCTACAAAAAGACAGGTTAGTGAAGTCTGAGAGGGTTCGCATGCCGCCGGCGCCGATAAGGAGTATGATATCAGTGAACGAATAACTGGTGGTACATTAATAATGTATCATCCAGTGCTATTACCTGCTTGACAGTGTTGTCGGCGTAGTGATGGCGCCGGCGCCAATAGCGTCCTCTAGACAGGAACGAAGCAAGGGATGGGCATGGAATCATGACGCATATAGAATACAGGACTTTATGAATCTACTTCAAGTTCTACTAATCCAATCTATACAGAGGTGATACCCATATCTGCCCGGTGGATGCCTTGTTCATTGCTTTTCGTGATTTCGATAGAACATCTCTGATTTGTCGCAGTTCTGTGATTGATAGCATGTACATCGGAGCCTCAAGTTCACGGGTTGTGAGTTTCTGACTTTTTTTACAGTGGATCCAAATTGGTTTAGATTCAACAAACGCATTAAGATTGTTTTTGAAATTCAGATATGGATCGTACCTCGCAAACAGCTGATGTAGGGGGTCAATTTGAACTAGTGAATATCCTGTTCCAGAAATTCTCAGATTGCGTGAGTGTGACGTGAACTCTGGGATCTAAAAGAAACATGCAGCAAATTCAGAACTATTTTACCTCGTCCACTCGATTCAATTTGATATTGTTCAGCTTCCCAGTATGCCAGTCGCCATGCGGCCCATTCCACTGTCTCTTCAACTATTGTTTTCCACGATGACGATGTCGCCCAGAGTGCTCGAAGTCTGTTTAAAACATCGTACATTACGAAGATATCGCTACAGGCCGGCTTTCCGCCTTCATCCAGTGGAATTCGTAGTTTCGGAAATATTTCCCGGAGAACAACTTCGTCGGGCAATCCATCAATGAACGACATGAAGAATGATTTAAGGTATACAGAAAAAAGAGCGAGGATGGACAATGGATGTCTGAATTGTCCAGTTGGTGTGCAATTTATATGATGAGTCAAGGTGTGTCTCATGAATCTGTTATGTAACGGCGCTGGCGCGAAACGGTCAATTCCAGTATTCCCGTTGAACGTCCCTTAGTTCTTTATCCTTCAATTTAGCACAGAATACTTATGCAAATCGGGTGCAGTCTTTCAATGACATCTTCGAAACTCTCATTATTATCTCTGTAGTCACTGATATGGTGACGGCCTTCCAATATCACTATCACTTATGTCCTATTGATGACTGAGAAGCAGATATTCTGTCATTAAGTCTAAGAGCGGCACCCCCCTACAGAAGGATTGTACTAAAAAAGTTTTCTTTTTGAAATGGCGGCATTCTGGAGTTTAGATATCCGTGATCAAATAACAGGTAACCGGCTATGGATTGATTCAGATCTCGGTTCATCGAACCCAGAAGCAGAGTTACAGTTTCGTTTATGGTACCCTTATTATTGCCCTGCAGAAGAAGTAACTCTGCCGCAAACCATCTATGTAAAGATCTATATAAATGGAATGTCATGCGATTCTCTTGTATCATTCCGATCTTTCCGTGAAAGTTTGCTGCTGTTGAACATCCTAGTTTTTCCTTGGCCTTTTCCTATTGGTATAATTATCGTGTAGGCAAGTTTCGGTTCACCCAGCGAGGTACACAATGTCTTTCATTTGTCATAGTCTTAACCCTACTTCGCAGTTCGTATTTGATAGCAGCAGTATGTTGACGCCTGCGGCTGGTGACATTCTACTTCGAAAGCTTACACCGGAGTCGACTGTGGACTACTCGCTTTATGTGGCCCCAGAGGACTGGTCGCTGAACCACAAGACCTGGCTCTTGAAAGTATTCTCATGCCCAGTTACCTACAGCGAAGGGAGGGTGCCTCCGGATGGATATCCCATTCGAATGAGATGTTTGATGCTATTAGTGTGGGAGGAGGGTGCAGGTTTCACGGATAGTTCGGGGGGTGGGATTCTTATTCCCGACAACCATTTAAGCGCCCCCGTTGGATCCGATGGGTCAGGAAGCATAGAGATTGCCCCAGACGCAAATTGTGTTGCCATGGCGTTTGTCCAGCCTTTTCGCCCAGAGGGTCCAACATTTCTGAGAGTGGACTTCTGGAAAGAATACTACCTGCGAGACGAGTACTCGAAGCTGCTTGTCTTATCGGTTGTGGACTCCCTGTTTTCAACAGGGGAGGGTGTTCGAACTATCAAGTCAATGAGGAAGGACGGAGGAGGTTGGACCCATGGTGGTGAAATATCGGCGCCAGTAACGATAGTTAGTCCTGATTCCGTTAGAGAGCTTCTGTACACTGAATTGTCGCTTGCCTGAACCAGGCTCATGCAGTTCGCGACCTCGGACCGCTGCATCGAATGCGTAGAGGTTGGTCAGTCAGACATCACATATTGTGTCCTAGAGCAGTATACCAGAGAGGATTTTGGTCTATATGCTTATAGGAATACAGACAGACGGATGGAAACTTGTTCAAGGTTTGGTGTAATCCCACTCTATAATACGTCATGCATAATGTAGGCGCAAATGGAGTTAACTAATAAATAAAAGAGGATTTCTATATCTCTAAATGGCTTGGTCTGTAATTTATCAATCTTTCAACCATTTCCTTGCATTGTTGTTAACATAGGTGACTTCAATTGCATGCCTAAAGAGGGTTTGGTCGGGAAGTTTGAGCAGAGAGCTTTCCTTTCGATCTCTCAGTCATCCACTCGAGGACCCCACATGCGCATCGTGCTTTGTACTGAACTCATAACTCAGCAAAAACTCATGAACTCTTTACAGACGCAAAAATTTGCTTGACGCATCAAGCTACAAAGGATCGAAGAATGCAAAACTTACTATGTTTTCCATTTTACGACTAAGTAAGTGTCAGTTGTCGATACTTCCTGCCGTTTGTTTCGTTACATTGATATGTTTCGATTGATATAGCGCCGGCGCCATTCAATTGCTCATCTACTTGCTGGCGATGTGATGCAATGTCCAAGTCTATCTGTGTTCCTACAATAATCTAGTCACGGCTACTTAAAGATCTGAGGTTCTGACAAATCATATCATTGTCTGCATTATAAGTTCAACCCATCCGGTGTTGTCACTTGTGTGTTTGCCACCTTGGGTTTCCTCCCGTGGATAATACAATAGCCCGTCGGAGTCGCTGGAGTTCAATGAATGAGAGCGTATTCCATCGAGGAAGTTCTTGCCTACTGGGAAGTAGTTGGTATTGCTTGCAGTGTAGTTGGGCAAAGCAATTGATATTGTCTTTGAAGTTCTGAATCTCGTCTGCCTTGAAAAAGAGTGGATGTGTCGGATCCATACTGTCTGGGCCTAGAAAGAGTGGTTGTGTCGGATCCAAACCCAGTAAGGTACAACCTATCATGACCATACAAAATCATAAGAATTGGTTAGTATGTCAACCTCAAGTTTTCCACTGCTCATGCGCTATGAAGCCTTTGGGTTTGATATCTATCTTACCATGAACACCAGTAACCGCAGGGGCCCAACTCTGAACCGCGTAAAGTTCTGCCTCCCAGCGACCAAGGCGCCACGCAGCCCATTCCAATGTCTCTTCGATTTTTGATTTCCAAGTGCTAGACGTGGCCCATAGCCGACGAAGTCTATGAAGAATGTCCACGACTGTGGCATGGTCACATTTTATCCTTGACCAGCGACCACACAATGGCACTTGCAACTTGGGAAAAATGAGACTCTCAACTATCTCATCGGGGAGTCCCGAAATAAACGACATTCGTGAGTGGAATAAATTGCTCTCTATGACTAGAAAACCTGGTTGAATGGAATAGTTCGCTCTCAAAGACTAGAAGACCTCTTTTTTATATTGCTGATGACTGCAGTACATTCACGTCAGATTCACGAGAACTTCTTTAATGAGTTGGCGCCGGCGCCAAACGGTTAAAATCTATTGACAGGACAAATGCACCATAAAATCTCACGCTTTACTGGTTCTCTTTGGGGATGGTTTGAATTACCCCGGCGTCAGGGTCTCTTTAGCCACGAATCATTATATGGAAATTTACGACTGGCGGCCTATCTAGACGATCTTCGCTGACATATCTCAAACAAAACGCTGCTGTTATTAGCGTGACCGATGGGTGACCGTCGTTTTTGATTTTTGTTGACGCCTGGCGTAACATTTCATAAAGCGGTGGCTAGTATTTTATGTTGCATGCTTTAATAAAAGCAATTTAGTTTTTTATATGACTACTTTTAATTTGGAGCCTGATACTTTGTTTGATAGTACTTAACGTCCATGAGTCCTTGGGTTCATTTAGGTATAAAATGTAGTTGGCTGTGGGCAGTTTCGTGTCATAGTCTTGGTCTGTAATTTCAATGATTCCTCTCTATCTTGTAACTGGCTCGATCCAGTATGCCTTGGCAAACCGGTCACTCGATGTTCCTCAGGTAGGAGATATAGTGCTTTGTAAGCGGGAGCCTAACTCACCCGTGGAGTACTCACTCTATGAGAGTTCGGAGGACTATTCACGGAACAGTAAGACCTGGCTTCTGAAGTTACTATCCTGCCCTGTTCGATTCCAAGATCCGTCTGAGATCCCCGAGCGCGCAGTCAAGAGGATGAAGTGTATGATCCTTCTCGTCTGGGAGCCGGGAGTAGGATTTAAGGAAGCTCCCGGAGGTGGGGTCTTAGAACCTGACGTGCAACCGACCACGAGCATCGGCGAACATACCAGTGGACAAGGATCTAACTGGCCTGGAGGAGACTGTATTGCGCTGGCTTTTACACAGCCGTGTTCTCCATTGGGTCCGACATTTCTTAGGGTAGATTTCTGGAAACAGGATTACTTTGAGAAAGAATACGCAAGGCTGGTTGTACTATCAGTTGTTGATTGTTCCTCCCCAGGAAATGGTGAAATTAGGACCGTTTCGATATGGCGCCGGTCGAACGATACCTGGATAAGCACGGGCTCCGTTTCTGGGCCCAGGATCCTGAGTGTGGTGCCGTCGGTGAAGGCAGTCTTGGTTTGATCAGCTCGGTAGTTCTGTCGTCTCCCTCACGATTACTTATCTATAGCACGTATTATTTGAATTCTAGTCCACAGAAGTGTCAGGATCGCATATGGATTGCTGCTTCTCTTGCTTGGTTCAGTTGATTGGTTGTAAATTCTGATAATTTTGTAAATGCTGATAATTTTGAATCTGAAACTGGATATGGCGCCGGCGCCGTCAGATGATAACGTGTGCTGTCACGGAGATTATTTGTGTACATTTCTTCTGTTGGGTATGATATCACTTGCGCTTGTCAGTTCTGGACGTTTGATGGTGATATGCATTATACTCGATTACTCACAAATCTAAGCATTAATATCCAAACGTCTGACCTGGTTATGGCGCCTGCGAGGCGAGATTCTCAAGTGCGATGTCACAGTGATTATTCGGGTGCCAATGATTGATTGGGGATGCTGTCACTTGCTCTTAAAACTTCTGGTCCTTTGATGCTGATTCGCATCAAATTCGATTACTCACGAATCTAGTCTTTAGAATCCGAATATCTCAACTCGATTGATAAATTAATGGAATTAAGATTAATCTAGTCATCGACCATTGCGATTTGTTATTGGGCAGGTCATCATGCTATGCCAAGCCTGTCGACACATTACTTCAAGTAACCCGACGTTTCTACATAATCATTCAAGATGACTAGGTATTGGAGATGATGAAAAGAGCTGTATTATGAACTTTCAAATTAAGAGTTCCAACAGAGAAGTATGCCAGTATGCGGTTGTAAAGATTTAAGCATACTACGAAATATCGTCTTCTCGTCATAAAAATATTATAATATGATCTGTCAATGAATACAAGGTGAACTCAAGATTGCGCGATTGCATCTTTGACGAATCATTACCACTTCTACACGCAGTGCCTAACTGTCGACTATGTACTATATCCTATGGAGTTTTTGCGATATATTGAAGGCAAAGTTAGACACGAAAGTGAAAATCGCTGATGTCAAATGGGATTGGCGGCAGCGCCTACAATATTCTTGGACGCTTAAGCAGCGGAGTTGGTGGAGACCCGCCGACATTTGCTGGTTTCGAGACCTCGACGCCGCCTGTTGATATGGTCAAAGAAAAATGAATCAGGACTAGTGATTTCACATGGAGTGACCATATGAATCAAACTTTACACTAAAAGGAGGAAGATGTGGACGGTATTGGCCCACCATAGATACTGTCAGCTCCGGATGATTCGCTTCCATGAACGCCATCCGTGTCTGATTCCGAGCTAGACTGGGAAGGAAACCCGTAGTTCTGCAACCAACATTGTGGAAATGGAACTCTGCATCCTACATGGCAACACTCCGGATACATCGCTACCCGTATCGCTAAACAGAATATATGATAAAAATGGCCACATGGAGTAGTCTCAACCTCGCGCGCCGGGAAGCCAGTGTTACACATTTCGCATCGCCGGCCATCATCAGCCAGTGGAATGCTCGGAGCTGGGATTCGCTTCGATAAGCTTAGCTGAGTGTGATTACCGTAGCTTCGTAATGTATCGACAGCTAAGGCATGCTCAGCTTCAAGTTCTTTGTATTCCTCCTGCAGCTTCTCTAGCTCCCTCTGTGCTTCTAATAGCGTTGCAAGAACGCAAGAATTCTCAACATACCCAGGCAGATCCCGAAGCACGCGCTCAGCATGCATTCGGTCGTGCTCTAGTTCCAGAAGGTTCTCCCGAAGCTCCTGTAAATTAGCTCTAGTCTCCAGTCTAACACTGGCGTCGTGTGTCATGGCGTCAATCCTCTGGGCCTGGATGACGGCGTCCTTGACAGAAGCCGAACAACGAACATAACGCTCGTGAGTATCGCGCAGTAACCCATCGGCTTCAATAACAGCATGGCTCCCAACGCCTTCTTCCGGAAGGGCCGGTTGCTGCAACTGGTACTCCTTATTCAAAATGGCCTCACGGGCTCGGGCAATAGCAACTCGGTTTCCTGCATTGCGTGCTAGTTCACGCTTGTGAATCAAAATGGAAGCAACACGGGACGGCCTAGGGCTACATGGACTAGTCGGCATCATGAACTGCTGTACGTCAAAGCACCAAGACTGTTATACTAGTACGAGTGCTAGAACAAAGATCACACAAGAACTGGTTATGTTGCGCATTGACAGGAGCGAATACTTGAATCACATATATAGTAATTCGGATTGAAGGATGTATATTTTGTCGTGGACAGAAAGTGACGAAATCCAGAGTTCTGTTGGAGTTAGAAATTAAGCTGCAGTCATTGGGATCAGCAGAGTGTTCAATCGGCGCCGGCGCCAGACGGCATCCACCGGACAGGTCATTACAATGGCTTCTCTCTCTGAACGAATTACATTGATAAATGCCCTTGTGAATCTTCAATTTGAAATGTGTACCGCAGGTGACGCTGCTAAGTGATGAACAGTCAATAAATTTCAAGTGGCGCAGTTATGAACTCATTACGGTCAAATCTCTACCTGAATCTGATCAAACAGGTGGCGATTTTTGGTTATGAACTTGGGTCGGAATGGCACTCAAATTTGATAAAGACCTAAATGCAGATAATCTAAGACTGTTCGTCGAAGATTTCTCGGACTGCTACGTATGCTTTTTATTTTGGGGCAATTAGTCGTTAAATTCCGGGCTACCGGTTGATGTCTGAGTTCGAGGAGATGTAAAAATTTACTCACATTTTTGGCTAGTTCATTACATTGGGACATCCAAAGTCGACAGTGAATTGTTCCGTGTGCAGATATTTGATTTGACGCCGGCGCCATACGCAAGGCTCCTGGAACCGACAACGTCACGTTGATATGGTGACACTGCATGACTAATAATGTTTCTTCTGTGGCTTGTCTCTTCACAACGTCATTCTTTTCAAGGGAACGTAGAAAACCATAAGCTTGTTTATATTGAGATTTGAGAAAAATGTGCAACTCTTTATTATAGAAAACCGTGCCGGATAATTATCATCGAGGGTACATTCTAATTGCAGAATTCCAGTGTCTATATACTAAGTATATTGCGCCTGAGATTACTTAATAATAATAATAAGACTGATCTACGAAGTGATCTAGTCGAAGTTTGATTGTAGACTATGCAAAAATTTAGAGCATCTTCTGGCGTTTAAGGCAAGGTGACCTCGGCGAATTCGGCATCGGAGGAGTTGAAATTGCCTCTCTTGGCGTGGGATTCGTTTCATCTTGAGAATCACCTGCAGCAGACAAGCAATTATGAGATAATACAATGGTACTGTAATAGAATGCCGGCATCTATCTGCATGGATCTTCTATGGTGCTTGCGGAGTATCGCAAATCTTACCACTCACACTGACCCCGGAGGAGCTGCTCGCAGGGATGCTCTCCATCTCACTCTCGGTTACTGCCACGCAAGGAAAACCGTATGTCTCTAGCCAGTAAGGTGGGAAATCTTCTCGACAAGTCTGACGGCAGCACTCTGGGACCATCGCCACTTGGATTGCAAGGCAAAAGATATGGTAGAAGTGGCCACAGGGAGAAATCTGAGCATCGCTTGCTGGGAATCCAGCACCGCACATCTCACATCGCCTGCCATCATCCGGTAATGGGACTCTAGGCATTTGAATACGCCTTGTGAGTCTTAGATGCGTGTGGTCCTCGTAGTTGTGGATTGTATCCAGCGCAAGTGCGTACTCGCCCTGCAGCTCACCAAGTTCATATCTCAGTCTTTCAGTTTCACGTTCTGCCTCCAATAGAGTGATGATTAGCGACGGGCGAAGTGAAAATCCTGGCTGAGCCCGTAGGAGCCCTTCTGCCACGGATCGGTCATGCTTCAACTGCGCATACTGATCTCGCAAATCCATTAGGTTTGCTCTGGTTTCATTGCGCAGTACGGAGTCTCCAGTGGTAGCGTCAATATTTCTAGCCTGTGCCACGGCGTCCTTCACCGATTTTGCACACATCTCAAATCTACAGTGAGTATCCCAGAGAATTCCCTCAGCCTCTGCAACAACGTCCCTCTCCGCTCCTTCCTCTGGTAATGCCGGGACCTCACCCTCAAAATTAGCTTTCATCTTTCTCAACCGATCCTCAGCTAGTCCCAGCTCCACAGCGACATCTGAAGCGAGCTTATTCTTGTGAGAGACGATAGTGGCTATGCGAGACGGTCTACAACTCGACGCATAAGCATCACCTGTCGACATACTGCAGTCCTGTATATTGATGTGCTCGCTAAAACGGAATGCGCAACGAGAGCGACAGTTCGAGAGTAAAGAGTAGGAATGGTTGTGGAGATGAAAGCTAGAATCCTGCAAACTATTTATACTAGTTCGAGGGCATGTTCACGTAAATCATCTATTATAGGGGCACCCTCCGGGCTGGTCAATTTCGAACTGGCGCCGGCGCCAAACGATAATCTTCTAGCCGTTGTGAAATCGGCAATGCTTATTACACATTCATGATACCGGTTATATGATCTTGTCATGCACTTGGATATTGATCACTCGCTTGAATGTTGCAGATGAAATTGCCGGCCTCTGACAGGTGGTTACCGGTAGGCGCCGGCGGCAAATCAATGTCTCAATGAGAACAGATAATAAGCAGCTTTCATATCTTTTAGTATTTATGGTCTATACCGGCCGCAGTCATTTGTTTACATAGACTCGTTTTGAATTGGGTAATCTTGGTCCTAAGTATCTTGTTCTCATAAATTTTGATTGTGACCTTTGTGAACATAGAATACTTTAGAATTGTGTAATGATCCTCCTAATAACCATGTTCTCGTAATACTTGGATGTGATCGAACGACTACTGACTCTGAAAATACTTATACGATCAAACAAGGAAATGACATAGTCATTGAGTTCTACATTGTGCAGTCTCGGCCAATTGTATGATATTTGCTAGGCATACAATATTGTCCTACTCAATCAGTCGGTATCTTTGAGTAAGTTATCTTTGCCGGCAACATCCCCACGCCATCTAGGACGAGTCATGGGGTGGTACTGGCCACGTCTATGTTGAACTCCAAGTTCTCATCATTTCATCAACCTCTGCCCGGCTAAGCGTTGCCTGATGCGGTCGCTCGTCATGAACTGGGACTCGCAAGACTTTGTGGTAGACATGGTACATATGTTTACAAGTCATAAAGAAATGCCCAGGCTTGGTGTCTGAGACACTGTTTACAAAAAATGCACAAGTGCAGGATGGGGTTTCACTTATGGTGATTTCATATGTGACTGGTCTATTTGTTGTTGTTGAAATTGTATGCAATTGGAAGCTGTAAGAAGACTGCCCAACATTCTGCTCGAGGATTCTCACATTAGCAATCATCTGAAGCCCGGCATTCCTTCTTGGTATTCCAGATTCCGTCAACGTCCTCCGATTGACTTTCTTTCCCGCACGTCGAGGCGGCCTTTTCTGAGGATCTAAAGGGGAGTGATTCGGAGGCAGTGGAAAATCATATCCGCTTTCAGGTCTTCTGTCTGGTATGATTGGATCCTCAACGAGAACAAAGCCATTCGTTCCTAGTGCACTTGCCTCAATGGTGGTTAGGCTTGTTCCCAACTCCACTGGCCAGATTTCCGGAAGTGCAGGGGGTTTTCCACCTTTAAGATGAATGACGTGATCGCTAGCTACACAGCCGTGTGATGAGTCTCGGCAGAACCAGAAGGATTGGAAGCATCTTTTAAATCGAACCTCCGAAACACCATAAAAGGATGGCCCAGCCTGACTTGATTGCACCGAGTCTTTTATAAATTTCCCGCACGTCGCCCACCGTCCGTCTCTGTACACGACTCCAGCACATCGGGGGTTCTCTCCTGCAAGACTTCTGCGAATTGCCCATGCATTGTGGTCGACCATGACCTCATGGAACGTCCTACCGAACTGTGATCCAGCACTTCGGTGAAGTGCATAGTGGGGAAGTTCAGGACGTTTAAACGTTTGATTCTGGGGTACGTCAGCATTTGTTCGGGTCTCCGCAATTTGTGTGTGACGGCGCTCAGCAGCGTAACGCGGCATGGGTGTCCCGACAAAACCAGTCAACCCTTCGCTCATATTTTGGCCAATTGTATCCGGAATATTGCTTGATGAAGGGAATGAGAATGGTGGATTCGAACACTCAATTGTGTCTGCCTGGGACATGCCCATGACGTGCCTGATCATATCAGGATACGATGTTGTCGAGTTTGAGAATGCTATTCCTTGCGTGCTGTTCATGTATTCGCCGGACCCGTAGGTTCGGATTCGGTATTGATTTGATTGAGTCTCTCCGTCTGCTGCCTCATTCCAGGGTGCCGAACATTGAGATTGGGATGGTCTAACATTATTTGGTTCGGATGTCGCCAGCCCCTTATCAGCATATCTAGGTGTAGCCAGCATATCTGGCTGGGAAGTTGTAGCCCTGTTCTCTGGCGGAAGGCTAGATCGAATCAATGTCGCCGTTTGCTCACTTGCTCCTTGAAAGTACGGCGGCGCGTGCATACGCGGGGGCAAGTCCTTCAGCGGTCTCCTTATGGTTCTGCTGTCCTTGTCAGGTCTGTGTGATCTGGCGTCTTTTCGTCGTCCTTCCCCAGTACCTAACCGGACACTCTGTGTCCGATCAAACTCTCCTTCTAATCCCATACCTCGTGAGTAGAATACAGTTCCCTTGACTGCCGATTTGATTGCCAGGGCTACAACCTCGGGCTTCTCGGATCTCGCTGCCTTTCGAAGCATTAGCTCGGCTTTTGTAGGTCCAGAGCCACGCACCTTGCCATTGGATACTGCCAGGCAGAATTGCTGCTGAAGCAAGGAGCGGGTCATGTCCTCAGCGCATACTGTGTAAAGATCCATCTTTACCTTAAGACCACTTGCTGATGTCGCCCACATCGAACTGTGAACCGGCTCGCACAGGTTTGTATTCGGGACCAGGGATTCACATTCGAGGTCGAGCTCAAGCTCATTTAAGTGGTAGTATGCAAACAGAGTGCGCCTCGCCATCCACCAAGTTTTCCATGCCTGCATATGTCGAATGTTGCACTCGAGCACCGCTCCTGACTTGAACCACCAATCTTCCAATTCGCGAGCCCGTTCTCGGAAGTCATCATTTGTCGGAGATAGCGCCCATCGCTTACACATTTCAGTATGGTGAGTTCGGAACTTGTCTACAATCCATTTGTTCGTATGGTCACGAATACTCTGGACAAAGTGAAAGTAACACGTCCTGAGTATTGGTTTGTCCTCCGGATCATTCTGTTCTTCAGCGACCTCGTTAACATCCCCGTCAAGTCCCTCGGTTGTTCCGTACACAATCCTCACCGCATTGTAGTTGGCAGGAGCCGCATCTGCCATGAATCCTCTGAACCTGGGCCGTGATTGTCCACATTCTTCCACGGTCTCATTAAGAAGCTCCCAGAATTTGACCTGGTTCTCGGCGTTCTCCAATTTCATTTCGCATACAGCTATTGTCAGGAGTCGCTGGAGATTGTGATCGTACACGTGTGCCGCCATAGTAGTCCAGTGATGAACGCGTTTGATGTGGTCAAACATCACAAAAGAATCTTTCAGATCCCCGCTTGTCATTCGTTTTACAATGTCAACTCCGCTCCCTATTCCGACAGTTGACATCTTGAACACGAATTTGATGCCACGCCGTGACTGTCCCGGAAAGTGGCTATCCTGTATGTAACTGTAACGAGAATGACGTTTCAGCGCAAAAATGCAGCGCTCCTGATCAAGTCTGAATTTAGTGACCAAGTTCTTTACACGTACCTTATCATGGTATGGTGGGGCATTTAGCAGAATCTCCAGTAAGGCTGCTTCATCGAGGATATCTCCTTCGCGGACCGCTGATCTTTGAATGACTGTGTCCATGAAGTTCTTGTGAGCACACCTAAACCCCACCCATCCCGGCGCTTTCATGAGCCATGGCTGGTCATCTAGAAAACGATGTATTGTTTTCGTCATCTGAACGTACGATTCACGATTTCTCCCCGGCGCGGACTCGTGATTATGAGTACCAGAGTGAACGATAACTCGAGTGTACTCATCATTAACGTGTGAAACAGACCACCATACCGCGCCGCACTGCTCAAGGCAGTGTGGTGTCCACTTGCAGAACGCACACCTCCAGTCACCATCGATTTTCGGTTCACCGGGTTTCGGTCTCAAGAAACATCGTCCCTCCCAAAACAGCGTGTTCTGTTCCTTGTGAAGGGCGATGTGGCCGCAATGGGAGTTTGCACATATAAATGAGCCTCCGCAGAATGACTTTCGTACTCTGAGTTGTGCCTCCTCCAGGACATTGGAATTGTAGCTATTTGATTTGACCCAGGGGTGCCCATCGAATGAAATGTCCGTAGATATACTATCTTCAGTTTCGACTGGCGGAAATTCGTATATATTGTTCCCATCATAGACAGATGGCATATATCTGCACTTCATAACCGGAAAATCTTTCAGAGGTAGTCTGGCAAATTCCCCAGTTGATCCGCGGCATGCCAGGTTCAGAATGATTGGCAAAACGGAGATCCCACGTGGCATCTCATACCGGTTTTCCAAGGAGACTTCGGCACTTGACTGACTTCCTGGATTAGCGCTCGACCTGACAGGATCGGGTTCGCCTGGCGGTTGGTCTCGTGAAGCTGGATCCTCTTCAGTACAATCTTCACTGTCAGATCGAATATCCATCGGAGGTGCCGGAATTTCGCAGACGGGCGAATGACATGGAGAAGTACGTATTGCAGAATCCTGAACGTCCGGGATCTCTTCAGCAGGTGCATTGCCAAGGTCTGCAAGGGGCTCGATTGGATAGTCTTCCAAGTGGAGGGTCCTTTGACCTCGCGACGTATCGATGTCGCCGCTGTCAGCGCTTGAATCATCCAGCTCAATTACATTATCTGGTTCGATCGATTTCTTTTGCCTTGTGCAGGCCACTTCGGCGGCCAGGATTGTTGAGCTCTCACCATGGACCTCGTATGACCCGAACTCATGAAATGGAATCGATATAACACTACGACCATTCCTATTTTCGGGCCAATGATGCGCAGTAAGTTCACCCATGGTGTTCATGTACTTGATGTGGATGCTGCCGAGCTGCAACTCAAATGAAAGAACTAAGTCTATTTCCAGAAGATCAAGGTGTGTTCCCGTGCAAGCATACTCAACGCTCTCGTTTCTACCAGGTACAAAAAGCTTTAACATGCGCGCTGTTGTCGCCATGACTATCAAGGAAATCCGAGGTTACGATTGCAATGTGATAGGATTCACTGACGACTTGTATGTCGCGGACTATGTTATAGGCGCTTGTTAGAAACGGATATAAACAACTTAACGGACTGCACATTATTTCGCTAGTCGTTAGACGGATTAATGGCATTATTTTTTCGGTCTAAAGAAACAAGTCGAGAGTGCCGCCGATTTGGCTTGGATTTGATATCAGCCCCCAACTCAGAAGTGAGATTTTGAACTATCCGGAAATATAGCCGAGCGTATCAGTATCGAGTCGTTGAGATGACTGATGGAGGATACCAGTCTGATTCGGCAACGGTATTCTTAGTGTCGCGTGACCTGTCGAGGGTGACAGGTAATCGTATAAATAGGTTATGGGTGCTACAATCTTATCCATTCTTTATCATTCCTACTAATCACTCATTAAGGCCGTCCAGTCTTAGGTTTGTTTCCCCCGCCTTTTCAGCTGTATCTTACCTTCTATCATCATGCCGAGCAATTGTGCAACCAAGAAACGCCGAGGAGGGGGGCTTCTTAACTCCTTCAGAGCGGGTGACGGTGGGATCTTTCAGCCCTTTTCTGGTGACATGGCCTCGAAGGCGAGGAAGGGGGCTCGGCTGGAGGTAGTCGGGGCCTCGCGAAGGTGGAAGCGTCCGAAGATACAGCCTCATTCGGAGGTTCTGCAGGTAAGCTAATTTAACTCTACTCATTTCTTGGGATGCCAGATGAATATTTGTTTTTGGGGTTTGAGTAAATCCGCTTTTGCCGTAGACGAGCATTCTTGCCGCCGGCGTCAGTCCCTGTATTTTTCCGTCCGAGCTCTGAATTGAACCTATTGTTTCACATTTTGCTGTGTCTGTCCAACCGGATCTCGGGCTTTCGTGAAAATGTTGTTTTGGGTTAGTTGTTCAGCTGGGAAACATCAGTTTAAACCGTGACGCGCCTAACATTCCCCGGGCGGATGTTCGTTTGCAAACTTTAGTAAAGTGATCAATCCAGAGAAATGTGTGTTATCAAACATTTGTATTCCCTGGGAGGATGTTCTTTGAATTCCCTGACTTAATCGAAGAGAATCTCTGAAATGTAGTCCTCTGCATTAGATGCTAGTACATGGCGCTGGCGCCAATTCGAATTCAACTACTTCCATGTTATTGAATTACCTCTGACTCCTATCCATTCGAGGGGGATAAGCTGCTAAAGACTTGAAAACCTAATTTTCCTTACATGTTATAAGTCGAGCGTGTCCATACTTAAAAAACCTGGGGATCGAAGACATGTCGCTGTTTGTTGTAAAAGTCCACCGTTCTCTCCTGGAGAAACTAAATTATGGACGTGTTTGTTTTTGACGGTGCCAATCCCGTGGGTTATTGACTGATGTATTTGATGTTGGTTGGAATGTACTGTGCACCCGAAATTCGATGAAGTGTTTGATTAGCATAGACTTAAACCCTGTGACCAGTCTCCATGCGCCATTAAAGACTTCTTACTTCAATTTTTTGGGGTTGGCAGACATCATCTAGTTCCTCGTACGAATCCTTTGTCTTCGTATGCCAAAGCCCTAATTGTCGGTGTGGGCCATAGTGACGTTCATACACTTTTGCTTAGGATATATTCAAATGGCGCTGGCGTCAAGACTAACGTCAGACACGTTTCATTTGAATTAGTCTGCGGCGTAGCCTCTGTACATGTTCCTCATCTCTATCTTTTTAAGCATTCGCTCAGGTTTAGCATGTCATTCGCTCTCAACATTTCCAGGTGCGGTTCCGGGATAACAGCGTTTCCGCGGTTGGCTTTTAGGAATTGAAGAAGGATTCGCCAATTGAGGACTACAGCGACGATGAGCCCTCACAGGACGATGATGAGCTGGTGATGGCGATTGAGAGGACTGTTGAAGCGTCCCCCACAGTGGTCTCATTCGAGCAGTATCAGGAGTCTCTATTCAACAAGATCAACATCCGCAAGCAGTTCAGTTCCAGAAAGATTTCTCCGTTTCGTCTCGAGATCCCCCTTTGCAGACTGAAGCCTACTACATGGGTTCGTCAGGCCTTCGACTCAGACATTCAAACTGTTTACGACGGATTCCATATTGGGAATTGGGGTACGAATTTCTGGGTGACTACTTGTGATAGCCCTCCCAGTTTCCCCGACGAAAATTTTTACGACCTTGATCGGTGGAAAGCAGTGTCCGAGAAATTTGACCAGGATCTGAGAGATTTGTGTGAAAGCGACCCTCGTAACAAAGGGATCTACGAGAAGATTATCGGCCACTACGTGTTTGTCTGGGATGGGAATCACCGGGCAATTGCGTGGATGAGACATATTCGCGACAACAATGGCGAACCTATCAAAGTTAGCTGCTTCGTCCTAAACGACACGGAAGCAGATCGAGGATGGATATCGAATTTCATGAGGGACATAAATGAGTACGTACCTATCTCGTTTTGCTATGACGAGGCGTTGTCTATTCTTGTGGCTGGTGATTTTTGTGGGCATTCATATACTCTGTACAAGGCACTCGACTGTCTGATTCTGTAGAGAAAAAAGGTGTAGCATGTTCTAAGGACTATTCTACCGAGATGATACTATTCCTTCCTATTTAGTTACATTTGCTTGTCGTTTTAAATTTCTTCTTCCACGATCTTGGAATGCAATGGACGCTGGCGCCATACGTAGAGTCTTGTAAAGTGAAGGTAAACATTCTCTGTTTATGAGATTATTTAGATTAATTGCGAAAACTTCCTTAAAAACGTTTGTTTTGCTACTTTTTGCAGTGGAACAGCGAACACGACCGTAAAGAAACAACTGGCGCATACTCTGTTTGAGGTCATGCAGATTTCTCAGCGCGATCCGGAGGAGTACAGGCCATATTTTACAGACCCTGAAATTGAACGAATAAAGGATGTTTGCAAAGGTCGCTGGTACAAAATGACTTGCGATGCCGTCACCGAAGTTTATTTCAAGGTAAACCAGTGCATTTCCCCTACGTTTCGCTTGATTCTGGCTCTGACGCCCTTTTCGGCATGGCGGCTAATACAGATCGTTTCTCCTCGCGCAGCGTGAAATTACGTTGGCAGAACGTGAGGCTGTAAAAGCTGTGAGGGATCGTATAAGAAATCCATCCCCAGCGGCCATTGAAGAAGCCAAGCATGACGGGGCTCAAAAGAAACGAAAACAGAAAAATGACTACATGAAGAAAATATTTCGACTGTGCAATCCCAAGTACCATCCTCATCTTACGGAAGAACTTGATTTTCACAGCAGACTTCCTGAACAACAGACTGGAGCTATGACCATCGATAATTTGAACATTCTGGTTGGAGCCCAAGGAGTGGATATTCGTCGGGTTCTCAAGCTTTGGAATGGAAGCAGCGAGGAGAAGTTGAAATACCATTTTCCCGAGGTCAACTTCACCAGAGCTGTATTTCAGAAGTGGCTTAACCGTAGAGCATGGTGGGAACAGGTACATTGATTTCTCTGCTCCCCATCCTTAATAGATATTAACAACGACTGTTGAATGTTTCAGAGATCAGTGTGTTTGAGATTGTAAACTCATAATTCGAGATTGTAAACATATGACTGTTCCTTGTCAGTAGTGTATTTGTACTTCTTGCAGACCTTTGAACTTGTGCGTGAAAGGAAGGAAAAATGGCCTGGAAGATAGATGTCTCTTCTAACCTTTTTTTTTTTAAGTTCTCAATCCGGCCTCTTACAAACCAATACGAGACTGGTGAGGGATGGATTTAGTCGAAGGTTTTCAACTAAGTGAACTTTGCGTTACAAATGAGGAGATACGTAAAACAGCTTAGCGTGACGTGTCTGACTCTTGGCGCCGGCGCCACTCATGCAAGATCTCCATTTCATAGAGGACTAAAGTAGACTTTGTCTGGAACCTCACTAGCGCTTATTGTTGACGGGCGGGGTGTTCGTTATCTGGCGGTGTCGACCATCGTGCAAGTAGGTTTCAGATAAAACCGAATGAGAGCTTTTTGTTCTCTGCCCACGCTCACCTTTCCTGACGTCAATGAGGATCGCAGTTTTTTACCAGGGTTCGCGAAGTGATTTTCGAACTTTCAAGAAAGCCAGTGGCGGACAAAGGAATCGGCAGCTTGCGTAACTGTAAGGTTAATGAAGTACTTGACGAATACTTCGACAAACTTATGATCTTCGGTTTCGAAAGGTTCTTTCCTGAGATCTTCCGCGAGGAGGATGGGCCAGTCAGGCACAAGTGCTGGTCCGAGCAAGCATCTTTCGAGCTTGGGGAGAAGGCTGTACGTAGGTGCGTCGCGAGGGTAGTTCTTTTTCTCTATGAGTCCCAGCTGCTGACTATGAAGGGAACCGGGAGCTTCAGTGACTTCCCAATTTTTGCCGACTGGCTACGGCAGAATGAAGAGGGATCCTTCACGACATATCAGATTCAGATTTACAGTCCGACCCATCTACAAATGCTTGGATGGTACATTGAGAACGCAGTGGGAGTAACGGATTATATCGATGGCATGGATGAAGTGAAATATACAATGGTCCTTGAGCAAATGGAATCGGTGAGGGTAGCGACTTTGTCACAGAAAGCGGCGGCTCTAGGGGAGGCCCTGGAGCCCTATAGAAAGGAGATATCGGAAACTGATCCGGATGACACCTCTGATATGGTAGATCGAAATTTTCCCAGCCCATCGTCTACACTAATTTCAGCGCTTGCGGGTAAAATTGAACTTGTGTACGTTCCAGTCACTAACTCAGGGACTTACACTCATTATGGTCCCCTGATGGTATCTGAGCTGCAGGAACTTATAAGAGCTGCGAAGGGAGGTGGACCCTCGAATGAAGAAGCTGCCTCCGACACAATTAGGGGCGTCGTTTCGGAACTTGAAGGAATGCGCCATCGATCTGAAGAGGAAGATGGCGACGTCGTGCCGGAGACCCAATCTCATGTCCAGCAGTCATCGGTAGCCTTAAGAGGGATGCAAACACGCCGGCTGACGGCGAACCAGGGTACTCCAGTGGAAGAAGCCGAGTTTGAGGAGTCTCAAGTACATCCAACTGTAAATCGGAAAAATGCTGGGAAGCAAAATAAGAAGTTGCCGAAGGTTGACCCTGAGGTCAGATATGGAGCAGCAAAAATTGATGGTGTGAACTCCGTCGTTAAGCTCGCGATGAACATATCCATAGAGAGTCTTGTCGAGGGTATCCCTATATCGTCATTTCAGGCTTTTATGTCATCGATCAAACAGGTATGTAATTTATCAGTCATTAAATGATTCTGTCAATCACTCATTATCTTGTGTTCGTCACGATTTACCTAATGGCATCTCGATCGTCATGACGGATGTTAGTAGATATTTCTTGCTGTCTTCGTGTATAATTCTGAATAGCCTTGCCTGGATACTGTTTCGACCGTGAATGGCGCCGGCGCCACGAGTAATCTCATTGTTCATGGAGTTGTCTTCTGATATTGGAGTTCGCTTCTTTACCCTCTGACGTGCACATGTCTGTCGGCACTACCGCCAGAGGTGTGTCGTAATTTTCAGTTTTTGAGTCCTACTTGATTTTTATATTTCAGATCAACGGGGGAAGACTGCGCCAACACAAGAAAGTCGCAAGCATGAACTGCGTGGATTTAATCATATGCGACACCCCCGACAACAGCCGTGTTCCTGGAGTGAAGGAGGGTGGACTTGAAATTGTGCCCACGTGGAATATGGTCAAGAAGACAACATTCTCGGCGATATTCCACGTTGCCGACGCATTGCTTGCTGATTCCGGATTCTTGCTCCTTTTTGTCCCCGCGGAGGAGCAACCAGAATTACTTTCCAATGCCTCGGCCCAAAATTGGGAATGCATACGTACTTTCTACGTTGTCAACCATCGGCCATTTGTTCCACAATGGGTGCGACCTCTGTCCCTCCTGGTTTGCTTGAAACTCAGACGTATCCCGATTCCCATGAACCTGCCTGATTTCTGTTCAGTCTCTTACATGCCTGGTACGTGATTTTAATGGAATTATCTCCTGAATGCAAAAACGCCTATTTAAAGCTAAAGTTCTCAGAAGAAGAGGCGTATGCACAGAAGTGTTTCGTTTTAACGAAGTCACCAGCAAAGTCATCGATTGGCATCCTGAGCAGTCCGACGTGTTGCAGAACGTGGTTACTGATGCTAATCTTCTTCGGTGTGATGAAACCGAGTCGTACCGAGGTTCGAAGCAGAAATCACCTGCATTTATGGAATCTATGATTGAGATATGCACAGGGCGTGGAAGTGCAGTTCTAGATTTAAGCGCATCTGTCGGTATGTATTCCTAAACTTGATTCGTAACTTCAAAAGCACATCCCCAAAACTAGGGACTATGAAAATCCGTGTTCTGATCAATTAACGTTGTCTCGTCTTGCGTGGCTGATCTATGTAACCGCTTTCACAATCCATTACACTGAAATTTGCTCTGCTCCTGTAATTCTATCATTCCATACGCTGGTTGCGCCTAGGCTATTTCGACCAGCCTGGAAGTAACATAGCACTTGATGTCGCAGGATCATCCGTCTTGGCTTGCGAATCGTGCGGACGACATATCCTCGCTCTTGAAGAGGAGAGGATGACTTTCAATAGATTTTTCAGGGACATTGAAGTAATCCCGAAGGCTGACATGGCCTCGCTCGGTAATCAGGTGCTCTCTCTTCAACAGCACCTCGATGACCTCGATGGTCATTCCTCACAAGTGAAGGGCGCCATGATTGAGTCATCGCAAGGCGTAGCTAGCTTAGATTGAGACACGTGAACTGTTTCCTAGCAGATACTACAGAATGCTATAATTATGCAATGACATATTTCATCACATTTAGAATTCGACTACTTTCTGCTCACATGAGTCTATATTGTACCTGATTCTTTCGGAATAAGTGGTTTTTGTTCAACTAGTTCATAAATGTAGGGCGATTGCTATTTCTATGCTCATTCTGTGAGTCTAAATCGTACTCTATCTGAACTGTTTCAACTCCCTTCAACACTGGCTCCGTCAATCACGAGTTCTCATTTTCGCTCCGAGACTTGCCTATGGTGATTGCGACAGCGTATTCTCTAGTCCTCGATGCGGGGATGAGAGTTACGAAAAAACAGAACGGCTAGCCTAATAATCTAGACAGACTAACGTAGACGAAATTTCTTACATCTACGCTGAGTGGACGTCCATTGATTGGACAGAAGCCGTTCGGTAGTAATTGGTGTCGAACCATCGATACAAAAAAGTTCGGAGAAGCCTAGAGTAAAAATGATGGGGAGTAGCCATTCATGCAAAAAAGTAATAGAGTGGAACAGCAAGCTCACATGCACTGACGCTGGCGGTACTTGGCCTATTCAGTCCTCGTGGTCAAGCTCGCCTTCGTGATCCAAGCTGCGACAACGCTTCCGTCCCCACTTTCGTCTCCGACTCGGCTCACTTTGAAGTCCGACTTTCTTCCAGGCCGCCTCCATCTCGGACGTTCTCATGTATCCTACTTGTGTGGACTTGTTCTAACAGAAATCATTATATCCCTGTCAGTTCATTGTTCGAGGCACGATGCGCCGGATTCAGGTTGATACTGGCCAGGTTGAATCGTGCAACCGCCAATATCAATAGTGTCTTGATTCAGTTAAGATCGCTTTAAAGCTGCCATCATGGATCATTTAGGTATAGATCCGATTTAGCATCCTCCCAAGTATTATTTACTTTTGAAATGACGTTAAATGTACTGTCAATCAGCAGATATATGTTGATTTAAAGTTTTGGAAGCAAAAGGAAATTGGTATTTTATACGATTGACTGGAAACCTTTAATGCTTCGAGAACATTAACCAGAATTCAAATTTGCTTAGCTATTCGAGGACAGTCACGCAATGTAATACTTTGTTGCATTAGAGGCTCGTCGTCTTCTGTGCGCCTGTGTCTGCATCAACTATTTTGTCTGCCCTCGAAGCGGTTCGATTACCTGGATTGCCTAGTATTGTTCTTGTATCCAATGAAGAAGTCCGCAGCGCTTATCGCGAGGGCTGGTGGGACAGCCTCAGCTAAGCCTGTTTTTCCATCAGGGTCAGCTCATGTTAATGCGATGCTGGCTGGAAATGCGTTGCAGTGGTCCGATTTTGCTGGTGGGGTCCAAAATCTTCCAGACGAGAGTGATAGCAGCGACTCCGACTTCGAACCAAACAGCGAGTCAGTATCATTCAATCCCGTGTTGACCTCTCGATGGTTTAAAGGATTTAGTTCTGGCAGGTTGATCAAACTCCTCTCCAACATTTTTCCCACTCTCGATCCTTGCTCTCCCGATTGCTTTCCTTGGTCGTCCATCTGCAACGGGATCAGCGTCGAGTCGTTTCCTTACCATCCACACTTCCTCTTAGTCCGGGGTTCAAGTGTTGGTCCAGTCTCGGACCGCGTTACTCTTTACTTGAATCGGAACCAGGATTCTCTAATGGCAGGACAAGTTCTAATCTCAAGACAGGTCATGGGGCGCCTCTCTATGCAAGTACTGCATTTCTGGCAGCTCGATGACCGCAGAAGAACCTGGATCCATCGTGGTACTGCTCGCTACATTGTCTTTGAAGGAGATTCGTGGGAGATACTTGAAATTCAACCGACACACGCTGCTGCGTAGTCGTATCTTTACACAAGTTTTCATGTCGACAGTAATTTCCATTTGAGATGTTTGCACATTCACTTGTTTTCAGGTGCGTCGCCGAGGTGTTGGTATTGTACAATCATCTATTAATACAATGATCCTCCTCCTCTTAAGCGAGCTTGATTGGCACAGCGTTCTGGTTCCCTCAATTTTGCGTTCGTGCTTGGTTTGGAATTCCAATGTCATATCGTCTTCTGGAACCCTTTTATTGCATTGTGTCGTTTATTTGTTGACGGATCTTCTATCAGACCTCCTGTTTGTCTAGGAGCTCTGGTTACGGATATTATATCACTTGCTCATTGAATCGAGTGGCGCTGGCGCCATTGTCGGGCAATGTAGATTGCAACGGAATTCCGATCGCTGGTTCTTGTATAATTGGAGACTTGCTGACTTCTGTTGCATCCCTATAGAGGTTCCGGTTTAGTGTATTCGAATTCTGTCGGTTCATTGGATTTGCGGTGATACTAATTTCTTCTACAACTCAGATTTTGATTGTATGGTGTCCACATCTGAGCTAGATTTTCATTCCAGTAGTGGGCTGCCATCTGCGTTTGGCGCCCGCGCCATGCGACGTCTTCGATTCCGAACTTAATTCGTTTAATTGCTCCGTTGAATGATTCACCGAGTCGCCTGATTTTATTGTACGTATAGTATACTGTATTTATCGTATAATGTACGTACAGTATACTGTACATATAGGATACTTATCTAGAATATTAATTATGCTTTATTTTTATTGCCTCGGCACGTATAGTGTACGTATAATGTATGTATAATATTTTGTGTATATACGGCGTGTATTATAAAACGGATGAGGCTGAACTGGTTTATGTTCAGTCATGGATGAGGACATTGCTTGGATGATGTATTTCTATACTTCGCGAATAATCGATAAATATTTTCTTCTATTATTATTTTGTGTACAAATCTTGGAGTGGATGATTTGTTCGGACTGGGAACGAAGAACTTTTCTCGACAACTGTCGCTCCGTCGTTCTTATCTGACAGCCGGTGTCCTGCAGCCCTACTCACACCCTCTGACACGCACTCTGAAAATATTACCTCTGCATAACTGCATGTTACTAAAATAAACGCTATGAAGAGTTCTAAAGCAGTGTGAAAGTAACTTGCGCCGGCACTTAGTGGAGGTATTCAGTTCCCTGGGAACTTGGACAAGTTATTGACCGTCTTGACGATGCTAAAAACACGGATCAGACCATGTCTCCTGTTGCTGAGTTCACACTTGAGAAATTCTCGTAATAATTTTGTATAATTAATGGTGATTGTATGTTGGTTCAATTTAGAAGAGTTCTTTGCTTTTCTTCCCATGGTGAAAATAGGTTTTAGTGCTTGTAAAATAATAAGCTATTTTTTTTATTTTTTATTTTTGAGTCAAATGGTGAAAAATCCATTGCAAAATAAGAAGTTACACCGTTGCGGAACCAAGTCAGGCAAGCCCAATTGGCGGGAAATTTATGCATTTTCTGTACCTGATAAAAACCTAACCTGAACCTGAGAAAAGAACCTAACCTAAACCTGGGAAGAACAACGAAACTAACAACTCGAACGAATCAAAATCCTGCCATTACTGGAGAGTTCTGAAACGTCCACATTCTGGAGGGGTATGAACCCATGAGATTCGATGAGCCTGGAGCGTGCATATTGTTGGGGAGAGGGCCCAACGTTGAAGGAAGGCGATCCGAGCTTGGGCGGCCACCAGCGGGGTGCGGCGTTGAGCGCTCTGTACTTGTGACCAGGCCGTCCGGACCAGGTCGACCACCGCGTCCCATAGCCGTTGTTCGAGATAGGCCTGAGGCCAACGTTCATTTCCAAAGACGCACGCATTCCTGCGTAGCCAAATAATCCAGAGGACAGAGCCTCGCATAAGAGACCAAGTCTTGGCACCATGACGAAGGGGGCCGGGTAGCTCGAGCCCAAGGAGGCACTGTTGCCAGGACAGGGGTGTCCATGGCATGGTTGCGGAAGGAATCCGAAGGAGGCGGTATAATACCGTCGCAGCAAAAGTCCATGCCGCGGTGGCGGCAGGGCATTCATAGAAACAGTGGAGCAACGATTCGGTAACACCGAGATCGCAACAACTGCAGAGAGAGGAGGTGTTGGCGGCCGCGACCTGCCTCCACTGGTTGACGGCGATTGCTCGGTGGTAAAAGCTCCATAGGAACGCAGCCTCTTTGCGGGGCCGGGCGGAGGACCAGACCTCTTTCTAGTCGGGTTCGAAGTCGACGGGTGCCAGGCCGGACCACTTGACACTAATCGGAAGTGAGAGGCGGAGGCGCGGGTTGCGCCATTGACGCCCGCAACACGCTGTATAACCATGCAAGGGCTCACCAGGCCGCCAGGACCAGCAACCCGGGTCGAAGGTCAAGGCAGTGAATGGGGCCAGATATTTGAGCAGAGGACCGCGTTTAGAGGACGCGGGAGAGGGCACTGTGAGGACGCGAATGCGGGCCAGGCGACCCCGATAGGTAGGCCGAGGGTCCGGGTACCCAGACACCGCATGCAGGGATCGTGATTGGCGGCCTGCAATGTAAGTGTCAAGGGTGGCAGGCAGCTCCACTCGGCCGATCGGCTGGGCCAAGGGAGGGCAATACTCCGGAGTGGTCTGGAAGATGATTACAAGGTCACCTTCCACTGCGGCAGGAAACAGCCCCAACCATTCACCCACAATGGATTGGGCTTGAGTGTCTCGGCCAGTTTTGAACCAGGCCGCAGGCACCTGCGCATGGAAGAGGCCGATGGGGCCCCGTTCTATGTCACGGAGATCGAACCGGGCTTGAAGGACCGGCCACGGTACCGGTTGCATGGTGCCAGGAAGCCAAAGATCCCGAAGACAGCGAAGGCCATTGTGGGCTAATTGGCGTGCGCGTTGGAGTGGGAAGCCAAAATTGTTACCCAGAAAATGAGTTGTCCACCAGAGTTGGATGTTTTGGACCTCTTCAAATGTAGTCGGGGGGGCGGCATCGACTAAAGGACTAAGGGCCCGCCACGCTTGGACGAGCCGATTCCAGAGGGAGGATCCTTGGGGGGCGGAAAACTTCGCTAAAAGCAGCCACTGGAAGCTGCGTGGCCAACGGCCAGGACCAGGGGGCCGAATCATAGACAGGCGATGCCTGAGTAAGACATGCATTGGAGAGGTATCGGGTGTCAAAGCCTTGACCACCCACTTGCCCATGAGGGCGGTAAGAAATTCGGTGGGATCAATAATGCCGAGGCCTCCGATCAGTTTCCCTGCACAGCAATCGTCCCAGCGGACCCTTGCTCGAGCGTTCTCCTCCGTACCCGCCCATAAATAGTTTCGGAGCGACGCCCGAATGGTGCGCAGGACAGTTGTTGAGCCTCCCCATATGCTGATAAAGTACCACAAGGTGGACATGAGTACCGAATTAACGACTACTGTTCGGCCGGCCAGGGAAAGGTGGACAGAGCTCCAGTAGGCAAGCTTGGCCGTAATCTTGGCCGCGAGGAAAGTGTCGATGTCCACAGTGGCCAATGATACCCCGAAGGGGGTACCGAGAAGCTTGGCTAAGGAGCCAGGGGGAGCAATAGAGCACCCGAAGGCCTGCAACCATGCCGGAGGTGGCTGTGGCGCATACCAATAGATTTCGCATTTCTGGCGGTTAATGGTGAGGCCCGTAGCCATACCAAACTTCTGAAGAAGCACAGAAAAGGCGGTCAAGACCTGTGCAGAACCATGTAACGAATACGTAGCGTCATCAGCAAACTGGGTCAAGATTTGCTGGGAGTGGCCATCAGGCAACACAATCCCCCGCAGCCTGCCGATGGCCATCGCATGGCGTGTGGCGGTAGCCAATGCCTCTGCTACAAGGAGAAAAAGGTAGGGTGCGATGGGACAACCCTGTTGCACCCCCCAACAGATTGGAAAGGCCCCAGTAGTGACGCCATTTAAAGAGACAACAGCAGATGCGTTGGAGAGGAGCATTTTGATCATGGTGATGAATGAGCAAGGTAAGCCCATTCGCGCCATGACCTGGAAAAGGAAACTCCATCGCACCGAGTCGTAAGCTTTGCGAAAATCGAGCTTGAGCATGATCAATGGCTTGGCCGTATCCTTAGCCCACGCGATCGTCTCGTGCTGTACCATTATGGCGTCCAAAATGTGTCGAGAAGGAAGGAAAGCGAATTGTCCAGGGTGGATCACATCCGGGAGAAGCCGTTGCAAGCGAATTTGCAACACTTTCGCAAAAACTTTATACGAAGTGTTAAGCAATGTTATCGGACGCCAGTTAGGGAGCAATTCAAGGTCGCCACCTTTGGGCAGGAGGATGACGAGTCCTTGATTGACTCCATCGGGCAGGCTCCCAGCCAGGATCGCATGTCAAAGCATCTCACTGTAGTCAGGGCCGATAAGCGGCCTAAACCGGATGTAGAATTCAGTAACAACACCGTCTGGCCCTGGGCTCTTGCCGAGGGCCATCTGTTTGAGCGCTGTGTGGATTTCATGCGCCTCAGGCAGGCTGCCAAGCTGTTGGAGAATAGTCGGAGGAAAGCATTCCACGAAGGATGCGGGGATCAAGGCGAGGAGGTCTGCCTCGGCTGCTGTGCACGAGGTGTCGGTGGCCGGGTCCGCATACAGATTCGTGTAGTAGGAGAGAACAAGTTGTTCCAAGGCGAGCCGGTCCGTGAGGCGACTGCCCGTAGAGTCCCGAAGAGCTGGGATCTGGGCCGTGCCAGTGGGACGACGGACCGCACAAAAGAATTCTTTAGTCACAGCATCGCCCTTAAGTTTCCATCGGGTGCGGGAGAGTATGCGTCGACCTTCAAGTTGGCGATCCTGGTAGGCCTTGAGGCGGAGGCGAGATTCCCCCCTATCACGCAGGGCAGCTTCGTCAGTGGGATCCAATTGAGCCCGACGAGTGCTATCTTCAACGAGGGTCATGAGTGCGTCTTCATCCTCGCGGTAGGCTTGGGCTTTCTTACGGCACAGGCCGCGGTAGAAGCGGAGCACGCAACGCATCTTGTTAAAAAAGGAGCTGCCTGCTGGGGCGCTGTGCCATAGGCGCTGAATTTCAGGTTCTGCCTCATCGAACCAGACACAACTCATCTTCCAGGAGGAAGGCCGACGCACTTGAGGGGCTAGTTGGATGGTAGCAGTGACAGGATGATGATCAGACCTAGTAGTATTGCCCCGGATGGCGTATTCCAATAGGGGGCGGTCTGTGCTACCGGGAGGTGAAGTGAAAAGATATAGCCTGTCAAGGCGGGCCAGCAACCGCGCCGCTTGGGGGCGATTGTTGTCCCACGAGTAATGCAGGCTGTGGGCCGAGCGGGGATTGTCCTCAACATGGAGGGAAGCTTTCAACGCATCAAACAGGAGGCGTTCCCGGCTGGGAAGCAGGGTAGAACACTGGCGGGTTTTATCCGCCCTGTGTTCTACCATATTAAAATCACCCATTAATAGCCACCTGCAGGTGCGCGGTAGATCGCGGGCCATCAACTCCCAAAGGATGCATCGGGTAGGGGAATCATTGGGCGCATAGATATTTGCGAAACCAATATCCCCTCCCGGCATACCTTGGAGGATAAACCACTATACGCGGTTGTGCATGATGGAGCCGGAGGCTCCAATCTGCCGTGCCCAGCGAGGATGAATAAGTGTTATAATCCCTCCACAACCAGCACCTGGATCCGAGGCCTGATGGCCGTAGCCCACAGATGCGTCGAGACAGAAGGAATGAGCCGATTTCCAGAGGCGGCCACTGATGTCAGTCGCAGCGTTGCCACGCAGCTTGTGCTCTTGTAGGGCCACAATATCGGGAGGGGGAATGCATTGTTTGATGTATGCCTGTGTGTGAGCCACGGCATTAGCATCA
Organism: Ceratodon purpureus; assembly: GCA_014871385.1. NCBI lineage: Eukaryota > Viridiplantae > Streptophyta > Bryopsida > Pseudoditrichales > Ditrichaceae > Ceratodon > Ceratodon purpureus. Next base: position 12,956,478 of record CM026428.1, on the reverse strand, counting down.
TTCAAGCCCCTCACATTAAACGAGAGGAGGTGCAGCTTTATACATCACCAGTGGGGATACTGGCGTCCCCGCCGCTCGCAAGATTGGAAGATCGGAACCCCCAGACGTCGTAGGTTGGGGGCCGGGAGGTAGAGGGAGTCACGACCTGTCGTGCAGCTGCGCCGAGGCCTCGTAAGGAGGCCGGGGGGGGAGGGAGACCGTCCCGAGTACCCGGTTCCGGAGGGTTGGCTTCAAGAAAGGACAGGATCCGGCCAGCAAGGCTGGTCGTTGCCGAGGGAGGCCGAGTTGCCCCGTCAGCGGGGGCGTGACCAATGTCCGGAGCTGGAGAGAGCCGACTTGTTGATGCTCCCCGACTGGGGAGGACGGTTGAGAAGGCAGATTGGGGGCGGCATCGACGAACTGGTCATCCTGTACGGGTGACGAGCTCGAGGAGTGGCCGGGGTCCGGTGAATGCACCCGCTGAGGGGTTACCGGCAGTTGAGCTGGGAGAGGATTGTGGGCAACGTCCTGGAGGCCCTCCGTCGGCCGGGCCTCAGGAGTGGGAGGGGGAGTGCTCGCCACGCGAGAGGCCAGGAGCATGGAGTCCCCACCATGGGTCGCTGAGCCTGCAGCGAAGGCCAGGGAGTCTGTCTCTGTACTAGGGCTGTCCGGGGGCCGCGCTGGTTGGGGCGGGGAGTCACTTGGGGGGTCAAATGGAGAGGCGGGCTCAGCCTCATCACTGGAAGTTAGGCTCTCCGAGTCCACCTTCATGGCTGTAGCGGCATCGTTGACAAGGGTTGGATCGTCAGGAGAATCCCGCATAAGCATAAGGGGATGGGGATTCTTGTGACGGTACGGTTTCTTCGTGCGGTACTCCTTTTCCCATCCATTCCAAATATAAAGCGGAGTACGCCTCGATTCGCCGTTGGAATAGTGATCCCCGCTCCGACTGGTTTGATTAAGAGGATCGTTGGGGTCGTAATAGGGTACACTGGGATCGGGGCGGGGGGGATCACGAGTATCAGAGAGCCCAGGGTGAGATGCCGCCGGAGAGTTACCTGGAAGGGGGGGGCTAGGTGGGGGAATCTGCGTCCCAATTGGCGTCGTCGGCACTGAATGGACCGGGGCCACCGTAGGGGTGGGTAGCAGGGGGGGAACATCCCAGCCGGAGGGCCGCTGGCGGATGCGGTGAGCACCCGGTGTCCCTGCTGAGGATGGTCCGGCACCGGAGGCCAGAGGTTGCGCCTCCGGAGCAGCGACGGATTGCCGAGGATTAGGGTTGGCCGGAGGACCATAGCCCATAGGTGACGGGTGGTGATGAGCAGCGGCCGGAGGAACATCAAAAAGCGTGAGGCGACGGCGCCGGTGCCGAACCACGGTGAATCCCTCCTGGTCCGAAGGACCTTGGGGCCGGGATTGAGGTTGGGAGCTAGGGCGCTGATGTCGAGGTCGCCACCGGCGATAAGGTGGAGAAGTGCCCGGCCGGCCCGAGGGGCCGCGCGGCCGATTGCCAGGGGTGAGGCCTGACGCCACCTGCGGGCCCGAGTGTTGGATAGTCGCTGGCTGGGGTGAATCCGCTGGCCGCCGCATGGGGGGGCGAAAGCCGGGTGCAGAAGAGTGGGTGCCGTTAGCTCCCTGCCGGCACTCTGGGGAAGCGTGCTGATGATGTCCACACTGTTGACAATTAAGCTCCATAGCGTCGTAGCGCACCGCAATGGAGGCGCTTTCCCCGTCGGCGCTATACCAATGACATTGGAAACCCACCCCTGTCGGATGTCCACGCCCACGCAAAAACGAGGGGGTGAGTCAAAGCCGCCATCATGACTCTCGTCCAAAACTTGTCCGACTTGCTCAGCAACCCTGCGCGCCACCTTGTGAAATTCGAGCGGGAGGTCAGGGAAAGTCACCCAGGTGGGCCAGATGACCCCCATGGGCATACGAGGGTTAAAACCCCTCGACCATCGCTGGTAGAAGACGGCCCCGCCTGGAAACCGGTGTAGAGCGAAGGTAAGAAGGCGGTTGGTGGTGGCTGGGCCATCCATACGCACGTAAACAAAGTGCTGTCCAACGTTGCGGTGAAAGTGAATCACTCCCGGCTTAGCGAGCTCCTTCAGTGAGTCCCACCACGAAGAGCCGGCCGAGTCTAAGAGGCTGCCCTCCACCAAGCACGCTATGACCACATGATTCGTCAGGAACGGAATCTCAGTAGCCACAGTGCTTTGGTCTGCAGGGTTTAATGTAAAAGACACCGCGCCTCGGACGAGTAACCCCTGGAAGTTACGAAACGTACCACGAGGGAGGGATTCTCCTTCCATCTGGTGGAAGGGATCCACTGGTCCTCTGTCAAAGCGGCCCGTTGCCAGAGCGGTATGTAAAAAGGACAGACCTGCAGCAGTGGCTGTTGAAACGCGAGCGCCATCGCCAGAGATGCCCAGTAAAGTGGCCTTGTAACTGGCTGCGGCGGCGGCCATCGTGCACTAACCCTAAACTATTCTACTCGCCTCGTGGGAGAGCTCCTGTGCTCGCAAAACCTCTCAATCGGACCGTCGTAATGGTCCGCTCACGATTCTGAGTCGACTAGAAGGGAATGGTGCAGGGGCGAGGCTCTACGGCCATCGCCGCCGCGGCGGTGCGCTCCGGCCTGCTTCCGCCATCACCCACCAGCCTCCATGAGTTTTTCGTTCGTATTACTCAAATATTTTTCGTTCTTCTGTTTTATGTATCAATAATGAGCTATTTCAATTCCATGCACTTGCAACAGTGCTAGCACAGTGAGTGGTAACCAGGGCTGATTTTTCACAAAGTCCCAACCCGTCCATGTCCAAAAACCTCAAATTGAGAGGCAAAAAAAAATGAAACCCGTCCCAAAATCGGTAATCTCAAAACCAACCCGTCCATGGAAAGGTTAAAAAAAAAAACAACCCGTCCCAAAACCGGTTCAAAAAAATAGTACCCGTCCCGTAGTAGTTGTAAATTTTTTATAAAAAAAATAAAAATAATAACAAAAAATAAAAAAACAGAGCCAAAGGCTGCAGCAAACACATTCGCTGAACCTGGGCCTTGGCCTGGCTGCGAGGCTTGGCCTGGACCGGCCCAAAAGCCCGACCCGGCCCAGCTCAGCCTGGCCTTTGAGCCCCGCTCAGGTTGCTCTGCAGGGCCAAGGCTGCTCTGTCGGCTCTGCTCTGCCCAGGCTCGCAAACAGCAAGCGTGAGCACGCTCTGAGCAGGGTGCACTGGCGCAGCTGATTTGGGAGCAAGGTGATTTCTCCAAGGGGACTTCTTCAGTTGTTTCTTTGAGCACGTTGTAGCCTTTGAGGTATGTTTGGTGACATTTTATTATTTTATCTTCTTTCAAGTGTTAAACAAGTAATGTGTAGAAGAAATGAACATACAGTTGCTCACAAAAGTTGTGGGACGCCCTAAAAATTGGTCTCATAAATTGAGAAATAAAAATTATGAAGTGAAATTTGGACGTGTTGTAGTACATAAGGGAATCTACCTTCATGTGAAATTTCACTGTAAATAGACTATTTTAAGACCCATTATTATTTGAATGAAATTTATATGGAAAAAAAAAAAACTTGTTGTGAAAAGCCAAAATGTGACATTTCTTTTTATAGGAAGAATGTACATCTTGACTTGAGTCACATGTTAAAGTTTCATGAATTTTGGAGTTTTTATTCATTAAGATTTTATTGATTGAAAAATGATCCCAAAATTTTGAAATTTTTAATTTTCACTCCATAAATTGCAAAAAAATAAAATAAAAATGCACAATCACATCAAATAACTATATATGACATGATGTAATTGATATTTACATCTTTCATTTTTTGAGAAAAAATTGTCAAAAAAAAAATTATTTTTAGAATCCGTCCAAAGTGAATTTTACACGTCCAAAAAACCGGTTCATTTTCAAAGAACCTGTCCACTAGAAATGTTTTTTTTTTCATAACATGTCCCTGGACATGTTGGGGACCTTGTGAAAAATCACCACTGGTGGTAACCCTGCAGAATGCATATCAATATCAAACTATGCAAGACTGACCAAACAGTCACTGATTCATTGGCTTCCAAATCAGCTTGTGTCATGACTCATGGCTGCTGCAATTGTACGTTGCAAAAACTAGCATCATGTGAAGTCAGATTATATTGGATTGTGGGGAAAATAATTTACATATTGAGATCAGAATAAATTTTAATGCTAATAAAATATTTCATTTCTGTTCCATGTGCTAGCATCAGTGCATGCTCTTGCTCACTGGGCGGTAACCCTGGAAAATGCACGTCAATATCGAACTATGCAAGACTGACCAGACAGTAAGGGAGTCATTGGCAACGGATGAGCTTATGTCATGGCTGCTGTATTTGTATGTTGCAAAACTAGCATCGTGTCTCGTTAAACTACATGAATTGTATTCAACATTTTGACGCCGCAAATTGAGGTGCAAATTTGATAGTTGATTTATCTACCATACAAATACAAATAGGATGGCTTCTGATGACCCATAGGCTGATGTTATACACATCATCTTGTCCATAATTCACGGTCCTTTATTAACACTTGTGTCATATGCCATTACATATAATGTAAATTGGGACCTTCTGGATAGAGTTCCAGCCATCACTTGTATGCAATAATGTATAATACAAAATGCAAGAACTGAAGATTCACATGTCAACTTCAATGCTGGTTGGTGTATTAACATCTCTGTCAATATGATGTCATGATACCCCTAATGGAAAATAACCAATGGATAATGTGGGTTCATTCCTTCCTTTATTGATCCTTTTCAACACTTTTTTTTCATATTATTATTTAATCCCTAATTTCTTGTCTACATCACACCAAAAACACTCTGAAATTGTCTTTTCTTGTGCAAAGATTGAAAGAATCCAAAACAAAAAATGATTAAAGTTATGAGTTTTTACTTATCAAAATATCATCATCATGGACTGACATAGATAGTAAACAAACTGAAAATTTTAAACCATTATTATACGTTTTAATTATCATATTTTTAAAAATAATCATGCTCAAAGGTATGAAAAGAAGCAATTACCGTTCAATATTGATTTATATGCTTTATAATCCTGTATGTCTTCTTTATAAAAACTCATACAAAGAGATAAAAATAATATGAACCATTGTATATTTAATTTTTGCTTTGCACATCTTTTCTTTGCTTACCAAGACATTGTACTTTATAAAAGCTTTAACCCCTAATAATCCAGGAAAGTCAAAACGGCTTTTTGCAATTTTGGGCAGCCAAGATGAAGGGGTTAAAATAAATATTTTTGCCTAAGATTTTTACTGGATGCTCCCAATATTGCAAAGTATACGTGGTAAAGTTTTCAAGGCCAAATTCTAATTTAAAGACCTTCATCTAGAAATTTTAGGTTTCAAGTCTAAAACGGGAAACTTAAAATTAGGCTTTTTTATAATTTTTTTCTTGAAATATATTCATAACCAAATCACCACTCAAATTTCACAGAGACCCAAGTCAAAAAATATATCAATTTTACAAGGGCAGCTGAGCCTCCAAAAATTACAAAGACAAGCTTCAAATTTTTGAATTATTTCTTTTAAAATTCGTCAAAATTTGAGATTTTGGAATTTTTCAAAAATTATTTCGCCTAAAAAATCAAGACTTTATAATGTAACCTAACCACCATTTAGATTTTTCTAAAACCAAGTATACGTAACGTCATACATGTTTTACTATATCAACGTTTTTAGACATGCTTCTAGAAAACAATTTTTATGAAGGTCCGGAAAAAGGAATGAGTCTCTAACATTTTGCATGGAGGTACCCAACTTGATTACCTACATGGAAAAAATATGAGCAAAATGTTTGGGGTAAAAAGCTTCAACTCTCTCTTTGCACCATTTTGACTATGTCATTTGAGCAATGCCCAAAAAAAGTTTTGCTGCAACTTTGAGCATTATAATCTATAAGATGGTAAACATCCAACGGCTGAAAATGTTCATAGTATTTCTAAAGAAGGTAAAGTACAAGATCTTACGGTTGGATGTCTAAAAAAAAAAATTGGTTTTGGTTCAAACCGTCGTTCCCACAAGGTGGTCAAAAATGGCAGTTTTGGGTTTTGGAACCTCCAAAACCAGCTGAATTTGTAGGGGTTAATTGTATTATAGTATAAGCATAGTCCAATCTAGTGTACTTTTCACAATGATGAATCTTCAATCTAAACTAATTCCAATATTGGATATATTCTTGAAAATCATGTACTTCAAACGTTTTGTTACCTTTGAAGTTTCGATTTGAATATGATTTCAAATCTATTGAAATTATACTTTTAGACATCAAATGCAGTATTTAGCTTCTATTAATTTCCTAACACTACTGTATCAAACTTTAGGTTTACTCCACAATTATATGATCTGAAGTCAAAAGATTAACTGCATTCACATGTTCCTTACTTCTCGCTTACATCCATCTAAATTCACATGTGTGTGGGAAGCTACTGTAAACTTAAGAGCACCTCTGTAAGCCTCCAACATGCAATACTAAACTTAATATGAACATTTCCTCCAACAGATGTATCATGTGCTTAAGCCTGATGTCTAGTTTACGATTGAATGCACCGACTGTTCTCCACTTACCGCTGTAGCGCGTCACTGCACGTGCGCATCAAAGGAAAGCAGAGCAGGACATGAACAAATGAACAGGAGATAAGTTTATCATCAAACTGATAAAACATAGTATTTAAAAGAATACTTCGCAACGAAAGAAGTGATCTTCGAGTAGCTACTCAGCAGATGGGGGGTAATGTATACAGAAGCAACTGCCTCCAAAAAGGTAGAGAATGCCCATGATATACATTGTACGGAAATACAACCTAGAGCGGACAAGGAATGATACGGGTCTACAACCTGGGGGATAGGAGGGAGGGAGGAAAAACTCCGATAAAAGTATTTCACACCCGCTTCATACTCCTAGCAGCAGGAGGGAGTGGCTGGAGAAATTGTACACGTGCTTGAAGATAATTGGCTCGTAGAATTTGTAATTGCCATTTCTGCTTTCTTACAGTTGGTGAAGGTGTTGTCTCCAAATCATGCTTCATGGATGAAAAGGAATCCTATGTGTCCTAGAGTACCAATAAGTCTACCATTGGAATTTTGCCATGTAGGGTGGAGTGCTTAAAATCTGAAAGAACCCAGCAAGATGTTCCCGATGCCATTTGCTACAATGTTCAAATCATGGTACGTAAACGTAGGGAAGTGGCATGTGCTTATGATGCAGCCTTTCATTGTCCAGCATGACCAAATTTGCTGCCGAATTATAAGCCTATGTGACTTCCAGTACAGCCTTTCATTGCAGCAGATGTCTTATGCCCAAGTTCCCGACTGGGTAACCATGAAATGGATGTTTGTATCAAGTCCTCTGTTGGATATGTTGTGTTCATTTATCATTGAATTTTTCCATAAGTAATAACCATTCTAAGTAAAGGTAAGTATATTTCATCTAAATCCAACCTTTACAAACAATTCTATTTTTTCAAAATAATTTTAACTATATGATCGTAATGTATGGTGTTACAACAAAGATAATGATTATCCAATACAATGATAACAAATAAATACTTACAGAATTTATCTACCTATATGTATACAACTTGTGAATATAGAATTATTCGCAGAGGAATGAGATTGAGGTATGGTCAATTTTTTTACTAATTATTTCTACTTTTAACCGTAAGATCTTGAACCTAAGTATTGTCACTACTTCCTCAATAAATTTCAACCGTTAGATCTTTACCAATGGTGAGATTATAACGTTCAAAGTTGATGCAGATTTTTTTTTGCCTTGGCCAAAAGACATACTCAACTTTGTGCCAAGGGAGACTTGGTGATTATTACTTCAAACATTTTGCTCATATTTTTTTCCATGTAGGTAAATAAGTTGGGCACCTCCATGCAGAATTTTCGAGACTTATTTTGATTATTTGTCCTTCATGAAAATTCTTTTCGAGAAGGAAGTATAAGACCCACAATATAGTCATACTTAACCCCTAAAGTTCTGAGGGTATTTTTCATCAAAACTGCCTCAAAACAACCCCTCTTCAAAGCAAGGTGGATTTTGCAAACTTGGGGTTTTTTTTAGTACATCTAACCGTAAGATCTTGTAGCTAACTTCTAAGATCTTGTCCACCAAATCTCACACACTCATTCTTCACCAATTGTACAATTGAGCATGTTTGTTTCACTCGACGGTTCCACGATGAAATCCGTCGAGGAGACAAACCGAGCTGCAATCAATGTGCTCAACGGCACGGGTCTAACTAATCCTGATATAAATTGCATTCATAGGTACATGCCCAAATTCCAAAAAAGCCCAAATATGGCAGATTGTCCCTTAGAGATTAAATAACCTTAAAGATTTTTGGTTTGCAAAAAAAGTGAATAGTAAAAAGTTACATCTATGAGTTTTTGAATTTTAGAAAAAAAAAATTCTGAAAAATTCCTGAATCTCAAATTTTGACAATTTTTGAATGGAGAAAATGTAAAATTACAAAAAAAATTTGAAGCTTGTTCATGTAATTTTTGGAGGATGCCCTTGTAAAATTGGTAAACTTTTTGACTTGGGTCACTTTGGATTTTTAGTAGTGATTTGGTTATGAACATATTTCAATTTTTTTATTTTAAAAAATTCCTAATTTTAGATTGCTCGTTTTGGACTTGAAACCTAAAATTTCTAGTTGAAGGTTCTAAAATTGGAATTTGACTTTGAAAGTTTTACCACGTACACATCGCAGTAAAGGGAGCATCCAATAAAAAATTTAGGCAAAAATATTACTTTTAACCTCTTCATCTAGGCTGCGCGAACAACAAAAAGCCATTTTGGCTTTTCTGGGCATTTAGGGGTTAAATAGCCTAAAAGATGCAAACATCTTTACAAGAGCTGAGCTTGTATTGTTCCAAACACGTCTGATTCATGAAAAGTCATCAGTTCTTGTAGGTGTAGAAGTTGGGTAAAGCTCACAAAATTTGAGCCTCACACGAGTTTGAAAAGGTGAAAAAATCCTTGATTTTTCTTAAATGAAGTGTGCTGAAATTGCCTTACATTCACCAAACTTAAAACTACCAAAAAGGTAATCTAAACATGTCCAATTGGAAATTTGAACGGTAGATATGTTGGAGTCAAGGAGACAAAGTAACAAAAGAAATTGAAATCAATTGGAGTAAAACTTGAATTTTTGGAATTTTTTGAAGTTGACAAGGATCGTAAATTTCATTATACTATTGACAAACAATTTTTGGAATAATGAATTGTGGAGATGGACCCCTTGCCTTGTCATAGATATTAGATGAAAAACGAATATTGGATGTAATATTTTATGTGGACCAAAAATGAAATTTGAATGAATACTAAGTTTTGGATGATAATTGTCATATGGATGAAAAAAATTCAGCAACTTCTTTTGATGGAAACGGTTAATTAGATTAAAAATGTATATTGGATGAAAATTGTTATGAATGTGTATGGATGATAAAATATTGGGTCCATCATTTTGCAAGTACACACCCTTTGAAATTTTTTCTTGTCACTTTTTGCCCTTGTGAATGACAGTCAACTTCGGCAAAAAATGGAAGATTTTAATTGGTTATTGTTGCCCAATCTCATAGCATATTGTTGTAAAATCCATAACTTTTGCATCATCACTCCAAATGCTATGAAAATTTAGCCATTGGAAAGCTACTAATGAAAACTATGCGAAGTAAAAATCTCAAAAAATTTGGAAAATGTGGAAGCTCAAAATAGCCTGCCCAACAGGCTACGATCACAATGAGGTCTCAAAGGCCTTTAGGGATTAAACTCTATTTTAAGTACGATTCACTTTTTAATTTGCTTTGACTGTATTATGAAAAATAATACATCTCTTAACCCCTAAAATTTCTAGCTTGTTTTTGCCAATTTTTACTTCTAAAATGCTGAAAATTTCAAAACAATCCATATTTTAAAATTTAAAATTTTTAAATGCTGAATTTTCAACCTCATAAAGATCATGTTTATCATGTTTGCTAAGAAAATCTTGTCAAAAAATATTAAAAATCGTAATTGTAGTAGCTTGCTGAAATTTCTACAATCCACTTTGGGTTTTGTGGTATTTTAGGGGTTAAAGGTGTTCAATTTGACATACCAAAAACCCCATCTGGATGAATAGAGTGTAAGTTATGAACAAGATTATCCCAAAATAAAACCAAGCGCGAGGGGCTGAGGTTGTTGTTTAAGGATTAAGAGCACAAAATGAAACAGGTTGAACCTTTCAACACAGTCATCTCACAACAAATTTTCTACCTTGGCACTTTGTGTCGTATGATTTCAATGGAAAATGAAACCGAGTGGCAGAGTGCGTGGTAACCCGCAAATCAGTGTAACAAGTGAACAAAAACATAATAGTTGTTACACAATCAAAATTAAGGCATGAGCATGAAATTTCAGATCTCCAAAAGGAAACTACTCTACCGTGAACAAGGAACCATTCACTTGTCCAACATACACCCTGAAACTAAGTTGATGATTGTCGCATCGAGGAGTTGCAGGCTATCAAAAGTCTTATAAAAATGACATCATAATAATATTAGAGTGATTGAGTGTTGTCATACAAGGGTGATGTGTAAAGCGATGTGGATCACGTTCAGAGTTGTTGTAGGTAGAGAAGAAGTTTAATAGTCAATTGGACTGTCATGTTGTACACATGAGTCCAGAAGCCTTGAAGACGTTCAATAATGTGGAAGGGAAGAAAATGACGATACATTGGAAGCATGTTGTTATTGGATTCATCATTGAAGTGTCAGGCGATTGCGTTGGCAGCCCATGAGTTCTCTCAACGCAGAGGATTCATGCATCTAAATTACCGGCAGCCGATCTCATATCCGTTGTGTTTCTACTGCAGAGTTTGAAGACCCGGTTAGAATGCTCAGTGAACTTTCCATGCATCTTTCAACCGTACAGAGAAGACTTATACGTCATAGACATGTCATTCTGCCGTGTTTCTATTGAGCCTGAGAGAATGAGGAATATTGTAAGAGGTTGAGTGAGAGTCGTTCTATGCCAGTTGTAAGCAAATAATAGACTCCTTAATAAGATATGATACTTCTAGCAGAGGCCGATTCCAGAAGCCCAAACACAGATTCACACATAAGTGTAAACTCTATCCGGTGTTCAACCATGAGTTGGGATACCGGTAGGAAGTTAGATTGATTATCACCATTATGCCCGTCAGCCCTAAAACACTCGTATGACTACCTTGTGCACAGCCATGTACAATCTGAACAGCAAGAATTCTTCCGGAAGAAATTATCACTAAAAGAGCAGATTTCATGCAACCATAGGAACGAGCTGGACAAGCAGACGTGCTTAATCCAAAGATCACACTAGCGCAAGGACACAACAGAAACAGTCATAAGAATCTAGAGATTGCACCGAAGAATGATTCCATGTTGTAGATATAAAACAATGTGTACCTTTAAAATTTGGGGTACGCAGCAAAAAAGCAGCTCTAGCCATTTGGATTTAGCAGTTACAAAGTTGATCAGTTGCGATGCTTCACTCCACAGCTGCAAATTCCTCGCTAGCTCTAGGAATAATTCCTTCTCGTGATGATTCAGTAGAATCTCCTATGTCCATTGTCTGTATCCCCTGTGATTCCCTGTGAACCCAACTTTCAAGCCTTTCTCTCGTGTGGTCAAAAGGTAAGCACATTGTACATGATACTTCCACACAGTTAACATGCTGAAGAGTACCATGCACTTGTTGCCAAATACACTCTCCTTTACTATCAAAACCTGGTAATTGGGGGCAGCAAAATACAAGAATACACTTCCCATCCTCCAAGTAACTGAAGGGCTGACTAACAATGACCACTACTATTATTGCCAGGAAGAACATCCAGCAGAGTAGCTTGTTAGCCTAGAAGATTCATTATACCTTCCTTCAATAGCAGCCATAGCAGAAGCGAACTTCAGAGTATATCATCATAAAAATGTTAATATCTTAAACGCTACCTCAATAGCTTGTGCACGGTGCGGTTGACTATCCACATGAGAGGTTACTGGATCCCTTGGTAGATAGACTCCGCTACCATTAATCCTATTATCAATGTACACGACTTCGTCACGTGAGCTCACCCACAATACATGGTCTTAGCGGTTCTCTTAGCCAGCTCTGCCTGCTGCAAGAAATCCTTCATCTTTTGCACCTTCATCCTTCCGTCTAAAGCACCCACGTCCTTGTGCCTCTTGCTTGCCAAATGTCCTCTTTCGAAATTCCCGAGGCTGTATCCAGGCTTTGTGATTCCATATCGCTTATCGCAACCTCCACAATAAACTCTGAAACCATGCTCTTCATCATGCACAATGGAAAACTTGCCGTGTATCTCCTCTGGGTAATCTTGTTGTATAAGTTTCAATTTTGTGCATAACCTGGTGTAGAGAGGTGAATCTGCAAACATCATGCTGTCATTCGGTTTGATGTTGTTGGCTCTCAGCTCCGGTTTAATGGAAATGGGCATCACCGTGACCGGCTCCTCTATCTTGTTAGCCCTAAAAACCCTCGCCAAATCTTCGTGCGAAGTTCCACTATTGACCTCCAAGCCTGGGGAATCCAGATTGTCGCCAACAGACTCTGCAGGCGAGGCCTCGAAGCTCATCTTGCATCTCTTCAAACCTGGCTCCAAATCTATGACCTCATACTTCTCCAAACCATACCTAGAACCGACATTAAGTTTCACATGGAAACTCATGTGACAGCCACAAGCGCCACAGAGCATGTCATTTGGATTCTCGCCATCGAAGAGCTGGCATCCGTCGACTCCAGGTCCCAAGTGGGCGTGCATCTTTGTGCACTTGCCCCGATTCCTTGAATGTAACATGGCTTGATCCAGGTGATGTGCAGTCCCCATTCTGTGGATAACATCAAAACAAACCTAAATCATGTCAAGCAGAATCGCATATAATTTACGCAGAATTCACCATCTAACGCCCTCACTTAGATCCGAGACCACTTTCACATACGATACTCAACCACCAAAATAACACAGAGATTGTAGACAAGCAAGAAATCCACACAATTGAAAGCCAAACGATGTAGAGAAACAAACCTGTGAATTCAATTGGTCAGTGTTACAAGCATTCGGCCGCGAGCTTCTCCTCAAAAGCTCCGGGACAGGATAAGGTCTCAGAGACCCTCGCCATTCAGACCCATCTGAGCCTTGCACATTCGCTCCGTTCAATCACCTCACATCCCCATCGGAGATCCTCTCCCGTTGGGAGATGCACGCCCTCCTACGAGCGCCGCTTGTAATCCCAGACGCAAATTCCAACCGAAGCTACTCCTCGACCTCACCAAACTACTCTCAACCCAGATGCATCACTTAAGGCCCTCCATCTGAATGACCCTTCGATTCTTCTCCTGCTCAGGGAATTCAAATGACCTCCTTGACCTGCTAAGGCGTCCGAGAGCTTCCAGATTTCGACAAATCACTGCCAACACGAAAAACACAACCAGGAAGGACAAACACGAGCAACCGATCTGAAGTGCTTGAAAGAGTGGGATTTGACTATGCCTTCTTCACTATCTTCTATCAGAGCACAAACCAGCCACCTCGTGGTGGCACAACTTGGAGACTAGCTACCAACATGTGGGTGAAGTCCATTGCCTAGATCTGAAAGCGCACACGGCTTGAGCCAGCCCAGGAAGGAGAGTGGGTAGGCGCTAATGGAGGAGGACGAAGAGCATTCCAGCCCTAGAATTCCAGATCCAGAACACCTGCTACACGTCTTCCTTCATAATATCACACAACCTAGGCATCGGAATACTATTTCCAGGTTCGTCAGGGCTGCTTTACAAACGTTGTCTGAGGGCTGGCGTGGAGAATTCTGTAAATTATTCCGGCCATCACAGATGAGTTGCAGGTGATAAGGATTTTGCAGTCATCTTATCTTCGTTCAAACAGGCTTGCAGCTCCAAAATCGATATCTTTTTCATGCATTTTAGGCGGAACACGGTTCCCTGTTTGAAATATTTACTGCGCTGCAAGGATCGAGGACGGTAAACGGTAAACCCTTAGCTCGTTCCCCGAAATGCTGGACAAGCTGTTGGCGAGAAACGTGTGCGGTAATGATGGTATGCTACACTTGTTCACTCCATCAGAGATGCATTCATCTTCGTGTACATCCACCGCTGAAGCCTGCGTTCATCTGCTGTAGTGTGAAGTCAGAAAATCTTTGGCATCCGCGTCCAGTTCTTACAGAGTTACGGAGATCAGGCAAACGTGTAACATCAAACCTCTTGAAAGTAGAGATCGCTTGTGATCAGGTGATTCTGCACTGCTTGTATTTGATTCCGAGCACCGAGGCGTGAAAAGGCAGTTGGATATTCTGGAATACCATCCGATTCAACGAGAAAAGTATTCTAACGTAGTGCTCAATCTTGATTCACACAAGTTTTTCGAGACTTCTGCTGCAATCAACGTGCCTGCAAAGGTTAGTTTCGATATATTATACCCAGAGAAACATGTGGACTGAGTTTATCAAATTCCAGCAGTCCTTCGATCATTACGAGGCTATTGTTAACTAGATAGAACCGGACATGAGCATTGGCAACTTTATCTACTAAACAAAATGCCAGTAGAAGATGAAATCTAGGATGGTAGATGAAACGACCAGCCTCGCAACCGCTGGATTCCCAGAAATAGAATTGAGGGCCCCCTTCTTATGTGTAGTTCATGCAGCGATTCCTGTAGCAAACCTTTACGCCAGGCATGGTTGATCAAAGTCAAGGAACAACAGTACTACAGTCCGACCACACGACACTGCCCTGAGGTAAAAAAGGACAGATCAGAATTACGTGACATCAGTAACTGATTGAACAGTTGCAATTACAACAAAACATTTTGCAAAAATCTAGAAGCTGCTACGAGGATTGAAATCTAGACTCATGCACCGCTACACAACTCGATTGGACCAAATTTTGTTGTAATCCCACAATAAACAGCAGCCTGCATGACGGCAGATATCATCCTCAACATATGATATCCCCTCAGCTGATGGGCCAGGATTCAGTCTTTTCGTGGTGGAGGTTAAGATACAAATATTCTGCTTCATCTACGTGTATACTACAGCAACAATGTGATCATTTCTTTTCTGCTTTCCTTTCCCATCTCCTCTTCTGCACAGGTAACAAGTGTTTTAATAAGCACCGTAACTTCAAATGTGGTTCAATGCTGTGTTACTACAAACACAGCTGTGAACTTGATTACAACAACAAAACATGACCTCTCTTAGCTAAGCTAGCTAACCCAAAAGGCAGAAGAACCAGAACAAAGCTAACAACAGCTCCACAAACTCAATTCGTAATCTCAACTTCCAATAATTTCAGAGCTTGATAGAGTAGTGAATGACGGTTTATCAAAAATCAAAACCCGACATACGTAAATAACCAGGTCTAACAAAAAAACTGTGATAGTGATGAATTCTCTTGCCTTCATATCAGCCAGCATTTGGGGCATTTTTGCCATAAGCTCCTCTGTGCGAGCACGCCTAGCAATAACTATCCTTAATCTCCACCACGTAGAATTACAAGAATTCCCCAAACATAAAGTATTTCAAGGCATGATGTCACTGTGCCCATCAGCAACTCATAGTCTCATACACAAATCCGTTTCATTCCACCTCGCAATTGAAATTCTTTAAAGCATATCTAGAGATGGCAGAGCCATACATTTGGCATTAACCTCGTAAAAGGCAGAAACCTAAAACCTACAGGGACCACACCACAAAAACAACAATGCAAGTGGACTATGCAAACTCATTAAAAAAGAAAAAACCACGAAGAAACAAACGGTGCATACTTGAGAGCAGCTTCACGATCAACTTTATGACCCTTCATCCTCGTTCTCTCGGGCCTTCGAGGAGCATCATACGGCCACTCACTGCACCAAACACATACACGCATACACAAAATCCAAAATCAAACCTCTTTAAAAAATCACATCCACATAACCAGGAATAATTTCACCACTCCTGCAGATCTTCCTAACCATTCCAAAAACACAAACCAACATACAACTTCCTTCTCAACAGTTGATTCCACACATCAATCAATCACACCGTTTGTTCAAGAAATCATCAAATTCACATAATTGCCATCAAATCATACACATTCAACTTCGAACCAGGAATGAAGTTCAGATCATACGCACATCCCACTGATTGCGCATCGCATAATTCACACAACTCTGATCCAGAGTCCAGAGACCATACCTCATCACATTCCCATAACCCTAATCAATACTTCAACTCTCTTCAGACCATCACTCTTCCTGGATCGGATCCGTCTGTTGTGTGATTTGGATCATTCCAGTGCCCTTCTGCGACATCGGATGATCATCACCCACTTCTCCGAATTCCAACAATTCCTAAAGAATTGCCTGCATTGGAACTGGAATTGGATTTGGAATTGAGACTTGAGGATTGTTGCTAAACCCTGAATCCTAATCTTAAACCCTAACCCTATACCCTAACCCTAAACCCTAATCCTAAACCCTGGAGTCTTTCTGGATCAGTGGTCCCATAACCATTTTATGACAATTGGCAGAAGAATTGGGATCCTTCCCGAAGGTAATCTATGCAGATTTATGCTGGAGCATGGATGTTAAAGGACAAATGACAAATTCAATTTGTTGAAAGAATTTCAACGTAGTTTAAAATAAAATACATACCCAATTTTCAAGATTTCGAAATAAAATCGCAGTAGTGATAATCAGATTGTTTTTAATGTTTAGAAAGATATAATGTGCTATTTAGTTAAGAATGTTATATTGATAGCATAACTCTGATTGAATTAGAAAAAAATAGTATTTCAGAATTTTCATATAAAATAATAAATGAAAGAACCTTTATTATTTTTATTTTTGGAAAGAATAAAGAAATAGAGGTCATTTGTTACCTGCATGAAGTTTGATGTTTGAAATGTTATCTTTATTGAATGTGGATACAAAGAGATCTCAATTGTTGGATTCGATGACTTTTAATCCCTAAAC
The DNA here is from genome assembly GCA_014871385.1 of Ceratodon purpureus. Lineage (NCBI taxonomy): Eukaryota > Viridiplantae > Streptophyta > Bryopsida > Pseudoditrichales > Ditrichaceae > Ceratodon > Ceratodon purpureus. The sequence goes on along the minus strand of CM026428.1, from coordinate 12,939,433 downwards.
GTCCTCACCTATGTCCAATTTAGGTAGTTTTGCAAAGATGCATTATAAAATACAATTAATATGAATATTTAGAATTTGATGCATAAATAAAAGTTATACATTTTGAATTTTAGATTCTATCTATACGGTTAGATCTACGACTACTATCACTAATCTTTATTTATAAATTTTCAAACATAAAATAAAAAAATATTTTGTAATTCATTCACGAATAAGATATTGACAATCAGTCGGTGAAATTTGTTGTGATGGGGTACAATGTAGTACTTTAGGTGTAGTGATTTTTAGAGATTTTTTGAATGCTTGATTTTATGAGTTTATTTTCTTAAGAACACTTTTAGACTAAAATCTTCAAAATTTTCGGTTAAAAACTGCAACACAAAATGAAGCATAATTTCTTCAAAAATTGTTTCCTTTTCAATCGGATGACACATATAAGAAGCTAACTTCCCATAGAAAATTCAATAAAAAAAATCACACTACAAAAAGTGCATGACAGATGAGAAAATGCAGATGGAATCTGTACATCAGGCCATTTTGGCCTGCTTGGGCAGTTAGGGGTTAATAATATAGAGAAGTTGTATCATTCAAAGAATAAAAATGGCTAAAATCAAATCAACAAACAATTGATATTGTAAAAATAAATCTACTACTTCTACTATAGTTGTAGTAATTTGGAACAATCTATTCCATTAAAAAAAAAAGTGTCCATTACTTGGTTATAAGACAATTTTAAGTAATCAATAATAAACCTTGTTATGAGCTAATCTATATTTCAACTTCTATGCTATAATCCTTGCATTGTCACTTTTTGCACTTATTATGATGTTTTTTTAGATTGTTTTTTATATTTAAAATTAATTCTATTGATTTCAATAATATTTGATTAAGTAGTTTAATTCTTTAAATCAATTTGCGATAAGTAGCCAAATTGTAAATTTCTAGTACCATACCTTGATAGCAAGTTTGTTGACCCTTGAATGAATTTTTATTAAAGAAAAATAAGGTTTGTTTTCCAAAAATTTAGATTTTCAGCTCTGGCTTTTTTCATTAAAATATACCAAAAATAGCCTTATTTGAATTTAAGATAGACATATATCACATCAAATGATTTCTCATAATTTGGTTTTCCATCTTTATATTTTTTCATTTTATTGTTTTATTTTTTAGAAATATCTATGAATAAACGTACTCTCAACATATGGTGATGACACATTAGACTTGTTTTTTAGAGGCAAAATATGAATCACAATTGAATAATTAGTAAATTTTTGGATTGAATTTGATGATTTCTTTAATTTAATCCCCTATAATAAGCATTATTTTAAAAAGTTTTTTTTTATAAATACAAGCTTTTTGAAGACTTTTTTGAAGTTTTTTTAATGAATATTTCAAAACATTTTAGATATTGAATCTTACTTTGGCCATGAAATGAAGAGTTATCATGCATACATAATTTATACATTGTGTGATGTCACACTACATATCAAATCACATCACTTTACACTAAGAATTAGCCTTTAAAGGATCTTTTGGAACCATAAGTTGCACATTAATTCTTCAGTAATTGTGAAAGCTTTTTAAATGTTGGTAAAACATTAATAATGTTTATCACATCTTTGAGTCTATCTTCTAATTGAATTAATCAAAAAAGTGATAAAATGTAACAACTTAATATTGATAAAATAAAATAAAAATACAAACTAGATTTGATACTGAATCATACTCATGGAGTAAATTTTCATGGTCCATTCACTATTAAATGTACTAACTGGATTCTACAGATATGACATCCATGAAACTCAGTAGATTGTTGAAGATTTCCTACATAATTAGGAACATTCCGAGGCCCCTTCGAACGCATTTAGAGATGGCATATTGTGCACTTCAACTTCCAAGCTTTCACAGATAATGAAGCATATTTCCAGGTCTAAAATGAACTTCAAACAATGGGAACAGATGCCTCCGAACATTGCTATTCAAAGAGTTTGAAAACAAAAGAGTTAAAAAGACCTAGTCGAACACCAAGGGAATAAGACAGAGGAAAACAAAATTGTTTACACAATCGACGCCTCATGTAAATTTTGTCCATGATAAAATGGAGCAAAAGGGAACATTGTGATATATCAAAAGAATGGAGTTAAGCTACAAATATTCAAGAGATCAAAATACAGAAGGTGGAGCAAGACCAGCCGCAGCACCTTCTCTAGAAAAGATCATTGTCATATGCACTGTCTACATGAGCTGCTAATGTCTATAATACGATAATCTAACATCTATTCCTTGCCGTACTTAAGGTTGTTCACATCAAACCCGGGCATGTCAAAAGACATAGAGAATTTCTCCACATCCGCCTTGAGGGCAGCAATCTCCTCATTGTTGTCCAATCCCTTGTTGAACTCCTTCAACATCTTACCCTTCTCCTTCTGCACCTTCAATGTGATGTTCACTGCACGCTCCAAGAAGTCGGCAATCGTCTCGAAGTCCTTCTCCTTCAATCCTCGTGATGTCATGGCAGGTGCACCTACAAAATCGACAACAGGTAACTACATTCAGAACCATCACCACTCAAGGTCACAGATGCAATTGACCTAATTACCATTATAAGACTCTTCATCCTTAGAAACCGGAACCTTCACATACTTTCAGCAAAAATTTTAGGGAGACTTACCAACTCGGACGCCTCCAGGTGCCAAAGCACTGCTGTCACCAAACACTGCATTCTTGTTCAAAGTGATGTGTGCAAGCTCACATACCTTCTCCACCTTGTTACCTGCAAGAGGGGTCAAATCCTATCAGTTTAACACCTTGTAAATAAACATGTCAAAAATCATGTCAGGGAATCTGAAAGAGATCCAGGAAGAGGGCTATGAAGACTGGCATACCGGTCAATCCAAGAGGTCGCAGATCCCACAACACCAAGTGGTTCTCAGTTCCGTCGGTGACCATCTTGTACCCCTTCTTCATCAACGCATTGCCAATTGCTTTGGCATTCGCCTTCACCTGCTTCGCGTATGCCTTGAACAACGGGGTGTCCACCTGCTTCAACGCCACAGCCAGAGCAGCGATCTGGTGGTTGTGAGGTCCTCCCTGCAACGAAGGGAACACGGAGAAGTTGATCTTGTCCTCATAATCATACACGGCACCCTCGGGCTGCCCCTTCTTTGCTGGCTTCGGCCCCTTCCTGTAGAAGATCATACCCGCACGGGGTCCCCTCAAACTCTTGTGCGTTGTAGTGGTCACCACATCGCAGTAGTCGAATGGCTGGTTCACCTCCTGAGCTGCCACAAGGCCGCTGTAGTGAGCCATGTCGCACATCAACAGAGCGCCCACCTTGTCAGCAATGGTCCTAAGCCTGGCGTAGTCCCAGTCCCTCGGGTACGCGCTTCCTCCAGAGATGATCATCTTGGGGCGGAAGTCCAAGGCCTTCTCCTCCAGCTTCTCGTAGTCGATGAACCCAGTCTCATAGTTCACCTTGTAAGGCAAACTCTCGAAGAAGATCGAGGTAGCAGAGATCTTCTTCCCGTTGGATGTGTAGTAACCATGAGTCAAGTGCCCGCCCGATGGCAGATCCAAGCCCATGATGCGGTCATGTGGGTTGAGAAGAGCAGTGTACACTGCGAAGTTGGCCGGGGAGCCGGAGTAGGGCTGCACATTCACGCCCCACTTGTCACTCTCCAGGTGGAACGCCTTGAGAGCCCTGGCCTTGCACAAGTTCTCGATCTGGTCGATGAACTCGTTTCCTCCGTAGTACCTGGCGCCGGGAAGACCCTCAGAGTACTTATTAGTCAGGGCGGAACCCAGAGCCTCGATCACAGCCTGGGAGGTGAAATTCTCGGAGGCAATGAGCTCAATGCCCCGGCATTGCCGCACCTTCTCGTGCTCGATGAGGTTGTAGATCTCCTCATCGGCTACTTCCAGAGCTTGGTTGCCCCACTCCGCGACGGAGTACTCAGCCGCTGCTTCACCCATGTTGCCTTGGTTCCACTAACTGCAAACAACACACCAGTTCCTATTCAAGATCGTGACATTGCTAGCTCACAACCAAAACCAAAATATAATCACAAACAGATAAGAAAAAACCTACACCTCTTGGACTCAATGTAACAGTAGTAACAAAAGAAAAAACACATTGCAGTAAACACAATGCAATGTGCACGCTCTACAAAGCAGATCACTATACTACGATGCTGATAAGAAATCCAAGACTCAGAAGCAGCCAGATGTGAAGAAGCTACACGATTATCCACCTTCGAAAGAAGAGGAAATAATGCGAGATAAGGAAATGACCAAATGGGAAGAGGCAAAATCTCGAAGCTCCTTAACTATAACAAAATTCCAAAAGCGCAACTGATCACATCCCAGCGCCCCAGAAACACATCCACCGAGAACCCACAACATGAAAGAAGAGCAAAATCCAAAAAGACTTCCATAACCACAACAAAGAACACATTGGCAGCATCTAGAGGCAAGGAAAACATACCTTTGCAGCTGCAAGAACAGGGATGCGGGTGACACTCTCTTTTCTCAGGCTTAAAAATCCTGAGCAAGAGCAGGCCGCGGAAGAGAGAACCCAGAGGAAGGATTCGGAGGAATGGAATGGCACCTTGAAACAGGATGTGAGGGTTTAAAGCAGCGAAAGTAGATCTGGAATGGCACAGTACAGTGGCCTGCAACCTGCAGCAGGTGAAACTGGGTGGGTCCACTGTGTCCTTCCTTCCCACCTGGTGCACCAGCTTTTGCGAAATTGCGCCCCTGGGCATACTAATCTGTGCAATGATCGCTAATCTCGGCACAAAGAAAGCGCTGGCAACAAGGTGGCCTACATCCTCGCCATGACCATGAGCATGAGCCCACCTCCATGACCCACGAACTTGCTGCCCAAGTCGGTTGTAGTTTTGTGTAACTTGTTGCAAGTTTACCGTGGTTTTCGCACTCCAGAAAATGTTAGGATAAGTTTTTTGATCAACATCCTGGATTCATGATGAAATGCACATGAGGGCTACATCTTGAACACTGCCGCTCTTGATGGATGCTTCCTGCTGTTTGATTGTTTGTTTGCAGTGGCTACCCCACTTGAAGAGATTTGTAACGCTTGAGTCATCATCATGGCATCAGGTGAAACTGGAATGGATTCACTTCTTCTTCTTCTTCTTCTTCTTCTTCTTCTTCTTCTTCTTCTTCTTCTTCTTCTTCTTCTTCATCTTCAATCACCTTTTGTCTTGGCCTTCGTCACCATCTTCATCTTCACCTTCGTCAGCGTCAAACCAACCACGCTGATCTTGCCTCATGGCATCATTTCATTCTTGAATGCCTGCGCTTGATGACGCCGGATCGCTCCTTCGCAGATGCCGCATTCTGACCGCCCTCTCTCATCCGAATTCACGGCTTCTTTTCTCTCACAACCCATTTTTTTTTCCCCTCTTTTTGAAATTGTTTTGTGATTTTTAGTTTTTAGATTTTTTAGTGGTAATAGAATGAGGAAGTAAATAGTGTGAGTAAGATGAACTTTCGTTTTTTGTTTGAGGTGGGCTGTGATGTCTTATTAGAACTGTTCATGATATTTGGGGCTTCGGTGAATTATTGGAAGGCTTTGTTCTAACAGAGCTTTGTTTGGGATTGATGAGATCTTATCTTGGGACACATGATGCTTCTGTGCATATCGTGTTGTTATCTGGATTCTGGGCTTTTAGAGTTGTGTGATTCTTGTCAGTTTGTGTATCAGGTGTTGTAGTCAGTGGCAGTAGGATACAGTATCAGTGATTTGCATTATTATGCAAACAGTTGTCATGGAGGTGAGAATAGCGTAGCTTCATGGTTGGATGAGGTTACTGTACTCCGTTTCTTTTTATATTATTTTTGGTTGAGTAGAAAAATGAGCTTTGTTAGAAGCTGTGACATTCATTTGGCCAGTGATTGATACGATCACTAATTCAAATTAGATCTCTTTTTACTGATTTAAATGGTATGTTACAACTCTTTGAGCATTCGTCTGTTTAAACAATCTATCGTGAGAGCAAGTTGACATGCAGTCTACGATCAAGGATATGGAGTTTGTCAGCACACAACGCAATGAAGCTAAAAATCTAGCACACGGAGATCTCCTTAGTATCAGTATGATCCTGTTGCCCAGAAACGACGTTCTGTCAGAGGAAGCCAGCGATACGGCATGGGGCCTGGAGAGGGCGCGTGGTTGGGGGTTTCTTTGCCTGATAACGTTGCCAGCGCTTCTTCGATACATTTGTCCGACGTCGCTCCTCCGTGGGGGTAATCATGACAGGCTTTGTCCGGTTCCAGGCCGCCCCTACAATGCCAAATCATACATGCCATCAGGAGTCTAAGACCATTGCAGAGACAGCTTAAATTGCTACGAAACACAAGAGCTCTTATTCGGAACATCCACTACAAGAATCCTCAATTCTCCAGGTAAAGTGTTGTGTTAGATTGTACCTTCTGGAGATGTCGTAATGATCTGGCGTAAGATACTTAGCCACCGTGAGCTTGAGGCCACTACCATCGTCCATAGGGAAGTAATACTGTAGAAAAGAAAAAAGGTTGCAGATATGTGTAGTAAGTATATGAATCTAGATTATACGTATGATGGAATTTTTTTAATTAACAAAGTCACGTATGTGGGTTCTCATCTGCAAAGTTTAGATATAAGACCTGCACCACGCCTTTTCCGAAGGTTCGTTCACCTACAGTTGTGACACGATGATTGTCGTGAAGTGCCCCTGTCAAAACCTGGCCAAAAACCACCAAAACCTCTCTATCAGAAACTCCAACAGACTAGTGAGAACATTGGAGAAACTGGTGCGATGTGTTCCGAAAATGAAAACAATATCATTTCGGACTTGGCAAAAACGTCGATAGATACCTCACTGGCACTTGCGCTGTCTCGATTTGTGATGATGGTCAAAGGAGCATGCGTAAGTGCTCCCGGATGCTTCAGAAACACGTCCTTCTGCATAACACAATAAGCATTAAAAATTGTTGTTCATGTGAATTGCTACCTATTCTGAATAAATCCATCTAACTGCAACGAGACAATTGGGTACTTACAGGCAAGTTTCCCACGGTGTACACAAGATCTTCGATGTCTGCCACATTACTACGAACTGTTTCAGTTACGTTGCAGCCTTCGCAGTCTAGCCACAGCGCCTGCCATGTTTATCCCAAGAGCTTTCAGTACAACAGTCTGGAAAGGATATAAACTATTCGACAGAAACAGATCTACCATATACTTGATGAATTCAATTTGGAACAAAAATGGTCCTCTCATGCCACGAACGAAAATGGGCACTTGGTAAAAAACCTGTATCATAAGATATTTTCTAGTATCCTCTAGTGACCAGAGAGACCTCGACACATATGTCAGAACAAAATAAAAGAAGAAAACGTGAGTGTAGTAGGAATAATGGATTCATAGCAGAAACTTAATAGGCTCATGTGTGACTTACTGCCATTGCGACGGCTTCCTCAAATACACCACCTGGGTTGTTCCGAAGATCCAGAACTGCATAAAATACGAGATGTGTCAGATCTCAAGAGCGTTTTAATCTACTCAGAACATGGCAAGGCTACCCTAGAATATTGTTGTGGTCGAAGGTGGTGGACTTACTGTAGCCATCTACGCCCAGTGCTTCACCTTCTCGTATCGCAGATGCCATTTTCTTAGTTCCCTCGTGTGTGAAGTAATGAAGACGCATGTATGCAACCATTCGTCCGTTCCCCGCGTCGATCATATGCAGCTGCAAGGGAGGTAAGGGCAAATTGCGACGTTCGACCATAACTGTTCGTGGTGGAGTCTTGAGATTTTCTCCAGCGATTAATAATTCAACCTGCGAGACACACGTGCACAGCTTAACAACACTTGAAGGAGATGAACAAGTAAGCATTGTTGCGATCGTCCACGTCAAATTTGTGTATACTTAGGGAAAGAGGCGAACCGTGGAACCAGAGGGGCCTCGCAAAAGAGCAACAGCCTCGTCTCGAGTCACAGACTCCATTGCCATATTGTCCACAGCTACAAGTTTCTCACCCCCGAGAATTCCAGCCTGTGTATACCCACCCCAAACAATTGAAAGAACACTTAGCTTACTCACATTTTGATTGGTCTCGAAACCGTCCAGCTTCATTATACACAAGTCTCAAACTTCAAGGAACAATACATCTGGGTACTATTGAGAAAACTACAAAAACTTGAATATTGTAAAATGGATTCTAGCTAAACATTCCAAGCCAGTAAGCAGTATTAATGTAAGTAAGTAAACGAGCATTATAATATTTGTGGGAAAATCCTCGCCTAAAACAGAGATATTCTATGAATGTTGGAATGCGACTATTTAACAAATGTTTCGAAGAATGTTCAAACTTCAGTTTCAAACATACAGAAAGATAAGGATCTCTTACCTCCTCTGCAGGAGAGCCAGCGAAGGGTGCCACAATGTTGAAGCTTCCGTCTGAAGACCGGCCTCCTAGCTGCAAAATAGTCCAAGATAAGCATATTGGACGAATTAGTGAAAACTGTGGAGCATGACAGAATGATTCTAATTTGCAAGTTCATTACGTAGAGTGAAGCACAAAGAGAATCATCCATTCTAACAATTTCGAACAATTACTTGAAATAAGAGTTGAATTTGAGGAATTTGAGCTTAAATTCAAAGGAGAGGCTTCAAAAGAGCGGTACTGGTAGAATGAGCATATTAAAGCTGAATTCATTTCCTACAAACCTCGGACAATTAGTTATCAATAGTTGCAGAGTTATGCAAGACTACTTCTAAGTGCCGTAATGGTCCAATGACCGGCGTTACCTCCATGCCAACTCCCGTATATTGGAGCGATAGATACTTGATTTCCGACGGTAAAGGATGATTAATTGCTAGACGATACTCATTCGGAACGAGGAAAGAGCTGTACTTGTCTCCAAGGTGCGTCACCATTTCTTTTATAGCTGCATACCTGAAATTCAAGAGCAGCCCAGGGATCAGATAAAACTTCAAGACCAGAGCGAAGCAATCCCAAATGACCAGAATGTATCTATAGCTGCACTAAAAAGCTAGGACTGAATGTTCAGTACGTCTCGGCTTTGGTGTGAAGGAGTCCGCCAGCCTTGGTAAGTGTACGGTACAACTCGCCTGCCCATTGTGATTGTGAAAAACTGCAATCAGAAATTCAAAAGAAATTCAGATTCAATAACCATAGAAAAACAGGTTCATGGTATCGAAAAACTAAGTATGGATTACACTCGCAGGGTCAGATGGTTGCTCAAATACAGAATAGGAAATACAGTCAGTTTTCTGCTATTGAACATTCGAATTACAAGTTTCTGGGATATGATGGTACCTGCCAAAATGATCATAATAGTCCTGCAAAACCGTCAATTTACTGATGAGCAGTCGACCAAAGCATGCCCAAAGAAAACACTGTTGTCAACTTCAACAATTCTAGCATAAAACAATAAATCATGCATACGAAATGGAGAATACTAGAAGGGGCAATCTGCGCTCCACAACCATGCTCTTCGTAGATGTTAAACTTGCAATATACAAGCATCAGCAGCCATTCAACTCAAACTAGGGATTAAAAGTGTGTATGAAGACGTACATTCGAAACTGTTTGCCACACCTGCTCTAGAAGCCTGTAATCAACACAGCAGACAATGCACCACACTTGTAGTATTAGGCTCTGTCAACCAAGCGTGTAATTGCACTTGACCCAGGTGATGTATTAGGTCAAAATCAGGGCTCAAGGACAGCATGGAGCACTTACCTACGGTTCCGGACACACTCCTTACAAAGCTTTTCCTTCTCTTCCATACTCTCAACTAAACGTCCATATTGCTCCAATCGGCGCATGCCCATCCATGCATCGCGAGTGTACATATCTTTCTTCGATAACTTATCATCTCGAGCTGCAAGTATCTGTCCATAATTTACCATGCTCTGGCTCTCTCCTTCGCGGACACTGTCCAAGCTCAGTAACGGAATATTGGAGCCATCCCTAAAGCTTTTCGGGTACCTGGAAACAAACATTCCCATGACACCTCGTAACATGTGAGATGGAGTAGGCCTCCATCACCATCACCATCACTTCGAAGCAAGCTCCATCCGAACTTGGAAACACTGAAAAAATTCAAGAGCTTCATAGGAGAAAAATCACCTCAACAAAAGGCTCAGAGGAGCTGCACGCCCCCTCGCAGGACAGCCCAAGAAAGCTGTCTCATCAACCTCTGAATTAATTTCGACAAATTCGTGAACCGGTGATGCCCAGGCTGGTTCACCGGCGAGTGACAATAACATACTGAGGCCTCCCACCAAACTAAATATAATACAACGATACCAACCACTCTTTCCCCATCCTTGGCCTTCTTCATCCTCCACAGCTATGTTCTCACGCGACAAACGAATAACATTCCTGAACGTTATTGCAATCCAGTGTCGCGAAGATCCACAATCCCCATCATAATGCTTCGACCTTGTGTACGAACATGTAATCCGAGGTGCACAATTTTCCACAACAGGATCAAGCATCAAATTTCTCCGAACCGGATTCACCCCTAGTTTCGAAGAACCTCCTCCGCTTCTCACCAATTGCAATGGCAGCCAATTATAAGCTACGCAACCCCTCTCTCGAAAAGTGGGCGACTGAGAACACATAGCCCTGGAGATTCCACCCAGCGGGCTTGTGGTAGTCGCCATAGCTCCAGACATAAAGTCTGAAGCTCATGAGAGACAGAAAATTACTGACCTACTCTGCAACTAATCGGTCACAATGGATCCTTCGCACCCATGGCTCCAGCTGCAATTAATCAAAACAATACAATAAGAGAATCTCGAATCGGAAACCCCCAAAAGCAAACTCACCCTTCAAACCAGCTGGAAATCACTGAACACAAAACCCATAACTCACCAGCTTCCTGTCTCCAACACCAAATTCCTCACGAGAAATTTGAGGATACCGACCTCTGGTATGATTACCAACACGATCAGAGATTAACCAATCCCGGAGCCTAAGATTGCAGAGATTTCAGAACCCTTCTCACATGACTTTGAGTCGAACTGGAATCTGGAAGTCGTTGCCAAAACAACGACAGGAATATTTCCGGAATCGCAACTGAAACTGTGAGAGTTGCGTGAAGGTCTGGGATTACGGAACCAACGTGGCAGATGGCAGGGCGGCTTTTTGCCGAGGTCGGGGTCCATGCGAGGGCTCTTGTCTGGCATGCAGCAAATCTGAAATCGGTCGGCAATATTTTCCGCCATATGTTTGAAAAGCGAGTTCGTTGCTTTGTGTGGACGTGTTGAAGAGGGGCCCGGCACTGCGGATTGGTGCCATGGTTGGGGAGCCTAGTTCAGGGCTTCAGTGCTCTTATTACCAACATTTTAGCATTACAAAATTCTACAGTTGGAGGAGGTTACCTTGCTAGTCTGCAGAGCTTCTTCTTGTTTTCGTTGTTCTCTCTCCTTCATTTCTTTTCACTGCAGAGGTTACACATGTTACGGTTTCAGGTTTGCGCTGTTGTAGAAGAATGTACGAAGAGTGTCCGAAGAAAGAATTATGTCATACATGCACTTATCATGAAATTGATCATTAAGCAAGTTCTTTATGTTCGTTGCCTACTTTAGTTACAATACATTCAGACTTGTCAGCTACTGGTGGAGAGCATACCGGCAGACTGTTATTTTCCTCGGTTGCCACATAAGGGCGTTGAAGCTGTTTAGTTAAAAAGTGAACCCCGCTTAAAGATCATATCGTTTAAGTGTCAGGATTCAGAGCAGAGTATAGGTATAATATCTCTAGCGCCTCAATATATAACGTTGCGTACATGACTCACTGGAGATTGCAGTTCGTTAGTCCAAGATGTGGTTATTTAAGACAATCCAGAATCAGCAGGAGTCGTGTAAAATGTATACGACGACCAAAGCACTAAACAGGCAAGAGCTTCCAACCGGGAGAAAATTGATCTTCAACTCAGTATTTGAATGTTATGTTGAGTTACTTACATCAACATATTTTTTGAGTTCCTTAGACTGCTTGTCTACTACTTGTGCGAGCCGGTTGTCAATAGTTTCTAATAGAGCTGCCAGACCAATTCCTGTCACAGTCGACGTGCTCAATTTTGCTATATTTCCTTCAGACATTCCAAAACCAGACACCACCATTGGTTCTTGCTTATCTCCGGACATTACTTCAGTTTTCGAAACATCAACATCGAGTTCTCTCGATTCAGACTTTTCTTCTGCAGTTACTGACTGATCTTCGTCGTCATCAGGAAATTTCATAGGTGTGTCTTCCAGCAAGGGCACGTTGAAGTGAGAGTAGGTTTCGGAATCATCCTCTAGAAGATCCACCTGCGCAAAGTATATGAATGGTCAACAGCTTAACAGATTTGAAGAATGATGCTATGAGGAGACAAGTTTGGTCCGAAGAGGAGATATAGAAGTGGTTGTTATTTAATCACCAATTCATGTCCAATGAGCTCTTTCCGGAGAATGCACACAAAAAAACCGTAACAAAAGTAATCCTCGCAGTCCCCTCTTTTAAGCAAACCGTTTTCCCAAGCGCATGTCCGAGTAAAATGTAACAACTCAAGTACAGTTACGTGGTGAAACAATGGCACAACAGACGATCAAACATTACCTTGTTCCAAGCTTCCACCATGCATGTGTCTAATTTAGCTTGGGATACACCAATGTCTCGTAGCACTTTTAAGACTGCCTCTCGCTGCTCATCCGCATTCGCTGCGCTGCTATCGATCACATGCTGGGAAGTGTTCACGATTGTCAAATACTAATTTGCAGGCAACGGTGCATTCTTGCATGAAAGAAAGCATCGGAAATCAAGTCAAGATGCTGGGATGTTTACCAACAATAAATCGGCATCAACAACTTCTTGCAAAGTTGCTTGAAAGGCCTCCACTAGCTGCAGACAAGATCAAATACGTCAAGAACATATATAGAGCATCAATAAAAGTATAGAATATACTGTTGTGAACAAAACAAAATTTCCTACAATGACTACGGATCGCATTGCAACTACTTCTGAGATACATTATGTACTATACCTGATGCGGCAAATCAGAAATAAAACCAACCGTATCACTCAACAACATCTTCTTCCTGCACGACAGTAGCCAAGGACATTAGTCGATACATGTGAGTGGGGACTGCTTAGCAATAAAAACACAATAATTGAAGGCAGAGAAAATGGGGAAAGGTAAATCATAAGTACCCTGATGGAAGAATGACGCTGCGTACACGAGAATCGAGCGTTGCAAACAACCTGAAATATTGTCAACAAGTAACTAACTTAATCTGTCTATACTTTCGCACATACTCAAATTGTTCACCAAAAAACTTGCAACCTTGCAAGGAAGCTATAGCTTCTGAGGGATGTTGACGTCACGTACGAACTCCAGACTATCGTTCAGGTTTACATTTGTCTTTATGAAAGCAGAAATGAGAATCTTACGTTTCCCAATCCTGCCCTAAATTTTTGTGACCAAAACCAAAATGGTACATAAATTAATTGGAAAAGTTAGACCAGTATGCTGGTACCTATCATCGATATAAACATTGCTCTGTGACAATTTAGCCACCATTGAGGATTTCCCCTGTCAAAGGAGACCCCACAATTCCATGTCAGGCAATTTTAACCTCCACATGAGCGACGCGACATATATGTACTATCAATACAAATATTCATTAATATGGGAAAAAAATAAACTTAAATAAACACTTATGCCACTAAACTTAAATATCCATAGAGTGTGATTAGTTCATGGAACGTTGCTCATAGAAGATAGTAACAAATCATTCTTAAGCTGGGAGTTCGTGTTGACACCGAAAATAATCAATATTGTAGAAACACATCAGAAATACTAAGCATAAGCAACTTCGTTTGAATCAACAAAATTACCGCATTTGTGTAACCGACAACGGCTACAAGTGGAAGCCCCATGTCACTGCTTCCTCCTGGTGAATGCCGCTGACGTGAAGAACGATGCAAAGTCCGAGTTCGTCGAACTTCAGCTAGCAGTTTTTTAAGCCGTGTCCTCCTTTCTCCAATCCTGCAATACTCAGATAATATTTGAACATTTGTAAGAAACCCTTAAAAATAGTGCGGACAACTTACTTGTGCAACACATCCTATATACTGTACTTTCGGTTCGAAGACTCATATAACTTCAGATGATTCTAGGTGAATTGTTGCGCTAGCATGTGTAGACGAAATTATGAGGTCCAAAAATAAATGAGGAAGCCTCTAATCCCTTGGGGCAGATGAGGATCTTGACCAAGGCTGTCTTATTGGCAGATATCACATAGAAATGCACAGAAAAATAAAGCACAGATCAAGGTTTCTTACCTGCGCCGTTGCAATTGTAGTTCGGTTTCACCAGCTCCACCAATTGTACCACTTGCTCGCCTGTAGTCCATCAAAGTGATCCACTACCATAAGTAGTTAACAGATAGACGAATATAAGGTACTACCATCTCTACACAATCTACACTTCCGTACATAGTTCTTTAACTGACAGTCCTTAGATGTCAGGATAACCATGAAATTTATAAATCTTGATAACGAATCCAACAATGCAAGCGAGTGGTATTGAGCAACTCAGATAGAGAATAGAAAAGTACCTACTTGCGTTAGGTGGTCGGAGAGAAAATCACAATTTTACTTTGAGTATGAAAATCTTATTACAAAATACATTTGCAAAATCACAAGACGCATGAGAGAAATTTGTAAGAAGCAGGATGCATACCCTCGAGCACTGACCACCTCGGCTTCTCCACCGGCACCAAATCCAAGACGGGTTCCTCCTTTTTGAACCCGAACTAGCCGAGTTTTTTGATAATTAAGAGCAGCCAACTCAACCTAACGCATAACAGAACATGAACTGTAAATTTTAAAATCTCTTCCGCACCGAAGGTTCTTTACAATTTAGAGTACACTACGCGTATTTATGTTCATAATTATTGAACATAGAGAGGTACTCATGCAGCAAATCCTCAAAATAGAGAAAGAGAGGGCCAGCTACTGGTAGCTTGTGGTTCGATGAATTATCGACATGGGCGAAAATGCCACCGTGTTCCCAGAGAATCATCTTAGTGATGGCCCCAAACACTCTCAGCTCACACCTTAAACCCTAAACCCCTACACCCTCAAGCTCACCTCTTTAAACCCTGAACCCTCGAGCCCTGCGCATCAGATACACTAAATCCACAAAATATTGTAAGCGACATATCATACCTGAAGTTTTGCCTCTTTGGTCTGGGCATGTGCGCCAAAAATCTCAATGATAAGCCCCACGCGATCGAGCACTGGTTTGCCCCATGCGGCCTGCAAAACCGCCACAAATCACCAACTGACAATGAACCTGAACCCCAGACCTGCTAATCAAAGGAAAATATTACAATAGAATTAACAAGTGCAAAATGGGGGAAGCTTGATGACCCTAAAACCCTAGTAGTACTAACCTCAAGATTTCGTTGCTGAACCCCAGACAGAGTGGCATTGACAAAGACTGCATCCAACTCATCCTGCAAATTAAATCACATAGATTAGATACACATTCAGCCTCCAACCATAAACAGAAGCAACAGGAGTGCAAAAAGAGAGCAGATCACTCAAAATTTACTCCGAAACTAAGATTCCTGTGAAACAAACAAACCTGTGATGACGCTAAATCCACATGCACACGCACGGTCTCAATCGTTCCAGCTCCAAAGTATCCTCCTGCATTCACCAAAAGCTCAAACCATATTCCAAATTCCAAATTCCAGAGAACACAGAATCAAACCGAATATTAAACATCCAAAATTAGGTCAAAAAACCATAAACCTCGAGCAGATAGTCTCACAATCCACCTGCTCACATCACTCAAATTACCAAAAGACTGTGATCCAAACAATCCGAGCCAAACTTAAAGAAACATCTCCAGCATCAACAAACTCCAGTAAAAGAATTACCAGCAGAAACACGCTTCGAGCGATTGCGAGGGCTCTGCACCAACACAAACGGAGACTGCCGCCGCTTCTCCGGGACCTCCACAGGCGCATCCGCCCCTCTGAGCTCCTCCAGCGAGTCCACCAACCGCATGGCCTCCATCAACGTCGCCTTCAGCACCTCCCGAGGCACCACCCGGGGCTGCACGATCAGCAACCTGGGCAGCCGCTGCAGATCGCCTCCCATGAACTTGTAGTGCCAATTGGCACCCGAAGTCCGAAACCCTCGCCTCCACCCCCCCATCCCCAATTCCCTAAACCCATGACACACCTCCTCCCCCCTCCTCGAATTCCCTGCCAACACCCGGCCATCCCTCCACAGCACGGATCCTCCAACATCCCCACCAACATGTCGAATGGATTGCAACGAGCTCAAATCAATCCGGATTGCGGCTAAAACCCTCCCTGCCAACGTCCTCCATGGCGATGGCATATGCATGAACAAGGTTGCTTCGATGACAAAATCTTACACCACTAAACCTTCCTGTGAGAGATCCAAACATGAGGAATTTGACAGCATCAATGGCGCATCATCGGAGGAGCCGGAACACATCAACACTGATGATGCTTGATGCTTGAGTGGAATGAAGTGCGCATTCTCGGTGAAGGTTTCTTCTCCGAGAGTGCAAAATCTTCTCCTCCGAGAAAGTGAGAGGAAAACGTGAAAGGCAACAGCAAAAGGAAAAGTGATGATGAAATGGCAGAGTCGTCTTCAAAGTTTTGCATTCAGGGAGACAATCTAGTTTCGAGAATTTTTGCAAGAGCAATTCCAGCGATGGCGGGTGATACAGAACCTTTGGAAGCGGGAGTAGAACCGGTAGCGCCAGTGGACCCTCCGGCGGGGACGTTCTTCAAGAAGATACGCAACAAGAGCAACATGCGGAAACGGACACAAGACGAAGCAGAGGAGGATGAGGGGAGCGGGCAAGCGTCCGCGGTCGCGAGCAAGGCGAAGCTCGCGAAGAAAGCCGACGGGCGCCTCGGATTCTCGTCCGGCGGGCCGAAGCTAGACACGGCCGTTGCGGAATCAGTTCCGGTAGTCGACGAGCTGAAGCGGAATGCGTTTTTCTACGAGTCGACTCGGCAGGTGCAAACCCTAGACGATAGCCGCGCGACGGCGGTGTCGGAGATCGAGACGGCGTTTGATCGGGATAATCGTGCGATTCGGGAGCGCGTGTTGAAGCAGGCGAGTGAGGCGTTGAAGAGCGGGGAGACGTCGGGGAGTAAGGTGTACAAGGGGATTCATGGGTACACGGATCATAAGGCAGGGTTTAGGCAGGAGCATACGATTTCTCGGGAGAAGGCGGGCGGGGCGCACGGGCCGTTGCGCGCGAGTGCGCATATTCGGATGACTGTTAGGTTTGATTATCAGCCCGATATTTGCAAGGATTACAAGGAGACAGGGTATTGCGGTTACGGCGATTCATGCAAGTTTATGCATGATCGTGGAGATTACAAGTCTGGTGAGTATTGCATCTGAGGTTCAGTCTCTGGAGGATTTCGCGTCTGGGTTTTTTTTTCGGTTAATTTGCGGGAGTGGTTGATGTTAGGGTTTGTGGTTTTGGTTTGAAGGTTTAGTGGTTGTTCGTGTGAGTAATTTGGGGTGTGAGATGTTATGTGACAGGATGGCAGATGGAGAGGGAATGGGATCAGGAGGAGAAAGAGAGGAAGGCGCGGCTTGCGAGAGGGGAGGCTGAGACTGAAGAAGGGGCTGGAGATGACAGTGATGATGAAGACGAGATTCCGTTTGCTTGTTTCATTTGTCGGGAGCCTTTCACTGATCCTGTAGTTACTCAGTGCAAGCACTACTTTTGCGAGCATTGTGCTTTGAAGGTGCGTCCGTTTGCTCTTCTGTTGTTTTAACGTACAGATCGATGTGCTGTTGTTTGTTGATTTAGGTAAGGTTTTGAATTGAATTTTGAAGAAATTGACCTTGGTGTAATGGAAGATAGTAACCGTATTTGTGGCTGTGCAGCATCATTCGAGGAACAAGCTCTGTTTCGTATGCAACAAGGCCACCAATGGTGTTTTCAACACAGCCCATGAGATTGTTCGGAAACAGAAGGAGGCCAAAGCTGCAGCAGAGGCAGCGGGTGATTAGTGCTGTGGGAGCAGGAAACGTCATTCGTTTTTTATATCAGTGAAGATTCATGATGGAGATGGTGGAGCGCTGTTGCAGTGCCAGTGATTCGCAGAGTGCAGGTCGGTTATGGTCATGCTTTTCTATGAAGTGCTTTCACTGTCAAACAAGCGATGTACAAGTGTTGCACGAGGTGGAGCTTGAGCTGGCCAAGACGTTATCAGATTACTTCTCTCATTCCTTTGCTGGACCAGAGGACACTGATCTGGACAGTGGAAAACGATGACCATCTTTGCTGCAGACTAGGAAACAAGGCATGCTGGACAGATATATGCGGAGTGGTCGTGTAAGATAGAAAGTGAAATTCCAGGCACGGCAATGATGGGCGACCGATAACTGCATTTGACCCTTCCATCTTTTCTCCACTGACGTCGTCTGATGACTTGCCATTTTAAAAATGGAAGGGGTTCAAAGCTAATTGCTGCTGGTATGTATAGGGCCAAGAGCTGAGTTTAGTTTCAACGGCTTCGTTTAGTGCTGGTTGAATTAGCGATGTAAACAATTTTGATAATATGATCCTGGATGCAAGCCAGTTGAATCCATTTTCATTCCATGTGGATAGCTTTCTGTGTTGCTCTGACGGAGTGTTTGTGAAGTGATTTATCCCCATGCAATTTCTTACTCTTAGTAGCGGTTCGCTGGATCGTGTTATTTCAATTGCGTTGTAAAATTTCTATCATAGGTGGAGGATGATTTCTACCCCTTGCATAGGTTAATATATTATTGTTTTTGAAGTCGTTATCCATCGTGCACGTAAGAGTAATATTTGAATCTCTATCATTTGTGCAGGTATGTCTGTATCGACAGCACTGTACAACCTTAGGTGAGAGAGCCTTGTGAACAATTCTCCAGTCTCGATTAGCATTTTTCTGGAGAGGTACATCACCTACACACTTGAATCAAGCGTAGTGATTTCGTTTTGCCTATGGGGACTTATTTTCTGAACATGATAGGTACCATATGGTTTGCTGGTAGTGGGCACAGCTCTAGAATACATAATGGTAAGGTGTAGAGAATCGACTCATACCTTTCTCGGCCTTTTGGCTAAGATCAAGTGTAGTATCTGTTCTTATCAGTTTAATATCTGATACGAGGGACATCGTCCCTCATGATATTAATCTTATTTTTCATGGGTGCGGGTCCATCCGGCGGCTTGCTGCCCGGACCCGCGAGTGTCGCCTTGGTATTGCACTATTTCCTTGGCAGGCGCAGCCCTCCCCCTCTCACGAGGGACCAATGCAACCACAAACAGGAGCTGAGTTTGTAATCTTAAACCTTACAGTATTTTGATCTTATTCTGAAGAACTCTTACGACAACTCCTTTATTTATGTTTATCAAAGACCTCACGATGTCAATGAATTTCATTGCGGGTCACAGTAATTCATAACACAAGCTATACTTATGGTGGCTACAGAGTGACTATATCTGCAATAGCATCACTTACTCTGCTAGACACAAGCGAAAGATTTTATTCTACTTAGTAAAAGCTAGAAGAGCTGATGTTGTGTACACTGATACAACTAGATAAGCTACATCGCAGAAGAGGAGCGAAGTATGCTCACTAGGCAGAAACAGTACCCTTGTGTATGAAAAGACGAATGGCTTGTTCGAACCGGTCAAGCAGAGTAAGTGGTGCTACAGGATTTAACGGTGCCATTAAGGAGCTCGGATTCTGTGCGTTCTTCTTTAGCGAACCACGGTACCAGGAAGATGAGCCCTCTTAGATATGGAGAGGGGATTCACATCCGTCTTTGCGAATTGTAAGCCGAGATGGTGAACAATGTTGCTACCTGCACTTTCTCCCATTACAAAGCATATGGAGAAGTCTGCGTGCTTGGCTAACCATGACTCATCTCCTTCACGATTGGCTTGAAGCGATGCCTGCATCAACGTATCAGGTGAAAGATTCAGTAAGGAAGAAAGATGTGAAACTCTGTGAGGATGTCTCCTTAAGTTGCTTCTATGAACGGAACAGCAAATCAATTCCTGCTTAGATTTGTGAAAACTCCTGGGAAAATTTGATTTGGTCTTTCCCACAACTTCTGAAAATCAGTGGCGAAACAAAACAGATTCGGACAGGAATGTGTCGAAGGTCTTTCCGACTGTTGTCATGGAATGTTTGTAGAATTGCACATAGTCCTACCTTCTGAAAGATCACCACTGTTTGCATGGTTTCATGGTGAGAGATTTCTGTTGGCTCAGGTCGCTTCTGAGTGCCTTTCCGAAGCTTAACCAAGCGAACCCCCACGTTATTACCTTGGGCTTTTGCTTGGCCTGGTGGTCGTCTCCTCTCTGCTTTTGGGATCTACTTAAGGATGCCACCTATGTAACTCAGTGGTAAATCCCAGGAAATCAACTATTTCCCATAGATTATGAAATGTTGAAATTGTAATACACACTGCATTACAAATTTCAGAGTCCTGACTACTTTTCATGAAATTTATCTTACAGGAATTTTTAAATAATCAAAAGTAAAAATGCAGGGAAAAGTATGAGGAAAACGTGAAAGTAAGTCGTAAAACATGAAGGACAAGTGAACAGAAAATGTGAAAGTAAAAGTTAAAGGAAAGAACGAATGAACAAAGTGAAGAAAAATGTGAAAGGAGAAAGTAAAAGGTCACTAGTTGCTGTGAGCAGAATATAAAGGTGGCTGTAGCCTCATATATTTTCATTTTTCTTGTTAGCTTTCATTCTTTTTGTTTCCTACAGAAGTGATGGTAGGTAATTGTTTCTTGTTATATTATTGTTAGTTTTGTTTCCTTTGTATTTTAGTGTGGTACCATTTGATTAATTTTTCTGAGAAGGAGTTGATTGTGTTTTTTAGTTGTATTATTTGTATTATTTGTTTGGGTTGTCATCATGGCTAAGTTTGCGTACACTCCTACAAAGGCGGATACGAGAATTGCAAACATGCGGAAGGATGGAGTCAGGAGGAGATTGAAGATTATCGAGAGGATGTTGGATTCCTTTGAAGAGGAGGTCGAATTGCATGCAGCTTTCCATGGGTGGAAGAATGAGAGCTGTAACCGGACTGGGCGCGCGTTGGTAAGCTTGAATGAGGAGATGTGGATGTCTGAGACGATCATCGTTGATCAAGGGGCCTACATCAATGACATCATATGGTGGTTGTATGATTACTTAAAATTACTTCGAAGAACGAGTATGGACCGTAAAGAGGAAGTGGTTCCTGAAGGCAAATATTGGAAGTATGTGGTACCTTATCAGAGACACACATGGATTACCAAGCTCGAAAAGCGAAAGTTTAAGAAAGAATTAGAAAAACTACATGGGCGATATATCAATCTCAATTCTTGCTTCATTGAATTAACTCAAAGTGAATCAGATTCAAACACAGTTATAGATATGGATCAAATGAGTCCGATTCAAACACAGTTATAGATATGGATCAATATCCAGATTCAAACACAGTTATAGATATGGATCAATATCCAGATTCAGACATAGATATAGATCAAAATTCAAACATGGATCAACATTCAAACACTGATCGACATTTGGACATGGATCATTATATAGATGAAGATTAACAACATTCATAAGCTACTACTTTTTAGCTGCAAATTGATTGATTATGAATTAATATTTTTAATGTTAAAATGGTTTCAAAAAACCAAAAAAAAATTCTAAAAATTCAAAAGTAGACTTTAAAAAATTGTCATAATTGAATATCACATTGAATATCATATGAGTATTTCAATCACATACGACAATCACATATGAATATTTCAATCACATATGAATATCACATAGGAACACTGCAATAGATACCTGAATACTTAATCCGCAAACCATTAAAAAAATTCTGGTTGGCCTTTTGAGTCTACAGCTGAAAGAGACAAAAGCTTCAGCCATCTGAAGAAATAATTAACAGCTGAGATTTATCAAAAACGCATTGCATCAACTGTACTCTAGTTACATCAATCTCTCTTTCCCTCTCCTTACTCTACAGATCACTGTCTACAGATCATTGTTGCTCACAAGTTTCAATTTGATCCACCACAAATTGTTTGTTTGCGCCGGCACATATACACGATGAACAATCTTGGTTCGAAACTTCGGCCACTGACAAAAAACTTGAACATGCTGAGGCTGACTGAAAAATTGTTGAAAAATTTGTGGAGGACAGCCATGACTATCTCTTGGACTGAAGCTGAAGCTATGATGGAGGAGGGAAGTCTTCCAAGGAGCGAACCAGAGGTTGTGGTGCATGTGGGGAGCCATGTCCGTTCCATGCACTTGGGTGCTTGAAAGAAGGTGACTCGGTGACAATGTTGGTCATGGGCTGTGACAGCTGCTCTGAGGCTTCACGCTCGGCTGCTTCCTTCATCTCCATCTCTTTGAGAGCCCTTCGTCCGTATATGGTTGCAGTTATTGCTGTTGTTGCCGCAATGCATGCGCCCACGACGTTGTAGACGATCTCCACTGGTGTTATTTGTCTCTTCTTGTGTCTGATGTCCGCCAGTGTGCTCAATAATCTGCCACTGCAAAATTGATATGATCCAACTCAAAACCATGATGATGGAAGGAGAAATGAGATAGGAAAGCAGAAGGAGTTTGTCATAGAAGGGTAGATTTACCTGTAAATTGTAATGAAAGCCTCCGGAACCATACCGAAGATGGAACCAATGATGTAGGGACCGTATTTGATGTTTGTAGCGGTGACGCAATAATTGAATAAAGGGTATGGAAATGGGGAAACTCGCAATAGCATAATTGTCCGGACTTGTTGAAGCCAACCTCCCTGTTCGGCAACTCTTAGTACTGCCGCTCTTTTTGGATACTTTGCTAGCCACATCTGTAGAAAATTACAAAGAACTTCAGAATGTTGTCCACATCAACAATAATTATCCTTCAATCATTATCATCCTTCAATCAATGATTCAGTGACAATTCAGAGTTTTAAGTAAACATCACCTTGACTCATCAAGGGAGATGACGTACTTGTCTGAAATCAACAATTTGCAAGGGACTAGGTTCTTGGTTATCGGATAATTTTAATTCAATTTTTAGTTTCTGTTTTCAGCAACTATCAATAGATATTGACAATACTGTAGAAGCACGTCCGGAGCAGGAGCACTAAAAAAGATTACCACGATTTCCACAGCTATTGGCAGAGAACCCAACCTCAAACTCATTTACAATTCAACCAAGGGAACACATGGCCTAACAGTGAGGTAAATCAAAGCTTGTGTCAGCAGGGACATGAACAAACCTGTATGCGATCATGCAACAGCCAGTGTCCGATGAAGTAGGGCAGAGTCTGACCGATTGTGGTTCCACTCATAATGATCAAAAATCCGAAACCATAACCGAACATCATACCCGATAACCACATGGAAGGTCCTGATGGAAGGATAAACATCGGGAATAACGCCAGCGAACATACAATGACCACCGCCAAAATAGGTCTGGAGAATTCGGTTGACTCCCATACCATCAAAGGTATAATGATCTGCACAAAAGACATCCAAACAAGGTTTAATGCTTGGACAAAAAAAAATTTGAGCCCATCCCAGGTTTCAGAGGTAGTGACTTTGTAAGAGGTGTCATTACAATCAGCTAATTCTGCAGTAAAACACAAATGTACCATGGCCTTGTGTTATATACAGAAGCTGCAGATTCATCACAACCTATTCAGCTGGGGAATGTCAGCTTACAACTTAACCTCAGTGATCTCTCTTATAAAAAAATCTCTTCTGTAGAGTACTGAATCAGGGAGAATACCTTCTCTAAGAATAAGGGGGCCACCCAGTGGAGAATTACAGCTGCAACACCAAGGCCTACAATGGCAAGACAGATCAGTCCCGCCCACCAGAACCATCGCCTGGACCAGAATCTAGGCCGAGGGCGTTCCGAAACGTCGAACTCCTCCAAATCGTCTTCCTCGCCCAGACTCTGCTCGGTATGCCCAAGAGGACGGTACTCTGCATCCTCTGAGCCTCCTTGGAGAAGCTCCATGTTCTCAAATAAATCACTCGTCCTCGGCGAGCCCATTGAATGACTCACTTCGACGGCCTGCATCCCCGAGTTTACTTTAGATTCGGAGAGAATGATAAAGAAGGCGAATATTCCAATCCACAGGCAATAACATTACCGGCGGGCATATCAAACATGTACGAACACAATTGTGGTAGGACCTCAAGTTGAATAGTAGCGAAATCCAGAGAAGAGCTTTCTGCACTCCATTGACGAGCCCACCTTCAATGAAGAGCCCTCGCTGCTCATAAAGCTGGAGTTTCTTCGGCCCGGGATATCATTTCCCTCCCAACAGATCTAACGCAAAACTTTTACCCTAAAATCACACGTCTGCTCAAAACCCAATCAATTTGATCCAAACCGAAACTCTGGAACACTAACTTAAGATCCTCCCAAGCAGGAGAAAGCCGAGACACACATCATCGGCTCACAAACAGCATTCCGGAAGATCTCAAACTCACATCGCTCAGGTGGAAAAAAACCTCACTCTGAAGAGCAAACACATCTACGACTTGGCTACTTGCGTCCAGAAACTCCAAACCAGGGCTCCATTACGCGACCACTCTCCAAAACTCAAACCCAGAGAAGGAAGCCACCCAATACCAGCTTCCGATCCTTCCTAAAACCGAAATGCGCTCCAACCTTGCCCTAGAATGAAAACCTCCCAAACCAATGCCCTAAAACCGGAACCCTCAAAACCTCAACGAATACTACCGCCCTCTCATCTCCCCTCCTGATGATCACCCAATTACGTACTCATCACGCGTCGCAGGAAACTGGAAACTATTACCTCCCCGGACATCAAACCTCTACGAAAAACCTCATCTCCTCCAAGCAACCCAATCTCACTGCTCCCAAGGCCGAAGTCTCAAGTGCTCGGAGAAAGCTTGGATCTCATCCCATATAGCTTGCACATGAAGGGCAATTGAGCAGGATGAGGTAGGTTATCCGCAGCTGATGTCGAAGCTCCGGGGTTGAGTGAGTTCACCTCTGCAGCGACAATGTGCACAGCTTTCTGAGGACACTGGCTTAGCTTACAAGATGTGGGAAGCCATGGGGAGATTCAGAGCTCAGATCCGGTGCTCATCTGGGACGATGCACAACTTGTGAAGCCAATTGGTGGTGACGAACATGTGCAGGAAGGGCGTCGTCAACAGAACAGTTGGCTGATACCCTGTTGTGAGATGAGTCGCTCTTGTGCTCAGGTGATACTGCTTGATGGCGTCACCTCGCCGAGAATATTCATGTCCTCGACACATCACGCACGCTGGAGCTTAGTAGCCCATGTTTGGTGATCAGTTGCTAAATGTGTGCTGTGAGTCATCGGACCTGGATCCTAGAATTGGCAGTTTTTGTTGCGTTGGTGGTGTGATGATGCTCGTGCTTTGACTATTGGATGGAGTGTGTGTCGCTCTCTCTTGCCTGCCATCCGGCTCTCCTCGTGCTGGGATCCGTGACTTGTGAGGACATTGCTGTTGGATATCCCCCCGGATGTGGGAGTTTTGAAAGTGATGGAGTTTTGTTTTGTTTTATTCAGGATTTTTGGCTCCAGTTTATGGCACAGGAGGGGAATTAGGTGAAGCGTCAGGTGTAATGTTGCTGACATGGGACTGAGAAGATTGGTGAAAGGTAGATACGTGAGATTGAGGAGATGCAGTCAGAATTGGAGTTGAGATTTTTAAGGGAGAGAAGATGAGACAGATGTGACACGGAAGTTCGGTGCCGGTTTTGGTCACTGATATACAACGCTCATGGTATCGTTACAAAATTCCAGATTTACACTGCAAGCTCGAAGCTGCAAAAGCAGATTGGCATGCCGGAGTGACTAGACAGCTCTAAGGACGTGGTCGCAGGGTCAGTACTCACGTCTTACTGCGAGAGAAGGGTTATCTTCCCGAGAGGCTGGGAGGAGAACAAGAACGTCGTGAACCTCCGGTTTGGATGCCACTCCGTGATCTTTGTCCATGGCGTAACATATGTACACGGTATCTATAATGTTGCTCAGTACTCGGACAAAGAGAACTAGGACAAGGAACAAAATCAGCCAGCTTAGGGCTGATACGATCAGTCTCTGATCCTTCGCTAGGCTTGTTGAAAGAGATAGCACTCCATACACCTGCGAACAAAGCATGAAATGGCGATGAGTTTAGCAACATGAACATGATTCCACATCTTGGACGCAAAGATGAACCTAAGCTCGATCCTTCACCGAGATACTTAAAATGGAGGAACTTACAGTGCATGTGCACACACGTTTGCACAAGGAGCAGGTAAGAAGAGAGAAACAAAGAGACGAGCTACCCACCGGTACATCTCTTAAGCATCAACTAGCCAAGAAGCAAAGATGTTGTTGCTTACCAGTAATGCATATGCTACAGTAAGAACAAATGTCACCATAGACAGAAGTCGATCTGAGATAACCTCCACAAGAACTGTGGAAAGCATGTTCCTTCTCAGGAGGTCATAAGTCATAGAAGCGGATGCACAGAAGCTATCTCCGGTAATGGCTGCAAAGTTTGATGTGAATCTGGTGAAGAATTCAACAGCATCAAGAATCCATTGGAGACACGCACGCACAAAGATAGCGAGTGCGCTTTCCTGGGCTTGTTCATTATCGGCCTTATTTACTGCCCCTCGAATTACTCGCACGATTGCAACAACAAGGCCAGCAAAGCAGGCTGTTCCAAATGATGGCCCAAATGCGACACTGCACCACATACAGGATATTGCAAAACATATAGTTAGAACCACTCGAGTTTCACTATGGGTTGAGAACCTCGACAACAGCAGCAAAAACAATTTTAATCTTCCATCCCACCAATACTCAAGATGACAATACTTCAAAGCTGCAAAAATCTAAAACGTCCTTTGCATACGCAATGTGAGTGGCAAGAAGTTTGTTGTGCATACCTTAAAGCCCGTTTCGTGGCGTTCGCAGAAGACGAGCCCGCTTGTGCGAAGTACCACTGAGCGATGGTACCACTGATGGTGAAAACCTGAATCTGAGCTATGATCATCGCGGACCAGAGGAGAGCAAATCCTGAAAGATAGTTGTAATATGGTACCCATGCAGCAGGCTCCCAAACACAACATGGTGTGTCTGCGCCACCACATTGCCTAGTTGGGTGCTCTATCATGTCTGGGTTCGGCACAAGCTTTCCATTTGTGTAGGCAAATCCCATGAAAGTGACAATCGGAACACAGAAGACTACTAGTGCAAGTGATAAACTTGGGAGAATGAATATAAGTGCGAGGTTCTGGTATAAGGCCTGAGAGGAAGTCTTGACTACCCGTATGGTAAGTTGAATACGATCCCAGCTAGTGTAAATCACATAGATCATAAGTATACACATGAGAAGGATGATCCCAAACAATGTGATCTGTCCTTTGGGGTCAAACTGGGCTTTACACTCAGTGCTTCGCTGACAAAGGATGAACCAAGTAAGGTTCAGAGCTATCGGCAGAAGGACAATGAAGGGTAGGGTGGCATATACAAGCTCCTTCGTACGCTCCCGAAGCAGGTAAAGAACCCCCAAAGCAAATGGCCCACTCAAGGCAAGGGTTAAACCCAGTGTAATCCAGATTGGAGTGTTGGAAGGTGCTCCCTCTTGAAACAGTGCCTTCTTCAACACCTGGGGCATGATGACATACGCAATCTGCCATCTAGCATCACTATTTGACATGGGCTCCGATCTCAAGTCTGTAGGAATGGAGCAGCCTTTTCCAGGCTTATACTTTGCGCCCTCGATCCATTGATAGTCAGGATTTGCGTGGACAACTCCATAGATGCCAAAAGCCACTGATACGAGAATAAGCAGTAGGAAGATGATAGCGAAACTGATGTCCTGGAAAGGCCTCACACCCACATTGTAGCCGAACACAGTTGATCCATCCTGAGAGGAAGGGACAGACACAACTGAATCTGGTTGGTTTTGGTAGCCTCTCCTCACTGCGTAGTCTGATTTGTCCAGTAATGGCTCCTCAATTCTATCACTTTCAATGTCCTCATGCCTGGACACCCCACTTTCAAGTCCCATGGTTGGTTGATGCTTCCCAATCCGTCTGCAAAACAGAACCAGCGTAAGTGCAGTTATAAGAGAACCTCCCTTCACATGCACATAAAGCTTGCCTTATCCTTTACTGGTCACTGATTAAATGTTTCATGACCTGAAGTAAAATTTGTAAAGTTTGTAGAAATTCATTGCTATCAGCTACAAAATTGATTGACGATGAGCAACAATTCATAAACAAAGATAATCAGCTTCTGAAAACACCACAAACAACTCAAATCGGAAAAACAAACCAGAAACTGATCCCAGAAAAGAACACAGAGAGACACTTAAGTCCACGTTCAAAGGACTAAACTGCTTACACTACAAAACAATCGCCACTTTCAGTATCAAATTTAAGGTCTCCCTTTCAGACCCCACTTTGAGATTTAATTATTGATTTTTAGAGATAACCTATCTTCGAACTGAACCCAGCAAGACAGAGCTACGAAAATATTCATGGAAGAAAATAAACATACAACTACGCTCTAAAAGATCCAAAATTACCAACAAACAGAACTACAATCATTTGACCTAGAAGCTCCCGACTACACACACTACCAAATTTTATTAAACCATGGCGACTGAACTTATGATCCTCATCCAGAAGACAGGGTTTCAAGTTTGCAACACCACTAGGACAGAGCATAAAATCAACGCGACATATATTGCAAATTCCAGATTCAAACCAAATGTGACATAGCCATAGAACTAAAACACAGCTAAAAAACGTCTACCTTCGCACCAAACCCAATCAGATCCTCGCAAATAACACAACCCCACTCAAAACACATCCCTAAATCTGAAAATAACCTACACATTCCGCGCAAACCATCACTTAAAACAACAAAACTCCCACAACATCATCACCAACATAAAACCACATCAAACCATAATCACAAAACCAACATTTCAGCTTTGCAAGGAAACCCCACCTGATTCAAACGCACCAGGAACCCTTAAAAACCAAGAAACCCAAACCGAAAACGAAAACCAGCATCACTCCATCATCACAAAATGTAACCCAAACAAGAGATCACCACTTGTAAACTCCTCAACACAAAACTTCAGAAGCTCAGGATATGACTCAAACCAATCCAAACCTAAACACGTCAATCTGTGTCAAACACGGTGCCGTCCTGCCATTACTCACTCCACTTCCTCCAAGTTGGCAGATGATCAGCGAGGCTATGATCTGCGAGGCTACAAGTTCCAGGAGGTTGAATTCGGGAATGACACGACAAACTGCGAGCGATCCGCAGCGGAGAGTCCTCGCAAATCCCTAAATGGCGAGTGTCCTCTACATGGCCCCTCTGTTGTCCTCTCCGCGAAGTTGATGCACCTCAAGTCTTGTCTTCCCCGGGTATTCCTCTCTTGCAGGGTATCATTCCCGAGCTCACTGCGGTTGCTGATCTAGTACGAAAACCTTGCTGCCAATCACTAGAAACCCAGTTTACCCAGAGTTTTTGTGAGATCACATCTCGCCCGCATGTGTAATTACTGATTTCTCATGGTTTATGCATGTGATGAGCCTGAGTGAGTGAGTTTGATGGAGATGTACTCGTTTGCAGGGAGCCCAATTCAGGGCCCGTATTCTGCATTCGTGGAATTGTTGCGCTGAATGGATGTGATCGTGCCAAGTTGGGTGGTAGATGGCGAGAGTATGATGGGAGGTTGCTTGTTCTGGGGCATGGTGGGGAGTTTTGGGATGGTACTGATGGAGTCTCGTACTGTACGAGAAAGGATTGTTGGGAGGACTCGTTGGCATATTCCAGGGTTGGACGATGATGGGTGGCTCATTCTTGATGGTGGCAGCTTCGAGGTGTTTCTGCGACCAGGGTGCAGTTGTGGGCATTGTGAGTGTACCAAACTGAATGTATTTATATGCATGGATGCGTTGATTTTTGGGAGGATTTTTATCTTCCATCTAGAAATATGATTTTGGCGTTTCTTGTGTTAGTCTCAGGGTGTGGGATAAGTTTTGGTTCTGAAGGAGAACTGTGAGTTGAATGGATAGGTGGACAGGAATTGATGGTGATGAAAGGAGAGGGTATTTGCAAGGAGCTACGAGTGCTTCTTGAAGCTGCATCGATGGGATATGCTGGAAGTAGCTGCCTTATCTTCAGCAGTGTGTTGGGGCTTTCTTAGCTGAGCTACGGTACATCACTGCCCTTGGACTCTCTGTTTCATCGTGTGATCTTCCATGGTGAGGTGAGAGGTGCAGAGCTGCGAAGGGGATTGCTCTTTAGAATGTAGAGTTAGTCTAAGTTGCTTTACGTGCACACGTTTGACATGGGTTAATATGTTGGGAAGCACTGAGATGATGATGACTATGAAGTCAGGCAAAGTTCGGAGTCATGGTCAAACAGAGAGCAATTCGTAGTGACTTGTGATTGTTCAATGTTTCTTGCAGGATTGTGGCATTTCTCCCTTACACATTCGTACCTAATTCTATGGATAAGGGTGCTACTTAATTGGGCAGCCATCTTCGACGTCAAGTTTGAACATCGTTACTGAAAAGATGAAGCAATGGTGGGGTCAGAAGGAGACATTATGTTTCGATGCAATGACCATGATCGTATTGCTGATGATATTATCATGTGTAGCGGTAGAATCTCGCAGAAATGAAACCTTAGCTGAGCACATTCGGCGACGACCGGGCATACCTCCGAAGTTCCTAGGTTACACGGCGCTTAGCAGCATTGAACCCGGAGAGAATCCTCCTTACAGTGCACTCTGCAAGGGCAGAAAGAGGATCAATGAGTGCGTCTCATTGAATCCGTTCTTGACGATGGAGGTGGACACAGAGGGGCCTCTTGCAGATGTACAGAATGTGACAGTCACAGTGCGGGGTGTCCTCAACCCTGATGAGAACGATTGGATTGCAGTCATGCCGTCTTCTGAATCCAAGTGAGTGCTCCTTATCCTGGACCCTATGCTGGACATCCAGATGAGGATTCTTTGAAGTGGGCAAATATTTGATAGTTGTTTTACTTCCTCAATCAAGGGTAGTAAGAACCTTTTGGGGAATCATAATGATTACTTTGAAAATTGAGGAAGAACTTGCTCATTTTCGGTGTTTCTTCAGTAACCAAGATATCTTGAAACATCAGCTCTCTTTTTGAAAATTGCAGCTTTATAGATAATTGCCCATATGTGAAATTGTTGTACTTGGAGACGGGCGACACGCAGGAGCTTCCTCTGCTCTGCAAATATCCTGTTAAGGTGATTATCTGAATACATGTTAGGATATGGTGTTGTCAGAAACCTCAGATCATGGCGATGCTTCAAAGTTGTATTGCACATTCAGATGGGGTATACCATTTTGATATATTCTTTTCATGCCTTCAGAGGGAGGAGTAACATTTCTGAGCACCTAGTAACGCTCGTATACATATACAAGTCTAACTTCGTACCAAGTTATTAAATAGCAAAGTCTGCCGTTGGATTGCAGTTTCAACACATCGGGAAGGCAGATTCTCAATATTTGAACTGCAAAAATTCGGAGTGTCAGAAGAAGTTGGGAGGATTTTGCTTGGCAAAGACGTGTACTGGATCTATCACCTTCCGCCTCATCAACATTCGCAGTGATGTTATCTTTGTCTTCTTCGGCTATGGCCTCATACACCCGTGCATCCTACTGACGTCGAAGTCACTCTCTTTTGCCAACCCTCTTTCTCCTCTCCACGGACATCTGTCAAGCGTTAATTCTGCTGCAGATTCGGTGACCCCCTCAAAACCTTTTAATCTCTGAAACCTGGATTGCCTAGGGATCTCGACGGCCATGGTCCTGCATCTTAAAAACTTGCTTGAATTGGAGTCATTCTTTGTAGCCTAGTTGTGCTTACAACTACGGTCATAATTGTGGGCATCCCATTCTTTTCCTCCTTATACACAAGCAGATGAGAGTGACGTGGGTTAGTGGAGACTATGAGCCTCAGTCTGTGATTTACGGGTACAACAATTATTCAGTGACTTCCTCCGTGACTACCTTTCAACAAAGTGATTTGTGTGGTACGTGTTCTCTTATGATACTTTGGCACAAATCTGTTGACATTCTAAGTTTATTATGTGATTTCATTTGAAGAAAAAATCAACTTTGTTGTTAATGTTTGTGATCATCAGACACAGACCTTGGACCTGCAACTGGTTTCGGGTGGCATGACCCAGGCTTCATTCACACTGCCGTTCTCACAAGGCTCTTGCCTTCAACATCGTATGAGTATCAATATGGCAGGTACATTTTCATCCTCTACAAAAACTTGATTAAATCGATCAGGTCATGAATCGTTGGTTCCTCCGACCTACCCTCGAGCAATGAAGATCTTGATAGTATGTGACTTTAAAACTAGCACTGGATCTTTTCACAAGCTTCAAATAAGCTGTAATCTCTACTTAGGAGTTGTGTCTTAAGGGCCTGTCTCAGAAACTTGTGTTCAATGTTGTTTTACAGTGAGAAGGCAGGATGGAGCAAAAGAAACAAATTCCGCACTCCGCCAGCAGCTGGTGACTCTGAGGTGAAGTTCATTATGTTGAGCGATATGGGGAAGAATGAGCGCGACAGCAGCAATGAACACTACCTGCAGGTCAGGATCAACATCTCAGCTCCAGAGCAGAACTTGCAACGTGACGTTCCTTTGCACAATATCCCTCGGTATCTAATGTACATGCAGCATATCCGATCGATGACTGCAGGAAGGGGCTTTGGACGTGATTGATGCGGTTGCAAAGGAAGTAGATGCTGGAGGTGTTGCTGCTATTTTTCATACTGGAGACATCAGCTATGCCACAGGCTTCTTGGTGGAATGGGACGCATTTTTGGAGATGATAAATCCTGTTGCTTCTCGTGTTCCTTACATGACGGCCACAGGCAATCATGAAAGGTGAGATATGACATATTTTGCAGCTAATGATGCTAGTCAATGAACAACTAGAGCATGACACCATCTAGGGTTAGCCTCAATAGACTTTGAGAGTAAGATGCGTAGTAGTGGCGTCATTCTAATTGGATGGTTCGTGCCACCTTTTACAGGGATTTTCCTGGGTCTGGGTCTGTTTACCCTACACCTGACTCTGGAGGAGAATGTGGAGTTCCATATGAGACTTATTTCCAGATGCCGTCTCAAGGTCCAGACAAGCCATGGTACTCCGTAGAGTATGGTCCAATTCACTTCACCGTGATGAGCACAGAGGTCGATTGGACTTGCGGCAGTGAACAAGTAAGTGATCACCTCTTCCAACTAAGTTTGAGTTTTGTTTTGCTAGATACCTGATGCATATGCCTCTAGGAGAAATATTATTGGAATTATCCAGCTGTTCAGATGTGAAATACTTAAACCTTGAGTTTTAATATTCAAACTCATGTAGAAACGTGCATAATTGAAAGGTTGGCAAGAGACATGGCTAGTTGAACGTGCAATCGTTGCATGTTTTAAAAGGGCTTCCGGAGGTTTGATGATGAGTGGGGTCTCCTTTTGGTGTGTAGTTTACGTGGTTGGAGAAAGACCTGGCATCAGTGAACCGCTCGCGAACCCCTTGGGTTATCTTTTCTGGGTAATTCTTGCAACTCTGACCTCTACAAGACCTTTAATGTAGATTTCTTATGTCTGCGGTATGGCTTGTGCGTTGTTGTGCGACATTTGAACGCATGTACTTATCAAATTTTTCTAGTGCTCTGTCGAACCATGAGCGTCACTGTTTGTCCTAGAATTCTGTACTCTCCATAGAGTCTATTAAAAAGGATTATGTTATTCGACATTATGTGAACGTGAGGGGGATATCCTTTCATGCAAGATTTGGCAGCTCGTTACACCCAACTGTGAGGCACTGAGGTGTTTGGAGATCTCATGCAGACACAGGCCGTTGTACTCTTCCGCTGTTGCGGATTCCCTGCTAAGTGAGATTCTTCGCCAAGTAGACTCAAGCATGATGCTAGCAATTGAGCCACTCCTAGTGCAGTACAAGGTGATCAGAAATCTCTCTGTATCTAATGTCACACAATGCAGCTTCTTGGAAAATGATGATTTGGGTTTATTAGTAAACTCAATTTGATAGAATGAAGGCTGTCAATTCTTCGAATGCTCTTCACACTAAGATTCTAATAACAATGCGTGTCGTGCAGGTGGATATCGCAACTTGGGGTCATGTGCATCAATATGAGCGCACTTGTTCAATGCAGAACTGGAAGTGTGTCTATAAACCTACCAAGAATATCGATGGCATTGATACGTATAGCTCGTCATCCTATGCCGGTCCTATCCATGTGATCATTGGAATGTCTGGATTTCGCCTCGACGAATTTGTGGACACAGTATGTATGAATGATTGCTTTCATGATTTTTATTCACTGAGGGATTTTCATACAATTCATATCTCTAAAGAGAAATCGAGCATGATACTGCTAACAGGAGATGAAAACATATGCAGCTTGAATTTCTTGCAAGTTTGCCTTGTTTGAGGATTTAACTTTAGAGATCTGAATAACATTTGTAATGTGCATATTGAAGCCGGCGGATTGGAGTTTGGTACGCATTTCGAAATATGGTTACACTCGCTTTCATGCAACTCATGATCTTCTGCAATGTCAGGTACTTCTACAAAAAGTCCCTCTGCAGTTCAACTTTGTAACTCATTAACCTGAAAAGTACTCATAGGTTTTGTTCTCACTTTCCGTCTAATGATGATGAGATTGACTGGGAAGACCCTCTGATATCATATTCCAAACTGAAAGCAATAATAGTCCATTTTTGGCTGGTATTAGTTTACTGTTTTAAGTCAAGTTCATTGTCGAATGTTAACAAGTGTGCTGATGTTTGTAAAATTTCTTTCCAGTTGGTATTGGCGAGGAATGGAATAGTTGCTGACCAGTTTGAGCTGTTGAGATCTCCTTCATCGAAGTTCACAGAATCAAACACAAATTTGTGAAGGCTGTGAATGGAAAATTGCATTCCTTATCTACTCAGATTCTCATCGAAGTGCTGCTCTTATAATGCAAGACAATAAATCGTGGGGGCAGAACCACAACAATCGACGAAATCAGCGACAGAAATATAACAGCATGATCTAACATTTAACACGATATTTAGCAACTTCTCCAAAAATGAAGATCAGAGATAGAATTACACTGGATACGAGGGGAGCTTGCCTCAAGTGTTGCAAGTTTGCACAAAGTCCCTCCTCAAAGCATACTAGGCTGGGTATCATGACGGGCCTACAAGCGTGAGCTTCGAAGCGCATCGGAGGGACCCAAAGAGTGAGCAGATTCGATCCTTGACTAGTAGAGGTAAAGACTTTGACAAAAGGTTTTGACAAAATGACATCGAACTTGATGCAAAATCCTTGTAAAATTAAATACCAAGCACCTAATTCGAACTTCCCTGAATGGCGAGTTCTCTCCACCTTCTTACCCTGTCTAAACCCCTAATCATTCAACTTGATTGCAGAGGACAACAGAGACTTGAAAATTGAAGCAGCGGTAAAGAATTTGTAATCACTGACTGGTGATCATTCCTGTTCACACGGCCAACTTACTCTTCAATGGACACTTGTGAGTATTCTAACACTAAATTTGTCCTCTGCAATCGGCCGATGATCTGGCGCTGATCAATACATGGCACTCTCGTATTCCTTAATAATCTTCCATCCACGGCAGCAAACGATAGACAGCAGTGCAAGTTCTTCCGAAAGATTGCAAGCCCATGAGTTGCCGAAGAATATCCTCCCAGCACACGCTGCTGGAATTTCAGTCCCCCTTCCGAGACACCCATAGTCATACAAACCATTTTTATACAACCATAGAGAACGACACCAGTCCTGCCAATTCCACATGTCAAACTTCTCGCAACTTACTGATCCATGTGTCAGCCTCCAATGGAGTGCTTACTTGGTTGAGGTTGCTGATCAGGTCTACCTCCGCCTTCCTTCTCCGAGAAAACAGTCCCAGTGTTTACATGGTGCAGGCAGAACTCGAGCTGCATGCTATTCACCACTCAAAAGTAATCTCTCCGATTGTCTCCGGCCACTTTATCTACTTTGCAACGACCTGAAACTCGTGGAACTTGCATATATATAAAAAAATCCTTTCACTTGGGAAGAATGGAAGAAGTTCTGGACCCTGATTCCTTGATGTCACCGACTACGCTCCAACGGGGGCCATGTGCACGGTCGAACCTGCCCTTGATCATGCATGGGTGGAATAAATCTGGGACCCCGTCAACTTGAAAACACAACACCTGGAGGATTTGAGCTCATCTCTATAGGGATTAGGAAAGACCTTCGTCATCCTGGTGGTCCCGGTGCGCATGGTTCGGTGCAACTGTTGAACTTTCTGGTGCTCTTGCGAGTTTCTAGAACTCAACTCCTCGTTGCCCGGTTCGAAGTACTTACTTGGTTGTACTGATGGGTACTTCTGCTCAGAAGAAAGTTCCAACCGACCACGCTCTGAACCAGCTTCAGCCCTCCCTGCAAGGAGTCTGTACACTGTATACTTGACGTAAACATCACCTGTGGAGGAGTTGGTGTGATGGACAGGCTCCGGAAACTTGACGTGCCAGTGATCACTTCGGATATTTGTCCATCTCTTTGTCATGATCAATTGACTTGATTTTTGTAATGCACCTAGTAACACACCTGAGCTAGGTGGATCGAGGGTGTGGAATCGGATGTGTTGTCGAGAATCGGTTGTCTGAGAGCACGATAATTTCAAAGCGGTATCAATCAGTAGTTGACTGCGAATTGCATTTTCTATGCGCTTTGAGGTGCACGGAAATTCATGCATAGCCTTGCAGGTGTTTCTAGACAGACTTGTTCCTGTGGAATTCCACTGAATATATAACTCGCGGTCTCGTTACGAGAGATTGCAGCAAGGTCTGGGCTGGCTTGATTTTGGTGTCAGTCTCACTGAAAATATTTTTTCAGAAACGATGGCCAATTGTTGGACAAACTAGCAGAAGACTGCAATTGTAGCTGTCTTGGATTCACTCTTTAGCTTCTGCTGATTACGAAGCCCAGCGATGACGAGAAAATTCAGCATGCTTCGGGTGCATGCGAGTATCGTGAGCTTAATCTACATCACTCTGGTATCAATTCTGTGCGCTACTGTCCCAAGCGAAGCAACAAGATGGAAGAACCCGCCTGTGAGGAATTCACGGATGAATCGTTTCCATGACGGCGAACTTATGGATCATGGCATGGCCGTGAACATGACAAGAATGATCGGAGGCGATCACGTGCTGCGGAATGATCTCTTCAGCACCATCAACCGACGACGCCTGGCGTCGTGCTCGACTCTGTACCCGTATGTGGCGATCAAAACGGACGCAGTTGGAGCATTGGCGGATGTGCAGGTCGTCACTGTGACCGTGAGTGGAGTCAACAATCCTAGTGCCCGGGATTGGATCGGTGTCATGTCACCTTCAAATGCAAGGTAAGTGGAAACACACCACTTCATCTTCCCCTTGAATTTTTCCTGAAATCATATTTGAATTGAACCATGGCTTCCTCTTCAAGTGTGTCAAATGTTTGCCAGTCAATGCCTGACGAAGGAATTACGCTTGTGTTGTGATGCGATTGGAATTGTGACGTTACCAGTAGCGATATCTGTCCGAATAGCGCAGCGTTGTACTTACAAACTGGGGACACATCTGCCCTGCCCCTGACATGCCATTACCCTGTCAAGGTATGAACCACTGCCTTCTTCCTTGAACGGTCCTTTTCCATTATAATCTGGATGAACTTGCGTACCTTCAAATTTAGGTGAAGGAGGATATTTCTGGTGTGATGTTGTTGCCAGTGGAAATTGCTTTTGCAATAGCGAGGTTCTGGTTCTGGTTACAAGAGAGATCATCACGACTCGTGCTTGATGACAGAGTTTACTTGTGGTGGAAATTTAGATTTCGTGGGAAGTGCAGTTTGAAAAATGGTTGATTGTTGAGGGGCTTTGCAGTTCAAGTTTTTGGAATCCGACCCCGGGTATGTTCCATGTAGCAACCCGACCTGCCAGCAAATGGTGGCGGGGGTGTGCGTGATTCAAACGTGTAGCGGGTCGGTTTCGTTCCGGTTGATCAACATCAGGACGGACCTGACGTTCGTGTTCTTCTCTGGCGGACTAACGTCGCCGTGTGTGATAACCGCGACAGCTCCCCTGTCTTTTGCAAATCCCAAATCTCCTCTTTCTGCGCACATCGCAGCCGTCGACTCCACGGGAACACAGGTTAGCTCAAATTGCTAAAGTTTTGCCCTAAGTTAGATCTCCAAACCTGGCTCAACTGCGAGATGACCAACCTGTCCAATTATAAACTGTGATCTGTGAACAATATGTGAAATCCTATGCGGTTTAACTCGACGTTGTGAGACGGTAATGCTCGAGACGTCTTGTAATCATGTTGGTGTATTTTTTACAGATGAGAGTGACATGGGTCAGCGGTAGCAACATTCCACAGCTTGTGGCTTACACTGGTGGCACGGCTACATCCATCATCACCACCTTCTCACCTGCACAAATGTGCTGTAAGTTATCCATCACGCCAAGATTTCATTATGCACAATCCTGTGACTGTAACATGAATCATGTTGACACTTTGTACACACAGGAGCTGAGTCAATACGCTTTGATTATCTTTGTCTCAAATTCTATTCCAGCCTCCCATGGCTATGCAACTTTTTTTGGAATGTTTCCATGCCAGGTAATGTCTAGAGTAAATTTAATATGTTATTTCGACGTGATTTATTCAGCTCAAGTAGCGAACCCAGCACAAGATTTTGGCTGGCATGACCCTGGGTACATCCATACAGCAGTGTTGACAGGCCTCACCCCTTCCACTTCGTATAGCTACTACTTTGGCAGGTAATTAGTCTATCTTCCATTTTAAGATCAACTTATCTAGATATTATTCGTTAGACCTGTGAAGCAAGTATAGACAGAAGAGCTCTCAGTGAAGGTGGTCTATGATCCATTATACTCAAAGATGTCAGTTTCCATTGAACAGCGCGGAGGCAGGATGGAGCAAGAGTACCAACTTCTCCACACCACCGGCTGTTGGAGCAAGCTCTGTACGTGCGGTGATCTATGGCGATATGGGTAAGGCTGAGCGCGACAATTCTACCATTCACTACTCAGAGGTAAGAATTCAGCTGCAACATGATTAGTACAAATCTTGATTTTGAAATTAGAGGAGCTTAATTCACGAATAGAGTAGACTAGATAGAGCTTTAAGATAATGAAATGTTCATACCGATAAACTAGAGCATGTCTGGTCCTTCTGCAATGCGCATTGGATCTGACGGGGCCATTTTTTGTCTACAGCCAGGATCAATCACTGTTGTTGACGCATTGGCGAAGAGAAATGACTACGATTTGATATTTCACAATGGCGACATAAGCTACGCTACTGGCTTTCTAGTGGAGTGGGATTCTTTTCTGGAATTGATCACCCCTATCGCTTCGAAGGTCGCCTACATGACTACCATTGGCAATCATGAGAGGTAGAAATAACTAAGCAGAACGTGATTTGTATTCAAGTTGCACTGCCGCATTCTGAACTTTTCTTTACTGATTTATCTTAACTCTTCTGTGCTTGTAAATTGGTGCAGAAACTTTCCTGATGGGGTGTCTGTGTACACGAAATGGGACTCTGGAGGCGAATGTGGAGTGCCATATGAGACTTACTTCCCGATGCCTACACCTGGTAGAGACAAGCCCTGGTACTCGTATGCTTCAGGGCCAATCCATTTCACCATCATGTCGACTGAACACAACTGGACTGCCGGTAGCGAACAGGTAATCGCCTTTTACTGAAATCCTCAGAGGGATAGCCTGTATGGCAGGGTATTCATATAACTCCATACTCAAGCCAAAACGGCTGTTGTTGTTCTAACATTTGCTAAACTAAAATCTTTCCTCTTCTTCCACAGTACAATTGGCTCCAAGCGGATCTTGCAGCAGTTAATCGAACCGTCACACCGTGGATCATATTTATGGGGTATGCTGATTTGCAACTGCGTTTCCTGACCAGTCACTGCATTTGATTTTTCCTTGCCTGTGTGATACATGGAGATTTGCAACTTTAATCAGGCTTGTAACTCTTAGACGAAATTATGACTCAATATGTAAACTGCATGCATTTCCAAACAGGCATCGTCCAGCTTATTCGACGTACACCGCGGCTCTGGATGTACTTCTGGGAGCTCCAGTAGATCCAAACTTTCCTCCTCAGATTGAACCCTTGCTACTAAATGGCAAAGTAAGTGGCGGCTCCCAATTTATGAACGCATTATGTTATGCAAACGCTTGATGTTACATAACACTTTCAGACACTTCTGAGAAGCGAAATTTTTACGAGGTGCTAGGCTTTGCTCTCCTGTTTAATCTACAGTACACGTCTTCATTTTCTCAGACCTCTTTGGTTGTGCTGTTTTGTAACTAGTTGACAGAGCTTACCATACCTTCTCGAGACTAA
Source organism: Ceratodon purpureus (assembly GCA_014871385.1). Lineage (NCBI taxonomy): Eukaryota > Viridiplantae > Streptophyta > Bryopsida > Pseudoditrichales > Ditrichaceae > Ceratodon > Ceratodon purpureus. Next base: position 12,898,781 of record CM026428.1, on the reverse strand, counting down.
TTCCTGAAAACTCCCAATGTTATAAATTGGCGATGATGCAGGTAGACTTTGCAGTGTGGGGACATGTGCACAACTATGAGCGTACATGTGCGGTTTATAATGGCACTTGTTTGGGATTACCTACCAAAGACAGTGCTGGATTTGATACGTATAACAATGCAGCTTACAAAGCACCTGTCCATGCAGTCATAGGAACTGCAGGCTTTGTTCTGAGTGACCCTCCTACAAACAATGTAAGTGACGATTGTTTCAAATAACCTTGGTGAATTGTTCAACTTACTTTAAGTTCTTGCAAATCCGAGTTTCAGAATCTAAATTTAAGTGTGTATTCTCCGATTGGCAGCTTCCTCCATGGAGTCTAGTTCGCGTCAAAGATTATGGATACGGCTACATCCAGGGGGATATAACTCACCTCAACGTCCAGGTTTGACAAAACTTCTCTCCAGTATTGACAATCCGAATTCCCTTGCTTAATTCTACCAAGGGACATTATCACTAACAACATACTGGGCATGTGGTGTATGGCAGTTTGTATCTGCAACGACTGGAGGTGTTGGTGACCAATTCAGCTTCACTCGGTGAAGCATAATTTTTCACTCTCAACTTGGAAACCATAATGTTGTTTATTTCTTTCTGTTCAATGATTCCGACACACAACAGAATGACTCATAGCAGAGGCCCCAGTTGAGGTTTCAACCCGTTTTGAACAACATGACAAAGTACCAGTGACCCCTCCTTTAGAAAAATAGCTACGAGTATCTGTTTCCAGAATAAGGGCAATCTCTAATTGTAGCTGTAGATATCTGCATTTGCCTTGTAAATTGTAAATTTAATTGTTGACATCAGAGCCTGTATTTTTGGACGGATTTGGAAGTTCAATTCCCTCATTCCATTGTATCAATTCCCCTTCTCAATGAAGTGAGAAACTAACATTGAAGTGGACAAGAACAAGCATTGCTCAGCCAAAATGATGATCACCCGGATGATCACTGATCTTGAAAATAATAACTAACACGAAAGACAAAGATGGTAGGGACGTGCTACAGATTGTTTTCCGAATCCAGTGCCACCAATCAGCGGCAATTGGTTACAGTTCTCAACATGGGAGTTCTAGTAACCTATGCAGTACTGTCTGTACATGTTTCATATTGACAGTGATTATTGATACATGTCCAATATAATGACTCACAATGTGTGTTCACAAACCATTGTTAAAGCGGTAATTATGATAATGTATCAATTCTAGCAGGAGATTATTTAACTATTTCTCGAACTCCTGCTCAAAATAGAAGAATTCATGGTAAATGGCAGTAAAATTTTGATACAAAAAAATGCTTAATCTTGGAACTTTTCAAAATTGTGAATTAGAGTAGAAGATAGACTTGGAAAAATTCATTTTATTTGTTAGACTCCTTTGCGAACAAAACAGCATCAAAATGACTAGGATTCAAATTGAGTGATAATGACATACATTTGGCCAAATTGGTAAAACACAGTGGACGGTACTCCATGTTTCAAACTTGAGACCTTATATAAAATCCAAAAATAATCAAAAATATTGAGGATTAAATCACATGTTTAGAACTTGATTTTCTTATTATACATTTAAAATTATTTAAAATTCAAGTTCTGTATATAGACAACAAAGATTTAACTCTTGAGCCAAGCCACAAAATTAAGAGTAAAAAAAAATATATATATGAAGTAGCCATTTCTAAGTTTTTGGTTACCATTTCAAGTGAAGGTCAACGAAAGCAAATCTACAAGCACATGAAGACCTACCAAAAGCTCTAAAACTTATATTTTGGCAATGAGCTTGATTGGCAATGATGGAACCAGATGCATGTTTAAAGCTTAGTCCTCTGCAATACTAGGTTTAACATATTTTTAAAATATACCATGTAGAGGGTTTTTGCCGTAACCTAGACCGTGAATCCTTGTATAGGGGCTACATTGGATTGATTTTGAATGTGAATTGAGGTACGACATGGCTCATATTTGTTGTTGTTGCACCTTATGCTTTTACTCAATCAATGACACTCTTAGGATATAAGGAATAAATATCCTTTACCACAGTGTAAAGACACAAGAGCCAATTCAAATTCTACAGGTCAATTATGTAAAGACACATGTACAAGCTCTCCTGCCTGCTTTTAGTGGGCTCATACTCACAGGCCCCACCCTCGCAAACTGTTTGGATCAACCAGACCCCACGTCAACACGACCCAAATACCCGCCCGGGCATCACCAATACATCACCCCAACCCCACACTCATACCACCCCACCTTACCCCAGCATCACCCCAGTATAAACCCTACAGCAAATCTCCAATATCCACAACTTGTACTCCTGCAACCATAATACCCGGTCACGTAGATGTATAACCTAGTCATCAACGGTATATCACCCGTATACATCACCACAAATCACCCGGACATCAACCCAGAAGCAGATGTCGCGAGCAATCCATCGCTCGCGGTGAGGCAGAGAACGCCACCAGGAGCGAGGAGCTAGAATTCCAGCCTCGAATTCTCGCTCGGGAGCCGCGAGCAGGGGATTGCGAGACATGGGTTTGCTCGCGGGGATCGTCGTCGACGTCGCGCAAGCCTCTACCTCCGGCGTCGCCCTCCGCCACCACGCCCCGAGCGCCAAAGGATTACCCGGAAGCCTCGTACCGAAGCAGCGCAAGCTCGAGCTCGCCGCGTTGCAGCAGGGATTGCATTGCAGAGTTAGAACCGATGGCAGGGTGGCGAGGGAGAGACGGGAGCTATGGAGCGTGCGAAGCGCAGCAGCAGCGGGAGGAGTGGGAGGAGAGTTTCCGGCTCCGGAGCAGGAGGAGGTGGAGCTCGGGAGCCGCGACCCGGTAGCGGCAGCTGCGACGTCGTCGACGAGCACGCTCCCCGTGCCGCAGCGAATTGCGCTGTTCTACGACGCGTTCTGGCGCTTCCTGCGCCCGCACACCATCCGCGGGACGTTCCTCGGGACCACGGCGCTCGTGACGCGCGCGTTGCTGGAGAATCAGGGGCTCATCAACTGGCTCCTCCTACCGAAGGCGCTCCGTGGCCTGCTGGCGCTTCTGTGCGGGAACGGGTTCATCGTCGGGATTAATCAGATTTACGACTACGGGATTGACAGGGTGAACAAGCCGTTTCTGCCGATTGCCGCCGGGGATTTGTCCGTGCCTGCTGCGTGGGCGCTCGTGGCGGGGTTGGCGTCGTTAGGGGTTGGCATTGTGTCGACGAACTTCGGCCCGCTCATCACCGCATTGTACATCTTCGGGCTGTTCCTCGGAACCATCTACTCGGTGCCTCCGTTGCGGTTGAAGCAGTATCCCGTCCCTGCGTTCATGATCATCGCGACCGTGCGCGGGTTTTTGCTCAACTTCGGCGTGTATTACGCCACGCGAGCTGCGCTTGGGTTGTCGTATGAGTGGAGCCCGTCTGTGATATTCATCACCCTGTTCGTCACCGTGTTTGCGACTGTTATTGCCATCACGAAGGATTTACCTGACATCGAAGGTGATAAGAAGTTTAATATCTCTACTTTTGCTACCAATTTGGGAGTGCGGAAGATTTCGTTTCTGGGCGCTGGGCTTCTCCTTGCGAATTATGTCGGTGCCATTGTGGCTGCGTTTTATCTGCCTCAAGCGTTTAAGACGAAGGTTATGGTTTCCGGGCATGCTGTTTTAGGGCTGTGTCTCGTTTACCAGACTTGGTTGTTAGATACTAAGAAATATTCCAAGGAAGCCATAGCTAACTTCTACAGATTCATTTGGAATTTGTTTTACTCGGAGTATGCTTTGTTCCCGTTTATATGATAGGTTAGGCCCCTAGTCTCCCTTCCCTCTGTATTGTACACACAATTTTGTAATGAGAGAGCTGCACATGTAACCTTCACTGCATTCATGTACATGTTATTTGCATCTTCGTTTTGCTTGTTTCAACTCTGTTTGTGTGAATCAAGTTTCAGGTTTACTGAATAAAGTTGAAGGTACTTGCTCTCTGTCTGCGATCTCTCATGACGATGCTCAGTCTGTGATAAGCGACATTAACATTTTAGTGGAGTACTTCAACTGAGCGACATGTGTAGTAAGGGTGTTACCTGTTATGTTATTTTGTTGACATTCTGGGCTGTAATGTGATCGCATCTGAAGAGAATTTTCAGTTTTGCGGATGGTGATTGTGATCATCAGATGCAACTCATTTTGGGTGGCATGACACAGACTTTATGCTCGCTGCCATTTTCACAGAACTCTCGCCTTTAATATCAAAATGGCAGTTGCCATGCGTAACGTTTACAAAGGCTTTATTATATCAATCTGTTCATGTATAGTTGGCTGCCCAGACCCATTCCTACCTATACTTGTCAATTCTCAAGGTCTATTATCTACTATCGACACTAACTGATTGGTGGAGCTCAGAGTGGAAGCTTGCACAGCAGCGGCCTGTTTCTTCTTCACTGAATAATTGATAGTGAAAATGAACAACAGCAAACTTCCGCCGTGTAAGATCAACGTCGCGATGAGTCTCTTCGGGCTATTTCGTGAGTGCCTTCAGAGGCATCTGCTCTCACACGCTGGTGGGCAACTTCATAAATTCGAGTGAGTTGCAGGAATCTAGCCTCTTTCTGGTGTTGAAATACTCCAGATAAGTCCGTGCCTTGTAATGATTAGGCCCATGTTTCAAAATCTCCGGAGGAGGTATCAGAGTAACATATTCTGCTGGTGCTAGGCAATGAGCTACTGATAGACGTCCTTCCACCTTATTCACAACTGTCCTATGTGAAGGGCTCTTGAACTTGCCGTTGGTCAGAATCTGCAATCATCATGTTACCTTATCAGTATGAGTCACCCACGATATACTCAAAAGCAAGGTTTCAGTGTGAAAACGTCAACACGGACAATCCAACACTAGACACTCATATCCGTATACGCTCTTATCATAAACTTAACAGCAGGTAAGTTTCATAGCCGGAGCACTATGCAAAAAATGAAGCCACGATCACAGCATTCTCTATAAACTCAAGAATAGATACTCAAGAACGATGGTCTATTATTGCCAGGAATGCCAAATAGATTGCAATGCAAGCTGCGAAGCGTTGTAACTGAGAGGTATCATACTTGGAACACAAATTTGATGGACCTGATCTTTTGATTTTGATTGCATAACTGACAGAAATTGCAGCACTAACCTCAAACACGTCACCAACATTGACAATTAAAGCATCTGCCCGTGGTGGAATGCCCAGCCATTTCCCTTTTCGATGAACTTGCAAGCCTCCAATGCCACTGTCGTGTTGAATCGTGATGATATATGGGTCCGTATGAGGACTGATCCCCATTGCATTCTCAGGCCGTGGACACGGCGGCTGGTAATTCCATCGCAATGTGGCGTCCACACCTTCGAGGAAATCGTCAAAACGCCACGACTTCATTCCTAATCCTCCAACAAGAAGCTTCACTATACGCATAGCAAGCTTCTTCATGACAGCGTCGTACTCCTTCACTGTCGTCCTGTCAAGATCAACCCAAGTTTGCACCATGAGCACACTGATACTCATTCTCTAGCTATAAAAGAACATTGTAGTAGCACATATCGCAACTAGCTTCTAAGTCGATTACAAAGCTGATACGCCCAGCAGGACAAAGCCGGAGAATCCTGCCTACTCGATATCCTTGACCAGAAGTGGAAGAGTACAAAATTGGGAATTCTTTCACATATTAAATTATCTGCTCAAGATACGCCCTCGCCAGAAACAAAATATAATCCCTCATTTTCAGTTTGAGTATTAAATCATAAGATAAAATTGAACATGCGACAGCATAAAACAATCGAACCCTAAGGAGAACGTAATTGCAACCAATGCTAGGCGCTTTTGCATCAAAAGGATTGTAAGGGAGTACAGGTACGCACGAGAATTCATGGTTGTTGTCAGGAGGTGAGAGCTGATTGTCGTACTCATCCAATTTGCCTTCAGCAGGCTTAATGGTTACCCACTCAGACCACCGCTTCACCTTCTCCAGCAACGAGTAATGCGAGGAATGTTTCGACTTCTCCACCGTCGACATTGAGAAGAAATCGTAAGCTTGCTGTTCAACCTTGTGCATAAGTTGCAACTCCACTCCATGATTAATGAGATAGAAATACCCCCATTCTTCGCACGCCGCAACCATCTGCAAAACGTTTCTCTTCACTGCGTCGGTGTCGCCGTCAAAGAGCGCCATGTCCACAACAGGAATCTCCTCATCCTTCTGAAACTCGTCGTGGCCAACAAAATCTGCGGGTACGGGGCCATCATGTTCCAACAACTGATTTTGGGAGGCACTCAGACTGTCCACTCTAAACTCTCGCCCGCAAGCCCATGAACGAAGGGAACCTCGCGAGCCGTCCTTCTGCCTCTCTACCTGCTTGCTTCTTGTCAACGCTTCAAGCACCATTTCGTCCCTCGATCTCACCCAGACCTCGAAGCAATATCCTCCTCACCTGCACGAGAAAACACAATGCGTTACCATCTCCAAGCACTACCGAGCCATACACATTTCGGAGTGACCATCTCCACCCACCAAGCCAAACACAGCGCTTCAACCCTAATCTGATGTGACACACTGACTCGCTGCATTATGATCAAAACCGTACCAATGGGCAACTGTCGCGTCACCGTAGCTCCACATAGCTCACAATGCTACCACTTACGCAAACGCAAATCTCTCATCATGTAACACACTCTAAAACGCTTCCCAGACTCCCGATTCCAACATCGAGCACGGAAATAGTACAAAAACATGCCAACAATGCTGAAAGGAAAAAGAGTGAAATAGGCTCACGTCAATGCTCCTCCAGAGACAACCCGACTGACTTATCGGCGCAAGTAGAACCGCATCACCATACCCCAAAATGTTCCGCTACAGACAGCTTCATACCTCTACCAAATGCAGCACAAAAACAAAGGAATCTGAAGGGAGAGCATCAACATAAAACCGCACTCGACTTCTCTGTAACAGCTGCGAATTCTGCGTTGGCTCCCTTAATTGATAGTAACGCTCAATCCTGAAGAATGTCCCAGATGTCGAGTACCGTGTACGCCAAGAGCCGGGCGGATCTGCGAAAGATAAGCAGCTCACCTACGCACAAAACGCACATAAATGCAAGAGTAGGTACCATTGCCACTTGGACTCGGCAGCGTGCCCCGCGTACAATGTCATTTTGTAACTATATTCCATGACGCGGGATAATATTGCGACGCTGCGGATGATCCGGTGTCAGCTTGGCGGCACTGTTCGAAGCTCAAGGATCATCGGGACTGCAAATCAGCGCCGAGTTCGATTTGTTCTGCATTTGGGTCATCGAGAGTCGTGACGAATGAACAAACGCCGACATCCAAGTGCCGGCTGGAGTTTGTCACGGATGCGCCTCACGAGTTCCTCGCGACGAAGTAACTCACCACCGACACCCATCTGTAAGAAAGTTTCACTTCGTCTCTGCTCATCGCTGTAAGGAACTTCGACCGAGCAAGCATCTGATGAGGTAAAAGCATAAGATTACTTTACTCGTTAGATGCTAATGTAATGAATATCATATTGCATTGTCCGAGGAAACTATTCTCGGAATGATTCTGTGTGTGTGTGTGTCTAGTCAGAGCCTCAGAGCTGGTTCTTGCAGCAGATCGGCTGGATGTGAAGGTGAGCTTTTCGCTGTGGATCTCGTGACTCATCCTCACAGGTTTCTCGTTCCTTTCGGCCAGTCTCTGAATCCGGATCAATTTTTGACATGGAAACTCTTGAGCTGCCTGCGCTTCGCTCGACAACGCCGTCAAGCGAATTAGCGCAGGCAGTACTCTGCCAAATGCTGCATCACACTCGCATGGTCCATATCCGTGCACCTCTGCGCCACCGGCCAGAAGTCGTCGTACAAGTTACCATTCTCGGCGTCGTACATGCGGTGCATGTGCGGGCATGGTGATCTCCTTCTTCATCATCTCGTGGAACGGTAACAGAGCGGCATTTGGGTCCTCTTGGAATATCCTGCTGATTGTCGTGCAGTAGGCCATCCCGTGCCTCTTCTCGTCTGCGGCTAAGGTGGGCACAACTCTTCTGCAAGCTTGTCGTTCCGACCTCTAACTTCTCCAACGGCGTCACATGCTCGATCGGATTGTCGACTCCATGGCTGCTACAGCTTCCCAGGTGAGCTCCTCATGTCATCCTCAGCACCTACCTTGCTTCCTGTGCAGGAAACTCATGGTAAGGTGTTCAATAATGGCTCAATTTTCCAGCGAAATTAGTGCACGAAATTAGTGCACAAAATTAGTGCAGTGCAAGCAATTTTCGTGCATGGAGAAACTAAGTGAAAAGATCAAGGAAGTGGATCCATCATTTTTGGATCTTTCTACAATTAGTTATGAATTTTTGAAGTTGGATTTATAGGTGTTTCTAAAATGGTGCCCTAAAATGGCACTCTATTATGTTTGCTCTTAGTACATGGTATTGTTGGATTGGGAGCTATTATGTACATCTAAGGGAAAATCACTAGAGCTCCATTGTAGGACCTCCTCCATTTTAGAGCATTCTACCACAATACCATGTCGTCCCTCACTATTTCAGTTGGGTGAGTCATTGGGGTCACAAAACACAAGAAAAAGTGAGCTTTTCCACATTCTCCGTGAATGAAGAGCGTCATTTTATGAGTGAGGAACTACAGTTTCTCTTGTAGTAAGAACAAAAGAAATTCTGGTCTTCTTTGTGAATAAAATGTTTCTTGTTTCATCAGTAAACTTAGGCATCCTTTACACTAAAGGTGAAAGGTTGTGACAAAATAATTTTCAGCCAATGACATGCCTAGATATTGAGAGGACTGAGAAATGTCATTTTGTACCCAAAATTTCAGGCCAATGGATGAAACGAGGAAAAAATGACATGGACAACACTTTTATTCATGGTGGCAACAAAAAGGCACATTTTTTAAAACCCCCAGATTTTAAGTCATGGGCATCTTAAGAGGTGGGCCTAACTAAAAATCCAGAAGGCCATTTGACCAAAATTCTCACAGCCAATTATTTTCATTTTTTTAGTAATTTTTCATGACTCTATATTAGAAAATGTATTAAAATTCAGCACATTGTTTTTAGGCCCTTTCTTACTTTACACTATATACAAAGAACATCAAGTTTAGAGTTGGACTTCTCAAGAATGAGCCATGGCCCTTGGCTGATTTTCTCCATGACTCCCGGTTTCTAGGACAATGGAATAGAGGTATCCAACTCTTTGTGTTGGACAAATTAGATGTGGAGATTCATGAAGACATCATTTATTCAGCTTTTTACTAATCATTCGAATGTAAGCAGAAGGCTATAGTTCACTTTTTTGTTGGATGGTGTTCAATGTAGCGTCCAAAAGGTAAATTGAGCTATTCACCTATAATAACTTTAGGCACAAACTTGAAGTGTGATCCAACCTCATAACATTTCTCTAGAAGTAGGACATCCCAGATGATAGTCTCTAGGAGTAGGACATCCTAGATGATAGTGTTTGACAGTGACATTTCTGCATTAATTAATTAATGCAGAAATGTCACTGTGGGACACTTCTGCTACATGGACCCCCTTGAGGGGTGCCACATGGACCACTGGGATATTTTTAAATTTACTTCCCCACCCACCCTCAGTCCTCTTGTACTTTGAGGGGAGGTGAGGAGGTACAAACATTATGAGATAAACCCGCTTCCTCAAGACCCCCCCCCCCCAAGACACCCCCCCGACCAACCTAGCTGTGCCACGTACCCCCACTCCCCGCCCCCTGCATTAATTAATTAATTAAAGTCCGAGCGCACGGTGAGATTTTGGGAGATAGTGGGAGAACAGTAATATATATATATATATATATATATATATATATATATATATATATATAGTAATACTGAGTATATATATACTCAGCACTAATGGTGTATAGTCGGAGAGTAGAGCGGTACAAGTTTTAGTTTTAGTTAAAGATATTTTTTTCTCAAAGAATAAAGTCTAGTTTTTAAATTCAAATTGACACTTGACATTGACAACAAATATACATTCCAAACATTGTGTTGAATTCACGTGCTATCACCCACTGATTTACTTACAAAATTAGGATAAGAGAATTTGTATTAAAGGATAATGGTGCTCCTTTTATTAAAGCATTCCAACATTTTCTTAAGATGATGTTCTATACCATGTAGAGAATGATATCTTAGATAATGATATTGAGAAAGTCTCTTTGCTTTCTAGAAAAAATTAGGATTAGGAGTATGGTATTGTATCAATCATTTCCAAGTTCCATCTAAACATATTGAAATAAAGTAAGCCTTTAGATCAATTATTTAACCAATTAGGCATCCAAAGTTCCATGTCATGTCCCATTGGTTAAATAATTGGCCTCTACATCCTACTCTATTTGCCACACGAGATTACTCCACTTGCTCCTACAAAATTTTGTTTGGTCAAAAATTTCACTTGGCCAAAGTGCCACATCAAAATGGAGTAGATAAGAAAATGAGCACCATCAAGTGTATGGCATGGAACTTTCATGTCTCATTGTACACTTATTACCATGCCCTAGAACAGAGTTGAACAAAGTGAAAGGACCAAAATTCCAATCTCTTTGAGGCTTCATACTTTTCAAATGCATTTTAAAAATTATAAGTGATGAAGATGATTGATAAAGTTAGTCTAAAACATGAATAATCCTTAATTATGTTATATGAAATAAGTGCAAAAACAAGTCTAGAAAAGGCCGTGTAAGCGGCCCGTGAGAAAAAAAAATGGGGCCTGCCCGCGTACTTTTTGACATGGCACCGAAGGTGCCACCGTGGTGCCAGCAAACCGCCAAGGGGGGTCGAACCAATGACCTTCGCGTAAGGCGTGCGAAGGGCGTTGCTAAAGTGGCAAGCTGAAAGCAATCTGCCCACTTGGGACCAAACCCCGAGCCAACTCATTCAAGTCAAGTGGGATATTCCGAGGACCCTTGTTAACTGTGCGCCACCGAGGACCCTTGTTAACTATGCGGGCAACGATTGTGGCATCCGGTGCCAGCGGCAGAGGGGCTTTGGGTAGGAGGTTCACCTAACTTGGGCAGGCTTACATGGCCTTTTCTAGACCTATTTTTGCACGTAAATTTTATTATACTTTTGGCAATATGATACATCAATAGCATGTTTGTTCACCCTTAAACAAGTATTTATTTATTTTGGAAAAATAAGGTCTGGCTTCCAAAGTTTTTATTTTTATATTTTTTCCCAAAAAAATCATTAAAAATAGCCTTATATGGATTAAAAGTAAAAAATTATCACATAAATTATTTTTCCATATTTTCTTTTTTTATCCCTAAAATTTCCAGTCATTTGTTCTCTTTTTTTAGAATTATTTATGAACAACGTGCTATTGACATAGAGTATGATTTAAAAAATCATTGTTGCATTCATATACAATATCTTATTTCATTGAACAAGAAATAATTATTATTTATGAATACAAAAGAGCTAGACTACAATTGATAACCAAGCAAGACTAGTGGGGGAAGGACTTCAACCACAAAGAAATTTTGAAGAAGACAAATTGTAGATATTAAGCACACCAAATAATAGTTTGCCGGTATATACTAGTGGAAAACCGGATATATAAGCTTTGAGATATACTAGTTGCTCAATTTGCTCTTCAATGGAGTAGAGCCCAACAAGATTGACCAATATGACAGACTGCACATCAGTTCGCACACAGATTACTGGCTGGAAGGCATGATCGTGCATAATTTATCCGACTTCTGCCTCTGAAGAGGCTGCTTTATGCTTCTTGGCTTCAAGAAAGCCAGTGTCATTATCCAATTCTTACAACATTATATATTCAAGAGAAGCCAAGTAGGGCACACCATGTTGGAATTATCCAAACACTCTACTTATATTTTTAATGCTTTTAATGTTCTTTGTTACCCCTGGCCAGCCAGTTTTGACTGGTCTGATTCTGTAGAACTAAGGTCGACTGTCCTAAAACCACCAACTTAAGGATTTTGAGCATTTTTTTGCAGAGTTATTTTTGGGTTATATTTTTGCCATGTAGGAAAGTTGTTTTCTAACACAATGCAAATTTTTTCAGAATTTTCTTCCCAATAGTGAAATAGATACAAATTTCTAAACACAAAAGTACTTCGTGACCCAAAACTGATCTGTAGACTTTCCCATTGTCACACCTAGCTGGTACTAATTTTCACTCATGTCGTGACCCAAAACCACCAACTTTTTGAGTGCTCTGATTGGTTAGTTTGAATTAAGTGTTCTGACAATGCTACTGGCTGCTAGTGGTGGTTCTGGGGAGACCTACAGGTTGGTGATGGGGGCAGTGGTGGTTTTGAGGCATTCGACCTTAGATCGGATTGTTCTTTTTGCAATGGAAAATGTAAAACATTAAAAATCATAAAAATTATAAATAAAAAAACTAAAAACTACATGGACCAAACAATCATGCCCATGTTGCATCACCTTTTATTATTATGTTATTAGACATGCCACGCAAGCTTGATTGAATTTATTTATTTACGTCCAACCTGCCATGTTGCATTAGTTTAAAACTACATGGACAATGTTGAATCAACTTGGACATAATGAGTTTTCCTTTGTCACAATGACCGTCTCGAACAAAAGTAACCGAAGGCTATAAAACCATGATCATCCACCTCTTTGTTCAGCACAGTTCAATGCAGTTGTTAGCGTGGTTGTTGCAGGTGCAAGGGGAGGTTGAAGTTTCTCTAGGGTCTCTCCAAGTTGGTGACCTCCATGTCGGGTCTCTCGAAGCCTTGATGTTTCTCCAAGTTTAATATCAAGCATTGATATTTGTTCGAGGTCTCTCCTAGTACATCAATTGTTTAGTACTTATTTCATGTTATTGTCCCATTTTCACGGTCTCTCCTCATACATCAAATGTATAGTACTTATTTCATTTCACAATTACCTTTTACATTTGAGCTTACAAGTAGTTTTCAAAAGTGCTATTTAGTTAGAGTGGTAGCTAGGAAGAATTCCACTTCTTTTGACCGGTCATGCTTCCACACTACATGAAGGAGATTTGTCATCCATGCCCATCTTAGACCTGAACCTGAGAGATAACAAGAGGGTAAAACCATTATCAGTGCAATTATGCAAGTCAACAAACAATGACTCTTTAAAATCTACTTTTGATTAATTGAACAAAACTAGTCCACTTTTGATTTACACTCTGGAGGGTAACACAAAATAACCACAAGTTTTGAGGTCTTGGTAAAATATTTTTTGTCCACTTCCAAATTCTATTTTTTGACATGTGTTCCGTTTCTACCATTTTTATGTAGATCTTAAAAAATACTAACCCAAGGTTACTACTATTAGTTTTGCTTTGTTAGATATTATAAGAAGTATTTCATATCTTCAAGAGGGTAAATTCTTCGTTTCTCTTGCTTAAGATTTTGGTTATTTTTTAATTTTTCTGAGACACTCAGGTTCTCTTTTATTTCATTTATTTTCTTGATCACAATCGTTACGCTTAGTCATCTTCCAAGACTGTATTCTTTAAGTCATTTACGCTTTCTAATGTGGATTCCTCCACAAATTTATAGGCCTTGTTATTTGATAAGCTTGTGAATTTTCAATAATAGGTAATAAAAATTAGTGTAAATACGTAATTATTTCAATTTTTGAAGATTTTATTTTTGTAAAATTGGTTTGTTGAACTTTATATTACAAATGCCATTTTTATTGATAAATTCATAAACCTAGGACTTTAATCAACCAAATATCATGAGATTCACAAGAAATCTCTAGACATATTATATTCAGAAGATATTGTACTTTTTTCATAAATATTTTTAAATGTTCATGGTATTGTTCATTTCTTTGATCTAGTTTTCTAAAATCTAAAAACATCATTGTTTTGGAAGTGTCACATATTTGACCTTTGAAGAACCAAGAATATTTGAACAAAATTAGATTTGTTATTACATGAGATTTTTACATCTCAAATAAAATTCATTTTAAAAAAGAAAATGTTAATCATACTAAACAAAATATATCTATAAGGTAAAAAGTTCAAAATTATTTACAATCTTGGTCGATTATTTTTTAAGTATTGTAATTTCAAAAAAATATTAAATTTGAATCTCCAATCTTTAGTACTTGAATATTTTGTAAATGATTAACATCATGAGTTGTATCTACTTAAAAACATAAAACATGATATCTAAAACACCCATCACTAGTTTCTTAGAATATTAAGTTTTCATACACAACATAATGTCAAGTTTTAATTTTTAATTTTTATTCAATCAAAATTTGAGCATATTGATTTTATTTTGAATTAATTTGGTTTAAAGCTATTCAATTCAACAATATATATTTCTATTAAAAATTCCAAGCCAAAAAAATTAAAATCAAAAACTTTAAATTTTAAATATTTTCACTCTTAAAACTCTGTATTCACTCTATCCAAAAATAAATTTGAAAAAGAAGAAAAATAGAAAAAATTATGCAGACCAACAAAATATAGCTTATTATAATTTATTTATTTTTCTTATAATTTTAACCATATGAGATAATATCTAGTAGATTTTTTGATTAAAAAAAATACATATATATTTCTAGTAGATTTTATTTTTATTTTTTTGTGATAGTCCAAGATTAAAATCTGTAATGCTATTGAGTATTAAATTTATTGAATATTATTTTGTTTAAAGGTATAAAGAGAAATGACATGTGCATTTAAATAGTCTTATGCGATTTCTTAGAAATCGGTGTTCACATTTGTAGTCTATTCTTACTCCCTAAGATATATTGCATTCCAACACATATCATTCATCAAAATATTTAAATCAAATTTAAAATGATAAATTATATGTTTAAATACTATAGTCATTAAACACATATAGTATAATGTATATTATAATGTTATAGTTCTTTGGATGTCATTGTTGGCCTATCATAAAAGATTTCAAAGATTTAGAGGCCATAGTGTAATTTTGTAATTACAATGGCTATAAAATATTTATTGGATACATTGTGTGAATTTGGCTATCAACGTGCTATTATAATTTAAGAAAGTTAATATCATAAGATAGATTAATATTTCTAGAGACTAGAATATACTCTATGAATAATTTTCTAGTGTCAAGAATAATTAGTTCTATTCACAATTCTTTGAATTTCAATGAAGATCAAGGTAAATTATGCTAAAAGTCAAGAAAGGAATAATACTGAAAATAGACTCATCACACATAGTAAAGAAGAAAATTGACTCAAGGCATACAGAAAAGAAAGTGACTCAACGCACATAGTAAAGAAGAAAATTGACTCAAGGCATACAGAAAAGAAAGTGACTCAACGCACATAGTAAAAAAAAGAACTGACTCAACGCACATAGTAAAGAAGAAAACTGACTCAACCGACATAGTAAAGAAGAAAACTGATCCAACGCACACAATAATGAAGAAAATTGATTCAATGCACATAGTATAGAAAAAACTGACTAAAAAGACATAGTATAACATATAGGTTTCTCATGTATACAAAAGACTAGTTCATCAACATGGTACACAAGATAGACACATTAGAGATGGTCCAAATGATAAGCTTATCTCACATGATAAAAACAACAATCTAAGTTATTAAATGCATTGACTTAAATTGATATATAGAATTGAGTTAGTATATGTATGGAACTTGGTTTAGGTGTACATGGAACTAAGTTGGAAAATGCATATAATTGAATTGACATATATAGAATTGAATTTACATGTGTATAGATATTGACACTAGAAGCTGATATATTTGGTCCAATACAAATTATCCATCAAAAAATTCAAATTATTATTTAACTCTAAAATAAAAATAGTATATTTAAATGTGATGGTCACTAAACACGTGTATTTTAATTACATGCCTTTGCAGGCCTTTGCACGTCATTGTAGTCTTATCATCAAAGATATTAAATTCTTTAATGTCATAACTTGGTTTTCAAAGTCCAAGGATAAAATTATGCTTATTAGAAACATTGCAATAACTTAAAAATCAAAATGTATTTTAAACATTTAAATAGTGAAGAATACAAAGTATATGCTTTAATGGATTGGATTGAGATGTACAGCATTAAAAAAAATACACTTCATATGTAATGAATTTTAGATAGTACATGTATTATGAGTGTGTTTAATTTGTGAGAAGTTGAATTTAGTTTAAAATAAATTATTCACAAAGAAATAGATATTTTTAATCCTATTCAAGCATTTATTTATATCAATCATAGAAAGATAATCAATTCTATTTGTGTTAATCATGTAAAAAAGCTTTAGTAAGGAACACAACTGAGTTGTCTATATTATTTAAAAATGAAATGATATTTTTCATTCTCAATTGTCTATATTAATATTAAAATGCAAAGATAGAATTTCAATCATGTTAAAACTAATTTGGACCAATGAGAGAGCTCAAAGCCCCCCTTTGAGAGCCAAAGTAAAATAATTAAAACTGAGTTTTTTTACCCAAATTAATTCAATTCACAAGAGTTAATTGAGTGTTATACATCATTTTTGGTTGATAATAAAAGTTGAGTTTTTTTGATCCAAGTAAAGAAATTCACTGGAATTAAGTGAATCTTATCATCATTAAAAACAAGAATTTAATAGATGCTTCTTGCTTCAGTAGAAGGAATGGACGTATGTGTGAAGATTCATACCCCATGAAGCAATTCTAATACACTCAATTTAGAAATGCAAACATTTAGGTGGCATGAGCTTTATAGTTGCATATTTAGATAATAAATAAAAAATAATTAAAAAATATATAATCTATATATAAAAATATATATATATAATATAATATATAATTAATACATATATAAACTATAAACATATATGATATACATATATAAGTCATTTTGGTGTCATTTACATTAAAATGTTTTTATTAACAAGATGACATCACTTAAACCATGATATTTTTACGTCATTCAAATATCAAAATTGTTTAAAGAAAAACAAGTTGTCATTTGATATCTAATTGCTGTCCATATTAAAAACTCTTAGTTTACTACCATAGCAAGGCAACTCATTTGTACACCTAAGAAAAATTATAATTTTATTTTTGAAAATAAACTTCATAAACTAAAAATCAAAATTACGGTCAATTGTATTTCCAAAAAACTACTAAAAAAATAGCCTTAAATAACTCATAGTCAACTAGATATCACCATAAATAATTCATCCTATTTGAATTTCCTATCTTAAAAATTTTCCAAAATTTTGGTATTTTAATTTTATTTACACGAACAAGATACCCTGCTACGGTAATAATGTGATGCATTAACTAAAATCCACGAAATCGCGTATCACAAGAAACCCGCACCCATTAAACCGTCATAACGCCCAAAACCAACAAAATATACCAAAAGCCTAGATTCAGAAACCAAAATCCACAAAAATGAAGAATTCGCCGCATTTAGGAAAAGTAACGGAGTTTAGTGCATCGTCTCCGGAGAGGAAGAGAGCAGCGAAATGCGTAGCGGCGTCGTTGACGAAGGCCGAGGGCCAGGAATGCGCAACGATCTCGCAGGAATCGCATCACGGGGGGCCACTTCGCCACTTCGCCATGGACGCATAGCGGGGGAGAGGAGGGGAGGCTCCTAGTCGTGGGATGGGCAGGAGGGGAGGCGAGGGAGTGAGCCAGAGAAGCGCTTCAGAGACGGAGAATTGAGGTGGTGGTGCGGTTGTGGAAGGAATGGGTGGAGGAGGCGGAGGGGGAGCGTCGCAGCCATGGCGGAAGGCGCGCCAGTTGTGGCAATTGGCAGCTCGCGCCACCAGCTACAGCACCACGTCCGCGATGCACACCCCCACTGAATCTGCGGGGCGCGTCCTGCCGCCCAAGTCTCGCCTCACTTGGGTACTGTGCCCCGTTTCCTCGTCTCTGGGTTTGTTATCAGGAAGTTGTTCGACTGAGGAAGTGGTCCTCATGAGGAAGTGATCCGACTGAGAGACAGTTTTTGGTCACTTCGTTGCGGTTCCTGGAGTGGGGTTCTTTCGGTGTGGGTTAGGAGGGTTTTTTTTTTATGCATTTGGTTGTGGATTGCGGGTTCTTATGGATGGGAGGTTTTGATGTAGGGATTGGTTTCTACTGTTGGAATTTGCACGGTTTTTTTGGTTGTGGTTTTGTGAGATTCTACACCGGGCTGGGGTTTAGGGTTTTTCTTTAAACCCTAATGGATTTTTAGTCTGGAAGATCGGAATTCTTTTTCGTTAAATTGGATTCTTTTGGAGATCCTGCATTGTTTTGTTATTTTATATTATGGGTTGAAATAAGGATTTTTTCAGTTAAGTTTGATGAGGTGTAAGGAATGAGTTTTGATTATGTCGGTGTGGGTAATGTGCGGGATGATTTTGACTCTTTTTTGTTGCCGTTTGAAAGTGAAAGAATGTTTGATAGTTTAATGTGTTTTATTGCTTCTCTGAGCTCTGCAGTGACGAGGAATTTAAGCTAGTGGAGTGAATTTCTCGTCTGTTGGTCTTCTCAGTTGTTGTCGGGCATTTGATCACTTTTTTTTTATCTCAATTGCTGCTGTGTGGATTACTAAATTCTTTTGTATGTAATCGGGAGCAGGTAAATTGAATAGAATGCTGCTTTTTGGAGTCTTTTTTATTGAATGTGCTACTATTACTATTTTGCAGAGACGATTGTTAACAGGATCAGTTCTTGGATCCGTCATTGCTGGTGGAGCGTACGTGGGTACCTCCGATGAGGCCACAATCAGGTGTGACTTGTGTTTCTTCAGATTTTCTTACTTGCTGTCTTGAGTACATGTGAGTTTGTTCCTGAGCAAGCTGCATAAATTCTTGATAATCTTATGACAGATACCATGAGTGTTGATAAAAAATGGCGAGTGTTACCACGAACCGATCTTTAGAACTGCTATCTGGAACTCATGGTATCCGAACTCTTGATTTTTGCAGCAATTGGGCATTTCAGGGAGCCAGTTTGCTGAATCCGTTGTTCAAGTTTTTCGAGCCGGAGGATGCTCATAGGTTAGCAATCTGGGCGGCAGCTCATGGATTAGTCCCCAAAGAAATGCGACCTGATCCATACGTTTTGGAAGTCACTGTGTGGGGCCGATCTTTTTCAAACCCTGTTGGTCTCGCAGCAGGCTTTGATAAAAATGCTGAAGCAGTTGAGGGATTATTAGGGTTAGGATTTGGGTTTGTTGAGGTGGGATCAGTGACTCCAATTCCTCAGGAGGGCAATCCACGACCACGCGTATTTCGAGTTCCGGAACAGGGGTAAGCATGTATGTCTTTGCTTTCTTTCTCATGCCAAACGGTGTCCTATGTTAGCTCTTTGGCGCTAGCATCGGAAGATCGTACGTAAATGAGATAGATGTGTTCACATTCGTTTTCAACTTTATCTTCATACCCATGGTTATCTATTGTGTCAAGCGCACAATTTGCAGGTTAAATCATGGTGATTATTTGACGTTGTGGATGACTTTGAAAGAAATCGATGTCGTGTTAGTGAGCGAACATTAATTGTTGGAATTGACTTTCTGATGCAGGGCCATCATCAATCGATATGGTTTCAACAGTGAAGGGATTGTTGCGGTTGCAAAACGGCTTGGAGCCCAACATGGGAAGAGAAGGCTTGCTGAGACCACTAGGGGCGACCCTTTTGGTTCAGATACCCGAATTGCACCAGGCAATGCTGGTGCCGGGGTTATTGGCGTAAACCTTGGAAAGAATAAGACTAGTGAAGATGCCGCAGCTGATTATGTACAAGGAGTGCATACTTTGTCACAGTATGCAGACTACTTGGTGAGCTCGCCCTGTCCCCAACTCACGATGTTAGTTGTTTTTGTTTACAATCGTGCAATTCAAAATATTTTCTTCTAAGGTGCTGCACTTTGTTACAACACGTTTTAGTATTTGTTCGAGATGGGCAACTTTGTGTTTTTATATTGACAAGCAGAGTTACTCATAAACCGAAGATACTGAGGCTGGACACCTGTTGGAAACGATTGCAGGTTATAAATATATCCTCTCCTAATACTCCTGGTCTTCGAAAACTCCAGGGGCGAAAACAGCTTCAGGACCTCATAAAGAAGGTACGAATACCTGGTTTTCTTAGGTTTTTATCACACCTGTTCTTATATCATCTATGTAACTCTCTTGGGATAGCACAACTCTTACAGTGTACTACTGCTATTGAAGGTCCTAGCAGCTCGAGACGAAATGCAATGGGGAGAGGCAGGTCCACCTCCGCTACTCGTAAAAATTGCACCTGATTTGTCGAAGCAGGACTTGGCCGATATTGCAGCGGTAATGATAACTTACACTTCAGTCATAGCCTGGTTTCTTATCTATTGCACAAATGATTACCTAACTTCTCATTTTCATTTGCACTAGATTGTGAACGATCGTACAGGTTCATGGTTATTTCAAATATGTCAGATCTGACCGTCTTCTGTTTTCGTTGTACTTCTCGGGTGTACTCAGGTGGCGCTTGCCTTGAGGCTGGATGGCTTGGTAAGACTTGATTTACGTTGTAACCAACTTTACAAAATCGTAAAACTAAGCACAATTCAAGGCTATTCTACACATGCAATTTTCGAAGAAAATATGTGACCTCTAGCACTAAATAAGAAGCTCATGTAGCTGCACTATTGTTAGAGGGCATACTCCTTGATCTTGAGGGGTTGTATCTGTCAATGATGATTTATCATTGAATGGCTATGTGTTTGTGTAGAGTTAAATCTTGCATGAAGCAGTTCCACCTTGTAGTCTATTTTTATTAAGCTGGAAAACCGGGTTTGCAGGTTGTCACCAACACCACAGTATCTCGACCAGATTCTGTTCTTGGCTTAGTCCACGCTGACGAAACTGGAGGTCTTAGTGGGAAACCGTTATTCAACATTGCGAATGAGGTCCTTCGCGACATGTATGTACTGACAAAGGTAATATTCTTGATCCATACTTGCAGGTTCAAACCATCGATCATTTGGGCTTTAATTGCGTGAATGCGCTCTTTTTTCGTACCTTGTAGAGCATGCGAGCTTTTCTTTCGTAGTTACATGTGAACTTCAGAAGACACTGTTGATCTCTTTGGATGCTAATGTGCTTGCATTGATTGTGTTTCTATCTTGTGGTCAGGGGAAAATACCTCTCGTGGGCTGTGGCGGCATCAGCAGGTACGTTCTGTGGAGATAGTCTGATGTTTTGCTACGGGTGTTACAGTTTAATAATATTCGACTTTTATTGCGAGAACATCGTATGTATACTCTTGTATTTTGTCGTAGTGCATTACGACCAGTCTGCGAATTTTCTAATTGATCTGTTGTTCATTTTACAGTTTACCAGAAACGTAATGCCAGCGCCATTTTGTTTTATTTCTAACATATTGTTTCTGATACAATTTTTCAGTGGTGAAGATGCTTACAAGAAAATTCGAGCTGGTGCTACTTTGGTGCAACTATACACTGCTTTTGCATACGAAGGGCCAGCAATGTTGCCTCGAATTAAGGTACGTTGCATTCAGTTTTACTTTCTTCAAGGACTACTAGAATTGATTATAGTCTGGACCCACTATCATGATATCAGTTATTCAAGGTGAATTCTTCACTCATGTATGTTTTCTGTTTTCTCAAGTCCCTACTATGTTGTGGTGACTGCAGGCTGACTTAGCTGCTTGCTTGGAGCGCGATGGTTTCAAATCTATACGTGAGGCAATTGGTGCTGACCATCGCTCTTGCTGATGGAGGTATGAGCAGAATGAATGAAAGGTAGTATACAATTTTTGTCACGTAATTATATGAACTGATATCTTGCGGGCATGCATGCCAGCAGAATCATTGAGGGTCCATCATTTGATTATAAAATGGAAGATTGAAGATTATTTCTAAGCTGATGTGTTCGCTGTAAGAATGTGAAAAGACTTGCACGTGCTCTCTGAACTCCCACGCATCAGACTGGGTCAATGTCATTCGAAGCTGTTTGATTATGGATTCAACATAGATACGCTTTAGATTTCAGGCTTATTGTGCTATATGCCTGCGTGTATTATACAAAACGCTCAGAGGATCTTACATTCAATATCGCGGAGGTTTTCTT
Source organism: Ceratodon purpureus (assembly GCA_014871385.1). Classification (NCBI taxonomy): domain Eukaryota; kingdom Viridiplantae; phylum Streptophyta; class Bryopsida; order Pseudoditrichales; family Ditrichaceae; genus Ceratodon; species Ceratodon purpureus. Next base: position 12,876,660 of record CM026428.1, on the reverse strand, counting down.
TCGTGCTTGCCAAAGCCATTTAGAAGTCTGGTGTAATGCGAAATGGGGCTCATATTTCTCAAGTTCACTGCTCTACAGCTACACCATTAACACGCTTTATTACTTTCGTTGAAACAGGGATTAATGTGAAGGGAAATTTCAGTTTAGGTCACATGAACTTCCAAACTGCCATTCAACAATCAAATTGAAGTCAACAATGAAATTGTCCAATGCGCACAACATAAGCATCCCTGCATTTTCTTGATCCCAAAAAAGGAGGGGCAGTACAATGTCATGTTGTAAAATGCTTGCAACTTCCTTCAAAACCAACACCAATTTTTGTGGCCAGTGTTCATTTCGAGTGCATCAGAATGTGTTTCTAAATGGGTCACAGAGAGCAAATCCCAACCAAAAGTGCTGGAACTTCACGTGACTCAATATAGCTTGTATAACATCTGTGTTGCAATGCACTTGTTGCACAGCATAGCTTGTAACTCACATTGGGTACTGTTACATCTACATATGCAATCACATGTTTTTATCAAAAGGAAACTATTTATTCAAAGATACCATTGGTCGCTACTGGATATATAGCAGAAAGGACATCTTAAAATCTTTCTGGGTAGCAGTGATTTCTGTAAACAATGCAATATACCGTATTCAAGTTCCTTGCGAAAATCTAAAAATTCTTGAGTGCATTATTACAATGCCTTGCCACAGGCACAGAATGCAAGATGAAAGGATCAATGATACTAGTGCTTCAGTAAATGGAACATTCTGAAATGATGAACCCCCAAATCCGCAGCTGATCAGTCCTACAAGTGTCAAGAAAGTCATTCAGTCATGTGAAAAGTTGAGCTTGAGTCATGATTCTCAAGCAATGTTGGCAACGAGTGAACACATGTTGCCACATTTTCCTAATTTGATGCTTACATACCATACTGTAGAAGAATTTCTGGAGGTAATTTGATGCTTTTAAAACCATACTGTAGAAGGATTTCTGGAGGTTTCCATGGGAGGTGAATTGCTTGCCGTATCACCATAGCAGGGTTGCCATCTATCAAGCGAATATTTATTTATTTTTGAAAAAATATGGATTACTCTTGAAAAATGAATTTCTTGGATTCTTCTTTTAAAGCAAAAAAATCTCTTGAAATGATCTCAAATGGCTCAAAAATAGTAAAACATTACAAGAAATTAAATGATTTTATTTAATTATTTTCCCTCTTAATTTTCTAATTTTTTGTTATCATTTTTTAGAGTTGTTTTTCTCAAACCTGCTAGGGTGCAACAGTATCAAAGTGTTTAAATTGTGTTTAATTGCAAAGACTTGGAAGGGTTATCATGCTCGTGTGCAAATGCTTCAAAGGCAGGAGGTAGTAGGAGACAAGCAAGGGAGTCATATGGAGTCCTCAGCCCAAGGGTAGGAAGGTATTGAGAAGAAAGTCCTTGTTGTATGTTCTCTAGTCAGCTGCTCGCTAAGGGATAAGGTAGTGAGCACTGATACCCAATCTTGGTATTCTACTCTTACATGCTAATGTTGTGCGTACAGTATGGTCATCAAGTGAGGCTCTGTTGAAGATCATTTGCACAACTAAATCAAAGACAAGGGCAAGTTTCATTTGAAACAGACGAGGTCAACTGTCTGTAGTAAAGATAATTTAACGTTTTCAGACGGAACTTGCACATGTCCACTGATTCAATCCACATAATTTTGCACTTTGACAAAACACCAACTTACAACCTCCGCTAAACATGTATGAATAACCTAGAGCTTTTGCATTCCCTTAAAATCCCACTACCATAAGTGGTTGCATCATACATTCATTCAAAAATATTTGCAACAAAGCACTGAATTTTGAAGCACTGCACCTAGAGGTTTCATAAAATTAACCATAATGATACAGGTAAATCACAATTATGTTGTAAGTTTTATGACCGCACTGATTTCTGTATTTTGGATTCAGCAAGCTTCTTTGTAAGAGTACGGAAAATTCTCGAACTGCATTGCTGAAGATTTTCCAAGCAACATAGACACCCATAGCTTTATGTCTACAAACATGTAACTAGAGCTTGTCAAGTTCTCAAGTTTGTTAGAATTATGAATCCTACAACACTACAACTACATTGCTCATTGGGTTGTTAGAAATTCCGCAGTATACTTATTCCAGAACAATAACTTCTATCCATGACACCTCCACAGTTGTAGCGACAATGGAGAACTGTGTTGCCTATCGCTAGGAAGCAACAATTGAAACCAACTAAAATTTACCAAAATTGCAGATCCATCGGATACTACCATTGGTTGAGAAGCTATACGACATACCTCTTGTCCCTAAAGTTGAGATTTCAATTAATGTCATCTATGGAGTTCCTACTTTTTTTGAGCCATACCAACATTGATCTTCGAATGCAACAGGACACATTCAGTTGAGGATCCGTGCAGCCTGTCTGTAGAATCATACGTATTTGGTTTGGCCCAACTGAAACTATTCACGGGTTTTGGAGATGTCAAGCAAGGAAGCTCATGGTGGCTATGAGTCAGACTGCTTTAAGCTCCACTTGCACCAAAGGGGGATATGTTGAACTCTTGAAGGCAAGCATTTGCCCAAACAAATGGATGTGGATTGAGAGGACTTTCAAGATAAACTAATAATAATTGTTAAACGGATAGTTCCCGCACTCACTCTCGAGGTTACCTCGACAATTCTATATTCAGAGTCAAGCAAATTTGACTACTTCTCTAATTTGCAGAGAGCTCCAAGAGAAGTGGAGAGACTCACAGGATCAGGGTTCCAAATGGTGCAGAGTCTGTCCCCGCTTTATATATCCGGACTCCTAGTTTAAAATCAATGTCCTTCATTTGCGAAAATGTATGCAATGAACAAGTATCAAACACAAAGGTTAGAATGGCGTTAAAGTACAAATATAAAGTGGCATTTTAGAAAGTGATACAATCCAAGTAAATTCTAGTGCATATAGAAATCAAAGTTATTCCAAGTTAATTCAAAAAGTACGAATTCTTTTTTTGTGGATTATGTTCTACAAGTAGTTTGGGACTCTAGTCTCTTACTAGTTACGTAGTCCAAATAAGTAGTCCATAACTTATTCATGTGGTGTCGAAATATCATGTTCTAAACTTCATTGAAATCTTATTCTTTGCATATGAAATCCATCAAAATATGACATTTTTATTAACAATAATTGTGTATATCCTTGAAGGGCTAGAATTAAACTGATTCACTTTACTCTTACTTCCAACTGTAAAGCATTTGCTATCTCCAAGTCATTCTCGCCAACATTTCTTTTCCAGTTTTTCCTGCAATATCTTTCATTCAAGAAACTACTAAATAAAGGCCCATTAAATATAGCATGCTTGTTGTTTCCTTCCAAACTACACATACCGTACTTTAGGGGTGGCTTCATCGCACCTTTGTCAAATAATTAATTAAATCCAAGTCTTGATGTTCAATAAAAATCTTGATTTTTTAAAATTTTGACTTTTTGAAGATATAAAAAAAATTAAGTTCGACTTTCATTTACAATTAATTTTTTGGATTTCATTTCATCACTTTGGGCATTTTTTATTTATTTGATTTCAATTCTTGTGTTGGATTTCAGGATATTTCATCATTTGTCTACAATTATTTCATGTTTTTTTGGCAAATTGACAACATAATTCATTTTTTTAATCAGTATTTTAATTTGGAATTATTTTTTTGCCAAAGTTGCCCCTAAAGTATGGTATACTGTAGCAGATTGAACACAGTGGGGATTAGTTACTTAAATGTTTTCCATTCGCCTATTTTGTATATATAGTACTCTCAAAACCCAAGTTCATGGATTATTAGTTCTAGCACCATACTAAACACCATTGCCAATCAGTACTCCATTGAGTGGCTGGCCTATACATTACTCACCCAATTATTTCCTACCAACAAGTGAAAATCAGTTTCCATCAGAAAGGTGGTTCGCTTGTGTGTGGCCCTGAACATGAAACTTTTAGGAAAGCTTGGTCCTTGTATGGCTCTCGCTCAAGTCATTCTTCGCATATTCCTATTATTGTTGCTCTGCTTTGCAATATCTAGGTTTCCAGTACAAACAGTGGGACCAAAGTGTATATTGTTCAGCTCAAGTTTCTGGAAAGGAAGCCCTTGCATGACAATCATTGAACCAAGATTCCGCACAGCATCATCAGTCGTGCAATCAGTGCAATGTTTTTTCGGTGATGTGGCACCGTATCTACTGACTTTTCATTCAACCAGTGCCTTTATCCAAACTTGGCATTCACTAATGGATGATGCGCAGTGGTGATTTTTCACAAGGTCCCTAACATGTCCAGGGACATGTTCTTGGGAAAAAAACATTTCTAGTGGACGGGTTCTCTGAAAATGAACCGGTTTTTGGACGTGTCAAATTCACTTTGGACGGGTTCTAAAAATAAATTTTTTTTTGACAATTTTTTTCCAAAAAAATGAATGATGCAAATATCAATTACATCATGTCATATATGACATGTGAATGTGAACATAATGGAGTCAAACCACTAATACCTAATCAAAATACCAATCTTGAAGAGCTTGATTCACATGCACACATTGATTTATCAACCACAATATTTAGAACCTTTTTAACACAACGTTAGAGATCAAAATTGAAGGTAAACTAAGTAATTGTATGAAAATTTAGTTTATATAAACATTTTCAATTTTTACAAAAAAAGAAGAAGAACTTACCATTCAAACAAGTAGATGAATTCTTCTGTTCTTCATATTTCTCCATACAACATCAGTGCATTCTAATTGATGTTTACAATTGCATTATTTGCACATGAAATGCACATCAAAGCATCTAATGTCTCCAAGCTAGTACGGAGATAACTCTTGATAAGGTTTTGTTTGGAAAAACCCCTTTCACATATTGCAGTACTCACATGAATCACAATAACTCTCCTCCACAAGTTTCTCAAAACCTAAATCTAAACTCTACGTTGATTTCTTTTATATATTACTTCTCTATCACTTGAAAAAAATTAAAAAATTAAAATAAACAGACGTGCCTAAGTCCTCAAGGTTACAACATGTTGGAGTCCAGCTTGGACAAGTCGCAGCAGCACCAAGAGGCAGCAGATAACAGGACCAGCCAAGAAGAAGCTCAGATGCCAAAAAAAAAAAAACAAAATCACCAAAAACAAGCCCCTCGCAGTCTGGCGCAGGCTCTGCTACAGAACTGCAACAGCTCCAGTCGCCGTGGACCGGGCCGGGTTGCAACAGTGCAGTGGGCCTGTTTATATATATATATATATATATATATAGGTTTTTTATTGATTTTAAATTTTTTAATTTTATTTTATAAACATAAGTACGGGACGGGTATTCCTTTTTTGAACCGGTTTTGGGACGGGTTGTTATTTTTTTAACCTTTCCATGGACGGGTTGATTTTGAGATTACCGGTTTTTGGACGGGTTCCATTTTTTTTTGCCTTTCAATTCAAGGTTTTTGGACATGGACGGGTTAAAACTTTGTGAAAAATCAGCCCTGATGATGCGGCCAAATGATATGAATGCCTTGCAACAGCCTATCACTCTGAAGATTACAGCTGCAGGTGGATAAATTAGCTGTTGTAGTACCATGTACATTCAACTTTCAAGTGCCTTGGTGCAAATATAAAGCTACATCCGTCCAAGGAGGGTTTGTAATCTACTTTTTGCTATGAATTTTCTTCATTTGCTTCAAAAAAATTAGAAATATACAGCTACATCAACCTATCAAAGAATTTTGAAGCTTCACAACAAGAGAGCTCTGTGAAGAGAGAATTATAACAAGAGAGCTCCGTGAAGAGGGAATTATAACAAGACAGCTCAGAGGACAATAACATGATAGACCTTTCAGCTCAAAACTTGATAGAGGAGAGGAAAGTTTGGTAGATACCTCTGGTGTTTGAAATCTGAAATCAAAAGCATAGTAAGCAATGCCATATGGAGCGCATGTCCATAACCTATACACATATCAGTAATGTTGTTGTCCTCCAATTTCCGAGTGACTTGACCAACATTTTGCTAAGACTTGTAACGAAATACTTTGGACCTGACCCGTCAGTTGTAGAACCTTGACAAGCATTCTACATACTCTCAAGTCCCCGCGGCTACTATCGAAATTGACTTGTCGGGCCGAGTCAACCCCGTTGGACTGACTAATGGGACTTGTCTGGGGACCAGAATGGCCAACTGAATAAGCCAAGGGACTAAAAGCTGGAATTCTAGAATAATTCTATGCATACTGTAGGGCATTTTGCAAGTCTACCATAGGGTATTGCTCAATGGCCTTGTCCTGTTCATCTGTACCGTTTTGATAGAATATGCTTCATTGTATTGTTGGTTTTGAAGGAAGTGTATTATGAAAGACAGGCACTTATACAGATTTTAATTTGACCTGGATTGCCAACTGGGCAGAGGAGCCTGTGCTGACCTTTGGAGTTCATTTGAATTCTCCAGTTTTGTGTATGAGTTATTCCTTGGGTTGGACATGGAGTTGGAATTTTGGATGCAAGTAAATATTATGAAAAACTGAGTGAAAATTGGGGGACCCATGCCATTTGAACACGGTCATTGGAAAGCATAGGGTCTCTCTAAATTGCCCCATGAAGCGGTGCAGGCGGGCAGCCTCTCCACCCGGGCAGCCTCTCCACCGGATGAGGATCTGTGCATCCGTCCGTCGCTCCGCTTCCCGCCCATTCCCTACTCTTGCTCACGACTCCTTCCCTCCATGCAGCGATTCTTTCCCTCCCCGCAACGATTCCTTCTCTCCCCGCACCGCAGCCACTCTTCCCTTCGCCGCAACTCCTATCCAGCGCCGCCTCTTCGACGTCGTTGCCGAACTCCTCTTCGACCTCGCCTGCTTGTGATCTTGTGATCCTTGTCTTGTGCTCTTTGTGACTCGTTTGTGCTATTGTCTTTAGACTTGTTGTGATCGTCTTTAATTTGTGATTGTTTTTGTGTTGCAATGGTCTTTGCGCTATGAAGGTCTTTACTCATAGAATTTGGTGTTGAGCTTACAGACTCATGTGCTTCTCTTGCTTTCTGCAGGTTTGAACAAGAAGAAAATATAAAACAAACAATGTGAGTCATTAAAATCAAATTGATATTAAATGAAGAACACAACATGTCTACAATATCAAGGATAGGAGCTCTGGTGTAGAATTGGGACAAGAACCTGTGACAAACCTCAAAGATTTTCCAAATGAATGAGATGGAATCGTTGGAGGTGGAGATTGTCAAACGACGGTGAGAGTTTTGCACTCAAGATATTTATCGACTGAACAAAACAGAAAAATGCACAAAACAATAAGTTGTCGAAAGTGATCTAAATCGGTTGGTTGACCGTCAATATGCCAATCTTAAACCCTAAACAAGTCAAAAGAAAACAGCACAAACGAGTCACAAAGAGCACAAGACAAGGATCAGAAGATCACAAGCAGGCGAGGTCGAAGAGGAGTTCGGCAACGACATCGAAGAGGCGGCGCTGGATAGGAGTTGCGGCGAAGGGAAGAGTGGCTGCGGTGCGGGGAGAGAAGGAATCGTTGCGGGGAGGGAAAGAATCGCTGCATGGAGGGAAGGAGTCGTGAGCAAGAGTAGGGAACGGGCGGGAAGCGGAGCGACGGACGGATGCACAGATCCTCATCCGGTGGAAGGGCTGCCCGGGTGGAGAGGCTGCTCGCCTGCACCGCTTCATGGGGCAATTTAGAGAGACCCGGAAAGCATATATCATATGGAAAGCAGGGTTGTCATAATAGACGGACGGGCCATAAAATTGTCGTGTAGTCACGTGACGGACGTGACAGACGGTTATCGGACGGGCTCCCCCGCGCGAGCAAAATTACTGTCCTCACAATTTACTACTGTTTACCATGGGTGGCGCCCGTCGTCGCGTCTGCTCGCGCCCGTAGGCACACGCGCGAGCACTCGGGCGCGCACGCGCAAAAAAAAATAAAAAAATAAAAAATATATATATATATATATATATATATATATATATAATTTATTTTTTGGTTTTTTGGTGCTCGCGCCTGAATGCTCGCGCGCGCGCGCGCGCAAAAAAAAAAAAAAAAAAAAAAAAAAAAAAAAAAGGTTTTTTGGTGCACGCGTCCACATGCTCGCGCCCGTAGGCACGCGCGCGAGCACTCGGGCGCGCGCGCAAAAAAAATAATTATTTATTTATTTATTTATTTATTTTAATTTTTTTTTTGGTGCGCGCGCCAGAGTGCTCGCGCCCGTTCGCACGCACCCAAGAGCTTGCGCGAGACTTTGACAAAGAAATTGTTCATTTCATTTTGGTGATAGTTCATCCTTTGGGCATGTGCATGTAGGCATGCACATAGGAAAAAATAAAGCACCAAAATGAAATGAACAACTTCTTGGTGGAGGTTGGGTGCGTGCGTGTCGGTGTGCGTAGAAAAAACTAGCACAAAAATGAAATGAAACCGAACTCCCAAAACTCATGTAGATATGTTCTTGTATGATTTGAATCCTGATTTTTGTACTATTAAAGTTATTCTTGTTAAATATAGTTTTATATTTTGTTTATGATTGCATTCATTAATTAAATATGTAAATAATTTATATTTCATGTTATTCTTGAATTTATTTACCATGTTTCATTCAATTGGCACATATAATAAGTTTACATAACAAGTATAGGAAAAAAAAATACATCATAGACTTGGAATGATAAATTAAATACATGATAGACTAAGAATGGAAGAAAAAGAAAACAAGAAGATAGAATGGAATAGTAATGAACTTAAAAATAACAAGATGATAGAATACAAGACAATTAGAAAAAAAATAAAAAATAAAAGATGGAATGGGTGACTAATGGAAGAATAAACAAATAAATAAATACATGATAGACTAAGAATGGAAGAAAAAGAAAACAAGAAGATAGAATGGAATAATAATGAACTTAAAAAGGACTAGATGATAGAACGGAAGACAATCGGAAAAAAAAAATAAAAAAAAGATGGAATGGATGACTAATGGAAGAAAAAATAAAAAAATAAATACATGATAAACTAAGAATGGAAGAAAAGGAAAACAAGAAGATAGAATGGAATTATAATGAAGTTAAAAATAACAAGATGATAGAATAGAAGACAATGAAAAAAATATATAAAAATAAAAGATGGAATGGGCGATCAATTGAAGAATAAATAAATAAATAAATACATCATCCACTAGAAATGGAAGAAAAAGAAAATAAGAAGATAGAATGGAATAATAATGAACTTAAAAAGAACAAGATGATAGAATAGAAGACAATTGGAAAAATAAATAAGAATAAAAGATGGCATGGGCGACTAATCGAAAAATAAATAAATAAATAAATACATCATCCACTAGAAATGGAAGAAAAGGAAAACAAGAAGATAGAATGGAATTATAATGAAGTTAAAGGGATGAGATGATAGAATGGAAGACAATTGGAAATTTTAATATATAAAAATAAAAGATAGAATGTGAGACCAATGGAAGGCTAATAAAATAAATAAATACATCATCCACTGGATATAGAAGAAAAGGAAAACGAGAAGATAGAATGGAAGAAGAATAGAAAAATCAACAAATAAAGGGATAGAATGGGAGAAATATAAAAAAAAGGCATGGATAAAAAGCCATCAAGTGTGATGAACGACATAGTCAACAATGAATTGACGTTTCAATAGATTATGATTTAATCAACGCGAAGATAGTGGAAATGTACACAAAATGTTCTAGTTTAAACAAAATTAAACTAACTCCAAAATCTTCTACTAATCTAATTATCTATGCCTTTTGCTACTATTTTAATTCTAATATCATATTACAAAAATGTTCTCATCACTCATCGATCTCCATCACATCGCGTACTGAGCAATTGAGCTCCCTGGTCTGGCAACAATTATTTGTGCATAAAATTGCAATGAACACCGTCTTGATGGAAGTCCGATGCAAGCTATCAGGGGAGTGCAGACGGGCGCGAGCATACCGGCGAGTGCAAAGGAGGAAGTAGCACCAAAATGAAATGAACAAGAACTTGGTGGACGTCCCGCGCACGCCATCGGGCGAGTGCGGACGGGCGAGTGCGGACAGGCGCAAGCATACGGGCGAGTGTGAAAAAAAAAAAAAAATTTTTTTTTTTTTTTTTTTTTTTTTTTAAAAAACTTTGGCTGGTTTTTGTGTGCGCTTTGCTGATATGCTCGCGCCCGTGTGCGCGCGCCCGAATGCTCGCACTCAATGGTGGGAGTAGCACCAAAATGAAATGAACAACAACTTGGTGGAAGTCCGGCGCACGCCATCGGGCGAGTGCGGACGCGCGAGTGCGGACGGGCGCGAGCATACGGGCGAGTGCGAAAAAAATTTAAAAAAATAAAAATTAAAAATTAAAAAAATAAAATTTAAAAAAAAATAAAAATAAAATTGGCTGGTTTTTGTGTCCGCGTTTCCTGATACGATCGCGTTCGTCTGCGCGCGCCCGAGTGCGGACGGGCGCGAGCGCGAGCGCGCCCAAAAGTCAGCGCTAGGTAAATTTGTTTTACCCTTACTGTGAGTCAACCGGTCAATGCCCTTATGTGACGGACACGGAGGTATGTCTTGTCACCATGACGGACTAACGGACGGTCGGTCTATTATAACAACCATGATGGAAAGGTATCTGGAAAAGAGTTTGAAGAACATGGCAATGAATGTGGACTTCAAGGATGGAGCCACTTCATAAATATTCCTTCAAAATATAAACTTATATGGAAAATGTGAAGGTTGCAAATTGGCTTGACAACCTATGTTATGAGACTTGTTTGGATTGCCTACTTTACCAAAAAATTCTAACGAATCATGATACTACAACCAATCTAGATTTTTTCTAGAGATGAGCATTTTTTGGTAAATGATGATGACATTTTCCTACAAGAGAATTGGATTTTGGTAATTATTATTCACTCAAAACATGTTATTGTATTCATGTATAGCTAATAATAAACTAATTATTTATATTGGACACAAAAATGAAAATGATTTAAGAACTTCTTGAAAGATGAATGTATGTAAAGAACAATATCTATTATTCAATAATTTTTTGGTCTATAACATCGCTTAATCTTGATTTCATTTTCGTATACTATTCAACTTGTAGCCTCCAACTACAAAATAATTAGGTTTATTCACAAATAATATTACTAAGTATTTCTTAAATGTACATATATTCTCAGTGTATCTATTTTAAGTCCTTGGAATTTGTATCCAACAAGTTACTCTTTGATGTCATGTTGATGTCAAACTGAAGTTTCTTAACGACCAACCTACACTAGTGGAAAAGAACCTTAGAAACACCGAAACTTACACCCAAAAAAGCCCTAATTTGGGCTGTGGGAAATGGTGTTCATGAAAATCATTTCGGTGTAATCCGGCAATTGCCAGTCTGAATTTCGTTGTCTATTGTTGGGTGGGCTCGAACCCGCAGTGGTCCCCAGGTAATCTCGAAAAGTGCACTGACTCACGCGGTCCTCGTTTGTTTTGCTCTGGGTTAAAGAATATCGAGCATAAGTTGGTAAATTTTCGGGATGAGATGAAGCTGTTCATGGAGGATGATTCTGTTCGTAGCAAGGTAAACGGTGAGAGTTGAACAGCGTCCACGGTTTACCTAGGGTATTTTCCAGCTACCCGGTGCCATGATATTGATCTCCTGAGTCACAATATCCATAACGGATATTGTACATACCAGCTCGATAATACCCGCGATTCAAAATAATTGAGAACCGCTTTGAATGACATACCCGGATTCATGTACCGGGCACGTTATCTAGACAGTCGATATCTGTGGAGGACTGTATCCGCTAAGCTTAGAGGTTGATGTCCGGTTGAAGTACCCGGGTTGATAACCTTTATGTTCATAATAAACCCGGCCTGTTTATTGTAATGGGCAGATTCGTTTATAGCCCACGAACCCTAAATCTGTTAATACATACAGGATAATGCAAAACCAGAAACCATAAAATAATGAGCAGTTTTGTATGAAACGAGCTGGGCGGTGCACATCCCAGATTTTATAAATATGAATAAATACATTAAGAGGTAGGTCTAACAGAAGATGGCATTCGGGTTATCATGGAGAATTTATTCGCTTCTACATGAAACCCGCTTTCTCTATCGAATGTGAAATAGATGCGGCCTTACTATAGATCCTGCATTCTGCGATAATGCTGAGCTCGTTCCTAAATCTGCTTGGACGGGGTCGTCTTCTTCTTTTTGTGCAACAATCGAGCGTGTCATTTCACGTAAACGCTGCTTCCAGATGGTATTACTACCGCATGCTCTAGCATCGTGAATGGTTGCCTGTCCTCGACGAAGATTAGTGGCAGGTCTGGCACTAAAATCTTGTGTATTTGCACCATTTGCTGGCCTTCATAGCAGAGGTTACCATATTTTGAAGAGTGGGACTTCCAACTCCCACCCGTTCTCCCCTCAGCCACAATCATGTCACCTGTTTCCGGGTGCAAGATGTAGCATAGGTGGTTAGCTGGGAGTGCGCCATTTGTGACCCTTCGTAGTAGGCCGAGCTCGAATCGCGGCCTCGGTTCACGTGCCATGGGCTCCGACACTCCTGTCGCTGATTTACTCCTTGTGCTGATTCCATCGCCACCACTGGTGAGGATCGAATCCGGCACTACTGGTCGAAGTTCCACGTGACTAGATCCCGCTACATGTCGTACATGCGAACTTGAGCCGCCCCTATCGTCTTCGCTTCGGTGTGGTAAGTGCTCGATGGCTCCGGTTCGTATGGATGCAGACACCTCGGTTGAAACTGCAGCTCCCACCGGCATCAAGTTTGTAAAGTTCTGTAGCATGGTACTTGGAGTAACTGGAACTGTGTCACCAGATGCCCAAGATGGTGACGACGCTCCAACAGTTCTCAGATAGTGTCCTTGAGTCTGGAAGGCCGAAACTTCTCTGGTCTCTCTCCCTGCAGCGTCTGTGATTGATGTAGGTCGACTTGGTGCGACCTCTGGAGAATGTAGAGGCACCGGCGAATTGTTCACATGAGGTGGACTTCTACGACCCAGCCTGTCCGGAGCGATGTACTCTCTTGAGCACTCACCGTTCGGCGTCGAAGCAGGTGCAGGAGTCGATGGACCATGCAACATGTTCGGATTTATTAGTTGTAGTAGCAGCTCTTTTACCTCACGGATCTGATCTTTACTACTGGAGAGGTCGGTCGCAATCTGCTGGACTGTGCTTTCTAACGTCGTTATCCTGGTTGACTCCCTCGCAAGGTAAGGTGGTGTTGCGGTCTGTTATATTTATAAAAACCATCTCATGGCAGCTGTTAGTGTTGAAGATGAGACAAAAAGCATGAGTCTTAAGATGAGACAAACATCATAGGTTTGAAGATGAGACGAACCGCACGAGGAGAAAAGAACTACAACTAAAAAAATTAAATTATATCTAATTTTGATTTTTAAGCAGAGGTTGACAGAGCACGTACCCTTGGAAAACTCGGAGTTCGATTATCCAGGTGTGGTCCTAGAGTAGATGCCGCTGTACCCGCCTGATTGAGACCGGTGGTTGGAGTGCTGTCACGGAAGCCTGTGCTTAGGCTGGTGGACGGCTCTGTGTTGAAAGTTGAAGCCGTGTGTCTGTTCTCAGTGCCCTCGCGGCTTGGTGTACTGCTTTGCACCTGAAGCGGCGGTACTTCAATTGTTACACAATTGCGAGTAAAGGTTGACTCAAGGTCTACAGCAATGACTTGTTATAATAAAATTATAAACACATACCATGTACACGGGTGGGGCAGTGTCGAAATCAAGGTTGTCGTCCTCTAGGGCTGGAGCCTTCCTTTTGCCTTTCCGCATCTTTGTCATTAGTATCGACTCCTCCTTCCCTGCTGCACTCAACCAGTACTTCTTCCACTCCATGAACACCTCCACCGGACATCGAGGGTGCCTCAATCCACTAGTTTTAATGAAGTATTTTTTCCATGACTTTCTATCATTTTTAAGTGTGTTTTTCAAAAATTTGGCAAGATACTGAGGATTTAATGGTCTAGAATAAGTGAATTGTTGGGCAAGTTTTTCAGCAATACACTCTACCTGCGAATTCCAATACTCACGTCTTGCCTTGTAGCTTCTAACTTTGAAATTCAATGTTTGTCGGGCACTGAGACGTGCGGCCCGATGCCACAGGCTTCTTAGGCCAAGTATGGTACCTGATTCACACACTGGTATTTCAATGTGTGGCTCTCGATTCTGCGCGTGAGCTGCAGCCATTTCTTTCAAGAAGGGGCGATGGACCTCTCGAATCGCAGTCCGACGTCTGTTCTCCTCTTCTCGACGGTTAGGGGCTGCTGCTAACTGTGTGGTCGGCCTATCCGAAGGAGGATCCTCTTGACTCCTCTGCAAGGAGGTCCTGTCCGTCAGTGATTCATGGAAATGCGTTCGTGATTTCGAGCAGTTTTTTTGAGATCAGCATATATGGCTTCACAACATATTATTTTATCTTTGTTCTATCTCAACTTGCATGTAACTATGACCATAGTAGAAGTAATCTTGTTTTCGGACAGAGCCCTTTGTATGCACTAACATTACTCTTGTAAAGGAACAACCCATTAGTACTTGCTCATGGTTCTATTTATTTGCTGTTAATATACTTGGTAGTGTTTAAGTAAATTGCAGTTACTAATCATTTTTTTAGTGAGTCCCCTTGTCTCTACGATTTGATGGCCTACGTCCATCTGGTATCATTATTGTAGCTCTAATTTCGCAATCCCGGCGCTGTGACAGGGTTCATAATTTTTTTATACGATCTCCCTTAGTGCGCTGTTGTGTTCGTCTCAGCTGTCCCGTCCACACTGATTTCCTTAGATCATATCACATAAAAAGAAGCAGGTGATTTAGGTATTTCCTCTAGCCTCTGCCTCTGAATTCTCTCACATGATTCAGCACGTTATAACCTATGTGTCCGCTTGCTTATTCTCACTTGTTTTTTCATTTCGCAGCCGGCTCTCCACTCCTCAGTCCTTCCTCTCTCCTTAGTTTTCTATGATGAGCTCTTATTCTTCTTTATCGTAACTACATTGTGCAGGTTTACGTTTCCATAGTAGCCGAGAGACCAGTGAATCCCACCCGATCTCATTCTGAAGATGGCGATCCCAGAGGCCTCCTCCCTCCCATGGTTTGTGCATTTTATGCGGCTTCCTAACCAAGGGCTCACTCCGACCTTAAATCCCACCGAATTCATGCCATCACGACGTCTCTTGGCAGAGTTTTGGGGACCTAGATGCGGCTCCGGTTATACTTTCCACGACCAAGGCTTTCCAGAGTATACAACTTACGTTCAGGATCTCTTCGCGCGTGTTCTACAGTAGCCATGGCAGAGTACTGATGTCTTGCCACTTCAATTTTCGAGAGGTTTGCTCGCCGAAGCAATGGGCGTTGAAGTGAATTGGGCCAATTTCGCATTTCTGATAACACGCCCACATCAGCCGCATACTGAAGTGCTGCGTCTGCTTCCGGAATTCGCCAGCTTGACTGTTCCTCTGCCACCCCTGAACACAATCATGCCGCTCACAAATCGAAAGGTGAGAGAATGCGGTATTTCGCTTCGTGTTGGGATATGGCGTTGTGTTAGAGGGATTTTCACATTGGGTCGTTATGTGATTGGTGCCTTATGTGTTGTTGTGCATTTTTTATCAGGAATTCCGTGTTATAGTAGTCGCTGAAGTTTATTATTGCATGCATGTGCATGCTCCGCCACTCAAAGGTGCGGCAATTTTGCTGTAGTTAAACATGTACTTTGCAGGTCGATGTAGGTTCCGGTCATTCTGACGCAGCTATGAATCACAACGTCACCGTAGGAGTTGGCAACACCGCTATGGAAGACGACGACCCTATAGGCGACGACGGCGTGGAGCCTCTAGCTAACATAGCCGCCCCATCTGCGACTCCGACATCTCCTCCGACAACACCACATCCTTCATTTGCACTTCGCTTCTCCTCTGTTCCTGCCAAATCCGCAGGTGGAGAGACCGTGCTGCAAGTGCCCATCCTCCAGGGGGAACCAAGCGTCCAGATTTTGGGGACGAAGGTGGAAGAAAGAACTTTCCCTGTCGAAGCTGTGAAGGCTTTGGTCCTCCTACGATCCGGCGTGACGGCGGTATTGGAGACAAAACGCACGAAAATCAACATGTCGCTTTGGGGCGTGGGGAAGACCTTCACCAACATACGGAGAAGCCTGGAAGAAGAAAGGGGTCGCCTTAGGTGCATTGAGCGGAAGCTAGCAGAGAAATCGGACAGCCACGACAGGGCGCAGGTCGAATTCGTGCGAGCACGCGAGGTATTGGAAGCGGCGAAATTTGACGAGAGTGATTGTGCAACAGCGGAAGAAAAGAAGGCAATGAATTCCTTCACTCGCATCTGTGAGAAGCTGGTGCAGTCTTGGCATCAGAATTGTAGGGTTACTTATTCTCGTGTACACTCGTGGAAGTTCAAGTTTAAGAGACAGCGAGAACGAGTTCACAAAATCGCAGAGGATCTCGCAGCCGCAGAGACCATTATGAAGGAGGAAAAGCGAAACCTGGAGGGATCACTGGAACACCTCGAAGCTCTATCGACGGTACTTGCTAGACTGTGATGGTTTGAGTACGTTTCTATGCAACCGTATAGGTCCACACCCTTGAGGCAATTCGGCGTAGCGTTAATGAGTTTATAGCTACACATTTTGAAGCTACTGGCTCTAACCGTGAGACGATTGAAAAATTGTTTTTGAGGTCGACAATCTTGTTCAGTACACTGTGAATTGTTACGCTGTCGGTTTTGCGTATCGAACAGGTTCCAGCTCTTGTAAATTTTGGCATTCACAGCACTTTCGGTGAACAATTGAAACAGAAGTGTAGTTATACTCATTGAGTTTTAAATAATTAAAAAGCTGTAATCTCAGATGAATACTTTGACATTTTATCATACCTCCGCAAACTCCGAATTCATTTGTAATGCTTGCAGTAAAACATTATCCCATATGTTAAAACTCCATGTAGATAACCTGACGTGGCTTCTGTTCACTAAAGTTTGAACTCGGTTGATACTGCCATGATATCCACCCGGTCATGAGAAATTGTATGGTAATAGAACAATGCTAACGCGTGAAGTAGTATGTAGAAAAAATTCACGTGAAAACGGTCCCCCACGGATGAAGTTCTGTTTGCGTCAGTTGTGACTCTTCGTTTTTCAATTACTTACTTGAAACTACAATCAGTAAACTTCTGAAATTTGTTATCGGAGGTAACACTTTAACTCCCCGAGGTTCCAGGACATGGCAGAACGTCCTCATTGGTCGTCATTCCCGGAACGATGAGTAACTGCAATAATAGCCCCTGCCCAACAGTGCTCGGAAGCTGTTTACTCCGAAAATCACATTGGACCAATCCGGAATGACTACCAAAAATATATTTACACCATTCTCTGTTTTCGGTGTAAATGCTTGGTGTACTCGACCACTCTTTCTACTAGTGCTATCTCATGTGAACATAAACTTAAAGGTGGAACAAACATACACATTGTCCATGCTAATCTCGATTAGAATATGCTAACCTCCTCTTATAACATAACTTACATACAGTACTCCTTTATGGGACATTGATGTTCACGGATTGAACAACATTTGAAAATTGCTTGCTCATGAATGTAGGGAAACGAGTGGAGGAAAGCAATTGGAGTATCACGCTGCCAATCTGTAACCTGGCCAACTTCCAGAGTTCAACAAATAATTGGTTTCCAAAATAGGAATGCCTCCACAAAAGACCAACAGTAGGAGCATGAGATCACGAGTTCTAATTTTGCAACTCACAAAAGATGGTCCCAACTGCTCATTCAAAATTTGTCAGTCTCTATTCTCATCACAGTAACTCCCAATGATAGTGTTTTTCCAGCGGATAAGATTTTCCTGGTTTTTTCCTTCTCGCTTTTTCCAGGCTTGTACTGCCACAGTGGTTGGACTCACTGAAGCTAACCATCACTTCGGTGGACGTCATTGCCAACGAGTCTTTGGTACGGCTCAAAGCATTCACTGCCCTTTAGCTCTCGCATGGTGAATACAGTACTGAATGCCTGACTGCGGAACCTTGTGGATGTGGCCATGACCCATGGTAATATTTATCAAGGTATCTCCGTCAGGTTGTACTTTGAAAGAGTAGTATATTGATGACGAGAGTTTTACAAAAAAATTAAAGTAATTTCTGTAAATGGTATTGTTTGTTGTCTCTACCTACATCCTGAAACTTAAAGGTAGTCACTATGACATTAGCATGACACCAGATGATGAATTGATCCATTTGAGGTCATCTTGACATCAAGTCAATACATGTTATAATTATGAAAATGTGATATAAAAAAAAAAAAAAAACACAACTTATTATGGCATGAAAATGATATAAGTGAAAAAGACATCAAAATGAGGCAAAAATAACATTAAAATGGCACTCTATGTCATTAGAACATCATTAAAACTTGTATCATTATAATGTCATTTCATGTCATTTCAGCATCATTTTTATTATATCATTCCTGATCTAATTTGTGTCATTTTAATTCATGTAATTTTCATATTTTTTTATGTCAACTTGACTTTTGTCATTTAAATATTACTGTGATGCTCTCTAAATGCAAAATGTAATTATAAAAGTATGGCAAAATCCCTAACTTGCCAATTTGATGTTCAATCCCAAATCAAATTGTTACATGGGAAGTTTACACATGTAGAGGATAAATGATTAAATGTTGGTGTAAAGTCACCAAAAGTTCAAATTCTCATGTCCAATGACAATGGGCCATTTTGATAATGTATTTACTAGTTACTGAACCACATTTACCTTAGATGAAATATCAACTAAATGTGTTTTTTTTACCATATGTACTCTATGTCAAATTATTTTTAGGTAGAGCCTTTTATAGATATGATGTTTTCAAATTATTTTAATCTAAATAATAGAAGACTAACGAATGGTGTGAAGCCATCCAAAAGTTCAAATTATGCCCTATGAAAATCGGCAATGTGATTTCTGGAATAGTCCTTATCACCATGTAATATGTTTTCACCATAGTTGATACTTTAATTATATGAAATAAATCTTTGCCAATATATTTCTATATTATGTGCTTTTTATTCAAGATATATTTTCCTTAAACTAATGTTTTTCAATCAATTTATTTTTAAACATAAGTAGTATGTCTATAATAATATATTTGACAAATGTTAAAGTGCATGTTTGCCAAATACTTAAACGTGTGTACCTCTTTACATTTTGGTATAAAAATTATGCATCCATGTATGTAAGTACAATTTGGTATACAAACATTTATACTTCATTGAGAGGCTTCATTGTTAGGGCTGTATTTGCTTGAACATTTGGTGGAATTTGAAGACTCCTAAAAATAGTTTAAAGGTAGTTCATATATCATGTTATTTTTTATTTTTTAATTTTAATTTTAATTTTATTTTTTTCATTTTTCATTGTCATTTCCGAATTCAATGATTAGCCATGATCTAGGCTAAGTGTAAAATCAACCAACATATAAGAGCTACTAAGTTGAAGTTGTGCAGAAGTGGAAAGATAAGGAGGTATTCCTTAACCAAGATTGTTGTTAGATGTTTTTAAATCTTCAACTTTACTCTCAATCACTTGTCATCTTTATTATACAAAGATTTATCAAATCTATGTTTGATAAAAAGAAGTAAATCTTAAGTCACACAATATTGCAAGTTTCATATAGGTTGTTATCTAAATTCAGAAATACCTAATTTAAAGTTTTTTTAGTATTAAATGACAATCATCTAAAACAAAATTGTTGAATAATTGTAGATTTTAGGAATTAAGAGATTGCTAAATTATAAAGTATTTGACATTGGTCATTAATTTTGGCATTACAAAAGCCCTTTGTTTGCAAATGATTTTTTACATATTTCAATCTAATGTAATTGAAGGTCTAGGAAAATTTGACTTGTTTTAGCTGAATTTCTATATGAATTAAGATGTACAAGTGGATTTCAAAATCATTGGAATTCTTTATTGATAAGTATAATTGTTAGTTGAATTCTTTAAGTTTGTGTGAAAGAATTAATATTGAATCACTATAAATAAATTTACATATTTAGATGAGACATGTACCTATGCAAAATCACATTGTAGAATATATACCAAATAAATAATACATGCTTCAATCTTCATTTAGAATGTAAAAAAATTAACTTTTTCTTTGAAAAAAATTGAATTTTGTTTTTTGAATTTCTCTATATATGAAATATTCTTCAATCATGAAAATGGTTTCCTTTGAAACTAGTTTTTGTGAAATCATTTATTGTCGTAATATACATATTAATAATAAAGTGATTATTATTATTATTATCATTATTAATTATGCTCAAAGAGCTTGCAAAAACGGTAAAATATTGCAACTCACAACTATGGTCCTTGTCGTGAATATGAAAACTATAGATATTTATCAAATGTATGTAATACAAATTGCCCTTGGAATTGTGTGAAAAATAAACCTTTGCTTATTGCATATTCATTTTCACATTGTTTCCAAAACATTATTGATTTGTTCTTTTAAGGTTGCTAGTAACACAAACAATTACATGAAAATCTTGAAGGACAAATTTATGAATGTATAAGATTTATTTTTGAAATTTTAAGGGTGGCTTCATTTTTTGGTCATTGGGTGAAAAGAACAATTAAAGGAATTAAAAGCTAGGCATGCTTTGAAACACATGAAAAATTTACGTGCTTTATGCTCGATAGCTTGACCATGTTGTACTTACATAGTTAGGAGTTAAAAATCCCAAAGCAATTGTGTTAATCCATAAGATTTCTCTATGTGAGGCCCAACTTAAGCATAATTTGTAGTATGCTGCGTTTTATATATATTTTTTTTCAAATAAAAAAGGTAAAGTAGTTGTTTAGACATACTCTGAACAATGCCATAGTATTTATTTTTAGTAAGTTAAGATCTTCCAATTCATGTGCATCCAAAATCTAATTTGTTTTTACCAAGATCCTGATTCAATGATTTTTAAGATCATACAACAATTTTTTGTGAAAGGTAAAAAATGGTTAAATGACAACGACGCAACCATGTCTTTCAAAATGCAACCATATCTCTCAATTATAATTGTTGATTATGAACCAAATCCCAGAGGTAAAATGGAAGACTTGAAAAATCTCAATAAACTTTAAAAAAAAAAAAAACTATTTAGAATATCATAACAATTTCATTCCACCGTGTCCTGTGAAAAAGAATTAAAAGTTACATACAAAAACTCTGGCAATCCACCACATTTAAAAAAAATGAAGAAATAAAAGTATCATTCAAGGCTAGAAACTGCAACCCAGTGATGTGTCTTAAGCAAACTGCTGGCTAATGTGTTGTAATGTGAGCATGACACACCTCAAAGAACAGAAACCCAAGCAAAAAGGCGTGGGCAAGCTCAACAAATTCAACAATGTGAGCACCATGGCAACTTCACAAAAGAGTTCCCTTTCTTCCTGAAAACCCTCTACTCTGATACCAAAAAAGGACTGAGATCAGCTGTAAAGGAAAGATGCCAACAAACCGCCGTGAATTGAAAAAAATGCATATGAAATGGGAGTTAGTTACGCGAATGACCAATGCTTTGAGGTCACCAAGAGAGTGGACAGTGGGTCACTCTCCCTCCAGGCTACATGGTCTCAGTTTAGGCCCAGGAGGATCAGTCTCCTTTGACCTGAGCATCAAGTAAACCAAATAATAATATAAGTTGGACGCTAAGTTAACCAAGTTCCTTATCATTTCACTTATCTGGCTGTGGGTAAGGTAGACTCGGAAGTGACATGACCGAGGATTTGGAGAAAATGTTGGCATGGTGACTGACTGTGTGCAGAACTATGTCATGAGTTACTTGCGCTTGCTTGAAAGCAACAGAGTGTCGATTCCATTATTCCGGGATCAAGCCGCCAATGAGAAATGTGTGTGGAACAAGGAAATGGTAATGATATGAAGAAGGAAGACTCACGTGGTAAAAAAACTAGTTCAATCTTTGTCTGCTCCATAGCTGTTGTGCTTGTGGTGGTTCTTTGCCTGACATTCAGTTTCTTTATTAAAAAATAAATTAATGATTGGAATATGAAAGGAAGAGAGTTACAACCACCTAGATAATTGACGTTGCTCTCTTTACCGTGGGGATTGCAATCATTTGTGAAAAAAAAGAAAGAAGTAACATAATTCAAAACCTACTGCAAGAAACTGAAGTCAAGAAATAACAATACTCTCTCATTTTCGGTGAATGAATGCACTTAAGCACAATCTAATATCATGAAAGGCCAAAAAGGAAAATCAAAGATAGAATCAATGTCCAGGAGGTTTTCTTGAAAAACTAATGATCACTCTTTATTTTCTACATTTTATCCAAACAACCAGTCTCAACTACCAATCCATCCGGTTATTATCACGTAGGTACCACCCATTTATCACAAATAACGCCATATTCATTAAAATGGCCAATCTAGATTATCGGCCGCTCAAATAGTGCGATTTCTATTCATTTTCTTTCTTTATCCACTTAGTGGAAAAGGTGGCGCTCTCTAGGGAAATGTCCATGCAAATGGTGCCCAATTCCACCTATGCGCAATGGAATTGGGCAATATTTGCATGGACATCTTCCTCTACACGTCACACTTTCTATTAGTGATTTGAATAGTGTGGCGGCCAATATAAACAAGATTGGTCATTTTAATGAACATGGCAATAAGATTCCATTTCAAGTTTTAGTCCAAAAATTTCATCACCAACCAGTTTTTGGGTAAAACCAGCCAACGAATCTGCAACGAGTTGCCGATTCTCCCTGTTCATAGGTCTCCCAGTGAAGGTGGAGGGAAGTAGAATAACCAGTGCACCAAACAGAACAGACGCGGAGGAGACGGAGAATAGATGTGCACGTGTGCATAGAAAGAGCGTGGAGATGGAGATGGAGATGGACAGGCAGACAGAGAGAGAGAGAGAAGTGCTCCAAGCCTCCAACTCTCGCAAACATTGCATCATCATCACTCATTTGGTGGCCTGCCCTTCGGAGTAGGGAGCCCTGTCACTAGTAGACTAGTACACTACCGTATGAAGCCAATAAATACTATTCAATAAGCTGGAGCAGCAACTGCAGCAGTGCAGTGGTGGCAGTGGCCCCGCCCCAGCTTGGCACTCTCCCGAGTGGAGTGGCACCATCCCTGCATCGAAGGAACGCCATCGCAACTTACACGGAGCAACCACAACAGTTAACTTAGTTGCTGCACTGTCGTCACTCTCGCCAGCCATTCCATCGGCATCATCACAGCTAGACAGACAGACAGACAGACAGACTCTCCCTCCCTTCGCCTGCCACCACTTTGCAGAGGAGCACCGGCACAGACAGACACTGCTCTGCCCAAGTTCTCTGCCACACCACCGTTTTGCTTCATCCATCTCCAAGTGTCCATCTCCAACTCCAACTCCAACTTCTAGACTGGTGCAGGTGGGGGACTGAACTTACGGATTCATGTCTCTGCTTCTCTAGTCCTCTTGATCTGCACTTGCATCTTTGCGTCAGTCAGTCACATGTGCAGATGGGCACTCGATCATCACGAGTTTCTTCTTCTCTTTTCGGCTTCGTTTCACTGCTTCTCAATCTATCCATTCAGCTTTTGTTTGCTTTGTTTTTTCTTGTGAGCGAGGTGAGTGTGCAATCAATCACGAGTTGAGTCTGAGTCCTGCTGGTTTTACTTCCTTCCACTGCTCTGCTCCTCTCTGCATCCCAAATCTACGCATCTAGCTTTTCTCTGTACTTCCATTTGAGTCAGTCGTGTCTGCAGGTGGGCAGTCACTCTCTTGCTTTTTTCTTCTTCTTTTCCCCCCGTCTGGGTGATCCTTCTTCTTTTCCTTATGTTGCTGTGTCTATAACTCAATCTACCATGCAGTTTTTAACTTCTCCCTTCGTGCACTTGCGTTTTGAGTTGGTCACATCTGCGAGTGGGTGGGCAATCACTCTCCTTCTCTTTTCCTCCTTCTACTGCTCTGTCTACAGCGCAATTTCTTCATTCAACTCTGAACCTATCCCTTGGCATTTCCATTTGAGTCAGTCACTGATCTTTCCCCTTCTCCAAGGCAGTTGCTTTTTTCTCTCCCATTTTGGGTGAAGAAGATCATCATCAATCATTGAAGAGGATTCCGAGGTTAGATGGTTGGGTGAAGCGGCTCTCCGAAGGTCCGAGGCGGTTTTCGCTTTGTTCTTGTCAGTTTTGTTGTTTAGAGGGGACCAAAGGTGGCACTTTGGGGTGACGGATTGGGATTGTTGATTGAATCTGTGGAGACCGCGCCGAGGAGGAAAATGGTCAAGGTAGGTGCCGGTGGCGATAGGTTTGGACGGAGGTCGGTTCGCCAGTTGAGTGAGTTTGGAGAGAAAGGTCCGTCGATATAAATGCTACATATGGTAATGTACATTGCACCAGCTGCAGCCGTTCAGTGGGAAGTTCTGCCCCTTCACGGTGAAATTTGTGTTAGTGGGGCTGAATGCGGTAGAACTCGTTCTTTTTTGTTACAGGCAACTGCTCATCGGATTTCCTAGGAGTCTTAGAAAAAGCATTTGTACTCGCTCGTTAGGTTTTAGCGGAGGTTTCTAGGGACCGTGCCCATGATCATTAGTGTAACTTGTAAGCTTTGTCCAAATATCAAGCTCAGATTATTCGAGGTTACTTTCGACATTTACAATGACTGTAAGCACAGTTCATTTGTTTCTGGTCGACGCTCTTCAGGATTTAATCACGTTTGATTAGGGAAGCTACTTGACTAGTAGATTGCCATCCTACGAAGGGGACGTAATTTGTGCCTATCTACTAGGTTGCACAAGACTCCTGCTTTAATCACTTAAATACCACATAAGCCTATTTCACTTCATTAAAATGTTTTTTCTTATCACTCTCCCAATTATTAGTCTCAATTGGATTTGCTGGGTACAACTGTTCGTTGACGTGAGATTTAGACGAATTTGTGCAAAAACGAATATGGAAATCGTTTGTGAAAGGGAGGTCTAATTCAACCCGACTGTTGTTTTGGTCTTTTTGATTCAGTTTCTTTGGACTGATTAAGTGCTTGAAAGCATTGAATGCTCCCAAACTACGTTACTGAATTGTGTAGAAGGTATTTTAATGGAAGGAAGATCAACCTGCGGATGAATCGGTTTGCTTGGAACGTGGGAGGGCAGGGCAGGGGCTGAATATCATCAGCCAGATGGTGCGGACAAATTTAGGATTCCAGAGATCGCCTTAGTTGTCTTGACATATTGTGTAGCACACACCAAGAACGTCTCAGTGAGTGCTGTCCAGTGTTGTCTGCCATGGGAATGAACAGTAACTGCTTGTACCATTCTTTGTTGGTCACACAACAAGAAATGGATTGTGTTTCTGCATAGTTCGCCCCTCCCAATTCCCTGGCTTCGTTTCCTAGATTTTTTTGAGTCCTCAGTTTTTGGTGGGCTGAAGTTGCTGCCTCTACTCTAAACCTATCTGCAGTAGTTCCTAAGAGCGGTTGAACATCTTGAATAATGTTTTTTTTGTGAGGAGAAGTGTACTCCGGAACTTCGACTGATATAAGTTTGTTTTGTGTTGTTTCAGATGCCGGGCAAATATTGAGAGTTACGCTGATAAGCTTTTCGATTTCAAGGCCACAGTTCCTCTGTGTGATCCGATTTTCGCTAGGCCAAGTGGTACTTTCAAGCCTCTTCACGGGCTGAAGGACCAAACGGAGGTGTTCATGAGCAGTTGAGAGAATTTATCCAAAGTTCAGAAGGAGAGCAAGTGCATCTCTTTGGCGCGATATAAGAGAATTTGCAGTAGAACATAACCTTCGAGGATTTGCGACTTTCTAGCTTATCCTTCTCAAACCAAGTGCACAAGGCTTTTGCTCATTGAGGGCCAGGACAGGTCGGCGTGCGTTGAATCTGTGCAGAAAGAATTGCACGTTTATAGCTATGCCGGGAAGGATACCAGGATAACTGTGCTGGAACTGTGATAGAATTGTATACAATCATTTGACGCATTCCTGAGGATGAGTAAACAGCGATATTTGTTCTGGAGGTTATGGTAGTGTTGGCGTCTGCAAGAGGACAGTAGCAATTGGATGTAGAAATCCAAACTGGGTGAGAGATTAGCAAGCGCCTATCATCTTGGTGGGAGGGCCTTCAGAAGAATTCAGAGTGCCGAAGTTAGAATACTACATCAATGTTTCAAACTTGAATGCGAGAGTTGCATTTACTGGCGAGTCGAAAGGTGGAATGGCCCTCTGGGGTCAGGAATCTAATACAGAATCCCGGGATGTAACTCATGTGCTGCTAAGTCCTCGAATGGAAGGGGCAAAGTCTCCTTTGAACCGGAAAATGCCTCTGAAGAGAGGCGGAGAAACCGAATCACGTGCTCTGTTCGGTTTCTTTCAGAATAATTCTTACGAAGCCGAGGATAATGCAATGATCGGAGATGTTGGAAATGGCGATTTTCACAAGCTCCCAAGCTTTAGAAGGACTTATGTGGAGAAACCGGGGCTCTTGGGCGATATTTTTAAAGCATTGTTAACAGTGTTTGCTGGGCAATTCAGCATGCACCGGAAGAAAGGCTCGAAGTATTCTGCTTTCTACATTTTTGCTTCCCTGGCATTCATGTTCTTTCTGGTCAAGATCTCTTCTCTAGGATGGCTTGCCGTGCAAAGCCATTCCGATGCCTCCCATAAGGTACAATCCATGATTTATCACATAATTTTCCTAGAATAAACCTCAATGCTAAGGAACTTTTTGCTGAGACTGAATTTCTTTTGGAGACTTCATAGTTCACGTGTGACGTGATCCTCGAAATCAACAGCAGCGTTTGTGACTTTTGTAGGTGCCGGATGATACTAAATTGATACTTCAAGCTGTGAAAGTGGAGTCCAGCGAGGCTCGGTCTGAGTATGTATCACAAGTGTTCAAAGAGTCTTCGACTATGCGATTGCAATCAGAGAAGCAAACTGGGTTGCCTGAAGATGTGGGTGGCTCTGGTAGCCAGCTTTGGTCCAAGCCTGACAGTGATAAATATCACCAATGCATCGACCGCCCCAGCGCTTACAAACGTGAGTGCACATTATCAACTATGTTTCTCATCTCTGAAGGGTGTACAATGGACGGCGTCTTTCGCCAATTTGTATGTGCTAATGGAGTAAACTGTGCTTCTCTGCTTCCGGAAAACGTTTTTGATAATTGCCCTATCTTGCAGGTCCAGATCATGGAACAAACGGATATCTGTTGGTCAATGCCAACGGTGGGCTCAATCAAATGCGAGCTGGGGTATGAGACTACTGCTGATTTGTTTGTGCTTATGTTTATCACTAGTCATGTGAATTATTTACACCGTATCTTCTTCATCAAGATGTGGTTGCCATCTTCTCCGTCCATGTTACGTGAGGCAACCAAACGTCAGTCCATCTTTTACATTGTTGGCATTTTATTTGAAGACTTTGGTTGCAAATTGAGAAGGCATCAAAGCTTCCATCTAGTGATCACGACGTGATCTATTTGTTATTATGGCGGTTTTGTAGATTTGTGACATGGTGGCGGTTGCCCGGCTGATGAATGCTACGTTAGTGGTGCCTGTGCTCGATCATAGCTCCTTCTGGGCTGATCCGAGGTACATTCCATTCGAATTCGTTGATTGGCATTTTTGTCAGCACAATTATCTTGCCATGTGATACTCTTGGAAGCGAGATATTTCTTAGTGATAGAGGGTTCATATCTTTCTATACAAGTATGTGTTCTCGGGTCGGAAGTGTTAGTAAATCTCATTCTCTACAATGTCAGTACGTGGGCTAACTCTGAATTTCACCGGGAGCAGTGAGTTCAAGGACATATTTGACGTACCACATTTTATCCAGTCACTTCAAGACGATGTGCGCATTGTGGAGGCCTTGCCAGCTTCGGTGGCTGGTATCGAGCCAATGATGAAAGCGCCTGTCTCTTGGTCTAAGGTGGGCAACGCCTGAACCCTTCGTCTATGATTCAAGTTTTGTTCAGAGGGATTATCATATCATCTTAAACTGGATTTTAGGGAACAGATAACTGTTGGGTATGATCTACTGTGATTCGGTAGTTTAACTCAAAGAAGTGCTTCCTCCTCTTCAGGCTCCATACTACAAGAACGAAATGGTTAGTCTACTGAAGCAGCACAAAGTGCTGTCCTTCACACATGCCGACTCGCGGTTGGCGAACAACGACTTGCCTGATGAGGTTCAGCGTCTTCGTTGTCGATCCAACTATTTGGCCCTCAAGTACGCAGAGCCCATTCGCCAACTTGCTCAAACGCTCATTGAGCGAATCGGAAAGGATGGTCCCTACATTGCTCTCCATCTTCGGTAATTTTCCAGTTCTTTTCATACATGTGCTTCAGATCTTCTTACATATATTCGTGAAAAGCTTTGTTACGAAAGCCATGGATGTACTGTTCTTGTGTTAAGTTTGTATATAAGGTAGGAGAGCGTAAAGCAAATAAAACTTGATTAGGATAGATCAACTCTAGTGAGGACATTGGGATATATAGTAATGAGTGAAAGGTTTGTCCTAATTTTTGTAGATATGAGAAGGATATGTTGGCATTCACGGGCTGCGCACATGGACTTTCGGCCGAGGAAGGCGAGGAGCTTCGTCAAATGAGGTACTCGGTCCCTCACTGGAAAGAGAAAGACATCGACAGTGAGCTGAAACGGAAGCAAGGCGGCTGCCCACTCACCCCTCACGAGACTGGGCTTCTTCTCAAGGCTTTGGGCTATCCTTCTTCCACAAAAATTTATATTGTGGCAGGGGAGATCTACGGAAACGGAACAATGGACGCTCTGAAAGCAATGTTCCCAAATGTGTATGACCATATGACCCTTGCCACAGAAGATGAACTCGCCCCTCTTAAGAACTTCCAGAACCGCCTCGCAGCGTTGGATTACATTTTGGCATTAGAAAGTGATGTCTTTGTGTACACTTATGATGGGAACATGGCGAAAGCTGTACAAGGGCATCGACAATTTGAGGGCTATCAGAGGACACTGAGCCCGAACAGGTGTGTATGGCATTAAATCAATGTTTGCTCAGTTGTTTCATTAGTTATTTTCAGCTTCATTCATATTCCTTTTCTTGCACTGGGATTGTGAATGAGTATTCTTCAGGAGTGTGTTTGCTGAGTAATTGCTTGTGCTATTGCAGGGAGAGTTTAGTGAACCTGGTGGACGAATACGAGAGCAAGAACATATCGTGGGAAAAGTTTCAATCTGAAGTTGGCAACGTCCACTGGAACCGGATCGGAGCGCCGCACATTCGGGAGGCCGGTGAATCTCCTAAACTAGAAGAGAATTTTTATGCCAACCCTCTCCCGGGTTGCATTTGTGAGAGCCACCATGAACAAGGGCATCAATCCAACCGTCGGTTTCTTCAACAGTCCTAACATCTGCCGAAGTTGACAACCCCTTCTTAGCATAGTTGTGTATCTATATCAACCCTAGAGGCAGGAAAGGCAACAATTCGCTCACCTTGAGAACCAGCGAGAAATTGGTAGCCCTGGTGTGCTCGCCAGCGCCCTTGCAAGCTGTCGCTACTGATCCCTGCTTAAACCAGTGGACCCAATTATTTTTGTAGCATGTAGACTCCAGATTAAGAATAAATTCACCGATGATTCTTTAGAGCTAGAACCTTGGTACATAGCGTTACTCTCAACTGGTTATCCTAACTCCTGACCCATAATAGTGGAGATCTCGTCTTTGCCGCCCTGGTTACAGTTCCAGCACCTTGATGCACATCATTCAAACTAATTCGGGGATCTAACCCTCAGGTGTAGTTTTGTTCTGTAGATTCAATTGCATACATGGTGCGGAACTCATTCCTCAGGAACTCTACACGGCATGTATTATGATCCGTGGTCCTCCATGATTCCCCTCTTTCCCTCCCCATTGCGTAATTTGTACATGTTAATAAAGAGACCTGGAACTAATTGACATTCGTTCATCATGCCTTGTCAAGTATAACTGTCTTCTGCGTGAATTGTATGTACACACTGGTCTGAAATGTTGATGTCTACTTCGTGACTATTACCAAATGTGTTGATTTATTACATCAAAGATTTATCTACAAATTGAATGCTAATCTCAGAACGCGGACAGCCACTGCGGTTCCATCCTCGGCTGCAATCTTGGCACCCAAAGAAGCAGCACAGCGTTGGAGTTCAATACTCAAACCTTCCGTGATGGCAGCTGATACCACCTTCACAGCCTCTACAAGGCTCTCGCATGGAGGTTGAGAGAGGGCAGGCATCAGATGCTCAGGCTTCAAAGGCTGTGGGGCAACGCCGAGCCATGCCATGCGCTCTGCCCAGTAGAACTGATCGAGGACAAACGGACAGATGATCTGAGGAATGCAGGCTCTCAAGCAAGCTGCGGTGGTGCCACTCCCTCCGTGATGGATTGCCACGGAACATTGTGGAAGCAGCCAGAGGTAGGGTACAGAGCCTGCATAGCAGAGAAGGCGACCATTGAAGCAGGTTAATCCCTCAAGCAGACGGTTCCTCCTCTGCTCTACATCTAGACACTGAATTGCAAGTTTTGCATCGCATTGCTCAGTGACTGCTAGATCAAGAGGGGGATATCCAGCAGTGAGCAAGATCGCGGAGCTATTGGTCGCTTCGAGGACAGCGTCAAGAACTTTTAAAATAGACCCTGGCTTTTCTAAAAATCCCATACTGCCCATAGAACTTAGCCCTACAAAAATTGGTCGATTATCTCTGTTTCCAGAAACTTTACTAAACTTCTTATCTGAAAGAAACTGAGATAGCTTTACTGGTGGTTTATAATTCGAATTATTCATGTTTTGTTCGGAGACATGAGGGAAAGAATTTTCTTCTGAGGTCTCTTCTACTTGACAATCATGACGAGAGCAATCTTTTTCATCTGACATATCTGTGAGTTTCCTACTACCCTGGGTCATAGTCACAACATCACTGTCTTCACGCATCTCGGGAAGCTGGATGCTAGGTTTGAGAGGTTCAGACGCATAATTAATGGAGCTTGAAGTAAGAAGAGATGAGTCCCTATCTACAAGACCAAAGGAAACTTCCCTAGTGTTTGAAGACCCCTTTGATTTGCTCCGCTTAGCTTCAAGTGCCGTCAATTCGGAATCCACATCACGCACTTCCCACTCGACTGGCGCATACCAGAATCCGCACACACTAATGCTCCTTGGCCAATACGCGGGACACTCCACCACCTGTGGACTGAAAAATCCAAGAACTCGCATGGTTATGAACAGTGACGGACCATAAACCCTAAACCCTCAGACGAGATAATATTCTGTTGCAGAAATGAGAAGGTAGTCTGAGAGTGACTCACCTGAAACCATACAGAAGTCGTGATGCCTGAGGCCACTCGTGCATGAGCGGGAGATCTGTTACAGGATCCGTAAGTGGGCAAGCGCTCAGATGAAGACGATGGGTTCGCCATGAAGCCCAGCGATCGGTGAACAAAGGCCACATCCAGTGCATTACCTCTTCCCATCCCACTTCTCCTGGAGTAGCCTCCTTGAGCCTTCTGTAGTGTATGCAACATGGCAGATTGATATAAACTCTCGATTAAATTCAGTACGACTATGACTATCTGGAGGAAACCAGTTCCAGGACCATGGGAAGAGTGCCTCCTCACCTGTAGAGCAAGGGATGTGTTGCACGAAAACGTCTCTCAAACGAAGAAGGTGCGCTATACGGCACCACATAGGGTGCCAAAACAGCGCACGGCACGCGGTAGAGCTCCGCCAGATGCCACCCCTCAAGAGCGAATAGATTGATGATCACGCACCCATCCCCGCCATCTCCCATCACGGAATCCATCGCCGCAATGCACTCCTCCCGGACCTGCATCTCCAGTGCCGCCTTCACCTCTCCGTCATCCTCCCGAGCACCCATGGAGTGGGCGATTTCGGCCACCTCGCGCCCTGGAACCACAGGCGGAGCCGACACCGCGACGAACCTCGCCACTCCGGATCGCGCCAAATGGGTCTCCATGTTGCGGTGCGCTTCGTGCGTGATGAACGTGATGCTTGAGCTCGGATCGGCTCTGGCCAGGGCCGCTGCCACTACCGCCACCGGCAACACATCGCCGCGCGTCCCGAATGCGAATACCGCCACTCGCCGCTTCCCCATCGCTACCAATCAATCAAATCCCAAATCCTGCAAGCTCTATACCAAATTTCTTCCTCCATGCTCACGACTTCATGATAACCTAATCATTCTTACTTCAAATGACCACCTCATCTACTCCCCTGGGAATCGTTCTACAAATCTAAGGAGGATTAACAGCACAAGCAAATTGCTCGAAGAAAGGAAGTGGCGCTCATGTCCTTGGATTGGATTCAACACAGGAGTCATCCAGACCCACATTGCATCATCAGCAGAAGCGAGAGACACTCTTGTTTCCACTCTACAACTATGCCCACAATGGCAATAATCCCGCCCTCTCATAAGACTATCTCAGCAACAAACCAATCTCTACAGCGACACTGAAGTTGCGATGCATCGACATAGGGAGAAGCAAAACAAATGCTTTGGGGTAGACATCGATATCATATTGACATGACATTGTGGACGTCATCGGACTTCACCACGTGAAGTCATGACGCGCGAAATTCTTGACGCAACGCTTCAAAGTCGAATCAAAATCGGAAACAAAGTCGCCCAAAGAGAAAAGGATCATGCGTATTTCTCCGAGCCTTGCACTCTTGCCGCTTCAATTGATTGATTGCTTGGAGCAATTTCGTCATGGCCTGGTCTAAGCTCACGGCTTTTTGTGTGAGTCTTACTTTCTTCTGCTCGCCAAAGTAGTTTTTTTCTCTTTGCGGGCATTTTCTATGAGGTTCTTTCTTGTGGTGGCTTCGAGAATCTGAAGCGCGAGGCTGTGTAGGTCACTTTGCAAAGTTCTTTTTGATGCTTGCAACATTTGGGTCTCTTTCTACATAATTTTATATTTTGTGCCACTCAGTGTCTGACTATTGGAGTTTCTGGGCGC
The DNA here is from genome assembly GCA_014871385.1 of Ceratodon purpureus. NCBI lineage: Eukaryota > Viridiplantae > Streptophyta > Bryopsida > Pseudoditrichales > Ditrichaceae > Ceratodon > Ceratodon purpureus. Next base: position 12,843,554 of record CM026428.1, on the reverse strand, counting down.
CGCTAGAGTTCTTGCTGTGATTACGACGAACTTCCACTAAGGAATTTTTCTGAATGTGTTGCGGCGGACTGGAACAGGACACCATGGACTTACGTGGAGACGTTGGCGGCACTCTCCCAGTTGAGGTCATTGAGCATGTGCTTTCGATTTTGCTTGTGCCTGTTTTCTGTAGAATGCGGTCAGCTTGCAGGCCAAGCTTTCACGACTTCTGTGACGCGAATGGGAAGAACAATATATGTGTACTTGTTCTAATGGAGGGACGCTGGTCGGGGATCTCTAGCTTGAAAATTCAATCGATTCCCAGGTTGCAATGTCGAAGGAACATTGGATCCACTGACACTGCTAGAATAAGAGTCGTTTCTGTTTCCCCTTTATAGTATAAAGTGATCAAAGGGCGCCATGTTTTGTGAGAGGGCTTGTTCCGCGAGGGGCGGGGACTGGCGTTCGAATGCGTCACAACAGACAAGCTGTGGGGCATGCTGCAGCGGAAGGGGCGGCGTTCTAAACAGTCGTCGATGAGGTCACGGGAAGGCCCATTGAAGCGCTACGATTGCTTTAGGTGGAATCGCTCCAGACCTGCCGGTGCTTCGTTTCACCTGGATAATTCCTGGAGTTGGAGTTACATTGAAATCGGGACGCTCATTCGAGGGGTCGGTGTAAAGATCCCCGTCCGATTAGTCATCACACATTGGATGCTGAGATTTACGGACCTTGAAGTTGGGCCTTCACGAAGGGTGCCGTGTCCAAAGAATTGCATTTCGGTTTTGAGACGAGGTTCAGGATTGCGACGTCTGTCATGTACCTCTAGGTGTATCTGACGACGCATGTGAAGAGGGATGGTGCGATGGAATATACTTGGAATCCACTATTCTGTCCAGAGGTATCATCCAGTTTTTGATATTCAAACGAATGAAGAATATTGTGGTATTTGACCACGTGGAAATCTTGTAGGGTAGACCATGTATACGGTTGATATGGCAGTATGGATGAGTGAACGACTGTAAACTGTTATGCCCGCTTTATATAGTTCGGGTTACAAATGCCAGTACGGTTTTCCAGGAGCACGTATATATGCAGTGGGTGAAGGACATCCCCCTATTATTACAATAGAAAGAACTTCCCAAGCACAGCAGAAGTTCTCAAAAGAAAACCGAGGTTCTGAGAATGCTTGTTTTACAATCATTGTCTGAGAACTTTCAGATCGGGGAAAGTTCGTACGTGAGCGGAGAGCGTAGAGCGGAGAGCGATGAGCGCAGAATGGAGAGCACAGAATTGAGAATTAGGAAAATTTTCAAAAGCAAAGTAGACCCTATAACCGTGGAAAATTACTAAATTAAGCCGTAATTTTGACATTTTTTTTAGAAAAAGAGTATATTACCGTGGAAATTAGGGTTATCTCTGGTGAGAATTTATTACGTTTGTTCTCAAAGATACAAATTAGGGCTGATGTCATGATGACGTCATGCATACATTCCTTTAGATTTATCATGGGTTTGGGCAAGATACAATGATCAGGAGATGAGTTTTAGATCAAAGATAGATAGGTTGGTGTGGTGGAATTGACGACAGTGGGGAGATGGGACTTGTGAGGGTCGGAGCATTGGTTGCGGGAAGGGGGAGTGATGGGGGAAGTGACATGTTGGGGGTTGAGGGGAGTGAAGGAGGGGGCGCGGGCAAGAGTGTGGGGGGGAGGCGTAACATATGGCAAGTGGGGCAGAGGAGGGAGGGGGAGTCTTTGTTGGAGGTGGGGAGGGTGAGGGCAGCCGGGGGGGATGGAATTGTGAAGAGTTAGAGCGATGGATTTTGAGAAGGGGATTGTGCTGGCGTGGGTGGGGCAGGTGTATCTGCGACGGGGGCTGCAGAAGGAGTGGGAGGATAAAGCTACTTTGCCGGGTCTGCCACGTCTGAGCCGTGCGGTGGCGGACTCGGAGGTGTTTATTTGGTCTGATCAGTGTCGGCAGGAGGTTGTGGCATTCGGGGTAGCGGCGGGGTACAAGTTCGAGGAGTATGTGTCAGAGCAGTTTGGGGTGTCGGATCAGGGGGGTGATATTGCTGGTGCTAATGGGGTGGGGGAGGATGGGGGCAGAGTGGCGAGAGGGGAGGTGGCAGCGCGACCAGGCCTAGGAGGGAATGCGGCAGTGCAGGCAATGGGCGCGGCAAAGGATCGGGAGGTGTGGCGAGCACGGGCGATGGAGTTGATGGATCCAATGCCGCCCAGCGTGGCAGACATTCTTCGGCAGTTGGCGGCAGCGGGAGGTGGGGTGTACGAGGAGCGGGAGGAATTTTCGACGAAGAGCAGTTCCGAGGAAGTGGACGAGAATGGGGATGGCTCCGTAGAGGTGGCTCCGAAGATCAGTGAGAACGAGGTGCAAGGGGGCCAGAATGCAGAGGTGGAGGGCGGGACGCAGGTGGTGAGTAGCGTGCCAAGCCGCAGCCGAGAGTGAGGAGAGCAGAATGAGTGGAGAAAGTCTGTCGGGGAGGGGGTGATAGGGGTGGTGAGACTGGAAATGGGAAAATTGAAGTTTGTAAGGGGAGGGATAGCCTGAGGAAGTGTGAGAGGGAGCACGTCCTGTGCATTTGTACAGACAAGGTTTAAAGATGGGAACGGAATTGTGGATAATGGTTGGAATGGAATATTTAGAATGTGTTTTGAGAAAGCTGCTTGTGATGCTCAGGTTTTGTGCACAGATGGTTGGTTGTTGTGGTCTGTGAAATGAATGGGTGGGGTGGGGGATGATGTGTGTGGCTACGATGGTGAATGTGTGTATGTGGGGTTCGGTGGCTGGGGTGAATGTGGGAATAGGGAGAGGAGGTAGTTGGGGTGGGGAATGTGTGTGGCAGGGGTATGTGTTATGAGGAGCGCAGCGTGAGGCCTGTTCAGTGGACCTTAGCTCAGGGTTATGTAATTTCTACTGTGTGAGGAGATGCAAGTGGGAAGAGCAGAATTGGCGTTGAAGGGTTGGACGGAGGGAGGGTGACGGGAGCACGGTCTGGATAGGAGTGTAGAGTGTAGCTGGGGGGAGGGAAATTGCTGGAAGTGGTTGGGATGGGAGTGGGGGAATGGGTAAGGAGAGGGGATAAATTGAATGCAGTATGTAATCAACTCCACTGAAATCAAATCAAATAAATGGAAACAATGATAGAGCGAGGCCTCTTTCAAACTTCGAAGATGCTACAGTCGCTACTTCCACTCTCAGAACCTGATGACTCAGACTCTCCTTCTACAGCCTCTTCATCGACAAATAGAAGGGCCCTGGGATCAAAATTAGTGGGCCGACTTGGAACATATCTAAGTGCACCACATTGAAGCGCTTGTGCTAAGCCCTCTGCATAGTCCGGAAGAGTAAAAGGCTGAACCGGGCTGGAATTAAGACGCCACGATGGAGTGAACACGGCTCTATGCCCACTTGGCGGTGTTGTCACAACTACTCTGCAATAGAAAGCCAGAAGTGGTTAGATCGAATAGGGAAATTTGCGTACAGAAATAATACTAGATGCATTGCACGAAACCTACAAATTCTAGAGTAAGACTTACAATACTTAGTGGGTCTTTGTTTCTTTGCTGGTGCTTCCTCTGCTGCTGCCGGTCTAGGATGCTTAGGGGGGCCCATGGGAGATTTTGCTGCCATATACGGTTTGAGAAGGGCGTTGAATATGGCTTCGTCATCCTCAAAAGCTATAATATGACGACCAATAGCCTGGCAAGCCTTGACAGAGGCCCCTGCAACTCAAAGCAAGGTGAAGACGTGAGAAACTCAGAAAGGAATCAGAGAAATAATTCTGTAGAAACATGTAAGAACGGTTACCTGTTCCTGCCTTCCAGTCCAGGACTATGTCGCCGGGCTTCGAGAGCTCTCCAATTATGTTCTGCATCATCCCAGGGGATTTTTCCCTTGGCCCTCTCCATAGAACATCCCCATTCATTTGCTGAGAATCAACGTCGATAAAGTTGAAAATCGCATCACTCTCGGTAATGTTGAGGTCGCCATGTATGACATCGGATTTCTTCGTTTGAAAGGAGAACTTAGATGGCGGCTCGCCACCACGAACGAAGACACGGATCCAGAACCGATTAGTCTGCAATCAACCAAATTATGTCAGAATGAATAAACGGAAGGGATAGTACTAAGTAAACTGAAGGAAAGGAAAGGATGAAATTACCAGGTTTCCGGGGTTTGTAGGAGAAGTGAGGCCGAGCTCATTGAAGCCCCACCAGTCTTTGTAAAGGACGAACTTAGTGGCGCTAGCTTCTTCAAGAATCTCCGTTGCCAACGCTTGATCATTGTTGTAGATGATGCACAGAGCGCCATCATTTTGCAAGTAAAGACTTGCGAAATAAAAAATGTCGTACACATAATCCTTTTCACGGGAGTTCCAAGGAGGAATCACTGTAGGGGGATCGGAAATGATAGGGACAGGAAGATTCTCAGGGATGTCTACAATGATCAAGTCGACTCCAAGATGATTCTCAACCTCGCACCGCTCAGGAACTTGGTTATGCCGCCCACGTCCAAACTGGAGAAACAACGCTATAGGGTTAGACTATATGAAATTAATTGAAGTGTACGTAATATTAATTATTGAAGAAGAGAATCATACCTTGCGCACGAACTCTAGAGTTTTCACCCAATCCGGATGGCCACCCTTGTCTTTGAGCTCCATGTTACGAACCAGTAACGGGGTCACGGATGAGTTGATGATAGAAACACCAGTGGAATGGGGAGTTCCTGCGGAGGAGGTGCTTGCCGGGAGAAGTCTGGCCTTCCTTTGCTCCAGAAGACCTCTGGTGATAGCGGATGCACTGACCGATGAAGGCGCAGGAGTAGGGGACGGATTGGGAACGACAATCACAGGAGATGGAACGGCAGCGCCCTTCTCCGGGGCGGAGGACTCTGCACCAGTCTCCTGAGAGCCCTGGGACGTAGCACCCAGCTTTCGCAGCCGCCGCCCCCGCCCTTTCTTCCGTGGAGGTGCAGATGATTGATCCTGGAGGCCTTCGGCCTCATCAGAACCGTCTCCAGAATCGTCGATGGCTATTGATCCCGCGTCAAGCTCAGCTTTGAGCTCCGCTTCAGACTCAATAACGAATCCTCGAATGCAATCGAGGTACCAACACCCAGCGGCTAGGTGGGGCGAGCTGTACCTCTTCAGCTGCAGAGGAGTATAAATACACTGATCAGAGCCTCTCTGAATCCAGGACGCGAAGTATGAAGGGAACTTCTCAGGGTCAATTGCACCTTTTGGAACCAGCTCTCTCTTGAAGTACCTAATAAAATTCAACTGCCATGTATCAGAAACATATTATTGACAATGAAGAAATGCGAAAAGGAAAAACAATACAAAGTCGAAGTTCATAAATGTCCTACCGGTATGTCACACGCTTGACAACATCTGTTGCTCCCGGAAAAGTGGAGAAGTCTGACTTCTTATCAAAAGGCTTTTCTGCGCGGGTACTAATAAATGCGGGGAAGGCCTTTTCCCAAAGGAGAATACGCCAGCTCTCCACATATGCGTCTGGCCGCAACAGTCCCGGGAAGGACTTCCACTTGATGACAAGGTTCTCGGTCTTACAGATGTCATCAAACTCCCGAGTAACAGCATCCTCCAACTGCCACAGAAAGGTAATGTCGTTGAGGTAAACATGGACATTAAACAAAAAAGAAGAGGTTTTAGTGATTGTTAAGAAGTTTGAAGAGTTCTACCGCAGCCCAGAATGTGGCCTTGTTCAACCAGGGCTCCAACTCGGTCTCCTTAAAGTCTTGGGGCAGAAATCTGTAAGATTGTCGTGCACTTGGTGAAGAGTTCCACCACTTCAGCCAACGGGCTTTAAATCTGGCATCAACATTTGCGGGAACAATCCTCTGAAGCTTATCCACTGTCATCTCGGGCTTGGAAAAATCACTGTAATGCCGATTGATCTGGGAAGAGAACAATACATGATAGGGAAGATTAGATTTGAAAATAGTTATACGAAAGTAAAGTAGAAATGTCAAGGGTGGAAACTCACCTCCGCAAGGAAGTCATCACCGTTTTTGGGATTGGCAATGGTCAGGTACTTGGTGAAGTCCTTCTTCTTAATGTAGTTGATCATGTCGGACGAAGCAGCAGACATAGCATCCCAAACCCCTGCGGCAGTTTGCTCTGTAATGGGTGTCTTCTCCTTGTAGGTCCTGGCTGCTTCGTCTGAAGCAGCCACGATTTCTCTCTGGAAAATAAACATTTTCAACTTCTGAGTGTACAGAGCACGGCAATTGATGACATTTAGAATCGTAAGGGGGGGTGGGGAAGAAGTGCTTACACGATAAAGAAATGCGATGAAGATTTTGGTTGGCAAAGTAAACCATCCTGGAATCGATGGTTTGTGATTCAAACATAATTGATACTCTGCTGGTGAGAGCAGATCCTTGAATTCCTCCAATTTCATCACACCAAAAGAGCGAATACGAAAGAGTTTTGCAGGAAGATTACTCTTCACATGATCATTTTCTGTAGACCTGCTAGAAGATATGGTAGTTAGTTAAAGCCCTGAAGTACAACCAGCTTTCAAGAAGTGGGGACAAAAAGTAGGGAAAAAATTCTTACCAGTTGATGTCGTGCATGACATGAAGAAGGTTTCCCACATGACCGCGGGGGTCAAGAACAATGCAATGCACGGAGATGTGCCAAGCTGGATCATCATAGTGATGGTTGTTGATATGTCTGTACCATGCGGCAAGGCGATGGTTACCTTCCCAGACATAGAACATCTTCCCGGAGAACTCCTTCCAGTCCGGGTCGGCCAAGAGCTCATCTTCGAAAGCATCATTGACTTTTTGCCAACAAGGGCTCCAGTCAGCCTTGATCTCCGGAGTGACTTCGGCTGTCTTCTCTTTGTGGTTGTACATGGAAATGTACATGACCCGGTCCCCATCTCTATATCCATTGACAAACTCGCGCTCCAAATGTTGAACTCCCATTTCGCTGTGGAATGTGATTTCCACGGTTGACACACCGGAATACTAATTCCGGTAGGAAAATGATAAAAAAATTTAAAATTTTATGTTAGAAATACGGAAGTACTAAGCCTATAAGTAAAACAACCGGTTAAGCCGGTCGGCTGAATAAATAAGTGACCGGAAGGCCAGCCGGGCGAGATCCGGTCGTCTGCGGTGGAGGAGAGACGGGTACAGTCCATATGACAGAGCCCTGACCCGGCAGACTTAAGGATAACCACCAAAAGGTACAACGCACACGGGGATAATGGCTGCAACCATTAAAACGCCGCCGGTCGCGACCGTCCAATGATGAGGGGCTACGACCGTCCGTCATGATGAGCTACGAACGGGTGGGCGCGAGGGCAGGTATAAAAGGAGGAAGGACCGCCATGCTCTTCCTTTCTCTTTGTCATTTTGTGGCACGACGGGTCCTTGCGCTCTAAGGCGGTGGGCGCAGTTAGGGTTAGACGGTAGGAGAGAGACGGTGAGACGGAAGTGTTTCCGTTAGGCGAGAGATTGTGGTGAGGATCGTGCGTGCAGGTGTTACCGGAGTGACGGAGAGGAGGACTTAGCAGAATGGGTAGGAAAGGGAAGGAACCGGCGGCGGAAGGACAGTCGTTCAGGGTACAACGGGTAATGCCGTTGATACCGGCCGGCGAGAAGGAGAAGGAGCTCCTCCGGACCGCCTTAGAGTCTATGGGTTGTGAGGTCCTACTGGACAAGGCATGGGGATGGAAGCTTGCCCTTCCGGCCCAGGAGATCCTCGTCAAGAATCCCGAGAATCGAGGAACCATCCGGGGAGAGCCGGATAAGTGGACGGCACAACTCTGGAGGGAGACGTATGGTTTCAAGAACTCCGGCGGCGAGGTCTCGACACCGGAGCCCCGGGACTTCGTACATCAGTATCTCAAGGGGACCGGAGACCCGAGAGAAGGATGGGGGCTGGATGACATTGCGGATCCGGAGGCCCGGAGAGTAGTAGGGTTTATGAACCCTATTTTCCATCCGGAAAAGCCCAAACGGATCACCAACAAGTGGGCGTCCGTTTTCATTGGGGCCATGATCGGTGAATTCACGGTGGACTGGGGGGTCATGATGAAGACGATAGTCGACCGACAGGTGGCCAATCTCCGGAAGACCAAGAAGCAGGCCACCTGCCTTCCGTCTTTCCTCATTCACCTCTACCGTACTAAGGGACTGTTGAGTGCTGAAGAGGTCCGGGAGTACGATGAGCTCTTAAGCTATCAGCAGTTCGCTGAGCCGGAAGAAGTGTCCGACCAGGACGACGAGGATGATGTTATTGAGGTCTCCCCCACGCCGGCTAAGAGACCCCGTCCTAGCCCGGAAAAGGGACAGCCATCCGGATCACCTCGGACTCCCGCACCGGCCAAGCGAACCCTGAACACGGAGATCCAACAGCCCACCGGACCACCGGAGCACACCGGAGATCCGTACCAGGACTTAGTTAACCTATCGGAGCAGGCAACGACATATGCCCGGTTCTTACAGTCAACTAGGAAGGCGGAGGGCCGGTTGGCTAGGGAGGTAATGATCCTTACGGGTTCGGACCGGTTGGAGGATTGCCTGAGCATTCTTCGCAAGCACCGGGACTTGGCCGGTCTCCAGGAGAAGCACATGGACCGGCTGGCGAAGTACCGGGAGACGAATCGGAAGCTCGAGGAGGAGGTGCGTGATGCCCGGAAGGATTTCAATGACGCCCGTGACCGGGCAGTCGAGGCGATCCGGTCGGTCGCCGAGATCAAGGCCACTTTAGCTCTTCCGGTAGATGTAGCCAATCAGTGCGCCGTTTACCAGGCTTTCCTGACCCGTCAACCGGATCCGACTACGAAGAATATTATAAAGTTCATGCACGACCGGACACAGGTGATGAGGGACACATGAACGATGATGAAGAACCTGGTGGAAATCCTCGGTTACGCAGAGGCCGGTCCGTCATCAGGGCCACCGGCAAATCAAGGGGATCCCAGACCACCGTCCCCAACCAGGGAACCGGCACCAGTGCCACCTCCAGCCTCTCCGATACGGTCGGCCATCCGGCCCGCCCAACAGGAGATAGGACACCCGCTGGAGGATCCTATTCCGGACACCTTGAGCAGTCTGCACACTCTACCCAACTTGGATGGAGTCGAGACTGTTAACCCCGGAAACATTCCCTTGGAACCGGACCAGAGACCACCACCGTTAGATTTTATACCGGTACAGGGATCTCCGGAAACGCTCCAGGTGGATCTCAGCGCAGTTCCGGTGGCGGCACGATCTCCATCCCCGGTAGCTCAAGAAGAACGATCCCGGAAGTCCAGTGAACCGTCAGCATCTGCGGCTCCGGAAGAAGACCCCCCGTTGAAGAAACTGAAGCGGGTACAGAAGAAGGAACGGTTGGACGGAACCCGGCACAGTCCCCGGCTCGATAAGCACAAGGAGTAGGGTTTAGGATAAGGACCGGATAAAATGGCAGCGACTAACGATGGGGCTCCAGTGCACCCGGCTGCCAATCCGGATAGATAGCAGCAGTAACTAGGAATAGAAGGCGGCCACCGGTCCGGGATTTCCGGATCCAAGATCCGGAATTTCTGGATCTCGGTGGGCCACTTGGTCGCTCTAGGAACCGATAGGTTTTAGTATTTAAGATAGACGTTTTTCCAAGGCCGGGGCCTTGTTTTTGTACGCCGTTTTGTTGTTGCAATTGAGAATATACTTTTGGATTTGTTGTGTCAACCGGCTGCTGACGGGTCCGTTGCCGTATGGTTTGTGGTTCTATTGTCTTCAGTAGTGTTCCGGAGGAGTGTTGAACAGTAGGAAGGTCAGGAGAGCGCCCGGAGAGACTGGGGAGGTGTCAAGCGTCGAGTGTTGACGGTTTCCAGTCCCGGAAGGAGCCCGTAGGGAAGGAGAGACGTATTGCAGCAGGGCTGGTAGTCTCAAGGACACGGAGAGCCGTGTGTACACCGGGATCCGGAAACGGACCGGTCGCTTCCTGTAGATGGGATAAAAGCCGGATGTCCTACTGCGAACCAATCCGGAAGGGAGATAGTATAGTAGAATACTGTGCAGCCGTAAGGTGATGTCATTGTAGTATGATTTCCGTATCCGTAACCGGCACTGAGTAGTTATCCGGACCGGTCCCTAGCCGTACGGAAGGATTATTACTCCACTTCTCGGGTGGTAGATAGGAACAGTGGGGTGTCCAGCCACTATAAGTCACGGGACGGTGGAAAATCCAGCCACTTGAAAGGATAGACGGATCAGTGGGAACCGGCCACTAGTCTAAAAAGCCGGAAAATAGGAACGAGGCAAAAACTACCGGATTCGTCCAACCGTCTGTAAGACGGAGTACGGTCGGACATTGGTGGTGATTTCCGTTAAAGTCTAAAAGAAAGAAAACTATAGGTCTTCGTGGGAACGAACACGGAGTGGTTTACTTTGGAGGGTAGTTAGTGTGAATTAAGTGCCTTCCGGAGGAATACGGATACCACGTCGTGCTACATGTGATTTTTGGCGCCGCTGCCGGGGATCTATATGATTTTCTTTCTCCGGATTTCTACGGTTGTCACTAACCCAAGTCAGGGTGTAGAAAACGCATGAATCCGAATTCTGAGCCGGAAGGAGTACGGAGGTCTAGTAGAAAGAAGAAGGGTGATCAGGAGACGGAAGCCAGACCATTCGTCACTACTAGAGCAGAATTCATTGAAGACACAGATCAAGAGATAGCCGGGACTTCCGGATCCGGAGGTCAGGGTGGGACAGTACCACCCGGGCCGGTGACCGGAGGACCGGTAGCGGGTCTTCCTATGGCCCGGGCGTTCTCCAGACTGAAGTATCGGAAGTTCAGGGGCGATGGCCGGGAGGACGTGGACGAATGGCTAAGCGAGTTCAACGCCACGGCTGCTGCCAACCAAGAGGACGAAGCAATCAAGTTACGGTTGTTCCAGGGATTACTCAAGAAGGAGGCACTCCAGTGGTACCAAGAGGAACCGGAGAACGTGCGAAGGAGTTGGGGTTTGCTATCCGATGCCTTCCGGAGGGCCTTCCGGGAGGTAGGAGGAGAAGCCCGCACATTGGGAAAACTTAGTAAAATCCGGATGGAGCCGGAAGAGTCGGTCCGCCGGTACGGACAGAGGGTTAGGAGTTTAATTCATAAACTAAGTCCCGGAATTGCAAACAATATCCAGGTAGAATGGTACGTCGCTGGGTTACCCGACCGGATGGGGTTCCAAGTAAGGCAGACCCGGCCACAGACTTTACCGGAGGCCATGGAGGCCGCCCAGAACTATGAAAACTCCAAGCAGTCCATACGGCAGTACCGTAAGGCAGGGAAGACCTCTAGACGTCTCCGAAAGGTCCGGAGGAGCCGGGATTCTAGTTCAGAATCCAGTGGATCCAGCTCCGAAGATAGCTCGGAAACCGGAAGCAGCAGCAGTGAGGAGGACCGCTCACGACGGAAGGCGTCAGGTAGCAAGGGCTACCGGAAGGACAAAGAACGGACGATAGTCCGAGTAAAGGAGGAATACCCATCGGAGAAACGGATGATCAAAGATCTGGTGAACAGCATTGAAGAACTCAAAGTCCAGATGGCGGAAGAGAAGAAAGCACGGAAAGCGCTGCCCACCGTCCGGAACAATGTGTGGTGCACCAACTGCGGAAAGCCGGGACATTACAACCGGGAATGCCCACACGGAGCGCCCAAGAGAGTGCAGTTTGTGGATGAAGAGGGGTCAGTATTCTTTGCGGAACCTGCTTATGAAGAGGAGGAAGCGGAGATGCTACCGGTTTACCAGGTAAACCCGGCCTATGGCCGTGGACGGATGATGCAGCCGGTTATCAGACCGCGACCCGGAATGGGCTATCCATCCGGTGGACATCCGGCCCCGCCGGCACGACCACCCGTCTCGGTGGAACGGCAGTTTGGATGCTGTTATATTTGTGGAGAAGCCGGTCATTATGCTAACAATTGTCCACACCGAGGAGGTCAAGGCGCACCGTTGGAACTTCCGTGTCAAAACTGTGGTCAGTACGGCCATAAGTCACCCCAATGCCAACAACCGGTTAGACCTAGGGCTATCTATAAGCAAGTGGAAGAACCTCCCCGGGAGCGTACCGGGCTCAACTACGGTCACAAAGACGGGGTAGAGAATCCGCCAAATTGACGGTTACCGGTGGAACCACGAGGAGAGACCGGCGTGGGTATCCATCAGGTCAGTTCGCGTAGTTCCACCCGGAGACAGGATTCAGAAAAGAAGAAGAGGAAGTCTGGTGTTCGGACCAGGTCACAGAGGAAAGAGAGTAGCCGACCGGAATCTTCAGAAACTTCCGGGGAATCAGAGAAGGAGGTGCCCCCGGAGGCGGTCCCGGTTGAAAAAGGGGTCAAGACCCTACCAACTATGCCGGACATTGGATCGGAGGTAATTGCTGGGTTACCTCAAGTACAGGAGGGCCGGAAGGTGACATTCAGCGAGATTCCGGAAATTATCCAACCGGAGGTCCGGGCGAAAGCCGACAGGTACGACATCCTCCAAGATATCCAAGCCCAGCCGGCCAATGTCACCATAGGACAACTGTTACATGATAATCCTAATTATCAGAAGCAGGTTAAGTCCGGCTTAATCCGGACCCGTAAACGGAAGATTAAGCTGCCTTCCGTCGCAGTTAATTTTGCCGAGATGGAGGATTTCGGGGCTCCGGAAATAGCTGTGGAGATCGACGGATGCATTATCCAGAAGGTACCGGTAGATGGAGGATCCGGAGTAAATCTACTACTGGAGAGTACGGCCAATGATTTAGGGTACACTGTCTTTGAGCCTACCAATCAGACTCTACGGATGGCAGACCAGTCTCGAGTAGTACCAGTGGGAAAACTGTCGGCAGTACCGACAAAGATTTCCGGACTCACTTACCCGCTCAACTATTTGGTTATCCGGGTGGAGGAAGGAAATCCGTTTCCACTGTTACTCGGACGGCCGTGGCTATATGTAGCCGGAGTCAAGGTAAATTGGGCGAAGAAGGCTTTTACTTTCGGGGATCCGGCTGTTTTGCTATCGTGGAAACCGGAGCTCCATCTGGGGGAAACAAGTGAGACGGATGGTTACACTTCCGATTGGACAAGTTCAGAAAACTCGGATTCCCTGCAGTCATATCATGTACAAGAATTCCGGGAGGTATCAGAAGAAGATCTGGGATTCCGTAACCCGGTACCTGAACAGAAGCCGGATGGAACCGAAGTACCGAACCGACCACCGGAAGGCAGGAAGGACGATGACAGGGCCCTAGGAGAAGCAAGCGTTCCGTTGACCTCCGAATGGATTAAAGGACAGTTCGCAGATGGGATAATCAAAACAGGGATATCCGGGTCAAGGACCAGTGACTTACCCTGGTCAGACCTTCCGGGGTCCGTAGAAACGGATGCTAGCGAACCGGTCAAGAATGTGGTAGCACCGGAAGATTACGAAGCAGTGAAGACGGAAACCGGTAGGACCTTCTATTTGGGAAAAGGACTGACGGACCGGGAGCGGGCACAGTATTTGGAACTGCTTACGGAATATGATGACGTCTTCGCCTGGCTTCCATCGGATCTGGTGGGTATACCGCCGGAATTGGGCGAACATCACATCGACCTAATGGAGGGAGCGGTTCCGGTTCGCCAAAGGCAGTACCGGCTCAACCCAAAGTACTCCATGATGGTGAAGGAGGAACTAGATAAACTGCTGGAAGCCGGTTTTATTTATCCAGTGAATAATTCCGAGTGGGTGTCACCGATTGTAGTAGTACCAAAGAAAACGGGTCCGGATGGTAAAGTCAAAATCCGGGTATGTCAGGATTTCCGGAAGCTGAATGCAGCCACGAAGAAGGATCATTTCCCTTTACCCTTCATCGACATGGTGCTCGATCACGTGGCCGGTCAGGAATGCTTCAGTTTTCTAGATGGGTTTTCCGGATACAATCAGGTGTCCATCCGGAAGGAGGACCAACTGAAAACTACTTTTACAACCGATTGGGGTACCTACGCTTTCAACCGGATGCCTTTCGGATTGTGCAATGCTCCCGGAACGTTTCAACGGTTGATGATGGACATATTTCAGGATTTCTTAAAACATTTCCTGGAAGTTTTCATTGACGACTTCGCGGTGTTCAGCCGGTGGGTGGAACATCTGGGCTATCTCCGGAAAACGTTCCAGCGATGCCGGGAGACTAAACTCAAGCTCCATCCGGGCAAGTGTTTTTTCGGTATGTTAGCCGGACTATTGCTCGGACACATAGTCAGCCGGAAGGGAATAGCAGTGGATGTAGCAAAAGTAATAGTCATGTTGGCCCTTCTTGCCCCCACCAACCTCCGGGAACTCAGAGGATTTCTGGGGTGTGTGGGATACTACCGGAGGTTCATTGAGAATTATGCCCGGTTGGCAATGCCACTAACGGAGCTGCTCAAGAAGGAAGAAGAGTACCTCTGGACGGAAATCCGTCAACAGGCTTTTGAAGAACTGAAGAGACGGTTGGTCACAGCCCCTATACTAGCCCCACCGGACTGGTCGAAATCTTTTCATGTCACTTTGGATGCATCCGGTTGGTGTGTGGGAGCTATCCTATGGCAATTGGATGACGAGGGCCGGGAACGACCCATCTATTATGCCAGCCGGCAGATGAATCCGGCCGAGAAGAATTACACTACAACCGAACGGGAGGCTCTAGCCGTCATTTATGCGTGCAAGAAATTTCGCCATTACCTATTGGGGTACAAAGTCATCTTCCATACGGATCATGACTCGCTGAAGTATCTAGTCAACAAACCGGATCTGTCCGGAAGGATGGCCCGGTGGATATTACTTCTTCAGGAGTTCAACTACGAAGTTATTGTCAAATCCGGGAAGTCTAACCTCAATGCAGATTATTTGTCGCGACAACGGGGAAAGGAGAGCAAGGAGGAGATATCTTCAGAGTTTCCGGATGAATTCCCGGAAGAATACCCGGTTGGTACCAGTATACAGGATATACCGGACCCCCGCGACCTTCCGGTCGTAGGAGGTACGTCTTCCGTCTACCGAATTCAGGAGGACGAAGGGGAGGACCAGGATCTTCAGCGGATTAAGAACTATCTCCAGACTCAGAGGTATCCGGAAGGACTGAGTAGGGAGGAGAAGAGTGTGTTTCAGCACCGGGTGGCACCGTACTTCCTCGTCGGAGAATTGCTTTTCAAACTAGGGGCGGATGAAAAACTCCGACGCTGCCTAGAACCCATCTATCGCCGGAAGGTCATCCGGGCTTTGCATGATGGACCGGCCGGAGGACACTATGCATCCGTCATCACCGTACAGAAGATCCGCGAGGCCGGATACTGGTGGCCACACCTTCACCGGGATGTTCATCAATTTATAAAAGAATGCGATCCCTGCCAACGGATAGGAGCTCCGGCCGTACGGCATCACTGGCCGTTAACTCCCATTGTTCCACTAGCACCGTTTGAAAAATGGGGAGTGGATTTTATTGGGCCAATTCAACCGGTAGGCACTCAGAGGCACCGGTACATCATTTTGGCGACGGACTACGCCACGAAGTGGGTAGAAGCCAGAGCCACCCGGAAGAATGATGCCGAGACATCCGCCCGGTTCATATTCGAAAGGATAATGATGCGATTTGGCCATCCGTTGGAGATAGTGAGCGACCGGGGAACACATTTCCTGAACGAAGTGGTGGCCGGTCTGACCAACCAGTACGAGGTCAAACACCGGAAGACCACACCGTACAATCCTAAGGCGAACGGATTGACGGAACGGGCCAACGGAATAATCTGTAAGATTCTGACCAAGGTGGTGACCTCACATAAGACGGACTGGGACCGGAAACTGACATCGGCGGTCTATGCGTACAACACGGCACACAAGAGTACAACCGGACGGACTCCGTATTATCTGGTATACGGACAGGAGGTACTTCAGTCCATCGAGACGGAAGTAGAGACGTTGAGGGTACTCGCAGCCAACCACGGAGATAAAACGGATGCACTCGACGACCGTCTACAGGTCATCGACCGGATGGAGGAAGACCGGATGGAGGCATTGGAACGGACAAAGGAGGTCCAAGCCAAAAGGAAGGAAGTGTATGACAAGCGAATCACAACGGATAAAGGAATCGAAGAAGGAGGATTGGTTCTAGTCTATGACAGCCGGTACAAGAATTTTCCGGGTAAGTTACATACTCGCTGGATGGGACCGTTCCGGGTTGATAAGATTTATTCCAATGGGTCATTACAACTTTCAGACCTAGAAGGATATCCAATGGATACTAGGGTGAATGGATCCCGGGTCAAACTGTACAGACCGGATGACGTTCGCGAGGACGCTCACGGGTGAAAAAGGGGTAATGTGGAAAGTGATTTCCACGGTTGACACACCGGAATACTAATTCCGGTAGGAAAATGATAAAAAAATTTAAAATTTTATGTTAGAAATACGGAAGTACTAAGCCTATAAGTAAAACAACCGGTTAAGCCGGTCGGCTGAATAAATAAGTGACCGGAAGGCCAGCCGGGCGAGATCCGGTCGTCTGCGGTGGAGGAGAGACGGGTACAGTCCATATGACAGAGCCCTGACCCGGCAGACTTAAGGATAACCACCAAAAGGTACAACGCACACGGGGATAATGGCTGCAACCATTAAAACGCCGCCGGTCGCGACCGTCCAATGATGAGGGGCTACGACCGTCCGTCATGATGAGCTACGAACGGGTGGGCGCGAGGGCAGGTATAAAAGGAGGAAGGACCGCCATGCTCTTCCTTTCTCTTTGTCATTTTGTGGCACGACGGGTCCTTGCGCTCTAAGGCGGTGGGCGCAGTTAGGGTTAGACGGTAGGAGAGAGACGGTGAGACGGAAGTGTTTCCGTTAGGCGAGAGATTGTGGTGAGGATCGTGCGTGCAGGTGTTACCGGAGTGACGGAGAGGAGGACTGTAATTGGTAAAATTTACAAATAGTGGTAAGTCATGGGAATAGGTCTTTTCGTTTAGCTTTTAACGTAACTAAAGGTCACTGTAGTAAGTAAAGAATGTATAGAATGCAAAGTATTTCCTTAAAAGAATCTCTTTATAACTCTAATGTCTTAATTACCCCAAGTCACATAAAACCCAAGTAATCCAAACTCTCAATTGGTTCAAGGGTAATGGGAGTTCAATTTGACAAGTACCATCTCTCGGTTTATTGCCATCACTCCCTTCCAAGTTCAATTAGACAATGCATTTATTATGCATATGCAAGTTCATTCATTACTAGGTTAGAATCTAGTGTTCAACCTATTTATGCCTATGAATGATGCTTTGGGATATGTTATGATAGATTAACTTATCTCAAGCAACTCCTTGCTTGTCTTCATCTTTTTCCTCCCATCCAGCGCATTTCAAATAGACATGTAATCACTGTCTACTCATTCACATTCAATCATACTCCAACTCTACCATTCATCACAACTATGCTTCCCAATTGTATTACTCAATTACAATGACTGCACTATACTCCAATTGAATACATTCAAGTTTTACTATAATGAGAACTAATAATCACTAAGGCTGATCACTCCTTAATAATTAATGTCACTTTTATCCATCAATGTACTCAATCTGGCTTCCATAAATTCTAAGTCATTCTCAGTCTTCTATTTCAGATGGCCAATCTAATTTAAAAGACTATCAAGTAATACTCACTTCACTGTTCCAGTACTCACATGGAACTCTCATTCTCCATAATTCCCACTCACAACAATGCAATGTCAATTGGACAAACTGTTGTGTTTATTTTCCATAATTTCTATTTTCTATTCACTCAGTAACTCTTTCCTTCGTCCTGAGTTCAAATAGACAATCTCACCCACTGTTCACTCTGCTCCATCAGCATCTCTGATTTCAATTAGACAGTATCCAGTGTGAGTCACCACATTCACTGTAACTCTCACCAACTCTCCACTGAGTCAATTAGACATGGTTCATGTAAGTCAAGTTGACAATGTATGCATGCCCATGGATGCATACCGAACCACCATCTTGTCCATTTGACCAGTGTTAACTAGACATTATGCATCAAATAATCTGAATTCAATTGTCAATTAGACAGTAGCCATTGGATCAAACTATTCATTCTATCTCCCATAGTCTACATATAAATTCACTGTTCAGCAGATCTGCAGTTTCAATTTGACAGTAAGCTTCGCAAATCAATTAGACAGTAATCAGTTTGCTCCAGTTCTCCATTCTGATTCTACAGTTCTGCAGATTAATACACTGTGCATCAAAGCTATAGTTCAATTTGACAAAGAGCATTGTGAATCAATTAAACAGTGAGCTACTCAGAGTCAAGTTGACAATCAATTAGACAATGGAATTCTATTTTTATATTTTTTACATAATGTGACTATCACTCACACAGTGTTGTGTGGTGTGGTGAAGTAATTCTTTCTTCTTCCTTAATTCCTAGTTATGCCTTAATTTCTAAAAGGTGCGCCTGTACGTAGAGTCAATTTGACAAGTCGTGTCTCTAGGTAGGGTCATATCCCCTGAATTCTACACTATTGTCCATTTGACTCTCAACCAGATTTCTACAGCCACTATCTACATGGATATCAAATTGACATGGTAACTTGGTCCTATTTACACTGTTTTTGCTGAAAAGGACTTTTCTCAAAAAAAGTCAGCTCACATAGCCCCCCTCTTTGTCTACTTGACTCCCGGCAAGTTTCACATTTACAGCATTGTCTACTAGACACTATGTCAACTAGACTCAAAAATTATATACAAAGATTAGCTTGCACACCCCCTGTAGCTACTGTCAACTAGACATGATGACGTCGGTGGTGATTACGGTGCTGGTCACCGTAATGGCTCTCCTTCTGGATCCGCTGTGCCATGAGCTTGGACACCTCCCTTCTCACTTCATCATCCTTCCGAAGTAATTCAGTGTTATTGGAGTGCTGGAAGGTTAGCCAGTTGTCAATGGCTATCTTCCGAGTTCCCCTGAATTCGTTGATGAAGCATCCATTAGACCCGTAAAGAAAATGAGTCATGGCCATGACTTCCAGCATCCTCCCCCAACGACTTGAGTGATAACGGAGCTTGAGATTGATCAAAAACTCCGGCCTCCTCTCATCGTAGCGGTTCACATTCACCACCACCTTGAAATCCCTGCAAATCCGAGCCAAAAACTTGGAGAAGATTGCTGCTCGGAAACACACAGGGTCGGTGTGTGTGTGGTGAATCTGCCAGAAGCCCTCATAGGCCGTGGCACAATTCCATGCCGTGTCAAATTGACCAGGGATCAGTGGCCAATTATACTCCACCGAGTCAATTAGACTATCTGGAGCCCACTTGAATCTTCTTCTACAGTCGCAGAAATGTCCATTTGTCCTCACAGCCTCAGGAGCCGCATCGGTCCAATTGACATTCACTATCTCCTTGTAGATCAAATCCCATGACCGCTCTTCCCTTCGAGACAGTCCGTAATCCTCCAGCAGCCACTCAATCGCAGTCCACGTGGGTAGCGGAAAAACCGCTTCATTGTCAAATAGACTCGCATAATTCCCCAAGTACTTGACTGTTAAGGGGGATCCTGTAACCGGTGTTCGAATAGACAGCCACCCCGGTGCCTTGTATGTGGGTGGAGGCAAGGTCAACTCGACTTGAAGATCATGGCTGGTGATAACAAGGTGATCCTTCTTCAACTCCCTCAAAGTGTCCATGATCTGCTGCCTCACCTTGTGCATCCCGTAGACATAGTGTGCTGTGGTCAACTCGCCCCTTTGAGCATAAGTCTCCCTCTCCAGCACACATGACAACTTGACAAGGATGTTATCACGGTCATCGAACTCCTTGAGCAGCCCCTCCAAAGTTGCTGTCCACTCCTTGAGCTCCTCACTTGGCACCTTCTCCGCAGCATCCACCACCTGTCTACTCGAATCGCCCATCTTCACCAGTCTGTGACTCTCCACCGACATGTCAAGTTGACGTCTCTTCTGGAGTTGCTCCTCCAGAGTGGTGTAGTATAACACCACTCGAGCTCCCAAATGACCTATGGGAAGAAACAACTTCTTCTGGTCGGTCAACTGGACATCGCCTCTTGCGATCATCTCACAGATGAGATTCTGCTGATTAGCATGTCTACTAGACGCTGCCCATACTGCATCGAAGTCACCACTGTCCAATAGACATCCCCTGTCTTTCCCCACCATAGCCAACCAATTATCCCTTTGCAATTCGTATGCATGGAAAAGGGAATAACTTGGTGGTGATGTCAAGTCGACCTTCCAAAGTTCTCCTCTTAATGCCCTGTTCTCCATCCGGGCCTCCTGCAACTGCTTCTTACCAATCTCGATAGTACGGTGGTACAATTCGTTGTTGGTCTTCAGAGTCGCATAATCCGAGGGGTTGACAACCTTCACCATCGGATTTTTCTTCAAGCTTTCCAATTCTGCCTTGAGTTTTTTCTTCTCATTCCTCTCCTCGGTGCAGAGCTTGGAAATGGCGATCTTGGCATCATTCAGTTGGTCAAATTGACGCTGAAGTTCGATGCGGTGCTGCTTCTCATCGTTATACAACTCTTGGAACGACTTCCCAGTGTCGATCTCAATGTCTGCAACGGTGGGCTTGGTCAATTCCTCATTCAATTGCGCCAAGTTAGCCAATTGTATGTTCAGCCTCCGTATATCTTCCACAGCTAGGTTGTTATCAGTGGTCAAGTTGAACACTGTACGCTCCAATTCCTTGATCTTCAACCGTAGATGCGTTTCTCTCACCAGTGCATCCTTGAGCTGTGCAGCCACCTCAGTCTGCGTGAGCTGCAATGCGGGTTGCCTTGCAGGTTCACGATTGTCTACTTGACTGGCTGATCTTGCTCCTCTTCCCAACCTCGGGTTCAGTTCAAATAGACATTGAGGTAAGGAGTCATCCACCCTCCTCTTTTTTACTTTGTTGGCCCTCGAGGATGATGGAGTCGAAGCTCTCGGCTCTGGTTCCCTTGTCAAATTGAGCAAGTCTGGAAGCACTCTCACCGGTCCAGTTGACACACCTGAATCCACTTGACTTGATGGCTTGGTCAGCTCTGAGAGGTAAATTGCACTGTAGAGTGTGATGGGATATCTAGTATGCTTCTTGCTAATCTCCACCTTGATGTTGTCAAATAGAATGTTTCCCCAACTCAATTTGACACCATTCCACCCGTAAATCGCGGCTGCTACTCCTTCCTTCGACATGATCAGCGGCCCCTTCTCCGCCAGCATGATTCTCTGATTGAAGAATAACAACCACTCCTTCCACGTCTCTTTTGCATTCGCCAACTTGTAGCCACTCTGTGTCTTGGCAGCTCTGTCAAAGACGTTGGTCAAATCGTCCTCTGAAATACCGCCCACTTCCTCCGTCAACAACCTGTCCCCTTGGTGCAACTTCAGCATCTTGGAGATGGCTGTCGAGTTGAACTGTACGCTTCTTCCATCCACCACGGCCATCCCTCTGGATCCATACTCCGAAGAAGTCAGGAATTGATTGATCCTCCCATCATCCTGCTCCTCGAAGACAACCATTACGAAATCCCAGAGTCCTGCCTTCACGAAGTTTTCCCGGTTGGCTTCAAATTGCGGCCATGCTTCCCGGTCAATCTTCTTTAACTCCAAGTGTTCAATTTGACGTCTTGGTCCACTTGACAGGTCCTGTTGCATTGCCTCCGCAAGCACAGGCTTCTTGGACTTCTTGTTCTTCATTGCCTTCACCTTGGGCCGAGCAATTGGCCTTGTCAATTTGACCGATCCTGCAACTTCGGGTTGGGGCCTCCCTTGATCAGTTCCACTGGCTTCTCTGTCAACTTGACCTTCGTTTACCATTGTTCCTTCTTTCTGTCTATTAGACTACACACTCGGCAGTTAGTTTGCTTCAGTCTTTACTTCGTCTAATTGAAATTTCTCTCCCTAAAACTCTCGGCATTGTCTACTGGAACTCTCGGGAATTTTATCTTTGTTATTTCCTTACTTTTAAAACTATAAAACACTTCTTCCACTCGGCAATCACTTCTATCCCTAATTTTCTACTTCACAATCATCTAAGCATACATTCCATTGAAAATATTAAGCTTCGTTCTTTCTGTTCTCTCCCTCCTTTCTCTCGGCAATCAGTTTGTGATCATTTACGCTCTATTTTCCTATATCAGTGTATCATCACAGCGCAAAGTTTCAGTTTCGTTCCTTTGATCTTTTATCCTTTCTTTCTCTCGGCAAGTTGTGTCTTGTGTTTCCTAACATCTTTGTCTACTGGACAGTCACCATTCTTCACAAGTAACAGTTCAATTGGACATGCAAGAAGAAGATGCGAAGACAACATGTAATCAACTTGACACAACCAGAATGGATGCAATGAAACTCACCCGAATGTATGTGTCAACTTGACTACGAGAGGTATGCCTCTCAAGATGCAATGCTTCGTCTTCCCGTTCTTCAACACTGTTTCCAATTGACACGCTCACAATGATCAAAAACTCTGGGTCCAGTTGACCTAAGGTACTGTATTCAACTGTTTCTAACATCGAGATCATCGCAACACTTCTTTCAACAACATCGTGTTTACTTAACCTAAGATATCTGCAACTGTCCAAAGCTAATCAGGTTGTCCAATTGACAAAACAGTATGCGAAAGTATAACAAATACGACTCACCTTCACTATGCAAATGAAACGCACTTTACTCCTTCTTCACTCACTCGGTTTCTCTCACGCACTTCGTAACTCAATGTAGCAGCAACCCTCGATTTCACTCCTTTCTCTCTCGGGTCTCTCAGTATCTCTCACAAAATACAACAATGCAACCCTCAATTAAACTGTTTTTCTCTTAGTTCTCTCGGTATCTCACTTCGTCTCGTTCTGATCTCCTCACAAGTAAGAAACCTCAGTCCACTTGACAACTATCTCTCTCCACTCCTAACCCTGATCGCTCAGAGCGTAACACTCTGTCTACTTGACAAAAAACTCACCAAGTCTCTCGCAGACTCACAGCCGGTGCTTCTCCAAGAAAATGTGTTTGTTTTGAGGTTCTGTTTTCCAGTTTTGGGGAAGATGATGTAGTCTACTCGACTCGACCAGTCTCTTTTGTCTATTTGACAGTTAGTGGAGTTTTACACTCATTTCCATGCAACGTGGTCATCATGATCACAGCCCCCAATTCATGTACTCATATCAGCCGTCTTTCCTGGCACTAATTGTATTTTCTGATCATTACTACTTACTTATCATTTTAGTTAGTGTCTACTTGTCAATTAGTAATTTCCATTTGCTTCGAAAAATTCTCAAGTTCAGGTTTTAAATTTGTTGAACTTGTTCTTTGTAAACTCAGTTTTTTTAGATAGCTGGTTTTTTAATTTTTTCAAAATTTCACGGTTTCTAGTACTTAGGTAGGACAGTTTAGAATTTTTAAATTTTTACACTTACTGCCCCCCTCTTAAATCTAGAACTTGTCCTCAAGTTATGTATGGTTTCAAACGAAACCCGTTATATCTTGTGGCATGAATTTTTCCTGCAAAATCTTGAAGTTCAACTGAACCATTGGGATACGATTTTAATACCCGATATGGTCCAAACCAACGCATTCTAAATTTTCCTGGAAATTTTTGAAATCGGCTATCATATAATAATACTAAATCATTAGGATTCAAAACTTTGGGTTCCAATTTGCTATCATAATATGTTTTACGATGTTTTTGAATAGCTTCATTATTAAGATATGCTTGGGCTCTCGTTTCATCTAATTTTTCGAGCATATAAAGCCTATGTCTTAAAGATTCTTCATCTCCTAATCGTTCATCTAATGCAATTCTTAAAGACGGGAGTTCCATTTCAATTGGTAAGATAGCTTCTTGACCGTAAACTAATTGAAATGGAGTAAATTTTGTAGATACTTTAAATGCACATCGATAAGCCCATAATGCATCTGGTACTCTTGCGTCCCAATCTGTATTTGAACCCTGTACAGTTTTAGTAATTATCCGGCATAATATGCCGTTTGTTTTTTCTGTCTGACCATTAGCACGGGGATGATACGGTGTAGATTTTCTATGTTTAATTGAATATTTTTCAGTTAGTTGTTCAATTATTTCATTAAGGAAATGAGTTCCCCGATCACTTACTAATTCTTTTGGACATCCAAATCTTGTAATAATATTTTCATATAAAAATTTAGCAACAGTTTTAGCATCATCGGTTTTCGTAGGTTGAGCTTCTGCCCATTTAGTTACATATTCAGTTGCAATTAATATGTATCTATTTCGACCATGTCGACTAGGTGGTTTAATAGGTCCTACAAAATCAATTCCCCATTTCTCAAACGGCGTTTGAGCTAAAATTGGATTTAAAGGCATTGCCTTTGAAGGTGTAGGTTTTCCCACTCTTTGGCATGGATCACATTTTTTAGTATATCTATGTGCATCCCCAAAGAGTGTTGGCCACCAATATCCGGATTGTAACGCTTTATGTGCAGTTACCATTCCGGCAAAATGACCGCCACATGCAGCGTCATGACAACCTTTAAGAATTAATGGTACCTCACTTGGATTAATACATCTCCTTAAAAGTCCGTCTTTACCCCTTTTATATAGAACTTTTGCAATTAATGTATATGGTTGAGATTTAAATATTAATTTTTGTTTTTGTTTATCTGTATAATCTTGAGGGAAGGTATTGGTACTCAAGTAATGAATAACATCAGCATATTCTGCTGGAATGATATCCACTTGAAAAATGTGCGCATCTGGAAAACTATCATCTATGGATTCTGGATTCACTTCCTTACTAATTCGTGATAAGAAATCGGCATTGGCATGTTTTTTGCCAGGCCTTACATTAACCGTAAAATCAAATTCTTGAAGTAACAATACCCATCTAGCTATTCTTCCACTCAATTGTGGTTTATTAACCATATATTTAAGTGCATCATGATCTACATGAAAAGTGAACTTATAACCTAATAAATAATGTCTATATTTTTGGACTGAATATATCATTCCTAACCCTTCTCTCTCCGTTACAGAGTAATTTTTCTCAGCAGCACTTAATTGTCTACTAGAAAAATATATAGGTCGATCATGACCTTTTGCGTCCTTTTGACTGAGAACACTTCCAATAGCATAATTTGATGCATCTACATAAACTTCAAACGGTTTCTCCCAATCTGGTGGTATTAGAATGGGAGCATTACTAAGCCGTTTTTTAAGTTTATTAAATGCTTTTGTACACTCTTCTGTCCAAACACCAGGAGTATCGGTTTGTTTTGTTAGATGTGTTAAAGGAGCTGCTACTTCTGCATAAAAGTAGATAAATCTTCTATAATATCCAGAAGCTCCTAAAAACCCTTTAAGTTCTGTCATATGTTTAGGTATTTCTAATTTTTTGATAGCAGCTACTTTATCTGGATCAACACCTATACCTTCTTTTGAAACTATATGACCCACTAATCGTCCACAAGGTACAGCGAATTCAGACTTGGCTGCGTTTATTGAAATACCATATTTTTCACATTGTTCAAAACATTTCTTTAAACATTTCTGGTGTTCAGCTTTAGGACTAAAGACACAAAAATCATCTAAGAAAATTTCAATAAATTTTCTTAAATATTCCTGAAAGGCTGTTGTCATTGCTCTTTGGAAAGTAGCTGGTGCATTGCACAATCCAAAGGGCATGACATTATAAGCAAAGGTTCCCCAATCAGTTGTAAAAGTTGTTAGAGGTTTATCTTCCGGGGCGATTTGTACTTGATTATAACCAGAAAATCCATCTAAAAAAGAATAACATTCATGTCCTGCTACACCATCAAGGATTGCATCCGTGAAGGGTAAAGGGAAATAATCTTTTTTAGTGACACTATTTAATTTCCTGAAATCCTGACAAATCCTTAGCTTCCCGTTTTTCTTAGGCACCACAACAATTGGAGATACCCACTCACTATAAGGTACTGGATATATAAAATTACATTCTAGTAGTTTATCTATTTCCTCTTTAACCATGAGAGAATATTTTGGGTTCATACGATATTGTCTTTGTCTTACCGGTTTTGTATTAGGTTCTAAAATAATTCTATGTTGACAGACTTCTGGAGGTATTCCTTTAAGGTCCTTATAAGTCCATGCAAATGCATCTTTACATTCTTTAAAGAATTTAAACCATTGGTCATATTCATTTGGATTTAGTCCTTCATAAATTCTTATGTTTTTGGGTTCCTCTGAAGTTCCCAAATTCATATCAATGCAAGTGCTTTTAACAGGACTTATATTGCTACCTTTTATATGAGACATTGTTACCTACAACAGCCACGGCGATCAAGGTAACCAGGGGCGGTGAAGACTAGCAGTTAGAGGAAGGAGCAGTCGAAGCAGGGAAGTCGTAGTTATAGCAGAAAGATAGGACAGAACTTAGTATAAACAGGGTAGCTAGGGGAAAGCTTACACTCTTCCGTTTTTGTGACGATGTTGAGTCAGGATACTTGGTACGCTTGTGTTTTCTTTGTAAGCTGGGGCTCCATTGCTCCACGATGCCTTGGGTGTCTCGGATAATACACTCCCCTCCCTCCTTTTACTTGCACTTACTCTGTTCCGACTCTTGCACCCTGAGCTGCTTGCTAACCCTAGTCTGACCTTGTTGGGCATGTTGTCACTCTCTACCTTCTTCCTCGTCCTCCCACACAGTCGGTTCTCTTTCCTGAGACAAGGAACTGTTCCATCCTTTCATCACCCGGGTACTTAGTCACTTTAGCTAGACCTCATTCGCCTTGGCTTCCAGGTCGGCCTTGACGAGCCTCCAACGGTCTTGGTCCTGGCTCTGGGACCCTCCTTGTTCCTATGACCATACGGCCCCTCCTAAGACCCTGTGACCGTGTACTCGGGTTATAGGTGTTCACGGTCCCCTTGGTCATAACCGCACCTAGCAACTCCATCCGTCCAGCCCAGATAACATTTTGGCGACCATGCTGGGGATGGATTGCTGAGGTATTCCAAGTTCTCCTTGAAAACTTAAAAACCGCTTACCATGCCTCCCAGAAAACTCCCCCTAGACCGGATCAATGAAGCAGAGGATGCTGCTCAACAAGATGACCCTGAATCTACGAAAGATTTCCTTGTATGGATGAAACAACAGATGACCGAGTTAGTAGCCAAAAATGAGGCCACTAATGCTAAGTTGGAAATACTTAGCGCACAGTATCACACCCTCCAAGAGAGTAGAACACACGAGGCCATTAATGCTACGCCCCAGGCCTCAGAAGCTCTCCCTGAAGCACTAAGATCCCCCACGATTCCAAGGGATAACCACACAGCGGCTACTCTTCCTAGCCAAGGTGATACAAGTAAAACTATTAAGTATCCCAAGATCTCTTACCCCGTGTTCGACGAATCAGGAGACCCTGATTGGCACGTCCGGAGATTTAAGGTTATCGCTAGAACAAATGGAGTCACCAATAATGAAGACCTCCAGAATATTTTTGGAACCACGCTTCAAGGTAACCACATCAATTGGTATATTGATTTTGAGACGGAACACTCGCACGCTACCTGGGATGACATGGAACGGAGTTTTCTGCATAAATTCAGAAAATTGAAAACTAGTTCAGAAGTCCTCCGCGCTTTAGGCAGCATTACCCAGGATAAAAACGAACCAGTAGATAAATTCTACGACAGATTTAAACAGCTGGCCGACAAATTAAGTCAGCGCCCTGAAGAAGATTACCTCTGTGAGTGGTTCAAGAAGGGTCTGTTGCCATGGATACAACAGGGCATTGTGATCCGCGGCGTTAAAACTTTGCAGGACATCCTGACTGCAGCAAATGATATTAGCAGAGAGCTAGGAGCCTTAAACCGAGTACAGGCACCCCTGTTACCTTTACCCAACCTACGACCAGAAACTAGGCCCCCCTTGGCTCCTTGTTCCAGTTGTGGAAAAATACATGGAGGACGCTGCTGGTACGCTAACACCTCACCACGACCTGAGGATACCCGACGCCCTCGGCCTACCGCGGCAACTATATACCCTGAAGAAATAAACGTAGATGCATTTCAACCTAGCCGAGGAGATGCGTGCTGGGAATGTGGTTCGTTAAATCATAAACGAGGCCAATGCCCTCAGTTACATCAGCGATGGGCTCAGTATCGTTCCAACCCCGGCCAGCAAGGAACCATGGAAAATCCAAAGGGGCCTGGAACTCCTAGAAGGGGCGGAGTCACACTAACTGAAGTACACGGAGTGGAAACCAGTGTGTCCACTATTAGTACTGCAGTAGTAACGACCCGATCCAAGGCTCCCACGGAAAATCACGTGGTTGAACACCGCAAACCTTTTTCAGAAAATCACTGGGAAAGACTCCATAGGATACGACAGGACTTACAAGAAGGCCTAGAAAATTCCCATACATCTTCACCTTTGCAGCAGATCTTAGACGATACCAATGTTACCATCACGTTATCCAAATTGATCAAGTTAAGCCCTGAACTCCAAAAATACCTACAGCAGACAGCCATACCTGAAGGAACAACCGACCCAGAAGTCATTGAAGTTAATGCTACTACTCTGGACCCAGATGCCGCGGTAATCCATTTACAACTAGGGACTCATGAAGTAGCCAATGTATTGGTAGATGGAGGCTCTGGAGTGAATGTTATGAGCAATCACCTGAGAAAACAATTGGGACTACCCTCACCACGGTTGGCCCAGTTCATCCTACGAATGGCGAATGATGCCCCAGTAACACCCTTGGGTATCTTGTCCACGGTAGCCATTACCACACATGGTGTGTCGACACCAGCCACTTTTGTCATCATTGAAATGCCAGATAGTAGTAATTTCCCGGTAATCTTGGGACGGCCCTGGTTGAGAGACATGAATGCCATCCACGACTGGTCTAGAAATCAGATACGGATACAATGCCAAGGGAAAACAGTCGTAATCCCCGTAGATAGCTGCATCACAAAGGCTCGAGCCAACCAGATTCGACACAATGCGGGAACTAACTGGGCCGGTGGACTATCACCCAAACAAGAAGCCATGGTGTTTCAGGCCAACCCTGATTTAATCCCAGTAGCAGAAATACATTTGGCCAGCATGGTGGCTGAACAAGACCAAATGGATATACCACCTCATTTTTCCCAGGAACTCCAAGAAAACATTACAGTTAACGCCGTCCCTGCCAACCAAACCTTGCAGAACGAAATAATTACAGGATGGTCCCATGGAGCCAAGGACAAGGTCGAGTTAGTAAACCTGGGAACAGATGAAAAACCCAAATACATCAAGATCAACGCTGACGCTCCCAAATCCATCAAACAAGCCGCGATTGCCCTGTTCCATGAATATCAGGATATTTTCGCTTGGGGCCATGAAGATCTCAAGGGAATACCTGCAACCTTGGCAGAACATACCATAGATTTGGTACCAAATGCAACCCCGGTACAGCAACGGAGATACAGGATGAACCCCAATTATGCGGAAAGAGTCAAGGCCGAGTTAGACAAACTGTTGAAGGCCAAGTTTATTTCGCCAGTGGACTCCGCTCCCTGGCTGTCTCCCATGGTTATTATTCCCAAGAAAAATGGGACATTAAGAATTTGCGTAGACTTTCGCAAATTAAATGCAGCCACAAAAAAGGACCATTACCCCTTGCCTTACATGGAAGAAATTATAGATGAAGTGGCAGGCCATGAAATGTATTCATTTTTAGATTGTTTTTCGGGATATTACCAAGTTGCCATGGCTGAGCAGGATAAAAATAAAACGGCATTTTCTACGGAATGGGGGCCTTATCAGTTTGAACGAATGCCTTTTGGAGCCAAAAATGCCCCCATGACATTCCAACGTGTCATGGAATTAATATTCCGGCCATACTTGAAAAGATTCTTTCGGATTTACTTAGACGATGGAACGGTTTATGGCCACATTAAAGATCACATTTCTCAGCTCCGGCAAATATTTGAAGCTTGCCGTGCCAAT
The DNA here is from genome assembly GCA_014871385.1 of Ceratodon purpureus. NCBI lineage: Eukaryota > Viridiplantae > Streptophyta > Bryopsida > Pseudoditrichales > Ditrichaceae > Ceratodon > Ceratodon purpureus. The sequence goes on along the minus strand of CM026428.1, from coordinate 12,813,601 downwards.
GGAGTAAGTCTCAATGCTGAGAAATGCATGTTCCTTTTCTTTGCTGGAGTAATCCTGGGGTACATTGTTTGTAAGTACGGAAAACTCCCTGATCCCGAAAAAATCAAGGACATCTTGGAAATCACCCCACCCAAGGATCAAAAGGGCATTCAACGCCTGTTAGGACTCTCACAATTCAATCGCATATACATAGAAAAGTTAGCACATATTACCGCTCCAATCACGGCTTTAAATCATGCCAAATACAGGTATCCCCAAGACTGGACCCAAGAAGCCCAGGCCGCCCTTGAAAAAATTAAGCTAGCCTATTCCCGTGCTCCTATTCTCATTGCGCCAGACTGGTCCAAACCATTCCATGTTCATACAGACGCATCCAATATTGCCGTGGGAGTCATGCTAGCCCAAAATTTAAATGGGAAATATGACCAACCAGTGGCTTACGCCAGTCGCCTATTAAACCAAGCAGAAAAGAATTATTCTACAACTGAACGAGAAGCCTTGGCCATGATTTATGCTGTTAAAAAATTTCGACACTATTTACTTGGAAACAAGTTCCGCTTCATGGTCGACCATCACAGCTTGTCCTACTTGGTAAATCAGCCCTTAGTAACAGGCCGCGTTGCTCGCTGGATAATGATCCTCCTGGAGTATGATTTTGAGGTAGTTTATGTTCCCGGTAAACGTCACATAGTAGCTGACTATCTATCCAGGGACTCCAAGGCTACCGAGGAGGGAATTGATGATTCGTTCAACGAATCTTACATTCAGACTGCGAGTCTGGAAGTAGATATCCCTGGTGATTGGCGGGGAGACATAATGAGATATCTCACTCAAGGCACTACACCCCCAGGACTTTCTGGCACTAGACGGGTTAGCTTTGTCCGATCAACCCTGCCATACACAGTCGTCCAAGGGCAACTTTACAGACGCGGCCTCGATAATGAAACACGACTCTGTGTACCGACAGGGGAAGAACAGAACATTATAGCTATTCTCCATGACGGCCCAGCCGGGGGCCATCAAGGCCCAGACACCACGATTAAAAAGATTTTGGGGGCCCGCTACTGGTGGCCAACACTGCACAAGGATGTCCACGCCCATGTTAAAAATTGTCATGCATGTCAGATTTCTACAACAAATTTTCAACATCAGGGCCGAGTTCCCTTAAAATCAATCCCACCGTTGGGACCATTCCAACGCTGGGGGCTGGATTTCGTTGGTCCCATTCGTCCTGCAACAAAGCAAGGCTATAAATACATCCTGGTAGCCACGGATTATACCACAAAGTGGGTCGAGGCCAAGCCCTTGAGAACCAATACTGCCGTGGTTACGGCATCTTTCATATATGACAATATTATTACACGTTTTGGCTGCCCCTTGGAAATTGTATCGGACCAAGGTAGCCACTTTGTTAATGCGGTTATTGAGGACTTGTTAGATAACCACATCATTAAACACCGGACCAGCACTGTCTACTACCCCCAAGGGAATGGTCAGGCCGAATCTACGAACAAAACCTTGATCAACATGCTAAGAAGGTTCATCCATGCTAACCAGAGTGATTGGGATGATTGCTTACCAGCTGCCCTATGGGCTTATCGTGTAGCCACGAAAACCGCGACTCAGGTTAGCCCGTTCGAAATGGTCTATGGAACCCAGCCCTTATTACCCACGGAATACATAGCCCCTACTTTCCAATCCTTGCAAACCAAGGATTTAGCGCCTCATAGAGTTTTAGCTGCTCGAATCCAGGACATCCATCATTTGGAAGAAATCAGGGCTCTAGCAATTAAAAACATACAAAACAGGCAGGAACTAACAGCAAAACACTTCCAGTCCACCAAGCCAGTCAGGGTTTTTCAGAAAGGTGACCAAGTGTTATGGTGCCCCAGGGACCCCAAGTTACGAAAAACAAAATTCGAATCCATTTGGCATGGGCCGTACAGGGTACAGTTAGCACTCCCTAATAACACCGTGTTGCTCGTAAATTGTGAGAATTTTGATCACCATGCAACCATCGTCAATTCCACTAAATTAAAACACTACCATACGGCACAACCAACCACAACACCCACGCTTAGTCTTGGAGACATTTACAAAAAATTAGCCAATGAAGCCCACGCTAATTTGGAGGACGCGGATAGCTTAGACCCTGAACCCAAGGAATCCACTGCCACCGTGGAAGTTCATGTTAGTCACATCCGGGTCTGCCTCCCAGTTGGCCAGGGACACCTTGGATGTCATGACAATGGGACACAATCAAATTTTGCTAGTCCCCGCATCATTAGGCCCCCGCCGCCACCATCATCGCCACCCTGTGGACTAGACAGCCTACACTATGTCACCCCCTGCCCCTCCCCATCAGTCCAGTCGAGGCCGCCAAGGATCCAGGGACAATCATCAGTTCACCAAGGGCCGCTCCCACTCACTGCTCCTCTCTCACCATGCCCTTGTCTTCTTCCTCCCTGGGTTTCCATGCGCACTGGCTCCTTTGTAGTCACTCTCCATAGCGACCCTCGGCATTCCATTTCGCCACAGCTCCCTCACCCCCTCCTTCTTCCCTGGACCTTCCCCACAGTACGCCCAGTGTTAGTCATGGCGAAGAACAAGAAACCATACCCTCCTTTCTATGTCCCAAGGATGATTCTAGAGTGGAAACGCAAACCGGACCTTATTTGGCATACCGAGGTCGGATTAGGCAAGTATCTCACACTGCTGGAGGGAAAGGTCAACATCAAACATTGTAATGACTTCGTGACATCCATGCGAGCCAGGGACGAAACAGAGCTTTACCCGTCCGGGATGGTGGAGGGCGTACTGGTGCAGTTTTCCGCGCGCTACCTACACAAGTTCTTCGGATGGGACGGATTGGGCGCCACCACCTGGAGCAGCGACTGCCGATATCCTCAGCCCGACATTGCAGCCCGCGTCGGCAACCTGCAACTCAAGGAAGACAAAAGGTACGATGTTTTCGCCCTGGGTGACCATATGCAAGATCCATGGTTTTCGCGGATGCGTGGAGTGCTTAGCCAAGTTTATTTTCAGAACAACTGTAATGGCATTAAGCCAGAACAGTTGTCTCTGCTTCTCATGGCCGACCAAGGCGAGAAGATCAATTGGGGCATGCTGGTAGAGGAGAACTTCCGCATCCAGCTGTTGGGACATCGAAAGGATCTCGACTACCACAGCCCCATTGGGCCGTTTCTCACAGCCTACATCCAGAATTACTTGGCGTTTCATAGAAGACATGGTAAGGGGCCGCTCATGGGGACCTTTTTTGACATCCAGCGGGAGCTCGCTACAGTTGCAGCACGAGATCCCAGTCTTCCAGGCCCAAGCAAACGCCCACGAAGCGAGGAACCTGCCAAGACACCAGGGGCAACATCAGCACCAACAACAGCCACAGCATGGGGACCATGGGCAACACGATTCCACACCAAGAGTACCGCCATTTCCGAATGCGTGGGGCAGATGTTGGAATGGATCCGCAAGGCCGAGCTGGAGAAGCAGGAGCAGAGCAATATGGAGGAGCGTTACAAACGCAAGGTGACCGCGGCTGTCCAGGGAGCCCGAGACCAGGCCCAACGAGTCCTCGACAACACTCATGTAGAGTACCGCCAGCAGATAGAAGAGAAGGACCAGACCCTGTCTAATTTGCGCCATCAGGTTGCTAACTTGGAACTGGAGCTCCATGCCACGCAAGACCACGTAGACACACTCTCCAAGGAAAAAGCTAGTGCAGGGGAACGTATCCAACACCTGGAGCAGCAAGGGCAGGAGTATTTAGCACGCTGCAAGACCCTCACAGCGCAGAATGAGACCTTGAGGCTGGGGCAGAAACCAGAGGAGACCACGGACCTTCAAGACCAGAGGACCACGGCTGAACAAGCTCTCCAGGAGTTCGAGGCTAACAAGCTGGGTTGGATCCACACGGCTGCCAAGTTGATAGCCAACAACGCCTACACATGGCTTCGCGAACATCCTGCAACGACAGCCGAACCTCCCCAAGAGCTTTTCGACCATTGCATTGACACTACGCTGGCTACTTTAGAGATGGAGCAGTCAGAAAATGACTGGGAGAACATGGAGCTGGATCCCATGGATCTCGAGTCTTTGGACATGGAAGCCTTGTCACTACCTTCCTCAGCGGTCATTGGGACAGTACCAACCAGCCCCCCCCAAGCACCACAGGAGGAAACGCGACCTTCAAACCTCATCATCCCGAATGTCCATGACCGAGCAGAACGTGTAGACATCCCCGACCAATTCACCGACCCCGAAGACACCCCCCAGCCGTCACCGAACCTGCAACCACAGCTGCAACCTCCACAACCACAGGTGAATTCCCCGGTACCCATGCGTTCCAAGTCTATTAAACATCATAAGGATGCCTTGAGAAAAATAGAGGAAGAATATGATCTCGAGGAAGAAAACAGCGATGAAGAAGAAGCCAAGGAAGAGTTAGCGACTGCAATTACAGAGGTCAAGCGTTATTTTGAAGCTAACCCTGACCTAGTTGCTTTGTACAGCGACACCGAGGCTAATCATGTGCAATGCCCTGCCTGCAATAAAATCCTAGGAAAAACAGTATACGACATTTATCAGCATGCCATGACTTCTAGGACCAAACACAACCTAATCCATCGGGGTGTTGGTGCAGCCATAGCCGCAATACATGGCGATCAAGCTCCACCCCGCCGTCTCGCACAGCTGCCCAGGGAAGAAACTCGGCCCGATCGACGACCCGCCCACCGACGCACGCGTGGCTGAACCTCCAATCCGGGACGGATTGTGCTCTCGGAAGGGGGGCTAAATGTTACCTACAACAGCCACGGCGATCAAGGTAACCAGGGGCGGTGAAGACTAGCAGTTAGAGGAAGGAGCAGTCGAAGCAGGGAAGTCGTAGTTATAGCAGAAAGATAGGACAGAACTTAGTATAAACAGGGTAGCTAGGGGAAAGCTTACACTCTTCCGTTTTTGTGACGATGTTGAGTCAGGATACTTGGTACGCTTGTGTTTTCTTTGTAAGCTGGGGCTCCATTGCTCCACGATGCCTTGGGTGTCTCGGATAATACACTCCCCTCCCTCCTTTTACTTGCACTTACTCTGTTCCGACTCTTGCACCCTGAGCTGCTTGCTAACCCTAGTCTGACCTTGTTGGGCATGTTGTCACTCTCTACCTTCTTCCTCGTCCTCCCACACAGTCGGTTCTCTTTCCTGAGACAAGGAACTGTTCCATCCTTTCATCACCCGGGTACTTAGTCACTTTAGCTAGACCTCATTCGCCTTGGCTTCCAGGTCGGCCTTGACGAGCCTCCAACGGTCTTGGTCCTGGCTCTGGGACCCTCCTTGTTCCTATGACCATACGGCCCCTCCTAAGACCCTGTGACCGTGTACTCGGGTTATAGGTGTTCACGGTCCCCTTGGTCATAACCGCACCTAGCAACTCCATCCGTCCAGCCCAGATAACAGACATGTTTTCCATTAATTCTTCAGAATCGCTCAAATATTGAGGTTCTAATTCCGACTCAATTTCGGCGGTTACATTAAGTACTGGCGAATTTTCCCATGCTAGAATAGCATCATCTGAATCTACTTCGTTATTCAGAAAGGAATATTCTCCAGTCCCTAAACATCTAAACTCAGGCATTTTCTCTTGTTCTACTACTTTAGTACTTTCGCTATTTGAATCATATGAGGCTTCAGAAGTGACATCTGTGTCTTCTTCTTGAGTCTCACCATGATATTTAACTGGAAACATTGGTAATACAACCCGTTTCCCTTTTGCTTTTATAGTTAATGTTCCCTTTCCCCAATCATCTTTAGCTCTAGCAGATTTAAGCCATGGACGACCTAGTAATATTGGGTATGTTGATATGGATTCACTCACTTTAAAGATTATATAATTAATCTTAAAGTTAAGTCCTCCTATAGTTGTAACTATTCCTCTCAAAATACCCAATGGTACTACTCGACTTTGATCTGCCATTCTTAAGATAATAGGAGTGGAAGTCATATGAGTTAATCCTAGTTCTTCCATAGTGTCAACATTCATTAAGTTGACACTAGAACCACTATCTACTTGGACTCCTTCAATTAGAGAACCATCTATGATTACATCCACAGTAGGTGCTCCAGGGTCCAAGGATATATCATGCACATCTACGATTTTACTCCTCTTTCTAACCAACGAAGAACTTAGTTCACCTCTACATTTAGGTGCTATTGCTAACAATTGCCTCAAAGAAATGTCAGGTTGGATTTTATCCATATTTGTTAAGATATCATATGGATTCATTCCCTCTGACAATTTCATTGTACGATTATACTTCCTTTTCTTAGGAATGGTTGGTGTTTCTTTTAATTTCTTTTTAGGTGGTCTATAAAACGTAGGTAATGAATTTGAAGTACTAGGCAAGTTAGCAAAATTATTTGGTAAATCTTGAGGTAATACTGTAGTTTCTTCAACTGGTTGTTTACCCTTATCCTTCTCCTTAGGTTCTTCTAATGGTATTGTTTTCTCACTATTTATAGGAATGTTTGGAGGTATTAAGGGAAATATTGGTTTAGATTTTACAACATCCTTCTCTTTAACTACTTTTGAAGGTGTGTTGTTTTTTCTCACTCTACTACTTCTATAGTCACTATCAGAGCTACTATGTTGATCACTTTCAACCATAGCTTTTTTGGCTTGTGCCCGTGTTATATGAACCTCCTTAGGTTTATCTCTCTCATATTGTGTGATTTGATTTACATTCCTTGAGTTTTCAATTTCACTGAATTGAACACTCTTCACAGGTGCTGGGGCTGTACAATTATTTGCTATATGACCACTTTGTTTACACCTCCCACATAAAGGATTATACCCAATTTGTTTCTTTGGATTTGGACAATCTCTCGCCATATGTCCTAATTCCTGACAGTTATAACACACTAAGTGTTTTCCTTTCTCAGGAGTTCCATATCTATGGGTATTAGGATTAGTAGGCGGTCCATTCCATACAGGTGCAGCATTATAAGTATCATTCCACCTTGGTCTCCCATCCCCAGGTCTATAGGGTGGTCCTACATTTGGTCTAGTAAACGGACGTTTTGAAGTTACACTATAAGGTGCTTTGTTATTATTTGTCCCGTTTGCCTGCAAATTAGAACTCACTGCAGCTACTACTTTCCCCAAATTCCAACATTTAGATACGTCATGAGGTCCTCCACAAAAACTACATTTAGGTTTATTACTAAATTCCCCACCTATCGGAGTAGAACACTCATTGGAAAGATGTCCATGTCCATTACAATTAGTGCACCACATATTGGTACGCATGTTTGTAGGTTTTGAACGTTTATCTTTCCCATGAGTTATTTGTACCGATAGTTCATTTAATTTTTTCTCTAATTTAGTAATGTTGTTCATTAATATATCATCTGTAGGGGCTTTAATTGCTAAAGGTTGAGGATTCATGACTGTGGGATTTGAAAGATAAGTCGAAACTGGTAGTTGTGATCTAGCTGGAGGTAAATAAGGATAATGATCACGGCCATAAGCGTCCATGCCTTGAGCATGATCATAACCTTCTCTCCTAGGTGGATATACTTCTGCATATTGTGCAAAATCAGTATTTACTCTAGCCTCTTCCCAAGTTTTAGCTTGTGTATAAGCACTAGCAATGTCTTGGGGGTTTCGTTCTTTTAAGTAAATTCTTAACTCATCAGGCCAAACCCCTCCTACAAAGGTACATGCTAATACTTGATCAGTTAACCCATGATTTGTCCATCTCTTCAAAAGAGCATTAAATCTTGTATAATAGGAATCTATACCCTCATTTATACCCATTCTTATAGTTCGAAATCTATCGATTAACCCTGGTATAAATGATCTAGGTCGAAACCTATCAAGAAAAGCTCTCCTTAAATCTTCCCATCTTGTGGGTACGGTTAGCAATTGGACATACCATTCATGAGCATCATCAAGCAATGTGCTTGGGAAAGTGCTTAAATATAAATGTTCAGGTAACTGATTTGCTTGTGCAACCACTCTAAATCTTTCCAAATGTCTATCGGGATCAGACCCTGGATATCCATGGTACATAGGATATGGTGCTATGTTTAAAATCCTTTGTTGTGCCATGATATTAGGTGGTAAAGTCTGTGGTGGAGGTGGTAGTGGTGGTGGGGGTGGTGGAGGTCTAGGATGAGGAGTTGGAGGTCTGGGAGGAGGTCGTGAAGGAGGTGAAGAAGAAGGTCTTAACAATTCTTCTTCACTTGTTTCTCTCCTTGTATCATTACTCTCACTACTACTACTCCCAGAGGAATCTCCTGATGAAAATCTCCAACAATTTATCCCTTCCCAATCCTCATTACTTTCATCATTAGATGGTTCATAAGGGTTGGTAAAAGGTTGTATAGTTGGAAATGTTTCTGGAAGAGATGCCTCATAAGCTACTTCCTCATCATTCCACTCTTTTCTATTGTCTTCTAATGAAATTTCCCTTATGTATGTGTCAATAGGGGTTGTGGTTTCTACCTCAGTAATATCTGCAATATCATTAACCCAACTTTCTATACCTGTAACAAAGGTTTGTACAGCTTCGTCGAGATAAGGTTTGGGTGTTTCAAAATTAGTTTGGGTTGGTGTTGAGAATTCAGGTAGGTTAGAAGGTTCTCCAACCTCTGTGATAAATGGATTCTTCAAAGAACTCTCAAATTCTGAGGAAGAAGGTGTGACTAATTCTTCTACCTTCTTTCCCTTTTCAGAATTAATTTGAAGTGGGTTTACTTCACTTGAAGATCCCCAGGTTAACCTCCTAAATGGTGGTGAGTGACAACATAAATAATGCGATCTTCTTAAACCTTCCTCCGGTAATTCTAAATCCTCATTCTTTAGAGAACTTTGGTGTTGTTCTTCTATAGAAAGTGGATTTTGAATTGTTTCACTCTCTTTAACTTGGCTAGTTGAGGTGTTAAGATTTGAGGGAATAGTTTCTTCTTTAAGTACTGGGGATGGTGTTGAATTGTAAACAGGATTGGCAGATACTAATGTTAAGATCTGTTTTTCTTTCCTTTCAATCCGTTTTTTCAAACGTTCATTTCTTGCAATATTTTGTTTTTCTCTCAATTCTTTATCCTTCTCAGACATTGATAAATGCCATTTAGGCTTCAAGCATTGAAGCTTAGACCTAAATGATCTTCTATCCCCAATTTTACTTAAAGGAAAAGGATCACTTAATTTTGTTGTTCACTCTACCTATTTCTTTTAACTATTACTTCCCTACTTCTCTTAAGAAAGTTTTTTATGATTCTCCCAACCTTGTTTTGTTTTACAGGTGCTCTGAATTGTCTATAGTGGTTTTGTCGCCCAAGTTTGGCTAATTCCCTTAACCGTTCCTCCTCTACTTTTACCATTTTCTTTATTCCATTCAATTAGAATAAAGACTAACTCTTATTGGTATCAAACCAAGATATTATCCAAGTATTCAAGGTGAAAGGTTCTACTTCAAATATCTCATCAACCTCTTCCTCTTGAAAATTCCTAGGATAATTATGTTCACTAATCAACCTTTCTATTAAAAAGTTCTGTTCAGAATTTGATTCACCTTCCTTGCTAATTTGATCTATCTCTTTAGCTAAAAGGTGAATCAATGCTTCTTCATTTCTTTGTATACCCTCATAAATTATCAACAATCGTCTTAATCTGACTAATTGTTCGATAATTGTTTCACTCTCGATTGTCATGTCTTTAAAGACATAATAATCCAAACGCAATTGAAATTGGTTTGTCAGACTCTCTAGATAGAAAATCTGGAATTAAGACTTGACTATCTAGTTTCTGAGGTCCGTATTTAAAGATATAAGTTTTGGTATCTAATTTGTATCCATTCCATGCTCCACAACCTTTAGAGATTATAGGTGAAGTTAAATTTTTCAATCTCCCATATTGGGCAAATAGAAAATGTAAATTGCTTTGTAAAAATAATTCTCCCTTGAAAACTATCAAAGCATTAAACCTTGTTCCATAATCCCAAATTTTTGCTAATATTATTCTTTTGATATCAATGGGTAGTTGGTCAAATTTATTTTGAAGGTTTAAGTCAAATTTAGAGTGTGTACCACAAATTTGAAAACCTTGCCCAAAATATGCTCCCCTATAAACTCGGTAAAGTGCAGCAAATAGGAAAGGTCCTTCAAAGAATTGATTAATATCCTTTTGTTGGACTTCCCATGGAAATGGATACATTATTTACTATTGATTGTCATCAATCAAAACTCATATACTCTAAACCTATATCGCAATCTTCTGATTACGATCTTCTACCTCTTACTTACAATCTCAGAAAGGTTAATTACTATCACTCAATCAACCTTTAAGAGAATTCATAAACTCACATCTTAAGACATTTCCAAAGTCTGAAGTTTCTTTTATTAACCCATGGTATAGTACAATATTTTGTTACCATACACTTCTCTGAATTAATTCAATACTTAATCTATGTTTTACTTTTACTATGACCCTTTCTTCTCTTAGAAGATTCCTTTAAAGGTTAAAGCTGATTATAAAGATTTCCTCTTTGTCCTTAAAAGAATACACAACCACTTGCTTAAGAAGTCTTTCTTAAGAAGAAGTTGAAATTTTAAATTCTTAAAGAAACACGAGGTATCTTCTAGCTTAAAGCACAAAGATCTTCTATTCTTTACTTTATCTACACTTTTAGCTACCGCTTAACCGGAACCTATTCCCCGGCAGCGGCGCCAAAATGTAATTGGTAAAATTTACAAATAGTGGTAAGTCATGGGAATAGGTCTTTTCGTTTAGCTTTTAACGTAACTAAAGGTCACTGTAGTAAGTAAAGAATGTATAGAATGCAAAGTATTTCCTTAAAAGAATCTCTTTATAACTCTAATGTCTTAATTACCCCAAGTCACATAAAACCCAAGTAATCCAAACTCTCAATTGGTTCAAGGGTAATGGGAGTTCAATTTGACAAGTACCATCTCTCGGTTTATTGCCATCACTCCCTTCCAAGTTCAATTAGACAATGCATTTATTATGCATATGCAAGTTCATTCATTACTAGGTTAGAATCTAGTGTTCAACCTATTTATGCCTATGAATGATGCTTTGGGATATGTTATGATAGATTAACTTATCTCAAGCAACTCCTTGCTTGTCTTCATCTTTTTCCTCCCATCCAGCGCATTTCAAATAGACATGTAATCACTGTCTACTCATTCACATTCAATCATACTCCAACTCTACCATTCATCACAACTATGCTTCCCAATTGTATTACTCAATTACAATGACTGCACTATACTCCAATTGAATACATTCAAGTTTTACTATAATGAGAACTAATAATCACTAAGGCTGATCACTCCTTAATAATTAATGTCACTTTTATCCATCAATGTACTCAATCTGGCTTCCATAAATTCTAAGTCATTCTCAGTCTTCTATTTCAGATGGCCAATCTAATTTAAAAGACTATCAAGTAATACTCACTTCACTGTTCCAGTACTCACATGGAACTCTCATTCTCCATAATTCCCACTCACAACAATGCAATGTCAATTGGACAAACTGTTGTGTTTATTTTCCATAATTTCTATTTTCTATTCACTCAGTAACTCTTTCCTTCGTCCTGAGTTCAAATAGACAATCTCACCCACTGTTCACTCTGCTCCATCAGCATCTCTGATTTCAATTAGACAGTATCCAGTGTGAGTCACCACATTCACTGTAACTCTCACCAACTCTCCACTGAGTCAATTAGACATGGTTCATGTAAGTCAAGTTGACAATGTATGCATGCCCATGGATGCATACCGAACCACCATCTTGTCCATTTGACCAGTGTTAACTAGACATTATGCATCAAATAATCTGAATTCAATTGTCAATTAGACAGTAGCCATTGGATCAAACTATTCATTCTATCTCCCATAGTCTACATATAAATTCACTGTTCAGCAGATCTGCAGTTTCAATTTGACAGTAAGCTTCGCAAATCAATTAGACAGTAATCAGTTTGCTCCAGTTCTCCATTCTGATTCTACAGTTCTGCAGATTAATACACTGTGCATCAAAGCTATAGTTCAATTTGACAAAGAGCATTGTGAATCAATTAAACAGTGAGCTACTCAGAGTCAAGTTGACAATCAATTAGACAATGGAATTCTATTTTTATATTTTTTACATAATGTGACTATCACTCACACAGTGTTGTGTGGTGTGGTGAAGTAATTCTTTCTTCTTCCTTAATTCCTAGTTATGCCTTAATTTCTAAAAGGTGCGCCTGTACGTAGAGTCAATTTGACAAGTCGTGTCTCTAGGTAGGGTCATATCCCCTGAATTCTACACTATTGTCCATTTGACTCTCAACCAGATTTCTACAGCCACTATCTACATGGATATCAAATTGACATGGTAACTTGGTCCTATTTACACTGTTTTTGCTGAAAAGGACTTTTCTCAAAAAAAGTCAGCTCACAAGGACTTAGCAGAATGGGTAGGAAAGGGAAGGAACCGGCGGCGGAAGGACAGTCGTTCAGGGTACAACGGGTAATGCCGTTGATACCGGCCGGCGAGAAGGAGAAGGAGCTCCTCCGGACCGCCTTAGAGTCTATGGGTTGTGAGGTCCTACTGGACAAGGCATGGGGATGGAAGCTTGCCCTTCCGGCCCAGGAGATCCTCGTCAAGAATCCCGAGAATCGAGGAACCATCCGGGGAGAGCCGGATAAGTGGACGGCACAACTCTGGAGGGAGACGTATGGTTTCAAGAACTCCGGCGGCGAGGTCTCGACACCGGAGCCCCGGGACTTCGTACATCAGTATCTCAAGGGGACCGGAGACCCGAGAGAAGGATGGGGGCTGGATGACATTGCGGATCCGGAGGCCCGGAGAGTAGTAGGGTTTATGAACCCTATTTTCCATCCGGAAAAGCCCAAACGGATCACCAACAAGTGGGCGTCCGTTTTCATTGGGGCCATGATCGGTGAATTCACGGTGGACTGGGGGGTCATGATGAAGACGATAGTCGACCGACAGGTGGCCAATCTCCGGAAGACCAAGAAGCAGGCCACCTGCCTTCCGTCTTTCCTCATTCACCTCTACCGTACTAAGGGACTGTTGAGTGCTGAAGAGGTCCGGGAGTACGATGAGCTCTTAAGCTATCAGCAGTTCGCTGAGCCGGAAGAAGTGTCCGACCAGGACGACGAGGATGATGTTATTGAGGTCTCCCCCACGCCGGCTAAGAGACCCCGTCCTAGCCCGGAAAAGGGACAGCCATCCGGATCACCTCGGACTCCCGCACCGGCCAAGCGAACCCTGAACACGGAGATCCAACAGCCCACCGGACCACCGGAGCACACCGGAGATCCGTACCAGGACTTAGTTAACCTATCGGAGCAGGCAACGACATATGCCCGGTTCTTACAGTCGACTAGGAAGGCGGAGGGCCGGTTGGCTAGGGAGGTAATGATCCTTACGGGTTCGGACCGGTTGGAGGATTGCCTGAGCATTCTTCGCAAGCACCGGGACTTGGCCGGTCTCCAGGAGAAGCACATGGACCGGCTGGCGAAGTACCGGGAGACGAATCGGAAGCTCGAGGAGGAGGTGCGTGATGCCCGGAAGGATTTCAATGACGCCCGTGACCGGGCAGTCGAGGCGATCCGGTCGGTCGCCGAGATCAAGGCCACTTTAGCTCTTCCGGTAGATGTAGCCAATCAGTGCGCCGTTTACCAGGCTTTCCTGACCCGTCAACCGGATCCGACTACGAAGAATATTATAAAGTTCATGCACGACCGGACACAGGTGATGAGGGACACATGGACGATGATGAAGAACCTGGTGGAAATCCTCGGTTACGCAGAGGCCGGTCCGTCATCAGGGCCACCGGCAAATCAAGGGGATCCCAGACCACCGTCCCCAACCAGGGAACCGGCACCGGTGCCACCTCCAGCCTCTCCGATACGGTCGGCCATCCGGCCCGCCCAACAGGAGATAGGACACCCGCTGGAGGATCCTATTCCGGACACCTTGAGCAGTCTGCACACTCTACCCAACTTGGATGGAGTCGAGACTGTTAACCCCGGAAACATTCCCTTGGAACCGGACCAGAGACCACCACCGTTAGATTTTATACCGGTACAGGGATCTCCGGAAACGCTCCAGGTGGATCTCAGCGCAGTTCCGGTGGCGGCACGATCTCCATCCCCGGTAGCTCAAGAAGAACGATCCCGGAAGTCCAGTGAACCGTCAGCATCTGCGGCTCCGGAAGAAGACCCCCCGTTGAAGAAACTGAAGCGGGTACAGAAGAAGGAACGGTTGGACGGAACCCGGCACAGTCCCCGGCTCGATAAGCACAAGGAGTAGGGTTTAGGATAAGGACCGGATAAAATGGCAGCGACTAACGATGGGGCTCCAGTGCACCCGGCTGCCAATCCGGATAGATAGCAGCAGTAACTAGGAATAGAAGGCGGCCACCGGTCCGGGATTTCCGGATCCAAGATCCGGAATTTCTGGATCTCGGTGGGCCACTTGGTCGCTCTAGGAACCGATAGGTTTTAGTATTTAAGATAGACGTTTTTCCAAGGCCGGGGCCTTGTTTTTGTACGCCGTTTTGTTGTTGCAATTGAGAATATACTTTTGGATTTGTTGTGTCAACCGGCTGCTGACGGGTCCGTTGCCGTATGGTTTGTGGTTCTATTGTCTTCAGTAGTGTTCCGGAGGAGTGTTGAACAGTAGGAAGGTCAGGAGAGCGCCCGGAGAGACTGGGGAGGTGTCAAGCGTCGAGTGTTGACGGTTTCCAGTCCCGGAAGGAGCCCGTAGGGAAGGAGAGACGTATTGCAGCAGGGCTGGTAGTCTCAAGGACACGGAGAGCCGTGTGTACACCGGGATCCGGAAACGGACCGGTCGCTTCCTGTAGATGGGATAAAAGCCGGATGTCCTACTGCGAACCAATCCGGAAGGGAGATAGTATAGTAGAATACTGTGCAGCCGTAAGGTGATGTCATTGTAGTATGATTTCCGTATCCGTAACCGGCACTGAGTAGTTATCCGGACCGGTCCCTAGCCGTACGGAAGGATTATTACTCCACTTCTCGGGTGGTAGATAGGAACAGTGGGGTGTCCAGCCACTATAAGTCACGGGACGGTGGAAAATCCAGCCACTTGAAAGGATAGACGGATCAGTGGGAACCGGCCACTAGTCTAAAAAGCCGGAAAATAGGAACGAGGCAAAAACTACCGGATTCGTCCAACCGTCTGTAAGACGGAGTACGGTCGGACATTGGTGGTGATTTCCGTTAAAGTCTAAAAGAAAGAAAACTATAGGTCTTCGTGGGAACGAACACGGAGTGGTTTACTTTGGAGGGTAGTTAGTGTAAATTAAGTGCCTTCCGGAGGAATACGGATACCACGTCGTGCTACATTCGCCTACCGGTCGCACTCTTGCCATTGACTGCATCCTGCAGAGGGGTACAAGCATACGGGACTTCGTCTTTGGGAGTATTCGCAAATCGTTGATGACGGTTGTAGAGTCCAATTTGAAATGTTTCCTGTGTTCCAATTCACTGTCCACTGCATTTGTCAAATCAGGTGGACAAGATGGCGCTGGCAACTGATCCTGTGTTTGAGTTACCTGTCAAAGGTCATACGTACTTAGAGTTTATTCGAAGTCAATGAACTTAAGCAAATCAAAAACAATAAAGTAGAATAAAAGAATTACTTCTCAGACTGGTACATCTCTTTTGAGAACACAATCAGCTGCAGCAGAAATAAGTAGAGCTTAGGCCGCTATGTGCGTCGTGCACGACTATAATACTCCCTAGCCTGTCTACAGTTCCAGTGACGGCGCCTCTTCCAAAATCGCCTGGTTTGCTGGACAGGGCATGGCAATATCGCTGGGAGGGCGAAGACAACATGAGCTGGCCTCCTCACTCTAATAGGCGAGGATGGAGAAGGTGGAGACATAGGCGGGGTACCAAGTCTTGGAGAGGTAGGCATGTAGCCCGGGGATGTAGGCTCATAGACAGGAGACGTAGGCATGTATTGAGGAGAGTGGACCTCGAGAGGTCCACTACCTAAACCTACAGGGTTGCACAGATCACACCTACATAAATGGGGCTGATCAAATGAATCCGAGAGGTCGGAGACATTGATAACTGAGATCGGCGAACTGATGGACAAGGGTGCATCTGAGAATACCTAGAGAAAAAGAACAAAAACATTGTCATATTCCCAACTAAGCATTCAGCACAAAATTAGAAATGACTATGGAATTTCAATAAATCAGGCTATGTTCAAATCCGAAAACAAATGAAAACAGATTACCTCAGTTTCTGCTGGAGTTGGGCCATCAAAGTCACTTGCGGTGAATTGCTCAGTGAGCTCCTACAAAACAAACGGTATGCATATTATGAGATTTATATACAAAGCATTAAAGAAGAAGAATAAAACAAAGAGTTGCAGATTACACAAATCATTTTCCCAATCATTTTCCCCCGGGGCTACTTCCACAGCTGGAGCCTCCACTGCTCCAACATCGGCTGCGAGGGCCGCGGCCATGGCTGCAGGCTCGAGCAGCTCCCCACCAAATACTTCCCCCCCCCACATTCTCCCCCTCCTCGTGGGGGGTATTCGGATCCGAATGCGCCCATGCGAGGGGCTCCTCCCCCGGGGCGGCTTCCACACCAAATGCCTCCACTGCTCCAACACGGGCTGCGAGGGCCGCGGCCATGGCTGCAGGCTCGAGCAGCTCCCCACCAAATACATCCCCCCCCACATTCTCCCCCTCCTCGTGGGGGGGTTTCGGATCCGAATGCGCCCATGCGAGGGGCTCCTCCCCCGGGGCGGCTTCCACACCAAATGCCTCCACTGCTCCAACACGGGCTGCGAGGGCCGCGGCCATGGCTGCAGGCTCGAGCAGCTCCCCACCAAATACATCCCCCCCCACATTCTCCCCCTCCTCGTGGGGGGGTTTCGGATCCGAATGCGCCCATGCGAGGGGCTCCTCCCCCGGGGCGGCTTTGACACCAAATGCCTCCACTGCTCCAACACGGGCTGCGAGGGCCGCGGCCATGGCTGCAGGCTCGAGCAGCTCCCCACCAAATACTTCCCCCCCCACATTCTCCCCCTCCTCGTGGGGGGTATTCGGATCCGAATGCGCCCATGCGAGGGGCTCCTCCCCCGGGGCGGCTTCCACACCAAATGCCTCCACTGCTCCAACACGGGCTGCGAGGGCCGCGGCCATGGCTGCAGGCTCGAGCAGCTCCCCACCAAATACTTCCCCCCCCACATTCTCCCCCTCCTCGTGGGGGGATTCGGATCCGAATGCGCCCATGCGAGGGGCTCCTCCCCCGGGGCGGCTTCCACACCAAATGCCTCCACTGCTCCAACAGGGGCTGCGAGGGCCGCGGCCATGGCTGCAGGCTCGAGCAGCTCCCCACCAAATACATCCCCCCCCACATTCTCCCCCTCCTCCCTCACAATCTCCTCCGCGACTTGTTCTTCTGTATCTCTCAAGAATTCACTCCTCTCTCCAAGTGCATCGACACCCACAATCCCAACACATCTATCTAGCCAAGTTCCAATCAACCCCAATTACACTTGAAGTATGCTCACCTGATCAGTAGCAGGGCCGCGGTCCGTGCCACCTCCCTCACTCGCCATCTCTTGCTCTTCACGCTCCTCTCCTCGCCCCTCCATCTCCTTCTCGATCTCCTCTCTGGCCAAGGGTGTGTGAAGAAATGGGGCTTGCGAAGGGCCTTTCCCCCTCCCACCTCGACCCTTACCCCTCCCAGGACCCCTCACCTCACCCCTTCGACCTCTCCCTCGGGCCGACCCGTCATCAATGTCCGCCTCTCCTGGGCCTACCGCAATGTCGAGCGAATCACTATCCTCCCCACTAGTTTCAGTAGGACTTCCCGGGTGCCCTCGCCCCGCTCGTGTAGCAGCAAGTAGTTCCCCACCTTCGCCCGCCTCCATAATTTGGCGTCTCGCTCTCCTAGCGACTTTTCTCAACGTCTCATGATCTGACTCCTCGCCCGCATCCACTTCTGGCGTCTTCTCCTCTACATTCTCTTGCTCAATCCTAAAGCAGTCGCCAGTCTGCGCAAATGTTTACGACTAAGACGAGAATTACTAGTCCACTTTTATTTTGAACAACCATTCAGATTCATGCAGCTTCACTATTCTAAACAGTAAAACAACGAACCCGCAGCAAAGACATTACTTCAAACCAACTATCATTTACATTTAATATCTTTTAATTCATGGATTCTGAAACTTACCACATCTATATTAGCATGGTCGCCCGACTGAGAATCCGTCCCTCTTGTCGAACACTCCTTGAATCCGAAAGAAGGTTGCGGTGTCTCCAAAGTCGGACTACAATTCAACCCTAGCTCTTCCGACATCTCCAGATGTTTCTCTCCGCTACTTATTACTTCATGCTCCTCATGCTCAACTGCGGTATCCTCTAAAACCTCATCATCCGCCTCTACTATGGACTCTAGAATGAGTTTACGGATGCTACAAAATTTAATTGCCACAGGCAGCCCAGCTCCTCGAACCTTCAGAGGTGCACTCAAGAGGTTGCCTTTCGACTTTGACTTCCTACGTAATTCTCTCCTCTTCCTCGATCTCCTGTTGGTAAAATCTGTACCACCTGGTTTTCTTCTACGCCTAGGAGTGTCATAAGTGGAGGGAGCTGACCCTCCACTCTCCTTCATATGTCTAACTAACGAGAGAAGTCTCCTCACAATATAGCTCTCCTCCTAACTTTCCTCTAACTTATGTATCCCAAACCTGCAACCCCCCTGACTGAGCCCTAAATACTTCCCATATTCTAAACCTACTTGAATTAATGAAAACTATAAATAAATTGCAATTTGAATTGAAGCTGATGAGATCAATCTATATTTGAAGAGAATAAACCAAGCCCACATAATATTAAAAGATTTGAATTAAACACAGAAATACTTGTATTAAATATGGATGCAAGTGACGGCTCACTCTAATCTCATTCACAGTCTGTCTGTCCAGCAATTTATTATAAAAATGAGGAACTCTAACACTAAGTAAAATATAGAATTTGAATAAATCATATGCTTCCATTAGTCTTATAAATATATAACTAATGCATGAATTTGATTAATTCAAATTCTATATATTTATTGTTTTAAATGCAGAAGGAATAGACGGCTCTTTTTAATCCAATCACACCCCATAAAAAATAGAACCTGCTCCACGATTCAAATACGCGAAGCAATATTCTAAAAATCTTACTACATATTTATGGGCCTGCAAAAAGCAACATCATAATTAGTTAGCGCCGTCTCTCTTAAATCATACATTCGTTACGTAGCAGAATGAATCATTACCTAGTGGTCCACATGGACATTTCAATTTGAATAAAATGATCAACAGCGATGCATCATTCCTCTCACTTCGCTCTCGAGATACTGCTTTGCTAGTACAGTCACTCTTCTTCCTTCTTCCTCTAGTATATTTGAGTTGCCTGCGAATATGGGGATGGTCTGTCTGTACGCCCAAGGCATGGGCATCCCTCTTAGGTTTCGCGTAGATGACGATGGTCTAGCTACGGTGTCCTCTCTTTGCCTCAGTCTCAGATTTCATTATCGTGAGGATTCCATCAGTATAGAGGAGGAGATCTTTGATGACGTTACTGCCGAGGTTACCCACACCCTCGGGCAACCTTCAGTGAGAGATGAGAACAACATGTTGCAGTGGAGACTCCTCCCTGGATCCTATAGAGTCTATGGTCTTACTGATTCTCTTATGGCTGCATCCACTGAGATCCTCACCCCCCGTCGCTCTTCTACTTGCACAATTCAAACTCCCTTACCTCGTGATGTCAAAGTCAAAGTCGAGCCTGGTACCAAGACTTCAGATGTAGAGAAACCTCCTCCGACCGTCATATCTCTCTCTTCTGATGACGAAGTCAGTCCCGTCAAGTTGGTGCCTAAGGTCCACGCAGATGCTCCTCCTTCCAATGTGTCTCCTCCATTGTCCCAGGTCACAGTTAGCATTGTCCCGCTCCTTAAAGAGATTGCTAAGACGCGTGGGTCCAAAAACATTTTGAAGAAGATAGACTATTCCACTATTAGACACGAGAGAGTAGAGTACTTGCCTGCGAAGTTTGATGGTCCGGTTCTTTTTGAGTTGCCCCGGACGATGCTAAAGTGCGAGCCTTGAGCGGTGAGCGGAGAGCGGTGAGCGGTAACTTTGCGGAAATTTTGATGAGAATATGATTTAGAGCAGTAAGATTACGGTATTTTATGGACTAACAATGTTTTTATTTTTTAAAATTCTAAATATAGTTCATACTGTGACCTATGGCCGTGGTCCATTTCAGTGAAATGACTGAAGGACCTGGATCTATGGCCGTGGAAAATCTCGGTGTTGGGATGAGTGGGCAGTACGGGCCTGCAGCCGTGGGACGGTGTAATAAAAACTATTTAGCTAGGGCTTATTTTGGGGACGTGTACTGAGGTGACGGTCACACGGAAGCGGCCTTCTGTTCTAATTATGATATTGATTTAGGTACAGATATTGTCACTGTTGTATGACAGTGTAGACTTTGTATCTTTGTGAACATGCTAAAGAGACTTTACATAATTCAACATACTTTCAACCGGACAACTCCTCACATGCCTCCGACGATTCAAATCATCGAACTACAATTACTGATCATTTTTTGCATACATCCAACCAAGTGAATGACTGCTTAAATTTGAGTTGAATACATTGTCATCCTTCTTTTACCAGAACATTTGGTAGCTCTATTAAGTTCTATTGGTAGCTCTATTAGGTTCTTTGCTTCGACAACGTATAAATTAGTAAATGTAAAAGAAACAATCTATTCCGCAAATTTTCGTATGAAACAAGAAGATGGGATTGCGTGCAATCCTATACTGTTGAACCTCTCTAAGTTTAGGACCATCCAAAACTGTTGAGCAAGCGAAACAAGTTGGCAGGGTACTTGCGCGATGACTGTCCAATCTGTGATGAATGGCCGCATACCAAGGAACCTCAGTGTCGTTGGAAGAATCAGGCTGATGGAGTATATGTCTTTCAATTCAGTCCTCCTCGAGGTTCAGGGTACTTTCTGAGGAAGGGCCACTATGGGATAAATCCATACACCTGGGAATTGATTGATGCATTGCGGACTACTTTGTTTCAATACCTAATTACCTCGACCACAAATTGATGCTGGTTTACAGACCAATAAATGGTGCTAGGAGAGTCAGAATATTTCCATCCCGTCTTCAGAGACAAGCTAGGAATGAACGTACACCAGCCGGTTATTTTAAGGAGAGCTACACATTCACATGTTATTACGAAATGGATGTGCAAGTTCATTCTACCTGCAACAAGGCGATTCCGCGAGGATGTGATCCTATGGATACCTCCTGATGACCCAGATGATCCCTTGATGTCTATTGATTGCTCTTCGAAAGCAGATGACAGTGGTATTTTTTGGGATAGAAGAAGCTGTAATCAGAACAGCCCTGACTGGATAAAACAATTTGATTGGATTAGACGTTGTTTGCCAGCAGTGGATGTGGAGGACCGTCATCCAACGTCCTATGCGGATGATGAAAATCGAAGCAAGTGTCAAAAACTGGAACACGATGAATTCTGACTGCTGTGCACAAAAGGAAAGTGATTAGAACATGCATATGCAACATAGCATACACTCGTTCACACGTACAGCAATCGAAGATAGAATGAGCGGTTCCGACGAGGATATAGATTACTGTAGCGGACCGTCAATTGAAAACGGTTTAGGGTCTCCAAGGTCGTGCATTAACCTCGTGGTCGGTGTGATATGGTCAAAGGCTTTTACCCTGGTCATTATTCTACCTCCTAGGCTCCCTTTGACTGAGAGTGCAATAGGTTTACGGAGTCTGTAAAAAGGTTTGTTCGAGTCCGGGCGCGCTTACTGTATGGCTCCATCCTAAACCCTGAAAATGGTTTGTTCGGGCCCGAACACACTTGGGTGACTCCCTCCTAATCCCTGAAAAAGGTTTGTTCGGGCCCGAACACACTTGGGTGACTCCCTCCTAAACCCTGAAAAAGGTTTGTTCGGGCCCGAACACACTTGGGTGACTCCCTCCTAAACCCTGAAAAAGGTTTGTTTGGGCCCGAACACACTTAGGTGACTCCCTCCTAATCCCTGAAAAAGGTTTGTTCGGGCCCGAACACACTTGGGTGACTCCCTCTTAAATCGGATTATCCAGACCTCTCTAGGAATTAAATAGTTCCTTACATTGCTCTCTAAACAGTTCTTTATAGTGCTTATATATATTCAGAGCGAAATTCACACGAAGTTGGAGAAATGGAATCTAGTGCTACTCCAATTTTTTGGTAGTGGCCCTTTTAGTCTCACTACTTCACCATTGAAATGATTTCAGGCGACACATGTACAAACAACAAATCAGATATCACTAGTTGTCCAAGTACTTGAGAAGGCCACTCTCCAGGACTCGCTTCACTTCGTTGAAGCTAAAACTAGGTGCATGAATGAATGTTTCCGACTCTGATTCAAGACCGCAAACTACAGTGAAGACATAGTACAGATGCTTACAGTTAGCCCATTGACCCCGCTTCCCAAGTGCCTGCATTGCCATCTCCTTGAAATTTGGGCACGTGCAGGAAGGGTGTTGCGAAATGGTCAAGTAATACTGCTGTACCTTCGGAACCTTCCCGGAGTCCAATGTGACGATGCATCCCAGGGCTGGGGCTGGCAGCATGCACAACTTGCTCACCTTCGCGTTCAACGACAAGGCAGAGGCACAATTATTGCTATGCTTTGTTGACGGGGCCTTCTTGTTCCGTCGAATGAGCTTTCCTAATCGCCGGGTAGGGAACTCATCCGGATAAGCCGGCGTAGGGTAGGCAGATAAGTCCACTGCCGCTGCCCGGTCTTGAAAGAGTCTTCTCGGCGACATCTCCTTCTGCTGTGGGAGTCTGAAGCCGGCACTCTCTAGAGAGAGGATTTCTTTCTTCGTTAACTTCGTGCCAAGCTTCACGGGCCACACCTCAGGTACCTTAGGCACTGATAGGACCCACTTCCGTTTGCTACCCTTTACGCACCTGTCAATGTCGTCGTTGCAGAAAAAGAACTAATGAGTCTCTATTCTGTCTTTCCTATAGTTCTTCATGGGGCCCGTGTATGTCGGCGCCACAGTGCTCTTCCCGTGCTGCACGATCCGAGCCACGCATTTCTTCTTAGTCACAGCATGTTGGGCGAAGCACGCCTTGGCAGATGTCTTAGGAAGTCGTGCAATGTGCCACTCGGAAGGGCTGCAGGCGGTCTCCTCCACTGAAGTGACGTGATGGTAGTCAACTGGAGGTGGAGACTGGTGAGGGTGAACGTCAGCTTGGTCCTCTTCGCTCCTTGTAGGGGACTCTGCTATTACCACCGTCGGAGGATATTCGCTCTCCAGGCGTGCAGCTCGGGTCTGGACACGGGGTCTCGACACAGTGATCTTATCTGGCCTATGAGACTCCCGTTCATCTCCGAATGCAACATCAGGTTTTCGTTTTAGAGAGACACAGACCTCCTCCCCTTCAAGATGCGGGTTCCTGGTGCACCATTCGTCTGCTCCTGGCATGTTCAGAATTGCTTCGTGTAGAACTTTTGGGTTTCCTGTTCTTGATGCAGATCTCTGTGCCCGTCGGAGCTTGAGCTCTTCTTTTGACGGACCTTTCCCAGGACGCTCCCCCTTCAGGAACTGGAAGTAGGCAACGCATTGCATGAAGGCCCGTACAAAGTCGTCGACAGCTGCGACATACAAGTCGCTGCCCCGATCTCCAGACTGCTGCTTCCATCTGTTGTGGATTGATTCAGCAAGGTTGCAGGACGGCATCTCCGCGAGTTCATCTTCGCTGTGATTCTGCACACATCGATGATTAGGTCAGATAGCTCAGTGTTGGATAACTGACTGTAGAGCAAGTTGCCTTAGATGTGACAAAGATTGAAAGGGGGAGAGTTTGATTACCAATTCCATGAAGCCTCCCCACTGGCGGTACCGGTGGTGCCAGTACGCGAGCCACGTTTCCAGATTTGAGAGCCCTTTCTCTGTGGCAGCGCCGGATGACATCCACCATGCTCGGATTGCCAAGAACTTTGTTTCAGCTTCAGCAAGTGTCGTCGCGTCCTTATACTGCTGGCAGAGTTTGATGTGCTGTGCTCGGAGGTCCTGGCGGATGTTAGCATTTGTATGTTGCTCCAAAGACTGCCTCCAATGGAATAAGCATGTCCTCTCCCTATCAATCATCCTCTCGGAGGCGTTACCGCTCCCATAGATAATTCGAACCGCGTTCCAGTTCGCTTGGGCACCATCCGCCATGAAGCCCTTAAAGTTAACTCTCACGACCCCGTGAGTCTCCATGACGGCATTCAAATTCTTCCACAGGACGGACTGGGCTGCCGTGTCCTCCGACTGCATGTCGCACGCTGCGATTGTCATTATCCGACAATAGGTGGGGTCGTAGACATGGCAGGCCATTGTTACCCAGTCCCGAACTCGCCTCACGTGGTCAAACATGATCCACGCATCCTCCAAGTCACCGCCAGCCTCCATACGCTTAACTAAATCGACTCTACTACCCGGCCCTACCTCAGACATCTTGAAGACATACACCTTCGCCGCATCATCGCCTTGCCCCGGGAACATGTTGTTTTGGATGAACTTCCAGTTGCTGAAGCCTCGCAGCAGCCTGATGCCATCCATGGTCCCAAAGCGCCTAACATTCTTGAACAATGTAATGCAATTTCGGATGTTTGGGGAAGAGAGGTGCTTACAGCGGTCGAATATTGGTTCCAGCTCCTCCAATTCCAGAATCTTCTGCGGTTCACCCTCCTTGGCCAGAAGTAACGGTCCAAGCAGCTCCTTCGCTGTTTCAAGGACGATGGCGGAATTCGTGGCGGACGGAGTTCGGTCCACCTGCTCCCTGATCAAGTTCTCCGTGTGGTCGACAAAGTCTCGGTTCTCTCCCGACTTCACTGGGTGGTCATGAGTTCCCAGGTGAACGCAGGCCCTCGTCATGTGAGGTCCTGCAGTGACATAGTAAATCTTTGCAGGGCATAGTGCAACGCAGGTCGGTGGAGTACCGCAAGATTTACAAACTACAGTGGAATTGTGCGGCGGAGTGGAACCAACCTCAAACAGTTTCTCGGAAATTCCATCCCACTCAGTCTCGTTCACTAGCGTGGTCCTATTCTTACGTGTCAAGAACTCACATTTGGAATTGTCACAGCGGAGATGGCCATGGCACGATGAAGAGCGGAATGTTAGCTTCAGGTCGTTCTGAATGTTAGAGGTCACCGTTCGAGTCCAGGGGTGGCCATCGTACTTCCTATCCATCCCGCGTAACTGCTTTGCAGCAGAGTGATGGCCGTGTGCACCTAGGGGTGGGAACTCGAAAATCACATCGCCATTGTACACTGGTGGGAGGAATTGAACTTCCTGCATTCTAATTGCATTGAAATCAATGCGCGACAGAACACTCTTGGACCTCTTACGGACGCTAAGCTTCATGAGGCACTGAACGACGCTCACTGATGAGGACACAACAACGGTAGACGCAACCGAGGACTTTGCAGAGACAAGCACTTCTTCACAATTATCATCTAGGGTTGGCAATGTCTTACCCTTGCTCTCATGAATTACAGTGGTGTCTTCTGCGTTCTCACTATCGGAGTCATCACTCAACTCATAGATTGTCTGAAGACTTGGCTCGGTTTTTACCTTCCTCAACAGTGGTTCAGACTCTATGCAAACTGTTGTGGACGAACGGGGGAAAGTTCGTACGTGAGCGGAGAGCGTAGAGCGGAGAGCGGTGAGCGCAGAATGGAGAGCACAGAATTGACAATTACGAGAATTTTCAAAGGCAAAGTAGACCCTATAACCGTGGAAAATTACTAAATTAAGGCTTAATTTAGACACTTTTTTTAGAAAAAGAGTATATTACCGTGGAAATTAGGATTATCTCTGGTAAGAATTTATTACGTTTGTTCTCAAAGATACAAATTAGGGCTGATGTCATGATGACGTCATGCATACATTCCTTTAGATTTATCATGGGTTTGGGCAAGATACAATGATCAGGCGTTGAGTTTTAGATCAAACAAGTAATTCTTTCATAGGATTATGTAAATGCACAAGGGAAAAAACAAATTTGAAAGAACGTAAAGGAGGCAAGGTTTGAAAACTTCCTGGAATATTTCAAAATTCGTGTATATTATCTTAACTGCTGAATCCAAGATATACCTTGTCAGAGTCCTTGTCTTCATCGAAGATTACTCTCTCTTCCTAGGCAGCAAAGCATCTTCATTTGAGTGATACAAGTAGGAGATTTTCATCATCAAACAACACTTGGTAAGCTGGGTTCCAGAGAAGGAGGTCACTCTTGGTTTCTTGAGCTTGTCTCTAGGTGGCGTATTAGGATAGTCATACAGTCCTTGGCATTCTGTGCTGTATGCGAAGGTAGCGATGGAGTTCGGGGGGGTCAATCTGTAGGCTTGCGTGGAACGTTTTAAGACTACAACAATTTAGTGTGTTGCGCGATGCCGAAGGTGTGTAATGCGAGATCCAGGAGGACGAGAGCGGCTGTAGGTTTGCCCCCAAAGGCACCGGCGAGTTATGAGGAGCTGCGGCCGTGGCTGCTGGAGGTGGAGCGCGCCAGGGAACGAGGCATGGACCTGCCACCGTTTAGGCACATCGGAAGCCTCCATGTTGGTGAAGGTGAATGGCGTTGGACAGTGCTTTGTACCAATGAGCTTCTCCGTATTATGGAGTTGTCCCTAATCCCGTATCCCTTGCTATCGAACGTCGATGAGAATCCAGTTGTTCAGCTGCCCGAAGTGATCATATCGGATGGCGAAACTTGCTGGTTTGATATGGACAAGAGTTGGACTGTATATCCTCCGAAGGATTAGTACTGTGAAGTATAGCGGGGTGTTCGAAGACAATCCTTAAGATTTAGGAATAAGACAACTCGAAACCAACTAAAAGAGATGGTCTTAAAAGTTCGTGGAATATTTCTGAGTTCGTGTAGAATAATGGAGTAGCAGAAACCAAGATGTACACCAAGTCAAGAATATGTAACATGGTTAGGAAATGTGGGATTTTGAATGGTTAAAATATAAGTTACGACGCAATTTAAATTTTGAGCATTTTTTTTGTAACATTTAATTTTTCATATTATATTTTGAGCATTACGGTTGTGACATTCCGTCCTCTACATAGGAGGAGACGATTTGGAAATGAGAATCGTAACAAGTATAGATTCAGGGTAGTAGAGTAGACGAAGGATTACGCAATGAACTCCAATTAAATCAAATCAAATCAAATCCAATGAAAACAATGAAAGACCGAAGCCTCCTTCAAACTCAGAACATGCTACGATCGCTACTTCCACTCTCAGAACTAGATGACTCTGAATCTCCTTCTACCGCCTCGTCATCGACGAAGAGAAGGGCCCTGGGATCAAAAGTAGTTGGCCGACTAGGAACATATGTGAGGGCTCCAGATTGAAACGCCTGTGCTAAGTCCTCTGCGTAGTCCGGGAGTATGAAAGGCTGAATCGGGCTCGAATGAAGACGCCACGATGGAGTGGACAGTGCTCTTGGCCCACGTGGCGGTGTTGCTGAAACTACTCTGCAATAGAGAACCGATTGTGGTTAGATAGAGTACGTAGAGCTCGAAAGAGAAGTAATGATTGGATAATTTGAACAAAGAATAGAAGACTTACACCACTTGTCAGGTCTTGCTCTCTTTGGAGGCGCTTCGCCTGCTGCTGCCGGCCTTGGATGTTTAGGAGGGCCCATGGCGGATGGTTTGAGAAGGGCGTTGAATATGGCTTCGTCATCCTCAAAAGCGAGAATGTGACGACCAACAGCCTGAGCGGCCTTGATGGAGGCCCCTGAAACTCGGAGAGAAACAAAGAAATAAGAAACTGTGGGAAAAACGAGAGGAATAATTAAGTAGAGATATGTAAGAAGAGTTACCTGTCCCAGCATTCCAATCAAGGACTATGTCCCCGGGCTTTGACAGCTCCTCAATTATGCCCTGCATCATCTCAGGGGATTTCTCCCTTGGGCCTCTCCACGGCACCTCCCCATTCATGAGCTGCGAGTCCAGATCGGTGAGGTTGAAAATGGCATCACTCTCGGTAATGTTGAGGAGCCCATGTATCAGATCTTCCTTCTTCGTCTGGAAGGAGAAAGTACTGCCACTACGAACGTAGACGCGAATCCAGAACCGCATAGTCTGCAGTCAAGCGAAAGAAGTGAGTAAAATTAAGCGGAAGGGTTATCAGTAAGTATAGAGAAGGGTATGTTGAGGAAAAGTACCAAGTTATCGGGGTTCGTAGGAGAAGTGAGGCCGAGAACATTGACGCCCCACCAGTCCTTGAAGAGCACGTAGTCACCACCAGCAGCTTCTTCGTCGATATCCTTAGCCAGCTTCTGATCAGTGTTGTAGATGAGGCAGATGGCACCATCTTTCTGCAGGAAATCATCTGCAAAACGGAAGATGTCGAACACATAATCCTTGTAGCGAGAGTTCCAAGGCGGAATACTCGTGGGGGGAACGGAAACGGATGGGACGGGAAGATTCTCAGGGATGTCGGCAATGATCAAGTCGACTCCCAGATGGTTCTCTTGTTTGCACCGGTCCATAACTTCGTTTTCGCGGCCTGCTCCAAACTTGAGGAAACAAGAAAGGAGAGTTAGTAACTACATAGCGAGTGGAGGTGGCAGAATCCATTAAATGTCAAAATATAGGAACAAACCTTGCGAATGAAGTCCTGAGCCTTGATCCAATCCGGGTCGCCACCTTTTCTCTCCTGTCTCCTATTTCGCCGTAACATGGAATCCACAGAGGAGTTGAAGACGGAAACATGTGTGGAAATCGAAGCTCCAGCGGAAGAAGTTGTTTGAGGATATATTTTGGCCTTTCTCTGCTGAAGGAGACCTCTGGTGATCTCCGAAGCACTGATCGATGAAGGAGCCGGCGAAGAAGCTGGAGAAGGGTTGGTAACGACAACACCCGGAGACGGCTCTGGTGCCTTCTCAGCTGGCGCGGAAGACTCCGCACCAGTTTGCTGTGATGCCTCTGACCGAGAACGCAGAGGTTTCAGTCGCCTTCCTCTCCCTCTCTTCGGTGGTGGAGCAGAAGACTGATCCTGCTCTCCTTCACGACCTTCTGCATCATCCACGGAGTCCTCCACCACAACCGTACCCCCATCGTGCAGCATCTTGACTTCCGCCTCGGAGTCAATAGTGAAACCACCAATACAATCAAGATACCAGCATCCAGCATCCAGGTGAGCAGGTTTGTACCTTTTTATCTGCTGAGGAGAGTACATACACTCGTCCGAGGATGTCTGCGTCCAAAGCTTGAAGTACATGGGGAGTTGCTGAACGCTGATGGCCCCCTTCAAAACAAGCTCTCGCTTGAAGTACCTATGGGAAGACAAGAAGGAGGTAAGTGTAAAAAACAATTACAAAGAAAACTATGAAATGGAAATGAGATTAAGTAAGGTAATGTACCGGTAAGTAACCCGCTTGACAACTTCAGCGGTTCCCGGGAATTTAGCGAAGTTGGACTTCTTGTCGAAGTGCTTCTCAGCTTTTTTTCCAATGAACGTAGGGAAGGCCTTGTCCCACAAGAGAATACGTGAACTTTCGACAAAATTGCCCGGCTGTTGGACATCAGGAAATGCCATCCAATTGATATCGAGGTTCTCAGACTTGAATATGTCCTCGACTTCGTGGATGACGGCTTCCTCCAACTGTAATACAAAATTCATATAAGTACCATTGAAGAATGAAGTTGGTAAAAATTTAAAGGAACAAGGAATTGGAATGGATTTTTTATGAAAATTACCCCAGCCCAGAATGAAGCTTTGTTCAACCATGGGTCGAATTCGGTGTCCTTGAATTCAGATGGCAGAAATCTGTAAGACGTTCGAGCACTCGGGGATGAGTTCCACCACTTCAACCAACGAGCCTTGTATTTGGCCTCAACGGCCGCAGGAACAATCTTCTGAAGCTTATCCACTGACATCTCAGGCTTATTGTTGAGACTGAAATGGCGATTAATCTGCAAGAAGCACCGAAGTTTGAAAAAGATAAATACAGAAATTATGGAAGTCATGGGAAACAGTGAATTGAACAATGATCAGTGAGTCACCTCGTTGAGGAAGTCGTCACCATTCTTGGGATTTGCAATGGCCAAGTACTTGGTAAAGTCCTTCTTCTTGATGGCTTCGACCATTCTCTCTGATGCCTCATTCATGACATCCCAAACTGCACTTGCAGACTGCTCATCCACGGGTGTCTTCATGCGGTAGGCATTGGCTGCTTCATCGGAGGCCGCAGCGAGTTCCCGCTGTAGAAAGAGAATTCAGACTTAGGAAATTTCATGAGTATTGAATAATAAGAAGCAAATAGAGAGAGGAGGTAGGACTTACTCGGTACAAAAATGCGATGAAAATTTTAGTTGTCAAGGGAAACCAGGAGGGATTAGGTGGCTTGTTCTTCAAACATGCGTCATACTCTTCAGGACTGAGGAGGTCTTTGAATTCCTCCAGCTTCATCATTCCGAAAGAGCGGATTCGAAATAGTTTTGCAGGGAGATTACTCTTGACGTGGTCATTCTCAGTCGACCTGAAAATAAACCAAAATACGTATGATGAATAAAAGAGATGAGATAAAGTAACAAAAGAAATACAGGAAAAAAGAAACCAGTACGTACCAGTTGATGTCATGCATTGCGTGAAGAAGATTGCCAACATGGCCACGTGGATCGAGTACTATGCAGTTCACAGATATGTGCCATGACGGGTCGTCTGCATGATGCTTGTTGATATGACGAAGCCATGCTGAGAGGCGATGGTTACCTTCCCAGACAAAGAACATCTTCCCCGAGAATTGCGACCAGTCCTCGTCACTTTCAAGCTCAAATTCAAAGGCATCATTCGCGTCCCTCCATAATGGGCTCCATCTAGCCATGACCTCATCCGTCACATCTTGCGTCTGCTCCTCGTTGTTGTACATGGAGATGTACATGACGCGGTCGCCATCTCTATACCCCTTGACGAACTCCCGCTCCAAATGCTGCACACCCACTTCGCCCACTGGTCTGACCTTTGCCATTGGGATCATCCTGCACAGGGGCACCGACATTCGGGACTTCTGCGATGGCTTGATCCTAAGCTTGTTGATGACGGCGTTGGTGTTCACCTTGTATTTGGTTTGATGTTCCAATTCCCCTTCTGTGGCAGTCTTCAAGTTTAACGGACAAGATGGTTTCACCAACACATCTTGTGTTTGCGTAACCTGCCAGAAGGTACGCATATTAGGAGAACAAGCACAATCGAAGAAAGTCATGCAAAGTTGACAAGTATGTAAAAGAAAGTAACAATATATCTTCATACCGTCATCTCTCTTTTAACAACTCAATCATCATCTGTGATTGATAAAACTATCTACGTGAGGATCGACTATAGTACTCCTTAGACTGTCTACAGTTCCAGTGACGGCGCCTCCTCCAAAATCGCCTGGTCTGTTGGACAGGGCAAGGCAGAATAGCCGGCAGAGCAAAGACCACATGGGCTGGCCTCCTGACTCTAATCGGCGAGGAAGGAGAGGGTGGAGACATCGGCGGGGAGCCCTGTGGAGGAGACGTGGGCATATAGCCCGGGGAGGTTGGCTCATAAACCGGGGATGTAGGCATGTACACTGGAGAGGTAGGCATGTACACTGGCGAGGTAGGCATGTACTGAGGAGAGTGGACCTCGAGAGGTCCACTTTCCACACCTACAGGGTTGGCTACATCACAGGTACAATAAGGCTGATCAAATGAATCCGATAGATCGGAAACATTGATCACAGAAATGGGAGAGGTGGCTGACATCTCAGGAGCATCAGATGATACCTAGAGTAGGAGAAATGAAGAGAGGATTAACTTCCATAATTAAAAGAGTAGGAAACAAAGAAGGAAAGACGGCGAATAGAACTCAAAATCATTAACATAAAAAAAGAATATAAATTGTAAATTGAATGAAATACCTCAGTTTCTGCAGGCGTAGGGTCTTGACGTTCGCTCCCCACATGATCACCGTCAGAGTCCTAAGCAAATTGATAATTATTAGAAAAAATTGCAAGTAGCCCAGAATCAAACCACAACCTAGACAGGGCTCCCAATAATATTTTAAAAACACATAAAAACATATTAGAATTTGTGAGCATAATTGCAATCCATTACACAAACATTCGAAGGAAAAATAAAGAATTAAAATAATCATTTTTATAGACAAAAAAAACACCCAAACAAATGAAAATAAAAAGGAGTTCAAAAATCCCGAATCTCAATACCCCTCCACCGGCCAGAGCTGCAACATATGCATGCATTCCATTATCACAAGAAAAGAAAATTAAAACAAAATCAAAAATCCCACAATGTCACCAACAATAAAAAAGAAGACAAACAAATAATACATCCCCGAAATGTTTGAAGTGCCCCCGGCCTACTGTCGTTGACGACAGTAGGTTTGGGGTTTTTTTAAAATTCAAAAAAAAATCAAATTATCAAAAAAATAATGAAAATTATAAAAAATTCAGACTTTAATTAACAATGACATGAGCAATTTGGCAAATCAATATCACACAATGTCACCAACAATTAAAATAAAAACAAACAAAAATTCCATTCCGAATTCTTTTCCCCACCCCCCGGCCTACTGTCGTTGACGACAGTAGGTTTGGGGTTTTTTTAAAATTCAAAAAAAAATCAAATTATCAAAAAAATAATGAAAATTATAAAAAATTCAGACTTTAATTAACAATGACATGAGCAATTTGGCAAATCAATATCACACAATGTCACCAACAATTAAAATAAAAACAAACAAAAATTCCATTCCGAATTCTTTTCCCCACCCCCCGGCCTACTGTCGTTGACGACAGTAGGTTTGGGGTTTTTTTAAAATTCAAAAAAAAATCAAATTATCAAAAAAATAATGAGAATTATAAAAAATTCAGACTTTAATTAACAATTACATGAGCAATTTGGCAAATCAATATCACACAATGTCACCAACAATTAAAATAAAAACAAACAAAAATTCCATTCCGAATTCTTTTCCCCACCCCCCGGCCTACTGTCGTTGACGACAGTAGGTTTGGGGTTTTTTTAAAATTCAAAAAAAAATCAAATTATCAAAAAAATAATGAAAATTATAAAAAATTCAGACTTTAATTAACAATGACATGAGCAATTTGGCAAATCAATATCACACAATGTCACCAACAATTAAAATAAAAACAAACAAAAATTCCATTCCGAATTCTTTTCCCCACCCCCCGGCCTACTGTCGTTGACGACAGTAGGTTTGGGGTTTTTTTAAAATTCAAAAAAAAATCAAATTATCAAAAAAATAATGAAAATTATAAAAAATTCAGACTTTAATTAACAATGACATGAGCAATTTGGCAAATCAATATCACACAATGTCACCAACAATTAAAATAAAAACAAACAAAAATTCCATTCCGAATTCTTTTCCCCACCCCCCGGCCTACTGTCGTTGACGACAGTAGGTTTGGGGTTTTTTTAAAATTCAAAAAAAAAACAAATTATCAAAAAAATAATGAAAATTATAAAAAATTCAGACTTTAATTAACAATTACATGAGCAATTTGGCGAATCAATATCACACAATGTCACCAACAATTAAAATAAAAACAAACAAAAATTCCATTCCGAATTCTTTTCCCCACCCCCCGGCCTACTGTCGTTGACGACAGTAGGTTTGGGGTTCTTTTAAAATTCAAAAAAAAAACAAATTATCAAAAAAATAATGAAAATTATAAAAAATTCAGACTTTAATTAACAATTACATGAGCAATTTGGCAAATCAATATCACACAATGTCACCAACAATTAAAATAAAAACAAACAAAAATTCCATTCCGAATTCTTTTCCCCACCCCCCGGCCTACTGTCGTTGACGACAGTAGGTTTGGGGTTTTTTTAAAATTCAAAAAAAAAAAAAAATTATCAAAAAAATAATGAAAATTATAAAAAATTCAGACTTCAATTAACAATTACATGAGCAATTTGGCAAATCAATATCACACAATGTCACCAACAATTAAAATAAAAACAAACAAAAATTTCATTCCGAATTCTTTTCCCCACCCCCCGGCCTACTGTCGTTGACGACAGTAGGTTTGGGGTTTTTTTAAAATTCAAAAAAAAAAAAAATTATCAAAAAAATAATGAAAATTATACAAAATTCAGACTTCAATTAACAATTACATGAGCAATTTGGCAAATCAATATCACACAATGTCACCAACAATTAAAATAAAAACAAACAAAAATTTCATTCCGAATTCTTTTCCCCACCCCCCGGCCTACTGTCGTTGACGACAGTAGGTTTGAGGAGTTTTTATTTTCAAGAAAATCTCAATAATATTCACATTTCAGTTGATATTTATGTAGCTGCTCACATGCTCAATGCTAAAAGCATTGCATTCCGAAGCAAGAGCTGACTGTTGATGCAATGAGAGAAAGCGCTATCAAGCAAAGCTTGGACTTAATATCTCATAAACAACTTCGACATCCGACCAGGCGGAGCTTGGTACACACAGCGGCTGGTTTTTAAACAAACCCTCGTTAAGAAATCACAAACGATTCCTTACATTTCTGAGTAAAACTACGAGAAATTATGGTGATTTAAAGGCGCTGCCTCCTGCAAAGTTGATTACTACTTCGAGTGACCCGATAAGGCCTGGCTTCTCTCGAGCTCCCACCCAGCACACAAGCAGAGCATCAGCAAACCAATCCAAAGCAATGTCAACCACAAGCAACCCAAATCCGCACAGACCGAAACCCCACAAGCCGAAGACACTCAACACGAAAGAGCAAGCGAGAATGCAAGCATTGCAGCCCAATCAGCAACGACAAAGAGAAAACCCCCACTCCAACAATTTACGCAAACCCCACTTCCCACACCTCGACTCTGTGTGCAGGCTGTCCAAGAAGCTTCAAGCAGCACCAATAACTCGAAACCCTACTTAGAAATCCCCAACCTCAAACCTTCGAACGCAACCCCGAGAACCCATCAATCCGCTACCCACGACCCACAACAACAACTCCCAACACACCATCCACATCAACATTGAATACTATAAAGTCAACCCTAAGTGACCCGTACAACAAAAATCGTACGACCACAAGTCAAACCCCAAGATCCAAAAACCCATCATCAGTTTACGTAACTCTGACTATCTCAAAAGGCTCACAAGCTTCGGACCCGCACCTGGTCTCCATCTTCGGGGTCTTCCTCACCATCATCCCCGTCCGTCCTGTCCTGGTCTTCGCTCGCGTCCCCGACCTGAACCTCCACACCTTCCTGCTCGACCGCGGCCATCTCGACAAGGCCCTGGTCCACGGCCTCGGCACGAACTTCGTTCTCTTCCTCACCTCTCATCTGCTCGTGTGCTCCACCAGCCTCCATGATCGCAGCCCGTACTCGCCTTGCGCAGCCTCGCAGTTCCTCTCCCTCCGCTCCCTCAATTCGAAATCGCTGCGTTCAAAGAAGATTGAGGTCAAGGACGACCACACTTTGCAGAATGAGATATAATCTCAACAAATCTATGGAAATGCCACTGCGTAGATGGTCTGAGCCGAAGTGACGGCAGTGAGCTCAGTTGACTTTTACTACCCGAATCTAGTAATTGAATCTTACATCACATCAATGTCAACTGCATCATGCGTTATCCAAGATGCCCGCTTGCGGCCATTCCCTGCACGGGCTCTTCATTAATAATTAAGTTCTCTTTATTATGACACGTTCTTCTCTGTTCACATCGACTACTTAAAAGAGAGCTATCTAGCCCCTTGGTATGGACATTTACATACTCTTCTACAATAACCAATGACTTCAAAAGAGATCTCTATCTCGGTTACTTGAGTACACTAATATCCCCCTATGTTCAGCTGCTAGTTTTGAATTGTAATAAACATATGATTACATAAATAACATAATTCAAATCACCAAAAACAAGACACCATCTGCTTTGACATGATAGAACGCTTACCATGTCAGAGTGACTATCGTCGTCCAAATGTGACTGCATCTCCCTTGAGTGAGAATCCATCTTCCCAATCGAAGGCTGCGGTGACTCTACTCTTTGACTACAATTTATTTCTAAATCTTCCATCTGCTCCTCACGTACTACCCCAATACAAGGTATGTCCTGAACCAGATTCGCAACTCCACTGCATTCCAATATCTCTTCCTTTACCTCAACTATACTGTCTAGAATGAGTTTACGAATGCTACAAAACTTCAAGGCTACAGGCACACCCGCTCCTCTCCTCTTCACGGGTGCACTCAACTGATCACCTTCTAAAACTACCTTCTTACGTGATGCTCTCCTCTTTCTCGCTCTCCTGTTCGTAAAATCTGTCTTACATGATTTCCTTCTCGGTTTAGGAGTGACATAACTGGAGGGAGTAGACCCTCCACTATCCTTCATGTGTGTAACTAACAAGAGAACTCTCCTCACAATATAGCTCTCCTCCTTACTTCCCTCTAACTTATATATCCCAAACCTTCAACCCCCCTGACTCAGCCCTAGATACTTACCTTATTCTAAACCTACTTGATTTAACGAAAACTATAAATAAATTGTATTTTGAATTAAAGCTGATGAGATCAATCTATTTTTGAAGAGAATAAACCAAGCCCACGAAATATTAAAAGATTTTAATTAAGCACAGGAATACTTGTATTAAATATGGATGCAAGTGACGGCTCACTCTAATCTCACTCACAGTCTGTCTGTCCAGAAATCATGATTATGAAAATTGAGGAACCCTAACACTGCATAAAATATAGAATTTGAATAAATCATATGCTTGCATTAGTCCTATACATATATAACTAATGCATGAATATGATTAATTCAAATTCTATATATTTATTGTTTTCAATGCAGAAGGAAAAGACGGCTCTATTTAATCCAATCACACTCCATAAAAAATAGAATCTGCTCCACTATTTAAACAAATAAAGCAATATACTGAAAATCTTACCACATATTTATGGGCCTGCAAAAAGCACATTCTAATCAGTTAGCGCCGTCTCTCTTGAATCATACATCCGTTACGTAACAGACAGAATCATTCCCCAACTGTAAACATGGACATTCCACCTTGAATAAAATGATCATCAACGATGCATCATTCCTCTCACTTTGCTCTCGCGATAGCGCTTGGCTGGTACACTCACTCTTCTTCGTTCTTCCTCTAGTATATCTGAGTTGCCTGCGAATATGGGGATGGTCTGTCTGTACGCCCAGGGCATGGGCATCCCCCTTAGGTTTCGCGTAGATGACGATGGTCTAGCTACGGTGTCCTCTCTTCGCCTCAGTCTCAGATTCCATTTCCGTGAGGATTCCATCAGTATAGAGGAGGAGATCTTTGATGACGTTACTGCCGAGGTTACCCACACCCTCGGGCAACCTTCTGTGAGAGATGAGAACAACATTTTGCAGTGGAGACTCCTCCCTGGATCCTATAGAGTCTACGGTCTTACTGATTCTCTGATGGCTGCATCCACTGAGATCCTCACCCCCCGTCGCTCTTCTACTTGCACAATTCAGACTCCCTTACCTCGTGATGTCAAAGTCAAAGTCGAGCCGGGTACCGAGACTTCAGATGTAGAGAAACCTCCTCCGACCGTCATATCTCTCTCTTCTGATGACGAAGTCAGTCCCGTGAAGTTGGTGCCTAAGGTCCATGCAGATGCTCCTCCTTCTAATGTGTCTCCTCCATTGTCCCAGGTCACAGTTAGCATTGTTCCGCTCCTTAAAGAGATTGCTAAGACGCGTGGGTCCAAAAACATTTTGAAGAAGATAGACTATTCCACTATTAGACACGAGAGAGTAGAGTACTTGCCTGCGAAGTTTGATGGTCCGGTTCTTTTTGAGTTGCCCTCAGCTGCTGCAGGTTCCTCTAAGCTCGCCGCCAAGTCTATGCAGGGAATGGACAAACGATACGACGGACACTTGTGGACCAAGACCATCACAACAAACATCAAAAACGACTTCGGACTCTCTTTTCGAAGTTCCACCTGCGTCGGATGGCTCCGGTGCAGCAACCAGGAGTGTGACTTCCTCAAGCGTGTTCCCAAGATCTTCGAGGTCAACGAGACTGAGTTCGAAGGCTGTACCCTGCAAGCTTTTGTCATGGACCAGCCTCCTCCATCTGACTCCACGCTAGTGTGCAAGGTATGTAAAGAACCTCCATCATGTGTAGCTACATGCGAGGCTAAGATTTATTACGTTGTGGGCAAACCGAATCAGACTAGAGCTTGTATTCACATAGGAATACATGATCATCCAGTGAAAGTTGGAGACTACAGAGACTCTAAAGCAGAGATTAGTAGCTTAATAGAAGAGCAGGTAGAGATGAACAACAAAGCAACGAAGAGCGCCGTTGTCTTGGAGGCGAGCAAACTCCTCATCGGGAGCTACCTTCTACAGCCCGAGGATGCACCACCGAGGAAGCTGACGATGGAGGAGCTGGTTCCTGTTTTGGATCGTTGCAAAGACATGGCGTCGCCCAACATCCGCAACAAAGTCGCCACCTTCAAAAGATTCGTAAGGTACGGAATCATGGACGGTATCACCAAGCTCCGTGGTAACAGTCTCTGGGCGTATGTCCAGGAGAATAGGTTTCCTGGTCAGGGATCCATGCGTGACAAAGTCTTTGTCTTCAAGATGTCGGAGGTCGGGCCGGGCAGTGGTGTCGACTTGGTCAGCCGCATGCAAGCTGGTGGCGATTTGGAGAACGCATGGATCATGTTCGACCATGTCAAACGCGTCAAAGATTGGTCGACGATGGCGTGCCATGTGTACGACGCCACCTACTGCTGCGTGATGACAATCGCCACTTGCGACATGCAGTCCGAGGACACGGACGCCCAGCTCGTCTTCTGGAAAAACCTGAACCTGGTCATGGAGATCAATGGCGTTGCAGCGCCGAACTTCAAGGGGTTCATGGCGGATAACGCACAGGCGAATTGGAATGCAGTGCGAATCCTTTACGGCAATGGCAACAAAGAGGACCCAATGGAGGACCGGGAGAGGTCGTGCTTGTTCCACTGGACTCAGAACATGGTGGCGTATACGCAGAAGCACTTCCCCGAAGAACTCTGGGAACAGCACAAGAAGATGTGCACTCAGTACAAGAATGCGACCAGCATGGCAGAGGCGGAAACTCTGTACCACGCGTTGCGAGCATGGTGGGCATCCACCGGGGTCGTTGGCGAGAGCGGGCTCATCAAACTCGATCAGTGGCTGTCATTCTGGCACCACCGCTTCCGCCAGTGGGGGGGATTCATGACCGAGGTACGATCTCTGCACTCTGTTTTTATGTTTTTCATACTGGTTTCCTAGCCCTAACCTACAAAAGTCTAATCCATGAATCTAACGGCATTTACTGTCAAATCTGCAGAAATTCACGAAAGAAGAACTCACAGAGATGCCCACCTGTAACCTCGCCGAAACGGTTCACAACAAGTGGCTCCAAGCTTCAGGAAACAACGGGAACGACCTGTACGTTGCTACCGTGGACGATTTCGTTCGGGCTTTTCTACAGGTTGTCAACTACTACCAGTTCCTAAAAGGTGACGTCGGCGGAACAGGACCATCCAAGAAGGAACTCAGGCTCCGGATGGCTGAACGCAACGCAAAGAAATGGGGAAATCCTACACTGCTCGACAAGCCCATGCTCGATATGCCAGGCGCGGATGAGTTCTGCACCCGTCAGCCTATCATGCCTGGAGCGGAAGTCTTCGGTTCACAGAAGCGAAAAGCCGACGTCCTTATCGGAGCTGACGAGGAGTCTCATCGCCCGGATAAGACAAACTTCTCACGTCCACGAGGCCCAAGACGTGCCGTCAGGGCTCGCCCTATGCAGATGCCCGTCATTGTGGAAGACGACTCCGAACACAACACCGAGGTACAATGTACCCAACCTCCTGCCCAGGAAGTTGATTCCCCTTTACCTTCACCTGTGAACAAGGGCGGCATTCGCCATGTCAACGCGGTTGAAGAAACCAAGGTGGACGTGAAGGAGTGGCACATTTCGAGACTTCACAAACTTTCTGCGAAGTGCTGCTGGGCCCAAAGAGCTGAAACGAAGAAGAAGTGCACTGAGAGAATCGTCAGAGGGCCCCATTGCACAGCTGCACCGACCTACACTGGGCTCTAGACTAATTATCGCAGGAACCTAGTCGAGAAGACAGAGTTCTTCTTCTGCTCCGACGATATTGAGCGCTGCGTGAAAGGCTCTAAGCGCAAGTGGGTAGCACACTACTCAAAGGACCAGGAATTCCCCTCCATTCCAGAGGTCTGGCCAGTGAAACTAGGTACTAACCTAAAACTTACTGAGATTTTAGCCCTCGAAGCAGCGGGCTTTCAACTTCCGCCGAAGAAACCGGTCTCCCCAAGACGCCTGTTCTCTTCTGCCCCGCCCCCTGCAAATCTCAGCTCGGTGCCAGTCCCTGCAGACGCTGACCGCTACCCAGGCAAGAGAGACGGCAAGTTGGTGAAGCGCACTGCCACTCGTCCCAATCAAGCGCAGCGACTCTCCATGGGCTCCTCCGAGTCTCTTAAAGCGCGCCTCCATTCCGTCACCATGATACCTGAGCCGGGCCACGGTTGCATCATTGGGCTGGATTCGGGCGTCGCTCCACACATCACACGGTACCAGATTACCATCAGTTCTTATCCTGGTTGCACTTGCCCAGCATTCAAGAAGACGATGACTACGTTCCGTGGCAAGACTCAGTTCTCATATTGTAAGCACCTTAATTACATACTCTTGAAGGTCTGCAACCGTGATCCCGAAGCCGAGCTTTTCATCCATGCGCCCACCTTCAGCTTCAACGAGGTCAAGCTACTCTTAGAGAGTGGAATCTTGCGTCACCCCTTGGCGAAGAAGTAGGTAGCCCTCCTACTTTAGAACTGCCATTTCCACAATGGCCATTTGTCACGTAGTGAATGATTTTAGTAATATCC
This sequence comes from Ceratodon purpureus, assembly GCA_014871385.1. Lineage (NCBI taxonomy): Eukaryota > Viridiplantae > Streptophyta > Bryopsida > Pseudoditrichales > Ditrichaceae > Ceratodon > Ceratodon purpureus. The sequence goes on along the minus strand of CM026428.1, from coordinate 12,772,466 downwards.
CATGTACTAAGTCAGCAATATAGAAGCTGTATTGACTTTTTCATTATAAAGGCTTTGTCGTTCACATTGATTGCACTCTATTCCAATACATTCTATCTTGAACAAGTGCACTATATACTTCGTATCCCCTTACATATATCTTTTATTACAGCAAACATATACTTGTTATTAGATATCTCAATCTTCGAACCTAACACGTTTAGACTTGCCCACTACACTATCAGCACGACTGCCAGCCGCTGACTGTACTACAGGACAAACTACAGTCGCATTCACTTTCGTTCCCACACTTGGAGCGTGTCCTTGGTATGAACGTTTCAGCAATGGCCCACCTCCCCGCCTCCGATTAACTGATTCCCTGGAATAGGTTCCCCTTGGGATCTTTCCAACCTTCGAGTATGCATGTGGTTGCAAAGGCACATCTGCGTCCTTCTCTAGCACTATGATTTCATCCGAATTTTCTGAACGTGGAGGGTCAGCTCTTACATCCGGTTGTACGTCAACATCCGTTGTCGAAGGACTCCCTTGGCTGTTGGCCATCACCTCTTCTTCGTCCTCCACCTCAACATATGGTTGAAATGGACAAACATCGTCAGCAAGTGAAACAACAATATCTCTGACGTCTTCCATAGCTGCTGTCCCGCACTACGGAAAAGAGCTTCACATAACACCAACACAAAAGAGGAAGAGACATTCCCTACTCTTATCTTAAATATCCCTGAAGAAGATGCTTGGCGCCCTTGAAAATCAGCTTTACATTCATTTAAAAGTTGTCATCCTCCTAAACCGAATGGAAAAAGATGAAGGTTTAGCAGAGGTCATTTAGCATTTAAATTGTTTTTTAAAATTTAAAGAATGAAAAAAACAAAAAACAAAAAAAATTAAAAAAAAAAAACATTTATATAAATTGAAATTAAAAAGATTAAAGAAAAGAATAGCAATATTTAAAATGAAGGTTGAAAATAATATAAAGGAGATCAACAAATTGAATGTGAAAATAAAATGATTGTGAAAATAAAATGAAGGAGAGAATTAAATGAAAGGAGGCTTTTGACCCCTCTAACTAGATAGATAGAATAAAGAAAGTTTTATAAAAAATACAAGACAAATTTCAAAAAAAATAAAAAAAAATAAAAAAAAGGAGAAAGGCATGTAGACTATGGTGGATGAATTCTAGCAATGTTAAGAAAATGTTACGAAATTAAATGTTACTTGATCCCTGTTCAGAGGTTGAATACGAATACATTTCAAGTAGTAATTTGCATATAAATTTAAGGAGATAAGGGGAATTACTGTATGCCTGAAGTAGTTAGAAGGAGCTGGAGCATAGTAATTGGTGCACGTTAAAAAATTAATCACCAAGAAAAGAGAATATGAACTACGAATTCAATGAAAATACTGTAATTAGTCCACGGTTATAGGGTCAATTAAATTACTAAAATTAGTAAATTTCCAATAATACAATAAGAATATTCGAATCTTCTAATTTTATAATTTATTTTTAGTAAAAAAAGTGCTATTTTAAGGTTCTGTCCCCCATTCTGTGCTCTCCGCTCTCCAAATCTGCGCTCACCGCTCTCCGCTCTGCGCTCTCCGCTCACGTACAAGCTTCCCTCTGGACGAACGGGGAGTAAGCAATTCAGTAGAGCCACCTAGGCCAGACTCCGTAACTCCGTAAACTCTATACTTCCCAGGTTTCAGCATCCAGAACGTTCCAATCTCATTCTGAGTTGGTAACTGACCCACTGCATGCGAGAGTCCACCAGTAATGTCGTCGAAAAATTCCTCTTCTACATGGAGGGAGTCCTCCCGAAACCGAAATCGAAGACTAAGAGTTGTGGAACTGATCATAGCACACCCATCTGCACCCAATGGAAAGGTAATTGGAACAGAATGCGAGTCCGCACAAAGGTAGGCCATCCTGAGCAGATTAAGTGGCACTCGCAACAGTGAGATGAGATAGCAGAAAGAAAGCAAAGCAGATTACACAAAAACATATGAGTATTGGAGTACTAAGAATACAAATTCGATGGAAACCAATTAACAATCACAAGTTCAGAGAATGAGAGGCATCATCATCGTTGGTTTAACTCCAGTCATTGCTGAACTGTATGTACGTGTATTGAAATTACTTAGGTGAGAAGTACTCCAACTCTGGACAGGGTGGTGGGATAGGCTAGCCTAATCACAATAATTATGACAAGTGCTGCGATAACAGAGCCATTACATGAAATGACGGCAAACCGCCAATAAATTGCAGCATCTTCGATAAAATAAAACCGTGAAGAGTACATTGGAACCATCTACATCTTCATAATGTAGAAGTATCTAATTACTGCACGGCCCACTAATCTATATCAGGCCACTAATCTATATCAGCCCTGGCGGCTGCGCTTTTTAGATCCCTGAACATTGTTTGAATCCTTGATACTATCTTCCTGTGGCCCTTCGATGCTCTCAACTGCCCAGCATCCCATACTCTTTAACTTACGACCTCTAGGGCGGGGGGTACTTCTTAATAAAAGCCTAGAGTACGTTCCAGGTTTGATGACCCCTACTCTTGCATAGGAATGGGATGCTTTACTTGAATTGCCCTGGGTGCGCTCTACTTCAGCCACAGCTGAATGAAGCGACTCGCCACAGCCCTTCCCATCTACAGCATGGACTTCATCGATGGGGGCATCAGATTTGCTGCACTCCGGAATGTTGCATTCAGGAACTGGTTCAAATGGACCATGAAATTCATCTATGGACACGACCTGATCTGTCTCCTGCTCTGATCTTGAAGCGAGGTGACTACGGGGATGAAGCGGGTTGCTGTCCATCCCCTCCGAAACATACGAGTATCTACCCAGAGAAGGGAAGTCTGAAAATCAAATCTGATACCAAATGAGACATCCAGGTCACTTATATAGAGAATGATAGTATTAAGCACGGAGTTGCCTTCTTTTAAGTTATTTTCTTTATTTTTTGAAGAGGGTTACATTGATGGACGCCGCTAATAAAAGACGGCAGTTTTTTAATAAGAAAGGCTAACATACAGTAAGTTACTGACAGTGTGGAAGTTGAACCAACTTCCTTGGACCAACAATGAAGTCCAGGATATGAAAATCTTACGACATTTATGTCTTAGTGCCTTCGAGGAATTCTGAACATTTAGTCAGTTCATAGATTGTTGAGGCGGCAATGTCATGGATTAATCTGAGACTCTCGTAGTAGCATTCACAGAGATGATAACCAGATCGAGTGCAAAAGCTAAGCTCGAATTTAGAAGAGAGCAACGTCAAGAGAGGTTACGTAAGTTAGCGTGCAGGGACGGTTTAGGTACTCCATACAACTTGCGTTCAACAATGGGAAGGAAGGGAGGGAAGTCTAATCAGGCTGGTGTTAGCAAGGAAATGGGAGACGGCAACGGGTTTGACGATGGAGAGGTTCAGCCAGTTAAATTGGCATTTTTAGACGGAGAGGCTTCTTCACGTCAGAAAGAAAGTACAAAGGAGGTAAGCGAGTGCGATGCCACTGGTTATCATTGTAGTCAAAGCATAGATTTTGGGTCGCATTTTCTGGCAGCTATTGAAATGCTTGCAATTCGGGTGTTGAATCTAGGGTTCAACTGTCGAAGGCAGTCCAGTGCCTGAGTCTCTTCAAACCCTCCCACGGTCCGCATGCTCGTACGCTCCACTACCCTCTCTTGCCTGCGATTCTAATTTGAACTTCTCTTGTCGAAAGTAATGCCACTGGGTGGATTATGTGCGCAGGATGTAAGATCCGGGTCCGAAGACTCCTCTTTGGGTCAGACGAGAGAGCAGCGGCCTAAACGAGTACAAGGCTCTAAGACTTCACGGAGTCTCAAATCCGTGTCGGAATCTACTTCAGGTTTGCAGAATCGAGGAATGGAGGACCTGGCAGCTGCAAGGGCCCTAGGAGATGAGGAACGTATGGAAGTCGACGAGGTAAATCTGAAACCTAGCATCTATTAGTCCTTGAACTGTGCCGAGCAATCTTGTAGGTCAGTAAACGACTTTGCTCTTGTATGCATCAACTTTAAGGAGAGCACAAGCTGCAGTGACATGGATGAGCTGTACCGACAGGTTCCCGAAATGCATCATTACTGAAATTCAATCTGTATTTGAACTACATGATGATTCGGGTCACTCCATCCAAGTGATTGGTACGTCAGTCCATTCTCTTTCACTGAGTAGAAGGTGTTGGGCAATTTATCTTATCAAGTGAGGCACAGGTTAGAACTATGGAGGGTTGTAAGAGAGTGATCGTCCCTTCCAGAGTTGCAATGGGGCTCCTTAACCATGTTCTCTTTAGATTTTCTGTACAAAGTATGGACTGTGGCAGTGGATTGATTGGTTCACTGAAGGCTCAAGTGACGAATGATGAGGGCCGTGGGCGAGTGATCCGCCCCTAGCATACCTGTAAAGCGCAGTTAAGCTTGTAATGTTCTGAATTTCTATACAAAGTATGGACCGTAAGAGTGTGATTGGCCCCGATCAGAGTCTAAGTGGCAGTGGATCGATTGGTTATTTGTACGCTCGGGTGTGGACTAATGAGGGCCGTGAGAGAGTGATCGGCCCCTACCAGAGTTGCAGTGGACACTTAAGCTAGGAGTCATTTGTTCGTTTGTTGAATGTATGGACCGTAAGAGTGTGGTAGGCCCCGATCAGACTTGCAATGGGCAGTGAATTCATTGGTTTTTTTAAGGCTCGGGTGAGGACTAATGTGGGCTGTGGGAGAGTGATCGGCCCCTAGCAGAGTTGCAGTGGTTAGTTAAACTAGGACTAATTCGTTTGTTTGTACAAAGTATGGACCGTAAGAGTGTGGTAGGCCCCGATCAGACTTGCAATGGGCAGTGAATTCATTGGTTTTTTCAAGGCTTGGGTGAGGACTAATGTGGGCTGTGGGAGAGTGATCGGCCCCTAGCAGAGTTGCAGTGGGCAGTTAAGCTAGGAGTCATTTAATTGTTTGTACATAGTATGGACCGTAAGAGTGTGGTAGGCCCCGATCAGACTTGCAATGGGCAGTGAATTCATTGGTTTTTTCAAGGCTCGGGTGAGGACTAAGGTGGGCTGTGGGAGAGTGATCGGCCCCTAGCAGAGTTGCAGTGGTTAGTTAAGCTAGGAGTCATTTGTTTGTTTGTACATAGTATGGACCGTAAGAGTGTGGTAGGCCCCGATCAGACTTGCAATGGGCAGTGAATTCATTGGTTTTTTCAAGGCTCGGGTGAGGACTAATGTGGGCTGTGGGAGAGTGATCGGCCCCTAGCAGAGTTGCAGTGGGCAGTTAAGCTACGAGTCATTTGTTTGTTTGTACATAGTATGGACCGTAAGAGTGTGGTAGGCCCCGATCAGACTTGCAATGGGCAGTGAATTCATTGGTTTTTTGAAGGCTCGGGTGAGGACTAAGGTGGCTGCGGGACAGTGATCGGCCCCTACCAGAGTTGCAGTGGGCAGTTAATGTACGAGTCATTTGTTTGTTTGTACATAGTATGGACCGTAAGAGTGTGGTAGGCCCCGATCAGAGTCTAAGTGGCAGTGGATCGATGGGTTATTTGTACGCTCGGGTGTGAACTAATGAGGGCCGTGAGAGAGTGATCGGCCCCTACCAGAGTTGCAGTGGGCAGTGAAGCTAGGAGTCATTTGTTCGTTTGTTGAATGTATGGACCGTAAGAGTGTGGTAGGCCCCGATCAGACTTGCAATGGGCAGTGAATTCATTGGTTTTCTTAAGGCTCGGGTGAGGACTAATGTGGGCTGTGGGAGAGTGATCGGCCCCTAGCAGAGTTGCAGTGGGCAGTTAAGCTAGGAGTCATTTGTTTGTTTGTACAAAGTATGGACCGTAAGAGTGTGGTAGGCCCCGATCAGACTTGCAATGGGCAGTGAATTCATTGGTTTTTTCAAGGCTCGGGTGAGGACTAAGGTGGGCTGTGGGAGAGTGATCGGCCCCTAGCAGAGTTGCAGTGGTTAGTTAAGCTAGGAGTCATTTGTTTGTTTGTACATAGTATGGACCGTAAGAGTGTGGTAGGCCCCGATCAGACTTGCAATGGGCAGTGAATTCATTGGTTTTTTGAAGGCTCGGGTGAGGACTAAGGTGGGCTGTGGGAGAGTTATCGGCCTCTACCAGAGTTGTAGTGGGCAGTTAATGTACGAGTCATTTGTTTGTTTGTACATAGTATGGACCGTAAGAGTGTGGTAGGCCCCGATCAGAGTCTAAGTGGCAGTGGATCGTGTGGTTATTTGTACGCTCGGGTGTGAACTAATGAGGGCCGTGAGAGAGTGATCGGCCCCTACCAGAGTTGCAGTGGTTAGTTAAACTAGGACTAATTCGTTTGTTTGTACAAAGTATGGACCGTAAGAGTGTGGTAGGCCCCGATCAGACTTGCAATGGGCAGTGAATTCATTGGTTTTTTCAAGGCTCGGGTGAGGACTAAGGTGGGCTGTGGGAGAGTGATCGGCCCCTAGCAGAGTTGCAGTGGGCAGTTAAGCTAGGAGTCATTTGTTTGTTTGTACAAAGTATGGACCGTAAGAGTGTGGTAGGCCCCGATCAGACTTGCAATGGGCAGTGAATTCATTGGATTTTTTAAGGCTCGGGTGAGGACTAATGTGGGCTGTGGGAGAGTGATCGGCCCCTAGCAGAGTTGCAGTGGGCAGTTAAGCTAGAAGTCATTTGTTCGTTTGTTGAAAGTATGGACCGTAAGACTGTGGTAGGTCCCGATCAGACTTGCAATGGGCAGTGAATTCATTGGTTTTTTAAAGGCTCGGGTGAGGACTAATGTGGGCTGTGGGAGAGTGATCGGCCCCTAGCAGAGTTGCAGTGGGCAGTTAAGCTAGAAGTCATTTGTTCGTTTGTTGAAAGTATGGACCGTAAGACTGTGATAGGCCCCGATCAGACTTTGCAATGGGTAGTGAATTCATTGGTTTTTTTAAGGCTCGGGTGAGGACTAATGTGGGCTGTGGGAGAGTGATCGGCCCCTAGCAGACTTCTAAAGACCTCTTTAGCTTCTACTGTTTTGATTATTTGTACATAGTATGGACCGTAAGAGTGTGGTAGGCCCTGATCTGAGTTGCACAGGCACTGGTTTTTTGAAGGATCTTGTGAGGACTAATGAGGGCCGTGGGAGAGTGATTGGCCCCTAGCAGAGTTGGAATGGGCAGTTAAGCTTCAATTCTTTTGAATTCCTCTACAAGGTATGGACTGTATGAGGTTGGTTGGCCCCAATCAGAGTTGTAGTGGCTGTAATTTAATTGGTTAGTTGAAGGCTCAGGTGAGGAATGCGGAGGGCTGTGGGAGAGTGATCCGCCCATAGCAGACTTCAGAAGACCACTTCAGCTTGTACTGTTTTGATTTTTTGTATAAAGTATGGACTCTAAGAGTGTGGTAGGCCCCGATCAGAGTTGCAATGGGCAGTAGATTCATTGGTTTTTTGAAGGCTCGGGTGAGGACTAATGTGGGGTGTGGGAGAGTGATCGGCCCCTAGCAGAGTTGCAGTGGGCAGTTAAGCTACGAGTCATTTGTTTGTTTGTTCAAAGTAAGGACCGTAAGAGTGTGATAGGCCCCGATCAGAGTCTTAGTGCCAGTGGATCGAATGGTTTTCTGTACGCTCGGGTGAGGACTAATGAGGGCCGTGGGAGAGTGATCGGCCCCTAGCAGAGTTGCAATGAGATGTTATTGATGGTGGGATCAACATGCTTGTAGGACCAACACCCTCCGGTTGAGGATGCTCATGATGAAGATGCGCTAGCTTTGACACAGAAGACAGATGGCCAGGACGAAGATTCCGATGGCGACGAGGACTCCATTGGCGAAGCATATGCTGGAAACGAGGACGACATTCGAACACGACAGAGGGTCAACTCTGTCTCGACAATTGCAGATATCCGGCTGCAGCCACTTAGCGCATCCAGATTTAACATTCCCCTGTGTCGAATGCATCCCATGCCGATGGTCCGCCCAACCTTACAAAGCGATCTCTCAAAACTCGAGCAGGAGTTTGTTCACGGTTATCGAGAGGGTGCAGCAGTATTCTATGTGTCAACTACTGACGAGGACGGCAAGACTAGAGAGGTTACTGAGGCTGACACGTGGAAGTGGGGACCAATTTGGACTAAGAAAAACGAGGAATTTAATAACTTCCTTTTGACAATTCCAGAGTTAGCTTCCTTCACAAACACGATGTTCTTCGTGTGTGATGGCAACCACCGATACCAAGCCTGGACAAACCATATTGATCGATTGCACAAGACGGAGGAGTCCTGGCATTACCTAGTTGACTCCATTCTCCTAGACACTAAGGGGAGAATCGGTCTTGTCATGCAGTTGATGCACAATATCAACAAGTAAGTAATATTGCTTTTCACTGACCAATCTTTTCAAGCAAATATGTAGGTGATTTAAGGTATTTCGTATATAGGTGTTTTGAGGTTTTTACTTGCTTATGAGTTGTTTTAATATTGTCCCCTGTGATAGGCACACGGAGGACTCTCATGTCAAAACCAATCCAGTTCATACCCTCTTCAGGGTTCAAAAATATGGCTTGATGCCTTTGGAACAATTCAAGGATATCTTGTCAGATTCAGATTTGAAAAAATGTAAGAAAACGAAGCACAATACCTGGCAGACCTTGCCGATTAAAGTGTTTACGAGCTTCATCTTCCAGGTATGTTCACAATAAAGCATATCAGGAAGGGCTTATGCCATAGTATAGCCCCAGTTATATCAGTACTTCATTCAGGGATTGCTCGGTAACATGTTGATCTTGATGGGAGCTATATGGCGGGATTATTTGTTTGCTTTCATTTCCTATAGATTGCTTACACGGTATCTATGGCAAACTGTTCCAATGTTTTTTTTTTTATAATTATGGATGCGCAGCTAACGTGTTCTTTTGTATTTGGACTGTCTGTGTTTTAGCATGAGATTAGCCGCGCGGCCGACGATGGTCTAAGAGGTTTCTTGGAGCAGAACGATGGTGATGTCTCTGAAGCGGAAAAAGTGTTTGCTATGAAAGCTGCCGTGAAGAAGGTAACGGAAAAACTCAGACAAAAGATGAATAAATATGTTGCTGTGGCGAATCCCGAGCTGACACCGGCTTGGTTACGTGAGGTACATAAATTCCGGCCCAAGCTCCGTAATGCAATTTGCGTTAGACTCTATGTGGTATTCAAGCAACACTTTATAAATATACGATTTAACAGACTTGCTTCACAGAGGCATACTTTTAAGTAACATTGATGAGGGGCACTTCGCTTCCCACGAAGTGCTTGGTACATAATGCTACACTGTTGAACTCATCCGAGTCTTGCCAGTGTGGAGATTTCTGCTGGCAGTTGCTCCTCTTTTGAATTAATGACTCACCGTGGCGCTCTTTGTGTGCTAGGTCGAGCGACATTACGCTTTCAACTCTAGTAACACGGAATTGACCATGGAAAAACTGCAGCTCATGGTGACCGCGAAGGCCTCAGCAGCAGCAAAGATCAAGTGGCTCGAGTTCTTTAATTCCTCTGCTGCCACCCGCAAGGCCCGGAAGATCCCTCCAAAGCCTGTCAACGAAGAGAAGCTTACTGTATGGCTGCATAAAGCCACATTCTGGGCAGAGGTATGACCTTCACCACAATACCCCCTACTTGCGCACGCATCCTGATCCACCAATTTTTATTGAGATGCATAGTCAGGTTGATCGTGACTTCCCCAGAGGTGCGTCCAGCCGTAGCTTACAATTTTGCATGCATATTCGACAGCTATCAGATCAAGCCACGGCAGCCTTTGACGAGATCGTGCGTCAAGACCGTGTTGGCATTGATATGTCAGTATCAGGGGACCCAATGACGTTGCCTGCTTATGTGGAGGACTGCCGGATGAAGCTGTGGGACAATGTCTTTCTTTCTTACTTTCGCGGAAATGAAGCTTTCCAAAAAGGACAAGACTTTCGGGATTTGAAGGGATCAGAGCTGATCGTCAGGCGTCTCCTCTACCGGTACTCATCTCCTACCTCTCATACTGTTTCGGCCCCTAACAATGTGAATTGTGCGTGTGTCTGCGAAATCTTAATATTGTTGTCATGGCAGTGTTGCCACCCCTAATTTTGTAATTCGTAGAAGGTGTGCTCCAGTCAATTATCCTTTGATTACATTGGCTTTCTTTAAAGGCTTTGTTCCAGGGTGTAATCTACTGATGAAGTAATTTGATGGTCGAATACAACTTCTCCATTTTGAAGCCTCGATTTCTCCACATGGCTTGGTGTAAGGGTTCTTCTCGGTAAGCTGTCTAATCTGCTATGCATTTTTGGAGAAAGCTAATTCGATTATTATGTGTTGAGTCCTTCGTAGGTACTTCAAATTCGAGCTCTTAGCCAAGCACGCCATTTCGAAGGAAAACCTTCCTGTTTTTCTTGCAGCCTGGGTCGATCGATCAAATCCAGCGTGCATGTTCTCCGCTTTACAACAGCGGACATGGACGACTTCGCACCTCACTGCAGGTGCATGGTACTTGGACTGTGTGCCAAGCTTTACTCCATCATTTGAGATCGAGCTCAGGAGGTCTAGGGACGCCATTGGGGAGTCTGGTATCGAAATGGTTGATCTTATCGGAATAGAAGACGAAGAAGAGAGAGCGAAGGCGCTGAAGAGGAGGCTCGAAGAGGACCGTAAGAAAGCCCAAAAAGTGAGAGAAGCAGAGCAGAAGGCGGAGCAGAAGGAGCTCGAGAAGCAGCAGAGGGCACAAGAGAAAACAGCGAAAAAGGGCAAGAAGAGGGTCACTACCCCGGTTCAGGAGGGTATGGAGACTCCACCTAATGAATACGGGCAGCAGGAGCAAACGGGGTCGAGGAATCGAAAAATGAGAACAACCTATGACGAACTCAATCAGCTTCTTGAATTCAACGATGCTGGGGACTGTGGAAAAAATGAAGAATTGATCCTGAACTCTTCCCTCGACGATGTTCTAGGAGGCAAAGACGATGACTACACGCCAACTTACCTGGAAATCAAGGATTTCCTTCTTAAGGTAAAATAGGTCACATCCCTTTGAATCAGGTCATCCTTGGATTGGTAGCATATGAGACATTGAGAGAAAAATGTACACTTCAGAAGAGTGATCGGCCCGGACCACAGTTCCAGTGTGCATATCATGAGTAGTTCCTACTCTCGCACGGAAGAACAAGTATGGACTCTGGGAGAGTGGTCGGCCCCGATCAGAGTTCTTTGAAGGCTCAGGTGAGAACTAGTATGGGCCGTGGGAGAGTAATCAGCCCCTACCAGAGTTGCAATGCGCAGTTCAGCTCGTACCCTTTCAATTATTTGTACAAAGTATGGACCGTAAGAGTGTCGTAGGCCCCGACCATAGTTGGAGAGGCATTGGATCGATTGGATTTATGAAGGCTCGGGTGAGGACTACTGTGGGCTGTGGGACACTAATCGGCCCCTAGCACAGTTGCAGTGGGCACTTAAGCTACGCGCTTTTTGTTTTTTTCTACAAAGTATGGACCGTAAGTGTGTGCTAGGCCCCGATCAGAGTTGCATTGGCAGCGACGCATTAAGCTCTTTCTCGGGGTGGGATCCTTCCAATGAGGGCTGTGGGAGAGTGATCGGCCCCTAGCAGAGTAGCAATGGGGCTGGTTAAGCTACGATTCGTTTTTTTGTTTGTACAAAGTATGGACCGTGAGACTGTGGTAGGCCCCGATCAGAGTTGCATTGGCAGCAACGCATTAAGCTCATTCAAGGGGTAGGATCCTTGCAATGAGGGCTGTGGAAGTGTGATCGGCCCCTAGCACAGTTGCAATGGGGCTGGTAAAGCTTCAATTCTTTTACTTTTTTGTACAGGATATGGACTGTAAGAGTGTGGTAGGCACCGATCAGAGTCGAAGTGGCAGTGGATCGATCGGGTTTTTCAAGGCTCGGGTGAGGATCAATGTGGGCTATGGGAGAGTGATCGGCCCCTAGCAGAGTTGCAGTGGGCAGTTAAGCCTCAATTCTTTTAACTTTTTGTACAAAGTATGGACTCTAAGAGTGTGGTCGGCCCTGATCAGTGCTGCATTGGCTATGACGCATTTAGCTGATTCAAGGCGTGGGTGAGGACAAATTGAGGGCTGTGGGAGAGTGATCGGCCCCTACCAGAGTTGCAATGGGGCTGGTTAAGCTTCAATCCTTTTCCTTTTTTGTTCAAAGTATGGACCGTAAGAGTGTGGTAGGCCCCGATCAGACTTGCAGTGGTCAGTCGATTGATCATATCTTTGAGGCTCGGGTGAGGACTAAAGAGGGCTGTGGGAGAGACGTCGGCATGACCAGAGTTGCATTGGGCAGTGGTTCGATTGGTTTTGTGACTTCAGAAAACAAGAGAACTAATAATAAAAGCAGAGTGATCGGCCCCGTGCAGAGCTCTTATGAGCAGCTACTGAATTAGTTGCTTGACTTGGGATGCAGCGAGCTTCGCTTAGGCCTGGCCCTTACAGTCTTGTAGGCTGTGCCATTGGCACTCTAGGATGTTGCTCGTGTATCTTGGAATCGAGTGTGATTCGCCTCTTCGGTGCATTTAACTGGTGGCCGTGAAGTTTACTCAATACTTATGTGCCTTCAGTTTAGTTGAACTTTTGCCTTTCCAATGTCTGCTTTGCTCTACTCTAGTTTGTCAAAGAATGTTTCCTTCGTCGCAGGTGCAATGACCATCGCAATGGTCCAGGTGAAGCTTTTTCCATATATTTAAATAGGAGCTCATGTCTAACAACTTATTAGTTGCGGGATGAGTAGGACCTTACTTTATTCTGAGGCCTCCTGAATTTCAGTTCTCGTGTTACGTACAGTTAACTTCATTCTATATGCTTTTTGTGCAGGTCACTAACGGAAGAGCCCTGTATTTGAAGGGTGATGAAGTCAGTCACCCGTTCGTTGACCTCATCATTGCTGACTTGCCAGAAGGCCTCCCTGTCCCAGGCGTCTCAGACCCTCCCACATCCATCCCCGCTTGGAATGACGGAGCTTCTGATTGGTTGCAGAGCATTTTTGACTTTGCAGAGAATCACCTCCAGGATGACGGGGCGATGATACTTTTTCATCCCTTTCGAGCATCAACAAAATCTACAATACTAGGTTACTGTCATACGTATGGAATGAAAGTCCGCAAGGAATGGTGGGCAATGAACCGACTCCACTTGACATCACCCTTGGATCAATCCGTTACTGTAAGTTCTAACTACACATTAATCTCCTCCATTTGTTCCTTAGTCACCTAGGGTTAGCATAGTCACTCTCCTGGTAACAATTGGAAATCAGCTTAGACTTACATTCATAGCCATGGCCCACGAGCTTGCCTTGATGAAAAACCATCAGTCTCCTTGCTGTACCCAGTGCTTGCGGCCAGAGCATAAGGCCATCGAGAAGAAGCCATGAAGAGGACCACTTTCAAAAAAAAACCTCTGGTCCTTTGAGTAGTCTACCATCATTAATCAATCCCTATCAGAGTTCGAAATTCCCCCAGCACAATGCGATCACAGAGTCGTAGTGATCTACTACTAACTTGCTCTTTCAAAATGGGATGCAGACACTCAGGTTCGGAATTACATTGGCAGTGAAAAGTGGAGTTCCTGCATCAAAGTTTGCTTTCAGGCCCGTGCCCAAGCTGCTTAGCCGCCACGGTGTAAACGTGGGTCGCGATGACTGCTTACAGAACATTGTTCTGCCCGAGAACCAATTGTGTGACGGTCAGAAGCCATGGAGAGGCCCTCGGGAAAAATCGGTTGTACTCATGGAAATGTTGATTGAAGCTGCATCCGATCCGGGGAATGTCATATTAGATTGTACGGCAGCAACTGGTCAGTTTCTTCTCCCTAATATTTTCTTGTACCCTATGTTGCAGTACTTGTCTTCTTTGGCCATGGAAATTATCAGCACTATATATACTCATTGGGTCGTGTATCAGGTTCATCAATCCATGCCTGCCGCAACGTTGACCGCCACATCGTGGCCTTGGAGGCCGATTCAGCCATTTTCAAGGCTTTGCTGGAACCATTGATTCGCAGTGCATTGGTTCCAGAAGCCACCACCGCACAGCATGTCAGCTCTGAGGATCCTGAGGGCGAAGTTCCTATAATGAAGATCGTGAAGAGATCTCGGTTCAAGAAGTGAGTTTAGACACTTTTTCTCTAGTGTTACCTTTCATATACACGCATTGAATGTAAAGTGGATTCATAAACAACTTGCCATTTACATTTGCAGATGCGATAATATGAGGTATCCCGTGCGTCGTCCTTTCTTTTCTCATCCTAATTTCCACCCGAGCCCACCACAGTCTTGGAGTCTTCCATCTTATGCAAACGATGCAGCTATCGAACTAGCTCGTGGTTCGTACCGCTACTTTAGATCTAAAAATGCACCAAGTAGATCGTTGGAGTTTCTTGATGTTGAAGCCGATGACTCAGACGACCATCTCTCAGATATTAGCCCCTCCTCAATCACCCTATCGTCCTCTGATCAATCCGACCTTGAAGAAGAGCGCCGTCTAGATCGATCTGTCAGTACTTTGGAGGACATTTTGGAAATGTGAGTTAGGGCTGTAAGCGAGTTGATATAGAACTCGCATGTACTGAAGAGCTTAGCCAGAGCTCTGTATATGAATTCCCTTAATTCCTAGTTGCATTATCTATTTTTTGATCTTTTCCCCATTCCATTCATTATTTGCATATATCCCTTCCACTTTAAATGTCCTTTCTCATTCTCATTCCCCTCCCCCCCCCCCAATTTTATCTTTTTTACCATTCCTTTTTTAATTTCTTGTTTTTCATTCTTCTCGGATCCTTCTTCTTCATTAACATCCCAGTTTTTTGTTGCATCTATTTCCATTCCTTTTTTAATATCTCATTTATCCATTCTACTTGCACCTTCCTTTTTCATTAACATAATTTTTATTTTTATGTTTCCATTCACCCCAGTAATTTCACTTATCCCTTCCACTCCAACTACCCACTCTCTTTCCTATCCCCGTTATTAGTTTTGCTTTCCTTTTTCTGCATTTCCATTTGGTTTTTTTGTTTATCCTTTCCATCCGCACATTTCTTTTTCTTTAACATATGCTTTATTTTCTTTTTGGGTGCTGGCATTCCACCCCCTATTTTCATTAATCTTTTACTGTCCCACTGTACACTGCGATTATTACATATGGACCGACCAGTCTATGACTTTGCATTACTAAGGTTATTCTAACGATTCTTAGGATGGTGCTTGGAGTGCACACTGTACCCTTACAAAAGTGTGGTAGGCCCCGATCAGAGTTGCATTGGCAGCGACGCTTTAAGCTCATTCAAGGGGTGGGATCCTTCCAATGAGGGCCGTGGAAGAGTGATCGGCCCCTACCAGAGTTGCAATGGAGCTGGTTAAGCTTGTATTCTTTTGAATTTTTGTACAAAGTATGAACTGGATTCGATTGGCCGAATGAACAGGAGTTGAAGAATGAACTGGATTCGATTGGCTGGTCACGAAAATCATCACATTTTATTGCCTTCCATGATAATACTGCAGAAACGTACACATAACCTTCTAGGTAAACATGACCATATTCGATTCTAAACAGTCCAACCACTGAACATACGTAGCTCAAGTGAGCCTTACTAGCCTAGATTTACCAGGGTCAAACCCGTGTATTGCGATAAAGCCCCGGTGATTGAGTCAGTGGATTCCCAGGACGAACCTGCTCTGCTCCAGTTTGTCACTGTTCTAGTCGAGTTGTTGAGTCCAATGAGGGAGTCTACAACTGAAAAGACCATAAGGTTCGCGTAGTCATCCTGGAGGTACTTCTGTTTCCAGAAATCTGCACGCAGAAATGTTGGACCGTAAGGCACACTCGGCTGCGTAAATGCTAGGACAATAGTATTCTGGTCAGGGACGGTTCCACCGCGTCCAAGTCCGAGCACTTGCGCCGCTCCGGGATCTTGCACCTCCGGAATAAGAATTCCTCCGGATATCGCCTCCTTGAATCCAAGCCCGTACTCCCAAACCATCAGCATCATGCACTTCATGTTCGGAGGAAACTCACTACCTCCATCACTATCTAAAGCACAAAGAACCGACGACGAGAAGATCTTCAGCACCCATGTCTTATGATACTGATTCCACTGTTCCGGAGACTTGTATAGATAGTACTGGATGATGGAATCCGCCTTTACTCTACGTATAACTATATCCCCTACTTGCGGTTCCAGCATTGCTCCAAGGTTGAGCAAGAACTGTGATCCTGAGTGGAGGCTAAACATGAGAGGAGACATAGTTACGAGGCAAAAAAATGATGATACTCTCCGCCTTAGCATGAAATAAGCATTCAGGTCTTCTGAGAAATGCATGTTGTGCTTGCCCCTGATAGAGGGAAGCTTGTACGTGAGCGGAGAGCGCAGAGCGCAGAGCGGTGAGCGCAGATTTGGAGAGCGGAGAGCACAGAATGGGGGACAGAACCTTAAAATAGCACTTTTTTTACTAAAAATAAATTATAAAATTAGAAGATCCGAATATTCTTAGTATATTTTTGGGGAGTTACTAATTTTAGTAATTTAATTGACCCTATAACCGTGGACTAATTACAGTATTTTCATTGAATTTGTAGTTCATATTCTCTTTTCTTGGTGATTAATTTTTTAACGTGCACCAATTACTATGCTCCAGCTCCTTCTAACTAGTTCAGGCATACAGTAATTCCCCTTATCTCCTTAAATTTATATGCAAATTACTACTTAAAATGTTTTGGTATTGAACCTGTGAACAGGGATCAAGTAACATTTAATTTCGTAACATTTTCTTAACATTGCTAGAATTCATCCACTATAATCTACATGCCTTTCTCCTTTTTTTTTTTTTTTTTTTTTAAATTTTTTTGAAATTTGTTTTGTATTTTTTATAAAATTTTCTTTATTCTATCTATCTTGTTAGAGGGGTCAAAAGCCTCCTTGCATTTGATTCTCTCCTTCATTTTATTTTCACAATCATTTTATTTTCACATTCAATTTGTTGATCTCCTTCATATTATTTTCAACCTTCATTTTAAATATTGCTATTCTTTTCTTTAATCTTTTTAATTTCAATTTATATAAATGTCTTTTTTTTTTTAATTTTTTTTTTTTTTTTTTTTTCATTCTTTAATTTTTAAAGAAAAATTTAAATGCTAAATGACCTGTGCTAAACCTTCATCTTTTTCCATTCGGTTTAGGAGGATGACAACTTTTAAATGAATGAATAGCCGATTTTCAAGGGCGCCAAGCATCTTCTTCAGGGATATTTAAGATAAGAGTAGGGAATGTCTCTGCCTCTTTTGTGTTGGTGTTATGTGAAGCTCTTTTCCGTAGTGCGGGACAGCAGCTATGGAAGACGTCAGAGATATTGTTGTTTCACTTGCTGACGATGTTTGTCCATTTCAACCATATGTTGAGGTCGAGGACGAAGAAGAGGTGATGGCCAACAGCCAAGGGCGTCCTTCGACAACGGATGTTGACGTGCAACCGGATGTAAGATCTGACCCTCCACGTTCAGAAAATTCGGATGAAATCATAGTGCTAGAGAAGGACGCAGATGTGCCTTTGCAACCACATGCATACTCGAAGGTTGGAAAGATCCCAAGGGGAACCTATTCCAGGGAATCAGTTAATCGGAGGCGGGGAGGTGGGCCATTGCTGAAACGATCATACCAAGGACATTTGCCAAGTGTGGGAACGAAAGTGAATGCGAATGTAGTTTCTCCTGTAGTACAGTCAGCGGCTGGCAGTCCTGCTGATAGTGTAGTGGGCAACCCTAAACGTGTTAGGTTCGAAGAATGAGACATCTAATAACAAGTATATGTTTGCCTTAATAAAGGGTACATGTCAGAGGATACGAGGTATATAGTGCACTTCTTCAAGATACAATATATTGAAATAGAATGCAATCAATGTGAACGCCAAAGCCTTTAATATAATGAAAAAGTCAATACAGCTTCTCAATAGCTGACTTAGTATATGGTATATTACTAAAATCATTCACTACGTGACAAATGGCCATTGTGGAAATGGAAGTTATAAAGCAGGAGGGCTACCTACTTCTTCGCCAAGGGGTGACGCAAGATTCCACTCTCTAAGAGTAGCTTGACCTCGTTGAAGCTGAAGGTAGGCGCATGGATGAAAAGCACCGCTTCGGGATCACGGTTGCAGACCTTCAAGAATATGTAGTATAGGTGCTTACAATACGTGAAGTGAGTCTTCCCACGGAACGTAGTCATTGTCTTCTTGAATGCTGGGCAACTGCAACCAGGGTAAGAACTGATGGTAATCTGGTACCGTGTGATGTGTGGAGCGACGCCCGAATCCAGCCCAATGATGCAACCGTGGCCCGGCTCAGGTATCATGGTGACGGAATGGAGGCGCGCTTTAAGAGACTCGGAGGAGCCCATGGAGAGTCGCTGCGCTTGATTGGGACGAGTGGCAGTGCGCTTCACCATCTTGCCGTCTCTCTTGCCTGGGTAGCGGTCAGCGTCTTCAGGGACTGGCACCGAGCTGAGATTTGCAGGGGGCGGGGCAGAGGAGAAGAGGCGTCTTGGGGAGACCGGCTTCTTCGGCGGAAGTTGAAAGCCCGCTGCTTCGAGGGCTAGAATCTCAGTCAGTTTTAGGTTAGTACCTAGTTTCACTGGCCAGACCTCTGGAATGGAGGGGAATTCCTGGTCCTTTGAGTAGTGTGCTACCCACTTGCGCTTAGAGCCTTTCACGCAGCGCTCAATATCGTCGGAGCAGAAGAAGAACTCTGTCTTCTCGACTAGGTTCCTGCGATAATTAGTCCAGAGCCCAGTGTAGGTCGGTGCAGCTGTGGAATGGGGCCCTCTGACGATTCTCTCAGTGCACTTCTTCTTCGTTTCAGCCCTTTGGGCCCAGCAGCACTTCGCAGAAAGTTTGTGTAGTCTGGAAATGTGCCACTCCTTCACGTCCACCTTAGTTTCTTCAACCGCGTTGACATGGCGAATGCCGCCCTTGTTCACAGGTGAAGGTAAAGGGGAATCAACTTCCTGGGCAGGAGGTTGGGTACATTGTACCTCGGTGTCGTGTTCGGAGTCGTCTTCCACAATGACTGGCATCTGCATAGGGCGAGCCCTGACGGCACGTCTTGGGCCTCGTGGGCGTGAGAAGTTTGTCTTATCCGGGCGATGAGACTCCTCGTCAGCTCCGATAAGGACGTCGGCTTTTCGCTTCTGTGAACCGAAGACTTCCGCTCCAGGCATGATAGGCTGACGGGTGCAGAACTCATCCGCGCCTGGCATATCGAGCATGGGCTTGTCGAGCAGTGTAGGATTTCCCCATTTCTTTGCGTTGCGTTCAGCCATCCGGAGCCTGAGTTCCTTCTTGGATGGTCCTGTTCCGCCGACGTCACCTTTTAGGAACTGGTAGTAGTTGACAACCTGTAGAAAAGCCCGAACGAAATCGTCCACGGTAGCAACGTACAGGTCGTTCCCGTTGTTTCCTGAAGCTTGGAGCCACTTGTTGTGAACCGTTTCGGCGAGGTTACAGGTGGGCATCTCTGTGAGTTCTTCTTTCGTGAATTTCTGCAGATTTGACAGTAAATGCCGTTAGATTCACCGATTACAGGTTTCTAGGTTAGGGCTAGGAAACCAGTATTCAAAACATCAAAATAGAGTGCAGAGAGATTACCTCGGTCATGAATCCCCCCCACTGGCGGAAGCGGTGGTGCCAGAATGACAGCCACTGATCGAGTTTGATGAGCCCGCTCTCGCCAACGACCCCGGTGGATGCCCACCATGCTCGCAACGCGTGGTACAGAGTTTCCGCCTCTGCCATGCTGGTCGCATTCTTGTACTGAGTGCACATCTTTTTGTGCTGTTCCCAGAGTTCTTCCGGGAAGTGCTTCTGCGTATACGCCACCATGTTCTGAGTCCAGTGGAACAAGCACGACCTCTCCCGGTCCTCCATTGGGTCTTCCTTGTTGCCATTGCCGTAAAGGATTCGCACTGCATTCCAATTTGCCTGTACGTTATCCGCCATGAACCCCTTGAAGTTCGGCGCTGCAACGCCATTGATCTCCATGACCAGGTTCAGGTTTTTCCAGAAGACGAGCTGGGCGTCCGTGTCCTCGGACTGCATGTCGCAAGTGGCGATTGTCATCACGCGGCAGTAGGTGGCGTCGTACACATGGCACGCCATCGTCGACCAGTCTTTGACGCGTTTTACATGGTCGAACATGATCCATGCGTTCTCCAAGTCGCCACCAGCTTGCATACGGCTGACCAAGTCGACGCCACTTCCCGGCCCGACCTCCGACATTTTGAAGACGAAGACTTTGTCACGCATAGATCCCTGACCAGGAAACCTATTCTCTTGGACATACGCCCAGAGACTGTTACCACGGAGCTTGGTGATACCGTCCATGATTCCGTACCTTACGAATCTTTTGAAGGTGGCGACTTTGTTGCGGATGTTGGGCGACGCCATGTCTTTGCATCGATCCAGAACAGGAACCAGCTCCTCCATCGTCAGTTTCCTCGGTGGTGCATCCTCGGGCTGTAGAAGGTAGCTCCCGATGAGGAGTTTGCTCGCCTCCAGGACAACGGCGCTCTTTGTTGCTTTGTTGTTCATCTCTACCTGCTCTTCTATTAAGCTACTAATCTCTGCTTTAGAGTCTCTGTAGTCTCCAACTTTCACTGGATGATCATGTGTTCCTATGTGAATACAAGCTCTAGTCTGATTTGGTTTGCCCACAACGTAATAAATCTTAGCCTCGCATGTAGCTACACATGATGGAGGTTCTTTACATACCTTGCACACAAGCGTGGAGTCAGATGGAGGAGGCTGATCCATGAGAAAAGCTTGCAGGGTACAGCCTTCGAACTCAGTCTCGTTAACCTCGAAGATCTTGGGAACACGCTTCAGGAAGTCACACTCCTCGTTGGTGCAGCGCAGCCATCCGACGCAGGTGGAACTACGAAAAGACAGTCCGAAGTCGTTCTTGATGTTTGTTGTGATGGTCTTGGTCCACAAGTGTCCGTCGTATCGTTTATCCATTCCCTGCATAGACTTGGCGGCGAGCTTAGAGGATCCTGCAGCAGCTGGGGGCAACTCAAAAAGAACCGGACCATCAAACTTCGCAGGCAAGTACTCAACTCTCTCGTGTCTAATAGTGGAATAGTCTATCTTCTTCAATATGTTTTTTGACCCACGCGTCTTAGCAATCTCTTTAAGGAGCGGAACAATGCTAACTGTGACTAAGGACAATGGAGGAGAGACATTGGAAGGAGGAGCATCTGCGTCGACCTTAGGCACCAACTTCACGGGACTGACTTCGTCATCAGAGGAGAGAGAAATGACTGTTGGAGGGGGAGGTTTCTCTACGTCTGAAGTTTCAGTACCAGGCTCGACTTTGACCTTGACATCACGAGGTAAGGGAGTCTGAATTGTGCAAGTAGAAGAGCGACGAGGGGTGAGGATCTCAGTGGATGCAGCCATAAGAGAATCAGTAAGACCATAGACTCTATAGGATCCAGGGAGGAGTCTCCACTGCAACATGTTGTTCTCATCTCTCACTGAAGGTTGCCCGAGGGTGTGGGTAACCTCGGCAGTAACGTCATCAAAGATCTCCTCCTCTATACTGATAGAATCCTCACGGAAATGGAATCTGAGACTCAAGCGAAGAGAGGAGACTGTAGCAAGACCATCATCATCTACGCGAAACCTAAGAGGGATGCCCATGCCTTGGGCGTACAGGCACACCATTCCCATGTTTACAGACGCAGAGAGTAGAAGAGTGAGTGTATTAGCCAAGCTGTATCTTGAGAGCAAAGTGAGAGGAATGATGCATTGTTGTTGATCATTTTATTCAAGTTGGAATGTCCCAGTGAATAGTTGGAGAATGATTCATTCTATTAGGTAACGAATGTAAGATTTATTAGAGACGGCGCTAACTAATTATAATGCCACTTTTTGCAGGTCTAAGAATATCAGGTAAGATTTTTAGAACTCTACATTGATAATTTGAATCCAGGAGCACATTCTATTTGTTATTATTTATTATAGGATTAGAATGAGCCGTCATTAATATTCTACATTTAAAACAATGATTTTTAATAGCGGCAAGCATTGAAGTGCTCGGATTTCTACCTTTTATTTTAGGGCTGAAATTTTAAACTATACTGTAATATAGAAATATCATTGGTACTCTTAATATAAAGTGGGTATATAATGTGTCAGTGGTTTAGAAAGTATTTGAGCTTAAGGTTTAATTAAAATAGTGGTACGTCATAGGTATTTAAGCTGGGAGGAAACTCTCATGAGAGTCTTTTTGTGAGAGAGTCCTTTCTGTGGTTAGACACATGAAGCAGAGTGGAGGGCCATCTCCCTCCACTTATGTCACTCCTAAACCTAGAAGAAAACCAGGTGGTACAGATTTCACGGATAGGAGAGCTAGAAAGAGGAGAGCATTACGTAAGAAGGTAGTTTTTAAAGGTGACAATTTGAGTGCTCCTGTAAAAAGGAGAGGAGTCGGCCTGCCTGTAGCATTGAAGTTTTGTAGCATTCGCAAACTCATTCTCGAGTCTATAGTGGAGGAGAAGGAAGAGATATTAGAGAACACCGTTGTTGAGAGTCAAGAGCAGGAAGAGGAGGTACTCGGAAGTGGAGTTGCACGTGAGGCCATGACGGACGAATTAGTCTTTAATTGTAGTCAGAGAGTAGAATCACCAGAGCCTTCTATCAGATTCAATGACTCTTTGAGAAGAGGCCCTAATTCTCAATCCGAGCATGACTTTAACTCCGTTGAAGTAAGTGTACTCAGACAAAGTCTAATATGAATCTCTAATGTACATGTGCAATTTGAATAAAAATATAGCAAATATTTATTGCAAAACTAGGGTATGATTTAATCAAGTTTATTACTTTTGACAGCTTCCAACTGATAATCCTTTTTTTTTTCACAATTTTCCAAAGAGTAATAACTGGATAAGGGAGGTGGGAGTTTCCACTCCATTGTCAGTAGTTGGAGTTGGTAGCGAAAGCGAGCGTTTGAGAGGGATTGCGAGGCGAGCCAGAGAGGAGATCCTCAGCAGTGGTGAAGGTGGGGTGGCGATGGCGGCGCGGATGGTAGGCGACGGAGGCCGAGGCGAGGAGGAGGCTGGGGGAGGCGCGGAGCCCGTGCTGGGAGAGGAGGAGCTGGGGTTGATCGAACCCGCGGCCCAGCCTGAGCTCGGCCTCGGAGCTGAAGGCGGGAGCGAGGACGAAGACGAAGACGAGGAGGAAGAGGAGGTAGCTGCCTCCACCTCCACATTGATACCGAGATGGCGACTGAATGTGTGACGTGTTTTTTGAATGTTGAATGTTTTAAATCTCGGGTATTTTGAATCTTGGATCGTACGGAAATGAGAATAGTCAAGGTCGTACGGCAGCGATTGGAATAAATGGTTGGTACAACGTACTGTGGTTTGCGGGTTGTGGGTATTTGGTACTTGGGATTCGGGATTTGGGTGCTTGGGTGCTGGGGTGCTTGGGTGCTTGGGTGCGGAATGTTTGGGTGCTTGGGTGCTAGGGTGCAGAATGCTTGGGTGCTTGGGTGCTGGGGTGCTTGGGTGGTTGGGTGCGGAAAGCTTGGGTGCTTGGGTGCTTTGGGTGCTTGGATGCTTGGGTGCTTGGGAACTCGGGTGTGGGATGTTTGGGTGCTTGGGCGCGGAATGGGATGCATATTGTGATTTTAATAATTTTTATCAAAAAATTGGATCCGTCACCCTACTGTCGTCACAGACAGTAGGGGAGCGGGATTTGAACTCTTGTTCATGTTGGTGATATTTGCTCTCCTTGTGGTGCTTGGGCTGCTCGGCTTGGGGCTACTTCATTTTCAGTTTGTTTTTTTTTTAATTTAATGATATTATTAAGCTAATTAATGTTTATTTATTTTTATTTTTTTCAAAAATTTGGATCCGTCACCCTACTGTCGTCACAGACAGTAGGGGAGCGGGATTTGAACTCTTGTTCATGTTGGTGATATTTGCTCTCCTTGTGGTGCTTGGGCTGCTCGGCTTCGGGCTACTTCATTTTCAATTTGTTTTTTTTTTAATTTAATGATATTATTCAGCTAATTAATGTTTATTTTTTTTTATTTTTTTCAAAAAATTGGATCCGTCACCCTACTGTCGTCACAGACAGTAGGGGAGCGGGATTTGAACTCTTGTTCATGTTGGTGATATTTGCTCTCCTTGTGGTGCTTGGGCTGCTCGGCTTGGGGCTACTTCATTTTCAATTTGTTTTCTTTTTAATTTATGGATATTATTCAGCTAATTAATGTTTATTAATTTTTATTTTTTTCAAAAATTTGGATCCGTCACCCTACTGTCGTCACAGACAGTAGGGGAGCGGGATTTGAACTCTTGTTCATGTTGGTGATATTTGCTCTCCTTGTGGTGCTTGGGCTGCTGGGCTTGGGGCTACTTCATTTTCAGTTTGTTTTTTTTTTAATTTAATGATATTATTAAGCTAATTAATGTTTATTTATTTTTATTTTTTTCAAAAATTTGGATCCGTCACCCTACTGTCGTCACAGACAGTAGGGGAGCGGGATTTGAACTCTTGTTCATGTTGGTGATATTTGCTCTCCTTGTGGTGCTTGGGCTGCTCGGCTTGGGGCTACTTCATTTTCAATTTGTTTTTTCTTATTAATTTAATGATATTAGTCAGCTAATTAATGTTTATTAATTATTTATTTTTTTCAAAAATTTGGATCCGTCACCCTACTGTCGTCACAGACAGTAGGGGAGCGGGATTTGAACTCTTGTTCATGTTGGTGATATTTGCTCTCCTTGTGGTGCTTGGGCTGCTCGGCTTGGGGCTACTTCATTTTCAATTTGTTTTTTCTTTTTAATTTATGATTTCCTTAAGGTAAGTAATGTTTATTAATTATTTTGTTTTTTCAAAAATTTGGATCCCTCACCCTACTGTCGTCACAGACAGTAGGAAGCGGGATTTGAACTCTTGTTCATGTTGGTGATATTTGCTCTCCTTGTGGTGCTTGGGCTGCTCGGCTTGGGGCTACTTCATTTTCAATTTGTTTTTTTTTTAATTTAATGATATTATTCAGCTAATTAATGTTTATTAATTATTTTTTTTTTCAAAAATTTGGATCCGTCACCCTACTGTCGTCACAGACAGTAGGGGAGCGGGATTTGAACTCTTGTTCATGTTGGTGATATTTGCTCTCCTTGTGGTGCTTGGGCTGCTCGGCTTCGGGCTACTTCATTTTCAATTTGTTTTCTTTTTAATTTATGGATATTATTCAGCTAATTAATGTTTATTAATTTTTATTTTTTTCAAAAATTTGGACCCGTCACCCTACTGTCGTCACAGACAGTAGGGGAGCGGGATTTGAACTCTTGTTCATGTTGGTGATATTTGCTCTCCTTGTGGTGCTTGGGCTGCTCGGCTTGGGGCTACTTCATTTTCAATTTGTTTTTTTTTTAATTTAATGATATAATTAAGCTAATTAATGTTTATTTATTTTTATTTTTTTCAAAAATTTGGATCCGTCACCCTACTGTCGTCACAGACAGTAGGGGAGCGGGATTTGAACTATTGTTCATGTTGGTGATATTTGCTCTCCTTGTGGTGCTTGGGCTGCTGGGCTTGGGGCTACTTCATTTTCAGTTTGTTTTTTTTTTTAATTTAATGATATAATTAAGCTAATTAATGTTTATTTATTTTTATTTTTTTCAAAAATTTGGATCCGTCACCCTACTGTCGTCACAGACAGTAGGGGAGCGGGATTTGAACTCTTGTTCATGTTGGTGATATTTGCTCTCCTTGTGGTGCTTGGGCTGCTCGGCTTGGGGCTACTTCATTTTCAATTTGTTTTTTCTTTTTAATTTAATGATATTATTCAGCTAATTAATGTTTATTTATTTTTATTTTTTTCAAAAATTTGGATCCGTCACCCTACTGTCGTCACAGACAGTAGGGGAGCGGGATTTGAACTCTTGTTCATGTTGGTGATATTTGCTCTCCTTGTGGTGCTTGGGCTGCTCGGATTGGGGCTACTTCATTTTCAGTTTGTTTTTTCTTTTTAAATTTATGATTTCCTTAAGGTAACTAATGTTTATTAATTATTTATTTTTTTCAAAAATTTGGATCCCTCACCCTACTGTCGTCACAGACAGTAGGGGAGCGGGATTTGAACTCTTGTTCATGTTGTTGATATTTGCTCTCCTTGTGGTGCTTGGGCTGCTCGGCTTGGGGCTACTTCATTTTCAATTTGTTTTTTCTTTTTAAATTTATGATTTCCTTAAGGTAAGTAATGTTTATTAATTATTTTTTTTTTCAAAAATTTGGATCCGTCACCCTACTATCGTCACAGACAGTAGGGGAGCGGGATTTGAACTCTTGTGTCTGTTGGTGATGTTTGCTCTCCTTGTGGTGCTTGAGCTGCTCGGCATGGAGCTACTTCATTTTCAATTTGTTTTTTCTTTTTAAATTTTTGATTTCCTTAAGGTAACTAATGTTTATTAATTATTTTTTTTTTCAAAAATTTGGATCCGTCACCCTACTGTCGTCACAGACAGTAGGGGAGCGGGATTTGAACTCTTGTTCATGTTGGTGATATTTGCTCTCCTTGTGGTGCTTGGGCTGCTCGGCTTGGGGCTACTTCATTTTCAGTTTGTTTTTTCTTTTTAAATTTATGATTTCCTTAAGGTAACTAATGTTTATTAATTATTTATTTTTTTCAAAAATTTGGATCCGTCACCCTACTGTCGTCACAGACAGTAGGGGAGCGGGATTTGAACTCTTGTTCATGTTGGTGATATTTGCTCTCCTTGTGGTGCTTGGGCTGCTCGGCTTGGGGCTACTTCATTTTCAATTTGTTTTTTCTTTTTAAATTTATGATTTCCTTAAGGTAAGTAATGTTTATTAATTATTTTTTTTTTCAAAAATTTGGATCCGTCACCCTACTGTCGTCACAGACAGTAGGGGAGCGGGATTTGAACTCTTGTGTCTGTTGGTGATGTTTGCTCTCCTTGTGGTGCTTGAGCTGCTCGGCATGGAGCTACTTCATTTTCAATTTGTTTTTTCTTTTTAAATTTTTGATTTCCTTAAGGTAACTTATGTTTATTAATTATTTTTTTTTTTCAAAAATTTGGATCCGTCACCCTACTGTCGTCACAGACAGTAGGGGAGCGGGATTTGAACTCTTGTTCATGTTGGTGATATTTGCTCTCCTTGTGGTGCTTGGGCTGCTCGGCTTGGGGCTACTTCATTTTCAATTTGTTTTTTCTTTTTAATTTAATGATATTATTCAGCTAATTAATGTTTATTTATTTTTATTTTTTTCAAAAATTTGGATCCGTCACCCTACTGTCGTCACAGACAGTAGGGGAGCGGGATTTGAACTCTTGTTCATGTTGGTGATATTTGCTCTCCTTGTGGTGCTTGGGCTGCTCGGATTCGGGCTACTTCATTTTCAGTTTGTTTTTTCTTTTTAATTTTATGATTTCCTTAAGGTAACTAATGTTTATTGTTTTTAATTTTTACTCTATAAAAGTATCCTTCACCCTACTGTCTGTGACGACAGTAGGGGAGCGGGATTTGAACTCTTGTTCATGTTGGTGATATTTGCTCTCCTTGTGGTGCTTGGGCTGCTCGGCTTGGGGCTACTTCATTTCAGCTTGTAGAGAGTATTCGGTTCGATTCCCCCCGGCTGGAGGTCCTGCTAGAAAGCTGTACCAATGATGGCCCCAATTTTTTAAACGTCTTGCTTAGTATGCGTTAAATTTTTGAAGTGTCCTTGTTATTAGACTTGAGTTTATGATATTCTTTCTTCAACATTAGTGGTGTTCGTTTGTTCTCAACATTAGTGGTGTTCGTTTGTTTTGAACAGAGGTTTGATGGCTGCTTTGTAACATTTATTTGTCTTTGTGTATGAATTAGGAGTCTTCTGAGGATAATATGGAAAGCCAACGTGAAGTCCCAACTCCAGCTGAGACCGAGGTACATAACTATTTCTTCTCACTTTTTTTTTTTTTTAATTTAATGCTTACAACTCTTTTAAAATGTGGAAAATAACCCTCACTTCATTTCTTCTACTCTAGGTATATTCAGATGCTCCTGAGATGTCCGCGACCTCCCCCATTTCAGTTATCAATGTTTCCGACCTCTCGGATTCATTTGATCAGCCTTATTGTACCTGTGATGTAGCCAACCCTGTAGTTGGAGATAGTGGACCTTTCGAGGTCCACTCTCCACAGTACATGCCTACTTCTCCCGTGTACATGCCTACTTCTCCCGTGTACATGCCTCCCTCCCCAGTGTATGAGCCTACGTCACCGGCCTACATGCCCACTTCCCCTCTAGAGGGCTCACCGCCGATGTCTCCACCCTCTCCTTCCTCGCCTATCAGAGTGAGAAGGCCTGCCCATGTGGTGTTTGCTCTACCGGCAATTCTGCCGTGCCCGGTTCAGCAAACCAGGCGGTTTTGGAGGAGGCGCCGTCACTGGAACTGTAGACAGTCTAAGGAGTACTATAGTCGAGCATCACGTAGATAGTTCCCCCAAGCGCAGATGAATTCTGACTTGTTACAAAAGAGATGACAGTATGAAGATATATTGTTACTTTCTTTTACGTACTTGTCTTCTTTGCATGACTTCCTTTGATTGTGATTCCTCTCTTAATTCCCACACCTCTTGGCAGGTTACTCAAACACAGGATGTGGTGGCAAAACCATCTTGCCCGATTGACTTGAAGACTGCTATGGAAGGGGAGTTGCAGCATCGAATTCAATACAAGTTGGACTCCAACGCCGTCATCAACAACCTTAGGATCAAACCGTCGGAGAAGTCTCGAATGCTGGTTCCCTTATGCAGGATGATTCCAATGGCCAAGGTAAGACCAGTGGGTGAAATGGGGGTACAACACTTGGAGCGGGAGTTTGTTAAGGGATATAGAGATGGGGACCGCGTCATGTACATCTCCATGTACAACACTGAAGAGGAAACGAAGAATGTGACTGCGGAGATTATGGCCACTTGGAGCCCTTTATGGAGGGCAGCGAGTGATCGTTTTGATGATGAGATCTCTGGGGACGAGGAGTTGCTGCAGTTCTCTCACAAGATGTTTTTTGTCTGGGAGGGTAATCATCGCCTCTCCGCTTGGCTCCGGCATATCAACAAGCATCATGCGGACGACCCATCCTGGCACATCTCTGTGCATTGCATTGTACTTGACCCCCGCGGCCAGGTGGGCAATCTCCTGCACGCCATGCACGACATCAACTGGTACGTTCAAAAGTTTTCACTATTTGTTATCCATATTGAAGTCTATTTCGATTATATTTTATTCGACTTACGTGCTAATTTCTTATTCAGGTCGACTGAGAATGACCACGTGAAGAGTAATCTTCCAGCAAAATTGTTTCGAATCCGCTCATTCGGAATGATGAAGCTGGAGGAGTTTAAAGACCTCCTGCGCCCTGACGAATATGAGGCTTGTTTGAAGAACAGGCCACCGAACCCGTCATGGTTCCCCTTGACAACTCGTGTTTTTATCGCATTTCTCTACCGAGTAAGTTGTACCTCCTCTCTGTCTTTCCTCGTTTTGTCTCCCTTCATTCTTTGCAAGTTCTATTTTGTTCATTTATGAATTCTCTAAGAACTGGTTATCCTTCTACAGCGGGAAATTGCTGTGGCCTCGGATGAAGCAGCTAAAGCCTACATGGAGAAGACACCGGCGGATGAACAGACTGCATCTGCGATTTGGGATGTCATGAATGACGCGACTGAGAAAATGGTGGACCTCATTAAGAGGAAGGACTTCACTAAGTACTTGGCAATAGCAAATCCCAGAAACGGAGACGACTTCCTGAATGAGGTAACACCTTCATCTAATTTCAATTAGTATTTTGAATTGTTACAACATTATGCAATTATATTTTCTAATACTTCTCTACTCCTGGCAGATCAATCGGCATTACAGTCTAAACTCTAAACCTGAGATGTCCCTCGATAAGCTCCAGAAGATCTGTCCAGCTGCCGTTGAGCCCAAATACAAGGCTCGGTGGCTGAGGTGGTGGAACTCATCTCCGAGTTCTCGACTATCTTACAGATTTCCACCACTTGAATTCAAGGATACTGCATTCGACCCTTGGTTGAACAGGGCTTCATTCTGGGCTGGGGTATGGTTTCTCAATATCCCTTACCAATTACAACATGCTTTCTGATTTCTTTTCTCATTGGTACTAATTCTCATTGGTACTACAGTTGGAGGAAGCCGTCATCAACGAGGTTGAGGACATATTCAAGGCAGAGAACCTCGATATCGATTGGACGGCATTTCCTGATGTCCAACAGCCGGGCGATTATGTCGAGAGTTCACGTATTATGTTGTGGGACAAGGCCTTCCCTACGTTCATTGGAAAAAACGCTAAGAAGCCCTTCGAGAAGAAGTCCGACTTCGCTAAATTCCCTGGAACTGCTGATGTTGTCAAGCGGGTTATTTACCGGTATATTGCCTAACTTTTTTGCATTTGCATATTCTAATTCGCTAGAGCTTTCTATGCTACTAACCTTCTAAATTTCTTCTCTTAGGTACTGCAAGCGAGAGCTTGTTTTGAAGGGGGCCATCACGGTCCAACAGCTCCCCAACTACTTCCGTGCTTGGACGGAGACAACCTCGGACCAGTGTATCTATTCTCCCCAGCAGCTGCAAAGGTACAAAGCTCCTCACTTGCTTGAGGGATGCTGGTACCTTGATTGCTCTCGTGGTTTCACGATTGACTCAGAGGTCGACGTCAAGACTCTACACGATGGGGGTGCGGTGGTGGTCGAAGACACAGAGGATGGTGCAGAGGATTTTGAAGGACAGCAAGACCAATCCTCTGCTCCTCCACCGAAGAAAGGGAGAGGAAGGCGACTGAAATCTCTCCGTTCTCAGTCAGAGGCATCACAGCAAACCGGTGCGGCGTCTTCTCAGCCAAAACAGAAGGAACCGGAGCCCTCTCCAGGTATTGTCGTTACGAAGCCTTCTCCAGCTTCTTCGCCGGCTCCTTCCTCAATCAGTGCTTCCGAGGTCACCAGAGGTCTCCTCGAGCAGCGGAAAACCAAGAAATTTCCACAGACTACCTCTTCCGCTGGAACTATCAATTCCTCTCAGGTTTATGTCATCAACTCCTCTGTTGGCTCGGTTCTATCCCGACACAAGGAACTTGAAGACGTTGGTGGCGATCCCGAATGGAACAAGGCTCTAGACATCATTCGAATGGTATGATTCGTTGTTTCATTCTTTCCCTTGAATTCTTATATTCTGTTAACCTTATATTTTCTAACTCTGATTTCTTGTTTATTCAAGTTTGGGGCAGGCCGCGAGAACCGAGTTCCTGATAGATGCAATGAGGACAATCACTTGGGATTCGACTTGATCATTGTCGACGTTCCTGAGAATCTTCCGGTCCCCACTATATCCAATCCCACCTACGTCCCTCCGTCTTGGAACAAACGCGGCAAGGATTATTTGGAGGACCTCTTCGAGTTCGCAAGACATTACTTGCAGTTTGATGGTGCTCTCTGCATCATCCACAACAACGACCAACGTCTGGCTACGAAGATTTCCGAAGTGGCTGCTGCTGATGGCTTCGTGCAGCACCGAGACTGGTGGGGCTTCAATGCACTAGGCTTGGCTCACCCAACGATGCCCGGCTCCTTGGTATGTACATCATAATCTTCGCTTGTCTTTGCATTTTACTAAGTTTTCTTTTTAATTACACTCACATATTTCTGTTTCTCGCAGTCACTTCGATTCTGGGTGCGCGTCTTCATTCGTGGTGGTTCTCCCCCATCCAAGTTTTCTTTTCAAACGAAGAAATCCGATGTCGTTTACAACGACCTCCACATTACCGAGAGTGATGCCATTCTCAACTTCACCGATGCAGACTCGCAGCTCATGAATGGGGAGGTGCCCTGGAGAGGCCCGAGGGAGAAAGCCCCTGAGATGATGCAGGGCATCATTGAGGAGATGACCAAGCCCGGTGACATAGTCTTCGAATGGTCGGCAGGAACAGGTAATCCTCCATTAACAGTTTCTGTATTTCCAATCCTCTGATTTTCTCCACAGGGACTCACTACTTTTCTGTGCTACGTGTTTTCAGGTGCCTCCCTCAAGGCTTGCCAGAGTATTGGTCGTCATATTATAGCTTGTGAGGAGGACGAAGCCATCTTCAACGCCCTTCTCAAACCGTATATGGCTACGTCATCTGCCATGGGCCCTCCTAAACATCCTAGGCCGGCAGCAGCAGACGAAGCGCCTCCAAAGAGAGCAAGAAGACCTGATAAGTGGTGTAAGTCTTCTATTTTTTGTTCAAATTCTCCAAGCATTTCTTCTCTTTGCACCTCTACGTATTCAATCTAACCACAATCGGTTTTCTATTGCAGAGTAGTTTCGGCAACACCGCCACGTGGGCCAACATCAGTGTCCACTCCATCGTGGCGTCTTCATTCCAACCCGATTCAGCCTTTTATACTTCCGGACTACGCAGAGGACTTAGCTCAGGCGTTTCAATCTGGAGCCCTCACATATGTTCCTAGTCGGCCAACTACTTTTGATCCCAGGGCCCTTTTATTCGTCGATGACGAGGCGGTAGAAGGAGATTCGGAGTCCTCTAGTTCTGAGAGTGAAAGTAGCGACTGTAGCATGTTGTGAGGTTGAAGGAGGCTTCGGTCTATTGTTGTTTTCATTTGATTTGATTTGATTTAATTGGAGTTCATTGGGTAATCCTTCGTCTACTCTACTTCCCTGAACCTAAACTTGTTATAATTCTCATGTCCAATTTGTCTCCGTGTTTGTAAAGGATGAAATGTCACAACTGTAATGCTCAAAATATAATATGAAGAATGAAATGTTACAAAAGAAAGGCTCAAATATAATATTGTGCTGTTATTTATATTTTACTCATTCAAAATCCCACATTTGCATAGCCATGTTACCTATTCTTGACTTGGTGTACATCTTGGTTTCTGCTACTCCATTATTCTACACGAACTCTGAAATATTCCACGGACTTCTAAGACCATTTCCTTTAGTTGCTTTTTCTTTTCTTATTTCTAGAATCATCTATATTATCTAAAACCATCATGCTGGAATACTCGTATCTAGATCCAATGAATGACCAAATCTTAAGGATTGTATTCGAACACCCCACTAGACTTCACAGTACTAATCCTTCGAAGGATATACAGTCCAACTCTTGT
Organism: Ceratodon purpureus; assembly: GCA_014871385.1. Taxonomy (NCBI): domain Eukaryota; kingdom Viridiplantae; phylum Streptophyta; class Bryopsida; order Pseudoditrichales; family Ditrichaceae; genus Ceratodon; species Ceratodon purpureus. Next base: position 12,739,258 of record CM026428.1, on the reverse strand, counting down.
CCATATCAAACCAGCAAGTTTCGCCATCCGATATGATCACTTCGGGCAGCTGAACAACTGGATTCTCATCGACGTTCGATAGCAAGGGATACGGGATTAGGGACAACTCCATAATACGGAGAAGCTCATTGGTACAAAGCACTGTCCAACGCCATTCACCTTCACCAACATGGAGGCTTCCGATGTGCCTAAACGGTGGCAGGTCCACGCCTCGTTCCCTGGCGCGCTCCACCTCCAGCAGCCACGGCCGCAGCTCCTCATAACTCGCCGGTGCCTTTGGGGGCAAACCTACAGCCGCTCTCGTCCTCCTGGATCTCGCATTACACACCTTCGGCATCGCGCAACACACTAAATTGTTGTAGTCTTAAAACGTTTGACGCAAGCCTACAGATTGACCCCCCCGAACTCCATCGCTACCTTCGCATACAGCAGAGAATGCCAAGGACTGTATGACTATCCTAATACGCCACCTAGAGACAAGCTCAAGAAACCAAGAGTGACCTCCTTCTCTGGAACCCAGCTTACCAAGTGTTGTTTGATGATGAAAATCTCCTACTTCTATCACTCAAATTCAGATGCTTTGCTGCCTACGAAGAGAGAGTACTCTTCGATGAAGACAAGGACTCTAACAAGGTATATCTTGGTTTCAGCAGTTAAGATATTATACACGAATTTTGAAATATTCCAGGAAGTTTTCAAACCTTGCCTCCTTTACGTTCTTTCAAATTTGTTTTTTTCCTTGTGCATTTAGATAATCCTATGAAAGAATTATTTGTTTGATCTAAAACTTAACGCCTGATCATTATATCTTGCCTAAATCCATGAGAAATATAACAAAATATATGCATGACGTCATCATGACATCAGCCCTAATTTGTATCTTAGAGAACAAACGTAATAAATTCTTACCAGAGATAATCTCTAATTTCCACGGTAATATACTCTTTTTCTAAAAAAGTGTCAAAATTTAGCCTTAATTTAGTAATTTTCCACGGTTATAGGGTCTACTTTGCTTTTGAAAATTTTCCTAATTCTCAATTCTGTGCTCTCCATTCTGCGCTCACCGCTCTCCGCTCTACGCTCTCCGCTCACGTACGAACTTTCCCCGCCCCTGATATATGATGCAGTATAGCGTCAATTTCACGTCAAGGCGCCGGCGGCATCTCCTTGATATTCACAGTACTCTGTCCATGTTTATGACCCTATTTTGCATTCCTTAATGATACACCGCCACCCAGTCTCGTGTCCGGCGAACAGATAGTCCCTGATCCTCTGCATTAATCGATATAGTGTTAAGAAGACATGTATGGCGCCGGCGCCATCACGTCAAAACTTACTTTCACACGATAATGTCAGTTGTTGATACTCCAGCACGAAAATGCACGTAGCTCACATAGCCTTTAACAGGTACAAATCCGGCAGATGGAAGCGGATCAGATATCTGGCTACCTGTACATCAGCTAGGAGGCTCGAGAAGAGTGCGTGCATTAAGAATCGCCCCTATGAACAAAGTATGAATGGCCCAGCAACGAATTAAAACTAACCGGTATGTGGAACAACGAAGGGAAATTGGAACTAAGCCAATCATACTCTATGTTTACCCTATTCTTATTTAGGATTGTAAGTGAATAGTTCATCGAAGACCTATGAGCTTTATTAGCACAATCTTGCTTGATGCCTTAAAGAAATTCAGGGAGACTCACAAAACTTCGAATAAACTCTGTTCGGCCCCGACCACTCTTGAATTGCATACTTGAAGTCCTCTTATTGCAACTCTCGGGGTTCCAGTTTCATATTAAGATTCTGTAATGTACCCAATTCTTTACATTACATTTTTTTAATTTAAGTTTCTAGTCATATACATCCCTCTGAAATTTACAGATTGCTGGGTCCCAGTCCTTATCTTATTCAGCACAAAATCCAGACCTCCCACCCTTTATAGAACTTATACAACCTTGCTCCGGAATTTTACTGTACGCTTCTCTTTTCTTCCTTTCATGCTTATTAGTTTTCTTTACTTCCCTTTCCTTTTTTTCGTAAATAATATAAATTTTATTCCGTTTTTTCAATAAATTGTTTTTCTCTTCATACTCATTTAATTTTTATTTAAATTCTCTTTCTTTTTTATATTAGAAGGTATAAAACTTATTTGATTTTTTTTTTTGGGACGATGAAACCCCTGAAGCCACCTCCTTCGTTTGAATCACAAAATCTCCATTCTCACAGGTTTCCTCTAGAATTTAAGTTTGGTATTTCTCCAAAATTCAAAATGAAGTACATTAATTATATCCATGCCGTCACATACACATCACATGCACATCACATACACATCACATTCAGATCACATACACATCACGTATACATCGCATATACATCCCCATACACATCATCCATACATTTCATTCACATCACCCATACATCCCATTCACATCACCCATACATCCCATTCACATCACGGATACATCCCATACACATCACGGATACATCCCATACACATCACCCATACATCCCATGCACATCACCCATACATCCCATGCACATCACCCATACATCCCATGCACATCACCCATACATCCCGTACACATCACCCATACATCCCGTACACTTCACCCATACATCCCATACACATCACCCATACATCCCATACACATCATCCATACAACCTATACACCTCACCCATACAGCCATACTAATCAAGGTCGATCACATAAGCCGGTTCGCTCTAAACCAAGTTTATCCTATAATCTTTGCTGGCTCAGAATATAACTTCAATATAATCCTGAACATGTGAGTTAATTATCGTCACTTGGGCAGTGGCTTCGGTGTGTTATACTTCTCGAGAGAAAGCAATGGACGTCGTACCTCGCAAAGGATAATCGCTGGGGCCATTCCCAAACTGACATAAACAAATTCAAATCGGATGAAAAGAATATGTAATAAAAAAAATGTTAAAACAGAAAAATCTGCAGTTGCTTCACAGTCTTTTTATACCCCTTCCACATGATCTAATAGTGATCGCCAGTTTACCTTTATCTCTCTTACTTGGCTATACTTTATCTTGATAATAGACTTAGGGACTAAATAAAGAATAATATTGTAATCTTACAAAATTTTGATGAAATCTAGTAGTCTTCATTACCCTAAACCGTATCCACTCCAAAATAAAACTCAACCCATCTACTTCTTCTGAATTTAGTACGTGGAAAGATAAAAAGTCAAAATACTAACACCCGTGGCCTTCAATGATGGCTGTAAAACACATCTAAAGAAGGATATATGCATGCACGGGAATAGGCACGCACGGTCATGGGTGTTTTTAGGTCCTACTTTTTGAAAAAAAAAATAAAAATCAAAACAACATGCTGCAGTTGTTGAGTGTGAGAAACTTCACCAAAAACATCAAAATTTCCGCAAAGTTACCGCTCACCGCTCTCCGCTCACCGCTCACCGCTCGCAGAATAGCATGCCCCGAGTTGCCCCCAGCTGCAGCAGGATCCTCTAAGCTCGCCGCCAAGTCTATGCAGGGAATGGATAAACGATACGACGGACACTTGTGGACCAAGACCATCACAACAAACATCAAAAACGACTTCGGACTCTCTTTTCGAAGTTCCACTTGCGTCGGATGGCTGCGCTGCAGCAACCCGGAGTGTGACTTCCTGAAGCGTGTTCCCAAGATCTTCGAGGTTAACAAGACTGAGTTCGAAGGCTGTACCCTGCAAGCTTTTGTCATGGACCAGCCTCCTCCATCTGACTCCACGCTTGTGTGCAAGGTATGTAAAGAACCTCCATCATGTGTAGCTACATGCGAGGCTAAGATTTATTACATTGTGGGCAAACCCAATCAGACTAGAGCTTGTATTCACATAGGAACACATGATCATCCAGTGAAAGTTGGAGACTACAGAGACTCTAAAGCAGAGATTAGTAGCTTAATAGAAGAGCAGGTAGAGATGAACAACAAAGCAACAAAGAGCGCCGTCGTCTTGGAGGCGAGCAAACTCCTCATCGGGAGCTACCTTCTACAGCCCGAGGATGCACCACCGAGGAAACTGACGATGGAGGAGCTCGTTCCTGTTCTGGATCGATGCAAAGACATGGCGTCACCAAACATCCGCAACAAAGTCGCCACCTTCAAAAAATTCGTAAGGTACGGAATCATGGACGGTATCACCAAGCTCCGTGGTAACAGTCTCTGGGCGTATGTCCAGGAGAATAGGTTTCCTGGTCAGGGATCGATGCGTGACAAAGTCTTTGTCTTCAAGATGTCGGAGGTCGGGCCGGGCAGTGGTGTCGACTTGGTCAGCCGCATGCAAGCTGGTGGCGATTTGGAGAACGCATGGATCATGTTCGACCATGTCAAACGCGTCAAAGATTGGTCGACGATGGCGTGCCATGTGTACGACGCCACCTACTGCCGCGTGATGACAATCGCCACTTGCGACATGCAGTCCGAGGACACGGACGCCCAGCTCGTCTTCTGGAAAAACCTGAACCTGGTCATGGAGATCAATGGCGTTGCAGCGCCGAACTTCAAGGGATTCATGGCGGATAACGCACAGGCGAATTGGAATGCAGTGCGAATCCTTTACGGCAATGGCAACAAAGAGGACCCAATGGAGGACCAGGAGAGGTCATGCTTGTTCCACTGGACTCAGAACATGGTGGCGTATACGCAGAAGCACTTCCCCGAAGAACTCTGGGAACAGCACAAGCAGATGTGCACTCAGTACAAGAATGCGACCAGCATGGCAGAGGCGGAAACTCTGTACCACGCGTTGCGAGCATGGTGGGCATCCACCGGGGTCGTTGGCGAGAGCGGGCTCATCAAACTCGATTAGTGGCTGTCATTCTGGCACCACCGCTTCCGCCAGTGGGGGGGATTCATGACCGACGTATTATCTCTGCACTCCGTTTTGATGTTTTTGATACTGGTTTCCTAGCCCTAACCTACAGAACTCTAATCCGAGAATCTAACGTCACCTACTGTCAAATCTGCAGAAATTCACGAAAGAAGAACTCACAGAGATGCCCACTTGTAACCTCGCCGAAACAGTTCACAACAAGTGGCTCCAAGCTTCTGGAAACAACGGGAACGACCTCTACGTTGCTACCGTGGACGATTTCGTTCGGGCATTTCTACAGGTTGTCAACTACTACCAGTTCCTTAAAGGTGACGTCGGCGGAACAGGACCATCCAAGAAGGAACTCAGGCTTCGGATGGCGGAACGCAACGCGAAGAAATGGGGAAATCCTACACTGCTCGACAAGCCCATACTCGATATGCCAGGCGCGGATGAGTTCTGCACTCGTCAGCCTATCATGCCAGGAGCGGAAGTCTTCGGTTCACAGAAGCGAAAAGCCGACGTCCTTATCGGAGCTGACGAAGAGTCTCATCGCCCGGATAAGACCAACTTCTCACGCCCAAGAGGCCCAAGACGTGCCGTCAGGGCTTGCCCTATGCAGATGCCCGTCATTGTGGAAGACGACTCCGAACACGACACCGAGGTACAATGTACCCAACCTCCTGCCCAGGAAGTTGATTCCCCTTTACCTTCACCTGTGAACAAGGGCGGCATTCGCCATGTCAACGCGGTTGAAGAAACCAAGGTGGACGTGAAGGAGTGGCACATTTCGAGACTTCACAAACTTTCTGCGAAGTGCTGCTGGGCCCAAAGAGCTGAAACGAAGAAGAAGTGCACTGAGAAAATCGTCAGGGGGCCCCATTGCACAGCTGCACCGACCTACACTGGGCTCTGGACTAACTATCGCAGGAACCTAGTGGAGAAGACAGAGTTCTTCTTCTGCTCCGACGATATCGAGCGTTGCGTGAAAGGCTCTAAGCGCAAGTGGGTAGCACACTACTCAAAGGACCAGGAATTCCCCTCCATTCCAGAGGTGTGGCCAGTAAAACTAGGTACTAACCTAAAACTTACTGAGATTCTTGCCCTCGAAGCAGCGGGCTTTCAACTTCCGCAGTAGAAACCGGTGTCCCCAAGACGCCTCTTCTCCTCTGCCTCGTCCCCTGCAAATCTCAGCTCGCTGCGAGTCCCTGCAGACGCTGACCGCTACCCAGGGAAGAGAGACGGCAAGATGGTGAAGCGCACTGCCACTCGTCCCAATCAAGCGCAGCGACTCTCCATGGGCTCCTCCGAGTCTCTTAAAGCGCGCCTCCATTCCGTCACCATGATACCTGAGCCGGGCCACGGTTGCATCATTGGGCTGGATTCGGGCGTCGCTCCACACATCACACGGTACCAGATTACCATCAGTTCTTACCCTGGTTGCACTTGCCCAGCATTCAAGAAGACGATGACTACGTTCCGTGGCAAGACTCTGTTCACGTATTGTAAGCACCTTTACTACATACTCTTGAAGGTCTGCAACCGTGATCCCGAAGCGGAGCTTTTCATCCATGCGCCTACCTTTAGCTTCAACGAGGTCAAGCTTCTTCTAGAGAGTGGAATCTTGCGTCACCCCTTGGCGAAGAAGTAGGTAGCCCTCCTACTTTACAACTGCCATTTCCACAATGGCCATTTGTCACGTAGTGAATGATTTTAGTAATATCCCATGTACTAAGTCAGCAATATAGAAGCTGTATTGACTTTTTCATTATATTAAGGGCTTTGTCGTTCACATTAATTGCACTCTATTTGAAAACATTCTATCTTGAACAACTGCACTATATACTTCGTATCCCCTGACATGTATCTTTTATTACAGCAAACATATACTTGTTATTAGATGTCTCAATCTTCGAACCTAACACGTTTAGGGTTGCCCACTACCCTATCAGCAGGACTGCCAGCCGCTGACTGTACTACAGGACAAACTACATTCGCATTCACTTTCGTTCCCACACTTGGAGCGTGTCCTTGGTATGAACGTTTCAGCAATGGCCCACCTCCCCGCCTCCGATTAACTGATTCCCTGGAATAGGTTCCCCTTGGGATCTTTCCAACCTTCGAGTATGCATGTGGTTGCAAAGGCACATCTGCGTCCTCTATCACTATGATTTCATCCGAATTTTCTGAACGTGGAGGGTCAGCTCTTACATCCGGTTGGACGTCAACATCCGTTGTCGAAGGACGCCCTTGGCTGTTGGCCATCACCTCTTCTTCGTCCTCCACCTCAACATATGGTTCAAATGGACAAACATCGTCAGCAAGTGAAACAACAATATCTCTGACTTCTTCCATAGCTGCTGTCCCGCACTACGGAAAAGAGCTTCACATAACACCAACACAAAAGAGGAAGAGACATTCCCTACTCTTATCTTAAATATCCCTGAAGAAGATGCTTGGCGCCCTTGAAAATCAGCTTTACATTCATTTAAAAGTTGTCATCCTCCTAAACCGAATGGAAAAAGATGAAGGTTTAGCAGAGGTCATTTAGCATTTAATTTTTTGTTTTAAAATTAAAGAATGAAAAGAAAAAAAAAATTAAAATAAAAAATAAAATCAAAAAAACATTTATATAAATTGAAATTAAAAAGATTAAAGTAAAGAATAGCAATATTTAAAATGAAGGTTGAAAATAATATGAAGAAGATTAACAAATTGAATGTGAAAATAAAATGATTGTGAAAATAAAATGAAGGAGAGAATTAAATGAAAGGAGGCTTTTGACCCCTCTAACAAGATAGATAGAATAAAGAAAATTTTATAAAAAATACAAGACAATTATTAAAAAAAAAAAAATAAAAAAAAAAAATGACAAAGGCATGTAAGGTATGGTGGATGAATTCTAGCAATGTTAAGAAAATGTTACGAAATTAAATGTTACTTGATCCCTGTTCAGAGGTTCAATACCAATACATTTTAAGTAGTAATTTGCATATAAATTTAAGGAGATAAGGGGAATTACTGTATGCCTGAACTAGTTAGAAGGAGCTGGAGCATAGTAATTGGTGCACGTTAAAAAATTAATCACCAAGAAAAGAGAATATGAACTACAAATTCAATGAAAATACTGTAATTAGTCCACGGTTATAGGGTCAAGAAAAGTACTAAAATTAGTAAATTTCCAAAAATAAATTAAGAATATTCGAATCTTCTAATTTTATGATTTATTTTTAGTAAAAAAAGTGCTATTTTAAGGTTCTGTCCCCCATTCTGTGCTCTCCGCTCTCCAAATCTGCGCTCACCGCTCTCCGCTCTGCGCTCTGCGCTCACGTACAAGCTACCCTCCTTTCAGATCCCCGTGAGGGCTGTATTGTATTAACCGAAAAATAAAAACGTACTACGAACAGGAAGAACAAATACAATGATGGACCTACCATTGTTATCAACAATTCTCCATTGTTCGCCTTGTTACTCGAGAGTTCTGTAAGTCCATGTGCATGAAATCATCAGATTCCGTGGCCATCTACTATAGCTGTGGAGACATCAATCACCGTTCTCGCAGGAGTTCCTCTTCCAACGCATTCCGTTGATAACAGAAAGGTCTTCACTCTGTCGGTCGTCTCACTTGTCATGCACTTGCCCACAGAAATTAAAGACGACTTCTGTGAGGTGATAGGGATACTGTCTCGTATACTTTGAGATTCGGTCACTTCTTCGCCTCCTGCACATAATTCAGAAACCTTGTCCTCCATAATATCGTTGAGTCCTCCGCATAATCACCCTTGAGTACGTCCCCCATGTTTCGAAGTCCTTCACGTTGTTGGTCAGGGTATAAGGGTATCACATGACTCCACTCTGGGTAAACATGTTCAACCGTCACCTGTTGCATTCCGAATTCCCAAAGCACACCACTTACATTTGGAACGAACTTTGTTTTCCCGGATTTCCAATGCGAGGCCGTCTATCCGAGAGCTATGGTTTCGTTGGGATGATCCGGATGAAGGAGCCAAACATAGCGCTTCGGGTGCAAGGGGCCAGCCTGTGAAATTAAAAATCTAGTCGTCACTTACATTATAGACCATGACACACTCTGTTCCACTTCTCAAACACACGGACTCAATAACAACGTGCTGCGACTTCAATGTAAGACAGTATTGTTCCCCGTACACACTGAAGTACTGCAATATCCCAAAGCCGTTTCAACTGAATGGGACGGTACCTTGTCGCCCCTCGGTCGATTTTCAGAGGGGGGTGTATGCGCCAAGTACTTAGATGGCTTTTTCGTCGGTCTCTTGCTCTTCTCCCGCGTTGGTGCAGCTGTCTTCCCGTTCGCAGGAACATTTCCAGGAGCCTCCCCATCCTTCATGTTCGGCGGTCCCATTTTCATCTGTACAGTCCTCGTATCACCTGATCATAACGTAATATCCAAACCAACAGGTGTGAAATTCGCTTCGTAGACACGCAGTTCTTGTTACGTTTATTCTCAGTAATACAGGTTTACGGTCTGTACCAGTATCGCATGGCAGACGTTGCCGCTTTGCCTGTGGTTCCAGTTGATGCGATTCCTCTGCAACATAACATGAACATTAATGAATTTTTGGACGGTGTTATTCAGTGGTCCTTGCCATGAATGTCCTCCACACATTTAACTGCGAAGTATAGTTTAGGGTAATTGCTTCCATGTACCTCCATCCTCACCCGCTTCCGTGTCCACACCCAGCCTCTGCGTGCATAAAATGTCATCGTCAAAAGATCCGAAGGCTACTTGCATTGCGTTGTACTTCACTTCCGCCTGGCCATCGACCATTGCAGCAGTCGGTGTGAAATCCCTTTGGTCCACCTGCTCTGTACGCTGGCCATGGAGAATATTGGAATTAATACCTGGGTGCTCTGTACCCCGTGACTGGCCATGAACCGTCCTGCATTTATTGCTGTTCGAGTCTGATCCATCTCCTCCGAAGTGGATGGCACTGCCGATTTCGTGGGATACGACCGACGCCGAACATGCCTTATCCGGAGTCACCTCAGAGGTAACGTGTGCTGTCGGCACTTGCTGTGGTAATGTCGGGAATTCTGAGACTCCTCCTTGCCTTCTCGAGTTCTCTACCCCGGCATTACCTACTCTGGGCAGGAGAGTCTGAATTATGAAATCTATTTTCTTGCTCATGGAGGACACTTCTGTCATTGTACTGTGAAGTCCTTTCTCCATCTCCCCCCGCCAGTCTGACGTAGTTCGGAGAGAGGCCGTCGCTGAATCCTGGCCACTTGCAGGGGTGCCCTCGCCATTGAGGCAGTCGTCTATATCACCTCCTCTATTCCTGCTATGAAGAGGACTTCCTCCAATTCCGCCTACAACGTCACTCTGCGCAATGGAAGGGGTATAGGTTAAGTTATGATCATGAAGCGACCTCACGCTGACAGAGCTTAGGTTTAGAGTCATACCCGACAAGCTTCTGGTATTACATCGTTCGCCATGACAGGAGAGGATGATCCAACAGGACGAAATCAAAACTCGATAACTCTATTCAATAACAATTGGGTGTACATTGGCTGAGAGCTCCGTTTAAATACCGACATCTGGCCTCCATATTATCTAAATGAAGAAACTGCGGCGTTTATGTGCGAAAATTCTATCCTGATATAGGAGGTGCTCCACCCAGGATTCCTTGTAATCCCCGAACTCTGGGACTGTTGATATCCACTCACGCCAGTCACGGCAGACCTGTCTCGCTGTTGCTATACTCTTGCATGTATCCCCAAAACTCTGGTTAGATGAAACTACCCTTGGCCATATACACATGACCACGACGTCTTCCGGGATGGAGGAGAAAGACGTGACATGGGTGGGGGGGAAACCAGGACCGCATTCCGGTACGTCGTACGACTGCGATCCTTCTACTGGACAAGTAAGCACGGGTACGTGTCCATCCTCATTCCGAGTGCGAGCATCAACCATGAACTTCGCTACGCTCACCCGCAGTAGATACGAAGCTGCCCCCACGAGAAAAGCTATTGCCGCCATGGTACAAGGCAAGATAGCATGTACTCTAGAGGACATGCACACAACCTCCAGGAATACCCTTACGGCGGCCGACCTCTGAAACTTCAAGAAGAAGCTCTCCAAGAAGGACGGTATGAATGACTAAGACCACTTCCAAGTGCTCTATCAGGAAGAAGTGTCCCGCTTAGCTTTCCCTCTGATGGAATAGTAACCTGGTCGACTGACTGTTAATATGGAAATACGCTGAAATGGATGAGCATCGAAAGCTGTGACATCGAATTCTATGCCGTCGGATCAACTTCTACCCGTTATACAGATCCGGAATTTTAGCGATGTCAGTTCATTCTCATATACTCCTTAGAATTCCAGTGGCTGTTAATACGCACCTTCAGATTTCGTTTAAAATTCCCAACGCTGCCCTCCGGGCCTATGAAAGTCTGGGAATCGGACTTCATGTCGAGGTCGTTCCACATGACCGAATCGTGACTGTCGTCATCTAGAAGGGGCTGCAACAAAATACACATCACTCCACAGATCCGTCAGTATCGACAACATCAGAGATGGCCCGGAAAACCATACCCAAGTTCCGTGGACACCCCAGAGAAATAAAACGTAACGTCATGCGCCATAGTAACAAATGCGGGCCGAAACAAATGAATGGAATATATCATCATAATACCTAGGAATCGAAAATACCAGCAGACTCAATTCAGTATCTTACATCCCACGTGTCTGCGCTAAGGCATTGCGAGGTCTCCCCTATCGAATTCTTTATGTGACGAGCAGGGTTGTCTATTCGGACGGACATGGGCAAAATTTCCGGACATAGACGGACGGACGGACGGACGGACCGGTCGGTCCCCGGACATAATCGGACATTGACGGGAGGAGGAAAATTACTAAGTTAGTTTTTTTTTTTTACAACTTACCTATAGGGGAAACATATTGATGACATGGACAACGAACGATGACGGGGAATTCCACATATGCAAAGGGGTGCGCGAGCGAGTTCAAAGGGGGCGCGAGCTTCTGAGAAGGGGGCCAGAGCTTTTGGGAGGGGGGGCGAGAGCTTCTTGGAGGGGCGCGAGCTTCTTTGGGGGGGGGGGGGGGGGGGGGGGGGGGGGGGCGCGAGCTTCTAGGGGGGGGGGGCGCGAGCTTCTAGGGGGGGGGGGGCGCGAGCTTCTAGGGGGGGCGCGAGCTTCTGGGGGGGGGGGGCGCGAGCTTCTGAGGGGGGGGGGGGGGGGCAAGTGCTTCTAGGAGGGGGGAGGCAAGTGCTTCTAGGAGGGGGGGGGGCAAGTGCTTCTAGGAGGGGGGGGGTAAGTGCTTCTAGGAGGGGGGGAGGCAAGTGCTTCTAGGAGGGGGGGCAAGTGCTTCTAGGAGGGGGGGAGGCAAGTGCTTCTAGGAGGGGGGCCCAGAGCTTCCGGGAGGGGGGGCGCGAGGTTATGGGTTTAGGGTGATTCTGGAGAACGGGGCATACAATTGATATTTTATTTTTTCCGTTCCATTACAAAAATAACAATAAAATTTTATTCTCCACAAGAGTATATAGCCGTCAAAAAAAGATTTATTACGATTTTGCAAACGTGTAAACAAAGCCATATAAGCAATCAAAATGTTACATATGCAATTCACTATGGTACTACAATGTGCCTCTAAAACAACTATCAGGAGCTTTGAAGTTGTAAGGGGGACTCATAAAATCATCCACAACTCTTGCAAGTGATAGCCTCATCGTGGGGTCTTCGTTAAGCAAGCCATTCAATTTCGTTGAAAATGCAATCATTGACATTGTATCCTTGAAGAGGTACGGGCATTGTTCGTCCCTCCATATCATCTTTGCCAAATAGCCTACCGAAAATGCATTAGATTGCTCCATCCTGGAACTCTAAATTTTATATTATAATCCCCTTTCTCTTCCAATATTAATGTTTCATCTCTTAATGTTTTGTGCATACTTCCCTCTGTAATGATTCATTTATTTATTTCTCTTCCAACCTTGTTCCATTCTATACTATTTGTTTATTTTTTTAACTCTTCCATTTATTTTTAAACACAAAATGAAAAATAAATGGAAAAGATGAAAATAGATCGAACTTTAATATTGAAAAAGAAAGGGAAAAATATAAAATTAAGAGTATAGATTGGAAGAAGGTTGCAAGAGAAATAAATAATTATGAAAGGAAGTATGCCAGAAACAAACAATGAATTAACATTGAATTAAAAATATTTAGATAGTTAATTGATTTAGTACGGAAGAAACAAACAATGCTCTAACATAGAATTAAAAAAAAACGGTAGAGATTAAAAAAAAAACAAAAAAACAAACATTAAAATCAGAAGAGAAAGGGATAATATAAAATCAATAGCATGGGATGGAAGAAGGTTGGAAGAGAAATAAAAATTTGAATAATTAATCAATTTAGTACGGAAGAAACAAACAATGCTCTAATATACAATTAAAAGTAAATGGAAGAGTTAAAAAAAAAACAAATATTAATATAGAAAGATAAAGGGAAAAAAATAAAAAATAGTATAGAGTGGAACAAGGTTGGAAGAGAAATAAATAAATGAATCATTACAGAGGGAAGTATGCACAAAACATTAAGAGATGAAACATTAATATTGGAAGAGAAAGGGGATTATAATATAAAATTTAGAGTTCCAGGATGGAGCAATCTAATGCATTTTCGGTAGGCTATTTGGCAAAGATGATATGGAGGGACGAACAATGCCAATACCTCTTCAAGGATACAATGTCAATGATTGCATTCTCAACGAAGTTGAATGGCTTGCTTAACGAAGACCCCACGATGAGGCTATCACTTGCAAGAGTTGTGGATGATTTTATGAGTCCCCCTTACAACTTCAAAGCTCCTGATAGTTGTTTTAGAGGCACATTGTAGTACCATAGTGAATTGCATATGTAACATTTTGATTGCTTATATGGCTTTGTTTACACGTTTGCAAAATCGTAATAAATCTTTTTTGACGGCTATATACTCTTGTGGAGAATAAAATTTTATTGTTATTTTTGTAATGGAACGGAAAAAATAAAATATCAATTGTATGCCCCGTTCTCCAGAATCACCCTAAACCCATAACCTCGCGCCCCCCCTCCCGGAAGCTCTGGGCCCCCCTCCTAGAAGCACTTGCCTCCCCCCCCTCCTAGAAGCACTTGCCCCCCCTCCTAGAAGCACTTGCCTCCCCCCCTCCTAGAAGCACTTGCCCCCCCCCCCCCCCCCCCCCCCCCAGAAGCACTTGCCCCCCCCCTAGAAGCTCGCGCCCCCCCCCCCTCAGAAGCTCGCGCCCCCCCTAGAAGCTCGCGCCCCCCCCCCAAGAAGCTCGCGCCCCCCCTAGAAGCTCGCGCCCCCCCCCCCCCTCAGAAGCTCGCGCCCCCCCCCCCCCCCCCCCCACTCAGAAGCTCGCGCCCCCCCCCCCCCTCAGAAGCTCGCGCCCCCCCCCCCCCTCAGAAGCTCGCGCCCCCCCCCTAGAAGCTCGCGCCCCCCCCCCCCTAGAAGCGCTGCCCCCTCTCCCCTTAGAAGCTCGCGCCCCCCCCTCCCCCCCCCACCCTAAGAAGCTCTCGCCCCCCCCCCCCCCAAGATGCTGGCGCCCCCCTCCCCCAAGGCGTTGGTGCCCTTCCTCTTAGCCATGTCATCCCTCGTGTCAACTCTATATGTGGAATATTTGGTGACATGTCAGACGCGTGGCATCCTAGGTGGCCAAGGTAACTCCCATTTCACCATTTGGATGGTCAACCGTAAGTCTTGGTCAAACGGACCTCCCCTGACCCTTAACGGACGGACGAGCGGACCGGACGGACGGACCGGTCCTTATGTCCCATGAACAACCCTGGTGACGAGCGCCCCTTGCTTCTTTCCTCTCCTGCTCGAGAGCTCGACTTTCCTCTTCGGACTCCGTCGTGTGCCAGTACTTCACTAGGTAAGGAAAGGATTCCGCAGGACATTGTTCGTGCTTTTGCCCTCTCCCTGTGGTTTGCCAGAACTTTTTCCACTGATATCGGCATGCACTCATATCTTTCTGTAAGTAATTGCAAATTTCTTGGTCTGAAAGTGGAGGGTTGAATTCGAATTGCATTCGTATTAGCTCCAAGGTTGTCTTCACATCTTCCGGGGGGTGGTCTGAGAAGGCAATAACTTTGATTTTCAGGAACCTCCTTGCCTGGGCTCGGAACATCCGGTGAACATAGACACGGTACCCTTCGTCTATCTCTCCCGAAATACTGCAAGGGACTTTCATTGGACTGTCTCCAAGTTTCAATTTCATATTGCTCTTCGCGAGTCGCTGCAACTTCCTCTGCCGTGTCCTCTTCGAGTCTTGCCATAACTCACCTCGGTTCGCAGTAGTGTCTAAAGGGCCGGTATCTCCTGCTGAATTTCCAGGAGTACTTGTGGCGGGTTTTATTGATTCCGCATTCTTAGCAGCCGGCGGTGTACGCAACTCCGATGGAACACTCGCGTTCCCCATCCACGCTGGCCATCGAACTCCATCTGTCAAGGTCTTCGAACCTGCAACGTACATCGAATTGAAACACTGCGTCCCTACCACTCCGCTGTGGCCTCCACTGTGACTGCTCGTACTGTCCCTTGACATTGCGGAAGGCGCTGGACCAGCTACGAATTGCGGCAGTGGCGGTATGAACCCAGGGGAATTCATGAAGTGCGTGCCAACATTTGTGTGAAAAATCGGTGATGGTCCCACTGACTGTGATCCAACGCTCTGTGAATGGCGTTGGATATGCTGAGGTGTGTGGTATGGCACTCGAGATGCAGAGTATCCAGGGTAATTAACTATTTCAACGGGGTTCCCTGTGCCCGCATGTGCTGCGGCCGACGAGTTTCCGTTGTACCTAATAGCCCCCGGCCACTCCTGTACATATAGTGGTCGCCGCGGGTACGGAGGAGTAACTGGCATCGCAGCGGTGTTCTCTGACTGCGGAGACATGAACACTTTTAAAGGCATGTGCGTATTCAAATCGATAATTTGTTACTGAAATGACTTCCGCACGCAATTCATTCCACGGCCAGAGGGTATACTATCCCGACGGGGTGGCTTTAGAGAGGATAATAAAAGTTAAGTGTACATGGAGATTCATAGCGTACGAACCTGGTTTGGTGTGTTTCGTGGGGCATAACCGTTCGGTTCCATGTTTACGAGTTCCTGACAGTGTTTGCAAATGTGTAGAGGAGCCTCCACGATTACCGTGTTTGCGGACTCCTACAACCGCACAGACTTCAAGATGGTTAGATGCCCTGAAAATAATTTCCATTTTCGTCACATCGTTTGCAAACATAAATTGCATGTAAACATACTGATTACATGCACATACATAACATTCTCGCCGAAAATGTTAGAGACTGAATTTCCAAAAAGATGTGTATTACAGAGTGACAGTAAATTCCATTCAACGATATGGAGTCCTCTACGAATACACCGGTGATTGCCTACCCCAAGAGGGCCAAGACTATGGTACCTACTACACAATCAGCCTCTAAAGTTTCTGTAAGTACTGTGCCACGTCCTTAAAGAACAACGTTATGTTCTGACGTTAGATACCAGTATCACATGTCTGCACTGTGATACTCCCAATATGACTACGACCGTTCAATATCAGTGCTCATTGTAAGTGCTTAAAATGAGTGCACATGCTGTTCATCATTACTCTCTATCAGAGTCTGAGGAATTATCGCTATCTCTCTCATACAGGTACCGGTTAAACGCATCCATTCCGTCCAACCACTCACTTCTCTCGTCCACGAAGTTGTACCAGGCAGTGCAGACTCCCCTCAGGGAGGAGCATATCATAAAGTGCTCTATTATGTTATCCCCCCGCATCAGACGAGGCCATATCTCCCCAAGCACAATACTATCTGGAAACTCCCCGAAGAAAGAATCCTGAAGGACCGGCTCCGTCTCCACCGGATGCATGAATAGAGCACCGTTGATCCCTTCCACAGGATTGTCCTCAGCGTCCAAGTCCATAATGACGCACCATATCTCAGGGTTATTGAATCCTCGGAACGGCATAGTGTCTCACGCGTTGATGATTCTAGAGCAGTCACAGAGAGAAACGACCAAAGGCAGGAGTGACGAACTTCAGATGTATAAGTGACTCTACCTGGGCAAGAAGGTCTCTGCAGGCTCCAGATGCGGAATGGAAGTTCGCACCAACGCAGACCGGAGGTATATCTTCCGTCACGCTCAAATAACTCATTCGAACTTGGAGGAAAGTCTTCCATGCTATCATGTTGCTCTCTCCACTTGCGTCACCGTTGCCAGAAAGAGAGAGACGCGGATGAAGGCACCTCAGTCGGAAATCCGGCCACCAAGCATCAAATTTTCTGTCCACAATTAATTATGACGGCTAAGTAAACCAAAACCTTCACTGCTCTCAAGATATTGCAACTGTCCAATACGTCCTCGGGTTGAATTATAGAAAGCCATTCTACAGAAGAGTTAAGTGGGGGATATCACAAAAGAATGGATCTACTGACGACGGCGCCGGCTAAGTGGAGAAAGATATTCTGGAGAGGATATGGAGTCCCACGTCCACAGGTGCGTATTCCAAATCAGGAGTGGAGCACGATAGTGTCCTTTGCAGCTACAGAGGGTTAGGTCGGTCGTGAGACGGCTCATTAACATCTTTTGTCTTATTCGCAACAATTTCCATTAACTAGCCCTGAATTAGGATGTAGGATTCCCACATTCCCTACTTCTGATTGCAAGGTCCACAAAAATTAGCACCACTTGTAATAAGGTAAGCAACGCTCTGTTTTGTCTACCTCTACACCTTGACTGTGCCTCTAACCCTCGTCGGCGGTATCCCTGTGGAAATCATTGTGACCTCTATGACGTAGCACCCTAACCCACGACTGATTACAGTAGAGATGAGCGAGTTTGTTATAACGTACCAAAATGCTCTATATGGAGAGCGGACAATGCAAAGAGATCGGTACGATGGACATCCCCGTTGGATTGAGTCGTCCATCATGGAGTACGAGGTCGGAGTTCACGGGCCACGCCACGCTTGCAACGGGAGCTGTGGGTGTATATCCTGCACCAGGCTCCAGTGGCTTCACGACCGTGGTTGTACGTGTAAGTTGGTCAGGCGATGGGGGATAGAACTGACCCTAGACGCAGCGATTAGAGAGAAGTGGTGGAGATGCACCTGTTCTCCGGCGATAGATCGGTTTCCTCCAATGTTAGAGTGCAAGTGCCTGCTCCTATATTCCACACAGGAGATTAACCACGAAGACCTAGACCGAATTGACAGTCGTCTACTTAACATGGACTACTACCCCGACGGAACAGACAGTGAGGGAATGAGCTTCGAAGACTCAGATGGAATAGCCCCTTGGATATCGTATGCCGAAAGCCTTGAGAACTGGGCATGCACCAAAAAGGGAAAAGAGCACGCGGAGAACAATTCAGAGCGTCCTAACGTCAACGACGGTGCTGGAAATACATCCATAGTTGCGCCCACTGAAGATGTAGTACACGTCACCTTTCAAGGTCCCCTTCTGAGCATTGATAAGGATTTGGCAGACACCGCGTCCTCGAGAAATTCGAAGAGGTCACTGCCAGCAGCGGAGGGACAATAGTCAGTTAAGCGAGTGGTCGTGCAAAACCCTTCCGCAAGTGAAGAGCGTAGGCAATGTTGATGCATAACACATGTAGAAGGGGAACTTAGGGTTACCTAAGTCAGAGTTCAACGTAATCGAGAAGTCCATATGTCTTCCGACGTTTTAGTCTTCTCGTATTATCTGTCATTACGATTTCTGTCTCAATAAAGCAGTCACGATTCAAAATGACACTCTTTTTTTCCAAGTACAGTGAGCACTTTAGGGTTCCGTGCAGTACCGGAACTTCGAGAGCCAAGCTGTTCAGTACACTGTCCAACGGGAGTGAGATCGGTACGTATTCAAGTCGTCATGTTTGAGGCATACTCTGAAGTCGCCAGTCCCTGCCTTTGATCGACTCTGAACCGCCAACGCGAGCGGACCGTCATTAGGAACGGATCGTCGGTAGGGCTTCAGGACGTTCAACGTTCTACAACACGTAGTCACTGCTCGTCTCTGCTGCTATGGAGGGCGTACTGTACCAAATTGCGTAGCTTTTCTGCTTCCAACTGGATTACAAAGAATTGCTGATGATAAGTATGCTTCGACAAGGTGGTACCCTTACAGATACACGATTGTTGTGTGCAGTCCGCGTAGGTGAAATGGAGGGCAGCATTAGGCGATCAAGACCCACCGAAACCAGAATTAGGGCGCGGGAGAATAAGCTACTGGAACGAGAGGTACGTCACGCGGAGCGTAATGGGGTTACAAAACTCTACTGTCCTTGTAAGTGGTGCATGAAGGAGCAGCATTCCCGGAAAATACTGTCGAATTACCGGCGATGTCTTCTAGCGAACAGACGCCATCCCTGGTTTTTTGGCTCCTCCGAGGTGAGTACCTGTTGATCCCAATTGCAGGCCATTCACCACATACGGTAGTAGTTCCAGTCTGGTATTGAACTGTGCGTGAACCTCGTTGGAAAACTCCGCGACAGAATTGCATATGAAGAATCAATATGACGTTAGGGTTCTGAAATGTGGACGAATGTGGATTTTTTAGGGTTACGAAGCAGATGATTCCGACCAAGAATGGGACGACCACATTCAATGGTATTACGGGGCTCAGTCTACGGATCCTGCAAATCGGCGACTATTGCATCAACTGGACCACGGGATTGACATACAGCGGATGGTAATTGAGACAATAGGTCTCGGTGACCGGATACGGGAAGAGGCAGCCATACAACGAGAGATTGATGAACGAGGAACCGACGGTAGAGGAGGCGCGCAAGGACAGCCACCAGAGGGAGTTCACGAAGGTGCAGGACGGCAATTTCAGAATGACGCGGTGGGTGGGGATGTTACGACTGGAATTTCACGTGAACCTCCGTCTCCTGAAGCACAGGCAGGTTTTCCACCTCAAGTCGAAGCTAATGACATTCTACAGAATCCACCTTCTCCGAATAGGCCAGCCGTTTCAGATGATCGCACAGCAGACGCCGCTGCCCGTACTGGCGTTGGTACAGCGGATCATATGGACTGTACTGAAGAATTTCCCTATCAGTCTCCGCCCCGACCTCAAACCCCTGCAGGAGAGGAGGCTGATTCGGATGAGGAGTCCCTTTCATGGGGTGAGTGCCATGAAGATGACGCAGAAGGTTTCCGCGCCCTCGAGGAGGCTGCAGCGACCCCTTTATTCCCCGGAGCAGAGCATTCCATGATGGGCGCCACTTACCTGTTGTTGAGTTCTGGGAAACTCCACAAATGCACTGATACATTCATGGACGAGTTGTTCAGAACTTTGAGTATGACCATTCTTCCACAGCCGAACGCTCTCCCTCGATCTTATCACGATGCCTCTCAATATCTCAAGAAACTTGGGCACTCGTACAAGAGCATCGACGCCTGTATTAACAATTGCGGCCTGTTTCGAGAGGAACTGAGTGATGCGCGTGTTTGCCCGAAGTGCCGTTCCCCTCGGAAAAGACGTGCTGGACGATCAGAGGTTCCGCAAAAAGTTGCAAGGTACTTCCCTGTTACTCCTCGTTTGAAAAGGATGTTCGCGAGTTTGGAACAGGCCATAGCCATGACTTGGCATGCTGCTCAACACTTCGATGGAGACCTGATGAGGCACGTCAGCCAATTGAAGCAGTGGGAATTCATCAACGCACGATTCAGACATGAGTTTGGGTATGAGGATCGTAATGTGAGGATGGCCCTGGTTGCGGATGGCATAAATCCCTTCGGTGATAAACGGAATGTTTACTCGATGTGGCCTGTTCTGTTGTTGAATTACAATCTTCCCCCTTGGCTTTCATCCAAGAAGTATTTCATGATGTTGGCTATCTTGATACCGGGGCCGAAGTCCGTCACGGGAGAGCAGTTTGACGTATACCTGGACCCTCTGATAGACGAACTGCTCGATCTGTGGAATTACGGAGTCTATTGCATGGATGCAGCATGTTACAAACAGTCTTTGCACTTTGTGATGAAGGCAATGCTCATCTGGACAATAGGTGATTTTCCAGCGTACGGTATGATGGCGGGTTGTGTGACCAAGGGATTCGTGGGGTGCCCGGTCTGCGGCGATGGATTCCGTTCCAGGCGTTCCAAGGCTTTACATAAAAATGTTTTCTGTGGATGTGCGAGGAGATGGTTATATGATGGTCATCATCTCCGAGACGACGAGGCTAGGTTTGGCTCCAGAGAGCACAGGCCCGCTCCTACACCGATTACAGGTCATCAAGTGAAGGCCTGGGGGGAGGAAAGAGAGCGCTGGCTGAACGAAGGTGGCCATCGACCCGACACAGATCCAGTTAGGAGAACAGGGATCAAACGTGTGACTGGGCTCTTTCGTCTTCCTTATTGGCAGGTTTGAGAATTGAACTCTGGTCAGTGTGTGATTATGTTTTGTCGTCATGTTCCCGCCCCGAGTTTTCCTCTGTTTGTTGTCTGCCCTCTTGGCCTCTGTCATGTCGGAACACCGAGCCGCTGAGATGCATCCATATTTCTTTCACGTTTCTATCCCTATTATCTATTGGAATTTCTTAGGTTCGAAGATCACAGGATAGAGCCCTTTTATAAGATGAGTAGTCGAAAAACTTGAAGAGAATATAACAATCATCGCTTCTGGCCGACCACTCTGTAAAAAGTAGCGACTCTCTGCGGGCAACGTCCATGACTACAGAGCCCATGCGGTACCGTAATTGGCGCGAGGAATTCGCAGTTTTAATTTCCATGAGAACAGTATACGCGTTGCCTTGCCCTATTAGAACATCAATTGACAGAAATTTCAGTTTGTACACCGAGCCTTTAGGAAATACGACGTAGTTTGAAAATAACAGGAGACCATGGTATTTCACTATTACGGGTTGCTGTTCACACTCTCACACCCTCTGTAGTAACGGACATTAAGCGGCTATGTTTTTCAAATGGCAGGTACCGGGACATTACTGTCATGGCCTTTCCGAACAGTACAGTTCTGTTTGGCTCTTGCACCGGGGTACTTCACGTTTTTCATGAGATGACCTTGGAATTTATGATTCTCTGCCAATGCGTACATCTATAATTCACTCGAAGAAGACAATCTCACGTAACGTGTATGCGTGTTTGGCTGTCATTGCAGGAGCTGCCTGTAAGGCATACTCTCGATGTGATGCTGTTACCCGTCCACGGGCACCATGGCACAGACTGGAAGACAGACCAAGATAAACTAGCAGTTAGAAGGATTGACCACCGAGGCCAACTAGGAGTTCCAAGATCGTCACCGAAGTAAACAGGGAGTTAGGAGCACAGGAATAGCAGTATTCAGATAGTATAAAAGGATAGCATAGCGTTGTAGTCACTCTCTTGAATTTCCACGGCTCTTGAGCTCGTTTTGTAAAAGACTGAGCACAGAGAAGAAGACTTCTAGGGCACCGTTCTAAGACTACTTGGCATTCTCTTTTCTCTTGTATCTACCGGAAGGCTCTGCAGCTCCTGCAACCTGCGGCTTAATAACTCAGATATGCTTTGTTTTCCCTTGCTTCGTATGACCACTGTCTGATCACCATTATCACTTGCTTGACCTCACCTGCTCATCTTCTATCCTGTCCCTTACCATTCCCTGTCTCTCCATCTACCTTAGAATACTTAGAATTACCAAGGCCGCCACGGTTCCCAGAGCATACCATAGACCTTGGATATCGCCTTGGTCACGCTGCCTGACCTTTACTAATTAAAACCGGCTCAGCCTGTTAAGGCACACCTCAACCGCCTCCGCCGGTCACCCACACACGATACCTTCGTCTCCTCTTGTTACCACTCCTCGGACCGGCCGGTTACCATTCTCTGAAGTCTCAGACATCCATCTCGACCCAGGCTAACATTTTGGCGACCATGCTGGGGATGGAGACTTGAGATTTTCGAGTGAAATCTTCAGACCAGGGACACGGAATCCCGCGTCAGCACCATGCCTCCACGAAAACTACCCCTCGAAAGAATCAATGAAGCCGAGGAGGCGCTTCAGCAGGAGGATCCTGACCCAACTAAAGAGCTCTTACAATTCCTAAAAGATCAAATGACCGCCCTGGCAGCCAAAAATGAGGCCACGAATGCTAAACTAGAACTGTTGAGCAACCAGTACCAGAATCTCCACGGTACCACGACAAATGAAGCTATTCATGCGACACCACACGACCTGGAAGCCCCGTTGGAACCTCTTCGATCCACGACACTTCCCAGAGATAACCACACCGCCGCGACATCCCAGAGCGGAGGCAACATGGAAAAAACCACCAAGTTTCCAAAAATTCCATATCCTGTCTTCGATGAGTCTGGAGACCCTGATTGGCACATACGCCGATTCAAGGTCATTGCCCGTACAAATGGTATCCTCAGTTCCCTAGATTTACAAAATATCTTTGGAACCACGTTACAAGGAAATCATATCAATTGGTATATAGACTTCGAAACTGAGCATCCGCATGCTACCTGGGACGACATGGAACGTAGTTTTTTACACAAATTTAGAAAACTGAAAACTAGTTCCGAGATACTCCGAGCCTTGGGTAACATCACTCAAGATAGGAATGAACCTGTCGACAAATTCTACGACAGATTCAAACAATTGGCCGACAAGCTGAGTCAACGGCCTGAAGAAGATTATTTGTGTGAATGGTTCAAAAAGGGACTGTTGCCTTGGATTCAACAGGGAATAGTAATCCGTGGCGTCAAAACCTTGAACGACATACTCACCGCTGCCAACGATATCAGCAGGGAGCTGGGAGCCTTAAATCGTACTCAGGCACCATTGTTACCATTGCCAGCCTTGCGGGCCGAAAATCGGCCAACACCCACGGTCTGCGGCACGTGTGGAAAAATTCATAGCGGCCGTTGTTGGTTTGCGCCAGGGAGTGTGAGGACAGACGATGCCCGACGATCTCGGCCAACTACTGCCGCCATGTATACCGAGGAAGTCAACGTGGATGCATTCCAACCAGGACGAAACGATACTTGCTGGGAGTGTGGTTCTCCGAATCATAGGAGGGGACAGTGCCCGGTGCTACGACAACGGTGGTCACAACCCCAAGCACCCCCGGATCAGAGTCGACCTCAGCCCCCCTTGGACAACCAAAAACATCCGCTGCCTAATCGACGGGGTGGTGTGACACTTACCGAGGTCCACAATGCCGAGACTAACGTCTCAACTATTAGTACTGCCGCGGTCACCACGCGCTCCAAGGCTAACGTAACAGACCATGTCATAGAACATCGAAAACCTTTCCCTCCCAATCATTGGGAGAGACTACACGATATTCGAAAAGACTTGCAAAAAGACTTGGAGACATCCACGCTGAACCCATCAATCCAACACATATTAGAGGATACTAATGTTACGATAACATTATCCAAATTGCTCAAATTAAGCCCAGAATTACAACAGTACCTTCAGCAAGTTAACCTGACTGAGTCTAGCAATGATCCAGCTGTAATCGAGGTCAACGCAACTACCTTAGACCCTGATGCCGCAGTGATACACTTGCAGTTGGGACACCATGAATTAACCAATGTATTGGTCGACGGAGGCTCTGGTGTCAATGTCATGAGTGAGCACTTGAGGAAACATTTGGGACTACCTGAGCCAAAAAATGCCAAGTTTATTTTACGCATGGCAAATGATGATCCCGTCACTCCCCTTGGAATCTTAGCCACCGTAGCAATCACCACACATGGGGTATCTACGCCTGCCACGTTTGTTGTCATCGACATGCCTCACAGCAGCAACTTTCCAATTATCCTTGGACGCCCTTGGCTTCGAGACATGAACGCCGTCCATGACTGGTCGCGGAACCACATACGGATCCAGCGGCAAGGAAAGACGGTAATTATTCCCGTAGACAGTTGTATCACCCGTGCCAAGGCAGCACAGATAAGACATAAAGCTGGCACCGATTGGGTAACCGGACTAACACCTGCTCAAGAAGCTTTGGTGCTCCATGCTAACCCAAGCCTCATTCCTTTAGCGGAAATTCACCTCGCCAGTTTGGTGACTGATCCAGAGAAAATGGATCTACCGCCACGATTCTCCCAAGAAACCGCGGGATCCGTTACGGTCAATGCTACCCCAGCCTTCAAAGCCTTGGAAAACGAGGTAGTTACTGGTTGGACCCACGGCGCCAAAGAAAAGGTAGAATTGGTAAACCTGGGCACAGCCAACAATCCCAAATTCATTAAAATCAATGCGGATGCTCCTGCCAAAATCAAACACGCTGCGATTGCATTATTCCACGAATACCAAGATATTTTTGCGTGGAACCACGAAGACCTCAAGGGCATTCCAAGGACTTTGGCAGAGCACACCATTGATTTGATACCGAACGCCACGCCAGTCCAACAACGGCGCTATCGAATGAACCCAAACTATGCTGCCCGAGTCAAGGAGGAACTCGACAAGCTACTAAAAGCCAAATTTATTTCCCCTGTCGATTCCGCACCATGGTTGTCACCCATGGTTATTATACCAAAAAAGAATGGTGCATTACGCATTTGTGTAGATTTTAGAAAACTTAATGCAGCCACCAAGAAAGACCACTATCCCTTGCCCTACATGGAAGAGATAATTGACGAAGTTGCAGGGCACGAGATGTACTCATTCCTCGATTGTTTCTCAGGGTACTACCAAGTCGCCATGGCCGACCAAGATAAAAACAAAACCGCATTTTCCACAGAATGGGGGCCTTACCAATTCGAACGAATGCCTTTCGGAGCTAAAAATGCTCCCATGACCTTCCAAAGGGTGATGGAGCTTATATTTCGACCATACTTAAAACGATTTTTTCGGATCTACCTAGACGATGGCACTGTCTACGGACAAATGCAAGACCATGTCGCCCACTTAAAGCAAATTTTTGATGCTTGTCGGGCAAATGGTGTTAGCCTAAATGCGGACAAATGCATGTTTTTATTTTTTGCCGGGGTCATCTTGGGATACATCGTCTGTAAGTATGGTAAACTCCCAGACCCGGCCAAGATCAAGGACATCTTGGACATGACTCCGCCCAAGGACCAAAAAGGCGTTCAGCGCCTGTTGGGGCTCTCCCAGTTCAACCGCATCTACATTGAAAAATTAGCCCATATCACAGCCCCGATCACGGCTTTAAATCACTCCAAATACTCTTATCCTAGAGATTGGACACCGGAGGCCCAGGCAGCCTTGGACAAGATCAAAGCTGCCTATACTCACGCCCCGATCCTTATAGCCCCAGACTGGACCAAGCCATTCCACGTACACACAGACGCCTCTAACTTGGCAGTCGGGGTAATGCTAGCCCAGAATATCAACGGCAAACACGATCAGCCCGTTGCTTACGCTAGTAGATTATTAAACCAGGCCGAACGGAATTACTCCACGACGGAAAGAGAGGCCCTTGCCATGATTTATGCCGTGAAGAAATTTCGCCATTACCTCTTGGGAAAGAAATTTAAATTCATGGTCGACCACCACAGTCTCTCCTACTTGGTAAATCAACCTTTGGTCACTGGTAGAGTTGCTAGATGGATCATGATACTATTAGAATATGACTTCGAGGTTGTGTACATACCGGGAAAACGACATATTGTGGCAGATTATTTGTCCAGGGATACCAATACCACCGAGGAGGGGATCGATGATTCCTTTAATGAGTTATATATTCAAGCAGCCACCATGGTGACACAAGCCGACCCCGATTGGACTGATAAAATCATACAGTACCTGACAGTCGGCATCTTCCCACCAGGACTCACAGGAACAAGAAAGACCAGCTTCGTAAGGACCACGCTACCCTACACGGTCGTCCATGGTCGTCTGTATCGTCGTGGCCCAGACCATGAAGTCCGATTGTGTGTACCTCTCGTGGAACAACAGGCCATCCTCTCCCACCTCCACGATGGCCCCGCTGGCGGTCACCAAGGCCCTGAAACCACTATAAAGAAAATATTAACAGCCAAATATTGGTGGCCGACTCTCCATCGGGACGTATACACCTACATAAAAAATTGCCACGCTTGTCAGATATCCACCACGAATTTCCAATACCAGGGAAAGGTTCCCTTAAAATCCACACCACCGTTGGGACCGTTTCAACGATGGGGTTTGGACTTCGTGGGACCCATTCGCCCGGCAACCCGTCAAGGCTACAAATACATTCTCGTAGCCACAGACTACACTACCAAGTGGGTGGAAGCCAAGCCGCTCCGAACTAACACCGCGGTGGTCACGGCAACTTTTCTCTACGATAATATTATCACTAGATTTGGTTGCCCTCTGGAAATTGTGTCCGACCAAGGCTCCCACTTCGTAAATGGAGTAATCGAGGAGCTCATGGATAAACATATTATTAAACATAGGACTAGCACGGTCTACTACCCCCAAGGCAACGGCCAAGCGGAATCAACCAACAAAACAATTATCAACATGCTGCGTAGGTTCATCCACGCCAACCAAATGGATTGGGATGATTGTCTTCCAGCTGCCCTCTGGGCTTACCGCGTAGCAACCAAGACTGCGACCCAACGGAGTCCCTTTGAGTTAGTTTACGGCACGCAGCCGTTACTGCCCACTGAGTACATCGCCCCGACATTCCAATCCATGAACCCCAGGGACTACTCACCACACAAGGTTTTGGCTACTCGCATTCAGGATATCCACCACTTAGAGGAAATCCGCGAATTAGCCATTAAAAATATCACGGACACACAAGCACTGAGTGCCAAGTATTTCCAGTCCTCCAAACCAGAACGACTATTTCAGAAGGGTGATCGAGTCCTTTGGTGTCCTCGCGATCCGAAACTCAGAAAAACCAAGTTCGAATCCGTGTGGCATGGGCCATTCAGGGTCCAGTTAGTCCTGCCAAACAACACAGCACTCCTAGTAAATGACGACTATTATGACCCCCATGCCACTATTGTTAACACCAACAAACTCAAACAATATCATACTACAGCACCCAGTGTTTCTCCTACCCTCAGCTTGGGCGAAATTTACAACAACCTCACTACTGAAGCCCAAGCCTTGGAGGACTCGACTTCCCCGCTCGCCAAGGATGACTCGGTTTCCACGATCGACAGGGATGAAACCCAGTTAGACCCTCCGGAACCATACCCACACATCCATGTCAGCCATATCCGGGTTGAGAAGGGTAGCTACACCTCGCCCCCGGCGGATATCTACCCTGGACCGAAATACCAGCCGGGCCTTAGAAGCCGACTCTGCCCATACCACGACAGGGTGTCCCCAAGTACATACCCCGGGTATGAAGCATGTCATGGGACAACTCCCAGACGTCCCATCGCCAACCGCATAAACCGTTTTAGCATGTCCCCTCCACAAGGGCACCATAAACATCATAGACACCAAGGAAGGGGGGCTACCCCTGTCACAGACATCCAAGCATACAACCATCAAGTCAGTGATCATGAGCACCAGGGATTGCCAAGGCCACTCACCATGAACCCAAGCTACTCTCTCGCCTCCATGATCTCCTCCTATGGACAGCAGGCATGTCAGGGACCCAGCCATCCCATCTACTCCAAGCACTCCCGCATCGATAGGACCCGGCCGCCATCAACCCCGGGCAGCCCACCAGAGCAGACCTCTGCTGTCATCTCTTTCACCCCGCCATCCCATCATGAGCCGCCTCCATACGCGCTGCCTCTCCTCCCTCCTCTTCCATATTCTCTACTTCTACTTTCCCAAGCCACCAGCTCCTCATTCTGTGTGTGCATCTCAGCTACCGAGGATACCACGCTCCTTCTCTCCGGGTTTCCCTTTCTGTCTGCCTTCGTAGTTTTCACTAGCGCCATGAGCACCAAGACTTCCATGGGACCAATTTATACGCCTCGGATGGTGAGAGAGTGGAAGAGGAAGACCGATGGCGCATGGTTAACACGGACAAACCTGGTGAAATATTGGACTCGCTTGGACGGCAAAATCGACATTGCTCGATGCATGGAGTTCCTGCGATCAAATGGGGAGCGCAGCGAGGAGGAACTTTTTCCAGCGGGCTACGTAGAAGGGGTCCTGGTCACATACTCGCCACGGTATCTTCACGCTTTCTTCGGTTGGGACGGAACGGGGATTACCGAGTGGACTCCGGAGTGCGCGACACCACGACCCAACGTCACCGAAGCCATCAAGGGTGTCCATCCCGACGAAGAAGGCAGGTACGATGTATTTGCCCTTGGCAGTGCATTAAAGGAACCTTGGTTTGCTAGAATGCGCGGGGTAGTGAGCCAGATTTTCTTTAAAAACGACTGTAACCGGATACAGCCCGACCATCTGAGTGTCCTTCTCCTCGCTGACAAAGGAGAGAAGATTAACTGGGGACTGATCCTGGATGATCAGTTCCGAGTTCAGCTTCGTGGTTACCGCAGGGATCCCGAGTACTCCAGCCCGATAGGACCCTTCTTGACCGCCTACATCAATAAGTTTCTGGCGTACCACCGAATGCACAACCAAGGACCACAGGTGGGAACCTTCCTTGACATTCAGAGGGAGCTGGCATTAGCAGCAACACGTGACCCAAACGCACCAGGCCCAAGCAAACGCCCGAGGGTATCAGCTCCTGAGACACACGAGGGAATAGACATCAGAGCCGAGTTTGGACCGCAAGCAAGCAACTTCCAGGAGCAGAGCAAGGAGCTCACTACCTGTGTGGAGCGGATGCTGCATTTCGTACACACCGTGGAGCAGGAGCGACTCTCCATCACGGCACACCAAGGAGAAGTAGAAGAACGTGCCAAGCGAAAGACAGCCCAGGCCATCCAAGCCGCTCAATCTCGAGCCCAGAAGGCCATTGACGAAATTCGCCAGGAGAGCCGAACGCAGCTGACAGAAGCCCAGCAAACCATAGGGAATTTCAGGAACCAAGTAGCGAACATGGAGGTAGAATTGCTTGCTGCCCACGAGCAGGTGGATGCCATGGCAAAAGCTAAGGCCTTGGCTGAGGAGAGGGCACACAAATTGGAGCAGCGAAATGCTGAGGCAATAGCCAAATTCAAAAACCTCAGTGAATCATCCGCCCAAGGCACTCTGGCTCTTACCTCGGCACCAGGGAACACCGAAGAATTGGCTCGGCTGCAGCAGATACGTACGGATACCGAGAATGACAGAGTTAATTTCGAAGCGAACAAGGCCAACTGGGTTCAGCACGCAGCCAGGTTGATCACCACGCGTGTCTACCGCTTACTATACGATAACCCCCCGACCGCGGCTGTCCCATCATCAGAATTTTTGGAGGCCTGCATCGATGATGCTCTGGCCGAGCTGGATCTAGAACAATCCGAACCAACTTGGGACACGGATATGGAAGGGATGTCTGTGGATGCCATGGCCGCCATGGGAGCAGAATTTGAGGAAGCACTCGACAACACCACAAACCCGGTAGCTCCTCCAATTCCCCTTCATCAAGAACAGGTGGTGCATGTACCTGTCGCAGCTGTCTTTGCTGAGCTAAACGAGCCATCTGATCGCGTGCACATCCCTGATGCACCGACCGACACGGAGGACACCCCCCACGCATCACCACGGCAGCTCATCAGCCTAACACCGGCACCAACACCCCACGCCACACCAAGTCAGCCCAATCCCATGGTACCTGCTCTACCCATACCTTTCATACAGCATAAACTTGCATTACAAAAGTTGGAAGAAGAGTATGAGATGGAGGGTGAGGATAGCGAGGATAGTGATACTGAAGAAGATACCGAGAGAGCCATCACCGCAGTCAAAGATTATTTTACTGCACACCCTGATCTAGCCAATAGATACGCTAACCCCGAGGCAGCCAACGTTCAATGTCCAGCTTGTAACAAGCTCTTGGGCAAAACAGTATTTGATGTGTATCAACATGCCCGTACCTCCAGGTCTAAGCACAATGTGCTTCACCGAGGCGTAGCCGCGGCCATAGCCACCCTCTACGGAAACCAAGATCCTCCCAGACGTCAGCTGCAGATTCCTCGTGAAGCAACCCGCCCCGACAGGAGACCTGCTGGCCGACGCACGCGACGTTAGCCCCTGCAAATTCGAGGACGAATTGCTCTCTACTAAGGAAGGCAAAATGTTACCCGTCCACGGGCACCATGGCACAGACTGGAAGACAGACCAAGATAAACTAGCAGTTAGAAGGATTGACCACCGAGGCCAACTAGGAGTTCCAAGATCGTCACCGAAGTAAACAGGGAGTTAGGAGCACAGGAATAGCAGTATTCAGATAGTATAAAAGGATAGCATAGCGTTGTAGTCACTCTCTTGAATTTCCACGGCTCTTGAGCTCGTTTTGTAAAAGACTGAGCACAGAGAAGAAGACTTCTAGGGCACCGTTCTAAGACTACTTGGCATTCTCTTTTCTCTTGTATCTACCGGAAGGCTCTGCAGCTCCTGCAACCTGCGGCTTAATAACTCAGATATGCTTTGTTTTCCCTTGCTTCGTATGACCACTGTCTGATCACCATTATCACTTGCTTGACCTCACCTGCTCATCTTCTATCCTGTCCCTTACCATTCCCTGTCTCTCCATCTACCTTAGAATACTTAGAATTACCAAGGCCGCCACGGTTCCCAGAGCATACCATAGACCTTGGATATCGCCTTGGTCACGCTGCCTGACCTTTACTAATTAAAACCGGCTCAGCCTGTTAAGGCACACCTCAACCGCCTCCGCCGGTCACCCACACACGATACCTTCGTCTCCTCTTGTTACCACTCCTCGGACCGGCCGGTTACCATTCTCTGAAGTCTCAGACATCCATCTCGACCCAGGCTAACAGATGCACATCGAGAAAAACATTGCGGCAACGACAATGGGTTTCCTCTTAGGCGAACTCGACACTGTCGCTGTCCGAAGAGATGCTGAAGCTGCGGGCGTGATGCTTGAAATACACATGGTGAGGCATGGTGATAACGAAAATTTCCTGAAGCCACAGGCGCCTTATGTATTGCTACCGGAGGAGAAGAAACAGGTTCTCGAGACAATTAGAGACATCAAAACACCGTCGGGGCATTGTGGGAATTTTGAGAAACTGGTGAACATGGACAAGGTGAAGTTACAGTTCATGAAAAGTCACGATTGGCACGTACTACTGCAGGAGCTGCTACCAGTGGCACTTCGATCATCACTTCCGGAAGGGCCCCGAGTTGCCATTATCCGACTGGCTCACTGTTTCAAAAGGTTTACGGAGAAAGTCATTAGTAGAAGCGGCACTCTGGACCTTCAGAATTACGTCGCTGAAACTTTGGCTTTACTCGAGCTCCACTTTCCGCCTGGGTACTGGAACATTATGCCTCACTTACCTTTGCACATACCTCGTGAACTTTACTGGTGTGGCCCAGTGCATTCCCGTTGGATGTACGGGGTCGAAAGGAATTTAGGTCACTTGAAATCACTCATTCGGAACAAAGCCAGACCCGAAGGCTCCATAGCAATGGGTTACATGTACGAAGAGGCATTGGGCTTCGTAACGGAACATTTTCGATTGTATCCAGGCATGGCTCGTGTTATTTGGGACATGGAGGAGGACGAGAAGGACTGTGGTGAGGTATTGGAAGGTAAGCCCCGAGAGCGCGATTGGGAGCAGGGGGAGCTACTCCAGCTGCACGACTTCATAATTCGACACAACATTATTACTGCACCGTTCTACAGGTACAGTATGCGACCCTCGATTCTCGACGCATATAACGACTGACGTGGTTTGATAAGAAAATTTATATTATATTCTGAGTGCATCGTATGCATAAACCTGCTGGACAGCATGTGTGTCATATGTGTGGCCATCAGAGTGTCAAGGGATAAACCACCATGTCCAGCATGCTATCTTTGCCGATGCTTTTGATGTTTTTATTTTTTTCAAAGTGTAACCGTCAGGGAGTACATCATGCTGTTGCAGTGAATACATTGGGGCGCGAAACGCATCAGACGCGAGGAGGCACAGAGTTTTCTCCACCTTTACCGACTGGCTGAAAGAACGTGTGACGTCCATGGTACGGGATGGCTTGAACCCAGACCTATCTCTGCAGACCATGTCGAGGTTGCCAACCCCCACAGTTAGGCACTATAATTCTATGTGGGCGTATGGGTACCACCTGAGAACAGACGACGAGCAGGGTAGGTCTCATGTAACATTCGACTCTAGAGTGGCGGCCATTATAACTCAGAGTTGTAGATCGTCACGAGCAGATCGGAATCCTGTTGAGGCTTATTTAAATTACGTTGGTATCATCAAAGACATTGTTCACGTGGACTACGGTGTTCACAAATTTACAGCACTTAAGTGTTCGTGGGTGAAACCGAACCAAGGGGGAGCACGGACCATGCGTGAGGATGAGCACGGTTTCTGGTCGCTGAAATACAATGCTCGTCAAAGCCCAGACATAGAGCCATATGTGTTTCCGAACCACATCCACCAGATACCATGTTGCTTTATCTGATGTGAAATATCCATCTTTATGGTGTCTTCAATTTTGGCTCCAGAGAATTGAAACAGAAGTTCTGTGGCTTAGGTATACTTCGTCGATGATGTTAACGATAATGAGTGGAAGGTGGTGCGACAAAGAGAACCCCGGTCTAGAAGAGTTACTTCGGAGACAGAGGGGCAAACGCTAAGCGCTGTAGGCAGGGTGGATGCTACCACCATGTCAGACCCCGGAGTAAGAAGAAATCCACTTCGGGGAGGGAATGGTACAGCTGAGGCAGTCGCTAGAGCAGAGTTAGAGCAAGTTCTGGCTGGAGAGGAAATGGAAGGAGAAGAAGCCCCATACGAGGACACGGATTTCGTGGATGGACTGGAGGATGAGGACGAATGGATCGGTGAAGACGCAGTCCTCTGAACGCAATGACCATGAGTTCGTGGGTAGCGCTACTCTTGCAGTGGATGAAACCGTCCAGTATGTCATTGGTAATGACTCGGCGATCTTAGAACTTCTCTTATTTTTGTTTTCGGATGGTACAGCCCTGTAATACTACATAACGTATCTAAGGAATTCACAAAGTTCGTCGTGTGCTATTAACTCCTGCACTGACTAACTTCAGTGTTTTGATTTCTGATATTTCAATGTAGGTCTTAACGATGTATGGCACAGTACGGTTCTTCACAAGCGAAGTGATAGGTATAAAGGATGCCACACATGCACCCGTTTTGGTGTGATTGCACTGCCTAGAGTATCCACTTTCCAACAGTCACGAAAATGAATTACATGTCTGTGATGATTTCTGTAATGGTCTTTGTAATCCCCTTCATAATAGGGTAACATCGTAATCCGCCTTCCTAATTTTGTGAATGCAATGAAGGGCTTCTTCTCTAAGGGATCTGGTTTTTGGAATCATACATACAGGTCTTGGAAGCTGTGAACGCACGGTCGGATATTCTGTTACAACTCACACTCGAGTAGAAGTACATACGGGCGGTGGTTGAGCTGGTTGCACAGGTGAAGCAGAATGCGGTAGGAAATGTCGGCATTGTTGAAATTCGGGAGCACCGCTTTCTGTTTCTCGTGGAAGATAAGAACTGCAACCGGTTCACCAAGAACAGAGGCGGCACTCTTGTAGGAAAATGCTGCCAATTCTTTTAACTAATGACAGTCTGTGCGAAGTCCACCCCTGTGAGAGTTATGGCATATGGATCACAGTCCTTGAATGAAATGGATGAAAGATACGACAGCAAGGTACCTTACCGCCTTAATTGATCTCTTGTGCTTGCTCCCTCCATCTGGTTTGATTTCAACAGTTCCAATTGATGCATAGTATTCTCAATCTCTCTGGAATGATTCCAGGTTCCTGACATTCTGCACAATGCTTATGTGATCGTGGATTACAGGAATTGCGACCGTGGAATCCTGGACCTGTGCATGTTTGCAGAAGGCAGCCGCAATGAAATAGAGATTTGAGTCGTTCGGGATGCTGCAGAGGTATACGTAGCGCTATAGTTACGTACAAATTCGTTCCTATGTTTCTTGAGATGATATAATCTGCAATAACGAGCTTTCAAATTAACACAGAATTTAGCAGTCTCTTGATTTCTTCCTGTCATCATGTGCAGGCGGAGGCTTCTGTTCTGGACAGTACTTGGCGTCTGGATTCTCGGATGAGTGGGAGAGAACGGGTGCAGACATACTGGTCTTCTTAATCCGCCTTCGTAATCCGCCTCCAAGGCCGAGTGTTCCACATCCTCCATTTACGGTATACGAAATATTCGTAATGGTCATTATCTCATAGTTATGAATCCATCGTATGGAATCCATGCATGAGCAACGTATTCATTCCCTCCTGTAAGTGTACGTCATCCTAGACTGTGATATTAATTTCGATGAACCGTATAGGAATATTGTGGGATCCGAGAAACTCAGAATAAACCGGAAGAGCCCCAGCCGGCGTAAGTATTCCATTTATTTTTCATTTTTTTGGTTAATTAGGTAAAAACTGGCCAGACACTAGCAGCATTAGCAGTTAACGCAAATCGGATACTCCAGAAACGTTAAAACAGTTAACGTAGGAAGTGTTCCCGGAACCTGGATTCCGGAAACTCGGAAGATAAGATACGGAACGGGTGGACGATCCGAGTACTGACCGTTACTGTAACCGCGTCAAGGATCCGAAGCGACGCGGAAGTCATCATGACTCGGATAGGCGTTTACCCCGGTACGTTGGCGGCTGCAATTACGGGCCGCCACAGCGTTTATTATGCCTGGGGTATATAAGCGAGGGTGTTAGGGTTTGGAGTTCCTTTTTGCGAACTGGGAGTAGAGAGTGAAAGAGCGGTGAGGTGTCCTTGTCTTTTCCGATTCACCGGCAGTTGGATTGCCGGGTTTCTTGCTGTCGGATCGTAGAGGGAGAGAAGTGAGGAGTAGAGATGGCGCGCGTACAGTGTTGCGTCCTTAGCCCCGGAACTCCAGTGAAGGAATCGGATATGGAGGAACTGATCACCGACCTCACTCGGATGAGGTGTGAGGGATTGTTGGCACGGCCGTGGTTACTGAAGAGTGAGGTGATGGTGAGGGAGGTCCTGGAGGGTCCGGACAACCGGTGGGATAATACGGTCCGAGGCAAGCCCACGCTGTGGAATGCGGAACAGTGGGCGGAAGCTTACGGTTTCGAGCAGAAGGGACTCCTTTGGGCGACCCGGACGGACCAGTACGTGCAGGATAGGTTCCACGGGAAGATCCATAGGAACAATGGATACGAGATAGACGCCTGCAAGGATAGGAGGCAGAGGCAGGTCTTAGCTTTCCTCGTTCCGATCCTGTATCCGCAGAAACCGGCACAAGTTACCATTACGGTCGGGAATACCATCCTCGGAGCGTATACAGGAGAACGCCCGGTGAATTGGGCTGCACTCATGGCGGAAGTGGTGCAGAAGATGGTTCCGACGATCGGAAAGAAGCCGACCCCGCTCTCCCCTTACCTCTTTCACCTTTACCATACGTATGACTTGCTGACCGATAAGGAGGACGAGACGTATACGCACGCGAAGAACTGCCTCAACTTCTCGGAGATTCCGCCCGGAATGGAACCCGATCCACGAGGTGAGCCCTCTGATACAACGGACTCGGAAGATGAGGACGATACGAGGGAGGTTCCGAACCCTGGCGCTGCTAGGGCTCAGTCCAGATCGAGATCGGAGCAGCCAGCGTCACGACATGCGGAACCGTCTACGGCCCGGGGAGATCCGGAACGGAGAGAGGTCAGTTCCGATCGGGGATTTCCGGTGGACCTGTTTCGGGGGATTCGGGAGGAGACTCATCGGGCTCAAGCTTCTTATGATCGGATCGAAACCCTGTTCCGGAGGGTCTGTACAGCGCTGGGAGGGTGCTTACCGGAAGAGGTGATCCGAGAAGTGGAGTTGTTGAAGGATGCCCCAACTCTCCGGAGTGAGAAGAAGCGGCTGGAGCTTCAGTTGCAGGAGTTGACGAAGGAGCTGGCGGCAAAGAGTGACGAGATCCGTAAGTTCCACGCCGAGCAGGAGGAGACTTTGGGGGAGCTTCGGAAGTTGGTGGGAAGTTCGGGAGCGGTAATCAACAAGGCCCGGCTGTTCGATGAGAACGTAGTGCAGCCGGCTGATTTCGAGGACAAGCAGAAGATCATCAAGATCCTCTCCAAATGCGAGCACTCGATGAACATGATCCTGAAGAAGGTCCGGCAGCTGCTCAATCCGAGCACCGGAAGTCCCAGTCTCGTAGGCGCTGGCCGGGGTCTTCCGCTCCCCGGATCGCCCTCTCGTGCCGTGGTAGGAGAATCTCGCGGGGTTGGGTTCCGAACCCCGATAGGGAGTAACCTCCAAGCAGCAGAACAGATGACGGTCGAAGAGGCCGCCATGACAAATCGGACGATTGCGGAGGCGATCCGGGAAGTCCAAGCACAGGCGGCGTCACCCGGAACCAGTACAGTCCAGCAGAGCTGCGCGATCCCCACCGGACAGGTGCAAGTGACCGGAACGACAGTCACCGAGAGGCGGATCGAGGAGAGGACGGTTTCGGAACAGGTGACTCGGACCGTGCCGCCGGATGTTCTTCCACGACTCGGAGATGAAGTGATCATTGCGAAATACCGCGGGGAGGTAACGGGACCGGAATGGGGACGACCTATTTCACCACCCGGACGGACCCGAGTAACTCAGGAGGGGGGATTGACCCCTTCACCCACAGCCAAGACCGGAACGGTGACGCCTACTCCCACCGGAACGCCAGCAGCGGGTTCCCCTCCGAACACTGCCGGTGAGTTCCGGAGGTTGCGGAAAAGGAAGGAACCGATTACAATTTCCGAGTCCGACTCAGAGACACATGGGAGCTCTCCGGTCAGGACCACCGGAACTGAAACTCAGACTCCGACGTCCGGAACTCCTCCCGCACATATGATCCCGAAATCGCCCAATTCTCCCAAACCCCGGATCGTTACCCGGTTGTCCTTGGAGGCTCAGGAGAGAGAGTCAAAGGCGGAACGGAGTGCTAGGCGCAAGGCGGCACGAGCAGCAGGGGCGGGCGGATCAGAGCCGCGGGTGACCAGGTCGAAGGATCGCGAGCAGGAGAGCCACAAGAAGACAAAGAAGTGATAGATTCCTCTCACTGCCACTTGTCGTAACTTTCCGGATTTATAGGAGTAGATTCCGGATCGGAGGATCCGTTCTTGTCGTAAAGTAAAATTCTAGGTAGATAGTTAGGGATTAGGGTTTTGATTGAACTGCCGGCGCCGCCGCTTTTGTGGAAGCCCCTGCTTACTTAAACCAGGCAGGCGAGGCGGTCCGGGTCTTCGTTTTGCATGTTTTCCCCCCTATAATCCTTATCAGTAAAGTATTTGTGTTTTGTAAGTACTGTGCGTGATTTCCCGCTAAGTGTGAATGATCCGGGAAGGATATGAGAGTTCCGCTGTAGCTCGGATAGGAAGGTGATGGGAGTTGCGACGAGACCCGAACCGGAAAGGAAATGGGATTGAGCGGAAAGATTTAGCGGATTGTCGTAGGAGTGAAGCCTCACTGTTCCGTCCCCAAATCAACCTCATACGGAATAGCCGTCGCTAGGGTCGAAGCGGATCAAGAACTACTTGGTCGGGCTCCCTGAACTTCTGAAGAGGTTCCGTGCACAGTGAGAGGGGGAGTCGGAACGTGGTACGGGTCGCCTAGGGATAATCGGATCCTGGTTCTCCCAGATCCGGATTGGTTTGTCGTTGTAGTCCCACGGATCGGAGAGGACCGTTTGTGTGACCTGCTGGCCAGAGTACTCTAGGACAGTTGTGAGACGGTAACTGATCCGAGACGTTGGGGTTTGTGGACGAAACACCTCATGAGAGAAGAATAGAGAAGGAGATAGTTCGGGAGTTACGTTCCGAAGACACTATCCGAGCAGTGGCAAGGCTCGGAACGATTAGAAGTAACTACTTGGTGAAACACTATTGAATCCCTGGACGATACTCGGAACCTAGTGACAATACGGAAGTTTACGCTCAATTTGAGCGCTATCCGGATGTTAGTTGCGTTTCCGCGTTCCGACACGTAAAAATCTGGCGCCGCTGCCGGGGATTCGATAAGCTGCGAACCAGGTGGATACTCGGAAGATAAGTGAGCGCAGATTTGAAGAAAAGTGGAGTCAGACCGTGAAGGCTTCATTCAGGTGGATATGCGGTAGGCGGAAGTCTTACGTGCAGATCTCGCCTTCCGAGGAATCGGAAGAAGAATTCCCAATCTCTTCCATGGTTGGGGCGCAACCGGAAGAGTTAGGGGGAAGAAGATCCACTCGGTTGCTACAGAAGAGGGGAAGAGTTTTGGTAC
This sequence comes from Ceratodon purpureus, assembly GCA_014871385.1. NCBI lineage: Eukaryota > Viridiplantae > Streptophyta > Bryopsida > Pseudoditrichales > Ditrichaceae > Ceratodon > Ceratodon purpureus. Next base: position 12,700,068 of record CM026428.1, on the reverse strand, counting down.
ACGATCTACCGGGAACGAATCTACTTCCCCGGATCCAGACTGCTGTAGAACGAGAAGGAGACGTAATCGTGGTGTCGTTGGCCGGAACCTCCACAGCCGGAGCAGGTACAGCTCCAGATCCGGAAGAAGAAGAGGTCGTAGCTGACGAAGTCGGAGCCGACGCAGGAGTAGAAGAGGAGACCGAGGAAGAGGAAGAAGACGAGGAAGACAATCCAATGGCACCCTCTACCCGACTGAAGTACAACAGATTCAAAGGGGACGGAAGTCAAGACGTGGACGAATGGCTCTGTGAGTTCGAATCCATCGCTCTGGCCAATCAGGAAGATCCGGATGCGAAGAGGAGGATTTTCCAGGGTCTTCTGAAGGGAGAAGCTCTCCAGTGGTACCAAGACGTTCCGGAACGTACACGTAACGACTGGACCAGTTTCGTGACCTTGTTCCGACGTACGTTCCGTGAGGCCGGAGGAGAAGCTCGCGCACTCGGAAAGCTGAGTCAGATGACGATGAGATCTTCCGAGTCAGTACGGAAGTACAGTCAGAGGGTAAAGGCGCTCATACAGAAACTCACTACGGCCATAGCTCCGAGTGTACAAGTGGAATGGTTTGTCGCCGGATTCCCAGAGGAGATGGGGTTTCAGATCCGACAAACCCGTCCCGCCACACTTCAGGAAGCCGTGGAAGCGGCTCAGAACTATGAGAACTCGGCCCAATCTCTACGGAAGTCTCTGAAGCATACCGAGAAGCGGGGTAAGAAGATCCGGAAGGAGAGAGAGCGCCGGCGGAGGCACGAGTCCTCTTCGGAAGATTCCGACTCTACCAGTAAGAGCGATTCCACTTCATCCAGTTCCGATCAGTCGGAAGAGGACTCCAGGGGAGCCTCGAAACGCCGAGGGGGTTCCAGTAGAGACTCCCGGCCTAGACGGAACCGAGAGTTGATCAAGGTGAAGGTGGAGGATGACGATTCTCGGAAGGTCATGAAGGAGATGAAGGAGATCCGAGAATCGATTGCCGAACTCAACGTCCACCTTTCCGAGAATCGGAAACCTCGTAAGATGATTCCCACCAGCAGAGCTAATGTGTGGTGTGCTAACTGCGGAAAGCAAGGACACTATCCTCCGGAGTGTACTGAACCCCGCCAGAAACGTATCCACTACGTCCATCCGGAAGAAGAAGTATACTTTGCCTATCCGGAAGAGGAAGAGTTTCAGATGGAGGAGTACCAACCTGTATATCAGGTTCAGACCACTTACGGACGGGGGAAGGCTCCGATCTAGATAGCCCGTCCTCCCGCCGGATACCGGATCCCACAGAACGTTCCGGGTAGGCCGATGTACCCAAAGCCGACCCACGGGTACTGCTTTAACTGTGGGAGCCCGGATCATTACGCACCTAACTGTCCGTTTGAGCGACAGGGGCAGGGAGCACCGCGGATCCTTCCGTGCCAAAATTGCGGAGAGTACGGTCATACGGCTCCTCAGTGTGCCAAACCGGCACAACCCCGCCCGACTTTCAAACAGGTGGAGGTCCCTCCGAGAGAGATGACTGGGCTAAACTACGGTCACTCGGGTGGGATAGAGAATCCGGACAAATGACGGTTCGTGACGGAACTACAGGAGGGCGCGGAAGTACCAGTGCACAGAGTATCAACCCGTAGTTCCGCTAGAGAACGTGCCCAGGAACCGGAACTTCCGAGACCCCGGAAGACCAGGAGGAGGGTAAGATCCAGAAGAGTGGATTCGGATTCGGGATCCGAACCCTCTACGGTAACCAGAGCTTTACCAGAAGAAAATGACCGTCCAAGAGCGGAAAATGGGGTGGAAGGAGGGAACCTCCCGGAAGATATCAGCGAGGAAGTTCGGAAGGAGCTCACGGATCCCCCTGTCCGGAAGATCACCAAGCCTTCGGTCCGGTTTGATGACGTTCCGGTGGTTATTCCTTCCGATCCCAGAGTGGACGAGTATGACATTCTTGGGGACATCAAATCCCTCAAGGCAAATGTCACGATTGGACAGTTGCTCCATGACAATGTGAATTACCAGAAGGTAATCCGAGAGGCATGGACAAAGCGGAGGCGCCGAGGGGTGAAACTTCCGTCTGTAGCTACTAATTTCTTACAGGTTGAGGATCACGGAGCCCCGGAACTGACAGTGCTAATAGAAGGATGCGCTATCCCGAAAGTTCCGGTAGATGGAGGATCCGGTGTGAACCTGATGTTGGAGGATACGGCCTTTGAACTCGGATACACCTCGTTCGAATCCACCGATCAGGTGTTACGAATGGCGGATCAATCTAGAGTTAAACCCGTGGGAAGGTTGTCCCAAGTTCCGACCACGATCGGAGAGGTAACCTACCTCTTGAATTACGTGATAATCCGAGTTAGTACGGGCCGTCCCTTCCCGATGTTGTTGGGAAGACCCTGGCTATACATGGCACGAGTCCTCGTTGATTGGGGAGCCAAGGAATTCGTACTCGGAAAAACCAATCAGCGGATTCCGTGGAAGATGGATGGATATCTAGGGGAAACCAGTGGCTCGGATGGGTATACGCCTGATTGGTCCGACCCGGAAGAGGAGGATGACGAAGTATTTAGTTATTTCGTGAATCAGTTCTCGGAAGTTACCGAGGATGACTTCCGATTTCATAATCCGATCAGTGAGCAACCCCAACCATCATCGGAGCGCGTGAAATTCTCGGTACTGGAGGATCGCTCTCTCGGAGAGGGGAGTGTTCCACTCTCAGCCGAATGGTTCCGACAACAGGTCGAGGAGGGAAACCTGCCCGCCATGGGTCTCGATCCGGACACCCCTGTCCGGGTGTGGAGCGCATGGACGGATCAGGGAGAGGAACAGGAATCGGAACGAGTCAAGAACGTTGTGAAACCATCCGACTATGAGAAGGTGGAAGTAGCCCCCGGAAAAACATTTCTGCTAGGGCGAAGCATGAGCAAGGAGCAGAGAAAGGAGTATGTGGATTTACTAAAAGAATATTTAGACGTATTCGCTTGGTCACCATCCGACCTCAAGGGAATACCTCCGGAACTCGGCCAACATCATATAGACTTGGTTGACGGATCAGTTCCGGTCAGACAACGCCAGTACAGGCTCAATCCGAAGTATTCTCTGATGGTGAAGGAAGAGATCGATAGCCTCCTGAAAGCCGGATTCATTTATCCAGTAAATAATTCCGAGTGGGTATCGCCCATAGTCGTCGTTCCGAAGAAGGTTGGATCGGATGGGAAAGTCAAGATCCGAGTTTGTCAAGATTTTCGAAAACTGAATGCGGCCACAAAGAAGGATTACTTTCCGTTACCTTTTACGGACATTATCCTCGATCACGTGGCAGGGCAGGAGTGCTACAGCTTTCTTGATGGATTTTCCGGTTACAACCAGGTGTCGATCCGGGAAGAAGATCAGCTGAAGACGACCTTCACCACGGAATGGGGGACGTTCGCCTTCAACAGAATGCCCTTCGGACTGTGTAACGCTCCCGGAACATTCCAAAGGCTGATGGTGGATATTTTCCGAGATTTCTTGAGGCATTTTCTAGAAGTCTTCATCGATGACTTCGCGGTGTTCAGTAAGTGGAAGGAACATCTCGAGTACCTCCGAAGGACCTTCCAGAGGTGCAGGGAAACCGGACTGAAATTACACCCCGGAAAATGTTTTATGGGGATGATTTCCGGAATTCTTCTCGGACACATCGTAAGTCGGAACGGGTTGGAAGTCGATTCGGATAAGGTACGAGCTATCCTTATTCTAGTGTCTCCCACCAACGTCCGAGAGGTCCGAGGATTCCTAGGATGCGTCGGATACTACAGGAGGTTTATTATTGCGTATGCCAAATTGGCAGCCCCATTAACGGAACTGTTGAAGAAGGAAGAAGAGTTTTTGTGGACGGAACGGAGACAGCAGGCGTTCGAGGAACTGAAGAAGGCCCTGACCACCGCTCCGATCCTATCAGCACCGGATTGGTCGAAGGAATTCCATGTGACAATCGACGCTTCCGGGTGGTGCCTAGGGGCGATTCTGTGGCAGCAAGGGGAGGATCGGAAGGAGCATCCGATCTATTATGCTAGCAGGCAGATGAGCCTTGCGGAACGGAAATATACTACCACTGAACGGGAAGCCTTGGCGGTAGTATACGCCTGCAAGAAGTTCCGACACTACCTTCTCGGATACAAGATCGTGTTCCATACGGATCATGACTCCCTGAAGTATTTGGTAAATAAACCGGATCTCTCAGGGCGTATTGCACGATGGATCTTGCTGCTCCAGGAATTCAACTACGAGGTAGTAGTAAAACCGGGTAAGGCCAATGCCAACGCTGACTACCTGTCAAGGATGCGAGGCCCGGAAGCAGTCTCGGACATCACCGCCACGTTTCCGGATGAGTTTCCGGAAGAGGCGGAGGTATTTCACATTTCCGGAACGGAGAACTCCGATTATTCGGAAATTATCCAGTATTTAACCCAACGGAGGTACCTGGAGGGATTTACGCGGGAGGAGAAGATGGTATTTCAGAATACAGTAGCTCCTTTCACACTGATCCGCGGAGTACTTTTTCGGATGGGACCGGATGATGTGTTACGGAGGTGCCTCGAGGAGTCCGAACGAAGGCAGGTCATGAGGGCCTTACACGCCGGACCCTCGGGCGGCCATTTCGCCTCGGAGACAACCATCAAGCGAATCCGATCAGCCGGATATTGGTGGCCTTACCTCTCCCGAGACGTAAAGGAATTCGTAGGGCAGTGCGACCAGTGTCAAAGAACCGGGGCACCCTCGTTCCGAAACCACTGGCCCCTCACTCCTATTATCCCCTTGGCTCCGTTTGAAAAATGGGGGATAGACTTTATCGGACCGATCAATCCGGTCACAGCCCGGAAGAGGAGATACATTATCCTGGCTACGGATTATGCGACCAGATGGGTAGAGGCAAGAGCAACGGTGAAGAATGACGCCGCAGCCGCAGCCACATTTCTCTTTGAAGAAATAATGATGAGATTTGGACATCCGTTAGAACTGGTGAGTGACCGAGGAAAACATTTCCTAAACGATGTCATCATCAATATCACGGAAAGGTATCTCATCAAGCACAGGAAGACGACCCCTTATAATCCGAAAGCGAATGGACTGACGGAACGAGCTAATGGCATCGTCGGAAAGATTCAGAACAAGATGGTCTCGGCTCATAAGACGGATTGGGATCGGAAGCTCCCTTCAGCTGTACACGCCTACAATACCAGCGAGAAGAAAACCATGGGTAAGAGTCCTTTCTTCCTAGTTTTTGGACAATCCGCAGTTCACGGAGTGGAGTTGGAGGTAGAAACCTTACGGGTTATGGCTGCCCGTCACGGGACGAGAGTCGAGGATCCGGGGTACCGGATCGTGGCACTACAGGATCTGGAAGAAGTCAGGAGAGGCGCTCTACAGCAGGCCGTAGATGTCCAGGCAAAACGTAAGGAGACCTACGACAAAAGAATTCCTAAGGACAATAAGGTGATAGAAGGAGGCTTGGTGCTCTTATACGATAACCGGCACCAAAAGTTTTCGGGAAAGTTACATACGAGATGGATGGGACCTTACCGGGTTACGCGGATCTTTGAGAACGGATCATTACAACTGGCGGACCTCCAGGGAAATAGCTTCGAAACCCGGGTGAACGGATCCCGAGTGAAGAATTACAACCCTGAGGAGTTCACAGACACCGAAGGAAGCGAAAGCCCGGAAGGGGAGGAAGAAGAAAAGTGTTCGCGGGGACTCTCACATTTGAAAATGGGGTAATGTGGGATCCGAGAAACTCAGAATAAACCGGAAGAGCCCCAGCCGGCGTAAGTATTCCATTTATTTTTCATTTTTTTGGTTAATTAGGTAAAAACTGGCCAGACACTAGCAGCATTAGCAGTTAACGCAAATCGGATACTCCAGAAACGTTAAAACAGTTAACGTAGGAAGTGTTCCCGGAACCTGGATTCCGGAAACTCGGAAGATAAGATACGGAACGGGTGGACGATCCGAGTACTGACCGTTACTGTAACCGCGTCAAGGATCCGAAGCGACGCGGAAGTCATCATGACTCGGATAGGCGTTTACCCCGGTACGTTGGCGGCTGCAATTACGGGCCGCCACAGCGTTTATTATGCCTGGGGTATATAAGCGAGGGTGTTAGGGTTTGGAGTTCCTTTTTGCGAACTGGGAGTAGAGAGTGAAAGAGCGGTGAGGTGTCCTTGTCTTTTCCGATTCACCGGCAGTTGGATTGCCGGGTTTCTTGCTGTCGGATCGTAGAGGGAGAGAAGTGAGGAGTAGAGATGGCGCGCGTACAGTGTTGCGTCCTTAGCCCCGGAACTCCAGTGAAGGAATCGGATATGGAGGAACTGATCACCGACCTCACTCGGATGAGGTGTGAGGGATTGTTGGCACGGCCGTGGTTACTGAAGAGTGAGGTGATGGTGAGGGAGGTCCTGGAGGGTCCGGACAACCGGTGGGATAATACGGTCCGAGGCAAGCCCACGCTGTGGAATGCGGAACAGTGGGCGGAAGCTTACGGTTTCGAGCAGAAGGGACTCCTTTGGGCGACCCGGACGGACCAGTACGTGCAGGATAGGTTCCACGGGAAGATCCATAGGAACAATGGATACGAGATAGACGCCTGCAAGGATAGGAGGCAGAGGCAGGTCTTAGCTTTCCTCGTTCCGATCCTGTATCCGCAGAAACCGGCACAAGTTACCATTACGGTCGGGAATACCATCCTCGGAGCGTATACAGGAGAACGCCCGGTGAATTGGGCTGCACTCATGGCGGAAGTGGTGCAGAAGATGGTTCCGACGATCGGAAAGAAGCCGACCCCGCTCTCCCCTTACCTCTTTCACCTTTACCATACGTATGACTTGCTGACCGATAAGGAGGACGAGACGTATACGCACGCGAAGAACTGCCTCAACTTCTCGGAGATTCCGCCCGGAATGGAACCCGATCCACGAGGTGAGCCCTCTGATACAACGGACTCGGAAGATGAGGACGATACGAGGGAGGTTCCGAACCCTGGCGCTGCTAGGGCTCAGTCCAGATCGAGATCGGAGCAGCCAGCGTCACGACATGCGGAACCGTCTACGGCCCGGGGAGATCCGGAACGGAGAGAGGTCAGTTCCGATCGGGGATTTCCGGTGGACCTGTTTCGGGGGATTCGGGAGGAGACTCATCGGGCTCAAGCTTCTTATGATCGGATCGAAACCCTGTTCCGGAGGGTCTGTACAGCGCTGGGAGGGTGCTTACCGGAAGAGGTGATCCGAGAAGTGGAGTTGTTGAAGGATGCCCCAACTCTCCGGAGTGAGAAGAAGCGGCTGGAGCTTCAGTTGCAGGAGTTGACGAAGGAGCTGGCGGCAAAGAGTGACGAGATCCGTAAGTTCCACGCCGAGCAGGAGGAGACTTTGGGGGAGCTTCGGAAGTTGGTGGGAAGTTCGGGAGCGGTAATCAACAAGGCCCGGCTGTTCGATGAGAACGTAGTGCAGCCGGCTGATTTCGAGGACAAGCAGAAGATCATCAAGATCCTCTCCAAATGCGAGCACTCGATGAACATGATCCTGAAGAAGGTCCGGCAGCTGCTCAATCCGAGCACCGGAAGTCCCAGTCTCGTAGGCGCTGGCCGGGGTCTTCCGCTCCCCGGATCGCCCTCTCGTGCCGTGGTAGGAGAATCTCGCGGGGTTGGGTTCCGAACCCCGATAGGGAGTAACCTCCAAGCAGCAGAACAGATGACGGTCGAAGAGGCCGCCATGACAAATCGGACGATTGCGGAGGCGATCCGGGAAGTCCAAGCACAGGCGGCGTCACCCGGAACCAGTACAGTCCAGCAGAGCTGCGCGATCCCCACCGGACAGGTGCAAGTGACCGGAACGACAGTCACCGAGAGGCGGATCGAGGAGAGGACGGTTTCGGAACAGGTGACTCGGACCGTGCCGCCGGATGTTCTTCCACGACTCGGAGATGAAGTGATCATTGCGAAATACCGCGGGGAGGTAGCGGGACCGGAATGGGGACGACCTATTTCACCACCCGGACGGACCCGAGTAACTCAGGAGGGGGGATTGACCCCTTCACCCACAGCCAAGACCGGAACGGTGACGCCTACTCCCACCGGAACGCCAGCAGCGGGTTCCCCTCCGAACACTGCCGGTGAGTTCCGGAGGTTGCGGAAAAGGAAGGAACCGATTACAATTTCCGAGTCCAACTCAGAGACACATGGGAGCTCTCCGGTCAGGACCACCGGAACTGAAACTCAGACTCCGACGTCCGGAACTCCTCCCGCACATATGATCCCGAAATCGCCCAATTCTCCCAAACCCCGGATCGTTACCCGGTTGTCCTTGGAGGCTCAGGAGAGAGAGTCAAAGGCGGAACGGAGTGCTAGGCGCAAGGCGGCACGAGCAGCAGGGGCGGGCGGATCAGAGCCGCGGGTGACCAGGTCGAAGGATCGCGAGCAGGAGAGCCACAAGAAGACAAAGAAGTGATAGATTCCTCTCACTGCCACTTGTCGTAACTTTCCGGATTTATAGGAGTAGATTCCGGATCGGAGGATCCGTTCTTGTCGTAAAGTAAAATTCTAGGTAGATAGTTAGGGATTAGGGTTTTGATTGAACTGCCGGCGCCGCCGCTTTTGTGGAAGCCCCTGCTTACTTAAACCAGGCAGGCGAGGCGGTCCGGGTCTTCGTTTTGCATGTTTTCCCCCCTATAATCCTTATCAGTAAAGTATTTGTGTTTTGTAAGTACTGTGCGTGATTTCCCGCTAAGTGTGAATGATCCGGGAAGGATATGAGAGTTCCGCTGTAGCTCGGATAGGAAGGTGATGGGAGTTGCGACGAGACCCGAACCGGAAAGGAAATGGGATTGAGCGGAAAGATTTAGCGGATTGTCGTAGGAGTGAAGCCTCACTGTTCCGTCCCCAAATCAACCTCATACGGAATAGCCGTCGCTAGGGTCGAAGCGGATCAAGAACTACTTGGTCGGGCTCCCTGAACTTCTGAAGAGGTTCCGTGCACAGTGAGAGGGGGAGTCGGAACGTGGTACGGGTCGCCTAGGGATAATCGGATCCTGGTTCTCCCAGATCCGGATTGGTTTGTCGTTGTAGTCCCACGGATCGGAGAGGACCGTTTGTGTGACCTGCTGGCCAGAGTACTCTAGGACAGTTGTGAGACGGTAACTGATCCGAGACGTTGGGGTTTGTGGACGAAACACCTCATGAGAGAAGAATAGAGAAGGAGATAGTTCGGGAGTTACGTTCCGAAGACACTATCCGAGCAGTGGCAAGGCTCGGAACGATTAGAAGTAACTACTTGGTGAAACACTATTGAATCCCTGGACGATACTCGGAACCTAGTGACAGTACGGAAGTTTACGCTCAATTTGAGCGCTATCCGGATGTTAGTTGCGTTTCCGTGTTCCGACAAATATCATGTGTACTGAAGTGCAGCAGATTTGGCTATGGTGTAAGGTGTTGTATGGTTGATTTTTTCAGTTCACGGAATTTTCCATTACTGTGGAGGAACAAACATCAGAAGTCGATAAAAGAAGCAAAATGCTGTCCTCAATGAAAGCTGGATCCGGCGCTAATTATCACATTCACTGTATCATTCTCTGCTATTGCCGTTCCCGTCGATCTGCAAGTGCACCGCACTGAATGACTGCAGAGTTCTTGCAGTGATAGAATTCTAGCATCATAAAACCGTCACTGACGGAATTAAATGCTAGCAGGTTTGGGTGCAGATGGGACGCGTTTGATGTAGCCCATCGTCTCAATCACAGCGGAGCCCCAGCAGTGAACTCAACATCAGGCCATGGCTGGAAGTGGGGGGTCTCTTCTCAACTTCATGTTCCCCAAATCTCATCATTCGGGAAGATGGCAGCCGTAATGGTGGATCGAAATGAGGTTCTCAATATCTCTTCTCATCATTTCCAAGTCTGTGACCTTCAGTCCCAGTCGACTTCCATTCTCTCCCGTCACCCATGCTGCGTTTCCAATGATGAGTATGCGATCTGTAAACGTCTACCCCGTTGGTGGAATCGCAACTGAATTTCTGGGCGATGGGTTCGAGGATTCCAACTTACTGGGGACTATAAAACGCAAGAAGGCATTGAAGGTTGGGGCATTACGTTGGGCATCCCGGGAACTCCACTGAATTGCGCATTTCATTTTGGTTTGTGTTTAACCCTCCTTCACTCTCATTTCGATTCATGTCTGCCTCTGTCTCTTCCTCCAGTCTCTGCTTTCCTCTCTCTGTATTTCAACAGGGCTCTTGATTGTGCAATTCGGTGATTCCATATGTTGTACGCGGTTACCTGTATGTGTATGTAGGGAGCTATGCTTTCAATGTGGGTGTGTCGAAATATATTATTGTGTACTTGGTCGCCTACTGCTTTCCGAATGAGTGAATTGTCGGTTTGAGCAATGCATGGTAGGGTTAGGGGCTCCTTCGGGATTGTTCTTCCTTGGTTCCACTTTTTCTCTGCGAGTGTGTAGTGATGGAAGTGTGTCGCCGTTAGCTCGTAGAGTAACCCTGAACCACTCACGGAGGTGTTTACATTGTTCAGCATCTCCAGGCGAAGGTGGTACGTGCTCCGTCGCTATGGAGTCTGGACAAGATGCAAATGCGGAGCCTATACTGCCGGGCAGCATCCAGTGGTTTCACGTCGTCCATGGACTCAACAACAAAGGCTGGGTTCCGGGAATTAGACGGGGCCGGGAAGGTTACATGCCGGACCGAATAGCTGACAAGAATGATTGCATCAAACGATGGGGGAGGAAGTCCAATGGAGCTTTTACCATAACCCGTCATGGGTGGAGCGAAAGCCCCAGAATGTCTCATCGAATTCAGACTCTTTACCGCAAGGTTCATCAGCGACCATTTCCGAGATCCAAGCGAATTGGACTATCTTTTGCAAGAGGCATTATTGCTGAGAAAAGAGGATACTTGGTGAACTGGGCGGCTTTTGCGTGTAAGCAGTGCCACAGGGGGAATGTGGACATCGCCAACTGGAGGAGGGACTTCGACGACGGACTTTCCAATGGAGGCAACGCAATCGCAGAGGACGACGTCGAGGGGGCAGCAGACGACTGGGATGTCAACAGACAGGCGAAGGACTTCCCAAACCTAAGGTCATTTGAATCAGACATTCGCGACCACCTCAACCTGAAACCGACGCCAGGATTCGACCGCCCTCTCTACGGTGTCGACCGCCCTCTCTACGGCATAGCACAAGAACTTCAAGGTTTTTCCTCTTCGTCACTTTGAACTTCTAGTTTCTTGTGCTTCGTTTGGATGGTCATTCTTCATTATTAGTAGAAGGGCGTTAATCTTATGCACAGTTTAATGTGAAATCCTAGAATTGAACAATGAGGAAGATGCTCACGTTTTGTGCACGGGAATGTGTACAGATTAGCGAGGACGTGAAACCTGTAGGCCTGAGACTCGTATGGTTTCCGAAGACAATGCGAGGTCCACTTCACGGGAGCTTCGCTGATAGTTGTACTGAATTAAACACAGAATGCGCCATCAAACATTCATTTTTCAGACGTCGTAGTCGAAGGAATACATATACTTCTGATATATCAGCAAATTTATGCTACAGTAGGGTTACAAGGGGGAGATTAGATACAAAGAATCTGAAACGTACATTTCATTCCATGCTCATTTTCAATTGCCTTCGGGACATTCGTGAAGCTTCGTTTTCCTTTTACCAGTAGTTTCTCGAGAATTTCTCTGGCTCCTCTTACGTCTCCCCTTTTTACAATCCTTTTCTCTACATATATTTACAGGATACGTTTGATTTCCATGTGTTAGACTCCTGAAGAAACTGCTATCAAGATGACAATGTTGAGGACTATGCAGAATCAGTTGATGTTGTAAGTGTACATAAAGTTGTCCTTCAATATATGAAACAGAACTGTTTAAGTGTTTCAAATTACCATTGCCTCGGTTGTACAGTTCTTGTGGTGGTTAACCTTTTAATTTCGTACTGTAAGAGAGACGAGCGTAAACATTTCCAGATGCCCAATTGATATGTCGTCGTAACTTTGAAATAGATTGTCACCTCGGCCACTTCCCAGGCCGTCTTTACCGAGGATCTCCGAGGATTTATCTAATAACATGAGATGAAACAATTACTCCATGTAAATGACACGGGAATGCTGACCCCGCCACTGACACATGAACTGTTCATTTCAGAATGAAGAGCACTGATAGGCCCCCGGATCCGTGACTGCTCTCGAACTCCCTCGGACACCGGGAACTACTAATTTCAGATGTTTTCGATCAAAAGCGTCCACCTTCCGCCCCTCCAGGGATCAAGAACGACTGGTTTCCTAGCAGTGTGATCAAACCCTCGTTGTAATATCTTCTACTGATGCTAGGCTACAGATCCCTTGCAGATGGACACCATGCGGCTATCAGGCAACCATGAAATGTACTCAAATCCACACCTTTTCTGCACATCTTCGATTTGCTACGGATGCTTCTTCAGGTATGTATCGCCGATACTTGGGCCGTGAGTCCGTGATCAGTGAGCAGCAAGAGGTCAGTTTGTCATGATCAATGAACACAAACTCAAACATGCTCATCCAGATATCTTTCATAGCTTCGTAAGATTCTCCTTCAACACCTCTTCACCACTTTCGTTTGCGACATGAAATTTAATCCGCATCAAACCAACTTTTTCTCAAGATGTTCAGTTCAAGAGCAACTAGTGTTGACGTCAAGCCTGCTGTGCAAACACGTACATTCCGAAAGGCATGCTTGACACGAGAGAGCAGCAAAATTGCAGCAAGAAGGATTAAGAAATCTGGATGAATTTCCATTTGCACTAGCGGATTGTATGCATTGTAAAGAATGTTGGCGTGTTTGGGAAGCATTTGAAGTTTTGAGAGAGAATGTAATGGAGATGAAATGTGTTCTACTGATGATGTGATGATAGCAACAATAAATGTTGGTGGAAATGTTTTGGTCAACATGCAAACTGAGGCATTGTAGTAGTCACAAGTAAGGTCGAGGCACCCATAGCCGACCAGGTACCCATAACTGACCAGGTACCCATAACTGATCAGTAGACTTTTCCATTTCCGACCAGTTTTTAAATTCAAAATCTTGGGAGATCTAGAAAAAAGTATCAAGCATGATTGGTAGAAAAGGAATCATATGGGAATATTCTTGTAGTAGCACAATGATCAAGTTTTGGTGTCATGGTGGTTGGTTTTAGGTGAGCCTACATATTGGTAATATGTATTACAAAAAAAATGTTTTTCAAAATTCATAGTAAATTAAATATTGAAGTAAACATGACATTTAAAGTTACTCCTTAAACCTATTTCCCCTTCAAGGAAAAATCTCCCTCAACTCATACGCCTCCAATCTCAGTGGAAATCTCTTAACTAGCCGGTTATAGGTGCCTCGACCTTAGCTAGATTCAGGCTCCTCAAAATTTGTATTGCCTTCTTGAACCCATGTGTAAGCATATTCTATTCATGAGATTCTTTGCATTATACAACAAGTCATGCACAAGAGTGCAAATTTCCTACAACCTGGGGTGTGGGGGAGAGCACAATAAAGTGTACCACAAAGTGCAACATGTGATCACTAGGAAGTGAATATGAAGTGTGCTGTTTTTTATTGCTCAAAGCTGATTTTGAGCATTTTGGTGTACTTTTTGAGCATTTTAGTCACTTTTTAAGGTGTCACAAGGTATCTTACAGGCTTCTCCATAAGAAAAACATCTTCAATTGAAACTTAATTTGACCGCTAGTTCTAAATCATGAAAATGAACTTTTCCAAAGTCTTAATTTCTTCATTTGGAGCCCTCTACTGTCTTTAGAGGATGTTTTTTCCAATTTAAAAAACAGTGTTCGGTGAAAAAAACCTCTCAAAAAGTTTCGTCGAAAACAGCTCCTCAAAAACGTCCCAACGAAACTTTTTGGCTGTACAAACTTCCAAAGGAATTGCTTAGGCTCATTTTTGAAACCGCAATTCACAATTGGAGGGTACAGCGCAGTCAAAAGTGATTTCTAACATTTGTGCACTCTTTTTTGTCCACTTCTTCAAATGACAGCATTCACTTTGGATCACTTGCCCTGACTCGTAAGGCTTCCTAAAAGGCACAGATCGGTTCCAAAATTTTGTAGACTCAAGATGACCGAGTCTATTTTCTATACCCGAAGCCCCTTCCAACATCTCATCAAATTATATGTCACTTTTCTTAGTGTTTACAACAATGGCTGAAATTGGCAATGAGCTAAGCACTTTTGTGGTACACTTTATTGTGCTTCCCCCCGTGTCCATGTATGCAGAAATGAAGCTGATTCATGTGGTAACCCTTCTTTGTCTGTTGTCGTCGATGTTTTGTGAAAAAAAAAAAAAAAAATTGCTCCAACATGGTGACAAAAGTTTGATGATTTTTGAAGTGAAAATTTTCAACTATTAATTGCATGTTTTGTAAATTCATCATATTTGTGTTTGAAAGTAGGTGAGTGATTGAAGATGCTCCATCAAAATATCTATACACATTAAATTGTGTGGTTTACTTATAAGAATTGAATTTTAAATAGGAAAAAGAAAGATTGGAAGCAATTAATAAGATGAGAACATGGATATTTTTTCAAACAACTCTAAGGCAAATCTTAAAAGGTCCCAACATGTTTATTTAGAATTTAAAAAAAGAAAATCTTGCAAAATTTTATTACCAATAAAAATCACTTAAGAAAATTAAATGCAAAACATGGTAATGTTTAATAAGATTTTTTTTAAAATAATTTTTTATAATCAAATGAAGCACTTTACTCAACATAACAAAAACAAAGTAAGAATATAGCTAATGTTAGCGCCACCATCGGGCTCTGATGCGAGAGTTCACAATCTAAACAACCCACCCATACATTGTCAATTATACATGTGCTTTGAGTTTGTTAAACTTTGTTCTCTCAACTTGTATACCCTAGTGACCATTTCCTATGTCTAAACATTTTTAAAAATACTATGGTGTCAATGTTTAATTCCTCACTTATGAATCTCAGTTGATAGGAGGAATGTAAATAGAAGGTTCAATCAGATTGATATGAGATCGAAGGCCTCAGAATAGACTCATGTACCGCGTAGCATTGGGCTTAAAGTATCTTCAACCAAGCATAAGAACAACATATATATTCGCTGACACCTTGATTCATAATCAAAACCAATCCATCCCAACCCCAATACCATAATTCACAGTATACGCCAAGGCAAAAACCCCCAGCAGATGACAGATTTTGAAAAGAAGTTGAACCTAATATTGCACACTGTTAAATTCCAAACTCGCATCAAATTGAGCAAAGCTTAAAAACTTTGTCGTTATTCCACCGCTACAACCACCCTCATCGCCAAAAAAGAAATTATAGAAATTTTAGAGCTTCATGTGGGCCTTCATCTACTTGTGCATTGAATTCCCTGACCTTCACCTAAAACAGTAATCAAAAACTCAAAAATACCCACTACATATTTTTATTTACTAAGTCTTAATTCTACGGCTCAATTGACAATACTTTAACAATGAAATGCTTCCGGTGAGCTTTGTAATTTGCTAAAATCAAACACTCCATCAACCCCATCAACGACCACATTGGCGCCAAGGAGTGGAGATGCTTCAAAACAGAAAACTTGGAAGGAAGGAAACCTCCACCCCTTGAAAGAATTTGCATATGGCCGGACTTTAGCTTTCCAACTTGCAGAATGTCTTGAGTCTTGAGCCATGATATACAATGACGTAAAGGATTTGGGGAAATTTCTGTGTGTAAAAAAGTATAGCTTATATCCAATAATGTTCCTTAATAGACTGGAGTTCACCGGCGGAGTAAAGAAAATCTATAACGTGATGTTACATTTCGTAACCACCCTTTTTTACTAAACTTGTTTCTATTTTAACTCCTCGTCCTTTACGCAGGGTAAGCTCCTGGACCACAGTGGTTCATGGAAATAAGCATTCACCCCTCGCGTTACGCCCTCGTGGTGAAGGCTTATTTCCATGAACCACCTCGGTCCAGGAGCTTACCCTACACTTTCAGCATTAATTAAAAATTGCAGGCAGTTGACTCATATCATGGCCATACCAAAGGGCCCTAGCACCCCAGCGAGGACAAAACCGAAAAACACTAGCACTTGAGAATAGCTCTTGCTTCCGGCGTTTGCTTCCGACGTCTCCAGCCGCTCATAGCAGGACCACACCGGCCTCCCCAGCGACGTCAGCCACGCCAAAAAGGAAAAACATCAGCCCTCCTTTGAAGGGCTGGAGCTGGAGCGGCTGGAGCCGCTGGATGCAGGGCAAACCCTTGCTTCGGGCGACTCCAGCCGCTCCAGCTCCAGCCCTTAACTGATGTTTTTCCTTTTTGGCGTGGCTGGGGTCGCTGGGGCCGCTAGGGTCGTTGGGGAGCCCGGTGTGGCCTTGCTATCAAACTCCAGCCCTATTCTCAAGGGCTGGTGTTTTTCGGTTTTGTCCTCGCTAGGGTGCTGGGCCCTTTGGTGTGGCCCTGGTATCACTGTGATTGCTTGGAACAATTACCACAGGAATGATTCCAATCTTGTTGCCGAAGCTATGAGTGGCTGAACCTCGGAGTTGAATTTTCACCTCCTGTGGGCTAAGTATGGAAAGTTGACTCTGATTCCATTAAAATCCTGGCCACTTCAGTCTACCAACAATAACTCACTCAACGATTCCTCATGTTTGGGCCAACTTGACGAATATGAGCACTTAAAATATGATAAATGAGTGCTGTGAAGCGGCTTCTTGAAAATGTTTGATGAGGCATCTCCCGGATCACCTTCCTCTCTCTCGAGAATGCAATTGTTAATGTTAAAACGAAGGAATCTTACCTACTCTTGAAATTTCTGTAGCATTTTTTATGTTACTAGTTAGGTGTCTGAATATTTTCACGTGAGGTAGTAGTATCTCTCTAATCATTGCCAATGTTGTATAATGTTTTGATAATATATTTTAACAACTCCAAAAGCTTGATGTAATTATCATAACCCCTAAGGGACAATCTGCCACATTTGGGCTTCTTTGGAATTTGGGCATGTACCTATAAATGCAATTTATATTAGGATTTTCTGAAATTTTTATTGAAGGTGGGCAGTTCGGAGATCTTCATGTGGGTATTTTTATTTTTCAATTCCGACATCAGGATCAAAAGTTATGAAGGTTTAAGTGTCAAACGCTGCTCGTTGGGCAGCTGCTGAATTTTTCTAAGCCACTGTGAATGCAGCAAATTCTGCCCAAAACTGCCAAAATCTGCCCAAAGACAAAACTTTGAAATTCCACCAAAAATTGAGATTTTGATATTTTTCAAAAATAAAAATTTCTATGTATAGACAAGGCAGTAGAGCATGTTCCCACCGTTCGGATTTTCAATCCAAAATTGTTTCATATGCTATTTTTATTGTCCAAAAACGGCCTTTGTTTGCGAATTTCAGTATACCCCCTAGCGGAAAATGATTTTTTTAGCAACTTTCCACAACTTTTTTGAATATAATTTTCTTAATTTACAATTAGTTAACTCAGTCTTCTTTGACGTGCATCAAAACCCCCAAAATCCATAATGCAAAAAAATGGTTTTTAGGCCCTTCAAAACTGTGTTGTTTTCTTATTTCGCAGGGAAAAGAAACTTGTTTTTTCTGCTTTAAACGTTATGATCTTGCAATTGGTGAAGAATGAGTGTGTGAGATTTGGTGGACATGTAGACGTAGAAGTCAGCTACAAGATCTTACCGTTAGATGTACTAAAAAAACCCCAAGTTTGCAAAATCCACCTTGCTTTGAAGAGGGGCTGTTTTGAGGCAATTTTGATGAAAAATACCCTCAAAACTTTAGGGGTTAACCCCTAAATTTCCTTGGTGTTTTGGAGCAGAAGTGCCAAAACTAACTTTTTTTTATTTCAGATTTGATATGTCTCAATATAGTACTATTTAGTAGATTTAGCCATAACATCTTCAAATTAACTTGACATATTATTCATGTACCAAAATTGAACCAAGGATTTTTCTTCATTTGCAAAATCATAATACCAAAGTAGGCCAAATTATTGTTTCAACAACTATAGAATTTTTTATTTCAAACTTTGAAGCATGCCCTTGTAAAACTCATATACTCAAATTTGGATTCACTTGGTAATTTGAGTAAGAATTTGGTTAAGAAAAAATCACAATAATTTTTATTTTTTTTAAAACCTCAAAAGATAAAAAGTTTTTTCTTGCCAAAATTTGAAGAGAAAACGGGTTCATCAATGAAAAACTCCGAGAAAATCGGAAATTCACCAAAAAAATCACACAATTAATTTGCAGTAAAATCTTACCCCTCAAAATATTTAACCCACAAATATGACTTATTACTACTTTATTTGACCCAAAAACATGGATTGGATTTAAAAAGAACTTTAGGAGTTAAATAACTGATTAATAGAAAAAAAAATTAACATAAGATTTGGGGTAGCAGACAAGGTTGGTCCACTTTTTGTTTCTAATGAATGCCGCCACAACATTATGAAAAAAGCAAAACTTAACCTACCCAATTCTGACTTTGAGATAATTGGATGGCCTGCATTCAGTCCTTTTCATTGGTACTGTAATGTACCAGTATAATTCCACTTGTTTGCAAATCCGAATGCTCATTGCTGACTTGGTCCCCAAGGCAAGAGGCTATTTTCTAACCATAATTAAATTGTTGCATCTTTTGTAACGATCTTTTCCGAAAGGTATGCAACTGTCCCTTGGAACTGGCGGTTATTGCAGTGACTGGTTGCAGCCGGTTGTGAATTGTCTGTTCACGAGGACACTTCCACGTAGCACTTCGTCAAGTCAGTTTGCGTCAGTTGGCAGCTGTTCCCATGCTTGTTCCCATTGCCGTTTAGGGGGCCCTGGTGGACCTCAGGTTGATGTCCTAAAACCACCAACTTAAGGATTATGAGCATTTTTTGGCAGGGTTATTTTTGGGGTATATTTTTCCCACGTACGAAAGATGTTTTCTAACGGAATGCGATTTTTTCCGGAATTTTCTTATCAATATTGAAATAGATAGAAATTTCTAAAGGCAAAAGTAATTCGTGATCGAAAATTGCTCTATAGATTTTTCCATGTTCACACCATATGGTACAAATTTTTACTCATAATGATACCCAAAACCACCACCTATTTTTTTTGTCATGCTTGGGGAGCATTGGTCTAGTTGACTAGTGAAATTGGTGATTTTGGGTCTTAACCCCTAAAGTTCTGAGGGTATTTTTCATCAAAATTGCCTCAAAACCGCCCCTCTTCAAAGCAAGGTGGATTTTGCAAAGTTGAGGTCTTAATTAGTACATCTAACCATAAGATCTTGTAGCTAACTTCTATGTCTACAAGTCCACCAAATCTTACACACTCATTCCTCACCAATTGCAAGATCATAACGTTCAAAGTTGAAAAACAAGTTTTTTTTCCCTGCGGAAAAAGGGAACAGCAGAGTTTTGAAGGCCCAAAAAACCATTTTTTTGCATAATGGGTTTTGGGGGTTTTGATGCACGTCAAAGAATACCGAGTTAGCTAATTTTATTTAAAAAAATTATATTCAAAAAAGTTGTGGAAGGTTGCCAAAAAAATCATTTTCCGCTAGGGGGTATACTGAAATTCACAAACAAAGGCCGTTTTTTGACAATAAAAATAGCATATGAAAAAAAATTGGATTGAAAATCCGAACGGCGGGAACATGCTTTACTACCTTTTCTATACATAAAATTTTTTATTTTTGAAAAATATCAAAATCTCAATTTTTGGTGGAATTTCAAAGTTTCGTCTTTGGGCAGTTTTGGGCAGTTTTGGGCAGTTTTGGGCAGTTTTAGGCAGAATTTGCTGCATTCACAGTGGCTGTGAGCTTGCCCGAAGTTTGGCTGAATGCAGCTTTTGACACTCAAAACCCCGTAACTTTTTTTTGGAATGTTCAAAAAAAAAATAAAAAAATTCTGCACAAACCTCTTCAAAATACCTACCTACATTGTTTTTTTCAAAGATTTAGGAATTAAATTGGAATTCCAGGAACCTGCCCAAAATTGAAAAACGCCCATTCCAGGACTATTGTCCTTTAAGGGTTAATTGTGGTCACGCCAAGAAAATTCTAGATGTCATAAATGGAGAAGGTGGTGGTTACAAGACAATCAACCTTAACCATTTTCCAAATTTGTATAATTATAGAAATTCATTATAAGAGATGGAAGAACCCCGGTCCTATTTAACCCCTAACTGCCTAAGCAGGCCATTTTGGCCTGATGCACAGATTCCATCCGCATTTTCTCATCCGTCATGCACTTTTTGTGGTGTGATTTTTTTATTGAATTTTCTGTGGGAAGTTAGCTTCTCATATGTGTCATCCGATCGAAAAGGAAACAATTTTTGAAGAAATTATGCTTCATTTTGTCTTGCAGTGTTCCACCCAAAATTTTGAGGATTTTAGTCTAAAAGTGTTCTTGAAAAAATAAACTCATAAAATCGAGCATCCAAAAAATCTCCAAAAATCAGTACACCTAAAGTACTACATTATAACCCATCACAACAAATTTCATCCACTTATTGTCAATATCTTATTTGTAATTGAATTTCAAAATAATTTTTTATTTTATGTTTCAAAATCTATATAAAAAGATTAATAAAAGCAGTCATAGATCTAACCGTAGAGATGGAATCTAAAATTCAAGATGTATAACTTTTATTTATACATCAAGTTCTAAATATTCATATTGATTGCATTTTATAATGCATCTTTATAAAACTGCCTAAAATGGACATGGGTGAGGACGCTTAGGGGTAAAACCGGATACAAGTATTTAACCCCTAAAGTTCTGAGGGTATTTTTCATCAAAACTGCCTCAAAACATCCCCTCTTCAAAGCAAGGTGGATTTTGCAAACTTGGGGTCTTTTTTGATACACCTAACCGTAAGATCTTGTAGCTAACTTCTATGTCTACATGTCCACCAAATCTCACACACTTATTCCTCACCCATTGCAAGATCATAACGTTCAAAGTAGAAAAACAAGTTTTTTTTCCCTTGCGAAGAAAGGGGACAGCAAAGTTTTGAAGGCCCAAAACACCATTTTTTAAAGTAGATATGGAATGAATCTCTCCATATTATTGTTCCTAATTGAGTTAGGTACATGTCCCAAAAATACCATATTCAAAAAAGTTGTGGAAGGTTTCCAAAAAAATCATTTTCCGCTAGGGGGTATGCTGAAATTCACATACAAAGGCTGTTTTTTGACAATAAAAATAATATATGAAAAATTCTTGGATTGAAAATCCGAACAGTGGAAACATGCTCTACTGCCTTATCTATAAACAGAATTTTTTATTTTTGAAAAATATCAAAATCTCAATTTTTGGTGGAATTTCAAAGTTTCATCTTTGGGCAGTTTTGGGCAGTTTTGGGCAGAATTTGCTGCATTCACAGTGGCTTAGAAAATTTCAGCAGCTGCCCAACGAGCTGCTTTTGACAGTTAAACCTTCATAACTTTTGATCTCGATGTCGGAATTGAAAAATAAAATTATGCACACGGAGCTCTCGGAACGGCACACCTCCATTTAAAATTTCAGAAAATCACAATTTAAATTGCAACGGTAGGTACATGCCCAAGTTTCAAAAAGGCCCATTCTAGGACTATTGTCCTTTAGGGGTTAAATCGGGAACGGGCATGTGCCATTTCTAACTCTAATCTTGTAAAGGCTCTCCACCTCTTTCGGATCTTTCTTCCAATCCCAACTACTTTTGACATATCAATAGAATAATTCAAAGTAACTCCTTGTCTGCACTGTAGACTTCTCCTTCAAGAGGTCGGCATAGAGATGTTCATTATAAAATACAAGTAATAGGAAAAATTATAAGTCGATGTTCAAAATGAAATTGTAGAACATGAATTTTAGTTCACGTCCATATGATTAAATTTATGATTGCTATTACTGATATTTTTTTATAATTTAAAAAAATTAAAAATTCCAATTTTTGAAAAATGAATTTCAAAATTAAAATCAAATATAAACAAAGATGCTTACAATCTATGGATGAAATTTCTTGTGATGGATTAAAAACGTGACACTTTAAAAGTGGTAATTTTTTAACATTTTTTTATTACTTAATTTTATAAGTAATTAATATTAAGGGCTCTTTATGAATTATGTTCTAAGGGATTTTTTGTGAATTGTTTGAACATAAAACGAAGCATAGGAAACTCACTTATTACCCCATTTCTATAAATTTCACATGTGCTCAAAGTCAACAAACCACAAGATTTTAGAATATTATTGGAGATTGAATGAATGCCATCTAGAAGAAATTTACCACTTTTTGGTAGTAATTCGTCCTGATGTTGTACATTGTTAATGTACAAATGATCTACTTTTGTCATGTATGATTCCAACAACATTTTTTATTTCTCATAATACATAAAATCCAACACTAGGTGCCAAGGCTATTTATCAATGAAAAACTCTCTATTTCTTTAGACTCCAACCCAATGTGTTCCGGGCAAGCTCCCCTTAGAGCCACCTCCAGTAACACATGCCCTCTTTATCAATACAGTCAGTCTATCACTCCCGTACATGATTCTGCAAGAAGTGTTCCTCTCATTTTTCATGATGGGCTGATGTGGGATCATTTCCTTATTTCACACAACATTGCTGGAGCATGACTGTGCTCTTATCTGTCTCTGCCATGAAGCACGTAATTGAGCACATTGTACACTTCAAATGGACTTGGACAGTTGGGCTGTGTAAGAGTCAATCAGAAAACTACAAAATTGCATCTAGGTACAGCAATTTTGTCACATTGATATCACCTCTTGCATGAGGAAAGTGGGTCTCTCTCTTTCCAATGGCTACTAACTTACGGTCCTATGCATATGTGCATATTAGGAGTGTCATGCAAGAAGTCCTCAATTTTTTGAGTAGGTAGTGATGTGAGTTTTCACGCATATTCTTTCTCGTCATTTTCATGACATGCCAGCATTTGTCACATCCTTCTTCCAATTGTAGTAGGACTTTGGCACATAGAGTGTAAAGGTGAGTTGAGTTTTTATTGAGTGTAGTTCAATTGGAATTGTTTGTCTTTAATTGTCTATTTCCACAATACCCATTCAATGTCTATTTCCGCAATACCCATTCAATGTCTATTTTCGCAATACCCATTCAATGTCTATTTCCACAACACCCATTCAATGTCTATTTACACAATATTCATTCTTGATAAGAAAGTTGTGTTGAAACTAACTTTTAAGTATGAGACCCTTCTAAATTTGTCGACAAGTGATATTCCATCACAATGCAATTTATGCAACTAATATATCTTAAAGCTTGTATATTTGGTTTCATGACATGAATTGAATTTGAAGTGAAATTGGATTGTGAAATGAATTATCTTCAAACTAAGTTGTTCCATAACCTACTATTGATTTGTAAATCTACCCCTTTTATTGTTAAGAAGTGGGTGAATGATCTAAGATGTTTGCATTGAGACTCAAAATTCTTGCATTGAAATATGTGCTCTAATCAAGAACGTCAAACATCATGGTAATGAAATGCTCTACCACCATAGCAAGTTAGCCCCAAAAGTATTTAGAAGGACAAAATAACAAATATAAAGAATTCTTTTCTTAATAATCTTTTCTTATTTATGAGCCTTTTGAGGCCATTTCTACAAGATTTCCCCAATAAATCATAAATCAAAAACCTTATTTTTTGAAAGTTGAACCTTATTTTTTCTATGGATTAAAATATATTTTCTCAATGGGTGGCAACCCTACTATGATGCTACATTATACGCCCCAATCACAGACATGAAGGAGGTGAAGAATATAATAATAATTTAAGTGAATTATTGGATAAGCTTTACATAAATCTAGTGAATTAGAAATTTCGGTGGAAATTGAAGCAGGCCTAAAAACTCAGCATCCACATCAGATACACTTCACCTGGCCACAAGGTGACCTAGAGGCAGCAACAGTGTCTGCAGGCGCGGCGTAGATTATGGCTTCACTTCTACTTTCACCTGCCTTGCAATTAGTGGAACTTGGTTGAATTTGAGCCAAAATAAGATTAAAAAATGAGAACTAAGATGCACTTGAGCTGCATTTCACCAGGAGAGGGTGACGTGGGAGGCAGCTGAGGCACAGTGTGTGCAGAAAAGGAGGGCGTTGGAGGTAATGAGGTGACCGGGGGAGCTTGTTGCCGGTTCAGTCCGAAGCTCAAACACACAAGTCTTGCGAGACAAGGTTTGCATTGAGTCAGAGTGAAGCTTCCGGGCTTTCTGTACCGACTTCCGCCATGCCCAATGACGCCCTCCTTTGCAGCACCAGCGCCCTCATGAGAACCTCCAGGTTTTTAGATTATCATCACAACTCCTCGCTATTGCAAATGGGTGCAAATGAGTCACTAATGGAAGGATGGTCTCGCGACCAGCAAGTACACCACTAAGCTCGTGTAAACTGCTAGTCCACCACTTCATTCGTATACTCGCTCGTCGCCCTATACCATTTTTCAACTAGTGGGTGCACGGTAGCAGCGCTAAAAATTGCCACTTTTAGAGCCTTTTCTACTAATTAAATTGCAAAATTGGTGCACAACAAAGGTATACAAAGGTTGGGCAATTACATGAAATATAGACCAAAAGAAACTCAATTTTTTTGGGTTGTATTGAATTTTTAAAGGTTTAGGAATTAGAGCTCTAATCGCTAATAATAAGTGGTTATTAGAACCAAAAATAGAAGGTTATCAGAAACAAGTATTATAGAATAGTGAGTGGTGGATCAACGATGATGGCATTGACTTGTGAAAGAAATAGTGTCTTCTATGATGGTTCGTGTAGGATAATGGAACTGGACAATTAATGGTGTTGTTACTTTATACCAAAAAGTTATCACTATAAAATATTTACAAGGTTACAACACAAGTAACTGTACAGAACCAACTTCTAAGCCTAGATGAATCAATAACTACTAGCAGCAAGTAGGAGCATATGAAATTTTAAATTGAATTCATAAAAAATTCAAATTGATGACTTTTCATATTCTATAATATCTATAATTGCCAAATTGTTATGTAAATTTTTCACACTAACCATGCCATTTAATTATTTAAAATGCTTCAAAGAAGTGGTAAGTTTCAATTGTGCTACCTTGGACTTTATATACCCAAACATATCATGACATTGTAGAGCAAGAACAAACCATATCCTTACCATAAATGGTAATTGTGAGTATATCTCATATATGGTTAAAAAATAGACCTACACAATATGATATTCTCTACACGTTATAAAAGTTTATGAAAACATTCAAAAGCTTATGTTTAATGTATGTCATTGGCACAATCATATACAAAACCAATGTTATGATATCCAATAGCACAATTAGTAAAAAGAACTTAAAGCAATCATGGAGCATTTTCATTAATAGTCTTTGATTTAGATGCTTAATACAAATGATATGTTACTAGAAAATCCCATGTAATTTTTCAATTATGTATAAAAGAAGCATCCCTTTTAGTTGTAGATTACTATAAAATCATCAACCATCAATTTATCTTATTCAGCGCGCTCATAGGAGGGTCACAAGACATGATCTAGCCGAGTTCACCTAATTGTTTTGAGCTGGAGTTGCTCCTTGGAAGGCTATCCCCTCCCCCCTATCCACTCTATTATATTAGTGAAAAGATGGTCTAAGAAAACCAACAAGTATATCAATGAGTTGGTGAAAAATGTCAATCTATCAAATGGCTTGTATATTTGTTAGTCTTGCGAGACCACCTTTCCACTAGTGGTAGCTGAAAGTACTTTCCAAAATTCCAAGAGATTGAACTAGGCTCATGGTTTTTGTGGCCAGAAGTGCTCGGCCGCTAGGTGTGGTCCTGCTATTAACTCAAGTTCATGAAATTTATTCCCATTGGTTTGGTGCACATTGATGAAACAACTATGACATTTCATCTTCACAAAAGCATTGCAAGTATTGGTTCAAAAGTCATATTTCAACTTGATTTCATCTTTTCTTTAAAATGGGCCCTCAAAGAAAACACTTCAAAATCCTACACATTCAACACCCCACATGCAAAGTCCTTCAAAATATGCAAAATTCTTCAAAATATACAAAGTCCTTCAAAATTTGCAAAGTCCTTCAAAATAGGCAAATTCCTTCAAAATAGGCAAAGCCCTTCAAAATAGGCGAAGTCCTTCAAAATAAGCAAAGCCCTTCAAAATAGGCAAAGTCCTGCAAAATAGGCAAAGTCCTGCAAAATAGGCAAAGTCCTGCAAAATAGGCAAAGTCCTGCAAAATATGCACAGTTCTGCAAAGTGCTGGTCCATGGGAGCTTGCTGCAAGCACCTGACTTTGCCCTGAGGCCCAGGCATTGAGGGACGCTGCTGGCATCATGCGCACCTCGGCACAACGCCACAAAGGGACAACCGCACGGCGCCACCCCACCCTTCTGACCTCGCACAGTACTCGCAACAGCGCCAGCGCCACTGCCGGATGCCAGTAATTTGCTATTCCGGCCCCACGCCACTCCACTCCACTCCACTCCACTCCCCAAATCGTTCCGCCTTGCAGCTGAAGGCGGCTCTGATTCCTCACACTTACCTGCACTTGGGAATATACCCAGCCCTTAACTTAACTTAGCTGGGGGGCGTCACCTCCAAGGGACGCTCAGGCTCAGCCTACCTCTTCACTGGCTGGAGATCGATCTACTGTACTCCCTAGATCACTACTAATATTCTTCTTCTGGCAGGTTCTTGTGCACTTACGCTTTGGATGTGAGATGGCAATGCTAGCTACCAAGCTAACTTAGTACTAGTACTGGTCATGAGAATATATTGTGCACATCGTGGTCTTGAGCTGGGTGTGTAGTTACTTACTGGTGTTGTTCAGGTTGCATATGTTAGATCATGAGTTTGGTTCATTGCAACTTTTTCTAGAGTTTTGAGTCGAAGTCAATGCTAGGGAGCTGGGCGTTAGTAGTACTCAGCTGATTCAAGGATTAGTGTTTATGTTTCGCTCTCTTCGGATTCTTTGAGCTGCGACATTCATTAGAATTGTATCGATGGAGATTGGGTATCGGAATGGGTTCCACTTTCAAGCTGGTGAGTGGGTGGTTCCTTGTGCATATGGTTGTCGTTTTTCCCTCCTCGGATTGGCATGACCGGTTTGAGGAATCCGGGAGTGGAGTTGTGAGTTGTGTAGGATTTGGGCCGTCCGTGGTGCTGTTTTGCTGGAGTGGTTATATTGGCGGAGGCAAACGATGAAGTAGAGTTTGTTTCTTGTCTGAGCTGTGATCTGAGTGGTTTCGTTGTGAGGAGCTTGTTTATGCTTTTCTCAACATTCTCTGGTCTACTTTCTGGGAGAATTATGCATTCTTTGAGGAGCTGTTTACAGGATTGCACGGAGAAGTTGCAAAGGTTGTACATGATCATGTTTAGATTCTTGTGTTTTTCGAGAGGATTTCGTGGAGTTGGGTATTTTCCAATGGTATCTTTTAATGCCACGCAGTCTGAGAAGTTTGTCATTCTGATTTTCAGGGCCTCGGAAGCTGCTAGCGTCGCAAGAGGACCGGCTGCCCCAGCCAGCACCGGGACCAAGCGCCCCATGTAGAGACTTGAAGTCGGGGGAGATTGTTAGCTGCAATAATCCCCACACGCTCGTCATGGTGCTGGCAGGCATGTCGTGCATGATGTTCCTCGTTACCGTGGCCTTGGTTCTGCTCTGCTGGTCCGTCGTTAAGCAGCGCCGCCAACGCCGAGAGCAGGCTGCGAATCCAACCGGATCCACTCTCTCGCAGTCAGCAACTGGGCATACAGCAACTGGGCACACCGTCCCTGTTGATTCCCCGGAATACGACGATGCGGTCTTGGTCCAACTCCCCGGCGATGAAAAGCCCCAGTTCTTCGCACTCCCGAAGCCGTTCCTGGTTGACGGCGAAAAAGACGTTGACAAGCTGAAAATCGTGGACAGCGAAGTGGATGGCAAGACCAGGTGCGAGAAAGAAGCAGAATCCGAACCACCGGAGGCTCCTCCTGACGATCGACCTCGCCTCTAACACGCTATGTCTGGGCTTATTTTTGACAGCTCGCGGATTCTCGAGTTTTCAATGGAGTGCGGCTCATTTCCAGCAGGCCTTGTCCGGCGATTCGTCGTAGTGATATGTGGGGCTTCGGAATAGCTAGCATTTCGTAGAGTGATTTCCCGCACTGGTTTTTAATCTCAAGATGTGGGGGGCATTAGGACTTTAGGGCAATTTTGTAGACTTCAATTTCAATCCACTTCGTGACTGGTGTTGTGAACGTTATCAGAGAGTTTCAATTTACGCTCTAAACATGAGCTGATAGGTGAATTCGCCGAGGAAATGGTGGACTTGGGATAGATTGATCTGATGTATTCTGTAACTAGGTGTAAAAAGATATTTAAAGCTACCACTTTGACTCCATTTCCGCCGAAGAGTGCTTTATGCATGTCTACTTGACATTCTCGCAGCATGCATTGAAAAGTCACTTAAGTTATACGTGTTTTTGGAGACCATTTAAAGTTGTGCAGAAAACGTTGAAGTGAGTGATTCTCGAACTGTGTGAGGTACCCTTTCAAGTGATAGCGTTGCTTAGGCGAAGAATAACAAGTTGGGTCACTGCCAATGTCCATTGGGACTGCGGTTTTTCAGAAGAAAAAATTTAAGATAAATTCTCTTCTCAAACTTATGTTGATTCTGGTTTCCATAGATTGACAAGTTCACGATTCCCGACCTGCTGAACTCGTCAACTCACAGGAGAAGTCCTTGCAGTTGTGTTCCAGAACTATGGTGAAAGAGGAACCATCACACAGCTGGCGAATTCACATTGAAACGAATAGGACAGAGCAGCTTACTCGCAAGCTGTCTGCATTTATGAAATGAAACAATGTGTGATCCTCATCAACCATGTCTCACAAAGACATGAATCTTATGAGACGACTGCGTACCTCCCTACACTTGCTCTGTTAGAAATGACCTGAACTGTCCCACAACTGTCAGTTACTAAGTGGAAAGTTGCAAACTATATGCATCAGTGGCACGTCACCACCTTCGCATGCTCAAGACTCAAGTATTTCAGTTCAAACCAACAGTACCAAATCGCACCCTCTGCCCACTTCGTTGTCTGAAAAGTACAAGCTGGCGTGGCGGATGACTGGGTTGCATACTAACCGGTAGTTCATACTGGAAGCACTTCATCAATCAGCTGCATCATCAATAAGGGTGTCACAGTGGGTGATACAACTTTGTATAATGTAGCAAAATTCCATGTATTCTAGTATAACTCTATTCATGGAATGTATAAGTGATTTGGAGTAAATTTTCTCCCTCTGTTCATAGCGCGAATACTAACACCACCTGTGACACCCCTAATCGCTTTCCTTCCCTGGGGACAACACTCAATGACAACAAGATTTTTGCAATGTCTGCCATGGATTCCGTGTAATTTAGCCAACCTCAAGAACAAGCTTTTGCTAGAATATACGTTGCTAGATAACTTCAATGTATGTATGAAGAGGCTGTTTGGTTCTTCCTACATGGTTCAATGTTCACATGTTTCCATCATTCCAAGACTCTCTTCTCAACCACTGTATTTTTTCATCCAAGTAGAGAGAACACAGATTCACATGATAACAGACTCCAAACTTCCACACGGACTAATATTATGAAACTCGTTCACTTGGTGTCCATGGTGGAGATTAATAGGAACGACGTACTCCAATTGAGGAGCTGGCAATAGTTGTTTCATCCTGCAAGCGCATCTGGCCTTCAAAGTACACGAATCTAGGTGGTGAACGACGTATGCCAAGTCGTATCCACTTCTGCTAACATTGTTGACATACAGCAACCCGCTCTTCTCCAAGTCTGTTTGAGTCGTTTAGTTTTCCTTTTCGTTCCTGTGCTGCAATCTCACGGTAATAATTCACCCGTGCTTTTCCATACAAAAATGTGAAATCAACATTCTGAAGCAACTTTCCCTTCAAGCGTTGCAATTGCAATTCCAATACCATCACAAATTACTCTATCAAACATGTGATTCATCCAACGTTAATTGACACTCCGCTTCGAGTCAATTGATGTTGGATGAGTCACTTGATCCACCATTCCGAAGGCAGATTACTTTATAACTTGAGAGGAAACACTAAAGTGAACCAAAAACTCGCCTCTTCTTAACAACTGGGGATTTCTTACATTTCCTGAAAGCGACCATGGTTCAGTCATTGTGAATAAAAGATGTAGCCATCTGTGACGAGCGGACTTCAGATGTTAACTGAGGTGAGAAAGGATATCTGCTGCCTTCTAAGAGTGACAGTCAATAGAGCAGAACGGGTGCAAGTCTCTACACGTACTTTAGTATGCAATGTCCTCTTCTCTGATGATTACTGTCAAGCTTAACAGTGGATATGATGCTCACAACAACCACGTGAAAGAAGATTTAAATTGTAAGCATTTACAAATTAAAATAAATACATACATTACCAATGTTACATACATACATTTTGTGTTTGATGCCGCTCCTTGCCTTTAATATGTGCAACGTTTTCAAGTTCCCAGGATCGAAATGATTGAAAATAATCGGCCAGCATCGTCGGGCAAGACACGTTCCACTTTCTTGAGATCCTGATGGTCACGCATTATAGACCATCTGTCATCGCATTATAGACCATCTGACCATCTGAGTTGTGGCATGGGCATAATGCCAACAGTTATTTGAACCAACGTCATAAGTGTGGCCCTCTTGCTCCAAAATACTTGTCAAATCCTGAACTCGCACCCTCGACCCCTTGAGATCCGAGAAAAAGCGACAAGTGTGGCCTTCTTTAGGCCCTTCAAAACTAGACATCTTGACATAATCGCAGTTGAGATCGAACTGGAAACTCCACCGGTTTGTCCATTTTTTCAACTATGTGAAATGAGAACATTTGTTTAGTAAGCGATCTGAGTTCAATGGCAATGTAGTCTCACCGAAGAGATTATCAACAGGTCTCTCCCAGATAGAAATACCATCCAAGAGCATGAGCTTTTGTTTCATCCAGGCAGGTGGAAGTTCTTCTGCAGAGTTCATGAGCCCAACACAAATAGTGCAGTTGTCAGGTGCACAGAAAACAGTTTCTCGATGATCAATCTTCTTCATCTTACATGAGCAACCTGAAATAATCACAAATGCCTGAAGTTCGGTTAAGATATTCGAATAAATTAGTTGATTGAGAACCGGAAAGGCCAACAGAACGAAAATCCGAAAGAGAGTAGGGGGAGTGAACGAACCCTGTCGATAATGATCCTCATTGCCCAAACTAGAAAACCTCGACATCTTTTTCTGAAATGCATCAGAAATAGATCAGTGCAAGCTTGAAGACCAAACTGGAGGGGAA
Source organism: Ceratodon purpureus (assembly GCA_014871385.1). Taxonomy (NCBI): domain Eukaryota; kingdom Viridiplantae; phylum Streptophyta; class Bryopsida; order Pseudoditrichales; family Ditrichaceae; genus Ceratodon; species Ceratodon purpureus. Next base: position 12,668,642 of record CM026428.1, on the reverse strand, counting down.
GTAACAGATACTTACGCTTTGTAAACCGATGAAGTATGTTGAGTATATGGTTCTTTACAGCAATATGCAGACTTTGATCATCCCCGAGTACAACATTTGTTTTTTCTTAAACCTGCAGTATCAATTTATAAAGCGTAGATAGGCTATTGTCATTTCAAATCCTAATCCTGCAATTGCTCTCCACCTCTCTCTGTTCTCAAACTGGGAGTTAAAGCAGTGTTCACAAAATTCCGGGAAAAACTTAAAATCAACTTTTACTACACTGGATGTTGAATACTTTAGTCTAGGTTGTCAGAGTGCCCAATTGCAAATTGCATTATGGAGGGATGTCTAGTGAATCTCACAAAGAAGAAAGACCCCTACAAAGTGGGAGATGGAGACCCAACCTCTAAATCACAAACAACCTTACAAACACATAGGTGATCAATGTTCTCAAATCTTCTTAAAACCAGTGGATCTATTCATCCACTCTCAAACCCGCCATTGAGGAGAGGAGGGGTTATCAGAGTTAATTTAGTTAGCAGAAAGAGTGAGAGAGAAAGTCAGTCGACACCGATCCGAGCAGTTAATACATGTACATACTCAGGGACATCACTACAGAATTCTCAAGAATGCATCGCACATAATCTGAAACTTCTAGAACAGGTATCAGAGCTCTGTCACCTTGACTAGAGAGATTCAGCGCTTCAAAAAGAAGTTCAAAACAGGTCCAAAAACGAGAGGAACTCGGAATTGGAAAAAACTTAATCAACAATGCGAAAATCATAGTACAACATTCCATCAAACACAGAAGATTCAACTTCAACATGAAACGCTGATTACCAGGTATATTGGTGGTCTGTGTAACGTGGTGGGATGAGCAACAACGCGATGAAGACGTCGCAGACGGCTTCAAATGTATGCTGAAGTTAAACTGGCCGGATGAGCACGAGGTTGATCATGAAGAAGTTGCAGACTCCATAAGCAATGCAGGGTGAAGCGGGAGCTGTGGACTGTTATTAAAACCAGAGAGTTGAAGTCCTGTAATGTTTATCTTCCTCACATTGTGCAGACTTATGGAGTAATTGCCAAATCAGGAGTAAAGGCTTGTAGCCATTTTTTAGGCTTACATGTGCATATTACATAAGTAGTTATAAACTTTATTACTGCAAAGAATGACCAATGCAAACTTTATCACTTGAAAGTGACAAGCGCCGGCGGAAAAGAATAAGTTACAAACTCAGAAAACTAAAAAACCGGATACTGCATAACAAGGAATTAGCTGTGCAATTACTGATGTTTAAATAATGTCTGTACACCAGAATTACTGTTGAGCAAGAGTATGTCATTACATCATCCAAAGTTTCTTGAAAGAATTTGGAAGTCTTTTTGAATCATTGTTTTTGGTTCAGTGAATAGAAGTTTTCTTACTGCTATTATTCTACTCCATGTACAACAAATGCACTGTTTTTAACCCTTTAACGCGCCGGCGTCCAGAATCTGGACGCTAGATGAATTTCAGCAGCTCATTTTCTGTCTTGCGGGATGTTTTCATCCATTTGTTTTTCCAATTCTTGTGCTAGTTTTACACCATTTGTATGGTTTGGATTTTCAGAATAAGATAATGAGAATTTTTGAAAATTACAAAAGTGATTTATGTCAGGTTTCAATCTTAGTTCAAAAAGAGAGACCTTAAACATGATTTTTCATAATAAGTAGAATCAAATAATGGAAACTATACCATCTTGTAATGCATGTTATTCCAATCTCATTACAACATTCTTAAATTTTTTAGTGTTGATTTTGGATTTTTAATTGAATTACGAAAGAAACCTTACAAAATTACTTTAAAAATATTATTGATAAATATGATGAATCCAATCGCACATATGTTATCTTCACATTGACATCTACAACTTTGTTTTTTACATCAAATCAATTTTCTATTTTCATCAACCATTTTATAACAAATCTTTGAAAACAGTGATGAATCAGGACGTTAAAGGGTTAAGTAAATGTGTAGTGAATATAAAGAAGTTGGTATTAGTGTAAATTTGGTTTTAATCAGGTGGGTTGCCGGAGGAAATGGGAGGCGTCGGGGGAGAGCACAATAAAGTGGACCACAAAGTGCAAAATGTGACCACCAACAAGTGAATATGAAGTGTGCTGTTTTTTAAGGCTCAAAGCTGATTTTGAGCATTTTGGTGTAGTTTTTGAGCATTTTAGTCACTTTCTAGGGTGTCATAAGGTATCTTATATACATCTTCATAAAAAGAATATCTTCAATTGAAACTTAATTTGACCACTAGTTCTAATTCATGAAAATGAACTTTTCCAAAGTCTTAATTTCTTCATTTGGAGCCATCTATTGTCTTTAAAGGATGTTTTTTTCAATTTGAAAAACAATGTTCGGTGAAAAAAAACGCACAAAAAGTACCGTGGAAGTGACCCTCTTAAAAAGTATCCTTGCGGTACTTTTGGAACCCTAAACCAATCAATGATTATATAAATTGACTATTATAGAATACTTCTTAAACATATAGAGTGCACCGCGAAATTAAAAGTGATTTTGGACAAAACCCTAAACCGTTATGTTCACTTTTCCAAATGACGACCATTCACTTTGCCTGACTTTGACGTCTCTGTTTTCCATTGTAAAGTCAATATCTTTTCTCGCAACTTTGGGAAGTTGAAGAAGATCAAGTCTACTTTCCGTATCCCAAACTTAATTTTGCATCAACATAACGTAAATCCCACTTTCTCTAGTCTTTACAGAAGGGACTGAAATTGGAAAAAAGATAAGCACTTTTGTGGTTCACTTTATTGTGCTTCCCCCCCGTCATCTTTCACCGTGGTGAAAGTAACTCTACCAAACAAAAGATTTGGTTTTTATAGCACTGAGTACTAATCAATGCACCTTATTATTGTAGTACCATAGCAGGTTCGCAAAAAATAATGCTAAAAATAGCAAATATAAGAATTGGAAAATTACAAAGACTAGGAAACAAAAATAGAATAATAAGTTTTGTAACATTTTGTTATTTCCAAGTCATTCAAAGTCATTTTTAGTAATGTTTTTGCTAATAAACAAAATTTGAGAAATTCAATTTTTGAGAGGCAAATTTTATTCTTTCAAAAAAATATACATTTGTTCACCAGGCGGCAAACTTGCTATGGCGTTACGATATTGAGCCCATGCTACTTGCACAAAAATTGTATTGAAATCCGCATACTTGAGAGGCAGCCAAAAATGCAACAAAGATTAAGTTGCGTAAGGACTAGTCACTAGTGCTTTACTGGCATAAAGTCATATAAATTCTAAGTTAGAACATTATAATATGTTGCAACCTTCTGCAACCTAATATTGTTACTAGTGTTACATAGGGCAAAGACATTCTTCAAATAAATTTGGATGCTCTTTCTTATCTGGCGTATTTTGCTTTAAAAACTTTAGACATGATTGTGAAACAAGACAACTATATAAATTTCTTGAAGTCAATAAACCTCATATTGAAAGCGTTGGCAATTTCTAATACAACAACCACTAATACCACAATATAGACCACAGGAGCTTTTACATTCACTTTCAAGATTGAAGGTCTATTGTTATCTTTATCCATAGAATCATCACAAATCTTTGGAGTTCAAATTGAAAATATTCTATTCTAATGATGGTAAACTGTTTAACCAAGACAATTCATTTCATTCCATGCATTAAAAATTTAACAAATAATGAATCTTCAAGGTTATTCCTTCAAGTTTTTACCAAATTCGTGCACTTTCAAATGACATCGAATTGGATTATAGAATACACATCATCTACACTTTTTGGAAGAGAAGATTTTAAATTCATGGAGTAAAAATCGGCCTAAAATTAGCATATTGTAAAGTTATTACCTAAATTTACCATCTTGAATGCAAATGCATTATGGTTTTATATTTATTTATAGAAACCTACAATGAATCTCATATCAAGGTGGGAAACTTCTTTGACCTCCTTCAATTAAAGACAAAGGTGTAGAAAAATATCAACTCACTAGAATTTTTGAGTATTGGTTCAAAAATGGATGATAGGAGTGTTTCTTTCATTGAAAAGGAAATACTATCAATGAACAAACATAGAAGGCTTCATCCAATATCCATAACGCCCCTGAGGAAGTTTATCAATTCCATCAACGATATCCAAATAAACTACTTAGTAATGTCCCTCATTGAACTCTTTGCATAAAGACAAGGTAATATTAGACATATAAAAATCATCAACTTCTATAAAAAAAATTAAAAAATTAGCATGGATGAAGAGCCATGAAAGGAGAGGTAGGTTCAGAAAAGCCTTGGTCTTGGATAGATAATGCATGAGCTTCTAGATTATTGGTAATCAATCTTTCAAACTTCATCAATCAATTTTGTCAATGGCTACACTTCACTGGGTACAGCACTCAATGACACAAGCTGTTTAGCAGTTTCTGCAATGGATTCCGAGCTGCCTCCATTCCGAACCTCTCCCACGAGCTTTTGCCAGGCTTGTCGTTGCCGGATGTCTCTGCAGCAATGCAATCTCTTTAGAATTAGAGTTACTGATAAGTGATCCCAGGACCATTTTATGACATAAACACAGGATGCTACCTCCCACATAAATGGTAGCTACTTCTACTAACTGGTGCATACAATAACTCTATGATATCCTACAATACCACTAGGATATTAAGGTGATACCATAATGACATCTATAGAAACCATATCATGAAGTTGCTATAAATTCATAGCATGGTATGAATTTTCATTTTTTTTCCTTTGTAGATGTAGCAGTCTACATTATTTTGGTAGCTTTTATGCGGAATTTAGCCACTCTTGGGATCGCCGTCACTGATAATGAAATACAAGCAAGATCAAATGAATTATATAAGTTACACTAGATGCATTAGATTGCTTGCTTGGATGTGTCAACTTCATTAAAAACTGCCAATAACTGGAGACGAGAGGAGAGAAACATGTGCTACATACCTTGCAGAAGCTCGAAGTGCAGGGTGGAAGCTTTCACCAGTAATGATTTCTGAAATTGAGAACCATCTGTGCCAAAACCACAACTAAGAAATGAGAAAAACTGCAGACATTTGTAAAACCATGCCGGAGCACATCAGCAGATGAACAGCCTCAATTCATGGTGAAGATTGCATACCTGAATTCTGCATACTCTTTCTCGTCCATGTGGATCCGCTCAGCTTCTCCGGAGAGAAGCACCAGTGTCAACACAACAGAGATGTCGCAGGTGCCATTGTCCATGGGGGCTTGCTGTCTCCTTGCCCAGGCGTATGAGTGAGTGCCCAACGGTTTGAAGCGGCTGGGTTCCACAAGGAGGTGCAGCTCCCGCTTCACTAGTCTCGCAATTGACTGCTCTGGTCTTTCGCCCGGCTTCATTCTCCCTCCCACAAACCTACACATTAGAAGATCACGGGACGAGATTTTAACTACATAATCTGTTTCGTTTTTAGGGCAAGGAATTTGGAGTTCTAGAAAACTCTGCTGCCATTGCAAAGGATGTGATCTCTAAACAATTGGTGAAGAGGGTACACATTTAAAGTACAGATTTTTTTTCCTGCAGGTACAGGTTTCAGAATTCTTTAGGTTGGGTTTTATGAGGTGTCATGGGTGTGTCAAGAAATAGGGTTTATGTTTCTCTGCGAAAAGAAAGAATGCATGATCGACTTGCCGGATGGAAGAGATTGAGATACTAATATATTACCACCTTGATAAAGAGAAGAGCAAAAGTAATGTGGAAGAAGTGTACCACCAATCTGGCTGGGGCTCCACAATGCGCTTGCCCAGCAGCACTTTGCAATCGGGCTGGTCGGAGTCGAGCAAGAGCAGATCCGTGCACGCCTTCACCAAGCAATCAAGCGCCAGCCCATACTCCTTGTCCCCGAGAAACACATTCTGCGGAGTGAAACTCCCCGTCACGAAGTGTGGATGCTCCGGCTTGAACATCTTCTCTGGCACCTTGATCTCAGTCACCACCCCTGCAAACCTAAACCCAATTCCTAATCCTCCAAACCTCCACCAGATCCAACACAACGCAATCAAAAGAAACACGCTGCAGAAAATCTCAGTAAATCTCACCAAAGACTGTTAATCTCTCTACCGGGAATGTCAAACCTCGGCAGAACTCGCCGGATATACCTCCGCAGATCTGATGCACGAAAGCTGCTCCCTCGTTGCAACTGGCTGGCGACCCAAATCACTCACATCACTGCAACCTTCCTGTTACCCACATTTTGGTAAATAAAAAAACAAAAGCACGTTGTCATCTTTAAAAACCATTTCCTGGTGAGGGTCATTTATGAAACTCCATAGAACTTCATCGGCCATGATGAGATGGTGTCGGCAGCAAAGATGTAAAGATCGCTGAGATCAACACAATCTTCAGACCTTCGTAGCCAAAACCATCGCTGGAACAAGAACCAGCAAAGGAATGAAATGGGAGGGAGAACTAAACCCAAAGGTCTTGAGCATGAGGAGTTCACTGTGGTGTCATGATGGTGAGGCATGGCAGTTATGAGGATTGGTATCTACGACCATGTCTTCTACAGAACCGGTATTTTGTGATGTTGTTTGCTGCCAACTTTCATCGAGTGGAGTCATGTGAACATGAAAGGTGCGTAGCGGCGTCGAAGCGACGGCGTTGGGGGTGAAGAAGGGGCACTTGGGTCAAACCCACAGAAACGCACACCAGGAGAACCGAGGAGAGAGAAAGAGGCCAAGCCGAGAATCTGAATTGTGATCTGGGATCACTTTGCTGCCGATTGCGTGGTCATGGTGTCGCAAATGAAGTTCCCGAAAGTCTCACAGAAGGAGGCCATTGTATGACATGCTCATCCTTTCTCACGCATTCATGGTTACACATCTTATAAGTGCAGATATGCAGAGTTGAAGGTTCCAATGCTCGGGCAGAGTAGCAGGCTGCGGTGGATTGGGTCTTGAGGTTGCAGATGAGGGAGTAAAGTGGGGATTAATCGTCTTGTGAGCGTTGCGCAGATTGTGCTCGCAAGGGGGGCTGCTGAGCCGTGGCTGCGAGTTCATGGTAAGCTGAAAAGGCCCGAGATGACGAAGAAGCAAGCGCTGGAACTGCGGGAGTGTTTCGAATTGATTGATTCTGACGGGTCTGGTAAATGCTCTTGCTCTGTTGTGGGCTTGCCTCTCGAAATGCTATCTCTTCTTTTCGATCTCAACCTGTTGGAGGATGGAGGCGGATTAGCGCTCTGTTTTATGAGTTAGGCTATGGCGCACCTGTTTGCGAGTGATTAGGTCTTGCAGATGGTACATGGATTCATGTGTGGTGCGAATTCTCGTATGACTTGAAGGGGTGGAATTTCAGGAGCGATAGCGGCTGACGAAGTGCCGTTGGTGTTCACCGTGCTGGGCATGGATGTGAAGAAGCACGAGATCGACGCTGCAGTGGAAGAATTCAACGGTGAAAAGCCCATTGTACTACCCCTTTCTCTTGAAGTAGCTGTGAGATGATAGGAATTTGGCAACTGAACTTTTTGGTCTCTGCATCTGTGTTGCCTTGAACGAGTGCCGAGAGAAGTGCAGTCGGAGGGCAGTATTGAGCTTCCAAATGTGTTGTTCATGGCAGATGGAGTACCCCCAGTATATTCAAATGATGCTGTCAATGCTGGACAAGATTCCTAGCGAGTATTATGGGTCTACAGATAGTGGTATCTGTACACCAACTTTTATGATCCTCATGAATTTGCATGTGAAATATTTGTTGATGTTTCAATAGCAGGATGTGTTAGAGTGCAAGAATCAATCCGTGAATGTGAGAAAAGATGGGTAGCAAGGTGTGGGAGGCTTGAGAGCTATCTGTGGGGAGAGACTACACTGATGAAGCTACTGTGTGGAAGTTGTGATTTTCTAAAGAGGTGTTGAGCTGTTGAAATTTGCAGGTAAGCCTAAAAAGGGTGAGTACACGCTTCCATTCCCCTTTTTTGCTCAAGCGTACAGGAGAAGGAAGGTAGAACACTCTCATTAACTTGTTCTGACCCGGGGTGTGTAGAATGTTCTCTGTTGCAATGGAATGAGATTGTGTCCCTGTAGAAGCCGATCGTGATTCCTTGTTCATGAAGTATTGTGTGAAGTTGACTGATAGGGCAGATGCTTTGATATTGAACTACTCCCAGGACAGATAGGGGGCAACTATTTGCGATTGACGTTTGACGTTCAACTATCAATTGCACGGTGCTACGCAGCTGATAGAGGCAGTAATGGGAGGTGATAAATCGTTACAAGACCGGATGAATTATCGATCTATAAAAGCTATTCAAGAGCGACAAGCATTACGAGATTTGGCAGCTGGGAAGTCCACAAAGGTCTGGTTTTCCTGTATCTTTGAATAATTCTAGAAGCAATGAGACTGGAACTTCACTTCTATCAATGCTCTTGTTCATCAGAAGTATCGGCGTCCTTATCTACGTTGGAGTACTTTTAACTCTACCTGCACAAAAGATGTGATTTCACTGTTCTAACCATTTCAGTGAACTGCTATGTGTGCAGCCACCTAAATCATCTTTGAACATGACTCTTGAAATGACTCCTGTGCGTTGCTTAACCTTGCTCTTTTGAATGACGAATCTGATGTTCATGCTAGTAAGTGTTTGAGCTTTTCATGCGTCGTTGATTGCAAGATTTCAACATCTCTCTCGAATAAACAATGCATACACATGTTCCATCATGGATGAGTTGGAGAAGGAAACTGCTGAAATGCTTTGAGGAAGGCTCACTCTAAGTGAACCTTTGGACTCTGCAGAGAGAAAAGAAGAGGGCACGAGCCGCAACCCTGAAGAAGCCAATGTACATTCCTCCAAAACCTGAAATTAAAGGCTGGTTAATCTAAACCACTTCTATGTCTCTTCTTTCCGTAAAAGTTTGCTCTATGCGTATAACTGTTGCTGCGTCTATTTCAGAATCGACGACCCATTAGCTGTGTTTAAGAAACATACTCCTCTCCAACTGCTCAATTGGGAAAACCTAATTCTGCTTTGGAATTCACTCGCAGAGCCGGAAGTCTTCTCCTACGTAGTGGATAATGCTGGACCTGACGTGAAAGAGCTTCTACTCGGAGAAAAACGGAATGAAGTAATAAAAGCTGCACTTGACTCAGAAGTCAAGTTTGTGCCCCCAACAAACAAGAGCATTGAAATTGATCAACCAATATTGTCGAGGGATGGTTCAGGTACAAAAGTTTGTCACTGTCTATTGAGTGGCTTCTTCTGCATAGATTTCTGATTGAATAAGAATGAATAAGTTGAGTGCTTGTAGGTGATTTGCAGGCATGATACGTATTAATGTTATTTTTTCAGATTAAATGCCTACTAAACCTCAATACACTGTACTGTACATCAACAATCAAATTGCTGATGAGGGGTTTTCTTTTATCAAACTTCAGAACTGTCTTAGAAAATTTGATGAACGCATTCACCTTCTATTGCTCCAGGTAAGGTATTGACCAAGGCCTATCTAGAGGACAAGCTTGGAACGTTCCGAACAGATGTAAGTCCACCCAATTTCAATTTTTATTATCATATTGCTACGTCTCTAGTAGAAATTTCTAGCTGATAGACTCTCATGTGGCATGAAGTACAATGCAATCTACGAGTGTTCATTCTGTGAATGAATGATGAAATTGAAACACAGTTGCGGCACAAAGAGGCTAAAAAGGCGCAGATTATACATGTTCAAGCAGTGAAGACCCTGCGTGATTTTTACAATAAGGGAGCCTGGCAGGTGAAGGGTAGCCCCTTCCTCTACCCAGCCTCGCGTCGCCCTTCTATCCGTTAGTGAATTCGATAACCAAGTGTAAGGCTGCTCTTTAGTTACGGCACAAAGAGCGTCTTCTCTTTTGCGTCTGACAGTAATTCTTCACTGATGCAAGACAATGTGTTGCGTTTTACATTCTCCTGTGGCTGTGGCTCAATCAACGACTTAGTTATGACAGCAAAGCCTGGTTCACAATTGATACCGTGGATATGAATGGGTTGCGTTTTTCCAGTCTTCCAGATTTTTAGAGTGATAATTTGCTTATTCTCTTCAAAGTTGAGGATATCCACGTTGTATCATGTGGGCATGGCAATACAGCTACAGTATCATATTTTGATCTCACTTGAGCCCGTGTTAAGGAAGTGCTGCTTTGCGTTAATAAATGGCATTATTTCCTTCTCCTCCGATGCTAACACCTTTTGATGGTAATTAAAGAGAATTAGCCATGCAATTTACTGAGGAAGTGCAGTGTGGATACTTGCATTGATCATACTAGAACATAACGTAGTCACCAAATCCGAGCTCTGGTCATGTAACTCGGTGAAATATAGTGACAAAACACGTCAGTGCTAAGAATGAAGATTTAGTTTTAACCTTGAGCCACCTGAATTGTAGTCTAAATCCAAACACGACAACCTTCATTTCTTACTGTCGTTACACGAAACCAAAACAACCCGTCAACCGAGATGATATATACAATGACATCTTCTTATCATATTTAACCATGTGGTGGTTCGGGACAACCACACTGTTTGCGCTGCTCTGCACCCACAGGATAAGCGCTCCAAAACATCAACAGCACTCCATCATCTACAGTATCCACACATTCAGCATGACCTATTTTCACTCAAGGTACCTAGAATCATCTACCTAACATCAACGCAATCTTCATTAATCATCAAGAAAACTGACAATTGTGCAACACTAACAGTTTCCACATCAGTTGCCACAATTGTGCAACATTGATCAGTCTAAGAAAAAACCTCCAATTTAGAACTTATACAAATCAAGCAGTAACTCAAAAACTTCAGCTATGGGGTCGTCTCGAATATATCTTACAAAGCTTAGTACGATTGCTCTTTCCGAGCAAGGCTTCCATACCTTTAAGCTACACACAAATGCCGTTAATTAATCCCTAATCTAGCAAAGCCCATGTGCTACAAAACTGCTGATCGATTATTGAGGATGTTGAACTAGGGCTGCCTTCGCTTGCCTCGCTCCAGATCATCCACTTTCCTGTCTAACCCGACATGCTCAAAGTCCTCTCTGGGCAAGGGCTTGGCGAGATGGGTGGGGCGATCTTCCCCGGCCATGATCACACACGACAGAGGCTCACTTGGAGATGTACCCATCCCCTTGGAGATGTTATAATTTGCTTCTGCCAAAGCTGCAGTATGGGTGGTTTGGGAGGTTGGACCTGCAGCAGCCTCGTCTGCGGTGCCGGGCCAGACGTACATGACCGGGGAGTTTGCACTGGTGATTTGCTGACCTCTGTTTCGAGCGTTTCGTAACCGTTCCGCTATCCTGCGTCGTTTGAAGTAGATGCAGCAGAAGAAGAGAAGGGTGATGCTGCCGAGTACAACCATGGCTGCGATTGTGGATATGAAGTAGAATACGGATGCCGAGTGGTGAGCTGAGCAGTCATCGTTCTCGGTGTATGCGTATCTGTAGCTATGGCACCCACTCATTTTGCTGATCTGCAGAACATGAGTTTGGCATAAGGATAATTTCAACAGAGGTGCTCTAAGTGCATCCTTAGGAGACTTCATCATTAGGCTAACCCACATCATGTACAATAAATCGTATATGGTGGTTAGGTTACCGATTTGCAGCAACCGGAACTCAATCCGCAGCTATTTGAACTGATTGAAAAGATTTAGGATCATGTCTGCGTGATCATGGAACGACACATAAGAAAAACGTGCAAAACATGGAAGAGTGGTTAACTCAGTGCTGATTCTCTCCACTTTGACTAATTATCCCACATCCTCCAATTCCAAAAGTGGCATGAATTAGTACCTGGACGTGATCATGAAGTGCTTGACAACGAGAAATGAAGCGGAGGATTGTGGAAAGCGGCGAAGGAGGTGAACACTTGGAGTTGATCTCCTCACCGCAGCACAGTGCTAACCAACTTGCTCTAGTTCAAGCTCCCAGATTCCTTCTTCACCCGACATTAACAGACGCCTCACCATGTCCTCGGAAGTACATTAGACAGATTTCGATTTCAGTTACTCTTGTTTCAAAGCCCAAGAAGAGGAACAGCGTAACCGGTAACCATTACACCTGGAAAACCTGGAGCCAGGACGTGAAGTTCGAAAATCAGAGCAAGTAAGCTGCGCTGGAAAGGATGTCTAACCACATACCCTTCAAAAACAAGCTATGGTTGATGACCTTAGCATGGAGTGAAGATGCAAACTAGGAATCATGTCTAGCCTTCTCTCAACCGGAGAGCACTCAAAAGATGACCCACCATTCGCAACGATCACAACAACAGCAACGAAACAAAGAATTTCACAACCTTGAGGAGCTGCAGAGTACACACCTAGAACCATGGCACCATCAACGGTGCCCCTTCACTTCATACCCATGGCTCCAGTTGCTTTCCCTACCTTAGAAGGACTCATCCAAAGATGAAGTGCAGCTGGAGATGCACTAAAACACAACAGTAATTAAGTAATCACCATCACCATCTCTCTCACCGTCGTCTGCAGCTTCGAAAGGTTCTGCGATTAATCATGTTCTCCAGAATATGGTTCACTCTTTGCCCAGAATTTCAGCACAACGACGGATGCAATGCAAAAGTACGTGAAGAAAGAGGCGCTAGTAGCAGAATTCTTACTCTAAATTTTTTGGTGGTCCTGCCAGAGCTTCACATCAATCACAAGCAGGGTCAAGGAGTTGCTGTTGGAGGTAGACAGCAGAGACATCATCATCCTCAAAAATCTTGGTTTTTTGACTCCGCCTTGCATGGAAGTTGGAACTATCATAAGAAAACAGGAATTATTGGGAGGCCAAGCAGTTAATATAAAAAAATAATCTTATCTAAGTGTGATTTCATGAAGCCTGTGATGACTCAATAACTTTGAAGGGAATTATTTCACACATTCCCAAGGTGGAGTTTGGACACATCAGCGAGTACACTGGGACCCTGAGCAGAGCCTGATGTGTTCTGGATGGGCGTGAGCATAGTGAAGCTCTGATGATACCATGTTGTACTTCAGAGTTCCATGTGCATGATTATAACTGTCTCGGAACTCGGGAAAGCCCAATATTTGTCCGGTGGCTTGTCAGAAGCGAGAAATTTGGGTAGAATATACAAGCTCGGCTTATGATTAACTACGGAGTAAGTTCTACACAGTACTTAGTGATAACGGTCTCTAGAAAAATCAGAGCTTGTTGATACGAGCACATCAATAATCATGTTGCAATGAGGATTTCTCTCACTTTCACAACAGGTGGAGCTTCGAGCTACTGAAATGGTTTGGTGGAGGTAATCAATTTAAGAAGATTTGGTTAACATATTTCTTATCGTTACGAGAAGTAACTTTGTCCTTTTCTAATGCCTGTCACTTCAACATTTATGGGCTGCATTGACGTTCTGAGAAACGCATATAGTATTCAGCATCAACGTCTTTCCTGCGCTTGACCAAAACGTTTTGTGATTTTCAGATCTTTGAAGCACTTAATTTTGTTCACATGCAGGTAAAGCATTTAATGGATTCTTTCCGCAATTTGTAGCATCATGTCCCACTGCTTCAAATGAGTGAATGGTGATTTGCTGCTTGCATTCTTCCGAAACCTTGCTTCCATGTGAAAATACCTCAGTCCTATTGTCCTGCCATTAACGGAACACTTTCCCTTATCCACTGCTTAGCCAAGCAAAGGCACGTCGATGTAGGATTCACAAACTCGAATTCTAATCTATATTCCAAACCTTCAATCAATGATCAACTGATTCATAACTCAGTCTTCCGGACAAACACTGTACCAGCTGATATTCTTGATCACCATGTCCTGAAACCATTGAAAGAAGCTCAGTTTCCAATCTTGTCAACTCCATTGATCCTCGGCATCAGTCTCTTTTGTAAGATGTAAGCGTTCTGTCGTGGACGTCAAGCTCCCACTCCCAGTTCGGTGCTCTCAATGTGCTGGTGTCATTTCATAGTGGTAGAAATGAACAATCCGAATCAGAACTTAATCGAGACACTCAAAGTAACATTGAGAGCTGTGGAGGTTTTCTCCGCGCGCTACCAAAACGTCGAATGAGTAGCATTTCAAAGTAAATATGGTCTGGGCCAGGTGGTTGAGTCATAAGCAGGGTTTACTAAATGGTTACCGTTACGAATGGCGGGAAAGGAATCATATCATTCAAATGCTTTGCTGGATTAGGACCCGTCCTCAAGAACAACATCTGCCTGCATTGATCCGGACCATTTCACAAATTTTAGAGCTCACAGATATTACAGTGATTCGTAGGAATACCCATTTCATGTTCTTGCCGCAATCGCTACTGTGCGTTCCATGGACCAAGACTTATGATGAAAGTTCTTGATGGATACCTCATATGTGTTCAGATTTGCAGGACCAAGAGATCATAGGTGTGATGCTAAAGAGAGGATAGGTTCCACTGATTGTCGAGCTTCGAAGAGTAGATGAGCGTCAGTAAGTAAAGTGGTTTGTTGCAAGCAATTTTTCTTTGTGTCTCGTGACATCAACATCAGTATTGCGAGAGTGTAGATTGCATCTTTGTTTCTTTCACAAGACGGAGGAGGGTGAGCCATTTGGTTCTCCATTGTAGGTGTGATCTTCTGCAATTGGGTGCTTGGGGGTTTCTCATTTGCGGGGTCTTTGAAGATCATTTCCCTAACCTCGCAATATTTCGTTGCTGGTATATCTTTCAATTGGTCGTTATGTGTGGTAACTTGACCTTGAAGCTGCCAGTGGTGCATCATGAAGAAACACATTAGTCATACTTCTTGGGCTACGTGAGTGATGTGGAAACAGGGCAGTCGGGCGCTTCAGTGACATGAGAAGCTGTAGTGTTGATCAACTTGGAAGTGGCGAAATGGCGATAGCATTATGTATTATGATTATTTTTGGGGGGACTCTAGTAGTTGCGAACGACCCATATCAGTACGAGGATTGGACAGTCTCCTACATCGATGCTTCACCATTAGGGGTTATGCAGAAAGTAAGTGGCTCACTTAGCCTTCTCATCTCAGCTTTGCACTGATCATAGGGATTTCTTACCTTTGGTGTCCATAGTATTGAATTGCTGAACCACACCTAATTTTGCGTACAATCCCACGGCTAGCCGAGTGCTTGCATTTTGTATCTCAAATGATATCTCTTCAGGTGGAAGTATGAAACAAGTCTACTGGATTCTACTATTCTTGCCATAGAGGACGTCCCTCATCACAAGAAGCGTAGATTGAGATATTCTCTCGAAACTCATGGTTGTGAAAACTGTTAGGTCACCACAAGTAGATTGATAATGGTGAGTCGCTACGGTGTCCTTGCTCAGTATCAGTTTCTTGATCTTCCCATACTTCTCTATACGGTGACCATGGAGACCTGAAACGGCCATCGAAGATTCGAGCAAACAGTCAAAACCTATGTGTCATCGAACATCTTATTCGTTGAAATTAGAAGTCTGCTTCAGAAACATATATGTGATTTTGGAAAAATATATTCTGACTTTGTTCAGTACTGCATGTGCAGATCTCTACGTAATTCATACATTCACCATTTTGTAAACATTGTAGCATTTGCTGGATATTCACCTTGTGGTGTATAAGCACGCCAATCTCAGATGCCTGCTGATGTAGGTTGATTCATTGGACATTTCGCTAACGGGTTTGTAACGCAATGGCAGGTAATAGCCATCAATGATCAGTTTCCAGGACCACAGCTGGAGACGACAACCAACTACAATTTGGTAATCAGAGTACACAATGAACTTGACGAGCCCCTCCTCATCACTTGGTGAGGCCCCCAATCAATTACCTGAGACTCACACTTTTTGCCACCCTGATAACATCATTCCATCTTGAACAATAGCTTAACTGAATCCTATATTTTTACTTCATTTTCAGGGACGGAATTCAGCAAAGAAAGAACGCTTGGCAAGATGGGGTAGCGGGGACCAACTGTCCGATTCAGCCGGGCCGAAGTTGGACTTACAACTTCAAAATGAAAGACCAGATCGGAAGCTACTACTACTACCCCTCCTTGTTGTTTCAGAAAGCAGCTGGAGGATTTGGCAGTATTCGTGTAAACCCCCGCCGTAACATTCCCTGTCCGTTTGCCCCTCCCGCAGCTGATTTTGTAGTACTTATTGGGGACTGGTACAAGACCGACCACAAGGTTTGTCATGATCCATTACCAGAAATGCCAATCGTAACCAATTAAGATTACTGCTCGACTGCCTTACTTGTTCCATTGTTATCACTATCAAATTAATCGTAACTCTGCTCAAGGAATTAGTCTAATGAAGTAAGTAACTGGCAATGGACTTAAGGTGGGATTTCAAATCTCAAGTTTCACGAGCATTCCTCCCTCGTGCTCAAAATAATGCCTGAGTCATTGAAGGATATTGACAAATACCAGCGGTAGGCTTGACAAGAATTCTGTGATTTGTTCAAACAGACTATGAGATCTGTCCTGGACGAAGGGCGCCTTTTAGGTTCGCCTGATGGTGTCCTTATCAATGGCCGGGGACCTCTTGAGAGCTCCTTCACTGTCGAACAAGGTGCGTGCTCCATAGTATCTACACTACAATTAAATTGAATTCAAGCGAACTTAGGATGAATGCATTGTCAAAATAACTTCAGATGCATGAGAAAGAAGATGGAATATTATGCACATATTCAGAAACTTGCTATTACCATCCAGTGCTCTAAGTGACTTACCTCTTTTGTCCAAAGGAAAAACATACCGGCTTCGAATTTCCAACGTGGGGCTCACGCAGACACTCAATTTCAGGATACAAGGACACCGCTTGCTGCTTGTGGAGACTGAAGGATCCTATGTAGCACAAACCTATTACTCCACACTAGACGTTCATGTGGGACAGTCCTACTCTGTCTTGGTTACGATGGACCAGAGTATCCCTGCAGATTTTCACATAGTGGCAAGCTCCAGATTTACGTGGCCAACGCTTTATGGCCTCGCCGTCCTTCATTATTCAACTTCACACAGGGGGCTTGTTTCTAGAGATCTGCCTCCAGCTCCGAATGATGTACAATCCTCCTATGAGCAAGCACGGAGCATACGGTGAGGTCTTGCATGCTCAGTCCCTGCTGCAACTTCTGAACTTCTAGATGTATAGCTCACACACCGGAGGGAATGCCATGAAACATAATATGATTGCCTTGTGCAAGCTTGCAGGATGAATTTGACAGCAGGTGCTGCACGGCCGAATCCGCAAGGCTCATATCACTATGGACAAATCAAAGTCAACAAGACTTACGTCTTCGCGAACTCAGCGCTCAAAGTGAAAGGGAAGCAACGGTTCATGGTCAATGGTGTATCTTCTCTCCGACCTAGCACGCCGCTCAAGCTGGCTGACTATCTGAAGATCGATGGAGTCTTTCATGTCGGATCCATCCCCGACCACCCGATTGATTGGGCGACACCCTCGGTTGCAAGCTCAGTGGTTGCTGGTGACTTCCGGGCATTCGTCGAGATTGTGTTCCAGAATCCAGAGAATGCTCTGCAGTCCTGGCACATCAATGGCTACGCATTCTTCGTCGTCGGGTATGCCACAAGACAGTCTCTATATTTGTAATCCTGTTTCCATAAGAAGCTAAACTTGCACCGAAATGTGCACACATACTGACTCACAGGATTGATCCAACATCCAAGCGAAACATGATATCCTAATTTTTCTCTTTGTCACTTGTGCGTTGAACATTCATTACCTGAACGAATTGTCCCAATTCTTAATGTTTCAGAATGGGGCCCGGGCGGTGGAGTCGAGAATCACAGCGCGGTTACAACCTCGTGGACGCAGTTGCTCGCACCACCACTCAGGTATGAAAACAGACTGTTTTGACAGTCGACTGGTTCAGGTCGCTCTGTACTAGTGAAGCAATTTCAGAGAGTGACAAGAAACTGTGTCGGGCAGGTGTATGGCAACGCATGGACAACAGTGTTGGTGGAGCTGGACAATCCGGGGCTGTGGAACATCCGATCGCAGGAGCTGCAGCGACAATGGCTGGGGCAGGAGCTGTATCTCCGAGTCGTGAATCCTGCTGGGAACGATGTGAAGATGCAGGAGGAGCCTCCTCCCCACAACCTTCTCCTTTGTGGCAGAGCGCTGATCCATGACGCTGGTTGACGTCGAGCAACACAGTCATCGATTCTATTGTCCTGCAATCTATCGTATGGATAAAATTCTACACCTTCTTAGTATGGTAGGACAGTACAGTAATCATGTACCTCCCAGATATGTACCGACAAGATGAACTGGGTAAATCTGTTCAGATTAAGCATGTTTCAAAAATTGTTCTCACAGAAAGAAGCTGTGCAAAGTGGAATAAAAATTCCACGAGTTACTGGAACCTAGCTACCGACAACACCCGGGCGTACTTTCATGGATATGTGAAAATCATACCCGGTTTTTTAAGGGAACCATGTCCACTTTCTCCTGCACGACAATCATTCCCCTAAGCTATCCACCACTAACGCCCTCACTTCCCTCATGTGGATGGTAAAAACAATTCATCTGGCCCTCAAGTTGATGACTACCTTTCAAAATTTATTCCAAAGGCGATCGAACAGGTGAGCTTTGCTTCCTTGCCCTGTGGCGGTGGGATAACCCCTGCCCACTGTTATAACTGAGTAAACACTGCACAGAACAAACAATGCCAGGGTCACGATTGCTAGAGGCAGAATCTCTTGGTAGAGAAAAAGTTTTGAAGCATCCTCTACAAGTAATTCTCCGCTGGCTTGGTGATTGATTGGGAGTAATAGCTGGCTGCTGATTTTGCGAACTTTGTTTTGTTCGTAGATAGCAGCACTTGGAATTGTTGGAGTTGTACTTCAATACGAGCCGAGTGTCGAAGTGCTGCTTCATGTCGGCTTCTCGCACCACATACTGATAACTTGTCTTAAACACTTGGATTTTTTCGTGGTTGAAATGAGGGCTGCCCTTGGACTGGAATTGTGTAGAGCAAAGCCCACCTGTCTGGCATGGCAGGCAAAAGTAGTTGAAGCAATATCCTTCCTTCAGCTCACAAGAATCACACGGTTTGTCCAGCAGGTATTCAGCTTCGATCATTTTAACTAACACCAAAGCCTGGTTATTGTCATCCCCTGCCATTATAGAAAGGAGCAACCTGCATGGAGCATCTTCAAATTACAATTACAAGTAACATCTCAGCATTACAATTACATATAAATCCCAGGATGTACTCCACTCTCCCAACCATTCCCAAAACACCCCCACCATGGCAGAATCATCAAAATGCAATCAACTCTCCGCCACTCCAGATGCCTAAATTAGACATCGACAATGCCAATGTACTCCCAAACATGACTGGAATACGGACACTACTGAATTCGTCTGAAGACTAACCGCTCAACAACGAAGACACCCAACTAGTGTAAGTGTAAATAGAGGTCCAATTACATCAGCCTGTTCCTGCTCTAGTGAGCTGAAAATCCCTTTCCGGGTGAATTATCCTGCTCTAGTGAGCTACATACATGCTTCTCAAACAAGCCTCACTTTCAAGCACGTAGTTCGCACGTTATCAAAAAAAGTACTACAACGTGTCTCAAACATACAAAACCGAACAAAATAACAAACCACCTCAACCTGATGCAAACGACTACCTCAAGAGAAGTACCGTCCCCTCCGAGCTCTACAACAGCCACAACAGAGCCACAAGTACAGCGGAAACTGCAGAAAAAACACCAAAAAGCAACAGAAACAAACAGCATGACCAAGCCCCGCAGCAGCACCTTCTAATTCCCCAACTCCACAATTCCTCAATGCAAACCTGCACTCTAAAAACCACCAGCACACCCGATAGACGCTTACTCCTCCACAATCCGGCCAACAAATTACACCCCGTCGCCTTCTAACACAACTCTCAAAAAAATCATCTCAGCAATCTGCGCTCCTCTTCGTCCCCCGACCATCCCCATAACACCCATCACCATGGCAGACTCAGCAAAAGCAACACATCTATAAATTATTAATAAGAAGCCGGTTAGGAATTTGAGGAAACATACCAGGAGCATCCACTGATTGAGAATTGTGCGCTGAAGAAGCGTCCTCATCAAAGACTTGCACGATGATGCACATGTCTGGTAACATGTATCTTTCAAATTCTTGTTCATAACGATACAAACACTCACTTAACTCCAGTGAATCGATTTACATCTTCAGCTCACTCGCTATGATATCCACATCCTCCGCATTAATCTTCACGGCCGCCAGCTCCTTCTCCCGCAGCCGCTGCGCGTTCCGATCCGCGTCTGACGTCGCAGCGATGGACGCCATCGCCTGCTGCACGCGCGTCGAGTCCAGCTGCCGGTCCTCCACATGGTCCGTCAGCGAGTCCAGCGCCTTGCTCTGCTGCTGCAAGTCCTTGGAGTCCGGCTTCGCCACCTCCACCCCCTCGTCCGCCATCGCTGCTCCCTCCCGCAATACCGCCTCAAACTCGCTGAAATTTCCCGCAAACGAACTCAAATTCCACCAAGCTCTTCGGTCCACCTCCCCGCAGACAACCTCCTGTCGAATCCGTGATCCTGTACTCCTCAACAATCGCAACTCGCAACTGCGCTCTCTTCCTCTCTCCCTCTCTCGCTGCGCTTTGCGAACTCCCATCCGGAAGACAACCGTGAACCCAAAACCGGGAATTGGGCCGAAACCCATGACCGTGACCCGAAGTAAACCCAAGACCGTGACCCAAAGAAAACCCAAAACCGTGGCCCGGATAAAACCCAAGACCGTGACACGGACGAAACCCAAAACCGTAACCTGACCGATCCCAGGTTCAGTCCCAGCATCATGGAAAGCGCATCCTAAAGCAACAAAATCCAAAATAGAACACTATTCTATCAAAATCCTAGATTTGGGAGATGGAAATGTTCTCTTCCTTTAGATAGTACCGGGTTTGTGTACAGTGTCGCATATATGTACGTCTCTCCGACGCGAACAAACCCTAATTTTCGTCCGGATTGGATTTCGCGAAGCGGAGCGAGAGAGGGAGAGGGGAAGAGAGCGCAGTGGCGATTTTCGAGGGAGTACAGGATTACGAATTCGACAGGGGGTTGTCTGCGGGGACGTGGACCGAAGAGCTTGGTGGAATTTGAGTTCGTTTGCGGGAAATTTCAGCGAGTTTGAGGCGGTATTGCGGGAGGGAGCAGCGATGGCGGACGAGGGGGTGGAGGTGGCGAAGCCGGACTCCAAGGACTTGCAGCAGCAGAGCAAGGCGCTGGACTCGCTGACGGACCATGTGGAGGACCGGCAGCTGGACTCGACGCGCGTGCAGCAGGCGATGGCGTCCATCGCTGCGACGTCAGACGCGGATCGGAACGCGCAGCGGCTGCGGGAGAAGGAGCTGGCGGCCGTGAAGATTAATGCGGAGGATGTGGATATCATAGCGAGTGAGCTGGAGATGGACAAGAAGGTCGCAGAGAGGACGTTGCGAGAGCACAAGGGGGACGCCGTGGCTGCCATTCGGTCGTTCTTGAGATAGGGTTTCGGTTGGGATTTTGTGCAACTGTTTGTAATTTTGCCGGTGGTAGAGATTGTAGGGAGAGCCTTGTTGTGGTGTCCTTATGAGAGCGCTGTGAAAATGGCTGATTCACGATTGTTGATTGTCAATGCAAACAAGTGCTATGATAGATGCGACTCAATTTGTCCAACAGGGTTTCGCAATGAGATTCTAGCTGTGGTTGAATAGCATACTTCAAATCTGCATACTCTGTATCTCCGCATTTAACTTAAACATGGTTAATTTCCTGCATTTCATTTTTGGTTAGGTTCACTCTCTGTTTCCTGGCTCATGGAGCTTGTTCTGTGTTCATTATAATATGAGCAGTTTGGTCTTGTATTACATCATCGTTGCATTGGGCGGATTTTACGCTCATAATGTTTCCATACGTAATCCTTTTCCTGCAGGCGAAGCCCTAGTTCCCACAAACTTCTTGTAGAAAAGCATCGCATTGGCATATTTGATTACTTTCCAAGTAGCATGTAGTATTTTACACATTTGCTTTGGACTTCGCTATCAGGATACTTGGAGTTTGCTTTGATATCAGGAATCTTAGAATTTACTTTGTTATCAGGTATCTTTGAAATTTGCATTGTTATCAGGATGCTTGGAGTTTGCTTGGTCAAATGGATTCTCGGAATTTCCTTCGTTATCACGATTCTTAGAATTTGCTTATCATTGAATTTGACTACATGCTGGTGCTGAACACTGAAGACCTTGATTAACAAGTTGATAGCAATTGTAATGCAGGAACCAGCTCATATGCATCGGATTAGTGAAGTTGTGAGAAGGCCCCAATCAGTTGCATAGTTGTGATTAACTATGCACTGATTGCTACTTAGGTTCGTTGAACCCAAAAACGCAAAGTGGGTGACAATGAGGTGGCGTCTCGAAGTGCTCCATGCAACCCAAAAACTCGCGACCGTGTCGTCGACGACTATCGTGCCCCATCTCCAGAAGCTGTAAATCTAGCCCTCACGAACATATTATGACTGTCTGTACTTGTTGCAATCCACGAACTGGGTGTCGGTGACGCGGTAGACAATCGATAATTCTGAAGATTGGAAGCTTCTAAACTTCTAGTGTAAGCTCAGTCGTTGTGTCTGTGAATCTCACTCTCTTGTTTTTAGGATGTGACCCTCTATAAAGAGAAATTATGCGTGGAGTACTTGCGTTCTATTTATCTTGGGATTGCGACGCAGAAACAGAATTTTGACGTTCTACTCTTGTTTGTGAGAATTCAGGTTTGGAGTCGCCAGTTTGGAGGTGGGTGTTTGATCCTTGATTTTGTTGCGTTTATGAGGCGGGTGGAGTGGAAGTATGAGGCTTGAGGTTGTTTGGGAACAGTGTTGTGTGTTTGTATGAGTGGGTTTGTGTTCTGGGTTTTGTGTGGGTTGTCTCGAGGCTGTATGGGTAGCGGATGGAGGATTAGGACTTCAAGTGTG
Source organism: Ceratodon purpureus (assembly GCA_014871385.1). Taxonomy (NCBI): domain Eukaryota; kingdom Viridiplantae; phylum Streptophyta; class Bryopsida; order Pseudoditrichales; family Ditrichaceae; genus Ceratodon; species Ceratodon purpureus. The sequence continues at coordinate 12,645,670 of CM026428.1, read as the reverse complement.
TTTCTTTTTTGCTTTGAAGTAATTGAGTCCCTAAGGTTTTAGTTCTAAGTTCACGGATGCTTACGGATGTTGATCTATTCCATGGCAGGCAGGCGAAGAGCATGGAGGGGTCACTTCGTTACGATCGAGTCAACAAGGCTACCGATTCGCAACGTGGAAGCTGGATGCCTTCGGGGCGTCGAGGCAAGATCAAGAAGAAGCTCGTTGCGGGTTGCCTTGCGGCGACTGCTGCCATATGCTGCTGCCGCTCATGTAATGACTCTGATGGACCCGAGGTCGAGGACGAGAAGGCCATAGCCAAGGAGAACTTTATTTCAAACGAGGGTCTGTAACTTGCTAGAACAGAATTGTTCATCAATTTATTGTCAATCGCCAGATCCAAGACTTGTGGTTCAACACACCTAGTGCAGTGCTACTCTTGATTACTTTTGGCTATGAAATCGAGACAAGTGAGGAATTTCTGTAGCAAATGAATGTCCGGAATTAGATTTTCATATCGCTCTTATAGCAGATCGAGTTGTACTCTGAATTATGCAACCGCTGCAATATGTATACATGATATTACTTTCTCTGTGCGTCATGTCTGATCCCCTGTTAATTTCTGAGTGGAAATGCTCTTTAGTTCGCTTCTGAGTGGAAATGCACAGGAAGAAAATGTAGAGATTTTGGTATCTCTGTATGAGTTCGAAGAAGAAATTGTATTTAAGTAGTCATGCTTAAAAGCCGCTTTACATGTAACAAATACAAATTCATAACCTTTGACAGTATCTGGATGTGGTGACAATGTGGGGTTGGACCCACCATAAAACTATGAATAAGAATTTGGTAACACAATTTCATTCTATGATCCCGAGCAGAAGGCTCCCTCATTTCCATAAACGTCCCTCTACCTGTTGTCCACATACAACTACTTATTTGAATGCCTTAAGAAGCAAATTGAATCTAGTCTGCAAGTCTACACACTACTACCTATCAAGACTGGGCTGGCCAAAGATCACGAGCATCTGTGTCGAACTTCGATATAAGTTTATCAACATGAATGCAGACGTCTTGAATGAAAGGCCGTGATGCAACAGATGGATTCAGCATCCATCTAACAAACCGGTGGAGTGTTTCAGGGTAAGGTGGGTTAGGACCTGCAGGCCATTTCACCACTCCGCTTAATGCAGCCAGATGTAAGCTCCCACCTTGCTCAGCTAGCGTGTATTCGAAAGGAGACAAACCATACCTGCACACCAGTGTACCAATTCTTTTATCAAACAACTGTGATTTCAATACCCTAAAAATTGCAATTCACAATGCCATTCTCCTCTTCTTTCTGAAAGCAAAATCATAATAATGTCATCACCGAAGTTTACAGATGATCTAAACATCAGGAAGTAGATCTCGACTTACATAAGAGCATAGAGAGTGCACCCAAGAGCCCAAATATCTGTGCGCTCATCTAAACTTGACTCGCTAGGAGGGTCCCATAGCTCGGGTGCTCTATAAGGAGCTGTACAATGTTGTGCAGCCCATTCCTGCATCACAAATACTAAACATCGTCAGGGGCCACAACAAGATGACGTTCTCGAGTTTCATATTTGAGACTTACCATCTGATCAACTAGAATTCTAACAGATGAATCGTAAAACCAACAAAACGTGAGAGTACATGTTCTCTTGCAATGGTATAATACCTGGACAGCCATTGCCTCCTTCCGATTTTGCAACTCTCTTCGAGCAGGTCCAGCGCTACCGAAATCCATGATCACTGCCACCGGAGGTTGATTCTTTGGAAGGGTTAGCAACACGTTTCCAGGTTTCAAGTCGTTGTGAGCATACGGCGGGTCATGAGAATGCATGTGCTTCAATCCTGCGCAGATCTGTTTCATTGACTAGTGTTACATACGACCCTCTCTAGACCAGCTAGAGTCCTATGATAAAACTTTAGGCGCGTATTGGTAGACTGCAAAATAAAAGAAACTAGAAACTCGTGATCGGAGAAACCACATACTTGTTGGAATATATGAAGGACAGTGATAGTCGGGAAGTACGTCTTCGCTTCCTGCATTCGAGTTAAGTGGTCAAGCACAGTCCCGTCTCGGTAAACTGGAAACAGCAGGTAAGCCTCTTGACCCCACGTTGCTTCGGGTGACTGTACACAAGCACACAACCTCAGAAATTTTGAAGGCATTAGCAGAACTTTGATATCCTCAAAAGATTACGGCTGAAGCAAACAAAATGGTAGGATAACATTGACGTACGTTTACAGTGATAATTGAATGCTCCAGAAGACGGATTAAATTGGGATGATCGAAAAGGGAAGAGACTTCGATCTCCTTATTCACCAATTCCAGCTGCTCGTCAGACTGGATCAGTACCTTCTTCAACGCATACATCCCATCTTCTGTACACAAAATTCAATCCCCGCCAAGAATTTATTTGGTTTGCGCTCAATGCTACACTAAAATTGCCATTCCAAGAGAAATACAAAAGAAGTCTTCTCTTCCCCTCAAAACCCTGTTTGAGATCAAATACCATATACATCTCCTTATGATACTACTGTTGGACACGAAAAAAATGCAGCACGAGCTGAGAAAGCAGAGATGGCATTTAACGCACCAGAAGAGTGAGACGGATCCTTCGCATCCTTCCACTGCTGCTGCTCAGTGAGCTGCTCTCTGACCAGATACACGAACGCAAATCCTCCCTCCCCAAGCTGGCGTTGAATCCGAAACCGTCGCTTGTTCACCCACACCTCCGCCCCGCTGCCAACAGCTCCGACTAGGGCATCCAGCCCTGACCATGTGCACCCCATTGCCTCCCAACCTATCCCCACGCCACACTCTCCAATTCCCTCCCTCTCAAGCACAAACGAACTCCAATCCCACCCTGCCACACCACTCCAAATGCATCAGCCTCCCACCTAAAACTCCGAGATGGGCATTCCATTCGCTATGCCCAAATCTCAAAACTCCAACATCCCAAGCTCTGATCTGCCACCAGCTTCAAACAAATCGCCCTAAATCCTAAATCCTGATCCCACACACATCCATACTCTGGATCTGAGACCCAAACCTTGCGACACATAAAACTTCAACACATGACCCAAAAGTTTCTAGACCCGTTTCTAACCCTGGCATAAGAACCACCACAGCGAGATCCACCAGATTACCCCAACTTCAGTGCACATCACGCCATCCCGGAGTCTGAAACTAGTACCTTCAGAGCTTGCGCATTCGCTCCTGGTTACCACATCGCCTCATCTGGCGCCATACTAGCTGTGCTCCAGCAGCGCTCATCTCCAGCATCATGAGTGCGATGTTGGAGACCGAACCTAGACGTGGGATTGCGTTTCCGACTCCGGCAATGTCCTCTCCCACCATCTGATCGCCCAAACCTGGATGGTTTTCACTCTTCTCCGGAACCCAGCCTGTTTGCCGACTGGGGGGCGGCCGGGCGTTTGTGTTTCGGCGACCGGTGGTCGACGGTGGCTTTTCTCGGAGAGTTTTCTTGTTATGGTTAGTTTTTCAATACAAAAATGGAGGGAGGCTATGACATGAGCTGTGAGCAATGAGCCTTAAGCCATGAGCATACTTTTTACGCTCATGGCTCATGACATTTTTTTAATTATAGTAAAGACAACTTAATGAAAATTTGCTTTAATGGTAACAGAAAACTTGCCTTGGATGATTTACATCCATTGTATCAAGCATGTGGTTTTCAAATGTACATATAGAAGGTGTAAGTCATGCATATATAGGATATAAAATAAGACACAGATTATAAAAGTCTCACAATAAATAATGAAAGGATGTTTTTTTAAGTGGCACAAACTTCCTATCAAATCCAATTCACAATAATTGTCAATGAATATTGGAATGGAAAATGAAACATATGTATGACTATCTTAGACATTCCACCACTACGTTTATATAAAGAAATCTTATCCATCCTTTAAGAACTTTCAATATAAAGTCTTTTGAATCTAAAAAGAAATTAGGCCGCCAAATCACATCTATCGGATAGCATGCCAACAATTCCATAGCTTGGATACAAAACCTTGACATATTTTACGACAGAGAGCATCCTATGGACTTTGATTTGATGAATTTGGCAATATGTTCAAAGGAAGATTCAACGACATTCTTGAATTTCTTACCATCTCTAATTGTTGGATAGTAGTCTTATGATGACTTTGGAGGTGTTGGACCATCAAGGGGCTCGGATGGACAAGAGAAGGGATTGCTCCAATGAAAGGCATTGCAAGGTTGTTGATTTTCCATGTCCTTAAATTGGGCGTCATCCTTGTTGTCAACGTTCTCTTTGAAGAGGGGGGAGGGAGGGATTTAGAATTCTTGCTCAAGCATAAAACCTGCAGATCTCAATCCGTCCACCTATGTTTGTGATAAATTTGTCCCAAGCTTTACAGGCTAGACATTACAAACAATAGGATAATGCAAAACATACTTGGATCAACTCCCCATCACCTAAGTGTTTAGTTTGGAGGTACAAAACTAGAATTTCTTTTGCTTCGTATCTTGAGATTTGAATTTCTTTTGAAGCCCTATGAATGTTGGTGCACCGGAAGCTCTACGATACTTTGCCATGCGAGCATTGCATATCTTGCCTTTACGTTATAGCCTCTCTATTTTTCTTTGGACTGAGCTAAAATCCATTCAATGCGCGAATCTAAAGGTTATGACAAGGAGTTTCACAAACATGTAGGCCATTGCGAGTAACTACAACTCCTTCTCCAGAGCCTATAGTGGGTGAAAGACCCCTTCTCTTGGAATGTTGTTTCAACAAATGGCTTTGTTCACAAATCATTTATTTCCCTAACTTTGGAAGAGTATAATTCACTTTGTCATAACTATAAGGATCATCATAATCATCTTTTAGAGGCCAAATCTAATTTCCTCTTTGATGATCCAAGTACTTTTACACCTTCAAGATGTATCGTAAACCTTACAGCCATTTGTTATGTATCGTCTCCAGTAAATTGCACGTTGGTAATAGAAGCCTCTCCTTTAAATGAAGGAAATCGCATAAAAGCTAATAGAATTAATGTTAATATCACAATATACAAACAAACTAGTAATGGCTTGAAAATTAGATGGTACTTTAAAGGGATGGTAAAATGTAAAAGTATGATTTCAAATGGAAGCATGTACGTTGTTATGTGCCGACCAACGGTGCAGATAAAAAATCATTTCAAATCCAAAAGAAGACAAAATATTTATGCTAAAAGCTACTCCAAATACACAAACATGGACGATGGAAAAAAAATGCATACAAAGAGGGTGTTCCACATAGAACACACTTTGATGATTCAAAATACCATTGAAAAACTATGGAGCTACACTTGGTCCCATGTTTGTGATCGTTCTGTGCCAAACATGTAGTATAGAACGAAAATAAAAAATACAAAGAATCAGTGTTGGTCGTAACTAGAAGTTCAAAGTCAAATTGAGAAAAATATAGACCTTGTTTGGAACATGAGCTACGTCATTTGACATATACACTTATAAGAAAAAGAATAATCCTTCAAACAATGAGAATACAAGTTGAAGCCCGTGAACTTGGTGGATTCCGAACCGCGTGTTCTGTGCCGAACGGGGCATTTTGGTTATTAAATCTTGTTCGGTACGCAACAAAGCCCTCAACAGTCCATTTCAAACCCCCTCCGACCCCCATGATGAAGGTATGGTATGGCGATGGCATGATGATGGTATGGGATGGTATGAAATAGTATGGTATGGATTATATGGCATGGTGATGGTACGACACAATGATCCCCTGTTCTGTACAAAACACCCCTCCGACCCCAATGATGATGGTATGGTATGGTGATGGCATGATGATGGTGTGATATGGTATGTTATGGGATGGTATGACATGGTGATGATATGACATGGTCATGCTATGGCATGGTGATGATATGACATGGTGATGCTATGGCATGGTGATGCTATGGCATGGTGATCCCATCTTCTGTACATAACACCCCTCCGACCCCAATGATGATGGTATGTTATGGCAATGGCATGATGATGGTATAGGATGGTATGGTATGTGATGGTATGGCATGGTGATGGTATGGCATGGAGATCCCCTGTTCTGTACAGAACATCCCTTTGTTCTGTACAGAACAAAACGGTGTTCTGTACAGAACACTATTTTCTTCTGAACATAGAATCTGCTCCAGTCTGAAATGGTCTCAACCAAATAAACAATAATTATAGAAATAAGTGTTTTACTTTTTATTTTATTTACGCAAAATATTGGTGTTCGTGCAGAACGCTTATTAATTGGCATATTGTTTTTCTAAACTTAGACGCATTATGTCATTTCTTATGGTAAAATCAAAAGAGAACTTCCACTCAACTTTTTAATGACAGTTTCACTTTATTTATTTATAGAATTATGGAATATTTGATGTTTTACTAGATATAAATATTGGATGTAAAATTATTGTATCAAATCATATAAATATTTATCATAGGGTCGTATTAACCAAGTTATAAAATGTCATATTTATTTCATAAATAATTGTGTGTAAATAGTAGAAATGGCAAAATATAGTATGCTAATTTGATATACCCTCTTATTATACTTTAAAATTCATCCTTTGTATAAAAAGTACTACTATTCATATGTAAATGGGAATATAGATTGTATATATATATATATATATATATATAATGTATATTTTACATGAAAGTGTATCATATGTATATGCATAAATATTTATATGTTTATGTAAACAATAAAAATGGCAAAATATAGTACTTATATTATATACACCCTCTTAGTATACTTTAAGGTTCATCATTTTTATAATTAGGTATTACTAATTGATAAATGAACATGTAGATGCAAATTTAATGAAATAATAATTTTTAATATGCTTGATAGATTACTCCAATAAGAAGAGAGCTCCATTGATGATAGCAAAAACACCAAAAAAATTATCTAGTTGTAGAGCTTATAAAGATTTTTAACAACAACACTAGATGAAAACCACCATGCTTTGATGGCGGCCAATGTGGTATCAACATAGGTTTTGGTTTGATATTTTCGTCAGTTGTGGCACAACTTGAAATGGACTTGTAGGACCTTTGGGACCTCTCTACACTCTCCATTAACAACTAGATGATCATAGGTTCCTAAATGATTAGCAATCATCATGCAAGGATTTCTAGAGACAATATAAAACATTTTATACGTGGACAACTTCAAGCAAACAAGGGCTATCCTACAAAAGCAACAAAGCATAAAGCATCTCTTTAGCAACAATGGTGTTGATCGAGTAGTCAAAATTTCATGAGTGGAACCTTTCCAATACTTGTCATTGTAATTGTCATTGCAAACAAGGTGAGTGAATGTAGGATTCTAACGTTGTGGAAGATGTCAAAGGCATTTCACTTACTTAAAATGAGAATGCCAAATTTGAAACTAAGATCTATGTTGTTGCACTCTTGGTCCAAGCATCGCCATCGCTTCTTTTGTCCATTCCATCAAGCATACATGCATCTCTTTCATTTACACAAGGAAGACAAGGCAACTCAAATATCACATTCTTGTTGTATTCAACCAAAAGATATTTTATTTTGTTGTGGGAAATTGCTGCCAAATTTCCACTCTTCAAAACACTCTTAGACGCACGATGATTTCCAAGTGCATAAATTAAGTCATAAATTCTCACAGTAGATGTCTATGTAGTATCTGTCACGGTAACTTTTGAAGAACACTTCTCAATCGGAGTAAAGAGGGGCGTAGTAATTGAGGTTGTTCTCTATTGATTGCACTGATAGTGAAGACAACCAAAACCAAGCTCAACTAAAACGGTACATGGTATATCCAATGATAATGACTATGGTATTACAATTCTTGACAGCGATTTAGAAACCACATAAGAATCATCACCATGAGGATCAAATGATTGATAATTGTCACTCTTCCTATCTGTGGTGAAATGAAATTGTGCGCAAGACAAAGCCATCAACTCCAAATTCCACCTTCTCTACAACCAAAGAAGACTCATGTAGTTGAAACTTAAGACCTAGTAGTCTGTCATCAATAGTAACAATGCCCTCTTCATTGACTAGAAGGATAAGTGGAATAGAGGAGGTCAACAACCGAAATGAAACTAATCGGTTAGCCATGATTGGAAATCAAAGAATAAAATTCAAGTTAGACTACATGATTATATACTAATTACAATGCAAGATTGGCATAATATAGAATAGATGGAAGTGCAATGTGAACATTGTTGAAGGCAAATGCCCAAAAGCCAGTGACTACAAAGTATGTACACTAGAGTCAAAATTAGAGGCACCAACATTGTTTGGCACAGACTGCCTACCAAGGACATTTAATGCAGCTCTCCAAAGAAACACTAGATTCCAAATCAGCCAAGCTTGGTACAAAAGTGAATGTGACTATTATTTTCAAATGTGAGAGACAAGGCCCAAGGGTCGGCATCTACAGAACACTAAAATTCAAAAGGGTGTTCTTTAGTGCTTGGCAGCTCTTCAAAATACACAAGGCTCCAAATCAAGGCAAGTCTTGGCTCAGAAATGAACGTGACAATCGTAGACACCTTCATGGACTAAGGATGTTCTGTACAGAACGACCCTTGCCTCTTACATTTGAAGATCAAAAATGAGTAAATGTTTTGATGACTTAGTGGAATTAAAGCGGCTGGATGTTATTTTAAAATTTCTTTACCATATTCCATTCAAGGGACACATAGAATATTCTTACACTCTATTATTTAAATAACATCTAAAAAAATAATTTGTGGGTCTAGAGTTAATTAGAGTGGGATGTTGCATTCTTCTTTTTCATTGTGGGTCTAGTGCTAATTAGAGTGACGATTGGAATTATTTGGTTTCCTTCACTCTAGCATTTACATTTGGTAGGTTGACGAAGGTTGTTTGGTTCTTTACATTCAAGTATGAACTCTTTACGTCTTTAATGCCAGACTGAGTCTACTCTTGCAACAGAGGATGTCTTTGCTAGAGCAACTAACTTTTTTTTCCTTATGCATAGAAGAAGGGAAGAGGACTCTCTGTCCAAAATGTTGTTTATATGAAATGTGCTATCATTCTCATCATACCTTGGCAGGTTGTTCTGTACAGAACATGGTTCTTTGTTCTAGAAAAAGCTCCTAGTCAAATACTAGGATCTTTGAATCATAGACGTTGGCCATGGGACCATTTTTAATAATAGTACTTATTTTATCAGACAATGTAGCATCATTCACCCAACCAAGCTTATCTTGTTGTAGTACTTTACATCAAAATAATGTCGCGGGCTCTACTGCTCTACTTCACATTTTGAATTGGGTCCCTTATTTGTTGCCGAACATGTCAATGCCGTGTTGTTGGATATCCAAACACATGATGGAGAAACATATGTTATTCTAAGATTGTGGACTTTGAAAAGTAATAATTATCATCTAAAAGTATCGTTCTGTGCCGAACATGTATTTCTTGAGATACAATTACGCAATTCATCTTTTAGGTGGTGTAAATGTGGGGTTGCCTCAAAGATCCTTCTTCCCTTTTAATTTAAATTGATGCTAACCAATGACCTTTATTTCCTCATGCATATGGAGAATATCAGGCAAGGAGGCTAGGACAATTAACCTTGCATGTATAGTTCTGCACCGAACGGTGTTCTATGAGGGAATTTGATTATCATATTCTCTAGAAATTGCTCAAATTGAGTCGTTTTAGTTGAAATTGATCGAGTTTTTGTTGAAAACGTTATATATCTCTATTTAGAATAGCAAGTAAGGGTTTTATTTGATTTAATCAAGGGTGTTCTGTGCCGAACAAGTAACTGACGTGTATATATTTGATGCACGCCTCAACTCAATATGGAGAAATCAGTAAGTTCCTCATTTCAATATGGACTTCTGTTCTTTCTTAGTAGTTGATAAGTATTGCCAATTGGACATGTTCTGTGCCGAACACCATCATTGACTTGATTTTGTCACCTTGTATTTGGAGAAATTGGTAAGATAGTCATTTTAATATTGACTTCTATTCTTTCTAAAAAGTGAGGTAAGTATTGCCAATTGGACATGTTCTGTGCCGAACACCATCATTGACTTGATTTTGTCACCTTGTATTTGGAGAAATTGGTAAGATAGTCATTTTAATATTGACTTCTATTCTTTCTAAAAAGTGAGGTAAGTATTGCCAATTGGACATGTTCTGTGCCGAACACCATCAATGACTTGATTTTGTCACCTTCTGCAAACTGGATTGGAATTGCTTCTAATGAAAATAAACATATGTGTGAACATGAATTGAAGATATGTTTGTAGAGAGTAACAAGGATCTCAATACTCTAGTCCTTATACAAGGTAGCCTTGGTAAGAACATACTAATCAAATTCACACCATTACTCTACTACTTTGATGATATTATATGGGTATGTTCCAAACTGATGTGATTTTTGCGTGTAATTTATTTGTGCTCATTGATTAAATCAGATCTCTAATGAACTAATCTAGCCCGTTCTGTACCAAACAAGCAAAATGTTGATTAAATTTGTGAACGCATTGGTGTGAAGTAAATGACAATGACAATGTTTTGCAATTGGATGGCTATCGATGATGGTAAGCATAATCTTACTGATAATTAAATGCTTCAGAATATTTACGTCATAAATTTAATTGTCTACCACAAGTCCGTGCCCGTGCGTGCTCGATCAGTCCGTGCCCTGTTCGGTGCCGAACGACGCCGAGGCGAGGATACCAAAATCTGAATAGTGGCGCATGTAGCCGTTGCACTCAACAGCTACCGCGACGGCTCTCTCATCGACTTGCCCACAGCTCGCTCGCTCACCTCTCGTCATCGCCCCCGACCGGCACCACAGTGACATGCATCCATCGCCTTCCTTCCTCTACACTCTCTCACCGTCAAACGTTCCTTCTCCATCTGTAGCTTCCTTTCTACCACATCGACCACCACTAGTTGGAGACTCGTCGACACTAATCATATCAGTGTATTCTGTTTCAGTCATGAGGCAGGGCCAGTCTTGGGAAGAAGGGATTTGGATTGTTAGAGGTCGGGGATGTGGTGCTAATGTAGGTTGGTGAGTTTAGTTTTGATGTGGTTGAGTTGCTCGTGACTGTGGGAGTGACAGTGACACTTTGGTTTAGTTGAGGGAGTGATGCACGACGTGGATGGATTGGTGGTGGTTTTGGATTTGATCCTACTGTTGTGAATCTGGAAGTTTCATTGACGAGGTGCGATCAGTTGCGATTACTATAACCGTACGCACCTAGCCTCCTCATTAATGTAAATATCTTGCTTTGAGTAATACATTTTTGTTAATTCAAGTTCTTTAAATTTAAAATAAAATGATTCGAAGGTTGTATTGTGACTTTGCAGGCTAAACGAGAGTCCAATTGTTGCCCATTAGAGCAGCTTCATCAGAGGAAGCTGGTGAAAAGTTCATAAAACAAGCTGTAGACATGTTCAACGAGCTGAAAGAAAAGCTTAGTCGATGTTATGGGATGAGGTAGCGGAGAAGAATGTTGTCATACTTGTCGTTTGAAAACCCATTTGCCTTGTTGAGCTGTATCATGATGGCAGTCTTTTTGGCACTTGTGCTGCAGGTTATGCTTTTCAGAGTGAGCAGGTTTGATCCGAGGAATGGACACCTATTATAGATTATCTCCTTGGTTTGTAAGATAAGATTTGAGAAAGTACCGACTATGGTGTACACACCCATTACCGATAACGCACCCGTGACAGATAAAAATCATTTTCCGCAGATTTATCAAGTGAAATTAAGTTATCCGGTTTATTTTCTAATATAAACCAAGAATCTCGGAATGCTAATCCAACCAAACAACCTAAAATATGAGGTAAAATAGTAAATTCTTTAATTGTTGATTCAAAAATAGAAGACTCTAAATACCATTTAAATAAATAGGCTTCTCCATTGCTGAGCAATGGAAAACCATTAGCCCATAATTGATGAACATGAGATTTAGGATGAGTCCTCCAATAGAATGCATCTATGATTGTAACTTGAGTGTAACGGAAATAAGTAGTCTTATGTTTGTTCACTACTCTTGTTGTTGCCGGTCATGGGTGAAGCTATATGTTGGTTATGGGTTCTGACCAACTTTTGAACAAAAAAAATTGTAGTAGTTCTAATTTTGCTTAATTCATTTTGAAAAAAAAAAAAACCTCATTCTTTATAAATCTTATTTTCCTACATACAAAAAATAACTCCTTCATGATAACTCAAGATTTACTATGCTGAAATGCTTAAGTTATTGGTCATAAGTGTGTATACCTTAAGTTTTTTTTTTCCTCTAGCTTTTGGAGGAAAACAGAGTGGGTAATAGGACAAGTGTAGCAATATACTAGTTCTTCACCACGCTATCTGTAGGCAAGTAGTTCATGTGGAGGTAAGTGTGGTCTTTCTAGGGTCCTGAGACATCAACACTAGAACATTTCATTGAACTTGGTACATACACAAATAGAGACCAACCATACATATACATATGCATATACATATACATATACATATATATATACATATACATAAACATATACATATACATCTAAATGGATATATACACACATTTATCCATATTTCAGGAACCCATACACATATATATGCATATACATCTAAACGCATGCATGTGCACACACCAACCACATTGAATTCCATACAAAGTTATCAGAATTATATAGAGAGGCTAGCATGACAAGACATTGGACATCAACATTGTATAGGGGATTAGTCAAAGTGAATTAAAATTGGAAGCCAACTTTGGTGACAAACTCATCCTTGATTATCCATTTATATCCAATTTATATCCAATTTGAACCATTATCAATTTATATCCTTAAATCAACATTGTATATATCTATTTATGAATAATTACTACATAATTATTAATAACTATTAATAATTCTAATTAATTATAAACAACTATTGAAATCTGATAATAACAATTGATAGTCATTGATAACTATTAATAACTATTAATAACTATTAATAACTATTAATAACTATTAATAACTATTAATAACTATTAATAACTATTAATAACTATTAATAATTATTAATAACTATAAATAACTATTACTAACTATTACTAACTATTAATAACCATATAAAACTATCAATAACTATTCAAAATCAATTATAGAAAATCATAAACATATTTATCTAATTATACCGATTTATATCTATATATCTATTTATATTTATCAATAAATATTAATTATTCCCTCTAGCTATTTATATCTATTATCATCATACATATTTCTATTTTTTAAACATAAAGCTATTATGATAGTTGCATATTTATTTTTAAAGCAAAATGGATAAATATTTAATAGAATATAAATATTTATAGGTGCATTGAATTTTAAATAGGTTAGATATAAATCACATCTATAGATATCTGAATGCATAACCTCATATATTTATATTGGATTAAATATAAAAAATATACGTATGGAAATAAATAAATAAATATATACATATATATATATATATATATATATCTATATATATATATATAGATATATATATATATATATATATAGATATATATATATATATACACATATTTATATCATATGTTTATATATTTGTTAAGACAAAAGTTACGTATAAAAAAATGATGGTGATTTATTGACAATAATCAAAATATAATTATATATAATTAATTATTGAAAATTATCTTAGAGAATATATATATATATATATATATATATATATATATATATGTATATATACCGTATTTATTATATATGCGTAGATATTTTTTCATATATAAATTATTATTATTAAATAATTAAATTAGCATTTGCTATCAAAAATAGCATTTTATATTTATATATGTCGAATTTTGATATAGGCCTTTAATACCTTACCTCCTTCAATCTATTATAATCTTACATGTTTATTCTATAAATGACCACATATTCTCGTAAAAATCCATATAGTACTATAATTATAAACAAATAAATATCAATAAAAATATTGCATACAATATTATGTTACATGAAATAAATATGAATATATCATATACAAATTATATATATATATACAATCGTATATGATTAATTAAAAATTAATTATATAGAATAAATTTTTAATTATATAGAATAAATATTTTTATATATATAATAGGTTGTAATAGTTTATTCTATTTAATTATAATATATATTTTGAAAATATGTGGTCTTTCTATTAGCGAAAAGTAGTCAATCACATTTTAATTACATTTCTACAAACCTTAATTTCACATGATATACTTGCCAATATTTAAGTAAATTTAATCAAACATCTACATAATTTTAAATGTATTGAATTAATTTATTTAAAAAAGAACTATCGATAACAAATAGCATTTATAGTAAGATAGATATATGTGTGCCTAGCTATGTATAGTTCGACTTCAATTTTTTAAAATAATGTTACTTTAAAATTCTAGGAACAATTGTCAGAACTCAAATTTTTAATGAATATATTATATGCTTTAAATAGGACCCACAAGAAATTCTTAAAAAAATAAAATCATATAGTATATTGTGATAAATTGCTTCAAATAAGGTTCACGGAAAAAATAATTCTTAAAAATACGTGTTCAATTTTTACACAATATAGGTGTTCAATATATAATAATATTAATATATTAATGTATCAATGCCACAATAAGTCATGCTATTGCCATTATATATAATATAATATGTTAATGGCATTATTATGTAAAAACATTACCATATATATTATAATATTTTAATGGCATTATTATATGACAATATTACTATATATATTATAATAATAATGAAATACATTCCAATTTACAAATTATAAGAAGTTTATTAATAAAATAAGAATGGCTAGATATAAAGTTTTATAATCTAAGTATATATAAGATCCCTTTCATGTTATCAAATACCAATATAATATGTTTGATAATGATGGTAGTGTATCCAAAGCCTTTTTATATGCATTGCCGACAATGCTACTCCCTCCGTCTTACTAAAAGACCTTGGTTTGGTAAAATAATTTGTTTAAAATTTGAGAGTGGTTTCTAAATTTGGCCAAATTGTTTATAAACTTGGCTGACTTGTTTCTAAATTTGGCAAATTATTTCTAAAATTGGCAAATTATTTCTAAATTTATAACTGTCCTTAAAATTTGATATTATTAGCAAATAATGGTCTTTTAGGGAGATGGAAGGAGTCTAAGCTTAAACTATTATTAGAAATAAAATGCAGGACAAAGCAGTTGTTCTGCACGAACACCAATACTCATCTCAATTACAATCGATAATTATAAAAATAATAGCTTGGTGTTCAAAAAGAAAGTTCCAGCCCAAAGTGATGTTTTGCACAGAACAAGTATTTGGAGGTGATCAGAAAACCCTGTTCGGCACAGAACACTGCTTCACGTGGTCTTTTGAAGTCTCATGATGTAAATTTAATTCCAAATTCAAATGACTCTGACGTGCAGTCTTCATTTTGTTGTCTTTGCTCTAAGTTTTTGGTAGTACGGAGGACCCCATTCGGCACAGAACTAGCCTTACTCATCAATAGTGCAAGACAAACTAGTCCAACCAAATTAAGCAGAAGGCCACTCTGGAATCACCAGCGTCCCGAGTGTGGCCTTTTTCTCTTACTCCAGGTGTTCACTTAGTTGGTAGTCCAGGTAGATCATAGGTAGTTCAGGTCTTCTTTCTAGGTCCAGGTTATTATCAGGAGGTAAAACTCTAGGTTTTCAAAAAATTCTTCGGCCAGGTAAGTTCTCTTGCCTCGGCTTTGCGACGGTGTTCTTTTCTTTTTAATGCAATGAAAATCCACCATTTGTCTTAAAAAAAATAAAAATAAAAATAAAGCAGAAGGTTATCAGTTTCTCATTTTTCATAATTTCCGTAGGCAAGTCACCTGTTCGGCACAGAACTATGGTCATCCATGGCTTAAAAAAGTATTCATTCAAATTTCAACTGTGCCATTTACATCTCCAATTGCAACGGAGCTAGAACCTTTTAAAGCAAAGTGCAGTTATCAGATTTCTAGTAATTCATCGTCTTATCAGTCCTTAGTGAATGAAACCACTACTAGAAGATAAATTCACATATTATAAACTCTGAGTATTTACTACACCCTTGTACTTATTTTTTAATTTTTTTTTTTTGGTCTTAAGTATTAAAGACGTTGCATACAATCAATTTGATAACTCTTCATGTTGGCATTCTATATGCATCTTAAATTTTTGAATTGTGCATAAATTTAAACTAATTCAAAGTTTTAAAGGTCTTTGCATTATAGTTCAATACAAGTGAAGCAATTTAAGTTTGTCCCTTCTAATATTTCCAAAATTGGCATTGTGGTTACCCTGCTTGAAGGTGCCAAATTGTATATGATTAACTACCTTGTACAATATAGAGAAGGGGTGTTCTGTACATAACAGAGGAACACCATGCCAGATTTTGTGTTCAGAAGAAAGTGGTGTTCCGTACAAAATAGGGGATTACCATGCCATACCAATACCATGGCATACCATCACCATGCCATCCCATACCATCACCATGCCATCCCATACCATCACCATGCCATCCCATACCATCACCATACCTTTCCATGACCATGCCATACCATCTTCATGCCATACCATCCCATATCATGATCATGCCATCGCCATACCATACCATCATCATGGGGTCGGAGGGGGTTTTAAATGGACTTCGTTCTGTACCGAACGAGGTCTTTTGAATAACTTAAGTGTCCCGTTCGGAATCCACCAAGTCCACGGGCTTCATCTTGTATTCTCATTGTTTGAAGGATTATTCTCTTTCCTATAAATATATATGTCAAATGACGTAGGTCATGTTCCAAACAAGGTCTATATTTTTCTCAATTTGACTTTGAACTTCTAGTTACGACCAACACTGATTCTTTGTATTTTTTATTTCGTCGTTCTATATTACCTGTTCGGCACAGAATGATCACAAACATGGGACCAAGTGTAGCTCCATAGTTTTTCAACGGAGTTGAAACTTACACAATCTTCAATTATTCATTTCTTAAGAACTCTCAGCAAGGATTTACATAGTCATGGTTATAGTTAAAATTGATTTAGTAGTAATAGTTATTACATACAATCATTTGAATAGAACTATGATCTAAACAGATTTAGCTTTAACTTGGACTGCAATATTAGTATCCATATCTTAGTTCTTGTCATCTACAATAATATGTGATTAAATCCGACGGTGATGTAGGTCTTCAATATATTGCTTGCCTAGTCTGCAATTTGTAGTTCAATACACTATATCGTGACCTTGTTGAAGAAAAATTTGTATAGTATGTCAACAACTATATCTTCTTGTTAGAGTCTGAATCAGTAAACCAAAGTCTAGACATGTTGAAGAACCCCAATAGAATTGTAGTGTGCTTCAAAATTTACCATCGTAGTAAACTGCAAAAACAATAACAAGCATGATGTTATTCGAATGCTTAATTGGAAACCTTACTAACAGTTTATGTGAAATACATTACATTTTATATTTGCTTGAAAGTGAATAGGTTTTTGTCAATCATCATACATTATTGTTCTATTTAACAACCTTATTAGATCAAAGCACTTACGCAGGTTTAGAGTATCCTTTCAATCTCATCCTTGACGCTTCTTGTTTTTGTTGCGTGTGAAATTTGTGCCGCCTATGTCATTGTTTAAGAATCTTATTTTCTTCTTCGGTTTGGAACATTCACTAACCATTGCTTCGTTCGTAATTTCTGTATATTCTAAACCAAATGATGTTAAATATACGAAAATGAATTCATCACTGGTTGAAACAAATCTATTTGTGATGAACACTTGTTTGGTGATTCAAATTGTGTCTTTTCATTATCTAGTTTTCAAATCAATTTTATAAAGTTGTGTTTGACTTTGCTACTAGTGTAATTTTGTGATTTCAGATAATCACTTCACATCTAGATAGGGCATAAACATACCTTCAATTTTGACAATTCCAAAACTCCTTAGCTGCTTTTCAAAAAACTGTCCTCTACAACCCTACTTTGCGCAACTACCATTGATCTGAGCTTGAATGCCGATGCACCATGGATGGTAAGCACATATTAAGTAGGGAGCCACAATGACGTTCATGTGTGGAAATTCGGCTTTGCACAATGCACATATATTGATCGTGATCAGATTATTGCTTTGGCTTGATAATTGTTCTTGAACATGTTGACTCGGGCATACCTAGGTTCATGGAAAATTGAACCCTATCTTCCATCTTCTTGAGTACGCCTTTCAATCGATCCATATCTCCTTCAATGGTCACCATTACAGACTGCAAATGATCTAGCTCATTCAGAGCTTCAAGAATCTTACCCTTTGTGTTGACTCTAGAGGGCTATCTCCTTGCGCTTGATTCTGTACCTCAGCTTAATGATCCGCTTCTCCGCCTTCACCATCCTTTCACTGATCTTGTTCAAAATCTTCTCGCTATAGCTACCGATGGCTAACTTTTCCTTGCATTTGGTTAAGATCTCCTCTGCCTCCTGCACTGATCTTTGAGCTTCGACAATCTCTCCAGTAGTTCTTCTCTTTCGGCTCCCTCACACGGATTTGTTGGTGATGCCATTCGGGAACTAATGAACACATATGTGTTTCCATAATCGGCGTTTGCTTTGCTGTAAGCCACTTCAAAATCCGCGATCTCTCCCTCGAGTTTTGACTTAGCCAGTTCGTAGTAGGACAGTTTAAGCGAATTTGCTCCAACATACTTTATCACACTTTCGCTCTTTTTCTCTAAGTTTTTGCTCATTCTCCATCTCTCCAAAGCGTACTGGGCCCAATTCATTGGGTACCCATGGCAAGCCTCTAACAGTATAGCTCAAGCAAAACTTCAAATTCTGTTTTTGAGGATAGCCAGATACATCTACAGAGTGTTAGCAATTGAGAGGGGTAACGTGGAGAGATGGATGGAGCTGTGGTTTGCATTGGAGGTGTCATTGCCCAAGTGGGAGCTGGATCCTTCTAGCCTGATTGCAACCACGAGCAAATTGAAGAGTTGCACAGAATGTTCCGTGAGAGATAGAGGTTGAAAGGATATTACTATCCAGGAGCTAAGTCAAAGTGTGTATTGTATTCTCTAACTGCCACACTCTGTTTTTCAGGTCAAATGAGTTGCGTGCGCTTGGTCATGGCTGGTAAGTGGATATGGCTAACATTGAACTTTCTTAATTGTTATCAATCATCACTCATTGTGTAATCTCCATCATTCGTTATATTAACCTAAATTGGCCATCAAGTTGATTGAATTTGACACGTTGGTGTACATGTCATCATTTCATTTGGAATATCCTTTGATAGTTTTCAATTTGTTCATTAGTCATGGATGATTTCATCCTCATATATAGAACGAAACTGTCTTACTAAATAAAGTAATTCATCCGCTCATGGCTCATGAAAACTTGCTCATGGCTCACGTGCTCATGGCTCTATGCTCATGCTCTAGCATTCCCCTGTAGAATGGTTACAATCTCGCTGACATGGGATGTACCATGCATCCTATCTCTACTAAAGTTCTCTAAGAACTGCCTTCACGATCTTGGGCAGTTTAGAGAGTATAAGAGTGTCAAGGTCCTTAAAGAATTGCCAGGCGCTGTTTTAAGAAACTGGGTTCTGCCCTGGATGGGAACATTGAAATTGACCTATGTGCAAATTCGGGTCAACTACTGTATATGGTCGAATGTTTACATATGAAATCCTCATAATCTTGCATGTGTACATTCTGAAAATATTAAGAGCTGAAATCAATAATCAGAGTCTTGGTGCGTTGCTTTGGCGAAATGTGAAATTCAGGCGGCCTGGTACCATGTGCAAACCTGGTGGTCTTGTGCCAGGTTGTACAGCGCGTGTCCCATGGTACACCAGCCTCGATTCTCCACCAAAAACCAGAACATCTCCACTCTCTAGGATAATCCTCTTCTCACTGCAGGTATAGAAGTTACGATCAAGGATTAGTTCAATTACAAATGCTAATACGCACCATGGAACACAAAGTGAAATGAAGACAACTCCGAACTCCGTCAATTGCTATAATACAAAGAAGACAAATGCCCAGCTGTGACCAGAAATTTGACACTCTTGTGAATGTTAAACTCAAGAAAATATCACAGACGGTGCTAAGTTATAGAAGAGGAGCAATAATGGAGGTACCTATTATAAGCTGTGTCGCCGTCCTTGCAAGTTTTTGCAGCAGATTCATCCACAACAATCTGGACTCCAGACTTCCGTCGACTTTGAGGTGGCACCCGCCTATAGAAAAAAGTCATACTGTCTCCCACGCTCACACTGACCTGCACTTCACATCTAAAGGTTACTATTATATTTCTCTATCCAAGGGCCATACAATGAAGTCATGAAGTTTTCCTGAGTAACAATCAACATGCAAATGAATATACTGTAGTAATAACAATATCAGGTACTAGCCATGATAAACAATCGAGAAGGCAAGAACAAGTGTTTTGAGTCGGTGTCCGTTGAGGACGCTGCATTTTCAACCTCTAAAAATCACAGGAATGTGACCATTAAAAGAAAGCACAACCTCTACCTTAAGCAACCCAGAGAAATGACCTATGGAAATGGTACACATACCACAGGCATGTCACAGTAATCATCCAGATCCTGATGACCTCCCAAGCCCACCACCCCAAGCTCCTCATCTTTCACCTGGAAAAAAATAGTTATTATTACGATGATTCAAACGTTTCGACGTTTTATTAACGAGTCATGTAGTTGTCCTCCTTGTTCACATAGATGCAGTAAAACCACCAGGTCCAGTCCTGATAAATCTCATTCACAAGTAAAACTTTCAAATCTGATTACATCCTTGATACGTTTCCACTAGCACTCGAACATCCATAGAATGCAGTGGTCGCAGTAAAGAAACCTTACAGGGTAGAAGTTCACGAGTGCGACATCAGGTGCAAAGCTCGAACCAGGAGGATACACATGAGTATGATCAGACGCATTAACCGCAAGTTCTCTCCCAAGATCATACATCCAGGCTGGAAACCGCAGGCCCCGAGTTTGTGGAGCATAGCGCCTTGTTTTTGAATCCCACTGACAGCCGAAAGCCATCTAAAAGCAGCAAAAACAAAACGCAACCCCCCTTCATAAGTTAGCTCTTACAAGATACTAAACTTGGAAACCATATTCCACGTTCATCACATCCAATAAGATACCCAAAATGCAACTGGATGGGATTAATAAAAGAGAACTTCAATAACCGTAATCACATGTAGAATACCTGCCAGAGATGATACTTGCCTCCACTAGCTGTTGTAGGACGCTTAAACAAGTGAACGGCACTTTGGCTTTCGTTTACTAGTCTTTGTTGTATGTCCATTGAGAGCCAACTCCGCAATAGCACCATCCTGTTATCCAGATATTCAGAGTTGCAAGCATCAGGGTAGTCCTCAACGTTCAATAATTAGGTTTAATGGTCAGGGTTATTGCGGTGGATCAAACCAATCTTTCACAACAGTAAAACAAAACACTGGCAAGTTGAAACCTAAACCCAAAATATGCTCATCATTCAACAATACCACGAACAAGGGCAAGAGTACCTGCCTTACCCTGGTTGCAGAACAGTAGCAGTGGGCTTACGCTCCAATGCAGCTGACATCGGAAACTTGCACAGCATAGATAGTTTAGCTTGACTCTGCCGTTGCACCTATTCAGACAAATCATAATCACATACTGTTAAACTATAATTTGGTAGTTGCCAGAGTTACTACAAAAGGCCTGGGATTGCTTGATCCAATTTAACACTACTAAGCTTACATGATCTCCACCGAAATGATATCAGAATTATAAACACGAGAAGATTGTACATGTTTACCTGGAAAATCTGTAGCACATGCCCAGGTTTATCAGAAAAATATTCTTCAGGCAAGGCCATGGTATACTGAGCTTCTCTCTCTCGCTCCTCCCCTTGCGGCAATTCTGGAACAAGAATTTCAGTTTCTTTCGGACCCTCGACAAAATCGCTGGCCGTGACAACGTAATTCGTCTGACGGCAATCCTCTGTGTTTTGAACATCTCTCAACGCTTCATCGTCTGGAATTCTAGCATCTCCATCTCCTTCATCAGCAATTTCATGTAAAGAACTATCCACTAAATGAATCGCTGAACTCTTCTCTATAAGCGGCCCTTCTGGAGGGCTTGAACATGCAAGCAGGGAATTTATGCAATCCTGTTCAGCTGGGGGATTCTCGAGCCTATCATCCAAATTAGCATCCTTTTCTACATCGACAGTACTAGAGAAATTTTTATCACAACCTTCACTATTCAGATGCGCACTCTCCGAATTGCAAGGTGTCAATGACGAGGTGGTACAAGGAGACGATTGAGTACGCCCAGTTGCAGGACTATCCAGACAAACGTTGACATGATCATGAATGGAGTAGGAAGGAAACGATCGGTGACAAACAGGGCAAGGCAAGAATCGGCTTGGCTCCTGCTTCTGCTTTTTCTTCACAGGGTGCAACACACATTGCCTCGAAGGAGGAAAAGGAGATCGATTCGGCGGCATGGCTTGCACATGACATCACCACATCCTACAAACAAACTTCACGATCTAGCAACTTTGCAAAACTCCACAAAAACGACCCCCCTTCCATCAAACTCAAACAAATCACCTTTCTATGCAAACCGTTCTCCACTAACAACTCAACATAACTCTGCAAACACTCCGAGACTCGAGAAAAAAACCACAACCCTCGAACCCAAAAGCGAATTCACCCCTAAAAACCCTATCAACAGCTGCATCGACAACGCTCACTCTGCATCGACATCACTCAGTTTTCCAGAAAAGCTGATGAAAACTACAAAAACGTCAAGCCCGGGGAGCATTCACGTAAAAACCTTGACATGAGTCACAACCCATCAAGAGAAAACCAACAACTGGAGATGCAGGAATCCGAAAACCTCACAACTATTCGACTCGTGAAGGTCACTCTGGGTTTTCATTCATCCGGGTAAAGCCACCGAAGGCGATAGACTTCGAGGCAAACACGGTTGCGCTTCGTAGAAACACAGGAATTGGGCACCATGAGATGATTCAGTAGCACAAATCCTCTGCTTGCATGTTCATTTTAGCCAATTCTGTGCGCAAGATGGCGAATCCAAGCTCATTACTACTGAAACCGAATGGTGTGGGTGCAGGTTCCCAGTTTCGGATTCAATCTAGGGAGTCATGTCGTTTGCAATGTAGAGCATTTGTCTGCCATAGCCTTAAACCGCATGAGCGCATTCCAGGACTCTCAGCGAGACCATCTGGTTGGAGTTTCTCGACAACAGAGAGATTGCGCTTCGTGAGGATAAGATGTAGTGCTTCAGGTGGGGAGGTTCCACCGGAGAGCAGAGAGGAGGCAATCGAGCAGGCTGCGGGGTCGGTTGCAGCGCTCCTGGAGAAGGTTCTGAAGCGGCGAGGGCCTTCAACTGTGAAGCAGAGGAAGGAGCAGCGGCAGGTGAAGCTGCGAGTGGAGATTCCCGTTCTGGACGATGCTCCCTCCTCACTTGCGTCTCTCACTCTCGACCTCGTGTCTGCTCTCCTCCGCAAGTCGAGAGACTCTCCGGATGTGGCTGTGTTCTTCTCGGGTGCGTCACCTGTTGAGCTAGCTCGGGACCAATGTGCAAACCGGGAGGTGCTCAACGTGAGCTTTCATAGCCTGCAATCCGAGAGAGACGTCTCTGGGGATGTCGCTGTTGTGTTAGTCGCAGGGGCGAGGTATGAGGATAACGAGTGCTTGCAGGAGCTCGCAAGGAACGTAACCCCGAGACCTGTTGTCGTCCTCAACCCGGAATGGTCACCGGAAGACGAGAAGGATGCGAGATGGGGCAGTTTTCTGGCATCTTTTGAGGCTGCGTATGCGTTCATCCCGCTCGCGATTCAAGGCTTGTTTAGTAAAACCGAGGGCGCTGTGCTGAAGAATGTGCAGAGTGGAGCGCCGGGCGGAAGGCCATGGCTCATCTTCGTCAAAGAAGATGGTAAGTTTACTCGCCTGAGTACTCTCAAGGGTAGGCCTGGTCCTGCAGAACTGGAATCTGCTTTGTACAATGCTATGGCAGCGAACTCTCCAGTGACCAAATCTATCAAGTTCCTCCGTGGGCTTGTTTCGAAAGAATGATTCACAGCCATGATTCCACATCTTGCCGACCTCATGTGAGTATGTTGCAATTGATATGCTTATGTTTGATTTCAAGTTTGATTTCAAGTCTGATTGCACGTCCTATGTTGTTAGAGTGGTGTCTGTTTCAGTAGTGCAAAGTATGATGCTCCATCTGAATACGAGCTTGTGCATTCTTGCGTGCTTCCGTCATATCAATTGTTTGTTTTATTGTATCTGTTTGAGCAGTGATTTCAGTTTGGAAGAGCTGCTAGTTTATGAAACAGGTGTGATGAGCTGCAGCTAACCATAGAATAGCAAGTTTCTGGGCATGAGACATGGGTCATTCCTTCTCAGATATCTCTTGGATATTTTTTGCGCATCTCCTTCAGTAGGGCAATTTTTGTTCAGTTTCTCAACTTCGAGATTCGGCTTGCCGGGGTCACAGCAACCAAGTAAACTTCATTAATAGGAATGATGGCTAGTACCTATGCATGTACGAAGTCCCTAGCTCTTCACCGTCATCATTCACTGACTTGAACTGTTTAGCATTTGCTACAGACCTTGACTTGACATTGGTTCTGTTTTTCTATGCATCGGCTTAGTTACTGTAATATTTGCTCGTGTCAGGAACCGTTCTTCCGAAATTTTAAAATCTTGAGTCTGCGGGTTCACATTGTCCCAATGAAAACTTGCAACGAATTACAAGAGTGTGATGGATAATTTGATGTGAATTCAAGAACAAAGATTCAGTTGATTTGTTATCGTTCCTTTAACAACCAATCATACAGGTGTGTTATCATGTTGATTGACCTGACATTCTCTGTTGAGTAAGGTAGCTGGTGCATGAATTGCTTACTCTTGCTTGAATTTTCAAGTAATTTTACACATAACCGAACTGGGTATGTAGGGGACACAACAGAACCCCATACGGTTGCACATCGTTTCAGCACGTCGTGTATCAAAGGGAACCTGCATCTGAAAATCAGTCCACTCCCCCGCAACAAGATCAAGCCTCCTGTGCCACCTGTGCCACCTGTGACACAATACAGTGCACAGACAGACTATGCCTCCCACAGACAATATGTACTAATAATGAGAGTCACCACCCCGGAGGCAGCGGCGTTCTAAGGTCAACTCGCTTCGCCTACTCCTGGAACTATTCTTGAGGCTACGCCTTGCAGGGTAGTAGATAGGTGCTGGGTGCATTCCGTGGAGGTAATTATTCTTAGAACTCTTGCAACCAGCTCGAAGGGCGAAACGATACCAGCTAGGGCGATGGAGATAGCGTCGACAAATGAAGAATTCATCGTCATATGGTTGCATACAACAATGGTCTCACCCTAATATTTAAACTGGAGTTGAAATAACTTGGGGGGGAATGTCACAACTGAGGTGGGATTGTAGCACTCAAACCCTGCCAGTCATCGTTCCTCGGTTGTGCGAGGACAGAGTTCCGAGGTAACGAAATACACACACGAATGATTAGCCATGTCCTCTTATCCAACTCTGCAGGTCAAGGTAGGCTCTGCCAAGTTTGGGCGTTATGCTCCAGGACGAGTGGTGTGCGAAGTTGATGCAACGTACCACAAAGGAATGTACACATCTGAGGAAACACCTGCTTCTCGTATATTTTCATGTAACCAATGGAGGAGTTAACATTATTTCCATGACCAATGATGCCATCAGTGTTGGCATTGCCATCGTTGGAGTAGATCTTCTTCCACCTCATCGGATTGATCGCCATCACTGTAGATTCCAAAGCTTCCATACAGGCAAGCGACTCAGGATGGCCTCAAGTATGTCATCCCCTGATTGCTTCCACAAAACCTTCGGTCTAACTTCGGAGAGGTCGCTGGTATTGCTCTCAACTCTCCTTGACCCAGGTTCCGGTTTTGCTTCTTGAGCACAACAACATCCTCTTCAATCACTTCTTCTGGATCTGGTTCTTGTTCGCAATAAGTAGTCTTTGGATTTCCACTTGCTAGTAAAGGCTGGTTGCGTTTTCGTGGAGCCATGTGGACCTGCAAAGAATGTAGAAGTACTTGTAAGTAATGGAAAGGACAGTATCAATTAGAAAGTTATGATCGGTTGTTTGAAATCATAGACTCATCTGAAATGGACGTTTTCTGAAGAAAATTCCCTGCATTTATACAGAAAAGCACACTCACTCAAATGAAAGTTGGTCAATGACTTGATTGCCGATGATCATGATCGAAGCCGTTGTACTCTGCGACCCGATCTACAGATGTCGACTGATTCTGCAATTGATACCAAAACTTATGCAAACAAGGTGATTGCCAGGATATCCATCATTTGAATCCGACATGGAACATGTAGGTCCAAAAATATTTTACAGTGAAAAATTTGTACTTTGAAATTATGGCGAGTTCGAGACAACGTCTTCATGAGACATAACAAGATTATTAGTGAAGATGTTTGTCATGATAAATAAGGTGCCGGATAGAGTGCTGATGTGCTAGAACTGCTTCACATGCCTGCACAGAAATGAGAGACGGCTTTACCCATCTGGAGGCATGATTTGTTACAATCTGATTAAAGCTTGCGATTTAGGATATGATCAAAAATTTGGAAGAGTCAAACTCCATGTAGCTGATAGCCCAGCAGAGGAACAAGGAAATGCAAAGGAATGACCAAGGAAATATATTCCTTAAACCGGCCAGTCTTGATTACATTGGCTGCTCAAATAGTCTCTCTCTTTATTTGAATAGTGTGGAGGCCAATAGAAACAATATTGGCAAATTTAATGGATATGGCCATATATCTTTAACAAGCGTTTTGCAATTTCATGTATCACAAAATCTAGTTTAATCATGTATTACAATTCAACCAAAAGTTTTTGAGAAAAACCAACTAGTTCTAGCAGTAATAGCAGTTCAATTTGTGAATGACACATTCATCACCGCCTATTTAGAAACATTGCTTTAGTATCTTTGCCTTTGTCTTTGCCCAACAATACCATAATATTTTATTGATTTTATAAATGAAGATCTTTTTAAAATAAATAAGGCTTTCATTCCAAAACCATTCAACCTTCATGGCCATTTATACGATAGCCATTAAAAATCCATGACTACTCCTTCATTTAGCCTAATGTTCATTCAACTTACCTGATTTCATTAAGCTCAAGAATCTTACTAAATGATTTTGAATTTTGAATTGTATCTAGATTTTTGTGATTGTTGATTGAAGCTCATGTAGAATGTGTGGACAATTGTGATTGTTTGATTTGGCCGTTTATCCATGTGTTCTTATTTTTGAGTATTTTGACAATCTTATATTTTAATTTCTCTTTGTTCTCACACCTTTGAAGTATTTTCCAAAAAAAATCACTTTTTAATTGTTTAATTACTTATAAACCATATTGTGAACGTACTATCTACATGTAGGAAATTGCTAAAAAGATGCCCATCTAAAGGATGAGGTGAAGAAGAGTTAAATTAACTCCTAATATTAATAAGGTAATATTTTGCTTCAATTTTTTGATGGATAATGAATATATGGAAACTCCCCTTTAATTAAAGGTGTGATGGAATTATCATAATAACACACATCTTAGACCAATGATAGTATGGCAATGCTAATTTTGACAATCATGAACTTAATGATTTGTCTATTAAACTCTCAATTCTGATTAAACTCATTTCAAATGCCTTTTTAATCTTAGTTTTCCAATCAATCCTAGATATATATGACTACTTTGTCTCAGTTTTAAACTTTTAGAATGAAGAAACAAAGGGGATATATTATTCAACTTCTAAACATCTAAATAATAATTTTATCGCTTTGTTCCTTTATAATTGCGAAGTCAATAAGAATCAAGTTTCCTTCATGTGGATACCCAAGTGATTGAGATGAGATTTGAATTTTAAATTACATATCATCAAGCTTTGGTTTGACACATGTCTACTATGTTATGTTTTGAAGCAATTAATTTTATTCCAATGTATTCAACTCAATCGCATGTTGATAAAACTCCAATAAAGAAACCTTCATATCTGCAATATCTCATTCTTTGCTGCAAAGTTGGAAATTTTTTGTCATACTTTGAAGTCACTTCATTCACCTCAATGAAAGAAAGTGTAAATTTCTGGCAAGCTTGATAGCATTTGAGGTAGCTCTGGAAGGCTCGAATGACATGCCGTGCAAAGTGCTGCGCTGTGATTTCTTGATTCACACAGGCCTTTCAAGACAAGCTGGTTTTCTCCTGGACACCATAATTCACACATTCGTCTGTAATCATAAAGATTGTGCATCGCTTGTAGACACGTTTCAATAAAATTTCTTGAGCAAATAAGATTTTTTGTCACATTAAATTTCTTCACATTTCTTGCCAACATTGGGGCACCTGCTCATTGGGGGTATTTAAGTGAACATTCCCCCCTCAGCTGCTTTGGACTTACGGCATCAGGACAGATATTTATAATGTTGAATTTCTTTCTTTTTGTCCATCCTTTGATCTCAGCTTGTGGAACATCTCATTTCACCAGGATTATTGTTTCTCACTCTGCTGGAAAACAATTTCATTCCCAACCCGTTGAACTTCTGGCACTTTAACCTTCATTATCCCAGCAGGTACACAACTTGATCCTCGAAGGCATTCAGTGCCATCTTCAGCAAGAGTCCATGCAATTTCTTTTTTTATCTCAAAAACCGTAAGACACTGGGAGCTCGGAATAACAATAATACTTGTGCCTCGGAGGCTTTAATCATTGCGGTAAATCAAATCAGTTCGGTAAGACCCGAGTTATCAGTCCCACTGAAGCGCACTCCAACCTGGAAACACAAGCAACTGCTCCAGATTTAACTGAAACACGATGAAGGTCACAAATGAATGCTAACATGTACATCACTTTGGGGAATACCGTGGTGGATAACAAATTCCGCAATGCCCCTCCATCTCGTAAACCAAACCACATAACAGCCCTCCACCGATCAGTTTAATTCTCATCGTATCCTGAAGCCTCTGCACAATCTGCAACCTCTAATCACAATGCAAAGAAAGTCACGCCACGAATCTGTATTGTATCTGCTCGCCTGCTACCAACAACTGCAGAAACAGGCCTTCAGCTGCCGACACAATGCGACACGCCCAAAATATGAACGCCCATGGGCTACAGTACGTCGGTCATCCAAACTCCAGACAACCAATTCACCTCTTGAAAACTGTACAAACTCCGGAATCAACCTATGCCGCTTCCAAAATGCGAACTGCCGAATTGGACAAATCAATGAACCATTGAGCGGTTGCCAAACGCTGCTGCAGCAACCACATTACATCGCAACCGCTCTCTCTGCTTGACTCACCATGAAGCTCCAGCCAGCATGCAAGGTTTCCTAAATACCAACTTTCAATCACCACTTTCACCGAGTTCCATGCCTGCCTACTACCACGGCTCTGACAACATCCGCCAACCTAACAGAAAAAAACCGGAACCTGTGTGCCCGATCCCATCGCAAGCCAGACTACTTCGAGATTTCATGAGGTCGCCGACCAAATCCACCACTCATTCCATCCAATAAATAAATATGACGCAACAAAACTTGGCACCCATCCTCGAACCCAAGCAACGCTTCAACCGTGCCAGAACTCGCAAGTATCTCCTCTCTTGCAGTACCCCTTCGCATAAAACCTGCACGGCACGTCCTTCCTCGATCCCCGTGATACACGACTGCTTCGCGGCCCATCTCGACCCACCGGACCGTCGTAATCGCGACCAGAGCTGCACCGACTAAAGCTACTCTTGCTGGCCTCGCCAGCCCCCCAACTTGCCCCATCTGCACCCTTTCTAGACGACCCCCACGACTCCGACTCCGCCCGTGATCGAGACCCGCTCCAATCGTCCGCCCGTCCCGTGCTCGATGGCCCAGACCCGTACCCGCTCTGCCCCCTCGCCCAACTACCTCCTCGCTCACCTACATCACGGGAATCCCAGTCTGCGCTTCCCACCGACGACCCCAGCTCCGCTCGACTTACACCCGGCCCGACCTCCCCAACGCCCCAGCTCGCCCCGCCCCGAGCGGGCGGAGACCCACCCGCTCCAAACTCCCTCGACCTACTGCGAGGCGCAGCAAGACCTAACACCTCCTCCTTGAACCTGCCCGCCAGGGCGTCCGTCAACAGCATCGAGTTCTCCTGCGACCCACCCGTCTTCCAGATCGTCAGGTTCACCGGAAACAACCCCGTTGTGTTCCATTTCCGAAGCTGTTCCATCGTGAACGGGCCCTGCACCGTCCCCGTCGGGTCCTTGTAGTGCCACAGCTTCTCCTTCTCCAACGCCGCCAGGCTCTGCACGCTCGGGCTCGTTGACCCGAACCCCACCGCCGGCACGCTCAAGCCTAAAGAAGCTACCGCCTCCCTCCTGCTGCTTCCCCATTCCGTCCGAGCCTGCCCGAACACCGGGGTCGTGCCGGCTCTCGCCTCGCCTCGCCCGTACTTCGAATCGCCCAACTCCCCGCCCCACTGATCCACGTCGGCTCGGCCACCGTTGCCGTTCCAATTGTAACCCTCGCCCCGACTGCGCTCTTGCTCTCGTGGAGGAGGGTCCCTCTCCCACTCCTTTTCCCACACTCGACCCCTGTCCCTCTCATCGTTGCCGTGTATCCTCCCCCCCATACCGTAGCCAAACTTCTCCCTGCCCCGCCCTCCATCGTACCCACCGCGCCCATAACCTCTACTGCGACCCGTCTCGTCCCACGAAGGCTTCGACCTCGGATTGTCAAAGTCGCCCTTCCTGCCCAAGTAACCCGACTCATCCGCGTTGGAACTGTCCCAGGTGCTCACGCCACTCCCTCCGCCTCTTTCCCTCGAAGAACTCTTCAACCGAAACTTCTGACCACCCCCTGCAAAAGACACACAACTACATATCTAAGCCCAAATAAAACCAAACCCAGCCGCTGCCACACCATACGCGCGCACACACACATGGATAGAAAAACATCGCCAACCTCGCACCATCAAATTAAATACATGTTGGCAAATCGTCTCTTAGCACCGATTCAAGAAAAAACACAGTACCATTAAGAGGAGATTTCTCATTTGTATCCGATTCGTAATTTGGATCCATGTGTGGGTCCGCAGTCACCTCGGGCCTAGCCTGAAGCTTCGCTGCCCGAAACGCTGGGCTGCTCAGCTCTTGCAGCTTCTCCACGCACTCTCGCAACGTGAACCAAACTCAGTTAAGGATCCACTTAATATCAGCTGGTCATAAGTTCCCGCCACAAACAAGCCAAATCAAAAAGTCCTAAACTTGAGAAACACGAGCTGTCCAACATGTCACCCACAAAACTTCATTACCACAATGCTCTCACCCGAAAGCCAACTATGACTTAGCAATGATTTGCAACTCCCAGTCCGATCCACCCTCACTACCGATCAGAAAAGCCAACCCAAACACTCAACCCTCTCTGTTCGATACCTAATCCCAATCCATTCTTACACCCCGAACATTCATATCCGTCGCTCATAAAAGGATATTCTTTCTTCCGTCCCTTCTCGCTCGCACGATCCCGAAGGTTGATCAGCCGTTGCCGCTCATTCTCGAACCACTGAAGTACACGCACACAAACCATCATTATTCACTAATTCCACCTTCAACACATAAAGTGCCCACATCAAACCCCTCACCCACACACCCAACCCCCACGCCACCACCGCAACTTCCCAGACCGCCTATGCAATCCCCTACATTTCCACTGCTCTATCACATCAAAAGCACAACTACCAACCCACGTCCCACTACAGCACCTAAAACTCTGGAAGTACTCAAAGCACGGACTGCCAAAACCACCACATCCGACCCGACAAAAATTACTCGGCTACTTACATCGTTCACTCTAGCTTCCTGCAGAGCGATCGCCTTCTCCTCCAATTCCCCCTGTAAAACCACCAATTTGCACCGCCAATGTCATCACATCACCCAAATCATCCTAAAGGTCATCCGAAACACACCGACAGACCATATCCAAGGCCTTCACCACAATACTTACCACCGTCGGTGCCTTGATAAACCCGCACTTCATGCTTTGACGCAATCGCTGGCATTCCTCCTGCATTCCCAACCCAAACCAATCAGAACAACAATCATCGCACATTCTAATCTCTACCAAGAGTTTCCCATTCCTGCCACGCCAAAAAGCACAACCTCGACCACATCAATCACCCCTACCTCAGTGAAGTCCTGATTCGACACCAGGTCCACTGTCACGTCCTCCTTCTTCTGCAGATTCAGTATCTCCAGCACGATGTTCGTCATCTTCGTTCCTGCCTTGTAACTCTCCTCTCCGATGCGTGTTCCTGCCATCCACACAACACCATCGTCAACCCCGTGCCCCATCAAAAACTCCACACCCACCCAACTCCCACCACACACCACAACCATCCCACACTCACCTGTCACTAGCACCAGCCTGTACGTCGTCTCCGTCTTCGTCGATATCCCCGGAACCCGTATCCGAACGAACGTGTCCACCACCTTGTTGTCGAACTCCGGGTCGTCCAGCAGATCCCGAAGCAGTGCTCTCCGCAGGTATATCAGGCTGATGTTCTTCGGCGTGATCGCCGCGAACTCGCTCCCGTTCGGCCTATCGAACTTCTCGTCCACCGATCTCCGTCCCTTTCGCCTCTCCTTCCCGCCGCCCACCTCCACCTTCTCCTCGACCCCGTCCGCCCCCACCGCATCCCCATCCACCACCGCCTCCCTGCCCTTCCTGCCCTCTCCCGAGCTCCGACTCGGGAAGTGCACCTGCAGATGCTTGAACATCTCGATCTGCCCCACCGAGTCCTTCCCGAATATCGTCTTCAGCCGCTCGTCGCAGTTTATCTGGCTGCTCTGCCGCGGATCCTGCAGCTTGTGCCGCTTGATGTACGTCCACAGCAGCTTGTTCACCGCGAACCGGGACAGCGGCTTCATCGGGTCCTCCTTCATGTGCTCGATGAACTCCAGCAGCTCCTCCGATGCCCAGCTCTCGAACTTCTGCGACCGGCTCCCCGCCGCCTCCTGCTCCCCCTCCTCCTCTTCCTCGTCCAAGTCCTCCGCCTCCACGTCCTCCTCCATCTTCTCCGACCCCATCCGATTCTTCTGCACCTTCCTCTTCTTCCACGTCCCATCCCCCGCCTCCGGCTCGTCGTGCTCCGACTCGTCGCTCTCTCTGTCCGACTCGTCGTTCTCGCTGTGATCCTCCGCTTCCAACTCCAGCTGCTGAAGCATGCTCTCGGTGCCGCCCACGGGCTTCCCATCCTTGTCCAACTCCGGCATCACCAGCGCCAGCCTCCTCTTCAGATCCCCCCAGTACTCCTTGAACAGGCACTCGTACGTCTCCTGATCGTCGAAGTCCACCTCCACCTACAACAATCCCCATCCCACAAACACCACTCCAGATCAGTACCACATTCCCTTCCAGTGCCACCACACATTGTGCCACCTTACATCGCAATTCCTCCACCACTATCCCTATGCCCTGCCTGTCTCAACAGCACAGTCCACGGATCATCACTGTCCCTCATCCCATTCCCAATCGGCCACCAAGGAACTCTCAACATTTTTACAACCACACAATGTCAACATGCAGAGAAAACATCAACTCATCATTACCCCGTCCGAGTTGATGGTCTCATTCCGCTCGATCATGCTCACGATCGGCAGGCAGTCCTCGCACAGGCCCTTCCGCTTGCGCAGCAGCAGAAACTCTGCCTTCGTGATGCAGCTCCCGCAGTATGCCGTCGGACACGTGTAGCACTGGAAGCTCCCAGGCTTCGTACACACCGAGCAGAAGTGCCATCCTGGTTAACCACAACCACAACCCACTCGGCGTCAGCGCACGCAACTACTCACAACGTTCGTGCAGCAAAGCCTAACACCCTGTCCCGCGAAAAGGCAGTCCCGCTGCTTCAACGTCCACGTACAAGCCCGTCACATTGCCCCGTCCTCAGAACAGAACAAAACACCACCGGACTCCCCACGCTGCGCAACATGTAACAACAACTGATACCTGCCTACTCGAACCACGCAACGCACACCACACTCCCCAACCCGAATCCCCACACACATTCTCCCACTTCACAGGGCCAGAGGACTACAAGACCACCACAAACTTGTCAAACAACCCCAAGTCTCCCGTCTACATACCGCACAGCCACGCCCCCTTCTTCTTGAAAAACGCCGCATCCCGCCCAATGCAGCTCAGATGATACGCCTTCGGACACGATCTGCACCCACCTCACAACAGCAATCGTCAGTCCCCAAAGACCCCTCCCATGGCTCTAACATAAACCCCTTCCACTCAATCTCTTTCATGCATTCACCAATACACCGCACCGTACCTGCGGTCGCACAGCACCAGGTCCCCGCCGTCGAAGCAGATGAAGCACACGTCCTCCTCGTCCTTCTTCCTCTCCTCTCCGCTGTGCATCTTTCTGCTCAGCTTCCTCTGCCGCTCCGGCATCGGCATGTCCAACGCACGCTTCTTCTCGTTCTGAGATTCCTTCACAGGTTCCTCCCGCTGCAGCTCCGTTCTCAACGGTCCCAGCAACCTCGCCTGCTCCTCTCTTTCCGCAGCTTCGTACAGCTCCATCTCCCTCTCCAACTCCGTCCTCTCCGTCTTCGGAGCGACGCCTTCCGGGACGCGCTCTTTCGCGCCGTCCGTGTCCATGTCGAAGGCCATGGTCGTGGCCATGTTCAGCTGGCCTCGGCTTGCGCTCGGCTCCTCGGCCCGGACAGACGCCAGCTCTGGCTTTTCCCAATCTTTTGCGGGCACCTCGGGCTTGGATTCCATGTGCACCACCGCACGAAACAGCTCCTGCTCGCCGCCCGGCGTCAACCCAACCATTTTCGCCTCCACGTCGTGCAGCGACTTTGCTTCTTCCGCTTTCACGATGCGGAAGGCCGCCACCTCGGGATGCATCTCTTCCGCCATTTTCACTGCCTCCGGGGGCTCGTTCACATCCAGAGTCGGCCTTATCGCCGCTCTTTCCATCACTTCGGCTTTCGCCACTTCCTCTTGCCCCGCAGCTTCTTGCGCCACTTCGGGCGCATCCACCGCTTGCAGGAAGTCGCGCTCCACGGGCGTGGACGTCGTCGCGGCCTCGGCAGCCGGGCTTGCCTCATTCACAATCGTCACTTCTTCTTCGCTTTCATTTTCTAGCTCGCCCGTCGGCGCCTCGTTTAGATCCCTCACATCCTCTTTTCCGGATGCCGCCGCTATTTGGATCTCGGCCGGACCTCTCTCGGTCGCGACCTCGGATTCACTTGCCGACCCGTTATTTATACTCAAGCTCATGCTCGTCATCGTCACGTCCTCCTCCTTGGGAGGATCGTTCATATCAAGCTCGGGGTCCACCGCGGCCGGCGTCGCCGCACGCTTCACCACAAACATATTGCTCTTGTCCAATTCGTCACTCACATCCATGGAATACACATCCTCCTCCTCTTCCTCTTCCTCCTCCCCCTCCTCATCCTCCTCCTCCACTTCTTCCACCAACTTACCCCCCGCCATCATTTCTTTCCTGCCATCGCCCGCTAGCACAGCCGCGGCCTGCAGGACGACATCGTCGACGTCCCTCTCCATGGCCACCAGGCCCCGTTCCGCATACACTCCGTTTTCCATGCCTTCTTTCCCCCCCTGCGTTCCCTTAATCCCAATCCCGAACCCCCGAGTCCCCTCTCGTCACCACTCACAGTTCCCGACGCCCCCTACACACCCCGCCATATGGCCCCGAGAGCCTTAAGTGCTGTCCAGCAATGGAGCCCCCGCGGAGCAATCACTTGGAGCAGGGCGTCCTTGACGGCGCTAGCGAGCTGAGGTGGCGATGGCGAGGCCGGCGTGCCATTCCCTTGGGCATGCTGCAAGAGACGCTTCCTGCTCCGAGCGTTTTGGTTTTCTAGGCCAGAGTCTCCTCTGATTTCGGTGGAGTTGTCGTATTTAGGGTTTCTGTGGAGTCCCGGGACTCTCGACGCGCGCTCCAGTCGTGTTCCCCTGGGATGGCTTTCACTTGGCACTGGAGTTGTAACTTAGTTGTGGAGTTCAAGTTCTGGACCGCTTCCGCACGGAAGCCCAGCTTTTAGTCGTGGAGCGTACTACTGCTCGTCCGTTTCTCATCCGTTTCGATGAAGATCGGGGGGAGGAGGTTGTACGCCGTGACTGCTTCCAGGGGCGTAGAGTAGATTGTGGTGGATGACGTATCCAAGGGAATGTTGAGGGTGAGCCATGCACGAGCAGTCGATGATTTCACGATGAGATGAGTTCGAGACGTCACTGAGATTGAAGCAATTTTCTTTCCGTGAGACTCAGCTAAGACCACCCACCCATATTTGACATGTTGCGTTATAACGCAGTCATGGGTGGTTTGTGATCGTCTAAAAGAATAATTTTTTATTGAAAAGATAATGTTTTTTTCTCAAAAAGTTGATTTTTATATTTTGTTTTTTTAACATAAACAAGTCTTAAATTAGCCTAGAATAGCCAACTATCACTAAACAAAAATTATTCTTTTTTTTGCCTTAGAATTTTGTTATTTTGTTATTTTCTTATTATAAAATTATAATTGAACAAATAAACTACCATACTTCAATATTGAAATCCATATTGAAATCTTAAACAAGCAATTCTGCTATTCAAGCAAACAATTATTTGTGAAGCATTAAAGATAATTAGTTGGTAGTTTTGGGATCGTTAAAAGTATAAATTAGTATCTCATATATTGGACATAGATGAATATGTATAACAACTATGTGTAATATTGTTTTTTACTTCAATAATTTGTATTAGTTTAAAATGGAAGAAATAAATGGTGACAAAAGTTGCGATATTTTTAAAATTCATAACCACATAAAAATATATCAAAAAACTTAAGTTGGTAGTCATAGGACATCAAACTTTAACTGTAGACAACCAACTATTGAAATTAATTCAATTTGCATCAATGATTAAAAGTAGCACAAATCAACAACTAACAACATCAAAGTGGTTCAAATTAACAAGAATCCTTTTGGTTTTTGCTTTACTTGCACATGGTTGAGAAATCCAATAGTTTTGTTTATTAGTGTTTATGAACGTTTAAAAATAAAATAAAAATTGAAACAAAATGTTTTTTACGCTTCACATCTTTTATGTTTCTAAGATTTTTAACATTGAAGGGGTATTTAAGTAATTATGGACAAAACGCTCAATTATGGACTACTTTGCATCATCAGTAGACATCCAATTCATGTGTTATCCCTCAAATTTAAAGACAAAGATGTCAAATATTTATGAAAAAATCCATTCCGCTTACAAGGGATAAAATCATTTGAGTGAATTTTAATATAATGGTGAATAGAGGACATCCAAGTCCCACTGTCATGGCCGAATCTCTCGGCGAGTGGCTGACTGAGAACCCTAAACCCTAGAAACCCTAAACCCTATAAACCCTATCCTTAGAAATCTATCTGTTCTAATAAAAGGAAATACTTGCTTTGCAAAATGTGGATCTGTGAAGTGAAGCGGGTGAAGGGAAGATCGTCGGCGACCCGTTGAGTGGACACGACTGCCAAGCATCTCACATTGGGGTGTCCGTCTGTGAGGACTCCGGAGTCGTCGTTTAGAATGAACAGTATTCACGGTCACAACGAATGGAATTCCTTTCTAGTCGGCTGGCCGCCGACTAGGAGAGCCAACCTCTTCCTCACTGAACCGACCTCTGGAATTTGAAATACATATAAAAATGATGAGTAAATAAAGTCACATAGTGATGCATTAAAAATACATCAGGAAGAAAAGTAACTACCCATATGGTTTAGGGTTTAGGGTGTTCGCCTAAAAGAACGTTCAAAGGAGACAATGCCTGGTCCTGACATTAGAAATTGGGATAAGTTGTCATATGATAAATTGTACTCTTCAAAAGTAGACCATACCAGGAGAAGTACACAATATTGGTTAATTACGCTTAGATAAATATCTGCAAAAGACGATAAGTTATTTCTACTTCGGTTAGTCCTAGTGGGCTACCTGCTGACTAGGAGAGTATGCGCTAGTAGGCTAGCTGCGGCTAGCTGCAGATAGTTAAGCTAGTCCTAGTCGGCTACCAGCCGAGTAGGAGAGTAGGGGCTACTAGACTAGGTCCACGTTGGCAACTAGTCCTCCAGAAAACCCTAGAGAAGTGGATTACTAGAACGTTTACGAGTTTACTAAACGAACTCCAACCGGATACTGTAGAAGAAGGTCGCATACTGTAGAAGTTAGTCGCATATTGTCCAATATTTTGTCGTTATGGAGAGGCGGGGTAGCAATGTCTGGTTATATAGGAGACACCGGCTGACGTCGAGGAGCTCCGGCGATGGTTTAGGGCGGTGGTGGCCCGTTCTCGCAACACAGCTATTCCTGCTTTCAAATACATCACACGTGTTCTGCAGCCAGGTGCGGAGTGGGATTGGAGTATTGCTCACACAATAGAGTTGCTGGAGATCTCTAAGGCTTCCGGCATCGCCTTCCCACTGACGTTCGAGGAGTCCGAGGAGTTCGGGAGTGTTGGCAGCGTTCACTTCAGCCACACAGGGGAAGTGTCAACGCAAACCATGTCAACTGCAGGGTGGCTCCGCCTTGTTGACGAAGCTTACGACATCTCGGAGGGTGCTGGAAGTCGGTGCTCTGGCCAAGATCAGTGGTGCGGAGGGAACGCAAGCCCGCAGTCCACGTATTCGTCGTTTGGATCCGTGCATCCATCCGTCGATACTGGGTGTAGTGCTGTCCGAGCGAAGTCTACTGCGAAGGACTGATCGCTGCATGGCGTTGGCGACCATATGCGGCTTTTCTCCGTGTACAAAGGCTTTAGGGTGAATTAGTGTGTGTTAGAATTGTCTAGCTCGTTTTCAATAGAGCTGCTTCACACACTCGGATAGTTGTAGAATTCATGGTTAGCATTTGTTACTGAGGCTTTAGGAGTAGTGGCATCTCTGATGTATACACAATACAAAGTAACATGTAAAGGGCGGAACACTACCGTTGTACTCTGATAAGAATATAATGAAACGGATAAATATTTTTTCTCAGTTTCTCAAAGCGCACAGTGGTTCTACCAATGTTGTGGAAAGCGTCGGCGGGCAGCCGACTAGTGTAATAGTGTCCACCGTAAAAATCACAGGCCATACAATATAGACCAGCCTCACAAAGTCACCGATCATGATGCTTATCTAGTATGGTCAGAGGCATCGGGAGACAGCCAACGACCACCGAAGAAGGAAAAGTAATGCATCAGAACAACAAATAGAAGACAAAGCGTAATACATGACTAGTATTGGGTCTATGGTAAAATACAATTCTTATTCGAAGGAATCACAGTGTTTACAATATTCAACTATATTATTTACAAAGGAAACCATCACAACCTACGTCTTCTACAGCTAAGATCACAATTGTCGGCGGGCAGCCGACTAGTCTTCCTCCTCGTCATTCCAGTTCATCGAGATTCCATGCGATTTGAAGTTTGCCATGGCAGCAATCACAACCTCTTCGGGTATTAGATGGGACTTTGGGGGGCCCTCATGCGTAGTTTTCTTGGTCCTATGAGTGTATACAACAGATTTACACTCCACCCACTCCGCAAGAGTCAACTCCCTTTCCCACTGTCTTGTCCAGCACTCTCTCGCAACTTTCTTCTTACCTTCCTTCTTGCCCTTCATCGGAGTCCACCATTCAACCTTGAACTTACCGTAATTAGGACCAGGCTCTGTTATAACAGGCTCTATCGCCCTACCCATCCAAATGGGTAGATGGTCTTCCTTACACGGACAACAGAACACCCAATCGCCACGTAACACGTCACGATATGGGTTAAACACAGACTTCGGCCTAGAGTTTTTCGGACCGCAGAAAGGATAAGGCTCCACCTCATCCTCGTCACCAGGACGAATATCCGGATCCGGTATATATTCGTCCTTTGCATCGAATGTGATGACGTGGTCCCGCTTCCAGTCTGAGATAGGCCAGAATCCTTCCTGTAAGGTGGCGGAATTGGGGGGTAGTGGCTCATTGACCTCCTTTAAATTCGCTCCCAATACTGTACATATGGTAACATGTCTTGTGCGTATTTCTTATCCCCAGCCATGCCAGTTCTCCAGTACTCAATGTACTTAGATAATCCACTTTTAATGAAATTTCTCTTCTCTGAACACTCCGCTGCCCTTGCCACCTCTTTATCCGCGTTCCTCTTGCCCTCATCGACTTCAACACTACCCCATAAGTGCTTATGAGGAACCGGTTTGGGATCACTGACGGGCAAACGTGGTTTACCCTCTTTGTCTGCCCTTCATATTTTCACCGGTTTGCCAGGTGGAAGCCATGACGGATCAGTTGCACGCTTCTTGTACCTCATCACGGGCCACCCCGCATCCTCCCCATCCTCCACTACATAAAACTTAAAAAGATGCATTTCACTGTGACCTTCTATCGCATTACCTCCGTCGTGATGAAAATCAGCAACATAACTTTTGAAGTCTGCCACTTCCTGAACAACCTCTGGAATAAAGACAACTGTCTTCTGAGAATCCATGAATGCCTTCATAAGGTTGGCAAGGCAGTATGTGTTCTTTCGCTTAATGAGTTTTGACAGGTGACTGAAGTGGGCGTCGATGTCCTCATGTGTGTGTCCCACAATCAGGAAACCAACTGTAACTTCCTTGAATATTCGCCTCGCCGTCAGCAACGAGCAGAATGCTAGAAGAAACCGGTTCTTGTTGTCCTTCGCTGAATTGTCAAGCTGGAGATACAACTTCTTCGGCAAAGGAACAGCAAGCCTACCAGGCAGAGGTGGAGTGAGTGGTTCATCTCTAGAGAGTGGAATTGAAGGGATGCAACGTGACGATCCATGCATTAGCGCTTCAAAGAATTCATTCTGTGGCGGAGCCTCGAAGAGTGCTTTTGACTCCCGGACAGGTAGTCTCTCCAAGGCACGGAATACCCTGCACAACGAGGAGATTGTGAAATTTGGGTCTCCTGGCCACAGGGCAGTTGCATAGTGTGCCTAGGCGCCATCTCCGTGACCGTGAGTCAGCATTCCAGTACAGGAAATCGGAATTTGACCAAGCCCTGCCGTAGCCTTCGTGATACGTTGCATCCGGGGGATCGCTGTTTTCGATGTGTCCATCTTATCGTGTATGATGCATAGGAACTCATTAGGACTCTGTATAGATTGGGTTGTCCATCCGTAATAAATGTTGCGACAAGCTCGTTGATAGTTCAAATGTCTGGTCCTATCCTCTGTCAAGCTCTGCCACTCGTCCGACCCTCTAGGATACTTGGCAATGAGTTCAACGAGGAAGTCACACTCAGTGCACTTGGAGAAATTACTTCCTACCGCCTTGACCTCAACGTTGCGGAAGTACTCCTTCCTCATGCGATTAACAGAGGATTGCGAAATCGGCTTCGCATTGCACTGCTCATTGACCTGAATAGCACAGAGTGAGGCCGATCAGTTGGCCAGTTCATCATCCAGTCAGCGGGCAGCCGACGATAGTAATCACTACAGTTCAATAAACTATCCAAAGTGAAAGAAGATGAGGAGGAACTTACGGCGTTGGCCATTTCGCGCACGTGATTCGAGTTCATCGCAGACGGGAGTACTTTGAGCGCGGCCACTCTCTTCTTGCCAATCATCCGAAACTCATTGGGCATTTGGTCGGCATTCTCATTAACGATAGTGGTCAACGTCGCGCGGGCTTGGATTGTGTGAATCTAGGAACGATGTACTCCGGAATTTCCATGACTCCCACTGACACGGCCACTTCGCGCCGAAGCCTTGTAGCTGTAGTACGCAGATTTTGATACTCCGTGAATGATATACCACGCCACTTCACATACGTCAACGTTCGCAAGAGTAACATAGAGCTTCCGCTTGCCGGGTACAGTACGTAAGTGCCCTTGCACAACGAAGGACATCTCTCGCCTCGCCTCGAATGTTGTTGCGTAAAATCTACGACGAATACGCACAGTATCTTCCCATCTAAAAGTCTGGCAACATCGGTCCTTGCAACAGCGCTTTGAGCTCACTAAGCGGCATTCAGCAGGGACAACCATTTGACGAAGCTTAGCAGAGGAGACGTCATCTTTTTCGCGAACTTTCCTCTTCACCAATCGATAGGCATTCTTCGGGACACCATCCAGACCATCGTCCGCGTCTGCTAAATTCTCGGAGCAGTAAGTAATTATATCAGAGAGAAGGTGACCCCCTTCTAAGCGAGTGTGAGTCAGACTCCATCTGAGAGTTGTCATCTGTAGATGATCGTCTTCAGAGACGAAGAGAACCCCAACCTCTGTATCCCCTAGGACTTCATCATCACATGCCTCGTCCGATAAACATACTTGAATCATTGCTCTACCACGGACTGATAGGTCATGATTAAGAAGTTCGACATACCGATTTCTCCAGAGGTTGGGGTCAAGATAAGAAGCATCTGGAGTGGATGGAGTACCCGAGGTCCCGGAATCCGGACCCCAACAATGATCATTTGTGTCTACGTCGGATTCCCCCTGTTTAGACACATCGTCGTCACTGCTGATATTCATTGGAGCCCTAGTCCCCAGATCCTGCTCAGACGGA
Source organism: Ceratodon purpureus (assembly GCA_014871385.1). Lineage (NCBI taxonomy): Eukaryota > Viridiplantae > Streptophyta > Bryopsida > Pseudoditrichales > Ditrichaceae > Ceratodon > Ceratodon purpureus. Next base: position 12,602,909 of record CM026428.1, on the reverse strand, counting down.
GCGGAGTTGCTTTCATCAATTTCTTCATTGTCGTTCCCCAAGTGAGGTTCCGTTGGCGGGCAGCCGACGGGATATGTGCCAGCCCACGCGCCGTTCACAAGTGGACATACCTTGTATCCACTCCAAAGTACCAATCGCCCCACAGCACACCCGATCGTTAACACATTCGGTAACTCGCAGAAAGCAGGTGTTTCAGAGAATTCTGGATTGACGGACGACACTCTCACTATTAGAAAGAAGCTGTGAGGAATCAAGAACCCCTCCCACGTTCCTTTAGGAGAGCACTCCATAATGACTCCAGCAGCTACACAACGCTTTGAGCCTCCAGATTCCTCGAGGAGCGCAACTTCCATCTGCTCTGCGAGGTCCAGGAATTCTTGAACGGGCTCGACATCTTCTTCAACATCCGTCGGCGGGCAGCCAACGGCGTTGATGTCATCGTCTTCCACCTCTCCGAAAGGCCTGAGGTCGGCCGCCTCCCACAATATCATGCGTCCTAAGCAGTTGCTCAAGGACTTCACACCCTCATCCGGAAATGGTATATTCATTTCCACGCTGTCTCAAACCTCAATCACTTTTACCATCACCACTATAGGATCAAATTCTACAACACGTTGGATCATTGCCCTGCCTGCATAATAGAGCCCAGAATGAGTAAGGGCCACGACAACGCCCTTTTTAACCTTCCACCGCCCTGATCGGCCATTCCTTAGAAACGTCTGGATCGGCTCTACTTCCATTGGATAGAAGAAGAAGACCTCGTCGGCGGACCGCCGATAGGGTCGACGGGAAGTGTCCCCGCCGACGGAGAAAACTGTATCCGCTGACAAAGAAGACGACTCGGCGGGCAGCCGACGCGGATCGTACAACTCGGAGTGTGCACAGAAATAGTATCCGCCGACGAAGACGGACACGTCCGCCGACAGAAATGGCAGGGGACCTTAGATGAAAAGCAGTATGGTATCCACTAACCTGTCCAATCAGAGACTCCTCTCAACCGTCCAATCAGAAACGATAGACGAAGACAACAGAAACGGCAACAGAAGGTGCTGGACAGTTAAGCACATGCGAGAATAATATCGGTCCTCTCAGGAAACGTGTGCATCAGGAGCACTCTCAGAGGGAATCGAAAGTGCAATGACAGAAACAGAATGAAGTATGGGCATCTGACGGGGGGTTAGTTATGAATTCCCAGGAGTACAAATTGGTGCCAGAATCGAATTCAATTTTGCGCGCCTTGAACAGATCAAGATCCCATCATGGCGGCGAGATACCCCCGCCGTCACAGAACAATGTTAGTTCATTATTACGAATTTGAACGTGGCGATTGGAGCAGCTGTCACATCACATGCCCACGCCATCGTGACTTGGTGACGGATTGAAAAAAAGTCAAAACACGTCCCATCATCATCCTACGTGGCGTGATGGGACGGATGTTAGGGATGACCATCCATGCATGGATGGTATGTACATAGCCATACGTCATGACCCATCGGGCGTGACGATTTAGTCTCGGGAGGTGGGGGTCTGCAGGGTATACACCCGCCACTCCTGACATTTCCTCCTCATTTCCAGCCTTCTCTTTTTCAGCTCTCTTTTGTCCTCTTCTCAGCGCTCCGCGGAGGTTGCGTCGGCTGCTAGGTTTTCCTGCGTCGGCTGCTAGGGTTGAGGACGTCGGCTCCTTCACCAGCGCGCGTCGGCTGCTGTTCGTGGATCATCCGCCGACGGTGAAAGGCCATCCGCCGACGACATGGCTCCCTCCGAGAGTGGGTAAGTTGTCCACTCGGCTGTCCGCCGACGCTCCCCTTCTTGAGTCCTTCATGTTTTGTGTTCTCTCGCATGGGTTTGTCCCTCCCGTCGGCTGTCCGCCGACGCTCCCCTTCTTGTGTCCTTCATGTTTTGTGTTCTCTCGCATGGGTTTGTCCCTCCCGTCGGCTGTCCGCCGACGCTCCCCTTCTTGTGTCCTTCATGTTTTGTGTTCTCTCGCATGGGTTTGTCCCTCCCGTCGGCTGTCTGCCGACGCCACCCCTTCTTTTGTCCTTCATGTTTTGTGTTTTCTCGCATGGGTTTGTCCCTCCCGTCGGCTAACCGCCGACGCCACCCCTTCTTGAGTCATTCAATTTTCTATTTTCTCACATGGTTTTTCCCCCCCGTTGGCTGTCCGCTGATGTAGGGTTTCTGATTTGGGTTTATCCCCCTCGTCGGCTGTCCGCCGATGGAGAGGGGCTGTCCATCCCCCTCGTCGGCTGTCCGCCGATGGGGAGGGAGTGTCCATCCCCCCCGTCGGCTGTCCGCCGATGGAGTGAGAATCTGATGGTCTAATCTTGTGATTCTGATTATGCAGGGCGATGGTCCACCCCACCGCAAAACCAAATGGGTTACGGTGGCTCTGTGACAAGGTTGTTGATCCTGAAGGAAGAATAGTTGCACGGGGCTTGAAACCGAGGGTGACATTCCTTGCTGATTCGAAGATAACGGAGTGGGGCATCACCTGGCGTGACACTCCCATGTCACTGGGCTTCGTGACCAAAATAGGTCAGAAGTAAATGGCGGGCGGACCAAGATTCGAGCTTATTGGAGCCAGGGAATGCAAGGATAAGGACAACGTGTGCTTGGTGTTTGCATCGGTTCCTGTGGCGGAGGAGACTCCAGTGGACTGCTTCGCGGTTGTAATTCCGGCTAAGAAGTGCATGGACAGCTTGTGCTCCAAGGAAGTACAAGAAGTGGCTCCTTGGGGCAACGGCGAGAACACTACCGTAAAAAGTGACAACATACTTGACGTGATTGATACGCTCAGGGACAAAGTAATGGAAGAGAAGACGAAGAGCTTGGTTAAGCCTTCACCAAAGAAAAGATACGGCCGCAAGTCTGCTGTAGAAGCGGGCACTGGTACTGTCACCCCCGAGACCGGAGAGACACAGGCGACAGGGGAGTCATCGAGAAAGAAGAAGGGAAAGGGCGAGGGTGGGAGACAGAAGAGAGGTTGGAAGAAGGAAGAGAAAAAGCAGACCGTCGCGGAAGCTCTCATCCTCGCAAACAATCTCACTTCCAAAACAAAGGACACCGATGTCCTTGCTATGTACCAGACGTTGGAGGAGGGACTTGGGCACTGCTTCCCCAACGGGCAACGTGCCCTTCCTTGTCAAATTCCATATGACAGGATACACATAGCTCCCGACACATTTAAGTATAGAGCAATATTCAGGAAGAGGCAGGATCAGATAAGTCTTTTCTACAAAGGACTTGGAGCAATCCGGAAGAAGCCCGAGCTGTACTGCCTTCCTATGAGTGGTGACCCCAGAGTAAAGGATCCAGTGACGTGCGAGATTATTAAGCTTAAAGGCTTGGAAGCACTTCTTAGACCTTTGCCGTCTGTCCCCGCCTCTGCTAGAGGCAGGACTGGCACTCTCACGCCTGCCGACTTGGGTGTGAATGCGAAGGAGGCCCATTTGGTCGGAAAGGGTGGATGTATGGGTTCGGGGAAGAGTGCGGGGATTCCTTCACAGAATTTTCAGGACTCCGACAATGATGTCGACGAGGACCCACCAGATGTACCCGACCCAGACGTTGAAGTTGAAGCTCACCTTCCAACTAGAGATGCTGAGGAACAGGCAAGAAACGAGGACGACCAAGTTAAGGCTCGCATTCCAACTGGAGATGCAGAGGTAGAGGAGAAATACACGGAGGACTTAGACTTTGAACCAGAACCCGACGTGGTACCACTGGAAGATTCGAATCCTCGTTACGTGAACCCACCGCTGTCGCAAGTTACAGGGGAGCAAGGAACTGACTCCCTCGGCTTCGGTAATAATTCTCCTACAATACATGAACAGGAGACTCCTCTCGCCGAGCCAGTACGTGACCTAGACCAGGCGGGGCGTCCAAAGAAGATGCAGGTTCCTCTAGCATCGAGGCCTGACGATGAAGTGGTTGTCCGTGTCCATAAACCAACCCAGGAGCCTGTAGTGAGCATTGAAAGGCATCTTCCTCCTGCTGTCGTCGGCGGGCAGCCGACGGCAGACGAGCAAACCTCATCTAACCCCTCTGCCAAGTCCAAGTTGACAGGGAAGTCAATCGCATTCGTCACTCAGGGTGTGAAGGGCGCAACTCGGATGATTAGCCCAGATGAGAACCTTCTGGGCAAGACACGAGCATTGAAGAGAAGTAAGGTCGATGGTACTGCTCAGGATTCCTCTCTTGTGGGTAACTTATCCCGTGATTCCTCAGGGGTTCAGGAAGGGGAGGAGTCCTCTGGGAAGGGCAAACGGAAGGCTGCTTCGAAGAAGACTTCCTCCAAGAAGGGCACATCTGGGGAACAGCACATGAGTCCCAAAAATGTGGACGCTCCAGAGGACGTTCTGTCACCTGTGCGGGCATCCAAACAGGAGCCTAGGTCGAAGAAGCACAAAGGTGGAGGTCAGTAAATCAGGCGGTGGCCCAGTCCATCTTTTAAATGCCTGTATTGATAAATTAGTGTAGTGTTCCAGCGCTAGGATTGTGTTAGATGTTTGTACTGCCAAATATGAATAAATTTTCGGTAAATGCCAAGTTATACGCTCTCCCTTTCTCCAAATAATGTTGCTTGCAAGTCCGCTGTCCGCCGACCGTCGTCCTAACCGTCACGTTTGTCTTCTGCTTCGTTTTCTGTCACTCCAGAGTCCGCGGACAAGGAAGTCCATGGAAAACTTCGCGAAGAGAGACCTAGTGCAGTTCTAGAGCAGGGACCTCCACCTCTGAATTCACTTCACATAGCCCCGGAACAGGCTGGTACTCAGGTACACGATCCAGTGCTGAAGTACTTTCTGGTTCTGGATATTAACGACCTGCTATTAGTCCAGACAAAGCAGGGCACTAGGTGGAATACTAAACTTAGACCGGGTTTAGAGAAGTTCCTAGAGTTCTACCTGGTCAATTTCGAGGTGGTCTTCTGGAGCTGCGTTCAGGAAAAGTGGTTCGAGATTCTGTGGACAGTGTTGCAGCAGTGCTGTCCTCGTCTAGATGCCGAAGTGCGCTACAAGTTCGACCAGAGTTTCTGCGAGACTTGCGTACATAAGGCTGGTAGGGAGTTTTATTTGAAGAGACTCCAGACCCTCTTCGACCTCGATGACGGGCTGAAGGGGACGGGGGCGTCTTCAATTAACACTCTCTTGGTTGATGATTCCCCTTATAAGAATGTCGCAAACACTCCTTCGAACGCTCTGCACCCTACACCATATACCTTCGATTTGAAGGAGTCGGAAAATAAGAGGAATTATCTGGTTGGAGAATTGATTCCTTGGCTTACCAGTTTGAAAGAATCTAAACTCCCCGTGCTCGAGTACTGCCAGAAACACTCCGAATTCGGTCAGCGTCGTCTGTTTCCGGGGGATGAAGCTTATAGTCTCTTCTCTCCACACATTGATTGCCCTAAACGAAAGAGAACATAGGAGATGTAGAAACTGTTTTAGAGAACATGCACATGATTCAGTCGGCTGCCCGCCGATGGGATCTTCATGTATTTAGACTTATACAGTAAATAAAGTTTTCCTCCTTTTAAATATATGAGAACGGAACTCAGTGTCGAGACTGTGTATTCTGTCGTGGGTGTCTTATTGTATCTCCTATTGTACACTAGAGCAAGTATGAATTGTGAGCACGCGATTGATCACCCATGTTTACTTGGAATTTGTCCTTCATTGTTCAGGAGTCACTGGAGGATGACGCCAAAATTGAAGTGCACCAGGGACCTTCCCTTTTTAGTACGCTCTTGGAGCAGTACCCAACATCTCCTGATAGTGATGCTCACAAAGAAGAGTCTCCGGGAGCGGAAGGCGAGAACGAAAGTGATGGGGAGGACAAGTACGACTATCCAGTCGGCGGGCCGCCGACGCTGTCTGCTGCACATAGCTCCGGCCGGTGTCCTATGGCTTCCACCTCGTTCGTCGAGACCAACGTTGCGATCCCGCGCATCGGTTCCCCGCGCGATGATTCCGTCAGTGTCAGCACTGATATTATTGCGCGTAATATTGAGGTACCTCTCCAACGATACTACCTTGTCCTTGACATTAAGGGATTGCTCATCGCGGAGCACCACGGGTATATCGGTGATGACCTGAAGACAAAAATTCATATCCGGGCTAGACCAGGACTTCTTTCATTTCTAGAGTTCTGCACGGCGAATTTTGAGGTAGTCTTTTGGTCCACGGTTTCTGAAAAGAATCTTGATCGTCACTACCAGAAGCTATTAGCCATTCATCCTTTGCTCAGGAGCAATTACAGACGCCTTCCAGGATACTGGTGTGATATCTCAACAAGAAATAATTCGAATGGAAAACGGGAGTACTTGTTGAAGCGTCTGGATAGACTTTTCTGCGACACTAGGCTAACGGCTCGATCAGGTGCCAGTGTCCAGAATACCCTACTGGTAGACGACCGGCCTTATAGGAATGTACTTAATCATCCATTTAGCGCTGTCCATCCTAATTCTTTTTTCTGGGACTCTGCAGAGTGCAAAGAACCTCAATCCACCCCCAATCCCTATTTAACTAGGGTAGTTACACCATTCCTTGCAGGACTTAAGCAGTCTGGATTGGATGTCCAGGAGTATTGTAGGAAGAATTCTAGCGTGGGGAAGCCACGTCTTTTTCCAGAATCTCGCGAATACCAGAAGTATAGGGAGGTTATTCCTTCTCATGCATGCGGGTTTGACGTCCCGGGTAATCCTGGATCTCGGTTTGTGAATTTACCTTGTCCTCCGGAGGCCCCTGGTAGTTCCATCGTCGGCGGGCAGCCGACTGATTAGAGCCTATACCAGCGGCGCCACTTGTTTTAAAAATCACATATGATACTCTACACTCTTTAGTTAAATACGCTAAGACTGTTCCCTTTCTGAACTTCCCTGCACCACACATTTGTTTCCAGTGCTGCTGTTCGGTACTTCTTTTTGTAGATCCATGCATGACATTTCCCTTGCTTCACATTTACCTTTGAGGTTTCTTCAATGCATCGTTTTGTCGGCGGGTCGCCGACGACTTTGGATATAGTCCATTTCTTTCATATACTTCGTCATGTTCCTTGATTTCCTTCACTGATTGCATTTCATATTCTTCAGGGTTCCTCGTTTTATTTCAAATGCCTTCACGGTCCACCCCATCATGTCAAGAAATGTATTGTCCTATGCGTCAATGGCCTTCTCTGCTGTGTGGATCCCAGGATAGAGGCTTTGCCATGGGATACGCATCGGAATGTAGTGAAGTGCCCAGGTTTGAAGAACCTTTTCGACATGCTTTTCTTGCATTTCCATGTTGGTCTGTGGTCGAAGATGCCCTTGGGAGAACTGAAGCCTTTACTCACGCATATTCTGCCGGCCGGTGTAATGGAGAGACTGTCCTTCGTGTATAGCAGAAGTGACCTTATCGACCGGGAGAATTTCCCCTGGAGTTATAAGACGTTAGGTCAAGTTTGCTCCAAGGTACAGTCTCGTAACGTCTGCAAACTAGATCAGGTGCTATTTGTGGATGTTGACCTGAGGTCATTGAGGAAGACACCAAACTGTATGTGCTACATTCCTTGGCCTTTTCAGGGTCATCTAAACTTTCCGAACGATGACGGCGTTATACCTAACATTGCTACAGATATCCTTCCTCTGGTTTATCCCTTGCACAAGTTCGGATCTGTACCGGAGTATATGGCGCAGGCGTATAGGCCAGGGCAAGTGCACTGGGCAATTGAAGTTGCGAGAAAGTTTGGACGTGCACGAGTGGACTGGAGTGAAGTTTGCTGGGACTGAGTTAGGCGGACTTTTTTGCCTACAACTTGCACTTTTTCCCTCCTCCTGACCAACAGAACACCTTCCATTGGCTGCCCGCCGACTTGGTCGATCCCTTTGTGCGGCCTTCAAATATATGATTTACTCATTGACCTTACGGCTATGCTTTCAGGGAAATAGTTCCCCGAGTAGGTTATAATGTGATAGGATTTACGTCAACTTGGTACATAGTGGTGGGTGTAGACTTAATGTTGTAGGACTTAATGACTCAAAGTGCTACGGGACTAGTTAGTTTAGCGTGTTCTATTATCGGCGGGATGCCGACTCTGTATTGTACATTTCATTACTTGAATCAACATGATATTCTTTAAAGTATAATTCATTGTAACTCTTATTCTGCATCATATGTCGCAATCTTCGGGTTCATATATCCATCACTGGCAAATTCCGCCCATGCACATATCGATGTCCAGTTTTGCATTCCATATTCTGTGGTATTCATGTACAATGACAGTGTTTATCTGTGGTCTCCATCCATCGGCGGTCCGCTGAGTTCGCATTGGTCATTTTTGAATTCTGGACTTTTTTTTGTCCAGAATTACCTAAATATCCCTTATTGTTTACAATATTTCTTGTTTGTAAAGTAGAAACTTTTATTTTCAATTGCATTTTAAACCGGGTTTTCGGGTACACCGTACTTTAGGAGCAGCTTTGGCAAAAAATAATTCCAAAAATAGATGCCGGAAATTTTGGAAAATTATTGGCGTTTTTTGCCAAAAATAATATCAAATATTTTTCCAAATTGCCGGAAAGTAAAAATATTTCACTTCACACTAGACATTCACTTATATTTGAAGCATATGCATGTAGCAGTGGAGAGAATGTGCTCATTTTGTAATCAAGCTCACATACATTAGTTCACCAAAAATATGGGTTAAGAAGTAGCAAGAGTCTAAGTGAGGCTTTTCAAATGTGTTGTACAGAGATTTTCGGAGTCCAATTGAGCATAGAAGATGAAGTTTTATAGAATTGTGTGTAGCTAACAAAAGTTGACAAATCAATTCTTCTTCCAGCTCCAACAAGTTTTGTGTTGAAATAAGTCTTTAAGCAAAAGATATGGACAAATCATTGTAGCCTTGTAAAGATTTTAAAAAATAGAATGGGTTTAAAACAGTTTTTCGGAGGTCATTTGTGCATAGAAAATTAACTTTTTTGAAATTTTGTTGGTCTACGAAAAGTTTATGAATCAAGTAGTCTTTCACCTCCAATAAATTTTATGTCATTTGAAGACTATATGCAAAAGTTATGTGTGTTTTAAAAAAGAAGACCAACTAAGTGCTTCACCTCAAAGTTCACATTTCCCATATGGATTGTTGGACACATAAAGCAGAGAGCATTCTCACCTCTTGAGCACATCTCTCTTGTCATCCAAGGCAAAGAAGATGTGTGGGATTAAAATGTTAGTAGAAAATTTAAATAAGGCTTTAAGTCGAATTTTTAAAAAATCAAAAAAGAAAGTTGCCGAAATTTGGAATATACTATTTTTAGGTGCCGGACATTAAAATTTGAAATTAATTAATTATTCGACCGAAAGGTGACAAAGCTGCTTCTAAAGTACGGTATAATGCGGGGACAGATTCTCACCATTTGAAACCCTATTCCTATGAGGCTTCTCTACCTCTCTCGGAGCTCTCAAGCAATCAGAGCAGTAGATTGAGATATTTTCACTCCGAAGATAGAAAGGGGGAGGTAACCTCGGGATTGAGTAGGGGAGTACCGGTTTAAGCCCTTAAGAGAAATTTTCTAGTTTGAAAAATCATAAAATGTAATAATTTTTCACATGATTTTCATCCAAAAAAATGATTGTGTTTTTTTCATAGAAAAATTGCATTCAAATGGTATTAATTAGATTTGTAATACTCAAGTGTGTAGGACAATGTATCATATGCTCGTAAATCATGTGCCTTATTTATACCATTTGATTGCATTTTCAAATTTTCAAAATATCACCTTTCTTCTTACAAAAAAACATGTGAAAATTGACCATGGTAATAAGATAATGATTTTAAAATACATTTTGGTGGTTTTACTATATTTCATATGTAAGAATTTGGTGATCTCTAAGATAAATAAACAAATATATAAAATTTCCATAATGTGCCAAAAAATATTTTCATAGAGTAAAACAATTTAAGTCTCGAGATTTACATTTTAACTAATATATATTTTTATTTTTATTTTTTCAAAATTTTCTATATTAAAAACTCATGAATACATTTATGTAGATTGTGCGAAGATATATATAAACATATTAAATGTAGATTGCATGAAAGAGCACATTAAAGAATTTGAGTAATTTTTAAATCCTTCAAGTAGTAAAAAATCTTTTCATGTATTGAAAAATTATATAAAGTAGGTTTCATATAAAATTTCTTGTGGGTTTGACTTGTAGTTGGGAGAAAACTTTTTTATTTTACAATGATGAAAGTCCATTATCTAAAAAAGACAGTGATGTTTATATATTATACTTCATGCATTATTTTGACGTATATAAATAAAAATTAAAAAAAATATATTTTAAAATTTATTTAATGATAAATCAATCTAGTTACTTTTTATAAATACTTAATACAATCTCTATTAGTTTTTTTGTATGCATATGTCTCAAATGTCTATTATAATACTATACCATTTTTTTCAAATTCGTATTTTGAAATAAATACAATTTCATTGACTAAAATTATAAGAATGTATTTTTTAAAATATCGAAAATGTGTAAATGTAGATCACAATTGCCAACATCCAAGGCTTCATCAAGAAGATTGTTGTAATGGATTTCACGGTCAAAGAATTGTTTTCAAAGCTTAAGGTGTCCGGTTGCACTTTGGAGGATTTTAATCATAATTTATTAAGGATTTAAAAAGATTGAAATAATTCACAATTCTTATATGAATGAATTTAAATTAGTTTACAATTCAAGTGGTGGATATTTTATTTATAAAACAACTGAAGATGAATTATACATAATGATTTGAAAATAACATGTTTTGAAAAGTATTGGTTGATTTTTCAAATATATTTTAATTTAAAAATTAATATTTTAAATCAGCGTTTTGAATATCCACATGTACACAAAAGATACTTTCAACAAGATTTTATAGACTTAAAGTTTTATATCTAATCCATTAAAAAGATTGACTATAATTGGATTTTTATGCAATTTCGGACATTAAATACGTGAAATTGCATGAATTTATCAATTCAAAATTTGTGTAACTGGTCAAAATAATCAACATACAAAACCACTAAAAAAAAAAATGACAATAAAAAATATTATTATTTCCTTCATATGGTGATTTCTCTTATACTAAAATAACATTGAGGTGTTTTACTTTGAGATATTAGAGTGAGTGTAATTGTAATTCAATTGACATAATTCATACTAAGTTGAAAAATAAACTTTTTCTACGAGACCAATTTTTAACACTTTAAAAATGCGATTATGAAATTTGAATAGTGTGGTAAAAACTAGTAATGACAAGATAATGGTCTTAAAAGAATCGAGGGATTGATTCTACCTTCATCAAATTTTATGATATACTTAACCATCATATGGACCAAAATCATTAACAATTAATTTTATAATGATTTTATTCAAAGAAATTAAAAAACAAACAAATCGAACAAATAATATAGTACAATTTCAAATATAACTTGAATTTATTGTCATCAAATAGCTCTTCATCCTCAAGTTTGTTTATAATAAAATCTTTCATTTTGTCTATTTACTATACATTTTATATATTTGCCATATCATTATAAATTTGAGGATTTGCTTCTTTTTTTGATTATTGAACTTGAATGAAAATTCATCTAATTTTACTAATGAAACTCACAAATGAACCTGGAAAATCTTACCGTCCAGATAATTTGCAAACATCATGCTCAGAAAGTAAGGAACTGCCCGGGAAAAAGAACTTGGGCGAAATGAAAGAGTCAACGCGAAACAAAAGAACCAGCGGGAAAAGATGGAATTCGTGCGTAAAAGGAGGAACAAACGGGAAAAGATGGAATTCTTGCGTAAAAGAAGGAGCTAGCGCGAAAAGACAGAACAAGGGCGAAAGGAGGGAACGGAGCGGTTGCAAGAAACTGCGCAGAGGCAATGAAGTGAGCTGCGCGGAAGAAAGTAAGCATGAAAACTGCGCGGAATAAAGTAAGCACGGAAACGGCGCAAAATAACAAACATTGTCAGAGGATGAAGGGGATGAATGAGAAAGCGGCGACAGGACGAGTGAAGCAGAGCCATCAGTCAGACTCGAGCACAAGTGCAAACAAATGTCGCCAGATTCTAACAAACGCATGCAATCGCAACCAGTCGCAAGCAATTGACGAGCACACGCAGCGATCCGGCCATGGCTATGGCGTCTCTCTCCTGCCCTCACCTCTCGGCGCCCGCATTGCACCTCGCTTCTAGGCGCCGCTTCACGTCGCTCCCCGTACACCTCGGTGTCCTCACGCCTCACGAGAAGGCGGCATCAGTCTCGAGCACGACGCGTGCCGGGGGGAGTGCGTTTCGGTTCGCGGTTCGAGCGGTGTCTGTGAGTGGCGATACGGAGCAGAAGGAGTCGGACGTGAAGGAGGCGGACGAGAAGAAGCGGACGGCGTATCGGCCCATCGTCATACTACCGGTACGTGAAATGTTGTGAACGGATTGGTTTGGCGGTTGATCGATGAGTTGTATTGATTGTGTTTTGATGAGGTGATAGTGATGGTGAAAGTAGAGACCTAATTTTCTGTTCGGATCGATAGTCGAGAGTGGCGAGTTTTGGTGTACGGCGGTTTTGTTGTAAGGAATGAGGTTTCGGGGATTTTGTTTCGGTTGTTTAGCAGAGGTCGAATTTAACTTTTCGGAGAGAATGTGGATACTTGTAATGGCACTCGTGCGATGTATGTTTGATCTAGTATTGGTGCGTGGATGTTTGATTTGAGAAGTGATGTGATGCAGTTTGTTTCGTTTTTCCCCTGGCCATGGATTCGTATGCGAGGATTTTTTTGCCATTTGATTCAGTTTGAGTTTCTGACTCTGTAATGTAGCTCGTCCCGTATGGTACTCCTCACTTAATTTCAGTTTGCTGAGACTTTTAAAGCACTGTTTCTGTGAATGCCTTCAATTTTCGTTGAGAGTGGAGTTGTTTCTTGACGATTTCGGTTTCTCCACGGCTTGACACGTGAGGTGATTGGTGCAGGGATTAGGAAACAACACCGGTGATTATAACGAGCTTGTGGCCTCTCTTGCAGCCCGGGGGTTGACAGCAGTAACTGCGAAAGTCTCTCGCCCTGATTGGCTGCGCAATGCTTCTGGAATTCTTGATGCTAGTTACTGGAAAGGAACCCTTCAGCCTAGGCCCACGCTTGACTGGTGAGTAATTTGCATGAACAATGAGCGAGAGTTTTGCCTGTGAATTTTACAGTCACTTCTCTTTGAAGCCCTTCTCTGAAGACATTCATTGATAACGTGTAGAGCAATCATTCAGTTGCAAACTATAGGTCATCGCCAGACTCCTAATCCCAAGGCCAAGTGTTTATACATCGTTTGATTTGGCTGATTCGTTTCGATCTCCATGTTCCATTGACTGCAAATCATTAGTTCAGGATTTTGCACCTTGATTAGTAAATTTTAGCTCTGTTTGTGATTTATGCTTAAGGCTCTATTTTATAGGTTGGTTTTCATGTTACGACCGTTTATGACTCATATTTAACAAGGAGCATTTAGTTAAATTTCCTTAGTTTAGCATTTAGTTTAACAACGAGCAATTTCCTTTTTGTTAAATGCAATGATGTCACTCTCCCGAAGGGGATTTATATTGGACTCTATGCTATGGTTTGATGACAGGTATTTGGAGAGGATAAAAAATGCGATCCAGGAAGCGAAGGCCATGGCTCCCGGTAAGCATTCCTAAGTCCTGCAATGCTCTCAATTATCGGGGTCATTCTACCATCTCGTGATCTTAATACCTTTTTCCACTCCAGATTGACCTTCACTCATTCACATTTTTCCTCAGAGAGCGGAAAGGTGACGATCGTAGCGCATTCAGCGGGTGGATGGTTGGGACGAGTGTACATGGCTGATTTTGGAACCGAAGACGTTGCCTTATTCTTGTCTCTCGGAAGTCCTCACTTGTATGTCCAATTGTGTGATTCTCAGTTTGCCTCAATTGTAAGAATTAAGTTCTTGTAACAACGACAAGCATTGGGTGTCTTCAGTTAATAGCGAAGCCAATTTTGCAGCATATCAGCGTGGATTTCTAGAATTTTAGGAGGAAAGTTAAAGATCTCCAGGTTGATTAGTAGGCCACCTCGATTGCGTGTTCTGTTTTGACCAGTGACCTCAAGCTTATAATTTGAGTGCAGACCTCCTCCTAGGAACGTACCTGGAGTCGTGGATCAAACGAGAGGCCTTCTATATTACGTTGAGGAGAACATCCCAGGTGCATTTCACGCACCCGACGTGAAGTATGTATGCATTGCAGGCAGGTACATGTCCTTGTCTCAATGGGCTGTAAATACGTGAATGCCAGCAGCTATACTCTTGACTATTGGGTCACCTGTGGATATGAAATGTAATGAAATATGATAGGCACGTTTGAGGGAAAAACAAAGTGTAAAGGCGAAGTATCATATACTCTTAGAATAAGGGATCAGTGGTTTAAATCGCTCATGTAGATGATTTGGCGCAGTTTCAAAACTTCTTTCTAATGGGCAACTCGAAATCATGTGGTTATGTATGCAGGTACTTGAAAGGTGATAGGTTTTTCCCAGGAAATGCAGCAACTGTTGCCCCTACCGGTCTAGGAACTGTGGACACTGAAGTTGGCAGCGCTGCTGTTTCTGCAGCTGAAGAGGGGAAATTGGAGGCAGGGGTTGGTGAGGTGATAGAGGATGGTGATGTGAAGCCAGCCCCTCCTACGCTACGAGCGCGTATTGTTGGACAAGGCTACAAGCAGGCATGTTGAAAACCTCCCGTCTATGATTGTATGCTGAGCTTTTACTAGGCACCATGAAATACGAATTTGAAGTTCCCTACATCATGTGGCACTGATGGATGGCAATATTTGGTATTGTTGTCTGGGCAGGTTTGTGGCCAAGCCGATGTCTGGGGAGACGGTGTTGTACCAGAAGTGTCCGCACACTTAGAGGGTGCAGAGAACCTTACCTTTGAAGGTGTTTACCATTCCCCGGTTGGAGCCTCCGACGAGAGGCCCTGGTATGGGACATCCAAGATTTTAGACCAGTGGGTCCATTACCTTATGGAATAGTTGTAACATTGCGAACTCGAAGCTCTTGCTCTACAATCAATGAACCCGCACATATGCTGCTAAGACATTGGTTGGACCTCCCGAGAAGTGTGCTGTGTACAGCATAGCTGCACAAAGTGTGCATAATTGAAAGTGGATACATATCACAACCGAAACGAGAGGAAACACCTGCGGCTGCAGCTGTACCTTAATGAGGTTCAAGGTTCCAGAGCACCTGCACAGCGTCTACTTGTGAGAGCCCGTAATAAAGGTCAGCAGGTCCAACAGTGTCGATTTTGGAGGATGAGAGTTGCACGCTTAGAAGTTGGTAGTGTGGGATGTGCAAGCAGAATAACTGTAACGGAATATCAATTCCGCTGCTGCGTTGCAAGCATTTTGCTGAATTTGTCTGGACATAATTCTAATTTATTAGTCCATCTCCAACCAACACTGTCTTGGTTGTTCTAGGTGATGGTTGTTTGTAAGCGTAGTAGGAGGGACTGGTACACGACGTCCTAGTGACAATTCGAGTCACGTGTAAACACTGCATGGAATGTTGCTATGCTCTAAAGCTATCTTGTAATTATGCTTGACCTTAAGCTTGGCTGCAAGTAAATTTCACCAGTAGAAAAACAGTGTAAAATGGTATCTCGTCCTATGGATCTTAGTCATACAGTCGTCCTGGACGTGCTGCACATATTGGAAAAGTAGGAATATTCTCGAAACTCACTTCTGTAGGGTCATTGACTCCTTTGAGTTTAAGTATGCAAGCTCCGAGTAGATTACTTCACAGGGAAAGTATTCGTTCAATTAATACTTTTAACTGTTTGAACTTTGTACAGAACTATCTTGTGTGCTGGATATATGAAACTGACGTCTAAAGCTGTAGCTGAGGGGCCCATCATGCTTCTCATACCGGTCATGTTGAGGGGGTTGAATCAGGCCCAGCCAAAGCCTCACCCTGGTCTAACTTAATTTTCTCAAAAAGATGTCCAAAATCATCCTCCTTAGCAGGATGTTGTCACTTATCCTCTCAGGTGGATGACGTGGAAGGTTGTCCACAACTGAAGTAGAGTGAAGTAGCATGTCCTTTTATGAACTTGAATGAGTTCCTTAATTCATCTTATGTCAGAAATCGGTGTAATTACTTGATATTAACTTGAACAGTATACAAAAGGGTACTCAATGGTAAATCTAGATACTGTGTAATGATATATGCTCAAGTTACCTTCCGGATTAATCATAATTGTAAATCTCTGTAAATGTATATTCATTATGATATTCATACTACTAATCTTATTATTGAAAAGAATATACTTAGATCATAATTAATGGTGGAAACCACCAAGTCTCCATTAGATGAGTTTTGAAGCCTCATGATGGCTACAAGTTTGAGCTTACTAAGGTCGGATGTCCTAAAACCACCAACTTAGGGATTATGAGCTTTTTTTTGGCAAATTTTTTTTTGGTATATTTTCCTCAAGTACAAAAGTTGTTTTCTAATAGAATACAATTTTTTTCAAAATTATCTTTCCAATATTGAAATAGATACAAATTTCTAAAGGCAAAAGTACTTTGTGACCCAAACTTCATCTAAAGGTTTTCCCATGTTTACACCATGTGGTACTAATTTTCACTCATGATGATACAAAAAAACACCAACTTTTTTTTGTAATAATTTATCTGCTTGAATAGTGAAATTGGTGGTTTTGGATCTCAACTATGGTGGCTACAAGGAAGGTCTACATGTCAGAAATTGGGAAGGTGGTGGTTTTAGGACAATCGACTTTGATTTGGATTTGCCCGCAAGTGCGAACGTGGCCAAGAGATGATCAAGTAACACTCATGAGCAAAGGTGGAAAATGAGTGGTGAGTTAGGAGCCAACTAGGTTAGGATTCATAGGCAAAGGTGGAGATGATCAAGTGAGTTGAGAGTCGACTAGGTCAGCACTCATAGGCCAAGGTGGAGAATGAAGTTGTACCATGAATTTTTGACTAGGTCTGCCATAGACAAAAGTGGACAAGGTCTGCCATAGAGTAAAGTGAAAAATGATTCAACTGAATAAGCACTCATAGGCGAAGGTGGAGAATGAAGCTGCACTATGAGCTTCTGACAAGGTCTGCCACAAATTAAGGTGGAAATGAAGCTCTTTTTGACCATGTCTGCCATATAGTAAGGTGGAAAATGAAGCTCCACCATCAGGTTCTGACTAGGTCTACCATATAGTAAGGTGGAAAATGAAGCTGGACCATGAGCTTCTGACAAGATCTGTCATTCTTAATAAGATATTATTAAAGCACCTACCTCAACTAGGACAATCAAATTATAATTGATGGCCTTGTGGAAGACTAAAAACTCACCTAATTTAGGTTGAAGAATGATTTGAGCAAGTTAGCATTTATGCGCCAGGATAGAGAAGAAGTTGCATTATGAGCTTCTGACTAAGTTTATCATTCTAAACAAAACGTTGTAAAAATACTTGCCTTCATCTGTCCATTTTAGAATAGTCAAATTGCAATTGTACTATAGTATGTCTACGTGGAGGCTTTAAAACCGACATAGTTTAGGTTGGACAATTGTACTCAATCTTATCATGTTGGTGCCTATTTCTAACTAGGTCTACCATATAGTAAGGCGGAGAGTGAGTCGGCTGAGTTAAGAGTCGACCAAGTCATCATCCCTTGGGCCAAGGTGGAGAATGAAGTTGCACTATAAGCTTCTGACTATGATGTTCTGACTAGGTCTGCCATAAATCACAGCGGAGAATGAGCCAACCAAGTCGTTACTTTTGGCCCAATGTGGTGGTCTTCCATGGATCAAGGTGGAGAATGAGAGAGTGTTGTATTTTTCTCTTTGCAATGAAGTTTGTTCATTTGCCCCAAGGAGTAATATGTTGTAAGAGGACATCCCTCAAGTGACATCAATTGAAATATGTACTTTTGATTGTGGTCTACATTTCATTAAAGTTCTTACTAAATGAAAAACAACTGAAAGCACAAATAAGAAAACCCTTCAAATGATCATGTGAATCAATGCTACATTATTCCAAAATAACCAAAAATAAATAAATTATCATAAGAATAAATTCAAACATAAATTGTGCAACAAACTACACTAAGTTAAATATTGTAAAACCTCATGCTTCCACACAACTCTGAATGAAACTCGTGTAGAAACCAAAAAAAAAAAAAAAGACCAACTAATTTCATATGTGCACAAATGTGAAATGCATAGCTGTAGAGCCCAGTTTGAACATACCAACACCCGGCACAGACTCCCCATTCCATTTCCGAAATAATAAAAACCTCCCTCGCCCACAGAAAGCGCCGCACCTGAATTTCAAAATGGAGTTTGGATGCATCACGTCTTCGAAACCCATCATGAAATTCTTCAAGCCCGAAATCGTGCATGGCTCACCCTGATCATTCCAAAGGAAGCGCCATCCACAACAATCCATCCATCGAAAATGCAAAACCCCCGATGAAGACGCGAATGTCATCCAATTGGATGAGAAACGCACGAGCAGGCTATAAGGCAAAAAGTGGGCATTCGTGAGGCCACAAGCAGAACTCGAACTTGAGGAAGAGAGAGAGAGGCCCGGGAAGGGGGGAACTAACTTGACGAGTAGGCTGGAGCGCGGGTCGGGGCATCGGCATCGGCCAGCATCGCAGGACCATGCTCAAACCCTAAATACCAGACCCTGACCGAAATCAGAGGAAGGGGGCCCTGGCCTAGAAAACCAAAACGCTCGGGGCAGGGAGCGTCTCTTGCAGCATGCCCAAGGGAATGGCACGCCGGCCTCGCCATCGCCACCTCAGCTCGCTAGCGCCGTCAAGGACGCCCTGCTCCAAGTGATTGCTCCGCGGGGGCTCCATTGCTGGACAGCACTTAAGGCTCTCGGGGCCATATGGCGGGGTGTGTAGGGGGCGTCGGGAACTGTGAGTGGTGACGAGAGGGGACTCGGGGGTTCGGGATTGGGATTAAGGGAACGCAGGGGGGGAAAGAAGGCATGGAAAACGGAGTGTATGCGGAACGGGGCCTGGTGGCCATGGAGAGGGACGTCGACGATGTCGTCCTGCAGGCCGCGGCTGTGCTAGCGGGCGATGGCAGGAAAGAAATGATGGCGGGGGGAAAGGTGGTGGAAGAAGTGGAGGAGGAGGATGAGGAGGGGGAGGAGGAAGAGGAGGAAGAGGAGGATGTGTATTCCATGGATGTGAGCGACGAATTGGACAAGAGCAATATGTTTGTGGTGAAGCGCGCGGCGACGCCGGCCGCGGTGGTCCCCGAGCTTGATATGAACGATCCTCCCAAGGAGGAGGACGTGACGATGACGAGCATGAGCTTGAGCATAAATAACGGGTCGGCAAGTGAATCCGAGGTCGCGACCGAGAGAGGTCCGGCCGAGATCCAAATAGCGGCGGCATCCGGAAAAGAGGATGTGAGGGATCTAAACGAGGCGCCGACGGGCGAGCTAGAAAATGAAAGCGAAGAAGAAGTGACGATTGTGAATGAGGCAAGCCCGGCTGCCGAGGCCGCGACGACGTCCACGCCCGTGGAGCGCGACTTCCTGCAAGCGGTGGATGCGCCCGAAGTGGCGCAAGAAGCTGCGGGGCAAGAGGAAGTGGCGAAAGCCGAAGTGATGGAAAGAGCGGCGATAAGGCCGACTCTGGATGTGAACGAGCCCCCGGAGGCAGTGAAAATGGCGGAAGAGATGCATCCCGAGGTGGCGGCCTTCCGCATCGTGAAAGCGGAAGAAGCAAAGTCGCTGCACGACGTGGAGGCGAAAATGGTTGGGTTGACGCCGGGCGGCGAGCAGGAGCTGTTTCGTGCGGTGGTGCACATGGAATCCAAGCCCGAGGTGCCCGCAAAAGATTGGGAAAAGCCAGAGCTGGCGTCTGTCCGGGCCGAGGAGCCGAGCGCAAGCCGAGGCCAGCTGAACATGGCCACGACCATGGCCTTCGACATGGACACGGACGGCGCGAAAGAGCGCGTCCCGGAAGGCGTCGCTCCGAAGACGGAGAGGACGGAGTTGGAGAGGGAGATGGAGCTGTACGAAGCTGCGGAAAGAGAGGAGCAGGCGAGGTTGCTGGGACCGTTGAGAACGGAGCTGCAGCGGGAGGAACCTGTGAAGGAATCTCAGAACGAGAAGAAGCGTGCGTTGGACATGCCGATGCCGGAGCGGCAGAGGAAGCTGAGCAGAAAGATGCACAGCGGAGAGGAGAGGAAGAAGGACGAGGAGGACGTGTGCTTCATCTGCTTCGACGGCGGGGACCTGGTGCTGTGCGACCGCAGGTACGGTGCGGTGTATTGGTGAATGCATGAAAGAGATTGAGTGGAAGGGGTTTATGTTAGAGCCATGGGAGGGGTCTTTGGGGACTGACGATTGCTGTTGTGAGGTGGGTGCAGATCGTGTCCGAAGGCGTATCATCTGAGCTGCATTGGGCGGGATGCGGCGTTTTTCAAGAAGAAGGGGGCGTGGCTGTGCGGTATGTAGACGGGAAACTTGGGGTTGTTTGACAAGTTTGTGGTGGTCTTGTAGTCCTGTGGCCCTGTGAAGTGGGAGAATGTGTGTGGGGAGTCGGTTTGGGGAGTGTGGTGTGCGTTGCGTGGTTCGAGTAGGCAGGTATCAGTTGTTGTTACATGTTGCGCAGCGTGGGGAGTCCGGTGGTGTTTTGTTCTGTTCTGAGGACGGGGCAATGTGACGGGCTTGTACGTGGACGTTGAAGCAGCGGGACTGCTTTTCGCGGGACAGGGTGTTAGGCTTTGCTGCACGAACGTTGTGAGTAGTTGCGTGCGCTGACGCCGAGTGGGTTGTGGTTGTGGTTAACCAGGATGGCACTTCTGCTCGGTGTGTACGAAGCCTGGGAGCTTCCAGTGCTACACGTGTCCGACGGCATACTGCGGGAGCTGCATCACGAAGGCAGAGTTTCTGCTGCTGCGCAAGCGGAAGGGCCTGTGCGAGGACTGCCTGCCGATCGTGAGCATGATCGAGCGGAATGAGACCATCAACTCGGACGGGGTAATGATGAGTTGATGTTTTCTCTGCATGTTGACATTGTGTGGTTGTAAAAATGCTGAGAGTTCCTTGGTGGCCCGTTGGGAATGGGATGAAGGACAGTGATGATTCGTGGACTGTGCTGTTGAGACAGGCAGGGCATAGGCAGAGTGGAGGACAGATTGCGATGTGGCGAAGGGGCACAATGTGTGGTGGCACTGGAAGGGAATGTGGTACTGATCTGGAGTGGTGTTTGTGGGATGGGGATTGTTGTAGGTGGAGGTGGACTTCGACGATCAGGAGACGTACGAGTGCCTGTTCAAGGAGTACTGGGGGGATCTGAAGAGGAGGCTGGCGCTGGTGATGCCGGAGTTGGACAAGGATGGGAAGCCCGTGGGCGGCACCGAGAGCATGCTTCAGCAGCTGGAGTTGGAAGCGGAGGATCACAGCGAGAACGACGAGTCGGACAGAGAGAGCGACGAGTCGGAGCACGACGAGCCGGAGGCGGGGGATGGGACGTGGAAGAAGAGGAAGGTGCAGAAGAATCGGATGGGGTCGGAGAAGATGGAGGAGGACGTGGAGGCGGAGGACTTGGACGAGGAAGAGGAGGAGGGGGAGCAGGAGGCGGCGGGGAGCCGGTCGCAGAAGTTCGAGAGCTGGGCATCGGAGGAGCTGCTGGAGTTCATCGAGCACATGAAGGAGGACCCGATGAAGCCGCTGTCCCGGTTCGCGGTGAACAAGCTGCTGTGGACGTACATCAAGCGGCACAAGCTGCAGGATCCGCGGCAGAGCAGCCAGATAAACTGCGACGAGCGGCTGAAGACGATATTCGGGAAGGACTCGGTGGGGCAGATCGAGATGTTCAAGCATCTGCAGGTGCACTTCCCGAGTCGGAGCTCGGGAGAGGGCAGGAAGGGCAGGGAGGCGGTGGTGGATGGGGATGCGGTGGGGGCGGACGGGGTCGAGGAGAAGGTGGAGGTGGGCGGCGGGAAGGAGAGGCGAAAGGGACGGAGATCGGTGGACGAGAAGTTCGATAGGCCGAACGGGAGCGAGTTCGCGGCGATCACGCCGAAGAACATCAGCCTGATATACCTGCGGAGAGCACTGCTTCGGGATCTGCTGGACGACCCGGAGTTCGACAACAAGGTGGTGGACACGTTCGTTCGGATACGGGTTCCGGGGATATCGACGAAGACGGAGACGACGTACAGGCTGGTGCTAGTGACAGGTGAGTGTGGGATGGTTGTGGTGTGTGGTGGGAGTTGGGTGGGTGTGGAGTTTTTGATGGGGCACGGGGTTGACGATGGTGTTGTGTGGATGGCAGGAACACGCATCGGAGAGGAGAGTTACAAGGCAGGAACGAAGATGACGAACATCGTGCTGGAGATACTGAATCTGCAGAAGAAGGAGGACGTGACAGTGGACCTGGTGTCGAATCAGGACTTCACTGAGGTAGGGGTGATTGATGTGGTCGAGGTTGTGCTTTTTGGCGTGGCAGGAATGGGAAACTCTTGGTAGAGATTAGAATGTGCGATGATTGTTGTTCTGATTGGTTTGGGTTGGGGATGCAGGAGGAATGCCAGCGATTGCGTCAAAGCATGAAGTGCGGGTTTATCAAGGCACCGACGGTGGTAAGTTTTTTGGCGAAGGTCTCGGATGTGGTCCGTTGTTGTGTATCGGATGTCCTAGAGGATCGCCTTTCGGATGATTTGGTTGATGTGATGACATTGGTGGTTTTTCAGGGGGAATTGGAGGACAAGGCGATCGCTCTGCAGGAGGCGAGGGTGAACGATGTAAGTAGCCGAGTAGTTCTGGTCGAGTCGGACGTGGAGATGTTGGTAGTCAGTGGCTTGAGAGTATGGAGAGTTGTTGGTTTAGTAGTGGGACGTGGGTTGGTAGTTGTGCTTTTGATGTGGAGACGAGAAGTGGAAATGTAGGGATTGCATAGCGGTGGTGGCGTGGTTGTTGGGTTGTGTTTGTGTGGTGTTTAATGGGAGCAATTGTTTTTGCTGAAGGTGGAATTAGTGAATAATGATGGTTTGTGTGCGTATACTTCAGTGGTTCGAGAATGAGCGGCAACGGCTGATCAACCTTCGGGATCGTGCGAGCGAGAAGGGACGGAAGAAAGAATATCCTTTCATGAGCGACTGCTTTGTGAATGTTTGAGGTGTAAGTATGGATTAGAATCAGATATTGAGCAGAGAGGGTTCAGGTGTTTGGGTTGGCTTTTCTCGGACTGGGAGTTGCCAATTATAGGCAGGTCATGGAAAAGATCAGTGTGGTAATGAAATTTGGTGGGTGACAGCTTGTGTTTGTCAAGTTAAGGAGTTATTGTTTGGCTTATTCCTGTTTCGGCTGATATTGAGTGGATCCTTAACCGAGTTTGGTTCACGTTGCGGGAGTGCGTGGAGAAGCTGCAAGAGCTGAGCAGCCCAGCTTTTCGGGCAGCGAAGCTTCAAGCTAGGCCCGAGGTGACTGCGGACCCACACATGGATCCAAATTACGAATCGGATACGAATGAGAAATCTCCTCTTAACGGTAATGTCCTCATCCTTCGACTTGTTTCCATTACTACGGCGTTATTGATTTAGTGTTGTTAATCTGATGGCGTCAGTGGTGTTGTTTGGAAAAGTGAGCTGATGTGCGTATGCTTTTCTGTTACAGTGGGTGGCCAGAGGTTTCGAGGGAAGAGTTCTGCTTGGGAAAAAAGTGGAGGGAGTGGCGTGAGCACTTGGGACAGTTTTAATGCGGATGAGTCAGGTTACTCGGGTAGGAAGGGCGACTTTGACAATCCGAGGTCGAAGCCTTCCTGGGATGAGACGGGTCGCAGTAGAGGTTATGGGCGCGGTGGGTACGATGCAGGGCGGAGTAGCGAAAAGTTTGGCTACGGCGTGGACGGGAAGGCGTACAGCAACGATGAGAGGGACAGGGCTCGTGTGTGGGACAAGGAGTGGGAGAGGGATCCTCCTCCACGAGAGCAAGAGCGCAGTCGGGGCGAGGGTTACAATTGGAACGGCAACGGTGGCCGAGCCGACGTGGATCAGTGGGGCGGGGAGTTGGGCGATTCGAAGTACGGGCGAGGCGAGGCGAGAGCCGGCACGACCCCGGTGTTCGGGCAGGCTCGGACGGAATGGGGAAGCAGCAGGAGGGAGGCGGTAGCTTCTTTAGGCTTGAGCGTGCCGGCGGTGGGGTTCGGGTCAACGAGCCCGAGCGTGCAGAGCCTGGCGGCGTTGGAGAAGGAGAAGCTGTGGCACTACAAGGACCCGACGGGGACGGTGCAGGGCCCGTTCACGATGGAACAGCTTCGGAAATGGAACACAACGGGGTTGTTTCCGGTGAACCTGACGATCTGGAAGACGGGTGGGTCGCAGGAGAACTCGATGCTGTTGACGGACGCCCTGGCGGGCAGGTTCAAGGAGGAGGTGTTAGGTCTTGCTGCGCCTCGCAGTAGGTCGAGGGAGTTTGGAGCGGGTGGGTCTCCGCCCGCTCGGGGCGGGGCGAGCTGGGGCGTTGGGGAGGTCGGGCCGGGTGTAAGTCGAGCGGAGCTGGGGTCGTCGGTGGGAAGCGCAGACTGGGATTCCCGTGATGTAGGTGAGCGAGGAGGTAGTTGGGCGAGGGGGCAGAGCGGGTACGGGTCTGGGCCATCGAGCACGGGACGGGCGGACGATTGGAGCGGGTCTCGATCACGGGCGGAGTCGGAGTCGTGGGGGTCGTCTAGAAAGGGTGCAGATGGGGCAAGTTGGGGGGCTGGCGAGGCCAGCAAGAGTAGCTTTAGTCGGTGCAGCTCTGGTCGCGATTACGACGGTCCGGTGGGTCGAGATGGGCCGCGAAGCAGTCGTGTATCACGGGGATCGAGGAAGGACGTGCCGTGCAGGTTTTATGCGAAGGGGTACTGCAAGAGAGGGGATGCGTGCGAGTTCTGGCACGGTTGAGGGCTGCCCGGGTCTGGAGATGCGGGTCAATTTTTGTTGTGGCATATTTATTGATGGGATAGGTGGTCGACCTGGAGAATTATTGAAGTAGAATCGCTTCACTTGCGATGGAATTGCATTTTGGATTGGGTCTTGCCGGAAAGGATGGGTCTAGGTAGTCATTGAACCTCGATGGCTGGGGTCGGAATCCTGATGGTAGGCTTGCATAGGGCCCAAGGCAACGATATTCTTATCTCAAGTTTATCGTTCTCCAAAGTGGGCCATACAGGGAGTGTGGTTGCGATGGATTGTCGTTGCAGCTGCAACTACTGGTCGAGTGGGGCTCTTGTGATTTTCGAGGCAGGCAGTATCCATCTTTGAATGGCGGATGATCGTCCCGGAGTTTGTACAGTTTTCTACAGGTATGGCGGATGTGGGAAGAGCGACTGAATTTTTAGCTTATGGGCTGTTAAGCTTTTGGGCGTCTTCTTTTTCCTTTCGGCAGCTTGATGCAGGTCGTGCAGTCGT
Organism: Ceratodon purpureus; assembly: GCA_014871385.1. Classification (NCBI taxonomy): domain Eukaryota; kingdom Viridiplantae; phylum Streptophyta; class Bryopsida; order Pseudoditrichales; family Ditrichaceae; genus Ceratodon; species Ceratodon purpureus. The sequence continues at coordinate 12,577,432 of CM026428.1, read as the reverse complement.
TGCTGTGAGCTAGGCAGATGCAACAGATACATAAATCTGCGCTGCAACCTGTGCAGAATGAGATGAGTCAGGTGCTTTTGCTTGGGAACTCAGTGACCTGTACATGAGCTCCCGTGGCGTTCCCTTGCAGGATGTTCTTCATAAGCATATTTGAGCGAAAATTTAATGTTTAAATTCGTAATTTTGCAAATTTCGTGCACATGTGTAATGTAGCTACTGGTTTTGGACCAGTAAGTGGATCTTTACAGTCATATAGTCTCAGACATTTGGCCACGACAATGTGTATTTTCATGTTGGGTTCTGGATGAGTCTCTCCTAGAGAGTTTTCGCTAGCATTCTGGAGATCGTTGTTGGCGGCAATTTGTCTGTTTGACTCAACAGTGTCGAGATTGCCTCGTTGATTGCGACTAGCATTGAAACTCTTCTGGACAAGCCCAAGGTGTACCTGTAATAGAGAAACTCAAGAAGAAATAGAAGTACTGAAATGGTGCGAACAAAACTTATTTTCTAAACGGCGGCATCGTTTAATTTTTCGAATCTCTACCCACTTGGTTGCCAATTGTAGCACGGTAGCTGTGATTATTCAGGTGGATCATGGATGTTCAGAACTTCAGATCTCCACGTTCCCTTCGTCCTCATTCCCTGCAAGAGGGTTTCTATTCACAGAATCTCCATCAAGGAAAGTGCTCCTTTCTCCTCTGCTTCAGTGCATTTGCTTTTACTCCAACACATCCTGCGTTTCAATCTCTGCTCTCTAATCTTCAATTTCGTTCGTTCCTCCCCCCCCCCCCCCCCCCCCCCTATCCGGTAATCATTTTTTTCCGCATTGCAATTGTTCAAGCCACACTGCCGATCTCTGAGTCTCTAGACTGCAGTGATTGAATTTCCAGGTGTTGATCTGAGTTCCTGATATAGTTGAATCTTTTGAGAGAAGCAGCATGAGAGTTGGGATTGTGGCTATCAGGTGGACTGCCCTCCTTATTCCACCCACCACTCTACTCGTCGTTAAATTGGTGTTGTGGCTGGCATTTCGGATGCAATCAACAACGGATGCCAATCCTCCTGGGGGCCCCTCTTCGGCAAGCTCTTCTTCGCCTTCTGGGTGATCGTGCACTTGTACCCCTTCCTGCAGTTCATTTTCTGTTGCTGTTCATTCTGTTTGTACCGGTATACACATTACTTTCATGTTACACTGGCCTCAGGCTTTTTCAAGTAGTTTTGTATCTTTCGGCGTGGTACAGAGCAATTCGTTTTCTAATGCTAGGAACGCAATTATTCTCTCATACCTATGGGCCCGTGTCCTAGTTGGCACACACTATCCATTGTGGTGCAAATCAGTCAACTAATACATCTTGAACATAACTCTTAAGCGCCCACGGCACCATTTTCTGGTCACTCCAACCCTATGGACGGTCAACTACCAATCCATTGGGTTATTGTCCGAGTATCGGGTAGATACAGTATCACCCTAGTTTCAAATCCAGTGATCAATTTCTCATTCGGGAAGTGTCCGAAGGTTTGCAAACGGAATTGTTGGTGATAGGGCCTTGCTTCATGCCTCGAATCTATAGGAGGCTAATCTTCTATTCCAAAGTTCAACCCAAACGGAGATTCAATTGGTCACTCCACTCTTACTCCATGTCTAATACGCTTCGCTCTCCTACATGGTTGTTACTGAATGATAGGGTTGACATGGGGGGATTAGCTGAGACCGTTCACAGTTTACAGATGGTAGGCAGTAAAGGGGATTTCATGTCGACGCTGAGATTTGCGGCGATTTCAATCTACATTCAACCAGCTTTTCAAAATGATGAATCCCGTGACTGTGAGGCAACAAAGTGATGATTTATCGGGTTGGAGAAAACCTCACAATGTTTTTTCAGAATTGCCCGACGGATTGTCCAAGGTAACTCTCCGGTCCGTCTTGTGGAAGTGAGTTTCAAAAACGAATCGTGCTCAGCAGGATTCGAACCTGCGCGGGCAAAACCCACATGATTTCTAGTCATGCCCGATGACCACTCCGGCATGAGCACGAATAACCGCGGAAATCGACGAATGAGAGAGTGACACGTCGCCACCCCAGGGGCTCGAACCCTGGACCACAAGGTTAAGAGCCTTGCGCTCTACCAACTGAGCTAGGACGGCTGTGCACGGTCACAAGTGCCAATCCCATTCACGGTCATAGGAGCCGATCAGCCGAGATTGAATGGCGAAGATGTCGAGGAAGTAGCAAGTCAAGATAATCAACACACAGACAGGACGTCGATTATACTACCTTTGCCAATCCGTGACCAAACCTCTGTTCGGGAAAACAATTTCCCCTCTCGAACCAAATTTTCTTAATGGAAATTTCAACCTCTAATCTTGCTGAAATTCATACGTCTCCTGGGATCTGCATTTGTTCTTCATAAAACTTCCAATGCCTAACAGTTCGAGCCACAACCAGCAATGGCTTGCCTCGTATTAGGGAAAACACTATCAACACGGCCTCACAAAAGCCCCTGCCCTAACATAACAAGATCCGTGGTGAAAGACAGAAACCAAACCCACAAAGAAAACTCAATAAGTCAGAAATGTCGCAACCCTTTCGAGGCTCTTAGCTCAGATGTCACTAGATCCCGGAGGGGTTCACGTCGCTCTTGCCTGCACCTCAAAGCATCTAAAGCCATCGCCGTGGTGTTTCAAGCCCAGCCGCTCTGATGCTCTGCCTTAAAGGTGAGGCGGACACAAAATAACACCAGACAGTAAAACCTAGAAACCTTAACCATGAACAACTTCGAGGAGAGGATGTGTCAGCTGTCTGTTGTGGCCCATGGCGAAATGCTAGACCTCCGCTGAGTTAGACATGCATATCAATTCATATAAATCATCCACACCCGCTCCCAACTCAGGTGCCAAACAACACTGCCAGAGTCTAACAAACAAAGACAAACCCATGAAGCTACCATCGACTGAGTGCCCTTGGATGGGATCTGAACTCACAGGAAGACGATACCAAAAGATGGATTTTTGGGAGTACCGGAGGCAGTATATTATGTTGGAAAGTGAAGCAGTGGAGCGGCGCTTCCTCGCAAACCTTATGGGCCTCGTCACTAAGCAGGACTGGCTAGGGCATAGATCATCAGGAGTTTTTTAAATGGGAGTCCCGTTTGTTAACCGTAGTAATTCTAGAGCTAATACCGGTACTTGAATTCTTTAGTATTTCGCTATTTATTGGTGCACGTTTTTCAATGTTAGATCACCGAACGACTTTGTTACACAAGCGAGTCGAGTTTACAAATAAACTGTGGTGAAAGAAACTGATTTGTGTGCATAAACTGTACGCAGATTCAGTAAATTTGAAATGGAATCAATATTTTGGATATGTTCATTGAACAGTTTTCATGAATCAAGAAACAAGACAAAAGCATCAAAAATAACTAAACCAACAAGCAGGTCAGTCTCCTAAGGGAGAAACAGGTGCAGAAAAATCTCACAAATAATGTCCTAAGAGCTCTTGAACTCTTGGAACAGTTAATTAAAATTAAGCTGACACAAGTTTCTGAGTGCCTGAATGTATGTCTGTACATTTAAAATTTGGCAGTAACAACTACCGGAGCGTCTGATACAGTAACGACATTGAAGAAGCCTCGAACTATAATCCCCCGATGAGGAACAAAATATATAAACAAAATGCAGAGAAATGGGTTCACCACCAGTTGCTCCAACATGCAGTTGCAATGTTAACGTCCGTGTCACTGCAGATAGCTCTGTTGGTAGCAATTGTCTCTGCTGTTGGAACTACGAGGATATCTACAGAAAACGTAAGGAAAGCCAGAGTTGTGTACCCTCAACTCCGCGGTGAAAGAACATAGCATTTCAACCCAGATAAAACGTCAAGTAAATGCAAGCCTTCACCGTCACCCGAATCAGTTACTGAGAGCGGATCCGTTTCACTGGAGAAGAGATGGGGCTCTTGTTGCTCTTAGCGGATGAGGTTTCAAGCAAGTGCCATCCTTCATCGTCACCTGAATCGGTGTTCGACTGGTTTGCGGATCCGGTCCTTGGAGACTCTTCAGAATCTCGCTCACCAAAGGTAAGTGAGAGCCTGGAGACTTCTTCGACGAGTTCTGAGTTTACTAAATCCTCAGTGTTACTCTCGCCTTCTCCAGCTCTGGTGGCGCTTTGATAGCTGCTGCCTGATTGACTCAGAGCACCAAACTGACTGTTTACAGCGTCGTCCAGTTTTATACTACCGTCTCTACCAGAGGCGACGGAGTTGCTTAGAGACCGAGAGCCTAGCATCTGCAGGAAGCTGCTTCCCCCAGACAGAATGCCTTCATCCAACTGCTTTTTCACCACTTCCACATCTTCGCAAATTATTGCGACTTCGCCCCTATTACACAACGTCCAATATCCAAATTAGCAAATGCATTATATAACGCTAGAATTCGTAAAACTTCAATAATCTGTAACTTGTTCGGCTACCGCTGAGAAATTATTATTTACAATCTACGGAACATTCTTCCTTGCAAACAAGGAGAAGAGACCGCTTGGAAACAAAGAAACATAGATGCTGGTAAATCCGATACTTACTGTAACGAGTCCACAATGCTGCCTCGCTCGATCAGGAAGTCCCGCAACTGGAGTAACATCACAGGTAGATTAATTAATGGAACAAAAGAGCCAACATGGCTTGAACTGAAAGGAAAACATCAGTTAAATTTCAAGCATAAAAAAATCAGTGTGTAATACCTTAGTGCAAGCCTCCTCTTCGGCGTCAAGGTCTCGTGATTCTTGTGCAACCTTGGCCAGTAGCTCTTCCTCTACAGCAAGCATAGATCGAGCACTCTCTTCTTTCAAGCGCTTCTCTGTCTCTGCCGCCTCCCTCTCCTCGTTTGCACGGTCAATGCGTGCTTGGAGGGTTGCTCGCATCTAGTCAACCACAGCAATCGAAGCAATAAAATCAGACAAAAGTTCTCAAAACCATCACTTCAATACCACCAACTTTCCGAACAGAACATCAGAATATTTGAAAAATTCAATATGAGATGCACCTAAATGTCGTATAAGTAGTGCACAAAGTGCCATCGTGCTCTAACTGCCACTAAATTACAAATCACAGAATTAAGTCATTCTACACAAGAAGCCGCATACCTCTGCAACAGAGACGAAGGCTTTTTCCTTCTCTGCCTTTAATTGTGCAAGCCGGCGCTGAAGCTCTTGAGATTCAGTTCCAAGGACAGCTTTTTCGCCGTAAACCTCACCAGCATGCTACAGGTTTCAATCAATCAAACGATCAGTATCAAAACAGATTTAGTAACCTCAGAAAACTAAAAAGCTATCACGACAGGGATGCCTGCCATACTCAGTGCATTTCACTGCAGAGTGTCAGCCAAGGGATGTGTCATCCTATTCAATATACAATGTACAATAGCCGAGACATCTGAAAATAACCTTTAGAAAGCTTGTCATAGCACGGCACACAACATCACACCACCTCGTAGCCTCAAGAAGGTTCGACCAATACTTAAAATTATCTAATACTTGATGACAAAAAGAACGCGGGACATACCATCTCATTGGCTTCGCGAGCTCGGACCAGCATAGTTCGCAGTTCTTCAACTTTGTCAAGCACATCCAGTCCACCAGTCAGCGCAGCCTTCTTCGCCTGTTGTGCAGCTGCTTCAGCTTCTTCAACTTTGGATCTCATTACTCGCATCTCTTCAATCGCCGCTACCAATGCATCCTGCATCAACATAAGAGCAACGCACTCTGTTAATATATATTCAACAAATACCGGCAGAACAAACAAATAAAACCTTGAACTCCTTGAGGATCTATATCACAGCATTACCAAGCCCCACATCATAGAACTAATAAAGTAATGATCTATCCCGAGCTAATATACTGCAATCTTAAAAAATAAAATCATCCAAACACTTTTTAAATGCTTTCCAAAAACGTATTGATCTAGAATTTTAATCAATAGTATGCAGGTTACAGACAAACAAACCTTGTCGGACTTCGCACCATTCACTAATTCGTCAAGAGCATCGACACCAAGGATTTGTGACGACGCATTCATCATGCTGTCGACACCGCTGCTAAACAATCCATCATACGTCTCTTCCAGTACTGAAGACTCCATCAACCTACTACCTTCATCTGAATATCTAGACATGCATTCAAACTGTCCAGAGGGCGCAGCCAACAGCGAGCTCTTTGATCCCTGCATATCTGAATAATCATCGTCGCTGTCATAAGCCCATCTGCTGCCTTTGCTGCTAATATGTTTTTCCAGTGTTTTCTCCTCATCGCTCCACAAATCTTCCAACTTACTGCCCCCAGCATCACCAACTGTGTAATCCGCTTCAGTCGCAACATCCAGAACACTCCCGTAAAGAGATTCTGCCATGTATGCAGATTCATCCTTGGCTTCATTATCGGCAGGTGGATGAACAAGTTTGTTGTCGACACTAGGAGAAGTCAAAGGTTCGGAAACCGTCTTTCCAGCGTCCATCCAAATTCGGCCACTGTCTTGATAACGAACCAATGTGTCTGGTTCACTCTCGGTCAATGACTCTGACATCACAATATCTGCAAGAAATCAAAGTACATATAAAATTAATAAAAAATGTATAAGACTAAATTCATCAATTACAAGATTAAAGCACAGCAAATCAGTTACGTTGACAAATCTATCAAAGAGAAGAAATTTCTTACAAGGCGACTTGAGCGGGTTCTCGTAAGATAATGACTCCTGGACGTTCATCCTGGCAATTCCAACTGGTATATCGATGGGCGCTGATTCTGGGACAGGCAATTTCGAGCCCTCGGCTGCTTTTTCAGACCGCAGCCCTTCAAGACCGTCCAAATCAATGATAGGTTTCCGGATACCATAGCCGTCCATGCTATCAGGAGAAAATCCAGCTACATTGAACATATCACCCATAATGCCGAACGGATTCAGGTCCCGAGCATAATGATTCTTTACAGTCTTCGCTTCAGTAGGGCGTTTATCGTTCATAACCGCGGAGGTTTGATGACCCGATCGCAAGTCAGAAACACCGGCCGTCCCGAAGGATCCAGAGATGAGTTCTTTTGCAAGTCGCTCATCAACCTTTCCCGTCGAGGGTTGCTCAAGTACCTCCGTGAGGATGAACTCGACAGCCGCATCGATGTCATTGCCTTCGAGAACCGTCCCCTTCAAGATGCGCACATCCACCTGCACACGGAACTCCGTAAATAACATCCTTGTTGCAAATTACACGAGTAGCCCGTAGAGATTCCAAAAGCAACTGTCACTCCTCTAAAACCGTCAAACCCTGTCGACTTCTAACACCATCTGTAACATCGAAACACTCTGCAAACATCGAAACGAATCACCCCTGGCTGTGCATCGGATCGAGTCCCTGGATAGAGGGCTAGCCTCTACAGACCTAGCACAGTAATCCACCGACCTAAGCCCACAACCGTTACGCATCTACTCTTCAAGCTGTAAACAAACCCTAGCATTTCTATACAGGAAGCAAAGGAAGCTCTGAACCCTAGATCGAAGAAAATGAAACCACAAGCCCCCCAAAGGATCTTCTCACCTGAGGAAACATAACCCTCAGGGTGTTCAACATCGCACGCTGCTCTTTATTTCCCCATTCCTTGGTCTCCTTCTCCATTGCGCCTGCGAAACATCACACACGAGGGTCAGCCATGAAAACAACGCCATGGTCGGTGACAAGGCAAACAACAGCATCCACCATACCTGCAATTTCTTTCCTTTTCACTCTTCCCTTCTTTAATTCCATCCTAAGAAACATCGATAAAACATCAACAGCAGCATCCAAAAGCACATAATTGCGATCAAGACAACAACAACAACAACATCAACAACATGCGATTGTCCTCCACAAAGACATCAGCCCATGATCAACTACCACCATAAAACTACACGCATATCCATCCAACCAACCATCCAACCATCCAGTTTTTCTTCTGACTTACGATCACGCAAAGACCGCCAGAGATGCGCAACGGAATGTTCCTCCATGAGTCGATCACAGGCATGAAAGAAGACCGTGTAACGCGCAACTCATGCAACTCTCAAGAGGAACCCACCCAACTCCCCAAAGCAGAAACCTGGATGCCGCACGATCGAGTCAAAACTCATCCGTTGCCAACATCACCCACACATCCACCACCATCACCTCCTAAATTACCACCAATTGCCCTCCCTCTCTCTCTCTCTCTCTCTCTCCCTCTCTCTCCCTCTCTCTCCCTCTCTCTCCCGCACCTCTCTCCCTAACCCTCGCCTTCACATCCCGGCAATCCACACCCCACATCAAACCACATCACAACACCATCGCCCACATGACAACCACCATCCCCGAAACCTTCCCCATCACAACACCATCACCCAAACACATGGCAACCATGCAAACACCACATGAGCACCATCATCACGTTACCACGTACCGACTTTGCGTGTCCCCACAGACTTCCACCTCCGCCTCCTCCAACTACCTTCCAATTGTACTCAAAACGATTGTATAATTCTTACCTATGAGCCCGCCCTGCCCTTACCCTTTCCCCTTGCCTGCCTGCCTGCCTGCAACTGACTGCCTGTCTACCGATACCTCGACTCCTCCTTCACAGTCTCCAAACCGACATGAAAATATATGTTTCCTCCGACGACGCACACCACAACCAAGACAGAAACCCTCTCTGGACCCGAGCCTCCCCCGTGGTGCCCACGCCAACCCCCCGAGCCCCGAGCCCCCAATTAGGCAACCTCTATCCCGGTGGATGTGCGAGCCATGCAAATTTGCGCAACCGAGCGAGCTCTGTCTGTCTCTCTTCACAGCAACTCTCTCGCCCTCGCTGCTTCTCTTCTCGGGACCTTCTTCTCGAGACGAAGCCCTACATCCGTCACTCCTCCCTTTACCGTTACTCATTCTCACAATTCCTAGACTCTGAACACTAGAATTTAGGCTCTTGGTAGATTAAGGCGCTTTTAGGAGAGTCACGGTTTAAGGTTTGGGACGAGCCAGTGCTTTACGATGAAAAAGCTGTTCAGGGAGGATGGTGCTCAAATTCGTCACTGCACGTTCTGCCTGGTTTCTCATCGTGTAATCGTAGATTACGAATTCTAAAATGTGCTCAAAATGTAGATGATGACGGTTTGAGAAATAGTCACGGTTTAAGATTCCGGTATTGTGGATGGCACCTAAATGCGTCGTCGGACCCAAAGCCAAATTTAGAGACTAGATGATGCCGGTTTTAGGTGCACGTGACAAGCTTTAGAAAGCTGTTATGAAGGTTGGAGCTTAATTCCGTCATGATACCCTAAGCCGACATGTATAGGGTTTCCTAGATATAGTGGGTGAAGTGTACGGTGGTTGTAGATAAAGACGGGTTTGGGAGGGTTCCTCTGACCGCGTTCATCCATCCGCGCCGCCCTCGTAATTGAACCAATACATGCAACTTCGGGGCTCGTCGAATGATCTCTTACACAGAACCTGACGAATACGGCAACAGCGTCCTCCAAGTGGGGCCCACCTGCAAGTTGGGGAGGACACGGACGGTACACACCAGGGTAACGTGCCGACATATAGAGACGGGAGATCGCCCTTTTCTGCCAAGAATATCACGAGCTCATGTCAAGATGAGCGTCACGCCTTTTGCAGAGCCCGGGCTGACACCCCGCCTCCGTGGACATGCGATATTTCCGCCCGGGAAATTCAGCACTCATGATCAACAAAAGTTCACGGAAAAAGTAAAAGTTAATCAAAGGCAACGTGATGGAAACTGTGGATGGATCGGCGCCGTTGGTCGGTTGTGCGATCGTCCGATGTGGCAGAGAGGGTCTGATGTGGCAGCGGTGACGTGATGACGTGGAGGCTGCGACTGGGAGTTGTGGCTCGTCGTGGGGGAGGAGATCGGATTGTCGATTTGGTGCTGATCCCGAGGAGGAAGAAGGGGTAACCTAAAGCCGGCATTAAAGATACACCATGTTCCTAGATTATGGATTCTTGAATGTATGCTGTGGGTACATGTTGTTGGGTTTGGGGTGTGTGTTGTATGTAGTAATAGTAGGCGGTTAGGGATCTGTCTTGGGTTGTGGAATGCGCTGTGGGCGATTGCTTCTTGTGCAAGGTTTCGTTTGGGATGGTTCATATATTTGTCTTGGTGTAACTCTAGAACCGAGAAGATTCTAGAATAATTGACGATGATATCAACAGGCCGGTTCCATCTCAGGAATCTCCTCTACTTTTCCACTCTTGTCTGCCCAAATTTGTGGAGTTGTTTGCAGGGTTTGGGATTGATATTCGGGGAGTTGTTGACAATGAGAGGTTTGCTCTGATACCGTAACAGGGTGGCTGGTTTGTGCACCCCAAATGAATATATTCTTTTTTGGAAAAAATATGGTTTGTTTGATGAGATTTTAATTTATTAATTTCCTTGTTTTCAAAAAGAAATCATTGGAAATAGATTCAGATAAATGGCCTTAAAATAGCCAAATATGGGTATGATTAATTTATCCTCAAATTTATTTACTTTCTTATTTAAGAAGTACTTGAGACTAAAACTCTTACTCCAATTATGCCATTTATTTTTTGGATAGAGATATTAGTCTCTTTAGAAGTTTTAAATTTATAGAAACCACTCTAGTGAAGTTTGCATTGACTTCAATTGGACTCAAGTTGAAAGATGGGATGTGTTTTTTTAGTGTAATCTTTTGCTAAAATTGGTGATCTTTACTGATAAAAACAAAGACTCTAAATATAAGTAAAAAGAGGATTTAACTTTGTGAAATACAGGTTGAATTGCCCTTGTTATCACATACTTAGATTCAAAACAACATCAAGTTTCCAAGATAAATGTAGAATATTGTTATGACTCTATTGTTACGATGAGGGCAAATGGAGAAGTTAATTACTATGCAAGGCTACTTTCCGAATTTTCTGCCATTCACTTAGCTCTAAAACTTAGAACTCCTTTTTCTTTTGCAAGTATAACATCAAGTGAACAAGCAACATTGAAAGAGAGACTCAGGCATGGGGAGCAATTATATGGTGCATTTTCTTTGAGCTTCTCACCTGTGGTTGCAGAGATTCTCGGTTGGGGAGGGTATGACTTTGTGGTGGTGGACATGGAGCATGGCCCTGGTGACACCATGGCTGCACTTCCCATCCTCCAAGTGCTTGCTTCCACAAACACACCTGCAATCGTGCGCGTACCCGTAAATGATCCTACCTGGGCAAAGAAGGCGCTGGATATGGGTCCAGCAGGGATCATGTTTCCCATGGTGAATGATGCGGAGGTCGCTAGAAGGGCAGTGGAGTCTTGTAGATATCCTCCCAATGGTATCAGAGGGGCTGCATATTCAATTGCAAGAGCTGCTCGCTATGGTATGGATGCCTCATATTTGAACAAGTGTGAGGATGATCTCCTCATCATGTGTCAGGTAGAGTCACAAGAAGCCATCAACAACATTACACAGATTGCTGCTGTGGACGGTGTGGATTGTATCCAAATGGGTCCTCGGGATTTGAGGTCTGATATGGGCTTGTTGCGAGTACCCAATGATAAGAGCCCTGTTGAAGTACTTAGAAAAGCGGAAAAGGTAGCAAAGTCCTCAGGAGTGTATTTGAGTGGAGTGGCAAATGCTGATGATCCACCATCAAAGTTGCTAGGTCTTGGATACAACATGGTTTTAGGTGCAGTTGATGTTGCTTTGCTTAGAGATGCAGTTCAATCTGATGTGCGAAATGCAAAAGGTAAATTTCCTTTGGAACAGGAACCCACACAAGGTTACACAAGGTTATTCTTTATCAGTTATAGAATCATGCACTGTTTTCCCAGAAAGGAATCACTTATGATTCATTTCCTCCTTATCTGTAAGGAATGTGAGTACAAGTGAGTGTTTTCCTAACAGCTATTTTGAACACATCAATATTAATACAATATTTTCAATACTGTGAGGCTTGTTCAATAATTCTCAGTCTCTTGAAAAGAATGCATCAATGCCAGTGGCAGCATCACATTTTAGCATAGAATCAGATGCCTCCATATTACATAATACCACTCTTTATATATAAAAATTAACAAATACAAGCAGTACCTAGAGTTACAACATTCCAAAAGCGTGATCAGACTGTGCTGATAACTTGGAACACCCTGCAGGCACTACAACTAACAAGCAAACTCCCACAATATCACGTTACTACACATCCTATATCACAAAATATATGTAGTACCATATATCATAAACTGCACCGCAACTTGGTACAGATGATGCCATCCGCATACTAGGTCGGAATGGCTGCTGCTGCTCTTGACCTCTCGAGGATCTGCGAACACAATCACCCCCAATCCTAACTGCACAGCTCTCAACAAAGCTGCAACTCCACCATAACCAAACAGAAAAGGAAACACTGAATGAGTAAATACTTGAAGCAGTCACTGCACCTAGAACCACCGTTGTCTACAACCAGCATACATTCTGATCTCAGAACTCTACCTCGGTCATAGACAGTGTCACTTTCACTTGGGAGTGAGGTTTATGTGCATTGGCTCCGACATGGTTTGGATTTGATGAGGATCGGGAAACAGTAGTGATTAAGAATCACACAGATGGGATAACATGGGCTAAGAAAGGGAAGCAAATTGGGATTGACAGAGCTGAGAGTGAGGTTCACGGTTTCGGGTTTAAGGAGATGCAAGGGTTTAAGGTGAAGCAAGGTTTAAGGTGAAGCAGGATTTAAGGTGAAGCAGGATTTAAGGTGAAGCAGGATTTAAGGTGAAGCAAGGTTGAAGGTGAAGCAGGATTTAAGGTGAAGCAAGGTTGAAGGTGAAGCAGGGTTTAAGGTGAAGCAAGGTTGAAGGTGAAGCAGGGTTTAAGGGGGAGCAGGGTTTAAGGTGAAGCAGGGTTTAAGGTGAAGCAGGGTTTAAGGGGGAGCAGGGTTTAAGGTGAAGCAGGGTTTAAGGGGAGGCAGAGGGATGGAGGGATGAGAGGTGATGCGGTCCACATTGGCAGCATTATTTCATATATGATATGTTATGTTATATGTGATGGAAGCCTATGTACAGTGATGGCGGAGCATCATTCAGCGACGGAGGCTGCGAACTGGGGCAGTGTTGGAGTCTTCGTCCTTGAGGCGCACGGCAGAGTAAGCTGCAGCACCAGCGATCATGCCGAGGATGGGTCCCAACATGTAAAGCCAGATGCTTGTGTAGTTGTTGGCAGCGATGGCGGGGCCGAGGGTGCGCACTGGGTTCATGGATGCGCCTGATGTTGATCTGTTGGATGGGAGAGGTGGGGTTAGGATGTGAGGGGAGATGCAAATAGGATAAGAGATCGGTGGGCTTTGGAGTGGGGGAAGGGGAGTGTTTACCCTGCTATCATGATGTTCATCATCACGCACGCACCGACTGCAATGCCTGCGAGCTCTCCAACCTGCGCATGCAACATTCTCAATGTGTCAATCATCTGGACATGGTTAGCCCTAAACTTTTGCTCCGTAGATTTCTTTTGCAGCTTCTTGGTTGTATGGAAACCTTTCTTGGTTTACAACAGTTGTTAATGCTTATTGGAATTGGTGAAGGACGATGTGGGTTTTATCCTTTTAAACGAGTATCAGATTACTTGCTTCATGCTTCAAACTGTTGAAGCTAGAGTTTGTACTGAAGAGCAGTGACGTGTTTTGAAATGACATCTTAGCAAGTACATTTGTCATAGGCATTTGATTATTTGTAAGGAGGGTGGTGGCTAATCATTTGATGTGAATTCTGACTTGATGGATTGATGTTGAGCAAATTCAGACACAGGACGGTTCAGATAGCAGGTATGTCGAAGGACAGAGAAACCTAGGCAAGGGAGCCAGTCTCAAACTTACCGCACGAGTGTCTGTCGCCACTGCCGTTATCACAAACATGAGATTGAAGGAGATGATGAATTCCAGCACAAAGCAAGTCCAGTCAGCTCCTTGCGGTAATGTCACACCACCGTGCATATACGGATTGAAGATGCCCTTGAGTGCAAACGATGCTGCAATGGAGCCTATTACTTGTGCTGCTATGTAGAACGGCACCTGTACCCACGAAGCAGCACATGGTTACACCATTTCATTGCTGGGATTACACAGATTCGGATCCTTTAGCCACTCGAGTTAGGAAACTACGGATTGACATCTACACATGCATTGATGCTGTGAGTGAATTGCAATACTCACCTGGACCCAAGGAAAGTGGCGAGTGGTAGCGAAGGCAATGGTTATGGCCGGATTGACATGAGCACCTGAGATGTGGCCTGTGGATAAGATGACAATCATGATGGCCAACCCGGCAGTTGCAGCATTGCCAAGTAGAGTCACCGATCCTCCCGTCTTCTCATTCACAATGGGAGTTGCCGTAGCAGCAAATATTAGCACAAAGGTTCCGATCAGCTCCGTTGCAATCTGGTCCCAGGATCAGAGATTTGAGGTGAGGCAATTTATTATATCATTAAAATATGATTTTCTACACAAGTGTTGTATAATTGGTGAGGTTATCTCATTGCTTTGGAAACATACCTTGCGTCTGAGGGAGACTGTGGGCGGGTGCACAACAGGTGCGGTGAAGTAGCCGTTCTCAATCATGTACTCGACTGGAAAGCACTTGGCTGATGGACCACTTTGAGTAGATAGTTGGCGTTCAAATCCTGCACTCTGGATCGAGAGCTGGCGCTCTGGTGGAAGTGCAAATATCGTTGGATTGATCATGGGTGGAGCCTCCGCTCCTGGCGCTGTGTTCACCATCACCATCCTCCTTTCTCGTCGACTTGTTCAAATATCTCCGACAGTGTCGATATCGTAAAAGCCTTGGTATTATAATTATCTTGGTCTGCACTTTTGCAGGTTTGCTCCCAAATGTGTAACAGATGATACTCTTATCAGAACCAGTGGAAGATCACGCGCGTAGACTACATTCTGAAACAGGTGATTGTGCTATTTATTTTTTTCAATTTTTTTGGGTTAAGAGGTGAGATGAGACGAAGGAAGACTTTACATGGTTGGATCGCTTTTAATAAGGTGTTGTTAAGGAAGCGTGGTTATTGTCACCTTACTAGATTCAAAGCTGCAAGCTAGAGTTAGTGTTGAATTTTTTTGGTTTTTTTTTCTATGAGAGACGACTTTCTGTGAGCGTGACGCTTTACATGTTCTACGAGTTTTTTTAAAGTTGAATTCAAGGAAGCTTGTCCGTTGCAAACAGAATTGAACTTAAGCAACTGAATAAGGCCAAGGGAAGCTCTAAAATGAGAGTTTAACTCGACAAGATAGCGTGAGTCTGTTGAAACAAAGGAGTAACTGCACTAGAATAAAATTTCCTAGGGAACCGATAATGTGAGGAATTGAAGCAGACACGAAGATGGAAGACTAAATCACAACCTGACCGAAGAAAGATGGTAGGTGAAACAAATGAAATGCAAAAGATGAGAACTGATGAGATTTGGAGTACTACTAATCGAACGATGTGAACTGCCGTTATCCTCTGAATTGTCAGCTGTGCGAGTGATGCCCAAAAACGTTCTAACTTCTAAGCTACAGGTTCACAATCTAGTGGCAGAAAACACCGGCGACAAAGTCTACAGAGATGATGAGAGCACGGAACAAGAATGTGAGAAGGAGACGCTGACGATGGGGGAGAGGGCAGCTATAGACACACTTGGGCTTCCTCGGTGAAATTTTTGGGTGGCTGGCTGAAACGGTCACTGTAAAAAAAGGCAACATCGATCGTGCTGCAAACGCTAAGATCCATGCACGATCAGTGAGTTTGTTATGTTCTTGTACTTGATCCAAAGAAAAAAAGGCGAATTATATTAATTGGCACATCTAGCATTGCTGGTCTATGAAGAACGGATCTACACGTGGAGAATGTGATGACGAAAGACTTGCCTCATCAGTGTCTACTGAACCTCCCTACAAAACTCCCACTGACATGAGGTACAACGAGACATCAACCGAGACCTCCTTTTCCATTTACATTCAGCTTTAAGACTATGTCATTGCTATTGCGGTCCATGTTGTAACCTGTCTGCAACATTCCGGAATCCCCAACTGTTGTACTGAATTAATTTGGGTGGGTCTAAGACATCCTGCAAAGTGCAACATGGAGTTGTGGATCAGAAAATGTTACGTACAGCTCTTGAGAGTAGCCGAGTCAATGCTTCTCGATGTTAGCTGTCCTCTGGTTACTTAGACTGGCTCACATTGGTGGATATGTAACTAGTACAATTAATCAACCAAATCAAGCTACTGATGCACTCCAAATTAGATTGATCATTGTACATATCCGTGAATTACAGGCGAGTCCGTGCAAAGGGCGGATCGGAGCACCAATGACGGACAGTCGTCTACGACGCACTTCACCAAAGTTCTAAACTGTAGTGTTTGTACCCACTCCTGCATAACTGCGGCTAGTGATTCCTGTACTTGATCATGAGATTGCATTAACGGCCAGTCTCATCTGGTCGTAAGACATATGGTAGTACGAAGACACAAGTTTGCAGTCTCGATAATTTTAATCCTTGTGGTTAACCTTTCTAACAGTGGTAATTGGCAGGGATGATACAAATTTAGTTTAGGTGTACTTGGCTCATGTAAATTTGTGATCCATGATTATGGCTTCGACAACAGATGCAGTTGAAGCGACGTAATCACTTCTTCTTCATGAGGAAAGTATGCTCCAACCCAAACAGTATGTTTAAGCTCAGAGTACGTTGTTTGTTCAAACAGTTATTCTTCCCTCAAACAACTTGAAATCGAGGGTTGGGTCGATGGGATGATCCCAAGACCATTTCCAGTCTGGTCATTGCTTTGGAATGCGGCCCAAAAATTCCGCTAGTCTGTTAGTTTGACCATTTTGTACCTTGCCTCTTCAAGTTACAACCTCACTGCTGCTCCTGGTAAAGCATGAGTATCAAGTGGATTTCCACATTGAGGAACTACAAACCTGCCGATAACATCATCACTAAATGAAGCATTATTTTCTAAGCAATGGCATCTTTGGGCATTGATCAAAGTGGAGGGGCCCGCGATGTGCTTAACTTATTTGGCCAGCTTGGTGACGAAGTCGAATGTGAAGACCAAAGACACCAACCTCGAGCACAGCATAACCCAACTGGCAGCCATGAGCAGGTGAAACATACAAATTAGCCTGCAATGGCAAGCTTCATTCGAATGGGGAGGTTTGTTCTCAAATTCCCAACTGGCAGACCTTTACTAAGCTGGTAGTTCACATGTGCCAGGGAGTTCAAAACCTCCATTTAATGGCTCCGTGCGAAATGAAGATTCAAACAAACACATTGTGTCAACTTTTGCACGGTACAGTAATCAAACCTTCTTTGCTTCCCATCACACAATAGCAGAGTCTATCTTGGACATGGCTGCACGTCAGTTACATGATCTGTATGGCAATTGCATGACTCGGTGTGGATCGTGTTTCGAGTTGGTACGTGACAGCTGAAAGGACCCGCAATCTTTGCGATGCAGGCAATGCTTGAAACCTGATCATCATTTTAACTAACTCGTTCCGAAGTGAGATTTTGCACTGTGATTCATAAGTTATTCTTGTGTGTACGTCACTATGTGATAGCTAGAACATAACCCGACTATGACCTTGCAGAGCAGTTGGAACAATTGGCAAGTTCTGGACCTAATATCCATATATCGGCCCTTTTTGCACAAGACCGATCATGAGCTTGTTGATGGGCAAACGATATTATTTGCTTGCCCTGTGCTTGAATCAAGTGCTGATGAATCATTTTTCCGTCTTCAGTACATCAGATTACTAATTTCTGGCTTGTGTGTTGGATTTTTGTAATAAAATAATTTGGCCTCAACGGCGTCTCTCAATCATACCCAGCCTCAGCGCTGAGCAATTTTGGTTCTTCCAGGCGCTGGGGATGCTGAGAGCACATGAAACTAGCATTTGGGTCACGCATCAGGGTGCGAAGAAGGGTGAAGTGCCAGTTGGTGCTGTCCTCGAGCACAATAAAGAAGATCCTCGTTCACAACCAGTAAGTACGTACATGCCCCAAACCTCATTTTGCTCCCCATTCAGATTCTATCAGAGGTTTAGATGTTGTGTCTCAAAACCTCTTGAAAGATGCGTGGACTATGAGCTGGTCGCGGAACTTAAAATCTCTAGTTTTCACAAGACTTGAACGCTTGAGAGAATCTAATTAGCAGTTCGAATTTGCATCTTGCATTTCGATGTGGAAATGTCTGTCCGCCTTGTAATGGTGTGTTGATGTTACAGTGGGTGAGCGCAGAGTGGAGGCAATTGGTGATCCCACGGCTCACGCGGAGATGCTTTGCATTCGCAGCGCTGCTGCTCAATTGGGCGGCTGGAGACTGACGGTACATAATCCTCAACTCACATCGCCTTCATTCTTAAGGTGTTGATCCATGAAGACTTTGAATAGATGAATAGAAGAATTTGATGACATTGGGCAGGTATGGTTGTGAAGAACGTGGAGTTGTTGTAGGTCGTGACACAGTGATGAAAGCATTTGAGTCTCTTCCTGCAGTATTTGTGGATTTAAGTATTGCGTTCGGGACGTTTTCCTATCGGTGGATATGTACCAGTACAAACAATCAACCGAGTCAAGCTACTGAAGTACTCTAAATTAGATTAATCATCGTACGCATCCGTGCGAAGGGTCGAGCATCAATGACAGAATGGTATTGAAAAGACTTCATGTTTTTGAAACCGATACAAGTTGAAGAATTTCAACAGGTCATTGCGTATACTAGTTATCCTTGTCTGACTATAACCTCAACAGACAGCTTTGCGTTCTGTAAATATAGGCTACAAACATACTCAACAACTACGCATCCAGTGCAGTTGAAAATAAAAACTGTCTACACAAAAGGATAATTAAGCAAATGTGTCATAGCAGGATCAGCTAGTATACGTACGCACCCTACGAGATTGTGCAGCGTGATGGCCGAGCTTTAGTCGAGGAAGATTGTGAAGCGCCACCAGCGGCATTCACAATTGGAGCTTGAGGTGGGGTCGCTTGAGGAGCGGCACCGGCATTCAACGACTTAGCTCTCCTCGAATCCCGAAGTTTAGTCCCTTCCCAAGCATACTTCCCGTTCTTTTCAACCAATGTGACTTCGCTGTACTCAGCACAGTCGTCCGAGCTGAGGATCACTTTGCCTTTATTTCCTGGTTGCACAGCACACCAATATTCACGATATGTGGCATTCGGATCAATAGAAATAGTATAATGAAATTGGTCTCTGACTGGCTCAGTGCTCTCTCTGGACTGTATCCCCCCGGTGGACATTGTCAGATTGACAGGGGAGCCAGTGTTGTTGATCACCTTCGTCTTCGACCTTCCCATTTCAACTTCGGATTCTAGAGGGATCTGATGATCGCCAACAGTAGCAAGCTCCACCGTCTTACCAGCTGTCACAAAGAATAACGAGATACGAACAGATGAACACCACCGTGAAGAAAGAAATTGCAAATATTACACCCCACTTCCACCAAGAAAACGTCTTCGGCGCCGGTGCTTTTGGAAGAACGTCGAGAGCACGAAACCTGAAGTTGCGTCCTTCTCTTCTGACTGTATCTCCTCTCTTGGTTGCCTCCTGAATGCCATTCAACACGTATATTTTGTTCAGAATCCTAGATTTTTAAGACAAAACTCTGGGACGTGTCACTGTCTGCTGAATGAAACTGTGGCTCAAAATGAGCACCTTCGCACGCAACCCAAAGGATGCAAGCTCAGGTTGAAAACCAAAAGTTCCAAGGCTTCAAGTTGCAAAAAATGCAGCTGTAAGCCATGTCACAACTAAGACAAAAACAGAAGAGATAAACAAAAAACACAGCATGGGCAGAAAGAGGAAAATATTGACTCACAGTGTGGGCTTGCTTCTCAGTTTTGATCGACTTCTCCAACTCCTTGAGAACCGAAAACTTTTGTCCAATCCCAATAACAGTCACAACCGCAGCAGCCACAGTCAAAACAATAGGAAACCACACTTTTCTACACTGTGCCTTGCACTGAGACGTCGACAACTGCGCCACGGCAGTAAGCACCAGTCCCTGGAATCCACTGAAAAATCCAACCAGGTTGAAAATCTGGTTGATCAGATCTGCACTACTCTTCTCTCTCCGTTCCACTCTGCCACTGAACAGCCTCTCCTTCCGCTCCCACTCGTCCAAAGCTACTCGGTACACCGGATCATTCTTCGCCCACACCAGGCTCCGAATCTCCTCGAAAGGAGACCCAAACTCTTGGGATGGTCCAAGCTCAGCTCTCTCAACATCCTCCACTCTAGTCAGTGCTTCCCGGGCAGCTACAACTGGATCCATTGCTTGATCGAAATATAAGTTAAGTCCACTGTGAGCTTGGAAGCTTGAGATGGTTGTGAGCAAATCACCCGGAGTTGCACTCTCTTTCTTTCCTCAGTCCATACTGTGCAAACTGGGAATCAATCATATAGCACAAAAATGTCTGTATGAAAACGTGTATGAAAACGAGTTGTAAGATGTATTTGTCTGCAAATAAGACAAGGGGTAAGTTAAAGCTTCTGTCGGTCCTGGTGATATAAAATAGTATGAACACGTCCGACTTTGGCTATATCACAATTTTTTGATGATGTTTGTCATTGCGAATAGCATGTGATTTTATCATTTTTAAACACCATTGAGGATTCGAGGAACTTGGCCTCAAAAACAAACATTAATGCTCCGACTCATTCCTTGTCTGCAATAAAATCCTTCGAGGACTGAGTCGGAGGATCAGTGACCTGGCGCTGTGAATATTTATGACGATGGGCGCCAACTTGGGTTCAGTTGCTGTGAAACTTACTGAATTGTCTGCAGAAATCATAGGATTAAATAGCATTGCAGAGGTGGATCTTCTCGAATTACGTGAATCGGTAAGTAATCCAAAGTTCACTGTGGTAGTTATCGTTGGCAGGAATATGCATCCAGTGAGATATTATAGCTTTCAATTTTGCATACAGTAAGTTATATTGGGAGGTAGTCTTTTGGGAGTGCATCCTTCGCAGCGTTACTTTTGCAGGCGATTTTTCGCCATTACCCGACCCCTATGAAGTGCAGGCGAATACCCTGGCGGGGATCAGCCAGGGTATCTACATTTAAAAAGCCAAAACGTCATGTCAACAAGACCCGTTGGGGACACTTGAGCGAGGTGGAGTGGAGATCGTGGGCTGCCTTGGCGAGGCCCCTCTGTCACTTCGCGCCGTCTCCAGCCTCCCTCCACTCCCCCTATCGCCTAGGATCCCCTTCACAAAATGGGACTTAGCCAATTTTACACCTGCATTCCCGGATCTGTGTGCCTGCATTCTGCTCTCTCTCTTTCTTTAGAGTCGCCATGTCCATCTTGCGCTCACTCGGTTGGCGCCACCTGCATGTTTAGACAGCTTCGGTATAGAATGCGCAGGCTTTTGCAGATTGCCAGTGCTCAATTCCGCTTGGTTTCGGCAATTTAGCAATGCGGGGTGGAGTATATGAGCATCGGCGATTGAGGGAGTTCCTCACCTTGCTCATCGTGTTTTGGGTTCTGGTTATTGTGTTTGGATGTTGCGAATTGGTGAATTGTTTTTGTTTTGCTGAGGGGGGGCTTTGCGAAGGGGACCGTGTTGATCTCTTGTCGTCTTGGTTGCTGGGTCCTGTTTTGTGGGTGTTATGGCGCCGAAAGTGTGCACAATACAGGCTCTCCTCCGTAAATTTCTTTACGGGGGTCGCAGCCCACCTGAGGTCGCAGAAACATCTGATGGGTCTTTCAATTTTTCGCAGGTCAAGGAGGAGCTCGGATTTACAGAGCCGCAGGTGGACTCGGACTGCCATGTCGACGAGGATCGATCTACTCCGAGGAAGCCAGCAGCGCTAGATTGTATGGTGGTGGGCGAATTGTCATCGGCAGAGGCTGAGGCGAGGAGAAAGAGGCGGAAAAATTATGATGCCGCAAGGCACTTCCAAGACTCTTGGGCCGCGAAACTCCCTTGGACGGAGAGTGTCGTGGGCGTGGGGGGGACGATCACACAAGTGCGTTGTAAAATATGCACTGACATAGAGGGCCGGGAGAAGCTTTTGGTGCCCAAGATCGATGGGCTTTTCAAACATGCAGGTCGCAGATGTGCGATGGTCGACATGGGTAAGGTCAAGCGAGGTGAGTACTACTATTTGGGTCAGAATCAGCACATAAAAAATGAGAGGGTTTATTTTGCAAAAGGAGGTCAGACTGTGATAACTAAAGTTCTCGCTGGAGTGACAAAGGAGAGACGTCGGAAGGGTGTCCAGATGAAGTGCTGTTTACATATCTTGATGCATGGAAGGCCAATGGCCGAATATTCTGCCATGCAGCACTTGTTTGCTACACTCAGTGTGCCTGATATACCTCGTAAGCACTGGAGCCAGGGGGCGGGATGGGAATTCGCAATTGCGATGGCTCAAGTCTGCTCCGATAAGCTCAAGAGGGGGGTTTCTGAGGCTTTGTACATTTCTGCCTCGACAGATGAGGTCACGGCAGTTGACAACCAGCAGTGGCTCTCGGTTCATGTGTATTACAGTCTGAATTATTCACGTGAGTCTCACTTGATTTGCATTCGCAGGGTTGACTGTGATGCTAATGCAGCAAAACTGACGGAGATGATTCTTGATCAACTCGCATGGCATGGGGGGATTTCGGGGATTGAATTGGCACAGAAACTGATCTGCTTTGGGGCAGATGGCGGCGCTGTATTCCAAGGCAGCCGCAGTGGAGTGATTTCTAGATTACAATCTACCTACTCTCCCTATGTCATCGGTGTTCACGATTTTGCTCACAGAACTAATCTTGCTGTGGAGGCTCTCTCAGGGTTACCCTTTGTTCAGAAGCTTGAGAGGTTGTGCTAAAACTTGCACCTCTACTTCGCAGGATCCCCCAAGCGCCATTTGGCGTTGCTTAAACTTGCTGAGATTGTGGAGACAGAGGGGTTTAATATTTTAAAACAAGTGCAGACCCGTTGGATCTCACTTTTGGAGCCCCTCAAACGGATTCAAGGCGAGTACAAGGCCTTGATAGCAAAATTTGGAGAGGACGCTCCTAAGGAGCATGCTGCGAAGGCTAACTTGTCACGTCTCCTTGATGTGACTACGCTGTTCGCCCTCCCCTATATCCTCCCCTTGCTAGAGTCCATACAGTCCTTGATTAAATTTGCTCAGTCCCGTCACGTGTTCGTTTCTGATTTTATTGCTGCCGTTAAGATCTGCCAGCATGAGATCTTTGAAATGTATGTGGACAGTCAGACTTCATTTTTGGCAGCTCATTTCGAGCTATTTCATGACGTTGTTTCGGATCATAGTCACACCATTCAGCAATAATGGGTGACTGATCTAAACGATGGAAATGAAACGCTTGTCTTTCGTATAAACGACCACACTCATGCAGCACATTATGTCGACCCTGTTTCAGGTCGTTCCTGCCCTGTGTCTCGATCTGACTTTGATGGAATTCTGATCTCGGTGAAGGGCCAATGCACCGCAGCAGCGGAGATGCTGATCTCTCAGTTGGAGAAGAGATTTCCCGATTCTGAAATAATGGAGGCACTGGGATAATCTTCCCCCAGTACTGATTACAAGAGAAGTGCGACGAGCTCTTCCCTCGGCACTTGGAGGTTATTAAATCGTGGTTCTGTACCATGCGCTCCATGGGCAATCTTGGTGATGGAAATTTTAAGCAGGTCACCCCGCCTTTGGACTGGCACCTTCTCTTGATGCAGCAGTGCTTCTTCAAACTAACGATGAAGGGGAACGCAACAAAGTCCATGGAACTCCCTCATGATGTTAACCCTGTCACGAGGCTCTGGTAGCGTTTGAGCTGTAATGCCTTGCTCTCAAACAAACTGTCTGAATACATGAAATTGGCTAACATCGCTGTGACGGCTGTGCTGGGTTCATGCGAGGATGAGCGAACATTTTTGACACTGAGCTTTGTAAAAAGCAAGATTCGGAACCGGCTGGGAGGGAACCTTGACACTGCCATACGTCTGTATTCTCAGAGCTGGTATGATCTTGAGTCATTCCCCTACGCCGTTGCATTCGACCATTGGAGAGAAGCGAGGGAGAGGCATGGGACGGCCTTGTGAGTTTATTAAGCTTTTCTGTCTCCATAAACTTTGCAAGCTTACTGTGCTGAATTGTTACAAAATTTTACCATAATTTTACTAACTTGGTGGGGGGGGGGTGGAATTAGACACTGCATTTGGGCAGGCTCTCCGGAGCGGGGTTCAACTCCCCTGTCTAATTGTTTGTATTTTTTGTTTACTAGTGGACACTTGTATAGTTTTATATTACAGTATCATTTTTCATGCAGTTTGTTAGCCAAATCCTTGTGTTTTGTTAAAATGAGTTTGCCAAATATTTAGCTATGAGTAAAAGGAGGAAGCCAAAACTGCTTGTTGAGACGTGTACAGTTTGCCAGCACTTAGCTTCACAAAAAATCTCGGAATCGCCAATCTAAACCCCCCCGTACATTAAACTGTAGACACTCCCCACGTTCAATATTCTGTTCTGAGCCAATTACCCTCCTTACACACATTATCACTCGACCCTGTGGCAGTCACTGTAGAACAGAGCATGCCTTTCGCTCACCCTCCCATATGAGGGAGAAAAAACGCTGATCCTTCGCAGTGCACATAGCTGACCAGGCCGGATTACAGGCAGATCCTGTAGTAAAATAGCCTGACTGTATCCTGCATCAAAGCAGTGACTGTACACACCGGATGGATGAATAGGGAACGGGATTGCCAAGAACCTTGGAACTCACTTTTTATTTTTATTTTTTGTTTTATATATTTTGGATAATTTTATTAGTTGATTTTTAGAATGAATTTTTTGATTTTGATATTTGATTAATTGAATTAAGTGAATACTTTTTGATAAATGAATTTGTGTAAAAGATTTTTTGCATACTAAAATTTTGATTTTGATAAACTTGAGTTTTATTTATTTATTAGCATCATCCGGATGAAAATGGGGGCTATATAACCCAAAATTCAATGAGATCAACCCTAGCTACCCCGCATTAGTTGTTTTGAGATAACCCTAAGACGTAACGGGCAACGGGTCCGGTAGGACCCGTTGCCCTTAGTCAAACCCTTCTCGCTCCGCTCGATGGGTTTGCTTTATGTTGCTCATATTTTATGAGAAATAAACAGATTATTTCTAAAACTTAATTTGATTGATTAATTTTTTATTTTTTTTAAATTTCCATATTTTTCCCCCAAAGGAGCAGTAACAATACATAGTCTGAAACTGTTTTTTTCATTAGATCCCCCCATGAATGTCCGCCTTCATCTTTAAGATTAGCTGATCAGTGAATTCAGAATCCACTGACGGGGCCTACACGCATTGCGAGGGAACACACTCTCAGAAGTTGTCCTCGTATATTGGAATCCAGTTTGATACAGTATCAAGAGTTTTTACATTGTTGTTAATATTTTTAGATTCCTTGAAGAAGACTTCGGTACTCAGGGGCGAGGTAGTCTTTTGGGAGTGGGTCGTTTAGGGTGGGGGAGAGCATATATAGCCTGATTCTGCTTCTTCGTAGACCATTGTAAGGGAGAGAAAACTAACCGAAAGTGAGGCAGAGATGAAACTTTGATCTCAAATGCCACTCAACTGCCACAGTAAAGCCAGGACCTTAGTTCTAACTGATTTTCTTTTATTTATTTTTTCTTTATACACTAAATATTTTAATTAAATAATTTAATGATAAATTTTTTAATGAAAATATTTCCAAATTAACGTTTAGAAATTTAACTATTACATTTGGGATTTTCTAAAAATGAAGAATTAATTTGATTGATTGGGTCCAGTGATTGTTTAATGATAAATGATTTTGTATAAATGGTTTTTTGCATCCTAATTTTTTGATTTTGATAATTTTAAGTCTTATTTATTTTTAACATTATATGGATGATAAAATAAGGGCTATAAAACCCAAAATTCAATGAGATCAACCCTAGCTACCCCGCTATCGTTGTTTTGAGTGAACCCTAAAATTACTTAACGGGCAATGGGTCCTACTGGACCCATTGCCCTTATTCAAACCCTTCTCGCTCCGCTCGATGGGTTTGAAGGGCCTTATATTGATTATATAATTACATGAGAATTATTTTTTATTTATAAGACTTAATTTAATTAATTACTTCCCGTACCCCCCCCCCCCCCGATTTTCTCCTCATAGGAATAATAACAGTAAACACTATCTGTAATTGTATTCTTCATTCAGGCCCCACAATAAATTGTTCACATTCGCATGGGGCAATTCGAAATTGTCGGTTGACAGGGTGTCGTCCACCAAGGACCCACTCCCAAAAGCCATCCTCCTCAAGGGCGCTTCAAACTATGGCCATGTCTGCCGACGGAGTGTCAAAAATTCAGACCAATCTGAGTGGAGACTCCCAACTTCTTGGCTGGAAAATATATTAAAATAGTCCACTTACAGCGTTTAGCCGGTCACAGTGTGAAACCCAGAAGTCAAAGTGCAAAGACCACAAACTATGAGCTGACAATTTAAAAATTTATAAAAATTTGAAAAAAAATCGGAAGAACTTGAAAATATAGACTCGGAAGGTGTAAAATCTAGTGAAAAACATGTAAAAAACATTTTACCAATATATTCATTCATTGTTATGTCAAAGGTTTGATAATTTGAAATTTAGTTTATTTTGGAACAACAAAGGTGTAGTAACAATGATTGTGAAAAGGATTAATTAGTAGAACATGACCAAGCTTTAATAGCCCAAGAACCTTCTTTTCTTGTGCATATTATATATTTTTTTAAATCGACAACTTGTCAACTAAAAAGTTGGAGTGAGCATTTTGCTCAACCCAAGTTTTGCTCAAAAGGTTATATGTAGGCTCTTTTGGAGCCAATGGCCTCTTTTGGAAGTCTTTGGTTATAGTGTGAAGGCATTTTGGCCAAACTTTGGGCGTTCTAGTGATTTAATTGGTGTCAATTGACGGCCTTTTGACCTTCAATTATAGTCTAAAGCGTCCTTGAGCCCAACAATCCAAAAGAAGTATTAAAATCATGGATTCAAATTTCATCCGTATTTCATATCAATTTGGTCTCTAAGCCAAATGCCCCTTTCAACCAAGTCAATGTAATGTGCGGGCCAAAGTTTTATTCATGTGAAAGAAAACACAATGCTAAAATAAAATAAGAATGTTGTGGATTCATAAATTGCATCAATTCCCTTCTACAATCCATCATATGGTTTCTCGCTTCTAATCAAAGGGGCATCAAAGTTCTTAGATCAAAAATCTTAAATCCCTAGATTCATTTTTCTTGATGCTAGATTTGCTGATGGTCATAGCTTGATATCATCTAAGAATTGACTTGGATGTAGGCAACTCAGTCTCTAAACCACCATGGAGAGTTTAAAAATTCATACATGTTGAAAGTCTACATCTTTGTACTAATCTTAATGCACATTCCAAAGTTTGAGTAAAAGTTATAAGTATTCAGCTCTATCCTTAAATAAAAAATTGTAATTTTCCATATATTCATTTTTATTATGATTTTTTACTATAATTGGAGTCAAATTAATGCCATTAAATCCAACGGTCAACAACATCAATTTGAATAATCTCTACTATTCTTGATTGGAGTAATCATAAGATTTAAAGGACTTATAATCCTTGTCTTTAGTCAAATCTCCGTTAGTACAAAGTCAGTGGATAAAATTTGAAGTTTTGAATATAATTTCTATCTTTGATGACATAATGATCGATGATGTAACCTTGAATTTACCTACAACATAGTCTAAAATCATACAAATTATGCTTACGTAATTACCTGTATAAGTTAAACAACTGAGATTTTGTTTTGTGTCATTGAAATTCATATTCTAGTTTCAAGTGGTGGTCAACCATTTTTGTTTCCACCCCATAAGGTAGTAACACCTAAAATCGCCACTTTAACTCCTGTGCTTGCTTGCTATTGTTAGAATTTTCAAATTTCTGAAATTTATTGTGAGCAAGTTCAAGAGGATTCCAACGCACCAAAAAATGCATGATTTAAATATGTACATCATATCATATATGTGCGATTTCACAAAAATATTTATATATTAAATTTCTATGTATACTATGATTTATATACTACTCTAATATTTCTATATATTTATGAATCACACATTTTAAAATTTTATTCTCAATAATATAGATACATTTAAATTTTAATAATACATTATATAAATCAAATAAATTAATGATAAAAAACTAAATAAAAATATATAAAACTACAGTATATATTTATAATATTAATATATAAATAAACATACGTCATATTTATTTATATTATCATGTATCAAATTCAAATAATTATTCATATAATACTAGTATATATGTTTACTTTAAAACATATTTGTGTATATGCATAAATGTATAAACGATTTATATAAGTATAATAAATCTTTATAATAAACCTAATATGGTCTTAAGGCCTATATAGAAATACTATGCATATATATTCTATATGTCAAATATGAATATTTATATAATAGTGGTTTATCTACATATAATACCGTAATAGAGATGTATATATATATATATATATATATATGTATATTATATATATATATATATATATATATATATATATATATATATATATATATATATATATATATATATATATATATATATATGTAATTTATATCTATAATATATGTATATAAATACAATAAGAGTGGTTTATATGTCTATATACAAATGAAATAAATTATAAATTTTCATATGGTATATAATTTTTATTTATCTATTAATAATATATACAGTCTATAATTACTGGTCATACATTGAATAATTTAATTCCTATTAATTTAATAATTTATGCTCAATATAAAAAAATATATAGTATTTATATATGACACGTATGTAATTATAATATAAAATATGTATAATCATATTATATATATATATATATATATATATATATATATATATATATATATATATATATATATATATATATATATATATATATATATATATATATATATCAAATGAAATATATAATTTATAATTCATATATACGGTACATCAAATATATAGAGTTTTATATAACCAATTTTACAAATTACCTGTTCATAAATTTTTGTGTAATGCATATTAATTTTATATATCCATGTAGAGCTACTTTTAGTTTCAGGCCCTAATTCTGGAAAATAAGAAAAATATAGTATTAAAAACTTTAAAAATTAGAAACTAGTTGTTTCAATTAAAAATATAATTCTTAAAATGTGAAAAGGAGTTGAGAAGACTTAGTTCACATTGGAAATAGCAAAGAGCTTACAAATACTACATATGAATATAGATAAGGTGTTAACATAGCAAGTAGTGCACCCTTTATTAAAAGATGTTCCCTTTGTTAAAGGATACGACTTTATAAGGAGTTGCAACCTTATGGGGAGGTGTCAACCTAAAGGTGCACCCCTTGAGAAAGGGTATAGCTGTTAAGAATTTGACTATATCCCCTTCTTCCTCAAGGTGTTAATCACCACATGATCTACAATGTGTGTCCTAGCTTTGGAAGTTAGTTTTGCATTGTATATATGTTAATTCTTTAAGTTTACACAAGAGAATTGTGTAGAAATTTTGTGTGTGTGTTTGTTGTTTCAATGCTTTAAACATTGACTTGAGGAGAGTGATGTCTGGCGTTATTAAAAGTGAAAATTAAATAGTTCTTAATGGAGAATTAAGAAAATACCTTAATTGTGTGGATTGTTGATTGCAATTGTGATAAGATTGTAAGTTGAGAAGTAGTTGTAAGTCCTTGAGCTTTATGTGTGAGCAAAGAAGTGCTTAAAACTTGAGAGAATTAAGATCTAAAAGAAGAGTTGAATGAATTGATGCATTGTAAGAATTGAATGAGATAAAGAAGTTGTATATGGAATTGATGAGTGCATAATGTATACATATAGTGCATTGGTGTTAGAAGCCTTGAGTTGATGGTATCTTAGGAATATTATATACTAACTTAAATAGTCTTCTAAGTGCAAGGAAGGATTGCTTGCAGTTATGGAGATTGGAGCATATTAATTGCATGAAGTAATTAGTGCTTTAATAAATCAACTTAATTAATGAACAATCAATGAGTGATAGAGAGAACCAAATGGAGAAGCTCCATGGCCAAGTGGCCAAAGGATAAAAGTCAATTCGTGTGGTTATAACTTCCTAAAACTTGTCCTTTATAAGACTTCAAAGAACATACCAATTTCCTTGGGTTATTGGTAAAATCTTAAGTCTAAAAGTGGAAGAGTGCCTTACAAACTCAAAGATAAGGGTTGGACTTAAGACATTTACCTTAAAACCTTCCTTTACCTACTCAAACCATAGAAATTTACCAAACTTAGACGAACTTGACCCTCTCGTAGATCGAACTTAGATTATATTGGGCTTGGATGTTGTTTGAACAAAATTCCACCTTACAATCCATATTATAAATTATTGATATACATGTATACATATATATTATAATATGCATATATTAATACACATTATATAAAAATCTATATATACATATCTAATATAACTATTTAAATATGTATATCAAATATGTATACTATGTATATAGAATTTTATTTATATGTATATAACATATTTATATATATATATAATATAGTATATCTATGTATAATTTATATACATACGTATATATGTATGTATATTTTTTATTATAAAGATATAAAATTGTATTCTGTACGTAGATACTTATTTAATACTGTGATTTATATTATATACAATTATATATATTTATTTATTTATGTGTATATATATATATATATACATTGTACATATGTATTGATAGATAAAATCATATAAGTACATATGAAGAATAATATGTATTTATTATGAAATAAGTACATGTAATGCGAATCATATAATAATTACTTCATTTATTTATGATAATTGTAATATTAAATCTCTAATTATATGATTAACTAAAGTAACTTCAAGGCATGTGCAATGCAAGTAGAGCGTTTAACTTTTGTTCCAAATATGAGTCTAATAATAGTCCTGTAGGTCGCACCGATATTACCTGTTCTGCACAAACGGTGCATTTATACTGGTCTGTAAATTGGAATACTCTGTCGAGTACATTAGTACCATCCTAGTGTAAAGGAAAACTTTATTTCCCTGTTCTGTACAGAACGACAACATGGTCTTGCTCGATTGAATTTTGGGTGAGAGCCTCAAGAGAGTCCGGACTCCGAACTGTTAAATTTCATTGCTATAATCAAATTCAAAGAAGTATCACGTTTGGCACAGAACTGGCTTGCTTCTCGCTTCCCACTTGGACTCTTCTTGCAATCCCCTTAGACTCTACTTTTCATTTCTATACAGTTCGGCACAGTCGGCACTGTTGGCACAGATCACAAGTAATTAGTTTTTGAAATTTTCCTTGGTTTTCACCATGTCCATTGTACTGTCCATCATGGTCATGGATACATGTCCATCATGTTAATGGTTAAATGTCCATCATGGTCATGGTCTGAAAATCATCTCCATTATCGTATGGAATACATAATATGTAATAGGTATTTAGTACAGTATATCCCTCAAAATCTACAAATAGGACATTTGTTTCCTGGCAGCTCATTAGATTTACAGCAAACTAATGATATTTACTCACAGTTCAATAATGGAGCCGACTTCGTAAGACTTTATCAAATTGGTAGTTACTAATTTACAGATCTTAGATGTACAAGTGAATCACGTTTATTGACTGATATCAATTTTCTCAATCCTACACAAGACCTAAACCAACTTGAATGAAAACAATGACTCTCCTGTATTGGAAGAAGAGAGTCCGATCAAAATTTATCAAAAGAGCCATTGGAAGAAGAGAGTCCAATCAAAACTTATCAAAAGAGCTAGTTGAAGTATACTCAACATTCGCCACAAACCTCGCACTGATGACTTGTAAAACACCAAACATAATTTGCTAGTCACTTCTCCAAGAAATACAAGGTTGACAATTCACACTTTAAAAGCCACTGACCGTATATTGAGATAGCCTAAAATAGAATCTCCTTTACTTGAAATCAAGAAAATCTTTTGAAAGAATTCTCATGACTTATGAATCCAATAAAAAGAAATCAATACATGAATATGTGCCTTACACTTTTCTTATGACCAGAAAGTTGAGAAACGAGACCTCAAGAACTTCGATGGAACATTATAGCTGCAATTTTGTTTGAATGATACTTATATTTACAAGATGAAAAATTCATACATCTTCGTTGTCGACTGTTACGTATTCTCACCGTCTTTTATTCTTTCTGGATCTTTGAGCAACTTGTTGTAGGTGATTTGCGATGGAAATTGCTACCGCCGATGTCTGAATTAAGGTGCTTCCTTTTCTTTGCTCGATCTCCTCCACCCACAGAAGTCACTGTATTGTATGGATCTGCGAGTTCAGCAAGATCATTTATAACGAAATTGCTTAGGTGACCCATGTTTATGCTAGAACTACTTTATGTAATCCTATAGATCATTCATAGGCACATTTGTAATTCTTATTGGCATTTATTTATCATTTACATCATGTTCTACTTGTTCAATTTTACGATACAATACAGATGGTAATCTGGTTTGAAATCACCTTCAATGCTCCTCAAGCCGAAGCTTACCTTCCATTCTTTTGTGAACTTCTTTGCGCATCCTTGATTTGCACATTGTCCTTCAAGTCGGTTTTGCGCTGCCACAAACCATGGATGGTAGGCGCATTTACAAGGAGCTATTACAACATCCAAAAGCGGAAAAGTAGATTTACACATTGCACAATTCTTGATAAGAATGTGGTCACTCTCAATACCAGTTCCGATGTATTCAATGTATGGGCTCGGATGTAAGCTCACTGGGAATTTCAATATCTCCTTCATCTTCTCGAGTGTAGCCTTCAATCTGTCAACATTAGCAATGACTTCTCCGCCTTTGAACTCCAAGCCATTCTGCTCCTTCACATTTCCAGCCTTGGCAATCTTCATACCTTCTTCCTTGCTCTTAATTTTTCCCTCCAGTTTACTGATTTCGAGCTTCAGCTCTGCCATTTCTTTGATGTTCTCCTTTACTAGCTCCTCGTTCTCGTACTTTTCAAGTAGTGCCCCTTTTGCCTCTTGACTAGCCAAAAGACCCTGAGAGTGACTCAACATCTTCCTTAACATGGCTACTGCTTTAGCTCAACATTTCTCCTGAGCTTCGTTGGTTGAATATTGTGGAACAATTGGAGGGGCACCAACTTCTATGTTTTCACTCTGATGTGCCGCTTGTAGCGCCGAAGCTTCACCCTCACCACAATGTATCTCACTCTCTATTCTCTTTTGCGCCAAAGCGTAATACATCTTCTCTAAATTTGTTTCCTTGTACTTGTACTTTTGCTGGACTTCCTCTTGACTATCCTTTTTCTTTCCTCTCCCACGCACTGCTGCATACAGAGCCCAATTCATACAATAGCCGTGACAAACCTCCGATACAAGTGCGCTTGCAAAGCTCTCCGGAATATAGCCAGACTTTGGAACTTCGGCAGTTTGCCAAATCACTGGCTACAACTCTTCCACCCTTGCCTTCACGTTGTCAGATTTAGCACCACGATAGAAATAACCATGTTTCTTGTGTCTCTCTCCAAACATGTTCTTCAACTGCAGATCGTTTACGTGGTTGCAATTACGACTAGGATCGAGTCCCCCATTTGGCAATCCTATCTCATATGCAAACCATGGTTCGAGTCCTCTCTCAAGCTTCTCCCTTTCCATTGCTCACAATGGTCTACTTTTGTGTTGCTTTGTTCTTTTTTCTAATTGCATTCCAAATCTATGGTAAACCCTCAAACTCCTACACTAGCTCGGTGCACTTCCTCAACTGAATTGAGCCCTTCATACACACTTTCACTTGGCCATGGCTACATATACTAACAATTAATAACCATTTCAGCAATATCATGAACGTCACCTTATTTTACAGCCGTTATTACTTTTACAATCATACCATCATTTTTAAGTTATGTTGCATAACAACTGCTCTTAATGTTTGTATTCACGCTTGTGTATACCCTTTCTTTTGTGAATACTATGGATCATATACATGTAATCATCGTGGACATAGCCAAAGTCTAGGGAATCTGAAAGAAATTCATCAATTTTATGGATGTTGCATCAAACTATCTCTATGAAATATTTTTATTTAATATAGTAATTCATCCGCTCATCGCTCATGGAATCCTGCTCATGGCCCACCACATGATGCTCGCCGCTCATGTTCTAGCATTCCCCCTTTCCTAGCCCGTATGAGGCTCAAACTTTGTGAGCTTAGACCTAACTTCCATACCTAAAGGAATTGATGATTCTCTATAAATCAAATGTATTTGCAAAGTATAGTTTTTGGGCATCAAAATTATACTCACGTGGCAACGTCAATTTTTTTTTTTACAGTGTCTTCAAACGTTATAATCTCGCAATCTGTACGGTGGATTGTCCCCAAAGTTGGTATATACCTTTTTGGATAAGGTAGGTACAAGATCATATGGCTACATATTCAGTATTAAGTCTAAGTTTAGAAATCAATTAGTCTATCAGTAGGGGTATGTTTTTGGCAGTTCTGGCTCCAAAAACACCAAGGGCCTTTAGGGATTAAAGTGCCGGAAATAGAAAATTTCGAACTCTCATCTTTCAATCTTCTTTCCACTACACTTGGGTTTGGATTTCTTTCCCAACTTGTTAAAGAGTTTCACAACAACCAAGTAAAGAAACCATTTACAAGTCACCTTTAAGGGAGAACCAAAATTCCACTCAACATGTAATTGTGATGTAACGGTCTGTCGAAGGCCCTTCAAGGGGTTACAGTAAGGGGACTAATGGGGATACACTTGACCTCTAAACCGCTCTTTCATTCAACCCATTCATTGAGCGGTGAGCTCCCAACACATGCACTTCATTTTCCACAATTAATTGCAACCTCCATGTTGTGATTTTTCCATCAACCCCACCCACACTCATCAATTCTCTGGAATTCTCCACACTGCTGTGCACATTGGTGGGTTGCTCAACATGGGATTCCTCGTGCCTAAACATTTGGAGTGATTATTTTTGGAGTGACATTTGGGGACTTATTATTTTTGTGTTTTTGCAGGAACAGGTTTTTGAACTCTCCAGGTTTCCAGGTGCTGCGCATTCTGTCGTCTTCGGCAGGATTCTGGGCGAGGTTTAGAATGCGGGGCTAATTGGAGCTTTCTGACGGTTATGGTTTGTTGTTTTTGAGAATTTCTTGGAGATGGATGCATCGATTATCACTCGCAGCACCTTGGCCACATCGTTCTCACTGCTGCGTAGCTTCAGGCCGCAGAGAGCGTCGCAGAGCGTGTCTTACCTTCGGTTTTTACACAGCGACCAGCGCGTTTCTCCAAGGTTGTGTGCCTCCTCCGAGCCTCCATTGGTGTACTCTCCGGTTGAGTCTAAGGAACGGGATTTAGAGCAGGAGTTTGTTGAGGATGATGGCGTTGCTGGATCGACTTCCACGCTTCGGAGCCTTGTTGATTTGGAGACAGAGACGGGTACTGAGGATGTCAAGGATGGGGTTAGTGTGACTGTGGTTGATGCTGTGAGGGAGGGATTGGTGAAAGAGGCAGCTGAGGAGGAATTGAGGAGCGGTTCTAGTGGTGTTGATGGTACGGGATTTAAGAATGTGGATCCGAGTTCGCTAGGGCGGCGAAGGAAGAGGAAGCAGTTTGTGGCGAAGGCTCCGAAGAGGTTGCATTCGGATGAGGAAGATTTAGGGTTTATGAAGGAAGCGTTGGCAGAGGCGAGAAAGGGTGCGAAGAAGGGTGAAGTGCCAGTTGGTGCTGTTCTCGTGCACAATAAAAAAATCATTGCCCGGTTTCATAACCAGTGAGTACATGTCCCGAACTTGTTTTTGCTCCCTGTTGAGATTCTTTCAGAGGTTTAGATATTTTTGTTTCTTAAAACCTCATGGAAGATGCGTGAGTATGAGCTGGTCGCGGAACTTATAATCTCTAGTTTTCAGAAGACTTGTACGCTTGATAGAATCTTAGCAGTTCGAATTAACATCTTGCAAATTTCGATGTGCAAATGTTTGTCCGCCTTGTAATGGTGTGTTGATGTTCCAGTGGGTGAGCGCAGAGTGGAGGCAATTGGTGATCCCACGGCTCACGCGGAGATGCTTTGCATTCGCAGCGCTGCTGCTCAATTGGGCGGGTGGAGACTCACGGTACATGATTCTCAACCTACGTCACCTTCGTTCTTATGGTGTTCTATGAAGACCTTGAATAGATGAATTTTAGATATACGTGTTTTGTCCGTATGGTTTTCTGATCAAATGACATTTTCGTGAGTTATGGTGACCCAACTGTGTGAGATAAATCTGTGCATCCGCAGTTGGTGTTGAGGATACTATGGCCAACTTAGGCTGCGGCCTTAGCCTAGGCACAGATTGCATACAATGTGACACAGCTTAGACGCATTGCATAACCTTTAAGCCCTAAACCCAAGCCCTTGAACTGTTGCTAAAATCTGCTTAAGTTCGATGCAGGATGTGAGTATGTATGTGACACTGGAGCCATGCCCAATGTGTGCGGGGGCCATTTTGCAAGGTCGGGTAAGCGAGCTTGTCTGGGGTGCACGCAACTCGCTTCTTGGAGCAGATGGGAGTTGGATCAAGTAAGAATTTTCTTACCTCGTCTATTCTTGACTTCTGATAGATTTACGGTTTGGGGCTTAGATGTTCATTGTGCGTCTGTTGTATCTTCAGAATATGTGCACTTCACCTCATTATTTGGTCTGTGTGATAGACTGTAATACTCAATTTGTTGCAGTATAATTTAGTCAGTATAGTTGATTGAGCCTTTTCCTCATGCAGGCTATTTCCTGTGGCTTCATCTGGCGAATTTGAACCTGAAGTCAAGGATTCCCTTCACCCGTTCCACAGAACCATCACTGTGCGACGAGGTGTGCTAGCTGAAGAAAGTGCTGAGATCATGCAATCATTTTTTGCAATGAGAAGATTGCAACCCAAGGTTAGAATAGATGATGCTCTTGGCTGGCTCCCACCAGCCTTTAGGAAGCTGAACTCCTGGGTGCGTAGGTGGTTCCGATTTTGAGTCACACTGATAGAGTGCATTGGGACGACTTATCCTGTATAGTTTTAGCTAACGTGGAAAATTGCTCTCTTACACGATAACACTCATTCTGCTGCTTTACCATGACGAATAAGAGATCTCAGGTGAATGTTTTGTGAGCAGAAATAATCAAATCTTGCCGGTTGTACTCTCACTCGGGCATGGCTTTGGCTCCATGACAGCAGGCAGATCTCTTTCGACCCACATTTGAGTGGATTGTCACTTTCACCATATTTCAAATGGTCATGTTAATCTCTCACTTGGATCAGCTGGCAAATAAGTTCAAGTATTATGAAAGCAACGATGTGAACGCTGCAACTGCTCTCCGTTTGCCTTTACATTTGTGATACTGAGAACTAACTACTGCACTCAACTAATCCCGCTCAATTTTGAGACATGCAAAGTAGTGGCATGATACTGAACCTTGAAAAATCAACTAATCTGAAATTACATTTTCTAATGTACAAATTATTGGCCCTATTTTCAGTCCTACGAAACCTTTTTACTACTTCGCATCTCCCGGAAATTCTTCCGGTATGTCAGCAGGTCCCGAAACTCTTTTATACCAACACCACCCAATTATAATTGCTCCAACCAGCAAAGTTGCTCCTATTAATGATCCAATAATTATCCCTATCTTCTTCCCATCGGAACCTTTAG
Organism: Ceratodon purpureus; assembly: GCA_014871385.1. Classification (NCBI taxonomy): domain Eukaryota; kingdom Viridiplantae; phylum Streptophyta; class Bryopsida; order Pseudoditrichales; family Ditrichaceae; genus Ceratodon; species Ceratodon purpureus. Next base: position 12,539,589 of record CM026428.1, on the reverse strand, counting down.
CTTTATCTGATTCAGGGACGGCACAAGTGCCGGAACCCTCACCAGAACTACAACAAGTGCGCTGTTTCAACGTACTTGTAAGGTCAGTTTGCTTACACACAGCTACATCAACTGGTGAGGTATTCGAGTTCGGGCAAATCCCAACTCGATCTGCAGTCTGCACAGCAATCAAATCACCAAAACTTTAATAGATCGAAACTCAGCAAGTGCAGTTACATGATCAAAATAACACAAGAAACCAACACGGATTGAGAAAATCTACGCATATGTAAGTGGATTCTCATACCTGATAATCGCATGTCATAGGAAAGGTCACAGGTGCTGAAAGGATTCCCTGGGATCGGTTGGGAAGATCTTGTAAAACCAAAGCTCTAAGGTTTGCTTCAAGATCTTCGATAGGAACGTCAATGCCCGCTACTCCAATGAGAAGCGTATCATTCCCAAATACTGTCAACACAAAGCATGATGTGTCCTTTAGCTCATGAATGCAACAGTATCCATGGCAGTGTGGAGGTAGTATAATGAATAGATCTCGATTAGTCTGTAGAAAGAAATCTCAAAATTTTATGGATGCACAATATGTACCTGGATAAGTTACAGTGGATATGTTGTGCAGCTGCGAGTAGCTTTGATACTTGTTGCTCCAATTCGGCTTATCAACTACGGCCAAGTGCACACGAGCCAAGTATGTGAAATAGCTCCGCATTGCGTAGAGGGGATTCAACGTCGCCTGAGGTTCGAGTAGCTCGAACGACCCATTAACAGAGCATAGATTGTCCTTGAGGGACGGTGTTGCCGTCAGAAACAGATCTTGCTGGTTCTGTTTGAGCTTGTAAATCATCACCTTGGCTTTAAGATCCTTCAAAGCTTTCGATGGGAATCCAGTCGCCGAGCTGTTCAGCGGGGCGAATAGCCCATTACTTAGGACGATAATAACCTGCCATTATGGAGACTGTAAGAGACAAGTACAGAGTAAAATTCTTTCAAAAACGCAAGAGAGTGAAGATACCAGTTAGAGTTTGAAGCGGAGTTGCTAAATTTTCATACTTACCTTCAAATAATCGCCAGTTAATGCTGAAGTGAACGAAGACGCCGCCTTGCCAATTGCTGCATCCAAGTTGGATGGAGCCACCTCCGGAGATGATGCCAGAGACTCCACCTTGGCCACGAGAGGAGCAAGCTCGGGACGCGCGGAGGGAACGAAAGAGTCGTAAGGCATGATGTTCACAGGGGCTCCTAGAGAGACCTGTTGCCGGCTGTCGAAGGAGATAACCTCCACATAGTCTTGGGATGAGAATGTTTGAAGCAGTTCCAATGTCGTGTCCTTAGCCAAGTTTAAGTACGTGTACTCCGGCGGACGGCCATAGTCGAGACTCACTTGTGTGGACATGGTGCTTCCAACGTCGATTATGATCTTCACTTCCTTCTTTACTGAAATTCCGTCCAGGTACCATGGTCTTTTCCTTGTGTCGAACGGGGTGCTACAACTACTCTCCTGAACAAACAAAACATATTGAAGCAATATTGGAACACAGGTCAGATTCTAATTTGATATATATTTCTTTAATGAGTTGGTGGACTCTGTAAGGATTACGAGACAAATCAGAGACTTAAATAATCCACACCCCATTGCATAAGAAACCACTGATTTCGGCAGGGGAGGATATGTATTACCCGTCCAGGAAATGAAATCCAAGCACCTGATACTGCTCCGTAGTATACTAATGAGTACTCTGAATCAGATTTTGAAGCATTCTTGTAGGTCGGTTCCAGTCCTTTTTGTAAGCAAATGTCCCGTGCAACCTCGGATTGTATTTTTGTGATATCTCCAGGAGGAGGGAGACTGCGGTTCAAAATCACATGTCAGCTATTACATTCACGTGTAAGATCATGATGAGTGCAAGTGGTCGATTTGCACACTTGCTCCTGAAGTAAAGGCCAAGGCTAACAAGGAGACAGGCTACGTAAATATCATGCTGGGAGCTTACGTTGTAAAGCTTTGGGTGTAATCAAGCAACATGTATTTGCAAGTGTTGCCTCCATCGATCCCGCAGTACTCGTTGTTGTCTACTTGATAGCATTGGCTCGTTTTTGCTCCACCTAATGGATAACATGCCGCACGTGTGCACACATTTTTGCACCCGTCTAAGTTCCCTAGAGTCATAACAGAAAACAGTTTTACATAAGAACGAATCCAAAACAATTGGAAAACAACTTCAAGGCCTTCATCAATGACATAAGCTCCTTGTAAACTTCATCATAGGTTTCGTGTTGAACAATTCCATCCGACACATATCTACAGAACATTCTCTGGGGAGAAACAAAGTAGTTCAAACACCTCAAAACCTATTGAATCTATCAGTTGGGTTGAATTCATTATTTGAGAAAATGAATTCCAAAATCCAGATCAAGGTCAGAGTTCCAGGAAGGGCATTGAGAGTGTGAAGGAGGAGAATTCACAAAATAAAAAATGAAACCCTCCAAAGGATAGACTCAATGGATGAATCCCAGTTGAAGCATAAGCCGAGGTCAAACATACCGCAGGTTCTCTGATTCGTCTCCGCACTACTTGCAATACTCCTCACATAAGCCTCCTTCTGATCCAAATAAACAGTGCCCTCATCCGCCGCACTCACCATCAATCCACAAACCAGAAGATACACTAGAAAAACTCTCTGAAATCCACCGAACATCCACACCGTGGACTTCGGCGCCATCCTAACCACTCTCAATCAACTCCAACCTTACCGGTTGCTTCAGTCTCCCCGACACTTCCCTTGAAAAATCCAAATCCTGAGTCAAAACAAACCCTCAAACCATCCACTCTCGAATGTCAAAGACAAGCTAGATTCATCTCTCCACACCAGTACCGACAGACCCATCCCTTCCCCTCCCAATTCGAACAAACTTCCCTCCTTCACTGCAACCTTTTCTTTGGTCGATTCAAATGAAAGTAACTTTCTCTGCAAGCTGAAAAAAAACTGGTAAGAACAAACACAAGTCTACACTTGCTCTTAGCCAAAACGCCGAGAAAAGTACCATAGCTTCGCTTCAAATCCCAGCCCACATGATCCCCCAAATCCCCTTCCACCAACTAAGCTGATTCCTTTGATCAACACTTCTTTTGGAAGCTTGAGGAGGCTTCTCGTGCTCCTACCTTCTAAGTTCTTCTCCAAGGTCAGCGTCGGGATCTCCACTTGCCGACTATACGGCCAGCTCCTACCCTGCTGTCACACTTGCAAATTGCAATTCATCCAGTGATGTGTAAGTTAATCTTACCGTGCAAGTTGCACGTATGTACGAAACTACGGTACGGAGCGGGAACCTTTCTAGTCAAACCGAAAGAAAAAAATGGTACCCAGTTCATTGTTGCAGGCTTGTTATTGAGTGCATTGTGAAATTTTAATTTTAATGTTTTGATGTACAGACAATGGATCCGAAACCCAATGATTAAATGTAGTAACATATCGCAAGTCCTTAGCTAGCGGTAGCTAGAGAGTGAATGCAAAGTGAGTGAAGCTGGTAACTAAACTTGCACTGTGAACATATATGTGATTTGCAGTTAGTACGTCTAGCCACTGCATATTCAGTTCATAGATTCTAACTGTGTGAGCTATAATATGGATCTGACATCGGTGAAAGTTTAGTGGATTGAATCTGATATCATCACAAGCAGGGTTGTCGAATCGTTTTACTCTCATTTTTGACACGAAGGATGAACTTATAAGAAGTGTTTACAGTGGATGTTGCCGTGGGCTGGAGCAAGCACGAGGTAAATTAGTCGCTTGAAAGTTGAAATGTGTGCGGTGAGAAGATGAATGGTTCTCGTCTGCGCTGCAGGTGTAATCCATGACGTAATCCACGAACCGACCCCCATTTAATAGATTACTGTACTAGCAGAACACAATTTGGGGACGTTGACCGTATTTGTAAATCCGCGTAGTCACGCTGCAGCTTACTTAAACGTATCAGAAATTTATCTAATACAGTAGAGTTACCCGTGATCGAGCTCGGCCGAGTGTATCCCCGGGTGAATTGATTTAGGGTCCCAAGGTACCCAAACTAGACAAGATTCAAGCATTATGACACTGTAGGTCCACACACAACAGTGAAGTTATTTTTATCAAAGTACATACTTACTGAATCTCACCATGTGTTTGCAAAATTACTGTCCAACCGGCCACGACTCCCACCATGGTCGAACTTTAAACCTTACAGGATAGTACTAGTATTCCAGTACTGAGCTAGTCGATGTGAGGAAGTTAAGATCTGGCATTGCCAACATCGATCTCAATGGAATTAGAATCTGACTGCACTGGTAGTGTAGGGATTGAATGTCCTTTGCTCGATCTCCAGTTTGACGGGAGAGAATAGATTCCAAGGACCATGTGAGGTTTGAGCGGATGTTGCCGGGAACAGTGGCCTCCAGCGAGCACCGGGCAAATGAGGCGACGAATCTTGGAACGCCGATTGTCGTGGTGGGAGCTGCGAGGTCTCTGCAAGGCAAATTCCAGGCCAGCTTCCATGTTGGCCCCGAAAGACGCATCCCCTCCGCAGAATCATGTCGCTCCTCTCTCCTCCAGTCCACCTCAGCTAATTAATCAGTCTACCTCAGCTAATTACTTAGTCCACCTCAGCTAATTACTCAATCCACCTCAGCAAATTTACCTATCCATGTAATCCTTTCACTCCCGTTTTACTGCACCGAATTCGGGCATCTTCACACATGTTTCTGACTCTTTCTACCATAGGACTCGTTAGATTGCTGCCAAGAAAAGTTTGAAGTTTTATGAGAAAATCAAATTTAAATATCAAAATTGCAGAGTATTATTTAGCATCTTGCGCGGAGTGTTGATGTGTTAAGGTAGAGAGGGGTATTTCTGTGAGGAATCAATATCCGTACCCTATGATTCACTAGTGGAAACCATGGCCAATTTGACCAGAACTTCTAGTCAAGTTCGCCATCTTCTGGTCACCAATGGCGAACTTGACCAGAAGTTCTAGTCAAATTGGCCATGGTTTCCACTAGTGATTACTCTAGAAAGCAACATATCATCACCCAAATTCCATTATTATGTTTTGACTTTTTGGTTTTTCCAGGAGAATATTGTACACTTGTAATGTCTTCATTGGGTTTCTACTAATGGCGGGAGAGGAATAGTCTACTCACTGTTATAGTAGTCTACATGTTCTACTTTCAAAATCACCTAAAAAATTCAATTTTTTCTCAAAAAAATATTTGATAATTAGGGCGGAATTTAGGGCCAGCCTAAATCAATCAAATTTCAACCAATAGGATCGTTCAATTCTTTCAAATTGGATCCAAAGGCTTTACACAATGGTACGACTGGAACTTCAATTTATCATGTGTGGCATGCATTGTTTTGGCACCAAAATGTTTGGGCCTTAGTAATGCAATGGGATAAGGTTTGCGTTGGCCTAAAATTCCAACTTGGGTCCAAATTCAAGGCCAGATTGGAGGGTGCACAGAGGTTCAATCCGGCCCACTCTTCTGCCATCCCCTAATTGTATGTAAATTGACCCTAACTTCTTCAACTCTTTGCAAAGCCCTCTTTCCCTCCCTCTCATCTTTGTTTCATATTTTAGAAGGTATCTTACATTTTAACCCCTAAAGTTCGTTGACTATGTTTCATCAAAAACGTTCAAATCTTGTCATTTCCAATGTAAAAAACATGAATGACTAAAAAACTCATTATTTTCTAATTTTAACCGTAAGATCTGTAATTAGATTATTGTAGTAGATAGATCAATAAATTTCATCATAATCAACTCATAATGGGCTTTTTAAAATTTCGGACCTAGGGAAAAACTTGTTGAAATGTTGTTTAATACCAATAAAACAACAACAAAAATTTGAAAAAAGAAACAGCTTGAGATGAATGTACTTTTGTTAATACCATAGCAAAAAATGGGCAACCCCAAAAACGTCAGTCATTACTTCAAATAATCGTCCAATCCACCTCAGCCAATTCTCCAATCCACCTCAGCCAATTCTCCAATCCACCTCAGCAAATTCTCCAGTCCACCTCAGCTCATCGTTCCAAACTTCATCACATCGTTGCAAAACTTGAGTGGATTGAGCTGAGCTATGGCGAGGGATTAATCAAGCGATGGCGGACACCAAGTGCAGGAGCGTCGAAGCATTTTGATCTCACTTCACGGAACGCTAATCACACTACTCTCTGCCATTCCGGGATTCCGTTTCGACGCCGGAAGTGTCGAAAACGAGCGACAGAATCTCCAAGTGTTGTACACATTTGTGTCGTTGCAGAATTCAGATTGATAGGTTTTTGCGAGTGAATTGCGTTGGATTCTGTCATGTTGTTGGAATGTGGATTGCGCGGTGTGGAGGAGCTTGTGATGTAGAGGTTTAAGAAGGTTGAATTGCGGAGGGGGAGAGGGAGAGATGGCGCTCTTGGTGTCGAGGTGTTTCGTGGTCGGATCATCGCCGGTTGATGTGTGCAAGGGCAGGGGAATTGCGCTTGGTCCCTTGCTGACGGGAGGGCAGCTTCTGACGAGCGGAGGGAGTCGTGGAAGTTTTTGTTATCGGCGGTTGTCGGTGCGATGTCGGAGCAGGGAGCGGCCGGAGGGCGCGACGAGGCAGCGGGGACAGAAGCAGGAGCTGCGTCGGAACGCTCTTCAGCTTTATCGCAGCCGATTTGCAGCGGCTCTTACAGCGGAGTTGGTATGTTCTTGGTTTCAAATTTTTCTGTTCTCTGAGAGTTTGCGAAGGCAGTTTACACAATTTGAAATAGTTTGGGATTGGTTTTTGAGGATTTAGTCAGGCATTGAGAGAATGTGTGATCTTAGGGCTGCGCGAATTGCTGCATTTCATTGTAATTGGAGCATGATGCAACCGTCGGGTTAAGCTACATGTGCAGATGATGTCCACAAGTGCTAAGTTCCTAGGCTTGTGCTCTAGATGGCAGAATCGTTGATGGCGTTGTGAGTTCGATCAGGGGGCTCAACCTGTTTTGGAGACGGATTTTATGATTGCAAAATTGCATGAATGAATTTGCGACCTCATATGTCCATTCGATTGTTTCTGTATCAAGGGAGTTAGTACTGACATTTGAAATTGTCGACTCTGCCAATTTATACTCGTATCATTAAGTAATTTGGATCTCTTTGTTGATATGAAAGGAAGAAGAACTGGAGGCGATGAAAAAAAGGTTGAGACAATGGCCAAAGCAACGGTTGCAGAATGAAGGATTTGCGCTGTTTGATCTTTCGGTGCGTGCAGACGGCCGTTTGTATAGGTATATGTCAAAATGTAGTGTTATTGGATAATGAATTATGGTTGGCGAAAGCAAAAATCTAATGGTTTAGGGGTTTATAGCGATTGAACCCTCGAGGGCACGGAAGAACTATTTTTATTTTCTATGGGAGCTCTCACAGGTCGAATTAAGCTCAGTATTCATGAACCAGAGAACTTTGCTGCTCCTGAAATAGGACTTGAACATGTAGCTGATAACGTGAGTCTTTTTCATGTACTTCGAAAGGAAGTCGAAAAAATGCGTATGCACATCTGGGAGCTTGGGCAACTTCTCCAATGGGAGTCGATAATTTTTTTGTAGCTATCCTTCGCGACGAATGTGAAGGTTTACTGATGGCTCGGATGAGTTGGTTGTGGAAATTCATCTTCACTTCTGTTCTCGCTGACGTACTCACATTTTGAGTATGAATGCTACAGGGACCTGGTATTTCGTTTTTCCAGTCCTCAAGAGAGAGGTGGCCTTTTACCTTCCCAACATCAGTTTAGTCATGTAAGCTATTGACTCACATCTGAATTCGCATGTTGTCTGGAGTACGAGGTGAATTATTCTTATCAATTCGGAAAAAATTATAAATGTGATCCTTGGTGTCTCTGATGTAGGGGGATATGGTTGTTATCAGCAGAAAGAATCCGTTAGATGACGAGGATACCGTTATAGAGGGGGTAGTGATGGAGCGAGCTCGCAGGTAGCATGTGCCTCTTCCTTCTTTTGTTCTGATGATTTTATACCTTGTTTTATTTGATATGGATTAAACATTATTAAGAATCACGATGAACACCTGTGTATTGAATCATTTCCAAAGCAAACGCACTGCATTGTGGTTTGCAATTATATCTACATTGTGGGAACTTTTTGTTTCCTCACGAAGATACTGAAATGTAATGTCATTGTCTTCAACAGATTTTTAAGGGTCGCAATACCGTCGTACCAGGCGAAAGGCCTTAATGTGTCGTTAAAATGGCGCCTAGATCTTTCAGCCAATCGTGTTTCTTATGAACGGTGTATGCTAGCAATCAATTGTTTTGCCTCCCCTGAGCTTCGACAGGGCCTTTCAGGATCTCTCGTCCTGCCCACAGCGCCTGTGGCTTCCCCAAATAGCTCAAAGAATTCCACCAAGTCAGAAAAATCAATTACGGTTGGAGAGGGGACTATGGCAGTTAGAGGCTTGATCATGGGTGTTGAGGAAACAAAATCAAGATTGGGTGAAGGCACTACTTTGGAGAGTTTACCTCCTGATACTTACATTAATCAAGAATATTTGAGCATTGCCAAGAGCCCTCCCTCTCGAATAAGTGGGAAGATGTTTGGTGCACATAAGGGCAGTGTGAGGGCCTTATTGCAAGGGATGGGAAACGAAATAAATAATAGTCAGAAAATCGCTATTGAAGCAGCTTTTAATCAGAGGATCACTCTTTGGCAAGGGCCTCCAGGGACGGGAAAAACTCGAACTCTTGTACGACTTATTACTGCGTTTTGTCGAAACAAGCAAGGTCAAGTTCTCGCTTGCGCTGATAGGTATGTATGGTGATCTGGTTACATGGGATTTACGTTACTATTTCCTCTTCAAAATTTGCTGATCTGTTCCTTCCTAGATTTTTTGTACCGTATATCTATCTGTGAATTAATTGCAGCTCTACGTTTCTTGCATCAAGGCTGGGGCCTTCTAAGAACTTTAGATCTCTTTTATGGGACTTGTTCCCTCAATTCATAGTCTCAACAGGACCAAGGAATTTGGAGGGATCATCTGCTCAATTTCATATCATTGTACATATGGTTAATATACTTAGCTTGATTCACCTACATTGCAGCAATGTGGCAGTTGATAATCTCTTGGAAGGCTTGCTGGATCAAGGTTTACGTGTAGTTCGAGTGGGTCAACCTGTGAAGGTTGTCATTTCTTTCATTCTTTTATTCAGCTCCTATTGTACACGCCAAAGTTACTTAATAAATGGTCCTCCATGAGCAGGATCTTACAATGATAGCTCTCTAGCCAGTTTTGATAACTGAATGCCTGTATGTACGCTATCTTCTGCAGGTGAAAGAAATGCTACGAGATGCCACACTTGATGCCCAGCTTTTGAAACACCCTCTCATGCTCAAAGCTGCGGAGTCTAGACAAGCTGCTATCCTTCAGAGACAGGAGACAAGGCAGATAAATAATAGTAAGAAACGTATTTCAAGTGCCAAGCAGGCGACATCCATGTGGCAGGATTCTGTGGATCTGGAATCCCAGGCTATCAAAGACATACTGGACAAGTAATTCTTCTTTTCCATCTGAAGTGATTATCAACGCGTCTTAGGTTTCTTTAAAGTGGGCTCTTCTTGTTTACTCTTTCAAGGTTTACTAGGATTTTTCTATCAAAGAATCTACTCTTGGTTGGTTATTAATGATCTTTCTATATGCCATGCAGGGCTGATGTGATTACAGCCACATGTGTGGGATCTGGGGATGATGTTTTGGAGGATAGACGGTTTCGATTATGTGTTATTGATGAAGCTACGCAAGTATGTTGTAACCACGTTCACGTTTGGCTTTTGTTGAGATTTTTATTTGTATTTTCTTATATCATCTGTTCTTCTTTAGTTATCCCTCATCTTCGACTGTGAGAGTGAAGCGTGTGAAGGTTATTGTGAGCCCAAAAAGAGCTTATCCAACATATTTTTATATTTACTTTTAAAATTTGAGATTCTTGTCGTTTGCTTTTTTCTCATTCCAACGGGATGACAACAATGTTTATATTTACAGGCTACAGAACCATCTTGTTTGATTCCATTGATGAGAAGTGGAGCGGACAGCGTGGTATTAGTCGGAGATCCTGCACAACTTCCTCCTACTGTGATCTCCCAAGAAGCTATTGAGGTTTGTTTTTATTTAACCAGTTCCATGAAATTGCAGCTCAAAGGCATCGTCACAATTTGTCTTGCTTAAATTAATTTGAGAAATGGTCAGGCTTTTAAGAGGTGGATTATTCCATTGATTTTTTTATTGTTTAGTTTATGACCAGATTGTTCTTACTACCACATTGGTCGCTCTCAACTTTAGTTCCGTGGGGTGCATATGGGGTAGGTCAGACTGGTTTGGCTGTGAGCTTATTTGAGCATATTCAGCAGTGCGGTGTCACTCCCTACTTGCTTGATACTCAATACAGGTACATCTTAGGCTTTTGAAAATCTTGAGGTCCAATATCGTTGACTTATGTCCAAATCATATTTTCAAGTGGAGGGACGTGAAACAAAGGACATTTAAATTTTCATAATTGATGAGCTAATGTAATGATTTTCGATTGATTTGTAGGATGCATCCCGCAGTGGCGGCTTGGCCGTCTCAAACGTTTTATGGAGGTCGGCTTGTGTCTCAGCCTTCACCTTCTGATAGGCCTGCACCAAAAGGGTGAGATACCTGTCTTATCAAACAACCGGTCACACGCTACCTAATTGTGCTTGGCATTATTCTTAGGAGGCTATACCCATCTCTATGTACATCATCATGTGTTCAACATGTTAGGTTCTACTCAATGTACATTGAAGTCCCATACGATACTCTACCTGTTCATCTATTTATTTAGACAACAGCGAACTGATTGAGTGGCAAAAAGTGGAGCTGTTTTTATTGTCTCTTTCATGATCATATAGACGAAGTTGGTTTTTTTATTTTTTTTATTTTTTTATTTTTTTATTTTTTTTATTTTTTATTTTTTAATAATTTTTTTTAATGCATGTATAGCCAGAATAGATCGTCTAATTACACCTTGACGTCCTTTAACTTCTTAGCTAGTCGTGAAATCCTGAATAATCACGACTTAGAAATCAGGTTTTAGACTCTCGTTACTGATGTGTTGTTGTTTCGCAGGCTGACTTGGCCCAACACTTCGAAACCCCTCTGCTTCGTCGACTGTGTCGATGGCGAGGAGGAAACTACCACAGAAGGCTACTCTTGGCGAAACCGTCAAGAAGCAAATTTAGTTATGAACATCGTGGAACGACTGATCAGCGACCCCGATATCTCAGGGGACATTGGTGTTATTGCTCCGTATGCTGCTCAGGTATGCTCAAGTAAAGGCTCAGATGTGCTTTACCAGACTGATGAACGTCAATTGATTGCAAGTCTGGGTATTCTCGAAGCATTTAGAGCAAGCATGAGGTCCTGGGACAGCTACGAGTTTGAGAACTTGTATTTCAGTATCTTTCCAAGATGCCAGTAGTGTTAGATTTTTCTGGAGATATGCGGTATCAGAAAATCTAATGTGGTATAACTATGACACTCCACAGGTTCGATTGCTACGAGACCTGTTACTTATCTTAGAAAAGCAAGACCCCGGCAAATTCATTAACGTAGAAGTTGCAACTGTCGATGGCTTCCAAGGTCGAGAAAAGGAGGTACCAAAATATAACTGACATATTGACCATCTGAATGTTTGCTTTGAGTTTGTCTTCTCTCTGCCACTGCTTTCAATCTAGAATACGAAATAAAGTTCAAGCGTTTTTAATGAGCGTGCATAAATCCTTTTCACCGGCTTGCGTTTTTTAACAAGACAATTGCTTGTGCTGGAACTGTGAACTTGCAGGTGATCGTATTCAGCACAGTCCGTTGTAATAAGGAACGACGCCTGGGATTCGTCACCGATCCAAGGCGTATGAACGTGGCATTCACTCGCGCAAGACGTGGTTTGGTAGTTGTCGGTAGCAGCTCCACACTATCATCAAACAATTACTGGGCTTCCTGGTTAAAGTACATGAGAGATCAACGTTTAGTACTTGATAGCAGCGCTTCCCTCGCAACCAAGTAACAACCATAGCCACCACCTTGAGAAGTGAAATCGTCACCAAAAGATCACCAGACATCTCAAGGTGCCCACTCACGTAGTACCCCACAACTCTTCCCATCACCCTCATTGTACCCTACTCTTGATCAACAAATCATGTCATTACTCGAAACAGTCCATATCTCACACATCCTATCAGTCAACAGGAACTCACTGTCCACCGGTCTGGTCTAGAATTTGCAAATGTTAACACCGCAAACTGAAATGTTAACACCTGGTGTTTCTGACTCAGTTACAGCTTCGGAAAACATGAGCACTTCGTCAATACGTACACAATATGTGTCTAGAGTGGACTCCAATTCTTCTGCACATGATTACTGGTACTAGACATACCTCTCTACCTGCTTCCTTACATGACTCCCTCCTCTCAAATAATAACTCTAATCTCATTGCAATGAAAGAACTGAGCTTCTACCTACATAATTTATTTATTTTAAAACGTGGAACTGCCACATCGGATTGTCAGGTTGGATCTACCACACGAGAAATGACATCAGTGCTCCAACAAAGGACACTCCAACATGGCACACAGCTACAGTCCCATCACTCACTGTACGAGAAGCCTGGTCTTGAGACGACCCCAAAGACTTGGAAGCTCACTGTCACTGCCAAAGTCATGATCAATTTTCACAAAAGCACAATCATAGACACAAAAACATACACAGAAACACAGAGAGAGCTCTCCGAAGCTCCCCATCTCCGCCACCATCCTGGAGTGGAGTGGAGTGGAGTGGATTCTACATCCCGAGCTCGCATTCGACACAACACAGACTTACAGTTTGTTGCATATTCAACTCAACATTCGGTTCAACATTGGAGAGTTTGTGGAAACAATCTGAGCTCGGAGGGAGGGTTGGTTGGTGGGTGGGTGGGTGGGTGGGTTGATGGGTTGAAGGGATTCTGAGTTTCTTGCTCTTGTGAGATTGGTTTCTGGGTTTGGTTTTTGGGTTTGGGTTTCGGAGGGAGGTTTTTGGGTTTTTGGGATTGGATCGGGGCGGAGGAGATTGGGGACTGAGGGTACTGTTGCAATGGCGGAGGGTGGGCCGCTGGGCCTGCTGGTGTTTGCGACGATCCTCGCGCTCATCGGCGTTCTGGCGTTCTCCATCCGGTTGTTTTCTGTAAGTTTTTTTGAGCTCTTGGGGTGTGGGGAATTGTCGATTTTGTTCTACCGACAATGCGGTGGTGTGTGCATTCTGGGGAGCTCAGTTTGGGGAGTTTGAGAGAGGTTTCTTCGAGCAGCTGATTGATTGATTAGGAGCCGTAGTGATAGCTTTTGTTGGAGATATAATTTGCTGTTTTGCGTAACTGAGAGTCGCTGCTTACAGTGATCGAATTTTGGAAAAAAGGGTGCATTAGTGTTATGGTTTTAAAATTCCCTGTTGAAGTTGACATGGAGAGATTCAGGTTCTGGTCTTCCATAGCTGTATCCAGGACTGCAGCAAATGCAGTTAGAAGAAGGCCAGTTACAATCTTTTGGAGTCGGATTATAGTTCCAGTCATGTGGATATATGGATACGACTGTTAAGGGTTTATGAATTTTGTCTCTTGAGCTGGATTAGAACTATTTCTCGTGATAATGTTAACCATATTTGACGCATTGTGCATTTGGGTTGATCCTGTAAGCTCCTGGTTGGGGTTCATATATCCTACATGTTGACCTTGCCTAGACCGAGCCCTTTATTATTTTTGAATAGGAAATGGCATTAGTGTTCTCCAGTTCGTTGTTGATATACTCAGGGTTTTCTTTTATACACTTATTTATGCTACGTGACTTTGATTTCTCTCAATTGAAGAAGACGAGTAAATCACTGTTGTGAATAATGTCCGACCATAATGTGGATGATCATTGGCGATCGATTTTATGTATGAACCAGAGAATACGTTTATTTTTTTACAGGTCATCAAGTATGAGAGTATCATTCATGAATTCGATCCGTATTTCAACTATAGGGTCACCCAGGTATGTTCTTGCTTTCAAAAGGTTTTTGGGCATATTGCATTTCAGCTATCGTTGTAAGGCGATGTTCATTCTGGATAGTTTGGACTTAGCATATCCATTTTCTTAGGGGGAGGCTTGTGATTATCTCACTGTGTAATGAAGAATGAACTGTTCGGAGGTGGTCCTTGTCTATTCAGAAATAGAAGCCTACTTGCAGTATGATTTTGTTACTTCTTTCAGCTTGAAGAACTTTTATTAGTGTTCTACACTGTAGATTAAATAGGCACTGAGGTCTCGTCGTGCTGTGGTTTTGCAGTACCTGACTAAAGCTGGCATTTATGAGTTTTGGAACTGGTTTGATGATAGAACATGGTAAGCACTATCACATGCCCAATTTATTCCTTAAAAACATGACAAAATAGTTCCAATCAATGCGTAGAACCATGCAAAATGAAGGTTATTTTCTGGTGATGCTGTAAATATTTACTGAGTAGCTGGTATGTTGCAAGGATGATTTGTATTGCAGTTTATGACTTACACTATACATGTGAATGAACTTTATTTTGTGATGAACTTGACAATGTTCGGTTGGAAAAATATTTTGGCTGAGTGATGATTGTCAAACTTATCAGGTATCCATTGGGGAGAGTAATTGGAGGAACGGTTTACCCAGGTCTTACTTTGACAGCAGGATCTATGTGGTGGTAAGACTAACGTGTGCATATGCGCTCTATTTCCTCTGTTAACAGAATGATTTTTATTTATTTTTCATGAATGTTAAATCTGCAGCATTGATGATCACTATTGAGTACTTGTGTTGGAACCGTGGATTTAAGGTTGGCACAGAAGATCAACATACCGTTGTCGGTAGAGACAGTATGCGTGTTCACCGCGCCAATTTTCTCAGCATTCGCCTCGTGGGCGACATTCCTGTTGACCAAGGTTAGTGCTGAAAAGAATATTAGCAATGTTATGTATCATTCAAGCAGACATGCTGTTGTGGAACCTTGTTAATAAACATTGGTGATACTCATTGTTTTGTGTTGGGTGTAAGGAGTCGTCGTGGGCTTCTATGACTCGATCATGCCTTCAGTTCATTTCCAGTTACGATCTATTTTTCCATGCTTCTACTCTGTCACTGGAAGGAGCTGTGATTTTCAGGCGATATATACGTGTAGTTTTGAAACGAAGGCTTGCTTTCATTTTTTACAGGAAGTGAAAGGAACTGGTGCAGGACTAACAGCTGCAGCTCTCCTTGCTATGGTAAGAGAAGCCACAATCCGTATTCATTACAGCTATCATGATCATCGATGAGTTCGGCTATTAAGTCTGTCGTCAAGGGCTTCAGTTATGCATCAGAAGGCTGAACATCTTTTCTACACCTGCGATTTTTTATATCGTATGTTCTTGTTTTTGGTAACAGAAGTTTGAAACAGGAAAACATCAATTTTGCAGTAGATAGTATTGTATCGTCAAGCAAAGCGCTGTGTTTATTTCACGTGATCTGGCAGTTTTTGAAATGGCTTTTTTGTGTGTTTAAGAGCAGGAAATATTCTGAGTTGGCCTGCTAGTGTATGTCGTATGCAGGTTCCATCGTACATCTCAAGGTCAGTAGCTGGTAGCTACGACAATGAAGCAGTGGCCATTTTTGCTCTTGTTTTCACCTTCTACTTGTATGTCAAGGTGGGTTCTGCGTTTTGGCGTACTCCTTATTTTCACAACATTCTACTAGACTGGTTGATTTTGACATTGGGATACATACAATGCAACTTGAATTGCAATAAGTTGGTGTTGCATTCGTGCTTTAGGTTAAACTTTTATCCTCTTTTTCATATGGGTGTTGATTTGCAGACATTGAACACAGGGTCTCTTTTCTATGCAACATTGAATTCCCTTGCCTATTTTTACATGGTACGTTAAGGTTCGACCATTGCAAACACGTACTTTTTTTATATGAAGCTCTAAACTTCCGCAATTGACATCCTCCATACTAGATTTAAGATGGTAGTGTCATTTTTGGGTTTTCTTCAATTTGATGTCATTCACTAGGTTTTCTCGTGACCATCCTCTTCAATGTTATTTACCAACATAGCTGTAATTGGCCTCAAGATATCTGCATCCTTGAACGTTTTGCACAAGCATCCCTGCAGTGATGTACATTCTTTTGTCACAATATTTACGCAGTTGTGTTTTTCAGGTTTGTTCCTGGGGCGGTTACACATTTATAATCAACCTTATCCCAATCCATGTGTTGATGTGCCTAATCACTGGTCGCTACTCAGCACGACTCTATATTGCCTATGCACCCTTGGTACACCCCATGCCTTCACCAATATGCACAGTTGTTCCTTAGTACTCTCATGTCCCTTATTATTGGTGCTTTTTCATTTTCATTAAATCTGATGTTTCTTAATAGACCCTGTTTTCTTTTCTTTGAGATACATGCATGCTCATGGAATCAGAAGATGTGGTGCAGGTGGTTCTGGGAACTCTTCTAGCAGCTCTTGTGCCTGTTGTGGGTTTTAATGCCGTCATGACTTCAGAGCACTTTGCCTCTTTCCTGGTTCGTGAAATTCCCAGCTTGTCCTTGCTTTGCTTGTGTGTTTGAGCTTGAGTTGCAGGGTGAGAATTATAGTCTAAGTAATATATTCTCATCCTGAACTTAACTTTGTTTGTGAATTTTTGTGGCAGGTGTTTGTTATCCTAAATGTAGTAGCCTTGGCGCACTACATTCGCCGTACTCTTGATGAAAAAACCTACCGCTTGGCATTCACTTTAGTTGTTACTGCTGGAACGTAAGTTTACTGTACACTTCTACTAACAGTCTTTAAGCATGTGGCGGTTCTGTAGTATTTGGTTACCATGGCTTTATGGTCGTGAGACATTTCTAAATAATGCTTTTGTATGCTGAAATTTTGCAGGATGGGCGCCGTGGTGCTTGTTGGGATACTTATTGCCTTAGTAGCAGCTAGCCCAACAAAGGGATGGAGTGGACGCAGTCTAAGTTTGCTTGACCCGTATGTGATGAATAATCCCAACCTCATGCCTTCAATATCGTGATGATCGATTGTCACGACAAAACTCTTAGAGAAAATATA
Source organism: Ceratodon purpureus (assembly GCA_014871385.1). Lineage (NCBI taxonomy): Eukaryota > Viridiplantae > Streptophyta > Bryopsida > Pseudoditrichales > Ditrichaceae > Ceratodon > Ceratodon purpureus. Next base: position 12,522,431 of record CM026428.1, on the reverse strand, counting down.
TCAATTGCTTAGACTTTGAGGCTCCCAGCAATGTTATTGCAGACAAGTGGCAATCGTCTGCTAGGGTTTTTCTTGCGGGTATTGTACTGTTTTAGAATGTTTCACACCAGCTAACTTAACAATTTTGTATTGCTGTTTTCTTAGGACCTATGCCAGCAAGTATATCCCAATTATTGCCAGTGTTAGCGAACATCAGCCTCCTACCTGGCCTTCGTATTTCATGGACATCAACATTTTGGCCTTCCTAGCTCCAGCTGGAATTATCGTAAGGGCCTTACTAGCCTTTTTCTGCTTAATGGATTTTCTGATCTTTAAAGGGGCGCTCCGCCTCTCCTAATCCTTGTATGCCGGATATTGAGGGTATCGCTCATGAGGTATGGCAATACTTATAGGTGTCACCTATGGCAATATGACAGATTAAGTTGATCAGATTATTTGATTCCTAGCAGTTCTGACACTTCATTATTGGAATTCGCAGGCATGTTTCCGGCCCTTAACAGATTCGAGCACGTTCATTATTCTGTACTTGGTTACTTCGGTGTACTTTTCTGGAGTGATGGTACATTCATATCTTTCATACTCAAAAGTTGTAATTGGTTATATAGACAATACCTTTAGTCACGATTTCAGGCCATCTTTTTCTCGATGAAGAAGTCTCAAACTTCGTTCATGTCTCAAATTGGGTTACTCTTGACTGTAGGTTCGGCTTATGCTTGTGCTAGCCCCAGCAGCTTGTATAGTGGGCGGTATCGCTTTATCTGCAGCTTTCGAAACTCTTACAAGGTCTATTAAGTATGCACCTGCAGCACCCCCTGCTTTGTTGCTGTCTACACAAAAGGTAAAGCCATCTATACATAAATGTCTGGCAAATTGTTCTTGAGATCTCAGTACTTGAAACTTGAGTAAATGCATTGAATGCCAAAAAATGCCTTAAAGTCCAAGGTCTAAACTGTACCAGGCTTCATAGATTTGATTGAATCGATGAGTTCTAAATGTGACAGGAAGAGACGTCAAGCCCAAGTGCAACACCAGGATCATTAGCGACTTCGATTTTGAAAGAGAAGAGTAAGGAAGTGAACTCTGAGAAAGTGAAAGAGAAAGTTGCGAAGCGAAAGCAACGGAAAGAGAAAGACGCTTTGGAGAAGACTGTTGCTGATAAGCAAGTCCCAGAGGACAAGTTAGCTTTACTTCCCGTGGAGGCATCTGCTGTTGGTCTTGTGCTCCTCATTCTGTTGGCAAGCTTTTATGTGGTAAGGTCTTTCAATACTTTCGTGGTAACATACGAGGTCCTTTTGCACATGTATCCCAGTCTTGTGCACATATCTGCATGCATGTGTAGGTGATATAGTTAGGCGATCTTTAAGGTCTTTGACGCACCTTGTAGAAATTCAGGTCCAAATCGCAGTTTCAGAGGTCCATATTGATTGTTTACTTGTCAAAATTGGTTGCAGGTCCATTGTGTATGGGCTGCGGCGGAGGCTTACTCAGCCCCTTCGATTGTGCTGACGTCCCGAACAGAAGACGGGGTGCATGTCTTCGACGATTTTAGAGAAGCCTATGGATGGCTCAACCACAACACTGATGAAAACGACAAGGTACATGGATCACATCACTGTCCTACCAGATACTCAAACTGTCTTACTACTCTTAATCTTCTAGTGTATGTCAGGTTCTACTCTATCCCGGTTATATGGTGTTCAGTATAATTCTGACCCAAGCAAGATGAAGTGATGGAATTAGGGATGCTTCTAGTCTACTGTGTCCCTCGCATGGTCATTTGTTGAGTAATCTTGTCATCAAGTACTTTGTTCAGTAGTTATCACTGTACATGTCACTGCTGACAACCCTGTTTGTGTGTATAGGTGGCTTCCTGGTGGGATTATGGGTATCAAACAACTGCAATGGCAAACAGAACTGTAATTGTGGACAACAACACGTGGAATAATACCCACATAGCTACTGTGGGTATGGCAATGTCTTCTCCCGAGAAGGCAGCATGGGATATCTACCGATCTTTAGATGTGAAGTATGTTTTTGTTGTCTTCGGAGGATTGGTCGGCTATCCGAGTGATGATATCAACAAGTTCCTTTGGATGGTGCGCATTGGTGGTGGTGTTTTCCCTCACATTAAAGAGCCCGACTATCTGGTAAGTTTATGCAATAGATCTTAGACTGCATTGCATGGGCATTTATCGATGATTTAACCTTGATAGATGCAGGGAATATCTCATTGTGTGTGGTTTGTTTTTTTGACAGCGAGATGGTAACTACCGTATTGATGATCAAGCGACGCCTACGATGCTCAACTCTCTGATGTACAAGTTATCCTACTACAGGTGCGTGATTGCTTGAAAAGACAATTGGTTTCTTCAAGCATGTGTGATACAATTCATTTTCTTCTTTAGCCCTGCAATACTTGTGATTTTAACCGTCGCTTATTAGTTTTAATCAGTAGCCGGAACTTGTGTTTTTGGGGACAGATTTGCTGAAGCAAGCATGGATGGAAAGGGCTTCGACAGAGTTAGGCGGACTGAAATTGGAAGAAAGCAGTTCAAACTCACCCACTTCGAAGAGGTATTTTATTGCACCCACTATCTGGAAAATATTTTTATGTCAACGGTGCAGTTTCCTTACAGTTGTGTGTGTTGAAAAGTTGTGAGCTTTTATCGACGACAAAAGTATCGTGGGTTGTAGGTTTTCACCACTCATCATTGGATGGTACGAATTTATAAGTTGAAGGAACAGAAGAATAGAGTGCGTGGAAAGATCAAACGCAAAACTAAGGCTGTAAGTAGCTTCTTATCCGATCTATCTCACCTTACGATTGCACACACTCATGTTATCGATGCATTCTCTAAGCAATGTTTTCCATTGAACAGCTGTAGATTTTCACACACTGATGGAAAGTCACTCAATAGCTGGAGCTATACTCGTCCTGCACTACTTCATTCAATCGTGGGATTTATTTCCGTGGCAGAGGCGGGAATGGTATCCCTCGGTAGTGTTTTCATGCCCGACTTATGGTGTTTTATTTATTGCAGGATAAGAGCAAATCTAGCTCGGCAACAAAAAGGAATGCCTTAAAGGGAAGATCGTAGAAGTGAGATGCCAGGCAAGAATGGATTTAGCCTTTAGTTAATATTAGCCATGTAACATCCACATGACGTAGTAGTAATCAGACGCTTAGCGGGATGGATTAAATTGGAAGCATCGAGAGTCTAGATTGATGCACTCAAAACATGTGGGAGGTTGTGGGTGAGGCTCACAGACCCCTACATTGAGTTTTCAAGAATCGATGGGGTCTCTCATCACATTATTATTTGCACCTCATGTGTAAGCCTATTAGAATGACTTAAATGATTTTCTACGTATCATGAAAACTTTTTATTTCATGTGTTGATAAGTCACCCTAAGCTTGAGAGTTCAGACTATAATTGTTACTTTTTAATTTACATGTAATCTGAAACGTAGTGGGGCTATTTGGATAGACATCTAGTGGGGGCTGTCACAACATTGCAAGCGGTTCCCTGGGAGGTGAGATTTCACGTGGTATCTCTGGATGGCCCAAGTGGTAGGGCTTAGCCCAAACAGAATGATCTCTGTAAGTAGTCAGGACTCTGAAATTCGTAATGCAGTGTATATTTCAATACTAACATTTAATAATCTATGGGAAATAGTTGATTTCCTGTGTTTTGCCACTGAGTTACGTAGGTGGTATCCTGAAGTAGAGATCCTAAAAGCAGAGAGGAGACGACCACCAGGCCAGGCAGAAGCCCAAGGTAATAACGTGGGGGTTCGCTTGGTTAAGCTTCGGAAGGCCGCTCAGAAGCGACCTGAGCCAACAGAAATATCTCACCATGAAACCACGCAAACAATGGTGATCTTTCCGAAGGTAGGACTATATGCAATTATACAAACATTCCATGACAACAGTCGGAAAGACCTTCGACACATTCCTGTCCGAATCTGTTTCGTTTCGCCAGTGATTTTCAGAAGTTGTGGGAAAGACCAAATCAAATTTTCCCAGGAGTTTTCACAAATCTAAGCAGGAGTTGATTTGCTGTTCCGTTCATAGAAGCAACTTAAGGAGACATCCTCACAGAGTTTCACATCTTTCTTCCTTACTGAATCTTTCACCTGATACGTTAATGCAGGCATCGCTTCAAGCGAATCGTGAAGGAGATGAGTCATGGTTAACCAAGCACGCAGACTTCTCCATGTGCTTTGTAATGGGAGAAAGTGCAGGTAGCAACATTGTTCACCATCTCGGCTTACAATTCGCAAAGTCGGATTTGAATACCCTCTCCATATCTAAGAGGGCTCATCTTCCTGGTACCGTGGTTCGCTAAAGAAGAACGCACAGAATCCGAGCTCCTTAACCGCACCGTTACTTCCTGTAGCACCACTTACTCTGCTTGACCGGTTCGAACAAGCCATTCGTCTTTTCATAGACTAGGGTACTGTTTCTGCCTAGTGAGCATACACTTCGCTCCTCTTCTGCGATGTAGCCTATCTACTTGTTGTATCAGTGTACACAACATCAGCTCTTCTAGCTTTTACTTAGTAAAATAAAATCCTTCACTTGTGAAGATGCTAATGCAGATATAGTCATTCTGTAGCCACCAGAAGGATAGCTTGTGTTCTGAATTACTGTGACCCGCACTGAAATCAAGTGACATCGTGAGGTCTTTTATACTCAGCTCCTGTTTGTGGTTGCATTGGTCCCTCGTGAAAGGGGGAGGGCTGCGCCTGCCAAGGAATTAGTGCAAAACCAAGGCGACACTCGCGGGTCCGGGCAGCAAGCTGCCGGATGGACCCGCACCCATGAAAAATTAGATTAATATCATGAGGGACGATGTCCCTCGTATCAGATATTAAACTGATAAGAACAGATACTACACTTGATCTTAGCCAAAAGGCCGAGAAAGGTATGAATCGACTATCAACACCTTACCATTATGTAATCTAGAGCTGTGCCCACTACCAGCAAACCATATGGTACCTATCATGTTCAGAAACGAAATCATTACGCTTGATTCAAGTGTGTAGGTGATGTACCTCTACAGAAAAAATGCTAATCGAGACTGGAGAATTGTTCACAAGACTCTCTCACCTGAGGTTGTACAGTGCTGTCGATACAGACATGCCTGCACAAATGATAGAGATTCAAATATTACTCTTACGTGCACGATGGATAACGACTTCAAAAACAATAATATATTAACCTACGCAAGAGGTGGAAATCATCCTCCATCTATGATAAAATTTTACAACGCAATTGAAATAACACGATCCAGCGAACCGCTACTAAGAGTATAAAATTGCATGGGATAAAATCACTTCGCAAACACTCCGGCAGAGCAACACAGAAAGCTATCCACATGGAATGAAAATGGATTCAACTGGCTTGCATCCAGGATCATATTATCAAAATTGTTTACATCGCTAATCCAACCAGCACTGAACGAAGCCGTTGAAACTAAACTAGACTCTTGGCCCTATACATACCAGCAGCAATTAGCTTCGAACCACTTTCATTTTTAAAATGGCAAGCCATCAGAAGACGTCAGTGGAGAAACGATGGAGGGTCAAATGCAGTTATCGGTCGCCCATCATTGCCTTGCCTGGAATTTCACGTTCTATCTTACACGACCACTCCGCATATATCTGTCCAGCATGTCTTGTTTACAAGTCTGCAGCAAAGATGGTCATTGTTTTCCACTGTCCAGATCAGTGTCATCTGGGTCCAGCAAAGAAATGAGAGAAGTAATCTGATAACGTCTTGGGCCAGCTCAAGCTCCACCTCGTGCAACACTTGTACATCGCTTGTTTGACAGTGAAAGCACTTCGTAGAAAAGCATGACCATACGCGACCCGCGCGCACTCTGCAAATCAATGGCACTGCAACAGCGCTCCACCATCTCCATCATGAATCACCTTTCGTCACTGATGTCAAAAACGAATGACGTTTCCTGCTCCCACAGCATTAATCACCCGCTGCCTCTGCTGCAGCTTTGGCCTCCTTCTGTTTCCGAACAATCTCATGGGCTGTGTTGAAAACGCCATTGGTGGCCTTGTTGCATACGAAACAGAGCTTGTTCCTCGAATGATGCTGCACAGTCACAATATACGGTTACTGTTTTCGTTACATCAAGGTCAATTTCTTCAAATTTCAATTCAAAACCTGACCTAAATTAACAAACGACAGCACATCGATCTGTACGTTAAAACTAAAGAAACGGACGCACCTTCAGAGCACAATGCTCGCAAAAGTAGTGCTTGCACTGAGTAACTACAGGATCAGTGAAAGGCTCCCGACAAATAAAACAAGCAAACGGAATCTCGTCTTCATCATCACTGTCATCTCCAGCCCCTTCTTCAGTCTCAGCCTCCCCTCTCGCAAGCCGCGCCTTCCTCTCTTTCTCCTCCTGATCCCATTCCCTCTCCATTTGCCATCCTGTCACACAACAACTCACACCCCAAATTACTCACACGAACAACCACCAAGCCTTCGAACCAAAACCACAACACAGAAAACCCTAACATCAACCACTCCCGCATCACACCGAAAATAGAACCAGACGCTAAATCCTCCAGAGACTTAACCTCAGATGCATTACTCACCAGACTTGTAATCTCCACGATCATGCATAAACTTGCATGAATCACCGTAACCGCAATACCCTGTCTCCTTGTAATCCTTGCAAATATCCGGCTGATAATCAAACCTAACAGTCATCCGAATATGCGCACTCGCGCGCAACGGCCCGTGCGCCCCGCCCGCCTTCTCCCGAGAAATCGTATGCTCCTGCCTAAACCCTGCCTTATGATCCGTGTACCCATGTATCCCCTTATACACCTTACTACCCGACGTCTCCCCGCTCTTCAACGCCTCACTCGCCTGCTTCAACACGCGCTCCCGAATCGCACGATTATCCCGATCAAACGCCGTCTCAATCTCCGACACCGCCGTCGCGCGGCTATCGTCTAGGGTTTGCACCTGCCGAGTCGACTCGTAGAAAAACGCATTCCGCTTCAGCTCGTCGACTACGGGAACTGATTCCGCGACGGCCGTGTCTAACTTCGGCCCGCCAGACGAGAATCCGAGGCGCCCGTCAGTTTTCTTCGCGACCTTCGCCTTGCTCGCGACCGCGGACGCTTGCCCGCTCCCCTCATCCTCCTCCGCCTCGTCTTGTGTCCGTTTCCGCATGTTGTTCTTGTTGCGTATCTTCTTGAAGAACGTCCCCGCCGGAGGGTCCATTGGCGCTACCGCTTCCACTCCCGCTTCCAAGGGTTCTGTATCACCCGCCATCGCTGGAATTGCTCTTGCAAAACTTCTCGAAACTAGATTGTCTTTCTGAATGCAAACCTTTATAAGTGAAGACGACGACGCGGGGAAACGTGACGCGAAACCGCGGGAGAAAACACGGCCAACGGCCCGGGAACGAGACGGCGAAAGACCCAGCACCAAGGCCACATCAAAAGGCCACCGGTCCCCGTGTGCCCCGACCAACGAGGCGGTGAAGCACTAGTAAGCCTGTAAGCCTGTAAGCCTGAGAACGTCGTTCTCCCAAACCTGAGTGTCTTTCCGAAGCAAAACATTCCAAAACAGTTTACAGGTTTACAGGTTTGCCCCTAAAAAACCTTCCAAAACCAGGTTTCAACCTGTAAATTACAGGTTTAGAGGCTTGATTCCCCTGCTGGCCTGAACCGCAATTCACGTCTTTCCACATCTTTCCGTTTACAGGTTTACAGTTCAGGCCTTATTGGGGATGCTCTTACAGGCTTACAAGCTTGAATATGGGCTCTTATCCTGGCTGGCCTGAACCGCAATTCACGTCTTTCCACTTCTTTCCGCTTTCAGGTTTACAGTACATGACTACTTAGGATGCTCTAAGTTGGTAAAAACTGTAAAACCGGGAAACAATTTGTAAAAATTTGACAAAGGTGAAATGTCTCATTGAAAACACCACATTTTCAAATTTTGGAAGGAAGACATCTAATGTTGGTTAAAAATGAAAAAATCCTCCTACATTCCTTCTATATATATATGTAATTTAGATATTTAAGAAATTCTAAATGATTTTGGAAGGATCCATATTGGTAATTCTATGTGAATTATATATTTTTAGGAAATAATTTTTTTGCATCAAAAATAAAATCAAAGGGACTTTTTGTATATATTTAAATTTACTATATATCTACTATATATTTACTATATATTTACTATATAAATTCAATAGATATATATATATATATATATACTTTTAAAACAAATATATTTAAATTCACTATATATATTTAATCATTTAAAATGTATATTTAAAATTTTTAAAGATGATTTTAATATTATTGGCTAGAAGATTTAAATAATTTATGCAATAAAATATTTAAAATTAACTTTTAGTTGAAAGCTATGCTTAAATATATTTTTTATTATTTTTTATACTTTCAATATTAAATACTATAGAATATGGTGTTTTGGAAAATTTCTAGGAGGATAAGGCATTACTAAAAAAACTATTTATGACTCGTTATTTTAAATGATTTTTATTTGAATGAATGAAATTATGTTGTTGCAAATTGTAGGCCATTCCAAATCATTGATGTTTGCAAACTACGAGTATCAATGCAAATAAAAAAATTGAAGTAATTTAATTTCAATTACAAACTTTAACAAGTTTAAACTTGTAATTCAAGGCGTTTTTCTCCATTTAGCTTAAGAATGTACAAAACTTTCCATTTGAGATATTTGTGCAAGTTCTTATATTGTTCTCTAATGTAGCACATACAATAATATTAACCAACATTAAAACTTATATTTTGTTTGTAGTGAGTTTGAAGGTTTTTAATAATGATTTTGTGGAAAGCTTTAAAGAATTAAAATGAGAATTTAGAAGGTTTTGAACATTTCTAACACAAAAAATATTAGGAAAAAATTGATGTTCATGAAAAATTCAACCAAGATTATAGTGGATATTCGGATGGCTCTGCAAGAATTGGCAAGCACTTTCAACAACATCTGCCAAGTGAGCTGCGATGGATAAGTTTGCGTACTCTCATACAAAGGCGGATACAAGAATTGCAAACATGCGGAAGGATGAGGTGAGGAGGAGGTTGAAGATTATTGAGAGGATGTTGGATTCCTTTGAGGAGGATGTCGAATTGCATGCAGCTTTCAATGAGTGGAAGACTGAGAGCTTTAAGCGGACTTCTGGGCGTGCATTTGTAAGCTTAAATGAGGAGAAGTGGATGTCTGAGACAATCATCGTTGATGAAGGGGCTCTCATCAATGACATCATATGGTAGTTGTATGATTACATAAAAGTTCTTCGAAGAACGAGTATGGACCCATCTCTTGATCGATTTGTTTCATTATTCCCACCCCATTGTACTTGATCATGTACAGTACATGTGCAATTTCCTGCCACTGAATGTAAAGAGGAAGTGGTTCCTGAAGGAAAATATTGCAAGTATGTGGTACATTATTACAGATACACATGGATTACCAAGCACGAAAAGCGAAAGATTCAAAAAGAATTAGAAAAACTACATGGGCGATATATCAATCTCAATTTTCGCTTCAATAATGCTTTTGAATCAACTCATAGTGCGTGAGATTCAAATACAATTATAGATATGGATCAATATCCAGATTCAGACATAGATATAGATCAAAATTCAAACATGGATCAACATTCAAACACTCATCAACATTTGAACATGGATTGTCGTATAGATGAAAATTAACAACATTCATAAGCTATTACTTTTTAGCTTCAAACTGATTGATTTTGAATTAATATTTTTGAAATTAAAATGGTTTCATAAAATCAAAAATAAATAAATTCAAAAGTAGAATTTAAAATTTGACAAAGGTGAAATGTCCCATTGAAAACACTACATATTCAAATTTTAGAAGGAGTACATCTAATGTTGGTTAAAATTGGAAAAATCCACCTACATTTCTTCTATATTTATGTGATTTAAATATTTTAATGAGTTTAGAAGGATACATATTGTGAATTTTATGTGAATTATATACTTTTAAAAAAATAATAATTTTGCATCATGAATGTAATCATAGGGGACTCTTGCATATATTTAAATTTAGTATATATATACTAAATAAAATCCGTATATATATTTACTTTTAAAATAACTATATTTAAATTTACCATATATATTTAATCATTTAAAATGTAAATTAAAAATTTTAAAGATGATTTTAAAATCATTGATCAAAAAGTTAAAACGAATTATGCAATAAAACATTTAAAATTAACTGTTAGTTGAAAGCTATGCTTGGATATATACATATATATACATATATATATATATATATATATATATATATATATATATATATATATATATATATATATATATTATAATGATAAATACTATAGAATATGGTGTTTTAAAAAAAATTTACCAGGACAAGGCATTACTAAAAAAACTATTTGTGACTAGTAATAATATCATGTTGTTGCAAATTGCAAATCATTAATGTTTGCAAACTATGAGTATCAATGCAAATAAAAAAATTGAAGTAATTTAATTTCAATTACAACCTTTAACAAGTTTAAACTTGTAATTTAAGGCGTTTTGTTTATTTAACTTAAAAAAATGTCAATAAATATTTGTTTGTAAATTGAATGAACAGGGAGAAAGCATAGATTTGAAGATATATTTAAATAAGATAAAAACAACCCTTTAAATAGTGGAAAAATGATGTATGTTTTATAAAGGCACAATAATTAAGTTTTATTAAAGCTTCCATAAAATCTTCTTTATATTAGAAAGAAAGGTGAATGGACAAATAAATATTACTTTTCAACAATATAGATTTTTTCATACAAATATTTTATTAGAAATTATTTGAAACTTTTATTGCTTTAAGTTTATTTCAGTTAATGTTTTTAGGATAAAAACTTTATTCTTAGTTTGCATTCATTTATTTTGAATTGTTTCTCTCTACTATTGCATTAATATTTTTAAATTTATATAGACATACCATATCTGTATTTCTCTATATAAATATAAAATATTTAGCATATTAACTCTCTAAAAAATCCAACTTATTTTTTGAATTGTAATCAATACTTACCATAATTCTTATGTTTATAAACTTGAATCATTTCTCTGAATTAATTTTATCTCTTTAAGGACAATTTGCCACATTTGGGCTTTTTAGAATTTGGGCATGTACATGTGGATTTAATTTTAGATAAGTTTTTTGGAAACTTTTTGTGAACGTTTGTCGTAATAAGGACTTTGAAGGAATCTTTTAAAAAATGAGACTTTTAAAAAAATTGTTACATTATCTAAAGTGGATTCTTCCTATAGATACTTTATGTTATCATCTTTGAGATTTCAAAACAAAAAAACCTCCTTTTCCTCCTACTTTCAATAGGTGCCTTGGTTGGAGGCCTATGTCTTTAAAGGGGAAGTTTGGATGCAAATAGTAAGTTATTCTATTCATAGGTTTTAAGTAAGCTGACTAGGCGTTTAACTTTTAAAAAAATGGAGAAGATGTACCAAATTAGGGTTAAAAACAAAGAGAGGCTATTGCCGCATTATATAAAGGGACTGCCAGTTTAAATCGAAGGTACATGTATGGACCCGAGTCATTTGTAACCTCAATCCTAAAAGGGCTCTCCACATCTCTTTAAGCTTTCTTCTAAGCATAAGAGTAGTCAAGCTTCTTTTGACCTCCAAATATAATAACACCTAAGTTACCTCGGTTATGCACGGTCTTATGTTACTTTGGAATTAGTAATTTATGAGGTCAAAAGAACTTGACTATTCGTGGATTCGAAAAGAACTCCAAGAGAGGTGAAGAGCCGTCATATGATTAAGGTCATAAATGATGGAGAGTGTCTCTCTGCTTTATATACATGGACTTCGGATTTAAATCCTAATCTTTTTCAATCCAGACGTAGTCAAGTTCGTTTGACTACAAAAATTAGCAACTTCCATTTAACTCGGCGTTGAGCGCGGATGGGCACACAAACTTCCGATTGAAACCGAGAGCCCATGTATATAAAGCGGAGACACACTCTGTACCATTTGTAATCCTAATTTGTGATAGCTCTCCACCTCTCTCGGAGCTCTCTATGAATCAAAGGAGTGGTCCAGTTCTTTTGACTCAGAATATAAAAACAGTGAGGTAACCTTGGCGTTGAGTCAATACATGGGGAGAACCGGCAGCTAGTTACAGATCAACCGACTAAAATTGATGTTTAGCCGATAAAACTTGAATGTCTTAGAATATTTTCAGCTGAAACATCTAAAATTCATCCATGTATTGTATGAGTATCACAGGGGTATCACTCAAATATTGTCCAATTATTATCTAGGTATCATCTACCTTTATCAAATGAGATAAAAGAAGAGAGGATATTAGCTGGGTTAAATCCAAAATCTCCTTGATAAGTGCGTTGAGCGTGGATGGACTCGCAAGTTACCGATTTAAAGCGGGTGTTCAGGTATATAAGGCGGGGACAAACTCTGCATCGTTTGGAACTCTATTCCTGTGAGGTCTCTCAACCTCTCTCGGAGCTCTCAAGGAATCAGAGCAATAGTTCAAGATATTTTGACTCCGAAGTTAGAAAGGGGAGGTAACCTCGGGAGTGAGTGGGGGATTACCGGTTTAACCCCCAAATGCCTGAGCCTATGACCATGGAAATAGACTTTGACTTTGGATGCTCTATTTTTCTACTATAATTAATGTTAAACACAACTTTTGAATTAAACTTAGCTAGATACACATGTTATCTACCAGCAATAATTTTATCAAAATTAATGGTTTCATTAGATAATTAATATAAATTTTAAAATCAAAACAAACAAATGAAATTCATAATAAATATAGGTTATACCAAAAAATTACCAAATATTTACCATAGATGTATATGACAATTAAGAACCTTATATTAGTTACTGTGCACAAAATTATGGTTTATTTCAAAAATATGATGAAAAAACCTAAAACCATGGAAAATCAAGTAGTAGCCACGGTTATACCCCTTCATCTTATACCAGCTATAAATCACTCAATTTTAGGTATTTTTGAAAATTCTAAATTTTACTGGAAAATAAATTTGTCAAACTACATTTCATTAGTTCACCTTAATTGCAAACAAAAATCACCCTGATAGTCAAAATTGTGTTTAGCTGTCTGTATTAAGAAGTTTTTGAATACACACACGATATTGATGTTTTGGACTTTAAGGAGGCACCAAAATCATGTAATTATTATTTTGAGTATTCATTAATGAGATTAGATAGATTTCTCACAACTTTACAACATGAAAAAAAAAATGGATGAAAAATTGTCATTTGGATGTCAATTATAGAACTTAGAAAAATAAGATCGATGAATTTTTGGTCGTTTAAGGTTGAAGCACCCATAACCACCAAAATAAGGGTTTTTGCTTATTTGTGGCAGTTCTATTTTTAGGGAGTAATTTTCTTGGATCGGAAGATAGTTTTTTTATATAATACGTATTTTTCCATAATTTAAGTCCTCATAGATTAATAGATACAAATTTTCAAAGTGAAAAGTAGTGTTTTCCTATAACCCACCTGTAGGTTTCACTAGAAACCACTTCAGTCAATATGTTAAATCACCACTCAATTTATTCCAAATTCTACAAATTTATTCCAAACCCTGGCTTGCCATTGCTTTGCTTGTTTCATGGGTGCTATAGTGGAATGGTGGTGATAGGTTCTAAGAAATGGTGGTGCAAGGAAAGTCTACAGTTTGGCCAAGTGTTAAGGTAGTCGATGGTATTCCCGACTGAATTTCAGGTTTGCATACTTAGACTTGTGAGAGATTTTTTTTTATATTTTTGGATCGTCCGCAAAGCTATTGCAAAGGCATCCCCCCAAAAAATTAAATTTTTGAGCATTTCTACAATTTTCTATGAATTTTTGAGTCTGAAGGCATAGAGTGACCATTAACCGTTCACTAGAGTCCTACATTCATGAGAGGTTGGATTCTGAAAATAGAACGCTTTGGCATCAATGAGAACCAATCATAAACTTTCAGTTTTCCCAAGTATGGACGTAATTAGAACCCTCTTGGACACTTTCTCAAGTAAGGCTAGTTGGTTCCTGACACCCCTTCCCCAATCAGTAGGGGCCGGAATTGCAACCCGGTCGGAAATACATGCCTCTACCGTATGTGGTGGTAATGGGTACATCAACCTTAGGTGTTTAGGGGTTAAGACAAGGGCAAGGTTTATCGCCTCCCAATCTCGCAAACCAAAAACACTCCATGGGTGCCATTTGTCATGCTGCAATGGGTGTCTCCGCAGGCATAATCCACGCTGGCGTGGCCCTTGAGTCAGCAACACGATAGTTGAGGTCTACTGCGGTGATACTTCTGCGATACCAGCATAGTACAGTCCCGGGTATCACCATAGTACTCTGGCGGGTATCTAAGAAAGCCAGAGAAGGTCACAAACACGTTGCAGAAACCCACAAGTCTGCTGCACATTGATCTCCGACTTCGCTGCCCAGATCGGCGTCGCCATCGCCATTTCAATTGCGAAGCTCACCAATCGAACCCACCAGATCAGATCACTTCGCATCACATCACAGCTGAGCAGAGACAAAGCTCACACATGCTCTGGCCATGGCTTCCTCCAAAGACGCCGCTCCCTCCCAGGACGATGAGGTACGTACTTATTGAAGCTCTGATTTCGCCAACTGGGTTCTGCTTCTCGCGTCATTCTCAATCTGGGTTGCCCACACCACTTCCCCAATTTTTCCAGATTTTTCCAATTTTTTTCCAAATTTTTTCCGATTTTTTTGCATTTTATTCCATTTTTTCTTGATTTTTTCTGAATTTTTGGGAGTTTTTCGAGTCGTGATTGCTTGGTTCTTGGTTGTGGAGTTGTGAGCTTATGTTTTGGATTTGGGGGGATTGGGATTAGGTGATGGATGGGCAATTGAGTGGGTTGGTATGTTTTGGAGATCATGTTTGGGTGGTTTATGTTCAGGATCATTGTGTTATGGAAGACTGGGTGCGGTTTGAGTCGAGGATTTGAATTATGGGGGTTGGAGATAGTTGTTTTCTAATGCGATCTGGGAGGTTCTGGATTGGTTTTTAGGGAGATGGTGAATTTGTGGTGAAGGATTAGGGTTTTTTCTGTTTTGTTTCTTGATCAAGAGTGTTGGTTTTGTGTATTGGAGCCCTGTTTTTGTCGTGAGGGAACTGGTTTTTAGTATGGTTTGACTTGCAGGAGAATTAATCTTTGAGAAGAGTTTGTTCTTGTTTGCTATTTGCTGTTTTTGGGATCCTTGATGAGGTTTAGGGTTTGCGAGTAGTGTTGAACTCCGTGCCAGTTGATTGACTTGGATGAGAGGAGGGAGGTTTGATGGCATTCTTGGGACTTGTTTTTGTAATTTTGCAACGTCTGAATTGGTGTTTTTTTTATCAGTGTATCCTCTGTATTGGTCCGTACAGGCAGTGCGTAATTTAGTTATTATTGAAAATGTTTTTTGTGCAGAATCAGAAGACGCTGAAGAGCGAGGAGTACCGTCAATTGTTCCATTTACCTCCTGAGGAGGTGCGCGAATCCATGATTTATGTCTTCTGTTGTACCACATGGGGTTTAAGCTTTGGACATAAAAATCTGTCTCCTTCTGCATAGTTTCTAGTATTTCTGAAATGACAAGAGGACATGAGTAATGATACAGCTGCTTGGTCTTGTTTCACAGCTTTTAATTGCGGACTTCAACTGTGCGCTTCAGAAGAAAATATTACTGCAGGTTTGTTCTTATGAGCACTTAAAAAACTAAGCTGACAATGTGTTTAATGAGTCACGATTTGTAGTAGGTCATATTCTTTTGGTTCTTGTTTTTGGTTGCCTTTAAATTTGAGCAAAGGTGGAATATTTCCCCAGAATGGAAAAAAGGTTTTTTGAATTATTGGACATTGTTGTCTTTTGTATTATTGCTTCGAAGTTCATGATTCATACTTGAAATAATGGGTTGTGCAACAACAGGGGCATATGTACCTCTTTGAACGTTACGTGTGTTTTTACTCCAACATTTTCGGTTACGAAAAGAAGGTTTATGTCTCAACTCTGTTTTGTTCATATTGTGCTTTTCTGATTTTTAATGCACTTCCTATAGTTAGAAGTTTTATAGTGTCTTACACTACAATCCATTCAAAAGCTGATAGCGTTATAGATTTGGAATTCTTCAGATACAAGGTCTTTGCATTTTGGACGGTAGTTCTGATATCTTTACTGGGTGGATTTAGAAGCTTTGCAACTTCTGTTCTTCTCTTATTGACTATGACTTGAATTTTTGATTTTGCAGAAAATAGTTCCACTTAAGGACGTAACTTGTGTCCGAAAGGCTAGGACCGCCAGTGTCTTTCCAAATGCGATCGAGATAGTCTCCTGGGGCAAAAAGGTATTACTTTGCACCTTGAAGATGAAGTCGGATAGGTAATTTCGTTATCACACATTGCTGCACAAGGTGTCGTCAACTTTGTGGTGTTTTCCTGTGCTTATATTGAAGAACTAAAGTATTTTCCCTTGGTCTTTTTGCAGCATTTTTTTGCATCCTTTCTCTCTCGCGATGAAGCCTTTCGCTTGATTATTGATGGCTGGGTCCAGCATAGCAGCTATGCCAAGTTGTTTCTTAATTCGCAAGGATCTTTGGCTTCACTTGCAATGGTAAACTCGATGGTGACTTGGTTGGATTGTTGAAGAATACTGCCGATTTAAGCACGGGTGTAGAAACTGGCTTGCAATGTGCCTAGTAGTTTGATTCCTCTTCACATCTCTCCCTATATACCTGGCATCTATCACCTATACGTCATGTCAAGAAAAATCTCAGCTGATATTTAGCTTTTTCTTTTGTACTGACGGTTTTCTTGTTGGGAACAGAGTCCACAATCTAGGACATCTGGAGCAGAGAATGGAGCAGTTTCTCAGAGTGCTTGGCAAAGTCCGTTGTTGATGACTCGGCTTGAGGCAGGGGGAAACTATGAGAGTAGGTAATATTCCAGTGTCCTTGTGATTTCTAATTTTTTGATGTCTGTTCATCTACATATCCCGAATATATCCTGTGGCAAATCCGTTTGGATACCTTTCTGATGCTCATTGCGATGTGTGCATAGGGTTGATGAGATGGCTGCCAAAATAGTGGCATCTGCAGGAGTTGATCATGTACCTTCTCGTGCAATGAGTGAGCATGACGAGGGCGATCGTTTGCTTGAAGATGAAGGGACCACCAGCAGTTCTGGTAGCGTTGGCCAGCAGCCATCTTCGATATGGGAAATAGAAGACAGCGATGCTCCACCATGTACGTTAGTTGGCCTTCCTTATCTTGCATGAGTTCGTGCTGATCTGCAGCATTTGATATTCTTTTGGCCGCTAAGGCTGATATCATTGGGTCCTCAATCCCCTTTAGTAATTCTTTTTATTCTTGCTGCTTTCAAGATCAGATCCAAAGTGTGTCTGATTTGACTGCGTGTTCGCGTCTGATTATCTTGCAAATATAGTCTTTTGTAGATCAACACATTATTATTTATATCTTTTTCTTGTATAGATATTTATCTGATACACCACATATTGTTGGAGAAATGCAGTGGAAGATAGTTACAAAACTGTCGTGGAATCTGAATTTCCGGTATGCCAATTCTACCTCAATACTGATCTGAATTTTCTTCTTGGTTTTGTGAAGAGATGAAGTTATGCACAAGGTTGTCTTTCAATGGTCTACCATACTTCCGCCTTGAATTAGACTTGGTACACAATGTCTTTTAGTCAATTGTAGTGTGAGAGTTCCCAAGGATTTGATGTTCCGTTTTGTGCTAATGTTATCTTTCATGTCCAGGTTGATGTCGAGGAATTTTTCCAGTTATTTTTCTCGAATGAAGCCATTGGATTTGCAAAGGACTTCCATACGAAGTGTGGAGATGACGGTAAGGTTTCCTTCCTAATCAACGCCACTCAGCATGCTGTTGGTAGAAGCAAACAGTATGTTTCTGGCATGAGCTGCACAATTTTATGGACATAATGCAGCAAGTGAACACCTTTGTGTGCATTGATCTAATCTGTGACAAGCCTACCGTCTATAAGCAATAGAAGCACCTTCTGCAATTCAAGATTATACTATGGGTTCAACCCTAAGGCTCCAATTTGGCATGTTTACAGATTTTCGGTGTACCCAGTGGGCCAAGCATAGACACTTCGGACACGCACGTGACATCTCGTTTCGACATCCCATCAATTTTTATTTTGGTAATTCCTGCTTTAGCAATATCCAGTTTGATCTATTGTTACAATTGTTACCGACGGTTATTGATTTTGTTCTGATTGTAATTCATGCTCATTGTTCTGCGAGAGCTTTTTCTATTTTCTATTTTAGCTCACGCCATATGTATAATGTAGAAGCAGATTAATGAACACTATATGTAATCATTTTGGCTTCAAATTTGATTTTCTCAGTGATTGAATTCCTGTTGCTTTCTTGTGGCTATCATCATTCGCAGGGCCTAAGTCTACATATTGTCACGAGTCACAGCGGTTTCGTGTGTACCGGAACAAGTAATGAGCATCCGCTCTGTTCCCTACTGTTTATTGTTGTTCGCCGAATTGCTTGTTTATCGCTAAAGGTTGTCAGATGAGGTAGTTACTGTGCACATGTCTGTTATGCAGGATTCCCATCTTATAATTTTTTTTGTTGGTTTTGTGGCAGTCATTTGGTTCTAGAGACGACACAACAGATGACTGACATACCTTATGGTGATTACTTTAAAGTAGAGGTAATTTTCAATAACTTTGAATAGCAGAAATGACCTTGAACCTATGAACAGTCTCGAATTTTGAATGGAGCCTACATAGGTCATAGTGTTGAGTGCAATGCCTCATTCTGTCACATGCTTAATTGCAGCCATTTATTAAAAGTAGTTTGGGATATATCCCCTGATACTACATCAGAATGTCTTTTGTACTCAGTGTGATTTTTTGTGAGATGTTCGTGAAGATAAAATTTCTAGTAATTGCAGGTGAGATGGGATGTGGAGCGGTTGTATGGCAATGGCCAATGTCATAGTTTTGTACGAGTTTCACTTGATGTCGCTTTCTCCAAAAAAACTATGTGGAAAGGTATGTGCTATTTGTCTTTACATAGTTTCAATATCGCATTTAAATCTAAATTTCGTGTGTCTATCAGGTGGGTAGAACTTGAGTCTGGAAGATATAACACAAAATTATGTTTCAATATACTTTTAGTTAATATTCGTATTACGGACAATCCATCCAATGTTTTGCATTCTAGTCGACATAATGTGGGTCTATTGCATGATTGTAGGCAAAATAGAGCAAGGAACACATGAGGAAAGTAAAGAGGCATACACCACGTGGATTCAACTGGTACAGATTGCTCTTATCACTACTAGTGAATTGAACTCTTATATTATTGTACTTACTTTCTAGACATGTATACAGCTCAGAATTCAATTGCTCAAGCTATCCTAGGACATTGTCCTGATGCGATTCAATTAACTTCGTATTTTAGGCAAGAGGGGTTGTTCGGGATATGAAGTCTTTAGCTGCCAAGCATCTTGACGGAATTGATTCTACAGATTCTATCACAGGTATGTGTTTTTGCATTTATTTTTACAAGAACGAGACTGAGTACCGCTGATTCCTTCATTCCATAACGACTAGCATGAAGTTACTTTTTGGACCGGAAATTTGTATGATATTTCGTTGTAGTATCTTCACTCTGTTTACATGTCACAGGGCACCAGGTGCTTTCTGCGGAGCGTTCCTGGAGCGGTGAACCTATGGACCGTGCTGAGGAAGGTTCTGTAACATCTCAGGAGTTGAATGACATTGATGGTGTTCACATCAGTGCTGCTAAGAACACTCCGCACAGTCAAGGCGTGCTGGAGTTCCAGACTCAGCCGGAGTGGGCAATGAAAGCATCGTCTTTTATAAAGAATGCTGTGGACGCGTCTCAAAGGGGATGGCAGAAGTTATCTGCTTCGGATTGGAAAAAACATACCAAGCTTGTTCTGTTCATGCTAGTTGCAGTGATCATTGTTTCTATGCAGGTAACAAATCCAATTCCCCTTAATTGGTTCCTAGTTTGTCTCTTTTATCTTTGTGTTGTATAACGAAATACCATGGGAATCATCATCTGATATAGTTTTCTGTTGCGTAAGCAGATTGCAATGATCATCACACTCATGTGGCCTCCAAGCTTGAAACCGGTGCCCATTGCACACCATGGCAGTGTGGGTACGAACATGGGCAGTTGCTATGGGAGTTCTGAAAGGGACGAAACGCTGGGATGGTTGGAAAGAAAGTTCCGCCACATCAAGGAAGAGATTGCCATGACAGAGCTGCGGCTGCACGATCTGCATCAAGACCTCGCTGCATTGAAATCTCATGCAGAGCAATACCAAAGGCATATCTCTCAAATCAGTCTAGAGTGTCAAACTCCTTATTCCAACAATTTGTAAATTTTGCGCCTTACTAATATGTACATATGTGATTGATGATCAATCTCTTTATTTGTAGTCTGGTTTGGTCCGTGTTGTGTTTGCTGAAAGCACTTTACATGCATATATACTGGAGCATGACATCAACTTTTTCTCATAATTAAAAATAATGTCTACATCAAAGAATATAAATCTCATTCACCTGCAGTGCAGCTGAGTACGTCTGTCAAAGTGACCTTTTAGCAATATCTGCAGATCCTCTAATGTCTAACATGGATACATTTGTTGAGCCATGATTTCCAGCTGCTGATGGTACTCGTACCACTCTCGTCGATAACACTAAGCTTAGTACCGCTCTCTTCGATGACACTGCTGCCGGTACGAAACTGTTCGCGAAGCTGTCGTTGGACGTCAAGTTTGCCGTCGACTTCCTTGATGGTGATGCGCTCGTAGTCACAGCAATCATCCGAGTTAATGTAGACCTTGTTGGCTTGGTCGGTCTTGTCCTGCACCAAAAACTCCTGGTAGGTCCAGTTTACATCAATCTGCATCTTGTACTCCCCTCCCTCTTTAACACTCGTGAGCCTAGCATAGCAGTTTCGATTACCCACTTTCATGGTCAGCCCATGCTTGGTATCATTGACAATCACAGTGGTGACCTTGGTATCCATCCTCAACCTCAGAAAAACAAAGCGTTATCAGCAATCTTGGGATCAAGTGAAACGATCTGCTGCCCGCACCTAGCGTTTGGTAGATGAAGGTTAGTGCTAATTTGGTCAAGTAGAGAGCAGAAGCTGAGAGAGTAGATGAGCAATGGAACAAGTGATGAGTTGGTAAATGGGAGAATTCAAACTGGATGCAGAGATCGATGTTCAACTATGAGATAGTGCACTTCGCTCATGAATTTGTTCTCAGAGTTCCGATGGAAGCTCATTTTATCACCGTCGCTCTTTGCCGGCATACGTGCAGCCAGTCTTGCATCGGTGTACACAATAATGTCTGATTTTCCGGATCTGCTATCATGTTACTCGTTTGGTGGTACCGTCAGTATTTTTGCGCGTGAGAATATTCACGAATTAGTCGTTTCGTACGAATGATATTGGAGTGCTGACAGACGTACCGACTGTGGCTAACCAAAGAGATCCGAGGATGGAGAGGGGCGGGGGTGGCAGAGCATACGGTCTGTGAGTTGATTCTGGATCCACACTGGTACTGTAACGGGTTTCTAGTGAGGTCAGATTGGAGCGTTACCGTCGCTGACTTTGTCGTCGTTTGCTTGCCCGAAACATTTCTTTGACCAGATCAACCATCGGCGTCTTATGTTCTTAACTCATGTCTGCACTGGCCGACGGTTGCTCCAATGTGAGCGTCAGTGTCTGCACAGAGCGGCCCACTTTAGCGTTCGAACTGATTTCATGGAGTGGCTGAAGAGTTTGGGAGATCGATTCTGCGGGTCAAAGTTGGTGGTAGTGGCGGAGTTGTCGTGTTTGTGTGTCTGTTGCTTGGTTACGTTGGTGAGTAGAAGTAGTCCAATCGAGTGGTCGAGCTGCACGGTTTCTTCTTGCATTCAAGAGGTGGTCTGTTTATGGATTTTGAGCAGCTGGCTTGTGAGTGGGTTATCGTATGCGGAGTGATCGTTTCCGGTCATGATCGAGTACTTAATCAAGTCCTGTTATGCAATGTCGGTGTGCTTGGGTAGCCAAAAATTATGACACGTTTTCGAGCGTCTTATCTATGCGTCCGTCGTGGCTGAACTTGTTTTCTGAGAAGTGGCCGACCTTTCGGCTCAGAATCACTAGAAAGAAATCACCTTGAGTACCTTCGGTGGAGGTTTGAAGTACAACTACATCAATAGTGCACTCACCTCCTGATCAGGATAGCTATGTGAGCGAGTGCTTCGATGAGGATTTAAGGTAGAATCACCTTAAACCGTGCGAATAAGAGATTCAGCATGGTTGTGGACCTCGTGTGTACTGTTTGTAATTTTTCCTGGATGGGAAACAGGAGGGAGAGTGAATGCAAAAATTTCCAGAATTAAATAGCAAAAATTGAATTTACTACAAATTTTTGAAGTCAAAAGTGTACATGACCTTAAAGTGATCAGTAGACTCTCCTTTGTGGCGCTCACGCATGTAGCTAAAACCGTGCAAATAGAGTTAATGAACCATGAATCTATGAACCAACCACCTCCCTACACGTGTCCATATCGAGTCACTATTTATGAAATTGCTGTGCACGCAATAAGGTCCATGCCATGGGTGGCTAAGGGGCGGTCTACCCTGCGCTTCTGGGGGGCCGCACGGTTTAAGGTGATTCTACCTTACATCTACCCATAGCTCTATTGCCATATTTGATTAGAGAAGGATTTCGTCGGTACATTTGTCTGATTTGTTGAATGCTCTATACACGCTTGCTGGTAAGACGGACGCGTGAGAAATCAGAATGACGATGTGAAATGTCGGCAGGGAATCTGGAATGCAATATAGTATGCTTAGAGTAGTAAGAAGGACGCCTGTAACAGTGTGCGGACTTGTAAGTGCAAAGTAAGTTACTGTTTCGATCAGACACGAATAGGATTATGTAAGTGAATACATCGTAGAAGCATTCAAACATTGTACTTAAGGTAGTAACACCTAAAACCGCCACTTAAACTGCCTTGCCTACTTGCTATTCTTAGAAATTGCAAATTTCTGAAATTTACTATGAGCAAGTATAGAGGATTCCAATGCATCAAAGAATGTATGATTTGAATATAGTATGCAAAAGTTAGAAAAGGTCAAAGTTTTATTGGTAGATGATCTGAAATCGCCATCTACTCCATCAAAAGATGATCAAAAAGTACAATCTAGACATGGGCAGGAAACCATTTTGGATCTGACTCAAAATTGGGTGTCACTACCTTACAGTGTAGATGCCGTTTCAAGGAGTCCTGCAAGGCTTCAAAACTAGCTCCGTGACGAATTAACTTGCTAATTTACGTAGTGTAGTCATTGCAAGCAGAAGGTGGTGATGATTGTTAAATAAAATCACTAGCTCCGGGTTGTATATTTTCCTTCTCTGCTAATGAACGCTGAGTTGATTTGTGTGCAGAAAATACAAATAAAATTCCACTTATGTACTGATGAATATGAGATAACCACGTATCTATGAGCAAAACAATACTCACATAGGTTGCTAAACTTATTAAATTAACACTGGTTGTCGGCACTCTACAACATATCTCGCTGAATGGAAGACCAGTACGGATACCAGCATCAAGTACAAGAACACGTAGGAAACTGATCAAGATACACGAATACGATAATATGCAGCGAGTAAAACTGCAACCGCGTAAATATGTACTAGATATTGGGTGAGAGGAGGGAGAATACCGGTGGTAGGAGGGAGCCCCCGATAGCCGAGTCGCAGTGCGGCAATGCCGCAATGGCGCATGGTGATCTGCTACTAATAGTATTCTACCTCCTCTCGCGCCTCAATATCAGATGTAGTAGTCGAGGGAAGGCTGAGAGTGACAATGTGATTGGTCGAGGGCGCGAGGGTCACAAGAATATCATATTCTACTCTCATCTTTGAGTGTTGGGACCCTGATCGTCATCATTCTTGGTCTTCACCACGTAAAGCTCCTCTACCCTATCCTCCTCTACGATGGTATATAATATCATCTTTAGCTCATAAATTATATCAATGATCTTGGAATTATAAGCCAATCCGCAAATCGGTCACAAATGGCGGTTCTCATGGTCACAATCAAATTAACTCGCTTAGCAGTCAAAAATGCCACGTGCAAGAGCGTTTGTCTCACGACATTAAAGTCCTCAGCTGGTTTATGATGAAAAAAAATCCAAATGGGCCAGTGGCAATATTTGCCGACCCCTACATAGATGGAAGGTGTGAGCTAGAACCTCCACAATGCGTAGTACGCACTATCTACCTACTGGTGCCTTTTAAATCTATTCCGTCCACACCAATAGCTAGTAACACGCCTTATCAGCTAGTAATATTGTAGAATATTATTTGAAACTTATAATTAATTAATTTGACTAAATTAGATTATAATAAAATATTAGCATTTTTACATATATTCTTGAATTGGATCAAATTAAGAAATTCTAAACAAGATGTATATATTTATGTTGCTTAAATCTATAACCTTATTTTTTCAAGACCATTTTTGAGTTTTTTAAGGTCACTCTTTTGGAACTAGGCTTTGAATTGTTGTTATGCCGTTGACAACATTAAAACCTATTAATAGCTAGAAACAAAGTGAAGGAAAAATCTCCTTTTTTGATTGAAAAATATGATCTATGTTTGAATATTGTAATATCCACTTTTTAATTTTTCAACTTTACTACAATCAACTTAAATTGATTTATTTTCCATTATAAAGGCCATCATTTACAACAAGAGTAATCCCTAAAAGACAAAAAAGACTATAAAGAAAAGATTGACAAGCTTAATTCATATAGATACTCTAAACTCTCGCCTTTTTCTTTCTATATAAGGTAGGAGCATAAGTCATTGTGTGGGACCACTAACACTATATTTCTAGACTTACATCAATAATCCATTATGGCACCATTTTTTGATTGAATTACTGACTTTTCATTAGTCCACTTATTAATTCAAGACTCCTTTTAGTAACTTATTGTTGGTTCTTATAGGCTCTTACTAGTTGTTATCCCAACTCTAGTTTTTGAACCTTTCAGAACTCATACAGAATTCAATACAACTCCAAAAATTTGAATTTTTTATTATTCATGTTCCCTATGCCATTTACTCTATCATTCAACAATAAAAGACGCTCCAAAAGTGCTTATTTTTGGTGCTTGTTACCTTGTAAAAAGCTCATAAAAAGCGGCAATAACCTTTTGTCATTTCAAACTCTAATTCTAAGACTGATCTCCACCTCTCTCGGAGCTTTCTCTTTGATCACTTTTTACCTATAAATGAAATAACTCCGAAGCAACTCCGAAGCAACTCCGCATGCGAAATTTCCCCTTTAAAATAATACCAAAGTACCTGGTATTCACACACCGGCACCCACAGCGAGACTCAAAAGCCACCTGGGCACAGTTCCCCTCAAAACAAAAGCCCCTCCAAACATACCCCACACACCCCCATAAACCCCCACATACCCATAAACTCCCACACCCATAAACCCCTACATACCCTTAAACCCTCACAGACCCTTAAACCCCCACATATCCATAAACCCCCAAAATCAACAAAATCCTAAATCCACAAATACACAAAATCCTAAACCCCTTCCCAAATCCAACCAATTCCTAGATCCCTCAAACCAGGACAGACCCCTAAACCCCACACCCAGCTGGAAAGCCAAGGCCAAAAGAAGAGGGTTGAATGCTGATTCCGCCCCAAAGGCAGTGCTGGCATGCGCTTGCTCGCCCACCAAACCGCACTCGCTCCGAGTCCTCCGAGTCCACCCAGCTCCCTCTCCCTCCCTCCTGCCAATTCCCCCACCTGGGTTTTGTTCACACCCATCCTCTCCCTCCCCGCAATCCCATTTTCACTCCTAGTTCACACTCCTACCCCATGTCAACCTCGCCACTAAGTTTGCATCATCATCACTCATGACTTCAAGTTGCAGCTTTGGTCACATGGTCGGTGAATTCCATTTTGTGAGTAGAGATTCGGTGCTAGATTTTGAGAATGATGGTGGCTGGAGAAGCAATGTGATATGATTTGGTTTATTCAATGATCAGGCATATGTTGAGAGCTCAAATTCTGTATGTGGGCGGTTTTTCACCTCGTGAAGATGTTTTCGTTTGCATGGAGGTTTTTTTTTTTGGGAAGGAGGGTTAGGTGATGAGTGGGTTGGGAATTTGGTGGTGTTTAGGGGAAGAATGGGATGGTGGTGTTTTTTCTGAGGTTTGGTGAATCTGTGGATTTTGATGAGCTTGGGTTATGGAGATTGGATGGTTGATTTTTCTGAGAATGGTGGTCTGGGTGAGGTTCTTGGCGGTATGGTTTACTGGGTCGTTGTTTGTATGTGTATGTGTGTTTGTGGTTATGGTTTGTTTGTGATGATCAACCCTAGAATTATAGTGTTTCAGTGGAGTAATGAAAGTGTCAGTGGAGTAATAAGACTGTGAGTGTCAGGTCTGGATTCTTACAGATGGTTTGGTTTGTAGCTTGAGTTGTTTGATTATCGATCGGGGTCGAAATTCGATCGCTTGTGGTCCCGGAAACCGTTTCTCTGAGTTTGAGTCTGCAAAAATTATGGATTGGTTCGTGAATGGGAGCTCTAGGTTTTGAGCATGTACTGGGTGGGCTTTCTGTTTGAGTGATGAAGTTGTTTGTGTTCAGGTGCCGGCCATCTCTTTTGCTTTGTATTCTTCTGCACAAGGGCTTCGTTCGACACTAGGTCATGATAGTGTAATAACTGTCTGGTGTATCTGTTTTCCAGGGAATTACCACTGCCAAAGGTCTCTACAAATTTTCGACTGGAGAGGAGAATAGTGTGTAGGAGTATGCACGGCCCTCATAGCTTTGGAGAAGCTGGGAGTATTTAGAGACGCTTGAGGAAGGTGTATCATTTTTATCAGAGAAGGTTATGGCCGCAAAGTTGATTCCACAATGTGGAGCTTGTCCCCTTCTTCGGGCTTAGGAAAAGCAGTTGAGAAATACGGGTGCACTATGTGCTGGAGTTTCTCTTCTCGTGGGTGATTATGAAGCATTGATATGGGTAACAGGGTCTGGTTTGTGTATCATGCGCAAGAGTGGTTGAAGTGATCCGAGCATTCTCCCCAAAGACTCTTCTGGGAGTGGAATTGCAGGTCTGTTGGGGGTTCAAAAGAAGACCTGAGCTGATCATTCTTTTTAGATTTTAGCAGAGAGACTATCTTAGTTCATGGTACTGGAATTCTTCACTTTGGAGTGGGGAGGAGTACAAACAGCTATTTATTTTCTTTTGGAATCGCCTTGGGGCAGGTTAGTATGAGTAATGATATACTGCAGTTGGTGTAGGTGCTTTTCTGTTGTTGATGAATGATAGACGGTCAGACATGCTCCCAAGGCGTACAGTAGGAAGTTTAAGACATTTCGCAGTGTAGGGAGGATTCGATGAAGCATGTGATGGCGGAGGGACAGAACAATGTGGGCGAATCTGAGAAGCGCCCTACGTTGTTCTCTCAAACAACAGAAGAGGAGGCATGGCTTGCTGTAGAAGCGGCAGCTGCTGTGAGACCCTCGCCTTCTATCGTTGTTTCAGCTAAGAACCAGCAGAGCCCTACCAGCTTTTTAAGATTGAAGAGGGGTTTCCAGAAAGCTATTAAATGGCCCAACAATCACAAAGATAAAACGCAGAAGAACTTGTTTAATCCAGAGGTGCTCACTCGGCAAAAAAGACAATGGAGTGAGCTACAGATGCAAGCGTTGGTGAGTCACGAATGCACTTGTGAAGTGTATTTTTTTTTTCATTTTCTGTAAGATACTTGGTCATGGAGGACTGCAGTGCAGTAAGTGCAATATTGCATTGGTGGTTATTTTGCACTTATTAGTATTTTATATATCCCTTTCTTTTGAGCAAGTGTTATTGTTGTGTTGACAATTATAGTTGCTCTATTTAAATTTAGAAGTAGGTGATACGTGTCATAGCTCCTTACGTGTGTTGATTTTGTTCTAATTCCGCAGAGAAACAAGCACCAAAAGAGGGAACCTACGTCTTTCTTCGAGCATTTTGTTGTGGTGGGCTTGAGACCACATTCTGATGTTCAAGCCATAGAGGCTGCGTTTGCCAGAAAAAAATCATGGCAACGAGATGCAGAGAAAGCAAGCTTAGATTCTGTTCACCACAAACCTCCTACACTTGAACCGGAGGTTGTAAAACTATATACATGCGTCACCATGATGTCCTGAATCTGCGAGGTCTTGAGTTTCAGCGAATAGAGACGATCCCTTGTTGAAGTGACCTAGTGTCGGCAATATCTCTTTTAATCAGCTCTGGCTGGTTGGCAACTGGTTGGAGCAAATTTATCTTAACATGTTCATTTATTTTGTGGCGGATTTCTTTCAGATCTTGTTCAAGTACCCTCTTAGCAAGAGACTTCCCCTGAAAAGTAGTGAGCTGCCTCACTTCTGCTTTCCCTCAGGAGTTGAGGTGCGTGGCCAGCAGCCTTCAAACGCTCGTTATTCATGTCGTTATTATTTTCAAGAATTGTTGTTTGCAATACACTAGTTTTTTGTGCAATTTTGTTAAATCACGATTTGGCTGCTCATGTATCATTTTTAGGCAAAGGCTGACGTCTTGTGTTAAAGCAGCTCGTTATTCTCATTCTTATAAATTAAATTTTAAAACTAGCAGTTGTGATGAAATGCAGGCTCGAGTTATGGAGCGGACTCCTTCTATGAGTGAACTGAATGAGATTATGTATGGACAGGTACATATCAATAGTAACTAGGAA
Source organism: Ceratodon purpureus (assembly GCA_014871385.1). NCBI lineage: Eukaryota > Viridiplantae > Streptophyta > Bryopsida > Pseudoditrichales > Ditrichaceae > Ceratodon > Ceratodon purpureus. The sequence goes on along the minus strand of CM026428.1, from coordinate 12,493,526 downwards.
CGTGCTGCTTAAACAACTATGATGCTTGTCGGAAGAGCAAAGATTACGTACAAAAGTAGGTCCAAACTGGCCAGACTAGTCTTGAACCATTTTCTTTTTGAACTTGTAGATCTGATCCTTCTATTGGTCTAGAACTGGGCCAATGAGTGCTAGTATGAGGATCTCGGAGGAGGTGCTTTAACATTTCTTGATTGTAGTGATGCTGATATGATATTGTCCAAATGAATCTGATTTGGAATTGTGTTTAATTTTTTCTCAGAGCCATCAAAATCGCGATGACCATTCGTTTGTCTTCCTCCTCAAGGTTAGCAGTGCCTTGTTGTCGTCTTCTAGCTTCATGTTATCATATCCTTATTGCTGAGGTTGTATTGCTATTTGTTGCTTGCTGAGACCCAATCTTGCCAGTTGTGTTGATAGGTCGCGTGCTGCTTTTTACTTAAGTCGCTTTTACTGATTTCTTTTGATGTGTACTAGGTGGCAGACAATGCTACTTTGTATGGAGTGTGTGTTTTTGTTCCTGAAATGGTACAAAGAGCCCCGGCCTTCTTATCTATGAGCTCAGAGTTATCTCCACAACAGTCATCACGTGGGCGCTTCTTAATTTCAGCTCCTCGTTGTTATTGCCTCCTCACAAGGATGCCTTACTTCGATCTCCATTTTGGAGTTTTGAACAGGTGATTTATTGCTGCCTTGGACACGTTTGTTTATGAAACTAACATAACTTTATTGTCAGCACTGTAAATGGACTGAAATATTTAGTCTTTTTGCTTCCCTTTGAATGTCACTATTTTTGCCAGTAACTTTGGAGCGGTTCTACTAAGTGACAGGCATCCAATTGGGACTGGTATCTTACGATAGAACATAATTCAGTTTGTTTAAAAGCTCATCCACTTGCTATTTTTCTCTGAACAGCATCATTGCACAGGAGCGGCTAGATCGCATTACGGAATGTGTTAAGGAAATGAATCTCGTAGAACAAGTTCCATCAACAGTGGGTAGTATGAATCCCGCTCGACCAAGTTCTCCTTCTCCTGACGACCCCGATGGATGGATGGAGAGTGCTATTCCTGTACACAGTGTCCTAGGCGCAACAGCTGCAGCCGCAGGAATGATATCTACGAGTGAGATGGATTCGTTTGCTTCTAGAGGTTCCGGCCACATGTCTCCAGACAGAACTTCAGACTGTACATCACCACAAGTAGAACCTCAAGAGAGTGGACGGGTTACGGATGCTCAGAATGGAGTGCAAGACCCGTGTCCAGTTTTGGAAAATGAATCCAGAGGAGGGATGGAGGTAAGGTCTTTCTGTTGTTTTAAGAAACAGTTGCCTTGGAAGCTTTCAGGAGTAATTCTTAATCTAGGATCAGAGCTGCTTGTCTGCAATAAGTGCACTAAAAATAATGTTACTTATTTATTTACAGCTACACTTAGAAGAAATCAAGGAGGCGAACACGAAGCTCTCAAATGGTGATGTGAACATTCCGCGCCGCAATGCAAAGTTGGACAGAGCAGACGATATGGGGTCCAGCTCAAGTTTTGGCACCATACCCCCTCAGTCTAGCAGAGGGCATGAACGTGTTGACAGCTTTGAATCAGTATCTAGGTACTTGTGTGCTATCGCTTGTGGAAGTTCATCTCCAATTATTATTATTTAAATGAATTAAGGCTGATACCTACATTTGGATATAAGTTAGAGGTTTGGGAATTCATTCTATGAAAATTTAACATCAGGATACGATGTTGCTTCACAAGAATCAAAGATGCGGCTGATTTGACTCCATTGTATGTCTCTGTTGCAGCTTTGGTTTGAATGCTGATTCTCTTCGGAGTAATGACTCTGAAGATGAGTATGATGATGAGACCTCTCCTTCTGGGCAAGAAGAGGCTTACGGAGCTGATGCAGTTCTCGCCTGGGCTGAGGTGTGTGTTCATTTAATCTTTAATTCGGTTCCCATTTTGAACTTAGGCCAGTGGTAAGAGGCTTTAAGAGATTTTGAGTACTTAAGTGCTTCGTTAAGCTTCCAGACATGATTTGTCAGTTTTCGACTCATTACCGTCATGGAGGAAAATAGGCCAGATTACGTTTCTTTATGAGGACAATATCCGTAGTAATTTTATGTATTGTCATTACCATGGAAATTGTACGTTGCCCTGACTTGGAAATGGTGCAATTTTTTACTCAGGCCAATAATAATGAATCTTTACGGGTGGTAGTTGCTTATCACCGGCGCCGTGTGCCTATGCGGGGTGATTCAATACACTTTCAGCCATTAGAACATGTGTCACCAATAACTTTCAGCAGAGCGAATGGAGTGGTGGACTTCAAGAATTGCAAGACCGATTTGGAGAAAGCAGAGGTATTAATTTCAGATACTTGATATGCGTTGTAATGAAGTAGAAGGATGTGCATGTTTTGTTTTTCTTGGCGTACTCAGCCTTTTATTTCATTTTGTGCAAAGTTTTTAAATGTTTTATTTTTATTTTTATTTTAAAAATAAAATCAATAGATTTGTCCCCTTTCTTATTTATTAGTTAGACCTCTAAGCAAAATAAATAAAACTGCTATCCTAGAAATTGAGTTAATGTCAGTCGCCTTTTAATGAGGTCTTGGTTATTTTCTCCCACTTATCTACTTCACATCCGGCTGACTGCATAATTTCTTAAACTATCTTTTAGTGCGGTTAGGAAGATTCGAGTTTTTAATATTGATCTTGGCACAGGCTCGAGCTGCAGCAATGGCTGCAGAAGAATGTGAAGCGCTCGCTGTGTGGTCGGTTGCCACACTTTGCAGAGAACTTTCCCTTCAGAATGTAAGAGATCTTTCTGTACTTCTATTCATACGTTGTGTTTCATCTTATTCTTCCTTTACAATACACGGGCTCAATGAATGGATTGTGAACGCCTGATGAAATCCTTTGTCATAATATCTGGTTGGTTTGTGGTGCCAGGTGCTGGCTATGTTTGCGTGTGCCCTGTTGGAGAAGCAAATGGTGGTCATTTGCCCTAATCTGGTCAGTAAAGCTATTTGCTGATTTGTGTTGCCGGTGGCACTCACTAAATTTGATTCTTGCTAAGGGGTCGGTATGAAGTAAAGTGGGCAACTGTGTCACCGTGTTAACCAGAATATTTAGCTAAAAGCCAGGTCTTAAATGTTCGTAGGGATTCGTACACTTGTGATATATCATACAAATTGTCAGCTCGGATTGTCATAACTGAAGTTCACATGGCGCTGATTTGGCACTTCATTGCATCTACTTCCTTGGCAGGGGGTTTTGTCAGCGGTGGTGTTGGCCATTAAGCCTATGATTCGACCTTATGAATGGCAAAGTCTACTCCTTCCTGTGAGTAAACTGATGTTACCTTCGATCTGCTGATCAATGAATAGTTATCTTCTATTCAGAGACTTCTATTTTCTTTAGTTTTACTAGCAACTGGGTCTCCAGATACATGCCTCCCGTTAGGGATTCTTTCTTCGTCAGCGAAAGTGTTGATTAGTTGAAGTTTTTGTACGTCCAGGTAATGCAAAATTATAGTAGGAACAGGTCTGGCACTGTCTAATTACACGATCATACTAGGCTTCATCTTTTAATCAACTCTAATTTTGTCTCTGGGGCATGCATACCTGCTATTAAACATGTTTTGGTCTTCACCAGGTTCTTCCAAACAAGATGCTAGACTTTCTGGATGCTCCAGTGCCTTTCATTGTAAGGATACCACCCTTTGGCTTGATTGTAGTTACGTGAATAGTACTCGGTAATGGGCACTCGTAAGTCGGAACTTTTAGTACTGCTGGTCAACCTATAATTCATGATATTCTGTTATCACTCGTCTGCAGTATTGTTATGGCACTGCCTTGTGGCAATTATGGTTCTGTGGGTGCAGTGTGAGTATGCAAAGGACCTGTGCTTGAACGATATAATTTGAGTTTCAAGTTCTCGATTTTTAGAGAATTTTGAGGTTGGGAATTCACATTTTATTGCAGGTTGGTGTGCAATACAAGACCTCGGAAGTGGAGTCTAAGGTGTCACACCTAGTTCGTATTAATGTGCCAAAAGATAAGGTGACTTCCTCGGTGCATACTAAATTTCCTTTGTGCCTACTAAACTTCCTTTATGCTTGTCTTGGTACTTACCGTAAAGCATTTAAGATTTGAATTCTCTTGGGAGAAGAGGATTTTGGCTTTACCCTCAATCTTTCGCTCTTTCAGATTATGATATGTCCTATGACATGGTATTTTTGTTTTAAATGGATATACTCAAGTGAGATTTATGATCTTGCAGGTAACGATGTCTTCAACCCCGCAACTCCCTGAACACAATAAACTTCTGTCTGAGCTGGAACCGTTCTATTCACAATTGGCAGCAGAGAGCCACTCAGCTAGAAGGCATCCAGTTCATCACACCAATGAAGTACAGGTATCTTATTTGAATAACGACCTTTAACGCGTGGATATCAATGAAAACGTAGAAAAGTATTCAATCCTTCTCTATTTATTCATTCAAGTTTTCAAGGGTTATATTGGTTCAAAGTAGACGGCTAATGTTAGATTATTACGTGCAGGCGACTGCTGTGGATGGGTTCCTTCAAGTACTACGAAAATACTGTACAGAATCACTCTGCAATAATTTAAGAGCGCACACTATCACCAATGTCCAATCTAACAATGATAAGGTAAAGTCTTTGTGATCACTTTCTCATATATATGGAATTCAGGAATTTGCACCATTAAACTTCTGTTCTACAACCAAATTGATATATTGAGCTTCAAATATGTATAAAGAGTACACAGAACCGAGCCTGGAAATTTTGTACAACGGTAGGGATTCTTCTTGTGCTTCTTTAGGCAGATGCAAACTTTTTTGGTTGCATATTGGTGACTCTCTAAATCACGTTTCTTATGCTGTGATAGGTTTCGCTGTTGCTGAAGGATAGTTTCATTGATTCATTTTCTTCACGTGATCAAGCATTTATCAAGGTATTTTAAATTGCATATTGGAACTTTGCTTGATTCTTTTGCAGTTTCTGGTCGTAAATTCATATGTAATGTGCTGCATTGTTTCATGACAAAAATCCTCTGTCCAGGCCCTTTTTTTTTTGTATGTGAGCACTCACAACCTTTGGTTTGGTATCAGCATTTTGCAGATACACAATTATTTTCTGTCTACACAGATGCTGTGCTCTCGAGCTACCAAAATAGTTGAGGCTATTGTACACTAAATTATGTTTCTTCATTCACATCCGTGTAATTGGGAAATTACTCCCTACAGAATGGTATTGGCCATTTACTTTTGACCTGCATAGGAACTTGTATTTAGAATCGGCTGCAAACCTCATATTGAGTGGCATAATTCACCCTGCAAAAGGATTTGAGGAATTAATTAGTCTCCCACTTTCTAATTGAAATAAGGCCCTTGAAGGCTTTAGGGGTTAACCCTTAACTACTTAACCAGTACTTTTGCCTCTTCCAATGAAGCTGTCCACCACCAAAGATTTTTGTTAGATAATTCATGAAGTTATGAGATTTATTTGTGAATGTATCTGGAATTGACTTAGGTACCATAAATTATGATCAATCATATCGTACCGTAGGGGCAGCTTCGGTAAAAAATAATCCCAAATTTAAACATTGGATTAATCAAATATGTCCTGATGCTTATTTGCCCAAAAACCAAGAAATAAAATTAAATGGGTGATGAAATATGTTGTGATTAAACATATGAACTTAAAACCAAATAAATAAAAAATGTTCAAAGTGGTCACATGAAGTTTATTAAAATAATAAACATCCAATCGAACTTCATCAATTGTGGATGGGAGTCAAACTTAAAGCTATTTGTTTCCTAAAAAGTCATTCCAAAAAATTACTTTTTTTTTATGCCAAATACCAAAATTGGAAATTAATCAATTACTCAACTAAGGGATGATGAAATTGCCTTTAAAGTACGGTAATCTTATTTGTTGAATCTAAACATGGAAGATTGTGGTAAACTCTCTGTGAAAGACCTTGGTGGTTACTTAACTCAAGGATTAGTTATTGAGGAAAGAATGATAACAATACTAGTTTCCCTTGAATTTATAAGCCAACAAGTTAATAAACATTGAATATAGTGAAACAACTAGGATTTTCCATGCCTCTTAGTTGTTTAGAGTTTAAAAGAATAATACAATAATCAAGATTGAATGTATATTTTATAAACTCAAGATGACTTTAAGAATAAATCTATTTGCAATTATGTTTGATATTTATTATTTGCTAAAATTACAAATGTTGAAGTATCTTATAAATGGTCTAAAAAAACTATTAACTATGATCTGCCATGGGCAGGTTCCTCTTCACGGCCCTTCTGGACCAAATAAAACGTGAGCCTTTTTTTTTTTTTTTTTTTTTTTGTGAAGCAAATGAATTACATTGCAAGAAGTGAGCCCTTGTTTCATCAGCTTCTGCTCATGCGAAATTGTAAGTCACTGGAACTCAGTTTGCATTTAAGTTGCACCCAGTTTCCATTGTGGCGTGATGAATTTGCTGGAGAGCTTTGACAGGCAGAGAGAGCTGAGAGCTCTGGGATTGGCAAAATCAAAGTTTTCATAGATATTTGGTTAAAATATTTAGTCAAACAAACGACACTTCGATCAAAGCTACTCTCACGGATGAATATTTTTTGCAACTATGTTCATACATAAGTTCATACATGCAAGCAGTAGTGATTTTTCACAAGGTCCCTAACATGTCCGGGGACATGTTCATAAAAAATAACATCTTAAGTAGATGGGTTCTTAGAAAATGAATTGGTTTTAGAATGTGCTGAATTCACTTTGGACAGGTATTAAAAATAACATTTTTTGATTTGTAGGTTCTAAAAATAACATTTTTTTGATTTTTTTCAGATAAAATAAATGATACAAATATTAATTACATTAAGCCATATATAACATGTGAATTTAAGCATAATGAAATCAAATTACCAATACCTAATCAAAATATCAACCTTAACCCCTAACTATCCTTAAAACCCAAAATGGGTTTTGGCTATTTCGGGCAGCCTGGATGGGGAGGTTAAAATTAATATTTTTTTTCAAGATTTTTACTGGGATCTCCCTTTACTGTAAGGTCTATGTAGTAAAAATTTTGAAGCCAAATTCCAATTTTAGAACCTTCATCTAGAAATTTTAGGTTTCAAGTCCAAAACGGGCAGTCTAAAATTAGGTCTTTTAAAAAAAATAAAAATTGAAATATTTTCATAACCAAATCACTAATCAAGTTCCATAGTGACCCAAGTCAAAAAGTTTACCAATTTTACAAGGGCAGCCTCCAAAACTTACAAAGACAAGCTTCAAAGTTTTTAGTAATTTTTGAATTTTTTCTTTAGAAATTTGTCAAAATTCGAGATTTTTGAATTTTTTTTAAATATTTTTTTCTAAAAATCAAAAATTTATAAAGGTACCTACTCACCGTTCACTTTTTCTTTAGCTCACAAATTGTTTTTGTAATGCATGTTTTACTATTTAATCAATTTTATACCTTCTTATAGAAAATATTTTTTATGAAGGTCTAAAAAGCGTTTTTTTGGCCTAAAATTTTGCATGAGCCTACCTAACTTAGTAAGCTACATGGAAAAAAATGTGACCAAAATGTTTGAAGTAATAATCATCAAGTCTCCCTTTGGCCCATTTGCACTATGCCTCTCGGCCAAGGCCGAAAAAAATATTTGCTGAAACTTTGAACACTATGATCTCCCTAATGAAAAACATCCAACGGTTGAAATTTGGATCAGTTCTTTTTAGTAGGGTTAGGTACAAGATCTTACGGTTGAAATTCCAAAAAAGGTTAAAAAGTTTGTTTCATATCCTCGGGAGGGCATAGTGGTAAAAAATTACAGTTTTGAGGATTCAAGCTCTCAAAAACACAAGGAAATTTAGGGGTTAAAGTGCTTGCTTCAGTTACACACATTAATTCATCAATCACAAATTTTAGAACTTTTTTAAAACAATGTCAAAGATTATAATTGAAGGTAAACTTGGGTAACTAAATAAGAATTAACGTATATAGAGATGTTTAAAAATCCAAAAATAAAGAGCTACGCACCTTTCAAACAAGTGGATGAATTCTCCTATTCTTCATGTTGCTCCAAACAAGCTTCACTACATTCCAATGGGCTGGCTAGTGTAGTTGACACTGTGCTTTTGTTTTTATAATATTTTAAAATTTTGTTTTTATTTCTATTTTTAAATTACCATTGTAAGAGAAGTATTTATATCTTTTGTGGGACAGGTATTTTTGAATTCCGATCAATTTTGAGATGGTTTGTTTTTTTTAACCTTCCCATGGACGGTTTGGTTTAGAATTTACCAATTTGGGAATGAATTGCAGCTTTTTTGGCCTATCAATTCTAGGGTTTTGGACATTTGGCAAAAACTTTGTGATGAACTTAGTTGCAAACACTACTAACAAACATGTCGTTCCTCACTTACTATATCGAGCAATTTCGAAGTTGGTGAGTTAGTGGAGTCACAAAAGACAAGAAAAAGTGCCCTTTCCACCTCTTCCGTCAGTGAAGGGCGACACTTTTTGAGTGAGGAACGACAGGTCTGCTTGTAGTGGAAACGAAACTTCATGTAGCGATTGTTAACATGTTAGCAAAAATGCACATCGCATGTGGTGAGAAAGTCTAGGGAACGCATGTTCATCAACTTCTGCTAACTCGTCACAGTTTCATCGTCTCTCCGACACAGCCCTAGTGACCGACATTCACAGCCTGAATTGGACCAGCGCTTAGCGTTGTGTGAAGCTTTCTACCGACAACTTCACGATGTGCAGCCCATTTAGAACTCTTGTGACCTCGAAGTAAGACTTGCCCTGAACTAAGTTCATGGTCACCCGAGCATATGCACTTGTGTGTCAGAATACTTAGGCCTGATGAAGCAAGAATTATGTCGTGAAAGATAGTTGAAGGTCTAGGTTGTGTCCTCTCTAATTGCTAAAGGTATGGTGAACTGCGTAGAGAAACTTGCAGGTTATGTCCGCCCGGGTTTGTACCTTGGACGGCATTGGCTTTATTGCTGGTATGTATGCTCTCTACGTTTCCGAAAATTTTCAGTTTTGCGGATGGTGTGGTCCTGGATTATTGTCTCTAGCCTAAGCATCCGTGGCGACACTGTGGTTTGGGCCGTTAATGAATGTTAAAATGGGGCATTTCCTAAATTGCCTGAAACCAGGCGTTTGGGGTAGATCTTACCTCTGGTATGGACCAGTTGGTGGAGCAAGTGCTTATAAGATCGGATCGGTGTAGTGACTGAGGACTTGCTCTTCACTTTCGGTGTAGGGACTGGGATACAATCTCAAGATACTCATTGATTGTCTGCTGTTTCCTTTTCCTTTTGAGCATCGTAGTTGCGCTGTGAGGCCGCTGTTTGGATAGTATACATGTACCTGTGAATCGGCTGTTTTGAGTTTGAGCCCTCGGATTGCGGATCCTACTTTTCGTTTGGGGTTGTGAATTGCATGAATTGTTCATGGTAAACTTGGTATTATTTCTCCATGTTTAAGCTCATGCTGTGATGAATGACTCTTGTTGTTAAAGATTTGATTTGCCAAATAAAATTAAAAAAACGGGTGTTTGTGCCAAGGAATTGGAGGTCCTATCTGCTGGAAGTCCTATCTGTTGCTGTTACTTTTGAGTCATCATGGATGGTCGGAGCTTCTAGTACGGCTGCTGCGGACTTGGCTGCTGGGGACGATGAGCAGGTGAGTTGGTCCGGCCACCTTTTCAATCGATCGACGATCAGCTATTTGATAATCAAAAATGACGGTGAAGACCTCTCTAGTGGAACATTGTGCTTGATTCAGTCGTTATGTGTTGCATGTTATGACATTGGATTTTTTGAACGACACATGAACAGGAAACCGAGTCCCTTTTATTCTCGTGTCACTCTGGAGGAGCAGCAGGAGGCAATGTAAGGGACAATCGAGCACGCACACAGAATGTGCAGCAAATCAGGTAATCATGCACCAGACTCAAGAACTTCACCGAAGTTGATTTAACTCCTAACTTGTCAAGATAGAAATGGGGCCGTTATCACATGTGCTCTGCATCCACATCCAAATTTGTTTCTCAAGTTTCATCACGATTTTGCAGCTCATTCAAGATAGATAAGGCGAAGCACAAGGTATTTCTGAGTCACTCTGGAGCGCAAAAGGAATTTGTTGAACAGCTATGTGTGGATCTTGAAGCAAGAGCTTATATGTTCCCATTCTTCGACCAGAGGCGCGAAGCCGTTCCAGCTGCTGTTGATCAGGTCAAGTACGAATTAATTTAACGGCAGGAGGTGACTGATTCCATGATCCAGACTGCCATGAGGACAAGAAGCTAAAAAATTTACATCATAAGTGTGAAGGTGGGTTGGTTAGAATTCGCCGGTCCAGCAATGGGCCAAAATCTTCTTCGAATCATCAAATGATCACGGATTCACGGTTTCACTGGTCTCTGGTCCCTAGTATTACAGTCGTCTGCCAGTCTGGACCCTACTATAAATTTATCGCTGCCGTCAGATTCTCGATTCATGACCGGAGTTATGCTTCTATTTTCTCTATTCGAGCAGCCGGATTTTCACTCATATGAACAGCGAAACTGTTTCGCATACATGCACAAATCATGCAAAGCCGTTTCTCATATATGCATGCAGGGATTACGTGTGTTGACTCTAATTAAGGTACCGCTACGGACGTTGGCACTATTATAGCCTGGGACTCGAAAGTCAACAACAGTATATGTTTAGCTGTGAGACTCTGCAAATTTGATACCGACACTTTGACACCTTCGTTCGAAAATATAAAAAATTCTGACTTTCAAGTTCCAAGTTTTCAGCCCATCTGTGCGCACAATCCACGAGGTTGCAAGAAGTTGCTTCTGAAGTCCTTTTCAGAAATTCAGATCGAGGAGGGCTAATTGAGTCAATGAGTTCTCTCATTTGAGGTGCGCCCTTCAGACGTACGTTGGGTTCCAAAAATTGACTTTACAAAGGATGTAAGTACAGCCTGTGTTACTGCACCGTATCGAACCGTACTACGTACTCGTTAAAACAATAGATTTTGTCATACTGTACATTTGGCAGAAAATAATCTTACTCAACACCAAACTTGATCCACACGAGCCACAAGAAACAATTTCTGCAAGAGCCGTGATCGTGACTAGAACTGGATGAGTGTTTGAAGAGCTAGTGTTAGAAGTTAACTGGTTGTAACTTGTGTTTTTAAAGCCCAAAATGATTTTATATATTTTTGTGTATCTAGGCGGGAAGTTGAACACCTTGTGACTTTTTCTACAGGGGAGTTCAAAAAATATTACAATCCGAAAAATGTTTACATTGAATTATGTTACGGCACCACAATATTGCTCCCCATTCATTCATTAATGCTAGCTATGTACGTTAAGGTATTACATCGGAATGCATCGAGAACAAATGCGACTGGAGCGTCACCAATAAAACATCCGTGATCCCAATTTTCTGCAACTATTGACAATTTGAACTCCAGTAGAAGCATCTGAAAGTTCTCTCTAATCCAAAACTTGCATTGAGCGATGTTGACATGAGTGATCAGCAATCAGGCGTGCTTCTATCGATGCCTTCGGCCTTTTGATGAGATCCAATTCTAAAGTTCATGGAACTGCACACATTAATCTAACCATATACTGTCTGCTGAACGCATGCATTTTGAGTAGAAAATACATGATGGAAAGCCAAGTTTTGCTGGAGTTTCATTTGAGGTTAATCACTATCAGGGTTGATTTTAAAGATTTCAGTAGAGTCTAATTCAGAAGAAACAGATCAACTAGCCACGTTCAACAGACTCTTATTCCCTTCGCACATGTCGAATAAAGCTAGGTACGTTTGAGCAAGCCGCCTTGGGTGACTTAAAACGTCTGACATTGTATGGTTCTGATCTAAATGGTGGTAACAAAGTATTGCAATTTGTGACCCAAATTAAACGAAGAGATACACATAACTCATCTGGACTACTTCGTTAAATAATTTTAATAGTAAACAAAATATAAATTACATTACACAAACCAGATATGAACAAATGTGCACCCCTACTTTACACATTCACATCAAAGATTATTACAGAATAGGCTACTGACCATTCCTGACAATTCCAGTGCCACAGTTGACAATCCTCAACTTTCTAAAATTTCTAGACGCAACTTGCAACAACCTTGAGACCTCCCAAACTCCGTTGCAAACTCTGAACTCGTTACTCATTCCCAAACCCCCAAACTCTGAATCTACATTCAAGAAAAAATTCTTCAAATCTCTTTTAAAACCGGACTGTGAAACTGAAAAACCAGATGTACGCATATTGACACCAAAGTTAAGTTCTACCTTAACTGCAATCTTAAGTACGGCAATATAACTTCTCAATATTCTTTTGAGGCTTCCCACCCATCTTGCAGCCATCTTACATTCCGATCTCCATTGTGAATCGCCTGACTCTCTAGCCACGATAGCAATAATGAAACCTCTGTTTGTGCAACATTCTGAATTGGAGACTACGTGACTATCAAGCAATATATTGTACGCAACAACACAAAAACTGAGGTAGACTTGAAGCGCGAGCACTTGAATCTTAACACCAGTTGAAAATGTTGACAACAGCAACTAAAGCGATAACAGTACAAAATACAAGCAGCACGTCGGCTTGATGAAAGGTGCCTGTGCTCAACCTCGGTGCAGTATCTATTCCAGGCGGTGTTCCAGGAGGGGCCGGAGGCTGAGTCCCACCATTACTACTGGGCGGCATAAAGGCATCAGGAGTAGTTGGCGGCGCAGTGATTGCTGGTGGCCCGGGAGTTATTGGTGGCGGGGGAGCGACAGGAGGAGGAACGCTGATGGGTGGAATCGCAAAGCTGCTGTTGCTCAGATAGAAACATCCAATCTTACAATAATAGCTGTACCATACGGTGTCATAGCAGATTCCTGTTTTATAACACATTAAATACTGATATGCTTCCAATGTGTTTTGCCCGGCTTCACTCAGAACACCTGCCCAGAGGTACGCCAGGCACTGGAGTCCGATGTCGGACGGAAAGTTCACATTCGCAAAACCATACCAAGCGCAATTCACCGTTTGTCTCGCATTGTCGTAGACGGTGGGGAGCTTGCCGTAAGCAGTGGTGGGCGCGTCCGGGAAGCCCTTGGGGCGAGGGAGTCCGTCGAAGCTGCTGGCGCCGGCAACGTGAATGCAGGCTAGCATCACTAGAACATGAGCAGCGAGGGACAACATCTTGAATACTCTAATACATCTGGGTCAGGAATGAACACGACACGAATATCAGACCTGGCGCTGCACCTGCAGGCAACAACATCAGGATAAATATATTGAAGTAGTCTGGTGTTGCAAACCTGCACTCTATCTTTCTGAAGTCTCAGCTCTGCACATGATCCAGAGAATGAAATGGGTTCCAAAGTCAAACACATATTGCAAAACTGTTACCGGAAAATTGAGAGTACTGCACATATTGACTCTTCATGTATCGCTACGGACGTTGACACTGCATGAAGTCAGCGACTCGAAAGCCCACGACGGAACTTATATTTAGCCATTAGGAGTCCAGTCGGCAGATTTATATTTTCGAAGTTCGCAAACAAAAGTCTTGAAATTCTTTGCTGAACTCATGAGTACGGCTCCATACGGTGAAGTAACACAGGCTGTACTGCATCTGTAGCAAGGTCAATTGCAAATGTCCTTCTCAAAGTGCTTACATGATACATCCTCGTTGTCACCACTTGCCTGAAAACTTGGAATCCACTTGTAAGCTAGAAGACAGGACAAATAAGTATATAATACCGCCCGATGAATTCCTTTTAAATCCAGTTATTCAAATCTGTGGTTCTGTCCAATCTGGATTCCAAGTTTTCAGGCAAGTGGTGACAACGAGGATGTATCATGTAAGCACTTTGAGAAGGACATTTGCAATTGACCTTGCTACAGATGCAGTACAGCCTGTGTTACTTCACCGTATGGAGCCGTACTCATGAGTTCAGCAAAGAATTTCAAGACTTTTGTTTGCGAACTTCGAAAATATAAATCTGCCGACTGGACTCCTAATGGCTAAATATAAGTTCCGTCGTGGGCTTTCGAGTCGCTGACTTCATGCAGTGTCAACGTCCGTAGCGATACATGAAGAGTCAATATGTGCAGTACTCTCAATTTTCCGGTAACAGTTTTGCAATATGTGTTTGACTTTGGAACCCATTTCATTCTCTGGATCATGTGCAGAGCTGAGACTTCAGAAAGATAGAGTGCAGGTTTGCAACACCAGACTACTTCAATATATTTATCCTGATGTTGTTGCCTGCAGGTGCAGCGCCAGGTCTGATATTCGTGTCGTGTTCATTCCTGACCCAGATGTATTAGAGTATTCAAGATGTTGTCCCTCGCTGCTCATGTTCTAGTGATGCTAGCCTGCATTCACGTTGCCGGCGCCAGCAGCTTCGACGGACTCCCTCGCCCCAAGGGCTTCCCGGACGCGCCCACCGCGGCCTATGGCAATCTCCCCACCGTCTACAACGATGCGAGACAAGCGGTGAATTGCGCTTGGTACGGTTGGTCGAACGTGAATTATCCGTCCGACATCGGACTCCAGTGCCTGGCGTACCTCTGGGCAGATGTTCTGAGTGCAGCCGGGCAAAATACATTGGATGCATATCAGTACTTAATGTGTTATAAAACAGGAATCTGCTTTGACACCGTATGGAACAGCTATTATTGTAAGATTGGATGTTTCTATCTGAGCAACAGCAGCTTTGCGATTCCACCCATCAGCGTTCCTCCTCCTGTCGCTCCTACGCCACCCGGTAGTAATAGTGGGACAAGGCCTGGAACACCGCCTGGAACAAATACTGCGCCAAGGTTGAGAACGGGCGCCGTTCAGCAAGCCGACGTGCTGCTTGTATTCTGTACTGCTATGGCTGTAGTTGCTACTGTCAATATTTTCAACTTGTATTAAGATTCAAGTACACGTGATTCAAGTCCACCTTAGTTTTCGTGTTTGTTACTTACTGTAATATTTTGCTTGTTAGTCACGCAGTCTCCAATTCAGAATGTTGCAAAACAGAGGTTTCACTATTGCTATCGTAGCTAGAGGGTCAGGAGATCGGAATGAGCAAGATGGTTGCAGGATGGTTGGGGAAGTCTTAAAAAAATATTGAGTTCAGTTAAGGTTGGTGCACTGGAGTAGGGTATGTCCAGAACATTAGCCATTCTGTGCAGATCCTTGTAGCCTATGTTTGAACTTAGCAAGGGCTTCAGTGACCATGTTTGGTTTGTGTAATTTTGAACATGTTGTGACGGTAAGGAACGTTTTCTTGATGACTGGCACGGGGATTCTACCGACCAATTGTTGTGTAATATCTAGTTACATTGTGTCACAGTTATGAATATTCCTAGCTAGTCTTTTCAAGCATCAGAGAATGGGACGAGGAATTACTACACATCGAATAAGTTTAACTCCAGGAACCAGTGAACCTTTAAAGTATATTTTTGATTTGTTCTGTCTTCTGGTTATTTTAAGTTTTTGCATCCTTTTGGGGGAACGAATGGCACGATTTTATCACCGGAACCACTGCCGATTTCATGAAACAACAGCCTTGAGTCACCTGTGAAGAGTACCTGAAACCTTAAGAGGATGGGTCAAGGTGAAATAATTAGTCTGCTTTCGTTTTTAGTCACTGGGACAAAACTTAGTACAACTCTACTGCCCATCTAGCAACCAAATCTTCTTGTTTGGGACTTGAATAATCCGCACCCTGTACCTCCCATTCAAGTCTTATCACCACCATTGTAAACGGTATCGTTTCCAAGTTCCAAGACTGTTGCTGGAACGTTCTGCACAAGGAGTGGACAGAAGTTCACAACATCCACCTCCGGATTGATAACTATTTGGTTTTTGCAACATTGTTCATTGGATACTATTGTGATACTATGATTATACTCAGGTAGATATCCAGAGACATGGACAATACCGTTTATTCATAGCAGGTTTGCCACCTCGCGAACGAATATTTGTTTATTTTGAAAAAAATGAAGTTTGCCTCTCAAAAACTGAATTCCTCAATCTTCCTTTTTTAGCAAAATAATAATAATAATGACCTTAGAAATAACAAAATATGGTAGAACCAATTTATTCTATTTTTATTTTCTTGTTTTCATAATTTTCTAGAATTTTGGTTGTTTTTATTTTAGAGTTTTTTTGGAACAAACCTGCTATGGTAGTAAGGTATGTTTGCAATATCATTAAGAGCGTCGCCTTGGCAATTAAGAGAATATGTGGTGATCAATGGTAAGTTGTTGATGATTTAAGAACATCGATTATCTAGGAGTTTCCTTGTATGCATGCCGGAGTAGAAAATAGACACTTATTTTTGTGCTACATCTAAATTAGTATAACCCCTAAAGGACCATTGTCCTAGAATGGGCTTTTTTAGAATTCGGGCATGTACCTGTGACTTCAATTGAAGTTGAGATTTTTTGAAACTTTTTGTGAATGTAGGCCATAACAAGAACTTTGAGGGAGTTTTTTTTTTTTTTTTCAATTGGACATTTATAAAAATAGTTATGGTACCCGAAGTGGAAAAAGTTGTTCAATGGGCATTTTGGGTAGCCATGCTAAATACATCAATTACCTCTGAAAATATTTTTATAAATACTTCATAATGTCATCTTTGAGGTTTCCACAAAAAAAAAAAAATAATAAAATAAAATAAAATAAAAAAAAAAAATGACTTTGAGTGCATAATGTCCATTCCACAAAATATCATAATTTTCTCACCGTTTCGGGTAATGTACCAAAACAAATTCTTCTATCCTTCATAAAAGTTCAAAATAATATTATTTTAGGTTTTTTTCTTTTTTTCAGTAAAAATATGGACATCAATCTTTACTTTGACCGTTTGGATTGGGACTTTATTGAATAATGGAATTTCTAGGAAAGAAATAAGATTTAGCATTCTTATGTATTCAACCTAATAAAAATATTGTTTTCAACATGCTCCACTTGAGTTTTTGGTGTAATATTTTTTTCAAATTACCTAACTTAGTCTTCTTTGACATGCACCAAAACCCCCAAAATCCATAATGCAAAAAACCAAAGAAAAAAAAAGTTAGTGTGTCAACTCAGTCACAACTCTTGTCAAAAAAGATTGTTTTTAAATTTCAATTGGTATAAACTTCTAATCTCTACGGTCGATTGTATTAAAAAAAAAATTGAGCTGTTTACTACAATAATCTAGCTGAAGATCTTACGGTTTGAATTAGAAAATAATGAATTTTTAGTCATTCAAGCTTTTTACATTGGAAATGGCAATTTTGGAGCATTTTTTGGTGAAACATAGTCAAGGAACTTTAGGGGATAATTGATGATTTAGAACTATTTGATAAAACTCTAGTACCAAAAGTTTAACAAATGAATATTATCTAGAAATTTGAAGTAGAAATGGCCTTTGTTGAAGTGTTGGTCATAGGAGGGAGGATTTCTCAAAAGTGCCACCTAAGAATCCTCAAAGACAAGACCCTCTTGTGGGGGAAAAAGCTACATGGCCACCAGGGAATGGCCATCATGGTTGGAAGAAAGTTATGTAGAAATGAGAGTGACTTTTGTATGGTCATTAGTGGATATGGCTATCATTCTTCTAAATTTTTAGAAATAAAAATTAAGTTTTATACTTGTATATTTTTCCTTCTTTTCTACTTCAAAAATAAACAATAATCCTTGTGTTTGTTCTTAGGATTTTAGATTTTTTTTTAAAATTAGTTCACCAGAAAATATAATGTGTATAGCATGGTTTTGAACTTCATTTTACAGCAAAATAAAATAAAATAAAAAATAAAAAATTGTTTGCATTACTTTAAACCTGATCATCTTCCAATTAATGTAATATTTTCTTGGAAAAAGAATATTTTGTTTGACGTTTTTGTACTTTGCATTAAATAAAGAGTAGTTTTGACACGCTTTAGAAGGTTTATAATGAAGAAAATTTAAGGATTAAGATAGTCTTTGCTTTGTCAAAATCACTTTAATCGTTAAGAGATTGTTGTCTATTCCATAAATAAGTATGATTTTAGGTAGGTTCCTATGATGTCAATTTTGTATGTGACTTTTGGAAAGTTTTTGAGGACAAAAAGAATTACAAGAGCTTAATGGAGATGTAAATTAGTTTTTCATTGGGCCTCTAAGAAAAAAATTATGGTTCCTAAAGCCATTTTTCCTCAACTTTGGGTAGCTCCAAATTTTACTGATCATATTTGGTTAGGTGGTTAGGATACAAAAAATATTTTTACTTACTTCAAATTTTATAATCTTCCAATAATTTGTAAAGTTACATTTAATGACATTTTATGAACGATATTATCCAGTGTTGGACTGTTATGTCAAGGTTCTCAGTGAAATGAATCAATCAGAGTCATTATGAGAAGTGGTGGACCTCAAACGGGTATTTAGAATGAACCACTGTCCAAGGTTTCACTGTAGAAAGATGCCATAACAATCCAATACTAGATATTACAATAGTCTCAAGCAAGATCCTACCATTGGAGTTGTAAGAAAACTTCTAGTTTTAGCCTTTTCCTCTTTGCATCAGAAATGGCAGTTTTTGAGTGTTTTTTGTGGGAAATGATCAAGGAATTTAGATGTTTAATTTGAAAAGTCCACATACCTATTAATAGACAAGCAATGAAGTTAGGAAGATTATTTGTAAACTCATCATTTTGTCGTTGAAAGAACTTGGTGACTGCCACTCGAGATGCTTACATTTAAACATGTACTTGAATCATGAACATAAATGTAAGAAAGAAAGATGATGAAACCTCTTCATTTGTTTAGTTTGTACAAGAGGGCATCATTTAAGCATGTATAGCCAAAATTAAATTTGTAGATTCAATTTTCTTTTAATTGAAACAACAAGAAGACGATAAATCATAGAGTACACTAAATGATATATTTGATGCTTTTATAAATAACTATAATGGTTTGTTACAATTAAATAATTTGAAAAAACAACCAACTTTGTCTTCCAAGGTTCAAAAATCTATCTCTCGATTTTATGAAAATTTACTTTGACTGAGGTAAAGGCATGTATGACCAATCTTTTAATGTTTTCTACTTATGTATTTGAGGTACATAATTTGAACAAGAAAAATCTTTATAGAAACATGAATTTATTAATGAATGCAAAAAAGTTGTAATTTTATTTCCAAAGTCAAATTTACTATAAATGTTAAAAGCGGAAATTCCTAAAAAGTGGCTACACGAGTTGACATATTTTTTCTCACTATCACACTAAAATTTGATAATGTTGTTACTAAAAATCATCATTATAAGAATCCATTCCAATTTCCTCACAACCAATTGTGCTTAAGAATTTTCTTATATTTTTCTATATATTCGATTTGAAACCTCTTAAAAATAAATCTTCACCTTCTCAAAAATATATTCAATCCATTGGAAATAGAAGCTTGGTTGATAATAGATGTTTCTACCATATCTTATTAAAGATAACTGAGGCAATCAAAGGTAAGTGCCATATTATCAATTCAAAGTAATGTACATACGCCAACGATAAAAACAAGGTGAAAGAAAACACGAGATACAAAAGGAATCCTACACAACAAAACAAGTACACAAACACCATTATTCCTATGAAAATATGGAGAATAGACATGGAAGAGAAGTCCCATAAGCCAACAACGAAGCACACATTCTCCCAAGTTGTATAAAAAATATACACATATCATCATCATTTATAGAAACGACAAGTCACAATACAAATCCCAATATATTTTTTTTCCCTCAGTCCATCATAATTACCGTTCTTCAGTAACATGTCATAATTTCTGTCACAGAGAGTATTATACATCATAATCTACATCTAGGTAATATTTATCAGAAACATCATCTGATCAAAGTGATAGCTCTTCATGAAAAGGCAAGAAATGAGACCGGTACATTTGCCGCAAGAGCCACCTTCTCTACAGTTGCTGGAGCACTCATAGAGCACCACTTGTTCTCGCCCCACTGCACTCTGGCTGCCGCCACTGCTTGCCGAACAGCAAATAATGCACTGCACAAGTGATATGAATCATGTGTTAGTTCATATGCCGAAGGTACTGTACATGGAAAGAGAGTATTTGAAATGATGAAATCAACATGTAAATGTACCTCCTTAAAAAAACAAACACACCAAAATTGTAAATATGTCATGTTCCAATAAATAAATAATCTCTCATGATACTTTGCTTGCACTCAAGTTATGTAGCTTTTCTTCCAATTAATTCTGCAATTTTGGATTGAGGAATGGGACTAGTGGAAGGTTGATGGTAGAAGTTTTAAGGTTGAGTAGTGACCTGCAAGCGAGGCCGTAGGGTGGCTCTCCCGAGAACTGAAACACAGGGAAATAAGAATAGAAGTGTTAGGAATGGTTTGGTAGTTGAGAATTATCAAATAGCATGGTTGCCATAACTAGCACCTCCGAAATAGTTCGCTACCGAGAAAATTAATTTATGACACTGGAATAGATATATCCCAACATCCACTATTTATCGTCAGTAACATGGGACTTTTAAATGGGTGGCTAAAGAGAGAGAAATGCTAATCATACACGAACCCCCGGATTAACCTTAACCTCGCAACACAGATAAGAGATTCATAGGATGAAAGGTTGAGGGTACAGAAGAGCATGATTGAGTAGAAAACTTGTCATACCTTAGACCGCAAGAAACCAGCGGGGTTGCTACTGTTCGGTAACAAAGAAGCACGGAAATCATGAGGAATGTCTTTGGAGGACGGAATCTTGTATTCCCAAGTACTATCCGTTATAAGCTGCAATAAATATACAGCAGAACAAGCACTGCCAATCAGGATCTTGGGATTGTAAAAACACACACCATATTTTAAAAGATGTAGATCAAACTAAAACTATAATCCTAGTGCAAAAGCACAGCGTTATGTATCAGCGTAAAGGAGCCACTATGATATCATATAACAGAACATAAACTATGAAACACATCTTCTTCCTGTCATACAAATAGCACACATACCACAAACACACTTCATAGTCGAGCACACAAAAGATGCCAAACCTGCCCATTGTCGGAATTGTAGCGATACTCTTCAGATAAGTAGAACCCTAGTCCTTGGATGAAGGCTCCTTGCACCTGTGGCCCAAGTTAGCTAGACATTGTTGATGACAATATAATATTGACCAAAGCTTCGGGCTATTCAAGAAATGACAGTAAGAGTGTTGATTTCCAGCTGCATTGAAGAAAACACTTCCCACCTTTCTACTCAAGCACAGATATCCAACCCATAAACAGAAAAAAAAAAAAGCAAAAGTGTTCCATATTTTACCTGACCGATATCGACGGCAGGATTCAAACTCTTTCCACAGTCCAGAAGAATATCAGCCCTCAAAATGCGTGTGTCCCCTGCAAAAAACAAAAACAAGATGAAGTGCTGGTAGTTGCGACGGACTTGCACCATGACATCACGTCATAGAAACCAGTTCAAGAAGCAAAAGAAATCACGCCGAAGAATGAATCGGGATGTGTTTATATAATTTGGGTGTCCACAGACTGAAGCAAATGATCAAACCTGTAATAACATCAACTTCCGCTTCTGTGACACCTGCTCCAAAAGACACATATCTGGAAGTCCAAACACCAGTATTAGCATCAGGAAATAACACATTCTTTAAAGTACAAAAGAGTAAGGTCATAGTGATTCCAAAATTGAGTTCAGATCCATCATTTCGACATGCAAACAACATGAGAAACATGGTTTCCAGATTTCTGTTTCAAATTCTTGCAATATGCCAGAAGCTCTGGTATGACGGGTGAGGACATACTGAAAAGGTCCGCTCTTGCCAGCCGATGGGTAGATTCGTCCACGAGCTTGAAGATCAATGCCATTGTCTACTCCAGACTGGATAAGCTCTTGCCAACTTGGTTTCTTATTTAATGTTGTGAGCATTTTGCTTGTAACTTTGAGCCGTTTAACAAGTTTGTCGCATGCCACCTAACCAACCAAAAACCCAGAGAGATTCAATGTTAAGTTCTGTAATCAAACACAAAGCCTTTCAACTATAAAAACATTGGACAGAGCCTTGACCAAGTATTTGCATTGCTCCTGCTTTCTGTCCCAACCAAAAAAATTGTGATGCACTAACCTGAACACTCATGGCAGCAAGTTCTGAAGTGACGGAGCCACCAGACTCCGCAACGTTGTTTGCCACAGTTGTTGTAAGATTATTAATCCGAATGTTGGCCATATCCAAACCCCCATCCACCAAACTTCCCAGACTCATAGAAGCTACCTGAAAACAAAAGATAAGCAAAATCATGCATATGATCAAATTAGATAGATACGTGAAAGAAAACATAAACGAAGTTGGCGTCTATTAATCAATCAAACAAACAAACTATGGCTCTTGAAAAGAAATGCACACCTGTGCAACTTTCACATCGAGGCCCTGACCCATCTCACATCCTGACTGATGAATGCCAACGCTGCCATCCGGATAAATATTCACAAGAGCAATGAATTGTTGCGCTGCCCAGCTTGCAACAAATTTCACCGGTACAATGGATATTCCCCTCTTCACAAACTTATTTTCGGAGTTGAATTCTTTGATTTTTTGAGAACGACTCTCATAGGAGCTTGATTCCTGATATGAGGCACCACCAACATGAGAAACAGAAAACGAATATGTTATTCTGAAACTAACCTCTGGGTCAGCTCAAACACTTTCATTTAAGTGACTTGCATTAGTTTAGCATGATTGTCAAGCCTGAGTTCTAGACTCGCATGTATAATTTTTACCTTATCGAAAGAACAACTCTTTGCATCCCTCTTCGTCATCAACAAGTATTCTAGAGAACGAAATTGTGATTGAAGACTCTGTACATACTTGTTATTTTTCTCAAGCAAGGCATGACAAGAATAATGAAAACGTTCAATCAGCCTTGTAAACAATGCATCTGGTGTAATAATCTGCATTTAAGCAGTCAGAAATCAGACCTTGACTGCGCTGAAAACTTCTTTGGCATTGCATTGGGTTAGCTGTTGCCCTGCAATTGTAGTATCCCCAGCTTTGTACATATTCGCCTCGCGCACGACATCCGCAGGGAGTTGGAGGACAGAAGCCACGTGCTCTATCATTGTCTCCATCATGAAGACCGTCTCCACAAACACTACAGGACCCAACCAAGAGACAAGACCCATTTAGTGACTGCATGCTCTGATGCTCTGACCATGCTTGAATCACGCTTAGCGTGTAAATGTGGAATCGTCTCAAAACTCATCAGCAAACATGTGATTTAAGGAATCGGTAAGCTGTACCTGGGCCTCGCATGTAGGTACATGCAGGGAGATTGGTGCGCGCTATTTTCCCATTGATATCCCAGTGCGGGATGTTATAAGTGTTGTCGATAAAAGCCAAAATTGACGACATATCTGGGTTCTCAAAATCAAAATGAGCACCCTGCATCCAAAACCAAAAAGTGAATCTCCAATCACACTCTCCTGCAACTGGAATTACAAAATGAATTTGATACAACTTCGCTGCAAAGTAGATTTATAGAGATTTCCTATACGTTTGCAAATATGACCATTTGACACTGATGTACGCAACAAATAGTGAATATCAAGAGAGCACCACTTCCAAGTTTCAGTCCACTGAACTTACATGATTATTTAGAATGTTCAACTCCAAAGATTTGATGTGGCCGTCCTTGCTGACACCAACCTTGTAGTTGCACCGATAGGGGCTCCGAGCTCCAACACCCTAATACATGGTACATTTGATGCATAAATACGATAGTGCGAGTTTGAAATGACGAATGAAACATTCTACGTATACTCCCTAATGCCACATAACAATATTTGTAAGACCAGGACTGAGAAATAGAGATGCACAGTCTTGGACTTGCGACTACTTCAAGATTGAAACGATGCCGTTGGTAAGTCCTTGACGTAGTTATAGAAATACAATAGGTAGCACAGATGTATCTAGCAAACATCAGTTTGAAATCGTACACCAGAACTGAATCTAGATAGCTTTGACAATCACATATAGTGAGAAAGAGAATGTAGAAACTGAAACCTGCATGTTGGTGGCCATATCAAGGACCAGGCGGACAGGCTTTTGAAGCTTATCAGCTGCAAACGCACAAGCCATGGCATGGCATGCAGAGCGGTTAAGCTTCGATCCATACGCACCTCCGATTCTTTTTACTTTCACCTGCACGATATAATATTGTAGTCAGTGTTTGTGGAATGCAAAAACGTACTTCCATGAAACAAGTGGACGATTACTCTACTAGCTCATCTAGAGCCCTACAAGCTCTCGGAGAGCTTTCATCAACGTCATATTGTCCCGCATCAAAAAAGCTCCATCGATCAGACAATATTTAGGTGTCCATGATATTTACCAAAACGAATGATTATAACCAAACAATGTAAAACAAGTCAGGTCCTTACAGTTACTTTATGTTGAGGTCGATTAAGGCCAACTCCAACACAATGTTGGACCTGCAAAGCACAATGAGAAGATCAGGCAGAATTCGGCAAAAATATACATGAGGCACACACACTAGAATTCTTGCCGAAGATATCAATGCCTGGTAAATATATAATCATGAAACCCTGGACATGAAGTTGAATTGGATACCATGGATGGATTTTGTGTTGACGAGAAAACTTCAATGGAGTTATCCTCCCCTGGGATGCAGAGAGATCGTTGTGTTTCCAAATGGTGATGATACTGATGACCTGATTCAACCTGCTTGGCATCTCCACAAAATCATGCTCTAGAGGTTGAAGTGTCTTCGTAGGTTAACAGTAATTCCTGATCTCAAATACAACCCCAAAGCCTTAACTGGATGTTGTGAAATAAGCATGGAAATCCAACATTTTTTTTTTGAAAGAAACAAGCAACTCACCTGTCCTTCAACAATAACATCCGATTCTTGGAACCCCAGCTTTGTGCTCCCTGCATATACCCAAAAGTAGCATAGTCAAGCAATACGCCTGCATAGAATCCTTAAGCATATGCAATCTGAGTAAAGTTTTTAATTTATATCATATTTTAAAAGACCATGAACCCAAGTCCACACAACAATCCACTTGTGTGAGTTTATGGCACCAACAACAGTAGTGACTCATATTAGACACAAACGTGTCGTTACCAAAAATTTAAGTAAGCAGAGAAAGCTCTCACCAGTTTTCCAGTCTATCCCTCGTTCACTGAAAAACGAGTTTGCAGCAATTGCATCATCAAAAGTTAAAATAGGCTTCTGAATATCTGTATATTCTACATCCACCAATTTCGCTGCTTCGTCTGCTACTCTCTGCCACTCAAGAAGAAAATATTATTGTGAAAACAATACTTAAATAAAAGACATTTTCCAAGAAAATTATTTAGCATGAAACTAATCAAGTTTCACGACTTATCACGCTGTAAGAATTAAAAGGCAAACGGAGTTGATTGGTGCAAGTCTCATTCAGTATTGAAGCCAAATATTGTGTAGAAAATAAACTCAAAGTGGTGAAAGTTCTGCGACCCAAGTAGATAGAAACCACGTATTAATTGGTTGCAACGTCTATAATCAAAGCATAACACACAAAGCTAGCAGGAGCGCACCTTTGAATCTGCAACAATCAATCCAAGGGGTTGACCATAGTATTGTACTCGACTTAATGCAAAAACCTCCTCATACTCACTGATTGACAAAACAGAAGGGATGGTTATTCAGGAACCTGAATGACAGCCTGAAGGGTAAATTTCAAGCATCAGATAAGCACGTTTCATCACTAACATATAAGAAATGCAGGTAAAACGGGGAAGTTTGAGTTGCATATACCCAACAAAGTTGCAATATCCATCAGCTTTCACAGTGGCAGCAGAAATGAACGTAACCACTCCTCTTAATGCAATTGCCTTGGCAGGGTTAATGGTCTTGATGGCAGCACTGGCAACAGTTGAAGTAACATACGTTGCAAACAAACCACCACCGACGTGAATATCGTCCATGAACTGTGCTTCTCCGGTGGCCTGAACATACAAAGCAATCAAATCAACTCAGTGATGCTCCTTATCCTATAGTTGTTTCTGAAATGTAGCATATTAACCAACTTCAGTCACGTGATCTAACTCTAATCTTGAACTTCTGCAACATTAATTTCACTCGTTTTAGGCTCAAAGATACACCACAACATTAACTATCTCCAAGCATTGATGCAATGGAATCGCATCACGATTATCAACAGGTTACATCACAACTTGGATGCAGTATCCATGTTCTTAAACTCAAAAGAGGTGTGGAAAATAATAGAGAGATTCCTGCATGTTGGACCTATAGCGTGACACACTACTGAAGGAATGAAAAATACCTGGAGGCCGGCAGATAATTTCGGTATCGGCAGAGATACAGGATACTCTGCTGGATCACCCTGCCCAATTCAGGTAGAGTCCATAAGTAAAGAAAACCCTAAGATATAGAGAGAGCAACTGTTTCGTTTTTCTCAAAATTAACACCAAAAAGCAGACTTCCAAATGAGATTAAATGTTTCATGACATTAGATTCCCAAAATAAAAAACAAAAAACAAAACAAAAACATAAGAATTATCCCTGCTGATTAGAGATACGGCTCCACATATGACGTAACTAATCTATCAAGTCGAGATTGTACCTTATCAAAGTTGACCTCGCCTGTCGAAATGGGTCGCACATACTGCAAGAAAAAATCGTAAATTTCAGCAAGTCACTTGACATATTACAGGAGTTAAAGGTGATGTCAGCTGCAAAAGGGCCCACCCCAAAGTCCTTGTATGAAAAATGAAACCTCTATATGAAAATAAATGGTTAGTGTGTACCACCCCATTCCATCAGGAACTAAGACATACATCAATGAAAGACTTGCATTGCAAAGTTTGGTGGTACCTCAGCAATTGCAGAACGCAAGGGTGCAGGGACCGCGTCTTCGGGCAAGAGAGAGAGGAGAGCTTTGTACAAAAATGCTCCCAACAAGGAGGAACGATACGCTGTCCGATCCCAGGAAGATTCTAGAACTAGCTCATTTTGCAAGACTTCTAATGCCTTGCTATAAACCTGTGCACAGTAATATAAACCTTGTGCTTAAAACTTGCAGTATCAACAAACGATTTGGAAAAGCCAGATATAGATTGAGACGCAGATATACTTTTGTCAAGATTCAAGATGTTCTTTCAATAATCACACTAATATCATTTCAACCACCCTTCTCCAACATGATCCCTCGGAACAAAGTGTCCATCGATACCTTGCGATCTGAGAAACTCTTCCCCACGAGAAAGTCTTCCGTCTTCCTGGCACGTTGCGGATACTCCTTAACTCCTCCGTATACTATTACTGGGCTGCCCACAATCAACCCTGAAAGTGTTTTGCAAACCATACCAACACCCACGTTAATGTCCTGAACACTAAAATGGCACCAGCCAGCAACCACATTGACACAAAATAACTTGGTTCAGATAACTTCTATAACGTTTACAACCTTCAAAGTTCAGATACTGATTAGTGCAAAAATATTCTTCATTCGTTGCGCTTCAGAGGTCTTAAATTACTGGAACACCCTGCTGAGATTACAATATGGACGCTGAAATAGGGCTACTTCATTACATGTCTTATTTCTGAGATCCTCCTCTTGCTAGATTCACAAACAACCTATCAGCATAGTTCGCTTATCACCACAGCGTCCTTCAGCATAATGGTACTGATCTGAAACTAGAATGTGCACTGTGACGATGTTAGCGGCAGCAGGAAGACAATCTCTCAACCAAATCATAACAAGGGCATAGTAGAGTAGAGCCACACCTTTCTTGCTATCCACCTCGAGCTTGAATCCCGCATTCATCAAAGCATGTGCATTAACTCTTCTTAGAGCAACTTTATATGTCAGGAATCTTGTGGTTTTCGGCATGATGGGAACTGTGATCTCCAAGATGACAACACCTTCCAAGGACATGTTGAAAAAATCTTCCAGGCCTACAGATTGCTCAGCACCATTATTGTGCGCAAAACCCAATTTTAGAGTAGCTCCGGCCGCCATCAGAATAGTGGATACATCTGATGTAAAATCTCCATGCTCGTGAGTCATCGCCAGATTTCCAGCGACAGAACCAATATTTCGGACTTGGTGATGAGCCACCTGACAGAAAGCATAATCAATAATGGAGATTTCAATTACTAATTCTCCATATAATCAGACCAGGCACCTATATGACTATCACACCCAATCGGCGTATAGAAGACAGGACTAAAAAATAATTACATCATGCGTTCATTCATAGCATCTTACGCTTCAATATGTTAAGGAAGCTACCAACTCAGAAAATGTTTTCGAAGGGATTTAAGATTACCACCACATTTTCAGAAATAGAGGTTCACTTGAAAGCTATCAGGCAATCACACACTCAACTCTCGTATGCAGGATACCATCATCGTGGCATCACCAAACTGAACATAGCAAAGACAAAACAGTGGACAAAAGGTACAAAGCAGCCAGCTCGAGAACACTCACTCGTTTCAGATGATTCAAAAGAGGCTCATAACTTGGAGAGAGCTCGCTGTTTGCCTCCAAAAGCTTCATCAGATCTGCAATTGGAACTGCACCTCCAATCGTAATTCCACTTTCACCGACGGAAACCTTGGTCAGATCAGGAATTTCAGATATGTCTGCAATAAAATTTGCAGACGGTGGCTTATAGACCCCGCTTGCGGTGTTACCCTTGACAATCCTGACTTTGTCTCCTTTCGATTTCGCACTGCGCAGGAAGGCATACAGCTCCTGAAGGGATGCTAGCCTAACCCATGTTACACCGTCTTTTGTGATGACCAGTCGTGTTGGCCTGCCTCCACACGCACCCATCTCTTCAATGTCTTTCGCACATGTTGATGTACACCGGGCAGCTTGGTTACAAGGTCCACAATTCTTGCCCCCCTTCGCAAGGGTTTGGAACCCGTCGAGGATGGGACGATATCCTGTGCATCTGTGCCCCCAATTCAATTGATGAGTAAGCTAATCTTAAATCCTGATAACCATTCAAACTACCTCCTCATTAAAAACTATCGACAATCTCTACGTTAAAATTATGATGAAGCTCCCACGTAAAGGAGATATGAACTAAGTATATCAAACCAAGATTAAAAGCTCAATGCGGTAAAAGTACCTGCAAAGATTGCCATCAAGCTGATCCTCCACTTGCTGAGATGTAGGCTCTGAATTGCCCCTCACCAATCCATACATGCTCATCACCTGGATTCAAGGGCATACTCATCCTTAGAGTCTAGTCCTTAAAATTTGAAAAATCACTGGAAAATCTGGCATAACAAAATCTCACGACACTTAACTGGAAAAAAACCAAAAAATATATTTATTTCTTCGATCCAATTATGTCTCCGACAAAACACATCTCGACCTAAACATGATTAACATGCGTAGTTAAGAATAATGAAAATTGTGATAAATGTGAGGTTTGGTGAAAATTGCACCATTCCGGGGGTGCACATGCCACATTGCGTTCCGTGATACTCCACAATGGTAGACTGGATCGGATGCAACCCGGCCTTCACACTTCCAACGCCCTCAACCGTAGTCACCTTCTTCCCATCCACGGAGCACAAGGGCACCAAGCAAGAATTCACAGAGCGATGATCCAAGCCCCCATCCTTCCCCTCCAACCCCGAAAGCAGCACAGTGCACGCCCCGCACCCGCCCTGCCGACACGAGAGCTGCAAACCTGACAACCCCCTCTCACTCCTCAAATACTCCCCCAACGACACCCTCGGATCCGGCTCCTCCACCGCCACCACCTCCCCATTGAGCTCGAACTCCACCCGGTTCCTCCCAAAACTCGGCATAATTCAAACCTCCTTCCTCTCACCACAAAAACCAAAATCCCAATTCCCAGCTCCTATCCACAAATCCTCCTTACAATCCCAACTCCAAACCAAACTCTTGCTCCACTCTCACAGTCCAACTCTCCTTCTCATCAAAGCTCAACTCTCACCACCAAAGTGACCCAAAGCTCCAACTTTTGGCCCTCAGATGAAAACCAAAACACAAACTTTTTCACTTCCAAATCATACCCAAACTCAAAACTTGTTCAAAAGACTACCCACTTCACTGACCCAATTCCCAGCTGCTACCAACAACACTTGCATCAGAGCAAACTCACAGTTTTATGCTACCACTCAAGTGTTCAAAGTGTAAGCTTCAAGTGATTAGCAAGATAGTAACACTTCCAAATGTATGCAAAGGGATCAGACTTTGGGCAGAGAATCTGGGAATTGGGCAGCAAAGGGTGGGCTTGTGTGCAAAGAAGATGTATTTTTGAGCAAGAAAGGCGGTGGGATGTGGTGTTTTTGTTTTGTTTTTTTTTTTATTGTTTTTTGGTTTTTGGTTTTTGGATTTTTGGGATATGGAGGAGTTGGATGATGTGTGGGTTGTTCAAGTTGTTGCAGCGAGGTGGCCGTGCATGGCATGATGGAATGATGCAGTGATACCAGCTTTGTAGGGAGCTTTTGATGGGGAAAAGTTCACGCTTTGCTCATGGGCCCATGGCTTCAGAGACACGGGTGTAGGGTGTGTGTCCAGAACCGGTGGTGAGCCTATAACCGGCATTGTGTATGCAATTTGTAGAGTTTGGATGGTTGTTGGTATGTTTTTTGTAGGTAATGATGGTTTTAGGTGTTGTGGAGGTTTGTTTTTTTTGTAAGCTATGCATCATTGTCTAGCCTTGTTATTTAAGTACCGGTGGATTTTCTTTAAGTGGATTGAGAGGCTCAAGTGTCTATTTGTAGTGCATAATGGTGGTTCTAGATGTAGGTATGTTTTTGGATGTCGATTCCTCATTGGTAGGCTTTGTTGGGTCAATGCAAAATTTATGTGTAAGTGTCATACTTTTTCTTGTGCAAGTGTCATGTCTTTTCTTAACTTGTGCAAGTGTCATGTCTTTTCTTAACTTGTGCAAGTGTTCTGTCTTTTCTTAATTCCAAGTGTCATATGTTTGATACAAGCTTATGTTTCTTTTTAATTGAATAAGGTCAATGTCTCTATTTCCTTAAAAATACTATTGTGAATATAGATAGAGACAAAACTAAGTGAACTCATAACATATTAATCTTCAAGAAACAACCACAGACAATTCAAAGATTCCTTTCAAAGATTCAAAAATAAGACATGATATTGTTCATGCATGCAAAACTTTATAGCACATTGATAGCAAAAAAGTTTATTACACAATCAAATGATAAACTATATATGGATAATCAATTTTGTTCAAGTTGCCTACAAAATCTTCAATGATTGGGTATGCATATCAACGGAACAAAATCTTACATGGTTGAAATTGGTTGACACTCATAGCATGGATTCTATGCCTACTCTTTGAGACAACATTGATCTTCATTAGCATGCTTTTATAAAGTATCACACAATCTTCTTCACTTAAATTGAAATACACTGAACACATATGTTTCCTTAATTCTTCGATATCTCTTGTAGATGTTGAACAATTGCAATAATTAGCTCTTTGAAAGTAGGATGACGACTTAGCCATAGCTCTGTGTTGAGACGGGTGCAATAGCTTGATGAAAGCCATTAGTCATTGTAGTGGCATGGATTACCTTCATTTTTGTTAGATGGTAAGAGTGATATCATGATGAAAGGAAGACAAGATAGTGGCATATCAAAATTTTATTATCTTCTTCGACTCAGCCCTTAGCAACATTCACAATGGTCACGGGCGCCTTCAAAGTAAAGGTGGATGTGAAATCTAAATATTCAGTAGATCGTTGAAGGAGTTGAAACAATTCTCATGTCAATTATGTTTTCACGTTTTGCTCTTGGACTTTGAATAATTATCGTGTTGAAAGACCAATCTATATGGATCTAATTTGTACTTCCGTATAATTGACCGCAAAAAATTCTCTAAAACTAAAAATTCTCAATTGCACAAGTTCAAAAGGTAGCGACAAATAAAATCAAGTAAGCAACTTCAACCACTTTGACATTTCTTATTCTGCAAATCCTATTTCCTTTTCACTTGTTGGTTTTACATTCACTTCTTGGTTACTTGAACTCTTGCTTTGATCATTCATGATTGTTTCTCATCAGTTTGTCACTAAAAATATGTAAAATTATACCATTTCAAATTGAAATAAATTGAAATGGAATAAGAGTTTTAAATTATTTAAATCATTATAAAATATGTGTAATAAATAATATGGAATTCCATTCATTTGTTTGTTGAAGTTAATTCTACAAAGAATCTCAATGAAATCCAACTTGAATGTATCTTTTCAAAATATAAGATTTATTCCATTGTTTGAACGGCCATCTATTCCACCATTTGAAAGGTCATTTTCAACAACCTTGAATCTTCTATAAATGTTGTTTTAATATAATTGGTACAAATAATTTGAAGTTCTTATGATCCATTTAATCCAAATTTAAAAATTAAAGCATCCAGTTTATTGATGTATATTTGCAATAAATACAATATTTTTAGTATCTTAAAATTACATTATGATACAATTTTAAATTATTTTCTTAAAAAAAAAAATTATTCAAGAAAAAAAACAAGTATGTTTAAAGATGAATATTTGTGTGATTATATATATATAAAAAGTGTACATGATGTATTACTAGATTAGTCTTTTATTTTGCATCAATTATGTTAAATAAAGGTTTCAAAATAGTTACAATTAAAAAAAACTAAGTGCTTTGGAATTTTTTTGATATTTTTTATAACAATTTAATTCCATCACACTTTTACTGTAGTTTTATGAGTTTTTAATATGTAGAAGTATAAAGAAGAAATTCAATATACTATAAAAGTGTAAAGTAAATAATCAAAGTTAAAGTGTCAAGTATAAATAGCTGGTGTTTTTATATTTTGTTTCGTATTTTTTTCTTTTATATATCTCTTCTACCCTCAACTCGACCTCCTCAGCCGTTGTCAATCCTAAACCCTCCGTAAATCCAGCGCAGCCTCTCTCTCGAGCTCCGAGCCGCCTCCAACCAAAAACTCCTTTGGACTATTAACATGGCTTCTGATACGGCCTTGGACAAGGTCACAAATGAGGTGAGTTTCCTGCACACAAGGTGAATATTTGGTTCTAAGTTTGTTTTCTAAAGCCAATGTCATTGTTTCTTAAACCCTGTTATACTGCGCCCTGAACCTCGGCTATGCTCTTTTTACAGTAAAATGGATTTGACCATTATTTATCTGTTGGCATTTTTTTATTTCATATTGTCTTGATGCGAGCACCAGAATCTAGAGCACATGTTGTTAAAAGACAAAAAATTCAGCAGATGGTAAAGCAGCAATTTTTGAAGGATCCAAATGTCCTTAAAATTACTTATGGCCAGCATAAAAGAGTTGGATGCAATGGAGGGTGCAAGAAAAAAAAACAATTTTTAAAATTGTATATTTTGCCTTGTGCAAAAACATTGAAGTGTCAATATTTTGAAGATATATTTTCAAATACAACCACAGATACGGAGCTAGGTAATAACCCAAAACAACAATACTACATCCAGTATTGTCACAAAGTATGTCCAATTCCAAACATTAAGCTGTCCTCATAATTTCTTATTCAAATATACCAAGTGAGGTAAACCGTAAATCAACTGACAAATAACCTTTCTAGGTTTTTAGGGGCTCACTGGAATCCTCTCAGGTCTTTTTTACATGGAAA
Source organism: Ceratodon purpureus (assembly GCA_014871385.1). Lineage (NCBI taxonomy): Eukaryota > Viridiplantae > Streptophyta > Bryopsida > Pseudoditrichales > Ditrichaceae > Ceratodon > Ceratodon purpureus. Next base: position 12,459,736 of record CM026428.1, on the reverse strand, counting down.
TTTCGAGTGAAAGCTAAGTCAAGAACATTGGCAAGAAATCTTTGGTGAGAATGATCTATTCTCTGTGATAACGGAAAATTTATTGGTATTAAATGGAGTAAATATTATTCAGAGAAACATCTTGGATATTGAAACCCTGAATTTCGATGAAGTCATATTAATACATGTATCCAAGATGTGGCAAAATGAACTCTTTTATAATAATGTTTTATCACAAGCCAATCGTTATTATGAAAATTCTTCATACCTTGCTAAATATAATCAAAAAGATTCAAAGCGGGGTTAGCCATGGTTACCTTGCACATGGTGGTCCAAGGTCGAGAGGCAATTTCGTGAGGTATCATTCAGACAAATAGTCAGCAAATATACAAGAAAGCTTCTACGACCTTGATAACAGTCTCGCCTCCTCAATTTGGCAACACTTGGATCACTTTGGAGTTGAGGTTCAACAATTTTTTAATGACCAGGCTTTCCTATTTTCATAGGAATGGAAGGATTTCTCACAAAAGTACATCAAATGCACATTTCAAAAAAATCTTATATAAAACCTCACATTGATAAATTTGACATGGAGGCGTTTCTTATATCTTGGTTCACAAGAGAAATCCACGTGGAGGCAACTTCGGAGTATTTCAGAAGTGTTTGAAATTTCATACAAATGATGAAGCAAAAGTATTTCTCCGTAGCAAACATTATACTCATGGAACATTAAAATTTGACAAACGTTCGTTGGAGCTTAATGTTCATGAGTTAGGGGATAACAACTAAACTTTTTGGTTTCACATTCACATACTTGATTACAATTAATGATCAAAGCAACCAATCCATTCATTAGTTTGTTACAAGTCAATTTTAAAAGGAATTTAAATGAAATCTAACTTCGATGTATCTTTTTGAATATAAGGTTTATTCCATTGGTTGAAAGGTCATCTATTTCAGCATTTGAAAGGTTATTTCAACTACCTCAAATCTTCTATGAATGTTGTTTTTATATAACTAATACAAATAATAAAAGGTTCTTATAATTCATTTAAATCTAATTCAAAATTTAAAGCATCCACTTTATTTATGTATATTTGCAATAAATATAACGGTTTTAAGATCTTAAAATTACATTGTGGTAAAATTTTGTATTTTGAATTCTTTTTCTAATTAGAATTAATCATCAAGAAAAAAGAAACAAGTACATTTAAGGATGAAAATTTGTGTGATTATATATATAATGTACATAATGTATTATTAGACATTTTTTTTATTGTACAAACATTCTATTAAATGAAAGTTTCAAATAGTTATGTTTAAAAAAAGTTCTTTGGAAAAGATTTTATATTTTGTAATAAAAATTAAATTATTTAAAAAAACATTCATAACTATTTAGAAGTAAGTCATATAATTGTATGAATTTATTTTGTACTAAGAGACATACCAAAAAGAGTTAAAGTAATTTTAGATTATAAATGATTAAATGTTGAAAAAAAGTTATATGATTTAAATTATAATTTACTAAGAGTTGTATTATGACCACTAAGTTGTATAAATTTGGTGATTGTAATATTTTTGTTATTTTTTATTATAGTTTTTTTTAAAAAAATAATTAGAATTATATTAATGAACTTAAAATCTTTATTATTAAAAAAAACCATGTATAACCATCCAATTATTTATCTATGCTAATGTTTTTTATTAACGGAAGAACTTTTAATATTAGTTTCAAATCCTATGGTTATTTCTCATGAATGAATTCACAACATCAACATTATATATACTTATGTTTATCTTCACACACCACAATTACAATTTTTTTATTATAACGGAAATATTAATAATTAAAATATTTCTTAAAATTTTATATTTTTTATTAAATACAAAATTGAAATCCAAAACTACTACATTCAATCAAAATAACTAGCACATTGTGAGAATTTTCTACATTTTTGTGTATATTTTCATGATATGTACATTTTTTTATGTGCATTCAAGTTTAGTTTTTTTTTTTAAAAAAAAATTTTGAATTATTTTTTTTAACTATTGCATATTTTTATTTTTTTTTGTTGCAAAAATGTGAACAATTTAGAAAAATTGTGCAAGACAGTCGTCCATAAATCAAAGTCACAATTGTATTTCATCAAATACAAGCCAAGGGGCCAAAAGTGGAAGAAGAACATACATCATAGACATCTCCTTCAAAATAGACTGCGGAAATTGCACAAATGGTGACATATGATGTGCTCTAAGTGCCTTCCTTAACGTTGAAGTCTTGAAGCAAATTCGCACGCTTTTACACCATTGTCGACGAGCTATAAATCCACAATAATTGATGCACATCAAATTGGTTAATGAAATTTACATTTACAAATAGGAATAAAGTAAATGTACATCTCAAGTGATCTGGAGCTAACAAGAGGAGAGGACGGAGATTTGAGCTGTCAAAAATTAAGGATGAATTGATAATCCAATTTTGTTTGGAAATGAATCCGACATATGGATATGGTAGACTTCTCATATACTTGCGTCCACCCGAAACTCACCATACAAACCATCAGCTATGGCCACTAATCGAATATTGTACTTATCACCATTATTGCCGAAAATAGAATATCATTTACAAATAAATTCGGAAGTCTTAATAACTCTAGAGAATTGTGGAAACCATTGTTCACAAATCAAGGTTGCAATGGTATCTACCATAATACAAGCCACATGACCAAAAAGAGATATAGTACATATTGCGTAGACTTAATATTTAATGTCTCTCTCTTAAACATAGATATTTTAAAATCAAATCAAAGCCATAATTAAATCCATCTTATAGCACCATATTAAGTTTGCCACTTATTAAAGAAAAATATATTTACATTGAAAAAAAATTTAAAAAATTAAAAATTGGTATTAAATCACTGTAAATAGCTTCATCAAGCTGAATTTTAACCAAAACATCACCATAGAAAATTTATCTTAAAAGAAAATCATTTCACTTCATAATTTGTTAAATTTTTTGATTTTTTTTTTCTAGTTATCATAGAAAATCCATATATAGTCCAACATGCTATGGTAATTGCATCGATATGTCACTATTTTGGGAGCTATGATTAATTTTTTAGATGAAAAATACCTTAATAGGTTGGATGAATAATTTTTGTGATCAAATGTATTATGGCTTTCAGATATAGTTTTTATTGGTTTTATAGACATTATAATTGATTTTTGAAGGTTTATTGGACCATTGCCTAACTTGGTTATAATTTAAAAATGTATTTACAAAAAATTATATTGAACATATATAATTATTAAAAAAGCCCATTACAATCTAAATTTTAAATAGATATTGGTATAAATTGACTTCATGATTATTGTTAAAAAAATTTTAAAAATTCATATATACTTGGAAGCTATTACTTCATTTTTGTAGCAAAAATGCCCTAGTAGAGTTGATGTATAAATTTATTCTTCATTATAGAGAAAATCAAATACTTATACTTAAAAATGATTATGTATTTGCAAAAATATATAAATAAATTTTTGAATTTTTTAACATCTTTTATAGTATGGATTTATAATTCCTTGTCCAATGATTATGTATTAACGTCAAAGGCGCAAATGATTTGCGATGGTTTATCAGTCACCACATAATATAATTTTTTATTTTAAAGTTTTAAAATAAAACTTGATAAGATGTCATATTTTATAAAACCATATATAATTGATTTTAATGTCTAATTAAATTTTGAACATGTTAACGTACGATCCTTTCTAAATTCCAAACAAATCATGAAAGACTTATAAACACAAATGACAAAAATGTATACAATCTAAACATGAAAGCTTAGAGTTCAAAATAGGCATATTTAACAATCCACACCCAAAAAGTTTATAAGTTGTTCACATGTTATCTTTAAAACATGTATTAAAATGCATCATACATAATCCACTTCTTTTTTCTCAAAAAAAATATTTAAATACAATCAAACTCAATCATAGAAATTGTTCAAATAGCTTAAACATAACAAAAATTCAATCAAACTTAAATACAATCAAACTCAATAACAAAAATTGTACTGATACCTTTAACATGGATTGGTCTACACCTGCCACCAAAACCCCAAAATCTTTTAAATACCCCTCCACATCCACATCCACATCCAAAAAATCTACAATGTGAAGAATAAGTCGGCGCTACAGACACTGCCCCATTACTCAATACCTCACATCAATGCAACATGCGTCATTCATCAACATATCACTACATCAACAACATCTGTAAGGTAGATGAACCCATTCCCAACCAGCCACCCATAATCGATCAATAGACTTTTCCATTTTAGAGAAGTTTCAAATTCAAAATTTAGGAAGATCTTCCTAGATCTTTGTATGATTTCTAAGCGTGATTGATAAAAAAGAAATGGTATGGGAATATTTTGATAATAATACCATGATCAAGTTTTGGTGTAATGGTAGTCAGTTTTACATTAGCCTCTATGTCCACCATGTGTGATTTCAACTTTTCACTTCAAATAATTGTAATTATTTCAATATTGGGAATAAAACTATGGAAATTTTTGCATTCAAGAAGAACCTTATACTTGTACACATGAAAAATCCTCTTCAAATTATATACCTCAAACCATAGTACCGGAGTACAAAGAATATGCTATATGTATTCTAAGAATCTTTTACATACATACAAATTATTTGTACTTCTAAAGTATTTAGAAAATTCTAATAATGAATATTTTCAAGTACAAAAAATAATCTCTAAGTACATATAAATCTAGCCAGATGTACGTAGCCAAAATTAAAAAATACAAGTATATTCATCTACTCCGGTAACCTTGCCTCGAACACATATGCTAAAATCCTTAAGTGATCGGTTTTAGGTTCGTCTACTTAACTCCTCCTCTCAATCAACCCATGTGCAACTCCTCAACATCAACACCAACATCACCGATACAGCCAAACCTCGATAAGTGTTACCTCGATAAGTGTTAAAACTCTATATGTGTTATGGAGATTTCCGCTCCTTTAAAATTAAGACTACTTTGTGTTATGTGTTAAGTGTTATGTAATGTTGTGCTCCCGACTTTGTTAATTTTACCTCGATAAGTGATAACTTTCTAAAAAAGGGCTTTTGTAAGAACCATAGTTTGGAGAGAGATAACTTTGAAATTTTGAGGTCAAAGAATAGTTTCTAGTTTCCATTTTAGAAACAAATTGATTAGTACATGTATTTTTAAGACCATAAAGTAAAAGATCATATATTTTAAGTTCATAAAGTAATTTAAGATAAGTGTACTTTTAAGTTTATAAACTTCAAAATAAAAACAAGCAGACAAGGTGGAAAGGCTTTAAAAAGGGAGTGAAGGCTATAGAATATCTATCTTACAATTGAGCATGTTTGTCTCACTCGACGGTTCCACGATGGAATCCGTCGAGGAGACAAACTGAGCTGCAGTCAATGTGCTCAACGGCACGGGTCTCACTAGTATAATTACATATTATTTGTGTTGTGAACTTCATACATAAAATATATATCCATTTTTTCTATAAATGATATGTATTTACTTTTTTAATAACTCTAAGTGTTATTTTTTATGAGTGTTACAAATCATCGGCATCGCTCTCAATAAGTGTTAAGTGTTACTATTCCCTAAGTGTTAACAAAAAGTATGCTCCCAACCGTTAACACTTATCAAGGTTTGATTGTATCACCAACACAAACCAAACCCAACCCAGTATTGACTGCAGTTGAAAACACATAAACACACAAACAGACACAAAAACACACACAAACTCACTCTCTCTGTCTCCAAGCTCAGCTGCAAGCTCCCAAACAACGAAGCCATCTCTAGGGTTGAAGACAGCGATGGAGAGCGAGGAGGACGCCAACATGGACGACCTCCTGTTCCAGACATTCTCCGCCCTCGAGGCCAACGGCGTGGACAGCGGGCAGGAGGAGGAAGACGAGGAGGTGGAGGAAGAAGAGGAAGAGGAAGAGGAAGAGGAGTTGGAAGTGGAGGTGGAGGAGTTGGGCGGAGAGGACGAGGAGGAGTTTCTGGCGGAGGTGGAGGGCGTGGAGGAGGACATCGAGAGCGTGAGGGAGCTCGTGGGGAAGCTGCAGGAGGGGGAGGATGGGGATGACATTGCTGCCGAGGTGGAGGAGGCGGGGAAGAGCGTGGAGGTCGGGTTAGGGGAGCTCGCGGGTGTGGAGGGCAGTGGTTCTGCTGTGGGGAAGCTCAGGGGGAGGTTTGGGGAGGTTATGGACCGGTTTCAGGCTCTGAAGGGGAGGATCGCGGAGGAGAATGTTGGGCGCAGGTATGTTTGATCTCTCTTGAGAGTTTTAGTTGTGAAAGATTGGGTGTTGAACGGTTTGAGTGTGAGAGATGGGGAGTTAGGGTTTAATGGGATTTATGAGATTTGGGGTATTGGTGAATTCGTTTGTTGCATTTTTTGGAGTGATTGATTTGTGCTTTAGTGGTTTTGAAGCGTTTTTTTGGAAGTGATTGATTTATGGTACGGTAGTTTTGAGAGTGTGTGATCGTGTTTGCTAGGGTTTTAGGGAGAGTGTAGTAGTGGCATGGTGTTTTTTTGTCTATGTTTTGATAGAGACGTCTTGGTGGTTTAGTTTTTTAATTTTGCACTGTGGGAGGATTCTGGATTGGTTTTAGCTGTATGTAAGTTTTCATGGTGATTTTTCAGAAAGTTGGGCTGTTGGGATGTTCATGGTTCTTTTGTAGCATCCCTTTTTGGTTTTGTTTCTGGAGTGGTGTGGATCAGGGGGTTAGTTTCGCTTGATCAATTGGTGTACGGCTTTTTTAGCTGTGATTTAATTTCTTGCAGAATTGGTTTTTACTGGTTTTGATCGACGTGTTTGTTAATGTTCCTAGTTGTGTGATGTCTAGATCGGAGGATTCTCTGAAAAGAAGACGCGTGGATGTTGCTGAAGAACCAACTGTTCCAGGTATTATTTTAGCAGCTCTGATGTCATTGTTTGAACAAAATGTCAGAAGTTTCTTTCTTTTGATTGAGATGTATGTTTAATTTGTTGTATTGTAGCGCACAATTTGTTTTGTGCATTGATATGCTATTTCAAGGGCAGTGTCGTAGAGGCGATGGAGGGTTTAGAGGGTTTTACTCCGACTAAGTTTTCGTAGATTGTGTTTTCGTATGTGTACCATTGACCTTGGTGTGAAGATCCTCGCAATGATTGCTGGCTTGACAAAGGTAGAGGATATGCATCTAACAGATGTTCATGAGATGGAAGTTTTCAGCAGAAATGGGAGCCGGGAAGATGTGCCCACCACATCCAGGGTATATGTTCGATATTTGCTTTCGTTGTGGGGCGGAGAAATCCACAATACCAAATAATGAACCAGCTCAAGACCGAGTAGGGTTACGATATATCCACGAGGTATGACTGTCTCACCACGCACTCCATTAGTCATCGTTAGGGTTTTATGCGTCAGATTACTTGGCACTTTTGTGGAAATGAGATGTATTAATGCTCGTCACGATGAAGACTTTTGGGACAGCTGAGTAGGATTGTTCATGCTCTCTTTTGTCTCAAGAGAAAATTTACGTTGTATCTCTCAACGCCCAGATGTGAAAATTATAGTCATATGGATTTCAATGCAATAATGGAAGGAGTTGATATATTCGGTTTTGAGAAATATGGGTTCTTGACTTTGTGCTCCAGCGTTTAGAAGTTTCAGAACTGGAGGCATCACGAGTGCGCAATGCTGAGCTTAGGCGGGTTACTGGAAAGCAAAAATTATTGCTGGTTGTCGATCTTGATCACACCATGCTCAATTCTGCACGTTTTACAGAAGTTCCTCTAGAGGAAAGGACTTACTTGTCTACTGCTTACCATGGATCAAACTCAAATAACATCAATGGAGCATGTGTTGGTATGGAATCAATCATCTGCGCCACCCATCTGTAGTTGTATACAATATCTTGTTGTTGATGAATTTATCAGGAGCAGGAAGTTGATTAGGGCTTATACACTTTACGACATTTTATCGGAGAATACTCTTGGATGCGCTGATTTGAAATTTTATAGGGCATGAACTGCAGGCCAACAGCAAGGGAACATGAGCAGTCTACATCAGTTAACTAGCTTAGGGATGTGGACAAAGTTGAGGCCATTTGCACACAGATTCTTGGAGGAGGCTAGCAAGTTGTACGAGATGTATGTTTATACCATGGGTGAACGAGCCTATGCATGGGCTATGGCAAAACTACTGGATCCCACTGGTCAACTTTTTGGCGACCGTATTATTTCGCAAACTGATAGTACCAAGCGGCATACGAAGGATCTCGATGTAGTCCTTGGATCAGAATCAGCAGTCGTTATTCTTGACGATACAGAAGCGGTAACATTATGCCTCAACTCATTTCAGTGTTCGCAAGTTACGAAGCATTTCTCATGTGAGTGTTCGTTTCTGTTGTACTTTGTAAGTGTATTTTTGCTTATTCGTGCACTTAGCAATCCTTTAAGAGGGTAAGTGTAAGAGTTTAAGAGACAGTATTTTTGTTGTCATGTAGGTTTGGCCGAACCATAGGTCAAATTTGATCTTGATGGAACGGTATCATTTTTTTACTTCAAGCTGCAACCAGTTTCGTTTGAGGACGCCATCTTTGGCACAATTGCATAGAGATGAGAGCGAAATAGATGGTACTCTTGCAAACACTCTTAGAACTTTGAAAGAAATACATCACGAATTCTTCAATGGACAGCGAGGAAAGGTAACCAACTCAATTCGTTGCTATTGCACTAAGTAATTGTAGAACCGTTGGATTTCCAATGGGGTTCTTGATTATAGCAAAACCTTGGTTTGGTTATGAAGCTGCTCTAGAAGGTGAAGCATGTATAGAATGGTTAACATGTATTCCATATGTAGGATGGTATAGTCGAACTTTGATATATCATTCAGAGATATATATTGTTTTTGAGTTTTAGTGTAACTTAGTTGGTAAAAGCTGATGTCACGTTTAAATGGTCGAGTTCTTTTTCAGATTATGAAGCGAAGGCCTTTACAAGAATCTCCTGATGTCCGAGAGGTACTCTTCCCATGTGCAAGCTTAAAAACCAATTGAGATTGTTAGTAGGAATAATTAGCCTTGCTTTTGTTTGCATGATGTCGCAATTGTTGTGACCATTAGAACGCTACTGACTACTGCTTTATTGTCTTCTTAGAGTTAGCAGATTCGTTAGGAAATGAGTGCGACCTAATCATTGAGAGAATTCTTCGACTCCACCTACTCAGCTTACATTTAATCTTGGTGTTTGACTATCATTATTAGTTGCGGTAATTCTAAGATTTGCGTAATTGCATTTTCAGGTCATTCGTTCTATTCGTGCCAAATTATTGGCAGATTGCAGCATTGTTTTTAGTAGGGTTTTCCCGACAGGAGTTAAGCATCCAGAGTTTCATCCATTATGGCAATTGGCGGTGGAGCTAGGTGCTCGATGCAGAACTTCGTGTGACCGTTCAACGACACACGTGGTTGCTTTAGATCGAGGGACAGACAAGGCACGGTGGGCAAAACAACATGGAATTTTCTTAGTTCATCCCAGATGGGTCGAAGCAGCATCATACCAGTGGTGTCGCCCACATGAAGGGGACTATCCCGTATCTGATGGTTCTTCGGCACAAACCGTGACAACATTTTCCAGGAATATTTTGGTGGAGCCTGTTGTTATTGAGATTAGGAGCAATGCTGGGGATGACCCATTGGGTGAAGTAGTATCCGGCAGTGCTGAGGTTGCACCAGTGGTTGCACCAGTGATTGCACCAGTGGTCGATTTAGGTTCCGACAAGAGCGAGGCTGGGCCATTGCTGGAAATGAAATCCGACAAGGAGAACATAGCATCGACAGCTGAAAATCCCAATCAGGATTCTGGACTAAGTTCTCCTGATTCTGCAGGTGAAGACATCTTAATTACCTCTGGTCTGGAGATTTAAAGTGATGGTTTATACATTTTACTATCGAGACAAGAACATCCTAGAGGGTTGTGTGGATATGGCCACCAAGCGACTCGATGTAATCAATGATGACGAGATAAGCACGAATTCAAGACATAAAACTATCATGCTCCCGGATGGTAGACAATGTTGTCAACAGGTAATTTCTTACACACTTTTTTTCCTGGTCATTATTGTATTCTTGTTTGCTTCTCATCGAGTAATGAATCATGGACTGTTCATCTAACCTTTTAATCTTTGTTTGCAGAGGTATGTTTCGGTAAATTCTGCCATTCCTTGGCAGCTATTCGGATTCAATTATAATTCATCACCAAGCGACACTTCTTTCCCATTTTTCATGTGGATTCACAAAGTGGTCATGTACAGCTTTTGACTACAGTATTGTATCATTGGTGTTTGGCTGTATCCGCTTCTAGGTTTTTACCTTCTGCTGGCAAAGGGAACAAAAATTCATGTGAGCATTATTGTGCAAGAAATTGTGGGGTCGTTTATTTATTAACAGTGGTAGCAGCTGCAGGAGCATAATGGTCTTGACGCCTGAAAGAAACCAACCTCATTCTCTGTAAAAGCGATTGAATACTCTTTGAAGAATTCGTATTTGTAAATGTGCATTAGAAAGTTACTGCAGCATCGATCGTCCTGCCCCCTCTCTTACTATACAGTTGCAACCTATGTATACATCTTGTAAGTTTTACATTGACGGTTGATGTTTGTCAACAAAGATATATTCCCAACATCTGTGAACCAGTCCAATGCAATCAGATGTCTAAGGTATACATGAAAGACAAAAAAGCTACCAAACAACACTCATCCCAATCACAGTATTTGGCCACAATCAAAACAAACAAATGTAGATTCCTTCAAGAGGAGTGTATATCACATCAAAATCACAATGATCATATCATTTTAAAACAAACGTCGAAAGGAAACCTCGGTAAATCACCGGAGACAAGAATCTATCGGACTGCAAACTAGACTCTTATCCAGTTAGACTGAAAAAAATACGAACAATGAATGGACAGATATACTTTCATTGCCAGTATTTATATCTTTGTACATGTCAGGGCAAAGCCTGAGGAATTATAATGGAAGATCAAATGCGGCCTTCTCTACAAGGCATAGTACAAAAACTAGGGCTGCTGCATTCGGTCAATCTGTACTGATCAACCAGGAAGACTAAGAACCCCATGCAGGCCCCATCATGTGGATTCGCCCACATCCATTACTAAAAAATATATGCAGTCCCCATCACGTGGACGCATCTATCTCCATGGCTAAAACATCTACGAAGTAACCATCACGTCGACTCATCGACCTCCATTGCAGTAGTATTCGTGGCCGGCCGGACCCACGTCCACGCTTGCCGATGTTGCTCGGCATTAAATGGCTGCACAATCGGGAGAGCAGGCACAGGAGGTTTTACATACTTAACATTCGGAGGTTTCACATTCTCAACATTCTCTCCATCTCCCAATGCCGCCGTCCCCTGCTCCTCCGGCTCCTCGCTCGCTGGAGCTGCCTTAAAATTACTCTGAGTAAAATTACCCTGATGCCTCCACACCTGCTGCCGATTCCGCTTCTGAAACAAATCATTCTTCTTAAACGCCTGCGGCGGCAGCGGCCCCAGCCGCTCATGCACCGGCACTCTCCCCGTCTTCGCCCCCCCTTGAAAATTCGGCTCCGCCCCCTGCGCAGAATTGGAAAACTTCCGCCCCCGCCTGTGATTCCTATCCACGCTCCTATCCCGCCCCCGCTTCGACGCCGATTGCGGAGGCAGCGGCCCCAGCCGGTCCTTCACCGAAACCCTCGCCACCACCTGCCCCTCCCCCGCATTACTCGAACTCGGCCGCTCCGTCATCGTCCCCCCTCCCCTCCAAACCCCCAAACCCTAATAACAACCCCCCAAACCCTCCCCTCCCACTCCTCCACCTGCTCAAATTCAACAACCTCCCACTCCGTAAGCCTCCTCCCAATCACAAAAACAAAACCACACAAAGCCGTTGCGCAGGACTCAACAACAACAACATTGAATGCGAAGAAAACACCAAACACCAAACACCAAACCCCAAGACCTTGTACCTGAAAAGCAGAAGTAAGCCGCAAGCAAGCGTCCGTCTCAGAGCCACACTCCGGACTCCGATATAATCAATCGATGGCGCATGCAGTGAATCGGCGGGTGGAGCGGACCCTGGCTACGTCGGAGCAGCGGAGTTTCTTGCCATGCACGCATGCAGGGATGCGGTGCGGGGATCGAGGTCGGGTCCGGGCGAGAGTTGCGAGGATTGAGAGAAGAAAATTTTAGGGTTGGAGGTTTGGGGGAGATGGAGCGGGGAGCGGGAAGAACTTGGAGCTTGGCATGTTTCGGAGGTTGCGGGAGGGGGTCCAGGTGTGGGGACGTTATTGGCTCTGGGTTGGGCTTTTGTTATGTGGGGCATGGGGCACGGGTGGGGAACATTCGTGCGATTGATTCGTTTGAAATCGTGATGCTCTTTTCTGGGAGTGGCTGGTTGTGAGGGAGATTGAGGTTCAGTTGGTCTGGTGAGAGCATCCCCAGTAGTACTGTAAACCTGTAAGCCTGTAATCATGAGAACGTCGTTCTCCCAAACCTTCGTGCCTTTCCGAAGCAAAACATTCCAAAACCGTTTACAAATTTACAGGTTTGCCCCAAAAAACCTTCCAAAATCAGGTTTCGATTTGTAAATTACAGACTTACAAGCTCGAATACAGGCTTGGCCTGCACCGCAATTCACGTCTTTCTACATCTTTCCGTTTACAGTTTACGGTTCAGGCCTTACTGGGGATGCTATGAGTATTTTATGTTTGGCTTGCGATGAAGGAAATTGTTTTTGTGTTGGAGGTGCTCGTGGTTAGGCTCGTGTGCCATTTTTTCTTTTGTGATGATGCGTTCAATTGTTTCATTTGATTTGGAAAATGCTTGTTTGGGTTTATATAAATTATTTTATTTCATTTATACTTTTGTCTTTTAGGGGGAGGTGTTGATTAAATGGGGAATAGTAGAGCTTCTCTCCATGTTTGTAGGAAAGTTGTTCCATGTAGTAAGTCAAAGTTGTTTGGCTTTTTTATGGGACCTTAAGGAAGCGCCTACGCTCCCAACATTGGGAACGTAGGCGTTCCCCAAGATCCCAAATAGAGGGACACGTTCTCAAAAAATTGTTTGCTGGTTTATCGGTCCCACGACATGTCCTGTAGCGGGTAGGAGCGATAGGCTGCGGGCATGGAGGTCAGAGGTTCGAAACCCATTGGAGACTAAATTTTGAGTTATATAGATATATTCCAGTTGTATCTTGAGCAGCAGTCGACCTTTACACTAATGATTTCAGTGGAACTCAGGTAACTGCTTAGCTACTAGGTTTCAGCTCTTGACTTTCTTGAAATGGAGAAATTGGAGTCTTGATGGTTATTCCATTTGGATTTATTTTTTTCTCTGTTTTGCTTAGAAGTTTAGCTTGAATTATTTCTTCTTTGTGTATATTTTGATTAGTTCTCTGATAGACCACCCCCCAAGCTGGACTTCCTTCCGGATGATTTGCATCCTGCCTGGTCTTGTTTCTTCAGTCCGTTATATTGTTTTCAGTTGGTTTCTGGCCACTGCCGGTTTCTCACTCCCCGGCCCTTGTGGCTAGTTACTTTTTCCATTTTAAAACCCCGGTGGGGATTTGCAAGACTGAATTTTAAGTGTTTAGTCTAGTTTGAAGGGAATTTTATTATTGTGACTCTGTTTGTTTTCAGTGACAAACGGAGTGATTGTAGGCTTAATATGTAGCTCGATGTAAACCTTTGAAGGAATTGCTTTTTTTTCTTCCAAAATTGCATAATCCAAAATTCCTTTGGATTATGTATGCAATGCATGGAATTCTACAAATTGTGTAGAATTTTGGACTCTTCTATATTGATTTAAAATTCCATTACAATATTGTGTTTCAATTTATTTCAAAATGATGAAAAAACTTTTATTATTTTATCAAATATGAATAATTAAAGTGATGGGATTTAATTTAGAGTAAATATTAATGTTCAAAAACATGTGAGTAAAAGTAAAAACGAGTCTAAGAAAATCAAAAATTTATGTATGATCTAGAAATTAGTGTTCTTTTGTTTGACGGAGACTTCCACCTTGAGGTCCATATGTCATTGTATCATTTCTTGCTATGGAACAAGCACTCTAGCTTAGTCCATAACTTTTACATTATTCTCTAGTTAGGTCCGTAACCTTTACATTCATTTCTAATTATGAGAATTGTGAAATTTTCTATTTTTTACTTAGAATTGGTATATTCAACTTTAATTGGTAATTATGATACTGCATGAAGGATTGTGAGTTTTGTAACATAGATCTTTCAAATTGATACGTAACAGAATTATATTTTGGTCTTTTACTCTTGAGAAGCAAGTTTAGCAGTGTACCTCCAAATCCTTGACATGATGTTTTGCAACACATACAGCTAGTTACAAATTGGCATGTTGAATTCAGATATGGATTGTGACCAACAAAAGCTCCATATGGTCCCCACCTCTCACCCAATTTTCTGTAGTGTTCATAGGTGAGGTTTAGCCTCTAATAATTGACAACAACACTAAGACTTAAACGTGAAAAGATATGAAGAACTCGAAATCAAGGATTATGTGCATGTTTCAGCTGCAAGAAAGATTGCGGTCATGCTATGTCCTACATTTCTCCTCACTTTTCCAAAAAGGTTTGCCCTGATGTAACTCCACTATCCTCTGGAGTTAGTTTGTATGTTTATGAGGTTTCTACTGTTGGACCTGTACTACAAATTTTGCATGTACCAATGTTCAGGCATAAAGCATTTTTAGGCAAAATTTGGTATGTTAGAAATGAACGGTTTATGAAATAGAGCTAATTTGTTAGCTTTTGGGCTTTTGTTAAAAAAAATCATATATGATACCCAATAGCTCGTGGATCCAATTTTTTTGTAGAAGGTACAAGTTGTAAAGAGGAACAATATGGTGATATAAAAAGTAATGGTATTGATAGATATTTTTGTGTCCAATTGCAATTCAAAATTTTAATGATGATTCCAAAGTTTTAGTTTGGTTACAAAATAAAGTATTGAATGACCTTTTTCTCATCTTTTTGTAACACCAAGTTATTCCTTACTATCCCAACTGTATGGTATAACAAAAAAATTGAGAAAAGTAGAAAATTACTTTATTGCATAATTACTGTAAACTAAAATTTAGCCTTCTTTTTATGTCCAAGCGGTGGTACATGCAAAATTTTATGGTCAACATCCTGTTGTAGTGAGTGTGATAAATGTTTTAGTGTGAGGTTTGATGCCAGGTTGCAAAACTTGTTACAGGGTAATGTACATGTTGTGGCTGGTTTTACTTATTACTTATTTTGTGTTTTCATTCTCAGTCAGAGTATGGTTGCCGAGTCACTAGGTCGGCTACTTGGAATTTGAAATATGCTATTTTTTCCCCTAAGTTTTACTGTTGTTAATAATTTTAGGTGTGCATTATCTTGTCTATGTTTTGGGATGATGCTGTCTAACTTCAATTATAGCACGAAACTAGAGAGGTTCGAAAGATATATGCGTTTTTGTTTTCGAAAAGCTGTATAACCCAACGGCTTGAATTTGTAGTTTCTTCTGTAATTATTGTAATTGCTCACTCTAACTGCTCTAACTTTTCGACTTGTGTTGTTATGCTATTATAAAATCATTCGTCCTAAGGTGAAGTGATATTGTTGTTGAAATGAAGTATAAGAGGTGGATGTATTGCTAGAATGTTTTTTAGTAGAATTTCATAGCATGTTATTTTATGTGCTCAAGAATAAGAATATACGAAATAAGACAAAAAGATTGATTATATGTTTATTCCCACAACTCTTGAAAAAACTAGACTTTATTTTTCATGCAATCAAGTATAACATCCATTTAAAAAAACATGTAAATTTAGGCAGAAGTATTTTTTGGTTGTAGAAATTCATAATAAAATACCAATTGATCTTAAAGTGATGGACCTATAACCATCAAAACTTCAATACTTTACACTTTGTAAACTACATTGCTACACCCAAATTAAATGAAAATGTTTTAGGTCAATATTTACATTTACTATTAAATGCTTTAGGTAACAAATACAAAATTTATATTTTTAGATTGAGCGTTGGAATCATAATGAATGTTTGCACGAAACGTGAAGTGAACAAAATTCATCTCAAATTCAGAATTCACTCCAAAAAACTAATATTTTCACCTATGTATATGTTGTAATGGATAACATCATAGTGTCAAAAAAATAAAATTAATCATATATTTAAAAGAATTAATCAACCACGGTAATGAGCCCAAATTTGATTACAATTGAAAAACTTAAATTCACTACACTACTTTAGCTTCAATCGGAAGGAGATCGATTTTATGGCTTCAACTCGATTTGATGACACATTATGCTCGCTCACAAAACTAATGGATGAAATCTACTTATTTTTCTAGTGAAAGTACATTGTTGATGCACTTCTTTCTCTACTTGTGTATGCTCATACTCCTATCTTGAACCCTTTGCTTTAGTTTCAACTTTTATGAGTTTTGTATTTGTAGGTGAACCCTGAGGTCCCCCACGTCTTGTTGGTGAGAACAAAAAGAAGCAAAGACTTGGTTAGAGGATTAAAAATGGATTGTCTTCGCTTTATACATACATATATATAACCATTTTTAGGAGTATAATGTGTTTGGAGTTTAGAAGGTGGATTTTAAATCATGTAACAAGTTCAATAGAGGTGATATTTCCATGTCTTTTTTATACAAACCAATAAAAAAATCACATAGTGAGAGTTTGAAGCCTCAAAGAAGCTGTAAATTTACAATAGAAATGTTGATTTGTTTGCTTTTGTCAATATGGCCAAGCTAAGATTACATCATCCTTTACATGTCCATCTATTAGTAGATTAATGAGCAAATACTAAAATTATATACTTATCATAGAATAAGAGGAGCTCTTGACTATATATACCAAATGTATGTGTTTGTCATCAAATATAATGAAGTTATAATTGGACCCAATACATTCTTTAACGTATGTAGAGTGATAAACATTGAAGTATTAATAAATATTGGAGTTACAAATTGAAGCATGGAAGAAGTATATCCAATTAGCCTACTAAAAGATTTCAAAATGATTTGCTAGTATTTAGGGGAGATCAAAGTTATGTACAAGGTATGAGAAAATTTTCTTAAAGAATATTACAATGAAAAGAAAACTTGAATTTTTGCTCTGTTGAAGTGAACCCAATACCACCTATAAAATCTAAAGAAATGCTTGATTTTTCACATGGAGGTATGCTAAAATTCCAAAACAAAGGCCAATTTTTTATAGTAAAAAAGGCATATGGAGAAAAATATTGGATTGAAAATCCGAGCGGTGAGATCATGTCTTCAAAATTTATTTACATGTACAAAAAATAAAAAGTAAAAAAAGTACAATCTCAAGCTTTGGTGAATTTTTGAATTTTGTGTGATCTAATTAATTTTGGGGATGTTTTGAGCATATAGTGCAGTTTTAGTATGCCCTAATAGTGTTTTCAAACTTTGACTATGAAGATTTCCTAAAGTATGAGGAATTTTGAAGCATGAATGGTCTTGTTAGAAAGATATGATAATTGTCTATATTGTGCCAAAATTGCACCTTCATTCTATAAAAATTGACTTATGGGGAACCTTACCAGACCCTAAATCAACCCATTTTTGTTGAGGTGATGTAGACTCATATTCACTTCTCTTAAAATTAAAGACTCTTAAAAAATTATTGACATTTTGCCAAAAGTGCTATTTTTTCATTGCAATCCGTCATTCTAAAATATGAAATATAAGGCAATAACATGTAAAACTATTTTCAAAGGGCATTGCCACCATGGGCCCATAGGGACCACCAATGTGCAATTCCTCCTTCTACCTTGTCCACCGTGTGGCTTCCAACAAGACTAGGTCTCTCAATCACACAAAAAACACCCCCAACTCCCTGCACTTTGCAATGAGGCACAAGCACACTATGAATCAGCTTGAGGACAGCGTTTCGGAGTGCGTCACTCCGAGTGCACATAGCCCTGTCCACTGACAGGATCAAAATCTGAGAAGTCACTGGTCATGTGGGAGAAGGGGATGAAAACAAAAATTCATGCTGGCTTCAATGAAATATACAGTTCCAAATTGTGACTGTAACCGTTCCTTTGAGGGAAAATTCAGGAAAACAAATAAATAAAATAATTAAATTAAATTTTATAAATAAAAAATATATTTCACATAAGAAATATCTACGCAATACTAGGCTTTTCAAACCCATCGAGCGGAGCGAGAAGGCTTTGAATAAGAGCAACGGGTCCGGTAGGACCCGTTGCCCGTTAAGTAATTTTAGGGTTCACATAAAACAACGATAGCGAGATAGCTAGGGTTAATTCCATTGAATTTTGGGTTTTATAGCCCTTATTTTATCATCCAAATAATATTAAAAATGTGTAAAACTCAAAATGATCAAAATCAAAGAATAAGGATGCAAAAAGCCATTTACAAAAAATCATTTATCATTAAGTAATCACTTGACCCAATCAATCAAATTAATTTTTTATTTTTGGAAAATCTTGAATGTAATAGTTAAATTTCTAAACGTAAATTTGTAAATATTTTCATTATAAAATTGATCATTAAATAATTTTATTAAATTATTCAGTATATAAAAAATAAAAATAAAAATAAAAAAAGCAGTGAGTTCTATGGTTCTAGCTTTACTGTGGTAGTTGGGATCAAATTTTCATCTCTGACGCAGTTTCCGTCACTGCAAATCTGTTAAATGCAGTAACCAGGTGGTCTAAATTCTGGCTGAGAAGGCCTACACATGGACCCACGCACCCTAAGCGACGCACTCCGAAAAGACAGCCTCAATCAGCTTGACTTTGATGGATATAAATTTTAAAAATAATGTGTTTTGAAGAGTAGACCCCATGCGAAGAGGACAGCGTTTCGGAGTGCGCATAGCCCTGTCCACTAACAGAATCAGAATCTGAAGAGTCACTGGTCATGTGGGAGATGGGGATGAAAACGAAAATTCATGCTGGGTTCAATGAAATAAACAGTTCCAAATTGTGACTGTAACCGTTCCTTTGACGGAAAATTCAGGAAATTAAATTAATAAATAAATTAAATTAAATTTTATAAATAAAATATATATTTCACATAAGAAATATCTAAGCAATACTAGGCTTTTCAAACCCATGGAATGGAGTGAGAAGGCTTTGAATGAGAGCAACGGATCCTACCGGATCCGTTGGCCGTTAAGTAATTTTAGGGTTCACTCAAAACAACGATAGCAGGGATAGCTAAGGTTGATCTCATTGAATTTTGGGTTTTATAGCCCCTATTTCATCATCCAAATAATATTAAAAATATGTAAAACTCAAAATGATCAAAATCAAAGAATAAGGATGCAAAAAGCCATTCACAGAAAATCATTTATCATTAAGTAATCACTTGACCCAATCAATCAAATTAATTTTTCATTTTTAGAAAATCACGAATGTAATAGTTAAATTTCTAAACGTAAATTTGTAAATATTTTCATTATAAAATTGATCATTAAATAATTTTATTAAATTATTCAGTATATAAAAATAAAAAAATAAAAAATAAAAAAGCAGTGAGTTCTATGGTTCTAGCTTTACTGTGGCAGTTGGGATCAAATTTTCATCTCTGACGCAGTTTCCGTCAATGGCAAATCTGTTAAATGGAGTAACCAGGTGGTCTAAATTCTAGCTGATAAGGCCTATACATGGACCCACGCACCCTAAGCGACGCACTCCGAAAAGACAGCCTCAATCAGCTTGACTTTGATGGATATAAATTTTTAAAATAATGTGTTTTGAAGAGTAGACCCCATGCGAAGAGGACAGCGTTTCGGAGTGCGCATAGCCCTGTCCACTAACAGAATCAGAATCTGAAGAGTCACTGGTCATGTGGGAGATGGGGATGAAAACGAAAATTCATGCTGGGTTCAATGAAATAAACAGTTCCAAATTGTGACTGTAACCGTTCCTTTGACGGAAAATTCAGGAAATTAAATTAATAAATAAATTAAATTAAATTTTATAAATAAAATATATATTTCACATAAGAAATATCTAAGCAATACTAGGCTTTTCAAACCCATGGAATGGAGTGAGAAGGCTTTGAATGAGAGCAACGGATCCTACCGGATCCGTTGGCCGTTAAGTAATTTTAGGGTTCACTCAAAACAACGATAGCAGGGATAGCTAAGGTTGATCTCATTGAATTTTGGGTTTTATAGCCCCTACTTTATCATCCAAATAATATTAAAAATATGTAAAACTCAAAATGATCAAAATCAAAGAATAAGGATGCAAAAAGCCATTTACATAAAATCATTTATCATTAAATAATCACTTGACCCAATCAATCAAATTAATTTTTCATTTTTAGAAAATCACAAATGTAATAGTTAAATTTCTAAACATAAATCTGTAAATATTTTCATTATAAAATTGATCATTAAATAATTTTATTAAATTATTCAGTATATAAAAATAAAAAATAAAAAATAAAAAAGCAGTGAGTTCTATGGTTCTAGCTTTACTGTGGCAGTTGGGATCAAATTTTCATCTCTGACGCAGTTTCCGTCAATGGCAAATCTGTTAAATGGAGTATCCAGGTGGTCTAAATTCTAGCTGATAAGGCCTATACATGGACCCACGCACCCTAAGTGACGCACTCCGAAAAGACAGCCTCTAGGAGCACCAGCCTTGCAAGGAGGGGTCTTGGCATGGGAGGCTGTCTTTTCGGAGTGCGTCGCTTAGGGTGCGTGGGTCCATGTATAGGCCTTATCAGCTAGAATTTAGACCACCTAGTTACTCCATTTAACAGATTTGCCATTGACGGAAACTGCGTCAGAGATGAAAATTTGATCCCAACTGCCACAGTAAAGCTAGAACCATAGAACTCACTGCTTTTTTATTTTTTATTTTTTTATTTTTATATACTGAATAATTTAATAAAATTATTTAATGATCAATTTTATAATGAAAATATTTACAAATTTACGTTTAGAAATTTAACTATTACATTCGTGATTTTCTAAAAATGAAAAATTAATTTGATTGATTGGGTCAAGTGATTACTTAATGATAAATGATTTTCTGTGAATGGCTTTTTGCATCCTTATTCTTTGATTTTGATCATTTTGAGTTTTACATATTTTTAATATTATTTGGATGATGAAATAGGGGCTATAAAACCCAAAATTCAATGAGATCAACCCTAGCTATCCCTGCTATCGTTGTTTTGAGTGAACCCTAAAATTACTTAACCGGCAACGGGTCCTACCGGACCCGTTGCCTTTATTCAAACCCTTCTCGCTCCGCTCGATGGGTTTGAAAGGCTTTATATTTTTGCATCAGAATTTTTTGATTTTGATAAGTTTAAGATTTATTTATTTTTAACATTATTTGCATGATAAAATAAGGGCTATAAAACCCAAAATTCAATGAAATCAACCCTTGCTATCCCCCTATTGTTGTTTTATGTGAACCCTAAAATTACTTAACGGGCAACACGTCCTACCGAACCCGTTGCTCTTATTCAAAGCCTTCTCGCTCTGCTCCATGGGTTTGAAAAGCCTAGTATTGCCTAGATATTTCTTATGTGAAATATATATTTTATTTATAAAATTTAATTTAATTAATTAATTTATTTATTTTCCTGAATTTTTCCTCAAAGGAACGGTTACAGTCACAATTTCGAACTGTATATTTCATTGAAGCCAGCATTAATTTTCGTTTTCATCCCCTTCTCCCACATGACCAGTGACTTCTCAGATTTTGATTCTGTCAGTGGACAGGGCTATGTGCACTCGGAGTGACGCACTCCGAAACGCTGTCCTCGTGCTCCTACAAAGATTGGCCGGCCAACCCTTTGATCCCCTGCAAAGGCATTCCGGCTACAAGCCAACAAAGGCAATGCCTAACACCTCTTCCTTGGAATATTATACTCTTTCCATTTGGTGCTTGCCTAACTGTCTGGAACTGAACAGCTTAGAATTCTGGACAAATGGGTCATCACATTTTGAACATGGCTCCCGCTGATGGGAGAAAGTGTGCCAGTCGCATGACTTTGACTCGCAGTTGGAGGCCATGCATCATGCATGGCCATGACATTGCTTGGCCATGACATTGCTTGGCAATGAGTTTTGCATTCAAGCATAAAATAGCCAAATTCCACACTACGGATCTCATACAGGTAGCAACATGTACTACATAGGTCAAGTTGGGTACTTTCTCGGCACCGGTGGCAATTTTCATAAAGATTTTGAAAATTTTGTCAGACAAGATTCTTTGCTTATTTTCTTGCAAACTTGTTCTGTGGGCGGCTCCCTCGGGAAATCGAAGACTGTGCACGCCCAGCCTTAGAATAATGGAGAGCCAAAAAGTAGTTTCCAGTAACAGCCAGCTCTTGAAAATTGTCACACTTTGCAGCATGCACGGCATTCTGGCACAAAGATCACCTTGTATGTCTGAACTTCTTCACATGGGAAAGTGTCTGGGAGAGTGTGTGCTTTCACGCCTCTCGTATGCCTTGCACAAATGAGAAATCTTATGTAAGGTTGGATGTCCTAAAACCACCACTTAAGGATTATGAGCTTTTTTTTGCATGATTATTTTTGGAGTATATTTTTTCCATGTACAAAAGTTGTTTCTTAACATAATGCAAATTTTTTCGGAATTTTCTTCCCTATACTGAAATAGATACAAATTTCTAAAGGCAAAAGCACTTCGTGATCCTTTGAAATTAATGGGAAATATATAATTTACACTTCAAAGAATTCTAGAGACTTGAGTTCTACTCGAATTGCATTGAAATTTTTTATGGTTCTTTCTTTCATTGACATGACAATATCTACTGTTTGGATTTATAATCTGACATATTTAGATTACCTTTTTTGTAGTTTTAATTTTGGAGAATCTAAGGTAGTTTTAGCACACCCCTTTTCACAAAATCAATGATTTCTTCCCCTTACTAAGCTTGCACATGGCTAAAATTTTGTGAGCATGTTTGGTACCTAACTTCCACACCTACACAAATTGATGACACTCTTTAGATCAAATGTGTTTGCAATGTATACTTTTTGAGCACCAAAACTTAGGTATACTACCGAAGCGATGTAAAAAAGAACATGCGAAGTGAGTTCAAATCTTATAATCCCGCAATTTGTATGGTGGAATGAGCTGAAATTTGGTATATACATTAGGAGAAAAATCGGGTCACAAAAAGGCCGTGTAAGCGGCACGTGAGAGAAAAAAACAGGCGCTGCCCGCGTACTTTTTGACATGGCACCGAAGGTGCCACCGTGGTGCCAGCAACTGCCACGGGGGCTCGAACCAATGACCTCCGAGCGAGGCGTGTGGAGGGCACAATCTACAGTGTCGGGCTGACACCATCTGCCCACTTGGGACCAAACCCCGAGACAAGTCGTTCATGTCTCAAGAATTATTCCGAGAACCGTTAATCACAGTGCGCCACGCAGTTCTGTGCGGGCAGCGACTCTGGCACCCGCTGCCAGCGACAGTGCGGGGGGCAGCAGGGAGTTCACCTAGAAAGGGCAGGCTTACACGGCCTTTTCATGACCCCAAATTTCACCTAATGCCTTTTTGGACAAGATAGGTACAAGATCCTATGGTTACATATTCCATTTTATATCTAATTTTAAAAATTAATAGGTTTCTATCAATAAGGGTCTATTTTTTGCACTTATAGCTCCAAAAACACCAAGAGTTATTATTGATTGATATATCAATAAAATTTAGAAGAGATTTATTACACTAGAGTCAATGTAAGACTGATTGAACTACAATGGATAGGCAAAAAGTCCTAATGTACAAAAATGATATCAATGAAGCAGTTTTACTTTGATTTCTATTATCTATTGTTAAAGGATTTACTTCTAAAAAATTATATAACAATGTGCATCCACAAAAAGCACACCATTCAAATTGCAAGGCCTAAGAAAAATTTTACTTTTAAAATGGAACATCATACTTTAATTATGTTATACTTTAATTTTCTTGATATTTAATAAATGTCATTAAAAATTATCCTTAATGCTCTCAACACATTATTCTTTGTTTGAATACATATGAAATATAATCATTGCAAGCTTTTATTATTTTGATATTCATTTCAATGGTCTAATACAATAAAGTGATATTATAGTTGAAGAAAAGTTCAATAGAGTGAAGATAAATAAATGTCATCAAACAAAATTTATAAAATACGTGCAATTTACCTAAAAAACCATATCCATTTCAAAAGCTTTCTAAGTTAACAAACATGGTACTAATTGTTATTTGTTCCATTAGATTTTTTTAGAAATTGGAAGAAAATTCCAATACAATTAAACACATATGTTTTATACACTCTTTGAACAAATAAAATAATTTCAAACTTTAAAAAGATTATACACATCCAAATAGTTAGTTGTTGCACATTTTTGGTTGTTTGTGTCTTAAAAAATCAATTTCATTTATTTTTTATTTTTTAAAATAAAGAATCTCTAAAAGTAGCTTCAAATATCTCCAAAATAGACAAGTTTCCCTATTTTTCCCCATAGTTTCCTTTTTCTTTTTCCTTCTCTAGTTTTCTTATTTTAGAATTACTCATGAATGAAACTGCTACCCAACCACGGTATAATAATCTATTAGGTGTACTTACCTTTACTTATTAGCACCCAGTAAATCAAAAGTGATTTTAAATTACTTCAACTTTTGAACATTCGAAGCTGACACGAAACCCGACGACGAAAAGAAGAGCCATCGTTGAACTGGCCAACGACGTCGACAGCAAACGGTCGTGGAAACCGGACGGCTCGGTTACCCCAGCAAACGGAAACAACTCCGAAGGAACGAAACCACTTGGTCGTCCGGAGCCTCACCCGGGACGGCAGTGCCCGCAATTGATCCAGTCTCACCGATCTCCCGTACTAGCCAAAAGCCAGAGCATGTTCCTCTTCCTCACAGCGAGATCTCTCCACAGAGCCAAAAATCACGCCCTGCCGTGCCCTGTGGAGGGAGAAAACTCTCTCCGAAGTTGATCGCACCATCACGCGCTCAGGCTCCTCTCGCACCTTGACTCCAGCTCTTCAGGTGATTACGCGTCTCGTTTTCATGTTGGTGGATTGTGTCTTGTCTCTGAGGAAGCGGAGAGGTTTCAGTGTTCGATGGAATGTTGAGTTCGTGCTTAATTGGCTTCCAAGGTGGGTGCTCGGTTTTGGTTGTCGGATGGGTAGCAGTTTGGCTTTGAAGGTGGTTGGTTTCCTGGTGATGATGTTTCTAGATTGCATCGTTAGGTAGTGGAGCGGTGAAGTTTGAGTTTTTGTTGTCGTGGTGACCGAGGTTGGGATGGCGAGGAGTCTGGTATTAGGATGGGATGTGAATTATTGTAATTGTCGCTGTGGATGTGGGTTCGCTGTCATTGGATGGGTGAGTTGAAGTAGATTGATGTTTTTAGGTGATTTTTCTGCTTGGGTGAGTAGTGTTGGTGTTTGTAATGGGTTGGTTGGTGCTCGGAGTGGATCGATGGAGTTTTGGTGTTTTGTTGTTTTCATGGAGACTATGGCTTGGAAGGGAATGACGAGGAGTTCGGTATGGTTTGTTGCTTGGGAGTTGTGATTGTTGCTGTGGGTAGAATGGTTGTGTTGCGGTGCTGGAGTCGCTCTGGTTGGCTTAGGAGGATTCAAATTGCACTTATGTTGATCATTGTAGAGCTCGTATGGTTGGTTATTCGAAGCTCACTTGCTTTTGACGTCGCCATGGCTGTGGTTAACATCATATGGCTGCCGTGGTAGTGGGCTCTAGAGGCTCATTCTCCTGATATTGACTAGCTCCTAGATGCAGTTAATTTCAAGGCTCCGGCTTTGTTTCGCAGCGTGAAGGTTCTGACATTGTTGTGCTTCCTGGTGACCTGGATTTGAATGTCGGATAGTACTGGTTGCTTTGTGCATTTCTTTCGAAACTTGAGAAATTTTAGAATTTTACACACGATGATAGAATTGGGTGTTATTACATCTAAAAGTGTAGCATTGGGATTGTGAAGAGGTTACATTGCTGTGTCTCACAAGTCAGGCCATCGATCATCACGCCTTTGAGGCTGTCAGCATGTGTTTCGTCATGCTTCTCCTTCCACTTTATCTCTCTTTTATAACTACCCTTCTTTGAAATTGTTACATGTTCCGAGTAGATACACGTCCCAATAGTAGACAGAGATGTGCGATTTAGAACCTTCAAACTGCTCTAGGTTCAAAACCTAATTCTCATAAGTGAGGGCACGAGGAAAGGTAAAAGGTGAGGCGAGGATGAGTTAGTGTTTTGACTGACCAAACGGAACCTAATTTTGCGATTTTCTCTGAGATTTCTAGTGGTGGTCATGGTCTGGCCTTGACTGATCCCGTGTGTTCTTTTCCAGCTATTGAAAGCGGAGCTTAACATTCAATTGCAGCGAGAAAGCCGAAAGAGATACCACATAATGTACACTGTATGATTCCATGAACTAGCTCGAATTCCAAATAATTCGACAAGTACAGGATTGTCCTGGTTAACATATTTGCCTGCTGAATAATCTGGAGGAGCGAGTAGATTAGAGCAGAAAAATGTCCCGGCCCAACATGAAGCCCCTTGTGAAGGAACTGCGGGAAATCCTGGATGACTGTGAGTACCCTTTTGTTGACCTTCAACTTGTTAGGTTCTGTTTCTATTGGTTCGTTGTTATGAAGGTCAAATTGAGGTATGTTTGAGATTGTCTTTCATATGTCTTTAGTCTTTGCTTATGGTACTGATGTTTGATTTATCATTCCACGGAATTTGACCGGTTGTTGTCCCATTTGATTTCTGCATGTGACGATCATTCATATCAGTGGACGAATCTCTCCTTGAGAGTTTTCAGGTACATTTTAAAGCCTGGCTTCTGTGTTTAAAATTACAAATTACTCTCATTGTACGCTGTGGTTTTTGTCTTCCCTCTGAAGGGGGAGCTAAGATGGTTGCTTACAGTTTGCAAATTGTGTTGTAGAATATGCACGGTGGTTATCCAGAAGCTACACTGGAGCGATTCCTCCGTGCAAGGGATGCGGATGTAACCAAGGCTAGTAAAATGGTGAGCACCTAATGAGTTGGTAGTACTCCATTGGCTTTTCTCATGTGTATTTGGATTCATCTTCTTCTGAAATCTGAAGTAGTTTTTGATAATTCGTTTGTTTCTTTTTATTTGATGTGCAGCTTGTTGACTGCCTAAATTGGAGAGTGAACAACAATATCGACGATGTTCTGGCGGTAATATATCTTAGTCAACACAGTTGCCTAACTTTGATTTCAGTTCAACACTTTGATAACAGTCCGAATGTTATTAGATAATTTCTGCGTACATCTTAAACGTCACAGGGTCCTCGAAATACTGCAATGGTGACGTGAGAGGTTATCTGTGACGTTTATAGCCTACTCTTTTTGATACAGATATAGATTTAACGCCAACATTGTCATGTGTTCTGCCGTGGAAGTTCTTATCTTAATTTTATTATGTTGTAGAATCCTATCTTGCCCAAAGATAAATTTGATGCTATACGACGGACTCAACTGATTGGATTCTGCGGCTTTTGCAAACAGGCAAGCTTCTTCCACAATTCTTGAGGGTCTCTTGATTCTTTTTATAAATTTTGGCTTTGGCTTGTTGGAGAGTTGGATGTCCACTTCTCGGCTGGAGTATTTTCTTGTATGAGAATTTGGTATGAGGTTTTATCAACCTTCACTTAGCGTTAGGGAAGATTTGCAACGGGAAGAGTTGTCTATGCTCGTCACAATGTGAATAAATTTCCCAGATTCTAGTGGATAACATTACCACCTGTGCTTTTCGATTTTGTGCATCTCTGAAATCCAACTGACCGAGCTTTTAAATCTCCAGGGTCGACCTGTGTTTGCTGTTGGAGTGGGAAACAGCACGTTTGACCAAGCTTCAGTGAGTGTCTTTCGCCTCTTTCTCATGTCAAATTCTAGCTTGGTAGTCCAGTATCAAACTTGGATGCTCATCGAATTCAGCATTCAGATCCTGTATATGCCTTGGGGAATAACTAAGAATTTGGGAGTTGCAACATTCAAAGAGATGAGGCTAAATTCAAAATAATTCTAATTCTTCTATATTTCTGCAGGTGGACAACTATGTCCAGTCACATATACAGATCAACGAGTACAGGGACAGAATACTTCTGGTAAGCCATTCGCGCCAGGCTGTGTAATCATCTTGTGTGTTATTCTCCAGAGTGATTTTGTTCATTAAAAATGTCTGGTTTCACTGATGTTTGAGTGGGATGCTGAGCAGCCTGAATCCAGTGCGAAGAACGGAAGACATGTAAAATCCTGTGTGAAAATCTTGGATATGACTGGCCTGAGGCTTTCTGCTTTCAGCCGGCTGAAGATCTCAACAGCCATCGCTACCGTTGATGACTTGAACTATCCAGAGAAAACGGATACTTACTACATTGTCAATGCACCCTACGTCTTTTCTGCTTGTTGGAAGGTATGCTGGTTTTTACGTTAGTTTGAGATTTAATTATTCCAGGTTCAAGTAGATAATCCATAAACTTATGATTACTAGTTTATCGTGATTATTTGCCTGAGTCTTTTATGTTCTGTCGTGCAGGCAGTGAAGCCGCTATTGCAAGAAAGAACAAGGGTCAAGGTGCAAGTCTTGAGAGGGAATGGGCGAGATGAGCTCCTTCAGGTGGGTTTCAATTCTGTTACTTTTTCTTGCGTAGACTATTCAACCAAATGGTGTTAAGAATCACACTTTTGTAATTTCAATAGAACCTCTTGAGTGACTTTATTCGGTTCTATTATCTTAAACTCTGACATAACCTCCTCGTGCTCTTAGGTGATGGACTTTGAGACACTACCCTCATTTTGCAAGACCAACAGTGGCTCACCCCAAAACGACTCAAGCTCAGATGTCTTCTCGCCAGACCATAAGTTCCATGTGGAGCTATACAATCACATTCAACAAAACGTAATATCTTCTGGCAGAGATCTCAACAGTCTTGCCTCCGAGGGATCTTTAAGCATCCGAGTTCCATCCTTAGACGAGCAGGATCAGCACTCAGAGACCTGTGAATTCGTTCATGCTATCGAAACAGTTTTGCCGTCCCTAGAGGCTGCTCAAGATTCCTCGGAGGAAGATCAGAGGAATAGACTAACCACCAAGATGTCTGGTATAAGAGTGAGTACATGATCGGTACCCATACACAGGGAGCTTTCCTTTTTGTTCATTTGTTCATTCTTAAAGCTGAAATAGGTCGAGATTCTAATTCATCGGCGAACAATTCTATGGTCTAGATAATGCTTATTCCTCACTGCACTAGTTATCAGTTATTCTTATAACTGCTATGTGCAGTGAGCGAGAGGTCATGGTAAACATGAGTATTACAATGCACCTTGCTATTAAGGTAGAGTTTATGCTAATTAGTCTTACTATATTTGGGTAAAGAACATGGATCTGGCTTGCCCAGTTGTTCCTGGGCATGCGTTTTATAAGAGCATTGTTCAGAGAGTGGAAACTTAGGCCGACGCTATAGACTAAACAGATTTGTAGCTTCTAAGTATGTACACATGTTACCGAACTGTCACGAAGCTGCTTCTTCCGAATGGAAGAGTATTGCAGTTGGACCTTGATACATGTGGATGTTAATTATCACTTGCATGTCAACTCACTGAGAGCTGTGATGCTTTTCTGTAAGAGGTGGTTTTGCACATACCGCTCCTGTAATGAAACAAGGAATTTATAGGATGGTTTGTAGGAATAACACACCCCGCTCTAGCTAAGTGTTTCATTCACTGCTCCCACATCCCTAGGCGAGGGTCCATAGCATGATACGGTAGCAACTGCATATTAAGAGCTGTGTGTTCGTGTTCGCAAACCTTGTGCGTTGAGCCTGCTTTGTACTTGATGCATTAGTTTTGCTTGAAATCTGAAAGTTTGATTTACTTCTTGGAACCCAGACAGTGATGGTAATTTTGACATAAGAAGTTGGCAATAGACCAAATGGAAATTAAGTTGATGATTGGTTCCACCATAGGGCTTACATGCTCCTGTGCTTTAATCCTGGTCTCTGTTCGCTTCATTGTTCCTAGATTTTTTTGGGGGAGAAAAGAATGCTGCCCATTTTGGTAAAAATGTGTACAAAAGGACTTTCAGCAAGTTCTATGTGTCTGAAGTCCTGAGGATTCATGGAAGTTGGTGCCCGTGTTGTTTGAAGTATGGGATGAAGTCTCATGAGCAATTTTTATGAGATTCCTGGTAAATAGACTCCAAGAATAATATAATGCTTGTATATTTCAGGTTTATATGTTTACATATTTTTAAAATGTCAAAGTACACTTCAATAGCATTTCAATGCAATTTAAATTTCCTAAATCCACCTATTTTCGAGAAAGTTATTGCATTCCAAAGTTTTTTGTGTCTGATTGATATTGTAAACATTTTAGACATGACTAAAAAATAAGAAGAAGGGGGAGAGCACAATAAAGTGGACCACAAAGTGCAAAATGTGACCACCAACAAGTGAATATGAAGTGTGCTGTTTTTTAAGGCTCAAAGCTGATTTTGAGCATTTTGGTGTAGTTTTTGAGCATTTTAGTCACTTTCTAGGGTGTCATAAGGTATCTTATATACATCTTCATAAAAAGAATATCTTCAATTGAAACTTAATTTGACCAGTAGTTCTAATTCATGAAAATGAACTTTTCCAAAGTCTTAATTTCTTCATTTGGAGCCATCTATTGTCTTTAGAGGATGTTTTTTTCAATTTGAAAAACAATGTTCGGTGAAAAAAAAGGCACAAAAAGTACCGTGGAAGTGACCCTCTTAAAAAGTATCCTTGCGGTACTTTTGGAACCCTAAACCAATCAATGAGTATATTAATTGACTATTTTAGAATACTTTTTAAACATATAGAGTGCACCGCGAAATTAAAAGTGATTTTGAACAAAACCCTAAACCGTTATGTTCACTTTTCCAAATGACGACCATTCACTTTGCCTCACTTTGACGTCTCCGTTTTCCATTGTAAACTCAATATCTTTTCTCGCAACTTTGGGAAGTTGAAGAAGATCAAGTCTACTTTCCGTATCCCAAACTCAATTTTGCATCAACATAACGTAAATCCCACTTATTCTAGTCTTTACAGAAGGGGCTGAAATTGGAAAAAAGATAAGCACTTTTGTGGTTCACTTTATTGTGCTTCCCCCCAGAATCAAAGGCATATTAGTCCATTCACCCTGTTTCATACAATAGCAAGTCAGAAAACAATATTCTCTAAGGTAGGATGTTGCAAAACGGATCATGAGCAAAAACGGTTAACATGTAGCATTTTTGTTCATTCTAAGGTAGAAATATAGTCCTACATTACATGTCTTGTTTTCTGTGACCTAAAAAATTAGCCATGTATTAGGAAACTACATTATCAACCCGAAATGAACATATGTCATGGATGTTAACCGTTTTTGGTCGTGATCCGTTTTGCAGCATCCTACCTTACTTTGACAAATTGAACCGCCAGTTTGCACAAAATCAGAGGGATTAGTGAAAATGCCTGAAATAAGTGGATGAATGTAGCCTTTTCATTAACCAGGACCTCAACCTTTTTGTAGGGTGGATTCAAGCTTTTTTGTAGATTCTGATCGAGAACTGTTTCTGGGTAGTAGAGTTTGGGGGAAATAGGTGCCGTCGTGTGAATAGGTCACTTTACCCATTATTCTAATTTTAACTGGAAAGTAAAAGGTGAAGTCGTGGGATACAAGTAAACATCTGGCTTATTTAGTGATATATTTTTATTTTACTTTCTGTTGCTCATCAATATTATTTACATTAATGGAGGTCCAAACTGAAGTATTTTACTTTTTATATTCATTGAAATGTAAAAGTTTGAGAGTTTGTTCTGTTGGTGTAGGATATATAAGTGCTACTTTGGAATGTTGGTTCATTTGAACAATTTCTTTTGAAGAATTTATATTCGAGGAATTTCATTTGAAGAATTTACACTGTTGACAGAAATGGCACTTGTGATGGGAGAAAAACCAGTTCAAGTTGATTCAAGTGACGCTAAGAATGAAAAATGGGTATCACATTATTCAAACATGCAACACATTTTGTTGGTCGGAGAAGGAGATTTCTCCTTCTCATCATGTCTAGCTACAGGTTTCGGCACCGCCAACCGCATAATTGCTACATCGCTTGATTCCAAAACCGATCTAGAGAAAAACTACGGAAATGATGCTAAAATCAACACATCAAATTTAATCAACCATGGTGCACTTGTTTTCCATGAATTCAACGCCTGCAACATGGCCACAAAACATGCAACTCCTCTTTGCAGCATCGAACACACATTCTTCGACCGCATCATTTTCAATTTTCCTCATGCTGGCTTTTCAGATAGTAAAACAGATCATTCAATAATGATACAAAAGCATCGAGAGCTTCTCCGACTCTTCTTTGCAAATGCAATATGCATGTTGTTGCCAGGAGGGGAGGTCCATGTTTCCCATAAGCATGGTGATGCTTACGATGAATGGAAACTTGAAGAGCAAGCTCAAATGGCAGGACTTGCACTTGTGGGATGCATTCCTTTTGTTTTTGAAGCGTTTCCGGGGTATCGGACAAGACGGGGTGCTGACAAAGAAGCAGGCAGAAGGTTCCCTTTGGGCAAAGCTTCAACTTATATTTTTGCCGCAAGGAATATGGAACTACCCATGTGTGTTTTGAACACAAAAAATGAGTGTGAGGTGTTGAACTTCGTTGCGAAATGGAAAAGTGTTTTGCCTGAAATTGTTGATTTGAAGGTGAAGTTGGTGCAACGAGGTCAAGCATCGGAGAAAACCTCATTGCTGCACATTCTTGCAGACGAAGTGGAGCGGCTGAAGAAGCTTTCATGTGAGCTTAGCAATAGAAAGGTTGTGAAGTTCAAGATGTTAAATTCTGTGTTGAAAGAGGTGAAGTTGTGTTTGCTTCAGGATACTTCCTCTTTGTCTTTGTTACCATCTCTGGGCACCACGTCCAAACTACCGAAGTGTCTTAGAGTTTGTGAGTACTGTGGAGCCTCGTTGAGAGAACGTAGGAGAGAGAGACAAAGGAAGAATTCTGAAGAAACAGTTCGATAAAACAATTTCTTTTATCATAAGCAGCAATTCGATGATACAGGTTGTCCAATTGTGACTGTAGATATTTCTTGTAGAGTCTACTGATTTCAAATGAGAGGACTAAAAGAATGACAAGATGAAAGATATTGATTGTTTTGTTCAGTTCGCACTAGAGTGTTAGTCATGGAAACTGCAAGTATCAATCCATACTGATAATATCCTTTACAGCGAAGGTGACCATATTTTCGTTGCTGGAGTGCCTCAAATGTAAACAACAGACAATCTGTAAAGAATTGGATTTTGGATTTTGATGAGCAGAGTGGAAAATTATAACACAGATTTTCTAGAAAAATAAATTTCCAATTTGGAGTTGTGTAACTATCAAAATACCTATGTATAAAATGAAAAAATATTGGAAATATTTAAAAATATAAAAATACTTGAAATATATAACATGTACACATCCTCCAAAATCTATGCAATATTTATTGTATTTTTTTAATTTTAAAAAAAATAATTTTTGAGTCATATTTCTTGTATATGATAGTTTGTTACCTTGATTTGTTTTTTTGGATTATGTCCTTTTCTTCATGTTCCATAAGTTTATATATTCCGATCTTGGTCAATGTACAAACTCTTTCCACTTTTGAAGGTATAAATTTTGGTCCAACACTGTA
The DNA here is from genome assembly GCA_014871385.1 of Ceratodon purpureus. Taxonomy (NCBI): domain Eukaryota; kingdom Viridiplantae; phylum Streptophyta; class Bryopsida; order Pseudoditrichales; family Ditrichaceae; genus Ceratodon; species Ceratodon purpureus. Next base: position 12,425,861 of record CM026428.1, on the reverse strand, counting down.
TGTCAATAAATCACCCTCATCTGTAAAATTCACAATAATTTTGTCCTTGACATGGAAGATTGCAGCGGAGAGGTGTTGACATAGGTCATTGTTACTCCTCATCACATTCATTTTTGAGATTTTAATCCAAACTTCATTTAACTTTGAAGTGAACACACCCCCAAAATCTCATTTTGGAGAGTACATTTTAGATCAAAGACATACTATAATCTTCCAACCCAACAGTCCGATTAATAGACACTTGTACTATTAAGATATGGTTAAATATTTAGAAAAAAATCCCCCAAAAACTGCAGTTTCTCCATAAACACTCTAGGCTGTAAAAGGTTAGCAATTCACTGCGAATGGGCAGTACAGATAGAGCCAATACTGATTCATAACTATCACCAATTTACTTGAATAGATCAATAATGTGCTACAATCACACTAAACAATGGACTGAATCATTCCATTAGTTGTATGCTACTTTCTCATTGTTGATAGGACAGTCTACAAGAGCATGTACGAAGCTCCACCTACATCAATATCTAAGGAATCAGACAGCAACTGCTTGAGCTTGTCTCGCACAAGACCTTGCAAGAAACCGGTTAATGATATCGGAGTCCAAAGGGCGAACAGCAGCTTGAACCTCGCCAGGTAGCTTTGCTTGCATGCTTTGGCTGGTCATGTTGATGGGTTCACTAAGACTATTGCGTGCTGTTCCTCCTAGAGAGGCATAGCTTGCAATCTCACCGTCGTCAGCTAATCCAGTTCTCTTGATCTGATCATATGCTCTCGTCACCTGCACAAAAAATAAGAACTGATATGGTCAAATGCATATCCTGGTTTACACAAAGTTTGAGAGTTCTACAGAATGTAAATAATAGTAGATAGACAAGATGAGTGCCCATGGGACATACCCTTTTGAATTCTTCCTCTGCAGTTTTTTGTTCCTCAGCTGCTTGCCTGTCAGGATGAAACTTCGCTGCCAAAGTTCGGTATGCACTACGGACCTGTAATCAAAGAGGTAGATATTGTGAGTTATTACGGAATGATACCGTGATTGAAAACGAGGGCAAAATGCGGTTTCAAGAACAATGAAGCACCAAGTTGAGAAACGTGAAGTCTTTGTTTGAAGCGAGTATGGACATGACAAAACTTAAATTCGGCTACCTGAGAAGTGGAAGCTCCTTTGCCGAGCCCAAGAACGGAGTATGGGCATTCAGCATTCGCCAGGGGTTGTGAGCCGTTCCCTGATCCCAGAACGAATTCATAAAATGCCTCTGCAGGCTCGTAGGCATACTCTAGGCTGCATAATCATAACGACATCCTTGTAAGTTTCATTCTTATAAGCACCGGAGAACGCACTGGTTTACATCGTCATTCAACGTGGTAAGCAGAATACCCTAAACCTAGTCCGAAAATTCTTGTGAACAAGTGGAGGGTGAGGGACAGGGACTCACTTGTTTCTTGGAATGGTGCGCAATGAAGGAGCTCCTTTTCCAGCACATTCGGCAACTTCTCTGTATGAGATACAAAATGGCAATAAACTCAATACAGGTAAAAGAATCTCTGTAACTTAGTTTCATGTAATTATTGTTTCTAGTTTATCAGACCGGAACAGAAGTCATACTGGTTCTCCATCAAAACAACTCATACCAGCTGAAACAACCTATGACTCAAATGTTACATTCGCTCTTCCTACATCGAGATGCTATGATATCGCAAGTGAATTTTCAATTTGAAAACCCCTATACACACGAAAGCTTGGAGTAGTGTATGGTGTGCGCACCGGCATAAAATAGGCAAGGCTATGGGCAGGGCAATAGACGCATCCCACTCAGACACAAGCGCAAGCTCAGCAACTGGAAGCCAGTCTCCCATCGCGCCATGAGACTTACTGCCCTTCTGCCGCACGCAAATCACAAACTCACGCACATCACCTTCGTGGGTATGTTCAGCGACCAAGCGCGTGTAAACTTGTTCCGACCTCCTCAGCAAAAGAGCTGCGTCAAAAGCTGCACCCACAAACGCCAACCTACATCTCTCAAACTCCAGACCTCACAAAACCTCAACAACCATTGCAACCATGACTCCACCCACCAGCCATAAACACAATTTCCTCCAGACATTCCACTAAATTAAAAAATTGGAAGACAAAATACAACAAAGACCTTCCTCCAATGCAAAGAAATTCAACACCCTCACTTACTGGGTTTCGCCACAGTTTTTGCACCAAAACCACCTCCAGAGCTCGGACTCTTCTTATTCTTCTGAGCCTGGCACCGAATGACAGACACTCCCTTGCGAGCCCCAAACGCAGGCAGGGAGCCCGGAGAGTGAAAAATCCTGACGGAAGAGGAGGAGGAAGAAGAAGACGAAGAAGCAGTGGCGCCCCCGAGTAGCCGGCTGGCACCCACTGTCAAAGTCTCCATGGCTACCCAAAAACCCACCACGACAACTGCAATCCTCCCCTCTCGCCACCACAATCAAGGCCTCCTGATGGCCTCACTGCAATGACACAACGCTCCGTCTTCTCATAGCTATGGTACCACCATCCCCACTGTTTCCAAATTCCCAACACAAACTTCACAAAATCCGAAAAAAACTACAAATTCTGCTATCTCTCTACAACTACACCACCAGAAATTGGTGATGAAGACGACTGGTTGCGAATATGCAAATGGCTTCACAGCAATGTGGTGCCGAAGTGAAAGCTATCCTAAAACCTCCTCATGGCCATAAACCCCAATCCTGTTTCTGAAGATGGTTTTCTCTATTCTGAATGGAAAATCATTTCCCACATACATCCGAATGTTGGGAGCTTTCATCCTGATCTCGGCCTAGTTTTGGGATGATGAGTTCGAGAACAAGTTGCCAGAGAAAGGAGTAAAAAGTTCAAGGTGTTCAAGGGTGAAGATGGTCATCAGTTTCTGTATTTCACAAATTTAGATAAACTTCCTGAGAATCATTCTGGTGAGATGCTTGCAGCGGAGCTTTCAGTGAAGCATTGTAAGGTTCTTCGGTTCGAGATTATCTCACGTTGCAATGCTTCTAAGCTCACAATGCTTCATATTGTTTTTCGCATGATTAATTTTTTTCTACATATTCACAGCACCATGACAATGTAACCAACTTAGCAAAGAAAAACGACCGTCTCTTTATCGAATGACATTATGCCATCTCAAAAAAATTAAATCAAACCAGTCATTCAAACAGCATCAGTTTCATTATGATTCAACTTGGATTCCAATCAGAGCGAACTGGTAACAACATGACATATCTTAGCACCTCATTTGCAATGCTTCTAAACTTGCTTCACATTCTCTTTCACATGATCATTCCTCTCTGAAATACTCACAGCCACCACATCTACCACCATATCATGAAGAAAACAACCGTCTCGTCTCCGAATCCAACTATTCGTTATCCAACTTGGGCAAATGCAGCAAAACGTAGCCAAATAAACACAATACAGAGTGACAACACCCAATGCAACTGCGGCTTACTGATCAGCAAGAACTTGAAATTTGATTGTTCGGGGAAGTGGTTGAAACTCATCTACCAACACTAACCCCAGCTAAAGTACATTCTAGTGTAGCATCTCCACTACGTACAATTAATCACATCACCCGAAATTAATATATGGTACACGAGAGAAGCTAACCCTCTCCTTAAACCCTAAACCCTAGCTACAAATCGCCATAACCACCGGACCGATCCGAAACCAGGAGCTGCATGCCAAGCCCGGCGCTGTTCACTTTGAAGAGCGGATCCTCAACCATGTGACAGTCGGAGATGTAGTCCACAACGTCGGTCATCTTCTTCCCATTCACATCCTCATCATGCGGGCAAATGAAGTGCTTGGAGGCCGGAATCTGGTAGCAAGCCTCAGGCGAGAGCGCTCGCACGCATGGCGTGGAAGTGCTGTGCCGGAGATCGATGTACCATGGCGTCAGGGAACCATATCCTTGCGCAAGAGCACCGAAAGTTGATAATGGAGTTAAGATCAAGTGGTCCATCAAGCTCAGGCTTATGATCTCTACTAGCGCTTGCCGGTCCACTTCCACGCCGAAGTACTGGTCGCCCTCGTGGGTTAACTGCACGATTCCAATGGCGTCGCCGGAGTCTAGGGAAGTGCGAACGAAATCCTTCGTGAGGCGGTCGAAGAGGCTCTGGTAGAGGGACGTGACCAGGACTGTGGTGACGTTCATGGGGCGGGCGATCTGGAGCATGGGATTTGCAGGAGGTTTTCCGGGTTGTGAGGGGTCTGGGAGGAAGTTGTTCTGGATGAGGCACTGCTCGATGTTGTCTTCGTTCTCCTGGTGGATGGCTTCGAAGTCTGCGCGGCCGTGGAAGTACCGGAGCTGGACTCCGACGCGGCGATCCGCGTGGCGGAAGTGGGCGTCGTGGACTTGCTTCACGCGTCCCCAGACTGAGTCGCAGGGGAGCATGAGGGTGCGCAGGAGATGGGTTAGTACGTTGCGGTCTGGGAAGAGATGCTCTAGAACGGGGCGGAAGCTCGGCACGGCGAAGAGCTTGGGGACGTAGTAGAGGTTGTTGCGGAAGCCTATCCAGTCCACTTTGGAGTAGATCGCTTGCTCCGTGTCGCAGAAGAACCGTGGCTGGGGTTGGAAGTCCCATCTCTCGGTTGTGGCGCTTGCGTACATGGGCTCGTCCATGGCGTGGCTGTCGTTCCCTCTGCTGTCAATTCGGCTGTACATCTGTTCTATCGAGAGCCATAGATCGCGTCTCGTCTTCCCCTCCGACCACACCTGGACATCAACATTTGGGTCACATTCCTGGTAGATTGTACAGCATGATCTGACATGTGAAAACTGAGTCAAGCAGTTACTTGGAAAATTTTAAACGAGAAATACAGGGTCAAATTGAAAATTCTAATGCGAAGTCTCACAAGTAAGAATTTGGTTGTGCTGCAATCATAGTCTGAGGAGAAAGGAAATGGGAACAGGAAGAGTTAGATTCAGGGTTTTGTACCTCGTGAGGATCGATTTCCCACGAGGAGCCGGCAAAGGGCTCGCAGAACACGCCGGGAACGGCAGTGGCAGCAGGCACGAGGAGAATTCTCTGTGTCACGACGGCATACACCATCGCTGAAACGACGGACAGGACTTTGTTGCCAAGGCCTGCACCCGGTTCCACCCCAGCCACAACAAACTTGCATCCCTCGATGTGTTTTCGGTTCAGGAAAAATTCCGTCACATTGCCCATCTGCAGGACACACGTGCGGTGGAGCTCCTCGTAGGCCTCGTAGACAGCCTTCCACTTCGGGTTGTCACTCACATCTTTCGTGATCTTACGAAGAGAGTAGAGGCCACGAATCTCCTGACGGCTTCGACATGTATGCTTCGCGTGCCAGGCAGCTCGCATACTGTCGGTGAACTCCAGCCTTGTCTTGTTTTCCGCACCTTCACTCGCTCGAAGTGTAGTGTCCTTGATCTTTTTGATGAGCTCAGCGACATTGGTTGGGACGGGATTCTCCACTGGCATGGGATCATCCAGATGCTGCACCACAGGGGCAGCATGATCGTAATAGTTGACCTCCTCGTCTCGCGGACTGGGATTCTGTCTTGGTGGGGACACCATCCTAACTGCTAAAGAAAAGAATACCAAAGTCATGAAGAAGACAATCACCTTCGTCTTCATGTTCTTCTGCCCCGGAGTGCTTCTAATTCTAGTTGGACTTGGCAGCCCATTCTTGAACCCCATTCTCGTTTTGTACATTAATTACTTCGAACCAGCACCAGGGAAAAGGGAGGATGGTGACCAGCTGTTAAATTACAGATCGTGACCTGCAAAATAATGGAATCTTCGATCCTGCCACGATGTTCGGTGACAAACATGTGCTGCATAGCCAGTACGCTCAGTGACCCAAATACCGCTTCCCCTCATGGTCATGCATACATCAGCTCCAATGCTGATCCATCAATTTCCTGTCAGAGTTGCATTGTCGATAGAAACGAGTCAGTTACTAGTGTATAGAGAAACAATGCATTAATCTAGACTGATCGAAGCATTAAGAGCTGGTTGCCAACCTCGGTTTGTCCGCTGCTAATGGCTTTCAGTAAAGCTAATCGTCAACTGAGTGACCTCTTGAGACCTAATGCACTGGCCCATCTTGCTAATCCCACTTAGCACCAATATTTAATCAAATTAATCCTTGACTACTATGGTGATTAGTACGAAAGGAGTCACCTGAATTACCAAAATTCTAGCCTGGAAAGGATTCAAGCAGAAGTTTCAAACAGGAAGATACACTAGACAATTTTTACTCATTTTTTATTGGATACTTGGAATCTAATCAACAACAGGATCTACAGTAGATTAGTGCTGTGATGGGTACAGAACGACGAGGAAATTAAAGGGTACAAGACACAAGTGACGAGGACAAACTGGTAAATATGAATTATTGGAAGTACTGTTGCTCAACCCAACAGCTGGTGCGTCTCTTTTGGCAGTAGTTCCAGACAAAAATCCAAATCGCATGTATTTGATCAAGACCTGTGCCTTCACTTCGCAGTACTATTTTTCAGTTACCTAACATTTCAAGTGCATGTTTCTTGCCACTCACTAGCCATGACGGTCATGGTCGCTTTGAATCGTTCTCTCTATTATCAGGTGCCAACGCACTGGTTGTCCTCCGACTAGGTCAATTTAAAGAATAAAAAAAATTAAAGAAAAATGGAAGCGCCGGGAGATAGAAGTGTGTGTCTCACTGAAGAGAAAGGGTCATTTGCTAAAGCTACAAGCAGTGAGCACTACTCGTTCCGTAACCAAGTTTCCAACTAGTGGATAGCTGTGGAAGGAAATAAGGAGGTGTTCCCTAGTGATGATCAAATTCATGCGGAAAATCGAACTAGAAATATCATAAAATTTGTGAGGAGGACCCCAACCGAGGAGCATGTTGTATCCACGGATTCAAACAATTTCGACACTCTGTAGTGGCCGCCAACTGTGGCTAGATCCGTTAAATCGGTAAAGATGGTTCACAGAAGCACGAGAACCAGCCACCGTCTGTGACAGGAGGGACGCATACGAAATACGAATTCGCTAGAATTTTTTGAACTTCTATCATACAAAAATCTTGTACGGACGGAGAGTTAAGAACATGGGCAGGGGTCGAATCAAAGTACCTCTAGAAAAAGAAGAATCGTCACCGACAGGGCGCCGTTGTGTAAGTTCCGCTGCGAGCCTTGTGGATTCTTAATCAGCGCTGTCCACTTGCGTTGTCCCCACTTCCGGCACTCTAGTCGACCCAGCGGTGATCACTGTAGATCAAAAAGAAAATTGGTCGAATTCAAGGCCTCAAAGAACTGTGAAGAGATACCCAGACCCGACTCCAAGTTGGTTAGTGTCAGCGCAGGAACAGACGCGACCGGTCGTAACAGAGCCCTCGACTTAAACATTCGGTGCAGACGTTCGCGTCGAGAACTCCACTCCTAGACTTTCTTGCTCGGAAACTACGAAACTAGAACGCGCACCGCTCGACCGGAAGAAACTGCACCGTGAGGAAATGACCAGATTATTAAAGCACGACAGTCGTAAAGATTTCCCTTCACAGAGATTCAACACCAACCAAAAGCGACCCAGTGGCGCCTAAATGTGCAAAACTGAGTGACCAGTAGGTGCAAATTCACGATGGTCCCCACAAGCACAGTGGTCGGAGAAAGACGAAGTGAAGGCCGGGGATCGCCCACCTACCTCAGAAATGAGAGTCCACGCGGGTGGAAACCTTCTTCGTTCTCAGGACTGTCAACAGAAGGTAAAAAGGAATCAAAAGAGAACTTCCGTTCAACGTGACACTCCTCGATTCTAAGATGCCCTCAAATGTGGGATCCGTCCACAGCCGAGCTAGGCTTGTGCAGTGCGCACATGGTCGAACACCCTGTCGGAAATGAACTTGCTGAGTTCAGTAAAGTTATTCAACTCGCCAGATGGACCGTTCCACAGGCATTTTCTAGCGCCAATTGCTTTCCGAAACGAAAGTTGAAACCTCCAGGACGGCACATGTCTGCCACACGACCTAGAATCCGCGAGCTCCCGTAGTCCAGGATCCGGGAAACTCGGCCAAAGTTCCTTTGATTGCCGACAATTCTGAAAGAAATTTTACTCGGCCTGAGTGTCTATGTTTGTAACAAGACTCTTATTACGTTAACTCTTGTAGATTTTTAATACAACAATCCCTCCAACACAACGTTGGCCTGGTCAAACTGTTCTAGGACGGTAGTCGGGACATTCGATTTGACGCGCTGGTTGGCTGCTCTTGTTGACGAAGTTCTATTCTCGGCACCAATCAGTTTAGCAAGTTGGACTTGCAGGTACATTGCATATGATTCTTGGCAATTCAAGGCCGATTCGGAAGAATATTTAGAGGAAATGGTACTCACAGCTTCAAGATGATGATCAGCTCTAGCATAACTTACAAGTTGTAAGCTGAACTTGATCGTTGAAAACAACTTAGCGAGACTAACTCTTCCTTGACTTATTTTGACTGATTAATTACTGATCTTGTCATTTTCCAGTGCTTCAGGATAGTTGATCCATTCTAAAAGTGGTCGTAGGAGGGATTTACTGTAGTTGGCTAGAAATCAGAAGGGCCTTCTATAGTTACCCACGTAGTGATAAGATTGAAAGATTGAACAAGATCGAGTGTACTGGTAGGCAACTGCTCTACAATGTATCAGTGGGTGACTATTTTAGCAGAAAGAGAAAGGTAATAATTAGTGGAGGTCACTCTCTGGGCAGGTAAAACATTTACCTCCAAGTTGCTTCCCTCTGTGCATCTGGCGTTGCTACTTGGCTTATTATAAGCATCATTGCTGGACGGCAATTAGGGGCAACAACAATTATAGAAAGCAAACTCATGAAGGGCTGTAAACCAATTTGCAGCACTTCGTCGAATCATAGGCTTCGTGTGAATCTAGCGATCTGTGTACGATGTAAATATTTTCATCCTTGTATTATGTTGCTAATCCATCGGTTAATCTGGCCCACTACGTTATGGAAACCAGTGGCAAACGTGAGCCTGACAAATTCCTTGAAGGTCATGCGCAATTGTAGAAGTGCCCATTGCCCGACACATGATGGTGCTGACATCACCTTTGAAGAAAAATGTACACCTTCGTTGAAGAGGTCAAAGATCGACAACGAGTAGACAACCAACTACCAAAGTCATTTTTCTTTCTTGCCTGTAAGGACATTTCACTTCTTACCATTTTTTCTATAGTTGTCCAGAGTAGGTACGGTAGTTCAGTGGCCTCTTCGAACACACCACTGTTCTCATTCGTCGTGTGTTACTTTGTCCAAGTTACTTTTTACGACTTGTGACATACTAACAATTTGTTAGTAAACTCTGGGCAATGGAGGGAAACTGAGAAAAGTTGTAGTGATGAGAATAGAGAGATCGAGACGAAGATGCTTTTCAGAGCTGCATGTCTCTTGATGCCATTTTCCACTACCGGAAGTACAGTTCAGTATGCACGTTTGCCGAACCTAAAAGCTCAAGCTCATGACAGGGTAAGTTATATGTGGAGGACAAGCAATCAAGGAAGTCATGATGAGTTCTTGCTGGATAAGACCATTAAGTGCTACCGATGCGTACATGTTTGCATATAATACAATTGTGCCGATAATTTAAAAACCACCTTAACAAACACGAGCTCCTAAGCCACCGATTCTTCGACAAAAGAAAATATTAAAGATTCATACAGAAAGACCTACATATGGTACAGTCCATCTTAATGAGGAACAGCAACGAACCGGACAACACACATTGGAAGCTAAATCCGAACACTCTCGCTCCGGAATTGAACTAAACCAGATAACAACTAACCAGGAAACCGCTATGTCGAAAGTGCAGAATTGGCCAGTCAAAGCCGTTTCAACAGAGGCTGGTGAATGTTACAATCTGTAAGGATCAGATCACCAGCCATTTCCGTATATAATTTATGCAGTACAACAAAAAGTCTCACAAGTTGCGTTTCTCCGAGCACCATCGAAACTGCAAATGAACCTTCCTGAAAGCGCTTCTCTTTCACAAAGAGGACTAAAATTGTTGACTTCACAATAACCACAAAAGAACCAGTCTCAAAGACGAAAGAACCATACCTGTACTGTTTTCACCGTTTGTCACACTTGAGCAATGCCAAATGTTGAGTTCTAATCACATGAAGCTTTACCTTCAGTTGATGGACTGTCCTAAACTTCTCTACAAAAATGACGGTCACTTTCATACAATGAAAGTACACTTGCACGCTTAATTCGAGTAGTATCAGAGTACTCTTCACTAATTATTATTCTAATCATGAGATAATAAATACAAGCTCGGGTGCTTGCAGTTGCTCACATTGTGGTGAGCAGCTGCATGCCTAGATCGGCGCCGTTTACTTTCACAAACGGCTTCTCCACCAAATGGCAATCGGACAAATACGGCACAACATCGGTCATGAATTGCCCGTTCACGTTGACATCGTGAGGACATGTGTACAGTTTTGTTGCCGGAATCTGGTAACAAGTTTCGGTGGACTGCGCCCGGACGCATGGCGTCGGAGTGTTAGGCCGGAGGTCGATAAACCAAGGGACAAGTCCGCCATAGCCTTGAGCCAGAGTGCCGAATGTCGATTGCGGGGTGAGAACTAAGTGGTCTGTTAGGCTTAAACAGAGGATTTCCGCCAAGGCTTGCCTGTCCACTTCGACGCCGAAGTATTGCTGGTCTTCGTGGGTGAGTTGCACTAATCCCACCGCGTCGCCAGAATCTAGATGAGTTCGGATGTAGTCCTTGGTCAGTCTGTTCGCCAAGCTCTGGTAGAGCGAAGCAATAAAGATTGTGGTGACTCGCAACGGCGCCAATGGGTCCACTGGGTTAGAAATTGGATGGCTCTGCGGGAGGTCGTTCAGTTTGCCTTGAGTGGCTCTGTTTTGGGGGATTGGGAGGAGACCTTGTGAAACGAGGCAGCTCACAACATTGTCCTCCGTGACCGCGTGGAGGAGATCGAAGTCGTCCTTGCCATGGAAGTACCGCTCCTGGATGCCGATTCTGCGATCCGAATGCTGGAAATGCGCGTAATGCACCTGCTTCACTCGCCCCCAAACGGGGTTGCACGGAAGCATGACGGTTCTTAATAAGTGAGTGAATACTTTCCGATTGGGGAAAATGTCCTCCAGCACAGGTCGGAAGCTCGGGACGGCGAAGAGCTTCGGCACGAAGTAGAGGTTGTTGCGGAAATTGATCCACTCGACTTGAGTGTAATGCGCCTGTTCGGTGTCGCAGAAGAAGCGTGGCTCAGGTTGCGCATCCCAGTGCTTTGTTGTGGAGACAGCGTAGATGGGCTTTATGTTCAGATGAGCTTTGTCTCTTGCATCCACTTTTCTGTAGAAAGACTCCAAGGAGTCCCATAGATCTTGTCTCTTCTTACTTTCTGCCCAGACCTGTGCCAGAAGATGCAATTTCTAGGTTAGTAATAGTTGCACAGTTAGAAGGTTTAATTTCTGAGCATGAGAGATTGGCATTGATGCAAAGGTAAAGGAGTTGATTCATACCTGCTCGGGATCCACCATCCAAGAGGACCCTTCAAAGGGCTCGCAGAAAACGCCGGGGACAGCAGTAACTTGAGGTACAAGAAGGACACGCTGCGTGAGAACGGCGTACAAGAGCGCGGAGACGATGGACAAAGCCTTGTTTCCAATACCGCTACCTGCGGACACGCCCGCAACGACGAACTTGCACCCGTTGATGTGCTTCCGCCTCAGAAAGAAGTTGGTCACATCACCCATTTGCTGCACACACGTCCGGTGCAGGTTTGCATACTCTCGCAGCACAGAGTTCCACTTCGGATTGGTTTCAATGGAGTCGCGTGCGATTTTCCTCGACGAATAAAGAGAGTAGATTTCGTAGCGGCTGGCGCAGGGGTGCTCCTTGTGCCACAACGCTTGCTTCGCAGGAGTGAAGAGCTCGCTCATATTTCTTCCATTGGAAACATTTCGTGTCGCGGCCGCGAGCTTCTCCAGAAGCTCAGCCACATCGCGGGGAGCATCGACGTTCTTGCTCGGCATTGGATTGGCGATAATGGTCGGCCCGACTTCGTGCTGATGCTTTTCCTGAGACAGAGATACCAACAACGGTCTAAAAACAAAATATGAGAGCGCTACTACAAAGATGCAGGTGATCTGCACTCTTGTACTCCTCGGTTGGATTCGGAGCTTCGGGCTCGCCATGTTCACTCGATTCTGCATCCCCATCATCCTGCGCATTTCAGGATTCCACGAACCAGAACCAAACTAGAAGAGGCGCTTGGCGAAGACGAAGAATGCCAATACAAGGATGGTTGTGATGAGCCCAGCGACCAGCCCAGAGAAGAATCGCCGGCGATCTGCAAGATCTTCCTCAGGCAAGAACAGGTCATTCTTCTTCTTCGTCATCCTTCACCTGAACCCCACTAACCGGTTCCAATTCCCAGGTGCACTCCTAAAGATCTCCCCGCTTGTGACCATCCAGGTTCCAGAGGAGAGAAACCCCTAGCACACCTTGCAACCTTCACGAGTGCTAATCCACTTCCAAGTTTCAAGAATCAATTATCCCTGCACACAGGAACTCGAAGAAACATCCAGCAACAATCAAAGCACATCAATACCCTGATTGACATAATGATGGGAAAAAATAAATCAAAACATTTAAATGCGCAGATAGATAAATTAGATTCAAAAACCCTGTCATTGAACAAACACATCTCTGATATTAGCCGAACTGAAATAATGACAGTGTCGCAAGTCACTAAGCCAGCACAAATTATTCACAAGAGAGTAATCATCAAACGCAAAAACTAGCACTAATCATCTGACAGTAACCCCACATGTGCACACTCCTGCCGTCTCTCCGATACTACTTCGGCCCTAATGCTGCTACTTCACAAACTCTGTCACGGAAGACACTGCTTTCAAGGGAAATCTAGACCACGACCGAATACCTTCCAAGTATCGCAGACAACCATACTCCCAATTTCGGCAGAGCCTGTGCAACTAGTTCGTTTCGTCCGAAAGTAGACACCAGCTAGCTAGACAAGCGAAACAAGATACTCAAGTTCACTGCAAACGTCGGTCCAAGTTCGCTTTCCAACAAGCAAAGCGACAACAAAACTTAGAACTTGGGTAACAAACCTGATCAGATTTCTGTCGAAAACAGAGCTGCTCGCGCTTTCAGGAATTGACACCAACAGGGGAGCAACAAGAGCTCGAAGTGAAGTTACCGCTTGATTCTATTCTAGGCACTCCTACCCGTGTCTGGCACGATTCGTACGCGTATCACCCGCCCAGTCGATCGACCCAAGTTGCGAAAACACGCCTGAGATGCGAAATCGTATCTCTGGAAGTTAGTCCGCTGCCAGGTTCAGGAACTCCGCCGACGCAGACGCAGACTCCCACCCAGAATTCGCCAAATGGTTCACCCGCAGAGGTTCCACGGAGATGCTACTTACAGTGGCATGGGCGTATACTTGTTATTTCTTACCAAAACTTATACTTAAATGGGACCTTGATAGCTCAAGTGCTACAAACTTCAGTTTTTGACCTAGACAATTCGTTAAAGGTGTGAATCCATTCCAAATACATCAAAAATATATTTTATTGGTTGTAAACGTGGACTAGTTAATTTCTTTAGCCCACTCACGCAACCAATATCCAATAAAAATATTAGTATCCAAAAGATAAACAAACATGCGTTTTGTTCACAGCAAGCTCGACTTTTTGAAAATGTGCATTCTAGTGTTCATTTTAGTATTGTGAATAATCAAATCATTGTCACTGGGATGATGAATGGCGTCATTTTTACATGATACTAGAGTATTCACATAATGTAGCAATACTAGTAACTATACATTCTCATAATAGTTTCATTATAAGTGCACATTCATTGTTCATAATGATACTATATTTCGTATGTATTACTGGCTCCATCATTAATCCATTTACTAATTCATCACTCCTCATTTTTAATAACCCATTACTACTAGTTTTCAAAACCACCTACTATCGGTGACTAGAACTCTAACTTTTCCACCTTTAAAAATTTACAAAGATTTCAATACAGTTCCAATAATATTTTGAATCTTTTGTCCACATTCTCCATGTCCATATTCTCCATGCCCTTCATCTATATTACTTTTCCACACCTACTCGCTCTGAAAGTATCGCTCTTCTGGTGCTGCCACCTTATCTACGATTTCTGCAGTTTCCAGAGATCGAAGTGTAGGCTTCTGGTAGACGGTGATTGTTTTGGGTTCGTGAAGTTTTCTCAGTTGATAGTACCGGGGTTGGTACGTTGTCGCTCTGCTACAGACAGGTGTCGTAAGTTTTTTTCTGCACCGGAGAGACAGTGTCTGCGGATTGTGCGCCGGTTCCAGGGCAGGGCGCCTCTGGCAGATGGATCTCGTCATCATGATGCTTGCCTCTGCGCACTAAGCAGCGTCAGCACTGCGAGTCGGAGTAAGTAATTTGTTCTGTGCTGGTTGAAAATGCAAGTTAGCTCAGTGCTCACATGTAGATGGCCAGATCTGTGTTGGAGTGAAGAAATCTGTCGAGAGGTTATTTGTGAGTTACGCACATCTCATCTACACTGTTCCGGCGTTCAGTTTATATAGACTATTAAGTTCTACAGTAATTCACAAATTGCATGCACTCTCCAAGTGCTTGAAAATGGGTTAAGGCCCATTTGCACTTGGCCGTTGCAAAGAACATGGATAAAAATTTAACACCTCAGGTATTTTGGGAGAAATACCTTTTTTTTTAGGAAAAGTGTCATCAATGAGGTTCAAAAAAGTGTCATCAATGAGGTTTAGAAAGGTGTCATTGATAGCAGGTGGATTACATAATGACCTGCCAAGTGCCACATTAGTTAAGATCATTCTTAAGTGCTCAAAACTTGAGAATATTTCAAATTTTGGTGCTTTATTATTGCCTATTATTGGTCAAATATTTTTTGTTTTCCTTAATGTTAGCTAATACCCATTTTTTAAAGTTTGCCATGTAGATATCCATAAAGGATTGTTAATTTACTAAGGAATGTAGGTGGAAATACGCACTTTCTTAAGGAGATAAAACCACCTCTAAGATCAAGTGCGAAAGTACCTTTAGATGTGTATGTATGTGATGTGAGACTAGGATGTGGGTTCTTTGGTCAAAATTCCTCCTAACTTTCTTGTGTTCTTGTGTATTTTTAGTTACATGGGTTGCTATATGATACCTTTGATTTTGCGCTTAGGTATTGATGTTGTAATGAGTACAAAATTGGCATGGATTAATCCATATTACCCTCTTCTTTCGTTGCTGTCAACATCTACCAAATTGTAATATTGATCCTATTCATGTTCTAATATTTTTATGTAGATAGTTAGGTAAAATATTTAATGACATGTATTCCCATGTTATTCTTTAAATAAAAAGACTCATATACTTCCATAAATTTCTAAAGGACCAAGGATATTTGACCATACTTAAATATGTTATAATATATGATTTTTCAATTTCAATGATATTCATTTCAAAAAAGGAAATACAAATCATGATGATTAAAAGTTATCTAGAGGGTCAAAGTTTAAAACAATAGTCAATCTTAAATACGACTATACTATGTGAAATAAAGTTATAATATTTCTGGTGCGTTTCGTTTTATTTGAAGAGCACACATATGATAGGAAAACTTCAAAAGTTGAGAGGATTTTAGATTCTAACAATTGTTCTTATAGGAGGGCCACACTGGCAGCCTAGCTAAAAACATGAGTCCTAAACATGAGTCCTATCTAATCTTCAAAAATATTGAGATGGGATCTCATTGTGTTGGAGCATTCTACTGTGTTGGAGTTTTTTTAGTAGAAACTCCAATACAATAGAATACTAAAACATGAGTCCTAAACATGAGTCCTATCTAATCTTCAAAAATATTGAGATGGGATCTCATTCTGTTGGAGCATTCTACTGTGTTGGAGTTTTTTTAGTAGAAACTCCAATACAATAGAATACTGCAGCAGAATGAGATCTTCACATGATAAGGCGCATGCAACATCAAGTATCTGTTGCGAGTCGAACATGAGACCTCATGGTTGACTCTTGAGAGCTTTAAGCCTCTCCTCTTGCATACCCTCATCTGATAGTTTAAGGTCATTCCAGACCAGCTGCTGGGATTTTTGGTGTAGCCCATATATTGGCAACGAATTTAGTTACCGATGTGAAAATAAACCACTATCACTTTCCACACCAGCACATCAAAATGATATGTTCCCACCTCTACCACACTACAACATCTAAAGTCACTTCACTCCTAAACCATTGTAGTTACTATAGTTATAAAAAATTTAAAAAAAATTTAAAAAAATTTTTAAAAAAAAACCATCACTTCTTATACTAAATCACAAAAATATTTGGTTCCCACATTCACATCATACCATAGCTACAGTCACTTTACTTAGCAACCAATTTAGCTACTGAAGTAAAAATAAACCATCATACTAAGGGTCGATTTTCATTAAGAGGCCAGGCCAATTCAGGCCGTTGGAAGGCTTGAATTCCCCCTTTTGATTCTCTAAGAGACTAAAATTGGTAGCAATATTTTTACATTTGGAGGTCTAGCAAATTTGGTGGTATGAATATTTTAATTAGAAATTGCAAGTTTTGACATGGCCCGAGCTTGGTGAATTGGATGCACCGAGAATGGAAGGTCAATTCTTGGCTTCGGGCCCAATGTCAGATTTGACTAGAAAAACCTTTTATAATAAAAAACACTTTTCTCTCAACTAATCAAATCCATTTGCAAAATTGTAAAGAATGAAGACCTCCTCCTCACGGCTACGAAAAAAAGTGCCTACTAGATGTCATCCACCTTTTCCTTCCTTCCTCCTTCACGTCCACCATCCATAATTCATTGTTATTGTACTTAAATCATTGCTGGAATTTTCAACTCATATACCATTTGAAGGCCAAATGAATCCCAAATCCACTTCCTTATTATTTTTTTGGTCTATATATAAGATGTGCAAGTATAGATACGTGGTTGAAGTTATATTCTTGTTTGATTGCGGCAATTCCTAGACTTAATCAAACTTTGCAATATTGCATTATTTCCATAACATGTCGCACCGCAATGACAAATACAAGAACCATTAAAATCTTATATTTTCGTTCATCTATCTTGTACAAATGGCAATGAAAAGAGAAAAAGAAGGGCTGAAAATTTCTATATTTATTGGATCAGCTCGGCTTCTTGGCCCCAAGGCCATTACATATGGGAATATCGGCCTCAGTTATAATCTTATTGTAATAGGGACTTGAGGCCAACTCCAACCCAAAAATGGGTTGAAATTTCAAGCAATCGGCTCCGAGGAAAATTGGCCCGGCCTCTATATGTAAATCGGTCCTAAAGTGACTCCACTTAATGATATTTCCAACTTGAGTTGCCAGTCCAACTTTCACACTATCCACACTCCAAATAGTTTAACAACGTTATTAGCAAAGAAGTGGGTTTTCACCTACGTAAAGGATTTAGGGAGATTTTTGAAGTTTAGCTTATATCTGATAATGTTCCTAAGCGGATTGAAGCCATTAAGCGGGGTGAAAAAACTATAATGTGATGTTATATTTCGTTAGCACCTTACTTCACCGAACTTTTTTTCTATTTTAAAATCCTTGTCTTTTACGCACGATAAACTCCTAGGCCAAAGTGATTTATGAAAGTAAGCATTAAAATAGAAGAATTCCAAAGAATTAAGTTGATAAAGAGGGATGAAACCATTGCTTCATGAACCAACATGGGCAAGTTGCACATTCTACTCTTGCAACTTAGAATGGAATCAAGTTGCCAGCGTGGAGTTATATTCAGGTTGACTAGTATATCACAAAAAGATTTATCATGTATTAGTTATATATTTTTAAAAGTGATTTATTTTTGAACATATATCAAAATATTGGGAGCTTTTCTAATTGTGAGGAAATGGTGGTCAGAGAAAAGAAGAGCAACATGCAAGTAGATAAACGCTCACCACCAAAACTCTGTAATAATGCAAAAGAAGGCTAAAAAGTTATTTGAAGATTATGGTTGGAAACAAGAATGGTGGTGAAGTGGTCAAATGTTGTCTGGACTAAAATTTATTATAGTGAAACCATCATTTCTAATTGTATAAAATGGTTACGAGTCTTTGCTTGTGTAGATACTAAAGGTGAGGCAAATACCATCCATTTACATATTCCACAAGCACAAGATTAGAGAAAATTACGTTCAACTTCGTCACTCAAGTGCAACAATGGCAATCCAACAAAGAGTCCAAATGACCTTTTTTATTTTTGCAATATGGATATCTTATTTTGTTGCATCTATGCATCAAACATGTGGCATTTCTTTGTATATTGGCACATGCTAGTTATTATGGCCATTGTTCATTAAAATTTGGGAAGGCAACCAAAAACATCACATATGACATCATTACGCTAATCTCTTACACCTCACACGCTCTACAACCGCAATCTATTACCATTTTAAAACCAACCAAACAATTCTATCAGGAGTATCGTGACTTTTTGATGTCTCAAAAAATAAATCAATCTATAGTTACGAAAATGTTAGCACATTGTTGATTCTACAAAGGAATGTACACACTAGAAGAAAATAGGGATTTTGATGACGCGTTTTGACGCATTTTTTAAGAGCGTTTAACGCGTTTTAACGCGTTTTTTTTTTGACGCAAAAAAGTGCCATTGCATCTGGAGAGTCAAATCGATCTTGACGTGTCGCGTCATGGAGCGTCATCAGCCTCTTTCCTTTGACGCTCGTTGACGCGACACTGTTTCTTGAATTTACCTGCGGTCAGTAACTTGGAGAGTAACTTTTTTGCCACGTGAGCGTTTTCCGGTTTCGCGGGAGACACGGTGGATACCACGTCATGGATGAAAAATTTGCTGAAGTGGCAAAAGATTCTGACATGGCGATCGGATTTTCAACGGTTCAAATGCTGACACGCGGCATGATCGTGGACTAGGCGTATATGTGCGATGCGGCTTGTTAAAAGTGACGTTATTTTCTGTTACTTTTGACGTAGTGGGGTTTTTTGGAAGTACGTCATGGACGTCAGTTTTGACGCTTTTTTTGAGGTTGTTTGACAGATGCATCCCGGACGTTAACTTTGACGCTGATTGACGCTGATAAACACATGCGTCACTTATTTTAACGCGTTTACGGAAACGTCTTTAGACGTAGGATGATGTTTGCCACGTCAACCATTTGACGCATTCAATTTGAATTTTGTGTTAAAAGAAACACAATGTAGTGTTCAACTTGACGCTGATAAACACATGCGTCACTTATTTTCACGCGTTTACGGAAACGTCTTTAGACGTAGGATGATGTTTGCCACGTCAACCATTTGACGCATTCAATTTGAATTTTGTGTCAAAAGAAACACAATGTAGTGTTCAACTTGACGCTGATAAACACATATGTCACATAATTTAACGCATTTCGGAAAACGTCTTTAGATGTAGGATGACGTAACGTAAGGGGATGCTTATGCTGGATCCTTCTTAATCTACACAACCCACATCATTGTGCTCACGGTGAGTTCATAGCAACACATCATTCAATCACACTTGAGTGAAGATTTAGGTGGCATTTGATCACAAGGAAGTTAATGGAACAAGATCATGTGAAGAAAGGAACAAGGGAGGAATGGAGGCAAGAAGAAGATGCACAACAAGAATAAAGTTAGGAGAAACCCCCCCCCCCCCCCCAAAATTTTTATTAAAGTACCTTTCAGTCTACTTGCCGTTACTCCATCCTAGCTTGGATTAAGGCGTGCCTTTGCTTTTTGGAAAGCTAAGTTGATTGTGCATCTACCCTCAAAATCTCAGAAGCAGACAATAAAAATCCTAGGACTGATTGCTAAAAATCCGAGACCCTTCCTCCAGCCGCACTCCTTTGACAACCCCACCTTCGGGAGGCAATATCTCACTCCCTATAACTCGGAATTGGACGTGCTTACTACCATTGGAAAGCCCTACAAGAAATCTACAATCTCGTCAAATCTCACTTTACTTGGACAAGAAACAAGGAACTGATAGGGAAAACAATGAGAGACACTCCATGGAGTAGGAAGAAAACACAAAAAGCTTGAAAACAAACTCTCAAATACAAGATAAGAAGCCGCCGAAGTGGCGGCTTACCCTAACCCTACCAAGGCTCAAAGCCCTAATCTAAGACCTTCATGGATGGATGTTTCCGCACACGTGACACGTCAGCTGATTCAATATGTTTCTTGAAACACATATTTGACGCATTTTTGTGTCACTGGAAACGTGCGCGTCACTATTGACACCCCTAGGATGTTGACTAGGTCAAACCCTAGTCGCCACGTCAGCCGTAGCTTATGCGACATGTGACACGTCAGCTGATTTCATGTGTTTCAAGAAACACATATGTGACGCGTTTTAATGTCACTGGAAACAAATGCGTCACTATTGACACCTCCCCGGGATGTTGACCAAGTCGAACCCTAGAGTCCATGTCAGCCATAGCTTCTACGTGAGTGGAACACATCAGAAACGCATTCCATGTCGGATTTCTAATAACGTCACTTTTAATACATTTTAACATAGAAACACATCCGTGACACCCATCTATGTTAAAAGTGACGTGCTGACTTTAGATATTACCATACTTAGCCATTTGAAAATCACTGCGAGGTAAAAAACTCCTTAAAAAAAGTTACTTTTCCACACGTACCAATCCACCTTCTCTGTCTCTCTTGACGCTGCTACGTCACTTGTAACATCCAAGGTGACGTAAATTTATTTCGCGTCAAAGCCGCGTTAATTGTGACATTCGCACGTTAAACCTACATAACGTCCACTACGTCACTTTGGACGAGATTTCCACACTAATTTCGTATAGTCTGGGCCCGTGTCATCTTTGACGCGTTTTAACGTCCCTTAAGCCTCGGTTTTCCTCTAGTGACATCTCACCACAATATGCATGGTTGAATGCATTGTGATGTACTTTTTGGTGTACAATATGTATTACAAATATCCTAGACCACGTGGTATGTGAGTATATTATCCTTTTGCACTTTATTTTATTGACTGTAGTGCTATTTTGTGTCTAAATTGCTATAATGATGTAAAGTTTTCGTTTCACACTCAACCAAATTACCATCACCTCAGATCTATTTAATGACGTTAGTGTCATTTCAAAGTTTATTGCTAATCTGCCTCAGTAAGAACCATGTTTAGAGAACACATGTTTGTATACATCCTGTGTAACCAAGATAATATTCAATGCGATTTCTTCTAAAACCAGAACATTGAAATCATCACCTCTTTGAATAATTTGGAAGCTTGACCATCACATGAAGGAGAAGTTGATGTGAACGAAAGGCACGATGTTTTGCAAGTTGCTGAGATACACAAGAACAGAACCACAGAACAACGAAAACGACCCAATTTTACCCCATAACGATTGCCAATCCCTGCGATGCAACACTGCATAAGAACTCAGCAAACTCCTTCTCCTATCATCAACCGGGTGCTCAGCACAGAGCGAACTATTCTTTCGCCTTTTACTAAAGAATGCTGTGCGCTGGGTACACATACCGGTATATCCCATTTTTTGGACTGCCCCTCACGGGGCCCAACCAACCTAATCAAAAACCAGGAATTGCACTCTTTCCATCCGCTCGGAAACGAGAAATGATGCAAAGATGTTGCCCAACATGAGAATAGTAACATCTCAATCCTATCGTAGATGGAAACTGGAGTGTTGGTATTTTTTTGTTAGAATTGTTGGTGATTGACATCTTGTTGTAGTGATAGAACATTGTGGACTCGCTGTGCATCGAGCAGTCACTGGAACCTGTTCGCCTTTGAGGTATGTTCTTGCGCCGATTATATATTTTCTGAGCTTTGTAGGTGTATGTGTGCTTCCTCTCCGGACATTTTTCTTAACGCTAAAGGATTTCTTTCTCGTTGGTTCAGAAGGAACTTCCATCTGATCAGGATGCTGTGTTTTGGAAACTAGTATTGGTTGGAAAGTGAAACCATGTTCACCACACTTAACTTATTCCAAACTACAGTATGTGCAGCTCCTTGGGAGTTTAGGCATGGTTACATTAATGTTCGAATTTTAAGGTTAGTATCGTGTCTTGTCATTTGAGCGAGACTTGGCAGGTTCTCTACTTGGCTCAGTACACATGGCAAGTGTCTAGTGCTTTGTTCAACATATCTGCCCTCTAAATAGTAAACAGGTTGCCTGAAACTATTTTTCTTCTAGGACCTGATGTTGGTGATACGTTACACATCACCGTAAGTGCTAGTTTTGTAATTCTTGTGATTAAAGCTGAATCTTTCACGGAAAATCAACTAAGAGCAGGCAGACATATTGCAAAGGGCAAACTGAGCTACGTCTGCTCTGTGTTTAGGTATTACCACTGCAGCACTTCGTCTTCAGTTCTTGTCAACTGATTATTTGCTGGCCAGAATTAGGAGTGTTCAGGTTGAGTAGATTTCTAACAGTACCATATTGGAGCATTGAGAGGCATTGATATACACAGCTCGTTGTGCACATCCTCCGACATTAATATTAAAGGTCTCAAACACATTGATATTATCGTGGCCAATTGTTAAGTTCCTGCAAAAAATTGAATCTGCATATGACCTAAGTCACTAAGAATGGACGTAATGTAAAGTAGTGCTGGATTTCTCTCAATCGGGAAATTCTAGCTTCCAAGCAGCAAGGAATCCTACTTGGTGATCTTGTAATTCTTGTCCATCTTGCAATTCGTTTCCATCTTGCTAGTCTTGTCTATCTTAAATCAATAACCGTGCCAAAGCTTTGCCATTGATCTAAGAATATAATTTTATTACTCTGTTCCTGAAGTAGAGCAACATATTGAAATGAATATCAAATTGAAAGTGAAATCGAACTGCTGAATTATCTGAATTTACCCATTTAAAGGTATGGGCCTTAGAGTGATAGATGACATCAGCGAGTGGACTTCCGACTGAAAAATATGTAGCTTTGAATCTTTGATTTCAAATAGAATGCTGGTAGAGAGTGACTGAACACTGCTCAGCATTCAAGGCTTCCATGTTGCAAATTTCAGATCAAGCTGCAACGTTGACCAAGGTAAGGTAGCAGCTCAAGAAGCCGCCACATTCGGAACCTTCCTCCTGGTTGAACAGAATAGGTGGTGTGGAAAATTTACACAAAGGTCTGACAATCATGGAGAATGTGGACCAAAAAAACTAAAATAAATTGGAGTTGTATTAAAAAAAATTGCAAATTTTCAAAGGTCCAAAAGTAAAAGTTCTAGAAACTGATAGTAAGATGCTACTAAAATTAAACCATGTACTAAAGCACCAAAAATCAAGAAGTTGTCATGTTGATTTGAGCTACTTCTGTGCTACCATTTCTACTTGTTATTGGTGCACCTAAGCTCAACAATTTTTTCTTGACAATTACAACTATTGCTACCTTAGTATATTGAAATGTGTCCATTGAATGCACGTTAATCTTTTCAAAATCATCACTCACCTTTTATATGCCCCGTTTGAAACTCTAGCTGTATTTATTTTCTCCTAAACAAGGAATAACGAAACCCACTTACATGCTCATAAGAGAGTTATTTCATGTAACAAGTTAATGTTATTTGACTCTTTCTCAGCAGAAAATTGTAGAGAGAGAGCTCAAAGAAGCGGGAAGGGGTCTCAAGATTTGGATTTCAAATGGAAATGGTTCACCTCCAATTTCTATACATACAATCTCAATGTAATTACATTGCCCTTGTGGTATCAAACAAATCGAAAATCAACAAATCATCACTCATCACGGTCAACCACCCCTCTTAGCAAGAACTCTAGCATATCCCTCAATCAAATAATTTAAACATGTTCCTCTTTTCTTTCTTTTCCTGACACACTTGAAACAAAAATTCCACTGCAAAAACAACACAAGCTCCACTCCACAGCAACCACTGAGCCGAAGCAAAACTCCAGCCGGCGAAGATTACTGATCTCCCCTCGAACCTCAGCACAGAACTTTTCTGGACTAACTTAATGTGCTCTCTTTCACGCACAAAACCCACTTTCCAAGCACCGGATACATCAACTGTGGCTGCACTGTACTCTTTATCAAGTAAAGTTGGGACAACATTCAAAATCTCTGTAGTTCTCTCTGCTAATTTCTTCTCGGAGCTCCTGTCCCAAAGACAGATGGGGCCTGATTTGGCTGGCTCTCTACTCCCATGAATGATGATCCCCCATACAGTGAAGTGGCGTGCTTGTCAAACGTTTGTCATTCAGAACAGAGTTGTAAATGCCGAGGTAGCTAATAATTATTCAAATGAGCATGAAATGGTAGTTTACAGGATTCAAGAAATCCTTTCCATGAATCTCAGGGATGGACGTCATGATGCAGCTCCAAGTTTGTCAGCGTCGGTTGAGTGGTGAGCATTTTTGGTGGTGTGAAATAGTGAAAGTCTTGACAAAATCTGGGATATATGTCTCCTATTGAACAGGATTCTTCACTAATTGTTGGGAAACATCGATCTAGACGAGCCTAGATGCAACAACCTATAACGAATAGCATCTATATACATTATCCATGTGTAGTATAATAGAGTCGGTTACGACATGAGCCAATTGATTTTGTTCAATTTTGAAGAACCCTTCAACATCGCTACCAATTTGTTTTTTTGAAGGTATCATTCTTTACATTCAATTGAAAATTGAGCCCATGAATCCATGCATGATATCCAAGTCAACAATTTTGCTTCCTTTTTTGTCCCACTTCCTACCATATGTACCATAAAGATGTAAAAAATCAATGAATAATGGTTTTGATGTATTTAATTCGAGTTCAATTGATGAGGATAATATATACAATCAATATGAATGTTAGATTTATAGATAGATATAGATAACTATTTGTTCTAACATAATGCTTTGTTTGGAGATGTTTCTTATTTAATTTTTTCTTGTTCTATGAAAAAATCTTTATAAGAAATGGCCAAAAATCAACTATTGAGCAATTTGACATTTTCATGTTTTTTCATTATTTAGTAATAATATGGTAAACTTTGATAATCCTAAAATATTGGAATTCAACATGCCATTATCCTAAAACAATGAATATCACCACATCTTTGTAACTCGCAATGAAACTCGTGGTTCTCACTCACCAACCCCTTCACTCAATAATCCCCTAATCTTTATAGATAACTCTAATATTTTAGATTCTTTTATACTGTAGACATAGGTCTAGTGGTGAAACGATCCGACACTTCATTCACGTCGATCTCCTTCGGACACCAAAGTTTCCCTTCTAATATTTCAGAAATGATTCAAATTGTTTGGAGATTCCAACGACATGAAGATTTATGTTGCAAGCAGTGACAACATGGCTTCCAGGTTGGTGCAAGCTGTGAGTTGTCAAAGGCGTCAAGTCCACTTCATTCCAGGACCCAGGTATACAATGCAGAGTACATCCTGGAGGCAGCATCTACCAAAGCCAAAGATATCACAGCTGGGCTTTGAAAGAGATATTCCTGTTGCCTAGTTGCTGCCAGGAGGGAAGAGACTCAAGAGAGTAGTTGTGCTGCTCGTGCTTGTCAGAAGTGGAAGCTGCTTTGCATTGCTATATAAGTTATCTCAGGTTGTATCTCTGGGAACGGTGTATCTACCCTCAGGTCACAACTCATCACAGTTATGAACTAACACTTTTAATTTTACTTAGCGTGGACCACATGATTTGAATCTTTCTACGTTATTTGAAAATTCCTTTAGTAATGAGGGCCACTTCAATTAAGAATTTTGTGTTAGAGTTATTTGTAAAGGTGTTTGGTGTTTGACTTAGATGTACTCACGAGTTTGGATTGAGTATAATTGTATTTACTCGCTCTAAATAGTTTATGAAGATGAAAGAGTTGGATGGTCTTTCCATATTCCATGTATGTAATCAGGGTGGTCTTTAGTCCTCTACAACTCACGGTATTGTAGCTAGGAGCACTGAAATTCAATTGATTTTTCACTATAAATGACATTATTAGAAATAGGATAACTTAAACTAGAAAGTAGTAATACAATTCTATTTTCAACTTGGGAGCACATATTTTGCCAAAATTACATATTATTCCAATGGTGTGATTAGAAGATTATAGTATGTCCTCGAATTATATAATATATACCCTTAAAATGATTTTCTACATTGAAAATTCAAAGTAGTGGGTATATTAATCAATATTACATTACATGCATTAGTAGAAGATGAACTAGAGAAAAAACTCCATAAGTAAAAAAATAAAGTCTAACAAAATTTCAAACACATTAAATATTGTATAGTTCGTGTGTTGACTTTGAAATTGTTTATTGTATTTTCAAATATTTGCATTACCTTTGAGTTTTGTTTATAGGTATTTTGATGGTTCCACACTTCCATATTGAAAATTTCCTTTTCTACAAGGTGTGTGATGTAAATGCTTAAATCATAACGTTTGAATAAAAGTTCGAATTCTTTACAAATTCCGAGCTATTTTTTATTTCTGACATTTATGTGATAGTCATTGGTCTTCTAGGCAACAAAAAGTCAAACCCAAAGATAATCAATTTTCAAAGATGGAGTGATGACAAAACTAGTTTTCCTTAAATTTAAAGACCACCAAAGTCTTGTATAAATAATATAAGAAGACCACCAAAATCCTTCATGCCTTTCAACAACTTGGAATAAAAATTAATAATACAATAAACAAAAATCACGGTTTCTTCTAAAAATCAAAGGTAACTTTGATGATAAGTATTTGATAGTTAGAATAAGAACATATCCTTATAAATCATACATATTTATGCAAATAAACTCTATTTGATATCAAAAGTATTGTTAATGTGTACTTTGTTGATTGAGCATTACAAAAATCCACAGTAAGCATTAATGAAAGGGTATATCTTTAAACGTGCATGTGCAGCAACAAAAAATGAGACATTTTCTATGTAAAAGGATAGAAGACCCACGAGGTTGAAATAACATCAACCTCAAAAATAATGGGATTTTATAGCAAAATAGAAACATGTTTGAAGACATGGTTTTTAGATAAAGGAGGAAAAATCATGAAGATACAAAGTGATTTCATATTTTTATTTCTATTTTAAAGTACAAAGCTTATCAAATGCTTTAGTAATTATATAGCTTAGTCTAATTCCACCATGACTCTTTATCTTGCCATTTACAAATTGTCTTCATTTTGCCACAAGTAAACTATAAGACTTGTTCTCTAAGCCAATTTCTGCACTCCAAAATATGTGCATGTATAATTGTTGAATAGAATAATTCACAATAGACCAAAAACTCATTCTATGGAGCTATAATGATTGGCTCAGTAGCTTGTCATGAAATTTCTTGGATTTACATTGTAAAAAGAAAGGAAAATGACCAAAGGAGTTGAAGTCTTCAAAAGGCCTAAAAAGAGACCTAGTGGATAATACCGAAGGGTTATCAGATTTTGTAGTAAAATAGGCAAAAATGCTTATTTCATTGGAAATCAAGGAGACCATACGCATGAATACTATTTTAATATCTTTAAACAATTTCTTTGACAAGGATACAATGTTCAACAGATGCCATCAATAGACAATCATTAAAAAATCAAATTTTAATGACACTTTTTGGTACATAGTCATTCTTCCCGGTCCGAGTTCGGTTTACATTTAGCAAGAAACCCAAGAGCTTTAAAAATTACATTTTAATGAAGTGTGACCATGGAAATATGACCATGAAGTAACCCATTTTCCTTGGTCGCGGCTTGTGGTCTGTACTAGAAACCGCCCCTGATATTCATTACCAACTCACACCTCAAAACAAACAGTTTCCATTCCCACCACAAGAGAAAAATCCGGAGGAGAAAAAAAGGGCACTCCAAACACCACATCCACAAAAAAACATCACATTCATGACCATAAATCCAGTCTAATTAAAACAACTTCCCACAGAATAACATGCTTGGAAGCGAACCAGTCCGGGGCCATGCCATGAATGCAACCGAAAACAATCAATCGCAGGTTCCAAGAGATGAGATCGTTCCAACTTCACAGGTGCCCCGCCCCACCCACCCCAACCCCAACCCCTGTCCCCGCGACGCCTGGCCTGGACCAGCCTCGCACGACACGACCGTCGCCAGTCGACAGGCGCCCGTGGCGACGTCGCGGGCCAAGTGGTGAACCCACTGGCACGGTCATGGGCACCCACCCCCAAGACCGCAGCGGCAGCAAGCAGTGGCGAGGGAGGCCGAGGCAGCGGAAGCAGGCGAAACTGGTGGGGGAAGCGGACGCAGCGCGTTGCGCGTCGCCTTGATCGCCACTGCCCCAGCTCCATCTCCCGCTCCGGGCTGCCAGGCTGCCGCTCCTCCCGCACCTGGCTACTCTGCCAGAGTTTGCGACTCCCTCAGTTGCCGCTGCTGCTGCTGGTGGTCCTGGTCCTGGTGCTGGTTGCATCTCCTTTACCTCTTCCTCGTCTCCCCTCTCACCTCCAGAGGCTGCGTCCTCCACCGCTGCGAATGCTGCCCACACCGCGCCTCAACCCAGGTTCGCATCACACTACCATCTCTCGCATCTGAACTCCATCTCTTCCACCTGAACTCCATCTCAACTCCATCTTCACCATCTGAACTCCATCTCTACCATCTGGACTTCATACTGGGCTCCATCTCTACCATCTGGGCTTCATCTCTACCATCTGGGCATTATCTCTACTATTTGGGGATCGTTTCTACCATCTCTCATTCTCGTCTTTGAGTGAGAGTATGTGCTATCTACGTCATGATATCTCATTTCGCTGCACCGTCTCTACCATCACAGCTCCATCGTTTATGGTACCTGGCTTACTATCGTCTTAGGTTCCATCTCTTGTTCCTCATTCCGTTGTGAAGAGTGTACTTTGTAGAGGAGGCGTTAAGGGGAGGATGTGGTAGCTTGGTTCTGATGGGTTGCTTAGGAATGGTGTTACTGATTTGGTTGGGGAGAGTGTACTTTGGGAGGGGGCATTGAGGGTGGGATGTGGTAGCTTGGTTCTGATGAGTTGTTTAGTAGTGGTGGTGCTTGATTAACGTTCGTCTTTGAGCCGGAGTTCGAGTTTTCTTCGTATCTTCTCCTCTCTGTGTTTTGTTTCTGTAATGTGTGGTTTGCTTTGAGCTTGGTGGGGTTCGTGTTCGTGACCCAGGTTCGGATGTCGTCCCCTACAAGCATTTGCATGCGTGCTCTTAAGTTGTCTCTTCTTCTTCGTCTACCGTACAACTTTCCAGCTTTCTTGTTTTCGCAATGTGCGTGGTATTCTTAGGTTTCATGTTGTGGGGTAAGGTGGAGGTGGGAGTGTTGGTTTGTGGGTTAGTGTATGTTGGATGTTGGCTATGTGTAGTCACAGTAGGTGAAGATTGTGCGTGTGTTTGTTCTTTGGAGTGTGTGGAGGTTGAGGCGGTGTTCTTTCATTTGGGAGATGAGGTGAGTGAAGCTTTGTGTGGATTAAGCACGTAGCGGCGGCTTTGCGGTTTTGGTGGTTGCATCGGGATTAGAGCTGATTCTTTGGGTGGAGTGATGGGGTTTCCTCGGTTCGTAGTCTTAGAGTGTCGAGTACGATTGTGGAGTGCCGATGTGGGGAATGTGGCTGCTAACTGTTGAGGCGGCGAGGTTGGGAAAAGGCGTCCGCAAGGTTAGTAGGCGGTGGCAGCCTTGTAGGTTTGCCCAAGGTTTGGTTCGGATCGGCGTAGGTCGGCGTGATCAGTGAATTCGGGTAGCTGCTCGTTATAAATAGTCCTCGCGTCGGCAGTCACTGGATCTCGGTTCGCTTGGCCTATGTGCTAAGAGTGTGAGATACTTGCATGAGGCTGTGTTAGTCTACTCTGAGTCCTCACTTCGAAGGTTTAAATGAAGCATGTGTCGTACACATTAGCGGTTGCAGTTATACGTTCGTCATGCATGCTCAGACGGGGCCTAGAATTCTGGAGGTTCAGTTTTGAATAGCATTTAGAGGATTCGGGAATCAATAGCAAGAAGAACGAGTGAGTACGTAGTCGGTTTGTATATTGTCTTAGGTTGAACCCTATTTTTTCCCGTACTTTCCCCATTTGAATTGCGCTCCGATTTGAATAAAGGCCATGTTCTTCGATTCTCATTCACATGTGGGTTTGTACGGTGGTGGAATTTCTACTTTTTGTAGTTGGTAGGGCCCATCCTGTCCCTCACGTACTTGTGTTTGAGATCGTGTTCGGAAAACAATCTGTGGAGCTGACCAGTGCTTGGACTGCTGTTTCGTGTCTTGAGGGTGTCACTTTATTCAAGACTTATTTTCCTGTATGCCGTCTGTCGAAACCTTTCGCATGAATTTGAGTGTATTAAATATTCATGGAAGCAATTGCTGAATTCGTGTTGCAAAGCTGTTGTAGTTCTGCCGTACTCGTGCTTGACGGTTTAAATGTGCGTGCTGCCCTTTTCATACCTCAGTTTGCTCCGTTGCTATGTTTCTATATTCTTTGAACCGATTTTCACATGGTGTAGTATGTATCCACTTAAAAGTTCTTATAACTCGATGATTGGACGGAATTCTAAGGCTGTGTTTGGCTGCAGATCCAGGGATGGTGCGGTAGGAGGCTATTCAAAGTTCGTTTATTATTCGTTGGAGAGATCTTTCAATAACTAATTACTTGAAGGGAGCGGAGGCGTGGTTCTGACCACGCCAAATCAGACATTCTGACCGACATTAGTGTCCCGAGGATAGGGCACAGTAGGACAGAATGGGTAATCATGGATGTATGCAGATACTCCTAGGTCTTCTTCTGTGCGGGGCGGTATGGGCACAGGCGCCGGCACCATTGGCAAGCAATTATGTACCTGTTGATCAGATACGCATTGCATGTGGGTCGGCCTCAAATGTCACGATAGAGGACCGGGTTTTTGCAGCTGACAATGTTGCAAATTCCTTGGCTACGGGAGGAGTTTCGGGATCAACCCCTCAAAACAACCCAGGTCTGTCGTACCCTCAGCTTTTGACTTCGGCGAGGTTTTTTACCACGAAGTCTACCTACTCATTCAAAGTCACGCCGGGGAGACACTGGGTTCGCCTCTACTTCTATCCGTTTGCCTCGTCATCATTTCAACCGAACAATTCATTTTTTGGCTTGACCGCTGGGGATTTCGTCCTTCTCGACAACTTCACTGCTGTGGCTTTCACTACGAAGTCGAGACCTGATTTTGTTCGAGAATACATTTTTAACTTCACATCAACAAACTTTGTCCTTACTTTTACTCCTCAGCCACAATCATATGCATTCATCAATGCTATAGAGATTGTGTCCATGCCAAGTGACCTGATTCTAGATGATGGGATATTTCCAGCAACAACGAATCCTTCGCCGTTGGGGTTGGATCATTCGGCTTTGCAGACTATGTTTCGACTTAACGTTGGAGGAGCTACTATTTCACCGTTGAACGATTCATCGCGTATGGGCCGGACGTGGAAGCCAGATGTCGACTACATTTTCTCGGCAGCATCTGGAACGACTGGCAATGTCCTTCCTTCAGTTATAAATTACCCACCAACTGTTCCTGAGTAAGTTGGCTTGATTTTCCTTGGACCTTCACAAGTTCTATCCAATTGTTTAGTTAGGTCATCACTTCGGCATTCGATTTGATATGGACTCTTCTACTTTGGAGCTTTCTAGCAAGTGTAACTGATAAACGTGTGTTTCTGCTTGTCTTATGAAGGTACATTGCTCCTCCTACTGTTTATTCAACTGCGCGTACGATGGGAAACAACGACACTGTGAATACCAAATTCAATTTAACTTGGATTTTTCCAGTTGACACCAATTACACGTACTTTGTGCGTCTTCACTTATGTGAAATCTTCTCGAATTCGGTCGGTGACCGGGTGTTCAATATCTACATCAACAATCAAACTGCGTGGATCAACTACGACATCCTTACTTTCACACAGTTTGCTGACGTACCAAGATATATTGACTTCATCGTCTCTATGTTCAGGGGTAGCAACAACATGTGGATTCAGATTGGGACGAGCGCTTTCGCACCGAATCGTAAGGATGCAATATTGAATGGTTTGGAGATATTCAAGGTCAACAACACTGCCAGCAGCCTTGCAGGACCCAACCCTTCAGTGGTACCAGATGGTTCTAGCGACCCATCTTCGGCATCAGGTTCAAGTTCGAAGTCCAACATAGGGATCATTGTTGGTGCTGCAGTGGGAGGCGTAGTGTTCGTTCTTCTTGTGGCTGGGTTGCTTTTCTTCTTCTGTTGCCGCCGCAAAACTAAGTCTACCAAGCCAGCAGCAGCATCCATGTGGCTTCCTCTCCCCCTTCACGGTGGTAGCACTGACCATAGCAAAGTATCAACCAGTTCAGCCAAGAGTGGCAAAAGCGGTGCCGGAAGTTATGTCTCTTCAGTTCCTTCAAATCTTGGCAGATATTTTACTTTCGCAGAGCTTCAGGAAGCAACGAACAACTTCGATGAGTCTTTGGTTCTTGGAGTGGGTGGATTTGGTAAGGTCTACAAGGGAGAGATTGATGATGGGTCGAAGGTGGCGGTTAAGCGGGGGAATCCCAGGTCAGAGCAGGGTCTGAATGAGTTCCAAACCGAAATTGAGCTTCTATCAAAGCTTCGACATCGCCACCTGGTGTCACTGATCGGGTACTGCGAGGAACACGGTGAGATGATCTTGGTCTATGATTACATGGCGAATGGACCTCTTAGAGGCCACCTTTACGGAACAGACGAGGCCCCTCTCTCGTGGAAGCAGCGTCTTGAGATCTGTATCGGTGCGGCACGGGGATTGCATTACCTACACACCGGAGCGGCGCAAGGTATTATTCACAGGGATGTCAAAACAACTAACATCCTTCTTGACGAGAATTTTGTTGCTAAGGTTGCTGACTTTGGATTGTCCAAGATTGGACCCGCTATGGAGCAAACTCATGTGAGCACAGCTGTGAAGGGTAGTTTTGGTTATTTGGATCCGGAGTACTTCCGCAGACAACAGTTGACTGAGAAGTCCGACGTGTACTCCTTCGGAGTTGTCCTCATGGAAGTGCTCTGTGCACGCCCGGCTATCAACCCTGCACTTCCACGTGAGCAGGTCAACATGGCTGAATGGGCTATCAAGTTCCAAAAAGCTGGCATGCTGGATCAGATCGTTGATGAGAGGCTGCGTGGCACCATCAGCTCTGACTCCCTGAAGAAGTTCGGTGACACTGTTGAGAAATGTTTGGAAGAGCAGGGTATCGATCGACCTGCTATGGGTGATGTCCTCTGGAACTTGGAATACGCCTTGCAACTACAGGAAGCAGCTCAGGAGGGCTCTCTTTCAAGCCCAGAGCAAGGACACCTGGACACCGACACTGACAACAGTAGTCAGATGATGTCCATGCCAATGGTGGTGCCGAACCTGCTCGACGATTCTTTGACGGTTTCTACAGAACGAAGAATGCTCGAGGAGACCTCCTCCGAGGACCAATCAGCCAGCGAGATATTCTCGCAGCTGATCAATCCTCAGGGAAGGTAAAGCCCACTTCATTTGGAGAGCAATAAGCGAAACGAAATGAGTTTTTAACGGGGCACTCGAAGGTTTACCTTGTGACCACCCAGAATGGGATCGTCAGAGTGTTCATTGCTCATTTGCTGCCTTGATCTGGAGTTCAGAATAGAGTAACGGTGTCACAGAGCAGGAAATTCTTTTTTTCTTTCTACCAGCAGACTCATTGGCTTTGTATTTGTTGTGAACACTGATATAATCCCTTCGTTTGTATCATGTGTGGGCGGTGTACATTACGAAGTTGCACATGAAAGTTAGCCATGCTTTCATTCCATTCAAATTAGGTTCAGAAGTAGTCGTAATCTCTTTGTTTAGCAGGGTCGTATGACTGGGCGCTGGATCAGAAACATTATGCCCTTGCATTTCATTAAGTATTATTGATTTCGAAACGTCTTCCTGCAGTCGGTTTTAATGAAATTCTTCTGGGTCTTACCAGCACATGGACTGTCTACCTTGTGATCCTGTGCATTATTTGGAATGTAGCAATGCATAGGAAAGGTTATCTCATATTGTTGCATGAGACGAAAATTCCGAATTTCAACCTGAGTT
Organism: Ceratodon purpureus; assembly: GCA_014871385.1. Taxonomy (NCBI): domain Eukaryota; kingdom Viridiplantae; phylum Streptophyta; class Bryopsida; order Pseudoditrichales; family Ditrichaceae; genus Ceratodon; species Ceratodon purpureus. The sequence goes on along the minus strand of CM026428.1, from coordinate 12,391,705 downwards.
GTGATGCTTGTGTATTGCCACACCCTGGACGTATCATAGTGTTACATCCAATTTGAATCCAGTTAACCCTTTGGAGCCCAGGGTTTTTTTCGAGCAACTCTGTTTTTTCTCGTTTTCTGGGCTATTATTGGAATAAACGAAAATAGGTTTGTACTGCTCTGTATCTAACCGTATAGTACTGTAGCTAAGGTAAGTAGAATACTATGGGCAAAACATGGACCTAATCCAATTGTAGGAACTTGAAGTATATAATCTGTATATATATGGAGGACAATTAGATTGCAGTTTTGTGTATTTTTTCAGGGGGTGTAAGTTTGGAACCCCATAAATCTCGGAATAAATTTCTAAATTTAGTAAAAGAGCGGTTCAGCTATGCCTAATGTTAACATCTTTAGGATAAATCATATATATATATATGTGCTAAATTAGTAAAAGATTTAGAGGATTTTTAAGCTTTAGGCATGAAAATAGTATACGATTTAGCATGTTTTTTGTACACTAGGCCTCATTGACATGACTCAAATGTAATGCAATCCACAACGGTTGAAGAATTAGAATGTAGGCATAAAAGAAAAAAATTAAATAAAAAACCTCAAATCTATTGTATTTTCCTCTAAATACACTACATGTACAATATTATTGTAATACCATATCGACAAGGATGTGTATCGTTATGGCAATCATCTTTAGCCTTCCTCCAATGACACATCACTTATTTTTTTAGAGAATCATCCATCTACATTTACAATGTCAACGGAAACAACCACTCATGGACTAAAACTTTCTTCATGAGCAAAGTTCATCCCACAAAGACCCTTATCTTTTGTACTCTCCTCTCCGTATTCTCTTCAATTCCGCCTTTCTTTTGGTTGCCATATATTGCTACAGTGATGTATTCTTATCGATTTGGACCCTCTACACTACTCCAAATCGAGATCTGATTGTTGCATTGCGAGCCTATGAGAAGAACGTAAATCTGAACAAGTATAATCGAGAGCAAATTCATTTTGGATTTCAAGATATTCATCTCCAACTAAGTTTCGCAACCACATTATGGTTCCCTGGGCTCCAAAGGGTTAATAGACCATGAAGAAGAAATTTGATCTTTTTCCTGTGAGTACGTTAGTACGCCGCAAGGGCTCGTTTCTTTCAGGGCGTCCTGGATCTTATGGTTGGTTGTCCTCATACCAACCACTGACCCAAAACCAACCAGTAGATTCCTCAAAACTGATCAGACCTAATTCCTAGATTGTGAAAAACAGATGTACCTCCTTTGTACATTAGAGCTTGTCATCGGAATTGGGTCGGAGGCTACTTTGCACTTTGGAATTCTAAAGAAAATTGAGAAATGCATATTTCTTGATGCAATTTTTTGCAATCCCCATGAAATCCTATTTTGAAAGCGGTCATCATTTTTTTGGAATTTATGACTTCCAAATATAGGTCAGATTCCTTAAGTGGTTGGTTATAGGACAGCCTACCGTAGTCCAAGTCACAAAGTTCTAGTACATTTATTACTCCAAATTCTCTTACTTGTTTATTACTCCATATTTCAAGACTCCTTCACTGCCTGAGCCTATGACCATAGGTATAGACTTTGTCTTTAGATGCTCTATTTAGCTACTATAAATGATGTAAAATATGAATTTTTAACTTTTTCTTGGCTAGATAAACATGTTAACTACAAACAATAATTTTATCAAAATTAATGGTTTCATTATGTAATTAATATGAATTTTCAAATAAAAACTAACAAAGAAAATTCATATTAAATATAGGTTATTCTAAAAAATTATGAAATATTTACCATAGATAGAACCATGGAAAATCAAGTAGTAGCCAGGGTTATACTACTTTTACCGCTATAAATCAATCAATTTTAGGTGTTTTTCAAAAAAATTAGCTAGACTCAAAAACAAATTTGTCAAGCTACATTTCATTTGTTTACCTCAAATGTAAAGACGATCATCTCGATAATCAAAATTTTGTTTTAGTTGTATGTAGTTAGAAGTTTTTGAATACACAAGATATTGATGTTTGGACTTTATGGAGACACCAAAATTCATAAAATTATTATTTTGAAAATTGATTAATGGAATTAAATAGATTTCTCACAACTTTACAACATTAAAAAAATGGATGAAAAATTGTCATTTAGATGACAGTTATGGAACTTGAAGAATGTGATCAACAAATTTTTGGTCGTTTAGGCGTTTAGGGGTTAAAATACTGAATATAGGGCTAAACTAAATGGACCATTCTACATTTTTTGAAAACTTCTTTACTAATGTGGATTACTTCAATTAAAATCCCACACTTTTTGTTTATATTTTGGCCTAAGCAATAGTATGTGCTTTCTAAATTGATGCATTGCTATTTAAATTAAAAATCCATTACTTTTTAAATTTTCAATATATTTAACTTCTAAAGATCTTTGGTGCAAATTTATTAAAACTAAACCCTTCTACTTCAAGCCTAAAAAATCTCAACATAAACATTTTTTTAATACCCCTTCTACTTTAGGCCTAGTAATTCTCAATCTAAGCATCTTTTTAGTAAATTTAACCATAAGTTCTTTAAATTAAAGTGATGTACTAGTCATATACAAAAATTGGACTGTTGATTTTTCTTCATTTGTGAGACTATAAAGATCAAAGTGGCTAAAATTGTTTTTCAACAACTTACCAAAGTCATAGTGCCATTTCAGGCACTTTGAGATTAGATAATTAAGATATTAAGACTCTATTATCTTTAAATTGATGACATAGTCATTTCAGCCATCATAGCCATTACATATCATAACCTAGATATTTTTAGTCATTAGCCATTTCAGTTATTTTAATTATTCAGCCATCTCATCTATCTTACTAATTTCAACAATGTTGTTCATCTAGATCATCTCAATTGTACCAATTATTTCAATCCTTTCAATTATTTCAATTGTCTCAGCATGTTAGTCATCTCAGTCATCTCATCTTACTCATCCTATTCATCTCAATCATCATCTCATGCATCATCTCACTCATTTTAATCATCCTTGTATCTCACCCATCTTGGTCATGTCGATCATCTCAATCTTCTTATCTCAGGCATCTCAGGCATCTCAGTCTTCTTATCTCAGTTATCTTTGTCATCTCAGACATCTCTGGCATCTAAGCCATCTTCGACATCTCAGGCATCTCAGTCATTTCAGTCATCTCAATCTTCTTATCTCAGTCATCCTTGTCATCTCAACAAAGTGCAACATGGCTGAGTGTGGTCAAACTACTAGTCAGGTCATCTAATTTATGTTTGCAATTAGACTCTTTCATCTCTCCCTTTGATTTGTATGTTTGGTGTAGGGTTTGATTTTTCTTGTGACTGCAATAACAAGCTGTAAAGGGCTGTTGACACCTTGTCTACAAACATAATCCTAACTGTGGTTTTGGTTGTGTTTATGGGGAGAGATGAGGTCCTTTACCTCTGGATTTTTCTTACTTTACTACACCAACATTCAAAGGATGAGAAGATTTATAGAGACTCAAACTATTTTGTGTTTGATCTTGTATTGTCAGTTTTAAGACAAACTTTTCTCTACTATTTGGATTGTTTTATCATACACTACTATTTGTAAGTAGTGAGTTGATTGAGAATTCTCTGGCGAAAAGCACTATGTGCCTAAACTGGTAGTTTGGAAGTACAAGAGAGTGTATAGATTTGATTAGGTTTGAATTGAGAACAGGCTGATTTAGAAACTTGGTGAGGAAGGTGATAAAAGTTGCCACGTAAAGGGATGTCCCGCCCACCCACCCTTAGGGGTAGGGAAGTTTTGTATATATTCTCAAGTCATTCTTCTAACAAAACATGAAGCCATACATTAACCCCTGACGTCCTGAAGGCCCTCTGTGGCCGTATGGGGGGTTTTTGCAGTATTTGAGCGGTTTAGGTCCTTCAAATGGACCCGACTTCAAAAGTGAAATTGTGTATCTCTCTCAGACGCATCCATCAGTGTATGCTAGGATCCATACAATGCAGTTATCTGGCAGATACGGGGACATGTATTCGAAATGGGATACGGTACGCGGTTCTGTACGAGGGTTTGGAACCCGATGCTTGGGGGGGGTGAAGGCGGGTTGCGTGGCAATCCCGCTAGGGTTCTTGGCGGGAGAGCCATGGCGGGAACCCCAACCGCCGGCGGGGCTGTGCGGAAGAGGGATTGTGCCGCGCATTGATTCTGGGGTGTGGGGATCATAGAATTCGGTTGTTTCATACGGGTTCGTGCGGTTTGGTCGTGATCATGATGTTTTGGGAAGGAGATTGTACGCGCTGGGAGATAGTGGGCGTCCTCGTAGGTTTTTTTGGCGTGCGGATTTGTGCGGAGGGGCGGAGGTTTCAGCGATGCTACTGTGGCAGCGGTGAGCAGTGAGCAGTGAGCAGAGAGCAGAGAATTTCACCGCCGGGGTTCAAAAGTGAGCAGAAATTTTCGCCGCCGGGGTTGAAAAAATGACCGCCGGGATCGGTAATGTGGAGCCTATTACCGTGGAAATTTGGCGTGGTACCTTCATTATATAATATTTTTAATACAAAAATGTTAATGTCGGTAAGGTTGAGCTGTCTAGTCAAAGCTAGCATACTAGCATCACGGTCTATTCTTACTCCTCCGATCTCTCTTGGTTTAGGAAGGTGAATGGGTCGGGTGAGGCACTACGCTCAGACTCCCAAACAACATCCTGTAAGTCTGTAATATCCACAGCGGCCGACGACCCGGGGTTCCCATCGAAGATCACATGAGCAGGCGTGAAGGTCGAACTAGGACGAGGAATGTAGTACTGGAAAAGCTCTGGCTCCACGCTGGTTATTCCAGTAAGGAACTCGATGCGCCTGAGCGAGCGCACGTCGTCCTCTGTCCAGTCTATCAGGGCTCGATTGGATCGAAGGACTCGATTCATCTGCTCAACCTCAGAAAATACATCAACCTGTTTGCCTACCCGCCGGTCTTTGTCCTCGTACGTCACCCTCCATATATATTCACGCAACTCCCAATTGTGCCATGGCAAATCGTCCTGCAATAACATTGTGACACAGGAGTCATACGAATCACGCCACATATGTTTAATATTCAGAGGTCTGTCTAAAGATGGCAAAACCGAAATAACACCGATGCAATGCCGATGGTCCAACAAAGCATTTCATGAGAAATGAGTAGGCCAATCCAGTTTCAAACAAAGGGAGGTGAAAGAAAAGGAGTAAACCTGTAGCATTTCAGAGTCTGCTGGCATCGATGACTTGATCTCCACTCTTCGAGTTGGAGAGGTTTGGTCCGTGACGTGGGTCGGAGCAAGCGCTTTGGGCAGAGCCGATGAGTCCATGACTGCAATGCACGCAAAGGAATCAAAGAGTAATAGCAAGCACCTTCGTAAAAGTGAGAGGCTCCCTAATATTTCGCAGAGATTACAAATGAACGATCCATTGCGCTTACAAATGGAACAGTCGAAAAGATAGTCCCTGGGTGATACGTTTAGGAAGAGAGCTCGCTTTACTATCTTCACATCATCTCAGAGTAAATGTCTTCTGTTACCAAAACAATGAGGAATGACGGCGATGTCTTGGGATGTGGACCAGATGTCTTTCCCATTGGTTTGTCAGGATACTCCATATTTCACAAGGGACAAGTAATTACACACTGAATGAGAATGGCATGCGTGATAAAGCAGTGCTCCAACGGAGCTAATCATTTGCACGTCGGGAGTAAATTCATCTAGTAGAGTTAAGGGGCAATGTAGGCAATGTAGGCAATCTATGGCAATGTAGGCACCGTAATAATCAAAAGAAGTAATTGAGATACATGAAGATCATTCATTAGCCGCCATGTATGAGTACCTGCCATGCCGGTGCCGTCATAGTGCATTAACTTTGGCTTGAAACCCTGAACTAAACGGTCTATCCCTGATGTTGTAATTTACTTAAATGTCTATGTCGGATCCGACAGCCTAAAATTGTAGTAATTGGTTAGTGTAGTACCTGGCATAAAGAAGCCAGAATTAGGGCAGGCTTCCAAGGATGAGGGAAGATATCAAGAGAGCAGTCAACAGATTCACCTTATATGTGTCTGGGATAACGTTTTATTCCGCATTTTGCATTTGTCATTTGTTAATTTCTAGGATTTCTTCCGCATTTTGCACTTGTCGTTTGTAAGTTTCTACAGAGCAGGATGGACTTTGCGGTGATTACGGACCTCTTTAGTCAGAGTTGGGTCACTCCTGAATCTGCGATGGCAGAGTTGTTTCCGGACCTCATGCCGGAGTTGCACCGACATTACACTCAGAGCTCAGAGTGGAGTTATGACTATATGACGCTTTTGGAGAACTTGCGCCAGAGAGGTGACGAGTGGGAGCGGCTGATAGACTCCATGCCCGCATGGTGTGCGTATGTAGTTGCTTTCAAGGAGTCGCGCGATGTGAGGAAGCGGAAAGACGAGTGGGGTACCGGTATGGTTCATGCGTACTGGGCTGAGGCACTTGTTCTGTTTATGACCGATCGGGTTATCCCGTTTGAGATCGACGAGAAGCTTGTCAACACGGAGCTTTGTGAGTTATCGCTGCAGCAGAAAGTCATGCTGCGTGACCACCTTCGGAACAGCTACGAGATGGAGGTAATGGGTCCACCTCCTGGCTACAGCATGTGTTCATCCTCTTCTTCCGGACCTGGGTCGTCGTCAAAGGAGAGAAAGGTATTTCCTAAACACTGGGCACCACGGGCGGTCTATTGTGGATACTTGAAGCTGCCAATACGTCCTAAGGCGCACCTGAATGCCGTACTCGGGAAAGGATCAGCAAAGTGAAGGTAAAGTTCACGCCCTGGTCGAAATAGTTCTGCATGAAGAAGATTTATGCAGTTTGAACCCACGTTTTACCAGTACTTTACGATGTAAAATTTTCAGGTTTCTTGTTGGGTTTGGGGTTTTACTATAAAATTAATTCACATTCGTCAAAGTGGTGAAGGATCAACTTCTGCGGCTTGAACTTTTGTTCTTTTTATGTCATGCTATAAAGTGTCTTTGAAGGCAATGACATGAAATAAGGTTTGTTGTCTTCAGGTCTCCACGACAAGAAAAAGCTCAAAATTTCATCAGAGTTCTGTGTCTAAGTCCGGATATGCAGCGGTTCAAAGGGACTGAAGTTAGAGGCGAGGCATCCTGCGCCAAGCTATGTCTGATTTGTATGCATGAAGACTTCCAGGATTTAAATCAGCGAAGTGTTCTTACTTTTGTGACTTGTATAGGATACAGTATCCAACAGTTTGATCAAGAGGGATATTTTAGAAACTTATAAATAAAGGACCTACAACTTTCCATGCATTGACGATGTAATATCATTCGTGAAATCCGAAGTATTGCAACAGTTGGGTCTCAGAAATTGGTACCACCTTATAGCATGTTGTAAACGCATTCTTCAACTGAGCATCAATATGCATTCTTTAGGTCGATACCCGTGTACCTGTCGCCCGTGTATCCACATGGCCAGCGAAGGCCAATCTCGTCGACCCCGGCCGTTCTGGATCAACTACAAAACGCATTGTCGGATCCGACAGCCAGTTTTGGAGAGGGTGGCAATCCATCGACCCTTGTTGCGCGCACAGTTCTACTCTCGGTTTTTCTCTCTGTAGGGCATGGTTGTCATAATGGACCGACCGTCCGTTAGTCCGTTAGTCCGTCATGGTGACAAGACAGACCCCCGTGTCCGTCACATAAGGGCGTTGACCAGTTGACTCACTGTAAGGGTAAAACGAATTTACCTAGCGCTGAATTAGTGCGGGCGCGAGCGCGATTACGGGCGCGAGCGGGTGGGCGCGAGCAGGACGACGGGCGCGAGCGTCCGCGCGAACGCGATGTCACGGGCGCGCGCTGGAGTGCGCGAGAGCGAGGGCGCGTGCGTCGTTCCGGTCGCGCGCGTGCGCCTGCGAACGGGCGCGAGCGTCGCTGCGGGCGCGATCCAGTTGACGGTCGCGAGCACACTTATCGGGCGCGGTCATGTGGGCGCGAGCCTGGATCGGGCGCGTGCATTTGGGCGAGTGCGCTGCATCGGGCGCCGGCGGTCGGGCGCGAGCGCTGCAGGTTAGTAGGGAAAGAGCGACATCGGGCAAAATCATAAATGACAAGAGAGGGCATGTATTTCAGAAGAGGGCAATTGGGAAGTGCAATGTTTATTGAAAAGTTTTGCAAAATTGTGGCAGTAAACCACTTACAAAAAATGTCCCCTCTTATGGAGAACTGAGAATATCACATTGTTGTCACTACTTGCCTACTTCTAAATATGTTTGCGATAACTACACTCTGGGATTTGGAAATTGTAGGGAGGGGCTGTTAGAGTAGCGTGGACCAAACGCAAGGTGGAGCGGCTCTTGGGATCGGGATTTGTGAGCTCCTTCAACGCCACCGCAAATCTAGCCTTCCCCGCTGTATCCTTGAAAAGGTCGAAGTCGTCCTCGTTATCCCAAATCTTATTTGCTACCACTCCAACCGAGTACGCATCGGCAGCCTGCGTATATAGATGTCTCCTCCTTACAGTTTCATAAGAGGTCTCCGAATTTCGCTTACCATAAGTGTACCACAACTCCGGAGCCACAAAACTACCACGTTCCTTGAAGGCTTCCGTACGCGCCTCATCACTTGGGTAACCGTACCTTGAAGGAGTTGTCTCACACACTCGACTTGCAAGGCCCCAGTCGCATACTCCAATGTAAACCTCGCTCACTTTATCCTCTGGGAAGTGAAGCAAGACATTTCCCGGGGAGATGTCATTATGCTGCAAATACCCCTTATGCACCCGGTCCATAATACAGATGAGTGCCCAAGCTAGCTTGGCCCTATGGGTGCGGAAGGCCTTAACACGGTCACGTGTTTCCATGGGCATATCGATCTGCTTGTGGATGTTACGGTTCTGAGTACCCTCACCGATATTTGAATTGAACTTGTGCAGAAAATTCTGCAGGCAATCCCCATTCCACCAAAGCGTGTAGGCTTCCATCGTCCAGTCATTGACCGCAAAAAACTTAATAACGCCGGGATGGTCAATTCTGCAAACCATGGCTTCTATTGATGTCTCGTGCCGCTTCTGGGTCTCGTCAGGAGCCTTGGACGTCTTCCCCGCAAAGACACAAGTCTCAGGTATGGTTTGCATGCCAACAATACGTAATTTTCGGACTTTACCATAACCGCCTTCCTTTGTGCCTGACAGCGGAACCAACTTAACCCCTCTCGGAACTCCAACCACTGCTCCCCACAAGTACTTCTCCATTGCGCTTTTCAGTCCAGCTTCAAGCCATGGCCTCGCCCTCGTCTTATTATTCGAGAATCTCGCGCACGAATCCTGGACATATTTGAGCTTCTCTATCTCTTCCTTCTGCGCCCGCGAGTAGCCCTCCTTTGGCTTCTTGTTGACACACTCAAAGACATGCACAATGTTCGTAGTGTTTGTTGTTATTTGTTGCTCCATCCACTTAGGGAAATGAAAGTAATGAATACAATCATTATATCTCTCGGAAAGGTCCAGCTTCTTCCACAAATACTCTTCCAAATGGGTCTTTAAGTCCTTAATTCCGGTCTCCCCCTTCTCAACGTACGTACGGGTAATCATCTCCCGTTTCCGACATCCGTACCACTCCAATGCTAGCTCTCTAACGAATTCCTGGTACCGAGGAGGTGGGTAGTCCGGGTCCCTCTCACTCGCCGACTTCCGGTTCTTCTTTCCCGATGAGCTTGATGACGGGTTTGAGCCTGTAACGGTCGGTGCTGTGGAGGTTGCCATCACATCCTCTACAGGAGCATCAAGATCTACGTAGGCAGGGCGTTTCCCGGATCCGCGAGAGACCGACATAGTTGGAATAATGAACTGGATACACAATAAAAAAAAAACCAAAAGATCCCCCCCACCCAATCTGGTTGCTCCCACTTCCTGCAGTTCCAAGCAGAGCACGTGGAGTCACGGGCTAGGACAAGGAGCCACCTGGAAGAGGAGACTTTGAAAAGTAGAAAATAAGGGTTAAGGGGCGCCTTTTATGCTCCCCTCGGCTGTTCGCGCCCGTAAGCGCGTACACGCGCGCGCACAGGGCCTCCACACGCGCCCGTCCGCATGCGCCCGTCTGCACGCGCCCGTCCACCGCGTTCGCGCGGGGGACTGCCCGCGCCCGTGCCCGCGTTTGCGCGCCCGTGCCCACGTGCGCGCCCGTCAGCCCACATCGGGCGCGCCCGACGCCGCAGGCGCCCGTGCCCGCGTGCTCGCGCCCGTACCCCTGCGCGCGCCGGTTATCTGTACGCGCGAGCACGCTGTACGCGCCCGTGACCGTGCACGCGCCTGTCCCCGCGCACGCGCCCGACACCGTGCCCCTGCGGGCGCCTTCCTGTACGCGCCCGTCCCAGTGCACGCGCCCGGATAGGCAGCGTTACATACACTGTACAGGTTCGGTTACGGTATACTCGTATATTGAACAGAATACCAAAAAAATTCACTGCGAAATTACTCAATGGAGATATATTAACCGCATTTAGCGCACAAAAATTAATACAGAGCACAACCATACAATTCCTTCGAGTGTGAGATAATGAACTAGGTTGACTCTAAGTAACAGTATAAGTCTACGTAATAAGAAGGTGCTACCAAAAAAAAAAAAAAAAACATTAAGAATAACGTAGTATTTTTTTTGGTTTTTAGCCGGTAGATTGTATGTTTAGATTTACTGCTACTTCATGCGCTAAAAAGGTGACCACAGTCTAGACTCTCCTTGCTTTGCGGGGCTTCTTCTTGCGTGAAGATTGTCTTTTCCGAGCTACAGTGGGCCCCAATTCGTGCCGGATTATCACATCTTCGTCATCTGGCGCCTCATCGCAATCGGGGTCTTCCTCCTCTGAGTGCTCGTTGTCACCTTCATCCTCAGGAGCTCCGACCACTGGAGCTTGTACCTCTCCTTCCACCTCCGATGTAAGATTGCGCACTTGCACGGAAACTTCACCCGTATTGCCATCTCTGGCACTTACTAGGCGCTTCATAGGCCTCTCCTTTCCGGAATTACCGATGGCTGTGATGCCATCCTCAAAGTTTATGCGTGTGCGAACAACCCCAGTTCCAGAAGAAGGCCCCCCTTCAGTGTACCCTGTATAGAATGGAAGGGGATCAGGTCCAGTTTTTTTGCTTGACTTTCGTGTTCCTCCGCGGGGTTCTTGTGATGGTGGTTTCCTAACAACCTTGGCTGTGGACTTCTTCGCACCACGTTGGGCCACATTCTGTACGGCTTCGTCTATAGCTGGCGCCACGGGGACTAGCTTGGCGGTGGAGGCACCACGCCGACTACCACTAGCTCGATTGAGTGGAGGCCTCGCCGCTGCTGATGATCTAAGGAGTCGAGCTATTTTTGCGCCCATTGAACTTGTGGGCCTCCGAGCCAGGCTTCCATCCACGATTGTATCTGGTTCGATACCCCCCGTACCAGTGGGTTGCGATGGAGCCACAGTCTGTGCGGGGATTGCGTGCACAGTCCTTCTCTCGTGAGCAGGAGGAATCTCTTGAAACAAGCTTGAGTCGCCTTGTGCCGGAACGGTTCCCCAGTTGCCCTCCCCACTAACGAGGCCGGTCCAATGAGGTCCATCTACAGCCCGTCCATGACTTCCATCACCCCCTTCGTCATTGTCCTCATCATCATCGCCAGCATGGATATCGTTGCCTAGATGGTCCTCGCTGGATGAATCATCTGCAACCCCGTCATTGTTCTCAGGATTGATTTGGACTGGAATAGCATCTCTTTCGTCACGAGCGCCTCTTCCTTCTGCATTAGCCGCTTCATCAAATACCGGGAGCGTGGGTAATTCGTCTCCATAGATGTTCATGTCCGGGTTTCCCTGGTTATATTCTGGTTCATTGTTGAAGTCGTACTCATCACCGTTATCATCGTGGTTGTTGCGGTCACGCGGATTGTTGCGGTTAGGGTCACCGCGTCCGTTGCCATTACCGTCGTTTTGCCCATTCGTGTTAACGTCGACGTTATCATGTCCCCAGACATCATCATCCCCACTGCCTGCATGGTCAACTGGTATGTAATGATCGTCGTCATCTCCTTCCTCTTCGCTTGGATCTCTCTCCGGATCCGACTCCTCTGACCATGCATTGTTCTCGTACCATCTGAGGGGGTTGGGCTTTGGGCGTTCGCGGAGGAGTCTGCTATTCGTATAAATGTACACCAAGGCCTCAGACTTCTCTAACCCCAGGCGGTTGCGTACCTTGTTGTGGACAAACGAGTACATGCTCCAATTCCGTTCACACGATGAGGCGGAGCAGACCTGAGATAAAATGCGCTTCGCAATGACTGCCAATGGTCCCCCTCCAATCCTCTGCCACCATTGATGGGGTTCCAGATTCAAACCTCTGATATCGATGGTCACTTCGGGGCTGTAAGGGCCACGTCCCTCGTCGAACTCGATCATCTCAGATTTCATAAGATCGCCAAATGGAATTCCCATTTGGCCACCCACCTGACGAAACACCCGATTGAGAGCCGCCTTCGCTTCTCCTATGACTTGTAAGCCCTTATGCGTTCTAACCCAAGGGTTCAAGAGCGCCGCGGCATAATGAAGATCGGTATGCATCATGTCCCATCTACGGTCGAACCGCAGCTCCATCCTTGTTGCCATGACAGGTGGGAAAAAGCAAGGGGATCCTCGGAGATTGTACACGTGATCCTTTAGGTTGCTCATTGTAATCCATGCCTTGCCCATTGCCGGCTGGCTTCCATCGAAGGTCCTGAGAGCTACTAGGGCTGGTTTCACTAGGTGCGTGAAGTTGTCACACTGATGCCAGAACCCATCGTCACGAATTGTTTGACGCACTACGCTTGCGCGTGCATGATTACGCACCCCCTCGGTTTGGTTGAATAAACCGTCGACATACTCGTACCACTCCTGTGCCATGACCACTTGCTCCAAAGCAAATTTAACCTCCATAAGGCGCTCTATCATCAGATAGTTACAAGCGAATCTGGTTTCAGCGGGAACCACCAAGGACAACTTCGGTTCAAATTTGCGGAAAAGGGCCATGGGAACATGATGTCTCCGAATGTAATGACACACGTGTTTAGCCTTGGCGACCAAATCCTTCACAAAGACTTCCTTGCCCCAGTCCTCCATAAGAAGATCTAGAATATGGGCACAACAGCCCTGCCTTGTACATGTGAGGAAACTCCTCCAGGATATTATCCATGGCGCCAAGCATGTTGGCTGCATTGTCCGTGCAAATCTGGACAACATTCTGAGGGCCAATTTCTCGAATATATTTCTTCATCTCCCCGGCAATATATCCCATTGACTTCTTCTCGCCAGTCGTATCAACAGACCCAAGAAATACATCGCCTGCCGGACATACTAGCATGACATTCATCAACGGTCGGCGATTCACATTATCCCAGCCATCGGAGCATATGGTACCCCCGTATAACTCGGTCGAGGTTTTCGTACGTTCATCAATCTTTGCCTTGATTAACTTCTTTTTTTCCTTGATGTGCGTTGTTCGCATCGCGTCATAGGAAGGAGGACTGTAGTTAAATCCGGCAGCCGCGGTTGTGCTCACCGCCTTAATAAATGCTGGGTGCTTGGCCACGTTGAATGCGACGTTGGCTTCGTAAAAGAAGGATGACCACAACATGTCCAGCTCCTTCCGCTTGGCGATCTGGAGTACTTCACTCATGTCCTGTTGCCGCAAGCTCCTAGTGGTATTCGAACCGGCCCTACTAGGTGCAACACTGGAGACATTTCGGTCCTCTTCGGAATCATTATACGAGGGTTCGGATCCACCGTACAGAGTGCCGTGTGTGGAAGCACTGGATGTTCCACGTTGAACTGACGCGGGGAACGTTGGCCTGATACCATCCACCTCCTCCTGTGTCAAAGGGCCGGGAATCTTTGCAGCGCAAAACTGAAACTTCCTCTTCACTACGGTAGGTGCCTTTTGGCAAACCCTCGAGAGATTGGACTGGTCCCAACCATAATGCTGAAAGCACCTATGCCTCACGTACGAAAACTTGGTCCTGCAATACACACATTGGGCTACCTTATGTGACAGTGACCCTTCCTGGAACTTGATCGAAAACCATGGTGCCCACTCTCTCGTACCGAGTCTTGGAATGGCTCTAGCCGGAGCAACCACTTCAACCGGTTCAACCGCTTCATCCGGATCCATAGTGAACGATTAGGGAAGTATCGGGACTAATAGGACCAGTAGTACCAAAAGATTATTATCTGAATAACTTAGTGTGTCTGAAAAGTGCTTGACACATTGATTTATGGAGAGAAGAATTTTTACATTCCCCCCACCCAAACCAAGTGTCTCCCCAAGCTAACAGTTTCAAGCAAGGAGCCCTCAAGGAGACCCAGGACATGAAGCACGCAAGGAGGTAAGGTGGATGTCAAATCAAGGGGGCAGTTTATATACTGCCGCCCTCGACCGGGCGAGTACTGTCCGGACGGGCGCGACCGAACGGGCGCGCGCGCACCAGAAGATCGGGCGCGCTCCGAGGCGAACGGGCTGGCGCAGGTGGGTGCGCGCGATTGAAGGCCGCGTGGCGGATAGCGCGCGCGGTGGAAGACGGGCGGGGGCGGGCGCATGCACGCGCGAGCGCTGGATCGCGAAGCGGGCGGGCGCGGGCGGGCGCGGGCGGAGAGCAGCGGGCGAATGCGGGCGCGGGCGCGCACGGGCGGAGAGCGGCGGGCGAATGCAGGCGCGGGCGCGCACGGGCGGTCGGGTGCGGGCGCGATCAAACGGCCGGGATCGATTTGACCACCTCAATTCTATGAGAAGAAGTAACAACGAGAGGGAAAAATGAATAAAATTTAAATAAATTAAAGTGTGTGAACTACATACACGTGCACATCTACATTAAAAGGAACCCTATTTTAGTAAAAAAAATGAGAAACATGACAGTGCGAAAGGACAAACCACTCCATTCACACATGTCTAAGAACTAGAGCAGGTTGTCATTTCGCCCCTCATGTTTCTGCCCTCCTAGTGGAAGGTAAGTCGTTTTAAGCTAACCTCAGGGAGTGTTAACTTAAAATATGGGATAAATTTTACTAGTTACTGCACTAATCCAGTTGAAACCCCGAGCGCGCGCGCAGGCGGCGTGGGGCGCGAGCAGGCGCGCGCGAACGGGTGGGCGCGAGCAGGGCGAGCGCAGGTCGGGGACGACGCGTGCGCGCGTCGAACAAGCAGGCGCGCGCGCGTACTTGCGGGCGCGGTCGCGAGTGTGCGCGCGCGCGCGTGGGCAGGTTCAGTGGGTCCACTGCGGACACCACCGCGCCGGCGCCTGCGGGCGCGTTCGGACGCGCGCGATCCAACAGGGCGCGCTCAATGAAGTTTAAAAGTCGTAAGTTCAAAAAAAGAAAAAAAATAAAGCTTAAGGGAGAGACTGGACTACACTGAAATACCATACATTAGTATGGGAGATTGGAGTACCCAAAAGAAAAAAAAAAAAAAAAAAAGTAAACGAATAGGCATTCAAATTTATAAAATGAAGAAAAAAATAAAAAAACAAATTAAATAGCATAGGAGTATTGAATAAAAATAAGGCGGGAGGATGGGGGAGATGTGGAATTATAAAAATGAACAAACGAAATGAGAGAAGGAATTAAATAGAATGATAGTGTTCAACGAAGAGGGAAAAAAAAAAAAAAGGGATTTAAAGAGCGTAGGAGTATTGAATAAATATAAGGCGGGAGGATAGACTAGAGGTGGAATTATAAAAATGAACAAACAAAATGAGAGAAGGTATTAAATGAAAGCGTAGTGTTCAACGAAAGGGAAATAAAAATATAAAACAAATTACAGAGCGTAGAAGTATTGAATAAAAATAAGGCGGGAAGATGGGGGAGAGGTGGAATTATAAAATTGAACAAACAAAATGAAAGAAGGAATTAAATAAAAGCGTAGTGTTCAACGAAGGGGGAAAAAAAAAAAGGAATTAAAGAGCGTAGGAGTATTGAATAAATATAAGGCGGGAGGATAGACTAGAGGTGGAATTATAAAAATGAACAAACAAAATGAGAGAAGGTATTAAATGAAAGCGTAGTGTTCAACGAAGGGGAAAAAAAAATATAAAACAAATTACAGAGCGTAGAAGTATTGAATAAAAATAAGGCGGGAAGATGGGGGAGAGGTGGAATTATAAAATTGAACAAACAAAATGAAAGAAGGAATTAAATAAAAGCGTAGTGTTCAACGAAGGGGGAAAAAAAAAAAGGAATTAAAGAGCGTAGGAGTATTGAATAAATATAAGGCGGGAGGATAGACTAGAGGTGGAATTATAAAAATGAACAAACAAAATGAGAGAAGGTATTAAATGAAAGCGTAGTGTTCAACGAAGGGGAAAAAAAAATATAAAACAAATTACAGAGCGTAGAAGTATTGAATAAAAATAAGGCGGGAAGAAGGGGGAGAGGTGGAATTATAAAATTGAACAAACGAAATGAAAGAAGGAATTAAATAAAAGCGTAGTGTTCAACGAAGGGGGAAAAAAAAAAAGGAATTAAAGAGCGTAGGAGTATTGAATAAATATAAGGCGGGAGGATAGACTAGAGGTGGAATTATAAAAATAAACAAACAAAATGAGAGAAGGTATTAAATGAAAGCGTAGTGTTCAACGAAGGGGAAAAAAAAATATAAAACAAATTACAGAGCGTAGAAGTATTGAATAAAAATAAGGCGGGAAGAAGGGGGAGAGGTGGAATTATAAAATTGAACAAACGAAATGAAAGAAGGAATTAAATAAAAGCGTAGTGTTCAACGAAGGGGGAAAAAAAAAACAGTGGGAAAAAAAAAAATAGTGGATATAAATCAGCTGAACTCAGGCGCTTAGAGGATCTTCATGTGACTCTGGGTCGACATGAAGATTTACTACCTTTAGTATATTATAAAAATGAACAGACAAAATGAGATTACGAGTTAAATAAAAACGTAGTGTTCAAAGAGGGGGAAAAGAAACAATTAAAAATTTAGAGAGTGTGGGATTATTTAATAAAAACAAGGGGATACGATGGGAGAGTGGTGGAATCATAAAATTTATTTGAGTGATGTTGTTGGAGTGCTTGGGCGCGTGCAAAACGGGCGCCCGCATTGATGGGCGCGAGCGCGTCCGGGCGCGTGCAAATGGAACGAGGGACTGAATGGGGAGAAATTACTTCCATGACATGGTTGCAGTGCGCGCGCGCGAGTATTGACGGGCGCGCGCAATCGGGCGCGCGCGAAATTGGGCGCGAACGAAATGCGGGGGACATTGTGGGGGAGGAAGAGATTCAGAATCACGCGACCGCGCGCGCGCGGTTGGTTTGACGGGCGCGATCAGGACGCGCGCGCGCGTACGGGCGCGGGCAAATGGAAAAGAGAGTTTGGGGAGAGAAATTAGTCCCCCACCCAGGTTGCAGTGCGCGCGCGCGTGCACTGTCGGGCGCGCGCGAAATCGGGCGGGCGCATGCGGAATCGGGCGCGAGCCAAACGACGGAGACACCGTCGGGTGTTCCACATTTCAGTATCCGTTCGCGCGCTGTGGGCGCGACGGGCGCGAGCACTCCGCACGCGCGCGAGCAGTTCGTGCGCGCGCGCACGGGCGGGCGTAATCCTGGTTTTATTCTCGCTGGGGCAGGTTCGCGCGCGCGCGAGTACGCACACTACGGGCGCGCGCAAACGCGCGCGACCATGCGGGCGGGATCAGAGTTCAAATCCACGTAACATAAAATTCAGTCCATAAGTTAAATACACTTACAATAACTGAAGTTCTCTTAGCGTGACTTAAATCCAGCAAGAACCCCAGCCCCCGATCCCCGACTCTGGCCTATCACGAGACCCAACCCCCTGTAAATTAACTCGAACCCTGTGAATCGGAAACGGGTTTTTTGGAGGGCCCGGAGTTAGACAGTCGGTAGCCGGTGGTACACACCTCCAGGTGTGAAGGGACCCTTAGCGTGACTTAAATCCACTGTCCATATTAAACATTTTGGTGTGCAACAGAGATATTTATACACTTATCATACGATGGAAGGAGATGAGACAACGGGCGGAATGAATAACATGATTGGCAATCCAAAAAAGAGAGGCCAATGTATTATGAAGGGAGCATAAAAGCGTCTTGAGAATCACGACAATGATTTACAAAAGCAAATTATCATCCATTGTTTGAGTTTAACAAACATTAAACATGTGAATGTAATCCCAAACCTATCCATACCCCTATGCCATCTACATGTATTTATATTCCGATATCTTTTTACAAAACGTGGTCTTCACTCATGGATCTCCACGACGTCACGTGCCCGGTGCAGAGGAACTCGATCCACCCTCATCGTGTCGAGCACGAGAGGTACCTGCTGCACTACTTTCTGCCCCATCGTTGGCGATGAGTTTCCGCTTGGCAGAACGGGTTCTCTTCGCTATGCCATCTCCTCCAAGCATTGCTTCCATGAAGTTGTTGTTGCGCATCCGACGGAGCACTGTTACGACCTCCGGAGCCACTTCAGCACATAGGAAATCCACGGCTTGATTCTTGAACAATATATCCCATTCAGATTCCGCGGTTTGTACATCCTCAGCGATCCGGAAATCCTCTGCAGTCATGTCGTGCAACTCCTTGATCTGATCCGCAACCAACTCCCCTTTGGAATTCCACTTAAATCCAAGAGGATGGGGGCCGTACTGGAATGTACAAGTTTGAATATCCCAATACCCATGTAGCACTTGGTAGAAGAAATTCCTCCTTCCCTCGAGTTCCTCCTCCGTCCCGCCCTTGATGAGTTCGTGGCAGATCCGTACAATCTCCGCAGGTTTCTGGTCCCACCTCCACTGATCGCTCATTTGTTTAATATAGGACAGGTGCATTCCCATAAGCCAATTCCAAATCAAGTCTTCACCCCACTTGTCCGAAAAGTCAGGAGTATTTTCCTTATTTAGCTCCCAATGCGGTGGCATCCAATTCACTAGGCCGAATTGCTCATAAAAACGCTTGTGTAAGGGGGCCTTACATACTGCACACTTCCGACGTATCAAGGCCCACGAGATCAAGCATTGTGGATGATACATGCATTGACAGGATCCCAATTGCCAGCCCCCCTCTGGCCCAAATAGATTGGTACAAATTGCACAGTGGGTTCCATCCAACACATACTTCGCTGGATTGGGCCAGAGCAAGCTTGGCTTTGCATTTTTAGCGATCTTCTCATTGGATATGGCGGTCTTGTACTCCCACCCCAACCGCGTCCAATCTATTGCTTTACCAATCATCGGTAGGCTGTCAGGGAACATTTCATTTGGATCTGCCCACGAGGTAAGTCCGAAATCTCTCTTGGAGTTAAGCTGGAGGTAGTCGCGGTCAATCCTCTCGAACTCAGCACGCATCTGTCTGAAACGGTCGACGTTCATGATGCATGCAATCTTCCATTGGTAGTACTGTCTGCTCATCTCGATCAGATACTTTCTGAGCATCCCGTTGGTAGCTTGCAATTCGGAGACAGTGGGTACTGATGGCTGTTGAAATCCCAAAGAGTCCTCCGTCTCTTGAGAATCTACGAACATGATTTGCCGCTGGGGGGGGTGCATCACTTGACTTGATGACGCAAATGGAATGATTGGCTTACGGGGAACTCGGACCGGGGTATCTTCCAGGAGACCGTGCGTGGCCGATTCAATGATGGCATTAACGTCTTCCTCGTTCATTCCAGGGCTACCAGGGATTGGAGCTTGGCTTGCTTCGGGTATGTAAGTCGGAGTCTTCGCAGATCTAAGTTGCGAAATCTCTTCATTCTGCTTCCGTATAATCTCATTCATCCTATCAGCTTCCTCGTACAAGTTCTGGATAGTCTTCTCCATCTCAGAAATTATTGCATTTTTTCCTTCCAGCTCCTTCTGCAATGCATCGACTTGCAGGCCCTGGGCATCAGCGGCGGCTATTGTAGCCTCCAACTCATCTGCAAACCCAGTGTCATCATCTTCCATTACATTGCTCGGGCCCGCAATCTGTGGATTCAGTACATGAGGAGCTACATCAACATTGCTCGGGCCCGCAATCTGTGGAACTAATATTGGAGGAGCAACATCAACATTGCTCGGGCCCCCGACGATTGCTGGAGGAGCCTGATGAGGAATACCCGGTCCAGTAGGATTTGCAGGCGGTGCACGATTCCTCGTCGACAAACAGGCAGCTAGCACAGGATCCTTCTTTTTTAACCGTGTGATTCTAGCACTAGTCGCTGCTCTTGTTTGTGATTGAGGGGGACGGTCTACCGTACCATCAGAATCATTATCCTCCTCTGAGTCACTCCATTTAACAGGCGCTTGATCCTCAGGATCATCCAAGTATGCCCAGTCCACACCTGGGAATCTTAGGACCCCTGTAGGTATCGCCATCTCATGTGGACGCTGGTGGACGCTAGGAGTCAACCGTATGGTCCTCCAATCCACCTGCCTATGAAGCACTACCTCGGCATATACCATTCTACAAATAAAGAGCGGAACCTCATTCCTCTCGTTCATCGCCTGGTTGTATAGGACCTGCCACACCTCCAAACACCGCCTCCCGAACTGACGGTTCTTGCAATATCTCATGTTCGCCTTGTTTGAAGTACGATTGTTTTTATGACGGTGCAACGGGAATAACTTCCCAATGTGGCACCATTCAATGAATTGTTCACACGTTGCTAGAGTCCACGGTTGCGATGCAGCTTCCCACCCTCTGAATGCCAGCTTTGCTGGATTCAATAAGACGTGGACCCTCTTATGTTGGAGGTTTCCATGCCTGGGCCGTCCCGCATCCTTTTGCTTTTTCCTCTGCTCTGCCGCCGTGAGTGCTGGTTGTTGCCGTTCCATGTCTGCTCGAGGTAGATCGTTCTTCGAAGTCTTCCGAAGGTGCAAAATTAAAAGCCTACGACTACCCCAGAACCTCAATCACATTTACAAATTATAAACATTTACAAAATTCTCAAATGTAATACACAGACACCATAGAGTTCTGGAGAATAAAAACAAGGACACGTGTCAGAGTGCTGGGACCCACCTGAGTACCACGCAATCAGCTACCCGGGGGCTGTTGAAGGCAAGGTGCTCAAAGGGGGGGGGAGTGCAAAATGAGGTGGGAAATCGCCCTTTTATAGTCACGGGCGCCAGGGAACGGGCGCGAACAGCCTGCTACGGGCGCGAGCGGAAACCCGACGGGCGCGCGCGGGCACCGACGGCGGGGTTTCGGCCGTGTATCCGTCCGCGCCCGCGCGGATATCAACGGGCGCGAGCGGTTCAGTGGCGGGTATATGACGGGCGCGCGCGGGTTTTACCGCGCGCGAGCGGGTACCGACCCGGTCTTCGTCGGGCGCGAGCGGGCGTCGTCCGGGTACCGAAGGGGCGCGCGCGCGGACGTCGACGCGGGCGCGCGGATATTTTCGGGCGCGATCCGAACTGTACGGGCGCGACCGTCGGGCGCCAACGCTGAATGGACGGGCGCGAGCAGTGGGCCAGGACGGGCGCCACCACAACCTAGAACACTGTTAAAAATCAGAGTAACCAAAGAGGACTTGCAAATTCAGAGTTAAAAAAGAATACTTTATTTATTTTGGAAATGTATCACTTCATTGTAATGTCGATTACAGTGCCATGCACTCTAGGTACCGGTCCTCTAGGTCTTTCAAGTGCGTCTCGAAATGGTTCGTTTGAGCACTAGAGACAATAGTGGGGACACAAAGTATTGCCATCTCCTTCTTCAGTTCTTTGATGAGATCGCCAATCTCACAGTCAAGTTCTTCGACAGTCGCTTGGGTTGCCAACTGCTCTTCAGTGGTTGGAGGCAGAGGGCGTCCATTCTCTGCGTAGGCCACCAATTTGTCACGGCGAGAGATCCAATCCTCGAAGAACTCAATCAGTTGACGGAGTCGCTCCAGCTTTGACCAAATAACTGTGTCCGTTCGCTGTGCAGTGCCCGGTGGAGTAGCACCATTCGTTAAACTCATAATGGACTTGATTTGTTGGCAATTGCAGGCGTTGGAATTCATGTTGGACGGTACACCGAATGTTGAGAAACCCACCGTAGCACTAAGCAATCAGCTACCCTTGGGCTGTTGAAGGCAAAATGCACAAAGTGGGGGGGTGCGAAATCAGTGGAGGAGGGTGGCAATTTATACTCACGGGGCCGACAGTGTGGGCGCGAGCAGGTTGGGCGCGCGCAGGCTGCTACGGGCGCGAGCATGTTACGGGCGCGGGCGACCCTGATTGGGCGAGGGTAATCGGGCGCGATCACCGCGTGCGCGCGAGACTGACGACGGGCGCGATCACAGCAAGCGCGCGACGGGCGCGGGCGACCCTGGTCGGGCGAGGGTAATCGGGCGCGATCACCGCGCGCGCGCGAGACTGACGACGGGCGCGAACAGCCACAAATGACCGGCGCGAACAGGCGCAAAGACGCGCGCGGACACGACGACGGGCGCCACCCATGGTAAACAGTAGTAAACTGTGAGGACAGTAATTTTGCTCGCGGTCGGGAGCCCGTCCGATAAGCGTCCGTCCGATAACCGTCCGTCACGTTCGTCACGTGACTACACGACAATTTTTTGGCCCGTCCGTCCATTATGACAACCATGCTGTAGGGATACGTGGACCGCAAGGGCTGTGTGAGAATACCTAGGATGCTGTACATGCGGTTTTGTGCGCGGAGTGGGTTGAGCAACAGAAGTATTTAACTCAGATTTATTAATCCATATTGTGTAGTCAAGGTGCCATTGAGGTAGCTCTTCAGTACTGCCACAGGTTGTGGATGGGCATACTGAAATTGGAATCGGCTTGGGAAAATGCCGGGACTTTGTTGCCAAATGCAGAAGAAGTAGGAGGAAGGCAGTAGAAACGACAACGTTCAGGAGAGACCAAGGAATCTAACAGAGTCTTATGGAATTACACAATTGTTAGATGAAGAGGTTCGGAGAAAAGGTAGCTCAGAAGAACACCAACCACTGGCGCATTTAAGCTGTTCCCTAGCAATGCATATCTGAATCCATGCAGATACAAAGATATATCATTTACAGATTAAGGTCTAAATCGCAGTTGTATTGTCCCAAAAGTGTGAAAAGATGAACGTTTACTTTGATACAGGCCGATATATTTATTTACAAATAACTTATGGTTGTACACATTCCAAAGTGTTTGAAGGGCTCTAAGTGTTTAACAGTAGCATCATCCGGTAGAGCCGAGAAAAACGTATGCAATTGAAGACAACTAAAGAAGCCCTCATCTACTTATCCGAATCATTGTCAACGTCGCTGAGAAGTACGAGTGGGATACCAGGACTATCTACCGCATCGTAAACCTCTTCCCCAGCGTACTCTAAACAATCCGAGTCCTCATCCTCAAAACCGTAACCACCATCCTCCGGGTAGTAATCGCGCCCGTCCCCTCCAGCAGCGACGTCGTCCATCCACTTCTGGACCCACTCGGGGAGACCCTCTTCAGAACTCTTGACTTCAAAGCAAATCGAGCGCCCGTGACCTTCTACACACATCACGTGCATACGGTCCTTGGTTGGCGATAAGGACTCGCCACAGTGGTCAGAGTGCTCCTCGGGTGGAGTTGGAGGCAAACTGTTCGGGACCGGGACTTCGAGCACTGGTGGGCTACACAATCTGAGACAGGCGCAAGCACCGAGGGAAGGGCAAGTCTTGCAGACCATTGCAGCATTCAATGAACATCTAGCCATCTGCAAAATCAAAAGAGCACGATGAGTCACAAAATCAATCACGAAAAGTCACAAGAATATTCACAAATGCGAGGCCGGGAGGGGCTTTATTGGTCCGATCAGGCCTCGGCCCGCAACCTCCATAGCCACATTATACAAATACAAAGGGATGCAAGTAATATAATGCGAGTCCGGGAGGGGCTTCATCGGCCCACTTGGGCCTCGGCCCGCAACCTCTATAGCCACATTATACAAAAACAAAGGGAAGCAAGTAATATAATGCGAGTCCGGGCGGGGCTTCATCGGCCCTCTCGGGTCTCGGCCCGCAACCTCCATAGCCACATTATACAAATTCAAAACGAAGCAAGTAATGAAGTGCGAGTCCGGGAGGGGCTCCATCGGCCCTCTCGGGCCTCGGCCCGCAACCTCCATAGCCACATTATACAAATTCAAAACGAAGCAAGTAATGAAGTGCGAGTCCGGGAGGGGCTTCATCGGCCCTCTCAGGCCTCGGCCCGCAACCTCCATAGCCACATTATACAAATTCAAAGAGAAGCAAGTAATGAAGTGCGAGTCCGGGAGGGGCTTCATCGGCCCTCTCGGGCCTCGGCCCGCAACCTCCATAGCCACATTATACAAATTCTAAGAGAAGCAAGTAATGAAGTGCGAGTCCGGGAGGGGCTTCATCGGCCCTCTCGGGCCTCGGCCCGCAACCTCCATAGCCACATTATACAAATTCTAAGAGAAGCAAGTAATGAAGTGCGAGTCCGGGAGGGGCTTCATCGGCCCTCTCGGGCCTCGGCCCGCAACCTCCATAGCCACATTATACAAATTCAAAACGAAGCAAGTAATGAAGTGCGAGTCCGGGAGGGGCTTCATCGGCCCTCTCAGGCCTCGGCCCGCAACCTCCATAGCCACATTATACAAATTCAAAGAGAAGCAAGTAATGAAGTGCGAGTCCGGGAGGGGCTTCATCGGCCCTCTCGGGCCTCGGCCCGCAACCTCCATAGCCACATTATACAAAAGTAAAGGAAAGCAAGTAATATAGTGCGAGTCCGTGAGGGGCTTCGTCGGCCCTCTCGGGCCTCGGCCCGCAACCTCCATAGCGACATTATACAAATTCAAAGAGAAGCAAGTCTAGGCCGAGAGAAGAGAAATAATGAACAAGTGAACAAACAATAAGTGTAGAGAATGAGACTCACCGAATTCGATAAAACAAAAGGTGACAAACTAAGAGAAGAAAGGTCTTATATATAGTAAGGGTCCAGGGCATAAAGGGGCGGCGGCTAGGTCAGTGGATGAAGGAAAGGAATGAACGGCCGCAAAAATAAGGGAGAGGCAGAAGGTCGTGGGCGGCTCGACCGAGGCCCGCGGATTTCGAAAGGGCCTGAATCCCACTGTCGGATCCGACAGCCTTCTATGAGCATTCCATGTACCCGCCGGGGTTAATAATATTGCGGTGCGGGTCGCAGCATCCGGGGTCTCTGCATTCCGGGTATGAGCTAAGGGGATCTTCGCTGCCGTGGGCTAAGGGTCCAGGGCATAAAGGGGCGGCGGCTAGGTCAGTGGATGAAGGAAAGGAATGAACGGCCGCAAAAATATGGGAGAGGCAGAAGGTCGAGGGCGGCTCGACCGAGGCCCGCGGATTCCGAAAGGGCCTGAATCCCACTGTCGGATCCGACAGCCTTCTATGAGCATTCCATGTACCCGCCGGGGTTAATAATATTGCGGTGCGGGTCGCAGCATCCGGGGTCTCTGCATTCCGGGTATGAGCTAAGGGGATCTTCGCTGCCGTGGGCTAAGGGTCCAGGGCATAAAGGGGCGGCGGCTAGGTCAGTGGATGAAGGAAAGGAATGAACGGCCGCAAAATAAGGGAGAGGCAGAAGGTCGTGGGGCGGCTCGACCGAGGCCCGCGGATTCCGAAAGGGCTGAATCCCACTGTCGGATCCGACAGCCTTCTATGAGCATTCCATGTACCCGCCGGGGTTAATAATATTGCGGTGCGGGTCGCAGCATCCGGGGTCTCTGCATTCCGGGTATGAGCTAAGGGGATCTTCGCTGCCGTGGGCTAAGCATCCCGGGCATGAGCTGCATAAATCTTAGCAGCCGTGGTCTCAGCATCCCGGTTATGAGCTGGCGGGATCTTAGCTGCCGTGGTCTCAAATGGGCGCGTCTGATTTGCCGAATTTGGCTCTTATGTCTTAATAATTGGCATTCGTATTTACAAACTCAAATTTGTAGTGTTTCGAATACGACTATAAAATGGGACGAATCACAATGATATGAATTGGTTATCCTTTTTCGGCGCCTAATTGGTTTACAACGCGGACGGGATCGGAATTATGGTTCTTTCGTGACCCTTGATTGCAAGGGCTATGGCTGCTGTCATTGGCGGGCCAAGGGGAGGAGCCAAATGGGCCATGGGGAGTTGATTTCGTGTTCGACATGGAGGCCGGCGAATATCCACAAAGCAAAAATATTATTGTCGGATCCGACAGCCATTTAAATCCATTCCATGTAGCCGTCGGGGTTATTTTTAGTGAGTGCGGGTCAAAGCCTCCGGGGGTCATCATCCTGGGTATCATCTGCCAAAATCGCAGCGGCCGAGGTCTTCCTTTATAGCTATGAGCTGCCGGGATCTGAGGTACCGGGTTTCACTGGAATCTGACATAAACGTTTTTTAAAAAGCCATAAATTGCAGTAACCAAGGATGCTGTCCAAGGGGGGGCAATGGAGAGTGCCATAGAAAATTTAATTCAGTTATTTTGGACTGTGAGAATGAGACTTTGTGCGTAAGCTCTTGTAGTGGCGACAAGAAGGCATTCATATGGAATGATAACACATGGGCTGAGTACTTTAAAAGGGCATAAGATGCTATTGAAAATGGTTCATAACATAGGATAACATTCACATTCTAACCACGTCTACAAAAAACATTCTATCTACTTGATGTACGGCTATAATACTCCCGAGACTGAGTACAGTTCCAGTTGCGGCGTCTCCTCCAGTATCCTAGTCTGTGAATCAGGGCGCGGCATTATTGCCGGAAGGGCAAAGACCACAGGGCTGGCCTCCTCACTCTAACAGGCGAGGAAGGGGAGGGAGGAGACATCGGCGGGTGATTCACCTGGAGGTGATGTGGGGGATGTAGCCCGGAGAGGTTGGCTCGTACAATGGGGATGTAGGCATGTACGCTGGAGAAGTAGGCATGAACTGCGGGAGAATGGACCTCAAACGGAACACTACCAAGACACGGTCAGGGCTTGGTCCAGCACAGGTACAGTAGTGCTGATCAAATGAATCCGAGAGATCGGAAACATTGATCACTGGAATGGGGTTGGAGATGGACTTCTCAGAAGCATCGGAATACACCTAGAATATAAGAAATCGTTTAGAAGGTTATATTCCACTTTAAAATATTAGGGTGAGCAGAAAATGACAGAGGCAGAAGTCATCTATGTAAATCAAAGATATCTTTGGTTTAGGGAACTAACGATAAAATACCTCAATTTCAGCTGCAGTCGATACTTGATCACAGGCTCCCCATTATTCTCTTTACCGGACACCTGTTTCAAAGACCAATGTAATGAGTATAAGAATTGATAGTATCTTCAAGCTATAAAGAGCACCCTCGGCCTTACACCTCCATAGCCATTTATAAATGCGAGGGCTTCATCGGCCATCTCGGGCCTCGGCCCGCAACCTCCATAGCCACATTATACAATAACAAAGGGAAGCAAGTAATATAATGCGAGTCCGGGAGGGGCTTCATCGGCCCTCTCGGGCCTCGGGCCCGCAACCTCCATAGCCACATTATACAAAAACAAAGGGAAGCAAGTACTGAAGTGCGAGTCCGGGAGGGGCTTCATCGGCCCTGTCGGGCCCTCGGCCCGCAACCTCCATAGCCAAATTTAACAAAAACAAGGGAAGCAAGTACTGAAGTGCGAGTCCGGGAGGGGCATCATCGGCCCTCTCGGGCCTCGGCCCGCAACCTCCATAGCCACATTATACAAAAACAAAGGGAAGCAAGTACTGAAGTGCGAGTCCAGGAGCGGGCTTCATCGGCCCTGTCGGCCTCGGCCCGCAACCTCCATAGCCACATTATACAAAACAAAGGGAAGCAAGTAATATAATGCGAGTCCGGGAGGGGCTTCATCGGCCCTCTCGGGCCTCGGCCCGCACCTCCATAGCCACATTATACAAAAACAAAGGGAAGCAAGTACTGAAGTGCGAGTCCGGGAGGGGCTTCATCGGCCCTGTCGGGCCTCGGCCCGCAACCTCCATAGCCACATTATACAAAAACAAAGGGAAGCAAGTAATATAATGCGAGTCCGGGAGGGGCTTTCATCGGCCCTCTCAGGCCTCGGCCCGCAACCTCCAATAAGCCACTTATACAAAACAAAGGGAAGCAAGTACTGAAGTGCGAGTCCGGGAGGGGCTTCATCGGCCCTCTCGGCCTCGGCCCGCAACCTCCATAGCCACATTATACAAAACAAAGGGAAGCAAGTACTGAAGTGCGAGTCCGGGAGGGGCATCATCGGCCCCTCTCGGGCCTCGGCCCGCAACCCTCCATAGCCACATTATACAAAAACAAAGGGAAGCAAGTACTGAAGTGCGAGTCCGGGAGGGGCTTCATCGGCCCTGTCGGGCCTCGGCCCGCAACCTCCATAGCACATTATACAAAAACAAAGGGAAGCAAGTACTGAAGTGCGAGTCCGGGAGGGGCATCATCGGCCCTCTCGGGCCTCGGCCCGCAACCTTCATAGCCACATTATACAAAAACAAAGGGAAGCAAGTAATATAATGCGAGTCCGGGAGGGAGGGCTTCATCGGCCCTCTCGGCCTCGGCCCGCAACCTCCATAGCCACATTATACAAAACAAAGGGAAGCAAGTACTGAAGTGCGAGTCCGGGAGGGGCTTCATCGGCCCTGTCGGGCCTCGGCCCGCAACCTCCATAGCCACATTATACAAAACAAAGGAAGCAAGTACTGAAGTGCGAGTCCGGGAGGGGCATCATCGGCCCTCTCGGGCCTCGCGCCCGCAACCTTCAATAGCCCACATTATACAAAAACAAAGGGAAGCAAGTAATATAATGCGAGTCCGGGAGGGGCTTCATCGGCCCTCTCCGGCCTCGGCCCGCAACCTCCATAGCCACATTATACAAAACAAAGGGAAGCAAGGACTGAAGTGCGAGTCCGGGAGGGGCTTCATCGGGCCCTCTCGGGCCTCGGCCCGCAACCTCCATAGCCACATTATACAAAAACAAAGGGAAGCAAGTACTGAAGTGCGAGTCCGGGAGGGGCTTCATCGGCCCTGTCGGGCCTCGGCCCGCAACCTCCATAGCCACATTATACAAATTCAAAGAGAAGCAAGTAATGAAGTGGCGAGTCCAGGAGGGGCTTCATCGGCCCTCTCAGGCCTCGGCCCGCAACCCTCCATAGCCCAAATAAACAAAAACAAAGGGAAGCAAGTACTGAAGTGCGAGTCCGGGAGGGGCTTCATCGGCCCCTCTCGGGCCTCGGCCCGCAAACCTCTATAGCCACATTATACAAAAACAAAGGGAAGCAAGTACTGAAGTGCGAGTCCGGGAGGGGCTTCATCGGCCCTGTCGGGCCTCGGCCCGCAACCTCCATAGCCACATTATACAAAAACAAAGGGAAGCAAGTAATGAAGTGCGAGTCCGGGAGGGGCTTCATCGGCCCTCTCGGGCCTCGGCCCGCAAACCTCCATAGCCACATTATACAAATTCAAAGAGAAGCAAGTAATGAAGTGCGAGTCCGGGAGGGGCTTCATCGGCCCTCTCAGGCCTCGGCCCGCAACCTCCATAGCCACATTATACAAAAACAAAGGGAAGCAAGTAATGAAGTGCGAGTCCGGGGAGGGGCTTCATCGGCCCTCTCGGGCCTCGGCCCGGACTCTCCATAGCCACATTATACAAATTCAAAGAGAAGCAGGTCTAGAAAGTTGAGGCCGAGAGAAGAAAATAATGAATAAGTTAACAGAAGTTAACAAACAATATGCGTAGAGAATGAGACTCACCGAATTTGATAAAACAAAAGGTGATAAACTAAGAGAAGAAAGGTCTTATATATAGTAAGGGTCCACGGAGTCGGGGAGGGCGGGAGCAAGGCGAGAGCACGGGGTCGTGAGGGCGAGAGCAAGGCGAGAGCACGGGGTCGTGGAAGGCGAGAGCACGGGGTCGTGGAGGGCGAGAGCACGGGGTCGTGGAGGGCGAGAGCAAGGCCGGCGGAATTGGAAGAAGCTAGAATTCCACTGTCGGATCCGATAGCCCTCTATGAGCATTCCATGTACCCGCCGGGGTTAATAATATTGCGGTGCGGGTTGCAGCATCCGGGGTCTCTGCAGCCCGGGTATGAGCTAACGGGATCTTCGCTGCCGTGGGCTTAGCATCCCGGGCATGAGCTGCATAAATCTTAGCAGCCGTGGTCTCAGCATCCCGGGTATGAGCTGGCGGGATCTTAGCTGCCGTGGTCTCAGCTGGGCGCGTCTGATTTGCCGAATATTGGCTCTTATGTCTTAATAATTGGCATTCGTATTTACAAACTCAAATTTGTAGTGTTTCGAATACGACTATAAAATGGGAAGAATCACAATGATATGAATTGGTTATCCTTTTTCCTTTTTTCCGTTTGTTACTATAGTAGAAATGCCTCTCATCTTCAGAAAATATTTAAAGTTCCAAGTGCTCCAGTTTTGGACGCTTTGCTGGTTGATCATCATCGTGAGGTTCTGTTGTCCTCTTTCGTATAGGAACCCAATCGTATCGTTTTTCCCATATTGATCCAGTTTGTCCACATCCAACTCGGTCCAGCCATATCCCTTCATTATCTGCTTTCCATGCGCAATCTATACAGTCAATAGGCATTGGAACGTGGTTCACAAGAGGAGGTTTCCATATTTTAACATCTCTACGATATGCCATACTCCGCAGGTCTTTTAAATTTGCATATGCAAGGCGAACTGAGTAAACGCTCGTCGGTGCGTGGATTTAAGGATATGTAAAAAAATCGTTCGGAAATGTGTGCTCGAAGTCGTCCTGGAATTTTCACAGTATTCATTGGGGCATCCATAACTCCAAATGTAAGCAGTAATTCATCATCGAGATCATTAAAAATAGACACTCTATACTCCTTCAGAAATTCGTGGTGGTCCTCGTCCTCCTTCCATTGCTTAAAAAGCTTGTACTGATGTCTACCGCTAAAAGGATGGAACTGAGAAACATACAGACCATCTCGTTCAATATTCCATCGACACAGATATAAATCAGGGCTAGGACCTTGTTCACAGATAGGGCAATTATCATCGTTGAAATTTGCATCCTTGTGCCGCGTAAGACGAGCATTAGGATGCTCCCAGATGCACATGAAATCAATCTCATATTTTAAGGCACAGTTCCATTCGCGGATTTCGTATTCAAAATCACAGAACAAATTATCTTCAAAATCGAGAAGACCGCGGCCAACTTCGACATTCGCATGAGCTTTGATTTGATCATATACTACGTGTTGCTTTTTTGGCACACCATGATCATACACCTTTTCAAAGCAATCTAGCCATACCTTCCTGTTTAAATTATTTGTAATTTCAACTGGGGACAATACATTCTGTGGAGTTTCCTCATCGAAAGAATGTACTTGTTCGTAGCGAAATAAAATTAAGAGATTCAACAATGATAAAACGCCTCTAAATCTCTGAAGTTCCATAATATAAAATAAAAGCGATGTTTGATTGAACTTTGACTGAAGATTACGAGCTTAATAATTACGACAACAGAATTGTAACTTCTCAAATGTTGACAATCAAAGTTGTGCATTTTGCTTTTCCTTCCATATCACTCATAATGCCTTTTCAAGTTTTCAGCAACGGTTATACCTTTTAGATACAAGAATACCCACGAAAAGTGGTACTTGAAGGGAAGAGGTTTATATTCAAGAGTTGCATGAGAAAGGTGCGACCCATCATAATGGCAGATATGAAGGGACGCTATTAGGTGATAGTTGGGAATATAGATATTGAAATGCACATATTTTGCCGACAAGACATATATATAAACGAGTCAAGTAAGAAATAAAATACATTCCATAAAGTTCTTTCCCAAGCCTAGCACGACTGGTCAGAGATGCAAGTATGTTCTACTTCTGCCTCAATATCAAGGAACCTTTGAGCTCGTCCGTCGAATAGTTTGGTCCTCGCTATTGGAGATGGTGGTGAGTCCAGTGTGCTCAACACCTGCGCTTGGTTCTCCGCGTAAACAGGAATTCGATGCATCACTGGCGACGGAATAATCTTCCGACTACACTCCATGAGTATGCCGGAATGGGGTTGCACATTCGGATTGCTGCGTATAGATTGCAATTAGAGACTTTCAGTCAACTTGAGCAATAGTGAGATTATGAGAGGATACGAAGGAATTAATCAGACCATACTCACTTACTCAAGCGCGAGTTTCTTCAATCTCTTTCGGGCAATGTATGAGTTTGTGGAGATAGGAGGCTCCGCGTCCGCTGTGGTGGTCTCTTCGGTGGAGGTGTTCTCTGCTGTGGCAGGCTGTACTAATGCTTGATTAGATGGTGCTGGAGGATCCAACTTCATAAGTACCTCGTTGAAGATGTCTTTGTCTGCCTCTAATGCAACGATATGGCGCCCAGTATCTCGGCCATGGTTGTCATAATGGACCGACCGTCCGTTAGTCCGTTAGTCCGTCATGGTGACAAGACAGACCCCCGTGTCCGTCACATAAGGGCGTTGACCAGTTGACTCACTGTAAGGGTAAAACGAATTTACCTAGCGCTGAATTAGTGCGGGCGCGAGCGCGATTACGGGCGCGAGCGGGTGGGCGCGAGCAGGACGACGGGCGCGAGCGTCCGCGCGAACGCGATGTCACGGGCGCGCGCTGGAGTGCGCGAGAGCGAGGGCGCGTGCGTCGTTCCGGTCGCGCGCGTGCGCCTGCGAACGGGCGCGAGCGTCGCTGCGGGCGCGATCCAGTTGACGGTCGCGAGCACACTTATCGGGCGCGGTCATGTGGGCGCGAGCCTGGATCGGGCGCGTGCATTTGGGCGAGTGCGCTGCATCGGGCGCCGGCGGTCGGGCGCGAGCGCTGCAGGTTAGTAGGGAAAGAGCGACATCGGGCAAAATCATAAATGACAAGAGAGGGCATGTATTTCAGAAGAGGGCAATTGGGAAGTGCAATGTTTATTGAAAAGTTTTGCAAAATTGTGGCAGTAAACCACTTACAAAAAATGTCCCCTCTTATGGAGAACTGAGAATATCACATTGTTGTCACTACTTGCCTACTTCTAAATATGTTTGCGATAACTACACTCTGGGATTTGGAAATTGTAGGGAGGGGCTGTTAGAGTAGCGTGGACCAAACGCAAGGTGGAGCGGCTCTTGGGATCGGGATTTGTGAGCTCCTTCAACGCCACCGCAAATCTAGCCTTCCCCGCTGTATCCTTGAAAAGGTCGAAGTCGTCCTCGTTATCCCAAATCTTATTTGCTACCACTCCAACCGAGTACGCATCGGCAGCCTGCGTATATAGATGTCTCCTCCTTACAGTTTCATAAGAGGTCTCCGAATTTCGCTTACCATAAGTGTACCACAACTCCGGAGCCACAAAACTACCACGTTCCTTGAAGGCTTCCGTACGCGCCTCATCACTTGGGTAACCGTACCTTGAAGGAGTTGTCTCACACACTCGACTTGCAAGGCCCCAGTCGCATACTCCAATGTAAACCTCGCTCACTTTATCCTCTGGGAAGTGAAGCAAGACATTTCCCGGGGAGATGTCATTATGCTGCAAATACCCCTTATGCACCCGGTCCATAATACAGATGAGTGCCCAAGCTAGCTTGGCCCTATGGGTGCGGAAGGCCTTAACACGGTCACGTGTTTCCATGGGCATATCGATCTGCTTGTGGATGTTACGGTTCTGAGTACCCTCACCGATATTTGAATTGAACTTGTGCAGAAAATTCTGCAGGCAATCCCCATTCCACCAAAGCGTGTAGGCTTCCATCGTCCAGTCATTGACCGCAAAAAACTTAATAACGCCGGGATGGTCAATTCTGCAAACCATGGCTTCTATTGATGTCTCGTGCCGCTTCTGGGTCTCGTCAGGAGCCTTGGACGTCTTCCCCGCAAAGACACAAGTCTCAGGTATGGTTTGCATGCCAACAATACATAATTTTCGGACTTTACCATAACCGCCTTCCTTTGTGCCTGACAGCGGAACCAACTTGACCCCTCTCGGAACTCCAACCACTGCTCCCCACAAGTACTTCTCCATTGCGCTTTTCAGTCCAGCTTCAAGCCATGGCCTCGCCCTCGTCTTATTATTCGAGAATCTCGCGCACGAATCCTGGACATATTTGAGCTTCTCTATCTCTTCCTTCTGCGCCCGCGAGTAGCCCTCCTTTGGCTTCTTGTTGACACACTCAAAGACATGCACAATGTTCGTAGTGTTTGTTGTTATTTGTTGCTCCATCCACTTAGGGAAATGAAAGTAATGAATACAATCATTATATCTCTCGGAAAGGTCCAGCTTCTTCCACAAATACTCTTCCAAATGGGTCTTTAAGTCCTTAATTCCGGTCTCCCCCTTCTCAACGTACGTACGGGTAATCATCTCCCGTTTCCGACATCCGTACCACTCCAATGCTAGCTCTCTAACGAATTCCTGGTACCGAGGAGGTGGGTAGTCCGGGTCCCTCTCACTCGCCGACTTCCGGTTCTTCTTTCCCGATGAGCTTGATGACGGGTTTGAGCCTGTAACGGTCGGTGCTGTGGAGGTTGCCATCACATCCTCTACAGGAGCATCAAGATCTACGTAGGCAGGGCGTTTCCCGGATCCGCGAGAGACCGACATAGTTGGAATAATGAACTGGATACACAATAAAAAAAAAACCAAAAGATCCCCCCCACCCAATCTGGTTGCTCCCACTTCCTGCAGTTCCAAGCAGAGCACGTGGAGTCACGGGCTAGGACAAGGAGCCACCTGGAAGAGGAGACTTTGAAAAGTAGAAAATAAGGGTTAAGGGGCGCCTTTTATGCTCCCCTCGGCTGTTCGCGCCCGTAAGCGCGTACACGCGCGCGCACAGGGCCTCCACACGCGCCCGTCCGCATGCGCCCGTCTGCACGCGCCCGTCCACCGCGTTCGCGCGGGGGACTGCCCGCGCCCGTGCCCGCGTTTGCGCGCCCGTGCCCACGTGCGCGCCCGTCAGCCCACATCGGGCGCGCCCGACGCCGCAGGCGCCCGTGCCCGCGTGCTCGCGCCCGTACCCCTGCGCGCGCCGGTTATCTGTACGCGCGAGCACGCTGTACGCGCCCGTGACCGTGCACGCGCCTGTCCCCGCGCACGCGCCCGACACCGTGCCCCTGCGGGCGCCTTCCTGTACGCGCCCGTCCCAGTGCACGCGCCCGGATAGGCAGCGTTACATACACTGTACAGGTTCGGTTACGGTATACTCGTATATTGAACAGAATACCAAAAAAATTCACTGCGAAATTACTCAATGGAGATATATTAACCGCATTTAGCGCACAAAAATTAATACAGAGCACAACCATACAATTCCTTCGAGTGTGAGATAATGAACTAGGTTGACTCTAAGTAACAGTATAAGTCTACGTAATAAGAAGGTGCTACCAAAAAAAAAAAAAAAAACATTAAGAATAACGTAGTATTTTTTTTGGTTTTTAGCCGGTAGATTGTATGTTTAGATTTACTGCTACTTCATGCGCTAAAAAGGTGACCACAGTCTAGACTCTCCTTGCTTTGCGGGGCTTCTTCTTGCGTGAAGATTGTCTTTTCCGAGCTACAGTGGGCCCCAATTCGTGCCGGATTATCACATCTTCGTCATCTGGCGCCTCATCGCAATCGGGGTCTTCCTCCTCTGAGTGCTCGTTGTCACCTTCATCCTCAGGAGCTCCGACCACTGGAGCTTGTACCTCTCCTTCCACCTCCGATGTAAGATTGCGCACTTGCACGGAAACTTCACCCGTATTGCCATCTCTGGCACTTACTAGGCGCTTCATAGGCCTCTCCTTTCCGGAATTACCGATGGCTGTGATGCCATCCTCAAAGTTTATGCGTGTGCGAACAACCCCAGTTCCAGAAGAAGGCCCCCCTTCAGTGTACCCTGTATAGAATGGAAGGGGATCAGGTCCAGTTTTTTTGCTTGACTTTCGTGTTCCTCCGCGGGGTTCTTGTGATGGTGGTTTCCTAACAACCTTGGCTGTGGACTTCTTCGCACCACGTTGGGCCACATTCTGTACGGCTTCGTCTAT
The DNA here is from genome assembly GCA_014871385.1 of Ceratodon purpureus. Lineage (NCBI taxonomy): Eukaryota > Viridiplantae > Streptophyta > Bryopsida > Pseudoditrichales > Ditrichaceae > Ceratodon > Ceratodon purpureus. Next base: position 12,355,691 of record CM026428.1, on the reverse strand, counting down.
AGCTGGCGCCACGGGGACTAGCTTGGCGGTGGAGGCACCACGCCGACTACCACTAGCTCGATTGAGTGGAGGCCTCGCCGCTGCTGATGATCTAAGGAGTCGAGCTATTTTTGCGCCCATTGAACTTGTGGGCCTCCGAGCCAGGCTTCCATCCACGATTGTATCTGGTTCGATACCCCCCGTACCAGTGGGTTGCGATGGAGCCACAGTCTGTGCGGGGATTGCGTGCACAGTCCTTCTCTCGTGAGCAGGAGGAATCTCTTGAAACAAGCTTGAGTCGCCTTGTGCCGGAACGGTTCCCCAGTTGCCCTCCCCACTAACGAGGCCGGTCCAATGAGGTCCATCTACAGCCCGTCCATGACTTCCATCACCCCCTTCGTCATTGTCCTCATCATCATCGCCAGCATGGATATCGTTGCCTAGATGGTCCTCGCTGGATGAATCATCTGCAACCCCGTCATTGTTCTCAGGATTGATTTGGACTGGAATAGCATCTCTTTCGTCACGAGCGCCTCTTCCTTCTGCATTAGCCGCTTCATCAAATACCGGGAGCGTGGGTAATTCGTCTCCATAGATGTTCATGTCCGGGTTTCCCTGGTTATATTCTGGTTCATTGTTGAAGTCGTACTCATCACCGTTATCATCGTGGTTGTTGCGGTCACGCGGATTGTTGCGGTTAGGGTCACCGCGTCCGTTGCCATTACCGTCGTTTTGCCCATTCGTGTTAACGTCGACGTTATCATGTCCCCAGACATCATCATCCCCACTGCCTGCATGGTCAACTGGTATGTAATGATCGTCGTCATCTCCTTCCTCTTCGCTTGGATCTCTCTCCGGATCCGACTCCTCTGACCATGCATTGTTCTCGTACCATCTGAGGGGGTTGGGCTTTGGGCGTTCGCGGAGGAGTCTGCTATTCGTATAAATGTACACCAAGGCCTCAGACTTCTCTAACCCCAGGCGGTTGCGTACCTTGTTGTGGACAAACGAGTACATGCTCCAATTCCGTTCACACGATGAGGCGGAGCAGACCTGAGATAAAATGCGCTTCGCAATGACTGCCAATGGTCCCCCTCCAATCCTCTGCCACCATTGATGGGGTTCCAGATTCAAACCTCTGATATCGATGGTCACTTCGGGGCTGTAAGGGCCACGTCCCTCGTCGAACTCGATCATCTCAGATTTCATAAGATCGCCAAATGGAATTCCCATTTGGCCACCCACCTGACGAAACACCCGATTGAGAGCCGCCTTCGCTTCTCCTATGACTTGTAAGCCCTTATGCGTTCTAACCCAAGGGTTCAAGAGCGCCGCGGCATAATGAAGATCGGTATGCATCATGTCCCATCTACGGTCGAACCGCAGCTCCATCCTTGTTGCCATGACAGGTGGGAAAAAGCAAGGGGATCCTCGGAGATTGTACACGTGATCCTTTAGGTTGCTCATTGTAATCCATGCCTTGCCCATTGCCGGCTGGCTTCCATCGAAGGTCCTGAGAGCTACTAGGGCTGGTTTCACTAGGTGCGTGAAGTTGTCACACTGATGCCAGAACCCATCGTCACGAATTGTTTGACGCACTACGCTTGCGCGTGCATGATTACGCACCCCCTCGGTTTGGTTGAATAAACCGTCGACATACTCGTACCACTCCTGTGCCATGACCACTTGCTCCAAAGCAAATTTAACCTCCATAAGGCGCTCTATCATCAGATAGTTACAAGCGAATCTGGTTTCAGCGGGAACCACCAAGGACAACTTCGGTTCAAATTTGCGGAAAAGGGCCATGGGAACATGATGTCTCCGAATGTAATGACACACGTGTTTAGCCTTGGCGACCAAATCCTTCACAAAGACTTCCTTGCCCCAGTCCTCCATAAGAAGATCTAGAATATGGGCACAACAGCCCTGCCTTGTACATGTGAGGAAACTCCTCCAGGATATTATCCATGGCGCCAAGCATGTTGGCTGCATTGTCCGTGCAAATCTGGACAACATTCTGAGGGCCAATTTCTCGAATATATTTCTTCATCTCCCCGGCAATATATCCCATTGACTTCTTCTCGCCAGTCGTATCAACAGACCCAAGAAATACATCGCCTGCCGGACATACTAGCATGACATTCATCAACGATCGGCGATTCACATTATCCCAGCCATCGGAGCATATGGTACCCCCGTATAACTCGGTCGAGGTTTTCGTACGTTCATCAATCTTTGCCTTGATTAACTTCTTTTTTTCCTTGATGTGCGTTGTTCGCATCGCGTCATAGGAAGGAGGACTGTAGTTAAATCCGGCAGCCGCGGTTGTGCTCACCGCCTTAATAAATGCTGGGTGCTTGGCCACGTTGAATGCGACGTTGGCTTCGTAAAAGAAGGATGACCACAACATGTCCAGCTCCTTCCGCTTGGCGATCTGGAGTACTTCACTCATGTCCTGTTGCCGCAAGCTCCTAGTGGTATTCGAACCGGCCCTACTAGGTGCAACACTGGAGACATTTCGGTCCTCTTCGGAATCATTATACGAGGGTTCGGATCCACCGTACAGAGTGCCGTGTGTGGAAGCACTGGATGTTCCACGTTGAACTGACGCGGGGAACGTTGGCCTGATACCATCCACCTCCTCCTGTGTCAAAGGGCCGGGAATCTTTGCAGCGCAAAACTGAAACTTCCTCTTCACTACGGTAGGTGCCTTTTGGCAAACCCTCGAGAGATTGGACTGGTCCCAACCATAATGCTGAAAGCACCTATGCCTCACGTACGAAAACTTGGTCCTGCAATACACACATTGGGCTACCTTATGTGACAGTGACCCTTCCTGGAACTTGATCGAAAACCATGGTGCCCACTCTCTCGTACCGAGTCTTGGAATGGCTCTAGCCGGAGCAACCACTTCAACCGGTTCAACCGCTTCATCCGGATCCATAGTGAACGATTAGGGAAGTATCGGGACTAATAGGACCAGTAGTACCAAAAGATTATTATCTGAATAACTTAGTGTGTCTGAAAAGTGCTTGACACATTGATTTATGGAGAGAAGAATTTTTACATTCCCCCCACCCAAACCAAGTGTCTCCCCAAGCTAACAGTTTCAAGCAAGGAGCCCTCAAGGAGACCCAGGACATGAAGCACGCAAGGAGGTAAGGTGGATGTCAAATCAAGGGGGCAGTTTATATACTGCCGCCCTCGACCGGGCGAGTACTGTCCGGACGGGCGCGACCGAACGGGCGCGCGCGCACCAGAAGATCGGGCGCGCTCCGAGGCGAACGGGCTGGCGCAGGTGGGTGCGCGCGATTGAAGGCCGCGTGGCGGATAGCGCGCGCGGTGGAAGACGGGCGGGGGCGGGCGCATGCACGCGCGAGCGCTGGATCGCGAAGCGGGCGGGCGCGGGCGGGCGCGGGCGGAGAGCAGCGGGCGAATGCGGGCGCGGGCGCGCACGGGCGGAGAGCGGCGGGCGAATGCAGGCGCGGGCGCGCACGGGCGGTCGGGTGCGGGCGCGATCAAACGGCCGGGATCGATTTGACCACCTCAATTCTATGAGAAGAAGTAACAACGAGAGGGAAAAATGAATAAAATTTAAATAAATTAAAGTGTGTGAACTACATACACGTGCACATCTACATTAAAAGGAACCCTATTTTAGTAAAAAAAATGAGAAACATGACAGTGCGAAAGGACAAACCACTCCATTCACACATGTCTAAGAACTAGAGCAGGTTGTCATTTCGCCCCTCATGTTTCTGCCCTCCTAGTGGAAGGTAAGTCGTTTTAAGCTAACCTCAGGGAGTGTTAACTTAAAATATGGGATAAATTTTACTAGTTACTGCACTAATCCAGTTGAAACCCCGAGCGCGCGCGCAGGCGGCGTGGGGCGCGAGCAGGCGCGCGCGAACGGGTGGGCGCGAGCAGGGCGAGCGCAGGTCGGGGACGACGCGTGCGCGCGTCGAACAAGCAGGCGCGCGCGCGTACTTGCGGGCGCGGTCGCGAGTGTGCGCGCGCGCGCGTGGGCAGGTTCAGTGGGTCCACTGCGGACACCACCGCGCCGGCGCCTGCGGGCGCGTTCGGACGCGCGCGATCCAACAGGGCGCGCTCAATGAAGTTTAAAAGTCGTAAGTTCAAAAAAAGAAAAAAAATAAAGCTTAAGGGAGAGACTGGACTACACTGAAATACCATACATTAGTATGGGAGATTGGAGTACCCAAAAGAAAAAAAAAAAAAAAAAAAGTAAACGAATAGGCATTCAAATTTATAAAATGAAGAAAAAAATAAAAAAACAAATTAAATAGCATAGGAGTATTGAATAAAAATAAGGCGGGAGGATGGGGGAGATGTGGAATTATAAAAATGAACAAACGAAATGAGAGAAGGAATTAAATAGAATGATAGTGTTCAACGAAGAGGGAAAAAAAAAAAAAAAGGGATTTAAAGAGCGTAGGAGTATTGAATAAATATAAGGCGGGAGGATAGACTAGAGGTGGAATTATAAAAATGAACAAACAAAATGAGAGAAGGTATTAAATGAAAGCGTAGTGTTCAACGAAAGGGAAATAAAAATATAAAACAAATTACAGAGCGTAGAAGTATTGAATAAAAATAAGGCGGGAAGATGGGGGAGAGGTGGAATTATAAAATTGAACAAACAAAATGAAAGAAGGAATTAAATAAAAGCGTAGTGTTCAACGAAGGGGGAAAAAAAAAAAGGAATTAAAGAGCGTAGGAGTATTGAATAAATATAAGGCGGGAGGATAGACTAGAGGTGGAATTATAAAAATGAACAAACAAAATGAGAGAAGGTATTAAATGAAAGCGTAGTGTTCAACGAAGGGGAAAAAAAAATATAAAACAAATTACAGAGCGTAGAAGTATTGAATAAAAATAAGGCGGGAAGAAGGGGGAGAGGTGGAATTATAAAATTGAACAAACGAAATGAAAGAAGGAATTAAATAAAAGCGTAGTGTTCAACGAAGGGGGAAAAAAAAAAAGGAATTAAAGAGCGTAGGAGTATTGAATAAATATAAGGCGGGAGGATAGACTAGAGGTGGAATTATAAAAATAAACAAACAAAATGAGAGAAGGTATTAAATGAAAGCGTAGTGTTCAACGAAGGGGAAAAAAAAATATAAAACAAATTACAGAGCGTAGAAGTATTGAATAAAAATAAGGCGGGAAGAAGGGGGAGAGGTGGAATTATAAAATTGAACAAACGAAATGAAAGAAGGAATTAAATAAAAGCGTAGTGTTCAACGAAGGGGGAAAAAAAAAAAGGAATTAAAGAGCGTAGGAGTATTGAATAAATATAAGGCGGGAGGATAGACTAGAGGTGGAATTATAAAAATAAACAAACAAAATGAGAGAAGGTATTAAATGAAAGCGTAGTGTTCAACGAAGGGGAAAAAAAAATATAAAACAAATTACAGAGCGTAGAAGTATTGAATAAAAATAAGGCGGGAAGAAGGGGGAGAGGTGGAATTATAAAATTGAACAAACGAAATGAAAGAAGGAATTAAATAAAAGCGTAGTGTTCAACGAAGGGGGAAAAAAAAAACAGTGGGAAAAAAAAAAATAGTGGATATAAATCAGCTGAACTCAGGCGCTTAGAGGATCTTCATGTGACTCTGGGTCGACATGAAGATTTACTACCTTTAGTATATTATAAAAATGAACAGACAAAATGAGATTACGAGTTAAATAAAAACGTAGTGTTCAAAGAGGGGGAAAAGAAACAATTAAAAATTTAGAGAGTGTGGGATTATTTAATAAAAACAAGGGGATACGATGGGAGAGTGGTGGAATCATAAAATTTATTTGAGTGATGTTGTTGGAGTGCTTGGGCGCGTGCAAAACGGGCGCCCGCATTGATGGGCGCGAGCGCGTCCGGGCGCGTGCAAATGGAACGAGGGACTGAATGGGGAGAAATTACTTCCATGACATGGTTGCAGTGCGCGCGCGCGAGTATTGACGGGCGCGCGCAATCGGGCGCGCGCGAAATTGGGCGCGAACGAAATGCGGGGGACATTGTGGGGGAGGAAGAGATTCAGAATCACGCGACCGCGCGCGCGCGGTTGGTTTGACGGGCGCGATCAGGACGCGCGCGCGCGTACGGGCGCGGGCAAATGGAAAAGAGAGTTTGGGGAGAGAAATTAGTCCCCCACCCAGGTTGCAGTGCGCGCGCGCGTGCACTGTCGGGCGCGCGCGAAATCGGGCGGGCGCATGCGGAATCGGGCGCGAGCCAAACGACGGAGACACCGTCGGGTGTTCCACATTTCAGTATCCGTTCGCGCGCTGTGGGCGCGACGGGCGCGAGCACTCCGCACGCGCGCGAGCAGTTCGTGCGCGCGCGCACGGGCGGGCGTAATCCTGGTTTTATTCTCGCTGGGGCAGGTTCGCGCGCGCGCGAGTACGCACACTACGGGCGCGCGCAAACGCGCGCGACCATGCGGGCGGGATCAGAGTTCAAATCCACGTAACATAAAATTCAGTCCATAAGTTAAATACACTTACAATAACTGAAGTTCTCTTAGCGTGACTTAAATCCAGCAAGAACCCCAGCCCCCGATCCCCGACTCTGGCCTATCACGAGACCCAACCCCCTGTAAATTAACTCGAACCCTGTGAATCGGAAACGGGTTTTTTGGAGGGCCCGGAGTTAGACAGTCGGTAGCCGGTGGTACACACCTCCAGGTGTGAAGGGACCCTTAGCGTGACTTAAATCCACTGTCCATATTAAACATTTTGGTGTGCAACAGAGATATTTATACACTTATCATACGATGGAAGGAGATGAGACAACGGGCGGAATGAATAACATGATTGGCAATCCAAAAAAGAGAGGCCAATGTATTATGAAGGGAGCATAAAAGCGTCTTGAGAATCACGACAATGATTTACAAAAGCAAATTATCATCCATTGTTTGAGTTTAACAAACATTAAACATGTGAATGTAATCCCAAACCTATCCATACCCCTATGCCATCTACATGTATTTATATTCCGATATCTTTTTACAAAACGTGGTCTTCACTCATGGATCTCCACGACGTCACGTGCCCGGTGCAGAGGAACTCGATCCACCCTCATCGTGTCGAGCACGAGAGGTACCTGCTGCACTACTTTCTGCCCCATCGTTGGCGATGAGTTTCCGCTTGGCAGAACGGGTTCTCTTCGCTATGCCATCTCCTCCAAGCATTGCTTCCATGAAGTTGTTGTTGCGCATCCGACGGAGCACTGTTACGACCTCCGGAGCCACTTCAGCACATAGGAAATCCACGGCTTGATTCTTGAACAATATATCCCATTCAGATTCCGCGGTTTGTACATCCTCAGCGATCCGGAAATCCTCTGCAGTCATGTCGTGCAACTCCTTGATCTGATCCGCAACCAACTCCCCTTTGGAATTCCACTTAAATCCAAGAGGATGGGGGCCGTACTGGAATGTACAAGTTTGAATATCCCAATACCCATGTAGCACTTGGTAGAAGAAATTCCTCCTTCCCTCGAGTTCCTCCTCCGTCCCGCCCTTGATGAGTTCGTGGCAGATCCGTACAATCTCCGCAGGTTTCTGGTCCCACCTCCACTGATCGCTCATTTGTTTAATATAGGACAGGTGCATTCCCATAAGCCAATTCCAAATCAAGTCTTCACCCCACTTGTCCGAAAAGTCAGGAGTATTTTCCTTATTTAGCTCCCAATGCGGTGGCATCCAATTCACTAGGCCGAATTGCTCATAAAAACGCTTGTGTAAGGGGGCCTTACATACTGCACACTTCCGACGTATCAAGGCCCACGAGATCAAGCATTGTGGATGATACATGCATTGACAGGATCCCAATTGCCAGCCCCCCTCTGGCCCAAATAGATTGGTACAAATTGCACAGTGGGTTCCATCCAACACATACTTCGCTGGATTGGGCCAGAGCAAGCTTGGCTTTGCATTTTTAGCGATCTTCTCATTGGATATGGCGGTCTTGTACTCCCACCCCAACCGCGTCCAATCTATTGCTTTACCAATCATCGGTAGGCTGTCAGGGAACATTTCATTTGGATCTGCCCACGAGGTAAGTCCGAAATCTCTCTTGGAGTTAAGCTGGAGGTAGTCGCGGTCAATCCTCTCGAACTCAGCACGCATCTGTCTGAAACGGTCGACGTTCATGATGCATGCAATCTTCCATTGGTAGTACTGTCTGCTCATCTCGATCAGATACTTTCTGAGCATCCCGTTGGTAGCTTGCAATTCGGAGACAGTGGGTACTGATGGCTGTTGAAATCCCAAAGAGTCCTCCGTCTCTTGAGAATCTACGAACATGATTTGCCGCTGGGGGGGGTGCATCACTTGACTTGATGACGCAAATGGAATGATTGGCTTACGGGGAACTCGGACCGGGGTATCTTCCAGGAGACCGTGCGTGGCCGATTCAATGATGGCATTAACGTCTTCCTCGTTCATTCCAGGGCTACCAGGGATTGGAGCTTGGCTTGCTTCGGGTATGTAAGTCGGAGTCTTCGCAGATCTAAGTTGCGAAATCTCTTCATTCTGCTTCCGTATAATCTCATTCATCCTATCAGCTTCCTCGTACAAGTTCTGGATAGTCTTCTCCATCTCAGAAATTATTGCATTTTTTCCTTCCAGCTCCTTCTGCAATGCATCGACTTGCAGGCCCTGGGCATCAGCGGCGGCTATTGTAGCCTCCAACTCATCTGCAAACCCAGTGTCATCATCTTCCATTACATTGCTCGGGCCCGCAATCTGTGGATTCAGTACATGAGGAGCTACATCAACATTGCTCGGGCCCGCAATCTGTGGAACTAATATTGGAGGAGCAACATCAACATTGCTCGGGCCCCCGACGATTGCTGGAGGAGCCTGATGAGGAATACCCGGTCCAGTAGGATTTGCAGGCGGTGCACGATTCCTCGTCGACAAACAGGCAGCTAGCACAGGATCCTTCTTTTTTAACCGTGTGATTCTAGCACTAGTCGCTGCTCTTGTTTGTGATTGAGGGGGACGGTCTACCGTACCATCAGAATCATTATCCTCCTCTGAGTCACTCCATTCAACAGGCGCTTGATCCTCAGGATCATCCAAGTATGCCCAGTCCACACCTGGGAATCTTAGGACCCCTGTAGGTATCGCCATCTCATGTGGACGCCGGTGGACGCTAGGAGTCAACCGTATGGTCCTCCAATCCACCTGCCTATGAAGCACTACCTCGGCATATACCATTCTACAAATAAAGAGCGGAACCTCATTCCTCTCGTTCATCGCCTGGTTGTATAGGACCTGCCACACCTCCAAACACCGCCTCCCGAACTGACGGTTCTTGCAATATCTCATGTTCGCCTTGTTTGAAGTACGATTGTTTTTATGACGGTGCAACGGGAATAACTTCCCAATGTGGCACCATTCAATGAATTGTTCACACGTTGCTAGAGTCCACGGTTGCGATGCAGCTTCCCACCCTCTGAATGCCAGCTTTGCTGGATTCAATAAGACGTGGACCCTCTTATGTTGGAGGTTTCCATGCCTGGGCCGTCCCGCATCCTTTTGCTTTTTCCTCTGCTCTGCCGCCGTGAGTGCTGGTTGTTGCCGTTCCATGTCTGCTCGAGGTAGATCGTTCTTCGAAGTCTTCCGAAGGTGCAAAATTAAAAGCCTACGACTACCCCAGAACCTCAATCACATTTACAAATTATAAACATTTACAAAATTCTCAAATGTAATACACAGACACCATAGAGTTCTGGAGAATAAAAACAAGGACACGTGTCAGAGTGCTGGGACCCACCTGAGTACCACGCAATCAGCTACCCGGGGGCTGTTGAAGGCAAGGTGCTCAAAGGGGGGGGGAGTGCAAAATGAGGTGGGAAATCGCCCTTTTATAGTCACGGGCGCCAGGGAACGGGCGCGAACAGCCTGCTACGGGCGCGAGCGGAAACCCGACGGGCGCGCGCGGGCACCGACGGCGGGGTTTCGGCCGTGTATCCGTCCGCGCCCGCGCGGATATCAACGGGCGCGAGCGGTTCAGTGGCGGGTATATGACGGGCGCGCGCGGGTTTTACCGCGCGCGAGCGGGTACCGACCCGGTCTTCGTCGGGCGCGAGCGGGCGTCGTCCGGGTACCGAAGGGGCGCGCGCGCGGACGTCGACGCGGGCGCGCGGATATTTTCGGGCGCGATCCGAACTGTACGGGCGCGACCGTCGGGCGCCAACGCTGAATGGACGGGCGCGAGCAGTGGGCCAGGACGGGCGCCACCACAACCTAGAACACTGTTAAAAATCAGAGTAACCAAAGAGGACTTGCAAATTCAGAGTTAAAAAAGAATACTTTATTTATTTTGGAAATGTATCACTTCATTGTAATGTCGATTACAGTGCCATGCACTCTAGGTACCGGTCCTCTAGGTCTTTCAAGTGCGTCTCGAAATGGTTCGTTTGAGCACTAGAGACAATAGTGGGGACACAAAGTATTGCCATCTCCTTCTTCAGTTCTTTGATGAGATCGCCAATCTCACAGTCAAGTTCTTCGACAGTCGCTTGGGTTGCCAACTGCTCTTCAGTGGTTGGAGGCAGAGGGCGTCCATTCTCTGCGTAGGCCACCAATTTGTCACGGCGAGAGATCCAATCCTCGAAGAACTCAATCAGTTGACGGAGTCGCTCCAGCTTTGACCAAATAACTGTGTCCGTTCGCTGTGCAGTGCCCGGTGGAGTAGCACCATTCGTTAAACTCATAATGGACTTGATTTGTTGGCAATTGCAGGCGTTGGAATTCATGTTGGACGGTACACCGAATGTTGAGAAACCCACCGTAGCACTAAGCAATCAGCTACCCTTGGGCTGTTGAAGGCAAAATGCACAAAGTGGGGGGGTGCGAAATCAGTGGAGGAGGGTGGCAATTTATACTCACGGGGCCGACAGTGTGGGCGCGAGCAGGTTGGGCGCGCGCAGGCTGCTACGGGCGCGAGCATGTTACGGGCGCGGGCGACCCTGATTGGGCGAGGGTAATCGGGCGCGATCACCGCGTGCGCGCGAGACTGACGACGGGCGCGATCACAGCAAGCGCGCGACGGGCGCGGGCGACCCTGGTCGGGCGAGGGTAATCGGGCGCGATCACCGCGCGCGCGCGAGACTGACGACGGGCGCGAACAGCCACAAATGACCGGCGCGAACAGGCGCAAAGACGCGCGCGGACACGACGACGGGCGCCACCCATGGTAAACAGTAGTAAACTGTGAGGACAGTAATTTTGCTCGCGGTCGGGAGCCCGTCCGATAAGCGTCCGTCCGATAACCGTCCGTCACGTTCGTCACGTGACTACACGACAATTTTTTGGCCCGTCCGTCCATTATGACAACCATGATCTCGGCAGGCTTTGATTGATGCTCCTACAATCCATATCCACTGAATAGTAAGTACCAGCAAGTACTTCTTCTAAGGCAAAGGAATTTGATAACAATTCGGCCCAAAGACCTACCTGTGGCGGCGGTAACGTCCACGACCACGTCCCCTTCATCAGTTGTGGCGCGAATTATGCTCTCCATGAAGAGCTGATCCTTCTCCCTCGGACCGCGCCAGGGTACGCGATTCCTCATGGCCTGGGTTGCCATCGTTGTCCAATTCTGGATGACATCGTCCTCGGCGATGTCGATTCCGTGCCTACAAAACTCTGGCGGTACCGTCCGAAACTCGAACTCCGAATGAGTAGAATGGGTAAGAAGGTGGACCCGAAAACAATTTGTCGTGGATCCGCTCTTCTTTGAAGAGCTGAGCCGCAGGCGATTGTATCCTAACCAGGACTTGTGAATCTTAAATGGGAACCATTTCAACCACTCCTCCATTTCCTTCTCTACTGCTCCGGCGTCAGCGCTGTGAATTACGATTAGAGCGCCGTTGTCATGCAAAATATGTCCAGCGACGCCGAAAACTCCTGCAAGGAAAGTGTCGTCTCGATCGTTCCAATCTGGAATCTCATCTGTTCGCAGTGAGACACCTGGAACGCTCAACTTCTCCGGCACATCCACGATGACGAGATCGGCATATCCCCGACGAACAAGTTTGCCATTCTTGTATCTTGGCCGCTTATTCGTAATGCCCTTGATCCAGTCAAATACTGCATGGAAGCCCTCTGGCATCCCCTTGAACGAAGTGATCATTCCCTCCTCAGCCCATACCGCTACAGATTCGTTCTTGATCAGCTGCTGCGAGCCCTCTATATGCGCAGCTATGGCGACCACTGGCTTCTCGGCGTGCTCGATGCTAGGAGAGAGGCCAACCCTCTCGGGTGCTGTGGTCTCATCCTTCTGATTCCCTGGCTTCTTCGCCGTCCTCTTCCTCTGCGATGGCTCCTTGTTCTGCGGTGTCTCCTTACTGGTCTCCCTCGACGTCGTCTTCGGATTTCCCCCTCTCTTTCGTTTGCGCGCGCTTGCATCTGCAGCCCCCGTCTCCGCGGACACAGCATGCGCATCCGAGTTGGGTAGACTGTCTAAATTTGGGGGGAGGATGTCGTCGACGAACTCACTCACCTCCTCTTCGCCATCCTTCTTCTTCGTGTGCTGTTCCTTGATTGCCTTTTCTTCCTCAGTGACCATAGTCTTTGGGCACTCTAGGTACCAGCATCCCTCATTGAGGTGCTGCAAGTTGTATACCTTTCTTTGGTTCACTGTAAACATATACTCCGAGTTGTTGGTCTCCTTCCAGCTCTCCCAGGCTGCTGGGTACGCGTCTACCACTCCAGCAGGGATGAGCTCCCGCTTAAAGTACCTATAGACCAGCCTCTTCATAGCCATGTCAGTTCCAGCTTGCGACGCGAAGGGAAGAGATCTTGTGTAAGCATTGGCACCTGTAAAGAATGCCCCGTACGCCTTCTCCCAAAGGAGCACTCGCCATTTCTCCATGTAAGTCTCCATGGAGACTCGTTTGGGCCTTATCTTGGGGCCGGATTCAGACGCCTCTTCTTCCTTTTCAATTGTTTCAAGCCAAGTTGAGCACTCAGCTTCCGCGGCCTCCTCAATCTGTAGATTCCATAAGCCCAAAGAAAGAGATTTAGACAGAGATATTAGTAGAATCTCCCATATAAAACGAAGAGATGAAGGTGGACATTTACGAAGCTAAGCAGGAGATTCTTACATTAGCCCAGAAGGCAGCTCTTGAAAGCCAGGGGCCGAGCACATTCTCCGAGCACGGACTCGCAGGGAACTTTACCGTCTTTCGAGAACTCTCTGACCCGTTCCACATTCGCAGCCATTTTGCCTTCGCTTTGGGTAGTGCTTCAGTAGTGGCAACCATAAGCAATTTGTCCAAACTCATCTCCACCTTCGTCGGATGTTTGTCGTAGTGGTTTTTAATCTACAAAACAAGTCACCAAATTTCAAAGTTACACGGCATGCGTAAAGAAAAATCCGACATCCCCTCAACATTTGAAAACCGAAAAAACCGCTGTCGGATCCTACAGAGCATTTTGAAGATCAAACTTTTTGAAGACCCCTCGCCACAATCTCAAGAGATTGGCACCGATTATTAAAGTTACAGAACATGCATCCGGGGAAAAACGACATCCCCTTAACATTTGAAAACCGAAAAAACCGCTGTCGGATCCTACAGAGCATTTTGAAGATCAAACTTTTTGAAGACCCCTCGCGAAAATCTCAAGAGATTGGCACCGATTATTAAAGTTACAGAACATGCATCCGGGGAAAAACGACATCCCCTCAACATTTGAAAACCGAAAAAACCGCTGTCGGATCCTACAGAGCATTTTGAAGATCAAACTTTTTGAAGACCCCTCGCAAAAATCTCAAGGGTTTGGCACCGATTATTAAAGTTACAGAACATGCATCCGGCGAAAAACGACATCCCCTTAACATTTGAAAACCGAAAAAAACCGCTGTCGGATCCTACAGAGCATTTTGAAGATCAAACTTTCTGAAGACCCCTCGCAACAATCTCAAGAGATTGGCACCGATTATTAAAGTTACAGAACATGCATCCGGGGAAAAACGACATCCCCTTAACATTTGAAAACCGAAAAAACCGCTGTCGGATCCTACAGAGCATTTTGAAGATCAAACTTTCTGAAGACCCCTCGCGAGAATCTCAAGAGATTGGCACCAATTATTAAAGTTACAGAACATGCATCCGGGGAAAAACGACATCCCCTCAACATTTGAAAACCGAAAAAACCGCTGTCGGATCCTACAGAGCATTTTGAAGATCAAACTTTTTGAAGACCCCTCGCGAGAATCTCAAGAGATTGGCACCGATTATTAAAGTTACAGAACATGCATCCGGGGAAAAACGACATCCCCTCAACATTTGAAAACCGAAAAAACCGCTGTCGGATCCTACAGAGCATTTTGAAGATCAAACTTTCTGAAGACCCCTCGCAAAAATCTCAAGGGTTTGGCACCGATTATTAAAGTTACAGAACATGCATCCGGAGAAAAACGACATCCCCTCATCATTTGAAAACCGAAAAAACCGCTGTCGGATCCTACAGCGCATTTTGAAGATAAAACTTTTTGAAGACCCCTGCACTTTTAGTTCTCCGAAAACCACTGTCGGATCCTATTTTCACGAATTCTAGCATGTAGAGTTAGTTTTTAACGCCGGTATCATGAATTTAAGCTCATTTGTCCAATAATTGGGTGATATTGGACATATAACCATACAATTTAACACGGTACCGCGAAATTCCTTGAACCAAATTCCGACTGTCGGATCCGACAATGCATTTCTGACCTCTCGGATTTCCGAGACCCTTGCCCACATTTTAAAAATATATCTATCCGAACATCAGAGAATTTCGAGAATGAAATCCCCTGGACCAACAGTACCGCAAAATTACTTGAACCAAATTACGACTGTCGGATCCGACAATGCATTTCTGACCTCTCGGATTTCCGAGACCCTTTCCCAGATTTAAAACAACAGCTCTCCGAACATCAGAGAGTTTTGAGAATGAAATCTCCTGGACCAACAGTACCGCAAAATTCCTTGAACCAAATTACGACTGTCGGATCCGACAATGCATTTCTGACCTCTCGGGTTTCCGAGACCCTTGCCCAATTTTAAAACATATATCTATCCGAACATCAGAGAATCTCGAGAATGAAATCTCCTGGACCAACAGTACCGCAAAATTACTTGAACCAAATTACGACTGTCGGATCCGACAATGCATTTCTGACCTCTCGGATTTCCGAGACCCTTGCCCAAATTTAAAAAATATATCTATCCGAACATCAGAGAATTTCGAGAATGAAATCTCCTGGACCAACAGTACCGCAAAATTACTTGAACCAAATTACGACTGTCGGATCCGACAATGCATTTCTGACCTCTCGGATTTCCGAGACCCTTGCCCAAATTTAAAAAATACATCTATCCGAACATCAGAGAATTTCGAGAATGAAATCTCGTGGACCAACAGTACCGCAAAATTACTTGAACCAAATTACGACTGTCGGATCCGACAATGCATTTCTGACCTCTCGGATTTCCGAGACCCTTGCCCAAATTTAAAAAATACATCTATCCGAACATCAGAGAATTTCGAGAATGAAATCTCGTGGACCAACAGTACCGCAAAATTACTTGAACCAAATTACGACTGTCGGATCCGACAATGCATTTCTGACCTCTCGGATTTCCGAGACCCTTGCCCAAATTTAAAAAATATATCTATCCGAACATCAGAGAATTTCGAGAATGAAATCTCCTGGACCAACAGTACCGCAAAATTACTTGAACCAAATTACGACTGTCGGATCTGACAATGCATTTCTGACCTCTCGGATTCCCGAGACCCTTGCCCAAATTCGGGGACATACCTCAGCATGAAACGCCTTTCCGTGCGCCGGGTTTGCCACCGACTGCTCCTTCTGGAACTTGCTTTGCAACTTATCCTTCGCTTCTTTGACTGCTTTCTCCACAGCATTCTTCATCTCAGCCCCGGTGTCTTCGTCTGGGTGCTCTGTGATCCAGAGCTGCACTGCCTCCTCAGCGACTCGGGCCAGTGTCCCCTGGGTAAATTGACATGTCAATATTTGTTTCTGTACCTCAATGAACCAATCATCATCTTCGGAATTCAGAAATTCTGAGTTACTTACCGCGTGAAGAAAGGACACAAAGACTTCGTGCGGCATGGTATGCCACGACCTCTTGGGAGCCGCCTTCGTTCGGGCCATGAGATCTGGGGGCAAAATACCACTCTTTTCCAAATCCTCAGCGGACATGCCTCCATAGGTTTGAATCTTGTGCAGTGTGTGAGGCAGTCTCTCTTTGATGAAAGCTTCCTCGTTGGCCCTGCATAGGCAGAGATGTTAGTTCCATAAGGACAATTAAGGAAGTTAAAACCCTGGACTGCATAAAAATGGAACAAGCTGAAATTTGGAAGTCTTACTTGTTGATCGCGTGCATAGCTGTAACCAGCGCTTCGCGACTGTCCTTCACCTCCAACAGTATGCAATCCGGTCTTCCATTTGCATATGCCCAGTCGTAGTCATCTGGGTACTCCATATCGATAAACCCGCGCCACGCCCTTGTCCGATGATTACCATCAAAGACGTAGAACATCTTCCCACTAAGATCACGAGTTTCCTCGTGTTTTGATAGCTCCGCCTCGAACATGTTGTTCAAGATATGCCACACTGAACACCAGGAAGACTTCATTTCTTTCGTCACAAGTGTCTCCTCGCCCATATGCGACGTTGCCGCAACGTAGAATGCCCCTGAGCCGGGCCTTATCCCATTGGAGAACTCGGTCTGCAATTTCTGAACGTCACTGAGCATCGCGGGTCGAACGAAATCACATGGCAGCAATCGACATAGAGGAATCTTTATCAATGACAACTTGTCTGGTTTACGCCTCATTCTTAAAAGTGCCGAATAGGGATCTAGCTGCATTTCCGATCGAATCTGCCTTCGTGCTTCGTTAACCCCAACTCGCCCCGCAGGTTGCAACTGGACCGCAGCTGCACCCTCCCCCGTTCCAACTTCGGCCGACATGCTCATCAGAGCTTCAGCACCCTCGCCTGTTGCAGCCTCGGCCTCACATTCGCCTGATGCAACAACCGCGTCGGCATCGATCTTGTCGTCGGGTCCTCTGGGCTCTTCCTCCCCAGTCGGAATCAAACCCTCACGTGGGTTATCCGATTCCGCGTGATCGTCCCCATCCACAAAGTCCTCCATGAAGACGTCGGAGCCAACTTGACCACCAACCGCGACAATCGGCGGTTGTGAGCTGTCCATATACTCGTCCCGAATCGATCCCTTCTGTATGTCTTCCAACACGGCGTTGACTGTGGCCGCGTTCTCGACAACCACATCAGCAAGGTTCTTGATCGTTCCCTGCACAGAGATGCGGGTGCATCATAAGACGCCGATAAATAACATGCAAAGAACCCTAAAAACATCCTCTCCCGAAACAACATGCCAAAAACCCTAAATGATGTTCAACCCTAACTCATCTATTTCTCCCAATATCCGCGATGCTACCATTTCGGTTACCTCCATTACTTGTGCACGCGACTTGAAGCCTTCTCGAAAAGCTGCTCAACGGAGCTTTGACACCTTGAAACCAACAAAAACAATGCAGCAGTCGATCACCAATACCCTCTAACAAGCGTTGCACACTCTGTCCTCCGTGAGCACTGTCCTAATCTTCCATAACCTCACATGCTATAAAGCTAACAACAATTTAAATCTCAGGCTTGACAGAACCCACGAGCAATACAAACATGTTTCTCTTATCACACTGGAAGGCTCTCCTCCCTCTTCCTTCTCAGCCAAACCGCGTGTCTGTGGATAGCTCACGAGCGCCCCCTCGCCCTTTATGCTCCGAAACAGCCAGCCAGCAATAGCTTCATAAGCACACCTCAGCGATCCGGCGGCTCCCATCCCCAAACCTAGCCGCGGCTCTATTGTCCTTGCCACCAACCCTCACTGATGGCTTCAACCAAAACCGCGTACTAAAACCCACCAAACAATGATGACTTTAATCGAACCCATAATTGTTTAAAACCTTAAACATCACATCACCACAAGCCGCGTTTCGCGCTTACCATTACATGATCGTGGGTACTTTCGAAGGGTCTCAGTCACATCACTGTAGGCCGCCGCTATCGAGTACCACTAAGCTATCATGAAAAGAAGCTGTCCATACAATCATGTAAATAGAGTACCTCCAATCCTCAATCTCAACTATGCCAAGAACCACTTCAAAAGAACGTACCAAGAAGTCATGTAGGGAAGCTTACATCTGAATGAGGTCTCTCATTCACCAAATCATCGCCGAGGTCATGCACCACCCCGGTCGAATCGTCAATCGCCACATGTCCTTCCGAGCGATGGCTGCTGCTTACTTCGGTGCCAGACTCCCGTGTGTTCGAGCTCGGACATCCCCCTACATCACAACGAGGGTCCCCAAGAATTGCCGTAACGGATCGGGTTCCCTTACTGACCTTACTATTACTTTGCTTACTATTGCTGCGCTTCCTATCTGTCAAAATCAACCCCTTCTTCTTCGTCGTCCTCTTCCCTTTCGCAGGTGTAGCCTGCTTGGGTGAGCTCAACTCCCCCATGCAGCGTGACTTAGGCATTGTTGACGGTGAGACCTGTCAACCCTGTCGCCGGCTCCGCTCATTCTGGTCCGAGCCCGAAGGTATGGAACGAGAGAAGTGAGGACATTACTCCACTCGGATAGATGAATGAGACGAGTGAATGCCAATTACTGGATGTGGTAAAATTGCACTATGTGCAAACATCACGACCTGCATTTATGACATACTCTTTGACGGCTCCTAGTAAAAAGCGCTGCATAATTAAATATCACAAATCCCTCTAATTTTAAAATAGTCCTCCTTCTTAAGTCCCTAACCGATTTTGTTCAACCGTAATTTGGTAATGATGCGGTCGGAATCCCGCTGATTGTAGTTCCTTCAACACCACGCTCTAAGCGCAGTCTGCATATGGGACTCACCAGTCGTCGCGTCTCCATAGTTTAATCCTGATTTCTCGCGACCATGGCGCAAATTCGAGCTGAGGGGCACGAAGTTCCTCTCCATGTACCTTGTAATGCCGAGGGAGTCGGATCCGTTAGCGCTGGTCTTCTAAGCGTCAGATACAACCTTGTGCTGGAGAGCATCCATCTAGAGGAGGAGGTTGTCGATGACGGCGGGAATTTGGTTCACACGGTTTATCAGATGCCCAGTAGGACTACTGAAGGAAGAGAGTGGCTTCTGGAGGCCAGAAAGTATGTTGCTAGGGGACTAACTCCAGACCGATGGGCAGCATCGACTGAGATACTTACACCCGGGCGCTCAATGACTTCAACTGTGGATGCAGGTCCTGGTACTGAGGCCGCGAAGTTAGATCGAGTGGTAGAAGAGATCCATGTGCTCAGGGAATCGGACGATTTGTTTAGAACTCCGCAAGAGCACCCCATACCGACGCAGAAGTCATCCTTAGGCAGCCCGAGTGTCGTCTCTTGTCTCAAACGCCTAGCTTCACGATCCGGCGCCAAGAATGCGTTGTCCAGGCTGAACTTCAGTACGCTGAGGACAGAGCGGGTACCCTTCCTTCCGGGCAAATTCAATGGCGATGTGCTTTTTGAGCTTCCTCCCGCGCCCCCCGCGACTCCATCGACGGCAAAATCAATGGCAGGAATGGACAAGAAGTACGACGGACATCCGTGGTGTAAGACGATGACGTCCAATATTTCCAACGACTCTGGGCTTACGTTTCGATACTCCGTTTGTGCAGGGCATCTGAGATGCTGCAATGACAATTGCGACTTTCGCAAACGAGGGGAGAACCGTCTGAGCGAGGTCAACGAGGCTGAGTGGGATGGAGTGTCGCTGACCCCCTTCCAGGTAAGTTGTGATCCCCCTGCGAAGTCTACGCTCGTGTGTAAGATATGCAAGACTCCTCCGCAATGCCTCGCCCAATGCCCTGCTAGAATATACTACGTCCTAGGGGGGGCTGACATGACCCGTGCGTGCATCCATATCGGCACGCACGACCATCCCGTAGGATACGCTGACTGCAGGTTAAGCAAACAGAAGATCCTCAACCTCGTCGAGTCGCATGTCGGTCTGAATCCAGAGGGCAAAACCTCTTCTATTGCATTGGAAGCTAGCAAGGACTTCTTGAGTGACCTCCTCCTTGCCCAACCCGGCGAAGTGCGTAAATATCTTTCGGATGAGGAGCTCGATCAGGCGTTTAGGCTCTATTATCCTCTTAGCAGGCCAGGTCTGAAGAACGATGTCACGACCTTCAGATCCGTCGGCAACAAGGGAGTAATGGACGCGATAGCCGCGCTGCGAGGTTGCAGCAAATGGGAGTTTATACACGAGAACAAATTTCCGGGACAGGGGGCGGAGGGCGAGAAGGTCTTCGTCTTCAAGATGTCGGAGAGGGGCCCCGGGTCAGGGGTGGATCTCGTGAAGCGGATGCAGCCTGGCGGAGACTTGGAAGATGCGTGGATCATGTTTGATCACGTCAGGCGAACGAAGGATTGGTCAACAATGGCATGTCATGTGTATGACTCCCAATACTGCCGTGTTATGACAGTTGCCGTATGCGATATGCAGTCGGAGGACGCTCGGGCGCAGAGTTTGCTCTGGCGGGGACTGAACGGGGTAATGGCAAAGCACAAGGTGAATAATGTCAATTTTAAAGGCTTCATGGCGGACAGCGCACAGGCCAATTGGAACGCTGTTCGAGTAATATATGGAAACGGAAACGCGGACGATCCAATGCCCGACCGTGAGCGTACCTGCCAATTCCACTGGGCAAGTTCATTGAAGAAGTATACGGAGGCTCACATTCGAGGTCACGATCTCCAAAGGCAACATTACGCTTTGTGCAGGCAGTATCGAGATGCAAAGACATGGGAGGATGCCGACATTCGTTACCATGCCATCCGTTCTTGGTGGATTTCATCCGCGGCCTCGACACCTGCTGGACTCGAACATCTGGAGCAGTGGCTCGTCTTTTGGCACTATCGGTACCGGCAGTGGGGCGGTTACATGCAATTAGTGAGTCCTCTTCCGCTAAACTTGTCATTCTATTCGATTCCCTTGCTGCCACTGAACGTAGAGCTTGCTAAATTCATGGAATTCTCTTTGAATGCAGAACCTCACAGACGAGGAGAAGGACGAGATGCCGTCGTGCAACCTCTCAGAGACTGTCCATAATATCTGGCTTCAGATGTCAGGCAACCGTGGGATAAGCCTGTACACGGCCACAGTCGACGACTATGTCCGAGGCTTCATGCAGTGCACGAACTATAGCGCCTACCTCAGAGGAGAAAACCCAGGTAAAGGACCGAGCAAAGCCGAGCTCCGTTTACGCCGGGCTCAGAAGTCGGGCATTCCCAAACGTATTGCTGATGCCACGGAACACTTCGACGTCGCTCCACAGATGCTCTCCCGTCAGCCCCACAGAGAAGGCGAAGAGGTCTTTGGCTCAACGAAGCGGAAGCTGGATCAACCAATTGGATCCGAATACGATTCTCACAGACCCGACAAGGTAAACTTCTCACAACCACGGGTGGCCACTAGGAAGACGCGTGCTCGGGTCGAAGCTGGACCGGTACCTGTGGACGCAGCCTCTTCGCCCGTCCGAAGCCCCGACGAGAATACGACTCGTCCACACGTAACTGCAGTAGAGGAGACGGACGTGGACGACAGTAAGTGGCATCTTGTCAGGCTGCCGAAGGGCTGTGCAAAGGCATGTTTCGCACAGCAGGCAAAGACAAACAAGAAGTGCAAGGCCAGGCTCGTACGCGGAGGGAAGACCACAGTTGTGCCATGCTACTGGGGCACCTTTACAGAAGTCAGGAAGGATCGTCAGAAATGGATGCAGTTCTGCTTCTGTAACGACGACATTCAGAGATGCGTCATGGGCACGAAACGGAATTGGGTCTCAAGCATGGCGCCCCCTCCGCTTATCTGGCCCGTGAAGCGTGGAACTCGCCTGACAAAACGAGAGATTTTGGACCTAGAGGCTGCAGGTTTTAGACTACCTCAACGTCAGGAGCTACCCTCTCAACGAGTTTTCCATGACGGCGACGGCAGCATTCCACAGCGGCCACGGTTTGAACTCTCGCACTTGGTTGTACCCGATGCTCCTGGAGTTTATCCTACTGTGCGTGGAGGTTTCAAGATTCGTCGCTGCAACCGGGTACCTAGAACCGAGCACGAGAACAATTGGGCGTCGTCGCTTCTACTCACGGTTCATATCCAATCCGTGACAATGATACCAACACCTGGGTTTGGTTGCATAATCAGCCTTGTCTCCGAGACTGTTTCCGAGTCAAACTTGTACAAGATCACAGTTGGCCCCGAGCCCGGATGCACCTGCCCCAACTTCAAGGAGATGTCCGTGAGGTCCCTTGGGAAACGTCCTCCCTGGGTCCCTTGCAAGCATCTTTACTACATCTACAACGCGATATGCAACCTTGAAATGCATCGGGACTCTTACATCCATGCTCCAACTCTCAGCTTTAACGAAGTGAAGACGATCCTCGAGAGCGGCCTTCTTGAGCTAGTAACATTCTAAGGATCGTTGTTGCCACTTCAACCTCCTAGCCCAACTCCCGTGGATGCGAATCATGAACCGGCTTCGCTCCAACTTTAGGGTCGACTACCTTGACGACTTTGTTATACTATCTACGTTCTAGAATAAGGGAGAAGGCACTACTCATTTTCCGCAAATCTCAGATGCGCGACCGTTGATGCATGCATCCATGTATGACATTCATTACAGCTTCTTAAATACATCTATATTCCGTGTGAAATATGCCTTCTCACTCATATTGCACTTACGCAAATGTCTCGGTTTACATGGCTGCCGGGACAGTCAGACAATCATCACTCATCTAGCGAAATATCATTCATCTACGTACGTCCCACTCTGAATGGGTTGTCTCAATCATGGAACCGGCAGCCGCGATAGATAAACCCACTGTACATTAATAATGGGCCGGGTGTGAGCCAGCCGGGGTGCCACTCCAACCCGGCTGTCGGGTTTCATTGCCACTCCGGCTCTTAGGGCTAGGCCGCAGTACCCCGCTTTCGACCTCCTCCCGAAAGTGATTGTCGGATCCGACAGTGGGTTTTGGCCACTCAGCAATGTCGCGGGTGGCGCCAGGCGACCCTCGTCGGATAGTTTTCTGACGGACCCCTCCTTTGGTTATTGCCACTCATGAGAGATGAGGTATTTCTCGTCCACCAATATTCATCTTCCAGTGGTTAAAAAATATAATTGTTGAGTGCACAGAGCCGTTTAGATGATGGTACGATGCAGGTGGCCGGTTACTCTGCATTTATTATCGAATATAACCGTAGCCACGGCATTGATCTCATGTTCACCCTAAACAAATTCGCAGTCATCTAGCATCTTCCCACTTTCAATGGGTTCTCTAATTCATCGAACTGGCACCCATGTTACTTCAAGCGTGCACCACAGTAAGAGGGGGCAGTAAGAGCAAGCCCGGGGGGCTACTTTTACCAGGCCCCCGAGTTTCTAATGGACTCCAGCTCCGACCGTCAAGCCGCAGTACCCCGATGTCGACCTCCTTCCGAAAGCGATTGTCGGATCCGACAGTGGGTTTTTGCCCGTAACGAATGTCGTGGGTGGCCTCGGTCGGCCCTCGTTGCATAGGTATTTGATGGACAGCGACTTGGGATTTTGCCACTGACGACGGTAGTAAATAGTAATGATTGTTGAGAACAGTGGGCGGTCTTGATGACTTAACTCTGCAGGTATCCGATAACACTGTAATAACCGCAGCCAAAGCATTGATCTGATGCCTCAAACCTAGGTGCAGGTCTTTAGCCGTAAACAGGAATCTAGGACTTTAACGCCTAGAAGTTGTTTTATTGGTAATCCCATGGTAATCGACAGTGAAGCAATCTGTTGGAGGTTACTGACATGTGCGCCATCATAATGACCTCGGTTTCATAAATTTCAGTTTACTCACCTTAATACAGCCTTAACACTGCCGTATTCCTCGGACGATGATTCACCGCACCTTTTCCCCTAAACCATTACAGCAGTATCGTAATTGCCGGCGGCTCACTCATACTGCCTGTGGGCTGATCTCTATATATGAGGTTATTGCAGAACGCTGGGTCATTTCCACCTGATGCCAATAGACCTCGCAATGAATCCGATTTGCTTTAGCCTAGGCCTTAGATCGCGAATTATGTTAGACACCAGCTCCATGATGGATCCGCAAATCGGGGATATAGTGTTTCGCAAGCCCTCCGCGCAGGCCAAGATTGAGTTTTCACTCTATCAGTCCGCTGAGGATTGGTCTCAGAATTTTAAGACGTGGCTTTTGAAGGTGTTTACCTGCAGTGTGCTCTATGATGATCAATTCTTTCATTCCACTGACGCTCCAAAGGAGATGAGGTGCATCATGCTTTTCGTCTGGGTACCTGGCCAAGGATTTCAGGAAGCACCTTCTGGAGGAATCATGACACCTCATATTCCTCCGAGTGAGTCCACAACCTTCCATCGACTGAGTCAGGTGGGGTTCTTCCCGGACGGCAACAGCGTCACGTTGTGTTTTGCGCAGCCCTCCCCACCCGACCCAGTCACGTTTCTCAGAGTCGATTTCTGGAGGGACACGTACCGCCAGGAAGCGTATTCGGGGCTGCAGGTTCTTAATGTTGTTGACAACCCTTCGATGCAGTGCCCTACTCTGCGCATGATTTCTCTATGGAAACGAAATGGCGAAAGATGGATTTGTGATAGTTCTGTGATAGGTCCAAGTCTGCAGTCTGTATCGGAGGTGGCGAAGGAAGTTCCCGTTTGACATCTATTGTTGCAACATTCCAGTATTGTCCTCCGTAGTACATGGCCCGCTAGGTTGCTGAGGGACAGCCGTATGCAGAGAGACATCAAATTTTCACCTACGTATATGAGTATATGAGAAGGAAGTAGACAGCGTGAACTGATCGCAGATTCGCAAGAGGCCTTTGCGAGAATCATTGTATTGTTCTCATTTTGATCCTTTAATACATATATAATCACTTTGAAATCAGCACCACTCCTTACGTATGAGGTTTGCAAATTGCACTGTATGTATTATAACGCTTCTATAAATCAACCGAAACCTTCCTCATCAATCCCCATGACCATTCCGCACTTTAGGCGGGCGTGCATGATGAATTCCTCGTCCCCGATGCGAACCGACACCCATGCGGGCAGTACTCAAACTATTATCTGGCTAGGTATCATCTGGACCGGATATTGTGGTAACCCGGCTGTCGGAATTCCATGCCACTGCAGCTCTGTTCCCATGTCCGTAGTACCCCTGATTGACAGATCCCAGAATGTTGCTGTCGGATCCTACAATGGGTTTAGGCCACTCATCCATGTCGTGGTTACCCCCCGACCACCTCCTCCAGTTTCCTTCCGAAAGTTCCAACGGTGGCTTATGATATGAGGGGATATAATGGAGGGCCTTTTTGTTAACGCCTGAATCATCCCTTTATTGCTCGTCAACACAGTTGTTACAAATCATCGCACTCTAGCCATTTGGGAATCTAACAAGACAATGCCAAGATGTCATCACTCCTTGCAACCTATTCCTGTGATAACTTGAAGCTTTCCAAGTCTAATACCAGGCCTCACCGCAGCAGTCGTTTACATACGCTACCCTATGCGCTACTGCTCAACTTAGCCGTTCTCTGTGTACTCTTCCAAGAAATCTAGCCTCTCCCAGCCCTCGTGGTCTTGAAGGTTGATTCCAATCTCAGTCTCCGTCGACGCAGGCACACTGGGTCGCACATAAGGCTTTCGCAGCAGTGACACGTACATCTTTCCGTCCCCAACCGCACCTCCGTATGGATTCGACACATTCCAAACTTTCTTTGGTTGGCTTGGAGTGAAGCTCTTCGGTTTCCACGACGGACTTGAAATCTTTGGAAGTACTCCAGAAGTGCGAAGCTCGCAGTATGATCCAACTCTTGGAGGAACCACGGAATCATCATGCATGTTTTCAGCTCTATCCACAGTAGGACCTACACATGTACTCACCACCGAATAGTCACCCAAGTTTGAGAGGATGTCGATGACCTCACATTCCTCCACGTTGGGAACCCAAACATCAGTTTCCTTCTCTACCCTCTCCATCAAGTGCCACTTCTAGTTCAATTTTGGCAAGTGTCGGATTGGATATTAAGATCCACGGACATGTTCAAGAGGGGTACCCTCCTAATTTTGGCACGTGTCGGATCGGATATTCAAATCCACGGATTCGTTCAGGTGGGGTACCCTGCTAATTTTCTCGCTCCCCGGTGCCGCGGAAATAGGTCCCATTTCACGAAATTTTGGTGGCCGGCGGTGAAATTTTCTGCTCACCGCTCACCTGCTCACCGCTCACCGCTGCCACACCAGAATTCCCGGCGGAGGTTTCAGTGATTTTTGGTAGTGGCGTGTTGGGAAGGTGGGCAAAGTTGGCGGTTCCGCTCATGAGAGTGAGAGCTTAGGATCCTGGGCGTGCTGTTGATCGTGGGCAAGAGAGCAACATCGGTGTGTGGCCATGGCGGAACCCCATGTGTATTTAGCGAAGGAGAGAGTTGCTCTCCATACCTGGGCAATTGAGCGAGGATCATCAGAGCGACAAGCAGCGCAGATTGTGAATTTGCTCGACTTAGACAAGCTATATCGCCTCCCGCTTCCACCTCGCACTCTCAGGAAGTCGGGGACTCCGGATTTTAAGTGGGGGCGATTTCTGTTTCGGAGACACATTCAACACGTTCTGAAGTGGACTGAGAGGCGAGAAGAAGGCGATCCAGAGGGCTTCGGCGAGTGGCTGAACGATCTCATACGGAACAGGTTGTTCCCTGAGCCCTTGACGTGTGGACGTGATGGCAAGGATGAAGGCCGCGGCAAGGGAATTCGGCAGGCGATCCGGCGAACGGGGCAGCGGGGAGGCAAGAACGACCTCGGGGCCTGCGGTCAGCGGCATAGTGTACGGGCCAGAGCAGATCGAGGCCGAGGGTTACATCAGGGAGGAGGTCTCCAGTGTTGGGGCGCTGGGTGCGAGCATTGTGCAGACACACCATGTTGCGGTGATGGGGGACGCCCCGCCGTTTGGGAGCCAGGAAATGATGCAGGAGCGGCCGAGGGATGCCTATCAGATCGGGTACTGTTGGGAGCGGACAACACCTGTGAGGGGGAAGCCGTCGGGAAGTTTGTGCTTCACCTGGGCGACACGCCCTAGGGCTCTCCGATGTCCACAGATCCGCCCAACCAAATTTGCACACGGAAGGAATTGCACCGTGCAATCAGGGGCGCGCGGATTGGTCGGGGATGAAGAGGAGAAGGGGGTGTGCGTCGCCGACTCTCGACGGAGGAGGGGACACCTGCAAGAATTGAGACGATGCGTGGCCGCGGAGTGCGCAGGGGTGGTGCGCGACGCGGCAGGGGAAGGGCACAGGTGCTGCCGACGAGAGCATCAGCGTCACTTCAGGAGGAGTCACCCCGAATTTTGGAACAACCGGACGGATGGGTTGCACCACCGATTTTGGCGACTCTGAGGAGTCCATTTTTGCTTCGTAGACGATTGGCACCCCTTGGAGGAATTGAGGAAGACGAGGAGGGGCCAAACGAGATGCAGTCAGCAGAAGATGCGGTTACTGTGGGGTTGGAGACACCCACACGCACTGGATTTTAAGGCGGTTTGCATAGCCAGGATGGTACCGGATGTGAGTTCGCAGTAGTAGACTTTGTGCCTGCTCGTTTGGAAGCCATATGTCTGCTGAAGTGCCCGCGTGGCTCACGAGAGCACGGACGCTTAGGATTCCCGCCATTCCCGATTGCATGTGTCGCCAGGGGAAGGGGACACGTCCATTTCACCTGCGTATGTGCCGTGCGATGCCTGCCCATGCTCCGGGCCACCCGACCTCCCTGCCTACGGTCTCAATTTCCCACGAAGATGACTAAAAATCTCAAGATCAGGGCAAGTGTTCACTTGGCGAACAACACCATCGGCAGGGTAATTGTGCTCCGCTTCCATCCATACGGTTTGAATTCACAAATTGACTTTCATTTGAAGTCCTGTACAGACTTATACCGCGTGTAGAGCTACGACCCGGGAAAGTACCTCGAGACCTCAATAGACATTCAGGGGTTAACATGAAGTCATACATTTTAAATTTGTAAAACGTATCTTTTGATAATGATTAAAGGTGAGATTTCAGTTTTTTGGAAGATTCAAAAGAACTTGTTTTAAAGTTTTAAACACTACAATTTTACAATTGATTTCTTTTTTTCTTTTAAGAATTTGGAAAAAAATGTTCCAATAAGTTAGCAATAAGATCTTACGGTTGAAATTGCAAAAAAATATCATATAATTGAAAAAACTAACTTACTTCACAAAGAAGTGTTGAAAGGTAGTTTTTGAATTAAGAAATTTTTAGGAAGAGAATTTCAACTCTAAAGTGCCAACAATCAAATTTCATATATGCTAATTTGGATATAAGAAATTTAAAATCTTATAATCCATTAGATTAAGTCAAATTTTTATTTACTTCATCGTTAATAAGTTCATTACAAGATTGAATGAAGCCACATACTTTTACGGGTTGATAACATTGAATAAATTGAATTGCTATATTAAATGTTGAATAGCATATCATACATATCATTTTATAACATCAATTTGATAAATATTGAAAATATATTTATATTGAAATGAATTGTAGATTCCAATTATGACCAATGACTTATGTCCATTGTAACATACAAGGGTGAATTACATTTAATAGTAAACAAACATTGAGTTTCAAGATGTTGTCAATTCACTATTAGATAAATTATGTTTTAGAGGAACTAAACTTTGTTCACTTCTCAATAAATAAATTCAATTTTTGGTTTCTAATTTGTAATAATATTGATAATAATCTCAATAGACTTTTCAAATTTAATAATATTAAGAATGATATTAAACTTATTTTGTTTTTTTTTTGTCTTTGCATTCAAAGAAATCTGTTTTAAGAAAGTTGATGGCCAACCCTTCTACAATAAAAACTCCTAAAGTAACATTTTGATGGACAAGCTTATGTGATTCTAGTGATCGTATGCCGTAGCAAGACATTTACAAGAAATATACAAAATTCATACATCAAATATTAGCAGGACACCAGGTTGTCCCGCATGACGCAATATTAATCATTTGAGCCATTTCCTCACCCTTACAATCAAATTCTTCATCATGGAACACACTTCAGCCACCCCAAAGGCCAGGGCCCAGGAGTTTAGTTATTCCCAAAAGCCAAGTGCAGGACGCAATAATGATGAGCTCCATGATCAGTGCTAACTTCAATGATGCAGAAATCTCCCAAACCTGCAGCCACCGGGTGTACCCGCATGCAAATGGACCCTGCAAATTTGAGGAAAAATTAGATTGTCAAGCCTGAATCTAGATTTATTCTGAATTTCAAGGCGCAAAGTACTAATCCCAGGTCATGGTGCTGCTGCCTTATCATCGTAATTTCAGTTATTTGCATCCTTACCCCGATTAATGTACAAACTTGTGCATGAGGTGGCAAACCCCGGAGTTATGTACAAACCCATGTAAATCGGGTGGTAACAGCAGTTGTTACGGAGCATCATGACCTGCCTAGGGTGGCAGATTTCTAGCTTAACTCATGTTTACTAATTGCTGAATCACTTGTCCCCAAGTTCCAACTGCCCAAACTAATAATAAAGTGAAATACGATAAGCATGATCATGATGAGAATTGAGTGAACTTGGTCTCCATATCTTGAAACATTCCTTCTTTCAAGCCCAATGCAATAAATTGTTAGTGAGAAAGTCTTCAGTTTTTCCTAGGTGACCACGTTAATATGTGTACAGGATAAGATGTACTATGCAGACATGGTACACAACATAACGTCAATTCGAATGTTGGCAAGGCTCCAATTTTATTGTAGGAATAGGAAGAAAAAAGGTATTTTAAACAAATTACTACAGTTAACATTTAGCTAACTAACTGAGATAAAGGAGAAAAAATGGAGTAGATAGAGTTTAGGAAACAATAAAGTGAATTGATATTTATTGGCACTCTTTCCTTTTTATTTATAAATCATTTCCTCTTTTATTCGTCTCACTATTTATGTTTTGAATATGGATTCATCTTCTGATAAATGATATCCACATACTCCTAATTCATGTTGGTTCCTTAAATATGAAACTAAAACTCCTTATTGTAGTTGCATTTTCTGATTGTGAAAAGAAGGTTTATTTTATATTTTGTTTTTAAAGGCTTTTCTGAAGCTCGTAGGGGCGGTTTACACTATGGACCATGAAGGTATATCCCAAGAGAATTAAAATGGTTTCATGGTCACAACTCTTGGTCTAGAGCCGTGACCATGAAAAAGAAAAAATCATTTTTGAATGTCTTGGTTACTTGTCATGGTGTAAAGTAGATTTGGACTCGGACGATATTGGGCTGAATTTTTTAGATTTTGGCCAACCATTGATTTTGTGCCCAATAGTCCCCTTGTTTTCCGTCGAGTCGACCTATTTGCCTCAACTCGACGAAAAACCTGTTAGACCATGAAATGTTATCCACTAAGCAGAAAATAGCACATTTTGGTAACCTCAAAGTTTGTGGTCAATCTCCTTTTTTCAAGGTAGTGTAAAGCGAAGTCGGACCGGGACAACTTCCTTGGCCAATCACAGATTTTAGAGGGCCATGGTCAATGTCCACGGTCCATAGTGTAAACTGGCCCTTACATTCTCAAATCATCATAGTTTTGTTGGTGGAATGCACAAAATCAACTCCAAGACCTATACCATAAAGACTCTAGTTTGTATTTCCAAAAGTTGAATAATAAAAACCACAGTAGGATTTCAATGTATACATTGAGTTAATTATTCAATTCTTAAATTGTGGTTTCATATGCATTATAAAAATCTAAATTGTAAATTAACAAAATCATCAACCTCTTTTTATATATTTAAAAGTTAAAATAATAATCTAATTATTAGTGTATATATTATATGTTACAAAAATCTTAAAATGATTATTCATTAAAGTAGGTTTGAAAAAAATATTTTTGATTATCAAATATTATTTTATAAATTAAAGAAATTTGAAGGATAAACTTTAATTTTAAATTTAATCAACCATTGAGTTTAAATTTTTTTAGAATAACAAGTCACAATTATTTTCATCTAGAATTAGAATAATTTATATTTATTTATTTAGTTTATAACATAAAAAATTAACATGTGGGTACATCTCTCATTCAAGCATGTACATATAATCTTCATATAAACCTCACTGATTCAAACTTTGAAGACAGGTCTGAGGTGTTGGATTTTTGAACAGTGGAATCTTGTAGTCCGGTTCATTTTGCACCCCAGTTTGAGGTCCAATACTGAACATAATGACTCCAATTCCTACATTTCTCACCGAACCAAGTGATACCTATGCCTGTAACCCATGACTCATGAGTGAAGACAAAGGCACAGAAGGTGAAGGATCCTGCACAAGCTGCCCTTCCAGAACGCCAGGCGACCAAGTCCGCAGCCCACTTCCAACCCAAACCTGCCCTCATAACACACAACAATAATCTGCATCATCTGTCATTACCATCATATTACACCATCTCACTGCACCCTTCTCACTGCTCCAATCCAACCTGGAAACTCCACTCTCAAGGTAAGTCACTTCACTGTATCGATACAAACACCACAACACTCACAAACTTCACAACACTCACAAACTTTCTTCCATTGAATATTCCTCTTCAGTAATGGTTTCTAGTTTGTACTCTTGGTATATGTCCTGTGTATATTGGTTCAGGGTACTGGACAGAGAGACAGACATTTAAGCCGGCTCTTCAAAAGGGACCGGAGTTAGTTCTTTCGGAGCTCTTTTCTTTGAGAGAGGGCATGAAAGGTGGCACTTAACTTACTGTCTAGGTTCTTGAATAGCACTCTTGATTCATCTTTTATGCCAAGGTCGCTGCTTTCTTCATCAGGGGCTTTGTGAGCTGAAGTGGTGATCTTTTTCACCGGTTTGGCCCACCTGGGTAATCGCACATTGAGTTGTGGAGTGAATTAGACCGGTGAGTTCGTGGTGTCGATGCCAAGTTTGGGGATTTTTTGGAGGTGGGTGGGTGTGTGGGATTGGGTTAGGTGTTGTGATCACAAGGTGGATTCTGTCAGGATTTTTGGAGGAGGGTGTGTTTGATTGAGTGGAAGGGAGAGATTAGTCTAGAGGTGGAAGATTTTGTGCACTGGTTGTGATTGGTGTGGTAGATGGGTTTGGAGTTTTTGCTTGTTGGTTGAGGGAAGGACTAGAAAGGTAATATTGTTCGGATGCTAGCCGCGTGTGTGTTTTGAGTTTGTAATGTAGGTGCATCGGTGAGTGAGCTTTGGTGGTAGGTATCTAGGAAGGATCAAACAGCGGCATCGAAGGAGAGAATTTCTGTAACTGTGGGACTGGAGGATCGGAGCTTTGAGTTATTAGTAGCGGTTCAGTTCCAGTTGCTCTTTGCTGACACAAGAATTGGAATTTGTTGAGCAGAGAGATTTTCAAGTTCGTCATCGTCGTAATTTGGCCAGAAGTCTTGCCAAGCAACCCTAGTTTGCTATCTTTGGTTGACTACTTTTATACGCACTGCCATTGCGCGGAAACGCTGCCGGCATTGTGAAGGGCGAAGGGTTGGCAGAGGAGAACAGAGATGACGAGCTTCCGGGAGTTTCGAGGAGGAGAGGCATGGGGGAACGAGGCGTGGAAGGCTATGTGTAGGGTCAGAGAATCGCAGCCTTTAGTCCAGTGTATCACTAACTTCGTCAGCATGGATATCATGGCGAACACACTTTTAGCTGCTGGTGCCTCGCCGGCTATGGTGCACGCAGTTGAAGAAATCACAGAGTTCACTGCTCTTTCAAATGCCCTCTGCATCAATATTGGGACATTGTCTCCCAACTGGATTTTCTCTATGAAGGTACGAATTATAGTCGACACCATCACATGCATTAAAATACCATTTCTGGTACCATTGCTTGGGTCACCGAAGAACAGTTTCTGAGCCATCCTTTCAGGCTTAGTGTTGTAAGGATGTGGTACATCAATACGAAGCTGGTGTCAACTATCTGCCGTTATCAAGTCGCTACAGAACAGTAGTGCTGTATTTGAACTATCCTCAATTTTGTATGTCAAAAGTACTACCCCTTAATATCTGAAGTTGATAAACTGTTAACATTTTGATTCTATAGATACCTGAAGACCATGTATTCCTGCAGAGTGACTAGTTCTTGACAAAACAGCTAGAGCAGGACAAATACATGGCTGATGTTCTGCTCTCCTCCTGTCGAGTATGCCAGATATTTCTTTGAGTCGGTTTTTTCACATGATTCTGAAAAATTGGTGGTACCAATAATGATCCTCAGGTTGCAGCAACACGTGCGAACGAGCTCAATAAGCCTTGGGTTTTGGATCCAGTAGGCGTAGGAGCAACTCGATTCCGCACTGAGAAGTGTATAGAACTAATCCACTTGAAGCCAACTGTTATCCGTGGAAATGCATCTGAAATCATGGCTGTTGTTGGTGCTTCCACTGGCTCAACTAAGGTTCGATCATCCCACAAATCTTCTTCCCTTCCACTCTTCCATTTAGCATCTTATACCTTTTCAGCCTTACTCAACCTTGAATATTTGACTCAGACCTTGCTGTGCCCAGTTAGCTTGTGCATTACATTCTCACGATAAACCATCAACACTGGAGTTAAATTCACCACTGGTTTTTGATCCAGGGTGTGGATAGTACTCAAGCCTCCACCGATGCACTCGAAGCAGCGAAGGAGCTTGCTCGCTTGGCGCAATGCGTAGTGGTAGTATCAGGGGCGGTAGACCTGGTGACTGATGGCAAGCGAGTACTTGGTGTGAGCAATGGAGTAGCGCTCTTGCAACGAATCACTGCAACAGGATGTGCCGTGACCTCCCTCATCGCTGCTTTTCTGTCTGTCAATCCCGGTCGTCCTCTAGAAGCAGCCGCGTTTGCACTGGCTTTGTTTGGAATTGCTGCGGAAATAGGCAACGAGAGAGCAAATGGACCTGCCTCTCTTCGAGTCAATATGCTGGACGCACTGCACTCCCTAGATGAAGCATCAGTCACGTCTCGTATTAGAATAGCCCAAATATGAAAGGATGTGGTGCTCAACCTTTTTTTCTGGGAGGAACTCCAGTGTAATTATGTGACCCTGTTTTTGTGGCAGTTTTCATTCCTGCTTTCACCTCGCATGTCTTGATCCACTTCACTGTTTTTTCTTTGCTTGTTTTTTTCTTTTTTCTTTTTAATTTTCTTTTTCGTTTTTCATTTGTAGTGCAGTGTGTTGGGATGTATGTGGCTTTGCTTTACATTTTGGGATCCTCCTGAGGACTAGTTGGCAGGGATTTCGGGGTTTAAATCCAGTGGGTTTCCATTGAACTACTCACCTACTGATCTAACTCCAAGGACCAAAGTTTAAGAGGAGATAAGATCATGGAAAGTTTTTGGCTTGGGTTGTTTGTTTTCGTTGTTGCGCACATCAATCTAGTTTTCCGAAACTCCTGCATTTGTTTTTTGAAGATTATGAATTGCTTGTTGTCTGCCATGTTGAGCGCTCGACTACCATGCTGAGCGCTCGACATCGCCGCTTAGGAATGACTAGCCTCAGTTGAAATGTTTAACTCCTATCTAAGGATGAAAGACATAGCCTTTGTTTTAGATGTGTAGTGAAATGCAAGATAAAGCACAGGACTAGACACAAAGAGTTCGGCATGATAAATATATGTTGTTAATGACCATGATAGCATGGACAGTCTGGACTTAGTTGATGGTTCACAGGCAAACTGTGTGAGTTGTTGAATTGGATATTCCAATTCACCTTCATGCACAGTGGTGAGAATCCCTATATTGTATGTAAGATTGTACCAATTTTCAATGGTAACATTGGAGGAATATCTTCAATGCAGAGGGTGCATGATGATATTCAACAACAATTAGTCCTCAGGATTGCCATGTTTGCCAATATATACTAAACCAAAGTATGAGTCTTTTCCTTCTCGGTTTGCTGCGGTGTATTGTTTCTTTTGCTATGGAATTGATTCACATTTGCTTCTAAAAGAAAAAGAAAAAGTATGAGTCTTTAAAAACTATTAAATAGGAGATTATCTAGCCCATTTCCATGTTCATAGCAAAGACACTTGGTATATGTTGCTTAACTTCCATTTTGAAGATTAAGAGAGAGTGTAGAGAGGCGAGGAGGGTCATAAAAATAAGATTTTAAATAAAATGGGTTGTTTCAGCTCATACACTAATCTATATATTTTTTGGATGGTTTAAAAAAATATTAAAAGATAAAGATCTCTAAAAATAAACTGTACTTTTCTATCCTTAAAAATCCATTTTCACTTAATTTAGAATTATTAATGAACGTACCTGCTACCCTAGCACAGCACTGCAAAGAATTTACTCGTTAAATTGGCAGTTTCCAGTGATTTTGGCAATTCTGTGTAAAACATTTTTCCGTGTTGCACCAAACTGCTTGACTAATTCACAATACTTCTAATATGAGAAATGATTGTATGTGGCAACACCGAGCAGTACTTCACTGCAGCAGTGTTGCAGGGACCCTTCATCAACAAGTGCAGCATGGAGAGGGTGACCGCCGCGCTGAAATCTGCTCTTTCCTTGCATCCTTGTGATCTTGTCTTATCCATAAACATCACCTTCCATAATCTTATGCTTCAAATCCTTTATTCGTATGAACCCAGGCTGCTTTTATGCCTCTTCGAGTTTTCAAGGATTGGACATGAACATGCTCAGAGTCCCTAGAAATTAGCTTCGTCATGGTTAGAACTCGTATCCGAATGATCATGTGAAGCTGCAGGTTTCGATTTCGGTGCATTCTTGTTACTTCCGTTGGACTTCCACTGTCATAGAACATCTGGCTAGACTCTGATTTGCATCCACTGTACGTGATTTCTTGCTCTCGACAGGAATGCCTTCTTAATGATCTAGAGCACATTTTGTACTCAGACTAGTGGGTTATGTTTCCCGGCGCCTAAGTCACACCGAGTATACAAATGAAGCTAGTGGCAATTGCTGCCGCATGCGGTATCTTCAGTTATCCTCACTTCCTTCAATGATAGCTCTGATTTACTAGCTAGTTGAAGGATCGATCTTCAGGAACCACATCGTTTCTCAAACTGCAACTTGTTGTCTACGCATCTAGAACAAGATGGGTAACTCCAAGCACCACCTTCCGCTTGAGCCTCCAATCCCACCTCTAACCCTCTCCTCGCCGAATCTTATCGCTGTGCTAACGCAGATGATTTGGTGGGATGAGTTGATCACCATGAACCTGCCTAGCCCACACAATCGAGCATCTCACCAGCTCGGTCCACCATTCCACACCGTCCTTGACAAATCTGGCCGCAATCTCCACATCCTCGCCTACACAGGTGACACTACAATCCCTGATTCCCATTGTGCCGATGCCATCATCCATGCCCTCACTTGTTTAATTCAGGAGTCCCATGAGTCGAGCACTCTCAAGTCCATCTCCATACCATTTGGCCCATCCTTTGTTCGCAGCAGCGTCCACTCCAATCTTCTCTCAGCTCTGCCGCCTCTCGGATTCTCCCAAGGGAAACCCACAACAATCTCGGCTCTCGCGACCCGCGCTTATCAGAAGAAGCAAAGGCAGCTGCCTTCATCTCTTCGCCTGAGAGAGGTCACGACGCCAGAAGAGTTGTCCCATAAGATTGCAATTGAGAGCGGCGTGTTTGAGTATCCATCTTCATACATCAACACGCTCGGACTCGCGCTTGAGTACATGACATATGGCACAGCACAGGCTCGTGATCATCACTATCTAGCGTGGTTCACCCCGGACTCAAGTGCAGACGAAGGCTTGAAGACGGAGCTTCCAGTTGCATATTTCACCTTGCGTGTTGGTAGAGGAGTGGCGTATGTCCAAGGCGCTGGCGTCCTGGAGCCGTGGCGTCGACATGGTATTACGCGTGCAATGCTGGATCATGCGATTGATGTGGCTGTTCAGCTGGGATATGAGGTGATCGGTAACTCTGCCTGGACGGACGATGCTGCCGCGGCTTGGCGTGCGATGGGTTTCGAGGATGTCGGCGAGTTTACTGAATGGAAATGGGAAAACAACATGACTGCAGAAACTGGAGCTATGGGTTCACAGTAAATCACTTCGTGAGTGAACGGAATTGAATGGATTGATATCGATGTGCTTATCTGTAAAAAGATAACCCAATTCGTATTTCAACACGTTGTTGGCGCAATTTTTTCATGAATGTGTAGCTGTGTATGAAACCGAGATCTAGGGTTTCAGGTTGAGAAGGCCTATTGAGATAGACAAATTTTCTTTCTACATTGTTTGTCGCACTGTAACTATGCGCAGATATCACCAGGGCTCAAAATCTTCGCATTGCATTCGCCATCAACCTTCAACTCGAAGTATCTGTATCAAGCACTTCATAGTAGTCAGGCTCCCTCGATCCACAGTTTCTCATTCGCGATATCTGACTGTGACGGTTAGTATTTTGCTGGCATCTCGCGAACATGGTCTTGGCTTCATTTTTCTCTAAATTTTCAGATCGTTTCTTGGAATTCATATGTTGGGTTGGCAGACAGACCTGTTGCATGTTTCTCATTATCAAGTTGATGAGCGTTTGTGAAGCTATGTTGGCATGGGTTGGGAATGTCGGTAAATTAGCTGCAGAATTTCGTGTAGAAACGTCTTTTGATTTTAGACGGGTACGAAGTTAGGTCGCGATGTAGATTTGCAGCGCAGTTTCTAGATCAATGTGTGGAATGTACTGTGGAAACTGTGTAATTGGAAACTACGAACACAGGCAATGACATCGCCTGGTGTATGTTGTCAAAGGTAATTTTGAGTGTAGATGTCATCTCCCCTTCCTGTAGCCAGAGATACTGAGCAGAAGCTTTACCGACAATCGCAAGACAACTGTCACTCCTACTGAAATGGTAAATTCAAGACGGCACAGCCGAATCCGGGCCTGTGAACAGAATTATAGATAATGCAATCTAATGTCTAGACAATGTCACGGTATCATAAATGTTCTCTAAGCTGGCCAAATCAGTCGGGATGAACAGAATTCTGAAATCTCAACATGTACGAAGCCAATCCCAAAGAATGTGAAAACCAAAAGTTTACTTTGCATTTTCGACATATCTGAAGCGCCAGTCACGAAAGGCGCTTGGAAACACTCCTGGCATCTTGAGGCACTGTTTACACATCTATGTACAAGCGAACGAGGTTGATACTCCCAAATGGCAAGTCTACTCTCCAATCTCGTTGTTTTCTATTTAGTCCTCTACCCTTCCCGGCTAATTCTCTATTTAGACGAACATCCGCAAGCTTCCATTTTGCAGATCCAACCTCCGTATCTACGGACTCCAGCTCCAAAATACCGTCCTTCTCTGGTGTTTCCGCACTGCTATCACTTGAGGTTTCAACGTACCTCACGTACATAGGCAGATCCTTGAATCGCTCCAAGTCTTGGGGAATGCGCACAACACGCTCAGCTCCAGGAGACGAAACCTA
Organism: Ceratodon purpureus; assembly: GCA_014871385.1. Classification (NCBI taxonomy): domain Eukaryota; kingdom Viridiplantae; phylum Streptophyta; class Bryopsida; order Pseudoditrichales; family Ditrichaceae; genus Ceratodon; species Ceratodon purpureus. The sequence continues at coordinate 12,317,090 of CM026428.1, read as the reverse complement.
CGAGATTGAACGGTCGTTCATGAATTCCAGCATCCAACGCAAGACACAATAAAGAACTCTATTGGAATACTAGACATTATACAAATACAGAAGGACAACCAACGCCCGAGAGTTCGAGAAAGCTGCAAAAGATACGTGTACCCCTAAATATTTGAACAAAAGAAAGCACAATTTTCATATTAGGGATGTATTACCTCCAAAGCCAAATCGTCAGGGATAGTTTTTGCCTCTCCTGCTTTATCCAAGAGTTTTGAGTACGATGAAGAATATTTCTGAAGCTCGTCCATTGATGGCGAACCGTACCTGCAACAAAATTCAGTTGCTTCAGAAAAAAATTCTAGCTTAATATTAAAGTTCCATTTCAAAGGTGGAAACAACACACGTGCAATAATTTGAGAAACCAAACTGATAATTTGAAAAACACCTCCGCTGCCATTCATATAATACATACTTGTCAGCTAATTTGTCCACTCGGACCCGAATGATGCCAGTGTCTTTGGATGCTTTGAAAGCAAAGATTTCAAGAGCACCGTTAAACTCAGCCACCACCTCTTCCGCTAACTGAAGTGCTGTCTTTGCCCATGGAGCATCTCCAAGCACTACACCTCCTCCATCGCCTCCATCGTTCAGCTGCAAAGGGATATACTTAATGATATGAATCTCTGAAACTTGGGATACAGCATGAGATCCTAAAAATATTATTCGTTCGCTTTTGATCACACGTGCTCTTGCTGTCACATGGATATGATAAAGTTGAACATCTAGAGAACTGGAAGAGACCACAACTACGGAACTAGACTAGACTAAAGTACCGAATATCAGCAAATCTCAACAGTACCTGCTAAACCCAGACCCACTCTTCTCGACACAGTAACAAAAGTAATTGAAGAGAAAGGGCAAGAAAACCAAGACTAGGCACCACGAGTCTCAATAGGACATACCTCAGCTTCTGGCTCAAAGTCATCTTCCCAGAAATCGTCATCATCGAGGAACCCCTCTAACTCTTCTGCCAAACCATCCTCTATCACTAGATCAGAACAAGGAACCGAAATTAGCTGCTTATAAGCATTTGTGTCGAGCATCAATCTTGTGTCTTTCTTGTCCTAAGGGTAGTATGAACTTCCTCAGTTTGGAAATTAGATATCACCAAAGAAACTTCTCTAGGGAATACCGATCATGGAGAAAGTTTAGAAACAGTGGTTGATCGACAATAGATTCAATGCACGTATTACTAAACCTCCACATTATGTGGTACTGTAAGTGTAGTACGAGTACTGCATCGACCTTGCAAAATTCACAGGATCTAGCACCATAGTCACCTGAGAAGAAGAGGTCTCTCGCTCACATTTGCATGCTAGAACTAAATACTCGCTGGAATTCATTCAACAGAAAAAGAAATTACCACTTGCAGACTCATCAACGTTCTCAAAAACATCTGACTCTTCTGTATCTTCCAACACAACTCGTGATACAGCAATGTCACCAGACTTCTCCTTATCCTTCGATTTCTTCTTCTCTTTCTGCTTTTTGTGAGACTCAACAATAGGGTTCGATTCCTCAGATTGCCCGACCTCAGAATCTCCGCGCTTGACCTTATTCTTATGCTTCTTCTTTCCTTTCCCCTCAGTATGCAAATTAGCCTCCTGAATCCCCCCATTCACTGCGCCATTTTGCATCACTCCTGGATCCGACTCCTCGGTCTCCAGCTGCGCTTCACTCTCATGCTTCAACTTGTTCTTCGACTTCTTCTTCTCCTTCAATTCACTCAGCAACTCCTTCAACTCCTTCTCCTTCGACTCAACCTCCTGATCCCCCTCACCAACCAAACCACTCACATTGTCATCCACAACTCCGAACGCATCGCCATTCGCCAACACCTCCTTCGACTTCTTCTTCTTCACCTTCTTCCCTTCCACCTTCTCAACGTCCTCCTCCCCCTCCACGCCCTCCTCCTCCCTCTCCTTCACCAACACATCCTTCTCCCCCTTCTTCCCCTTCTTCCCCGCCACCTTAGTGTACATCCGCCCGTGGGCGCTCACCGACGCTCCCGAAACCCCGAACCCACCATAGCTCGTGCTCGACGGCTCCCCGAACCCCCGCAGCGACGACGCGCCATGCCACACCCGCACCTGCTGCACCCGCGCCTCCCCCTCCCTCACTCGAATCCCGGCAGCGAACTCATGCGCCGCGCTCGCCGGCGTGTACGCCCGCTGCGACGCAATGTACAACGGCGCCACCTGCGCTGTCCAACACGGACTCCCCGGCCCAAACGACAACAACCTCAACGTTCTCATAATCAATCCCTTCCCAAACAAAAACTCTTCAAAAACTTCCCAAAAACTCGCCAAAACTCAAAAACTTCCCAAAAACACTCTCCTTTCTCAAATCAGAGCCCCAAACCCTAAACTTCAAATCTTCTAGAATTTCTTCTTCTTAATTCTTAATAAGAACATTCACTAGAAGAGGAACTGCACAGAATTGGAACCCTAAATCCAGTTCTCTTCAATGGCTTGACTAGAATTTTTGACAGAAACATCCACTAGAAGAGGACAACTTAGTGCTAATCATCAGGTGGTAATCAAGTGCTAATCAGGTGCTAATTAAGGGCATTGTAGTGAATGTAGGGAATGCTGTGGTTATGGAATGGTGTGGGATGGTTGTGTTGGGAGTTTGGGGAATTGAGGGAGATGGGTGTTTGGTTTTTTGGGTGCTTTTTTTTGGGGAGTCCAAGTGGATGGCTTTATCTGTAGGTGTTGTCAGAGAGTGAGGTGGAGCTGACTGGAGATGCAGTAGATTCATTGGATTCTGGGGGTGAATCTGGAGGGGATAACACTGAGATGAATGGAACTTTGTGGGATTTTTGGTGCATGGGATATTGCGTGCTTTGGGGCTGGGTTCTTTGAGGTTGAAGTATGGTGGGAGGAGAAAATTGTTGAATAGATTATGCATCCAAATTTTTGCTCCTTATTAATTAGATTTTTTTTTTTTTTAATTGGTTTTTAACCCCTAAGTGCCGAGGAAAGCCAAAACGGCTTTTTGGCTGTTTCGGTCAGTCTAGATAAAGGGGTAAAAATTGATATTTTTGGCTAAGATTTTTACTGGATGCTCCTTGTATTGCAAAGTGTATGTGGTAAAATTTGCAAAGCCAAATTCCAATTTTAAGACCTTCATCTAGAAATTTTAGGTTTCAAGTCCAAAACGGGCAGCTTAATATTAGGCTTTTTTTTTAAAACAATTCTTGAAATATGTTCATAACCAAACCAGCACTCAAATTCCAAAGAGACCCAAGTCAAAAAAATATACCAATTTTACAAGGGCAGCCTCTAAAAATTACAAAGACAAGCTTCAATATTTCCAGTAATTTTTGAATTACTTCTTTCAAAATTCGTCAAAATTTGAGATTTTGGAATTTTTCAAAAATAATTTCGCTCAAAAATCAAAAACTTATAAAGGCACCTAACCACCGTTCAGATTTTTCTAAAACCAAATATACGTGACGTCATGCATGTTTTACTATATCAACGTTTTCAGACCTGCTTCTAGAAAACAATTTTTATGAGAGCCAAAAAAAGGAATGAGTCTCTCAAATTTTCCATGGAGGTACTCAACTTGATTACCTACATGGGAAAAAATATGGGCAAAATGTTGGGGTAACAATCTTCAACTCCCCCTTTGCACCATTTTGACTATGTCATTCAGCCGATGCCCAAAAAAAGTTTTGCTGCAACTTTGAATATTATAATCTCAAAGATGGTAAACATCCAACGGCTGAAAATTTTATCAGTACTTCTAAAGAAGGTTTACTACAAGATCTTACGGCTAGATGTCTAAAAAAAGCAAATTGGTTTGGTTCAAATTGTTGTTTCTACAAGGTGGTAAAAAATCATTGTTTTGGAGGTTTTGAGACCCAAAACATGCTTGGGCACTTAGGGGTTAAGAGAGAGAGTAACTCGGGCCGAAGGCCCGCGTGAATGAAGTGTTTGTTGGGGTTGTGATACTAAGTATGCCACCAAGACCTACAGAGTGCATGCTAACCTTGTTGCCTCCTTTCGAAGGTAAACACTATAACTACCTAGCCTAGAGCTAAGTACCAGTAGGAAGAACGGACATGTTCTCCACCCCTAGGACATTTAAAGGGTACCCATACAACAAGGTCAAGAGACCCCCCACCAAGATTGGGTGGATCAATGGTGGTAAAGCCCCGGGCGGCATTGGGTTTCGAATCCTGGTCATCCCAGAAGGATGCCAAGAACCTACCCAACCATTGCCCAAAGGCCCTCATGTAGTTTAAAGTCAGTCCAGACTGTTGGTTTGTAATCATAAGTTTTTCTAGAGAAAATTAAATATCACATTTTTAGCTTTATTAGATGGAATGTGATTTGAATGTGTAGTATGGTATCAACACAATAGTAACAATCATGTTGTTCCTCACTTACTAGATCAAGTATTTTAGAAGTTCATTAGGGGAAAAATTGGGTCTCTAGAAGGCCTTGTAAGACAGCCCGTTTAGGTGAGCTTCCTGCCCGCTGACACTTCTGTGCGAAATCTCATTGGTGGATATCCTGCCCGCTGACAACAAAATTCGCCCCGCTGACAACAGGATCCGGTACTGTCCAATGGAATGACAGCAGTGGGCACACGCTCGGTGACAGTGTCATTAGTACTTGTATTGTCCAATGGGGGGGGGGGGGGTGGGGTGAGGTGGGGTGGGGAAGGGAAGCGATTGGTTGGACCCCCCAAATGCCAACTGCTGGCACTGCTGGCAGCATTTGGCGACCTGCTGGCACCATTGGTGCCAGCAGGTAAAGTGCACGGGCATGGCAAAAATTCAGGCACGGAAAACCTGGAAAAGGCCTTCTGGAGACCCCAAACTTCCCCTAATGAGTAAATCAGTTAGGTCACAAAAAATAGAAAAAAATGTCTTTTTTCACATTCTACGTGAGTGAAGGCCAACACTTTATGAGTGAGGAATTACAAGGTTTCTTACAGTGGCATTTACTAGATGGAAGTAGTCTTGCTATCTGAGTCATTTTCATTTGAACATTGATACAAGATACTTTACAAATAGATACTTAATTCACTGTGGCCTCTAAAATTGGATCAAAGATCTTCTTTCTTTCATTAGTATCAATAATTTTATTACAATGTAATAGAGCCCAGGGCTGAGGGCTAAATAAGACATACTAATGCAACCTGTGTGTGCTGATCTAACTGATCTTCCAGACATGATCCTCATTGTGAAAATATAATCACAGCTGTTATAGTACATCCTGTGTAACAAAGATAATATTCAATGCGATTTCTTCTGAAACCAGAACATTGAAAGCATCATCTCTTTGAATAATTTGGAAGCTTGACCATCACATGAAGAGGAGTTGATGTGAGGCACGATGTTTTGCAAGTTGCTGAGATACACAAGATGACAAGAACAAAACCACAGATCCCATGGAAACAACAAAAACGACCCAAACTTATCCCATAACGAATGCCAATCCCTGCGATGCAACACTTGATAAAAACTCAGCAAACTTACTCATCATTCCACAACCGGGTGCTCAGCACAGAGCGAACTATTCTTTCGCCTTTTACTAAAGAATACCGTGCGCTGGGTACACATACCGGTATATTCCATTTTTTGGACTGCCCCTCACGGGGCCCAACCAACCTAATCAAAAACCAGGAATTGCACTCTTTCCATCCGCTCGGAAATGAGAAATGATGCAAAGATGTTTCTCAACATGAGAACAGTAACATCTCAATCCTGTCGAGTATCGTAGATGGAAACTGTAGTGTTGGCATCTCTTGTTAGAATTGTTGGTGATTGACATCTTGTTGTAGTGATAGAACTTTGAAAGGCTACTTGCAGCAACATCTTGCAGCACACATCATTGCTTACCAAACGTGACATACTCAGCAGATCTCCATGTTTTCCAGCCTCTCCGGGTTGTATTCACACCACTATAGACCACGAAATTTCAAACATTTTGATCTTCCAAAAAACCACCCAGGTGACTGAAGCATTTCTGAACCATTTCTACCAAAACAAACTGCTCGGAAAATCAAAATCCGAGTTGTAGTCTGAACAGTTCACTAGCCGTATGTAGACTCATAGATAATCACATTCGACAGAATTCAACAAGAATTAGTAGGTGATTACGTGAGCAACATGGAGAATGGATAAGGTTAAAGGTTGTGATCGATTAACATTGTAATTGTCACAGTCCAGGCTTTGAAACGGTCTCCCTCTCCTGCTCATAATCCCGTAATTCATCGTCATCCAGCATGCAGCATGCATCATCTACGTACTTCTTGATGATGCTTAATCCCACCTCAATCAACCTGTTCAAATTCCTCTCTCTTGCCACTTCTCTTCGTGCCCTTAGGTCTTCATCTCTGGGAAATTGAAGCAATTGATGTTTGATTAGGGATGACTACCATATATCCTGACTCCTGAGATTACTCCTGTTTCTAAAGCGTTTATGAACAACAGACCTGCTTTGATTTAATTTGGTGGCCAAGCTTTTCATGTTCAGTTCTATGAATCATGTTCTTGTTATGTGAAGGAACTTTGAAAAATTTCAATGGAGTTGAAATGAGCCTGCTGAGATATGCATTGTAGACTTCAGATTGATCCTTTCTGAGACCTTGTGATTGTGCCCAAATTTCCCTCAATCAGGGCTCCAATTTCACGAATCTGTGAAGATGGTGAAGTCTGGGACGGACATTGCATTGACTGTACTGGGGATGTTAGGTAATGTGCTCATCGCACATTACCGGAATATACAGGATTGCATTCCAATTTTAATGTTACATTTACAGCTGCAATTGAATGAGCTATGACCGGAGTTGTCAGATTCGGAGTGAGAGAAGGCTCCTACATTGTTTTCTGAATGTGATCAACAACGCTGTTTGTAGTTGCTGACCAGTTTTTTTTCGTGTGTCCTTGTGCCTTCACAGGAAATATCACCGCGATGGGACTGTTTCTCTCCCCCATGTGAGTATGCAATCAATATTTTCCATACCTTAAATCATGGTATTCGCAACCCTATTTTACAAACTAGTGATCATATGGAACTGACAATTTCTGAATTTCTAAGAGCCTTAAGATTATAGATTCCAGCACATTATAAAAAATATGAAGTTGAATATCAGATCACTGAAAAATGCAATAATATTCCATGTCTAGGCCCACATTCTACAAAATCTGCAAGACAAAGAGCACAGGGCAGTACTCAGCTTTGCCGTACGTTGCAACGCTCCTCAATTGCATGTTATGGACATTCTACGGAGCCGGAGCTGTGGCAGGGCTCATTTTTGTTGTGTCCATCAACGTTGCGGGCTTGATCATGGAGGGTTGTTATGTTACCATCCATCTTCTTTTCGGTACCCACAATAGCAGGGTATGTTTTACAACTGTTTATCAATTATTGCAACAATGTGTAATGTATGTGAATCATCAGTCTGCAATGATGACCTAATTCTTTCTCAAATTTCTTGCTCAAATTGTAACATTGTGTTTCAAAGTGAGATTGTTGTAACTCGTCCTTCAAAGACGAAATTCACAGTGCGTTACTGGAAATGCAGAAGACAATATCAATACTGCTTGCTGCAATAAGCATACTCTACGGGGCCTTGGTATCTGTGATTCTGTTGGTTGTCAAATCAAAAGATGATCGAGTTCAGGTGGTAGGTTCAGTATGCGTCTTCATCGGAGTGGTTATGTATGCATCTCCTCTTTCAGTTATGGTGAGTTTCATTCCTACGGCTTACTCTTGGCGTATCGAAATAGCAATTGAAAAAATGCAGAAAGAGCAATAGAAATTGCTCTAACGTGTTTATATATAATTCTGTGATCTTATCTTCTGACTTTGTCTTAGAATTGATCAAGACTACTTCACGTACTTCGTGCAGGTTTAGTATTTTTGTTATCTTAGCTTCCAAGATTTGAATTCGTGATAATTCATGAGAGAGTTTATGTTGCAAAATAACACTAAAGACAAGGCTCCAGGCGAAGGTCTCAAGTAGATCTGTAGTAGAAATTATCAAGCATGATTTTATGTTTTAATACAGTATATAATTGTTGCAGCCAGTCATGCAACTTTGCTAAGTTAAACAAACCCTAATTACATAGTGAAACATAAAAATTTGTCTCTCAAAATTTGAGCAGAAAGAGGTGATCAAATCAGAATCCGTAGAAAGTATGCCGTTCCTGTTATCCTTCGCTTGTTTCTGCAACGGCCTCATCTGGACAGCTTATGGTACCATCAAAAAAGATATGTACATTTACGTAAGTGTCTAACAGTTCCTGATCTGTGTCATTTGAATATTTCTGTGTTAGCTCACCGCCCGTTTGATTTGGCCATGACAAGTACAATGCCATCAACATAGCAATTATTCTAACAAAATTATTCTCCACACGCTGCATGATTGACAAATGTTGTGATTCCAAGCAGATCCCCAACGGCCTAGGCACCTCCCTCTCAGTTGTACAGCTTATCATGTGGTGTATCTACTACAAGAAAAGCGTGCGGAAGAGTGAAAGGCACGCAGCTGCTCTCGCAGCCGATGTTGAGGAGCTTTCAAAGCAGCAAGGTGCTGTCTCTTCCGACTCCGACCTCAACCGAGCATCAAAGAAAGGTTACAATGAGATGGATGCCGGCCTCATGGCTTTGAGCCGAGATCTCTGAACTGCTCAAACAAATTGTCTCCATATCCTGTCATTTCTATGTTCCAGGATCATCAGAAAATTTGATTAAAAACACAAGATCAAATGGGAAACAATCTGTATCAGCTCAGAAATGTAGTGGATCTCCATACTTGTTATACTGGGCAATATAAATGGGATTGACCGATTTAATAAACATTTTTAAGAGTAACATGAGATATGACTGGAGAAGTTTAGTCTTTGTAGACTGCGCAGTTAGTCTTGGCAAGATCTGTAGATGGCGGTAGTCTTTGCATTGTGGCTGAAGCAAAGGCATTATATATTGTTGTACTAATAAGTGTGAGACAATGTCAATCTATGCCAGGTTTTGGTAGGCTCATGTTGATTTTATTTGATGCTTCATTGAAATATCCTGCATCTTGTTTTCAACAACCCAAATGTTTGGACCTTTTCTTCATTTTTCACCCCTAGCTAGTCCTTGTACCTTGGTTCATTATTGCTTAACATGTAAGTTGTGCTTACAATTTTTCACCTCATTGTAAAAAACCCAGAGATGAGATTAGCAAGTACGTTATGCCATCACTGTAGAAAGGTAATGACTAGCTTGGTGTTTGAAGAGCATTGTAGTTTGGAATGACTGAAGGACTATAGTCTAGAGACACCAATTCTTGAAGCTTTTCCTTGAACATTGTATTGACAACGCCACTGACTCATGAGTATTAGCAACAAAGATATCTACAACCAAGAATACAATCATTTGTTGTCAAATTCAAGTCACTAGTGAAAATTGATGAGAGAGTGGTTAGTGCTACCTCCAGAAATGCATGTAACTAAGAAGAAGACAATCATTTGCCACCATCATTTGCCACCTCTATAGTGTCAGTGGATGAGAGAGTAGAATACATGTGGTTATAAGCAAATTCAAGTCACAGGTGGTTATGGACAAATTCAAGTTTGTGGTGACAACGGATGACCAAGTATTGGTGATAATGGATGACTAAGTATTGGTGACAATCGATGAGAATTTATTAGTGCTTATGAACTTGAATTTGGTGCAACTCGGATGAGATAGTCGAGGTAATGAAAAGATAAGCTAATGTTTCAAATTTTTTTAAAAAAATACGTGATAACAATAAATTCGATAAACAATGGTATTTGAATGGAATTGAGTTGATTTTGCACACAATAAATAGTGCATAGTGGGTTGACCTAGTGCTATTTATGGAGGTTTTGCTCCAATATCCTTTAAAAATCCACAATGAAATCAATTCTTATCCCAAAAAAATCACTTTATTGGCATAGCCCTTCCAACCTACAAAAAGGATGCATTTCTAATTGTAGTGTTCATGGGCAAGTCCAGTGCTTTCAAGGTCCCGTTTGAAACCTTAGCTTCCACAATAAAAACATCAATCATGTATGTCCAGAGTATTCTTCCGTGTCAACATTGTTTAATCCGCTCACGGAGTCTTGAAACTCATTTGAGAGCTGCATACAGCCCCACCTCTTTCAGGAGCAAGGTCGCCTCCAATCAAGCAGTCTTCCAATGCGGTGTCTCGGTTGGCCGGACAGAGTGTGCACTGTTTTCAGGCATGCAAGGAATTGGGGTAAACCAATGTCAATCGGAGCAGAGATCGAGATCGGAGCGTGAAGGTGTCTGCTGAACGGACGCTCTGAAACTCAACACTTGTAATCGGTGCGGAGGCCACGGACTCGGCTGAAAATTGTGCATGCAGGGAACCGGTCTCCCCATCCAAAGCGGGTTCACAAACGAGGAGTTGCCCAGGTCATGAGGGCTGGAATTATGAACAGAATTTTGCTGTGTGCCCTCCTTCACTGTGGGTGAGAGTGAAAATTACTCTAATTTGTGGGTGAGTGACTCTTGTAGGGTCAAGAAATAATCAAATCAAAATTTAGTTCAAAATTATTGTGTGTTCTCATGTTGGTGAACAATCTGGCTTTGAAGTCTGTGATACTTGTAACAAAATTAGTGCTTTAATTTAGTCTGGTCATGTATGTATGTTTTGTTCGACTATTAATATGTGTTTTCAAGACTTTAGAGGTATTAAGAATATACTATTTTTAAATTTAATTAGGATTCTTCTTACTTCAAATACCATGGTCCACAAAATAAGGTTATTTTGGTATTTTGAATATGGATGAATGATGGTTAGAACCAATTACAAATATATCTATTAATGATGTTAGCCTCAAGGAATGTAATGGGCGATACAACTCTTAGAACCTAGTTTTTTTACTTTTTGCTATTACAATTAACCTATTACTCCTAGTATTTTAGAAACCTTCAAATAAAATAAAAATGTTTTAAATCAATTTTAAAAGGTTTTTTTTTTTTTTTTTCAACCAACAAATTGAAGATTACGGCTTGGCAAAAAAAACCTCTACAAAATGCATACTTATTTTACTTATCTCGTATCTTTTTTTCCCTTTTGAAGTTGGAACATTGAATACTGCATTGTCTTCTAGTTTCAACACATTACTAAGAAGAATAGACATAAAACTTCTACAATTTACACATTTAATATATTTATTGCTACGCTCTATTATTAATAATTTACTCACACGTAGTAATAGTATCTACCTCCTTCAGTAGTCATGATCTTTTGTTCTTAGTCTTGTAGACACTCATTCAAGATGCTTTGATTCTTGCCAATCCCTCAAAAGTTCTTCTTCTTCCTATATCTTCTTTTTTCTACAATGGCAATAAACTTATCCTCGATCTTTATCAACATCAATACAAGGTACTTGACAAACAACACTTAACCCCTAGAGGCCCTTGAGACCCGATTCGGGTCGCAGCACTTCGGGGCAGGCTATTCTAAGGTTTCAGAAATTTATTATTTTCTGAAAATTTTATTGCATGTAGCTCTCAACTATAGCTTTCCAATGGCGCAAATTTCAAAGCATTTGGAGTTACGATGCAAAATTTATGAATTTTAGAAGCATATGCTTTAAATCCGGGCGGCCAATAACCAGTGGAAATCTCCCATTTTCTGCCCAAGTTGCCCGTCATTCAATAGGGGAGAAAGTGACAAGACAATTTTCAAATGGTGGGGATTTGCCAAATAATGGGCCCAATATTTTTTCATCCGTACACATTTATGACGGTTTTCATCCAATAGAAAATCTTCATCTAACTAATCATTTTCATCTAAAAGGGTTGCTGATTTTTTCCATCCAACTAACAATTATCATTTAGAGCTTAATTTTCATCCAGATTTCATTTTCATCCATGTAAACTATTTCATCCAAAACTCATTTGTCGTCTAAACATAATCAATTTCATCCAAAATCTATGATGTGGCAGGGGGTTCATCCACAAGGCCCCCTCTTACCAAAACTGCCCTTCGAAATAAAAGGATAATATACAATTTACACTTCAAAAACTTCTAGAAATTTGAGATCTACTCCGATTACATTGAAATTTTTTGTGGTTCTTTTTTTCACTGACTCCAAGACATCTTTATTTCGGATTTCCAATTGGACATTTTTGGACTACCCTTTAAGTAGTTTCAATTTTGGAGAATGTAAGGCAATTTCAGCACACCCCGTTTCACAAAATCAAGGATTTTTTTGCCTTCCCAAGCCCGTATGAGGATCAAACTTTGTGAGCATATACCTAACTTCCATACCTAAAAGAATTGATGATCCTCCATGAATCAAATGTGTTTGCAAAATATAGATTTTGGACATCAAAACTTTGATATACTCACAGAGCAGTGTCAAAAAAAACTTTAACAGTGACTTCAAACGTTATAATCTCGCAATCTATACGGTGGATTGTCTTCAAAATTGGTATACACCTTTTTCAATAATATAGGTACAAGATCCTACGGCTACATATTCAATATTAAGTCTAAATTTAGAAACCAATGGGTTTCTATTAGTAAGGGTATGTTTTTGACAGTTTTGGCTCCAAAAACACCAAGGGCCTTGAGGGGTTAACTCACGCCAACCCCAAAAAGGAAACCAAAGTTCTTCTTTAGAAACGATACTTGCACTCCGTATGCATCTGGGAGGATGCTGATGTTTCGTCCTTCGCAATGATCGGGGAGATCCGGCAGTCAGTTGTAAATCAGCCAAATGAAGTTGTCAAATTACCGATTCAATTTGAAAGAGTTAGGATTTTTTCCGACTTGTATTTTAAATATTACCTAAGTATCACATGGATATCACCTAGGTATTATTTAGGTATCATACAAAATTACCGAATGCTTTTATGGAAAAGGGGATAATAGCTGGATTGTATTAGAAACTTCCCACCTAGGTATTATTTAGGTATCATACAAAATTACCGAATGCTTTTATGGAAAAGGGGATAATAGCTGGATTGTATTAGAAACTTCCCAAACAGTGGTCCTTCGGGCTCAGCTCCACAAGTGACGGCAAGGGACTCCAAAAAGCTTGAACCAGTGGCCCATCAACCCCGACGGCTGAGCCCAAAGAAACTTTTCATTTTGTTTAAAACTTTTCCTGGGGAATCGCAAAGTAATATGCGTCACAATTCATAACCATGATGAATCTAAGTTATCTAACAATCCGTGCAGTGACGGTTTTCTTCCGGAAACACAGCACCCAATGCACCAGCTTCGTAACTTCTTCCCTGTAAAATCTCGTAGGAAAAACCTACCAGGCCTACCACAGTCTCAAATCTCTGTCGCCACAGTCAACTTGGTCTTTCGGCCCAAGTGCTCCGAAGCTCCGGAGTTTTACAAACCAGATGGGAGGATTCTTCGGCTGCAACTCCCTGTTCAATCAGTGCCAACTCGAATACTCCAATGCAGTACAGTGCGAAGTCCGATACAATCATTGCAGTTTTATAGCAATAGGTCAATCGGACGCAAGCATGCCTGACGTGTGAGGTACCAACCAGGCCCCCGAGTGCTGTTGTTGTTTCCGCTGGCAGCTTCGTTGCAGCCACATTTCTTTTTGTGTCTGTGATCTTGAGATATGTTTGGTGTCGGGAGTTTGTGTTGGAGAGGATGCAGCTTCTCGAAATATTTTCCTGTTGTTCTGAGGTAACTTCCGTCTTGGGTCACAAGCTGGAAGATGAATTTCCAATGAAGGACAGCTCGGACATTATACTAGATTGTGGTAGGACCTTCAGAAACTCTTTGTTAAGATTTATCACCTATGAATGATTTAAAAGTCAACTAAAAATACTTAGAAACTATTATTCGAGGCATTCAGTAATGCCATAGAATTTTGTTTTTAAAACGGAAGTCTAGAGTGAAGACCTCAAGTTACTTAGAGTTACTCTGAACATAGGTCAAAAGAACTTTGACTACTCCTTTGATTGGAAGAGAGCTCCAAGAGAGGTGGAGAGCCCTTATAAGCCATACAACTTGTATGCTTCACATGGATAGGCAGTTGATGGAAACATACATTATTAGAATGATATGTTTTAAAGTTTGTAGGAATTTATTTTTTAAATGCCAAAAAATAAAATATGTATTTTATTTCTTGTACAATAATAACCATACTTGGCTCCAAAGCTAATTGTTATTAAAGACCCATCTTCAATATTGTTTTGTTTTTATTTTTTATTTTTTATTTATTTTTTAATTCTAAATGCCCAAAGATGTATATAAATATAATATTTTAAAAATCATTTAGAAAAATTCTAGGAGAAATTTAGAGATAAATACATACAAAAGTTGTAAACTTTGAATTTTAGATTCTATTTACATAATTAGATTCAATGATAACATCACTAGTATTTTACTATAATACATAAAAAATAAAAAATAAAAACTCTACATTGCATTATAATAAGATGTTGATATTTTGAACTTCATTTCTTATAAGAGATTAAAAATGAAAGTATTCTGAAAATAACAAGTTTTGAAATTTTTTATTGCTTAACTTTGACTTCATTTTTCCAAGACATCTTTGAATTAAAGTCAATGAAAAATCTGGTTTAAAGTCAAAATGTCACATACTTCAACATTTATAATTTTGATAAAAAACGCATTCTAAAAAGAAGAAGATAAACTTTAATTGTTGAAGAAGACTTGCACAAATAGTATCCACTAATGAGCAATATTAACAAGACATAACTTAGTAATGTGAACTCCAACCATTGAATGTGACAATACCTTCATGTCCTATCTATCATAAATCTTTAGTGGTAAAAAGCTTTAGTGGTATAAATCTTTAGGAAGGACTTAAAGCTCCCAAGAATCAACCATACTGTCTCAGGTTCGACCCCCTGCAAATACTTGATGGAGTGCCACTGGCCATAAAAGCGCCCTTTGTGGCCCCCCCCCCCCCAAAAAAAATAAAATAAAACAATAATAAAATAATAATAAGAATAATAATAATAATATAAAAATTCATGGAATTTTTTCTTTGAAGAAAAAAAAAATATCCAAGGATCCAATATGTGTTGATTAAGTTGTTTAAGATGAACATTGTGCTAGAAAGTAGAAGAATTTGCATGATATACCATGAATCTTAGCATTTTCTCTCTTTGGTCTTATCGTAAACTTAAAAATAATCTAAATTATTTAATACAAGGAAAAAAGTCAAAAACTCAAGGCATCATTCCCTAAGAATAAAAATACTAACTTCCAAGTCCACACTTTCTCCCCCCCAATCCAAACATAGAACAAGTTACCTCACTTGTGGTGGAAACCCGGACGCCACCCCAACGACCCCCAACATACATTGCACCTGGCCACAATCCCACCCACAGTCCCCCCCGCACGACCCCCAAACCGGGGCCCACCATAACGACCAGCCGCACCTTCCCCGGCGCCGCACTCCATCCATTCATCCATCCACTCATCCATCCATTCCCACCCGCACCCGCACCCTCCCCCGCTACTGCCAACCCCCAAGCCTCCACGCGGCCCCACGCCCGGCTCTAACGCCCCCTATCTCCGCCCCTCCCGGCTCCGACCTCCCAGATCTTCCTATTCAATTTCTGTGGCTCCCTTCCTCGCGAACTTGCCAAGTTGCCCAACCACAACAACTCCGTTTATAAATGGCACTGCCACACTCATAAAGCTCACGCTCACTAAATTTCGGCACACCGAAGCTACTGAGCTGGCCGTGTTCGCAGCGCCTCCGCAAGACTGGAAGTTAGGCCGGTGCTTCGTTCCTGTCTGTGTCTGTTTTGTCGAATGCCGTGTTGGTATTCTGCATTGAGGAGGTCGAGATCGCCTTGGGGAGCAAGGATTGTTGTGTGTGTGTAGCGTGTGGCGTCACTGGTCATATTGTGTTGGTGCATTGTCTGATCTGAGTTCGGTACTCTGCTGATCTTGGTGTTATAAGTTCTAGTTCATGTGTTCTGCATTGGTGGAGAGTGAGGTTTCGTTGCTAGTTGTTTTTTCTTGATTATTTCGGGTGGCAGTGGTGTGGTCTTGTAGTTCGTCTTTGTTTGAGTTTTTTTGTAGTGGTGGAGTAGCGCGGGTTGTGTTTGGTTTGTTTAGTGAGGATGTTTTACGGGTGGGAGGATTTCAAGGGGGACTTCCGGAGGTCGGAGCGGGTTGAGGCGGGTGAGGCGTTGATTGGAGACGCTATGGAGAGTGTTGCTGATCTTCGGAGGCAGATTGAGTTTATGAGCAGAGATGCTCGGGTTAAGGATGCGAGTATTGCGAAGCTGCAACGGGAGCTTGAGTCTACGAGTGCAGCGTTGGTGTCTGAGCAGGCTAAGCATGCGGAGACGATGGCGCGTAACTTGGAGCTTGAGAGGGAGCTTGAGGAGCGGATTATGCAAGAGCGGGGGCTTGTGAAGCAGTTGGAAGATCAGGGTGATAAGCATGATAAGGAAATGGCAGAGGTGAAGGCGTGGTACGAGAATGAGATTCAGAGACTGGTGGATTCGCTTGAGACTTTGGAGGATGCGGAGGAAAGGTTGGTCGCACAGCTTGGG
This sequence comes from Ceratodon purpureus, assembly GCA_014871385.1. Lineage (NCBI taxonomy): Eukaryota > Viridiplantae > Streptophyta > Bryopsida > Pseudoditrichales > Ditrichaceae > Ceratodon > Ceratodon purpureus. The sequence goes on along the minus strand of CM026428.1, from coordinate 12,300,528 downwards.
GATCTGGAAGCGGAAGCTATGGAGCAGAATCGGTATTTTAACGCAGAAATCGGTTCATTGTCTCAGTCTCTCGCACGGAAGGAGCAGGAGCTGGCGTCCTCTCAGACTGAGCTTGAATCCATTCGCCAGAGACAGATTTCTCTGAAGGAATTGGAAGCCATGGACCTTGCGGCGCAATTATTGAAATCCACCAATGAGTGCGACAAAATGAGACTGAGAACAGAGTCGTTGCAAGGAGAGATGGAGAGGGTGAAAACTAAGGCTTCCAATCTGCAACAGGAGCTGGCTTTGGCGAAATTGGTCAGCTCTTGGCAACAGGAGAACAAGTCGATACAAGAGGAGAAGATCAGAGCCCCTTCTCAACTATGCAGATCTGAGAGCTTGAGTCTTGGTACGCAACGACGAGCAAGACATACTGCGGTTGCTGTATAGATTCTTTAATCGTGCCTTCTCATCCCCGTCGGGGTGGCAGAAAGGAGAGTAAATAGTGTGATAAATATCTACAGATTGTACTAGAACAGAGAATTTGCGACAGATCCCGGGAGGACGGCGAACCGACACCGTTTTCTGAGCAGCTATGGCGGGGTCCCTGGAGTTATCTTTCATTTCAGCATTTCATTCCACCACATCGATATCAGCCTCTTGAAGGCTCTTTGACGATTTCCGAAGTGCAGCTATACATATACAGTCGTCGGAACTGGCGATTGCGAGTTGAAGAGTTTATCACTGACATCACCAATACTTCGTTCTTCTGAGCATCGGACCAGATGTGGAAGCCTTTGTGAATAATATTTTTGAGGGTATGAGATTTTTTTTTCCCGTGATTTTTCGAATAATCGAGGGTGAGAGTTGCTTGTAGCTATTTAGTTGATTTCTGAGTACATTTACGGAAGGTAGGAGGTTTTTTTATGAGGGATAAGTTGTCGGGTCTCCATGAATTTGGATGCTCTGTAATGCCTCGAAGCTTCAGCTTCTAATGAAGAGCACATTGCTTTATCTTTGACGAGCCTGAAATTGTATGTTTGCACATGAAGGTTTCTCATGTCAATGTAATGTGTAGAGATTTGTATTGACATCCATAGCTTCTTTTATTTTTCGCTTTTTTCAAAGAAAAAACCTTGAGAAACAGAACCAAATCTACACTAACAATCTGAAGCTTTATATGGTCATTTGGGAGTTGCAAACAAGTCATTAGGATCTGAGAATGGAAGTGGCCAAAATTTAACACTTGGAGGTATTCAAACTTGCCCAACAAGAAAGTCATGTACACATTAAACTGATAGTTTTGGACTCAATGTTGTGGAGTAGGGAAAGTTATGCCATGTAGTAGGTCAAAGCAATTTGACTTGCATTCAATAAGAGAGAAAAGGAGAGAAAGTATCGGTAGAGTAGACTCATAGAATTTAAATAGCAGCAATTTCTACATAAGTAATTGTTAAATATATGAAATTTTGCACTCATTTCTATACAACTGTTGTCACACATTAATATTAGAGCATTAAAGGACACTTGAAATCATTACATACTAGTTGGGTATTTAAAATAAGGCAAATGAAAGTCACCAAAGTTAGAATGTCAATATAAAACTTCCCAATAAAATTCATCCATGGCTTCTTAATATTTTTATACATCATCAAATCAAAAACATTAAATCAAATTTTAATTTCAAAACTTATAAAAATTATCAATAACATCAACCATAGATTTGACTATGCAAAAATAATAACTTGAAATTCATAATCTACAAATTATAACAATAGATGATGTTCAATTTTTTTTCCTAACTGTATGTATAACAAATCTTTGAAATTCAAAAGGAGGTAGATCCAGTAGGGATTTATAATATTCTCAATTACCCATAAACAAGTTGTCAACCCTAGCAAGTAGAGCATCCACTCTAAATAAGGTAGAGATGGATAATCCCATCACAGTTGTGAATGTGTGGCCTATCATAGTACGATATTCTTGCAAACAACATCTAACTACCGTAACACCATAGCTGGTTCGTTCTTAAATAATTCCAAAAATAGAAAACGAAAAAATTTGAAAATTATGAAGACCAAAAAACGAAAATAGAATAAATTGTTTTTTCTGATTGTTTGTCATATCTAAGCCAAATGAGGATATTTTTAGTAAATTTTAAGTAAAAAACGAAAATCAAGAAAATCAATTTTGGAGAGACGAACCTTATTTTTCCAAAAAAAATAATTATTCGTTTCACAAGGAACGAACCTGCTATGGTGTTACGGTACTACACCTAGTAGATTTCATAACAACCTATCATGTTCTCAACGCAAGAATCTTTGTATTACATGTGCCTACTTATGGAAATAATGGTATATGCTATTGCGTTTCAAATATTCATGAAAATTTGATAAATTTCTGATAAAAAAATTAAAAAACCATATTTGTGATTTACAACCTAACATCTACTTGTATAAATTTTATACGGATAATTTTCCTAAAGCAAAAGGAAAAGAATATACCCGGGCCCAACTAGCAAAAAGATTTTGGAGCTGCCAGGACTTGAACCCGGAACCTCCCTACGAGAGCGTGCTATCATCGGATATTAAGAGGTTTGTCGCATCAGCTCCGTCACATCGATACGGAGAGTTTAACTTATACTTGACAGTGCAAGACCTGTACGGCATCGTCGACTTCTAGATACCCTGCCAAGTTCCCGGGTATCTCATGGCACTATAGTTACACCAGTATCACAATAGTATCACACCAGCATCACCCAGATATCAAACATAATGTCGGAACTCTGTTCGGCTTCTCCTCCACGCTAACGACGCAGCATGCCTCCCTCGTCACCCTCATAGGTATCACAATAGTATCCGACGGGTACGATTCGGATATAATATCAATATGACACGAGTATGGCACTATTATCGAAGTAGTATCAGAGTAGTATCAACGATGTATCAATCGGGAAGTGGATGTCGTGAACGCCGGTCGAATTCTGCAGCTTGCAGCGTATTCTGGTCGAGAAGTGCTTGGAGATGGCGAGAGGACGGCGGTTTGTCATCGTCTTCGATTGCCGGTGAGCTTCAGAATGCGCTCGAGGATGCATCCCGGTAGAGAGCACATCATGCTGCAATTGACGCTGTCTTGTTTGAGTGGATAACGAGGTGGATATCTTCTTCTGAGGCAGGGGATAGTGAATGCGCAGCAGTGGCTATGGATGGTGCCTGCGTTCTCTGTAAGCTTGTTGAAGCTCGTTGTTGAAGCTCGCTTGCTGCCAATTCTGGTCAGGAGAGGCGAAGGCGACGGTGGAAAGCTCCAATTCGTGGTGGAATTCATGTTGTTGTTGAGTGGATAACTTCTGAACAGGTGATTGCGTTTTTGAGGTTTAAGGGGTTAATGGCTTGCGTGTGGAGGGAGAGGGGAATGAGCGATGTGCGCTGCGGATAGCTTTGCCGTGAACTGGCAATGAGTTGTGGATGAGCGCCATTGAGCGCCGTTGAGGATGTTGGCCAGGACCTGCATTCCAGAATGGCAGGGCTTAACCCCCGGCCGTTACCGGAGCATTTATTCACCTCAGAGAATTGAGTCGAAGGGACGAAACCTTGCATTGCGAGGGTTTAGCGCTTACGAAATTAGGTTGAGGACGTTGAAGTGGTTTGCGGGATACGCGAAGTCGAACATCGTTGCAGTTCACAATAAGGAATTCAATTTAGGTTTAGATTATGGCGCAACAGGCAGTCGGACTGTGTGCTCTGACGGAGGAGAAGCGTCGCTCGGGGAGAATGTGGCTGTTAATAGCGTTTTGGATAGTGCACCAATTGTGAACCGTTCTTTAGATTATGTAAGGGCCGCGGATTCTGGTGAAGTAGTCGGTAGTAATTGTGTAAGCAGGTTGGAGAGGTCCAATTCAAGCTCTTGTAGTGTTGAAGAAGCTGGATTTGTATCATTGGATTGCTTTAGTGAGGACGACCAGGTTGCTGGGAATGTCTCAGCTCAGATTGGGGATGGAACAGCCCCGACTACTGAATTAGGTTTGGATGATCTTGAGTATTATGTGCCTGAGATTGGACACCGGGTATTAGGCGTTGTAGTGTCTGGTAGTCGGACGAAGTTCGACATTGACATTGGAGCTGCTCAGCTTGGGGAATTGAAAGTGACCCATCTTTTCCCTCTTGATCGGTTCGAAGTTAAGCACAATAAATGGATTTGCCCTGAGGAAGTCGACGCGGTTGGTGCCTTGGGGCAGTTCTCGAGACCACCTCATGGCCGTCCTTGTATGGTGTATGACGAGGAGGTTTTTGGGTACGAAGATCCTGCACTCTTTATTATTGATATTGGGACTGTACTTGAGTTGGTGGTGATTGGATTGTCATTGCGCGGCAATCCTGTTCTCTCTGTGAGAAGAGCTGCGCAACGAATTGCGTGGGATCGGGTGAAGCAGGTTAGCATATTTGATCGAGACTTGATTAACTTGATAGAAGCTGTCATCTGATTCAAATATTTACCATTTTGACTTTTATGGCTCTTGAACGCTGGTGTAATCGTGACTTATTTTTGAATTCTGGTACCCTGCACAGATGAAAGAGCTGAATCAGCCTATCCTGATTGAGGTCGTAGGGTGTAATACCAGCGGTGTTCTTGCGAAAGTTGAGGTATGTTAATTTTGTATGTAGTAACGTCGAATGAGATCTCTTTTTGAATAGATTTGTTGCTGGGATGGCAAACATTAGTCTTACTGTTACATAGGCAGTGCTCAATGTTGACGGAAATAGTCTGTTATTTTCTAAGAAGCTAGGATTAGGGTTTTGCAGGAAATTGTACGATTCTTGTTGTGGAGATTGGTAAAGAAAATGTTGCTTTTTGGATGCAGGGATTGCGAGCATTTTTACCCCTGAAAGAATTTGTCAATCGACCTAAAACGTTAGAGGACTATGTAAGTCGGGGAAATTTCTTTGATGAGGAACCTGTTTATTCTTTTCTCGTATAGTCTTCTGTATGTCATTTCTCAAAGAGAATTTTAATCTGAATGTGTTGATATGTAATGTACAGTTGGGCCGAAAACTCTGGGTGACTGTCACTTTTGCGGACGAGGTTTGCTACAGTCTGGTTATTAGTGAAAGGAAAGCATGGGTAAGATGGTTGCGGTCTACTACATATTTTCAACATCGTACTGTAGGTCTGAGATGTCGTCTGGCTCTTACGAGGTATCCTGATGCTACTGCCTAGTTAGCTTCCTGTTGTAGATTTCCATGCTTTTAGAATCAGTACCTTCGTTGGAATCTTATAATCAAAATTATACCTTTCCACGTCAGTGATGTTATTATCATATTTCTCAGGTTAGGGTTATGTGGATGCAATGAGCATATAGTCCCTCCTCAAACCTGTCCTCTACCAATTTTACAGCCTGGAGCAATGAACTACATGAGCATGAAGTTAGAGTACTAGTGAGGAGTAGGTTTAACTACGAGTGTACTGTCTCAAGACGGAGAGATTCTGATTTCATTTACATGATCTGTACACTCTTGCAACTTTGCAGGTAAAGAGAAATCTTCAGCCTGGGTCTCTTCATGATGGCACAGTAATTGAGATTCTTCCTTATGGTGTTCGTGTCCAAGTTAACCGGACAAATATAATGTACGCGTCAATCCCCCACTTTTGCTTTGAAGATTTGACTATGCACATATACACCCTGTTCAGCAAGTCCAAGTCTTAGTTTTTTTCAACTAAGCACTACTGAGGTCCAACTTTTTCATGTCGGAAAGAATCATCAATATCTGACTACACGAAAGTGCAGTTTTCTAATTCGTATATTTGCTCTCTTCTGAAGTGTATCCGCAGACATTGGGTGGTAGATTGTCCTTCGCAACTTTCATGATTTGCTGAATATAGTTGAAAAGTTTCATGGCTACTTTGGTTCTAGCATGACTAATATCTAGCTTCTTTTTCTGCAGGGGATTGATACATATTAGTAACATTGCACATGCGCTGATTAAAAAAATAACAGATGTATTTGTAGTTGGGGAACAAATCAAAATGATGGTGGTGAAATCCTGTGCCCTAAACACGATATCTTTCAGGTACTAAAAGTTTTGTTTTTGTTTATCAAACTGAGGGCCGTCTATTCTATGTTGTATGCTTCTGCTTTGTGAGTTGTTTGTGTCAAACATTAATAAGTTAACTTCCAAACAATGTCAAGATATGTAACTTTGTCCTCATTTTTAAATTACATTTTTTACATTGCACTTGAGTGTCACTTAGCCGTTGTGCTTGGAATCTACAGCACTGCTGACTTGGAAAGTGAGCGAGGGCTTATGCTTCGTGACAAGCAGGTGAATACTCTGATTAGTTCTCGATTTATTTGAATAAATCCTGCTTCAATTATTTCAATACTGCCACTTGCACATGATGTCAACTGTGCATATCTTCACTATATATTGTATCTCATAATAACCTATAAAGTGTTGGCTTGAACTTCAGAGAGTATTTCATGAGGCTGAGCGGATTGCACACGCTTGGTTGGTTGCTAACCGAAGATCGAAAGAATCTCAAAACAATGATGCAGAGGATTTATGTCCTCAACCAGCTTCAGAGCCCATTGCAAACTTGGAGTGGCTAGATTTTGGCGAAAATAGGTACCATTAGTTTAGTATTGAAGAGATATTAACCCCTTTCATTGGGAAATCCAAAATATGTTCTCTCGCTCTTGGTTGCTTCTGATTCACGTATGCAATCAAAACTGAAATCATTGAGATATTCACAGAAAGTACTAAACCATGTCTAGTGTGTTCTGCATTTGACAACTCCTGTCTACGATGCATTTAAGTTTTGAGTAATTTTGAGATCCTTTTAGAATGTATGGAAATGTAAGGACTTTGGAGGAATGCAATTTGTTTATGGGACTCTGCCTGCGATTGTGGCTGCTGGGATCAAACCTTTACCTCAAGCCAGCAATCACGAGGCTTTGAACTCGAAACTCTTGGGCATCGTTAGCAATCTCTTGCTGACAGAGAGGAAACATTCTCCTGGAATATATACTGTTACAGCAAGTAGAATGTTCACATGCTTTAAACTCAGAACAAGTCATACCGGCTTGTGAATTAATGCAGAATCTGCATGGTTGTAAAACGCATCATAACAAGTTCATGGTGAGGTGGTTCATTGGTGCTACAGCTTCCGTCGCTTCCTAAAAGAAGAAACAGACAATTCCAACCTTCACTTCTAGTGCCTCCAAACTCATAAGCTAAATCACCTGGTTTCAATTCGAGCGTGTTTGAGAGATCCTTACATTTGCGAATAAGGAAAGGTTGGTGAGTTAGGGTTTCGGGTTTCTGAGTTGTTTTATCCGGAATATGGGACGTGACAACGTTCGGCAACTGTCTCTGCAACCACAAAGATTCGAAAATATGAGCAAAACCATTACCTTTTTCAGTACAACCTTGCCGCGAAGGAAACAAAAAGCAAAACGCATTGGGGCGAGAGAGGCTCGAACTCTCGACCTCAGGATTTCTCGATTTAGCTATGAGACCTACGCGCTAGCCAACTGCGCCACCGCCCCCAGAAGACCAAATACTTGAAGGTGCTTCGATGTTATCGAAACCTTTTCTTCAGTTTATAAACTATGGTCCTCAGTGTCAACACTTACATGACGACTCCGACCAAGCCTTCGGATGCCCGGGAAACTTTCTAGCTCCTTTCACCGTCACTCGCAAGTGACTTCAACCATATCTTAGATCACACCTCACACATATCTAATGCAAGTGGAGTCACTCGACTAGACATACTCACACTCGGACCGCAACATTTCTCTCCAGAAATTCACCGCAGACAAATAATTAATTTGCATTACAGGCCCACATCAAAGGGGGCACATGACAGTAGTCAACATCAAATGTTTTCGAGTGAACTCAGACCTCCATCCGGAAGTGCTGCTGTAGTCTGATCCAGTACACACAAGGTAATAGAATCCCTGCTACGAGGGTATCGACAGACAAATTCAGATATTGATACAATATCGAGGATGTACATACCAATCAGCTCTCAAACTCAAGTAATACACGGTCACCGAAACCATCCGACAATCCAACGCTGCAGGCAACTGGGGTGGAACAGGGAGTAGTTATAGGGGATACCACACTCTCCATCATAACTCGTCAAACCAGCCTCTCATCTTTTCCTTCACTCGTACAGGCCCTCCTGCTCCCACACATCCACGAGAAAGTCCACCATCTCCTGCAATATTCATGTTCCACCCATATATACTGGTATTAGATAATGTGCGGACCAACTGATCATGTCTGGAGATGCCTCATCTAACATTCGACTCTGGCGTTGCAACCTAGAAGAAAAGACGGGTTGGATAACGGACATGGATCTCTACAAACTGGATTTACACATTGCAGAGAAGAATATCCGCCTCGCAACTTACTGGCAGGGGAATGGGTTGTGTGAACGGTCTACTGGTGCCGAGCAAATCCTCGTATGTTGTACTCCAGCTGCCATCCCAAACAACCATGCCCACCGTTCAGTCATCATTCTTGTAACAGCTATTATTTATATCATTAAGGCAAAGGTTCAAGATAGACAACTAAATTATACTGAACCTTCGTGTTCTTCTCTGCAGAGTTAACCGTACATGTCTGCAGTAGACTTCGCTATTACAGCCTAATGCGACTCAAGTGCAGACATGCTTGAAATAACTTGACTGGGTAACATCGCAGCTTCCTCTTGTGGTTCCGAAGTAAGGGTATGAGTATGGGGCGTCTGTTAAATGAAAGACAGCTCGCACCTGATCACTGGTTCTCTGTGTTGTACAGCAGGTCTAGGCCTGTCTCGAGAGCCCACCCACTCCCGCCTTCTCTCTGTCCACATCCTTAATGCTGCACATAGCGAAACCATACGGTGTAAAAGATCATCGCATCACATGGCATGAATTCACAACCATTAGTACAGTATCATGCTAATTCAAAATGACAAGGAACTCCGTGCTCATCTACCAGCGCCTTCAAAGATGACTGCTTCACAAATTTGCATCGATATGTAACTTATTATGCATGCAAAACACAATATTACGACACATGAAAGTTCCACACAGTAAAGTGTAAACGGTACATAGGTAATATGGTAGATACCATGATTTACGTATGGAATATTAGCATCATTCTCAGCAATTGGCCGTATCTCTGGAACACGGTGGTTGGCAGTAGCTGAGCTGGAAGATCTTTGCTGGCGAGAGTTGCTCCCGTTGTTTTCCATCTCATTAGAGCTCGAGGTCTCAAGTGGATTGTTGAGAGGTACTTCTTCACCTTTGTCTTGCCCCAAATAGTCCTGGGTTGACCTGGAGTCTAGTTTCTGGGACTTGGTAAATCGTCCAAAGCAATTGCCACACTGTCGCAAGCAAAAGCCAACGCCGCAGGAGTAGCTTGAGGATAGTGAACCAATCCAGTAAACAAGTAGTGAATTTTTTTTAAGCTTTGAAATATAAATAAAAGTGCAAGATTCTCTGTTGCAGACATTATGGAGTTAAGCATCTCCTTGTATTCGAAACCAACCCTACAACCACTAAAATAAGACGCTCCGGATATAAAGTTGCATCTGTAAAACGTTCTGCTAAGCATGCAAATCATACATCCATAAATGACTCGTGCAATCAGATGAAGAGTATGTAAAGCCCCTCACTACAATCTCGAGAGAGTAATGTCCAAACTTTCTTGGAATGAACTTTGCTGGATGAACTTCAACACGGACTCACCCCACAACATCAAGATATCACCAACGCTTCAAGATACACGATGCAGAACAATAACCAGAAGGGAGAAAAACCGCACCCCATACATGCAGCGCACACAGAGGAGCGAAAGCTGGATCAGCCAAGACCAGTCAAGCATACTATATATCCGTGGATGATTCTGCTGCTGATGATGGGAACGTCCTAACACCAGCTACTGTTTCAAGCCTCAGCGCAACGTTCGATACCCTCGTCATCCTGCACCGCTGCAATTAATTTCCGTCACCACGACATGAACCTCACATGAAACAAAAGTAGGGTTTAACTTAGCGGAGTTTAACTTAGCGTAAAATAATCTCTACGCAAAAACAGAAAAACCTGCGACATAAGAAGAACTACTCACCATCCTTACCATGAACACAAACATTCCTCTCCAAAGCACTTATGATCAGTTACCGACAATGAATGGCGGCATGAGATACAAAAATATTTAGGGTTCATAAAGTAAGACCTCTCACCATTGCCTTCCACCGATTTCCGAACCTGAAGCACTAAACCCAAACCAGCAGCTGATCACTCAACCACCAAACCCCAGTAAAAACCACATCAGCACCAAAATCACCGATCATCCAACAACAAGAACCACTCCCTAAAAACCCACAATAAACCCCACCTAAATTCCAAGAAACACCAAAACAATGCAAAGAACCCGATCTCACCAACAAACCATTCCAGCTTCCGAATCCAAGAATTACAAGCTCAAAAAACAAAAACTCACAAAAATCATCACCAAAAATGATCCACCCAACAAAAATTCCCACAAACCCAAAAAAGACATCAAAACCCAAAACTCAAACTCGAAACTCAAACTACTAACTCGCGACTCCCCCAAATTCTTACGAAACCTCAGGTCGTGAAAGGGCAAGCAAGGACACGTACCTGGCCTCAGAAGTGAGCTAGAAGGAAGTGAATCCCCAACCCCTGAACAGGAGAGCAAAATGGGAGATGGATAGTGTGAGGGGGGTGTGAGAGATGGGGGAGATTGGGAGATGGGGAGGGTTGGGGAGGTGGAGATGGAGGTGGAGATGGAGGAGATTCGGCGCAGGATGAGAGCGAGCGAGAGAGAGAGCGGAGATGGTGGTGATGATGATGATGCAGCAGCAGCAACAACGGATCCCTAGCTGCCTGCAGGGTCGCAGGCAGGCGCTGCGCCAAGATAAAGTTGGGGATTCGGAAAAAGGGAAAGTTGGAGGATGGAGAAAAAGTAGGGGATTTGGGAAAAAGGGAAAGTTGGAGGATGGAGAAAAAGTAGGGGATTTGGGAAAAAGGGAAAGTTGGAGGATGGAGAAAAAGTAGGGGATTTGGGAAAAAGGGAAAGTTGGAGGATGGAGAAAAAGTTGGGGATTTGGAGGATGGAGAAAAAGTTGGGGATTTGGAGGATGGAGAAAGGAAAAGCGGGAGGAAGGAGAAAAAGTTGGGGATTTGGAAAAGGAGAAAGTTGGAGGAAGGGGGGAGGGGAGGGGGGAAGAAAGAAAATGGAGAAAGGAAAAAAGGAATATTAGTGAATGGAGAATAGAAAAACAAATTATGAGGGGGGGGGGGATGAGTAAGGAAAAGTTGAAGGTAAGAAAAGGGAAAGTTGAGGGTGGAAGAAGGGAAGGTTTGTGATAGAAAAAGGAAAAGTTGAAGGTTTTTAGTTGGAAACTTGGTAAAAGTGATTTTTTTTTAAAGCTTACAACTTGGTGGAAGTATTTTAGTCATTAGTTATGTAATCTCTTAAATATTCTAATTTCTTTATAAATTATACAAGTCAATTTTGTTGATATTATTAGAGTTGGTTAAACTTATAATCACCTTATACATAGAGGTCTAATTAATTTTTGTGAAGGCCAATTGCATGAAATTTTAATTCCCATTACATTGGAGGCTGACTAATTATAATGAAATCATCACAAGGCGAGTTCTTTCAAATACAATGAATATAATCATATTTTATATTTTTATATATGTTTTTCAATGAATTCATCAATTATGAATCAATTTTATATATGTAAAAAATGTGTAATCGACCACATATGCCTAATAATGGAAATCAAGGATTTTATGAGGCCTTTTATGCCTAATAATGGAAGTTTAGGAGGCCTTTTAACAATGATTATCATACACAATACAAAAATTAGATGGTGCATATATATAGTAGAGATGGTAACAAATGACACAGTTAAACACTTATCTAGTGTACATCAGTTTCATATTAGGCATATTGATTTATTGCGCTATGTTTGATTTCTAAAACGAATGTTTTAGATAAAATGTGAAGAAGTTTTGGTTCTAATCATCCAATTGAAAATCTATAACCTTAAGTAGTAATTAATCAACCATTGTCAATGTAGAGTTCAGTGTATTTAATAGTATACTAGAACGGAGCCTGTTGCAATACAACAACAATACAACAACAATACAACAAGGTAAATAAAATCAAAAAAATTATCAGACAATATATACCGTTCTTTCATCAAGGGTGGCCAATGTCTTTAGCAGCCAATCTGAACCATAGACTACATCTAATTCAGCAGCCTGCAAATCCTAATCGGAGCCTACTCTCTTGCTCTACTATGGTTGTATCTCATTATAACACCCTGATGTAGTGTTCCCGACCACTTATATTGCCATCGTCAATATCCACCACCATCGTTGGGTTCGAAAGACAACAATAACAACGACTGTCGTTGTTATTCGCAGAGAAAATTTTACTTCAAAAAAATGGCGGATGAAATTGAGTGTACAATTCAGGATGAAAACGTAACGGATTTTGTGACATGAGTCGTGACAAGGGTGGTGTATTTTAAAAATTAAAATTTTAACATGCATTCATATTTTTTCCTAATCATAGAAAATTTTAAATAATATGAAATAGAACTTTTAATTTTGTAGTTCTATAATAATATAAATTACTTTGAAGTTTCAACTACTATTTAAATGAAAAAACTTTTATATAATGAATGTATATATATAAACTTATAACATCTAATAAAAATAATTATGGATTGGCATCATAAGTCCAATGATTTGCAGTGGCTAATAGGCCACCACATAGTATAGTAGTTTTTGAAAAACATTAAACCAATACAAGCATGCTTCATTTTATATATTGGATGATTTCAAAATTTAAAATAAATAAAATCCTAATACATCCATTTTTTTTCTACAAAAGGGTTTTTCTCGTCTAAGATCTTTTGAAGATTTTTACATGTATTTTTAAAAACCTTTTTTTGTTGATGTTGTTGAGCACCTTCAGTTCAAATCATAGCAAAAATATGATAAATTCTTTGTAGGAATTTATTTATTTATATTATATCATGATGTATTTATTTATTTATAATATATCATGATTTATTTATTTTAATTGGTAGTATAGAAGAAACAAATTTAGACATATGAAAAAACCGTTTTTTGGATACGTTTATAAGCTGTAAATATTAAAGCCTGATTTTACTTTTTTTAGTCTTAATGTAATTTATCCGTATATACTAGTAGTTGAATTAAGTACAAATATATTTGATTGAATGTGCAACTGTACAGTTTATGCTACATAAGAATATTTTTTAAATTTATGTTTTATTTTGTAAAAATATCAGTATGGTGTTCTGTTTATTGTCATTTTATTCTTCGGATACGATTTCAATATTTCGTTTCATTGAAAACTCATTTTCTAAATTAATATATGGTAATCAAAATTATTTAACAAAACAGTAGTTCACTATTTTAAAAGTTGAAGCATTTAAAATTATTGATAAAAATTTACAAAACTATCCCACAGTTCATTCTTGTTAAAACTTAAATTACACTATACTGAATAAAGTTGAAATCATGATTAATCTGAAAGGTTACCATTTATTTTTGGAAGATCTAATAAACTAAAAGAAATAGAGTCTCTTGCATTGAAGATTCTAGCGCCAAAAATGAAATGTTTATTTAATAAAGAACACCATGTATTTTTAACTACATTATAAGTTATTGAATATCCATCCCATGTAGCAATGAATATTGATTTATCACAACCTACGGCTAGAAATTTAGTTTCTCTCAGGATATTTTTAGTTATTTTAATTTCTTTGGGCACATTTGCAATTAAAATCCATTTCAACTCTGGTTGTGAAATCTCCCATATTTGCAAAATATATCTTTCTAAAGTTCTATGCCAACTAATTCGAAACAATCGACCTGCACTTACAACCAATTTTGGCCCAAGTCCTGAAGAAGGTAGATCATCTATTTCATAACGTTTTATATTGTCATTTTTTATATGGTAAGACACCATTTTGTAGCTATCTAATTCAAGAGTTTCATACAAAGTGTATACAACATTATCCATGATTATTGTTAAATCAGAGTGGGGCCGCATATCTAAATTACAAAGAATTTTCCATTCTAATGTTTCTGAGCTATAACTAAACATTGTAGCAGTAGATGGCCTACTAGAAGGTACTATAGAAATGATTTGATAATGGTTGGAAATGTCATCTACAGACATTACAACATTGGTGAATACCATTGAAGGCAAAAATTCACAAAGTATTGGAATTTCTTGAAAGGTCCTAGTTATAGGATTGCAAATGAAAAGAGCTTCATCAATAAAGGAACTATTAGTGTATAGAACACAAATTAGTCCTCTAGCACCTGCAAGTGTAACTTTGCAAAATCCATCTTGAAACCGTTTTGTTATTTCTATTGCTTTGTTAAGAAATTCATCGGTAAGAGTGTAACATTTATTGTCGTTTATATCTAAGAAAATCCACTTCATATTTAACGGGCTCATTACTTCAACTCGAGGTGTAAATAATACATATGACCTTTTGAATGATGCTTTTGAATTTAATGTTGCAAAAGAAGTTGTTTGTACAAGTTGATTCCAATCTTTACAAACAACACGAAATCGAGATAGACTAGGAACTGGTAGGAAAGATAGAACCTTTGTAATGATATCTGGAGGAAGTGTTCTTTCCATTTTCAAAATATTTATTATATTTTGAAAATCCAAAGATCATGAAAGATCCATGAATTTATTCCTTACATTCTTTAGTTATGAAATTATATAAGTTCTGTCATAAAGATATCGTAATTTCTTCATTTTTTCTATTTTTGATTGTAATATCAATTATGATTCAAAATTTCATGAATTCAAAAATGCATTATTTTTTTATGATAATATTCAATAACAAAATCTTTCAAATCCCTAAAGACGCAACTTTTGAAAATTGAAGTGATTAAATGATTGTTTAGGCATTATAATTTTTTGTTTACTTCAAATAAGATCCTTATGATGATTTTTATGAAATGAAGCTATTGGTTTTATTAAATATATTATCTCTTATCTTTAATATAATCTCTAAAAGCCTATAATTCTTTAAGTCTTGAAAATATAATTTCTAAAAATAATTATAAATAAATTATTTAATTGAATAGAGACTAATTATAGATGTAGTAGATTTGATTTGAAGTAATTTGGCCATATTTAAATTGGAAGATCATAATATTTTAGTATCCAAGAAAGGTTTTCAAATTTGGTTGGTGGTACTTTGTAATTAAAATAATGCTAACAATCCCAATATAATGTATCAACTCTTGAGCAAAATGGTTTTTATAATTGAATGTAATGAAAAAAGGTACTATTTCAATTGTTATTAGAAAAAAGTAAATTTCCCAAAAACAACTTTGTAAAACACATTTGGCTCAATATTTAGAAAGTAAAATAGTCAAAAATCAAATCTGGATAACTAAAAGCCTTGTAATTTTTTTATAACATCTTAGATTGAAGTGAAGTGAAAACATCAGAATAAAAATTAAATTAAATTTGAAATTGAACACATGAAATGTCATTTAAAATAAGTATAACAAATCTTATTGAAAACAAACACCAAATGGAAGATAAACCACTGAACGCCTAAACTTCCAGGCAACCAAAATGTGGTGGTTGGCTATTTTGGGCATGGTTCCATAGTGTCAAAAATAATTATCAAGTTCTGAGATTTTGTATGTGGGTTCTTTAGGTCATTATGTAGATGCCAAACTTTGTTTCATACGATTCCTATATAAAGTTTTAAATTCCAATGCAAGCAGCCACAAAAAATTTCAAATATATATTTTTTAAATAAATAAAAATATCATCATTTTGTAGTGATTCACATTTGAATAAGAAGCTTTGATTCATTCCATTCCAATAAGTGAGGTAAAAATACAACAAGTCATGATATGCGGGCAATTTGCTCAAATCTTCATGAAAAATAACTTTAACAGCTCATTTTGAATACAATTTTGACAATTCTTCAAAAATAGAAATTGGAAAAGTTTTTGATTATGTATCACATCATTTTGACCATTGAAAGTGACATTATTCATTTTTATGTGGAGGTAATTAACAATTTAGTTTTTTCATTTATTCCACATCTTAATTTGGTTTGCATATCTTTTGAAGATGAAAAATTGGATTTTTTCTTTTGAATGATTTTGTGTAGATTCTCAAGTCATTTATTTTGGCTTTTTGGTAGGATTGAAAAACAATGGTTTTTAAACTTTAAACATTAGGGTCTTATTGGTTTTATATCTCCCTCTAAAAATTTGGATAAGAATGTCTTAATAAGTTAGCTATACTAGTAGAAATATGGTCCTTAATGACTCGTCCATAATGACTTAAATGGTCCAAAATGACTCAAATTGAGACATTTTGGACCATTTAAGTCATTATGGACGAGTCATTAAGGACCATATTTCTACTAGTGATAAAATCCTACGGTTGAAATTCCAAACAAATGTCATTAAATTGAAAAATCGAACTTGCTTCACAAAAGAGTGTTAAAAGGCAATTTTTTGATTTGAATTCACTGTGGGCATTAAGGGGTTAAAGAAAATTCAATCATCCAAAATGTATCATAAAAAATATAAAAAAATGTTTTAGAAACAAATAAAGTTCAACAATTAATTTCCTAGTTAGCCTTAGTATTGATGGCAAACAGTTAGTTGAAAATCAACTATCCTTTTATTTCAACTTCTTTACTTAGAGATAAACTTGGAGAAAAGTCTTAAACTTTCTTCAATCAAAAATCATCTCCATTGTTCACCATCCTCTTCATTGCAACCCAATTGAAATATAGGTTACTACCTTACTAGTTACTACCATAGAAGTTTCATTCAAAACAAATTCTAAAAGTAAAAAATAAAAAAATATATAAAACTATAAAAATAGAAAAAATTAGAAAAAAATATTTTTTACAATATTATGTAATTTCTAAGCCATTTAAAGTCCGTTTTACTGAATTTTTTTGCTGAAAAACACAAAAATGAGAACTTCAATTTTTGAGAGGCAAACCTTAATTTTTCCAAAAAAATTAAATATTTGTTTGGCAGATGACGAAACTGCTACCATGTTACAGTAACTCAAATCCTGTTCTCAATTGTCAACCCTCAAATGCCAAAATAAATGTACTTCTCCAATACTTTACCGTATGTATTTCATAGTTTATTCTGGTTCATGGGATGCAATCATGACCAATTTTTCCTGCTATCAGCATAATCTATTGCACTTTCTACCAAGACTCGCTACAAAAGTTCACAATCAGTGTCACAAAGCCTCAGTCCAAACAAAGCACATAAAGACTCCCTCAAAGTCCAAACAGACACAAAAAGTCATCAAAATACCAGGACTATTATGATCATCAAAATCCAGAAACTTCTGAGCACTCTCAAAATTTCCGACACTGTGATCCAATATCATGAGTAACAAGTGCAGGCTGAGGAGGCATAAGTTTATATAAATCGTAAAGGACTCGGGGAAATTTCTGTAAAAAAATTCGGCTCACATCTGATAATGTTCCTCAGTGGACTGAAGTTCCTCACCGGAGTGAAGAAAAGCCGGAATGTGATGTTACATTTCATAACCATCCTATTTTCATAAACACCCTGAACGTGTTTCTATTTTGAAGTCCTCGTCCTTTACGCAAGGTAAGCTCCTGGACCAAGGTGGTTCATGGAAATAAGCATTCACCACAGAGCGAGAATTCATGCTCACATTGTCGACCGTTTTGTGCCAACCTGAATATTTCACTTCTCATTCACTAACACCGTGACCAGTACGTCTCTAGCGACTTAGTAACGTCTTGTTGGTAGAGTCCTGTCTCAAATTTGCAATAATCTCCTTCATAGTACACACTCTGGAATCAATCCTGATCATCTCGAGTCATAAACTGCAATAGTACTGTTTCTTAATTTCTGTTTTCATGGTATTGTTTTGTTTAGTACAGTACTTCAATCATAGAGCTGAAGTGCAGAATTTCTACAGTCCAAAGTTGGTAGAGAGCTGTCGAGGTTATAGTATTATAGCACAGCTCAGGAGACAGAAATCTTAAACTTGCTTGCTGCAAGCGACGAGGTTCATATCTGGTACTCTTTTCTTTCCTTTTCTTCACACTTCCAAGTTCAGTCTAAGTTTCAGTTTTCAAATAATGTTAAGCAGATTCGACCTTAGACAAGATTAGACATCAGGCCTCGATGAGATGTAACACCGACAAGCTACCCTTGTGTACAGATAGGATAAGAATGTGAAGATTTGGATTATAGAGTTTGGTATTTAGTGTTAGTCGATCGGTCACTATTTTTTTCTTTTTAGCTAAGAAGGTTGTGTGAAACATTTCCCAACCATGGTATGAATTTTATGATCTCTTGAGTCTTTGCATTTGCTGATGAATCTCAACCTTGGTTTGCTGCCAGTGATTTCGACCATCGCAAACACTTGCTAGAAAATGGCAGCCCCACGGATGTTGCAAGTCGCCATCCCCATTTTCAAAGACGTGACAGCGCTGGACTTCGTGGGGCCATACGAGCCGCTTCACGCTCTCCCGAACGTGAACGTCGTGTTCGTGAGCCATAGCAAGGGCTTGTGCGATGCGGACCAGGCGCTCTCTTTCCAAGCCACGGCAACATTCGACGAGATTCCTTCTCCCGACATTATCATTGTCCCCGGAGGCAAAGGCACCAACGCTCTCATGACCGATAAACCTCTCATCAACTGGCTCCGCAAGGTAACCCACGTCAAACCCTAACCCAAACCCCTATCCCCATCTCCGATCCATTCCATACCTTCCACTTGCAACCTAGTACAACAATAACTTGCATTTTCCTGCTGAATTAGGCGCATGAGACGAGCATGTACACGACCTCGGTGTGCACGGGGTCGATGCTGCTGGGAGCCGCCGGGATCTTGAAGGGGCTAGAAGCGACGACCCACTGGATGCTCATGGAGACGCTGCCAAAGTTCGCTGCCAAGCCTGTCAAAAGCCGAGTTGTCCAGCAGGTATGTACTCATATGTGCGCATAATGGGTCTGCAAATCATCAACAATGGATTATGTTCTGTCCGGTGTCGTGAGAGTGATGAGGAGCATGTCGAGATGGCAGGGAAAGGTGATCACAGCGGCGGGTGTGTCGGCTGGGATCGACATGGGCTTGAAGCTGGTTGCGCTGCTCTCGGACGAGAAGACTGCGAAAGTGGTGCAGTTGTTGTTGGAGTACGATCCGCAGCCTCCCTTCTCCTGCGGATCGCCGGCTACCGCTGGTCCTGAGCTTGTGGCGATTGCTCTCGCATTAGCGGAGAAGAACATGCCGGAGCTCAAGCACGAGGGCGCTGCGATTCTGGAGAACTAGTTGATTCATGCAACAATTGTAAGTAAAGATTTTGAATGCCATGTTGCAGCTTGAAATCAATGGTATCATAACACATTGGACTGGGTTGGAACAAGCTCAATGAGAGAATATACTGTGTTTTCATGGCCATAAATCTGCACTTGTAAGCTTCGAAACGTCGATGTGTAATCCAGATTCATTTTGTGCTATCACTGGTAGCAAACATGTCGTTTTGATTTTGATTTTTGAGTCATAGTTGATGTTGATGTTGGTGAGTCAGAATTGACACAACAGTAAGAAAAAGTTGCCTTCTCTGGATTTCTAGTCAGTCAAAAGCGTCAAGTTTGCTACCAGTGTATGCAACTATTAGCTAGAAGTTGTTTCATGACATGACATCCTTCTTTTATCAGCTAGAAGTTGCTTCATGACATGACATCCTTCTTTTATGAACTAGAAGTTGCTTCATGACATGACATCCTTCTTTGACTGGATGGAGTTATTCACTGTATTAGCAATTTCTTCAAACTTTGGTAGTTTAGGAAGTTTTTGGATCTAAACATGAATATGTAGTGTATTTTGTAACTCCAAATCTCATTTTGGCATGCACAAAATTGCCTAAGTAATGAGTATCTTCATCTTAGTATAATTGGGTGTAGTGTCATGCATATGATTAGGAAACAAAGCTATATTGTTAGTCAAGGTATTAGCTTTTGCCTCATGATTGTGCTGATATGGTTTTTATTGCTTCAATTCTGTCATGTGATCCTTTTGTAGGATTATTTCATGCATATGTGAATATGGCCACTGATGTTTTGGTTCGTTGTAATTTAGCTCTGAATGGTAAGACTGTGGGTTTGGGGATGGGTGTAACTTAAGGTAGAGATGGGTATTCTCGTCAGGGTTCTAATTCCGTGCCCTAATAGTGCACCAATATTTGTGCAGACAGCACCTGACTACCGCACTTAGCAGATTTTATAACAACCTATCATGTTCTCCATGCAAGAATCTTTAAATTGCATATGCCTACTCACGGAAATAGAGGTCTATGCGGTTGCACTTCAAATATTCATGAAAATTTGATAAATTTCTGGAAAAAAAAATAAAAAATCAGATTTGTGATTTACGACCTAACATCTATTTGTATAAATTTTATCCCCATAGTTTTCTCCATGCCAAATATTCTGAATGGCTTAAATTGATGGAAATACCCATCTCTACCTTACATGAAGAAGGGCCAATTGTTATGTATTTCACAAGTCCTTACAAGAGTCAATCATGATTGCTTGAGGGTCAACTTTGTTTCTTAACTCCGAAAGTTTCTTGATTATGTTTCACCAAAAAACACTCCAAAATTGTTATTTTCAATGTAAAAAACATGAATGACTAAAAAATCAATATTTTCTAATTCTAACTGTAAGATCTTCAACTAGATTATTGTAATAAATAGCTCTAAAAATTTCATCACAATCTACCATAGGAATTAAGAGATTATAGCAATTGAAATTTGAAAACAAACCTTTTTGACATAGGAATTAAAAGATTATAGCAATTGAAATTTGAAAACAAACCTTTTTGACAAGATTTTTTACAAGGTTGACACACTCTAACTCTTTTTTCTTAGGCTTTTTGCATTAGGGATGTTGAGGGTTTTGGTGCATAACAAAGAAAA
Organism: Ceratodon purpureus; assembly: GCA_014871385.1. Classification (NCBI taxonomy): domain Eukaryota; kingdom Viridiplantae; phylum Streptophyta; class Bryopsida; order Pseudoditrichales; family Ditrichaceae; genus Ceratodon; species Ceratodon purpureus. The sequence continues at coordinate 12,279,492 of CM026428.1, read as the reverse complement.
CTAAGTTAGCTGAGTGTGTAAAAACATTTATACACAAAAAACAAGTGTAGCATGATGAAAACAATATTTTTATTAAGTTTAATACACAAGAATGCTAATTTATATTTTTTTTCTAGAAATTCCATTATTTTATAAAGTCCCAATCCAAATTGGTCAAAGTAATGATAGATTTCCATCCTTTAATTGAAAAAAAAAATCCAAAAAAACAAATTTAATAATTTTTATGAAGGAAAGAAGAAGTTTTTTTGGTACACTTCCTGAAACGATGAGAAAACTTTGAAATTTTGTGGAGTGAACATTTTGTACTAAAATAAGTTTTTTTGGAAAAATTTCAAATATGACAATATTAAGTATTTATAGAAATAATCTCAGAGCTAACATATGTATTTAGCATGGCTGCCCGAATTGCCTACCAAACACAAAGTTCTAGTTTGGGCACCATAACTATTTTTTAAAAGTCTAGTCAAAAAAAGGATTAGATTCCAATAAAGTTTTTCTTATGGCCCACATTCACAAAAAAAGTTCAAAAAGAAAATCTAAAATTGACATCACATATACCTGCCCAAAATTTTATAATAGGACAATTGTCTTTTAGAGATTAATGAATGTTTGTTACTTTTACTATAGCACTTCTTCCTAGGTAAGTGGATGTTTTGACTTTATGTACATTTTAAGATTTGTAAAGAAAAATTGTTTAGTTGGATGTCAAGAGAATGGATGAGTTAAACTACATGTGAGGATTAAGAGGATTAGGCTTGATTGGGTTACCTAGAAGTATTCATGGCAAGTGAGTGTCTAAGGCAAAAATTAACCTTCTATAGGCATCAACTTTACCCACAAGGTCCAATAGGCTATAATTTTCATTTATGTCATATATTAACCCATAACGCTAATTTTTATTCTATTCGACCCTTTACTATTTAATTTGTTTTTACTCTTTATTCTACTTTATTCCAATTATTTTTATCTTGGTTAGATAAATTTAGTTAAATCATTGATTCAATTACTTACCTCCGTTAAATTGATTGTAAGTCAAGTAGTTTTAGTTCCACTAGAATTAAATTTTAATTAGTTGTATCCATTAAATAAATAATTTTTATTATATACAAATTAAATAAAATCAAAAGTAATTATTTGCAGTGTCTTGCTTTAATCCTTTGATTTTGATTTTACTCTCTTGAGTTATATATTGATTTATCCATTATTATTATTATTATTATTGAATTTTATTTTTTATTTTTTATCATTTTTAACTTTTTTTAATCTGATTCTGTTAATTCCTAAATTTTTCATTTCTCATTCTATTTACCAAAGGTTTTAGAATACTATCTCATATTTGACTATCTCTTTGTATGCATTAAACTCATGTTCCAATGATGAGAAATTACAACCATCATCCATTATCTAAAAATAAATTCAAAGTTTTAATCTTCTTGACATGTATGCATTTTTTCCGATTTTTTTTAGTTTCTCTATCTAAAACTTCAAGGCCTTCCTCTAATATATCTCCAACATCTATCCAGACAGTTTTACACCAATCCTCTACAAGACAAAAAAATGCTCGTAATTTTATAGCATTTTCTTTTCAAGTGTCTACTTCTTTTCTACTTTTTTATTATATATTAAAGCATTTTAATAGCCAAGAGATACGATAAAAAAATTTAAGCTATAAAATTAAAAATTCATATGTAAAATCTTTTTATTAGGCTTTAATTAGCAATTACGCCGTCATTAGTAGTTTTTATAACCTTTCTAATTTAATGTACATCAATTATTTATAAAAATAAAAAATTGAACAAAAATAATGGAAATTTCTATTCAAACGACTTCCAAAACATTAAAATCCTTTATAGAAAAATTAAAAGATTTATTTGTAAATCCAATCATTTAAAATAATGTATATTGTTATATACAAATATTATGTTTGAAATAAATAATATAAGGAAAATATAATTTTGAATGGATTTGCTTTAAACAAGTAAAATGAAAAAAAAAATCATTAAATATAAGTAGAGTAAAAAATATAACCATGTATTTTGAGCACAAGACTGTATCTTGTCAAAGCTCAAGGATAGCATAATTTTTTTATGTATCGACCAATTACATGGTGAAAATGCTCATTAAAAAATGATGCATTTTTAAATCCAAATTGTTATTCATGATTTCAAAGTGATTCATTATTTCGAATAAAATCAAAATTTGATATATGTATCGAGATGGACGAAGTTAATTCAATTGAAGATTCAATTATAGAATGAAAAAAAACTATAAAGATTAGAGTATGATAATCAGTGAATTTTAAATGTTGAAACATACAAATATTGAGTATTAGAATTAAAGAGAATGCTTATTTATATGATTTTAAAAAGTTTGTGGCTGATGAGATGTATCTAACATAAATACAATCTTGTAAGCTGCGAAGAGCGTGCATAGCACTGTTCATTGGGTAGTTTTTGAAAATTTTGAAATTTTCCAAAATTTTGAAAATAATAAAAAGAAGTGCTCATTATCGTGGAATCTAAATGGAATCTAATGGAAATCTTCAAGGAGGATTCACCATATACGGTGATTTTGTTGATTTTGTTATACAAATTTCATCTAATTTCAAAGACTGTGTTTATGATTTAGAGAAACACATATTGATATATGTATTTGGTAAATAATATTTTTTATAGATAAAATGAAAAAGGTATCAAAACTAAGTAAATACTCATCCGATATACATAACATAGTATACAGTAATTGGAATATAATCTAGTATAAGTACAAATAAAACTGAATGTACATACGACAAAGCTAAGTATTGAAAGTGAAGATAAAACCTAGAAATGAAAATAATGCCTGTGACAAGCCTAACTATCAGAGGTATTACTGTCTCCGATGTAAATCGACATATTCTCTTTATCTCCTCAACTGTTGGTGGAGTCCGAGGCTCCTTCATCAATATACGAAGCTCTATTATATTGGAAGAACTTCTGAGGCGCCAATGGAGGAGGGTAGTAAGTGTAGTCGATCTGGCCGCCAAAAAACTCATGTAAAGCGTCGGAGTTGTAGCCTTCACGAGGAGAATAGTCATCAGCAGGTGCGCCATGAACATCCAACCCGTAGGAATTCTTGGACTTCGAATTTCGATGGCCTGAGTGGGGAACCTCAACACAGTAGTTGGTGTTCCCCACTTCAACCGCTTCGATGGTGAGAACATCGCCGCAGCCTCCAAAGTCTATACCTGCATCACAAAGATATTCTAAAGCTCATTCTTGCTGAGGGAGAGGAGCCACCTCTGGAGAAGGTAATTCCTTGTCTAGTGTAGATTAAGGAATCTTTGTGGTAAAGTTGAAGGTAATTGTTTTCTATGCATATATGGTGATCCTTATCATTGCCCAACCGTTAGTGGAGTCCGAGGATCCATCATCAATCGGAGAATCGTTCTAATCTGGGTAAATGGACGGTGAGTAGGTGGTGCCGATAATGGAGAGGGGTAATACGTGTAGTCGTTCTGGCCGCCAAAAATTCATCAAAATCATATGAAAGGTACCCTTCTAGAAAATGATCATCGCCTAGAGAGCGATGGACATCCAATCCCCATGGATCCTTCCGCTTCGGACTTCCTTGGTTTGTATAAGAAACTTCAACACAATAGTAGGTATTCCCCACTTCAACTACTTCGATGGTGAAAACATCGTCGTAGCCTCCAAAGTCAATTCTAACATCAGCTAGAGAGTCAAAAGCTCGAGGAATTGCAGCTACTTCTAGAGCAAGTACTTCCTTCGCATTTGTTGATGGCGGAATCATGGAAGGAGTAGATTCCGTTGCAACGCCAGCAAGGAGTTCGAAGTCTATAGAAACTTTAGCCTCCTCTTGTCTCCGACTCTAAGCTCGAGCGCCAACCATCTTGGTGTGTAGTGTAGTGGTAAAAACCAAATCTAGAGCAAGCTGCTAGCAGAGGTTTTGTGATTTTTGATTTTTTTAAAATACTAGCGGAGTCTCAAGGTGGCTGTGTTAACGTGGTTGCTACAATTAAAAGTCAAGGGCGTTGCAACTAAAAAATATGAGCTACTAGCTAGTAGTGTGAAAAAAAAAAACATAGGTTTGAAATAGGGAGAAAGGTGATTAGGATACTGTTACAGACAGAGAAGTCACAAGGTAAGTACAAGATGAGACAAGTTGATAATCCCTTTCTTAGACTTGATAATAACTTTCATCCTCCTTAGCCCAATTCTTAATCTAACTTATATTCCTCAACATTCAACATCCTTTCTCCAATCAATCATTTTTTATATATAAAAAAAATAAAAAATTATAATGATAATCATGTAATTTAAACACAAGACTATATCTTGTCATAGCACAAGAATGGCATAAATTTGTCAAATATTGATAAATTCCATAGAAAAAATGCTCTTAAAATTAGTGAAACAATTGAAATATAATGTTTTACATCCATTATGCCTCCTTTTGCGACGTTGTTATGTTTTAAATAGATATATTATGTAAAAATTATCATGAAATCAGTTCAAATTCTATTTTTTTTAAATGATTCAGATAAAAAAAGTAGGATCGTGGAAATATCTACGGCTTTGATTTGTACTACATCTTTTCATTTAGCTTAAAGAAATGGGTTGGCATATTCGCTAAATAATTCATCATATGGCTAAATATGTTTTACCATTGGTGCTAGGTTGCAACTATTCAAATCAAATCACAAAATCCAATAAGATTTGGAAGTAGAATCAATTGGAATGTAATCAAACTTTGAAAATCACCTCTGTCTATATCTTGACAATTGTTTTTTATTCTAGAATCCATAGTAATTTTACATCTTTCTTGATTTATTGCTTAACATTTAACTCACATTACAATACTCTTAGATTTCTTCTTTTCTACATAGAATATCTTTTGTAAAATAATAATAAGAAAAAATCTTTAGATGTTGATATTTGTTTTTATTATGAAGATATTTCTTATAATGTTATTAGAGAGTTAAAGATAAAAGAAAGTTTCTGAAACAAACTATTAGGCTTAGAATAAGTAAGACCAAGTGCTTTGCTTGTCATGATTTACTTTGAGTTAGTTCTCGATTGGATTTTGGTATTGGCAATGGTGGGTTTTCAAGACTTTTACAATTGCCTATTGCCGTTATTGTAACAATCGGTTGATTCAGATTAATCATCTTCTTTAAGACTACGTGTTTGAGTTGAATAATACTTTTTGAACAACGTGTTCAAACACAAATAAAAGTATATATCTTGAAATTATCAGGTTTTAGTTTTGCAATTAAAAAATAAAGCTTAGAAAAATGTTTAGAAGCTTAAATTAAATAATTTCGTCAATACGTATCGAACATGGACATTACATAGCAAATGTGGTATGTTGTAGACTTGAGACCATTTGGGTGTATACACGAGAACTGCCATCTGTAAACATTTGTGCACAAAGGGCTTCAAAGCTTAGTTAGCATAGCTTTGATGTAGCTATTTATATCAACATGCTTGTAGCCTATGTTTATATTGTGCGCCAAAAATGCGCTTTAATGCATGTACTAGTTTCATCATTGTTCTATGAATGTGCATATTGCTACTCATATTCCATGTTGCTTTTACATCGTAATCGCGCCTTGATTGTGAGTGCATCTATCTGCTTAAATTGAGTTATCTTTTTACATTCTAATTATTCCAAATATTTGTTAGAATTAACTTTCATAAGAGAATTGAGTTAAGTTTACATATTTGGAAATGTTTTGACTTAAGCAAAAAAAATGAATTACCAACACATGGTCATATCCAAAGCAAAGATAAATCTAATATTAACATAATAAAAAAATGATAACGATAGTTTCATGTGTAATGTACAAAATGTATCAACTTAGGGTAAGGAATCAATGCGGCATGACGACTATTCTAAAGTATTAACATGAAGAGAGAAAAATCTCAGACCAAGATACCCTTTGGGATTGAAACATGTCAAAACTCTCTATTTTTAGGATCAATTCCACCAACTTACCCTCTGATTTTTATTTTAAAATTAGATTTTTATCTTAAAAAAAATGGTCAATAGGTCTACAGTCAAAGGTTGTAAATCAGCCTAAATTGCTTGAGAAAATTGTTATTCTCTGCTCTTCAATTTTTGCTCTCTACTCTCTCTTGTCCGCTCTTTGCTCTCTGTTCACATACGATCTTTCTTCAAATTGGGATTTTAAGATGTTTTTTGGCATCTACATTTTTTGTAAATGCCAAAAAGCATCTTGTAATTCTAATTTTGATAAGTTTTGAGGAAATTATGGGGCTTTGAAAGTTGGTTGGTGGGGAAGAAGGCTAAGAGTTTGATTACGTCATTGGACCATACGAACGGCGAACTCCAGGCAACCGGCGTGTTTCCTCCATCCTCTGTCTCCTCTTCTTTATCTTCTCCAACTCCTTTCTTTCCTTATGAAAACAAAAGGACCTCTAGACTTTTGACTTCTACACATGCAACCTTGTAGGTGCAGCTCAAAACATGGAATTACAAGCACCTATTTTAAAATAACTAAAAGAATGTCCGAAAGAATCTCTAGCGAGAAGAACCTAATCTACTTTAGAGAGGGAGTATAATTATGGGCATACTTTTAAACCCATGAATTCAGTAGTTTTTAATTCAAGTTTTTAAGTAAGCTTCTAAAATGGTGGTTGGAAATTGAGTTTATGATATGAATGATAGGAATGAAATTTGGGAGGTACTAGATTGAGATTACAAATGAAAGATGGAATATTGAAATTTAATAAAAGAGAAATTTGGTATTAATAAAAGAGAAATTTGGTATTTAAATAGAAAAATTGGAAATATAGAAAGTAAGTGATGTAAGGAGATATGATTTAGAAATTAGAATTCAAATAAAATAAAATAGGGATTGAAATTGTCTTGAAGAAGGAGGGAAATGTTAGTTAAAATTGGAAGATAGTTAATTAGAATGAGAACTTGAGGATGGTAGAAATTAAAATATGAAGGATGAAAGGTAGGAATGAAAATACAAGAGGGGGGTAGAGTAGGATTTAAACTACAAGGACTGAATCATATTAAAAAGGTGAGGTTAAAATAGAGAGAAATCACCATTAAATTAGAGATAGAAGTAGGGATGGTAAAGAGGAATTAGAATTGGAGGAGGTATACATGAATTAGAAAACAAAGTATAGTATATGAGAATTGGGATTTAGGGATGATATGTGGAAATTAGAATAGGAAAGATGGTCGATAGGAATAAAAATAGAGGAGTTGTAGAAGACGAATTCAAAAATGAGGTCTCAGTTGGATTAAAAAATTAAAGGTTACAAAAGGTAAGCAAAATGAGATGACCAGGAGTTGAAAATCACATTTTAAAGATAATACATGGTAATTGAAATTGTAGGTGGTATCGGAGCATGGAAATTAAATTTTGAGAATGATATATTAAAATTAAAAGTATCAAATTTTAGAAATCAAGACCTACTTTGAAATAGAATGGACAAATAAATACATATTATTCAAAAGACATGCCCAAAACACATTTATGACTTATGCATTTTTTTGTACATTCTAATATATATACACTCACACAAATATATATATATATATATATATATATATATATATATATATAAAGTGTATTTGTATGTATGTATGTATGTGTAATTATTGTTTTTAAATCATTGTAGCGAATTTACTCAATGATTTGAAGTGATTTAATAGGATCACGTCAATTGTTGTATTATAAATATGTATACATTTCTTTTTGTATGATTTTATAAATCTCTACTTCTTATAGCATGTGCTTTTAAAAAAATAGACATTTAAATATTAAAACACACAAATTCCTTGGAACATGTAGACTCCATTGATTTATATATCCATTCGTCTTAAGTTTTATATTTTTTTCTTAAGAAGTTCTCCAAATATTTACACTCAAAAAAATAAAATATACTCATGATTCACATATATTTTGTATTTAATGCAGATGGTTGCTTACTTACACACTTGTAAAGTTGTATTTCATTGCTTTTCTTTAAACAAAAATTTTCACGTTGTTAATTATAAATATAATGATCATAAATATGTATAGTTGATGTAGTATGCATAGAACCTAATTATACATGTAATGTATCAAAACCACAACATTGAATTGGTATAAAAATAACATTAAAAATAGTGCATATTAAACAATGACACATTGAAATTCATTAGAATGACATCAATTTGATAGCAAACAAGATAGAAATGACATTAAATTGGTATCAAATTGACATAAAAATAGTGCATGTTAAAATGACACCTTAATAACATTCATAAAAAAGACATCAACATATATAAAAATAAGTACATTTATAATTTAAATGACATCAATATGACATCAAAATAGTGGATTCTAAAAATGATGCTAGAATGACGTTCAATAAAATAACATTAAACTTGCATAAAATTGATATTAAAATATTATATATCAACAAAACAGTAAAGTGACATCCATATGTTTTATAGTAGAATGATATATGATGGGCACCCTAGTACCATAGCAAGTTCGTCCAAAAATAATTCTAAAATAAAAAAATAGAAAATAGAAAATAGAAAATAGAAAAATAAGAAACAAAAATAGAATAAATTAGTTTTTGCAATATTTTGTTATCTCTATGCCATTTAAAGTCATTTTTACTATTTTTTTGCTAAAAAAACAAAAATTGAGAAATTCAATATTTTAGAGGCAAACCTTATTTTTCATAAAAAATAATATTTGTTTGCCCAATGACAAACATGCTATGGTGTTACGGTGCTTCTTCCATTGACCCCATAGAACCCACATGTATTGACATTAGAGGATACTGTATTGATGTCAAGAATGACAAACTTGAGTTCAACATCAAAATGATCTCAAAATCACAGGGATGCCAAAGTTGACAGAACATAGATTCAGATAACCATGACATAAATACAGTCTCAACATGACTGATGATCATATTGACTTCACTGTACATCGATCCAAAAAAGTGGGCAAAATTTGCTGATGTACATTGTCCTCTCTTTCCTTTTCTCCTTGTGTAATTAATTCATATAATCTCTCATGACAGACCATCCGGACAAATTCATGTATTCCATGTTTGCTGATGTAAACAAAAGGTATACTATCTGAAATTCAGCATTTCAGCATTTCAGCACGAGGTTGACTATCACAAATCGTCAATGCTCGTGGTTCGAAGGCAGAGAGTTAGTCAATGTGCACATTACAAAACACTAGCAAAAACCCTAATGAAACTAAAAAATTTGTGTATAGATAAAAATAGTCAACAAAACATGCAAACGAATGAAAATAGATAAAAATGATACATAATGCGCCAGAAAATGATTAAACGGAGCATACAACAGCGTTGTCCCAGGGGCTGTACTGGCAGTATCAATGAAGTTGGTCCTCAGCAACCTCATGTAAGAGCTCTCTGTCATGGCTTGTAATCTACACATATCGTGCGGGACATTGTGCTTTATACATTCATGATCTGAAAAGCTCTAGGGTTCAGTCCTTTGAAGTGAGATATTGGATGATAATTAACGGATGGAAGACTTGGATAAAAACATCACTAGTGGAAAAATGGTATGGGGCGACCAACAAGTATACCAATGAGGTGGTGGACTGGCAGTTTACACCAGCTTAGTGGTGTACTCCCTGGTTGCGCGAGACCATCCTTCCACTAGTGCATGACGGATTTTGTGACATAGGGTAGTGACACTCTGCATTTAACATCATAGATAAACTTAAACAGTCAAACTAAAATGTCGAACTTCATTACGGAGCTAGTGCATGGGCGGAGGAATCGCATGAGTAAGCTTGTCTGTAAGCAGATACTTAGAGAGTTGTTTGTAAGCAGCTATCAAGCCGACCATGATGTCATATTTAGAACCAAATTTGCAATATATATCTCCATGAGTCTCTCATCTAAGTTGTATGTTGTTGACAGTCGAATTGTATAATATATTAGTTGCATCCGCTGAACGTTGATTCAGAGACTGGCTAGTGTTGTGTGTCGAGTACTTCGAAGATCTTCTGTTGAGAAAGCGCCGGGACCATGGAAGGAGTGGTTGCAGGTTAGTAGTCGCCATGCTGGGTCCTTCAGACTGCTGAGCTCCGATCTTGTGATATCAGTTGATGATGTTCAGGATAATTTTATATCATCCTGTAATTTGTTCTGATGATCGTCAGTATACATGCGTGTTAATATGCGAAAATCTAGAAAGTGAGGAATTGATCGCATGCTAGCTCGAAAATGGCACTGACAGTGTGTCGTCTCTGCCACATCAAACGAATTCTCAGCTTTTTGCTGAAGGACATAACAGCTTCCTAGCTTTAATCCAGTCCATAGTTCAATATGGATATGTGTGCCAGATCAAATGGAGGATGGTTCTGAATCATGTAGCTTCGGTCTGTGAGTGATTGTCTTAGAATGGAAATTATCATCCTTTCACGTATCCAAGCTTACGTGTTTGACATGCGCTGCGAAACATGATGGAATGGGTTCATGTAGCTCGCCACGAATGGCATATTGCTCACTTGTAACAGGAAGTTTCTAATATCAGATTTACGTGCAGTGGATCGAACTCTTACTCCTACGATTGCATCCGATGGCGAGTGGACTCGCGGGCTCATGGATTGTCATCGGCTGGATATCGCCTGGGAAAGCTTCATGGACTGGGCAAAATGGGGGAGATGGCAAAGAGGAGGCCGCAACGTGCAGAAGGCGCCTTCTCAACCAGCGGAGTCTTTGTTGCACGAGGTTGTTCGTCAATGCTGGATAGCGGTGCCGATGATTTGTGTTAACCTCTTGCAGTACTCCATCACCGTCTTGTCCATCATGTTCGCAGGCCATCTCGGAGAGCTGGAGCTCGCTAGCGCCTCCATTGCCACTTCTCTCGCTTCCGTCCTGGGCTACTTTGTGTTGGTGACATTCCTGCCCTTCTAGTATGTCCTCCAAGCTATATGCGAGCATTTCTTTTCTTCCATGCATGTTAACTTTCGCTTCAAATGTGATCCAGCCAAGTTGATATTTCAGTTCCTGTGCAAGCAGCTTGGGATGGGGAGCGCTCTGGAAACGCTTTGCGGGCAAGCTTATGGCGCAGGGCAGTATCACATGCTGGGAGTGTACCTCCAAAGAGCACTCCTCGTGTTGTTCTTGACCTGCCTGCCGCTGTCCATGGTGTTTTTGCACATGGAAGACATTCTGGTATTTGTAGGTCAAGATCCCGAGATTGCCAAAAAGGCCGGGGAGTACTCTCTATACCTCCTCCCGAGCCTGTTTGGCTATGCGCTTCTGCAGCCAGTGGTGAAATTCTTGCAAACCCAGAGTGTGGTGATTCCGATGATGGTGTGCTCTGCCACCACACTGGTCTTGCACGCCGCCATTCTTTACACGTTCGTCTACACGCTGGGATTTGGATTTTGCGGCGCGGCTATGGCGACCAGCTTGTCGATTTGGATCAATGCAATCCTGCTCACTCTGTATGTGAAACTGTCCGGGGTGTGCAAGGAAACATGGACGAGCTTCACATGGGAAGCTTTTGCAGATCTGTATAAATTCATGGAGCTTGCCGTTCCTACTTGTGTCATGATGTGGTAAGCATCCAACTCGAAGATCAGAACTTGCTCAAGATAAGTATAGACCAATTCATTCGAACTTCACCTCTAGTGCTGTCTGCTGAAATATCGAAATCTTTGTTCTCCACAGTTTGGAGTATTGGTGTTTCGAAATCCTCGTCATGGCATCGGGTCTATTGCCGAACCCTCAGCTTGAGCTCTCTGCTCTCTCAGTCTGGTAAGTCGTAAGAGAAAACCTTAATCCATAAGGACAGTACGATCTGGTTTGTTGTTGGAGTTATCTGCTATTTGATAAGACCGGCCGCTAGACGATTGTTAACAACATTTAATCATGTGATATTGATATTGGTTGCAGTTTAAGCACGATCACAATAAACTACATGATACCGTTTGGCCTCAGCACTGCTGCGAGGTAATCGTCGGTACCAAGCTCGTTCATCTCGACTCTGTTTCCAAACTTTTACGATATTGAGAGATCCTAAATTCTGCATCACGCTGACACACATGTTTCTACCAAATCGACTGCAGCACCCGTGTATCCAATGAGCTTGGAGCCGGGAACGCAAGGGCGGCAAAGCTTGCAGTGCACGTGGTGATGAGCATGTCAGCATTCCAAGCAACAATCATCGGCAGCATACTCGTAGCATTACGCTTCCACTGGGGTTGGTTGTATAGCAATGAGGCGGAAGTGGTACACCATGTGGGGACCATAATGCCTTTCATTGCTTGCATCGCCCTCTTCGATGGAATCCAGGGCGTTCTTTCAGGTATAAGAGAACATATTGCTCCGGTAACTACTACTGTGTTCGATCTGAAATCATGAGCTCGTAAGTTATCTTGAGCAGCTAGTTTCGTTACTAATTGTGTGAATGTTCAGGTGTTGCAAGAGGTTGCGGAAGGCAGAAGTTGGTAGCGTGGATCAACTTATTTACGTTTTACATAATTGGAGTTCCAATTGCTTCAGTACTCGCATTTCATTTCAACATGGGTGGTCGAGTGAGATATTTCTCTACCCAGTACCTGCCTAGCTTTCTCCTTCAAAACTGTGGTAGATACATGAACTTTATTAGTTGATCAATCCTCAACTTAAGCACATGAGGTGCACAGATCAGGGACTGATCACAGCATGGTGGTTTGCAGGGCCTTATCACGGGTTTGCTTTGTGGATTAGGCATGCAGATGCTCACACTTACGATTGTCACATTGCGAACTGACTGGGACAAGCAGGTAACATGCGGTGATTCTTGTTTAATACTTGAAGATTAAAATCGTCTTATTCCAACATTTGAATATCTATCTTCACTGAAAGAATAGAACCTGGTTGACATACACTGTCAGTAAGCAGGAACAAATGAAGTGCTGCCATTGTTAAATATGTTGTGTGCAACGGTTAACTTACGCAGGTCCAGATTGCAAATGCACGTTTCCTACAAGATGAGCATAAGGGATCGAAAGGATTTGAAATGGTTCCGAATGATATCGTCTAATTTCATTCAATTCAGTTCAAGATTATCACAGGTGGGAATGTTCACTAGGAGTCAGTTAATAGTCTACTTGAATTTTTGTACGTTGTTTCCAGGCATGTTGATTTTTTGTAAATAATTTATATTTCAGTGCCAATTTCTCTTTCATGGACGCAACACTTACACACAGTATTCATTGAAATGGCCAATCTTGTTTATATGGTCGCCGCACTTATCAAGTAAAGAGAGAAAATGAACTGAAATCACACTATTTGAGCAACAAATATAATCAGGATTGATCAATTTAATGATTATGGTGTGTAACGTTCAATGTGTATTGAATGGGATATTGGGAGTTATGCGGCACAATTTCAGCAACTTTGCGGGGTGGACTTGTCTTATAATGTGGGCTTGGAAGAAATTTGCCATAGCCTGAATTACTGAATTACTGTGGGTATGTATATTATATTACCATATATGAATGTGCTTTATTACCTCTGAAATGTGGTGTATTTCAAATTTCAATATGTGCTTAACTTCAAAAATTAATTTTGGGAATGCACTAATTTTGATGCAGCTATGGTTATTATGGTGACAAACACATTAAGCAATATGCTAGGTTGCAAATATTATGGTAAATTGACACGGTAGGTTGTAAATATTACGGCATACCGGTATACAGCATATTCAAAACTTTAATATACATTTGAAAACTATAAATTCAATTTTTTTGACATGCATCTTGTATGTTGTCAAACACAAATCTTTCACTACAAAGCAAAACCTATAAGAAAATTTTGATTGAAACCTTTTATATCTAAAGAATTAAATTATAAATATTTATTTATTTTTAAATAATCTTGTATTTTTTGTCATTTTGTCATTAAAGAAAATGAAAGATAATATTTTATTTTAGAAACTAGACTACCGTAGCTTATTAGCAGCTTCGGCACTTATTTGCCTAATAAATAATTAAAGTTCAAAAAATAGTTAGGCACTTCAAATAATGATATCCGAAATGTTAGGCACTATGGAATTATAATTAAATACGAATTAGGCACTCGTCCAACTTGTATGCTCAGTGACTTATACACGAGGAGTGGCGTTGTGTTCAACAATGCATGTTGAACTTTGAATTGAAACAACTAGTTAGTCTTCATTTTAATAACAAGCATAGCTTTTGCAAAAAGTCTCCAAATGACACAAAATTTTTTGGAGGTGAAAGATAGCATGATTTTAAAGCTTTTCTTAGACAAAAATATCTCCGAAAAAGTTAATTTGCTATGCACAAATGAGCTTTAAAAAAACTGTATGGAACACATTTTGATACATGGACCTTTACGTGCTGTTTTGTCCATATCTTTTGCATAAAAAATTTTATTGACATAAAAGTTGTTGGAGATGGAAGAAGGCTTGGTTACTCAACTTTTCTTAGTTCATTACATTTTCATATAACTTCATCTTCTATGCTCAATCACACTCCAAAAATCTGTGTACAACACATTTCAAAAACCCCACCTAGAGTCTTGCTACTTCTTAACCCATATTCTTTGTGGAGTAGTGTAAGTGGGCTTGATTACAAAAGGAGCACCTTCTCCCCATTCTCAATCATTTAAAGCTTGAAAGTGCGATATGATCTATTGAAGAGTAGATTTTTCTCAATTTTAGGCAATGATGGATTTTAAATTTCATAATATTAGGCAAAAGTTGCCCATAATTTCCAAAAATTTTAGGCGTTAATTTTTAGAATTAATTTCTGCTGAAGCTGCTAGTAAACTACAGTATAGATATTTGCTTAAAAAATAACAAAAAGCAATGAGTATAGAGTATTGTATTAAAAAAATAAAATTATAACAATATATCGTTGCGCGCTGACAGCGACAATCGCTACAGTGTTGGCTGTAATGGCAATGTTGGCAGCGCTGGCAGCGCCAATTGGATGGACCCCTCGCTGGACCCACAGAAATTCATTGTTGTCAACCAGATGGCACCATTGGTGCCACCATAAAAAGTGCACGGTTTGGGGTCAATGTTTTTTGCATGTGTGAATGTCAAAGGCCCCTTTGTGACCACAGTTTTCTCTTAAAGTTTAAATCAATATAATTTCCATTCATTCTCACTTGTTCTAAATCACCACTCAAACAACTTCTTGTCAATGTTCTTTGCTTGCTTTAATAATCCATTCAAACAATAACCTTTATACATCTCTAATTTTCTATAACTTCATCCATTTAATCATCTTTTTTCTAGTTTAAAAGTAAATGGTCTTACAATTAATTCCTTTTTAAGGCAAAATGACTCACTTTTTACTATATCATCATTTTTTAATACAATAAACAAGTTTTTCTTTTTTTGCTTGTTGTAAGTCACATATTTAATCGTCCATTTTTTATTCAGAGCTAGGTGATCTTGTAATGGATCCTCTAAATGAAGATAAAGAGATTTATCCTTCATACTACCTTCTGTATTTAAGCACAGCTGGAGCATGATAAACATTCGCTGATTTTCTACATATATTTTCCACATATATTTTCTATAATATACAAGTGAAACTATAATCCCTTGTACCAATTTTTAAAAAACTCATTCAATCAATCTTTTTTATACAAAGCTGGATCAATGTTTGAATTAACTTACTTTATATTGAAAAGCCATTCTACAGTATCATTCGAGGACATCTTGCTCAAACTATGAAGATATTTTAGTTGCAACAAAGATGTATCTTTTTTATCTTTTGAAATGACTTATCTCTCAAAACTTTAGAATTTTAGCTACTGGACATTTGACATATGTTGTTATCCTGGCAATGGTATAATTGACATACCACAAAAGCCCTTTATAATCTTAAATGAGTCCTATAGCAATTTTGATTAAGTCCCTTTCTTCAAAACAAATTAACAAATGAATTGATAAGATGTGGTTTTCATTTCCTTACATTCATGAAGTAAACAAGCAAGTTTTCATGTGAAAATTGAGGCCTTTTAAATATTTTGACAAATTTTCATATGTTAAACATTTTTTAAATTTTAAACATATCTTTTAAAAATTCATATTTTAAACATTTTAAATATTTTAAATTTCTCTTCCAGCTTTTGACAAATTTTCATATTTTTATGCTTTGGAGAATAAAATTTCATAAAATCAATATTTGCAAGTATTATAGCATAAGTTATAAAATATATTCAATCTTTCAAAGCTGTCATTTGAAGCAACACTTATCTAGATGTAGTCTTTTTTTAAATATATTATCATACATGTAGTATTTTTTTTAATACTTAAAATACTTCATTTTCAGGAGGAAACTTCTTTATGTACTTCATGAATGTAGGAAATCAAAACCACATCTTATCAATTCATTTGTTCATTTGTTTTGGAAAAAGAGATTTAATCAAAGTTGCTACAAGGACTTATTTAAGAGTTTAAAGGGATTTTTGGAATACTCCAATCATGCCATTGCCTCAAATAAATATTTAAAACATCTGTCTTTTTTTTCTTGAGATATCTTGAAGAAAATTTAAAGTAAAAATTCCAAAATTGAGCATGAATGCCATCTTCAATGGTTGAGCATGGACACATCTCCTTTGGATATCAATCCATTCATTTTACACACAAATGTTGCAACATTACTAATTTGGCAACAAATTCTTAAATAAAAACTTTTGAAAGAATGTTAAGCCAGTCCACAAGTGCCGTTTCGTAAAAGCTTCAATAACTAGTAACTACACCAACAAGAAGTTAGCATTTGATATCAAAAACTTAGGGGCCACATGTATTATTGTCTAAAGTCAATTAGCCGCCGTTATATTATTGTATCATAGATAAGAGTAAGAACAATTTTAAAAACTCTGTCTGAAACTTGACCCATCACTAGTAGCAAACTTGACGCTTTCAATTCCTATTTTGAACTAATTACAGACGCTAATAAGTTTAGGTGACACAATGAACAAGAAAAAGCGAACTTCTCCATATTTTTAAGTCAATAAAGAGCAGCAACTTCATAGTTTAAAACGTCATATTTGCTATCACTACATTAAATTTGATCACATAGGAAGACTAGCTTTATTTCTTAGTGATAGTGAGAACAATATTGGACTCAAGGATGTTGCCTTTAAATCTCTAATGTTTGTAACATGATTTCTTTTGGTAACCAATTGGCACACAATGCATCCTTGCAAAAGGCCACTTCTTCTAGATACCATGACACTACAACAAAACCTTTCATTCCTCACTCATAAATTGTCGTCCTTCACTCACGTAAAATGTGGAAAAAATCACTTTTTCTTGTTTCTTGTGACTCAACGAATTCACACAACTTCTAAAATACTTAAAATAGTAAGTGAGAAGCAACAAGGTTGCTACTAGTGTGATGTACCTTTCAACCCCTCACCAAGTCCAAGCGCATGAACTTCAAATGAAAAAGGCAATGATAAAATTCTCTAAGTTGCAGTACCGTTCAGCTTGGCATTTTGGGCATCCAACAATTCCAGCACCTTTGCAACAAGTGCTGGCGAAGCTTTGCTCTTGGTACCGGTGTTGAATGGGGGCTGGGGGTCATACTCGTTCAGCAGCTGGGCAGTCTGGGCATCGAAGTCGTTCGACAGCAGCGCTGCGAGAGAGATCGCCATGTCGATGCCCGACGAAACTCCAGCCGAGGTGATGACCTTACCTTGACGCACTACTCGGTGACTGACGGGATTCGCACCGTAGTTCGCCAGCAAGCTGGGCAGAGAAGCCCAGTGAGTTGTGGCATCGATGCCTTCGAGCAGCCCTGCAGCTCCCATGAGTAGCCCGCCTGTGCATACCGAGGTCGTGTACATGGTGGTCTTGTGTGCCTGCAAACCAAGTTGACAGCATTTTTTGGTAAGAATAGTACAGAGTAAATGATCTGCAGACACGATCACCGGATTAATGCATGTTACAGATAATCTGAAATTTTTCCGAAGTTTAATCTAGGATGGGAAGAACGTTTCATCACTACAAGGAAAATCGACGTCTGGGGAAGAGAATTTAAAGAGAAACGTCTTGAAACGTAGTCTTGAAGGGGACATCTTACTGGCGGACGACCCGGACAGTTTTCTCTTGGTATGCGGTTCCGAGATGGGACGACCTCCACGTGAGTTCCCGCCATGGTGACTGGGATGCCAAGAGTGATTCCACGTCTTCAGCCCCTTCGCTGACCGGGACGATGATGTGGCATTGTCGTCGTCGTTGGGTAGATTCATCTTATCTACCATAACGGGGATATAACTTCTCTTATATCTATAATGTGGGTTTGCTTGTAAATGAACATGACTTTCGCAAAATCCACGTTCACCTCTAGACTTGAAGGTGGACACGTGGACTCTTCTATTTAGGGTTTGAGCTCGAAGGCAACCAGTACTGGAACGACACGTGGCTGCTGCAGATGGTTTGATGCAGTATTTATTGGAAGAAGAAATGATATTCGTTTTTTATTGGAGCCGTCCAGATTGGGATTCCAAGATGCTTCTAGACCGTACACGTGGTGCAATTGGAATTTCGGAAATTCAGCTTGCTGAAAAAATGTGGAAAATGACGTCATCCTTTTATGCATTTTACAGGTACCATTTAATTTAATTATGAGCTTCATATTATTGCAGGATTGAGATACAGAAATAAGAAACTCTAATCTCAGAGTAGTACTGACGATCATGTTTTACCACGACTGTAAAGAAAGGGAAACTTGTGCATTGAAACAGTCTGCGACTACGACATCCTACACAGATACTGTTTCCGCATGAAAATATAGAAACGTCAAAACAGAGGCTGTGCGACTGAAATGATCCCCTGATCCTCTCCTAAACTGTTTGGCACATGCCTCAGACACTGTATCACCTAGACATCCGTAAAATGTCTGATTTCTCCGTGGAGGACATTTTCAGACGTTGGGGGAAAGAAAACACGTCCGCCATCCGAGGACAAAATGTAGTTCTCCGGGTGCGTGTCAACTCCAGCAGCGACCTAAATGTCATAGAGACTGATGGAGAAGAGAACACTCGGACAAAGCTACTCGCTTAAATATCTGCGACCACAGCACAGAGTGTTGAAGACGCAAGGTGTTCAGTAACGGATACAACTTATGACATGATCGTAAACTGTCATGAAAATTGCGTCTGCTTTAGAACTCATGACATGACTTTTACAATTAAGCAAGCTAACCTCGATTCTTCGGTTTCGGTTTTCGTCCGCTTTTCCTTTGAATGGCGCAGGGAGCATTCCTCGTGGGAATTGACGTGTCCGGTAACTCTGGTGGAGCAGGTGCTTCTGTACGAGGAGTCTGTAGACACGTGCAAGGTTAGTTTGCAGAAAGCTCAAACTAGCAGTTCTGACAGCAACTTCGGTACGACTCCATTTTAACATTACGTTAGAAGTCCACAGGCACTCCATATACAAAGTCATGAAACGGTTGTACTTCGATTGAAAAAACAAATTAACCAAATCAGAACAGTGGTACGGAACTCGCCAAAATGGAACTTCGTGGCAGCGTTTCAATGTCTGTGCATTCCCAAGGCAACTGTTCCAGCGGATCACTGCTACAATTTGGAGTACTATCAGGGGGAATCGGAGACGCGGCACGTGATCCTTTCGGTGCAGACTCAGATGCCTTCCTCAAACTCCTAATTTGTGACATGATTCCGTTCAGTACTAACTGAAGCTCCGGGGTTTCACAGTCCTTAATGCTCCTGAGTTCCTCCATTTGTTTGAGTAGGACCTTGCCAAGAGTATGCTCCCGGGCGAATGCAATGTCTATTTCCGCAGACACTGAATCCGATTGACGTTCCGATGCTGAACTGGAACGGCCAATGCCACTTGTGTCCGCTCCGTCAGCATATGAAGGAGGATCCGGCATGACCTCAGTTGAAGCAGCTGCACTTATTGAAGGCGTACCATTAATATATTCTCCTTCATTGACGGCTGGTGTAATCAGTGCGTCTCGTCCTGCAGGTTCTAGGATTTTTTTGCGTGGCCTCCTGTCTTGGCTCTTATCTCTAGTGACCTCTTCCTGGATCTCCTCAGGGTCGGGAGTTCTTCCGAGCCTCAGGCGAAGCCTCTCTGTAACTCCAGCGATACCGATTGGTCCGGTGCGACCTCTGGTAATTCGGCATGCGTTAGCATGCTTCATCTGTTCCGACTTAGTTTTATGCAGCTCCGAATTGGACATGGTAACAAGACGACTCCAAATCTCTTCGCTGACCCACTGTGGACGGTCACCTTTGGCCTCTATGATCTTCATCAGTTCATGACGGTAGGAGCTTAGAGCTGATCCAATACGTCTCCGCAACCAAGCGGAGTTGACGTTGTGAGAATAGTCAAAATCAGCATTGAGTCTGGTAATCATGGTGTCCATAAGGTGGAAAGGTTGGTGGCGTATGTCGATGTATGATGGGTCGAGTCCACGAACTAATTTGCCCACTGCTTCGTTCCAAAGACCCACTCCATGTCCGTAAGGTTGACCATCTTCATTTATGTGTACATAGTACCGCTTCTTCCCTGCTTCCACTCTCTTGTTAGCAGTCTCCTCACGAAGCTTGTGCCGATCCCGTCGATCTTTCCTGTCCGCACTCTCTTTCTGTAAATTAAAAGTATGCAGGGTGCAAGCTCCTCGGCCTGTTCCATTCTGTCCCTGAACAGGTGTACCATACTCTGGTACTTCAGTGTCACCAGGTTGTATGTTCATTGGGTTTCGGAGTTCAATCCCTCGTGACGAAGGACTAGGAACATCTGCTGCATCTCGACAAGGAATCGCTGGTGATCGGATTCTAGAGTACATGTGATTCCCGTCCTCGAAGAAATCAGACTCCTGCGCCTTGAATTGAGATGCATGTCGTAGTGGACGATCGCAACTTCCTCGATTGCGACCGTCATACCTCGATTCTTTCCCTCCTCGCCGTCGTCCACGATCGGACGATGACCTTGATGTTGACCGAGACGATGACCGCCTACTGTGACGACGGCGACTTCTGGATCTGTGGGATCGCCTCCTCTTACGATCAATCTAAAATAACAATCACAGGATCCAACATATACTTAGTGTGACTAATGATGCATGCATTTCATCCGTCTACTCTACTTCAATTATAGACTTGAATTTGAAAAGCATTAACTAAAATGGCATACGATGTGGAAAGGTCCGCGAATAGTGTACCTCCGCAGACACGCCGATAGAACAAATAACCTCCAAGACCATGGAGATACCCCTCAAAAGTTCAACCAGAGAACATGAGACGACAACGGTCTGAATTCTGAAACATATGGCAGCGGAAGACTAACCTCATACGAATCAGAGGAGCTGTACCGTCTACGACTTCGAGAACGTCGACGCCTCAAATGCGGACTTCCAGAGAAATCACGGCTACTTCTACGGTTGCTGACGGTCCGCGTTTGGTCAAAGAACTTCTCTGCAACGTCATACTTATCTTCTCCTCGCTTACCATGTTCATTTCGACCCGACGGTAATGATTCTGAGAGGTAGTTATATTTGTTGTGGTATAACTCGTCATACTCGTCGAATTTGTCATGAAAGGTCGGATTTTCCGGGGTGTTCGACGCACGACCAGGATATTCAGAGTCGTTCCGAACAGGAGTAGTGACTTCCTGATCCGCTACTGTATAATATGGTCCACGGTTAGAACTGTACTTTGCTACTTCAAATGTAGCTGACGGAGAAAAATACAAGGTCCACCATATGTGACATTCCACTAAACCCTACGTATGAAATTTAATCGTAAGCACATATGGGACTCGGCAGTAGACAATTTACCCGTATCTGCAAATTCCGGTACATGAGGTGAAGGTGGATGTTGTTGCAATGGAGACGCTCTCTTGTCATTGCAATTTGTGCCAGGTAAATTTAAAAACTCCTCTGCCACAGCGGTGGCTGCGTCAGGGCCGGGAGGATACCTGGAGCGAGAACAACTACCGGTTCCAAGTAAACATTCTTCCTCCTTTTCACTGTCAGCAGTTGAATTGTTCCTCTTCTTCGGGTTCCAGGTCTCCGGACCTCTCTTCTCCTTAATTGTTGCACGTGGCGGCATGGTAGGCACTGACGGAAAAAACTTCAAACCAAACCGAAGAAAACAATTGCGTGTTAACGTAGGAATGTCGTGATGGCGAAGATTTTATGTGAAAAACTACCTGCACAGTACCGAAATAAACGAAACTTTGAAAAATATCTTAGGATCACCTAAACTGAAATGTGAATCACGAGATCTTCACCACAAAGCAAATGCATCAGAAGAGTAATGTCATAGGTCGTCGTAATCCTACTTACCGAGAACCACGCGTTCTAAAAGAGTAACTGCGAGCGATATCTATTTCAACGATGGCCACTAAAATATTAGTACAGCACCAAAGCTTTCCTTGATGCAACCAAAAATAAAAAAAAAACAACCACGGGAAGACAGATGTGCGCAGCCTTCAACATCCGAAATTCGGAAATATCTACTCTACAGGTCTCCTACCGGAATACCTAACTAGGCACACATACGAAACAGATCAGTGGAGCGAACACGGAATGTCTAAACCAACGGAAGCTTACAACAAAGGGTTTACAAAAATGGGTGGAACTACACATGTGTTTCCACATGCGGATTATTCTAAAAACCTACCTGGAAAACGCCGTCAGTAGCGCCAGTAGACACCTTCTCTCCGTTATGAAGATAATATCAAACATATGAAAACTCCGTGACGCCTCCTCTGAAGTCCTACAATGAAGCACAACTGGAGCCAATTACGCAACAAATGTGTAGTCAGAGTCAGGTAACGGACTGGTTCGCGTTTAGAAGGCCCTAAGCGGCGCTCGTGTTACTTCACGGGCCAAAGGTAGACATCACTATTGCCGTAGAAGCCAATTACGGAACAGAAAAGGTGCACTCTCATAACGACAGAGCTCGTGTGAGGTAAGAGGTAGTACTACTGTTCTCTTCATGCGATATTGGACCCTGAACTCGTAGTCCTAAACATATCCCCAGAGCAAGCACAAGCACCCACTTCGTGACGTAAAGATTTAGGAACTGCTAGACTACACAGCCTCCCAAGGATTCACAGAGACGAAACGTAATTGCAAACATCTTGCAATGAGCACCTAGTCGAAAGTAACCGCCCCCCGAGTGAACGATTCAGCCATGACCGCGACTGTGGTTAGAGTTGGCTGGATGATACGCGGCTTTCCAGTCTAGAAGTATTCCATGCACACTACCTAAACTGCAGTTATGACATAGGCCAGTAGTACTTCGACAGAACTTAAGGATCTATCATTAACCCTAATGACGTAATCATTCCTCGAGTTAGGTGGAATTGAATATGTCTTATGTCCCCGTTAAATGTGTGTAGAATGTCGTGGATCACGATTGAATTGCCAAAGATGTCGCCAACTCCCATTGTCCAAAACAGCGTGGGAACAGACCACGTACTCCGTTCCCTACTTAGACCTAGGAGTTGCAGGTACAGTTAAGAGAAGGGTTCTATGTTATCCCGGTTCTCTCTTTGTGGGTTCTCGTTGTGGGTTCTCTTTGTGGGTGTTGCAACGGCCCTCATTCCGTAGTGCGTTCAGCAATTCCTCAGCATTGGAAGAGACTCATGGCGACTCAAGGAGAGAGTAGCCAGATAGAGATAGTGGAAAAGAAAGGTGTGTCAAAGACATCATCTGCACGTAAGAGAGGTAGGAGAAAGCGAACGAGAGCACATCTTACTGACTCTGGAGATGGGGATCAGTTCCAAGAGGATTGTATACAACTGGAACGAGAATTAGATGAACTTCTGAGGGACTTCGAGGAGGAATACCGTCGCAAGCACTGGTTTACCGGGGCTCGTATTTTTGTTAATAGACCTATACATTCCACGTGAGTTTCATACAACACTGTGTTTTCCAATGCCTATTTTGTTTCTTTTGGTTAACTAATTTAAATCGGATATCAGATTTTGATTAAGCCTGTTGGGTTGTTTATTTAGGGTTTGTGTGTTTCCATGACAGAAATCCGGACTCTCGAGTAATAGCAGATCTGAAATTACGAACATTGATGATAGAGGCTTTGTACGCCGGGGCTACCGAGGCTGAAAATTTTTTCGACAGGGTCACACATGTAATAGTTTTCCATAACGACGGACAAAATATTCCTGCGAAAAACATAATCCAGAGGTACAGTACTGTTTACGTCCTGTTGGCTATATTTCTTTGCATGTACAAAATACTTTGCATGAAAGGGAAAGTCATATTCATTGAAAAATTGCATGCTCTGAATATAAAATGTGCGGTTGTGTGCAGTTTAGGAGGACAACCCGAACAGGATATGGTCAGATTCTCTCATTTTCTGAGTCCAGGGGGAGTAAAAATTAATATTGTGTTCCACGACTGGCTTGACGCTTGCTTGAAGGCCAGAACCATTCTTCCAGCCGAGGACTATGACGCTCTCTCATAAGCGGCAATGGCCCGAAAACGACGCATACATTGCTCAGATGCAGGGCTCTGTGGCATCTAGAACAGGAGATAGAGTTCGCCTTAGTCCAAACGCGGTAGGATATGCAGGGGGTGCTACTGGCAAGCTATCCAGATCAGTACTTCTGTGCCTTTTTTAGAAACTGTAAATTAGGTGTGTAGGTTCTCTGACTCAGTCTATTAAACCTGCTCTTCGTGTTTTTTTCCGGATAATAATGCACTTCTCCTTGGCCTGGGAACATCTGATTCCATGCACACCGCATGCCGATCAAGTGGACAGCACATCTACCAGTTGCGCAGCGATAGTCTGTTCAAATTGCGTTAATTCAGGAACTGTCATGTGAAGATCCAGAAAGCATGATGACATTAAAATTTCCAAATGAGGAAAGAAAGGACATGAAGCCTATGGAGACCGAAATATTCAGTAACTCCGCATGCTGAGATCATCCGCCCTATAATGCGGACAAAGTTGGTTCGACTCGCACTCCACTGCAGTTTGTTTACTCAGGAGGGGTGGTTACCATAAATGACCATATATTATTGCAGTTTCCGTGATCAATTAATATGGAACACGTTGACGACGGTTTTCATTGGGGACATCAATTACGGGAGCAGCATCACTCCGTCCTGGTGGACGCAAAACTCCTGTTAGGGTTATCTGTACTCTACTATGCGACACAGACTCTGGAGAAAACGAGTTGTACAGAACTCATTCAAGGGCAGGTACTGTACGCCCTCAAAGCATTCTCCCTTTGCAGATTCATGTGATGTTGCATTACGTAGTGTTGATATGTTTATTCAATTCTCTTGAACCACGGTCATATCTGTTTTCATATTAGCATTGCTGTTCGGCTAGGGTTACTATGAGGTTTAGAGGGAGACAGCGAGCGATACGTTGTTCTCACGGTAACTTAGATTGAGATGCGATTGGGCTTAGAAGTAAGGGCAGAGCATGGTGTTAGGAAAGACATTTCTTAGACAACAGGAGAGATGGTTGCATTAGTCTTCTTAGAGTACATTCGGAAAGAGGCCGCTTAAATTACCGCCAGACCCGGTGCCTCAGAGTTGCTGATATTGGGATATGGCAGGTTCGCTTGCACCTGCAAGGTCTTCTACAAATTTCTCGACGAACATTACGTCAGTGAAATTTTTTTATTCGAATACTACCGTCTCTTTGAGATGCGCTCAATGAAGTACTGAGGTATGTACGACCATGTCAAATATTGAAATTTCTGCTGAACAGTACATTTTCATTGAGTTCGGGGAAATGCGGGCTCTCTGACCTAACTAGTTAAGTCCCACTGTCAGGCAATTCTACGACGTACAGATGCATCCTCACCTCGATTCCTCTTCATTTCTGGAATGACAAGGCCACGCCACATCCCCGCGTTTCATATAGAACGGTCAATAGCTCAGCGCTCTGGGTTGCCTGAGTACCCGTGTGCATGTTGTAGATGCAAGGGAGGACGAATTAGGAAGGTGGAAACAATAACAAAACACCACAGGCGGTATGGACGAGATCCAACTCTGCCGCATCCAGTACTTGTAAGTTCCTACGATTTTCCTTTAATCCATAGGAACTTTGTAGATGCTCTGACCGATATATTCATTCTTTTTAATTCCGAACCTTTATACTGATTACATTCTATATGTTAGCTCTTTTGGCCACTTAAATTGCTAACTGTAATTGCACTGTTCGCTGCAGACTGTAAACGGTCAGAATTTAAGAGGCCCAACCGCGCGAACCAATACAGGCGAAGAGTTCTATCACAGGCAACGAGATAACGGTGGATCAGCAGACTTTGCATGGCCCAATGTCGAAACAGTGGACTACCAGGGAATGATGTATGCCGCATTCGGATATGAGGACACACTCCATGCAGATGCTGTAGGTGACGGTAGAAATTTTCAACCAGAACCGGGAGAAGAGGAAGTCGAAGCTGATGAAGTGGAGTATGAGAATTTGATCAAAGAGTCAATTGATCCCGTGTACGAGGGGTGTCACGAAAACCGAATACAAAGCGGAATTGTGTTAATGAGTTTGGCTTCCGTCTACGGAGTTTCGGATGCTTTCATGTCCGCTTTGCTCACCTACTTGGCAGGCAGCTTGCTACCGAGATCTAACATCTTACCGAGGACAGCTTATGAGCTGAAGAATATGATCCGGAAGATGGGCCTGCAACATCGACGCATACATTGCTGTCCAGATGGTCACGTGCTTTACGAAGGTACAGAGAACGGGGATTTGGTTCGGTGCCCCACATGTCAAAAATCGCGATTTATTCCTGGGTCCACTACCGTTCCAGCGTCAGTATCAAGGTTTTTCCCTTTGGTGCCGAAACTGCTACGAATCTACAGGTGTCCCAAATTAGCTAAATTGCTGGAGCATCACTCGAATGTGCCATTTGATGGGCGGCATATGACATCCGTGGCACACAGCTTCCAGTGGCGAGAAATTACAAGACTTTTTCCAGAATTCTCGAACCTGTCCACGCATTTGAGGCTGGCGTTGATAACGGATGGTGTGTGCCCACATAGTCATCAGAGCTCTAATCACTCAACCTGGATTGTCTTAATAGCTGTATATAATTTGCCGGGGTGGTTGGCTACTAAGAAGTTCTTCTTGAACCTGTCTTTATTAATACCAGGACCGAGAGCACCAAGTTCTGACACTTTCGATGTTTTTTTAAGACCTCTAGTCCTGGATTTGCTGAGGCTGTGGCAAGGAGTACCTGCTTTGAACATGTCTCGACCTCTCGGAGAGCGGTCGTTTACATTAAAAGCCATCCTCATGTGGACTGTAAGCGACTTTCCAGCTCTCGGACTGGTGTCGGGTCATACCGTAAAGGGGTATCTTGCATGCCCTGTGTGTGGAGCGGATACCTGCGCGGAATATTGTAAGTACCTTCGGAAGATGGTTTATCTAGGTTCTCGTCGATTTCTGCCTCCAAACCACCGTTTTCGACGCTGCCGGTCTGCATTTAATGGAGAAAGCGAGCACCGTCCACCTCCGCAGAGACGAACCGGCGCTGACGTTCTTCGGCAGGGAAGATCAAGAGCGGAATTCCTTCGGAACGGGGGCATCGAAGATTCTGCTGCAGATCCTGTAAAGGAGCATGGTGTGAAGAGAGCGAGCATACTCTATGCTCTTCCTTACTGGAAGGTCAGTCGTTTCTTACCATTGCCTCTGTTTTTACTTATTGTGCAGTTTTTCTACTACCTCGTTTGGAAGACGGCACTCTGCTATGGTACTGCATCATTAACTCGTAACACAGTAACTTGTTTTTATTTCTGTTAAGTCTTCTTTTTCGAACGTACGTAACCCCGGGTTAAACATGATGCGTGACTGCCTATGGAGTTTTTAAAAGTTTTTAAAACAGAGATAGCTGTTATATTATGGAGAAATATACGTGATAATGCTTATTTAATGTTTTTTACTCCATCCAGGTTCATATGTTTTCAATCAGAATTCCTGTTGTGGTATTTCGTGATTCTGTATTTATACCATTTTCAAAGAACTATGTAGAAATGTGTGAACTCCTAAATCTGAACACTATATATTTTGAACTCTTTAGAAGAGTTCTCGGCGACCACATGAATATGTATTCGTTAATATCTCTGCCGACATGGAGTATGTTTTCAGACAGTGGAATAGTACCGACTGGAAGATATAGTTTATCTTCGTAAAATGTCTGATTTCTCTTTTCCTCAGTCCTAATCAAGTGATCATGGTAAATCTCGAATAGAATGTAAAAACATTGTGCATCCAGTTTAATTACAAATTTAATAACTCTTTTAGTCAATTTCTCCTGCAAATATTTGGTTGTACTGCGTGGAAATTGTCTAAGTCTGAATGTATTCCCTTAATGATCGGATGTAGAAACGTTTGCATGGCTTCGGTTTGGACGCACGCGAGCTCCGTAAGAGTTTGCATTTGCTTCGTTACGTTTGCTGTTTAATTCAGTGCTCATTTAGTAAGCTCAGCAAACAAGTTTTTTCTAATTTTAGAATCGACTTGGTAAAATATGGTCACTGAATTTATCTCATGTTAAGTTTTCGTCACGCGACTCTCCGCTGTGCGGCACACCGTTGTGCTGGGTTTAACCAGGAAGGACTCCAAAATTATTGATTTCAATGCGGGGAAATCTTTTTAATCCCTTCACTCTTCTGTACTCGACTGTTTCAGGTTCTGTTTGACAATTCTATCCTTCTGAACCGTATGTACTCTAAATGTTCTGTCTTAATTCTCATGGTGGGGAAAACTGTACGAATTAATGAAAACGACGGAGGCTTACATTTACGATGGTCTGACGCTTGTTCTGGAGTGGTTGACTGTGTAGGATCTCCCCGTGAGGAACACCATAGACGTCATGCATACAGAGAAAAATATCGCGGAGAATTTGATAAAGACTCTTTTCGGTGAAAAAGATACACCTCAGGTGAGATTGGACATGCAGACAAAGAACATCCGTCCGCACTTGTGGCTCAGACGAATGGAACATGACGCCAATAAAGCTTTCATGCCGGATGCAAAGTATGTCTTGTCTAAACCTGATCGTGATAAATTTATGAAAATATTGAAGTCCCTGAGAATGCCTAAAAATTACTGTAGTTCACTGTACTTGAAAATTAGCTCAGGGAAGTTGAGTGGTCTCAAATCACATGATTACCATGTCCTATTACAAGACATTCTTCCTTTATGTTTGCGGGATATAGGCGATCCAGCGACAACAGCAGCCGTAGTCAGAATCAGTAGAATTTTCCGTAAGATTTGTAGCAAATCAGTAGACATCGAAACAAGAGAGGCTCTTTTCGTGGAGTGTGTTGAAACCCTATGTTTGTTAGAAAAGGAATTCCCACCTGCCTTTTTTGACGTCATGGTACATCTGACAATTCACCTCGTGGAAGAGCTTTTCCTGTGCGGTCCTGTGCATGTACGGTGGATGTACCCGTATGAGCGTTACTTCAAGAATCTGAAAGGCTTTGTCAGGAATTTGGCGAAACCTGAGGGGTGCATGGCGAAAGGGTATGAAGTGGAAGAGGCTTGCGGCTTCGTTGGGGAGTTTGTGTCAGAAGATGTTGGTTCTTTTCGAAAAGTTTGGGACTCCGAAGAAGATCCCATACTGAATGATGTTGTCCTTGAAGGTAACGGCAAACGGCGGATCCTTGATGTGCTAATGCATCGGCATATGCATTCATTCGTCCTCGAGAACGCAGATGTAATTGAACCATACAGGACGTAAGGTTTCTCCGAATGATTAGTATTTCGGTTTCCCAGTTTTTTTAATACTATGCATATGACATGGGGCATTCCTACTTACTTTGTCTTACGTTTTTAATAATGGCGATGGTTTCCTATACGGTGTAGTCTGATGCATAAGAGACCACTTCTATTACTGTGAGTACTATAGGCTTTCGTCATTTGACTGTTCCGTTACTGTCTGTACACTTGTTGCTGTCTGCTGCTTAACTAAAGAGTTAATTTTTAATTGTTTTTAACTGTTTTTCTTACAATTCGACAGAGAGTATGCTGGATTGGTTCAAGACCGAAGAAACGCGCGTCAACAGTGGCGGTCGAGGCATCCCGGCCGTGGTGGTTCAAGAGCCCCGAACTACCCCCCTGAACTTTCTGAACTCGCTCCTTTTCCGGATTGGCTTCGAGACTCTGTCCAACGACAGATAGACAGTGGAGAATACGTTGATGATATGGTGGAGGCAACGTCGAAATTTCCCTCCTTAGTGGCTCAAAAGTACCGAAGTATGTACTGTTATGGTTATCATTTCAGAGTTCAAAGCGCGGAGCAAGGTCTAAAAACTTGTGACTCTGGAATAGCGGGGACTTTTATAAGACCTTGCAGATCCGGGGTGGGAGATCGTAATATCATCATGGCACCTGTGGAGTACGTCGGTAATCTAGATGAAATCATTGAGTTGGATTATGGTATTTTCACACAGGTGGTCTTGGTTGCTTCTTGGGTGAAAGCCAACTACAGGGGAGCTAATGCTACAGTGAAAAATGATAAATGGGGTTTTACTCTGGCAAATTTCAACAGAATGATAGAGTTCGGGGAGGACTCTTTTGCCTTACCTTCACATGTACAGCAGGTATTTTATTCGGAGTGCACGGAGTCCCCAGGGTGGCGAGTTGTTATCCGTACAGAACCACGCGGCAAAAGAGTGGTGGCAACAGAAGTGGATAATGTACAGGGTCCACTGTTTGAAACAGGGAGAGATGATAGTTTTGACGCACTACGAGTTCCAGAAGAGTTTACGGAAGATCCACTTCCCCGGCCATCCCAAGGCAGAGTTCTTCATGCTGAGAACCTATTTGACAACATTGATGCAGAAGCGGCGGATGTATTCGATAGAGCAGTTGGAGAGTCTTCGGATGAGGACTGAGTCCTCCGTTGTCTTCCTTTGGCATCCCTTCGATGCAGGTTAGTGTTTTTGTCATCAGGTTTATTGTGTTTCTGATCAAGGAATTTATCCAACATGCATTGTACTCTTTGTATCCAAGATTGGTGGTGGAGTCTCGCGTTCATGTTTATTCTTTCATGTTTACTGCCAGGAAATATGTTAACGAACATTACTGCAGACAGACAGAGTGTTGAAGATGTTGCTTGAAGGCTTAATTTGGACCTGGAGCTTCGTACAGCAAAGTCAGTGTCTGTTGTTTAATGTCTGAATTTGGATCCGAGCATTTGTTTTGGCATCTATGATCTATCGGGAAAACCGAGCTGGTTATACACCTAGACTGTTAAAATGTATTGACAAATTTCTGTTATTAATGTATACGATACGAGTGGCTGAACGAGGGGCGATGTGTATGTTCCTGTAATTTCCTTTATCTGTTTATTTCTTGAATCTCTGATGGCCTTTCATCTATTTCAGTCGTTCAATTTTAATATTGCCAAACTTCTAACTTGACAAACCGTGTAGTAACCATTTTTAGACCAAATGTTAGAATTTTTTCGTACTGCATCAGCTTACTCCGCCGCATCTTTTCTTTTCCATGAGGTACATACGGGGCCTCTCTTCTCGTTAATGTAGACATCAGTTTCTTATGAAACGTAATTTTCTGATTTTATACTTTATGGCCTCCTTTGTTATTTTCGACAATTCTATGATGCTGTAGTGGATTGTAATTTTATTGGCAATGATGAAGAAATTATGAATGAATCCGTATCTGCACTATTGTATCCAGAAAGTCACATAGATTCGATTCTACATTGAGGACAGTTTCACTTGATCATCGTCTACTCAGGTATCAATATCTTGTACTCTGCTGCTCTTGATTTAATCTGAAGTGTGATCAAATTATCACAATGATTCGGTCGTATCATTCAAACCGTTTTCTTTAATTGCACATATTTATAGTAACTTTGCACTCAATAATCTGTGATTACGACTTCGTTGTTTTTGTCTCTTATTAATTGTACCAGCGCATATGAAGGACAAGGTATTGGATTAACCGCTTGTTTTTAATTTTTGGGCTTCTAAAATGGTCTGTTCCTAAACAAAACTATCTTTCATGCAAATCAGGCAACTTATATCAATGTGCTTAATCACTTGAAAATAACTCTGAACTCCTGTTCGATGTGGTCTTCTGTGACCTCCGAGCATGTACAGCATCTACGGGTTGCTTCTTCATTGTCCTCAGCGCGCACGGACTGATTGCTCTACCTCTGGCCCTCTGTGGTACTAAGGTAAGTATCCTTTTATTAAAATCAGCTCATGTTCAGACAGTGGGCGCAGGCGGACACAGTAATTTTCGAAGTCATATTATATGTCGAATTACTTCAATTATAAGCGATAGTACCTGTGGGCAATCTTTCAATCAGCATTATTACGATGTGACAAACTCATTAACTCCTCCAATCTCCCTCAATTTTGCAGATCAGAGGATACGGCTCCTCACACGCTAGTACATGACGTCCAGGGCCGAAGTCACAATGATTTTAATCATCAACTCTACTGATGGTAATTGTATCTATATGTAGACAACCTCATGGTACATCACACCTCCTCCTCCTCCAACTGATATCCGCACTCTCTTACTACATATATCTCATGTTCAGTTCCGTTTCTCTTATCTGTTTACAGAACTCTTACTGTCTCTACGTGCCTTCGGTCTTGGTAGCTCTGTTTCCAAGTAGTTAGTGTTGTTTTCGGTGGTGATCTGCATTGCATTGCTAGTTTTCACGGTCAGAATGTCTGCCGAAGTCATTGCGTGCCATGGAGTTCTGCAAGCGTTGCTTGCTCAATTCGCCAATGGTCCTGACCCCTGGGATAATGTTTTTAGCGACCAGACTTGGGAAGCGCCGGCAATTGTGACTTTCGCAGACGTGGACCGAGCTCGTGCGGTGTGCAAGATGTGGAAGCACACGGTGGATGCGAGTCCTGAGTATGCGACTATACGTTTGGCTCGCGCGGATTTCTCTGCTGTTGCGGGAGATAACTGGGTCAAGCAGGATGAGTTCGAAGCATACCGCTTCAACTACTCCTGGGGCATCCTGAATACGTCGTGGCAGATGGCTGTTCCTTTCTCGGATGCACGGTACCGCGAATTGCCACTGGCGAGCCTGAGTACGGAAGAGCTACGCCACCTGCGTGAGCGTCTGGCAGGTCCGGGGAACAGTCCGATTTGGGTCTACGAAGGCGCCAAAATTTCCCCACGTCCAGACATTTGGGTGGCACAGTCCGCACGCACTTAGAGGTACGTCGTTGTGATTGTATTCCTTACGAATCTACCATGTGCACAGATGTCTTCCTCCACATTTCTGACTTAGACAGTGTTTTTGCTATGTACAGCAGAGACTTTACTCCGAGCGTGCACACGGGCGTCCGCATCCACCGTCACTGTACCGACGTTTCCGGGTTGTCCAAGCCGTGGCTCCAATGTACTTCTGCAGTACGTTTTGATGCTGGTACTTCACTTTGTCTGTACCTTCGAGGACAGGGTCAGCCTCGTGACCTCTCTTAGTGTAGATTGGGTGTTTGTTAAATGTCGTAGTCTGCATCATCGGGGACACTTGATGCACACTTTGCGGAAGCTATGTCTGTTTCTCACTAGCTTATAGGGATTTTAGCAGGCGGTACTTCTGCTTGCTCAGAACTATGTTCTCCAGGCCGTAATGTATTCTGTTCTCAAACATTATGAATATAAGTTTGTGAAAATTACTTGTATATTCAGTTTATCGGTATTCGCATATATTCGTCAGTGCATGCTCGGTCACATTCACCCCTAGATGAGTTCCTGGACTGTTCTGTTCTTCGCGTGACCTCTCTCATGTATGAAGACCGAGGACCTAATATTCTTATTTACGCAGTCACTGCCAGTGAAGACGGTGGAATCTTAACACACAAGAACATGATGATAAAACTAATGGGGGTTAAGATTTCCCAACCCTACATCTATGAAGTAATTTTTCAGCGAGTTATGTACATAGCGTACACATCTTCTCCTCATGTCTCCACAATCCACCAAAGATGACTCACTCCAAATCTACCAAAGTGAACACGGAAACCCTACGGCGGCCACATCAGATGGCCACGTCGGACAAGCAGGAGAGCCACGTCCTGCGCTCTTGCTACCTCTTGATGGCTGCAAGACTTTTTACTTAATGACTCCAACAGTCTCTTGGTTGCAAAAATCGGACGGCCACTTCCAAGCCTGCTCTTGATCGCAAGACCTTCCTCTTGTCTTCCTCTTGGTGGCAGGGGGTTTTCCTTGTAGTGCATGTTATGTGGATTCCACTAGTGTATCGATGCAGCAACAGTTTCTCGCTCACCTTGCGGATCCAGTTCAGGATGACTGTGTTGTTTAATAGTTTCCGAGCGCCGAAGCCTCCTGGTACAACCACCACGTCTGGGCTTGGAACCTGCTCCCGCGATGTCAGAAAGCTTCAGATTAGATGAGGATATGGAAGAACTGCCGAGTTGGAAACTAGAGTTTCTAAGACGGAACTGTTATTTGTGGAGGGAAGTGAAAATGCGGAAGTGGTTAGTTACCTCGTCGAAGGTCGCTTTGGCTTCCAAGGTCATGGTGCGCTGTAGGTCGGAAACGGGGCCCCTTTTGAAGCTCACGAACACCGCTTCGACATACGGCAGAGAGTGCAGGATCTCGTATGGCCCCACCGCATCCAGCATTGCGATGTTCTCAAAGATGGGAAAGGCGATCACGACTTTGCGAGGCTTGTCAGTCGATGCTTCCATGGTGGGAAGAGACGAGCTGGCCAAGATCACCAAGAGGATTATAAGCATTGCGCCTCCGCACCGATGTGTCATTGTAC
Organism: Ceratodon purpureus; assembly: GCA_014871385.1. Taxonomy (NCBI): domain Eukaryota; kingdom Viridiplantae; phylum Streptophyta; class Bryopsida; order Pseudoditrichales; family Ditrichaceae; genus Ceratodon; species Ceratodon purpureus. The sequence continues at coordinate 12,244,704 of CM026428.1, read as the reverse complement.
ACATTGTCGCCATTGGATCACCACTAAAGTAGGCCCAGATCTGCTCACGCTGCCGAATCAAACAAGCACAACCCTATTAAGTTCATATTTCGACTGTACGTGTCAGACGGTAAATTAAACAATGCGTTATCGACATCAGGCCCTCTGCCTAACCAACTTTCAATCTATTGCCGACAATGGTCACAACTGAGCAAACAGTACCAAAACTTCAATACGAAGCCATATCTGTCAAGCACATTCGGCATATTCTTAAGTTCAAGCATTCAACGAAACAGCGGCTAACACAATGTCTCACACAGCAATGTTCACAATGGCTCACTTGTGATCAAATTCATGATCTTCAGCAGTGAAAATGTGACATACCTTCAAGGTTGTGGTTACTGTTCTTGGTAACAATAGGATTATGTCTCTACTGCTAGCTTGAGACACAGTGTCAATTGACCCCTAATTTATAGATCGCAGCACCGAAGAATGTTTGGGTTTTGAATTCAGCTTCTTGATAAAAGGTCAATGTTCTTTGAAATTTAAATGGGTCGGAAGTCTATGTGCATGCCAACTTTAGATTTAGCCTAAGAGTTGGCAATAATACACCGGTCGATGTGATCCGAAAACGAGTCGAATTGCAGCTTTCGTCCTTGTAATCGATTTCCAACTATAATTTGTCCGAGTCAAAATCCATTTTTGCTGCACGTGGGTGGCTATGGCCACTGATTGTCCTGAAGACGTCATCAGGAGATCACGCCCCAGCTTCCTCCACTCGGTGGCTCTGACCTTTGTCAGATTTCTACCTCTCACTGAATGTCCGAATTACGAAGTGAAATGTCCATCGACGTTCAGCGGACTCTTTTGTAACTGAAAAATATTCTCTACCCCGCAGTGGACTCATTCCAGCTGATGACTCAATCATATGCCACAAGGGGCAAATCACGTTTCATATTCAAAGCTGCAAGCAAAGATATTATGTGACTAATGACCACCTCGAAACGCATTCGGTGTCGGCTCCCATCTGGCGTTAGCCATCAATGAACTGGGCCTTGGAGGTTTGTTCAGAATGTCCACTTCTGGATCAATGCCAAACTTTTACACAAGAAATATTTATGTCGTAGTCAGGTGCTGGAATCTTGACTGTAATCCTTGTAGCAGAGGTTGTTTCCAGCACTCACATGCGATTCTCACATGGCATGCAAAAAGTTCACAGGAACATAGTCCATATCCAGGTTTGTGATTTCAAGAGCAAGATAATTTACACCAACTGACCAGCGAACAAATTGAACTAATTAGAAACTTGCAGCTTCTAACTTTCGGAAGAACTCCAGAGCTACTTACAGGTAGAAAGCTCAACTATGATCGATCCATTGGCTTCTGCACGGTCGACGTTCCTTCTGTGGATTCTCCAGAACAATGAAGATGAAATTATACGAGCGCGTTGTACCTTTGCAAATCATGTTTCATCTTCGGAGCAATAGTGGTCAAAGAAATTATGTAAGTGCGTCATACCTTTATTCTCGGCAGCGATAGTACAGACACGCGCCGCTCATAAGAGCACAGGCTGAACACTTGAGGGGCTTACATGTGAGAGAAATTATATCTCTACTCAAACTTTCTGGCATTTGTGAGAAGTTTTTGAAGTAGAATATTCTGAAAATCTCAGTTGAAGGCTTCAAAATGACTTCATTTTGTCCGTTAGATTTGGAAGCTTCATCTGCAATCGTTTACTGAACTGTGAACATGAGACCCTCATTTGCATCAACGGAAGATAGGAAGCCCTCACACTGGAAGATAGGACTCTGCATGAATTAGAATACTGGTATACAGAGCGTTCTTTAGCAATTGTAAGTTGATCTTTGGTGGAGGAGCATGACACGCGAAGAGTCCTTCTCTGTTGCAATTAACTTGCTTCAATTCAAAGTTGTGACTAATATCGTGTCTGGATTAGGTGATTTCACAGGAGGATGTTGGAAATTAACATGTTATAACGCTACATTTTGCAAGATATTACATTTTACCATCCATTTGAAAGATAAATGGTAGTTATGGGTTTCATTTCAATGGAATCTTTTTTACCTTTTTAAATACGTTAATTCCAAAATATTAATGATTGTGTTCGGAGGGGGCATTGTTACATTGTGCATCATAATGCCCTAATTATAGACATAATTTTGAAGAAAAAAAAGTCACATAGAAGATTTTAAAATGGTGAATTTTTTTCAAATCGTTATTTTACACAAGGCACTCTAGCCCAATAGCCCAATTTAAACTGGGGTATGGATATATTAAGTGGGGACACTCTGCACCATTTGTAGCCCTAATCCGTAAGGGCTCTCCACCTCTCTCCGAGCTCTCTTCAAATCAAAAGAGTACTGAAGTTCTTTTGACCTTCAAATACAGTAAGTTAGTAACATGGAGGTAACCTCGTCAGTGAGTGCGGATAGGCTCCGGACTTCTGGTTTAACTATCTGAGTTCAGTTCGAACTACTGGTTGCATGGCTACCCCTCCCTCCAGCCACTCTACTAGCTCCAGCCAACCGAAATTTCTTCCCAACCCAAAATTTCCAGAAAGTAACTTGAGCTGATGTTTTTGGTAGCTGGGTCCTCGATGTGGCCCTGGTAATACTCACCGCTGAAATCATGGATGTATCTTCACTCAGTAATGTATCTTCACTCAGTACGAGGACGGATGTTCGCAGTGCGTCGTTTAGGGTGTACCAATATGAATGTAGGCCGTTCCTGTAAGAAAATAGCATATTGGGTCGAAGAAGATGCGGTGGCAGGAGTGATGAGAACGCAGTCAGCGATGAAAAACAGTACCGTAGATAAACACTGTCCTGTGTCTCCCCCACGGGCCACAGACACCGTTTTCCTCTTCTCTGCTCTTCCCCAGCAATTCTGACCCACCTCTCGTGGGTAACGGAGAAGGACTCGCCTCCTTGGGCTCCATCTCATGAACAGGCGATGGCATCTTGTATGGTAGTCGTGTCGGGGGCTCAGCTTCAGCTTCTTCCTTGACATCAGAATGCTAGACGATTTTAGGATTAGAGGATGGCGATGGCAAAGAGCCACTCCCTTCGCAGTCGAAATACTCCTCACCGTGAGAAGAGTATTCGTTGGCGTCCACGGAGCGAGAAGAACTAGCATGCGCAGCATGGGAAGATAGAATAGAGCTCATCGGGGGCTTGGAGCTCGACGACTTCAAGTTCAGCTTCCTACACAGCTTCGATGAACTTCAGGCCTAGCAACGAATGTTCAATTTCTGGTCATTCCATGGTCTGTAAGTTGACTGACAGCCTGTGCGGTAGCAGGGCTATACGCACCCCCAACGACGCACTCGGAACAGACGGCCTCACTGAGTACTATGCTTACTGATAACAGTTACTTATTATTCATTGTTAACTCAACAACGAACATAGTGTGTCTGCATAGTGCATTTCCACTCCATTGCTGCGTACAGCACTCCTGCGTGTACTGTGTACCTACGCAATCCCCTGCACTCATTGGAACTGCCGCAGGACAGAGTCAGAAGATTTGAGACAAGAAACCAGAGCTGTAAGCTGATTTCTACTAAGCCTGAGGTGCTTTATGAGCCTGCAATGCTTTGAAGAGCGCGGTTCAAAACAACCCTGTCACGCAGCTTCGAGCGGCATAGTCATCCTCCCCGGAAATAATGAGACTGGTCCAAAAATGCTTACAGTGGGACCAACAAGCGCGTCAGAGCATGTGCCTTCAACAGTGAGCAAGAGTCAAGAAACTTTCTCACCACTTTTTTGCAGGGCAGCAGTCTTGAGTATTCGGAAGCGTCAGAGCAGAATGGGAACCGGTCGATGAGGATAGATGGTGTACTTTCCCTTCAGAAACGCGGCAGGAGAGTTGGGATGTCCTTGCCGAGTTGCCACACCACCTTCCTGGGTGCACTGAACTGTTTTAAAGTTCAGACGCTCCTGACACCCCTACTGGAAGAGCGATCAGAAGTGTGAGTGAGAGATGAGACTCCTCTTTTCGGATTTAGAGCGTATAGCTAGTCCCTGAAAAAACAATCAACATATCACCAGCTTTCTGACTTGTGAGCAGTTCCTGCAGGTCGAAAATCCCGGAATCAATGGGAAATTTAGATCTTCTGAAAGCAGAAATAACTTTCAGGTTCGTCAGTGAGATTGCGAGTTCCTTTAAAACAATTGTCAGTAGAAGGGTGCCTATCCTTTGAGTAACTTCACTGACCAAGAGACCCGTCTAATAAAAGGAACACCAAAATTTGACAAAATTAAAACCAGACTAGACTAGACTCTTACATTCTGAACTATGAATATGGCCTAGAGTTTGTTCAGACGAATAGAATCTCTAATAGAAACCCAGAACAGTACGCTTTATAGCTAAGCAGTGAAGGCCATCAAAGTTACATGTTGCATAGCTCTTGGACTACGAGGCGGGTATGTATCCAGATACAAGAAAAGGAGAACTCACGAGACGACTGCCTATTGCTCTGGAGATACAGAATTCACTCTCAAGAAAGAAGCGGCTACGTATTGTCAGTTGAATGGAGCGTAAAAGAAAAGTTAGCTAATTATCTCAGTGAATATGTTGAATCAAGAACAAATACTTGCCATAAGCAAATGGATAGTGATGAAGGCCAAAATCTAGCTTCAGCAGCTGAAACGTAGTGAGAATCACGTCTCTGCAGCTCAAGGGATGCAAAGCAGAGCACCTATCAAAACTGCTTCGTTGGCGTATTTGATTTTATGACCTACGTATTTACAGAGCGCATTTTGAAAGTCAATGTTCAACTTCAGGAGCTCGTATAATTCGTCTTTCGATGGAACTGACCATGCCTTAAGAAGTTTAATCTGTTTCTGGCAAAGATTCCAACCGATAACCGCGCTGCTGCTAGGTTTTGAATATGTCATGGCACAGTCAGGCAAAAAAGACCTCTACAAGAAGTGTCCTACAATTCCTCTGAACTTGTTTTCCAACGATAAAAAAGCTTGGCATCACAGGCAACAATCTTCACCCGATCCACACTTATGACTCTGCTTTTTATTTTGAAAGATGCGTTCTCCAAGATGAAGGTCCAAACATGGTCACAAAATCTGTAGGTGTGCAGATGACCCTGCTTGGCAAAAGAAAAACATCTTCGAACATTATAAATGTGTCGAGCAAGTGTACCCAACAACGCAGTGTATGCTGTAGAAGTCAATAAACATGCACCGCTGACGAACCAAAACCCTGTAAATATTTTGACATATACCCGGTACATATTTTGATAAGCATGTCCACACGCTATCCACGCTTATCATAACCGCGATGAAAAACCTAAACACTTCATACGCACTAAAACCCACATGACAAAACCCTGAGAAAAGCCAGAAAGAAAAAATACCTTGATCCTTGACTTGACCTTCACTAAATTCGTAGAGAAGACATCTCTCATCGACTGTTTCAACACAACAAAAACCGTCAGCCAGCAACACCATCCTTCAAATACATGAGATCTACAAAACAGGGTAAGTCAAACCAGCCCAAAACAACGTTTCATGCAAACCCGAAACTACCAACCCTACGTTCCAATTCTAAAAACCTAACATCCAAACCAAGATCAAAGCCCATTTCCATCTCATAAAAAACATATCTCATCATCACAAACTAAAAAGAACAGCACATTAGGGTTTAATGGCAAACAACAGCACCTGATCGAACTGCATGAGCACTTTGACAGCGAGAATCGGCGAGATTGTGCGGCTGATAACAAGCTCGTCTAGGGAATCCGTGAGGCTGGATCCGATCGAAGACTTCCGGTAGAGCTCGTACGTGCCCATCGCACCGCACCGCACTCAGTCAAGCTCTTGTCGACCCAGAACCTCCCACCCGCCTAGGGCTCTCGATACTGCACCAAATCGGCCAATCCTGGGATCAAAATGACGAGCAGCGGATGGTGATCAGGATGGGAATTGAAGATGAAGCTCCTTGCGTGGGGATTCTCGGCGCGAGGCAGATGATTGCGACGAGGAGGTGTATCAGGAATAGGAACCCAAGCATTTCTGTGTCACGTCGCTCATGGCTCCTTTATACCTCCTCCGAGTCCTCCCAATGGAAGCTGAAGTGGAAGCTGACACGGATGATGACATGGCTGCTGATCTGGCTGATTAGTCGGGAAATTGTTGCCCACGTCACAGTTTATAACCCGCCAAGGGAGGGACCAGAAACTGATGGAATTGGAGCCCTTCTGCTGATTAAATGGCACAGGCGGTGTGATAAAAATACACAGATGTCATGTAAATATAGAGAGTGTGAACCAAAATAAATAACAATTTTTTTGGAGTTGTATTGAATTTATTTGTGAATATTTGAGGTTGAAAGATTAGGGGTGTTAATAATTACTGAATAGTTACTTGTGAAATTGTCATTGGCTCTCAAAAATAATGAGGGTTCAAGGATTGATAGGCCAATGAAGAAATATTGACATAAAAAATGGGGAATGAGACATCAGCACCATTGTGATTAATTAATGGAGGTTTAGTTTTGTTAATTATTGATCCTTTTACCTTAAACATCAAACCTAGTATGGATGGAATAGTAGTAATAATTTTTTTAAAGAAGAAACTGATTTCCATTTATATATAATTAGAAAACATGTGAGAACTTATAAATAGGAATTTGACGTTGAGCCCTAAGAAGAATATGTAAATATTGACTTCAAGACTATATTGGTGAGGAAATAATTATTGTTATTGTCTTCAATGTTTATATAATAATTTATTACTATAATTTTATCCATCCAAACTATTTAAAATAACTATTTTTGAAAAAATTCAAATAAATATCAATCATATTAGGGGATTTGATGAACTAAAATTACCATTAGTTTAGTAGATTTATATGTTTTAATATGTCACTTCCAAATATAAAGAAGATGTGCATCAAGATATTTGTAAAGTTGAGCAGATGAATAATATTTATAAGGGCCAATTAGAATTTGATGGTTAAAAAGAAACTCTTCAGATGGCATATATAGGTTATTCACTTTTAAGTCTAAAAACATCCAAAAAAAAATCTTGAAAATTAAGGCATCATTACACTTATTCAATTGTTGCTACGGACAACACCTACATTGATAATAACCATGTGAAATTCACAAAGGGTCCTTTTATGTTGAAAACCATGGCCAAAGTCAAACTTCCAAAAGCCTTGAAAAGGTTTTTTAATTTTAGATCAAAAAGACGCTTTTGGCAACTAAAGGCTTTTGAAATGGTTTTAAATGAATAAAGAACTCTATTGGATTCTCCACCACAATAGAATTGTCAACCTAACCATTAACAATCACTTGGTCATTGTTGCAACAATGTTTTGTGGTGGATTTAAGTTTGATGGATTGTGATGCTATAAAATTCTAGAACAAGTGCTATAGTAGCCTTCTATTTAGAAATCTTTGAAGAGAACTTTAAACTTCTTGAACCAAATTAAAAATATAGTAGATAGTCATCAATAATAAGAAGTGCATGTATATCAATAAAAGAATGGATATGACAACTTATGAAAAAAAAAATTAGTATCATTCAATGATGTTTTTTAGCAATGATTTACTACCATATATAGCTTTGTAATGATTTCCAATTTTTATTTATTTTTTAAATCATTCAAATATTTTAGGAAATTTAGTACATTATTTTCCCCTCAAAAAGAAAAAATTCACTTTAATAATGCCTAAATTACAAAGTACACCAAACATTGATGACTTATATTGAAAGATTTTTTTGCTTCACCATTTTTGGACATTATAAGCACAATCTCTGCTAAAAGCAACACAAATTCAATATATAACAACACATTGACATACAACAAGGAAACCATTCAAGATAGCTTATGAAAGCTTAAGAAAGTTGCAAAAAAAATTTATTTGCACATACAATGTTTTTTTTTGTTTGTTTTTTTTTTTTTTTTTTTTTTTTCTTGCTGACAACATTGTTCATTCCTAAATTCTGGTTCCAGTAACACCATAGCAGGTTTGCCAGCTGGTGCACAAGTATTGTTTTTGAGAAAATAAGGTTTGCCTCACAAAATTTTAATTTATTGATTTTTTTTAGCAAAAAGAAAACACTAAAAATGACCTCATATGGCTTTGAAATTAGAAACATAGTTCAAAAAATGATTTTTTCTATTTTGTTTTATTTTGTTTTAAAAAAATTTAATACTAATATTTTCTATTTTTAGAGTTACTTTTAAACAAACTTGCTATGGTACTACATAATATCATCATATCATGGTTCATAGAACCCATGCTGCTGATTACGGATAATGAACTGGACCTGTGATTGCAGGTTTGGTGGATAGGGGTAATGAACATGACCTGTAACTCCAGGTTTGGTGATTAGGGGTTATGACCGTAACCTCTGACAGCAGGTTTCAGCCAAGTATTTTCACAAAGCTCAACAAATCACCCAATACAGGGTGATCATTCTGCATGTCAGTAGTCAAGCTATACTTCTGTTTCTCAGGTCTTTGGTAAGCAGCAATTCAGAATCTGACATATCCAGTTTGAGGGATTTTACAAGGTCATTTCCTTCTTTTAATTTGCATATTATGTTATAGTACCATAGCAGGTTCCCCCAAAAATAATACTAAAAATATAGAATATAAAAATTAGAAAACTAGAAAACCTATGAATACAGAAAATCAAAAATTGAATAACTTTTTAATAAAAAATATATTGTTATTTCTAAATCACTTATGTATCGTTTTTACTGATTTTTTGTTTAAAAATTAAAATCGAGAAATTCAGTTTTTTTGAGAAGCAAACTTAATTTTTAAAAAAAGAAAAATATTCATTCTCCATCTCCAGGTGGCAAACATGCTGTGGTGTTGGCGTAGTTGAACAACAAATTGGTTTATCAAAGAATAACTCCAAAAAGGCAAGGTTTCCCACTTATTTCAACACTAGTTTATTTTGCTCAATTCTGTAAAGATTTCGTAGACAATTTTAAAATACCTATGACTAACTCATTTCCTGCTTGCGATCGCTCATTGAGCAGTACCAAGCCACTTCATACCTCACATCTGCTCAAATGAGTCCATTAGGATTCGAACCCGAACTAATTATATGAGACAAACGTTCACTACCAACCAACAATGAGCAGAATTCCCGCTTCGGATTAAGTGAAAAGAAACAACAACAGGGTCAAATGATCCACGGTGGCTTCCCGAGAGCGAGGGTCAAAGACAACGAGAGCTCGCGCGTGAAAAGCGCAGGAGACAACCAACAATGAGCTCGTGGTTTGGTGTCCAAAAGTCACATTTAATAAACCTTAAAGAACTTACCAATATTGTTCTTTGTTACTGGTTACTTGTGACTAAAGTGTTTATTTTCAAAAGGGGGGAATAGATCTTTACTTCCATACCTTTGTCTTGTGGGCATTGGATTGGGGGTGGATTGAGCAGACACTTAATTCACGTCATTCTCCTTCGGAGACCAAAATTTCACTCTCTCTAAAGATTTTACCAAAATTTTGATAAAATTGTTCCTTGTTTAGGTTGACTAAGACAATGCCTTTTCCTTCTCACACATGGATTTGAGCCCACACAAGACCATTGATTAAGCTAATATTAAAAAAAAATCAAGAACTTAGATAATTATGTTAATGTAAATACCATACAACATTCTAAAACCCTGACAAGGAACAATATCTAATTGCAAAAGATTACTCTCATTGAAATATAAAAATGAACTTTGCTTAATTTAAAATGATTTGCCACTAATGAATGAAGATTAAAACATCCAATTTTTTTAAAGACATTGTCAACATTTTCTTTTGATTATTTACTTCTTGACAAAATTTTATGACCAATCCCGTATTGTAGAATTTATTTTATATGAGACAAAGATGGATGCAATTATTACACATTAAATTAATATATAATTTCAATTTGGTGAATATGATGTTTTCTATTACATATTTGTACATTTATATATGTTATCTTACAAGTTTAGCTTCCACCATTGATATTGTTAAAGTAATTGTCATAAATAGAAATTATAGGCTTATATAAGCTCTCTTAATCCTTCTACAATCAAGTTGTCTCCAGCATTACGTTAGCTTTATCTCTCACTTAACTATAAAATCTTTATATGAGATTATTTCTTTTAAATGTTTTTGGCAAATAAGGTAGTGTTCCATATCAAAGTTAGAAGCTCAACAAAAGTAAATTTTCCACACCTTTTCCATTATACGAATGATTTGTATTTTTTCTACATAGATAATGCACCCACACAATATAAATTATGATAAACATTTTATATATCTTTAAGGCTTTTAAAATAATTATATTACATGGCAGGCTATAAGCCACTACAAATTGTTGGAACCTCCGGCACCAATGCGTAATCATAACTATAAGCTATTATAAATTGATATTGTAAAAAAATTATACAATGTCTTATGGCCACTTTATACACAGAGCTAGGACCAATTTTCCTAGGAGCCAATTGTGTAAAACTTTAGGCCATTATAGTGTAGAGGCCGGCCTCAACTATCTATTATAAATACTATAATTGAGGCAGGTGTTCCCATAAGTAAAGGCCTTGGGGTTAAGAAGCTAAGCCGATTCAATAAATCTGGAAAATTTCAGCCTTTTTTTTTTTTTGTTGGAAAATGGATGAACAAAGATATAATATCTTAGTGACTCTTGAGTTCTTCATGACCATGCGACATGCAAGATTACAAAGTTTGATTCAATCCAACAATTACTATAATCAAACTAGCATGTAGCCTCAATCAAGTAATTACACGTGTACATCACATGCATGGACCAAAAACATAGCAAAGAAGTGGATTTGGGCTTCATTTGGCCTCTATAGGGTGCTTGAGCTCAAAATTCCATCAATGTTTTGGATATAAGAATAATGAATTGGATTAGATAGACATAGAAGGGAATGAAGAAAGAGGTTAATCAAATCTGTGGAGGCTCTTTCCTTGCAGTGGCAAGGTGGAGGTCTAAACCCTCTATGGCTTTGCAAATAAATCTGATTGGTTTGGAAAGAAATATTTTATATTTGAAAATGTTTTTTTATTCAAATCTAGCATTGGCCCTAAGGCCAAGAATTGGCTTTTTATTTTTTGTGCACCCAATTCAATAAGCTCGGGCCATGTCAAAAAAATTTGATTGAAAAATTCATACCACCAAATTGCCCCGGGCTCTAAGTGTAAAGGGATCGAGGCTAACTTCAACCTATTAACCAATCACAAGTGGTTTCAGCCCTGTTACACAATGAATTGACCCGGCCGCTTGATGAATAGCGACCCTCAACTGCTCCATGGATTTTCTCTTGGAAGAGGGCCATTCTTCATTGGTATTTCCTGCAAAGAGGGCAGGAAGACATGCATATGAATACCGGCTTTCAACCTAAGTCACCCAGTTTCTTACATGAAACAATTGAACAAGCAACCATCTCCTCAAGTACCCTGCTCAAATAGTGTGAGTGAGTTGTGCATGCCAATAATCCTTTTTGTGTAGCTGCAATGTCAACATACAACTCATTGGAAGCTCACCAATAAACAATCTGGTTACATCTTGTATCACCGTCGCCCAATGAAGGACAAAGGAACTCACTGTAAGAGCCTATAGCATAATCGACATCCCCACCTCTCAATTATTTTTGCCAAATATGGTATCAATACAGTATATCTGAGATTGAAATTGAGCATTGGGAAAAAAATGGTCCACTGTGAGGTGGTAAAATCTGACAAGACATTTATCAACTAGTGAATGAAACATTTGAAACATTAGGTTGTATTCCTGACTGAATTTCAGGTTTGCATACTTAGGCCTATGGAAAAAAAAGTTTATAATTTTTGGATGCTCCTGGAAGCTAGTGCAAAGGTATTCCAAGGAAAAACATGTTTTTTGAGCATTTCTACAATTTTATCTGAATTTTTAATTCTAAAAGCATAGAGTGGCCATTAACCCCTAAACGTCCTCACCCATGTCCAATTTAAGCAATTTTGTAAAGATGCATTATAAAATGCAATAAATATGAATATTTAGAACTTGATGTACAAATAAAAGTTATACATCTTGAATTTTAGATTCTATCTATACGGTTAGATCTATGACTGCTTTTATTAATCTTTTTCTATAAATTTTGAAACATTAAATAAAAATTTATTTTGTAATACAATTACAAATAAGATATTGACAATAAGTGGATGAAATTTGTTGTGATGGGTTATAATGTAGTACTTTAGGTATAGTGATTTTTGGAGATTTTTTGGATGCTTGATTTTATGAGTTTATTTTTTTAAGAACACTTTTAGACTAAAATCTTCAAAATTTTGGATGAAACACTGCAACACGAAAGGAAGCATAATTTCTTCAAAAATTGTTTCATTTTCAATCGGATGACACATACAAGAAGCTAACTTCCCATAGAAAATTCAATAAAAAAATCACACTACAAAAAATGCATGAGGGATGAGAAAATGCGGATGGAATCTGTACATCAGGCCAAAATGGCCTGCTTGGACAATTAGGGGTTAACCATTCATAGGGTCTTCGTTTCATGAGAGGTTCGATTTTGAAAATAAAGCGCTTCTGCACCAATCAGAAGCATTCAATTTTCCAAGGCATGGACATAATTAGAACATTGTTGGATACTCTTTCAATCCAGGCTCAGTGGTTTTTGGGACCCAACCCTCCAATCCTAGGGGTCAACAATATGACTCACTCGGAAATCAGTCCCACTACCTTATTAGTGATTATACCTTACATCAAAGAATGGAAATATTAATTAATAAAATTATGTTTCATGCATAATTTTTTTCTAGAAAAGGTTAGGGTCCATGCTAAGAGCAGAGTCACCAAACGTTAAATTCCATTCCAGTAAATTATCCAGTAACTTAAAACTAACTTGATTTATTCTAACAAGTCTTGTGTGATAGTCCAGAAAAACCCAACCAACGGTGTAATTCACTTTACATAAAATTTTAATAATTATACTATATCAACTATCTATAATCATCAGCCTCCAAGTGAATCACGTCCAACCACATTAACCGTACAGTACAAAGCAGTGACGGATCTCCCAACTTAATGCAATTATTCAACCATATTCATCAATCAAAACTGGCTTTCCACTGATGAGACAGGTTTCAAACAGTTGCCAATGTCGCCAGAGCCCCAGAGTATTCAATACAAAGCCAGCATTTTGCTATTACAAGTATCCAAAGTACTGTTCTAGGACCGTAGGTTTTATTTCAGAAAAAACCAATAAAAGGAGTCCTTAAAAGAAAAAAGTTTAATACGTACTACAGGTACTAGACTCTCCTCACTGGCAACCAACCCACCACAACACTGACCTGAAATGTAAACATGTGCACCATTTTCTCTATCTCCATCTCACGAAGATATTCACCACCTACCGTACTTTAGGGGCAGCTTCGACAAAAAATAATTCCAAATAAAATATCGGATTTTTAAGAAAATGATGTTGCTAATTTCTTGAAAAACCATGAAATAAAAGTTGATGGATGATGAAATATCTTGAAATACACATTAGTGGAAAATGTGTACAACTACGCCAAAGAAGAACACCAAACTATGTCCAACTACACCAATTTAAAAAAAATAAAATTGGTGTAATTGGACACATTTTGGTGTTCTTCTTTGGCATAGTTGTACACCTTTTCCACTAGTGACAACACACGTAAATAGAAAAATGATTAGAGTGATAAGATGAAGTCCACTGAAATAACAAACATTAACCCCCAAATGCCTGAGCCTATGACCACAGAAATAGACTTTGACTTTGGACGTTCTATTTGGCTCCTATAAATAATGTAAGATATGAATTTTTATTTTTTCTTAGCTAAATAAACATGTTCCCTACAAGCAATAATTTTATCAAAATTAATGGTTTCATTATGTAATTAATATAAAATTTTCAATCAAAGAAAATTCATATAAAATATAGGTTATACAAAAAAATTATAAAATAATTACCAGAAATGTATATGACAACCACAAACCTTATACTAGTTACCGTGCTCAAAAATTATGTTTTAATTCAAAAATATGATGAAAAAACCTAAAACCGTGGAAAATCAAGAAGTAGCCACGGTTATACCCTTTCATCTTATATCAGCTAAAAATAACTCAATTTTAGTTATTTTTCAAAATTCTAAATTGGACTGGAAAATAGATTTGTCAAAATACATTTCATTAGTTTACTTCAATTGCAAAAAAGATCATCCCAATAGTCAAAATTGCATTTCAGTTGTCTGTATCAAGAAATTATTGAATACACACACGGTATTGATATTTTGGACTTTAAGGAGTCACCAAAATTCATGAAATTGTTGTTTTGAGAATTCATTAATGAGGTTGGATAGATTTCTCACAACTCTACAACATGAAAAAAAATTGGATGAAACATTGTCATTTGGATGACAATTATGGAACTTGGAAAAATGAGATCGACTAATTTTTGGTTGTTTAGGCGTTTAGGGGTTAAGTGAAACTTCATAGATTGTGGATTACAAACTGATCTTCAAAATATCTATTTTCTCCAAAACTTGAATTATTTTTTATATTTAAAAATTTCGTGCCGGACACCAAAATTTGAAATTAATTAATTATTTGATGGAGGGGCGATGAGGCTGCCCGTAAAGTACCGTGATTACAAAATCCACCCATCCACTCTGGAATTTGGACTCTTCATGCCTAACAAACTTGTAACCCAGTACGGTGGGTGACAGAAACCAGTACCCAAAAACCATCACCATCTACGTCCCTTGTACATCTACCTCTAGACAAAACTGGTTTCACGTTCAGTACAGTGAATACCAAAAGGGGCTCAAACCAACATCTTCACCCAGGAAAAATCTACCACATCCAAAGATAATATTGGTTTTAGGTATCCATTTTATATGTACCCAACCACCTACCTTCACTATTTGAAGTTCCCAAAGTTCTCAATGTAATGGGAACATAGAGAACATGGGAACATTATGGGGAACGAGGGAACGGCTCTTTTGAGCTCTTGCTAAGTGAAGAGTCTTCTTCAGTCCATGTCCCTGCGAGAGTGAGCTTTGTGGCAGCTTCTGAAACTGGGCAGCAGCTGAGTTAACTTATTGACAGTCCAGGAGCCATTACTGAGGTGGAACAACCGAGATTGTGTGAAGATCAGTGCAACATTCAATCATCCTCATCAGGAGAATGTGCCAAAGGTGGCAGTTTTGGCAGGGAGTTTTTTAAAGTTGAGAGTGGAGCTAGTGAAGTTAATACAATTCTCTTGGGTTGGGTGTCATTATACTAGGTGCTGTGGAATGTAGAGTGGGTGAGTGTGTCTGTGTGTGTAGGTGGGATAAGAATGTGTTGGTTTTTTGGAGAGGTTCTTGGCGGTTTTGGTGAGGAGGAGTGGGTTTTGAGGTTTTGGTTTTTGTTTTGGATTTGATGGTCAGCTGGCAGTTGGGATATGTGAGTTCGAGTTTAGTTTGTTGTGAGCTGGGGAGGGTGTGGAGATGGTGAGTGTGGAGGGGTAGGTGTTGTGGTGGAGTGGGTGGGAGGGGGCCAAGATTGTGGCTGGAACGGTGGTTTTTTTGATTTGGAGCTGGAGGGTGTCTTGTTACCGTCGGTGTGTGGAGAGGAGGGGAGGATGGGGACAATTGGTGATAGCTCTGGAGGTGCGGAGGTAATATCTCGGATGGCTTTATGATGTTACATGGTGGTGGTTTTATGAATGTCTGTTTTATACCCTTCTTAGGATTGAGTTTTTGGAAGTTGTAGAGTCAAGGCATTGAAGCGTCATTGTTCTGTAATCACATAATGGATGATCTCGTGATATTGTGTAAATTATGTGCAATGTGTGCGCTGAGATGTATTAACTTGCGTTTGTGGTGTATGTCTGAAGGTGCTGTTTGCCCTTGTTCAACGGATTTGTGCGTTCAATTTCTTGGATTGTAGAGGAAGTCGAATGTTTAACGCTTTCGCTTCTACTGTTACACAGTGCTAGAGTACATTTTGATCTGTTTGGGACTGTTGAAACTGGTGCTTAGTGAATGGGTAATCGGGTCATCGTCTTTCTGTGATTAGCCAGTGGTGGAGGTTACAGCATTGTAGGCATACAAGGTGGATTAACTTCCTCTTCAATGTTTGTTTGTACAACCGGCCAGGTTGAAGGTTAGGGTGACTGTAGTCCCAGAAGAAGGTCTTCAGACACGGTGTACTTTCATTGAGACTCAAATGATATTGTTAAACGGGAGGTGCACGCACTCGTTCGGCGTCATGGTAGCCTACCGAAGCTTCCCACTGGAAGTGCAGGACGGCATGAGGGAAGTCACGGGTTACCTGCCTCTTCCTTCGAATTATTTGACAGCTTCCACGGAATTCGAAAGAGTGGCCGGCTCACTTGTACTTTTGAAACGACTGAGCTTATTGTTTGCCCACGAAGCCTAATTTGCATGTAATGCAATTTCAACAGAGTTAGGTTTCATTTTGAGGAACACGAAAGAGGTTTTTGTTCCAAAGAGACGATCTGATGCAGACTCAAAGGGTAGCCCTTCCACAGGAACGCCGAGTCAAGACAGAGCCGTTGCAATGTCTTGTAAGCCACCATTCGAGAGGATTATTTTACATGGCCAGATTGCAACGGCTCCTGGTATTGATTCTAGGTACTTTTTATGCAGCTGTTGGTGCTTCTGCATTGGGATCAATGTCCACCATAGCTGCTTCATATGGGGAGGATGTCATAATATGCGCAGTGGAAGCTAGCAGGGGACAGCAGGTCCTTTGCTGGGGCGGATCCACCACGCAGCTCTCCACTTTCTCGACATCGGTGCTGCAGCCATTTCTAGCTCTTTCCGGCGGCAACGGCTTCATGTGTGGACTCAAAGCTCAAAGTCTTCAACCCTTCTGTTGGCGAGGCAATAACACGAACCAGAACCTGGTGCCACAGAATTTCCAGCTGACCAGCTACATTGAGTTGGCAGCTGGAGAGAATCATGTCTGTGGGATTCGCAAGACGGGAACGGATTGCTGGCGAATAGACGGGGGTAACATGGTGAAACCTAATATTTCTTCCTCCTTGGACTCCATTGTAGCAGGTCGAGAATTTACTTGTGGAATCTACAGTCACACTAGGAAAGCCGTATGTTGGGGAGAGCGGAACCTTGGCTCACCTAGCAATGATTCTTTCGAGAGTCTTGCTGCAGGTCGAGATCATGTCTGTGGGATCATCTTAGGCTCTCGCACTGTGGTCTGCTGGGGAGAGAATGGTAATGAACAAGCGAATGCACCACCTGGGGTCTCTTTTGCTTCCATCACGGCCGGATTCTTCCACTCTTGTGGCATCTTGAACGCCAGCCACGAGGTTGTGTGCTGGGGGGGCTTGAGCATCAACACAAGTGCTGTCCCGCTCGGAGCGCAATTCGTGGCACTCACCGCATCGGAGAATTTCACATGTGGAGTGCGCGAGAGCAACTTGCTTGCAGTGTGCTGGGGCAATGATTTGGTCGATTATCAACCCCCATTGCAGCTCTTCAGTCCTGGCATTTGCGAGAGAAGGCAATGCGGGGTCGGCGAGTTCGCGTTCAATTTGAGCGTCATAGACAGCACATTGCCCAACATATGCTTCGAAAATTCACAGAGGATCTGTCTGCCTTGTGCCACATCATGTCCTCAACGAACCTTCATGTCTGCTTCATGCTCGGCAGGGCTCGACAGAGAGTGCACGGATTGTGCCATGTGCAAAAACTCGTCTTGTCAAGTGGTTTGCCAGATTCCAGCTTCAGATTCAAATGCGATGACAAAGCCTTCAAATGACGGCATTGGAAAGGTCAAGAACAGCATGGCGGTTATTGCTGTCGGCACTGCTTGTAGCGGAGTCTTAGTCGTTATCTGTGGAATCTGCTTGTTCCTCTTGTGTCGGAGGAAAGGGAAACATTCCTTCTTTTGCTGCGGGTGCAATTCCAGTGACCAGGCTGAGGGTCGCTTGATGCACCAAGGCTCATCATGCGCGACTTCCATGTCAGGACCAACACGAAAGCCGTCTTATGAACTGATCCGCACTCAGGCTTTTCGGCTGACGGAGCTTAAAGATGCTACGAATGGATTCAAAGAGGTTAACGAACTCGGCCGTGGCACTTATGGATCTGTTTACAAAGCAATTCTTCCAGATGGACGTAAAGTGGCTGTGAAAAGAGCAAATGCAGCTCGTCGCATTCATTGCAAAAGTAGGGACTTCGAAGCCGAGCTTGAGGTCCTTTGCAAAGTGAGGCATGCTCAGCTTGTGAACCTTGTTGGATATTGTGAGGAGATGGGGGAACGGATCCTTGTTTATGAATTCATGTCCAATGGAACTCTGCACGACCACCTGCATGGAGGTTTAACACAACTGAGTTGGGCCATGCGGTTCCGCATTGCAGTACATGCTGCGCGCGGCATCGAGTATCTGCACCGAGATGCAACTCCCCGCATTATACACAAAGACATCAAATCTTCAAATATACTGCTCGACAGCGATTGGAATGCAAGGGTCGCAGATTTTGGGCTGTCGCATTTCACCAATCAGGTACAATGCCAGTAAACTTGCAGCACTTTATTGCGACGTTTTGTCAGGGTTTTCCTATAGTAGACCTAAGAATGACCTGTATGTGTTGCTTTGTGGTGCAGGTCGGAGACATGAAAGAGGAATTGCCGAGGTCTCCAATCCATCACTTTGAAGTTGGTCCCTACACCGATCCTGTGCTCGCAAAGACCCAGGTGTTCACGGAGAAGAGTGACGTTTACAGCTTTGGTGTAGTGCTGCTGGAGCTAGTTTCTGGGCGACGAGCTTACGACAATGAGTATTCCCCGCCAAGTATTAATGAGTGGGCAAGGCAAGCAGTGCAGGAAGGGAAGACGAAAACACTTCTTGATCCGGCCCTCGAGCTTCCGAAGCATGTGGAACCGCTTCTTCGAATGGCAGAAATAGCTGAACTTTGCGTTCGTCCTTTGCCTGATGAAAGGCCCAGCACGACGGATATTGTTTTATGGCTTGAACTCGTTGGCCGTGGCAGTTTTGTGTAACATAAAACTTACTACATCCTAAGTGGATGAATCAAGAGCTCTGATATGGTATTGTGTACATGATATTCCTGTTGCTTCAGCCATTCTCTTGGCATTTCTAAAGCAAGGAGATCAAGCCAGGAAAACGAAGATGTACACTAAGCAAAGCACACGCAGAAAGAAGACATTGGACAACATACTGGTTGACTAAACTGAATCACGGCCAATCGTGATGACGCATCGCCCCTTGCAGGTCCTTCACCAGAACCTCAACTTCACAATGACCGCTATGGAACTAGGCATAGTGAACATGTGAATCAATGTTGCTCGGTAACCCAAGTCGTAGATATGATATGCTAATGTAGGTCTGCTTCAACATTGAATTGTACAGTAAGTGGATTGTGCTGGAACAGTATTCGTTGTGGTTCTGAAGCAGAGCCAACGAAGACAGCCAGGGCCGGCCGTCTGTACACTCAAATTGTAGAACAAGTTTTTGCACTCCGCGTGATAGATAGATAGAGAGAGAGCGACGGCACTGAAGATAAGTCCATAGATCTGCAGAGGTTGGGAACTATAAGTCATAGATCCTATCCACAGTCGGACTCCATATCAGTACTTACACAGCCTGTATAAGGAAGCTTAATTTTCTGATTACATATCCTGACTATGATCTTCTGCTGTGTAAGCTTTGTCAGAACAGTAATCAATCCATTTGAACTATTTTGACCGGAAGTAACTAACTTAGCCCATTGAAATCAGTACCTGTCACTCTGGAGCCTTGTACTTTGTACCATTCATAAATTATAATATAACTGCACGGTGCAAAATGACCTTGACTGTGAAAAGTCCAGAGTCGACTTTAGCATTGAAGGTTACTTTGACCATCGAGCTTTTACTCAAAGTAACAGTTCACACGTTCACACAATATCACGCTTGAATTACTAAGAAAGAGCACAGATGGCGATTTCCGTGCGTCGATAGTGTTGTCGACCAACGAAGGGGTCCACTTTTCCAAAGATCGCAGTATCAGTACATGTGTTCATTCACATGTCCATTCTCCGCCCCTCCAACGCCTCACACAAACCAAAGACTTCAGTGGAGACACGCGCATGTGATCTGCTCCTCCTTCGTTTCTCATCGAGCGGCCCAATTCCCTCTTTCTTCCAGTGTTTATAGTATCTAGACACTCGACGTAATGTCAATCTGAGCTTCCTGATTAAACTCCTAGTTTCGGCCGTCATCAAGGAAACGCTGCTTCGAGTGCTAGGCCGACTCTGTCTCTCCCGCCTGCTTCAGCTTCATTCCGAGGTCACTCAAGCACTCTTCGAAATTCAGGACTTCGGTGCGGATTGTATCAATATCTGATTTCCAGCAAGCTGTGAAGAGACGTAGTTTTCGATAGTTGGCAGATTCTTTTGAGCAATTTGAGCTCATACCGAACATTTTTTTACGATTCTTCTTCTCCTTGTGGAATCATGAGCAATTCTCTTTGTTTAGGTCAGACTGTTGCGTGCATCAGCAGCTCTGGTGCAGTAGCCAGCCAAAATGGTTCCATTAGTAAAGATGTCTCTCGCGTTTCGTTTGGGCCAGTTAGAGTAGGCAGAGTTCCGGTAGTTAACATCGCTAGACAACCGAAGCGTACAAGTGTTACTAGAAATGAATTACTTGGGAGCAAAGTTGGATCGAGGGGCGCACATGTGGGTCGCGGATTGGGGCTAGGGCGCGCAGTTAGTAACGGCAGCAAGTGGAGCGCAGGCACTTGGCTTGACAACAGGTACGAATTCCTCACTCTTTGTTTTTCTCAGAATTAGTTTTCACATTACTAAATTCAGGCGCAAATCAACCTGAACGTTTAGAGCAGCTTAATCGGACGTGGGTCTAATGTGTTCGATTGCGCCGTGCAGAGCAAGTGTAGATGCAGACATTTCTGTAGCAGATGCATGGGAGCTCTGGAACGACCGCGAGAAGATCCCCCGCTGGATGAAATGGATTGACAACGTTACGGTAAGCTGCCTAAGTTCACTCCTTTCAATCATTTGTAATAAGAAATGTGATATCATTTGGGTAGCATTCCAAGGGACGGAGGTATGAGATCACCGTTTGTTAATCAATTTTTAACTGGCATGTCAATGCGTGAGCAGGTGTCGAAGCAGAAGCCAGATTTCTCAAAATGGACACTCCGGTACCGCGCTTTCAATAGGGATTTTGAGTTTTCGTGGTTGGCTCGGAACATGGAGGTGAGTGCACTTGCTATGCTTCTTCTGACATTCCTATGACACATATTACATATCCTTGCATCTTGTTAGATCCATGTATGCAGTGATTGCCGGCTGTAGTCAATTATCGTCTAGAAGTGTTTGAAGGCATTCGTAGATTGAATATTGCTTCGAAACCAAATATTGGTATAATGTCAGCTTTGAAGACTTTGAAAGGAGAGTTGTTTATTAGTTTGCTTCGCCTAACAGTTCCGTGTCTTATGTTTCAGCCTATACATCACCAGAAGATTCACTGGCGTTCAGTAGATGGTCTTCCCAACAGGGGCGCGGTGCGATTCTTTCCTCGGGGCCGCAATGCATGTAGAATAGAGGTGAGTTTTGGTTTAAACTTCAATCCTCTTTATTTGCTTTTGCAACCATCCGCCATCCTCATTTACACTGTTTTCCTCGTTGCATAAACACAAATGCCATATGAATTTATGCAAATCTATGCTCTCTTGCAAGAATTACATGCTGATGGATTGTGTTTGTAATCTTTTGCAGTTGACTATATCATATGAGTTGCCAGACATCATGGCTCCACTTGGCACGGTAATGTTACTATCTCTTTTTTAGTTTATTATTGTCACATTCAAGCAGAAGTTTTGAGACTTTCACAGGAGCTTGTACAGAAGATATTGCATTTTTGTATACAAAGCTCTGATATGGTGTCTTTCTATGTGCAGGCCGTTGGACCGATTGTTGAAGGTGTACTGAAGAATGATTTGAACCGATTTGCCAAACTCTCTGCATCCAAGCAACTTGCTCGCGTGTAGACAGATTGTATTTCTACTGCTGTAGTCCGGCATTGAAACAAGCGCTTGTAAATTCTGTACATTTTTTGGCTTGTAAATCAATGTAAAGCTCATTTGGTACCCCTGACTAGAAACGTTGCCAAGCAAATCTGGTTCCTCTCTCAGTTTGTCTGAACGTCTTTGCTTCCCACTTCATGCTAGCACTTGATTTCCGAGGCATTTGGACATTGTTGTGTAGAGTGCGCTTTCTGTGATGCTTGTACAGTAATGGATTGTTTAGCTAATTTCTTAATCTTTATGAATCTTCTTATTATTTTAAAATTCTTTTCCTATCTTATTTCATTCTATTTTATAATAAACCTACTTTATTCTAACTTCTCGTCCACCTGAGTTTCAGTGTGTCATCGTGCCATGGGAATGGTACACTTTCTGTTTCTCGTTGATATGAGGGAATGTCAGACGGTGAGTTTGGATTAGTAATGTTTGTAGAAGAAAATTTGATCTTGCTCCAAGGAGCAATTAACCCATAAAGTTCCTTGACTATGTTCCACCAAAAGAATGCTTCAAAATTGCCATTTCTAATACAATAAGCATGAATGACTAAAAAGTCATCATTTTCTAATTAAAACTATAAAATCGTCAAACAGATTTTTGTAGTAAGCAACTTAATAAATTTCATCATAATCAACTGTAGAGATTAGAAGATTATAGCAATTGAAATCTAAAAACAAACTTTTTGATACGATTTTTGACTAGGTCAACCCTCTAACTTTTTTTTTTCTTAGGTTTCTTGCATTATGGATTATAGCAGGTTTGGTGCATGACAAAGGCAAGTGAGTTAGGTAATTGTAACCAAAAAAATTACAAACCAAAGACAAGTGTAGCATGTTGAAAACAATATTTTTATGAAGTTGAATATAAAAGAATGTTAACCCCTAAAGGACAAAGCAACCACTTTTGGATTGCGCCAGAAATTGAAAACCCCGTAAAATGCCCTAGAAGGGTCAGATTTGAGTAATTTTTGTTCCTAACCTCTTTAGAATCAAGTTGGCAATAAGATTACGCTAAAATTTTGGTGAAAAAGTGAAACCCTGATTTTAGAAAAAAGAAAGAACATGAGTCGGTCCTATGTTTCTACAGTGAAGTTAGTGTTTCTACAATGAAAATGTTTCAACCAAACTTTGAGCACATTGAAAACTGAAATGAAGATCTCTCTTTGTGGATTTTTTTTTAGCATTTTTTTTGGGGAATACTTGTATGACCACTCTTTTATGGCTTCACCGTTTTGGATTTATTAGAAACCCTTTTGAATTTTGCAAAAAATGCCATGCAGCGCTTTTCTTTTACTTTTAAGAGAAAAGCAGTTTTGGCTACTATTTTTTCTGATTAAATGCTGTTTGGGTGAGTTTGTAAATTTTTACAATTCATGCACTTGGCCATATTAATAATTTTCAAAGTGCAGTAAGGCGAGTGTTTTTGGAAACTAGTGCTGGAATTAAAAAAATTGTGGCGACAGAAAAGTATAAACTGATGTGTTTACTAACGATGTTTCTCAAACGTATTTCTTTTTTTTTGGCTAAGCATGGAAAAACCCAAGAGTTAATCTATCTATTTCTGTAACTGAACTAGTGCAAACTGGTGATTAGAGTGAAAAGCATACAAAAAATTATAAGTATATGAAACGAATTCAGAGATTTGCCGAGATTTATACCGCATGCTTAACCTGCACACAAAATACAAACGCTCCAATGCCTAAATGAACAACTGATTTTGTCTAATCTTCTCCATGTCAAAAACGTACAAACGAGTCCCATAATACAAAAGAAATATTACAGTCTTGCAGAGATTTCTACCGCACAATTGACCTGCACACATGACACACACTCTGATGCCTAAATGACCAACTGAATAAAAACTTAGCCAAACAATATGTAATGAACAAATAAAAACTTAGCAAATTCAAAAGCATTTGTAAAATGTGAACCTAAGTTGAGACTTGGAGAATGGGGCTCGATAAAGGATTCCAAAATCTGAGAAGACCTTCACGGTTCACCCCTCTCCTGCAAACACGAAGACAACAAAATAAACAGCTTCATTGAAAGTATGAGGTTTGTAGACAAGTCCAACAAACCAACAGAAATGATAGAAACAAAAAGCAAAATTTCTCTATTCCTATCACTCCTACACAATTTCTCTATTCCTATCACTCCCTACACAATTTCTCTATTCCTATCAAGCTAGTAGTTACCCACGTACGAGCAATCACCTGCAACAAAGCTACAAACGGCTGAAACTAGGCACGGATTTTAGAGCACATAAACTACTGCAACCTAATGGTTAACCCCGTAACGATACCTCTCACCACCATGCACCCAATCCTCAAAGACACTTTTATATGGAAAGTTCTCGAGGATAAAAATTCTCTGTGAATACATGCCTACGACAAGCTGCAGGTGCATGTCTAAGCTGTTTTGGAGCTTGGACTTAAGAAACAAAACCGAGGAGAAGGTACGTTCAAACCTCCACCGAACCAAGTACGTGGATGACAGCCACCTCGGCCAGTTTCATAAACTCAAAGAAATGGTGAGTCAAGCAGCTTGAAGCATCTAAAGTGAGCCAGATGCGAGTCAAAGGATTTGTGTCGTAAGGAGGCTCCATGCAAGAGCGTGCATTGCTGCGCATGGCAAGTTTAAAGAGCCCCTGCTGAGCCTGCAAGCGCTCGCGGTCCACCAAAGCCGGGACAAGGATCTTTTCACTATCCTTTCCAATGGTTTTGCCATGGCCATAATAATCCATGAGAATGCGCAAGTGCTTCTCAAAACTGATCTCACAATCACCTGCCAGCCAATACTGAGGATATAAATCCCGACGTCCTGCAGTACATTCTGGGCTGGAAACCGTGACTCAAGCTCGCTAATTAGCGTGTGAGCTGCCCCTGAAAGATACCAAACAAACTGTGAATGAGTACTAAGAGACAAAGAGTAGATTCATAGTCAAGCAACAAGCTTCCACGGTAATGGTCACACGGGATTTAAAAAAAACACTCATAGTCGCAGATGAACATACAATAAAAAAAAAAACAAGATTTAAAAAAAATGCAGTGACAGGCTTACCTCGGCACTTCGACTTCACTGTAGCCAGAATTGAGGCGAATCGGGCACAATCAACTAGAGCCCCCTGGTTCTCGGCATAGATCTGCTCGTTATTGCACATGAATGCAAGAACAGCAGAATTATCATTGAGGTCTGTAACCCACCTCAAGTGAATATGCTCGTGACTACATTCAAGCAGATTTTTAAATGACCAGAACTCGTCAGTTGCAAATGAGGTACTAACGTCCTCATACATGGAATATAGTTAGCCTTGGGCGATTTTCAAGGCAGCAAGGAAGTCGCATATATACACGTCTCTTTTCTAGGCAAAGGTGACTAGATTATCAATCGAATCCAGGAGAGGCAAGAGAGCTGCCATCCCGAGTAGGGTGTAGGGGTCAAGCAAGAGCTTGAGGCATGCCTGCAGATCCGAGCACCCACGGTTAGCACATGCCATCGAAGGAGGTTGATAAAAAAAACATATGAGCCAACAGTAAAAGGTAGCACACTCGAGCACATTCAAAAACACATAGAAAACAATTAAAAAAAAAACAACCAAGCCAAACAATTCACCTGCAGTGCTGCACAGCCGAGCATGATCGGAGACATATACCATCAAACCAAGGAGCAACCAAAAAAAATCAACTAAGCCAAATAGATCGAGGGCGACAAAAAACATACATGTGCCTTTTCGTTTTCTTTAAGGTCTTGTACCATTTTGTAGATTAGGGTTCGGTACTCACTCAAGAGCCGCCTCAAAGGCTCTATCAGACTCACCCAGCGAGTTTCAACAACTCGAAGCATTTTCAAACCTTTTGTTTCTGTCAATTCTGCAAGTTTGCTGAACTCTGAATAGCATTTTGGACTGCGCACAAAATATGCGTGGGCCATATTGAGCAGTTTCTCAATGACAGAAAATATGTCAATGGACGATAGAGCCTTGAATGCAAGATTGCACCTATGTGCAACACAATGAATGCCCATTGCAAATGGAGCATGTTCACGAGTGATCTGAACAGTGACACCAGACCGAAAGCCTTGTAAGGCAGCAGCCCCATCGGCTCCAAAACTTAACAACTTCCTAGCAACCATCTCCCTATCAAGACCCCCAGCAGATTGGACACACTCCATAATCAACAAAGTCAAGTTAGCAGCGTTAGGTGCAACTTCAACCTTTTGGTACCATTCAGCGTTAAGTGCAGACAAAGCAGCAATGGGATTCGGCGCCAATTCTCCACAACATAACAATGGACAGCTAGCCAACTGCCATTATCGACAGTAGTAACCTCGTCCACTGTCACAGCAAGATACTGTGCCTTCTTTACAAGCTTTTTGATTGCATCAGTCACGGCGTTATACATGTATTCGGCCATGGACCAGCCACTATTATCCAACTAGTGAGTGTGAGGCAAGTTAGGGCAAGATAATGGTAATGTGCCTAGTCGCAGACTCCGCCCCAGGCACATCGGGCAACATGCCATCGAGCACCATGTTCAGCGGCTACGCAAAATTGCGCGAGCTGGAGAAATACGCCTGAAGCGTGCTCTTGTCACGCGCAGCCTTCCTTGCCTTTGCTTCCATCACCCTCTTCTTCTGCAGATCGGCCCTTGCCTTCGCGAGCTTCTCCTTCTCCAAGCGCTTGGCCTTCTTCTCCGTCCTTTTCTTCTCTCTCTCCACCCGCGCTGCCAAGCGTTCATCCCCACCCAAATCGCCACAACTCCCCGCCATAGCCACAGCCCACGACCCACAGAGCCCAGCAACCACAACCCCGTAAAATCCTAGGCAAAAACCCCAGAACCCAAAACCTCAAATCCCAACGCCCAAAATCCCCACACAGTTGGGAAACCAGCGAAGTCGCAATCCCAATCGACAGAGCGAGATGATTCACAATGTGATACAATTGAACAAGACGGAAGTTCTTAAGTAGGAAATCATACAACCACAAAATAGGTAGGAGACCACACACCTGGAGATAGAATTCACAACTACCGAGCATGATCGGAGCCATTAGAGCAGCCGCTCAAGGATCGATTCAAAAACACAACAATCTAAACCGGATTTGTTCAAGGAAGGGCAAGATTACATGGAGTACAAATTGGTGAGCATCCAAGCTACTCTCCCCCTTCAAGTTGTGAACCTTCAGCCAGAAACTATGGCGAATAAGCAGTACCCGAGGGAGAAGTTATGGCGATCCAGGAAACCGAGGAGAGAAATGAATGGCGATCCTGGAAACCAAGGAGCGCATTTTAAAGGCGATCCAAACCCTAAACCAGGTGTAGAAGTGGCGACGGCGGGAGGGGATGGACAGCGTTGTGGAAAATAGACATGGCGAGTGACAAGGGAGAGGGGGCGCCACTGGCGAGGTGGGCCCATCATTTCAGTTCAAAGTGGCGAGTGATGATGTAAAATGGTGTTGAGTGGCCACTTTGAGTGGCGACGAGTCACATCAAACCAGGCAGTCACATTGCCAGGGCGGCGAGGGTGGAGCTGGAGTAACTAGCAAACTGGCCCCCATTTTATTTAATTTGTATTTTTTTTTATACCATTTCTCGCCCAATCACATGATTTGGAGCAAACTGGCCTTTTTTGCCCAATTAAAAAGGGCTGGTGCCATGTTGAAAAAAATAAAATTCAGAGTGACACTTATGTCAAACCCATTTTCTCCAAATTGGTAACTCAAAAAAATCTAAAAAAAAATTGTGCATGTTCCTAACATACTAGAGGAGAGAATTAGCTTAGTTGCCAAGTTTTTATAAATTTTTGAATTAGCAATTTTCAGTCAAACTCGGAAACTCACTGTTAGTATTTCAGAAATTTACTAATCTTCCAAACTTCACATGTTATTATCTTCAAATCCGTTCCTTCTCCAAACCCAAAATTTAGTACACATTTTGGTAGCCCACTACTTTCAAAGATCTTACGGTTAAATTGCTGATGGTGATTCTCAAATTTGTCTCACTTTAGAAAATGCAAGAATGGCACTGTAGGTACTGGTACTGAAAAACTGTAGAAATACCCCTTCGTCCTTTAGGGTTAATTCATATTTCTTCCCCAAAAATTCCATTATGTTATAAAATCCCAATCTAGACGATCAAAGTAAAAACTGATGTTCATTCTTTAAGTGAAAAAAAAGAAAAAAAGAAAAAAATTCTTACTTTTATGAAGGACGTAGAAGTTTTTTCCAAAACGGTGAAGAAAATTTAATATTTTGTGGAGTGAACATTTTGCATTGGAAAAAGTATTTTTTTTTGGAAAGACTCAAAGTTGAGAAAAAATCTCTGAGGTAACAGATGTATTTAGCATGGCTGCACAAATTGCCCACCAAACACAAAAGTGTCCATTATCCGAATTTATAGTTTTTTTAGATGTGAAATAATATTTTATGAAAAATGGTTGTTTAATCATGAATAGCTCCTTATTATTTCTAAATGTTTATACTTAGGATATTATAGGTGTTCTGGATAGCATTTTATTTACTTATTTGATTATGTGATGTCATTTAAGCTTCCCCCATTTTTTAAAAATGTGTACCATTAAAACCTCATAAGGACCAAACATCTCTATGGATTCAAGGAAAACCACAATTCTACACAAGGACTTATTAAGTCAAATTTTCCAAAAAGTCTCAAAGTCCTACATCAATGCAATGGTCAAAGTCAACACCTATTAATATAGCCCACCTCAATCATTACATTTATGTATATATACCATAATTCTCTTTGATCATTTCATAGAGTCACACACACACAACAACCCTTGTTAATTCAATTCCATATTATCAACACTATCACACCAAGGCTGTGAACTGAATTGAATTGTCATGAGAACCGAATTGTCATGCTCTGATAACCCAGCTCGCGTCCCGAAGAGCACATATCCGGTCTCACCACACCCGGACCAAACGCGACAATACAGGGTATCACATCGGATATAAACGGGTATCATAAGTATATAAACCGTGTCGGGAGGACAAGCGCGTGGAACTTCAGTGCAGAAGCTCCGGCAGAGGCACAACAACCATCTCTCATCTCACTCCCCTCCCCCAACACCTCGCGTTCTTCCCCCCGACTTCGCATCTGGAGCCTTGGGATCGCGTCGCCATCGCTTCCGCCGTCTGCTGATCGACGTTTCAAGGTAAGAATCGCAAAATTTGGTCCTCTGTCGCGGTCGGGAAGTCACCAAATGTCTGCAATCTCCTTCTAGGGCCCTCTCGCTCGTCTCTTTAGATCACTGTCGTATTTTCCTCTCCAGGCCATGAGTTGTTGAAATTGGGTTTCCGATTTGGTGCTATTTCTCTAGGTGTGTGCGTTTGTGAAGGAAATTTTAGGTTTTTGAAGTTTTTGAGGGTCTTAATTTGTTGATGATGAGGGTTTCGAGGTTTGTTTGAGACGCTTGACGTTTCAGTGTTAAGAGTTTACATCATGTCGGTCAGGGTTCAGTATGCACCAGGTTAAAGGAGTTTTGAGGTTGGGAGGAAGTTATGTGCATTCAGATTTTGAGGTTGTGTCGTTTGTTTAAGTTTCAAGGGTTTTTTTTAAATTTATCTGGACGTAGTGTTGTGAATCTGCGATTACTGAGAATTTTCGGTGTTGGTGGGGGTTGAATAGTGTTGAGGTTGGAGGAGCTTTCGACATGGGTGTGGGGGATTTCAAGATGGCTGACTTCACGGGAGGAGTTAAGGCTGAGAGGTTTGATGACCTTGAGGCTGGATTCGGCGGGCGTTTGTACCCAGGCATTGGGGAAGACGAGAACACGCTGAGATGGGGTTTCATCAGGAAGGTTTACGGAATTCTGAGTGTTCAGATTCTGTTGACGACGTTAGTTGCTGGATCTGTTGTGTATTTCGAGGGTCTCAGGACGTTCTTCCTGCAGACACCGGGGTTGGTCCTCTTTCTCGCATTTGTGCCACTCTTGGGTAAGCTTCTATATGCTTTTAACTTTCTTTCTTTTTATTAAAGAGATGGTCACAGGCTTCTTGTCAATTCTTATTGATAAGTTTGATGTCATTGCATTGTGGTCCTTCACATATGCTCTTTTTGATGCTAGATTGATGCTATATGTTCAAATTGAAATTGCTGGTATGGTGATTAGGGGAACGGTCAATGGATGGACACCGATCAGGAGTTCCTGATTATGGACCTTTGCATATCTGTGCACATTGTCTGACCTGGGTATCTGTTTCTGCAGTTATGTGCCCTCTGTATGTATACCATCAAAGCCATCCTGTGAACCTTATCTTACTGGGACTGTTCACCGTAACTATGAGTCTCTCAGTTGGAATCTCAAGCTCCATGGCACCAGGTACATCTAATCTTCATGGTCGTAAATCTTGTACCCTGTTGACATTTTTACAGAATTAATTGTCATGTTATGCACTTGATTTTATCTTGCCAAAGCGCTGAGAATGATTCGCCTTCTGATTTACTGACGGGGGTTTGTTTTGTAAACAGCACCTATTGTATTGGAGGCTTTGCTCTTGACGACCTTGGTGGTGGTAGCGCTGACTGGTTACACCTATTGGGCAGCGAAGAGGGGGATGGACTTCAACTTTTTGGGGCCCATGCTTTTCACTAGTCTCCTGGTCTTGATTGGCTTTGGTTTCATGCAGGTAACATTTTCCGTTCCACCCTGGATTTGCCAGTCATCTGTACTTAACGTCTGTTATCTAATATCAGTAATGGTTGGATGGTGCATACTTTGTTTTCAGGAATTTGGCTTAAGGAGCATTTATGCTTGGTTTTCATGACTTTTTAATGAACAATGAAGTAGGATAAACTATTTAGTATGGAACTAATAAACTCTTCTGTGTGCAGATCTT
Organism: Ceratodon purpureus; assembly: GCA_014871385.1. Lineage (NCBI taxonomy): Eukaryota > Viridiplantae > Streptophyta > Bryopsida > Pseudoditrichales > Ditrichaceae > Ceratodon > Ceratodon purpureus. Next base: position 12,213,764 of record CM026428.1, on the reverse strand, counting down.
CTTCCCCCTCGGTAGCATGTCTCAAACAATCTATGGCGGGCTCTCCGCTCTTGTTTTCAGCGGGTACCTTGTATATGATACCGATCAGTTGATCAAGCGATACACATACGACCAGTTCATCTTGGCTTCAGTGGCCCTATACCTCGACATCCTCAACTTGTTCATCGCTATATTGCAGATCCTTAACAGTTCTCGATCCGAGTAACTATGTATTGGATTTGAGTGGCAGTGGCTGGAAAATATTGTACCATCGTATTCACTTTGAGATTAAAAAAAATTAAGATTGGCAGCAGCTTTTGAGGAAGAATTGAAATAAACAAACTACTATATAATCAAGAGGTGTTGTGTTCTTCTTAATGGCTTCTAAGGTGAGATTACATATTGATTGTTTTGCTGATAGCTTTAGACTTTTGAGCTTCGATTTGCAAGATTAGGTAGCTTGAATAGTTAGACAGAAGGACTTGTTAGTACATCTGGGAACAAGTTTTATGATTCATAAGCAGAAGTCCCTCTCTGCATTGTGTCGATTTTTTCAAGATAATTCTTGTGCAATGAACTGTATATCTATTCTTTACATTGTGTGTGATCATCTAAAACAATCTCTTCTTTTCTTTCTTAAAGAGTATAAGAGCATTAAACTTTTTTCTACTATCCCAATTTTTTTAATAATATTTTTCTTTTCTTTTTAATCTTTAATTTTTTTTAATGATTGGACCCCTCAGTTTTGATAATGTGTTTCTATTGATTACTACAATCAGGGATTGGATGCGGATTTTCGGGTCAAATTCCATCCCTTACCCCTGCAAAAGTAAAGGGAGTGAGTACCTTTGATGATATCAATGGAACAAGTATCTTCTAAGTCTAACCACAAATATAATTTAAAATCCACAGTTTCCTAGATCATAATCATAACATTAAATGTGGACTCTCTTATTAAAGCACCACACTATTTAATAACCTACACCACCATTATATGGTAGGCGCCCCTATTTCCAAACTAATTTGTAACTCGGGTGTGTTGGCAACTCATTTTATGCTACTCGAGATTTTCAAAGGTGTGAAAAAGTGTTGAATACATTGCAAGTGTCAAACATTTTTATAAAGTAATATAAGTTATTAAGGTGAAAAATATGAATTTAAATTTGAACTTCTTTCTTATACAATTCATCTAAATATGAACAAATGATACACAAAATAAATTATATAACGATATATATAATATGAAGACTTCTAAAATAAACATTCGATTATGTAGAGAATAATATCTACATCAAGTGACATAATTTGTTACTTTAGTGTACCAGGAAGAAGGAAGTCCATTTGCTTCCCTATAAATAAATAATCCTCATCCACGCTTAATTCTTTCAAAGGAAGTTGAGGCCACTCTAAATTGGTCTCTTTTGTTTCTACATCAAAAATAACAATATTTCTTGATAAACTCGACACAAGCATCAAGGATTTATCGAAACCGACACCATGTATGTCAAAATCATATTCATAATATTTGCCATCTATATCAAAAATCGTCATAATGTGCGTTCTTGTCCATGTCAACAATACCTTTGTGGCCCTATTTTGGATATCAATTTCACGCACTTCAAATACTTGAAATACATCATGTGATATATACCCAAGTAACGTTACAAAAAGACGTTTGCCGCTTACAATTAATTTTTCAATATACCATCTATTCCCTGTGTGATCACGTTCAACAAACCAATCCTCTGTAAAATGCAATCTTTCCCAAATATCCGCAAGATGGTTGTACCTCCATAATTGATGGTTCATATCATAAACATAACAATGAATGTATAAAAGATTTTGAAATACAATACTTTGTATGATTGAAAATGCCCTTATATTGTTCATTTCAAGTTTGCTTGACGCCTTCCACTCCTTCATAACGGAATCATATATGTTCACCACGTGACTTTTCGGGGGACCTTCTTTAATAAGAAATACCTTGAAAGTCTCGGCAATGTCATCAACAACAAAATTTATGAGTGAAAATGAATAATGTGGTCCGCATGGCAATTTAATCTTCATGTCTTTTATAGGATTCCACACATATAGTTGTGTACAACCACTTTCATGATGACATAGTTTAGAAGCTCTCGTGAGAGCTTTGAGAAGCATAAGACCTCCATCCATTGCTACAATTTCAAAGTGTCGAAGGTCAAATAGAAATGACGTTTCAAGAGCATCATGAGGTTTCATCGAGTACCATTTCTTTGAGCTTATGTCAAGGAAACATAATACTTGGCTCCCATCAGTATACACACTAGGTCTATTTTGATAGGAAGTGGTAATAGAATGTATTGCTACAAAAGGTGAATGTTTATTCCTATTGCACACATGTAGCACACTAAAGGCCGGGTTGTTGATGAGCTCATTCCATGTTTTGCATGTAGAACAATATCTACACAAATCCGGCATGAGTAGAAAAGACAATATTTGTTCAATAACTTCCAAAGGAAGTTGATTCCATAATGCACCATTGAAGGCCATCGTATAATAACTCACCTAATAAGATCAACTTCTTTCAGTTTATGAAATGATTTATTCAATTCAAAACGTAGAAGATTGATGAGAATGGTTAGGAGTCTTATACTTTGAATAATATAAAATGATCTTTTGTGATGAAGATTTTATATAATGAAGCTAAAGTAAAAATATAATAAAAGTTTATGTTCCTTAAATTAAAAGTGGATTGAAAAGCAAAAGTTGTTAAAGAATGGATATAAATAATTGATAGTCATTTATAAAATGCAACAAAACATTTTATTCGTCAAAGCCAAAAATGGATATGTATATAATAGTCTTAAAACAAAAATATTCAATGTTGCTCTTATCTTATATCCTCTAACTTCATGTTATCTATTGGACTTTGAAACCACAAAGCATTTACTTTAAATAAGTTAAAAGTTGAAAGTAAAATTAAGATTGAAATTTTTATATTTTTTTACTTTTGTATTCCTAATATTGGGAACTAGGAGTTTGGAATTCTTTTCTTGGAATCAAATTCAGCAAATTATACTTTTTGGTAAGTCTGTATTTAGATACATATATGATTTAAGACTAATCTTTTAAATATTTTCCTTTGTTCATCAAATTGAAAATTTAAAGGCAATAAAAGAAATTCTCATAGTAAATATTCAAATTAGTAGTTGCATATCTCAATTGGTTAGTCCTTTGTTTATTAATCATTTTTATTCTCTATAATTTCAAACTACATAAATTGTAAAGGTTAAAATAAACCAAATATTGTGAAATTATTTATATGGATATTTATCTATTTTCATCCATACAAGGTAATTTTTGAAGATTTTAATTAATAAGAGATGAATTAGAAACTTCATTATCATAGAGATGACCTTATTTTTGGATTTTTATGTGTGGGACCTCAAGGTTCGCCTACAAATACAAAACTTGGAGCAAGTTGAAAAGTATAGGGTTCAAGGTAGGAGTATGAGCATATACAAGTAGAAAGAGAAGTGCATGAAGCCTAGAACTTACGACTTTGCATTTTTGGGGTTTCATGGTCACGGAATTTTGGGACAATTTTGAAATATAAATACAGGTTTCACCATCAATGCATGTTCTGATACCTTAACATTATGATTTTTTCACTTGTGAATTTATAGTAGTGTACATTTTAACAATATTATCGCAATTAAACAATTTTGTTCATAAGTTTGTAAAGATATATAATCTAGCATTGTGTTGATGACTCAAAGCTATAAATACACTACTTTTGCTTCTTTTAGATGTAGTTATCAAATTTATAATACCGAAGCTGAAATTTATGTTAAACTTTGTATCATATGAACTACAATTTGTGATTACCTTGTACATTATTCTTGTGAAGATGCTCCAACTCCCTCCTTTAAATCAAAATTGAAAGCTCGACCAATATCTACATCTTTTTCAAACAAAATCATTTATATACTCCAAATTTTTTATCAAGCATTTACCTTAACTATTCTTTCATAACTTGTACAAATTTTATCAATAATTTGCATCAACTATTATAATAAACCACTATTTTTATGAACTAGAAAGTTAAGTTATGTAATGAAAAAAAACTTAGCTAGCTATATACCTAGTTGAGTTTCTCAAGTGCTATATCAAATGCGTGGCTGGACTAAATGTTAAATGAACACTTTCTCCGTATCTTTGAATAGCCTATTTGGTATTTTCAATCACACTGTTTTACAACCTTGCACAAGATAATTGTATCACAGCCTTCCAAAATGATATTAATTTCATATGTCTCTGGACTTTTGGCTTCGGAACGGGGAGATCTCTGCACACTCCAATATTAATATCCTAAAATCACATATCCATAGAAGATAAAACAAAATACTAAAAATAGATGCCAAAAGAATCTAATGTGTGAAGTTTTTCCTTGTTTTTCCTTGTTTTTGATCCCGTCTAAAATTTCTGGTGAATCATCAACTTACCAAGCCTACGAATTGAAAATGTTGTACAACTTAAAAGATGAAGAATGAAATGAACTATCTTTTGAGCATGTCCAACTTTTTCTTAAAAAATGGATAACTCAAACACTATATCATCAATGCAAGAAACTACACCAATTTCCGCTGCAACTTCTTTGATAAATTTTGTAAACAATTTTGTATTTGTGATTTGTGGTGTGTAATTTCTACCTTGTGATGTTCCACTTCTAATTCTTTAAACACAAATCTATTGCTTTGCTTTAATTGACCATGCTACATGATTTTGTCCCTATTTGATGTTGGTTGGATGCACTCCTACCTTGAACCTTCATAATTCTCATAGTTAGAAATATTTCCATATATCATTTGGTTCTTTTCTTTATTTGATATTATATGCATTCTTGAATTCTTAAAGGATTTGGAGGTACACTGCTAAACTTGCTTCTCAACAGTAAAAAACCAAAAGATAATTGTGTTACAAGTAAATTTAAACGATCCATGTTACAAAACTCACAATCCTTCCAGCAATAACACAGATACCAATTAAAGTTGGATATACCAATTCTAAGTAAAAGTAGCAATATAAACAACATCTTTGTCCGACACTAGGCATGTTGATGCCACAGAAGTACATCAAAATAATTGTGAGAAAAGAGTTCACAAGAATTCCGAGGCGCAAAGTAAACGTGGCATTATGACAGAATTGTGGAAAAAAAAGAAGCAATTCCTTCGAAGGTTTACATTGCGCTGCAAATTTGACACGCTAAAAAACAAAAAAGGAGCCCCGGACATTAACTTTTATTTTCATGTTTAAAATTGACACGCTAAAAAACAAAAAAGCTAAAGAAAAAATCCAACTCGGAATTGCAGCCCACAAAGGAGTTCGAACGTTAGACTAAGATCGGGCATTGCATACCATATTTGACTGTTCAACATGTTTCTAATTTTTATGGGACCTCTAGGGAGCGCCTACGCTTCCAACATTGAAGACATCACATTCATACAGAGGACTTTCTGGTTGATCTGTGCTATGAGTTGTGCAGCAGCGCGATAGGGCGTCAGGCTACAGACCCAATCTTAGTATGTAACACTGCCAATGCTAAAGCTACACTGCATCAAATATTTTCCAGAGATCCCATACTGCAAAAGCCTACACTCTGCCACCTCTAAATATATAACCATAAGGTACAACGACAAGTAACCAACAAGAACCAAGAACCAACGAAATTAAATTTCAATGAATTGATTACGATGATACTAATTTCTCAATTCCTATTTTTAGCACCACTGTCTCCTCGCTCACTTATTTATACTTTAACACTCACTATTTCCTAGAGCCAACTAGTGACAATTTCATAAGCAATAATTAATCACTTATTCACACCTTCAGTTTTTACACCTCAAAAATTTAAGAAAAAATTCCAGACAACTCCAAAATATTTCAAAAAATTTGGACTCATATTCCTGTGAACACTTTTATCACACCTCATGTGCCATTTAACCAGCAGAATGGCTCCAATTTCGACAGTTTCTAGTCCCTCTACCTCAAACGCGCAACCGTACCCTCCGAAGTCTGCCTCCTTAACCCCAAACGCCGAACCCGGGAGCAAAGTCGCCGGCCATCGCAGCGTCGAAACATCCATCGCCGAAATTTTCCAACAACACGCAGAACCGTCACAAAACAAGTGACGCCCTCCTCCGCGTTACAAACCCCCGTACCGATTCTACCGATTCTTCCGTAGAGCCCGCCACGCCGAGTCTGCCGGATCGCCGCCCTCATACATATAAGGACTAGTACAGATCGGCACCTCTACCGATCAAAATCCGACAGCATTGTTCTCGCCCAAGACATTGTTCCGAACGCCGGCTTGTTTTTCTTGATTGAGCGCGAGGGTTTGAGTCTTCAGGGTTTCGTCATGACGGGCAAGGCGCAGCCGGCGTATGGCCAGCCAGGTGCGTGGCCGCAGGGGCAGCAGCAGCAGCAGCCTCCAGCGGGCTATGGACAGCAACCTCCGGCGGGGTACGGCGCGGCGCCACCGGCTGGTTATGGCGCGTCGGCGCCTGCGGGGCCGTATGGATCAGCTCCGGGGGGCGCGAATCCTTACGGAGCGCCGGCCGGGGGGTATGCGCCAGCTGCGCCGGGGGGGTATGGAACTCAGGGTGCGGCTCCGGGGGGTTACGGAGCGCCGCCTGCGACGTCGGGGGGGTATGGAGCACCGCCGGCGACGACGGGAGGTTATGGTGGAGCGCCTGGGGGATATGGGGCGCCGGCGCCGGGAGGATATGGTGCTCCGGCTCCGGGGGGGTATGGCTATGGAGGGCAGCAGCAGTATCCGCCGCCGCAGCAGCAGGGGTATCCCGCGCCGGGTGGTGGGGGGTTTCCAGCCGGGACGGATCCGGAGGTGGTGAGGATGTTCCAGCAGGCGGATGCGGATCGGAGTGGGACGATTGATGCGAATGAGCTCGGGCGCGTGTTGTCCCAGGGGCGGGTTGCGTTTTCGCCGCGGACGTTGCGGTTGATGTTGCATTTGTTTGCGGATAATAAGAGTGATACGACTAGGATCGGGCCGGTAGGGTTTGCGAAGCTGTGGAAGGAGATTCAGCAGTGGAATAAGAAGTTCCATGAGTTTGATAGGGATAACAGCGGGTCGATCGAAGTGGCGGAGTTGCAGGCGGCGTTGATGAGCTTCAATTTCAACATTCCGTCGGCTGTGTTGCAGATGCTGGTTGCGAAGTATGATGTGACGGGTGGGAGCAGGAGCATTGGTTATGACAATTTTGTGGAGTGCGGGTTCATTGTCAAGGGTTTGACCGAGAAGTTTAAGGATCAGGATCGGGGTTTCACCGGAAATGCTACGTTTGACTATACGACTTTCATGCTAATGGTGATCCCGTTCGTCGCTGCTTGAAAAGGATTTGACCTAAATCTCTAGCGGTAACCCTCGGTTTCTACAATAGAATGCGTTAATCAGGTCGCAAAAATATGGCATTATGTAGAAGAGGTGTTGCCCTGCCAAATTCTAGCAAGTGCTTTCCATGTATCTCTTCAGATGCACCGGCTGTTACTTCTCGCTGCCATTAGGTGCCCTCCTCTGGCCTGCTTTGACGACAGAGGTTAGAATTATAGAGTAGTATTCACTTTTGCTAGATGTTCATTTAATGGATGCGGGGTTGTGAATTCATGTGTAAATTTAGGTAGTACCCATCTTAAGAGAAACTCAGCTCTTAGTTCGTTGAGCTGAAGAAAGCTGAAATGCTTCCCTCCAAGTTTAACCCGTATTTTCAAGTTGAAATTGACTATTTCTCCTCAATTGCAGTTTCTCCTGTCCAGCTCAGTGAGTTTTTATCGATGTGAATGCATCAGCGTGCTGTAAAACTGTCAATGCAGTACTCTATTTTCCCTTCCATTGATCACATTCTTACAAAGAAGTTAGTTGAACATGTGAACAGGTGTGTACGTCTGCACACGAGCATGACGTTGTTCCACATCACTTAGCGGTTCCATGAATATATGGAAATACTTCAGCAGAGTTTGCAACACGTCGCAGAAGTTTCTAAGCCCAGAATCGCCGGGAGCCAGAAGATTTAACTTCCGAACACCTTGCTTCACTAGTCATCGTCTATCACACCAGCATTTTCTGTAGTCTCATATGTAATGATCCTGAAAATAGTACTGAGTTGGGTTTCACACATCCGACACAGCTCCACTCCTGAAAGTCTGTGAATATGAATTATCAATGTCGAACTTTCTCTCAGCTACGGATTCTACTGGTGATTGGTAACAAAGAATAGTTAACAGTACTAGAACTCAGCTTATACTAACAGTCCTGGTAATTCTGCACTGTCAATGTTGGAATCTCTGTCATCTACAGACTCTAGTGGTGCTCAGTAACAATGAAGTGTTAACAATTCTGGAGTCGGCAACAATTGTCATCTTCGTACCTTTCAGAGTTTCATGGAATCGGGAAGATCAAAGGCAGTTGCGAGTACAGGACGCGCTTCCGCGGATTCCCTTGATATATCGAACAGGTCAGTGTATGCAAGTCAAACACGGCTGTGCAAAGTGTCACGAGCTTGGGACCTGCGAAGTAGAGTTTCTTTTTGTTTTCAATTCACTGTTTCATTGCACGTCACTTCTGTTATCTGTTACCGTGTTTTTTTTGAAAGTTTCATTTGTTCTAATTTCCCCGCTTCTGATGAATAACTTTTGTCTCAAGAATGTAAAGCCAATATGGACGTACCTTGCATGTAAACAGGATAGAGTTCGTCGGTTGCATCTCCAAGTAGACACATCATGTCGTCTCTTGAGAGCTTTGAATATCTGTCTGCACACCTTTGCCTGTGCAAGGACGTCTCGTTCGCAACCTGAATCACGTCAAGCCTTTTAGAATTCTTCTGTTATCCAGATTCTAGATGTTACGGAGTACGAGTACCAAGATTAAGCGAGACCGTGAAGCTATCACATCTAAACTGATTTTAACAACTCCAGGGAAGTGCTCATTTCAACAATGGTAAAGTTGCTGCTGAAATTGAAATCGAATGACTCAATTTCATTCTTCTTCGTTCGTAGAACCCCACAGGTGCCAATTCCTTTAGTCAGAGAGATTTTGTACCTGGTCCACAGGGAGGTGGATATACATGTTAGCATGAAAGAAAGGCTCTGCACCAATTTCTTTCACGGACCATCTGCCTTTCGATGCTGCTTCAACAGTAATCATCTTTCCTTCATTAATGTCCATAATGTTGTAGTTGTGTCCCACAGATCTGTTCAGCAGGCACACTCGCTGCACGTACAGCATTGATCGACAGAAAATAGTCAAGTCCAGAATACTAAACACCATCAATCATAACCTCAGGTGCTGTGATTTGTAAACCAAGCAGTACCTTGAGTGCATCAAGACGATTCGAAGCCTCGAGCAGATCCCTTGATATGAAGTTGCGGCATATCCCTCCTGCCACAGCTTCCGCCGGAGCCAACGGTACGGCATTTAATGTGAAAACCTGCGAGAGAACTAAAAGAACTCAACAATTTCCAAGGCTCTGGAGATGATTACAAGTAATAGTGCAGCATTGACAAGAGATTTCAGGAAATCTTACAACACCATGGCTGTTAAACCCAAATGCGCAACTTGGAAGCTCCCCAGCATACGTGTAAGCTACAAATGACAAACTATCTTCGAACTCCGCATGCACCAGATACCTGAAACGACATGAGTAATTCTCAATTAATGGATCAGCGTGACGAATTGAAAAGAAATGAAGAAAACAAACCTTGTAGCCTCAATCTAAATGCTTCTAAAAAACTACGAAGAGATAGAGTTACGCAACGGCATTACGCGTGGTTTAGAAGCGAAATGTCTGCATCTTCGTTGTGTGCAATCACAGCCAGCGATTCGGTGTTTAATAGGATAGTGCTGCATTGATCTGCCTCGCCTACTTTCTGGCGCTGGATCAGGGAGGGCAGAAATGGCGCTACTTCCTTCCTCATGTTGATCAATAATACCTGCGAGTGCACCAATTTTCAAAATCCTTGTTCACCAATTCAGGGTTTAGGGTTTATCAGTAGAGCTCTCTAGCATACGTTGGTAGAGATGGTGCTTACTTGGAGAAAGGGCACCTCCGCACCGTCTGCTGTTCCCCGTAACTCATCGAAGTAGACAGGAAACTGTTGCCTGCACGAACAAGGGCCAGTGCGAACAAGTTAATGCAGAATTTCGAGCTTTAGAGCATGACGAAATTCAGAGTCTGGAGATGCTTTCAGACGGGATTCAGCCAGCTTCCAGGATTCACCAGAAGGCATTCTCGCCCATATACTCAACACCTTCACAAAACTCAGCAAAATTCATCACTAGAGCTCGTGCAGTAATTATTCAGCAATTCCATCACAAATGAATGGCGAAAGCAGGGCAAGGGTAAGAAACCCACTTGTTGGCGGCAGTAAGAGCAGCAACGAGCTTCTCCCCATCCTCTGTCGCAGCAAACGGAAGCATTTCGGAATGCAGCGCCGGGTCGGACGCGAATCGGGAGCGAATCATCCGCCCAAACCGCTTCCCGATGGCGAGACCAAACTCGTAGCCTGGTGCGCCGTTGAAGCGCAAGCAGGGCAGCCATGGCTCGTCACCCTCCTCCATGTGCCCCATCCTCCCCATCTCTGCAACATTCAACGCCTCTCCGATCTCTCCCATCACTGAATTCATGCTCTAGCCGCAGCTGGACCTCCACCGTGCATGTGGATGAAAATATCGAGTGGACGGCATTGTATGCGCCGCCTGATGTCATGGATGACTCGACAATGCCGCAATCCCCAGAATTCGATCGAGTTCCTGTAAGTTAAGAGTCTGGTTATGAGACTCCGTTATCCACAAGAGAAGCAACCGGTCGTTCAGAGTAGTCTCCGAACTTGATAGTATTCATTCTAGAGCTCTCTAACATCAGCTGACAGCAGAGTTTGATTATGTTGCTGGAGCTTGTTTCGATTGATAAAAGTAGGAGTTGCAAATGAATGGAAGTCAGTTGAATGGACAATGATGCTAATCCTCCGATGTTTGTTGCGTTGAGTAGTTTTCAAGGAGGCATCAAATGCACAATTTAGTCTCCAACAGTGAAACTGACAAAGATCTTACAAGTTTACATCAACAGCTGAAAGTGGGTCATCAGCTGGTAACAAGGATGTCTTGCGAAGTGAACGGAGGCCATTTTGTGTTCAGAGAACTGAATCTTGATAGAACTTGATGGAATAATGCGTTCCTGGGCACAAGAAATGCATAGAAAATCGCATCGTTACCTTAGTATACATTGTCAACTTGCCAGAATTTTGGGAGCTATTCTAGCAAAGCATTAGTATACAGAAAATTTCGCATGCTATTTAATTCTACTTGAAATGAAGCTAATTCTGAGCAGAAGAGCCTAGAAGGTGCGGTGCACCATGCTACACAATTCTATCCCTCAGTTACAAGATGTAAGACACCCATCACATGGGTACGGTTTTTGAAATGCTGGATTTGTTGCTAATTGTTTTTTGAGTGCTGTAGTACAAATCACCATTACTGGTTCAAACTTCGAATGGTGAGCCTGTGATTGATATAAATTCTTCGGTAGATCAAGGAGTAGCTTTGAAAAGTGTGACATCTTTAAGAGCCTGGATGATACCAGCCACGCCTCCAATCAACCCAGCAATCGAAACCAGAAGAGTGACGAAGCTGAGGATTTGCAGGAGTATGTACTTGCGGCTCCATTTCTTCACATGCACTTGACGAATGTACATCTCTATGGGATAGTACACTGTCAAAGGCCAGAAGCCGACAGCTCCAATAATTCCCAGAACAGAGTTGAAGAAGGGAATCACCATCGAGATGATGGTGGTGACGATAACGTAAATAGTGCGCCAGATCAAGCGGAATGCATTCACCTTCCACACGCCCACTCCGGGTATTCTTGCATTCCACTCCGTGTGCAGGAATCCAGCGTTGGGCCATCGTTTGGAACACCACAATTCTACGAAACCATATACAGGCTGAGTGTAGACCTGAATTGGAGAGATAATCAAAGTATCCGAATTAGAATCATCAAATGCAATCAAGTTGTTAAAAAACAACAACTTAGTATATCTGCATAAGCTTGATCTTTTGATGGTTCAAGTAAAGGAGGTATCACAGAGCATATCCCTTTGTGTACCTGGTAGGCACCGATGAGATGGATCACAATGCATGTGTTTGCAAAATCTACAAGCCAGTAAGGACTGCTGAATCCGGTGAGCAAGTTCCCTGGTGCTTGATCGCCAAATGCAGCGTACCCACATATTGCCACCGACATGTAAAAGAATGTCGTGGTGCAGATGGAAATGAATGTGGCCTTTTTCATTTGAGAGGATTCTGAAGGTGGATTTCTTATGGTGTCCTGCAAAATATCAAGACGTTATTCATTGAGATATCAGAATTAGAGCTTAGCAACAGAGATCTGTAAACGAGCAAAACTCAATTCCACGACCGGACAAGCCAGGGATACGAAGATATCAGTTTTTTGCTCATGGTAAATATCACAAGATGTGTGCCGTAAAAAAGAAAATCCCAAAGAAAGACTACTTCTATTCAATTTATATTGCACCTTGCGTTCCTGCCACTGCAATTTTCAAACCATTTGAGCACCTGGAAGCTCATTTGGCGACAGAAAACAAAGTACTGGTGTGAATTTCGGAATGGTCATTACCTGAATTTCAATCAGTATCATGGAGAACGAATAGGCGAAAGCCATATTCCCAAGAGCAGTGAATATATTCCACACCTTTTCTGGTCGTGTGCCACATACACCACTAACCGGTGGATAACAAATTGGCTGACCAGTTACGCTTCCATAATCGTGTCCTCCCTCTGCATGTCGAATTTCCCTACGTTACTGAAGAATCATGAAGAACGTAATTTTGCCGACTTCAATCATGCTATTCTACTGAACTGCTCATTTTTGTATGTGCTTAATCTAAAGAACTTATCAGAAGTACTAAAAGAACAAGGATTCGTTTTATGACACGACCCCTGTTAGGTAACTCTTATTTTACATTGGTTTCTGTATCTCAATTTCAAAACTCGGAATCAACTACTTCATTTGTGATTTTGCAAACGTGCTCAGAAAATCATGAAACTTCTGACTCATGCTTCATTGACATTTCACAATAACTGAGCGTTGCAAATACCCAACGGGAAATAAAAACCACTTGAATTCTCTACTCACCTACTGATCTTGAGATACCGAGTCCCAATCCGATGAAGGAATATAGAAACGACATCGTAGCAGCAACATACGAGAGCCACCAAAGCTCCCCAAAATTTGGTATCTGTGAGAGAACAATTTGGATCAGACCAAATACCCCTATGTAGACTGTTGTTGACGCCCAGCACTGTGCGGATGGATCCTTGTGGAAACAGTTCTGCTGCTGAATTGCCCTGCATTACCCAAAAAGAAAAACAACTCAGTTTCATGGTGAGCTTGTGATCATTGTCTGTGACTCGTCTACAGAATTACTACAAGGGCTCCCAAGTATTTGGAACTATGTGCTGAAGACATCCAAAAAATCACTGCAGCTTTTACTCCACAGTTTATCTGCACAATTCACTGCAGCATCCGCCTGGAAAAAACTAAGGCTAAGTTGTCCATCTTGAAATTATGATAAAGACATTACAGTGTAGCAATTAGAAACTGATGCAAAATCACACAATTTACTCCAACGAACTGTCTTACGCACTTGGCACTGGTTGCGGTTGCAATAGTGTAGCCGATACTTGTGCCAACAAGGTTGCTATATTGTACCCAAGCACATACAATCTGCTGCTTTCTCCCTGCACAAGCATACTAATCAGTCAATAAGATCGATTCCGACACAAGACAACGGTATTTGCCCACAGGCTTTGGGACAACACAAACTGGAACAATCCCAAATAATTCTCTTCATTGTGTAGGTGATTGGCATCATTACCCAAATTGGCCTTGATAGCATCCATGTATATGTAATTCCGCTTTCCAGTGATAGGGTGGGGGGACCGGTAACAATCAGCCAGAAGCCGAGAAGTGTAGTAAGTACACCAAGCAAACGCAAGGAGGACAATTGGCCCAGCAATCCATCCCATTTGAGCGAAGCTCCATGACAGCGCTAAAACTCCAGAGCCTATCACAGCGGTAATGATGTGGGCTGCCGAAGTCCAGACATTCCCTGTCCATTCCAAAACATTCACAACAATAAGGATACACAAACAACCTCAACATACCAAAAGCTCGAAGAGTAGTCAACGTATCATATCAATCTCGCCATGGCCTACTATTGGAATCTTTTCACCTTCAGAAATCACATTCCGACGATCGTAGTTAAATTTCCACTCATGTTGTAGCATATGGTAAAGCAACTATGAAGAATCACCTGTTATGCTGCTGAATACCTACAAACTACATATTGGTTTACAAAATAGTGATACGTATATTTTAATTTCCGAAGTACTTCACAGAACTCGTACCAATTTATTTGGACATCTAGCAATCAGAAACAAATCTTCTAATGAAGTGAATTGGTGCTTCTGTTCTAACTCGATGTCCTGAACTCTAGAAAATAGCACACGTTGGTGTTTAAAACAGACCAATTCGGCCGCAAATATAAGGCAACAATACGGACACAAAAACCACAGAGATTTGTGAGCGGGCGGCCCACTTGCGAAGGCGGCAAGGTTTTACAGGCAATTCAAAGCTGGCAACTAAATTATCTCCCAAATTTTCTAACTGGAACATAGCAGAAGTAGTGGCAGTTCAAGACATGGTCAGCTAAGCAGATTCCGAAATGAAACAACTAGTTAAGTAGATTTGTGTAACAAAAAGGGAGGGAGGCAACCTGTCCGTCGTGGCTTTCCATCGTCGTCAAACAACTTGGGATCGTAACCATGGTTTTCCACTCCGTCAAAACCTCCGTGCACATGAGCGTCTCCGTTTTCCACCTCCCCCAATGTGTTGTCCAAAGTGTGCCCCAGCTTGGCATTTCCAGTGAGCCCAAGAACAACATGATCCTGGTCCATCCTGCTAGGGCTCAGACCCAACGTCGGCAGCAAAAGCGTTGCAAGTTCACACTACTTCTGTGCACACACAAACCAAATTCGCCTCTGTTAGCCCAGTCTCGAGACTCACACCCCATCTCTAAACCCTCAAAAGCCACCCAAAACGCAGCACCCAGAAAAAAAAGCTAAGAATCCCGCTAGGCACAAAATCAAGTACCGACTTCTCACAACATCCATTCAGCTCCGTGTAAGAACTCACTCGGGCAAAAAATCATTGCATAAGAGGAGTCACCCTCAGGTAGCTACAACCCCGATCATGCACCGATCTTCACTCCAACGATCACTCCACACAACAACCATTACAGATTTCTCAATTTCACTCACTAGGAGAGAATCCTGGACCAACACTTCAATCCCCCCGAAATTCAACAACTTCCTGCAATCTCCAAACACCTCCAAACTCCAACATAACCTTCAAATCAATCGGCTTTATCAATCCAAAGCTGCTCAAACCCGGCTATGACGACCCCACCTTACCCTCCTCACCTCACTAACCTGCAGCAACAAACTCCCTCACATAACCCAAACTACACACTCCACTCCACTCCCATCCCTCACACAACCATAACCAAACAGAAGCAGCTCCCAGACTCACTACACACCGAATCAGTCCACCACCACCATGTCCAGGATCCAAAAAAGAGATCGAAAGGAACGTGACAAACGAACATAAATGCTAGACATGTCACGCAGAACTGCAGAGATGCTGCAGCGGGTACACTAGCGGCGTGCTTACCATACCTCACATGGAGATGAGATTAGCTCCATGCAGTGATCAATTAAGTCACCCGGTTGCATGAGCTTTCTAGCAGCTAGCAACTTAGCCGAGCTCGGAAGAGGCCGTGAGCTGGTTTTGTGGCAGCCTCGGCGAGCTGCCAGGTTCATAACTCATGGACAAAAGCAGCTCTTAATCTGCATGTGCGTATGTTGTGCCCCCACCGGCGTGGGTCAGAGATGATCAGTCAAAGTGGCAATTTTCCACACAACCAGATTCCTCACCCTGTGTAGATTGGAGTTTGGAATCTGGTCAGTTTCTTACATTTTCTGAGTGGTTTATTGGGCCACTTGTCTCGGTGCACATGTGGCGTGTGGTGCGGTGAATTGGGTTAGTTGTGACTGAAGTTGTTTGTAAGTTTAGTACTTCTCTCTCCTTTTTTCCAGAGAAGTGAAAGTTTTTTTTTTTTTTTTCCCGAAGAGTACAACATGCTGCAATATATTTAATCCTTTTCTCTATTTAGGATTTTCTTTTGTTCTCATTTCCTTGTTTGGTTTAAAGGTGTTTTTGATTGGAGTATATATTTTAATTAGAGAATCTGGAGTTGAAAGTGGGTGCTTACCTCGGTGAACGCAATTCTATTTCGGTGGTTCCGGAAAGATGGAAACTGTTGGCTGTGTGAATGAGGGTGTTCTGAGGTGATTCGGTGACAGAGTTTCTGGCTTTAGGAGATACAATGGTACTTACCTGACCGGCAAATGTGCTGCAAAGGTTGTTTCGGAGCTTGATATTTTACCAACGAGCATCTGGGGAATTCACATGCATAGTTTTCAAGCGATGACAAGGAAAAGTCGATGCTGATTTCTGGGATTCACCTTGTGCTACAGAGATTGTGCATCCTACTATGGTCGTGGAGCTAGGATCATTCTTGTATGCAGCAATTGGTATTGCAAGTTAGCCATCAGTCAAATATCACACGACTCACTGGCCTGTAGCAATCAGCCCAGATTGATAAAATATTCAACACCAGCACACACTGCAGTGGTACCGATACCTGTTGTTCACACCCAAATGAGTTCCAGGCAATTCCAGCACGTCACCGCCATTAGAAAAAAGTTCCCATGCTTTGTTGACTGGTATACTGGTTTTATAATCAATAGTTTACTACTATTGCGGCTGACTATTGCATAAGAAACAAGGTACATACACAACAGACCCTCCTTGCTGTTGGTTGGAACTTGGCTGTGAAAGAATTCGTAGACTTATCAACAATGAAGGACCAAATCTAATCTTCTTATGTTACCAAGTACGACACAATTGCCTTATGACTCATGACTAATTTGAAAGATGAAAAACTTCCCGAGGCTATGACATAGAGATGAATTTGATCTATGAATCCTTGCTACAGTAAATCGAATAACTAGTGCCTGACTAGTTCATACACGCCTTTTGCTCACGCACGTTGCTGACAAGAAACGTTGACAGTGGAGCTGGTGTGACCGATTCCAGTGTGAACATGATGTTGTGTAAATTAATGAGAATGGTGGACTGCCCAGCGAGGCTGTTCAATCCAGATGAAACACATGCTCAGAATTACAGGTGGGCCAGTGTAACAAGGAATCTCTTAGCCATATGTTACAGTTTTCTCGTTTTACAGGCTGTGCCCCCACTGGTCGATTATAATGGCCATGGTTTGAATGTCAGGCTGAAACAAAAGAAGCACAGTTTCTCATCATTCACATGCTCAAATGCTCATTAGATTACTGGGGTAGGAGCTACTGTATTGGGCAACATTCTCACTTTCCTCCCCTGGTTCAGAACAGAAGTTAGCAGAACATACCTGGATAGGATTACACTATAGGAATAGTATAATCAGAATCAATTCACAACATTCCACCGCTTCTCCTTCTCTGCTAAATCGTAGTCACCGAAAAACTTCGAATTCCAAAAGCTACTAAGTAACTTCAGCTACTAGTCGCTCCGAGGAAGGATGGGCCTGGCGTGATACTTTGGAAAACCACTTCGAAAAGTATTATTGTAACAAAATTGGTGTACACCAGTGTATGCCCTTCAAGGTACTAACTAAGCTTAGTACACTTGACGCTGCCGGAAGCCTCCGTAAAGAACTACAAGTGCACCTGCATCTCTCAGAATTGGAGAAGGCTTTAGATCCGGATTCCAGATTCTCCAAGTGCATTGGAGAATCTGGCTCCAGATACAAGGGTCTCTATCTAGTGTCCACTCCAGAGACTCCAGGTAGCACGAAAAACTGCATCAAAACCTGGTTTCCTGGAACATTTCCCAACCCCCGTGGCGAAGAGGTTTACATGTTTATGGGGCGCAATTATTCGATCCAGAAATCAACCATGCCAAAAAAGCTGAAAGCTCTTGCCTCTTGCTGTAAAGAGACCTTAGACTCCGGCTCGCCTCTCTTCGATCCAAGTGTGGGAATCTAATGGTTACTTCACATTAAGAGCCGAGGCCCATTCAAAGCAAAAGAGATTCAAGGGATGCTCCATCCACCCCATCTATTGGGGGAGAAGTAGGGGAAGCCTCCATCCACCCCTCCCATTGGTGAAGAAGTTGGGGAAAGTTTTGTTGTTAAAAATGAAAAAATAAAACTGTTCTTGCACTTAAAAAAAATTAAAAATTAAAAATTAAAAATTAAAAAAAAAACTCATTAGAGAGAATCAGATTTAAGAAAATGGAAAGTTAAAATTCCAAACCTCTTCCTTACCGTGTCAAGGCCTTCTCTCTCCTTGGCATTGAGGCCACATTTACTTCAATATGGCTTCTCAATTTTATGGCCTCCACATCAAGTGTTAAAAGTCCCAAATTCTCTGAAGTCCTTTATGGCTGCAACTTGACCAAACTTTTACGAGAGATCTGTCGTACATGTACGTGTTTAGAATCTGTTTCACGATTATACGCTGGAGTATCTAGTGAAATTCCTCAAGCCCGTGCCGCACACAAACCTCTCTTGCTAGGGATTAAAAGCCATGTTTAGAAGCCATATTCTTTCTATGTTGCATTGGTACATTCTCAACAGGTAAGTACACAATCCAAATAGCTACAACTACTGTAGTCAAAGTAGGCGATTCACCCAAATTCTTTTAGAAGAAACAGTGTTTTTTTCCCCTTTAAACAAATGTAACACGATTTCATTGCAAGAATGTAACTGCAAAAACAGCAGTGTGAATTCACACAAATTAACCTTTGGTTGGGTCACTGACTCTACCTAATTGACATTAAGAGATTGTGGATCTACACCAAATTTCATGGTCTCCGCGAGACAGCCGTACTCATGGATCTTTTCTATACACTTACACTATCTTCGTAAATAGGAACTCATGATGTAGTCATGTACACTCATGGTACACTAACAGTTACTCTAATGCATCATATTAACTCCATGAGTCGATTTCTAACATATCGAGAACAGTTGAATACAATAGATAAGCATTCTCTAGCCTACAAGTTCACCCAATATTGCAGGTACCTCACCAGAACAAATGGAGGAGCTATAAGCGGGATGCAGGCTGCCATGGGCAGCCTTCTTCGAAAGCATGATGCAAAACATCCTCCATACGCTTAGCGAGAAGGATCTGTAGAAATAACGGACACAATTTCAGGCTAATTACTTGATAGCTCAGAGTAGTTGTAAAGTATTTTTATTTTTATTTATTTATTAATAAGAAAAGAATAGGAGTTACCATGACAGTGCAATAATTAATCAATAAGCCAGAACGTCAAAAGTACAAAACTGGGGGAACAAAGGAATGTCAAGAAAATACTAAGAAACATTTTCAAGAAATATAGATTCATTACACCCAATGTATGAGCTGGGAAACCGTTAAAAGAACGAACTGTAGATAATGTCTAATTCAGGTATATCTGTCAGGGAATTACATTGTGGCCATAAGCATAGGTGGGCCAGATGGCATTACCTCCATATTTGCGAGAACTGCTGCAGGAACTTCCTGCAGATCTTTTTGATTACGATCGGGCAATATGACTCGCTTTAGTCCGCAACGATGCGCAGCTAATATCTGTTCAAAACGAGAGTCTCCAATGTTATTAGTATACAAAATCGAAGTATCCAATGTTGATATAATGTTTTATCAACATTCAAGCACGACATAAATGTCACATTTACACAGAAATCGCAAATTTGAAATTAACCTACAAAAATAAAAACTTCACTGTAGAGGATTCCTGAGAATAAGCCGTACCTTGTCCTTGACGCCACCAACTGGGAGCACGAGACCCCTTAATGTCATTTCTCCAGTCATAGCAGTGTCTGCTCGTACAGAGCGTTTGCCAAACAAAGACACCAAGGCAGTCACCAAAGTCACACCAGCTGAAGGACCATCCTTGGGCACTGCACCTGCAGGGAAGTGGATATGGACGTCCCTTTCTTTCATAAGGCTTCCTGCCTCCGCGACTGGCAACTTCAGCTCTGCTGCTCTGGCTCGTACCTGAATTAAAGTCACCATTTTCTACCTCAACATTTGTCTATCTCGTCAACCCTCTGGAAGCACCAGCGGGCTTGCGAACTTCGAGTTCCAAGGAAACAAGGACACCGTATTCGCAATGTAAACAAGTGCTATCAACTTCGGTTCTTATCAAAGCAAACAAACTTACCCAAGTAAGGGCGATCTGTGCTGATTCTTTTATCACATCTCCTAATTGACCCGTGAGGTGTAGGTTCCCCTTTCCAATCATCGTAGTGGCTTCTACAAATTGAACTTCTCCACCGACGGCTGTCCACACCAATCCTACAGCAACACCTGGAGTAGCTACTCGTTCAGCTGCTTCCTTTCCATCAAATCTTGGGGGCTGCAAAAAATAGAAACCAGATCAGTTGAAGCCGATAAGTGCCCAATCAATCACTTGAAGGGGTTGTTGCTCACTTAAGAGACAGGAAAAACTCGAACTTCTTGGATATAAATTACAGCATCTAAACTCTTCGTCATGGAACTTCGAATAAATTAATTACAAATAAGGCAACCTACGTCCAAAGTGTGGACCTCTATTTCCTGGGATATAGGAATGAGTTAGATGAATACCCCTAGTACTTGCTCAAGTACTGCCTCATCTACTAATAGAGGCTCCATGGCAACAGATTGAAGAGCAACTTCACGCCCACGACCATCAGCCTCTACAACCAACTCAACTTCCCCTGAATCGCCAAGCCCTGCAGATCCTTGCCCCTGCTCGATAGCTTGCGACGCCTCCGGTTGCATGTCACGTGCTACCCGCTCTGATTGGTGCTTCTCTGCCACTTTCACGGCCGCTGCCCTAGCCAAGGCTGCTATATGGCGCTCTAAATTACGCACCCCTGCTTCTCTAGTATATCTTGAGATCATAAGCTCGACCATCGACTGTTGTATTTATCCAAAAAAGTAACAGTTGATAAGTATTAATATTTCACAACATGGTTACTTGGCTGCTTGATGTAGCTAACAAAACAGTATTCTGCAATAGCCAGACTTCATTCACAAAAAGCATCACTGGTTTACACCTAAGACTCATCTGTTTACATGAGAACAAAGACACAAGAACCACAAAAAAGATTGATCACTGATAGGACTTGACATCATATCTAACCTCGGGTATTCGAACATGCTGGTCTGTTATGCCGTGTTGATCAAGAACGCGGGGTATAAGATGCCGCATAGCGATGTGCAGCTTCTCTTCTGGAGTATAACCAGGCAGTTCAATGACTTCCATGCGATCCAAAAGTGGTGCTGACATTGTCTGCACCCTATTGGCCGTGGCCAAGAAAACCACCTTCGAAACATCAAATGGTACGTTCAAGTAACTTTTGATACACTGATTAAAGAGGAACTCGATAAAGTGGATGATTTCAATCAAAACAACTTAGCAATACATCATGGGGGCGTTTCAGGATGAGAAGACATCAAACTTATGGAATTCTTTTCGAAACATTTGGAATGGAGAGTATGCATTAGAGGATACTGGTCATTGAAGGTCTTGTTCTGTTCAGGATCAAGAACTTCAAGTAGAGCAGAGGCTGGGTCCCCACGCACATCGGCGCCTGTTTTATCAATCTCATCTAGCAGCATAACTGGATTGTTCACGCCAACTCTCTGACAACAACAATAACAACGATTGTTAGCTTTTAATATCAACGGCCATGCTCTGAACATATTCAATGCTAGATATAAAGAGTCAAACAGAAGAGAGCCGGGAGGAGTTTTTTTTTTTTTTTTTTTTTGGATGAGGGGGGGGGGGGGGGGGGGGGGGGGGGGGGGGTCTTACTTTGATGCCATCAATGAGACGCCCAGGCATACTTCCAATGTATGTCCTGCGATGACCTCGAATGTCAGCTTCATCTCTAACCCCTCCGAGTGACAACCGAATAAATTTCCTGCCAAGTGCACCAGCAATTGACGAAGCCAATGATGTCTTGCCTGCAGCCACATAAGAGGAATTTTAGTGTCGGTTGGCTTGAGCACCAATTCCATATTGATAGTGCCTTCAAAAAGGAAATGTGCATCTCATAACATCTGCTCTAGTGTTACCAAATGTCATTCATTACAGCGTTTAAATACGAGGTAAGGTAAGCAGGACATATAAATTACCAACTCCTGGTGGCCCGACGAAGCAAAGCACAGGTCCTCTAGCATCTGGCTTGAGCTGTACCCTCACGCAAACGCACAAACCAGGATCAATCAATTTGAACCCATATAGAGCCAAAATTGTCCTTCCCAAAAACCAATACATGCTACTTGGAAAAAAAATTCACGTGTCAAACCACATATTAAAAAGTCTTAAAAGTAAAGGATTACAATCAGATTCATACTGTTGCAATAATGAAAGCTCAAATCGAAACGATCTCTAACGATTCATCATTATGTGATCTCATAAACGACCAATAAAATGTCCATCGTTCGGGCTGCAATAGAAGTCTTTCAGAGGTTGTTTGATATAAAATAAATTCACTAAGAGACTATAAGAGATTGAAGCTGGACTAACCTTCCGAACTGCTAGATACTCAATTATCCGCTTCTTCACCTTGCTAAGACCATAGTGCTCACTATCTAGCCGCTCTTTGGCAGCTACCAGATCAATTTCACGCTCCTCACTAGCAACCTGCCATGGCAATTCAGCTAGTAGTTCCAAGTACGTCCGAGAACTGCCATATCCTGGTTGTTGTGGCTGCATCTTTCTCAACCGTCTGGAAAAAACGAAAACCGTTCAGCGTGAAGGTCCCATCTCTCTTCACAGTTGAGCTCCAAAAACGGAAAGGAAATTGCATTTCCAAAAAGAACGCAGTCATCAGAGCAGAGTTTATATACCTGAGCTCTCGTTGAGCATGTTTCCACACATTGGGAGGCATGCCCACAGTTTGCATCTTCTTTTCCAATGCGACCACATCGTCCTCATCATCATCGTTATCTCCCAACTCCTCCTTGATGGCCCTGATCTGACCAGAAAGTTGACTAAGGGCATTACCTTACTGCAGTACGAACATATTTCAAGGGCAAAAGCATGTTAAAAAAATAGACTTCTGAGCTGAAAAAAAAAAACAGTTGGTACCTGATGGCGTAAGACTTCCTTCTGATTTTTTGAAAGCTGTCCATCAACCTTTGCAGAGAGCTTCTCTGCTACTTTGATCGTCTGTAAAGGATTTCAGCGACATCAGCTCAAGATTATACAGCTCTTGGCATGATCCACAAGGTTTACTATCTATTCCTTGAACGAATACCAATAAAATGAGAAAACCAAACAAATATTTAACCAAATTACGGGTTAAAAAGGTGGCGAGTCAAGAGAGTCAATCAATCAACACAACAATTAGCTATACTGATAAACCCAGAAAGGCAATATTCCAGAAGCACAAATAGCCTAATAACCTGGAGATGACGTGCAACAATCTCTGTGGCTTTAGATAGGCGCTGGCGCAGATCGACAGCGTCCAGCATGAAAAGCCGCTCCTCAAAACTAACTTCAAAATTAGCCACAAAGATATCGGCCAACCTGTAAGCTGGCCACGACTCTAAAATAACCTTCGTGCGCCCAAAAGACTTTTGTTTCTGCATCATGAGAAATCCTTGGATCAAGTCTATATAACCCTTATCTCTTCCATTATGGAAACTACCTTCTGAGGGTTCAACTAGTTCTTCAAAGATAGAGGTGCACAACTAGAGGGAACAAATACATGTGAGAAATAACAAAATGTCAACAAGACAATCCAACAAGAAAAATAAAGAACCGTCAAGTCTCTAGCGTACTAACTGAATGATGACTTTAGAATGCTGTTGATACATTACAAATGCTTTGAATTGATCAAGTAAGTTACCTGCTCAAGAAGGGATATTAGCTCCCCCGCTACAGCTTTGAACTGGCGAGACAAAACGTGCACCTCAGGATCTTTCTCAGCTTGTTCCGTTTCTGCATAGAGCACAAGCACATACATTCATCAAATAAAGTACAATGTTCACCCTAGTCTAAAAATTATTAGACATCTGTATAATAGCAGTGAAATAAAATGATAAGAAAATACCTACAGTAATATATAAATGCCAATGAACTACGTACCAGCCTTATTCCGATCAAGCTGAGTGATACGTGCAGATTTATACGAGCTATTAGAGATCAACTCTTGTACACCAAATCGGCACCATCCTTCAAGCATCACTGTATATGTCACACGGCCAGTGTATTTCTCGACCTCTTGCTCCAACTCAAGTGCCCTTGCTGCAACCCCCCTACGACCATATCGCTAACATGTTAAGTTGCGACTGCAGCACATCTTCATATACGACGTACCTCCCCATTATCCTCACAAAAGGTCTACGACAAATGCAGTGAATTAGATCAACAGCTCGGGACATGACAGAACCACACTCGAGTTCCATCATAATGCACTACACATCAAAAAAGCAACTAGCCATATTCAGTCAATGCATCTGCTCTTGGAAATTTATCTATGAATCCGAATAGCGACTCAACACTGGATATTGGCAAAGAAAACCACCTTGGGTGCCACTGGATGAGATCATCGCCGTTCTTACTAACTTGTGTTTCTGATGGGTTCACTGCCCCTCTTTCTTTTTCTCCGTGAACATTGGTCCTTGTACCTGCAGATTCCAACTTCAGTATGGTAACTCATACGACCATCACCTTTAGATTACACAAAATTGTGAACTAAGGGTTAAAACCTGATCAACGGTCAAAGGAGCGAGATTACTCGCGTCAACAAGTAGAAAACGTTTCAAGCACGAGACAATTGCCTTGAGGTGAAGAAGACGATAAAACAGAACTGCCCGCAGATGAAGATTGCTCAAGACGATCGTGAAGTGGCAAGACGCCAATGAGTCTCCCTTTGTCCTCTTTCTGCCATAGCTCTTGTTCGATCAACCTGACACTGCAGGATCAGCAGCCCCTCTTTCGAGTTAAAATTCATGATGAATGATGCAGAAAGAGAAACATATAATCCCTGACTGACCAAACCATTGCGAATCGGTTTTAAATTAACACTCATCACAAGTAAAAAGAAATCATTTTCTCACAAAAATTAGGGTTCCCGATACTTATTCTTAATTTTAACTCCGCAATGATGCAACGAAGTGATCCTATGCCTTTCATCAAAGCCACCGTCCTCTAATCATCTCTCAGGAAACGCATGTGTATTCACTAAGCTACAAAAGAACTCATTTACAGCTATCGCAAATTCTGACTGAATTCCTTAATTCATCACGATACCCAATGCGTCTCAATAACTCCACTCCCGAACACACAATCAGAAGCTCCAGTACTATCCAGAATCAGAAGCTATACAAGACTGCACAAGGACTATCCAAAACTCATATAAACCAGTTGCAGGGGGCACTGTAACGAGCACCCGCTCATCAATTAGCATTTCAACACACCACGCCCATAACTAAAACTGCAAATTAAGCTGGACCCAAACCACTACCCATCAAACAATACACCGCAACACATTCCTATCCATAATCCATCCACCACCAAATCACCAAACAACACACATTCCAATTCCCCCTCAATCCACACTCCACCCAAAAATCAACCCAAATTCACCAAAAAGACCAAAAATCCAAAAACTCCCAAAAACTCCCAAAAACTCCAAAAAATCCCAAAAACTCCAAAAAAATCCAAAAAATCCGAAATAAAAACCTGGCAGGCGCGTTGACACGAATCTTCACGATGGCCCCCGGCAGCAGCACCTTATTCCAGAACGGCAGAATCGCCAGCACCGGCGGCAACGTACTCGCATCG
Source organism: Ceratodon purpureus (assembly GCA_014871385.1). Lineage (NCBI taxonomy): Eukaryota > Viridiplantae > Streptophyta > Bryopsida > Pseudoditrichales > Ditrichaceae > Ceratodon > Ceratodon purpureus. Next base: position 12,187,734 of record CM026428.1, on the reverse strand, counting down.
CCAACCTGCCCCTCCGCCATACCTCCTCTCTCTCCTCCTCCTCCTCTACACAATCCTTCTCCTCCAAAAACTACTTTGCAATGACTCTCCGATCACGCTCCAATCCGGGCGCTCATGCCCATAAACCCATGAGCCGGAACCTTCTAAATTGCCGCTTTGGGCCGTGGTAGGGTCATCCCATGACGAGAGACGGAGAGAGGGGGTTCGTTGGGGGGGTCGGGAGCGGGGGATTGTGGGCAGGGGGGAGAGGGGTGGCGTGTGGGGATGCAGTGCGCGAGTGTTGGATCGTGGAGCGTGTGCAGCCCTGCAGCAATGATTCTGCCTCGGACGGGCCTGCTTTTGCTTCCGCTGAGTGTGTGTGTGTTTGTATGTGTCTGCGGACTTGGATGATTGTCATCTTGTTGTTTTGGATGGGTTTTGGATGGAGTTCTGTTCGTTGGGTCCAGTTGGGGGTCTCGGGTTGGGTCCAGGTGGCGGGTGATTTTCTTTTGGGGCAGCACCGCTGTTTGTACAAAAGGGGAAGTATAAAAATCTACTGGGTTTATGTGCATGTTGTTTTGTTGGGTGTGGGATGTTCCCAAATTGGCTACAAGTGGGTTTGTGCTTTGGAGATTTGAAGTGTTTTTGAGTATTGGTCTCTAGATTTGGAAGCGATTTTTGTCGAATGAGAATATGAGTGTGTATTAATTTTACTTCGAACAATTGCAAGTAGTCTAAGAGAATTTGGAGAAATTTGAAGTTAAAGAATTTGTTGTTGGAAAATTATGGTCGAAATTTCGGTTGGAAAATAAATTAAATAGCAATTACAATAAAATTTACTTTGGAGTTTTACTTACTTTGGATTTTTAACCCTATTGTGAATATGTAAATACACAGAGTAGGGGACCTAGGATTTTAAATGCTAATTTTTAGATTACATATGGAGGCACGGCGTCAGATACTAAGGTAGCGACACCCATAAGCGTCCAAGTAAGGAAATACGGTCTGTTACAACCACAAAGGAAGTTTGAAAAAAATACCTGCAGATTAGCAATTGGGAGTGAAAAATATTTGCTTTGACAAATGATGTTTCGTGACAAACATGAATTCGTAGGAATTATTTGAAGTACAAAATGAACATACTTATATGCCTGTCCATAGGTGGAGCTAGAAATGACCACCACCAAAGTCTTTGTTGTCCTGTAGCGACTTAAAACCGGCAAAGATAGTTCGTATAAAAATAGAACATGGGATTAAAAAACGTCCCGCCATGGTTCAAAATTCCAAGCTGTGGATAAGCAAAGACTACCAGCAGAGGAAGAAAATGCTGGCCCCTAGGATTCCTTAACCAAGCACTATTAACATAAAAAGCAATAGTAAATGAACCTAACACCGCCCTCCAAGAACAGAGAATTGTGACTGTTGTCCCCTTCGCCACCACTGAAGTGACCCAAATTAGACTGCAACAGCCTGGCCTCGCAACGGCTCCTGACTACCAGATCCGAAAATCACGTGCCTGCGCCTCACCAGCCCGTCGAAGCGAGTCTTCTGCCTTCAGCATCCCTCCACTTATCAGTCATACTGCTTGCGCTCCTTCTCCCATCGCCTCACCGGACGTGCTCACGCGGGTCGAGCCCCTGGATGCAAGTCTCCTGGCCTCTGCCTCCCTCCGCTTTCGGCAGCGCTCACTTTCTTTCCGAGCCTTCTCGCGCTCCTTCTCCGCTCGCTTACGGTCTGCGTGCACCCTGCGCAAAACCCTGTCAGCTTCCTTTTGTGCTCTCTCCTGTTCTCGTTGTAGCTTTTTTTGTTCCGCAAGCTTCTTTCGCTCCTCACGTTCCTTTGCCACGGCTTCCTTTCTCGCAGCTTTCGCCTCCATCGTCGAAATATAGTCCTCGGAGGTCATAATTATGGACTTGGAGTAGTCGACCAGGGGCTCGCCATCGCGTCGTGCTCGCCTCACCGACCGCACCAGTTGTGGCAGCTCGAAGAAATTTTGAGGCAGCAGCGGCGCTTCTTCTTCTCCGTCGGAGTTGAGGGTTGCCTCCGAATCAACCTGAACGGGCTCCTGAGGATCTTCTTCAACGAAGAACTGCGGCGCTTCGTGAGTATCGACCTGCGTCTCTGGCACGCAGTCGACGTCTGATGCGGCCGCCCTGTCAAGGTTTGTCTCGTCTTCAGAGTCGTTGTTGGACTCATAGCAGTCGTCGTGTTCCTCTGCAGGCATTACGTAGCACTCGCTCGGGGCCATGTGTGCATCCATGGCTCTGGGATTCAGAGGCCATATCCCCGTGCAAGCGAAGCCTTTTTTTATTTTTTCTGCTGTCAGTGCTTTCTTTAACCCTAGCGAGACCCACTCCGCCAGATCTTCCTTGCTTGCTCCTTTTCCCTTGTTTTTCACTGTCCATCTGTCTCTACAAGCGCGAAATGCCACTTTGAATGGTTTGAATATGCTAACATCTAGTGGCTGTAATCTATGACTCGTATGGCTAGGTAGTGTGATGATATCAAGCCCCTCAGCCTTTGCTTTCTGTACCACCTCTAACGTCACATGCGACCCATGGCCATCAAGAACTAACAAGTGCCTATTTTCTTGTGACAGTCCATACGTTTCCCTCACTATTGTTATGAAATGCGTGATCTAGGCAGAAAATAAGAAAGCCGTCATCCACGCATTCGGCTGCATCGCCATACAAGCCTTGGGTTCGCATCTGATGATGTAGTTTCGCAATTTCCTCTTGCCTTTGAATATGTAAAAGTTAGGAATGAAACTGCCTGCTGCATTGACACATGACAGAACTGTGAGGTGCTCTCTACTGTCAGGTACTGTTGCATGAACGGATCTAGTGCCACGCCGTGCGAATACAAGCGTTCCACCTCCATTCTTCCCGGCCTGCGCACCTGACTCATCTGCATTCCAGATCTGCGAAGGTGAGTACCCTTGGCGCTCATAAACTTTTTGCAAATTTTCATAGAAAGATGCTACACTACCTTCGTTCAGCCCCCTTGCCCGCCCCTCCTCTAACCCCTGTGGACAGCGCAATGTGAGCTCAGGATGCCGCAGGCGGAACCATCGCATCCAACCTCGGCCGGGTATGCCCTCTTTGAACGGTGTCCAGCGCTCCTGAGTAATCTCGGCAACCTTGCTTCGCAGCTCTATTACCGACACCGGATGTGCCACTGCTTGCATGTCCAACATCCACTGCACCACGATGCTCTCCTCTGCCGCACTCAGGACCCCTGCTCTCCCTTTCTTTCTCTGTGTTGTTCTACCTAAGTAGTGATCGCGAAGTGATGACGCTGGAATATCAAAGTTACGAGCCACAGCTTTGATTTTTTCGCCACTGTCGATGGCAGCAATCGCCGCGTCTAGCTGTGCATTGGTCCAGGTCCCTGTCCGTCGTTTTTTGCTTGCGGTGACTGCGTCATCTGTGCACACTTCTGCTGGCCTCCCTCGGCCCTCTCTTGTCTGCTGCAGTTCCTCCGTGCATTCGGCCCCTTGCGCCTCCCTCTGCTGCTGCAGGTTAGCAGGACCCGTAGCTCTCAGCCTTCCCGCGCTCCGTCCGGCTCTTGTTAATCCCACAGTTGACTGTCTGTTCAGCCCTTGCCCGCGCCCTCGTACATCGCTGCAGACAACGCCGCGGCCCCTAGTCCCGTCGCTGGCCTCCCCCCGCCCTCCCGTCGCAGCGCCGTGGAAGATACCGCCCCTCCTATCGTTGCTGGCCTCCCCCCGCCCTCGACTCGCAGTAGCTCTTGAACCGGTCCGCCAGGCATCAATGCCATCGAACTCCCCTTGCAAAGCTCTCGACGCCACTGGTCTCTCCACAGAGAATCGAAACTCCTGACAGTGCTCTTGACTCTCATGGAAGCTTTGTGTACTGTGAGAACTCTCATGAAAGCTTAACTGATCACTATAAGGAGACCATACTCCACAATTTACATTTGCATAATGTTGTAACTCTGGTGTCCATGATTGTGGCTCATTGAAGCTTCTCTCCATGTATTCCTCACTCTCGATGCTATTTGAGGACATATTGACGTTGGAAGTGTAGCAAATATCCAGAACACACTCAAAACTTAAGGGAAATGAAAGATTGAAGTTGCTAATGACGGAAGGGACCCTCACTTAACTTAAACCTTTTTGTGTTTTGCTAATACCTTATACCAAGAGCGCCGACCTTCTTAACCACCTTGCAACCCTCATATTTATGATAGTTCATTTACCTTAAGCTGCCGTCACAAATCCCATATCCAGCTTTATGCGCACAGTAATCCACCTTACAATGTACCTTTAAACCACTCATTAATCTCTTATGTTGCCATGCAAATCACCTTAAACTATCCGCTCAACCACCTCCCAATATTACTCCATTAAAACACTATGCACTTTGCACCATCACAGCCAACACCCATTTCCAACCATTTGGCACAAAATTACATAGCAATAGTCACCCTTTACTGTTCCTTTTTCGTAAAAGTCAGGTATGGGACTGAAAAGGTTAGCAATGGGTCCAATTATAGGACACGCCTATGGGGACAGGGACGCTTATGGGTGTCGCTACCTTAGCATGCATTGGGTCTTCAGTTCAAACTCTATTGGTGATCTTCCAATTATAGAAGGATGTGATGTGTAAATTCCATTGATGATCTTTCAATTATAGAAGGATGTGACGTGCAGTGGCTATCAAACTTAAAACCCCCTACATTGCGATGTGCAATTGCTATCAAACTTCAGACCCTTTACCTTGCGTTTCACATTCTTCGATTCGAAGAGTTTTTTTAATTCCAGATTGCATTTTTTGATTATGGATCGTCCTTTATTTCCTGTCCAAGGTTGTGTTTCCACACCTTCATGTAGCAATAATGGGAGTCTAATAACATACAAACCATAGTGATATAGATTCAAACTTCACTTTTGACCTTTCATGATTTATTGAAATTGGATAGAAATATGGTATAATTAATTGGCTTGTATGAAGGATTAAGCATGAATCGATGGTTGAATGTAGGTTGAATCTACAGTGCATTTACTTTATTAGGTAATTTAGTAATTAAAAGTCTAGTTTTGTAGTTTAGACATGAATTCAATTCATTTTGTATGATATACCAAATCTATGACATTAGATTCAAGGTCTACATTCATGATTGGATTTGTAAGCATATAATTAGATAACAATTCTTGAAATTGAGTGTCTTATTATCATGAGAAATTGATATCATTTACCATTGAACAATAAGATTTATTAATTTTAGATGCACAAATAATTTTCATATATATCATATTGTTGTTGTAATTTACACCAATAGTAAAAATAATAGTATATTTAGTGTTATACATGAATTATCTTTAAAAGCACTTCAAAATATTATAACAATCTCCAAATTTTCATGAAAAGTTACAAGATTTTATGACATAGAATAGACACATAATTTTATCTATCACAATTTTAATGTTTGTCTAATTATAAGATGTTAATGTAAATACTTGAATCCATGGTCATAGGTCTAGTCTTTCAACTTATAGAAGCATGTACTTCTTTGTCCAACTTTTATTATAAGTTAACTTGTTTTGTTTTGCAAACAAGCGCATTGCAACAAATGAGCACTACTACTTCCAAGTTCCAATGCCTTGATCTAGGGGTGGAACAAACAAACACTTCATTCTGTTTCAAAGACTGTAGTTTCCCTCTGTCCAAGTTCCAACCATAGAATGACCCCCAATTCCACGTAGATGCTTGCACACCAAATATCCACACAGTGCAAATCAGCTTCATAACTTATGAGTCAGCAACCCAACCAGCAATATTGCAGGGCAGCAACTTCACAGTATTTCAATCCTCAACATGTATGGTAGTGTACTAAATTACACACTAAATCAGTGATCACCTTAGCCAACTTCAACATTCTCTCAACACATTTGTGGAACCGGCATACGTCCAATCATTGCAGTCTGAATGAATTCTAAATGCCATAACTTTACATATGAAATTAAACGGACACCTGGGAGATTAACTCCCACCAGTGTCGCATTACTGATAACTTCGCTAGCTAGCTCCTCTGCTAACACAAGTTTCTTCAAAGAAATCACAGATCTTATTATTGAAGTGCCGTGTTCTGAATCCCTCTCCTTAGCACCTTAATATTCAACAAGTCCATGTCCTACACATGAAGTGATCACCTCGAAGTGAAACCTCTTACATTTATCTTCAAAAACTTACTAAAAAACACATATTTCTACATATCACAGTGCATGATTTATTCATCACCATCACAGATCACACTTTACAATAATGCCGAAGTCTCATTAGCTTTAAGTTAACTTAAGTCCCAAACAGATCGAGAAAGCGGCAAGCTCGCCGGAACAAAGATCAATATATATCTTCACAAAATTTACATTGTGAACCGACACACATACCGATGAATCCATCACCGAAAACAAGCAACGTGATGCAGAAGTTAGAATGTGCATCGATCTAAGGAAGAGATGTCGTGAGGGGAATGCCGGTAGCAGGCACCCACTGGTTAGCTTGAGTGAACGGCAGAGCTTGGTACTTCATCGCCACATTCTTATCAGTGATCTGCTTCGACCACCACACGCGCTTGCCGAGGTTCGCAGCTCCAGGGCCGAAGTCCTGCCACTCCGCGAAGAAGGATGTTTTGAGGCCGAAGTCGGATGTGTTCCACGGCAACCATCCTGCGGCATCGATGTGGCCCATTAAGTTGCACTTGAGGTTTACGTGAGTGGAGTACGTCTTCCAGGGTCGACCTAGGTATGTTTTGAAGTTGCCTGTGTTGGCTTTCAGTTCCGGAGTCGCATCGAAGATGCATGACTGGAAGGATAAGCCCGTGGCTTGGCCTTGATCGGTCTTTCCCTGCGCCGTGTATGTGTTTTGTTGGCCGAGTAGAGGGGATTTCTTCGCTATGATGGCGCAGGATTGGAAGGCGACGGCGCCGTTGCCGAAGATGAAGTCGATGGTGCCGAGGATGGTGCATTCTCGGTAGTATTGTCGGAATGTGTGCGTGTAGAGAGTGTCCTGCCAGCTATCGAAGGCGCAGAGGTAGAATGCGGCCATGTCGGCGCTCACGCGCATTGCGACGGCTTGGTGACCCTCGGCTCCTGCAGTGTTCCGAGCTGCGAAGGCCTTGCCGATGAATCCAGCGCCTTCGATGACTACAGGCTCGAGGCATCCACCCAATTTGGAGTTAGAAAGAGTGACTATTGGAGCAGTTCGGAATTTTGCTAAAACTGAGGATTAGGTTGAGATTACTCACTGAGAGAAGCGGATAAGAAAGTTGTCATTCCTGGAGTTTTTGCGACGCTCCTGTCGCCAGTGATGGTCGACTTTGCGGCGCCATCACCGATGAACATGAAGTTGGTAGCCTGCTTCGGAACAGTGACCTGCTCGTCATACACACCAGCTTTGATGCGAATCACATAGCGCTTGGCGCTAGTTTTTCCACTCTTCGGCGCAGCATCAATTGCCGCTTGAATGGTTTTGAACTTTCCAGAACCGTCTTTCGCAACGACTACGTCCACAGGTGGGTCGGCTTCAATGAGAAGCGCCTGCTGCTCGCTGCTCATCCAGCTCGGAAACGCTCCGGTTTCCTCCTCCAAAAGACCATCAGTTGCAGATTCGCGATTCAGAAACCTCCTAGAGTTTTTGACGCAATCAGAGTTAGGGTCTGGAGCTCCGTCGACAGAGGTGGTGCGCTCCCAGGTGCGCACATCGGTGCCGAAGCGGGAAAGAGCGTTAACAATCGCGAGCGCGTTACTCAGCAGCTCCTCGGTGTGCTGCTTCTGGTCGACGGTGTGCTGGTCGAGAGCGCCAGTCTCCATGAGCGTGTCAATGCATGTGGTGTGAAACTCCATCGCCGCACTGAGTAGCGTCTTCAAGTCGTCAAAAGGATACCGAGAGACATCGGATCCTACTGATGTGAGAGTGGCCAACGACGTCTCCAGCTGCTCAATCGAAGATTCGAGCGTCTGATGGCACACCCTCTCCCCGGAACTCAACCCAACTTCCCCCCCTCCCCCGTTACCAACCACCGTCGCCAGTGTCTTCCTCACACCCAGTGCAGCATTCGAAACCAGGCTTCCCGTTAGCTCTTCAGGACTTGCACGGTGCATTCCCACGAGTGTCGCCTTGCAAGTCTCAGGGTAGAAAGTTGCCCTACAAGCGACATCAAGAGGCGAGTGGAGCCAAGTGTTGCTTCCTCCCAGAAAAACAACCACCATCGCCAGAGCCCCAACGCTCATCACAACGCCGCCCACCCACCGTCGTGGAGAGCAGCCTCCATGTCTCACACGACCTCCCTCCAGTAGCGGTGTAGTCGCATCCATCGCCAGATCTCAAATTCTGCCCACAGAGCACAGACTTCTGAATGTCTCTAAAACTTATGACGCAATGAAGATTAACCAAGAGACGTCATTCACGAATTCCTAAGCTAGGTTGCAAGCTCCACTAAGTTATAGATCTGCAAGAGCAGCTGCTCCATCCCGCACGTCACTGAAAACTTCGTAAGTCGCCAAGTCTGTTAAGTAGCAGACTGGGGCGGCCGAAACCAGGAAATGATGATAGTGTAATCCTCAAATATCCAAACACTTTTATATTATCCAGACAGTTTATCCATGTGAATGACTGGAGGAATCCTGACGGCGAGAAGGACCAACTTGGTGCACAAAATTTTTGTGCAGCTTGCACTCGAACACAAGAAGACGGCGTAGCTTGCACTAGTAGACATGTATCACTGACCGTCAAGAAACACCATTTCTGCACAGCTCCACTGCCTGCCATGGAACCTGGCACAAGTGCAAGTCCCAGACCTCACCAACCAGTCCTCAAGCAAGCAAGGAGCACTTCAGTTGCAACTAGCATATATGACATGTGTGTTTTCTGCATAGCCATAGTTCGATTAAGTTACCGAAACAGTGATTGACAAGAATTTACACTGTCAAGGAGGCTTGAGCTGAGGATCTGATGGTTCCAAGATGAAGTTAATCCAGTTGCGGTGAAGAGCAGCATGCGGAGAGGTTGGCAGGTGGAGTAGCAGAAGCGATCAGAAAGGAGCAGGGATTCGAGTTTGCGGTCAGTGAATGCGATCTGACGAGCTCAATTTTCTTTCCATTTTCTACGCATGTGTTTGTCAGCAGGCAAGTGGACAGAGTGGTAGGTTTTGAATGCAAGCCTGCTCGTGTTTGTTTTGTCATGAGTTGTTTTATCAGTTCATGCATTGGAAGATTTTCATGGATAATGTAATTCTTTCTCTGCTATTTGGCTTTGTAGAAGATGCATCTTGAGTTTTGAACATGCTAAGAGCATCCCCAGGGAGCTGTAAACCTGTAAGCCTGTAATTATGAGAACGTCGTTCTCCCAAACCTGAGTGCCTTTCCGAAGCAAAACATTCCAAAACCGTTTACAGATTTACAGGTTTACCCCAAAAAACCTTCCAAAATGAGGTTTCGACCTGTAAATTACAGACTTACAAGTTCAAATACAGGCTTGGCCTGAACCGCATTTCACGTCTTTCTACATCTTTCCGATTACAGGTTTACGGTTAAGGCCTCACTGGGGATGCTCTAAGAGTTCCTGCTCACCTGCTCTCTTTGCCTTTGGACTAACTTGTACTTGGACTTTGGACAGTTTTGTACTGGCCGTGGTGGTGGTGGAGACTGGCTGCTGGTGTTAAATAGATACAATGACTTCAGTACTAGACTCTTCGTTTTCTGATTCTTTTTGTGGACAAACCATGAGAGAAAATGTGTTGTATAACTAAATTTAAAAGTTTCTAAGCTAGAAACATCAATCATAATGACATGACAAATTGCCAATGGCATCCTTTCATCAATGTCTATACTTGCATCGTCCAAGGATGGATTGGCTCCACATCCTGAAGACTGAAGTGTGGCTGTCCAAATTCTGTTGTGTTTGACGAAGAGGCTCGCACATCTAAATTAAGTTTTCTACATTTTTTATTTTTTCAAAGAGGAATTTATTTGTTAGGTGTTCCATCTATGTGTTGTATAGCTCTAAGTGCACTGTAACATAATTGCATCCCAAGTTCATACATCACCTAATAGATTGTATCTTCTATGAAGGCCAATACATTCTTTCCCAATTGAAAGGCTACACATCTCCAAAAACATTAAATAAGTGATTGCATTGTAGTACACATAGTTAAATCTTGTATTTTTGCTTCTATCATGAAAATAACCTTTCTTAAATATAGTAACTTCAAAAAAATTAACTATGGGTTACATTTGTAATAACTTCAAGATGTTTAAGCTAGGGAGTATTATAGTTTTTGTTTTTTGGTAAAAGGTAGAAACTTTATGTGCACAAAGCCATCAAATTGCACTACTTGCACACACTTGAAAGAAACATCTCAAATGAAATATAAATGGTTGTTTTAGCACCAACTAAATAAGTAGAGAACCACAATGCACAACAATATACACCTGGTCTTCATTAAAGATACTACAGAGCCGCATTTCCATAAATTCATAATAAAATGAACATATTTTTTGTTCTTTTTTGTATATTCTTGGCAAAAATCCATCTGTAGAGTCTAACAATGTGGTTTAATTGCTAGCTACAAATATTTGATTTATTTCAAAATAATTACTAAGAAAACCATATTTGTACCCAAATAGTTAAATCATATGACATATCCTTACTGAGCTATTTGGCTTCTACATCCAACTCTAAAGTTTGCAACAATTGAAGCGCTTGAGCTTGTTAAACTTGGGCATGTAGATTTAATTCAAGTGTCAACCTATTGTTGAGAAAAAGCAAAGGCATCATGTGATTAAGGCTTTCAAGACCATATTATTTCCCTTATTGTGAAAAATTCATGATTTGCCATCAATATAATCTTTCTTCTCTCAAATGTTGTAGCCAACAACTTATGAAAACTTGGTAAGTGTCCTTGACTCATGCCTCATTACATAAAAGACGGTTAAAATTTTAATTAGGTCAAATAAATCAAGAGAAATTTGACAAATGTAGAAAAAATATTAGGGTTGAAAAAACCTATTGTTCAAGGTGAGATTTTGACACATTCTTTTTAATCATATTTGTGAAATTATAAATAGGCATACAATTTGAAGATGAAACAAAAAGTCCAAGGTTTTGAAAGTTGCCATCAAGGATAACATGGAGAAAACATCTGAAAATAATAATTCCATTTCTACCATGGACATGGAGCAAGGACGCAGGCTTCCAAAGGTTGTGAACCCTCCTCCAGGTGCAACTGATAAGGATGTCAACCCTCTTATTGCTGAAGTCGACAAGGACACAGAATCTGCAAAGACCAGTGCGGAGAAAATGGCAATTGTTTCAGAGCCTTCACCACCTCAGAATGATGATAATAACCCAATTGCGGGGTCTTCAGAGACTACGGTTCATAAGGGCACTGAGATCAATAATCAGCTTCCGGCTACTAAAAATGTTGACAAAGTGGAGGATGTAAAGCCCCCCATGATGGATCAAAGCAAAGAAACCCTGGAGAAGCACCCGCTGGCTGATGATTTTAAATTGGAATTTGATGACCCTGTTGCGGCCAAGAAAGAGCAAGTGCAGCCTCCCATGGGTAGAAATGATACCATGGATGCTCAGTCTCAACAGCCTGCACATGACATTACCGGGCAAATTGTCCGGCCCCCTTTGACTGTACAGCAAGCGCAGCCTCCGTGGAATGCTGATACAGAACGAGTTCCGACTCCTTGGAATGATAATACAGCCCAAGTTCCGCCTCCTTCTGCTAAAGATGAAACAACCATTTCAGGCAGGTTCTTCAAAACTAAAATAAATAATAATAAACAAAATTTTAAAATTTAAAAAAATCTTCACTCTGTATTTTTGAGACTCTTTTTATTTGTCTTGCTTCATACTTTCAAATGATTGCCCTTGGTTTTTTGGTAATTATGTAAATGAGTGTTGGAGTGATCAGACATTGTTGAAAAGACAAAACTTATGAAGTGGTTAACCCCTAAACGGCCAAGGGTGTTTTCCATCAAAATTGCCTGAAAACAGCCCCTCTCCAAAGCAAGGTGGATTTTGCAAAGTTGGGGTCTTATTTAGTACAACAAACCGTAAGATCTTGTAGCTAACTTCTATGTCTACATGTCCACCAAATCTTACACACTCATTCCTTACCGATTGCAAGATCGTAATGTTCAAAGTTGAAAAACAAGTTTTTTTCCCTGCGCGAAAAGGGAACAGTAGAGTTTTGAAGACCCAAAAAACCATTTTTTTGCATTATGGATTTTGGGGGTTTTGATGAACGTCAAAGAAGATTGAGTTAGCTAATTGTGATAAAAAAAATTATATTCAAAAAAGTTGTGGAAGGTTGCCAAAAAAATCATTTTCCGATACGGGGTATACTGAAATTCACAAACAAAGGCCGTTTTTTGACAATAAAAATAGCATATGAATAAATTTTGAATTGAAAATCCAAACGGAGGGAACATGCTCTACTACTTTATCTATACATAGAAATTTTTATTTTTGAAAAATATGAAAATCTCAATTTTTGACGGAATTTCAAAGTTTCGTCTTTAGGCAATTTTGGGCAGTTTTGGGCAGAAATTGTTGCATTCACAGTGGCTGAGAGCCTGCCCGTGGAAGGGCGTTTTATGCTCAGAGAAGCATAACTTTTACCCAGTTCATCCAAAAAAAAAAAAAAAATATCCCCATAAACCTCTTGAAAAAACCTTTCTCCTCAAAAAAATTCAAAATTTTTCAAGTAAATTTGAATTTTTAGGAACCTGCCCAAATTTCAAAAACACCCATTCTAGGACAATGGCCGTTTAGGGGTTAATTTACTCCTTTTTATGGTGGAGTTCACTCCTTTTCAATTTGATTTGGGTTCCGTTATTTCAATAAGAATTATGTGTTGGAAATTGAACAATGATGTATACAATGCTTCATATCACTGTAAAAATCATTGTGTTTTCTCTTCTACAAGTGAAAATGTTAAGGTTTAATATTATTTATTCATTGGAGAAAAAAAATGTTGTTGACTTTTTCATGATTAAAGTGGAAAGTAGAAGCTACTCATCTCTTTATGCATTTTGAATTTTTTGGTATTGACAATTGATAATATCCTATGGCATGGCATTATGAATTATTAATTCATCATTAATTTAATTTATAATATATAATATGGTTCATGTATTAAGTATTCTCAATGATGAAATTGATATAGAAACAATTGACCGTGAGCATTACATAGAAAAAAAAATGAATGAACTTGATAAGAGTTTGCTCCTTTTGCGACTTGAAGATGGCAGCTATATTGATTGGGAAGATAAACAATCAGGTAACCTTATGACCTTTGTAGAACAAAATCATTGCTTGCAAAGCAACAAATGAAATCACTTTATAAAGTTCTAATCTTTTTAACCACATAAGCAAATTAAACTTATATTGATTCAAAGATTAATAAAACAAGTTTTCTTTTGAAACGGTAAAGATCACATTGATTTGTTATAGTAGTCATATTTATAAAAAAAAATCAAACAGGACAAATAATAAAATTTTAATAAAACATGCAGTTGTAAACATAGTTTACCTTTAATCATTTATTGTATTTTTTTACCATCAATTAATTAATGATGTTAATGATAAATGTCATTATTGAAATTTCATTTAAATTTAACTATGTAGAACCTGAGAGAGTCCAAACACTCTTTGAGACCCTTATAGAAGCTTTGCAAAAGATTGAAAAACTATGTATTAAAAGTGAACCAGAAAATATTCAATATATAATAAAATATGAAGGCATACAAAGAAGCATACAAGCATACTACGCTTTAAAGACATATAGAATAACATGGAGTAGCCTTGCTTTGAGAATTCTTCTTGGATGTATCGAAGGTGATTTCAAAGTTCCTTTCACTGTTATTTATATAAACAATTATTTATAAAGTAATACCATGGTATATCTGTGATTAATATTTATAAGGAGATCAAATTCTATTTTGAAATTTTATTTGTGATTGTATAGAATTTAGGCATATTGCAACTAAGTATAAGGTCGTTCAAAAAAAATCTTAAATGCTTTAATTAAAAAATTAATAATTATAAAAACAAAAACAAAAAAAAATCATTTCAGCTATCATTTTAATCCTTTTAGGTTCAATAAAGTCCAACTAATTCATTTGTTGAAGAATAAACTTTTTTCTTATAAAATGAAATTCATCAACTTTATCTAGCACTATTGTATTATTTATATAGAGGTTGATTCAAATAAGGCATAGTAATGAATTGATAAAATATATCACATCAATAAAATTATAATTTTTCAACATGAATCATGTATTTCATTGACATTCTTATTGACATCATAATCACATGGAAAAATTAAGTTCTAAGAGTTTGCTTGTGATGAACACGGCACATTAAAAATAACTTTGTTCAAAAATTATATAGATACATTATAATTATGATTATTTTGGAAAAGATCAAGTCTATAAGTTAAATGATTTTGAATAATCTATCCATTGATATTTATCAAATTTCAACAAGAATTTTTATTAATATTACTCATAGTTTTTTTATTTCCTTCCTAGGATACTTCTTTAGACAAAAACGGCAAAGAAACATTTTTAAAGGCCAACGGTCCACAATTTATTTTGGAAGCTTTAGCTATGGAAAGTGAGGTACTTCATATTTATGATCACAATTTTTTGTTTTTGCTATGTTAAATTTTAATGAAGAAATTTCATAAATAAACATAAATTTTTGTTTTAACTTCTTGACAATATTTAGTGTAACATAATGAAGTTATTGAATTTAAAAAAAAAATATATATATATAGTGGAATGGGAATGTATTTCTTGTATTCAATAGCCAATTCAAAGACATTTAGTGCAAATCAAAATGTATATATTCTTCAAAGTGTCAAAATTCAACTCAATGTGTTGACTGTTAATTCAACAGGAACCTTTCAATTACATGATACGCGAACTATCTTGCCTAGCAGCAAATGCTTTAGCTTTGGCAGCCAAAAACAATGATATTTTAAGGGAAAGGTTCATGGACTTGGGAGCTGATGAAGTACTTGTTACTTATCTTAAATTCCACGCAGAGGAACTCGGTTCCGATGGTGCAGCACTTCAAGCTGCATGTGATGCCATTTGCTCGTTGACAATTGCAGACGATGATCAATTTCCTGCTTCTAATGTAATTGTGATGTAATTCTAATATAAGTATGATGAATCTTAAAGTGTATATCCTTCTTATCAAATGTATCTAATTGAATGATTGTAATCATGAACAAGGTTTAAAAATTGATTGGTTTTTAAAGCCTAGAATCCTTTTAGGGTGAGTTCACACTATGCCTTACTTGAGAGGACGACGTCACCTTTCTGGCCAAAGCTATGTTGAGAGGTCGAGTCCAATGAAAAAACGATTTGACCTCTTCACAAAAATTTGGGTCGATCATTTTGCCCGACCAAAACTATTGCTCGAGAGGTTGTCGACTTGGTGCCATAACTTCTTGAAAGTGATGATACTTAGGCTCTTTTTGGAGGCAACATCCTTTGGACTTTGACCCTAGTGTGAAGGGCGAGAGGCCGGACTTTGTGCATTTCAACATTTTGATTGGTCCAAACCAACAGTCTCTCAAAGTTTGGGCATAGTTTGAGTCAGCCGTTAGACTTAAATTGCTCAAATGCAGATATTGAATTAAATTTTTGCCTCTTTATGTATTTTTTTACTTCAAAAGATTTCTATAAATTCTCTATTTACGGGTGCCATGAGATTTTAGGACGGAAGTATGTATATGGTCTTTAGTACGATCTATTTTCTATATATACATTGATATGAAGTTATCACTTAGAAGGCATGTAAAAGGTAGTGGTTTTTAAAAGTTAAATGATCATTTATAAGATTTTATATAATAATGTATCAATAAAGAGTAATCTAAAGGTATTAGAGGATAAATTTGTCTTCATGTAGGGTTTTGTAAATGCAATGAGACTTGCAAAAGTTGGAGCAATAGAAGCCTTTCTTGAGATTATTCCTCAAAAATGCAAGACCATGCCCCTCCTACCATCTCTATGTCTGACTCTTAAGAGTTTAGTTGTTAATGTAAAGAACTTCTACTTGATATTATTAATTTTAAAAATATAAGTTTAATATGAGTTGTATGCATTGAATAGTATTTTGTTGAAGATTGGCATTCTCCTCTAATATTTCTTTTATGATAACGTTTTTAATCTAATTAAAAAATGGAATTTATTTTTTATATATTTACAAATCTTCCTCATTTACTCAATTTTAGAAATTGGTATATTTTTGAGTTTTGGTGAAATATACAATATCATTTAATATTAAATAAATAAATTTGATAGACAAATATTATATTTAGTATTATATGATTTATGAAAATAAGTTGCTTAATACAGTGATGTGTTTGTTTTTAGGATGAAATATGTACAAATTTTGCTCAAGAAGGTGGTATTATTATGATTCTTGAGTTTTTTGAATATGCGTGTAAACACCCCAATGCTGTTGTTGGACGTAATCTATGTGCACTTTTATCTCAGGTTAAATTCTTTTATAAATGCAATTTTATATTTTTTATTGTCTTTTTAAAACACAAAAATTGGCGTTAATTTCCCTATGAGATTAACAAATTAAAAAATGTGGTGAATTTAAAGCATTAAAAGTCAATACTATCGTAAAGATTAGTCAATATTATCTTCGGATATAACTTAAAGAACATTGGAAGTTAATACTGTTATGCAAATCTTTAGTAATTAATTGACTTCCATCATTTTGGAAAGGAATTGTAGCTTGCATGTAGTGATGCAAACAAGGATGAAATAGTGAGAAACGATGGATTGAAAAGCATTATCCAGCTTATGAAAACATATCATGAAGAACCATCAGTATTATTAGAGGTATTTGTCTTATGACTTCATTTATGAAAATATAGAAACTAAAATTCCTACAACTGTACTATTCAAAACAATAAACTTAAGTTTATACAATATATTTAAATTTCTCAACTCAATTTTTATTACAACTAATTTAATGAGTAAAAAACTAGTTACAATTAATTGTATTTTTTCCTATATTTACTCCAAGTGAATGAATGCATATCATTGTTAACAAACAACCTTATCACCTTGATGATGGCATACAATTTTAAATAATTGAATAATGCAATTTTTTTTTTTGTAAATTTGTAGTAATAATTATTTTCATGTTTATAGCTATTTTGCAAAAACAAATTATATTTTGGACAGAGTTATGTATTTATAATTGTACATGTTGAGTGAATCTTTGTTGATTAATATTGACTAAATGCATTTAAGTTGTAGGGTTTTGCAGCCATAACCACTTTAACACTACGTCCACCGCAACATGTAAAAGAAGCAGTTGAAGCAGGAGCTTTGGATCTTGCAGTAGAGCTAATGGAAGCTCATCCAAATGAGCCTAAGATGCTTTGTCAAGCTTGTTTAATGATTGGAAACTTAAATATTCAAAATCCAGAGAATAGGTTTGTTGTGTATTCTAAAGAAGTTTATAATAACTTATATGTACTCTAAATGCATATGTTGTTTTCATAGGTATCAAGTTTCAAAATCTCTTTATACTAAAAAAAAGTCTTTGACGTAAAAAGAAATTTAATGTATTGTACATGATGTTCTATTTATTACTTAAATCTTACTTCTACAAGACTTGTATAAGAAATACAATTCTTCTTATTATTTTTTAAAAACTTCTAATATGTCACTATATCCAAGGAAATGTGAATGTTGATTTAAATGATATTTTTTTAATCATCAATTTAGTAATAAATTATAATTTCAAGTTAAAATGATAAGTTATGTGGAAAAAGGATTTTGATACAAGAAGTGTACATGAAGCGTTTTTGTTCTTTTGAGTCTTATTTGCATGAGGTGTCTTTGTTTTCTAATCTCAAGTTTATGTTTTCAATGATGTAAGTAAGATCTATAAATTATGTAAACATAAAAAATAAAAAATATTTTTTTTAATGTATAGGCCTATCAGCCTTGAAAAGGGTTTAGAGCCATTGATCCGGAAAGCTAAAGATACTCATGAGATTTGTAAAGATGCTGGTTCAACTGCTCTTACTGACCTTGGAATTGAAGATGAAGCAGAATCTCCACCCTTTATCTTCTGATGCCAATATAAATTAAATTTTGTTCTTTTAAACGTAATCTCACTAAATAGATTTTAAATTGTATCATATTACTTGTTTTAAATTATTCTCCATTTATAATTTTTTATGATTCAATAATTAAATGTCATTGAGAATATGATATTGTAATATGAAGACATTTTTAAAATATGATTTTTATAAATTTATTTATTTAAAACCAAAAAGATTTGTAAATATTGAATGTTTTTTAGGCTATAACATTATGAATGGTTTTTCTATCATACTTTAACTTTTTGGAGCTTTTGATTTAAGGGTTTTTGTGATTAATTTCCTTTTATTAATTTAAAATTTCAATTTAGATACATAAACAATAATATTCATGTAAAAAACTTGGTATAATAGAACTAATCAAGAAATTCAACAATTACATCATATTTTTACCTTTTGAATTTGAAAAAAAAATGAATGAAAATATAATATCTTTGAATGAAAAGTTCCACTGAACTATGTTTACATACTCTCATGTAAGGGTGTAGTTGCTATGTGCCATGCTTCAAGCCCAAATTCAAAAAGAGATTACATTCTAGCCATGACATTAATTTCAAAATGTAATTTAAATGAAATTGCTTTATTATAATAAAGAATACCATGGTACAATAGCTCGTTTGTTGAAAACAAAATTCTAAAATTCTAAAATAAAAAAATCTTAAAAAAAAAGAATAGAAACTATAAGAAGTTATTTTTAGTGACATTTGACTATTATAAATCCATCTAAGCTATATTCATTAAAATTTATTTGAAAAAAACCAATAAATTTACTATTTGAAAATCAAACCTTATTTTTTCATAAAAAATGAACATTCATTTGAATATGCACTACTTTCTACCCTATTACTATAGCATGGCCCATTGTGACACCAAGTCCATACCATAACACTACACTAGTGTTCCCACCCATCAAGCCAACATTCCACTTAGAAAATAAAAATAAAATGTTAACTCTCCCAAAAAAATAAAATACCTCAATCTTTACTTTTGTACAAAATTCCTAAAAATACCCGGAAAAACTTCAAAACAAAAAAACATAACTAAAAAAATGATTTCATTTCCGGTTCCTATCATATTGATTTCCCAATATTTTTTCTGTTCCCATTATTTTCTAGAAATATTTTTAGATGAACCAACTATGGTACCTACTAGAGTAGAGTTAATAGAGCAGGTGAACTCCACCTTGGAAGGACGAAAGCCAGCATCGCCTTTTATGAACTTGCCTCATCGCTCTGCAAAAGCAAAAGGCAGCCCACCGAAAAAGCAACCCAACCTTTTTGCGCCGTGAAAAAGCATGCGCAAACTTTTGCAGAGGCCCGGAGACGCCGTCGCCATAGCCACCAGGGGAGACTACCTCCGCGGAGGCGACGCCACTCCCGACTCTGCGCTCGCAATCCTCCTCCGCAGCCATGGCCGCGCCGTGGCGAGCCGCTGCTGTGCTGCTGCTCCTGCAGGTCGTCATCTTCTCCCACCTCCTCACTCCCGCCGCGGCCATCTACTGCGAGGAGGACGATTGCTACGACCTCCTGGGGTATGAATTCTGCTCTGGTCTTTGTCGATCGCGTTTCCGCGTCCTGTGTGATGTGTGGAGTGTTGGTGTGAATGGACTGGGTTCTGGTGTGGAGTCGGAATGCAGCTGGTTGTTGTTGTTCTTGGTTGGATTGGTTGTCTCGGATTTAGGGTTTTGGGTGAGGTTTCGGTTTTTTCTTCCAGTTGATTGGATTTGTTGTTTTTCAAGATTCATATAGAAAGCATGTGTTGATCTAACTATTTCTGACATTGTCTCCTAGAGCTGGTTGGTGCAATCCAGTTCGAAATAAGTAGTGTTTGGGGGAAATCATGTCAAACAACTCGAAGTCCTTCTCTCTCTTTGAAAATCCACTGCATAATCCTCTAATTCTTAGTCTTTTTAGAATGACTTTGACGAGTTGGAGAGTTGTGTCAATGTTTATAATTTTGATTTGGTGTTGATCGCTGGTGCGGGCTTCTTGGGAGTCTAGAATCAGTGCTAGAGGCGGCCCTCCATTTTGGAATTTCTTGTAGAGATTGGTTAGAAATGGATTTTGGACTTCTTGTACCAAACATAGGAAGTGTACATGTGAAACAAGCGCAATTGCGTTTGTGTCAGTGAAGGAGTGAGCATGACTTTTTGGTGAAGGAAAAAAAACCCTGCATCTGTGTATTATGGAAAAGGCTGCACTTACGATGGTTTAAGACTATGCACTCTTTTTACAGATTATTCAATTCATTGAAAAATGTAGTTTAATTAATCTTTAGCTGAATGGATATTTAGAACCGAAATGGAGGAGTGTCATTTTTGTATGTATGTGGATGGGACGCGGATCTCGGTAGAGTCTTGGAGCATGTTACTGATGTGCCGGGAGATAGGGTAGCGTCGATGTATTCCATTCAAGGGATACCTTATGATTGATTTGATTACTTGAGTATTCCTGTGTTGTATGTCGGGTTTGACGCTTGGAAGCAGGGATGCTAATGAATTTTTGTGTGACCTTGCTGTACAGGGTACCGACATCTGCAACACCTTCCGACATCAAGAAAGCATACTACAAATTATCGCTCAAATAGTATGTTCACTTGCGCAGCACTTGTAATTGAGTTTTGGCTGCTAAGTCCCATGAAGTATACCTTATTTATTGGAGCTTTGTTTTTGCCTTGTTATATGCGTGGTGACGGGTATTTGTTCTCTCTTATTGTGATGCAGCCATCCAGATAAAAATCCCGATCCAGATACAAAGCTCAAATTCCAAAAAATTGCCACTGCTTATGAGGTATTTTTCCCTTTATATAAGCCAAGTCGTCCAGCCTTTTCCTCTTTCTGGATGTATTTCCCTCTTCTACGTTATCATTCTCATCAGTACTTTATAGGTATTGCAAATTTAGCTTTGTGTTTGCTGACGTTGTGGGTGGTTCCAGATTTTAAAAGATGAAGCCAAGCGAGAGCAATATGACTATGCCATTGCTCATCCAGAGCAGGTTTGTAGCTACTACCTTCTCGGCTCGAAACTTAGGTTTGATAGTGTAGCTCGTGGTTTGAATGTTATCTAGATGAGTTTTTTGCATCATGGTTTGCTTGTCAAAGAAACAATGACATACTTCGATGTTCGTCATTGCCTGAACTCTAGTGAATTGATTTGAGATTTGAGTTAGAATCAAGGTTTCTATCTTGCTAGTTTGAGCTTTATTCATTTAGACTATTTAGTTCTGAGAGTTGAGGTGGCATTTGTGCAGTTCTTTTATAACACTGCCCGCTATTATCAAGCTTACTACGGACCTCAAGCGGTAAGTTGTCTCTTTGAAGAGCAATATTGGATCATGGGAATGTTTGCTTGTAAGGAGTTCAATGCTTGCATTCCCTGTTTGAATGGGTTTCTGATGAATGTTACCGAACAATGAGATTCATCTGAAGGTGTAGAGCTAATTCAAGAGCTTTTTTTTTCAGGATCTGCGCGCAGTTCTTGTTGGTGTCTTGGTTTTGTTGTCATTCTTCCAGTTTTTGAATGAGAAAATTCGTCATGCTCAGGTGAGTGGGCTACAGTGTCTATATTGTTTCACCCTTCCATATTTGAAGGTCTATGTATGTTTGCGAGAGTATTGTACCGATCCAGTATTGTTTTTAAGAAATCAAGCTATAATATGTAAAATTTACAGTTATGAAATATGCATATATTACACAGAATGAAGATATGACACGCATAGGTCGTCGCTCTTGTACCTGATTCCTTGGTTAGTCTACACTCAACGTGATTCTTTTTTGCAGATGGTGGACATGGTGAAACAAACACCCGCATACAAGAACAAGCTGAAGGCACTTGAACTGGAACGTAGTGGAGGTGTCACCAGCAAGAAAAAGACTCCAAGAAATAGAAGGGTGGAGGGTGCAGATGATTTGAGCAAGGAATTAGACCTGCAGATTTCAGGAGCTGAACAGCCTACCATTTGGAGACTGTTGGGTGTTAGATTTATTCTCTTGCCTTACACACTCGGAAAGGTCAGATCTACAGTATATATTCGCTACATTGCAAATTTGCCTGTATGGTTTAATATTCTGAGTGTGAGGTTTGAGGTTTTCTTTTGGTTCTAGAGATCTAAAATTCCGGTAGTCAATGTCATCCAGAAGATCCATTGGTTTTGTCCCGTTCAACAGATTGTTGCACTGGGGTGACATGTGCCTATTTAATGTGTATTGCAGTTGGCAATATGGGAAGCATCGTGGGTTTGGCGCTACTGGATAAAGAAGATGCCTTATTCTTGGGATGATGCGTCATACCTGACCCGCTCTTGCCTCGGAATCCCTTCGACAAATTGGAGAAGCATGAGTGAGTACCTTATGAAACTCGTGATGACGGAAGTTGGGAGCCGAAATATCTGGAAAGTAGTATTATTGTAACGGCAGGTCGATATCACACTAAGCAAAACTACGTCTGGCCTATACCAGCGAGAAGAGGATTTGATGTCATACATTGATGCAATTTCAAGAGCTCAAGGTGAACTGAGTAACGTGCTTGTGATGACAGGTGATAGAGTAAGAGATGCCCTGATCGTGAAGAGGTTGTGGATAAGGTCGAATTTAGATGCCTACAGGGCAGAGACTTCCAGAGATACTAGGCGGCGAAAATGAGGTGCTCTTCCTTCTTCCTTCTTCCAAAGCTGCTTCCAGAATTTTGCATGATGCCTCTTCTGCATGAGTCACCCTGCATGATTGATACGCATGATAATTTATTCACTTATTCACGACCCTTTCTGAGCTCTGTTGTCTCCACACATTGCTCTCCATATCTTATGCAGGATGAAAGTAGCACATGACTAAGGAAGTGGAAAGGAGAGGGATTCATTTCTTATTATCAAGTGCAGCTTTTGGGGCGATTTTCTTGACTTGGTGAGAATGTGAATTCTATAGAGGCTTTCGCATTCTCTAGTACAGATATTCAGGTTCTCGTTGCTGTGAATTGATTGTCCAGCAAGAGCATCTATTTTTAGCTAATTTCCATTGCTTGATACTTAAGATTATCAGGTTATGTTTTTACAAGGCTCCAAGATGAGCAGAGACCTTGGTTGACTTGAGGTTGTTTAGTGACAAGGACCTGTCCCACGAAGAACGAGATTCATGTTTCATGTGCTACCCAGGCATCCGTTAGCAGTACGGTGAACCTGATGATTTCATTTGATTAAAGCTGAGCTTAATTATTATATGATCACACTTTAAAGGCATTGATCATTTGCAGGATTATGGGTCTAGTATTGGCATTTCCGCGCATTGTTTGTGGAAGAAGAGTTTTCTAATAAATTTTACTGCTGAAGTCTGAGGTTTGCATGGCATGACACACTAGTCTTTAGTCTTCTGACATGGATTCTGTTCTGGTGTGATGATACCCAAATTTGTTGTCAAGCCAAACACCATTTGACATCGAAATATTTGTTGAGTGCGAAAAGTTATGCGACTGTTAAACTGGTCTAGTTGTAAGAGCATCTCTCTACAAATCAAAAGTGGGTGACGCAGCCTGCAATCCTTGTGATTACCACCAGTTGTGTTTTTGCAGTGGAATACCGTTTTGGTCATCTATAGCTCAAGGAGTGGAATCCTGCAATGTGGAATAAATCTGCAAGGTACACTACGACTTTTTGCTTATTGTTCCAATGCCTTTGTTACTGAAGTGAGACACAGTGCTCATATTCATACAGATTACTTACTGTTCTAATAATCGTAGCAGATTTTCGTTTTCTTGCTGTATGGGGATAATCGCTACTGCTATACAATTAGACTGCTGTTCACACGGAATGCGGGTAGCCAGTATTCTTTGAGAGCAAGATAATTGAATGTGTCTACCTTACTTGTTGAACCTACTGCAGGAAATATCATGATTGCATGGTTCTCCAAAAGGAAATTAAAATATCTGTGAGAAAACAAAGCGTTACATAAAGGAGAACGTTGTGGAGGCGGATGAAGAAAGTGCTACGAAGTGCTCCAGTCTGTGTAGAAGGTCCAGCTGAAAGCATCCCCTTCAGTTTGGTTAGACCAGTAGAAGCCTCTGGTGGTAACTTTCCAAACACAAGGGCCGTCGTCGGAGCACTGCAGTTGATCCTTGTACGCGTCTCCCTTCCACACTTTGATTTGCTGCCGTCGGACACCCCATTCGAATTTACAGAGGAACAGTGTTGTGCCAAAAATATTGGGATCGAACTCGAAATGATAATCGCACAGGGGCCGCACTGTGACATAACCAAGGTCATCATCTCCAGACCAGCAGTTAACATCGATGGGAGTTTTCATGTCATTCACGACATCGACACTGCAGCTGCCAGATCGGACGTAGTAAGCTTGCATCCTTAAAGTCAGTGAGAAGAGTAGCAGCAACGACATGAAGAGCTTTCTCATCGTTGCCATAGTCCAACACTTCTCAGGAGTGCGTGCTTGTGAGATTTCAAGTAAGTTTCACGTGGACTCGGTAGAGAGAGGTATCAAAACTTCTAGCGATGTTATGCCATCCGCTGTATGAATCTCATCGCAGTTAGGATAGCTTTGAGAGTGTTACTGAGCGCCCAGTCCAAATCGAAATATTGATATATTTTATATGCAAGACCACTTGGCAAGTGGATACTTGTCCCGGGTTTCTGAAGTTTAATAGAGAGGTTCTTAGACGGCATTGAAGTGGACTGTACTTTAGAGAGGCTCGGTTTTCTGGTGTGGGGCAACAGAACTGCTATTTAGCCTGTGGATTTGGAACTGTGAACAAGAAGGTGACATATATTCTGGAAACATTACCTACCTTGGCAGACAGAATGCTCGGTACAGGTACGTGTGATGTTCACTAAGTAAATTGTCCTCTCTTGTGGGCAGGTCGCGCAGAAATTTGCGGTGTTTGCAAACCTTATCGTTGCAGTACAACTTGAATACTATATTTTAAAAGACTCTGTTTCTTTTTATGTACCCAAAATACTGACGAGCACTTGGTGAGGTACAACGTGCTTGTCAAGTTGTTTGGAGTTGTTAAGTGGCCGAAGGCCCGAATGTGCTGGTACTTTGTACATGGGGAGTAGCTCCTTTGAGATTTTTATGTTGCGAACTGTTTGCTGTGGAAATGACACGTGAGAGTAATTTCCTTCAAGCTCCGTGGAATCCACATGATCGTTCTCTTCTTTCCATGGAAGAACAATTTGCGGTTCTTGCTTCCCCGGAACTGATTCAGTGAGGCGCATCTAGTGCTTACGGGTAGCACTTGTTAGTGCATTGGTGAGAATTGGAAGTGGCGAGGTTACTGGCGAGGTTAGTCGTACCATGCACTTACAGATCACAGAAGCTTCACGTGTCCCTTCTAACCTTTTTATCGTCACTAGTGTTCAAGCGATATGCTTCTATCTCTGTCTGCGGACGTGAAGCGATGCTCTCAAGTAGGGTTTGTTTTTTCTGCCCCGTGACACTTGTTTCCCCCATTGCTAGAAGCATCGATTCTGGAATTGTAATTATTATAGACTGTAAAACATCTGTGGATAAATGACGTTGCTTGTTTCTGCTCATTTGTGCTAGTTCTAAAGGCACAACCATGGATTAGAGGTCTGCAAACTACCAGTGCATTCCAGAATTTGTAATGGGTGAGACGTTGGTGGAGTCCTTGGTTGGTATTTTGGGAAAAGGCCAAACCGATGTCTGGATCTTACTGCTGCGAGAAATCAGGAGCAGCTGATAAACAATCCCGAAGGAGCTTTATACAAGAATTGGGATTGGAATTGGAATTGGAATTAAATGGAGCACACGAAGGTTTATCCTTTCACAGTTAGCCTCCCTCGTTACGCCTCCTGGAGAAAATTCGCTCAAGCACTTCTTAAACAACTGAAGGCCTGCCCAGCTTGCCGAGGAGCAGCGGATGGATTTCCAGTTTCTATTCTTCCAAAAACTCACAAGCTGCCAAATGGGAAGCTTTTGATTTTTAAAGCTCTTACTTCTGCTACAGACCAGGGGCCACTCTGCACCAATAATGAGGTTGTGGAAGAGTACGATATGGTCAGCATTGATCCTAACTGTCCTAGGCATGGAAAATACAGTCGAACAGCGTGGCTTCGAAAGCAAAGTACGAAATCCGCGGGTGTGAACGTCAGGCCTAGGCAACAGATTCTTTCAAAGGCGAGAGAGAGTAAGAATCAGAGTCGACAGAATGCTCTTAACAGACGTGCCCATGAAACAGGTAACTTGAGATGTTTTGGCATTCTGAATCAGATATAAAGTGTTTGCAATCGTATGACGAAGTTGATGAGATCAATTGTAGTTGATTAGTTTTGTCTTCAGTTGGTTATGTTTCAGTTTCAGTGGTGTTTCTTTATACAGATGAAGTCGGCAGGATATCCTCTTCAAATCTCCGTAAGACACTGGAGGTGGATGCGAGCCCATCAAGCATGGCAGTTTCGGTGCTCAAGGAGCGCCGGGGTGAGAATTTTCAGCCTAATTGGCAGACACAAATCGTTGTTCCAACCAAAACAGTGGCAGCAAAAGATCTCAAGTATATGCGATCGATTTTGGTCCAAAAGCAACTCAATGTTCTCTCTGTATGTGATCAGAAGAAGGCTTTGGTTCTTAAGAATCAGTCTGCAACGAGGTTAGCAGAGAAAAGCATTGAGCAACGCGTTTACGAAGGTCGAACTCTTGACTCTAATTACGATCAACCAAGCGAGGGTAACGTAATTACCGAGAAGCGAGAGGCGACCACTTTGATGGTTAGGAAAGAGTTACGAGCAATTTCAGTTTCAGATTTTGAAAAAAACGTACATAAGTGTGCAGAGACTTACGCCTCACAGTTTAGGAGAATGTGTCTTCTCAAGGAGCTTAATTGTCTCCTCAAGAAGCCATTTGATGCTTACCATGAGGCAGTTGAGACCACAGAGGACCCAGACAGAAAACTGCTGGAACATCTTGCGAGGATGGACATAGAGCCTGAATTCAAGATGCCATCATCTGTAGACGTACCTTCTCAACACGAGAATGGTCAGATAGCCGATGAAACTGCGAGCAGCGCAGGATTTGGATCAAGCACTTCTGTACCAACCAGGCTTCCCGAAGAAGTAGACCAACTGGCAATAGATGAGGCATTCAATTTGGAAGAGTTACAGCAAACTTCCAGTTTGGTTGAACGACTAAACAAGATTGCCAACACTGCAAAGACTTTACAATTGGAATTGGAGGACCATCCAGTACGTGAGGGGACGCCCACTGCGAGAGTCCTCACACACGTACAGGTTGTTGACAGAAAGGACGCACGAGATTGGCTGCTAGACACAGCAATTGAGAAAGCCATAAATAATCTCCCTGGGGAAGGTGACGGTAGAAGAGTCCGCCACCTTGTGCAGGCTTTCGAGAGTATTAAGTAGAATGATATTCTTCTTCTGCAACACCTGCGTCCGCTGCATATTGCGAATTAGTAGCTTCATGTCTGCTGTAACTCATGACAAAGTTCTTCCTACAGATATTGCACCGTTGGCCAACGTTCTCAGGGCAAGAGTAGTAACATCATCCAAAGCTCAATCTGAGATTAGTACCCGCTTGTGATGTATCGAAGAGGATTAAAGGCTGCAGCACTGTTTCCATACGGCTGCAGAACCTCAAATAAACCTCAAGGAAAATGATGTATCCTGGCATAAATTTTAGCAAATGAACACAAAGCCTTGGGTATGTATCTCACCTCCTGAGATACAAGCAACTGTAGAGTCACTGCAATTCGAAATGGGCTTTTAGTCCAGAAAGTGAACCGCTCGACATGGTTAACTGGCTAATGGTGCCTTTATTTGACCACTTAATTGTGCTCCATTGCAAACGATGATTTGCCAAGCTGGTCTCATCACATAAATTGTATTGCTACACTAGTTGGTAGATCAGCTCCTCATGCTATGCAATAAATTACTCCGGTACTCCTTAAATCGAGCTAAATCTTTGGCTCAAGTCAATCTCGATCTCAGTTCCACTACATCAACTAAACTGTCTTTGATACAAATTGGTCTAAAGTCCACAACACGACCATCAGGGCCATTGCCGAAGCCAAACCTCCCGCTGGCGTAATGCCACACCCGGCTCTGGGTTGCGTCCTCAACGCCTACGTTGTAATTCAATCCAGGTTCAACTTCCACAGTGGCCCATAGCATTTCCACAACCTCCTCGTTCAAAAAATCATCGCTCATGAGACCAACCCCATGAACTCTCGGTTCACTAGTAGAGGGAAGCATGTGTTGCCTGAGCTCAAAAATTTGCCGCTCTGAGTCGGGCAACGGGGCGGACATTCCATGCCCTGCTCTGGCAGTCCAACAAACCGAGCCACTACGCGTCATCCCGGAATAATCACCCACCTTACGGCATATGATGCCACCATGGTCGTCGTAGGAGAGGGCTACGAAATCCAGCCCTGTAGAGCGACCAATGCCCTGCAACACCAGCCATTGGATTTCAGATCATGGAGTGAACCTCATGATAAGGTAGATGTTACTTACTAAATGGGTTGACTAGGAAAATTATCATATCCTTATGAATTACACTCTATTTCCAGGGTTGATCGCTTTGAGCCTAAAGGAGTCTGTTTCGTAATGATGACGACAGGCAGAAAACTCAGTTAGAAAATAAATCTACTGTAAAAGGAACCTCAGAAATGAATCCTGAAGGTTATGTTTCGAGTATAATGAAGTTATATACCTTCCAAAGACCCTGAAGTGGTTGCTCTTTCGTTGGACAAAAGTGAGGAATTTTGACGAAATGCTCAGATTCATATCGATGCCTGCCTTGATTCAAAGCACGCTCCCTATCTCTTCTCCTCTGCTTTCGGGCAGCGCGCTCACCACCAGGACTAGTTACCTTCTTCGCCAAATAGTGGTACATCTCATAAGGAAAACTGCCGGGAGGACTTTTCCCTGCTTCGGAGCCACCTCCGGAGCTTGGGGAGCTGTGGCGTCCGGGGCTCCCCCCTGCTGGACAAAGATTTTCACTCGACCCAAAGGACGCTAAAGCTGCTGCCTCTACAAGCGTTTTTCTGCCTGAAAAGGGATATCCGCTGAAGATAGCCTGCTGATATTCTTCCAACACAACGTGCTCACTTCCTACAAAGTGGAGGTCCACAACAACCAGACCAGTAGGAGTAGGATCTTCCAAAGTCCAATCTGGCCCTAGTGCCTCAAAGGGGCTATCTCTTCCTGTCACAAAGAGGGCCAGCCTTATTTGTCATCAGGAGGGGCGCAGTTTGCACTGCAGAAGAATGTCTACAGCGCTTACTTGGCGGCACCCCAACATCTGTAATCTTACAAGTTCCTTAAATCAGTTCGTTACGGTTACAACAGGCGCATAAGTAGAAGCCTTCATTTGGCCAAAACAAAGACAAGGAATACATAGTAGAGATACACAGGAGAACCGAAGGACCTACCTTGTGGATTACTTGCCCCTTTCCTTGCTGCGGACTGAGGAGAAATGGGAATCTGCAAAGGCTGCGATAAAGTCGACCCATTCACTCCATTTCTAGTATTCTCACCGTCCACAAGCCCTGGGACAAGCTGGGCCCAGTCGGGGTCCAGAAGGCAGACCGGCATTTCCTTTTGCGATACCCCAATCCAACCAATTTCTACGAAAGGAACTTTGTGTACTTTGTACGAGGCCAGTCGTGCAGGTATAATTCGATATCCCACAATTTTGTACGAATGCCATTCGAACACCACAAGAGAGCCATGGGATCCGTTCCCGACTCCTCTCCAAAATCCAATCAGGTTTGCAAAATGGGACAAGACAGAGTGAACAACCTTGTACGATACACGTCCGCAACTCCACCAGTCCCGGATATTTGTAAAGCTCCCGAACTGCCGCTCGCACATCGGATACCACACCTGCAAATCCTTTCTACATGAGAATGATACAGCTGCAGTTCTACTTAGGGATCAAGTCTAAATTATAGTAATTTCAACATTGCCTCAGTCCTAAAACCTTGTCCAATAAACATATTTCCAATTTTTTGTCACAAATTGTACTTCAAAATTCATGCAAAGTCTTACAGTTCAAATTAATCCCTCGTGCAAACATTACTCAATCTGACCGCCACATTCCCCCAAGTCACTAAAATTCTGCTCTTGTCCTAAAACATCCTTCTTCAACATTCGATACTTTCTGACCACAACTAAACACATCTCCCATCCAAAACCATAAAGTGGTCATATTGCAGCGTAGTTGACCAAAATTCCAACGGCTTCCAAAAACCTCGTACACCAAGTCATTGGAACAAAAACCAGCAACACACACCCCTTATTTACAAGCCGACTTCTCACAAACCACGAAGGACACAAAATCCGAATGCCTACACCTTACAATCAACAACCCCTAAAACAACCTCACACTCGTCACCACAAACACTGAAGACGCAAGAAAGAGACGTAACCACAATGCTAAATTAAAATTTCAAGACTAAGCCAACAAGTAAAGCCCTTAACATAAGTGATTAAAAAAGGAGCACTTCACATTATGTCCAATAACATCCTCCAGCATTCCAGCTATAAAAGAGTATCCAACTCTTCCTCACACTTGCTATACTGTCGACCTCCCAGTGAAATGCTATTAATCTTACACTCCAGGTCTCCATCCCATGGACATAGAATTAGGGTACAGTCCAAAACAGACACTGAAACCACGCCACCCACTCAAAAAAACCCCAAATTCTTCATTCCATTTTACAAACACCACCACTACCCACTCCAACCCACACCCCAAATCCCCCATCCCCTCACCCCGCCCCACCCCACCCCACCCACGAAAAAATTAGGGTTTCCATACCGACAACGAAAATGGCGAGCTCAAGCACTCACCTTGTCCTCATCTCGGCACAGGCGACGCAATCTCTGGCTGACGCGGCTGCAAGCCGCAATGTCGACGGGGCAGAGGAACGACAAGATGCACCCCAGCGCGTCGTCCCCGAGGTCGAACAAACTCCCAACCCCCCTCTGCATCTGCTCCCCCTCCTTCTCCTTCTCCTCCTCCCCTTCCCCTTCCTCCTCGTCGTCGTCGTCTCCCTCGAGCACGCAGGCAGCTTGAAACGTAGCCGTGAGGCCCTGGTGATGGTCCGCCATGGAGAATGCCCGTCACCCACAAACAAACTAAAAACTAAAAAACCTTTTACTCTGGCAGTGTGAGTGTTGATTGTTGGTTGTTGGTTCTGTTCCGGGGTTGTGTGTGTGCGGAGGATGGATTGCACAGAGACACAGATGCAGCAGCACGGAAGCTGTGAGAGTGGAGTGGGAGAATGCGAGGCGAGAGACCAGCTGAAGTGGAGGCGGTTCGATCACAGCCGATTGTGGTTTGTCGGGGAGAATGCGCCTTGTTGGCCAAGTCCTTGGGAGTGGAGGGGATTGTTTTTCTGGGACCTTGTTTGTCAAGAATGTTCCCTTTCCCAGATGGAATGATCCTCAACATGCCTTTGGGTCCCCATCTTGGTAAGTTGTGATAGATAGATAGAAACACCAACCCTATTATGGGCCGGCGTGAATAAAGTGTCCGTTCGTAATGTCAATGACCCGGTGCCCACAGGACAAAGGGACATTGAGACAAAACTACTCTCCCTTGGTAAGTTGTCACTAATAATATTGTACATCGATAGCACGTTCGTTCATCCTTTTATCATTTAATTCCAAAAACATTCGTGAATGTATCATATGTATTATATGTATTAGGCACTCAAGGTGTTTTGCACGCTTGTTCTCCCTTGAATAAATGTTTATTTTTTTTTTGAAAGAAAAAGGTTTGTATCCTAGAAATATAATTATTCAGTTTTTGGTTATTCAAGAATTAAAAATACTGAAAATATCAACATCAGATGGAATAGGAATAGATCAATATTTATATGTGGAGTTCGGTTTTTCTCCCTCGTCAACATGCCTTTATGTCTCGTTAAGCCCTTCCCATAAACAGTGCAATAGGGCGTTACAACCTTTCTTAAAATGTAACAGTGCATTGCGATGTTACATAGATAAAGATATCTTTCCGGGTATATTTTTCACTTCGAGCTTAAATATTTTTAAAAATTCAAGTGTTGTTCCTTAACTATTCTAATGTTTATATTTGTGTCTTATAATTTTATACTTTACATCATCTTAGACTAGAAGTATTAGAATGGAAGTGGATTTTATTGCAAAAAAAATAAAGATTTTTTTATTAAATAGATGAACATTAATACAACAAAGTCCAATGTAAATTAAGGATATTTTTTTGAAAAGGTCAAAAAATTATAAAACGTACTCAATAGAAACTAAGTATACAACAAGGTGTGCACAAACACAAGATTATTGAATCATTCAAAGTTTCAAAATTTTACAAAATGTTTAGTCAATTTCAAATTGAGCAAAAGTTTTATGATCTGCATGAAAAACTTGACTAACTAAACTACACAAACAAAACCTCTAATCAATAAATCAAAATATGAGTTTGGTGTTTCTCATATGGAATTATAGTTGTCATACTCTAATATGCCTTTAAAGCCTTCAATGAATCTAAAACCTGATAGAATGAATGGAGGAATCGCCATTGACTACCATATTGATAATTTGACAATTAGAAATGTTTTTAGACACGTGACTAGTTGCTTTGCTACTTTCTTTAAGTTGTAGCTTCATTTGCTCCTTCTTGCAAAGCCATTCCATGAATGAATTTGTACTAGGGTTGTTGTTCTCTTTGTCTAAATTTTGAGCACATTGTACAATGGCATTTCCAGGTTGAAAAACGACCTAGTTCAAAGTATCAATCCCAAATTGTCCTTTTTCCTTCAATATGGAGGCAACAACAACAACATCACATCACTGCAAACAGTCGATGAAAGTGATTTAGAAAACGTATACACTAAATAGAATACAAAGTAAAAACAAGAATAAAAAAATAATAAACACTTGAAACTCCTCGAATTTGTTGGATTCTTCTATAATTGCTTCTTGGTAGGAGATAGCCCTACGACTATCTTCCACCAAACAATTCTTCATAGCATAACTAGTAACTACCCGGACCCTTTCTTTTCTGTCAATAACATTTCTTGTAAGAATTAATGTCTTATTGTCCAGTTTGAGCCATTGCCCGGTCAATTGGCACATGAGCTTGCTCTAATCAAGTAATACCAGTGTTTCGGCCCATTTTATTAACTAGTAATGTGTTTTGATTCTAGAAAAAGTACGCAATTGGTTAGTTTTTTGGTGATACCAGCAAGGGTATTGCGGCCAATTGGAGTTTTAGTGAACCAAATTGGATTAACCTTGATCAGCTTGGACTTGACAATGAAGAAAAACGGATGGCACTTTGCAACTTTAGAATCTTCAAATATTGTCGAGTGGCTTCCCACGACTTTGTAAGTATCCAAGACATCACGAATAGGATACATTACAGGATGCCTAAGATACTCTGAGCTGCAATGTTTTCCATTAATCTTCTAGTTCTTATTAGCACCCAACGTGAACTTGCAAAACATTGGTCGCTCCTTCAGCATTCAACAACTAGAACTCATCCACCAAGATATTTCTACCAAATAAATAAATAAATAAAGCCAAAAAGAAAGAGACAAATACGTACTTTAAACACTCGTCTCTATAATCATCACGAGCAACTTCAAATTGAGTAGAATCAACAGCGCGCAATTCAACTTCCCCATACACGAATTTTTTTTGGGTACAAAACCATGTAAACTTGAAATCAAATTAAACAAGTTAAAGCCCCATACAAATAACATATTCAAATAAATATTACAACACATTACAAGATATCTAGACAACGTAGAGCAAGACATAAACAAAGACAGTAATTAAAATGGTAATCTACCTAGAGTTCAGAACATGAGGATGTGTAGGAGATGTAGCATTAGAACTCAACATAGCAACCTCTTCCGCAAATATCACCACAACACTTTTAAGCACCTCTCGTCCAATACCAGCTGATGATGCCCTTTCACAGGCATGGTCACGTGCTAAAACAACCATTCTAAATCAAGAATCTTCCATAATGTTGAACTTGGCCCTTGTATAATTATGAATAGACCGCTCCTCCACTTGGATCATGATAAAGCGATCAATTTCTCTCAACATTCCCGATATTCTACAAAAAAAATCCAGAAATTGCACATAGCATTAAAACAAAATATTACAATAAAGCATCTTTAAACGGGGAAAGTTCGTACGTGAGCGGAGAGCGTAGAGCGGAGAGCGGTGAGCGCAGAATGGAGAGCACAGAATTGACAATTAGGAAAATTTTCAAAAGCAAAGTAGACCCTATAACCGTGGAAAATTACTAAATTAAGGCTTAATTTTGACACTTTATTTAGAAAAAGAGTATATTACCGTGGAATTTAGGGTTATCTCTGGTAAGAATTTATTACGTTTGTTCTCAAAGATACTAATTAGGGCTGATGTCATGATGACGTCATGCATACATTCCTTTAGATTTGTCATGGGTTTAGGCAAGATACAATGATCAGGCGTTCAGTTTTAGATCAAACAAATAATTCTTTCATAGGATTATGTAAATGCACAAGGAAAAAAACAAATATCACAGAACATAAAGGAGGCAAGGTTTGAAAACTTCCTAGAATATTTCAAAATTCGTGTATAATATCTTGACTGCTGAAACCAAGATATACCTTGTCACAGTCCTTGTCTTCATCGAAGATTACTCTCTCTTCCTAGGCAGCGAAGCATCTGAATTTGAGTGATAGAAGTAGGAGATTTTCATCATGAAACAACACTTGGTAAGCTGGGTTCCAGAGAAGGAGGTCACTCTTGGTTTCTTGAGTTTGTCTCTAGGTGGCGTATTAGGATAGTCATACAGTCCTTGGCATTCTGTGCTGTATGCGAAGGTAGCGATGGAGTTCGGGGGGGTCAATCTGTAGGCTTGCGTGGAACGTTTTAAGACTACAACAATTTAGTGTGTTGCGCGATGCCGAAGGTGTGTAATGCGAGATCCAGGAGGACGAGAGCGGCTGTAGGTTTGCCCCCAAAGGCACCGGCGAGTTATGAGGAGCTGCGGCCGTGGCTGCTGGAGGTGGAGCGCGCCAGGGAACGAGGCATGGACCTGCCACCGTTTAGGCACATCGGAAGCCTCCATGTTGGTGAAGGTGAATGGCGTTGGACAGTGCTTTGTACCAATGAGCTTCTCCGTATTATGGAGTTGTCCCTAATCCCGTATCCCTTGCTATCGAACGTCGATGAGAATCCAGTTGTTCAGCTGCCCGAAGTGATGATATCGGATGGCGAAACTTGCTGGTTTGATATAGACAAGAGTTGGACTGTATATCCTTCGAAGGATTAGTACTATGAAGTCTAGTGGGGTGATCGAATACAATCCTTAAGATTTGGTCATTCATTGGATCTAGATACGAGTATTCCAGCATGATGGTTTAAGATAATATAGATGATTCTAGAAATAAGAAAAGAAAAAGCAACTACAAGAAATGGTCTTAGAAGTTCGTGGAATATTTCAGAGTTCGTGTACAATAATGGAGTAGCAGAAACCAAGATGTACACCAACTCGAGAATAGGTAACATGGCTATGCAAATGTGGGATTCTGAATGAGTAAAATATAATTAACAGCACAATATTATATTTGAGCCTTTATTTTGTAACATTTCATTCTTCAAATTATATTTTGAGCATTACAGTTGTGACATTTCATACTTTACAAACACGGAGACAAATTGGACATGAGAATTATAACAAGTTTAGGTTCAGGGAAGTAGAGTAGACGAAGGATTACCCAATGAAATCCAATTAAATCAAATCAAATCAAATGAAAACAACAATAGACCGAAGCCTCCTTCAACCTCACAACATGCTACAATCGCTACTTTCACTCTCAGAACTAGATGACTCCGAATCTCCTTCTACCGCCTCGTCATCGACGAATAGAAGGGCTCTGGGATCAAAAGTAGTTGGCCGACTAGGAACATATGTAAGGGCTCCAGATTGAAACGCCTGTGCTAAGTCCTCTGCGTAGTCCGGAAGTATGAAAGGCTGAATCGGGCTAGAATGAAGACGCCACGATGGAGTGGACACTGCACTTGGCACACGTGGCGGTGATGCTGAAACTACTCTGCAATAGAGAACCGACTGTGGTTACATCGAGTACGTAGAGCTGCAGAGAGAAGTAATGCTTGGATAATTTGAACGTAGAATAGAAGACTTACACCACTTATCAGGTCTTGGTCTCTTTGGAGGCGCTTCGCCTGCTGCTGCCGGCCTTGGATGTTTAGGAGGGCCCATGGCGGATGGTTTGAGAAGGGCGTTGAATATGGCTTCGTCCTCCTCATAAGCGAGAATGTGGCGACCAGTAGCCTGGGCAGCCTTGATGGAGGCTCCTGAAACTCGGAGAGATACAAAGAAATGAGAAACTGTGGTAAAAACGAGAGGAATAATTCAGCAAAGATATGCATGAATAGTTACCTGTCCCAGCATTCCAATCAACAACTATGTCGCCGGGCTTTGACAGCTCCTCAAGTATGCCCTGCATCATGTCAATGGATTTCTCCCTTGCGCCTCTCCACGGCACCTCCCCATTCATGAGCTGCGAATCCACATCGGTGAAGTTGAAAATGGCATCACTCTCGGTAATGTTGAGGAGCCCATGTATGAGGTCTTCCTTCTTCGTCTGGAAGGAGAAAGTACTGCCACTACGAACGTAGACGCGAATCCAAAACCGCATAGTCTGCAGTCAAGCAAAACTAGTGAGTAAAATTAAGCGAAAGGGTTATCAATCAGTAAAGGGAAGGATATGTTTAGGTCAATTACCAATTTCTCGGGGTTCGTTGGAGAAGTCAGGCCGAGTACATTGACACCCCACCAGTCCTTGAACAGCACGTATCCACCACCAGCAGCTTCTACCTCGATATCCTTAGCCAGCTTCTGATCAGTGTTGTAGATGAGGCAGATGGCACCATCTTTCTGCAGGAATTCATCTGCAAAATGGAAGATGTCGTACAAATAATCCTTGTAGCGAGAGTTCCAAGGTGGAATACTCGTGGGGGGAACGGAAACATTTGGGACGGGAAGATTCTCAGGGATGTCGGCAATGATCAAGTCGACTCCCAGATGGTTCTCTTGTTTGCAGCGGTCTGGAACTTCGTTTTCACGGCCTGCTCCAAACTTGAGGAAACAAGAAAGGAGAGTTAGTAACTACATAGCGAGTAAAGGTGGCAGAATCCATTAAATGTCAAAATATAGGAACAAACCTTGCGAATGAAGTCTTCAGTCTTGATCCAATCCGGGTCGCCACCTTTTCTCTCCTGTCTCCTATTTCGCCGCAACAGGGAATCCACAGATGAGGTGAAGACGGAAACTTGTGAGGGAATCGAAGCTCCAGCGGAAGAAGTTGCTTGGGGATATAGTTTGGCCTTCCTCTGCTCAAGGAGACCTCTGGTAATCTCCGAAGCACTGATCGAGGAAGGACCCGGTGAAGAAGTCGAAGAAGGCTTCGCAACCACATTACCCGGAGAGGGTTCTGGAGCCGTCTGCTCTGGAGCGGAAGACGCCGCACCAGTTTGCTGTGAAGCTTGCGAATGTGATCGCAAAGATTTCAGTCGCCTTCCTCTCCCTTTCTTCGGTGGAGGAGCCGATGATTGGTCTTCAGGGCCATTGTCATCTTCAGGACCGTCCACCGTCTCTTCGACCACCACCTTACCCCCATCGTGTAAAGTCTTGATGTCCACCTCAGAGTCAATTGTGAAACCGCGAGAACAATCAAGGTACCAGCATCCCTCGAGCAAGTGAGGAGCTTTGTACCTTTTCAACTGCTGTGGAGAATAGATACACTGGTCCGAGGTTGTCTGCGTCCAAGAAAGGAAGTAGTTGGGGAGCTGGTGGACCATGATGGCCCCCTTCAGAAGAAGCTCTCGCTTGAAGTACCTAAGGGAAGAAATTTAAAAGCTTAGTAGCATAAGAAGCAATAGCGAATTATAATATGCAAATGCAATACAGTTTCGTGACATACCAGAATATAACCCTCTTGACAACTTCAGCGGTTCCAGGGAATTTAGCGAAGTTGGACTTCTTGTCAAAGGGCTTCTCAGCGTTCTTCCCAATGAATGTAGGGAAGGCCTTGTCCCATAACATAATACGTGAACTCTCGACAAAGTCACCCGGCTGTTGAACATCAGGAAATGCCCTCCAATCGATATTGAGGTTCTCCGACTTGAATATGTCCTCGACCTCGTTGACGACGGCTTCCTCCAACTGTGATACAGAATTCAAATAAGTACCAATGAGAGAAGAATTGACAAAGCATGTTTTAATTGGTAAGGCATATTTTGAAACCATACCCCAGCCCAGAATGAAGCCCTGTTCAACCAAGGGTCGAAATCAGTATCCTTGAATCCGGGCTTTGGAAATCTGTATGATAGTCTGGAACTCAGAGATGAGTTCCACCACCTCAGCCACCGAACCTTGTATTTGGGCTCAACGGCCGCCGGACAGATCTTCTGAAGCTTATCGAGGGACATCTCAGGTTTTGAGTTCTGACTGTAATGCCGATTGATCTGCCAGGAGTAAAGAATTAGAAACTATAATTGCATAACGTTGTAACAATTCAAAATACTATCTGAAACTAGATGAAGGTGTCACCTCGTTCAAGAAGTCGTCACCGTTCTTGGGATTTGCAATTGCCAAGTACTTGGTGAAGTCCTTATTCTTGATGGAGTCCACCATTTTCTCAGACGCTTCACTCATGATTTCCCAAACCGCTGATGCAGTCTGTTCATGTGCCGGTGTCTTCTCCTTGTAGGCCTTAGCTGCTTCATCGGAGGCTACAGCAATTTCCCGCTGTAGAAGGATAATCATTTTTTAGGGAAATCATAAATGAATGAGATAAAGCAATCAAAGAATGAGAGGACATAAAACGAGCAAAGAGAGGGAGGAGGTAAAACTTACTCGGTAAAGAAAGGCGATGAAAACTCGAGTAGTTAAGGGAAACCATGATGGGTTCGGTGGCTTGTTCTTCAAGCAAGCATCGTATTCTTCCGGGTACAGGAGGTCCTTGAAGTCCTCCAGCTTCATCATTCCGAATGAGCGGATTCGAAACAGTTTTGCTGGGAGATTATTCTTCACGTGGTCATTCTCAGTCGACCTGAGTATCTAATCAGTAAGTAATTGCCAAGATATATAGTAGGAAAGTACTTCAAATGGATAACAAATGCTGAAGATTTTTTAACGTACCAATTGATGTCGTGCATGGCGTGCAAGAGATTGCCCACATGGCCACGGGGGTCAAGTACAATGCAATGCACAGAGATGTGCCAGGATGGGTCGTCTGCATGATGCTCGTTGATATGCCTTAGCCATGCGGAAAGGCGGTGATTACCCTCCCAGACATAAAACATCTTGTGCGAGAACTGCATCAACTCCTCGTCCCCAGAGATCTCATCATCAAAACGATCACTCGCTGCCGTCCATAAAGGGCTCCAAGTGGCCATGATCTCCGCCGTCACATTCGTCGTTTGCTCTTCAGTGTTGTACATGGAGATGTACATGACGCGGTCCCCATCTCTATATCCCTTAACAAACTCTCGCTCCAAGTGTTGTACCCCCATTTCACCCACTGGTCTAACCTTGGCCATTGGGATCATCCTGCATAGGGGCACCAGCATTCGCGACTTATGCGTGGGTTTGATCCTGCAGTTGTTGATGACGGCGTTGGAGTCGAGCTTGAATTGTATTCGATGCTGCAACTCCCCTTCCATAGCAGTCTTCAAGTCAGACGGGCAAGATGGTTTTGCCAACACATCTTGTGTTTGAGTAACCTGCCAAGCGGTGTGCGAATTGAAAGAGGAATCAGAATCAAAGGAAGTCATGCAAAGAAGACAAGTATGTAAAAGAAAGTAACAATATATCTTCATACTGTCATCTCCTTTGTAACAAGTCAGAATTCATCTGCGCTTGGGGGAACTATCTACGTGATGCTCGACTATAGTACTCCTTAGACTGTCTACAGTTCCAGTGACGGCGCCTCCTCCAAAACCGCCTGGTTTGCTGAACCGGGCAGGGCAGAATCGCCGGTAGAGCGAACACCACATGCGCTGGCCTTCTCACTCTAATAGGCGATGAAGGAGAGGGTGGAGACATAGGCGGTGAGCCCTGTAGAGGGGAAGTAGGCATGTAGGCCGGGGACGTAGGCTCATACACTGGGGAGGTAGGCATGTACACGGGAGAAGTAGGCATGTACTGCGGAGAGTGGACCTCGAGAGGTCCACTATCTCCAACTACAGGGTTGGCTACATCACAGGTACAATAAGGCTGATCAAATGAATCCGAGAGGTCGGATACATTGATAACTGAAATGGGGGAGGTCGCGGACATCTCAGGAGCATCTGAATATACCTAGAGTAGAAGAAATGAAGAGAGGGTTATTTTCCACCTTTAAAAGAGGTGCAAGCAAAGAATTAAAAATAAGAGACAAGTAAGAGGAATTTGTAATGTACCTCGGTCTCAGCTGGAGTTGGAACTTGACGTTCGCTCCCCATATTTTCCTCAGAAGACTCCTAGTTCATAGACAAAGAAATTTACTATCAATAATAAGACAAATGTAAAGACAAATAAATGTGAATTAACGTCCATCAAACCTCCATTCAAAATTAAGGTTTAAGACAAATCTACATAACATATAACCAGAAGCTCAAGCCAGAGAACAAGGAAACTCCATCAATTTAACACAGAATAAGAATTAGTCATAAAAAATTGAGGCCATCATTGCTAGAGCTTTCTAGCACTAGCTCCGGCCTGGGGGAATCGAACCCGATACTCTCTTCAAATAATAAACATTAAGCCCCAAGCCGAGCAGCCCAAGGCAGCAGCATGCAAGCAAACATCACGAAATCAAATAACAATAAGTGACCCGCTCCCCTACTGTCGGCAACGACAGTAGGGTGCAAGGTCCATATAAACAAATGAAAATTCAAAACTTTAATTATCTAAAAGCAATATAAAATCTGAAAATTTAAATAAAAAAAAGTAATAAACATTAAGCCCCGAAGCCGAGCAGCCCAAGGCAGCAGCATGCGAGCAAACATCACGAAATCAAATAACAAATCAGTATGAAGAGAGTATCGGGTTCGATTCCCCCAGGCCGGAGCTAGTGCTAGAAAGCTCTAGCAATGATGGCCTCAATTTTTTATGAAAAAATCTTACCCCTTCAAGTTTCAGAAAATTAAAATAAAAAAGAAATAAAAAACATTAAGCCCCAAGCCGAGCAGCCCAAGGCAGCAGCATGCGAGCAAACATCACGAAATCAAATAACAATAAGTGACCCGCTCCCCTACTGTCGGCAACGACAGTAGGGTGCAAGGTCCATATTTTCAAAAATAATTTCAAAACTTTTATCATTGAAATGCAATAAAAAATAAGAAAATTAAAATAAAAAAGAAATAAAAAACATTAAGCCCCAAGCCGAGCAGCCCAAGGCAGCAGCATGCGAGCAAACATCACGAAATCAAATAACAAAATGTGACCCGCTCCCCTACTGTCGGCAACGACAGTAGGGTGCAAGGTCCATATTTTCAAAAATAAATTCAAAATTTTTATCATTGAAATGCAATAAAAAATAAGAAAATTAAAATAAAAAAAAACTAAAAAACATTAAGCCCCAAGCCGAGCAGCCCAAGGCAGCAGCATGCGAGCAAACATCACGAAATCAAATAACATTAAGTGACCCGCTCCCCTACTGTCGGCAACGACAGTAGGGTGCAAGGTCCATATTTTCAAAAATAATTTCAAAACTTTTATCATTGAAATGCAATAAAAAATAAGAA
This sequence comes from Ceratodon purpureus, assembly GCA_014871385.1. Classification (NCBI taxonomy): domain Eukaryota; kingdom Viridiplantae; phylum Streptophyta; class Bryopsida; order Pseudoditrichales; family Ditrichaceae; genus Ceratodon; species Ceratodon purpureus. The sequence continues at coordinate 12,145,794 of CM026428.1, read as the reverse complement.
AATTAAAATAAAAAAGAAATAAAAAACATTAAGCCCCAAGCCGAGCAGCCCAAGGCAGCAGCATGCGAGCAAACATCACGAAATCAAATAACAATAAGTGACCCGCTCCCCTACTGTCGGCAACGACAGTACGGTGCAAGGTCTACATTTTCAAAAATAAATTCAAAAATTTTATCATTGAAATGCAATAAAAAATAAGAAAATTAAAATAAAAAAGAAATAAAAAACATTAAGCCCCAAGCCGAGCAGCCCAAGGCAGCAGCATGCGAGCAAACATCACGAAATCAAATAACATTAAGTGACCCGCTCCCCTACTGTCGGCAACGACAGTAGGGTGCAAGGTCCATATTTTCAAAAATAATTTCAAAACTTTTATCATTGAAATGCAATAAAAAATAAGAAAATTAAAATAGAAAAGAAATAAAAAACATTAAGCCCCAAGCCGAGCAGCCCAAGGCAGCAGCATGCGAGCAAACATCACGAAATCAAATAACAATAAGTGACCCGCTCCCCTACTGTCGGCAACGACAGTAGGGTGCAAGGTCCACATTTTCAAAAATAAATTCAAAACTTTTATCATTGAAATGCAATAAAAAATAAGAAAATTAAAATAAAAAAGAAATAAAAAACATTAAGCCCCAAGCCGAGCAGCCCAAGGCAGCAGCATGCGAGCAAACATCACGAAATCAAATAACAATAAGTGACCCGCTCCCCTACTGTCGGCAACGACAGTAGGGTGCAAGGTCTACATTTTCAAAAATAAATTCAAAAATTTTATCATTGAAATGCAATAAAAAATAAGAAAATTAAAATAAAAAAGAAATAAAAAACATTAAGCCCCAAGCCGAGCAGCCCAAGGCAGCAGCATGCGAGCAAACATCACGAAATCAAATAACATTAAGTGACCCGCTCCCCTACTGTCGGCAACGACAGTAGGGTGCAAGGTCCATATTTTCAAAAATAATTTCAAAACTTTTATCATTGAAATGCAATAAAAAATAAGAAAATTAAAATAGAAAAGAAATAAAAAACATTAAGCCCCAAGCCGAGCAGCCCAAGGCAGCAGCATGCGAGCAAACATCACGAAATCAAATAACAATAAGTGACCCGCTCCCCTACTGTCGGCAACGACAGTAGGGTGCAAGGTCCACATTTTCAAAAATAAATTCAAAACTTTTATCATTGAAATGCAATAAAAAATAAGAAAATTAAAATAAAAAAGAAATAAAAAACATTAAGCCCCAAGCCGAGCAGCCCAAGGCAGCAGCATGCGAGCAAACATCACGAAATCAAATAACAATAAGTGACCCGCTCCCCTACTGTCGGCAACGACAGTAGGGTGCAAGGTCCATATTTTCAAAAATAATTTCAAAACTTTTATCATTGAAATACAATAAAAAATAAGAAAATTAAAATAAAAAAGAAATAAAAAACATTAAGCCCCAAGCCGAGCAGCCCAAGGCAGCAGCATGCGAGCAAACATCACGAAATCAAATAACAATAAGTGACCCGCTCCCCTACTGTCGGCAACGACAGTAGGGTGCAAGGTCCATATTTTCAAAAATAATTTCAAAACTTTTATCATTGAAATGCAATAAAAAATAAGAAAATTAAAATAAAAAAGAAATAAAAAACATTAAGCCCCAAGCCGAGCAGCCCAAGGCAGCAGCATGCGAGCAAACATCACGAAATCAAATAACAATAAGTGACCCGCTCCCCTACTGTCGGCAACGACAGTAGGGTGCAAGGTCCACATTTTCAAAAATAAATTCAAAACTTTTATCATTGAAATGCAATAAAAAATAAGAAAATTAAAATAAAAAAGAAATAAAAAACATTAAGCCCCAAGCCGAGCAGCCCAAGGCAGCAGCATGCGAGCAAACATCACGAAATCAAATAACAAAATGTGACCCGCTCCCCTACTGTCGGCAACGACAGTAGGGTGCAAGGTCCATATTTTCAAAAATAATTTCAAAACTTTTATCATTGAAATGCAATAAAAAATAAGAAAATTAAAATAAAAAAGAAATAAAAAACATTAAGTCCCAAGCCGAGCAGCCCAAGGCAGCAGCATGCGAGCAAACATCACGAAATCAAATAACATTAAGTGACCCGCTCCCCTACTGTCGGCAACGACAGTAGGGTGCAAGGTCCATATTTTCAAAAATAATTTCAAAACTTTTATCATTGAAATGCAATAAAAAATAAGAAAATTAAAATAGAAAAGAAATAAAAAACATTAAGCCCCAAGCCGAGCAGCCCAAGGCAGCAGCATGCGAGCAAACATCACGAAATCAAATAACAATAAGTGACCCGCTCCCCTACTGTCGGCAACGACAGTAGGGTGCAAGGTCCATATTTTCAAAAATAATTTCAAAACTTTTATCATTGAAATGCAATAAAAAATAAGAAAATTAAAATAGAAAAGAAATAAAAAACATTAAGCCCCAAGCCGAGCAGCCCAAGGCAGCAGCATGCGAGCAAACATCACGAAATCAAATAACAATAAGTGACCCGCTCCCCTACTGTCGGCAACGACAGTAGGGTGCAAGGTCCACATTTTCAAAAATAAATTCAAAACTTTTATCATTGAAATGCAATAAAAAATAAGAAAATTAAAATAAAAAAGAAATAAAAAACATTAAGCCCCAAGCCGAGCAGCCCAAGGCAGCAGCATGCGAGCAAACATCACGAAATCAAATAACAATAAGTGACCCGCTCCCCTACTGTCGGCAACGACAGTAGGGTGCAAGGTCCATATTTTCAAAAATAATTTCAAAACTTTTATCATTGAAATACAATAAAAAATAAGAAAATTAAAATAAAAAAGAAATAAAAAACATTAAGCCCCAAGCCGAGCAGCCCAAGGCAGCAGCATGCGAGCAAACATCACGAAATCAAATAACAATAAGTGACCCGCTCCCCTACTGTCGGCAACGACAGTAGGGTGCAAGGTCCATATTTTCAAAAATAATTTCAAAACTTTTATCATTGAAATGCAATAAAAAATAAGAAAATTAAAATAAAAAAGAAATAAAAAACATTAAGCCCCAAGCCGAGCAGCCCAAGGCAGCAGCATGCGAGCAAACATCACGAAATCAAATAACAATAAGTGACCCGCTCCCCTACTGTCGGCAACGACAGTAGGGTGCAAGGTCCACATTTTCAAAAATAAATTCAAAACTTTTATCATTGAAATGCAATAAAAAATAAGAAAATTAAAATAAAAAAGAAATAAAAAACATTAAGCCCCAAGCCGAGCAGCCCAAGGCAGCAGCATGCGAGCAAACATCACGAAATCAAATAACAATAAGTGACCCGCTCCCCTACTGTCGGCAACGACAGTAGGGTGCAAGGTCCATATTTTCAAAAATAATTTCAAAACTTTTATCATTGAAATGCAATAAAAAATAAGAAAATTAAAATAAAAAAGAAATAAAAAACATTAAGCCCCAAGCCGAGCAGCCCAAGGCAGCAGCATGCGAGCAAACATCACGAAATCAAATAACATTAAGTGACCCGCTCCCCTACTGTCGGCAACGACAGTAGGGTGCAAGGTCCATATTTTCAAAAATAATTTCAAAACTTTTATCATTGAAATGCAATAAAAAATAAGAAAATTAAAATAGAAAAGAAATAAAAAACATTAAGCCCCAAGCCGAGCAGCCCAAGGCAGCAGCATGCGAGCAAACATCACGAAATCAAATAACAATAAGTGACCCGCTCCCCTACTGTCGGCAACGACAGTAGGGTGCAAGGTCCACATTTTCAAAAATAAATTCAAAACTTTTATCATTGAAATGCAATAAAAAATAAGAAAATTAAAATAAAAAAGAAATAAAAAACATTAAGCCCCAAGCCGAGCAGCCCAAGGCAGCAGCATGCGAGCAAACATCACGAAATCAAATAACAATAAGTGACCCGCTCCCCTACTGTCGGCAACGACAGTAGGGTGCAAGGTCCATATTTTCAAAAATAATTTCAAAACTTTTATCATTGAAATACAATAAAAAATAAGAAAATTAAAATAAAAAAGAAATAAAAAACATTAAGCCCCAAGCCGAGCAGCCCAAGGCAGCAGCATGCGAGCAAACATCACGAAATCAAATAACAATAAGTGACCCGCTCCCCTACTGTCGGCAACGACAGTAGGGTGCAAGGTCCATATTTTCAAAAATAATTTCAAAACTTTTATCATTGAAATGCAATAAAAAATAAGAAAATTAAAATAGAAAAGAAATAAAAAACATTAAGCCCCAAGCCGAGCAGCCCAAGGCAGCAGCATGCGAGCAAACATCACGAAATCAAATAACAATAAGTGACCCGCTCCCCTACTGTCGGCAACGACAGTAGGGTGCAAGGTCCACATTTTCAAAAATAAATTCAAAACTTTTATCATTGAAATGCAATAAAAAATAAGAAAATTAAAATAAAAAAGAAATAAAAAACATTAAGCCCCAAGCCGAGCAGCCCAAGGCAGCAGCATGCGAGCAAACATCACGAAATCAAATAACAATAAGTGACCCGCTCCCCTACTGTCGGCAACGACAGTAGGGTGCAAGGTCCATATTTTCAAAAATAATTTCAAAACTTTTATCATTGAAATACAATAAAAAATAAGAAAATTAAAATAAAAAAGAAATAAAAAACATTAAGCCCCAAGCCGAGCAGCCCAAGGCAGCAGCATGCGAGCAAACATCACGAAATCAAATAACAATAAGTGACCCGCTCCCCTACTGTCGGCAACGACAGTAGGGTGCAAGGTCCATATTTTCAAAAATAATTTCAAAACTTTTATCATTGAAATGCAATAAAAAATAAGAAAATTAAAATAAAAAAGAAATAAAAAACATTAAGCCCCAAGCCGAGCAGCCCAAGGCAGCAGCATGCGAGCAAACATCACGAAATCAAATAACAATAAGTGACCCGCTCCCCTACTGTCGGCAACGACAGTAGGGTGCAAGGTCCACATTTTCAAAAATAAATTCAAAACTTTTATCATTGAAATGCAATAAAAAATAAGAAAATTAAAATAAAAAAGAAATAAAAAACATTAAGCCCCAAGCCGAGCAGCCCAAGGCAGCAGCATGCGAGCAAACATCACGAAATCAAATAACAAAATGTGACCCGCTCCCCTACTGTCGGCAACGACAGTAGGGTGCAAGGTCCATATTTTCAAAAATAATTTCAAAACTTTTATCATTGAAATGCAATAAAAAATAAGAAAATTAAAATAAAAAAGAAATAAAAAACATTAAGCCCCAAGCCGAGCAGCCCAAGGCAGCAGCATGCGAGCAAACATCACGAAATCAAATAACATTAAGTGACCCGCTCCCCTACTGTCGGCAACGACAGTAGGGTGCAAGGTCCATATTTTCAAAAATAATTTCAAAACTTTTATCATTGAAATGCAATAAAAAATAAGAAAATTAAAATAGAAAAGAAATAAAAAACATTAAGCCCCAAGCCGAGCAGCCCAAGGCAGCAGCATGCGAGGAAACATCACGAAATCAAATAACAATAAGTGACCCGCTCCCCTACTGTCGGCAACGACAGTAGGGTGCAAGGTCCACATTTTCAAAAATAAATTCAAAACTTTTATCATTGAAATGCAATAAAAAATAAGAAAATTAAAATAAAAAAGAAATAAAAAACATTAAGCCCCAAGCCGAGCAGCCCAAGGCAGCAGCATGCGAGCAAACATCACGAAATCAAATAACAATAAGTGACCCGCTCCCCTACTGTCGGCAACGACAGTAGGGTGCAAGGTCCATATTTTCAAAAATAATTTCAAAACTTTTATCATTGAAATACAATAAAAAATAAGAAAATTAAAATAAAAAAGAAATAAAAAACATTAAGCCCCAAGCCGAGCAGCCCAAGGCAGCAGCATGCGAGCAAACATCACGAAATCAAATAACAATAAGTGACCCGCTCCCCTACTGTCGGCAACGACAGTAGGGTGCAAGGTCCATATTTTCAAAAATAATTTCAAAACTTTTATCATTGAAATGCAATAAAAAATAAGAAAATTAAAATAAAAAAGAAATAAAAAACATTAAGCCCCAAGCCGAGCAGCCCAAGGCAGCAGCATGCGAGCAAACATCACGAAATCAAATAACAATAAGTGACCCGCTCCCCTACTGTCGGCAACGACAGTAGGGTGCAAGGTCCACATTTTCAAAAATAAATTCAAAACTTTTATCATTGAAATGCAATAAAAAATAAGAAAATTAAAATAAAAAAGAAATAAAAAACATTAAGCCCCAAGCCGAGCAGCCCAAGGCAGCAGCATGCGAGCAAACATCACGAAATCAAATAACAAAATGTGACCCGCTCCCCTACTGTCGGCAACGACAGTAGGGTGCAAGGTCCATATTTTCAAAAATAATTTCAAAACTTTTATCATTGAAATACAATAAAAAATAAGAAAATTAAAATAAAAAAGAAATAAAAAACATTAAGCCCCAAGCCGAGCAGCCCAAGGCAGCAGCATGCGAGCAAACATCACGAAATCAAATAACAATAAGTGACCCGCTCCCCTACTGTCGGCAACGACAGTAGGGTGCAAGGTCCATATTTTCAAAAATAAATTCAAAATTTTTATCATTGAAATGCAATAAAAAATAAGAAAATTAAAATAAAAAAAAACTAAAAAACATTAAGCCCCAAGCCGAGCAGCCCAAGGCAGCAGCATGCGAGCAAACATCACGAAATCAAATAACAATAAGTGACCCGCTCCCCTACTGTCGGCAACGACAGTAGGGTGCAAGGTCCATATTTTCAAAAATAATTTCAAAACTTTTATCATTGAAATGCAATAAAAAATAAGAAAATTAAAATAAAAAAAAACTAAAAAACATTAAGCCCCAAGCCGAGCAGCCCAAGGCAGCAGCATGCGAGCAAACATCACGAAATCAAATAACAATATGTGACCCGCTCCCCTACTGTTGGCAACGACAGTAGGGTGCAAGGTCCATATTTTCAAAAATAAATTCAAAATTTTTATCATTGAAATGCAATAAAAAATAAGATAATTAAAATAAAAAAAAACTAAAAAACATTAAGCCCCAAGCCGAGCAGCCCAAGGCAGCAGCATGCGAGCAAACATCACGAAATCAAATAACAATATGTGACCCGCTCCCCTACTGTCGGCAACGACAGTAGGGTGCAAGGTCCATATATGCAAGCTCCGAAAACTATCAAGAAGCTTCAATTATCGATCACCTAATAAAGAGGTTTAGCCTGATATCCAAAAGCTAGCCACCGAGAACAAACCAGTCCAGATAACAAACACTCAAGGGGAATGAATCTTGAGCATTTTGAACAATTCTTGTGCATCCTCGGCCCACCCCTTGGGGTGAGCCTCCGCATCTGAAACCGAATAACCCACTCGTTCCAAGACATAAGCACCCAACAACCTCAAACCGCAAACAAAACATAAGCACCCATCAACATGAAACCCACGACCAACCATAACTCATACAAACCATAAACACTCAATGAAGAAAGATCGCAACCCACACTACTTTAATGCCACCTCTGCTCGCAAGCTACCGAGGACAGCTGCTGGGGGGCAGTGCTAGCTTCGGAGATCACACCCTCATAGCAAGCAGGTCCCCTTGACTGAGCTGCGGCTCTGCCAGAATCCCGAAGACCCTCAATCCGCAAACCACACGCACGTCCGCAAAGACTACGGTTCCAACATTCCGAAACCAGCAAAGCATCCGATACTCAAGAAGAACCCACAACATTACATACTTGACAAACCCAAAAAACCCACACGCAATCTGCAATAAACCCAACACACAAACACCCCGCATCTCCCAACCACCATCCATTTCAAGTACCTCGTCGTCGTCGTCAGAATCTCCATCCTGGTCTCTACGACCGACCTCAATCTCCTCTCCCACATCCTGCCCACCTCCTCCAGATTCCTCGCGGTCGGTGGGTTCTTCAAACCCATCGAATCCCCCTGCTCCTTCTGCAACACCAAGATCATGCTCCCGCCCGTTGTCTCGCCTCGCTTCGCCAGCTGAGTCGCTCGCTGCCTCCATAATCGCTGCCCGAACCTTCCTTGCGCAAACCCGCAATTCCTCACCCTCCTCTCCCTCAACTCGAAACCTCTAAGTACAAAAAGAATCAGGTCGACAGTGGCCAAGCATTCTATTGCAAGTCGCATCAGATCTATCCAGGCCAGGCCGGGCCGAAGTTAATTTAGCGAGCTCCTTTGACTTTTACTCTCAAAGCTATAGATTTAGTTAAACATTCCATCATAATTACGGGCATCTCTCGACTGCCAAGTAGGTGGTCACGGCCCACACCGAGTACAGGCTTCATATAAATATTTTGTGCCTTTATTTCGCTCTCCCTTATCGATTACATTACACCATATTTCTGTACATGCTCTTCACTGGATATGACATGGGTGTCGTACAGACATTTAGAAGCACTTAACTACTTTCAGTCAACGTACACTATTGTACACTATAATATCCATCTACGTTCATTAGCTGGTTCAAGTGTTTAATATAGTTCACTGTTTAATATAGTTCAGATTTTTTCTATAATAACTTGCTTAACATAACATGGAGTTGTTGCCCAACCATAAAATAAAATTTGCTAAGACAGTAACGTACACTTACCAGTTCAGAGAGACAATCTTCGTCTGATTTTGAATGCATATCCCTTGAGCGTGAATCCTTCTTCCCAAAAGACGGCTGCGGAGATTCTACTCTTTGACTACAATTAAATTCAAGGTCTTCCATCTGCTCCTCAAGTTGTACCTCACTATATGGTATATCGTGCTCCTGAGTTGCAGCTCCACTGTCTTCCAAGATCTCTTCCTTCACCTCAACTATACTGTCTAGGATGAGTTTACGAATGCTACAGAACTTCAAAGCTACAGGCAGACCAGCTCCTCTCCTTTTCACAGGTGCACTCAAATGGTCAGTCTTAAATACTACCTTCTTACGTGACTCTCTCCTCTTCCTCGCTCTTCTATCCGTAAAATCTGTACGACCTGGTTTTCTTCTAGGTCTAGGAGTGACATAAGTGGAGGGAGACGGCCCTCCACTCTGCTTCATGTGTCTAACCTCAGGAATAACTCTCTCACAAAAAGACTCTCTGCACAACTTCCTACGAGCTTAAATACGTTTCAGCTGCAACTATTTTGATACAACCCTCAGTAGATATAGCATCTTCACTAGTGTCATATACTGTACCTACTTTATTTTAAGAGTATGAATAACAATTCCATTGTGAAGTAAAATTAAAAAAGTTCAGCGTTTAAGAATAAAGAATAAATCCAAGCACACTATAAATGAATAAGATTTGAATCAAGCACTTTCATGCATGCTCCTGTTTATATTTATTGCTTTAAATGTAGAATTCAAAAGACGGCTCACCCTAATCTTTAAATACATAATAACAAATAGAATCTGCTCCACGATTCAAACTATTAAAGTAGAGTTATAAAAATCTGCCCTGATATTCTTAGACAAGCAGGAACTGGCATTCTAATTAGTTCGCACCGTCTCTCTGAAATCATACATTCGTGACGTAACAGAATGAATCATTACCTATACGTCCGCATGGACATTCCTACCTGAATAAAATGATCATCAACGATGCATCATTCCTCTCACTTTGCTCTCGCGATAACGCTTGGCTGACACACTCACTCTCCCCCCTTCTTCCACTAGTATCACTGAGTTGCCTCCGAACATGGGGATGGTCTGTCTGTACGCCCAAGGCATGGGCATCCCTCTTAGGTTTCGCGTAGATGACGATGGTCTAGCTACGGTGTCCTCTCTTCGCCTCAGTCTCAGATTCCATTTCCGTGAGGATTCCATCAGTATAGAGGAGGAGATCTTTGATGACGTTACTGCCGAGGTTACCCACACCCTCGGGCAAGGGGAAAGTTCGTATGTGAGCGGAGAGCGTAGAGCGGAGAGCGGAGAGCACAGAATGGAGAGCACAGATTTGACAATTAGCAAAATTTTCAAAAGCAAAGTAGACCCTATAACCGTGGAAAATTACTAAATTAAGGCTTGATTTTGACACTTTTTTTAGGAAAAGAGTATATTACCGTGGAAATCAGGGTTATCTCTGGTAAGAATTTGTTACGTTTGTTCTCTTAGATACAAATTAGGGCTGATGTCATGATGACGTCATGCATACAGTCCTTTACATTTGTCATGAGTTTGGGCAAGATACAATGATCAGGCGTTGAGTTTCAGATCAAACAAATAATTCTTTCATAGGGTTATGTAAATGCACAAGGAAAAAAAAAACTTTCACAGAACATGAAGGAGGCAAGGTTTGAAAACTTCCTGGAATATTTCAAAATTTGTGTATAATATCTTAACTGCTGAAACCAAGATATACCTTGTTAGAGTCCTTGTCTTCATCGAAGAGTACTCTCTCTTCGTAGGCAGCAAAGCATCTTCATTTGAGTGATACAAGTAGGAGATTTTCATCATCAAACAGCACTTGGTAAGCTGGGTTCCAGAGAAGGAGGTCACTCTTGGTTTCTATAGCTTGTTCTTAGGTGGCGTATTAGAATGGACACAGTCCTTGGCATGCTGTGCTGTCTGCGAAGGTAGCGTAGGAGTTCGGGGATGTCAATCTGCAAGCTTGCCTGTAACGTTTGAAGACTACGAGAATTCAGTGTGTTGCGCGATGCCGAAGGTGTGTAATGCGAGATCCAGGAGGACGAGAGCGGCTGTATGTTTGCCCCCAAAGGCACCGGCGAGTTATGAGGAGCTGCGGCCGTGGCTGCTGGAGGTGGAGCGCGCCAGGGAACGAGGCATGGACCTGCCACCGTTTAGGCACATCGGAAGCCTCCATGTTGGTGAAGGTGAATGGCGTTGGACAGTGCTTTGTACCAATGAGCTTCTCCGTATTATGGAGTTATCCCTAATCCCGTATCCCTTGCTATCGAACGTCGATGAGAATCCAGTTGTTCAGCTGCCCGAAGTGATCATATCGGATGGCGAAACTTGCTGGTTTGATATGGACAAGAGTTGGACTGTATATCCTTCGAAGGATTAGTACAGTGAAGTCTAGTGGGGTGTTCGAATACAATCCTTAAGATTTGGTCATTCATTGGATCTAGATACGAGTATTCCAGCATGATGGTTTAAGATAATATAGATGATTCTAGAAATAAGAGAACTCGAAACCAACTAAAAGAAATGGTCTTAAAAGGTCGTGGATAATTTCAGAGTTCGTGTACAATAATGGAGTAGCAGAAACCAAGATGTACACCAAGTCAAGAATAGGTAACATGGCTATGCAAATGTGGGATTTTGAATGAGTAAAATATAAATAACAGCACAATATTACATTTGAGCTTTTCTTTTGTAACATTTCATTCTTCATATTATATTTTGAGCATTACAGTTGTGACATTTCATCCTTTACAAACACGGAGACAAATTGGACATGAGAATTATAACAAGTTTAGGTTCAGTGAAGTAGAGTAGACGAAGGATTACCCAATGAACTCCAATTAAATCAAATCAAATCAAATGAAAACAACAATAGACCGAAGCGTCCTTCAACCTCACAACATGCTACAGTCGCTACTTTCACTCTCAGAACTAGATGACTCCGTATCTCCTTCTACCGCCTCGTCATCGACGAATTGAAGGGCCCTGGGATCAAAAGTAGTTGGCCGACTAGGAACATATGTAAGGGCTCGAGATTGAAACGCCTGTGCTAAGCCCTCTGCGTAGTCCGGAAGTATGAAAGGCTGAATCGGGCTGGAATGAAGACGCCACGACGGAGTGGACACTGCTCTTGGCACACGTGGCGGTGATGCAGAAACTACTCTGGAATAGAGAACCGATTGTGGTTAGATCTTGTACGTAGAGCTGGAAAGAGAAGAAATGCTTGGATAATGTGAACGAAGAATAGAAGACGTACACCACTTGTCAGGTCTTGCTCTCTTTGGAGGCGCTTCGCCTGTTGCTGCCGGCCTTGGATGTTTAGGAGGGCCCATGGCGGATGGTTTGAGAAGGGCGTTGAATATGGCTTCGTCATCCTCAAAAGCGAGAATGTGACGACCAACAGCCTGGGCGGCCTTGATGGAGGCCCCTGAAACTCGAAGAGAAACAAAGAAATGAGAAACTTTGGAAAAAACGAGAGGAAAAATGAAGCAGAGATATGTAAGAGAGTTACCTGTCCCAGCATTCCAGTCAAAGACTATGTCGCCGGGCTTCGACAGCTCCTCAATGATGCTCTGCATCATCTCAGGGGATTTCTCCCTTGGGCCTCTCCACGGCACCTCCCCATTCATGAGCTGAGAGTCGGCATCGGTGAAGTTGAAAATGGCATCACTCTCGGTAATGTTGAGGAGCCCATGTATCAGGTCTTCCTTCTTCGTCTGGAAGGAGAAAGTACTGCCACTACGAACGTAGACGCGAATCCAGAACCGCATAGTCTGCAGTCAAGCAAAACTAGTGAGAAAAATGAAGCGGAAGGGTTATCAGTAAGCAAAGAGAAGGGCATGTTCAGGAAAAGTACCAAGTTCTCGGGGTTCGTAGGAGAAGTCAGGCCGAGTACATTGACACCCCACCAGTCCTTGAACAGCACGTATCCACCACCAGCAGCTTCTACCTCGATATCCTCAGCCAGCTTCTGATCAGTGTTGTAGATGAGGCAGATGGCACCATCTTTCTGCAGGAAATCATCTGCAAAATGGAAGATGTCGTACAAATAATCCTTGTAGCGAGAGTTCCAAGGCGGAATACTCGTGGGGGGAACGGAAACGGATGGGACGGGAAGATTCTCAGGGATGTCGGCAATGATCAAGTCGACTCCCAGATGGTCCTCTTGTTTGCAACGGTCCCCAACTATGTTTTCGCGGCCTGCTCCAAACTTGAGGAAACAAGAAAGCAGAGTTAGTAACTGCTTAGCGAGTAAAGGTGGCAGAATCCAGGAAATGTCAAAATATAGGAACAAACCTTGCGAATGAAGTCTTGAGTCTTGATCCAATCCGGGTCGCCACCTTTTCTCTCCTGTCTCCTATTTCGCCGTAACATGGAATCCACAGATGAGTTGAAGACTGAGACATGTGTGGAAATCGAAGCTCCAGCGGAAGAAGTTGTTTGAGGATATAGTTTGGCCTTCCTCTGCTGAAGGAGACCTCTGGTGATCTCCGAAGCACTGATCGAGGAAGGAGCCGGTGAAGAAGCTGGAGAAGGGTTCGTAACGACAATACCCGGAGAGGGCTCTGGTGCCTTCTCACTTGGCGCGGAAGACTCCGCACCAGTTTGCTGTGATGCCTCTGACCGAGAACCCAGAGATTTTAGTCGCCTTCCTCTCCCTCTCTTCGGTGGAGGAGCAGAAGACTGATCCTGCTCTCCTTCAGGACGTTCTGCATCATCCACGGAGTCCTCCACGACAACTGCACCTCCATCGTGCAGCATCTTGACTTCCGCCTCGGAGTCAATGGTGAAACCACCAATACAATCAAGATACCAGCATCCAGCGTCTAGGTGAGCAGCTTTGTACCTTTTTATCTGCTGGGGAGAATAGATACACTGGTCCGAGGTTGTCTGCGTCCAAAGCTTGAAGTACATGGGGAGTTGCTGAACGCTGATGGCCCCCTTCAAAAGAAGCTCTCGCTTGAAGTACCTATGGGAAGACACAAAGGAGGTAAGTATAAGAAATAATTACAATGAGAACTATGAAATGGAAATGCGATTAAGTTTGGTAATGTACCGGTAAATAACCCGCTTGACAACTTGAGCGGTTCCAGGGAATTTAGCGAAGTTGGACTTCTTGTCGAAGTGCTTCACAGCTTTTTTTCCTATGAACGTAGGGAAGGCCTTCTCCCACAAGAGAATACGTGAACTTTCCACAAAATCGCCCGGCTGTTGGACATCAGGAAATGCCATCCAATTGATATCGAGGTTCTCAGACTTGAATATGTCCTCGACTTCGTGGATGACGGCTTCCTCCAACTGTAATACAGAATTCATATAAGTAGCAGCGAAGAAGGAATACAGTAAAAAAATAAAGGAACAAGGAAATCGAAAGAAATTTTTAATGAAAATTACCCCAGCCCAGAATGAAGCTTTGTTCAACCATGGGTCGAATTCGGTGTCTTTGAATTCAGATGGCAGAAATCTGTAAGATGTTCGAGCAGTCGGGGATGAGTTCCACCACTTCAACCAACGAGCCTTGTATTTGGGCTCAACGGCCGCAGGAACAACCTTCTGAAGCTTATCGACTGACATCTCAGGCTTATTGTTGAGACTGAAATGGCGATTAATCTGCAAGAAGCAAGGAAGTTTGAAAAAGATAAATACAAAAATTAATGAAGTCGTACGAAATTGTGAATTGAACAATGATCAGTGAGTCACCTCATTGAGGAAGTCGTCACCATTCTTGGGATTTGCAATGGCCAAGTACTTGGTGAAGTCCTTCTTCTTGATGGCTTCGACCATTCTCTCTGATGCCTCATTCATGACGTCCCAAACTGCACTTGCAGACTGCTCTTCCACGGGTGTCTTCATGCGGTAGGCATTTGCTGCTTCATCGGAGGCCGCAGCAAGTTCCCGCTGTAGATAGATAATTCAGGCTTAGGAAATTCCATGAGTATTGAAGAATAAAAAGCAAATAGAGAGAGGAGGTAGGACTTACTCGGTAGAGAAATGCGATGAAAACTTTAGTTGTCAAGGGAAACCAGGAGGGATTAGGTGGCTTGTTCTTCAAACATGCGTCATACTCTTCAGGACTTAGGAGGTCTTTGAATTCCTCAAGCTTCATCATTCCAAAAGAGCGGATTCGAAATAGTTTTGCAGGGAGATTACTCTTCACGTGGTCATTCTCAGTCGACCTGAAAAGAAACCAAAATACGTATGATGAATAAAAGAGATGAGATTAAGTAACAAATGAAAAACAGGAGAAAAGAAACAAGTACTTACCAGTTGATGTCATGCATTGCGTGAAGAAGATTGCCAACATGGCCACGGGGATCGAGTACTATGCAGTTCACTGATATGTGCCATGACGGGTCCTCTGCATGATGCTTGTTGATATGCCGAAGCCATGCTGAGAGGCGATGGTTACCTTCCCAGACAAAAAACATCTTCCCCGAGAAATGCGACCAGTCCTCGTCACTTTGAAGCTCAAATTCAAAGGCATCATTCGCGTCCCTCCATAATGGGCTCCATTTAGCCATGACCTCATCCGTAACATCTCGTGTCTGCTCTTCGTTGTTGTACATGGAGATGTACATGACGCGGTCGCCATCTCTATACCCCTTGACGAACTCCCGCTCCAAATGCTGCACACCCACTTCGCCCACTGGTCTGACCTTTGCCATTGGAATCATCCTGCACAGGGGCACCGACATTCGGGACTTCTGCGATGGCTTGATCCTGAGCTTGTTGATGACGGCGTTGGTGTTCACCTTGTATTTGGTTTGATGTTCCAATTCCCCTTCTGTGGCAGTCTTCAAGTTTAACGGACAAGATGGTTTCACCAACAGATCTTGTGTTTGCGTAACCTGCGAGAAGGTGCGCAAATTAGGAAAACAAGCACAATCGAAGAAGGTCATGCAAAGTAGACAATTATGTAAAAGAAAGTAACAATATATCTTCATACTGTAACCTCTCTTTTAACAACTCAATCATCATCTGTGATTGATAAAACTATCTACGTGAGGATCGACTATAGTACTCCTTAGACTGTCTACAGTTCCAGTGACGGCGCCTCCTCCAAAATCGCCTGGTCTGTTGGACAGGGCACGGCAAAATAGCCGGCAGAGCAAAGACCACATGGGCTGGCCTCCTGACTCTAATCGGCGACGAAGGAGAGGGTGGAGACATCGGCGGGGAGCCCTGTGCAGGAGACGTGGGCATATAGCCCGGGGAGGTTGGCTCATACACCGGGGATGTAGGCATGTACACTGGAGAGGTAGGCATGTACACTGGCGAGGTAGGCATGTATTGAGGAGAGTGGACCTCGAGAGGTCCACTTTCCACACCTACAGGGTTGGCTACATCACAGGTACAATAAGGCTGATCAAATGAATCCGAAAGATCGGAAACATTGATCACAGAAATGGGGGAAGTAGCAGACATCTCAGGAGCATCGGATGATACCTAGAGTAGCAGAAATGAAGTGAGGATTAACTTCAATTTTTTAAAATGAAGGAAACGAACATGTGTTTGAGGCGAATAGAACTCAAAATCAAACACATAAGAAAACAATATAAATTGAAAATTGAATGAAATACCTCAGTTTCTGCTGGAGTCGGGTCTTGACGCTCGCTACCCAGATGATCTCCATCAGAGTCCTTAATCATAAACAATTTTTTAATTATTAGAAAAAACAGCAACTATAATGAAACAAACCACAACCTCGAGAAGCTCCCAAAAAAACCTTAAGAACTCATCAACACTCATCAAGACTTTTACCATTCAATTAAAACTATTTTATCAACCATGCATTGACTTTACACAAAAAGGAACTCAAAAAAAAGAAGCAATATCAAAATCCCCAAACATGACACCAAGGTCGCGGCCTACTGTCGTTCACGACAGTAGGCGGGCCCGTGTTTAAAATTTGGAAAATTAAAAAAAAACAAATAAAAACTCCAAAGCTCTCAAGCAGCTTCACATTTAATTCATGTTAAGTGAATACCGAAGCATTCCATTCACACAACTCCTCACAAAATTAAAAAAAAAAAAGAAGCAATATCAAAATCCCCAAACATGACACCAAGGTCGCGGCCTACTGTCGTGCACGACAGTAGGCGGGCCGATTTTTAAAATTTGGAAAATTAAAAAAAAAACAAATAAAAATCCGAAAGCTCTCAAGCAGCTTCACATTTAATTCATGTTAAGTGAATACCGAAGCATTCCATTCACACAACTCCTCACAAAATTAAAAAAAAAAAAGAAGCAATATCAAAATCCCCAAACATGACACCAAGGTCGCGGCCTACTGTCGTTCACGACAGTAGGCGGGCCCGTGTTTAAAATTTGGAAAATTAAAAAAAAAACAAATAAAAACTCCAAAGCTCTCAAGCAGCTTCACATTTAATTCATGTTAAGTGAATACCGAAGCATTCCATTCACACAACTCCTCACAAAATTAAAAAAAAAAAAGAAGCAATATCAAAATCCCCAAACATGACACCAAGGTCGCGGCCTACTGTCGTTCACGACAGTAGGCGGGCCCGTGTTTAAAATTTGGAAAATTAAAAAAAAAACAAATAAAAATCCGAAAGCTCTCAAGCAGCTTCACATTTAATTCATGTTAAGTGAATACCGAAGCATTCCATTCACACAACTCCTCACAAAATTAAAAAAAAAAAAGAAGCAATATCAAAATCCCCAAACATGACACCAAGGTCGCGGCCTACTGTCGTTCACGACAGTAGGCGGGCCCGTGTTTAAAATTTGGAAAATTAAAAAAAAAACAAATAAAAATCCGAAAGCTCTCAAGCAGCTTCTCACACAAAATAACTCCAACAAAATTAAAAACAAAAACACATCAGAAATCCCCAAACTCCATGCCCCTCCCTCGGCCTACTGTCGTTGACGACAGTAGGTCTGGGGTTTTTCAAAATATTTTAAAAAAAAATAATAACATTCAACGAAGTATACAAATTGAAAAGCTTTAATTTCCTATTAATTTTCTCTAAGCTTTCATGCTATTTTATTACACAAAAGAACTCCAAAAAAATTTAAAAAAAAAACAATTCAAAAATCCCCAAACTCCATGCCCCTCCCTCGGCCTACTGTCGTTGACGACAGTAGGTCTAGAATTTTTCAAAAAATTTAAAAAACTGAAATTATCATTCAAATATGTAAAAAACTTCAAAAGCTTGACATTCCTATTAAAAATTATAATAAAACCATTGAAAATTGAATAAAATGTAAAGAATATTCAGATTTTGGGAGCAAAATGCAATTCTTATAACACCAAAAATCAAAGAATAAAGAGAATAAAAAATAAATCGATAAAATCCCCAAATCCGTCCATACCCTCCCGGCCTACTGTCGTTGACGACAGTAGGCGGGCCGGTGTTTAAAATTTGGAAAATTAAAAAAAAAACAAATAAAAACTCCAAAGCTCTCAAGCAGCTTCACATTTAATTCATGTTAAGTGAATACCGAAGCATTCCATTCACACAACTCCTCACAAAATTAAAAAAAAAAAAGAAGCAATATCAAAATCCCCAAACATGACACCAAGGTCGCGGCCTACTGTCGTTCACGACAGTAGGCGGGCCCGTGTTTAAAATTTGGAAAATTAAAAAAAAACAAATAATAACTCCAAAGCTCTCAAGCAGCTTCACATTTAATTCATGTTAAGTGAATACCGAAGCATTCCATTCACACAACTCCTCACAAAATTAAAAAAAAAAAAGAAGCAATATCAAAATCCCCAAACATGACACCAAGGTCGCGGCCTACTGTCGTTGACGACAGTAGGCGGGCCGGTGTTTAAAATTTGGAAAATTAAAAAAAAAACAAATAAAAACTCCAAAGCTCTCAAGCAGCTTCACATTTAATTCATGTTAAGTGAATACCGAAGCATTCCATTCACACAACTCCTCACAAAATTAAAAAAAAAAAAGAAGCAATATCAAAATCCCCAAACATGACACCAAGGTCGCGGCCTACTGTCGTTCACGACAGTAGGCGGGCCCGTGTTTAAAATTTGGAAAATTAAAAAAAAACAAATAATAACTCCAAAGCTCTCAAGCAGCTTCACATTTAATTCATGTTAAGTGAATACCGAAGCATTCCATTCACACAACTCCTCACAAAATTAAAAAAAAAAAAGAAGCAATATCAAAATCCCCAAACATGACACCAAGGTCGCGGCCTACTGTCGTTGACGACAGTAGGCGGGCCGGTGTTTAAAATTTGGAAAATTAAAAAAAAAACAAATAAAAACTCCAAAGCTCTCAAGCAGCTTCACATTTAATTCATGTTAAGTGAATACCGAAGCATTCCATTCACACAACTCCTCACAAAATTAAAAAAAAAAAAGAAGCAATATCAAAATCCCCAAACATGACACCAAGGTCGCGGCCTACTGTCGTTCACGACAGTAGGCGGGCCCGTGTTTAAAATTTGGAAAATTAAAAAAAAACAAATAATAACTCCAAAGCTCTCAAGCAGCTTCACATTTAATTCATGTTAAGTGAATACCGAAGCATTCCATTCACACAACTCCTCACAAAATTAAAAAAAAAAAAGAAGCAATATCAAAATCCCCAAACATGACACCAAGGTCGCGGCCTACTGTCGTTCACGACAGTAGGCGGGCCCGTGTTTAAAATTTGGAAAATTAAAAAAAAACAAATAATAACTCCAAAGCTCTCAAGCAGCTTCACATTTAATTCATGTTAAGTGAATACCGAAGCATTCCATTCACACAACTCCTCACAAAATTAAAAAAAAAAAAGAAGCAATATCAAAATCCCCAAACATGACACCAAGGTCGCGGCCTACTGTCGTTCACGACAGTAGGCGGGCCGATTTTTAAAATTTGGAAAATTAAAAAAAAAACAAATAAAAATCCGAAAGCTCTCAAGCAGCTTCACATTTAATTCATGTTAAGTGAATACCGAAGCATTCCATTCACACAACTCGTCACAAAATTAAAAAAAAAAAAGAAGCAATATCAAAATCCCCAAACATGACACCAAGGTCGCGGCCTACTGTCGTGCACGACAGTAGGCGGGCCGATTTTTAAAATTTGGAAAATTAAAAAAAAAACAAATAAAAACTCCAAAGCTCTCAAGCAGCTTCACATTTAATTCATGTTAAGTGAATACCGAAGCATTCCATTCACACAACTCCTCACAAAATTAAAAAAAAAAAAGAAGCAATATCAAAATCCCCAAACATGACACCAAGGTCGCGGCCTACTGTCGTTCACGACAGTAGGCGGGCCGGTTTTTAAAATTTGGAAAATTAAAAAAAAAACAAATAAAAAACCGAAAGCTCTCAAGCAGCTTCACATTTAATTCATGTTAAGTGAATACCGAAGCATTCCATTCACACAACTCGTCACAGAATCGGCACAAGTCCATTCCCAATGTTGAGCAACTGTAGTACGACCGGAACACTTTTAAATCCCAAACAAAAAGCTCCAAGAAATCCAAGAGCAAGCAAACATGCTCTCTACGCGGCGGCAAGCAGCTCTCCATTGCACAGAAGCCGAAATGCATGAGGGCAGGCAAGCACACCAACACCCATCCAATCCGCACGCAATCCCGAATACCGAAAACTCAATTTAATCCAACATGCCTCTTCATCAGTGCATGCGGATCAGCTCTTCCTCACTTCATCTCACTCCTCACTTCTTCCCCCACTCTCTCAACCTCCAACCCCCAACCAACTAAACTTCGCAAGCCATGAGAAATCCAAGCAAACCCTTAGAAACCCAGACAAGCAAACCCCCAATCCATAATCACCCAACACTTGATTACGCATTCTATCAACATGGACTGACTCCAAGTCAAACCCAAACGACCCGTACAACGAGATCCGTACAGCCTCAACTCGTAACCCAAGATCCGTACAGCCTCAACTCATAACTCAAGATCTACATAAAGTTCTGTCACAAGCTCCGTACCTCCTCCTCGCGGTCTTCCTCCCCGTTGTCCCCGTCTGTCCTCTCCTGCTCCTCATTCGAGTCCATAGGAAGCTCGAGCTGCTCCATCTCTTCTCCGACCTCCTCCGCCGCCATCTCTTCTCCGACCTCCTCCTGCCTTGCGGCCTCCTCTCCGTCCACCTGTACCGGCATGTCCCTCACTTCCTCCTCCCTCGCAGCCATAGCCTCGCCTCCGTCTCCTGCTCCCAGAATGTCACTCCTCGCCCTCCTCGCAATTTTCAGCAGATGGTCGAGCTCGGCACCCACTGAACCTCTACTCGACTTTCCCAACACCCTTATCCTCTGGTTATTCTACAAATATTTATACGAAATTTTCAACCATTTTAGTTCCGCGGCATTTACGTGAGATAAGGCAGATCATTCGGTACATTCCCAAAATTAATATACATTTTGTAATTAGTATTGCTTCTACTCTTTAGAACACTTAATTAATTGAACGAATGAAGTGCAGTCAAGTCGGTGTAGAAAAGCTTACCTGCTCGGAGTCGACATATAGATCTGATTGAGAATCCGGCTCCCCTGTCGAAAATTCATTGAATGAAATAGAAGGTTGCGGAGACTCTACTCTTTGACTACAATTAAAGACTAATTCTTCCGTCATGGCCTCACGTGCATCTCTACTTCCAAGTACCTCCATTTCCTGCTCGTGATTACCGATTACGTTGCTCTCAAAGAACTGTTCCTTCTCCTCCTCTATTGAGTCTAGAATAACTTTGCGAATGCTAGAGAACTTCAAAGCTACAGGCAGTCCTGCTCCTCTCCCTTTAACGGGTGCATTCAAATGGTCAACTTTCAAACATACCTTCTTACGTGACTCTCTCCTCTTCCTCGCTCTTCTATCCGTAAAATCTGTTCGACCTGGTTTTCTTCTAGGTTTAGGAGTGACATAAGTAGAGGGAGATGGACCTCCACTCTGCTTCATGTGTCTAACCAAAAGAATGACTCACTCAAAAAAAAGGCTCTCTGGAGAACTTCCTACCTGCTTAAATACCTATATCGCACAACTAATTTAATACAACCCTAAATACATATAAAATATTAACCACTTAAACATTTTCTACAGTCTTTATATTAAGAGTACCATTAACAACTCTATAATTAAAGTACAATTTAAAATATCATCCTTTAATTACCAAGAAAAAATCCAAGCACACTAAAAATTAAAAGATTTGAATCAAGCACTTCAATGCATGCTCCTTTTTTTATTCATTGTCTTAAATGTAGAATATAAAAGACGGCTCATTCTACTATTATAATACATCATAACAAATAGAATCCTCTTCACGATTCAAATTAATAAAGTATAGTTCTAAAATTCTGACCTCATATACTTAGACCTGCAAAAAGTGGCATTGTAATTAGTTAGCGCCGTCTCTCTTAAATCGTACATTCGTTACCTAACAGAATGAATCATTCTCCAGCTGTTAACATGGGCATTCCAACCTGAATAAAATGATCAACAGCAATGAATCATTCCTCTCACTTTGCTCTCTCGTTATCGCTTCGCTAGTTCACACACTCTTCTAGTCTCTGCGTCTGCAAACATGGGAATGGTCTGCCTGTACGCCCAAGGCATGGGCATCCCTCTTAGGTTTCGTGTAGATGACGATGGTCTTGCTACAGTCTCCTCTCTTCGCCTCAGTCTCAGATTCCATTTTCGTGAGGATTCCATCAGTATAGAGGAGGAGATCTTTGATGACGTTACTGCCGAGGTTACCCACACCCTCGGGCAACCTTCAATGAGAGATGAGAATAATATGTTGCAGTGGCGACTCCTCCCTGGATCCTATAGAGTCTACGGTCTTACTGATTCTCTGATGGCTGCATCCACTGAGATACTAACCCCCCGTCGCTCTTCTACTTGCACAATTCAGACTCCCTTACCTCGTGATGTCAAGGTCAAAGTCGAGCCTGGTACTGAGACTTCAGATGTAGAAAAACCTCCTCCTCCGACAGTCATTTCTCTCTCTTCTGATGACGAAGTCAGTCCCGTGAAGTTGGTGCCTAAGATCCATGCAGATGCTCCTCCTTCCAATGTCTCTCCTCCATTGTCCCAGGTCACAGTTAGCATTGTTCCGCTCCTTAAAGAGATTGCTAAGACGCGTGGGTCCAAAAACATTTTGAAGAAGATAGACTATTCCACTATTAGACACGAGAGAGTAGAGTACTTGCCTGCGAAGTTTGATGGTCCGGTTCTTTTTGAGTTGCCCCCAGCTGCTGCAGGTTCCTCTAAGCTCGCCGCCAAGTCTATGCAGGGAATGGACAAACGATACGACGGACACTTGTGGACCAAGACCATCACAACAAACATCAAAAACGACTTCGGACTCTCTTTTCGAAGTTCCACCTGCGTCGGATGGCTGCGTTGCACGAACGAGGATTGTGACTTCCTGAAGCGTGTTCCCAAGATCTTCGAGGTCAACGAGACTGAGTTCGAAGGCTGTACCCTGCAAGCTTTTGTCATGGACCAGCCTCCTCCATCTGACTCCACGCTAGTGTGCAAGGTATGTAAAGAACCTCCATCATGTGTAGCTACATGCGAGGCTAAGATTTATTACGTTGTGGGCAAACCGAATCAGACTAGAGCTTGTATTCACATAGGAACACATGATCATCCAGTGAAAGTAGGAGACTACAGAGACTCTAAAGCAGAGATTAGTAGCTTAATAGAAGAGCAGGTAGAGATGAACAACAAAGCAACAAAGAGCGCCGTTGTCCTGGAGGCGAGCAAACTCCTCATCGGCAGCTACCTTCTACAGCCCGAGGATGCACCACCGAGGAAGCTGACGATGGAGGAGCTGGTTCCTGTTCTGGATCGATGCAAAGATATGGCATCGCCGAACATCCGCAACAAAGTCGCCACCTTCAAAAGATTCAAAAGGTACGGAATCATGGACGGTATCACCAAGCTCCGTGGTAACAGTCTCTGGGCGTATGTCCAGGAAAATAGGTTTCCTGGTCAGGGATCGATGCGTGACAAAGTCTTCCTCTTCAAGATGTCGGAGGTTGGGCCGGGAAGTGGTGTCGACTTGGTCAGCCGAATGCAAGCTGGTGGCGACTTGGAGAACGCATGGATCATGTTCGACCATGTAAAACGCGTCAAAGACTGGTCGACCATGGCGTGCCATGTGTACGACGCCACCTACTGCCGCGTGATGACAATCGCCACTTGCGACATGCAGTCCGAGGACACGGACGCCCAGCTCGTCTTCTGGAAAAACCTGAACCTGGTCATGGAGATCAATGGCGTTGCAGCGCCGAACTTCAAGGGGTTCATGGCGGATAACGCACAGGCGAATTGGAATGCAGTGCGAATCCTTTACGGCAATGGCAACAAAGAGGACCCAATGGAGGACCGGGAGAGGTCGTGCTTGTTCCACTGGACTCAGAACATGGTGGCGTATACGCAGAAGCACTTCCCCGAAGAACTCTGGGAACAGCACAAGAAGATGTGCACTCAGTACAAGAATGCGACCAGCATGGCAGAGGCGGAAACTCTGTACCACGCGTTGCGAGCATGGTGGGCATCCACCGGGGTCGTTGGCGAAAGCGGGCTCATCAAACTCGATCAGTGGCTGTCATTCTGGCACCACCGCTTCCGCCAATGGGGGGGATTCATGACCGAGGTATTATCTCTGAACTCTGTTTTGATGTTTTTCATATTGGTTTCCTAGCACTAACCTACAAAACTCTAATCCGTGAATCTAATGGCACCTACTGTCAAAATTGCAGAAATTCACGGAAGAAGAACTCACAGAGATGCCCACCTGTAACCTCGCCGAAACAGTTCACAACAAGTGGCTCCAGGCTTCTGGAAACAACGGGAACGACCTCTACGTTGCTACCGTGGACGATTTCGTTCGGGCTTTTCTTCAAGTTGTTAACTACTACCAATTCCTCAAAGGTGACGTCGGCGGAACAGGACCGTCCAAAAAGGAACTCAGACTCCGGATGGCTGAACGCAACGCGAAGAAATGGGGAAATCCTACACTGCTTGATAAGCCCATGCTCGATATGCCAGGCGCGGATGAGTTCTGCACCCGTCAGCCTATCATGCCTGGAGCGGAAGTCTTCGGTTCACAGAAGCGAAAAGCCGACGTCCCCATCGGAGCTGACGAGGAGTCTCATCGCCCGGACAAGACAAACTTCTCACGCCCAAGAGGCCCAAGACGTGCCGTCAGGGCTCGCCCTATGCAGATGCCAGTCATTGTGGAAGACGACTCCGAACACGACACCGAGGTACAATGTACCCAACCTCCTACCCAGAATGCTGATTCCCCTGTACCTTCACCTCTGAACAAGAGCGGCATTCGCCATGTCAACGCGGTTGAAGAAACCAAGGTGGACGTGAAGGAGTGGCACATCTCGAGACTTCACAAACTTTCTGCAAAGTGCTGCTGGGCCCAGAGAGCTGAAACGAAGAAGAAGTGCACTGAGAGAATCGTGAGGGGGCCCCATTGCACAGCTGCACCGACCTACACTGGGCTCTGGACTAACTATCGCAGGAACACTGTTGAGAAGACAGAGTTCTTCTTCTGCTCCGACGATATTGAGCGCTGCGTGAAAGGCTCTAAGCGAAAGTGGGTAGCGCACTACTCAAAGGACCAGGAATTCCCCTCCATTCCAGAGGTCTGGCCAGTGAAACTAGGTACTAATCTAAAACTGACTGAGATTCTTGCCCTCGAAGCAGCAGGCTTTCAACTTCCGCCTAAAAAGCCGGTCTCCCCAAGACGCCTCTTCTCCTCTGCCCCGCCCCCTGCGAATCTCAACTCTGTGCCAGTCCCTGCAGACGCTGACCGCTACCCAGGCAAGAGAGACGGCAAGATGGTGAAGCGCACTGCCACTCGTCCCAATCCGGCGCAGCGACTATCCATGGGCTCCTCCGAGTCTCTCAAAGCGCGCCTCCGTTCCGTCACCATGATACCTGAGCCGGGCCACGGTTGCATCATTGGGCTGGATTCGGGCGTCGCTCCTCACATCACACGTTACCAGATTACCATCAGTTCTTACCCTGGTTGCACTTGCCCAGCATTCAAGAAGACGATGACTACGTTCAAAGGCAGGACTCAGTTCACGTATTGTAAGCACCTTTACTACATACTCTTGAAGGTCTGCAACCGTGATCCCGAAGCCGAGCTTTTCATCCATGCGCCTACCTTTAGCTTCAACGAGGTCAAGCTTCTCCTAGAGAGTGGAATCTTGCGTCACCCCTTGGCGAAGAAGTAGGTAGCCCTCCTACTTTAGAACTGCCATTTCCACAATGGCCATTTGTCACGTAGTGAATGATTTTAGTAATATACCATGTACTAAGTCAGCTATTCAGAAGCTGTATTGACTTTTTCATTATATTAAAGGCTTTGTCGTTCACATTGATTGCATTCTATTTCAATACATTCTATCTTAAAGAAGTGCACTATATACCTCGTATCCTCTGACATGTACCCTTTATTACAGCAAACATATACTTGTTATTAGATGTCCTAATCTTCGAACCTAACACGTTTAGGGTTGCCCACTACACTATCAGCAGGATTGCGAACCTCTGACTGTACTACAGGACAAACTACATTCGCATTCACTTTCGTTCCCACACTTGGAGCGTGTCCTTGGTATGATCGTTTCAGCAATGGCCCACCTCCCCGCCTCCGATTCACTGATTCCCTGGAATAGGTTCCCCTTGGGATCTTTCCAACCTTGGAGTATGCATGAGGTTGCAAAGGCACATCTGCGTCCTCCTCCAGCACTCTGATATCATCCGAATTTTCTGAACGTGGAGGGTCAGCTCTAACATCCGGTTGCACGTCAACATCCGTTGTTAAAGGACGCCCTTGGCTGCTGGCCATCACCTCTTCTTCGTCCTCCACCTCAACATATGGTTGAAATGGACAAACATCGTCAGCAAGTGAAACAACAATATCTCTGACGTCTTCCATAACTGCTGTCCCGCACTACAGAAAACAGCTTCACAAAACACCAACAGAAAAGAGGAAGAGACATTCCATAATCCTAACTTAAATATCCGTGAAGGAGATGCTTGGCGCCCTTGAAAATCGGATATTCATTCATTTGGAAGTTGCATCTTCCTCAACTGAATGAAAAAGGATGAGGGTTGAGCAGAAGTCATTTAGCTTTTAAAATTAAAAAATAATAAAAAAAATTAAAAAAAAAAATAATAAAAGCAAAAAGGAAAAAAAGCAAAAATAAATATTAAGATTGAAAATAATATGAAGGCGACTAAGAAAATGAAAGAGAAAATAAAATGAAAGACAAAATAAAATGAAAGAGAAAATAAAATGAATGAGAAAATAAAATGAATGAGAAAATAAAATGAATGAGAAAATAAAATGAATGAGACAATAAAATGAAAGAGAGAATCAAATGAAAGACAAAATAAAATGAAAGAGAAAATAAAATGAAAAGGAAAATAAAATGAATGAGATAATAAAATGAATGAGAAAATAAAATGAATGAGACAATAAAATGAAAGAGAGAATAAAATGAAAGAGAAAATAAAAGGAACTAGAAAATAAAATGAAAGAAAAAATAAAATGAAAGAGAGAATAAAATGAAAGAGAAAAGAAAATGAAAGAGAATTAAAGGAAAGGAAAGATAGATAGAGTAATGGAAGTTAATATGAAGAATAAAAGAAATAAACCATGTAGACCATGGCGGATGATTTCTAACAATGTTAAGAAATTGTTACGATATTAAATGTTACTTTATCCCTCTTAAGAGCTTTAATACCAATACATTTTATGCGGTAATTTGCATATAAATTTGAGGAGATAAAGGGAATTAATGTATGCCTAAACTAGTTAGAAGGAGCTGGAGCATAGTAATTGGTGCACGTTAAAAAATTAATCATCAAAAAAAAAAGAAAACGAACTACAAATTCAATGAAAACACTGTAATTATTCCACGGTTATAGGGTCAATAAAATTACTAAAATTAGTATTTTTCCAAAAATATACTGAGAATATTCGAATCTTCTAATTTTATATTTTATTTTTAGTAAAAAAAGTGCTATTTTTAGGTTCTGTCCCCCACTCTGTGCTCTCCGCTCTCCAAATCTGCGCTCACCGCTCTCCGCTCTACGCTCTCCGCTCACGTACAAGCTACGTCCCCTCGGGCAACCTTCAGTGAGAGATGAGAACAACATGTTGCAGTGGAGACTCCTCCCTGGATCCTGTAGAGTTTATGGTCTTACTGATTCTCTTATGGCTGCATCCACTGAGATCCTCACCCCCCGTCGCTCTTCTACTTGCACAATTCAGACTCCCTTACCTCGTGATGTCAAAGTCAAAGTCGAGCCTGGAACAGAGACTTCAGATGTAGAGAAACCTCCTCCGACCGTCATATCTCTCTCTTCTGATGACGAAGTCAGTCCCGTCAAGTCCGTGCCTAAGGTCCATGCAGATGCTCCTCCTTCCAATGTGTCTCCTCCATTGTCCCAGGTCACAGTTAGCATTGTTCCGCTGCTTAAAGAGATTGCTAAGACGCGTGGGTCCAAAAACATTTTGAAGAAGATAGACTATTCCACTATTAGACACGAGAGAGTTGAGTACTTGCCTGCGAAGTTTGATGGTCCGGTTCTTTTTGAGTTGCCCCCAGCTGCTGCAGGTTCTTCTAAGCTCGCCGCCAAGTCTATGCAAGGAATGGACAAACGATACGACGGACACTTGTGGACCAAGACCATCACAACAAACATCAAAAACGACTTCGGACTCTCTTTTCGAAGTTCCACCTGCGTCGGATGGCTCCGCTGCAGCAACAATGAGTGTGACTTCCTGAAGCGTGTTCCCAAGATCTTCGAGGTCAACGAGACTGAGTTCGAAGGCTGTACCCTGCAAGCTTTTGTCATGGACCAGCCTCCTCCGTCTGACTCCACGCTAGTGTGCAAGGTATGTAAAGAACCTCCATCATGTGTAGCTACATGCGAGGCTAAGATTTATTACGTTGTGGGCAAACCGAATCAGACTAGAGCGTGTATTCACATAGGAACACATGATCATCCAGTGAAAGTAGGAGACTACAGAGACTCTAAAGCAGAGATTAGTAGCTTAATAGAAGAGCAGGTAGAGATGAACAACAAAGCAACGAAGAGCGCCGTTGTCCTGGAGGCGAGCAAACTCCTCATCGGGAGCTACCTTCTACAGCCCGAGGATGCACCACCGAGGAAACTGACGATGGAGGAGCTGGTTCCTGTTCTGGATCGATGCAAAGACATGGCGTCGCCCAACATCCGCAACAAAGTCGCCACCTTCAAAAAATTCGTAAGGTACGGAATCATGGACGGTATCACCAAGCTTCGTGGTAACAGTCTCTGGGCGTATGTCCAGGAGAATAGGTTTCCTGGTCAGGGATCGATGCGTGACAAAGTCTTTGTCTTCAAGATGTCGGAAGTCGGGCCGGGCAGTGGTGTCGACTTGGTCAGCCGTATGCAAGCTGGTGGCGACTTGGAGAACGCATGGATCATGTTCGACCATGTCAAACGCGTCAAAGATTGGTCGACGATGGCGTGCCATGTGTACGACGCCACCTACTGCCGCGTGATGACAATCGCCACTTGCGACATGCAATCCGAGGACACGGAGGCCCAGCTCGTCTTCTGGAAAAACCTGAACCTGGTCATGGAGATCAATGGCGTTGCAGCGCCGAACTTCAAGGGGTTCATGGCGGATAACGCACAGGCCAATTGGAATGCAGTGCGGATCCTTTACGGCAATGGCAACAAAGAGGACCCAATGGAGGACCGGGAGCGGTCGTGCTTGTTCCACTGGACTCAGAACATGGTGGCGTATACGCAGAAGCACTTCCCCGAAGAACTCTGGGAACAGCACAAGAAGATGTGCACTCAGTACAAGAATGCGACCAGCATGGCAGAGGCGGAAACTCTGTACCACGCGTTGCGAGCATGGTGGGCATCCACCGGGGTCGTTGGCGAGAGCGGGCTCATCAAACTCGATCAGTGGCTGTCATTCTGGCACCACCGCTTCCGCCAGTGGGGGGGATTCATGACCGAGGTATTCTCTCTGCACTCTGTTTTGATGTTTTTCATACTGGTTTCCTAGCCCTAACCTACAAAAGTCTAATCCGTGAATCTAACGGCACCTACTGTCAAACGTGCAGAAATTCACGAAAGAAGAACTCACAGAGATGCCTACCTGTAACCTCGCCGAAACAGTTCACAACAAGTGGCTCCAAGCTTCAGGAAACAACGGGAACGACCTCTACGTTGCTACCGTGGACGATTTCGTTCGGGCATTTCTACAGGTTGTCAACTACTACCAGTTCCTCAAAGGTGACGTCGGCGGAACAGGACCATCCAAGAAGGAACTCAGGCTTCGGATGGCTGAACGCAACGCGAAGAAATGGGGAAATCCTACACTGCTCGACAAGCCCATGCTCGATATGCCAGGCGCGGATGAGTTCTGCACCCGCCAGCCTATCATGCCAGGAGCGGAAGTCTTCGGTTCACAGAAGCGAAAAGCCGACGTCCTTATCGGAGCTGACGAAGAGTCTCATCGCCCGGATAAGACCAACTTCTCACGCCCAAGAGGCCCAAGACGTGCCGTCAGGGCTCGCCCTATGCAGATGCCCGTCATTGTGGAAGACGACTCCGAACACGACACCGAGGTACAATGTACGCAACCTCCTTCCCAGGAAGTTGATTCCCCTTTACCTTCACCTGTGAACAAGGGCGGCATTCGCCATGTCAACGCGGTTGAAGAAACCAAGGTGGACGTGAAGGAGTGGCACATTTCGAGACTTCACAAACTTTCTGCGAAGTGCTGCTGGGCCCAAAGAGCTGAAACGAAGAAGAAGTGCACTGAGAGAATCGTCAGGGGGCCCCATTGCACAGCTGCACCGACCTACACTGGGCTCTGGACTAACTATCGCAGGAACCTAGTGGAGAAGACTGAGTTCTTCTTCTGCTCCGACGATATTGAACGCTGCGTGAAAGGCTCTAAGCGCAAGTGGGTAGCACACTACTCAAAGGACCAGGAATTCCCCTCCATTCCAGAGGTCTGGCCAGTGAAACTAGGTACTAACCTAAAACTGACTGAGATTCTTGCCCTCGAAGCAGCGGGCTTTCAACTTCCGCAGAAGAAGCCGGTCTCCCCAAGACGCCTCTTCTCCTCTGCCCCGCCTCCTGCAAATCTCAGCTCAGTGGCAGTCCCTGCAGACGCTGACCGCTACCCAGGGAAGAGAGACGGCAAGATGGTGAAGCGCACTGCCACTCGTCCCAATCAAGCGCAGCGACTCTCCATGGGCTCCTCTGAATCTCTTAAAGCGCGCCTCCGTTCCGTCACCATAATACCTGAGCCGGGCCACGGTTGCATCATTGGGCTGGATTCGGGCGTCGCTCCACACATCACACGGTACCAGATTACCATCAGTTCTTACCCTGGTTGCACTTGCCCAGCATTCAAGAAGACAATGACTACGTTCCGTGGGAAGACTCAGTTCACGTATTGTAAGCACCTATACTACATATTCTTGAAGGTCTGCAACCGTGATCCCGAAGCGGAGCTTTTCATCCATGCGCCTACCTTCAGCTTCAACGAGGTCAAGCTACTCTTAGAGAGTGGAATCTTGCGTCACCCCTTGGCGAAGAAGTAGGTAGCCCTCCTACTTTAGAACTTCCATTTCCACAATGGCCATTTGTCACGTAGTGAATGATTTTAGTAATATACCATGTACTAAGTCAGCTATTCAGAAGCTGTATTGACTTTTTCATTATATTAAAGGCTTTGGCGTTCACATTGATTGCATTCTATTTCAATACATTGTATCTTGAAGAAGTGCACTATATACCTCGTATCCCCCGACATGTACCCTTTATTAAGGCAAACATATACTTGTTATTAGATGTCCTAATCTTCGAACCTAACACGTTTAGGGTTGCCCACTACACTATCAGCAGGACTGCCAGCCGCTGACTGTACTACAGGAGAAACTACATTCGCATTCACTTTCGTTCCCACACTTGGCAAATGTCCTTGGTATGATCGTTTCAGCAATGGCCCACCTCCCTGCCTCCGATTAACTGATTCCCTGGAATAGGTTCCCCTTGGGATCTTTCCAACCTTCGAGTATGCATGTGGTTGCAAAGGCACATCTGCGTCCTTCTCTAGCACTATGATTTCATCCGAATTTTCTGAACGTGGAGGGTCAGCTCTTACATCCGGTTGGACGTCAACATCCGTTGTCGAAGGACGCCCTTGGCTGTTGGCCATCACCTCTTCTTCGTCCTCCACCTCAACATATGGTTGAAATGGACAAACATCGTCAGCAAGTGAAACAACAATATCTCTGACGTCTTCCATAGCTGCTGTCCCGCACTACGGAAAAGAGCTTCACATAACACCAATACAAAAGAGGCAGAGACATTCCCTACTCTTATCTTAAATATCCCTGAAGAAGATGCTTGGCGCCCTTGAAAATCGGCTATTCATTCATTTAAAAGTTGTCATCCTCCTAAACCGAATGGAAAAAGATGAAGGTTTAGCAGAGGTCATTTAGCATTTAAATCTTTCTTTAAAAATTAAAGAATGAAAAAAAAAAAAAAAAAAAAAAATTTAAAAAAAAAAACATTTATATAAATTGAAATTAAAAAGATTAAAGAAAAGAATAGCAATATTTAAAATGAAGGTTGAAAATAATATGAAGGAGATCAACAAATTGAATGTGAAAATAAAATGATTGTGAAAATAAAATGAAGGAGAGAATCAAATGCAAGGAGGCTTTTGACCCCTCTAACAAGATAGATAGAATAAAGAAAATTTTATAAAAAATACAAAACAAATTTCAAAAAAATTTAAAAAAAAAAAAAAAAAAAGGAGAAAGGCATGTAGACTATGGTGGATGAATTCTAGCAATGTTATGAAATTAAATGTTACTTGATCCCTGTTCACAGGTTCAATACCAAAACATTCTAAGTAGTAATTTGCATATAAATTTAAGGAGATAAGGGGAATTACTGTATGCCTGAACTAGTTAGAAGGAGCTGGAGCATAGTAATTGGTGCACGTTAAAAAATTAATCACCAAGAAAGGAGAATATGAACTACAAATTCAATGAAAATACTGTAATTAGTCCACGGTTATAGGGTCAATTAAGTTACTAAAATTAGTAACTTTCCAAAAATATACTAAGTATATTCGAATCTTCTAATTTTATATTTTATTTTTAGTAAAAATAGTGCTATTTTTAGGTTCTGTCCCCCATTCTGTGCTCTCCGCTCTCCAAATCTGCGCTCACCGCTCTCCGCTCTGCGCTCTCCGCTCACGTACAAGCTTCCCTCATCTTTAAACTGAAAACATTATTCAAAGAGTCAAGGAGAAATGTCATCACACAACATATGTGTTTGGATTGTAGAGTTCTTCGTTCTGCATTTTGAGGTCTAAGATATGTTGACCAACAAATTGTTGAAGAGAACCACGCTTTCTTCCTCGAACATATCTCCAATAGACTTTAGCGTATTGTACCCACGAGACGCCTGCCATTCGTTGAAAGCTTTCATTGCCCATTCTTCAACACAACCACTCTTCTTGACACCTCTTTTTTTTACATTTTCTCTCTCTTTGTCGGTAGCTTTGCACCAACAATGTGGATTGCCAACTATAGCAGGATTATTAGGACCACTGCGTTCATCGCCAACGTTGGCTGTTTCCTCATCACATTCAAATTCAAAAGGGCAATCAAGAATGCTCGGCATGAAAACATCAAATGCATCATTCGTAAGTCCTTCAAAATAATTCATGTCATCACGAGGATGACTTGGAGACTCAGAAGAGATATTGGCATATGCTTCTATAAGCGTAGGTGGTTTGACATTGGTCTTGTCCTCCAAATAGGTAGAAATACCGTTCTCCTTTAGATCGGCAGAAATACCAAGGTCGAACACATCATGAGGAATTCTAGGATTTGGTATCTTATGACATCGAGGATATCATCAACTACTGTTTTACGACCTGAGCTAGCGGAATTGACATCCTTAAAACCATCATGGACGACATTATGAACAACATCAATAACAACATTGAAGACAACGAGAAGAACAACCGGAAGAACAACAAGGATAGCATCTGTGGTATGTACAATCACATACTACAGAAACGACTACATTAGTCACAACAGGGACGACATTAGTTACAGACGTATCGGACGTCACTAAAGTGCGAGCCTTGAGCGGTGAGCGGAGAGCGGTGAGCGGTAACTTTGCGGATATTTTGATGTATTTGGGAATTTAGAGCGATATGGTTATGGTATTTTATGGATTAACAATTTTTTGGGTTTTGAAATTTCTAAATTTAGTTCGTAATGGGACCTATTACCGTGGACAGTCTCAGCAAAATTAATACTTGGCCTGATCTATGGCCGTGGAAATTATTGTATTACGGTTTTCGGGTGCGTTAGTGGCCTCCACTCGTGGATTCCTGTTATAGAGACTGGTCACCTGGGTCTTTTTATAAGGACAGGCCGTGAGGTAACACTGTAGCGCTGAATTTCTCTTCAGTGTGTCGTGAGCCACGGAGGTAGGGGATGAACGTCAGCCAACAGCCACTGCCGATGATTCCAACCCAAGCAAGCGTCGAAAACTGGAGGACAATGAATTCTCACTTTGCGCACGAACAAAAAGATTAGACCATACATGTGCAACATATCATACAAAAGTATGCACGTTCTGCAAAGTACAACAGAACAAGTGGTAGTTTATCCCATTCATGGACCTATGACAAAGGTGGGTCAGTAGTACACCTCCCCTTCAGTAAGAGTTCTCTCGGTTTAGGGAGTCCGGAAAAGGATTGTTCGGGCCTAGGCACACATATGTGACTTCCTCCCAGACCCTTTTACATGGACCTCTTCAGGAATTACACAGTTCTTTAAATGACTTGCAAAATGGTTCTTAACAGCGCTTAAGAAAAATAAGGGCGTGATTCACAAGAATGGGAACAACGGTTTACAGTGCAAGTGCAAATTTGTGGTAGTGGCCCTTTTAG
The DNA here is from genome assembly GCA_014871385.1 of Ceratodon purpureus. Taxonomy (NCBI): domain Eukaryota; kingdom Viridiplantae; phylum Streptophyta; class Bryopsida; order Pseudoditrichales; family Ditrichaceae; genus Ceratodon; species Ceratodon purpureus. The sequence goes on along the minus strand of CM026428.1, from coordinate 12,111,130 downwards.
TCTCACTACTTCGTCATCCAGATGAATTCAGGCGATACATGTGTGAATAACGAATCAGATATCACTACTTCTCCAGGTGCTTCAAAAGGCCACTCTCTAGGACTCGCTTGACTTCGTTGAAGCTAAAACTAGCTGCATGAATGAATGTATCCGACTCCGAATCAAGACCGCAAACTACACTGAGAAGGTAGTACAAATGCTTACAATTAGCCCATTGACCCCGCTTCCCAAGTGCCGTCATTGCCATCTCCTTGAAGTTTGGGCAAGTGCAGGCAGGGTGCTGCGAAATGGTCAGGTAGTATTGTTGTACCTTTGGAAGCTTCCCAGAATCCAATGTGACAATGCATCCCAGGGCTGGGGCAGGCAGCATGCAAAGCTTGCTGACCTTCGCGTTCAACGATAAGGCAGAGGCACAATTATTGCTATGCTTGGTCGACGGGGCCTTCTTGTTCCGTCGGATGAGCTTCCCTGATCGCCGGGTAGGGAACTCATCCGGGTATGCCGGCGTAGGGTAGGCGGAGAGGTCCACTGCCGCGGCCCGGTCTTGGAAGAGTCTTCTTGGTGACATCTCCTTCAGTTGAGGGAGTCTGAAGCCGGCATTCTCTAGAGAGAGGATCTCTTTCTTCGTCAACTTCGTCCCAATCTTCACAGGCCACACCTCAGGTACCTTTGGCACCGATAGTACCCACTTCCGCTTGCTACCCTTGACGCACCTGTCAATGTCGTCATTGCAGAAAAAGAACTGATGAGTCTCTATTCTGTCCTTCTGGTAGTTCTTCATGGGGCCTGTGTATGTCGGCGCAGCCGTGCTCTTCCCGTGCTGCACAATTCGTGCCACGCATTTCTTCTTAGTCACAGCGTGTTGGGCGAAGCAAGCCTTAGCGGACGTCTTAGGAAGTCGTGCAATGTGCCACTCGGAAGGGTTGCAGGCGGTCTCTTCAACTGAAGTGACGTGATGGTACTCGACTGGAGGTGGACAGTGCTCAGGGTGGAGGTCGGCTTCGTCCGCTTCAGTGCTTGTAGGAGAGTCTGCTATTACCACCGTCGGAGGGTAGTCGCTCTCCAGACGTGCAGCTCTAGTCTGGACACGAGGTCTTGACACGGTGATCTTGTCTGGCCTATGAGACTCTCGTTCATCTCCGAAGGCAACATCAGGTTTTCGTTTTAGTGAGACACAGACCTCCTCCCCTTCGAGATGCGGGTCCCTTGTGCACCACTCGCCCGCTCCTGGCATGTTCATAATCGCTTCATGTAGGACCTTCGGGTTCCCTGTCCTCGCTGCAGATCTCTGTGCACGTCGGAGGCTGAGCTCTTCTTTTGACGGACCTTTCCCGGGACGCTCCCCCTTCAAGAACTGGAAGTAGGCAACGCATTGCATGAACGCCCTTACAAAGTCGTCGACAGCTGCAACGTACAAGTCGCTGCCCCGATCTCCAGACTGCTGCTTCCACCTGTTGTGAATTGATTCAGCAAGATTGCACGACGGCATTTCCGCCAGCTCTTCCTCAGTGTGATTCTGCGCACATTAGGGGTTAGGTTAGGGTTTACGGTCCAATTACTGACTGCGAAGCAAAAACAGTGCCACCAGCAAGAGTCCTCGTCACCGAGGCCAATTGCCAAGCGCTGCAAGGCTGCTGCATTGGGCGCTAACTCAAGGCATGGAGCAACATGAAAGACCAGACTGAGTACCCCCAGCAAGAGTCCTCGGCACCGAGGCAAATTGCCAAGGGCTGCAAGGCTGCTGCATTGGGCGCTTAGTCAAGGCATGGAGCATCATGAAAGACCAGACTCAGTACCCCCAGCAAGAGTCCTCGGCACCGAGGCAAATTGCCAAGGGCTGCAAGGCTGCTGCATTGGGCGCTTAGTCAAGGCATGGAGCATCATGAAAGACCAGACTCAGTACCCCCAGCAAGAGTCCTCGGCACCGAGGCAAATTGCCAAGGGCTGCAAGGCTGCTGCATTTGGCGCTTAGTCAAGGCATGGAGCATCATGAAAGACCAGACTCAGTACCCCCAGCAAGAGTCCTCGGCACCGAGGCCAATAGCCAAGGGCTGCAAGGCTGCTGGATTCGGCGGTAGGTCATGCCTCGGAGGATCAGAAATGAGCAGATTCTGTACTCCCACCTGGAGTACTCGGCACCGAGGGCTGAAAGGGTGCTGCACTGGACGCTAGGGCATCGGAAGGAGCATCACGAGAGAGCAGATTCTTTACCTTCACCAAGTTACCTAAGATGCGATAGACACCTGAAAGGCCGAGAGATAGCTTACCAGTTCCATGAAGCCTCCCCACTGCCGATAGCGATGGTGCCAGAACGAGAGCCACGTCTCCATGTTGGAGAGCCCTTTTCCAGTTGCAGCGCCGGATGACATCCACCATGCTCGGATTGCCAAGAATTTTGTTTCAGCTTCGGCCAGTGTCGTCGCATTCTTGTACTGTTGGCAGAGTTTGATATGTTGTGCTCGGAGGTCTTGTCGAATGTTTGCGTTTGTATGTTGCTCCAAAGACTGCCTCCAATGAAATAGGCATGTCCTCTCCCTGTCAACCATCCTCTCGGAGGCGTTACCGCTCCCATAGATAATTCGAACTGCGTTCCAATTCGCTTGGGCACCGTCTGCCATGAAGCCCTTAAAGTTAACTCTCGCGACCCCGTGAGTCTCCATGATGGCATTCAAATTCTTCCACAGCACGGACTGGGCTGCCGTGTCCTCCGACTGCATGTCGCACGCAGCGATTGTCATTATCCGACAGTAAGTTGGGTCGTAGACGTGGCAGGCCATCGTTACCCAGTCCCTTACTCGCCTCACATGGTCAAACATGATCCACGCATCCTCCAAGTCACCGCCTGTCTGCATACGCTTAACTAGATCGACTCCAGAACCCGGCCCTACCTCAGACATCTTGAAGACATACACCTTCGCCGCATCATCGCCTTGCCCCGGGAACATGTTATTCTGGATAAACTTCCAGTTGCTGAACCCCCGCAGCATCCTGATGCCATCCATAGTCCCAAAGCGCCTAACATTCTTGAACGACGTAATGCAATTTCGGATGTTTGGAGAAGAGAGGTGCTTACAGCGGTCGAATATTGGTTCGAGCTCCTCCAATTCAAGAATCTTCTGCGGTTCACCTTCCTTGGCCAGAAGTAACGGGCCCAGCAGCTCCTTCGCAGTTTCGAGGACGATTGCGGAGGGTGTGGCGGAGGGAGTGCGCTCCACCTGCTCCCTGATCAAATTCTCCGTGTGTTCGACGAAGTCACGGTTCTCGCCAGACTTCACTGGATGATTGTGAGTTCCGAAGTGAACGCACGCTCTCGTCATGTGAGGTCCTGCAGTGACATAGTAAATCTTTGCAGGACAAAGTGCAACGCAGGTAGGCGGCGTACTGCAAGATTTACAGACCACGGTGGAACTCTGCGGCGGCTTCGACCCAACTTCAAACAGTTTCTCAGATTTCCCATCCCATTCAGTCTCGTTCACTACCGAAGTCCTATTATCACGTGTAAGATACTCACATCTGACATTGTCACAGCGCAGATGGCCAAGGCACGACGAAGAACGGAATGTCAGCTTGAGGTCGTTCTGAATATTCGAAGTCGCTGTTCGAGTCCAAGGGTGTCCGTCGTATTTCCTATCCATTCCCCGTAACTGCTTTGCGCCGGAGTGATGGCCGTGAGCACCTAGGGGTGGGAACTCAAAAATGACATCGCCATTGTACTGAGGAGGAAGGTACTCAACTTCCTGCATTCTAATTGCATCAAAATTGATGCGAGACAGAACACTCTTTGACCTTTTACGAGCGCTAAGCTTCATGAGGCACTGGACGACACTGTTTGAAGGGGAGACTGCCGGGATAGACGGAGGGGAGACCGCAGGGGTACATGGAACGGATGACTTCAGGGAGGTTACTACTATTGCAGGAATCTCAACTGCAGTTGGCAATGTCGTGTCCTTCACCTCAGGGAGTACTGTCGTCTCAAGTACGTTTTCACTATCAGAATCACTCAACTCAAAGATGGTTTGAAGTCCTGGCTCGGTCTTCACTTTCCTCAACGGCGGATCAGAATTGATGCAAACTGTTGTGGACGATCGGGGGGTAAGCAATTCAGTAGAAGCACCTAAGACAGACTCCGTAATTCCGTAGACTCTGTACTTCCCTGGTTTAAGCAACCAAAACGTCCCAAACTCCTTCTGGGTAGATAACTGACCCACTGCATGCGAAAGTTCGCCACTGATGTCGTCAAATATCTCCTCCTCTACATGAAGTGATTCCTCTCTGTACTGGAAGCGAAGACTCAGAGTGGTAGAACTGATCATAGCACACCCATCTACACCCAAAGGAAACGTAATCGGAACAGAATGCGAATCTGCACGAAGGTAAGCCATACTGTGAACACGAAGAGCGAGATGTGAAAAAAGCAAACACGGCGGAGGAGATGATCACAGAATATTACGTACCCTTCTCGCTGCAACATTCTTCTAAACTCACACAAGAGTACATGATTCAGGAGACGGTTAACATTAAGACGTATAGTTAGGATAATTTCTGAAGCGAATAACCTTATATGAACTAATTAATCATGGATTAGTACAGGTCCAGAGAACATGCCCGCCCTAATATTCATTGTCATATAGGCTGGGATATTACAGGCATGAGTGGAAGATGACGGCCACTTTTAGTACTAATAGATTTTTTATTACAATGAAACGCTTTCATTACAGCAGAACCATTCCGATCACATTCAGGTACACGTACTCCAAGGTCTTTAATCCCACTACTCTGTTAAACTCGACGAATGTGTTTTCTGGATGGCTCCCTCGCATCGTAGTCTTTGATACTGTCTTCAAGAAGCCCATGAGTGCTAATTGCAGTCCAGCAGCCTCTACTTTGGAGCTTACGTCCTTTCGGACGAGGGGTGCTTCTTAAAAGACATCTGGAGTAGGTCCCCGGTTTGATGTTTCCAACTTTGGCGTACGCATGGGCTGCACTAATAACGTCGCACACAGCCCGTTCTCCTTCTACCGTGGTTGCTGTGGCCGATTGGACACAGCCCTCGGCGTCCACAATCATGACATGAACGGAAGCAACTTGGGTGGGTGGCTCCTTGGAGTCTGGCAAGCTGCAATCTGGAACTGGATCAAAGGGACCCTGAAAATCGTCTAAGGACACCTCATACTCTCCCACTACCTGTGAATCTAGAAGTATACGAGAAGGGGACATGAGCGGTTCTGCCTCCATCTCCAGTGAAGCCTCTACTAAGATTATCTCAGTGTGGAAATGCGTCTGGAAATGGAGGAGCCAGTGACATTTCTTATATAGGAGTACAATGAACGCAGCCTCGGCTCATGTTAAAACACGTGTCTAGGAGGGCTATATTAATGCAAAGAATGAATCAGGGACGGCGCAGTCTTCGCATGGTTGTTTACATGCAGTTAATACGTGACAGTATGAAAGGTGAACTAACTTGTGCTGCAGAACAAATGCTACGTCCTGGTGAGTAGATATTGGAATATTATCAGGTAACTAATTTCATGTATTCCACGTACAGCCAACGGCGGCTCATTCATTAAGACAACTATTAGCGTCTAAATATCTTATGGAGGGCCCAAATGTCAGTGAGAACTATAAATCGCGGTCTAGCTCATAATGACACGCTTTAAGACATTTTAAAGAATCAACATATTATGGGGTTCATAGATCCCTCGTCAGCTATTCTTTCAAGCCATTACGTAATGCTTCGGATGGCCCATTAGAATCAGAGATGATCACACGGTCTGCTTCGAAGGCGCAGGCAGAGTTATCCAGGTCTGTACAGAAACGGAGGCGTCTTTGGAGGAAGAGGAGGTTAGCGGCTCCGGAGGTCACTGAATCCCCGTACAATTTGCGTTCAGCGATGGGGAAGAAGGGAGGGAATTCTAGTCAGGCCGTCGGAGGACAAACTAGACGGCCTGGTGCTTCGATTGGACGAGACGATGTTTCACCGCGAACTCTGAACTATGTGGAAGAGGACGGAACGCCCATCCAGAATCCTCGCAGTAAGGTATGCTCCAATTCAATGGGAACCATGCATACGCTTGTCAACTTCGTTCTCTGGTAGACAATAAAAATCACTGTCCTCATGAGTATGGGTTACAGCTTCAGAGTTGTCAAGTACATAGTCATCGAGTAGGCTGTAGTTTAGGAATTGAGGGTTTAGTGCGGGACGTTTCCTGCGGACGATAAGGCCTATTACTCATGTGATTAAAATGGTGACAGATTGAACGATGTTTGAGCCGTATGAGTTCATTTTTTGCGTTCTTGTCATATTATTTACGTACTGAGAAATTGCAAAGAGCGAATCCTTAATAATAGTTCGTTGGCGGTAATATCGGGGTCGGCACCGACTGAGGCAAGTTCTCGTTGCAATAGCCTAGGGGGCCGATTCAGACCGCAGCATATACGAGGGACGGGTCTAGGTTAAGAGAGAGGGGGCGCATGCACCCTCGCAACGACATCCTACGTAGTATTCTGCGTTCCTTGTGATTTTGGTGTCCCTTCTGTTGGTCTTCCATTCCCCTGCACTGCAGACCTCATTGAGCATTTAGTTATTACTACAGCTCCTGGAGCAGATCGAAGTCGAGGACGACATGGAGGAAGAATCAGTCGACCGGAGTATGCGAGCACCAGTAAAGCTGAAGCCCAGCAACCATGTTCAGGTGACGACTTCATATGTTATTATGTTCTGCATTATATACGTCTTCCTTTAGCTTGTTGATGCCATCCATTTCGAGTAATTGGAGCTTCTGGTTAGTACAGCATTAGGTCTCGCGAGGATACCTAATATCCAGGGTTTTCTGAGAGAATACAAATTTCGATGTCGCAGCCTCAAACCGGTGCGGGAAGCAGTACCAGCGACAGCGGTGGTCCTTTCATCGCGACCAGAGGAGGCAACATCATGATCGCAACACCCTCAAACAATCAGGTATGAGTTAATGCTTGGGCTCCCACTCCGATCAGCTCATGTCGTAATAACACTCCATTCTACAGCCCTTTCAAGCAGCGTCGTAGCCCACGGCATAATGCCTCGGTTTAGGGTACACCCGCTGCGGCTCCCAGTCTGGTGGTTTTATGTTGATTTGTAAGTTGTATTGTGTGCCCTTCTCGCATCCCCGCAGCCCTCGGCATACTGCCTCGGTGCCCAGGACTTGTGCCGGAGGCTCCAACTGTAGGCTTCTTCTATTGATTTGTAAGTTGCATTGTGTGCCCCTTGAGCAGCCTCGCAGCCCTTGGCATCAAGCCTCGGTGCCGAGGACTTATGCTAGGGGCTCCTGCTCTGGTCTTGTCATGTTGATTTGTAAGTTGCATTGTGTGCCCCCCTAGCAGCCTCGCAGCCCTTGGCATGAAGCCTCGGTGCCGAGGACTTATGCTGGGGGCTCCAATTTTGGTCTTGTTATGTTGATTTGTAAGTTGCATTGTGTGCCCCTTGAGCAGCCTCGCAGCCCTTGGCATCAAGCCTCGGTGCCGAGGACTTATGCTGGGGGCTCCAATTTTGGTCTTGTTATGTTGATTTGTAAGTTGCATTGTGTGCCCCTTGAGCAGCCTCGCAGCCCTTGGCATCAAGCCTCGGTGCCGAGGACTTATGCTGGGGGCTCCAACTCTGGTCTTGTTATGTTGATTTGTAAGTTGCATTGTGTGCCCCCCTAGCAGCCTCGCAGCCCTTGGCATGAAGCCTCGATGCCGAGGACTTATGCTGGGGGCTCCAATTTTGGTCTTGTTATAATGATTTGTAAGTTGCATTGTGTGCCCCTTGAGCAGCCTCGCAGCCCTAGGCATCAAGCCTCGGTGCCGAGGACTTATGCTGGGGGCTCCAACTCTAGTCTTGTTATGTTGATTTGTAAGTTGCATTGTGTGCCCCCCTAGCAGCCTCGCAGCCCTTGGCATGAAGCCTCGATGCCGAGGACTTATGCTGGGGGCTCCAATTTTGGTCTTGTTATGTTGATTTGTAAGTTGCATTGTGTGCCCCTTGAGCAGCCTCGCAGCCCTTGGCATCAAGCCTCGGTGCCGAGGACTTATGCTGGGGGCTCCAACTCTGGTCTTGTTATGTTGATTTGTAAGTTGCATTGTGTGCACCCCTAGCAGCGTCGCAGCCCTTGGCATGAAGCCTCGGTGCCGAGGACTTATGCTGGGGGCTCCAATTTTGGTCCTTTTTTGTTCATTTGTAAGTTGCATTGTGTGCCCCCCTAGCAGCCTCGCAGCCCTTGGCATGAAGCCTCGGTGCCGAGGACTTATGCTGGGGGCTCCAATTTTGGTCCTTTTTTGTTCATTTGTAAGTTGCATTGTGTGCCCCCCTAGCAGCCTCGCAGCCCTTGGCATGAAGCCTCGGTGCCGAAGACTTATGCTGGGGGCTCCAATTTTGGTCCTTTTATGTACATTTTAAAGTTGCATTGTGTGCCCCTCTAGCAGCCTCGCAGCCCTTGGCATGAAGCCTCGGTGCCGAGGACTTATGCTGGGGGCTCCAATCTTGGTCCTTTTATGATGTATTATGAGTTGCATTGTGTGCCCCTCTAACAGCCTCGCAGCCCTTGGAATAATGCCTCGGTGCCGAGGACTTACGCTGTGGGCTCCTCCTCTGGTCTTTTTATGTTGATCAGTCCTCCTTAGGGAACTAAGACTGACCAATATATGTTGTTTCTCTTTTGGAACAGGTGCCACAAAAAGGTGGTCCAGTAACCATGAGCGGAGGAGAGGATGACGTCGACGCAACACCAAGCAACAATCAGGTACGACCATCGTCTACGCTGGGTTCTGTTCAATAGAGTGTGCTTAATGAATGTGTTATTCGATTGTACCAGGAGACCATTAAGATACCCTCGCAGCCCTTGGCATAATTCCTCGGTGCCGAGGACTCCCATTAGGGGCTTTCACTGTGGTCTTTTTCTGTTAATTTTTAAGTTGCATTCTGTGCCCCTAAAGCAGCCTCGCAGCCCTTGGCATCAAGCCTCGGTGCCGAGGACTTATGCTCGGGGCTCCAGCTCTGGTCCTTATATGATGTATTATGAGTTGCATTGTGTGCCCCTTCAGCAGCCTCGCAGCCCTTGGCTTCATGCCTCGGTGCCGAGGACTTATGCAGGGGGCTCCAATTTTGGTCCTTTTATGTTCATTCTAACGTTGCATTCTGTGCCCCTCTAGCAGCCTCGCAGCCCTTGGCTTCATGCCTCGGTGCCGAGGACTTATGCTGGGGGCTCCAATTTTGGTCTTGTTATGTTGATTTGTAAGTTGCATTGTGTGCCCCTTGAGCAGCCTCGCAGCCCTTGGCATCAAGCCTCGGTGCCGAGGACTTATGCTGGGGGCTCCAACTCTGGTCTTGTTATGTTGATTTGTAAGTTGCATTGTGTGCCCCCCTAGCAGCCTCGCAGCCCTTGGCATGAAGCCTCGGTGCCGAGGACTTATGCTGGGGGCTCCAGCTCTGGTCCTTTTATGATGCATTATGAGTTGCATTGTGTGCCCCTTGAGCAGCCTCGCAGCCCTTGGAATAATGCCTCGGTGCCGAGGGCTTACGCTGTGGGCTCCTCCTCTGGTCTTTTTATGTTGATCAGTCCTCCTTAGGGAACTAAGACTGACCAATATATGTTGTTTCTCTTTTGGAACAGGTGCCACGAAAAGGTGGTCCAGTAACCATGAGCGGAGGAGAGGATGACTTCGACGCAACACCAAGCAACAATCAGGTACGAACATCGTCTACGCTGGGTTCTGTTCAATAGAGTGTGCTTAATGAATGTGTTACTCGATTATACCAGGAGACCATTAAGATACCCTCGCAGCCCTTGGCATAATGCCTCGGTGCCGAGGACCCCCATTAGGGGCTTTCACTGTGGTCTTTTTCTGTTAATTTTTAAGTTGCATTCTGTGCCCCTAAAGCAGCCTCGCAGCCCTTGGCATCAAGCCTCGGTGCCGAGGACTTATGCTCGGGGCTCCAGCTCTGGTCCTTATATGATGTATTATGAGTTGCATTCAGTGCCCCTCTAGCAGCCTCGCAGCCCTTGGCTTCATGCCTCGGTGCCGAGGACTTATGCTGGGGGCTCCACTTTTGGTTCTTTTATGATGTATTCAGAGTTGGATTGTGTGCCCCTTCAGCAGCCTCGCAGCCCTTGGCTTCATGCCTCGGTGCCGAGGACTTATGCTGGGGGCTCCAGCTCTGGTCCTTTTATGATGTATTATGAGTTGCATTGTGTGCCCCTTCAGCAGCCTCGCAGCCCTTGGCTTCATGCCTCGGTGCCGAGGACTTATGTTGGGGGCTCCAATTTTGGTCCTTTTTTGTTCATTTTAAAGTTGCATTCTGTGCCCCTCTAGCAGCCTCGCAGCCCTTGGCTTCATGCCTCGGTGCCGAGGACTTATGCTGGGGGCTCCAATTTTGGTCCTTTTATGTTTATTTTAAAGTTGCATTGTGTGCCCCTCTAGCAGCCTCGCAGCCCTTGGCATGAAGCCTCGGTGCCGAGGACTTATGCTGGGGGCTCCAGCTCTGGTCCTTTTATGATGCATTATGAGTTGCATTGTGTGCCCCTTGAGCAGCCTCGCAGCCCTTGGCTTCATGCCTCGGTGCCGAGGACTTATGCTGGGGGCTCCTGCTCTGGTCTTGTTATGTTGATTTGTAAGTTGCATTGTGTGCCCCCCTAGCAGCCTCGCAGCCCTTGGCTTCAAGCCTCGGTGCCGAGGACTTATGCTGGGGGCTCCAACTCTGGTCTTGTTATGTTGATTTGTAAGTTGCATTGTGTGCACCCCTAGCAGCGTCGCAGCCCTTGGCATGAAGCCTCGGTGCCGAGGACTTATGCTGGGGGCTCCAGCTCTGGTCCTTTTATGATGTATTCTGAGTTGCATTGTGTGCCCCCCTAGCAGCCTCGCAGCCCTTGGCATCAAGCCTCGGTGCCGAGGACTTATGCTGGGGGCTCCAGCTCTGGTCCTTTTATGATGCATTATGAGTTGCATTGTGTGCCCCTTGAGCAGCCTCGCAGCCCTTGGCTTCATGCCTCGGTGCCGAGGACTTATGCTGGGGGCTCCAATTTGGGTCCTTTTTTGCTCATTTTAAAGTTGCATTCTGTGCCCCTCTAGCAGCCTCGCAGCCCTTGGCTTCATGCCTCGGTGCCGAGGACTTATGCTGGGGCTCCAATTTTGGTCCTTTTATGTTCATTTTAAAGTTGCATTGTATGCCTTTTCAGCAGCCTCGCAGCCCTTGGCTTCATGCCTCGGTGCCGAGGACTCCCGCTGGGGGCTCGTATTCTGGACCATTTATGATGTATTCTGAGTTGCATTGTGTGCCCCCCAAGCAGCCTCGCAGCCCTTGGCTTCATGCCTCGGTGCCGAGGACTTATGCTGGGGGCTCCAATTTTGGTCTTAGGTTGTTCATTTTAAAGTTGCATACTGTGCCCCTCTAGCAGCCTCGCAGCCCTTGGCATCAAGCCTCGGTGCCGAGGACTTATGCTGGGGGCTCCAGCTCTGGTCCTTTTATGATGTATTCTGAGTTGCATTGTGTGCCCCCCTAGCAGCCTCGCAGCCCTTGGCATGAAGCCTCGGTGCCGAGGACTTATGCTGGGGGCTCCAGCTCTGGTCCTTTTATGATGCATTATGAGTTGCATTCTGTGCCCCTTCAGCAGCCTCGCAGCCCTTGGCTTCATGCCTCGGTGCCGAGGACTCCCGCTGGGGGCTCCAATTCTGGACCATTTATGATGTATTCTGAGTTGCATTGTGTGCCCCTTCAGCAGCCTCGAAGCCCTTGGCTTCATGCCTCGGTGCCGAGGACTTATGCTGGGGGCTCCAATTTTGGTCTTAGGTTGTTCATTTTAAAGTTGCATACTTTGCCCCTCTAGCAGCCTCGCAGCCCTTGGCATCAAGCCTCGGTGCCGAGGACTTATGCTGGGGGCTCCAGCTCTGGTCCTTTTATGATGTATTCTGAGTTGCATTGTGTGCCCCCCTAGCAGCCTCGCAGCCCTTGGCATCAAGCCTCGGTGCCGAGGACTTATGCTGGGGGCTCCAGCTCTGGTCCTTTTATGATGTATTCTGAGTTGCATTGTGTGCCCCCCTAGCAGCCTCGCAGCCTTTGGCATCAAGCCTCGGTGCCGAGGACTTATGCTGGGGGCTCCAGCTCTGGTCCTTTTATGATGTATTCTGAGTTGCATTGTGTGCCCCCCTAGCAGCCTCGCAGCCCTTGGCATCAAGCCTCGGTGCCGAGGACTTATGCTGGGGGCTCCAATTTTGGTCCTTTTATGTTCATTTTAAAGTTGCATTCTGTGCCCCTTCAGCAGCCTCGCAGCCCTTGGCTTCATGCCTTGGTGCCGAGGACTCCCGCTGGGGGCTCCAATTCTGGACCATTTATGATGTATTCTGAGTTGCATTGTGTGCCTCCCTAGCAGCCTCGCAGCCCTTGGCTTCATGCCTCGGTGCCGAGGACTTATGCTGGGGGCTCCAATTTTGGTCTTAGGTTGTTCATTTTAAAGTTGCATACTGTGCCCCTCTAGCAGCCTCGCAGCCCTTGGCATCAAGCCTCGGTGCCGAGGACTTATGCTGGGGGCTCCAGCTCTGGTCCTTTTATGATGTATTCTGAGTTGCATTGTGTGCCCCCCTAGCAGCCTCGCAGCCCTTGGCATCAAGCCTCGGTGCCGAGGACTTATGCTGGGGGCTCCAGCTCTGGTCCTTTTATGATGCATTATGAGTTGCATTGTGTGCCCCTTGAGCAGCCTCGCAGCCCTTGGCTTCATGCCTCGGTGCCGAGGACTTATGCTGGGGGCTCCAATTTGGGTCCTTTTTTGCTCATTTTAAAGTTGCATTCTGTGCCCCTCTAGCAGCCTCGCAGCCCTTGGCTTCATGCCTCGGTGCCGAGGACTTATGCTGGGGCTCCAATTTTGGTCCTTTTATGTTCATTTTAAAGTTGCATTGTATGCCTTTTCAGCAGCCTCGCAGCCCTTGGCTTCATGCCTCGGTGCCGAGGACTCCCGCTGGGGGCTCGTATTCTGGACCATTTATGATGTATTCTGAGTTGCATTGTGTGCCCCCCAAGCAGCCTCGCAGCCCTTGGCTTCATGCCTCGGTGCCGAGGACTTATGCTGGGGGCTCCAATTTTGGTCTTAGGTTGTTCATTTTAAAGTTGCATACTGTGCCCCTCTAGCAGCCTCGCAGCCCTTGGCATCAAGCCTCGGTGCCGAGGACTTATGCTGGGGGCTCCAGCTCTGGTCCTTTTATGATGTATTCTGAGTTGCATTGTGTGCCCCCCTAGCAGCCTCGCAGCCCTTGGCATGAAGCCTCGGTGCCGAGGACTTATGCTGGGGGCTCCAGCTCTGGTCCTTTTATGATGCATTATGAGTTGCATTCTGTGCCCCTTCAGCAGCCTCGCAGCCCTTGGCTTCATGCCTCGGTGCCGAGGACTCCCGCTGGGGGCTCCAATTCTGGACCATTTATGATGTATTCTGAGTTGCATTGTGTGCCCCTTCAGCAGCCTCGAAGCCCTTGGCTTCATGCCTCGGTGCCGAGGACTTATGCTGGGGGCTCCAATTTTGGTCTTAGGTTGTTCATTTTAAAGTTGCATACTTTGCCCCTCTAGCAGCCTCGCAGCCCTTGGCATCAAGCCTCGGTGCCGAGGACTTATGCTGGGGGCTCCAGCTCTGGTCCTTTTATGATGTATTCTGAGTTGCATTGTGTGCCCCCCTAGCAGCCTCGCAGCCCTTGGCATCAAGCCTCGGTGCCGAGGACTTATGCTGGGGGCTCCAGCTCTGGTCCTTTTATGATGTATTCTGAGTTGCATTGTGTGCCCCCCTAGCAGCCTCGCAGCCTTTGGCATCAAGCCTCGGTGCCGAGGACTTATGCTGGGGGCTCCAGCTCTGGTCCTTTTATGATGTATTCTGAGTTGCATTGTGTGCCCCCCTAGCAGCCTCGCAGCCCTTGGCATCAAGCCTCGGTGCCGAGGACTTATGCTGGGGGCTCCAATTTTGGTCCTTTTATGTTCATTTTAAAGTTGCATTCTGTGCCCCTTCAGCAGCCTCGCAGCCCTTGGCTTCATGCCTTGGTGCCGAGGACTCCCGCTGGGGGCTCCAATTCTGGACCATTTATGATGTATTCTGAGTTGCATTGTGTGCCTCCCTAGCAGCCTCGCAGCCCTTGGCTTCATGCCTCGGTGCCGAGGACTTATGCTGGGGGCTCCAATTTTGGTCTTAGGTTGTTCATTTTAAAGTTGCATACTGTGCCCCTCTAGCAGCCTCGCAGCCCTTGGCATCAAGCCTCGGTGCCGAGGACTTATGCTGGGGGCTCCAGCTCTGGTCCTTTTATGATGTATTCTGAGTTGCATTGTGTGCCCCCCTAGCAGCCTCGCAGCCCTTGGCATCAAGCCTCGGTGCCGAGGACTTATGCTGGGGGCTCCAGCTCTGGTCCTTTTATGATGTATTCTGAGTTGCAATGTGTGCCCCCCTAGCAGCCTCGCAGCCCTTGGCATCAAGCCTCGGTGCCGAGGACTTATGCTGGGGGCTCCAGCTCTGGTCCTTTTATGATGCATTATGAGTTGCATTGTGTGCCCCTTGAGCAGCCTCGCAGCCCTTGGCTTCATGCCTCGATGCCGAGGACTTATGCTGGGGGCTCTAATTTTGGTCCTTTTATGTTCATTTTAAAGTTGCATTGTGTGCCCCTTCAGCTGCCTCGCAGCCCTTGGCTTCATGCCTCGGTGCCGAGGACTCCCGCTGGGGGCTCCAATTCTGGACCATTTATGATGTATTCTGAGTTGCATTGTGTGCCCCTTCAGCAGTCTCGCAGCCCTTGGCTTCATGCCTCGGTGCCGAGGACTTATGCTGGGGGCTCCAATTTTGGTCTTAGGTTGTTCATTTTAAAGTTGCATACTGTGCCCCTCTAGCAGCCTCGCAGCCCTTGGCATCAAGCCTCGGTGCCGAGGACTTATGCTGGGGGCTCCAGCTCTGGTCCTTTTATGATGTATTCTGAGTTGCATTGTGTGCCCCCTTAGCAGCCTCGCAGCCCTTGGCATCAAGCCTCGGTGCCGAGGACTTATGCTGGGGGCTCCAGCTCTGGTCCTTTTATGATGTATTCTGAGTTGCATTGTGTGCCCCCCTAGCAGCCTCGCAGCCCTTGGCATCAAGCCTCGGTGCCGAGGACTTATGCTGGGGGCTCCAGCTCTGGTCCTTTTATGATGCATTATGAGTTGCATTGTGTGCCCCTTGAGCAGCCTCGCAGCCCTTGGCTTCATGCCTCGGTGCCGAGGACTTATGCTGGGGGCTCCAATTTTGGTCCTTTTATGTTCATTTTAAAGTTGCATTCTGTGCCCCTCTAGCAGCCTCGCAGCCCTTGGCTTCATGCCTCGGTGCCGAGGAGTCCCGCTGGGGCCTCCAGTTTTGGTCCTCTTATGTTCGTTTTAAAGTTGCATTGTGTCCATGGTCTCCATCGTTTTAAAGTTGCATTGTGTACATGGTCTCCATTTTCCAGGCTGATGGCGGGATGGATGCTCCCCAGTTTGAAGAGGACACGCCAGGAAACACCGAAAAGGACGAGGACTCGGTTGATGATGACGACGCTTTCACTGGAGATCTAGACGAGATTCGATCTCGCCAGAAGCTTAACTCTGTCACTACTATTTCGAGTCTGAGAGTGAAGCCTTTTGCTTATTCACGTATAGACATTCCTCTGTGCAGAATGCAGCCAATGCCTATTGTGCGCCCGATGATGCAGTGCGACCTGTCGAAACTGGAAGAGGAGTTCTCGCACGGGTACCGGGAGGGGGCATCTGTGTTTTACGTGTCAATTACAGATGAAGGAGGTAGGACTAGGGAAGTTTCGGCTGCTGATAAGGCCAGATGGGGCCCTATCTGGAACAAGAAGAACGATCAGTTTAATGATTTCTTGCTATCAATCCCGGAGCTTGCAGGATATGCAGATCTAATGTTCTTTGTTTGTGACGGTAATCATCGTTGTCAAGCATGGTTAAACCATATTGAGCGCCTACACAAGGCCGATGAATCGTGGCATTACCTTGTAGACTCTATCCTTCTGGACACAAAGGGTAGAATCGGGTTAGTCATGCAGGTCATGCACAACATCAACAAGTAAGTTTCCTAAAGTCTTAATCGTGGTTATCTTTCCATTATTACGATTCCTTCTGTATTTCATGTTAGTACATTAAATCTGGTTCTGTTGTACCTGTGCCAGGCATACCGAGGACAGTCATGTGAAGACGAACGATGTTCACACCCTTTTCAGAGTTCAAAAGTACGGCCTCATGCCCTTCGAGCAATTTAAGGAGCTGTTGTCCCCCTCGGATGTAAAGAGATGCAGGAAAACTAAGCACGGAACGTGGTACACATTACCTGTGAATGTATTCACTAGTTTCATTTACCAGGTACACCATGAGATTCAACATCTCTAATTGTATTATAAATTTCCCTCCGTATGTGCTCTTTGATGCAACCTCGCAGCCCTTGGTTTAATGCCTCGGTGCCGACGAGCAATGCTGGGGGCTCCAACTGTGGTCACTGCATGTCGTTATTACTCTCAGTGTTAGAGCCCTGTGAAGCAGCCTCGCAGCCCTTGGCTTAATGCCTCGGTGCCGACGAGCAATGCTGGGGGCTCCAACTGTGGTCACAGCATGTCGTTATTACTCTCAGTGTTAGAGCCCTGTGAAGCAGCCTCGCAGCCCTTGGCTTAATGCCTCGGTGCCGACGAGCAATGCTGGGGGCTCCAACTGTGGTCACAGCATGTCGTTTTTACTCTCAGTGTTAGAGCCTTGTGAAGCAGCCTCGCATCCCATGGCCTAATGCCTCGGTGCGGAGGACTTATGCTGGGGGCACCAACTCTGCTCAGTGCATGTCTTCTGTCTTCTCAGTACTCGAGCCCTTTGAAGCAACCTCGCAGCCCTTGGCTTAATGCCTCGGTGCCGAGGTCAAATGCTCGGGGCTCCAATGCTGGTCACTGCATGTATGTCGTTTCCTCAGTTCTAGAGCCCTTGGCTTCATGCCTGGCAGCCCTTGCCATAATGCGTTGTTGCCGAGGACTAATGCTTGGGGCACCACCTCTGATTACTGCATTCCGTTTTTTTGGTGAGTATTGTCAAATCCCCACTTCTCGCTATGATTCGTTCTATCATAATTTGACAAGTTTCTCGCTTGGTGCAGCATGAGATCAGCAGAGCAGCAGACGAGGGGCTACGTGCTTACCTCGAGAATGCTGAGGGTGACGTCGCCGAGAAAGATAAAGCAGCTGCAATGAAGTTGGCGGCTGCAAAGAAGACCGAGAACTTGATAAAGAAAATGAACAAGTTAACAGCGGTCGCTAACCCGGACCTAACACCAGGTTTCTTGAAAGAGGTATTGTTTCCATTTCTCCGGAGTACCATACATTATGCTCCACCGATCTATCGAATAAGAACACCACTGATTATGCCATACTGATCTTGGTTCGGGGTCTGCCAATTCAGATTGAGCGGCACTACTCGTTGAACGGCTCCACGGGCGCCGAGTTGAATCTTGAAAAGCTGCAACTGATAGCAACGGCGAAGGCTTCTTCAACCGCCAAGATCAGATGGCTCGAGTTATTCAACTCCTCTATAGCCACAAGAGAGGCCCGGTGCCTACCACCTAAACCATGCAACGAGCAGAGGCTCACCCATTGGCTGGGAAGGGCATGCTTCTGGGCAGCAGTGAGTCATATCTCTCCACTACACTGTAATGCTATGCTGTATTTCTGTTTCGATCCTATTGTTAACTTCTGCGTACTTAATTAAATTACGTATGCCTGGTCGATCTTTCAGTTGAGTGAGGAAGCATCCACTTCTCTGGACGACATTCTCCGCTCGGACCGACCTCCAATCAACATGAACGTCTCAACAGAGCCCATGGGTTTGGAGACCTACGTAGAGGATTGCAGAATGAAGCTATTTGACCATGCCTTCTTGTCGTACTTCAAAGGTACTGACGCCTTCACCAAGTCCAACGACTTCAAGGATTTCAAGGGGTCCGACTTAGTGGTTCGAAGAGTCCTTTACAGGTAATTCTCTTATCTTCACTTAGTTTACTATGAGCATCCTCTTGAAGCAACCTCGCAGCCCCTGGCATAATGCCTCGGTGCCGAGGACCGTTGCTGAGGGCTCCAGCTCTGGTCAGTGCATGTAGTTAGTCATGTTTGTTCTAGAGCCCTGTGAAGCAACCTCGCAGCCCCTGGCATAATGCCTCGGTGCCGAGGGCTCCTGCTGAGGGCTCCAACTGTGATGAGTGCATCATGTTTTTCTTGCTGCTCTGGGGCCCATTGAAGCAACCTCGCAGCCCTTGGCATAATGCCTCGGTGCCGAGGACCGTTGCTGAGGGCTCCAGCTCTGGTCAGTGCATGTAGTTCTTCATGTTTATTCTAGAGCCCTGTGAAGCAACCTCGCAGCCCCTGGCATAATGCCTCGGTGCCGAGGGCTCCTGCTGAGGGCTCGAACTGTGATGAGTGCATCATGTTCTTCTTGCTGCTCTGGGGCCCACTGAAGCAACCTCACAGCCCCTGGCATAATGCCTCGGTGCCGAGGACCGTTGCTGAGGGCTCCAGCTCTGGTCAGTGCATGTAGTTCTTCATGTTTGTTCTAGAGCCCTGTGAAGCAACCTCGCAGCCCCTGGCATAATGCCTCGGTGCCGAGGGCTCCTGCTGAGGGCTCCAACCGTGATGACTGCATAATGTTTTTCTTGCTGCTCTGGGGCCCATTGAAGCAACCTCGCAGCCCTTGGCATAATGCCTCGGTGCCGAGGACCCATGCTCAGGGCACCAGCTCAGTGCATGTAGTTCTTCTTGTTTGTTCTAGAGCGCTTTCTAGCTACCTCGCTGCCCTAGGTACAATGCCTCGGTGCCAATGACTACTGCTGGTTCAGGCTGTAACTTACATGTTGGTCGTACGTAATGCAGGTACTTCAAGTACGAGCTACTGGCGAAAGGGGCAATCTTAAAGGATGATCTTCCGATATTTCTTCAGGCTTGGGTTGATCGCTCCAGTCCCAGTTGCATGTTTTCTGCTGCTCAGCAACGAACCTGGACCACATCGCATCTTAGCGCCGGTGCGTGGTACCTAGATTGCCTATCCAGCTTCACCCCATCGTTTGAAGTTGAGCTCAGGAAGTCGAGAGACTCCGTAGGTGAATCTGGGGCTGAGATGCAAGATCTTCTCGGGATCGAAGACGAGGCAGAGAGAGCAAAGGCCTTGAAGCGCCGCGTTGAGGAGGATCGCAGGAAGGCACAGAAGATCAAGGAGGCCGAGGAGAAGGCGCTTCAGAGGGAGGAGGAGAAGCAGCAGAAGGCCGCGGAGAAGAGTTCGAAGAAAGGCAAGAGGAAAGTGAAGTCTCCCGGCGGGGATGTTGTGAAAAGTCCTATAAGCAATTCGGGATCACAGGCACCTCCGAACTCAAGGGGCACAAAGCGCAATGTGGACTCTACGTACGAAGAAGCTCTCACTCAGGTCCCTAACATTAATGTAGGTGACGAGGAGGGGAGCAACAACCGCGAGCTCATCATCAATTCCTCACTGAAGGATGTCCTGGCGGGGTCCTCTAATAACTTCACCCAAGCCTACCTCGACATCAAGAGCTTCCTGCTCAAGGTACTTTCTAATGTGCAATTGATTTCATCCAGGATACTGTAACCGTGCGCATGAAAATGTGGCCACGGGGTGCTATTTCGTTGTAGTCGTAAGTTAGAGTGATTTCGGCTTTGACTCCTTATTGAGGAGTACTTTGCTTGATATTGTGCAGCAGTCGGAAGGGAGATCCCTGCGCTTCAGGGGCGAGCCGAGGGTGCATCCGTTTGTTGACCTCATCATTGCGGACATTCCTGAGGGACTGCCGGTCCCTGGAGTTTCCGATCCTCCCACATCCATCCCCTCATGGAATATTGACACCGATAACTGCTTGCAGCCCATTTTCGATTTCGCCGACAACCATTTACATGATGATGGGGCCGTCATATTATTCCACCCCTTTCGTGCCTCAACAAAGGGTGAGATCTTCGGGTACTGCGACGCCTTTGAGTTTGAAGTTCGGAAAGAGTGGTGGGGGACGAATAAGCTTCACCTCACATCTCCCATCAATCCTACACTGACGGTAAGCTCACTTGTGGGTCACCCCCTAGTACAGTTTGTCATTGGTATATCTTCAGCCCTTTCAAGCAACCTCGCAGCCCCTGGCATAATGCCTCGGTGCCGAGGGCTCCTGCTGAGGGCTCCAACTGTGATGAGTGCATCATGTTCTTCTTGCTGCTCTGGGGCCCATTGAAGCAACCTCGCAGCCCTTGGCATAATGCCTCGGTGCCGAGGACAGTTGCTGAGGGCTCCAGCTCTGGTCAGTGCATGTAGTTCTTCATGTTTATTCTAGAGCCCTGTGAAGCAACCTCGCAGCCCCTGGCATAATGCCTCGGTGCCGAGGGCTCCTGCTGAGGGCTCCAACTGTGATGAGTGCATCATGTTCTTCTTGCTGCTCTGGGGCCCACTGAAGCAACCTCACAGCCCTTGGCATAATGCCTCGGTGCCGAGGACAATTGCTGAGGGCTCCAGCTCTGGTCAGTGCATGTAGTTCTTCATGTTTGTTCTAGAGCCCTGTGAAGCAACCTCGCAGCCCCTGGCATAATGCCTCGGTGCCGAGGGCTCCTGCTGAGGGCTCCAACTGTGATGAGTGCATCATGTTCTTCTTGCTGCTCTGGGGGCCCATTGAAGCAACCTCACAGCCCTTGGCATAATGCCTCGGTGCCGAGGACAGTTGCTGAGGGCTCCAGCTCTGGTCAGTGCATGTAGTTCTTCATGTTTATTCTAGAGCCCTGTGAAGCAACCTCGCAGCCCCTGGCATAATGCCTCGGTGCCGAGGGCTCCTGCTGAGGGCTCGAACTGTGATGAGTGCATCATGTTCTTCTTGCTGCTCTGGGGCCCACTGAAGCAACCTCGCAGCCCTTGGCATAATGCCTCGGTGCCGAGGACAGTTGCTGAGGGCTCCAGCTCTAGTCAGTGCATGTAGTTCTTCATGTTTATTCTAGAGCCCTGTGAAGCAACCTCGCAGCCCCTGGCATAATGCCTCGGTGCCGAGGGCTCCTGCTGAGGGCTCCAACTGTGATGAGTGCATCATGTTCTTCTTGCTGCTCTGGGGCCCATTGAAGCAACCTCGCAGCCCTTGGCATAATGCCTCGGTGCCGAGGACAGTTGCTGAGGGCTCCAGCTCTGGTCAGTGCATGTAGTTCTTCATGTTTATTCTAGAGCCCTGTGAAGCAACCTCGCAGCCCCTGGCAAAATGCCTCGGTCCCGAGGGCTCCTGCTGAGGGCTCCAACTGTGATGAGTGCATCATGTTCTTGCTGCTCTGGGGCCAATTGAAGCAACCTCGCAGCCCCTGGCATAATGCCTCGGTGCCGAGGTCCGTTGCTGAGGGCTCCAGCTCTGGTCAGTGCATGTAGTTCTTCATGTTTGTTCTAGAGCCCTGTGAAGCAACCTCGCAGCCCCTGGCATAATGCCTCGGTGCCGAGGGCTCCTGCTGAGGGCTCCAACTGTGATGAGTGCATCATGTTCTTCTTGCTGCTCTGGGGCCCATTGAAGCAACCTCGCAGCCCTTGGCATAATGCCTCGGTGCCGAGGACAGTTGCTGAGGGCTCCAGCTCTGGTCAGTGCATGTAGTTCTTCATGTTTATTCTAGAGCCCTGTGAAGCAACCTCGCAGCCCCTGGCAAAATGCCTCGGTCCCGAGGGCTCCTGCTGAGGGCTCCAACTGTGATGAGTGCATCATGTTCTTGCTGCTCTGGGGCCAATTGAAGCAACCTCGCAGCCCCTGGCATAATGCCTCGGTGCCGAGGTCCGTTGCTGAGGGCTCCAGCTCTGGTCAGTGCATGTAGTTCTTCATGTTTGTTCTAGAGCCCTGTGAAGCAACCTCGCAGCCCCTGGCATAATGCCTCGGTGCCGAGGGCTCCTGCTGAGGGCTCCAACTGTGATGAGTGCATCATGTTCTTCTTGCTGCTCTGGGGCCCATTGAAGCAACCTCGCAGCCCCTGGCAAAATGCCTCGGTGCCGAGGACAGTTGCTGAGGGCTCCAGCTTTGGTCAGTGCATGTAGTTCTTCATGTTTATTCTAGAGCCCTGTGAAGCAACCTCGCAGCCCCTGGCATAATGCCTCGGTGCCGAGGGCTCCTGCTGAGGGCTCTAACTGTGATGAGTGCATCATGTTCTTCTTGCTGCTCTGGGGCCCATTGAAGCAACCTCGCAGCCCTTGGCATAATGCCTCGGTGCCGAGGACAGTTGCTGAGTGCTCCAGCTCTGGTCAGTGCATGTAGTTCTTCATGTTTATTCTAGAGCCCTGTGAAGCAACCATTGTTCTTCCTTGTTTTACAGACAATGAAGTTCGGGATTCTACTGGCTGTGTGGAGCTTCAAGTCCGGCGGCCGCAAATCCCGGTTCTCATTTCGCGAGGTGCCTGCACTGGAGCGCCTTGGATACGATGTTGGTCGGGATGATGTCCTGCAGAACCACGTTTCCCGTGGCACCCAGCTCATGAATGCCTCAAGGCCCTGGCGCGGCCCTCGCGAGAAGTCCGTTCCTCTTCTGCAGATGCTGATCGAGGCCACGACCGACCCTGGAAGTGTGGTTCTTGACTGCACGACCTCGACTGGTAAGCTACAGTCCTCTTCGTTATAGTTCTCAGTTTCCATTTTCCAGGTATCCTCAGTAACGACCTTGCTCTCCCTCTCAGGTTCCTCAATTCATGCATGCCGACATGCTGATCGGCATATTGTTGGTTTGGAGGCCGACGAGGAGATCTTCGCAGCTGTATTGAAACCTCTCATTCGAACTACTGCTGCCCCGAACGTTACTACCGCAAGACTGGTCACTAGTGAGGATCCCGATGGAGAAGTCAATGTGACAAAGGTTGCAAAGAGGTCCCGGTTCACTACGTGAGTTTAGAAACTTGTTTTCTAATGTTACATACTCTTTATAATATGATTTGCTCTGGACTGGATTTATGAACATTGTGCCATTTATATTTGCAGATGCGGCATTCTGAGCACTTCAATGAATCTTCCTTTTTTTTGTCATCCACATTTTTTCCCAAGCCCCCCAAAGTCATGGCATCTTCCCGGTTACGCGAACGATGCAGCTATTCAACTAGCTCGTGGCAACCACCGTACCTTTCAGTCCAGAAACCCCCCTAGTAGGACTCTGGAATTCATCGATAGCGAAGCTCTTGAGTCCGATGGTGAGGCTGTTTCTGATGGTGGAGCTTCCTTCAGTAGTTCCTCGAGTATCACCTCCTCCTCATCCGAGCATACAGACTCGAGCGTCACTTTGTTCAGTACAGATCCTAGCGACTCCAATCATCTAATGTAGGAACCCAGTCACGTGATTAGCCTTCTCTTGAGTTAGTCTACACGGTATTTGTATTTGCTTTCCAAGTAATGAACATTCACGACTATATATTTATACAATACGGTGGCCCATAAGCAACTACGCTGCAAAGGGCCCTAGCACATGGCAAAGCAGATGATAAAATCACCACATGATAAAATTAGCACTTTCTAAAATTACTGTGATGGAGTGCTTCACGGTCGCTTCAATTCGCTCCATTACGAACGACAAACATACATCCGTTGACCAGACTGTGAGCCCCTGAAAGGAGAGTTTCGCACCGAGGCATTGCCATGTGAGCCACGGTTGCTTCATTGGGCTCCAGTAACAACTGTAACAAATCATGAATTCACCAGAGTCACGGACCCAATGAAGTCTGCTCGGGGCCGAGGCATTGTGCCAAGGGCTGCGACGTTGATCCAGAGGGCCCTAGCGAAGGGATAAAAGTAAAAACAATGACCATAATGAGATGGCATAAGGGATTCTGATTTCAGTGGAGGAGATGGCATAAGGGGTTACATATGGATGTTAAGTTCAGGTTACACGATGCGAATATGACCGGTAAATTATCAACTTTTATTGACTTCCTTGGTAATACTTCAGAAACTTACAGATATCCTTCAGGAATAACATTACCCTGTTCGACTCCAAACAGTGCAACCACTCAATATTCCTAGCTGAAGTGAGCCTAACTAGCCTAGGTTTACGAGGGTCAACCCTGAGTATTGCGATAAAGCCCCTGTGATTGAGTTAGTGGATACCCAAGACAGACCCGCTCTGCTCCAATTCGTCACTGTTCTACTCATGTTGCTAGGTCCAATAAGGGAGTCTACGACTGAGAAAACCATAAGGTTTGCGTAGTCATCGTGGAGGTACTTTTCTTTCCAGAAATCTGCACGCAAAAATGTTGGACCATGAGGCATACTCGGCTGCGTAAATGCCAGGACAATAGTATTCTGGTCAGGGACGGTTCCTCCGCGTCCTAAACCGAGCACTTGCGCCGCTCCGGGGTCTTCTGCCTCCGGAATAAGTATTCCTCCTGTCATCGCCTCCTTGAATCCAAGCTCGTACTCCCAAACCATAAGCATCATGCATTTCATGTTCGGAGGGAGATTACTACTTTTATCACTATCTAAAGCAGAAAGAACTGACGACGGGAAGATCTTCAGCAGCCATGTCTTATGATACTGGTACCACTGTTCCGGAGACTTGTATGGATAGTACCGGATGTTGGAATCCGCCCGCCTTCTACGTATAACTATATCTCCAACCTGCGGTTCAAGCATGGTCCCAAGGTTGAGCAAGAACTGTGTTCCAGAGTGGAGGCTAAACATGAGAGGAGACATAGTTAGGAGGCAGAAAATGATGATATACTATCCGCCTTAGAATGAAATGAGCATTCAGGTCTTTTGAGTCAAGCATGTTCTTCTCGCACCTGATATATAAAGCACTCTGCCGTCAACGTCACGCCTCGGCGTCGCCGGCATTTCCTTCATATTCACGTTTCTCTATCCAGGTTTCTGACTGTAATTCCTCATTCCTTAATGATACACAGCCTCCAAGTCTAGTCTCCGGCGGGCAGATTGTGGGTGGTCCGGTGCATTATTCGATACACATGATATGGAGCCGGCGCCAGCACGGCAGATTTAAGTTTCACACGAAAATGTCAGTTCTTGATACTCCAGCACGAAACAGTACAGTTCAGATGGCCTTTGACAGGGGCAAGCCCGGAATTATCTTTGTTTTGATTTTGCCCATGTATGGTTAGGATTGTAAGCGAATAGTTAATGAAAGACGTATGAGCTCAAATAGCACAGTCTACGCTGATTCGTTAACATTAAAAAAATGGAATTCACAGAGACTTAGAAAATCATGAATACATTTGATTAACTCGATTATTATATTAAGAGTACCCTAAACCGTATTACGCATCTTCTGCTATGTTACATTTTAACTGAAGCCACATAATCATTTAATTTATTACATTCTTTTCTTTCTTTCATGCTTATTCTTTTTCCCCTTCTTCGTACATGTTATTAAACTTATTCCATTTCTTTCTGAAATTGTTTTTCCCTTCATGGTCTATAATTTGATTTTTATTTTAATTCCCTTTCTTTTTTATTTTGAATGGTATACGACTTATTTGTTGTTTTTTTTTTGGGAGATGAAACCCACTAAGCCATATCCTAAGTTCGAATCACAGAATGTCCATTCTCACAGGCCTGCCCTTTAATTTAAGTTCGTTCTCTAAGATGAAGTTGGTCAATTATATCCAAGCAGTCTTGACACCGTATTACGCATCTTGTGCTATGTTACATTTTAACTGAAGTCACATAATCATTTAATTTATTACATTCTTTTCTTTCTTTCATGCTTATTCTTTTTCCCCTTCTTCGTACATGTTATTAAACTTATTCCATTTCTTTCTGAAATTGTTTTTCCCTTCATGGTCTATAATTTGATTTTTATTTTAATTCCCTTTCTTTTTTATTTTGAATGGTATACGACTTATTTGTTGTTTTTTTTTTGGGAGACGAAACCCACTAAGCCATATCCTAAGTTCGAATCACAAAATGTCCATTCTCACAGGCCTGCCCTTTAATTTAAGTTCGTTCTCTAAGATGAAGTTGGTCAATTATATCCAAGCAGTTTTGACATCAAGTAATCTTATTTGCAAGCACAGTAATTTTTTATATTTTTAACCCATGCAGTCACACTAACTAATGCAGTCAGAGTAATTATTTATATTTTTAACCCATGCAGTCACACTAATTAATGCAATCACAGTAATTTCTGCTTCAAGTACTCAGCACTTATCCGGCTGTCGAGACCGCAGCACTTCAAACTGTTTTGACGAAATTATTAACCACATTATTAACTCCCAAACCACATTATTAACTCGCAAAGCAAAGCACATTATCCCATAAGCATTGTAAACCCTGGATTTCACTTCGATATAACCGAACCTGCAACATTATAATTTCGTCACTTGGGCAGTGGCTTCGGTGTGTTATACTTCCCGAGAGAAAACAATGGACGTCGTACCTCGCAAAGGGTAATCGCCGGGGCCATTCCCAAACTGACATAAACAAATTCAAATCGGATAAAACAAAAAATCTGAAAAAAGAAAATCTGCAGTTGCTGAGCAGTCTTTTTATCTCTCTTTCTACCTAGACCTTATAATTATAATAGACTCAACGACTAAATTGAAATCCATTCTATTAATGGAGACAATTCCAAGTAGTCTAATAGTGGTCAAGAATTTATCCTTTGTCTCTCTTACATGGCTATACTTTATATTGATATTAGACTTACTTTATATTGATAATAGACTTAGATACTAAGCAAAGGATAAGACTGTATTCATAAAAAATTCCTGAATAATCTGATAGTCTTCATTACCTAAATCTGTATCCATGCATGCACGGGAATAGGCACGCACGGTGATAGGTGTTTTTAAGGTCATGCTTTTTGAAAATAAAAATAAAAATAAACCAACATGCTGCAGTTATAGAGTGTGAGAAACTTCACCAAAAACATCAAAATATCCGCAAACTTACCGCTCACCGCTCTCCGCTCACCGCTCAAGGCTCGCAGAATAGCATTTCCCCAGACGTATCATCACAACAATCATAAATCCGCTTTTAAGTCAAGCGTCATTCTCTTTTCAAAGAGATGTGTTCTTGGACTACGAGACAAATGTCGGGAAATAGAAACACGAGCGCGAGTACGGAACTTTATAGACATGAGCGACTTCGAAACAACATCTAGAGAACATGTTGTAGAACTTGGTGGATTGTCAAAAACCACAGAAAGCTCCATGACAAGTTAAAAAATGCCCTGCTTAGGAGCAACAATCATATCGCAACATTGCCACAATAGCATCGGCATCGATCCATCGAGCATGATTCACCGGCAGAAGTTATGTAAAAGGTTAAAGAGCACAAAGCGTGAAAGCGGAGGGAGGAATTAGTGAAGGTGTAAATTATGCCATAGGACAAAGAGGAGAAGCAATACATTAACATGAACAAAAGAATCCAACAACAACATTCCTTCACATCAAATCCTCGTCTAAGTAGAGAGCTTGCATTAAAGTCAACAGTCATGTACCTCAAAAAGTAGGGGTAAGAGCACGGAACGTTTGCAAGCGTAAGCGGAGATTAACAACAAGTGCCAAGTATTGCAGCAACAACACAACACACAACAACGGACAATTAGAGCACGAAGCTCAAGAACTAAGAGAGACGGTACAATAGTAGGAAGGAGGATGGTTGTCACAGGCGCACAATGCTTCCAAGGATAGCCCGGCCGTCAATCAAGCCTTTCCGAACCTTCTCGAATCCTAACATTGAAAATCTAGATCCAATGATTATATCCAACGATGGTCTTTTGAAGGCGTACGGGGAAAGAAATACGTGGAGAGAAATAAAAAATTATAGGAAGGGCTTACTGCAACATTTTGCATCAGCATGTGTTCATAATAGGGAATTAGTGCCCAAGGGCGTACGCCCTTGGATACTAATTTTCCATTATACACTCATGCTGATATAAAATGCTATACATTTTGATTTGTGATTAAGAACACATATTTTATTGGCTCTTGTCCAAGGAACCACATAGTTTTCAATTCTATTAGTAGCTTACTAAAAGTATTTCATCTATGTATCCATACATGTTGTTTCCGTTTCACAGAAGAATAGCATGTGTTTTTCAAAAAAATTTGTTTGTTTTTTGAAAAATCAAAAGTCTCTAAAAAAATCTTTGACTAGTTCCCTTGATCGACCTTTTAAAGGTTTTTTTTGCTCTTCTTTCATTTGTAGTGAAATAAAAGGTTTTACTTTTGTTATAAATGAGATAAAGATGGTTTCACATTTTTGGCTACTTCTTTAATATAGGTATTTTCATTTGGAATATGAGATCATATATAGATAAAAAATGTAATAGTGTATCATGGAAAAGGTATTCACAGAAGATTCAATTACTTTGTTGGGTTTGAATGTAGAAGAAGGGTAAAAAGTATAGAATGTTCTATCATTATTTGTATTTTAAGCTTGAATGTACAAAACAACAACAATGGAGAAGGTCTAATGCAAATGGTAGGCTTAAAGACTAGCCACTCATATGCACAAAACCTTCTTCCACAATCATTACGTGGCATTAAGACCTAGCAAACAATCAAAACAAAAATCTAAGGCACATACCGTAGGTGGAGGGCTGGTTCGACACTTGTTTGTCGAATAATTAATTAAAGTGGAAAAAACAGGTTCTAAACCTAAAAATAATTTTTTTGATCATCTCGGCAATTTTCTCATTAAAATTATAAATTCTGCCATGTCGTCAAGACCAAGTCTCTTCAACAAGTTAGCATGTGAGATTTGAGTGGCAGTTCTAAGAATGCTCTGTACTTTACACAAGTGGAGTGGAGTTGTATCCAACATTCCATGTAGGATATATGAACTTTGAGGTGAAGCACCTAGTTAGGGCCGGTTCAGACTATGGCCGAACTCGAGAGGAGAAGCGTAGTCCACTGTCCCGAACTCGGTCCATAGGAGAAGCCTTTGGGCTGAAAAGTAATCTTAAAATAATCCATTTGGGGTCTTTGGCCAGGCATAGTGTGAAGACCCAAAGGAGAAGGCCAAAGGCCAAGACCTATGATCCAAATATTCAGACATTTATAGAAAATCCAAAAAAAATCAAAAAATTCTGAAAAAATTAGGAATGGTGTAAAAACTAATGAAGAATATGTGGAAAAAATTTCAGCAAATTCTACATTGCTATGACAAAGTTATGAGTGATTGAAGTTCAGCTTATTTTTGGACAGCATTGGTCTAAACCCAATGATTGTCAAAAGGTACATTAAATAGAACATGACAAGGCAAGTGGAGCATGACCAGCTCTTATTAGCCCATGAGCCTTGTCTTCTTGTGCATATTTTAATGAAAAAAAAGTTTCTCCTCTCGACGGAAGTTTGGGTCGAGCATTTTGCTCGACCCAAACTTTGGTCGAGAGGAGAAACTCTTGGCGCCAAAATTTCCCAAAAGTGCTGCCACCTAAGCTTTTTTGGAGGCGACAGCCTTTGGACCTTGGCCTTAGTGTGAAGGCCGAGAGGAGAAACTTTGTGGTTTTCTGTAATTTCATTGGTTGGGACGCTTCTCCTCTCAAAGTTTGGCCACAGTCTTAACCGGCCCTTAGTCTTTATTTTTATAACATGCATAGCTTTTGCATAAAGTCTTCAAATGACATAAAATTTGTTGGAGGTGAAAGAGTACTTGATTACTAAGATTTTCTGAGACCAAAACAATTCGAAAAAATTTGATCCTCTAAGCACAAATGAGCTTTGAAAAACTGTTAGAAACGCAGTTTGACACATAGATCTTTACAATGTTTTTTTTGTCTATATCTTTTGCATAAAAACTTATTTTAACACAAAATTTGTTGGAAGTGGAAGTAGGCTTGATTCCTCAACTTTTTTTTAGTTTGACACAATTCCATTAAACTTCATCTTCTATGCTTAATTGGACTCCAAAAATCTGTATACAACACATTTCAAAAACTTCACCTAGAGTCTTGCTACGTCTTAACCCATACTCTTTGTGGACTAATGTAAGTGGGTTTGATTACAAAAGGAGCACCTTCTCCCCATTGAACCTCACACACACCTTCCATTTAGGGTTCAACTTAATGAATTTAATTTATTTCGTCAAATGCTTGATGTATTTTAGATTAATTCCGGCAATACTAAGTAATAATTTCAAATAAAATTCAACTTACAATTTTTGAATTATTTACTGTTGAACCAGCTCTCCACCTACGGTATCAATTTTGCAATGTGATCTATTCTGCTAGGTAAGATACCTTATACTCATTAACTAAAAATCAAATCCAAATCTTTTGAGGTGACACACTCTTTACATTTATCTACATGTAGGTAATTTAAACATTATGTTATATTTTAAATTATTATTATTTCCTACTTGGAAGCTTACTAGAACACAAGAGACTTGGCAAAGAAATTATTTTATGATCTTATACAAGGGATAATATAGGTATGAAGTTAAATTCCAGAAATAAGGGACACGCAATTCAGAGTTTCAAAATACTGATTGCAGTATAACTAAACATGTATAAAATCCAACCAACTCCCAAGCTTCTATTCAATCAACAAAGGCTGGCAAATAATCCGTCACACTCATCTAAACTTGGACCGGTTCTTCACAAATCATTACTCATACTGATGCATCACAGGAATCAACTTGGCCACAGACAAACGCTGTGCTATGTTATACTATTCTGCAATGCTGCTCATTCTTCATCTATACATCAAGAGCCATGACACGAAGAGATTAATCACTCATCTTCCTGGTTGTGTAATTTTCCTCAACTACTCTTGCAAGCCTAACTAGAAGTGGGACTCAAGGATATTAAAACGTTATCTAGAACCTAATTATGATGCAAATACAGGACCATTTTACAGTAAGCATATTCATCACAGTATTACTACACTCAGCTAGCCGGCACAGTTGTTTGCCTCGATTGATTCAATCTAAGCAGTGTGTTTCTGTGATCGAGTCTTCTCAATCTCTGCACTCAGAATATGATTGAGGAGTGACTCCACGTTATCATTTTTGGCCCTGGCAGACATTCACAGGCAGATGGTTAAAAACTAGAGAAAGATATGCAGATGAACTTTGATATTGGTTTAAATCGTGGTAGAGGTGAAGCATCTAATAACACATCATGAGCATGGAAATAGGTTAAGAATGTTTATGAGTTTTCTTACCTTCTGGCCTTGCGACGAGGATCTCGAGGGCTCATTTGGTCCTGCAAATTTTTGCAAAGGATAATCTTTAGTCTTGGTGCTGACAGGGGTATCGTTTCAATGAAATGTGAAATTGAGAGCAATCGAGAGATAAAGAAGACTGTATCTTCTCCAGAATGCTAACAAGGACTTGTTGCAAATAAAAAAAGAAGTTGCAATATGATTATTTGAAAGGCCAAACCTCATCGTCGGATGAATTATTATCAGATGCGGCAGCTTCTTTAGCAGCGGAATGGATTTCCATCTCTGCAAAGAAGGCTTCAAGCACAAATGCTACAACCTGTTTCAATGAATCAATTTGAATGTTAGAAACAGAATGCTTTCACAATAGCAGGGGATTTAACAAATAGGTGATAGTCCACATTCGATCCACTCGTACAGAATCTTTTTGTGCCTTCATTCTCAAAAGATCGCATTGCAACGTACCAGGTTAAAAAGGAAGAGAACTCCGAGCACGTAGAAGCCCCAGAAGTAGAATTGAGTCCACCACTTGCCGGTTACGTCTTGATAGCCCTGATGCACTCGAATGTTATTAAGTTGGACCTTCGGAGTTTAACTATAATAAGCATCAAATTTATGCAACTTCAATATAGATACGAGTACTTACATCCATCCACACGTGCCAGTTTCCTGTAATGAGCAAGTCGAAGAGAACCACCATTCCTGAGGGATAGTCATTGAAATTTTTTACGTAGTAGCTGTGCACGGTTAAGTACTTCTCACATGTTGTAAAATATAATATAGTTAGACTATTCGCGGAGACCCAACATCTGTTAATGAGTATAAAAAAGCTTGCAAGATAAAGACATAAGACGTATATATTGGATACTCATTCTCGGCAATAGCACTGCCTGGCAGCCTTGGATTGCCATCGTTAACGACACCGCCAAATAGCTGCACACAAATGATCAAAAGAAGAGTCTAGAGTCATTCAAAAGACTTGATACAACAAGTGCTAGCTGAACTCAAATAATGCCCAGCACTACGTCCCAACTTTCAAACTACCGTTCTTTTAACACCTAAAACTTCTTGAGAACCTCTCTAATATTAGAGTTCACAGAGTTCAGAGACAAAAATGCAAACCAAGTTACAAGTTCAAAAAAATAAAAATGGCAGATATAATCTTCACCTGAACACCTAAAGTACAGAAGAAACACATGAGGCAGAACGTGATGCCCAAATAAGGCATGAGACTCGGAATGAGTTTCAAGAACGTCGTCACCATAACTTGGTAACGCTCCATCAAGACCAGCAGTCTTGTCAACCGCAACAATCGAGCAATCAACAGATAACGAATCCTGCCAACAACACAACATATTCACTAAGAGAATGACAAGAATAATTTCAAACAACTCCATGAATGAACTAAATCCAAGGTGAATTTGAAATTTGATGATAAAAAGTAGCAAGGCTTGCTTACCATTCCTCATTCTGGAAAAAGTTGATCTTGTTTGGTAAAGTGAACGTCAAGGTCTCGGCAACAACTGTTAACGTAGCAGACCCAGTTACAGATCATTAGTTCTCAACATGATGTATACATTATGTCGATGTTACTTATCTGAAAGAGCAAATTGGTTGTATAAAAGAGATTTCATACATACAAAACTGAATGACTCACCCACAGTCACTGTGATAATAAAATCAAATCGGTTCTGAGATGATCGCCAGTAGTTATGAAAACCATGAACCGTCACTTTGAGGACCATTTCCACCACATAAAGCCAACCTGTCAATGCAAAAGAAGCACCCTTATCAAACTACTCAAATTAAATCATTCAATGCTAGCCCATTTTGAAAATTTAAGCACTGCCTAGTTACCTAGGCAGCAGTTAATTGGAATGCCAAATAATCTAATAACAAGATATGAAGCACAACTTACTTGACATGGAAGTGAGAAATAGATGTGACCTACCTAAGGCAAACTCGATTTTCTGCCATATCCGTTGAGAAGAACTGTTCTGAATATCCAGAGTGCTTTCGATTATAACAGCTACCAAGTTGACCAAAAGCATGCCAATCACTATTTTCTCAAAGAGATCGCTTCGCACAAATCTCTTCACCGCCTCAAATTTCTTCGAGTGGTAAAGCCTTGGAAACTTTTCTAAATAAGCTGGCTGCAAAATAAATGATAATAAGGTGTTACGTACAAGGCTTACAACCAAACTTTCGACCTGAGAAGTTAATTACAATACATGATCTACGGATCCTTGAACGATCAACCCGTCTCGTCTGATGAAAGAGAAGTATGTAACAGATATAAAGCTTTATAATAAATCAACAGAAAATTATCCTGAGTACATAGTGCACCGTATGTTGTATAGGCCAGGACGGCTGATATACATACTCCTAGGTGAGTTCATCATAACAAAAAAATTTAAAAGTATTTGAGAACACTGGTAGAAAATTGAGTTTTGGGGCTTACTTCATCAGCCTTGTCAAACTTTAAGGAAATTGCATTGCATAGATCCGAAAATTCTTCCCTGTTAATCTGTTTAAGTCCAGATACAACATTCCGATGATTTTTCAGCATACCCAAGGCAGCTTCTAGAGACTAGAATTATAAAACATCATTCTTATCAAATGAACAGAGAAAAATGAGTTGCAAGGCAGCTTGTAACTAACCTTGAAGTCACCACTGTCATCTAAAGCGTAGAAGACTGCCTCAATGTCCTCATCAGCAATTGATGGCAGAGTCCTGAATTAACATCAAAATCCTTAAAAAACCTCATCATGTGCACTGGAAAAGGAGAATCGTAAAATTCAAGTAAACAACCGAACTTTCATCACATGCTTGCCTGTAAGAATTCAGTTCTTTGAAGAGTTTGGCACATTGCTCAATATCCAAGTAGCCTCTTTTCTATACACAGATTCCCAGAAAGCCAATCAATACAATCGACAAAAACCTGATAGGAACTTCACCAGATGCAAAATTGGAATACAGCATAAACTGACTGAGGAAATACCCGTTCGTCTAGAAGGTCAAATGCCGCACCCAATACTCCCTGCCTTGCATTCTCCGCCTCTACCATTAAGTTGGCTAGCTGCAGGAAGGTGAAATTCAGCATCAGAAGTCTGGGAAGCAGCATCTGAAATACGGATACGGAATGGACATGTTTTGGTCGAACAGTTAACTGACAGAGTGGTGATGGTAGAAAATTAAGCACCTGGCCCTTGAAACTGTCGTAGACGACGGCAAGAACAAGATTGGTGATGAAGTATACACCGAATAAAATATAGATTACGAAAAATATTGCTGAAAATCGTGATTCCCTGTATTGATTCAATCATTAGAAAGTGGGTACTTCTGAAACATGATACTTTACAGATACAAGTGTAATCTTCCAAGACTAGGATAACACCAAAACAATGTCTCATGAATCCGAATACACTGTAAGCGAGCCCTAGCTACAGAATCAACTTACTTGTAGGCAGGAACCCAAACATCAGGATTGTTTGAGGTAGTATAGAGAATAGACATTTGATACAAAGTTGAGCCATATGTCTTGAAGAGTGTCTTTCCCTGAACCGTGTCCTCAAAGAGAATATATGCGATCCAGCTTGAAAACAAGAGGAATATAAACAGGAGGGCCTGTTGCACGTTAATACCAACAATTAGGGCTTACCAGAACAAAATCTTTCATCGATTATGGAGCATATAGTGTATTGACAATATGAGGCGCAGAGGTCAAGTTTTCAGGTTTAATTACTCACAGCTATATCCAAAAAGTCTCGAAAGATTCCAACCAATGTTTTGACGCAATCACGTAAACCTCTGTAATCAACACTCAAGCCATGAATGTTAACCAGCTGCATATCACTTCAAATAAGTCTAATGTTAATTCTTTTTTAAAACAGCTGAGAAGGTTATCTTCAAATGGCCTTACCGAAGATTAGCCACGACAAGTAGGACTCTTATGTAAGGGCCAAGTCGGAATGCGAGATGATCAAGAGGGCCCCATGGAGCCACATAGACCAAATTGAAGATGGCGTCTCCAGCCAGCAAAATAAAAAGAATGACCTGTACAAAGAAGTCGACGGCACATGAGATCTATCATAATTCATCCTCCCAACCCCTTCCCCCAAAAAATAATCAGCTAGCTCCCTTAAATATGCTAATTGAGATTCTTTTGTGAAGAGGACCAACAGTGGGTGTTCAAAACTGATTTTAATGCAGGTGACCTGCCTACTTTATTTACTAGCAATACAAAACAAAATTACTAATCACTTGGGAAAATGGACATCACTTACTTTGATGTTATCAAGTCGACTATGTTTCCAGAAGAGATTGTTTCCGATAAATGCAATCGGAAAGAAAGTATACACCGCAAGAATCACCACACTGACCATCTGTAAAGAAATGAGCACGGGAATATCCATCAACAACTCATCCCAAAATTGAACTGAAGATAGGGTCTTCAACGGCAAACTCTTGCCCTTCGACAGCAGCCAAATTTTGTCCACCAAATGCTACTGAAAGTGGTTACTAATTGCATACCTCAAGTATAAGAGACTCTGTCCTTCTCAAGTAAGGCAACCCTCCGAGATAGTACTTCTCTGGATCCCCACATGGATTCGGGAAGTCTTCCCTGCACCATAGAGGCACCTGAAAGACAACGCAAGAGATTCGAACTCATTTCTCAAAATTTAATCAGCTGACATGCACATTTAAGAATGAAATTCTCCTGTTGTAAAAGAAACTAGGGGTTTTGGGGAAGCCTTCACACACCTCAAAAAAGTTGAGTAACAGAAGCACTGCAAGATTGAGACCCCAAATGGGATTGAGATTTGTGAACCAAAAGTAGAACTTAGCGGCTTGCTCAAAATTGGGCTGGCTCAACACCTCAAGTGGTAATCCCACTCCATCTTCTGCCTGCAACGCAACACCATCAGCTGAACTTGCAAAGTCTCCACCACTATCATATCCATGAAATCCTCGGCGTCGTAATGTCACAACGGCATCACCCAAGCTGACAACTTTCTAGAGCTAAACAGAAAAACCCTCACACTAATTATATACCGATCTAAAAGGACGACTAAAATCACTACCTGCACTCCAAGCCACTGAGATTAAAACCACTCATACAAAACCTCACACGCCATTCTCTTGCACAAACTCGGTAGAGCAACATGTTGTGCATTTCATTCAATCAGAACCTTCGCCATCTCTCTAACAATTCCCATTCCCAATCCACACGTCTGGACACTGCAACGACCCATCTAAACCAACAGACCATAACCATCCAAAACTTCAAACTCCCTGCACTCAGCCACCCGAAGAATTTCTCGAACTAACCAACAAACCCGGTAACCATACAAATCACCTAACAACTCATTCACTCCCAAAAACACCTGAATCCATCAACAACTTCAAAAAAATCCATGACATAACCAAAAAAAGTGCTAGTACACAACCGGCCACATAACCCCTTCACGACCAACAAAACCTGATTCACCAACACAGACACATAAACCTCAGATCATGGTACCTGATCCACCATGGCTGCAGCTTTCTGGTATCGATCACCACTAGTGATAGCACCCTCCCGCCGGCCCAGCACATTATTCTTGACAGCATCCCGGCCTCCAGAGTCGGCCGGAGTGCTCCCACTCGGAAGCAGAGCTTCCTCCATGTCGATGGCCCTGCAATTAGCTACCAGTAGTGGCCCTCAAGATGCAACCTCGGCACTGCCAGTGAGGGGTACTAACTTGGTGTACGATGTCCTAGTCCGGAGTACTTGCATGTGTGTGTGTTGGTGTTGTAGATGGGGTACTAAGTTGGCCGGATCGGGAGGGTGATCGAGGGCGAAGTCGGGGAGGGTGGAGGTGCCATGGAGTGGGAGTGGGGGAGGAGAGGAGGGAGGAGGAGACGACAAGTCATGGGAGAAAGGGAACAAGTCGCCTGCGCCTGCTGTGGCGCCACCTGGGACGCCACCTGGGATGCTGATTTTTTGCATTTCCTGGGCTTATTATATGGGGTGACTTCAGCCTGGGTGGGTGGTAGGTTTATACCTTCTGGGCCCAGGGGTAGGAAGATGAGGGCCGATTTACACCTAGGGGCCGGGCCAAGTTTTCTTGAGGCCAATTGTTTAAAATTTCAGCCCATATTTGGATTGGGGCCGGCCTCAAGTCCCTATTATAATAAGATTAGAACAAGGGCCGATTTTCCCTTATGTAATGGCCTTCGGGCCAAGAAGCCGGGCCAACCCAATAAATCTAGAAAAACAATCAGTTATTGATGGTGGATATGAAGGAGCAAAGAAGGATGTGGTGGAGGAGATTGTCATAGGCTACTTCCGGGTTACCACGAGGTGGCGGGCTCAATCCCTCGTGGCTTTGGAAATCACTGTGATTGGTTGGAGATGAATGAATTTTTTACTGTGAAATATTTTTTTAATTAAAATCTGACATTGGCCCCGATGCCAAGAGTTGGCCTTCCGTTCTCGGTGCACCCAATTCACCAAGCTCGGGCCATGTCAGAACTTGCATTTCTTGATTAAAAAAATTCTACCACCAAATTAGCCCGAGGACTAGGTGTAAAGGGGTTGAGGCCAATTTTTGCCTCTCGGCCGATCACGATTGAGGATTTCAGCCCTCAAAGGGGCTGAATTGGCCCGGCCCCTAGGTGTAAATCGGCCCTGAGGCCCACTTTATACACAATTTTGGGCTCGCTTGAGGGTGGACCAGATTCAACGTTTTTCTAGTCTCCAATTTGGCTTAAGGTAGTAACACCTAAAATCGCCACTTTAACTGCTGTGCCTACTTGCTATTGTTAGATTTTTAAATTTCTGAATTTTATTATGAGTAAGTTCAAGAGGGTTCCAACACACACCAAAAAATGCATGATTTGAATAAAGTATGCAAAAGTTATAAAGGGTCAAAGTTTCATTGGTAGATGTTCTAAAATCACCTTTTAGTTCATCAATAAATTTTTGAAAAGTACAATCTAGATATGGGTAGGAAATGATTTTGGATCCGACTCGAAATTAGGTGTCACTACCTTAGAGTTTGAATCCAAGTCGGAAATTTGGGCTATGGGAAACCTTGTTCGGATTGCATCATTTAACCCCAAAAGTCGAAAGGCCTCAAAACTGTCAAAAGCCCTCCAATCTAAGGTGGAGGCAACTATAACCGACCAGGTAAGAGATTTGCCACTAAGATTGGAGGTGTATAAGTTGAGGAAGATTTTTCCTTGAAGGGGAAATAGGTTTAAGGAGGTAAGCAACTTTAAATGTCATGTTTACTTCAATATTTAATTTACTATGAATTTTGAAAGACATTTTTTTTGTAATACATATAATCAATATATAGACCCATTTAAAACCGACCACCATGACACCAAAACTTGATCACTGTGCTACTACCAAAATATTCCCGTATGATTCCCTTTGATTCCCTTTCTACCAATCATGCTTGATACTTTCTTCTAGATCTCCCAAGATTTTGAACAGTTAGTGGTTGGAAATGGAGGTCGGAAATGGAGAAGTCTACTAATTAGTTATGGGTATTTGGTCGGCTATGGGTGCCTCCACCTTAGTCTTCTTCAATA
This sequence comes from Ceratodon purpureus, assembly GCA_014871385.1. Classification (NCBI taxonomy): domain Eukaryota; kingdom Viridiplantae; phylum Streptophyta; class Bryopsida; order Pseudoditrichales; family Ditrichaceae; genus Ceratodon; species Ceratodon purpureus. The sequence continues at coordinate 12,072,422 of CM026428.1, read as the reverse complement.
CAAGGTGTAATTTTTCAAGTTTTGATGTATTTTGGAGGGAAATAACCGTAGGACCTAGAACCCTACTTGTATATGTATATGTACTTCAAATATTAGATTCAAATTCCTTACCGTTTCAAGTTTGTGAGATCATAATGTTCAAAGTTGGAAAAAAAGTTTTCTTCCCTTGTTGCAAAATGGGTTTGACTCTGTTTCGTGAGCCAAAAGGATTAGTTTCTAAAGTAAATTTGACTTGAGGCTCTTCAAAGTCTTATTCCTAGGTGGGTTAGGAATATGTCCATGCACTTTTTATCCTGATAGGAGTTATAGAAATAAAGAAATGCTTGATTTTTCACATGGAAGGAAGCTGAAATTCAAATACAATGACTAGTCTTTGACAGTTAAAAAGGCATACGGAGAAATATTGGATTGAAAATCCGAACGGTGAGATCATGCCTTTAATGTTTTTTACATGTAAAAAAATCAAACTTGAGTAAAGTAAATTCTCAATTTTTGGTAAATCTTTGAAGTTTTTGTAATCTAATTAATTTTGGGTAGATTAATCTTGAGGATAAATGAGCATATATTGCAATTTCAGCATGCCGTGCAAATATCATCTGAAGTATGAGGAATCTTGAAACATGGATGCTCTTGTTGGAAAGGTACGGAAAAACTCTACAATCTGCAAAAAAAATCAACTTCATACAATCTATATTAGCTCTTAGTTACTAAATATATTCATTTGTGAATAGAGTAACTTACTATTTTCACACCCAACTTGCCCTTTAAATTAGAGGTCCGCATTTGTAAAGCAAGAATAGTCTCTCTTTATTTGAGACCCTAATTCTGTGATTGCTTTCCACTTTTCTTGGTATTTTCTCTTCAATCGCATGTCCAGTGAAGTTATTTTTCAACTACAAAATTGCACATGTTGTAGATGAAACTAAGTGACTACTACAATCCTAAAAGATTTCAAATTTTTTAATAATAATCTTTAAACCAGTAGAATTTTTGAAAAAAAACCATATTAATTAAATTTCTTTTCATAGATATATATTTAGTTTCAAACATAACTTTGGTTCAATAATAAATTTGGAAAATCATGTTAAACAATACCAAATCTTAACAACTTAATCAATCTACATTCAATTTTGAATATTTTTCTCATTAGGAGAAAAATCAGGTCACAAAAAGGCCGTGTAAGCGGCACGTGAGAGAAAAAAACGGGCGCTGCCCGTGTACTTTTTGACATGGCACTGGCTGTGCCACCGTGGTGCTAGCAACCGCCACGGGGGCTCGAACCAATGACCTCCGAGCGAGGCGTGTGGAGGGCACATCTACAGTGTCGGGCTGACACAACCTACCCACTTGGGACCAAAGCCCGAGCCGAGGCATTCATGTCTCACCTAATATTCCGAGGACCTTTGTTGTGAGTGCGCCACGCAGTTCTGTGCGGGCAGCAACTCTGGCATCCGCTGACAGCGGCAGAGGTGCCCAAAGTAGAGAGTTCACCTAGAAAGGGCAGGCTTACACGGCCTTATTTTGAGCTCATTTTTCTCCTAATGTCTTCAAATCTTTTTCACTGTAAGAAGCTTTCTAGCTCCAAGGATTTTTTGTTAATAGTTCATGAAGTTATTGTCTTGTTGAATAACATATTTACAATAGATTTTTCAATGCTAAAATATGTGAAACCTTGATTAAGCCAGATTTCATTGACTTTAATAATTAATTCAAAAATGTTCTTGGAAAAATGACGTCATAGGTTTAAGCACCCAACAAATTGGAAAACATTTATCATGTCATAATATTTTAAAGAGATAGAATTGAAAAAATGCAAACATTTTGTTTCTAATTAAATCCAAAAACATTCTTAATCAATTTTTTGAAATATATGAAAAGATTCATTTAGAATGACTTTGTTAAATTTAAATTCAAAAGACAACAACTTTAATTTGGACATTGTCTCCAAAATATATTTTTAAAATGATAATTTATATTGGTATATTTAAATCCTATATTTGAAATCACTTAATAACACTTTGGGGCTTTAAGGAGTTGTTTTATAATAAATTTTAATATTCTATAACAATTATATAATAAAGCTGCAAGCCCTATCAGACTAAATTATGAGAAAATGAACAACACTACCATTGACCAGTGTAGTTTAAAGTTTAAACTTATTAAATACAAACTTTTTGATTGTTACATAAATTATGTTAAATACTAAATTTACAATTTTTAAAAAGATATCAATTTTTCCAAGATGTCATTGTATATACTTCTTTCAAGTAGAATTTGTGAAATACTATATTTTTTGTTTTATTTCATTTTCATGACCTAAACAAAGCATGCGTATTATGTTCCTAAAACCCATTCATACATGAAAAATTGATTGAATCATTGCATGAATGACTGTAAGCTAGTTTTGACTTTGCATATAATAGCAATAATTTTGGTTTTCTTGGCAGTTGAATTGTGGTTTATTTTCAAGCAATGTAGAAATTTGGAATAGTCTAATCCACACTGTACAAAGCGAACATGTAATGTAGAAAGGTGACATTAAAGAAAGGACACAAGGCAGGTAGCATACAGTAGAGGCAAGATCTGCTACATGTAAAAATATATAGTTCGAGTAACTACTAACTGTCACCCAGTGGCAGTGACATTGTGACACTTAAAAAAGTCAGATGATGGTATCATTGGTATGGTATTTTGCTAGTGTAGGTGCAGGATCTGTTCCAGGGTAACTGGGTTGTTTGATCGAAGAGTCTGCACGGATAGGACATTTAGAGCACCTAGCCAACCGGATGCTAAACCATATGTTACCCAGAATTCTGTCTCTGTCCTAGAATGTTTTTGTAAGTAATCAGAATTTAGCAATGCTAACTCACATTGTAAAATCGTATCGAACCATAGGACACGACACGTGAGCAGATTCAACACAACATAAGTTCTGGAGATGTAGAGTATATACTGTACATGACGATCGTTTAGTACTCAACGGTGAAGTCATGAAATGCACCCAAGTGACCCAACTTGAAAACTTTGGAAAAAATCAGGCATTTTGCAAGTCTAACTTACCTCTGTGAGTCTGTGAAGTGACCCTTAAACCTGAGAGCAATGAAGAGAAACTTGGAACATGTATTGATAGCAGCGCCTACTATACCTCTTCACTGAGCTAAACGAACTGGAATTCGTCACACATACAGGTAACAGGACTTCCTAAGTAATTCACAAGTAATTATACCTGATTAACAGAAAATATCAATCAGTATCGATCAATCACAAGTTGGTTAGAACCTCAACAAATATTGAGAATACTCCTGGAGAATTTAAAATATAAAAATATTTGTCTTTTGATTTTTGGTTTTTTTTTTTTTTCAATATAAAAGATTTTATCAAGTAACTTGTAATACTATTTCCCCAAGGATTCTAGTATAAATATGTTTCCTGGACTATGAAGAAAATTAAAATTTCTAAACCAGAAAACAATCTATACTTCAAGCTTCTACATAGAATTTAACTCAAGCAAAGCTGGCTGAGCAGAGTTTATTTTCTTCCTCCAGTAGATTGACGTCTATTTATGAAAAAAAACTGTTTCAAAAAACCTAAAAAAAAGATAAGAAAAGCTATGTCAAGAACATTATTGTAAAATTAATGTAAAACTTGACTTACTTATGAACATTATAGAGAAACTTGAAGAGAGGTCCTCGAACTTGGACTAGTTCCATATTCGATCTGGTCGCCCTTCGACGTGACTCGTATCATAACTTCAAAACCGGTTTAAGTCTGTAGAAATCAACAACAAAATGCAGTTCGGCGTACGTCGACGTGAAATTGATACACCTCCTCAAACATCCCGTTAACACACTCTCACTTGCAATTATGTAGTCGATAGTCGAGTGGAAATCAATTAACAGATAACACGAGCATATATGTGAATTCAATCAGCAGGTTGGTTGAAGTTCACTGATTCACGTCCTTCAAGAGTAACGCTCCCATGATCATCGACATCAGCTGCTTTCTTCACTGTGTCCTTGGACACGCTGCTGTCATCTGCAGAAGCAGATACATCTGAAGTACTAATAGGCTCCAGGATGCTCGAGCAGATCTTGAGTGGAATATTATCGGATATATTCGGCAACAACTTGGACGCTGGTTTTGGTGAAGGAGCTGCAACTGTATGACTCATTGGAACCTCAGAGACGGAGTTAGCCTTATCAATCTGGGTTCCTAGTTCCTTGGTGAATTTATCCTCAATGGGGAGTAGTTCAGCTGGACTTGCGGGGTGATCCTTCACCTGAGCAGCGCTCTCATCTTGGACTGACTCCATGTTCACCGCCCCTGGATCTGAAAGTGTTTCAGTGTCCAGGTCTAGTTTGACTTTCTCAGGGTTCTCTTCCGGGATCAAGACTTCCTGTCCCTTGGTCTCAACAGAACGGCGCTCACCCTGACGTTCCGGAACTTGATCAAGCTGTTCCGCTGGATCCTGAGGAACCAAATCTCCGCTTTCGTCCTCGGAATCGAGATCCATGCCTTCAACCTCCGATTCCGTATCCGAGTCCATGTAGTCTTCTGGTCCGAGACGTTCGACATATGCTCCTCGATGGATGAAATCACCAAATATTCTGTTATCCTCCAGCTGGAAATCAAGCAGAGCAATCTCAAGGTCATGTTGATTCTCAAACGGCGGATGCTGACGCACATTCGAGGTCTCTGCATAAGATAATCGAAATTATTAATAAAGGTACTGTAAGTTTCTGAAAGATGAAAACAGTTCTGTACGCACAATTTACTCTTACGATTCAAAGGCGCCCGTAATTATAGACTCATCTTGATGAAAATCGAAAATGATCCGATTATTCTTTTTCAATATTGAACATTGAAAAGCTATCAAAGAAAATTGTTGTAAATCACAATCACGTTACCATTAAGGTATAAAACATAGGATGCAACGCTTGTAATTGAGTATCGACATGCAGATGCCAGAAGCGCATACACATGAAAACTTTGAAGTCCCCCAAGACAGTTGCACTTTGAAAAGATTTGACAAACCTGCAGTTACAACTGCTGGCGGATCTAGGCGATCGACCTGCACATCACCTTCCTCCAAGCTCGCATTGATGTTGTTGGGATATTGAAACCTTACATTAGCAGTTGGTGTTGAGTACAGTCCAAACTCTACGTCGAACTTGGATTGCTCCATTGAACTGATCAGTCGACCCTTGGAAATTGATGTGGAGGGAGAAATTCCTGCCATACATGTCATGCCACAACATAGTAAGCCACATAAAGACAGGCTTCCGTGCATGCGGAAGCTTTCTCCAAAATACACACATTGTGATCATTCAATGTACATTTGCAAAATAATCTTGAGTTAGTCAGTAGGTCAGTAAGTCATGTCACTGCACTCATCTTTTAACATAGTGAAGAATTTTGTGCCTTCTGAAAATTAGCTGATTAGTTGTTGACTAACCCCTTAACATCAAGAGAATAGTTGGACCATTTAAGTGCTCAATATATACTCGCAAGTAATCTCGTCATTCAGCAAAATTTAGGAAGCTACACAATGTAAGTGCCAACGTCACTTACATGCACTTACATGCAGGAAACGAGTCCTAGAAGGTATAACCAAGCGCTGTAGATTAAATCCTGTCAGAAATTTTAGGTCATCTTGCAAGTCAAATCATTAACCATCTAAGAGCTGCTTGGCAAGATATGCACACTTGAACACGAATTCTGCACAGAGAATTCGGATACTGATCGTCAGCGAGCTGTTACTTGAACAAATTCAAAGCAAGTCATGTTATACTTGAGTAGGAAGGATGTTAGTGACTAGTCGGCCTGCATCAGTCAGGGTTAGGATTTGACTCAGGAGGCTGGAACGTTTTAGACTATTTCTCCTGCCGCCCAGCTCGAGCCCGCGGAGAACTAACCACTGCTCTTGGGTCGACTCAACGGACTACAGGTGACGAAAACCAATCCCTTGATGCCTCACAAATCCAGGCGGTAGATCCATATGACTCGAATCTCTACCTCGACGCTCGAGGAACACATGTGTCATCGGGGACCTCACTGCCTGCACGGCCGGACGTTAGCGAGACCTTCGGTTCCTTAATGCATCCGTTCTTAGTGCAGCCGTTGCTGCACTATCGTCGCTCGGGGACTTGGACACCAGTAAACCAATCTCCTTAATGACTTAAACTATCAATTCACTAACCCCACTCAAGACTAACTCGGAATTCCATGATCTCAATCCAGCTACCTGTGAAATGTCCGGTGCACGAAAGGAACCCTATGAAAGGTCGGGTGCAGGCAATCTAACTCACTGAGGAGGTTCTTCGAGGAGTCATATCATTCCAACTTTCGATCGCCACAGCTGACAAGCTTCAAAGCATTGACTCCCTACACATTTATGCATGAAGTTCCACTTACTGTACCCTATCGTAAGTTGGCGGCGAGGTGGGGAGAGCACCGTCAACCCTCTGGGCGTGAGCGTTGATGGCTGAATAAGTTGGCGCTGGGGAGAGCTGGTAACAGAAGCCCGGCTGAGCACTGACGTACAATGCGGGGGGGTTACGCTCGTCTGCAACTGTAAGTCTTAACCTCCTCCAGGCACGCAAAGACAACCTCTTGGGAAGGGCTCAAGGATGGGACGGCAAGTCCAGACCTCAACTACAGCTCCCGTCACCACCCTAACAATATCACCAGCTCCCAAGAAGTCACATCTGTACATCAGCAAGCTGCCGACACACTTGACACCTGCGTCCTCCAAAACTTCAAAAAACTGGTGGCGGCCTCCAAAGCTCAAAATAAACCTCCAAAACTTCCAAAAACCTACAACACGCTCTTAGCGCACTCCTTGCTCGCATCCAAACCCCACAATACCAAAAGCATCGGCTCCGAACAACCATCAAACCCTTGTCTCGATCACGAAGATCGAGTTTGCAGTAGCAGTTGCACCTACTGCACGTCGCTGGACGCACAACCTCCTCAGTGTGTTACAGTCTTACAGACAACCTATTTGTGGAGCTGAAAGCTTTGAGATGAGGTAGCCCGTCTTTGGAGAAGAACGGACTCAGTCTTCCCAACTCTTTCCCCTTCTAGTTGTGGTTCACCGTTCTTGGTTCCTGCTTGGCGACTGCGCCTCTCAAGACAGTACTTCAGTCTTCAGCTGTGACACAACCCCCGTAGCTAGCCTAAACTCCTCATATGCTATGTAACCGAGCTCCTCAGTGAATTTTTACATTCCTAGGATCTGGTCTGGGCTTACAGGGTTAACTGAGCTTGACTAAAATCACCAAAAAAATTCTAAGATCTGAAATTACTCTAAAACGTACTCCCCACTCAGTTCACTCATGGCATTTACGGTAAGTTCTGAAAGGTTTTTTGATCCGGAAGTATTAAGGATAGGGGAGGGATAAGAGTACTTTTAAGTCTGAAATTTATGAAAGGTCTTCCCTCAAACTAACTTGTCTCCATCTTTCTTCACGGTAAGTTTACCAGACTGTCTGTCGGTGTAACTTAACAAAGAATATGGGTCGGAGAACTAAACTCCAGTCCCTACTTCAATCACTCAAGGTTTCTTCATGAAGGAGGGAGTGTACCTAGCCTTTATCCTCAAAACCAAAGTAAACCCTAATGTGCAATAGAATTATTATAAAAATTAATTCTTTAAAATAATCATTCTAAATAGATTCATAGTAAATTTTATGACAATAATAGTGATATAAATTTTTTATTTTTTTGGTTTTATTTTTAATACTAGCTCCAATATCAATAAAAGATTATTATAATTATATTGTGAACTTGAAAAAAGGAAACCAAATGAACAAAGAAAATAAAAAGTCAAACCAAGTAGTAGATTCATAAAGAACAAATCAATGAAAAGTACGAAGGGATAAGCGTGGCACGCAACATACCCAAGTCCTTAGTCCGTAGGAGGAGGAGAATGTCGGCACACGCAATGCCTTTATTTTAGGTTTTTTCTTTTCCTCAGTGAAACTTGAAAGGATGGACATCAATCTTTACTTTGACCGTTTGGATTGGGACTTTATAAAAAAAACTTTAACTGGGATACTTTGAAATGATACTTTATATTTAAAAACATTTAATGAATTCTGTTGACATTTAATAAACATTCTTATAAAAAATTCTAGTAAAGTAGAATGTTCACCATGAAAATTTGACTTCAAGTAAAAGTAAAGATTAATTACCATAACACTAAGAATAATATGTTTTACTGAATTCAAACTAACTTAATGAAAATACATGTTGTACAATAATACATGTTGGGACTGTAATCAAATCAGATGCAACTTGTTGGAATTGTTAACAAGATCTCTACAATAAACTGAACGTACAATCATGGCACATGTAAAATTGCAGACACAGTTTATCATATGCGGTTTGTGTCTATATCTGTCTTAAACTGTGTGTCTACACCTCTGGCCACTCAAAATAAGTCAGCATTCCAGACCGACCCAAATCAATATTACGACTCAGTTTGCGTGATTAAATCTCAAAAAGAGCACAGTTACTAACTTAGTGCATTTAATGCATTATTTATTGAAGAAACCTTGAAGGTTAAGGTGAAACATGAAACTGTACCTGTACCTTGGTGTGTGGCTTTTCAACAGCTGCATAAACTTTTGATGAAATTTGATGACTCAGATCATTTCCATTTGCCTCCAATTGCTGATTTAGAGTGACTTGAATGGACAAATATTTGGTGGTCGTAGAGTCCCCAGTGACTCCTGTCACCTGTGTTTTCATCTGCAGCATTGCTGAAATCCCACTTCCTGCTTCAGTCAATTGCCAACCTGCCACATGAATGATCACTGAAAACACAGTAAGCATAGTTTCAAATCAGCTCCGGAAACAAGTCACGGTAATGAAGAGTAGATTTTATATTTATTGATTCAAGCTGAATATATGATTTTGATTTATTGAACACGTTGAAATGAAACTGAAACTTCAGAGGATGCTTTTACACTACAGTGGAGACGTGATCAGGTTAATCAAGAATTTCTGCCTTAGAAAGCATGGTAATATCATATGTGAAGTAAACGATGGATGCGGGACAACATGTAGAAAATTATGAGAATTGTTTAAAGAGTATTTGACCCGCTATAGTGTAAATATCTAGACGAAAAGTCTATCCGACAAATCAATTCAAAGGGCATCCTCAATAATCCAAAAATGCTTGAAAAACCCGCTAATCTTAAAAAATATTTAAAAAACAATAAGCACATGGAAGGAGTTGAGGACAATTAATTAATTTGTATAGGAAGGGGTGTTAAAAATCTAAAAAGTGCTTCAAGACTCTTCTAATCGACCTTTTAAATTTAAGAAAGACAAAGTACAAGAGGATCAAATAACATGAGTAAATAAGAGTATGAATATTTTTTTAATGAAATTGAAGTTCTTTGGAGGCCAAGTTTCTTGTTCAAGGTTGCACAAGAAAATTGACACCAAGTCAACTCTCTTTTTAAAAGATTTTGCCAAATTGGTAACCATGTTATTTTTTCACCTATGCCTGAAGTCATCTATCAAAGGAATCTTCATCATAATATAAATTCCAACTGGACAGGGGTCTCATTCTGACCATTGACCAATGGTCCAATCATATTCTTCCATTTGGGCTATTCCCCTAGACTTCTTGCCTACTGGTCCAGGACATCTAAACCTTGGTGTAAAGCGGCCTTAAACCAGGACTGATTAGTAGGTTCATGTTAAGTCGGGGGATAGTGTATTAGTGCTATTAAAGACTTAAGGATGGGGACCCTATCAACAATCAAGGTTAATGAGAAACAGCCACCTTTGCATCCTCGAGATGAGGCAAGGCCACAGCCTGTGGACTCTGGAAGTGTAGGGTGGGGGCTTGTCAGCGCCTTCTTGCGATCTTCAAGAAATTTGGTTAATTCTTTTCATCAAGATCCTAACAACCACAAGTACTACATCTGAGAAGAAACCAGATCATTGGAAGGACATGAAGGGGCTAGCAGAAATGAAGTTTATGCATAAAAACATGGTTCAAAATGGTCCTGTTGTAGCATCTAGTGAGGAGTCTGAGAGGGTTGTTTAGAATATCGTGCCTTGAGCAGATCCAATGAAATATATGAAAGGACTTGGTAAACTTGAGTCAGTGCGACGTACCTGGATTCCAACGGAAGCCTTGCATAGGCATGCACCTGCCAGAAATTGGAGAGCAGCTTATCCTCGCTCCAGCCATCGATGAGAAATACGAAGGTCCGAAAAGGATCAGTTTTCCTACTTCCATGTGATCATTATATTCAGTCACCTCATCGGCTCCTACTGAACTTGGAGAGCAAGAGACTGCCGCCATGACACCGACGGTGTCACACCGTTTCCATTGGATATAATCCCTCAGAAAGAACTCAGGAGGCACTATGAGTGATGCATGTACTAGCCAGATCATCAGTGGTTTTGGCACAGGTTAGAAACCTAAATCGAAACTTGTATTAGGTTCAAAGTTTCCGGCGCCTGTGTGCTACAACGTTAATAACTGTGACGTGCTCAATATTAAAAACGTCATATTCAGGAATTTGATTAGTAAAGGATAGCTAGCTTCATCGGTGGAACCTGGCTATTGGAATCAGATCATGCTCTTGTATCAAACACCAGCACAGAGCGCCCGAGGTGTCCTTCCCTGGTAGCGGAAACGAAACGTTATCTCCCTCTTTGTTGACTTTGTTTAGAAAGTCAGAACGGGTGAATTACATTCTGTTTCAACTTCCGGGGCTAAGGACTACCCGAGCGCCCTGTTTACATAGCAAAGACGCGGAATAATCAATCAACTGACATGTACTAGACATGCCCTACATACATGTATGCTTATCAAACTTATGAAAGCACATGCACAGCCCAGATTCAGCACTACATACCGATTTTCTAGACCTGTTCATCATACCTGTTCTAGAAATTATCAGGTAAGGAAGCATCTGTAACTAGAACTAGTTTACAAGTTTCAGAGCATGGCAAGTTCAGAACTTATGAAGAAAAGCTATGATTCAACCAGCGCACTACGTTGTTCGAAGTAGATTCAACGTCTGTGACCGAGCCTGGAGAGAGGAGTGTAAATACTTCGAGCTAGCAACAAATCTTGAATTTACATACCACTGAGAAAGAAGACCTCTACGTTTCTCTGACCTGGCCAAGACGCTGTAATCCACTTCTTGACATTCCCATATTTGGTCTGTATACGAGATCGATCCATAAATATTCTCTCAAGAGATCACAAGAGACTAGTCTTTGGAAAGAACCGTTGATCGGTTCCTTGCAAAGACGGATATCATGTGGTGCTTGAAACTATCAACATACTGCTTTTCAGCTGCGAGAGGCTATTGACATGACTACTCACGAAAAACACTGGACCCAAGTTGCACTAGATTCTACTTTCGGACCGCTTGACATCCAGAATCCAGTTCAAGATTGCTGCAAACGTTCCAGCTTCCGAACCTGGACTTGCTACATAATAGTATAGATATTACCAGCTTAAAAGTTCGAAGCAATGCATAGTAGTAAGTCTAAAGTTCAAAAACAGCCTTCGAGCATGGGTAACAGACGAACACTATGCTAGTATGCACTCTTCAAGAGAAACTGTCTGAAAGTCCTGACTGATCACGACGTCGTACATGTCTGAACATCGGCCTGTGACTAGCTGGAAGTAGCTAGTAGACAAGAAGTACTCTTGCAAGCCGGGACCCTGCTCTAACGCGTCTGCTTAGCATATTCATCTGAATTCGTTCATTCAACACAAATAGACCCCCTGTTTGCCACTGTTCCCTCTGTTCCCAGCCATCATGGTTGGCGCTCTTTGAACAAGGAATATAATAATATACTAATGGCTATTAAGGCATATAAATGCGGCTCTGAGGGAGGTCAGCCTTATGTCAGGATGGCCAAAGTTGGCGGATATTATACGCAAGCGGGCCGCGGCAATATTCGTAATACCCACACGGATTCCACCTTTCGTGGTGATAGCCGGAGATGAAACAAAGAGCATCTGGCTGTGATTATCAGACACCAGAAGTACTACTCATTAGATTCGGTTTCTAGGTTGCAACAGCTGTTGCATGTAATCATCTGCCTACTCATTACTTGCCCCACCCGCTAAAAACCATGGTCCTGGAGTTCGGGGGCATAGTAATTAACCCCCTGGGGCCTGGGCCCTGAGGCTCTGGTTATCTGGTCCACACTGGCTTGTGGCAATATATTTCCACGAAACGTTTTTTATTTTGTTTTATTTTTCCGACACAAATGAAAGGAACTTCATTGCCGAGGAAAAGTAACGACCAAGAAAGAGAGTGACCAACAAGCATACATTTTTCCCTGTGTTGCATGAACACATTAACCCCAGGTAATCTGTCGTTGGTGGTCCAACTTCAGCTCAGACAAAGTGAGTGCGCAGTTCTGCACAGGTCTGCATGTGATATTCTGGGTAAGTTCGTCTTGTACCAATGTATTCGAATCGATGCAACTTCCCTTGCAAAGAGCAATGTCGGTGCGCTTGAGATTCAGCCAAGTTCCTAGGAAAACCGTTTATTTACGTCGTGGGGTGCAAAAGTGTTACAGTGGAGATTTCTGTCGACTGGAGATGCAATAAGGATTCTGGACCGCCGAAAGCCGACTCGGTAACCGTTTCACCGTTACGGGCTCGTTAACCGCGACGGTGTCTACGCGTTGCAGACAAATTGACTACATTTCGATGGATATGCGAGAATAACCGTCCCAGATGATCGTGTTGCATATTGGTATCCATCGGAGCTCGACGGTCTGCCGGATAGAAATGGAGGTTTGTGATATTTGGGATTTGGGAATGTACTGGGAGAATAAATTTGAACGGTGTTGAATATATGTTGGAGCTGTTTCTGGAGCCATTCTGGGCCTCTAACACACCCATTTCGGATAACGCACTGTCTTTTTGGATGGTTTGTTATCGTTTAAAACCATTTCAAATTTTAGAGAGCATTTTGGAAACCCTGAAGTACCGGTGATCCCGTATATTGCCATTTGAAAATTGAGGTCATTTTGGGAGCGCGAAAGGATGCCGAGTAATTCTGAATTTCTGAGATTGGTCACAATCTTTGTGTCGAGCAATTTCAGGGATCTCCGCGGTTCAATTTTGGAGCCTGTCGTTGAAAACTTTGATCTAACTTTTTTGTTTTTAATTTAGAATGAAGATTCGAATTTTCTTTAATGATTTTTAGATAATATTTAATCTGACAAAAAAATGAAACTCGAGTGTTAAAATACGAGGGATAATGAATGTTATTCCCAGAGACTAGGGGATAATAATGAAATAGTGCTTTGTTCGAATATCCATGTCCAAGATTCTAACTACAGTGGCTCATGATAACTCCATCATTGCTTCGTGCGCATGACTTAGTAAACAATTGCAACAATTGCTAACCTGTTGTTCTAAGTTGGACAATCGTTCCTGGAACCTGGGATAAGGTGAACCAGCCCTTGACCACCACAACAAGAGCATCGTCACTTGAGCCGCAGATTTGAGACTCAGTAAAACAAAATATGAAGAGTAGTGGTCAATTTCTGAGTATTTGGTTACTGACCCAATGCACATGCATGCTTTGAAAATTTTATTTCGGTGATGGGGTTGGTTGGTAGTGATGGAGTAAAAGCAAAGTACCAGAGCTTTGTCAAGTAGTGCAGATGCAAGTTTGAAGTTTAACAGTGTGCTATACTGGTGCTGTAACAGTGTGCAAGTATCAGTGCAAATTGGGCTCTTATTGTTTGTGGAGGAAGGCTTTTGCTATGGAATCTACAGTGAATCTTGTTAAGGTCACTGTGATAGATTGGTTATGAGTGTGAATTAAAGTACCAACCAACATATATGTTAATGTTGCAACTTGCGTCTTGTGTTGTGTTCAACTACAGATGTTCTAAGGGAGGCAGCCTATTGCAAGTATTTAAATAATTTGTAAAGGCATTTAGTATTTGACTCAGATGCTAGGAAATTTCATTAAAACGTAATTCTATTTGCTCTCTCTAAATAGCTGTTGGATATGGAAGAACTTGATGTCCATTTTATATCCTTTTTATGTAAATGCTTGGTGGTCTTTAAACTTAAGAGAAATCACGTTTCAAAGATGGAATATTTTAAGAAAAAAATCAAGGTGATTTTGACAATAACTCAATTGTGTTAAATATTATATATTTTTTGTTAAAGAAATCAAGGTTTGATTTTTGAAGGTCAACATAGTTAAAATCATATTTTTTTCAATAAAAAATTAATCACTTCTAAACTTTCAAAGGGTCTTGGAACACAATCTCTTCAAACACCACTAAACTAGGACATTATGCACTATGCACCTAGTCAAGGTTCAGTAGTCAACTATTACTAATTTTTGTGTACAAAATTAATTCTAATTCTATCCAACGACCATCATGTACTAAATTTATCACCATTACATGTTAGTTTTCTTTCAAAATTTTGAAACACTAGAACTTATCTTTTTGTTACTACCATTATTTTTTTTAAATTGCACTAAATTCTAGCCAATAACCACCATTCTACACTCTAGAGTCTAAATAAATATAGAAATAAAAATAAATCTATATGATTTAGTCATAGGAAAATATAAGATAAATCAATTAGTATGATAAATGATTGGAAGGTCTTTCCATAATTGATTATAAAATTTTGATATTAAAATTTCCAAAAAAATACAAAAGATGATGATTTTTTGACTATTAAAGAATAGATGGTACATTTGAAGATGTCAACATTTTTTTACTTCTAATCTAAAATAATATATAATATTAAAAATGAATTATACTCACTTCAAATAGTAGGTCGTAGCACAAGGTTCAGCAACCACATTGCCTAATCATCAACACAAGTTTATACCTACAATTAATGCTCAACATAGTGAATTTCTTTACTGTGACATATTTATAGACTATAGTGTCTCCCTTCAAGCTTCTAAAATGAAAACTACTTAACAAAAACACGCTTTATTTACACCTCCCTAAGCGGCCTCTCTTTAATGAGACCGGAGTTCTTGTTCTTCATTCTAGCAGTATTGTACTATACATGTAGGGGGGATATTGGAATATTAGTCTTAAATCTACACAATAGGTTAACCAGATCAGACTGGGTACGTAGCATTTCTGAGTTACGTGGCACCAGCTGGACCCGGCCGTATACATTTCAAATTCTGCCGAAGAAGTACTTAATCATCACTGGGAGTTCCGCGCCAAATTACAGCTGGAGCACAAGGGATTAAGTACCGGGATTGTGACTGTAGTAGCTCTCTTTGATTCCTGGTGTGTAGTGCAGGGTTTTCTATCCCGTCTGGTCGTGACTATCCCGTCGCGACGTCGGAATGGGTCGCGACGAGGGTCCTCCGACGTCATAATAGGTTTTGTAGTGTAAAAATGAAAAAGTATAAATGAAAAGGTTGCATTTCGGAGTTGGGCCGTCACAATAAAGACCAAATGGGACGTCCGGTCGTGACTCTAAACCGTCGTGACGTCCCGACATTATGACGCAAGAGGGCCAAGTCACGACCGAATAGAAAACCCTGGTGTAGTGGCTGTACCACGCTCCAAGAATCCACTGTGTAGTGTCAGTGGGAGCAGCTTAGCAGCCATAGGCAGTATGGCCATGTTCTTGATCCTTGCTTAATACATTCACGAATTCTCAGTTACTGTGTGTGAGTACTGTGCGTTGAGTTATTGCGTCTTGCTGCGTAGTTGCTTTAATCTACGTCTAGTTCGTACACACTGAGAGCTACAAAGTCTGGTGAGCATTAGAAATTTCCTCGTACATCAACAGGTTATGGGCCCACACAAGTCTTCCTAGCCACCCTGACTGAAAGTCGTGACAGAGAAAGAAAGGATTAGCTGAGAGTTATTTCGCGTTCTGTGCCGACAGAACAGTTGTCATAGCCATAGGAAACACCGTGTTAATTAGCTGTAGTACTGTCAGTTTGTTTCCCTTTTCTGATCAACCGCAAAACACCTTCGTTGTCACCTCACCTTCCTCTTGGTGCCATCGACGCCAACGCCGAGCTGAGAAATGTGAGAAGCTACAACGGTCAGAATTTCCACCTCTGGAAATTCCAGCTTAGGGCCATTTTGCTCGGACAGAATCTAATGGGAATAGTGGATGGTAGTGTGCCGAAGCCGACTGAGTCTGATCAGCAAGCAGATTGGGTACGCAAAGACAACCAGTGCATTTCTCTGTTGTGCAAGGCAGTTGATGAGTCGATCTTGGAAATCCTCATGAACTGCAGCACCTCAAAGGCGATCTGGGATAAACTGAAGCTCTTGCACGATCAGTCAGCCCACGAATCCGTCCATCATATTCAGCAACGCTTTTATGAGTGCAAGATGGAGTCATCGGATACCATAGCATCGTTCTTGGGGAAGCTAGAGGTCATTAAGAGTTCATTGGTTAATATGGGGGATAACTCGATCACTGATGCAAGCATTATAGCTAAAGTGCTTGCAAACCTTCCCGCAAATCGCTACAGCTCATTCCTGTCAGCATGGGACAACGTCGAGGACTCTTCCCGAACCCTGAACAATCTGACCATTCGTCTGCTGCGCCACGAGCAGGGTTTTCTATTCGGTCGTGACTTGGCCCTCTTGCGTCATAATGTCGGGACGTCACGACGGTTTAGAGTCACGACCGGACGTCCCATTCGGTCTTTATTGTGACGGCCCAACTCCGAAATGCAACCTTTTCATTTATACTTTTTCATTTTTACACTACAAAACCTATTATGACGTCGGAGGACCCTCGTCGCGACCCATTCCGACGTCGCGACGGGATAGTCACGACCAGACGGGATAGAAAACCCTGGCCACGAGGCACGGCTTAAAAACGAAGAGAGAGAAGAAGAGAAAGTCGCGATAGCTTACGCAGCCTCGTACAATAAAGTGCCAAGTAACACCGCAGGTCTCGATGCATCGCAGACACTGGGAGGCAGACCGTCACTGAGCTATGAACAGAGAGTTGAACGTCGGCGCGAGATCAGTGAACGCAAGAAAGTGACTGTGTGCTATAGGTGTAACCAAGTAGGCCATTGGGCAAGAGAGTGCCCTCTCAGCGACGGACAGGAAGGATCAGGGGATCTTCTTCAGGAGCAGCTGCCGCCACCCCCCCCCTCTGCCTCCACAGCATCGTGCATACATGACAGCTACAGCGGCCGCTGACTCGTCGGCATGGTATGTGGACTCCGGCTGCACGGACCACATGACCAATGTGAGCACTTATTTTTCAGTGTATACAGACATATCCGTGGAGAAGCGCACAGTTCAGGGAGTGGGAGGTATCGTTCTTGAGGTAGTAGGAATTGGTGATATCAACGTGCAGGTGCACCTGGGTGATTCGGAGGAGTTTGCCACTTTGACAGAGGTCCTCTACGTGCCAAGGCTAGGCACCAGTCTCTTCTCGTCACAAAGGGCGGCCCAGCGCAACGTTGACACCGTGACGTCCAAGTATTCATGCCGACTAGTTACCCAGACTGGACAGATCGTAATGCAGGGAGTTCTTGTAAACAAATTATACAAGCTGCAGATAACGCCGTTGTTGCCGAGCAAGATTGCAGCATTCCACGTGGGATCTTTTGGAGTTTCAAGCAAGAAAGAGGGGCTGCAGACTCTTGACATCTGGCACAAGCGCCTAGCGCATGTGCACCATGACATGATAAAAAAGATGGCGTCGAGCAACACCGTGGAGGGTCTGGCGCTGGTAGGCAGAGGAGGACCGCCGCCTTTCTGCAGTGGGTGTGCGTACGGGAAGAACCGACGATGCGGCTTCCCTATTAAGGAAGACAGAGAGAAGGCGAGCCATGCCGGGGACCTTGTCCACTCGGACATATGCGGCCCCATGCAGACAGCAACTGTAAGCGGAGCAAAATATTTCATTCTCTTTAAGGATGACTCGACTGGGTACAGGGTGGTGAAACTTATGACAAAGAAGTCGGAAGCACTCAAGCATTTCAAAGACTATGTGAACATGGTCATGCGGGAGACTCAGTCTGTTGTGGCCCGACTGAGGACTGACAGGGGCTCGGAGTACACTAGCACTGCGTTTCGAGAATACCTGGAGTCTCGTGGCATAGTGCAGGAGCTCACTTGCTCATATACCCCCGAGCAGAACGGAGTGGCCGAGAGAGACAATCGGACCCTCATAGAATCAGTCCGCACCATGATATACGGGGCCAACGTACACCTCAGATTCTGGGGGGAGGCGCTGCATACGGCGGTCTATTGTCTAAATAGATCAGGAACTCGCATGCTACATGGGGAGACACCTTTCGGAAGGTGGCATGGAGTCCGCCCAGTCGTCTCACACTTGAGAATCTTCGGAGCAGACGCGTTTGTCTTTGTCCCAAAGGAACTGAGGGCCAAGTTAGACCCTAAGAGTACCCGGGGGATCTTTATGGGGTACAGTGCTCACAGCAAGGGATACCGAATATGGATAAATAGGTCGCAGAAAATCGTGGAGTCAAAGGACGTTATTTTTGACGAGACAAGTGTGATCACAAAACCTCTATGGAGTGACCCCGAGCGAAGCACCTGAACGGATCATCTCCGATTCTAGCCCGCTTTGGCTTGCCGATCAGGCACCACTTGGTACCGGCAATTCTATGCCACGTAACGATCAACCTCAGGTCGGTGCATTCCCAGTCGCAGCTGCGGTGCCGCTGGTGGTTCCAGCTCAGGTCGTGAGTTACGAGGAAGGGGCGCAGGAAGTGGAGTTAACTCCAGCCACTGAGAGTGACGACATCCCCTCCGAATCAGTGAATTCTTTCAGCAAGGATACCGATCCGGCACATAGAGGCTAGAGCCGAGCCAGTTGAAGAGATCTTTGGGGGGCCACGAGACCCGATCGACAGCACACTTGCGCTATGGGGCGATATCACAATAACAGATGTCGACCCAACACAATTTGTGTTAAAAGAAGTGCCAGCAATCCAACCAGAAGATGCACAGGATTCTACCTCACCAGTGGGAGATGCCACCGGCAATGGTAATGCAATCCTGGAAGAAGTGTATGCCTCAGAGGAGGGACATGATACTCATGACACCGGACTCCCACTGGCAGATTCCAGCATGCCGGATTATGCAGTCACTGAGACAGCACCACAAGAGGACCAGGGACCGCAATCAAGTGCAGAAATCTTTCTCGAAGTATGCGTCCCAATCAGCAACGACATGCCTCGAGGGGACAGCCTGCCCACTGGACGTTCGCAACGCGATCGCCGACCACCTGTACGCTTTGGAGAGTGGGAATATTCCCCATCCCAAGACTCATATGCAGCCATGGCTCAGGCAAGCGCCGGTGTCATTCCGCCAGAGCCCCGAACATACGAGGAGGCAATTCAGTCAGTGGAGGCTGACCAGTGGAAATCTGCGATGGAGCAGGAGCATAGGTCACTAATCACCAACGAGACATGGCGATTAACAGAGCTACCTCCAGGTCGGAGAACCATTCAGAATAAATGGGTGTTCAAAGTGAAGATGGGGGTGGATGGTACTGTGAATCGGTACAAAGCACGTTTAGTGGCAAAGGGTTTCTCTCAGAGGGAAGGCGTGGATTACGCAGAAACCTTTTCACCGGTTGTGAAGTTTGATTCGATCAGAGCAATTTTGTCCATAGTCGCAGTGGAAGATATGCACATTGTGCAGTTTGATGTAGAGACAGCGTTTTTGTATGGTGCCATTGACGAGCACATATACATGAGCCAGCCTAAAGGATTCATCGACAGTGATCGCCTCCACATGGTCTGCAAGTTGCAGAAGGCGTTATACGGCCTCAAACAGGCGTCCAGAGTATGGAACCAACGGTTTCACGATTTTCTGGTCCAGCACTGTCTCGTTCCCAGCCATGCCGATCCGTGCGTTTATGTTGGCGGAGGTGACAATAAGCTGTATCTCACGCTTTTTGTAGATGACGGCATCATTTGTTGTATCGACCATGCACGAATTGACGCGGTGATTAAGTCCATGCAGGGAATTTTCAAGATTACGACTGGAGACCCTGAGATATACGTAGGCCTGCACATCAGCCGGAACCGGAAGGAGCGAACTCGTTACTCTACAGATCGATCAGAGTCGATATATCATGCGAAAGCTGGAGGAGTATGACTTTGCACATTCTGCGCCGCTATCCATCCCTGCCGACCCTCATACTCCATTAAGCTTTATGTCATCAGTCGATGAGGGTACTGACCCACGTTTCCCGTATGCTGAAGTGATTGGCAGCCTGCACTTCGCATCCCAGGGAAGCAGAGTTGATATTACCTACGCAACGGGGCATGCGTCTAAATTCACGCGTGACCCAAAGCTAAGTCATATTGCTGGAGCCAAGAGGATTCTAAAATACTTGCATGGAGCACCAGAGCTCCGGATCACTTACTCAGCCGGTGAGGAGCACAATATACTCCAAGCATACTGCGATGCTGATCACGGCAGTGACATGGACGACCGCAAGTCTCGAAGTGGGTTTGTGATTACACTCAACGGAGGTCCAATCGCCTGGGGGAGTAGAAAGCAGGGCTGTACTGCCGCCTCAACGACGGAAGCCGAATACGTTGCGGCTCATCTCGCATCGCAGGAATTTTATGGATGCGTCAACTGCTGCTCGATTTGGGGCACCACAGCCAGGGCCAACACTTCTCAAGTGCGACAATCAAGCGGCCATACGACTCGTACGCAATCCTGAGTTCCATAAGAGAACTAAACACGTCGACGTCAAGTATCACGTGATACGTGACCACTTCCAGCAGCAGCGTCTTACACTGACCTACGTTCCAACTGCAGATAATGTGGCGGATTTGCTCACCAACCATTGCCCCGTGATCGGTTCATTCGTCTTACCAATCTTCTCGGTCTCACTTTGGTATCTTGTGAGCGCTCAGACTGTGGCAGTGGCTAGCATGGAGTATGTTGACAGGTTAACCTATTGCGAGTGGGAGTATTGGAATATTAGTCTTAAATCTACACAATAGGTTAACCAGATCAGACTGGGTACGTAGCATTTCTGAGTTACGTGGCACCAGCTGGACCCGGCCGTATACATTTCAAATTCTGCCGAAGAAGTAATCATCACTGGGAGTTCCGCGCCAAATTACAGCTGGAGCACAAGGGATTAAGTACCGGGATTGTGACTGTAGTAGCTCTCTTTGATTCCTGGTGTGTAGTGGCTGTACCACGCTCCAAGAATCCACTGTGTAGTGTCAGTGGGAGCAGCTTAGCAGCCATAGGCAGTATGGCCATGTTCTTGATCCTTGCTTAATACATTCACGAATTCTCAGTTACTGTGTGTGAGTACTGTGCGCTGAGTTATTGCGTCTTGCTGCGTAGTTGCTTTAATCTACGTCTAGTTCGTACACACTGAGAGCTACAAAGTCTGGTGAGCATTAGAAATTTCCTCGTACATCAACAGGGGAGTAGATCTTTACTTCCATACCTTTGTCCTGTGGGCATTGGCTTGGGGGTGGATCGAACAGACACTTAATTCACTTCGGTCTCCTCCGAAGACCGTAGTTTCTCTCTCTCTCTACTATACATGTAATACCATATTCATTAAATTGGCCGCTCAATTAGTATAATTTCAGTTCATATTCTCAATTTATTTGATAAGTACGGCAGCCAATATAAACAGGATTGGCCAATTAAATGAACATTATGCCGATGTGTACCGGCGCGGTTCCCGCTCACCAGCGGCGTCGTCCGCCTCGTAACATGGAAGTGCTGTGGTGTCCATTCGATGATGGCTTCTGCAATGCCCGTCAGCTCGGACTCCGTGAGTTGAATAGTACCGGCCAGGTCCAGCTTGTCCAGCTCCTAGAGAGTATAATCTATCAGTAACTCCTCCGGGTTGGAGTCGATGCCGAGGTTGTGCACATGAGTGAATGGGGAGATTCGTGGTACTGCAGACGTTTTCTGAGGACTGATCTCGCAATAAACGCGTGGTGATCTCGATCAGGAGCTTGCGGCGGTTGCGGATTAAGCCTTCGTAGTGGTGTTGATGTCGTCCTTGATGAACTGGTCGATCAGGTCGCCGTGTGCTCCGTGGTTTTCACATTTGTCAAGACCTGAGGGAGGAATATAAGCTTGGGATCAGGATTTTAATTTCTGGTGATCATTGGTGTGATTGAATATTGTTAATAGTTTGATGGAGAGCGGGTTGGTTGGGTTAGCTATTTCTATGGCGTTGCGGTTTAAACAACGTGAGGGATCTCGTTTATTTTGAAAGATCAAGGGAGGGAGAATAATTGGTGTTTTCGTTTGATGCCAGTTTCTCTAATCTTAGGTCTGCTCCACATAGTGATTGTTGAAGAAATTAAGTAGACCTGCATTGCTGGGTTGCAGTTCTGTTGGAGAAGAAGAATGATATTAGACGTATTCTTGGTCAATATCTAGTATGGTACTGACAAGCATCTCAATGATTCAGTACATCAATCAACATTTCTCCGTGTGTTTCAGAGATTCAGTTTCAAAGGGCTCCAAGTGCTCATTTCAGTTGGTATTTTGCAGAGTGGAGCTATTGTAGTGCATGGTCTCTTTTGCAATGCCCGTCGGTGGTATGGGTGATGCTCAGTGACAACAATTCAAAGTCTTCGACACCTGATACGCAGCATACGTACGCTGTACACTACTAGAATTGTACACTGGGCGCTACGTTTGAGGAACTACGTTCGGAGGATTTCCTACGTTCTAAGAGGAATTAGCTACGTTTCGAAAAACCTGTCAGTTTTGTCGGAGAAAGCTACGTTATCGCTACGTTTGGGGAAAAAATTACGTTTCACAGGGAACGCGTGGTTCCCGACTATTCAATCGTCATTTTCTCTTGTCCAAATCAGTTGAGGTAGTTCCTTTCAGACTGGGGATTTGATTTTCCTACTGACGTGTTTACCCCTGATGAGGAAGTTTACTGTGAGTGATTCCGGGATTACTTGCCAAAGGGTAATATGTGACTCAGTTAAAGGTTTCGAACAGTTGTGATTTAATCATTATTTTGACATAGGTCATTAGACGATTTGAGTTCTTGCCACGTCATGCTTCCATTGCTCACTGATTTGACCGATTCTATATGTTTAGGCAGATTATTTTTTTTCAACAATTCTTCTACTTCGATGTTTTAGATTTACAATAGGTAGTATACAGATCTTCAGTATATTTGTTAGTGATGGAAGAATTATAAATTCAAAATTCCTGAAATAGTAAAAAACATTTGAATGTAAAATATCTTTATATTTCTGGTCTAAACGGAATTATAATATTTCAGTTGGTAATTACAAGTTGAGCCTCGTTTGGTAAGACACTCCAATCTTGGACACCATGATTTACAGGGATGTTTTTTTTTTTTCATTTGCCACTGTGTGCGTGAGTTGGATAAGTGAAATTGGATAGGTCAGATATGATGGAAACGTGTATCCAGTAGGTTCATACCTATTCAATAAATTGTGTGTTCTCTTTGATGATCAGGGTAATACGAAGCTGAATGGACCTTTCTAATTCCGATATTCAAACAAAAATAAAATTTAAAAACTGAAAAAATAAAAAATACATTGTAGACCAGAAAATTTCATTACTAAATTTATATTTAGATATATAATCGTAACACTGAACTCAACCATTAATGTGAAATGGTACAGTCTTAATTTATTCCTTAGTGTAACCATCCCTACGACTATTCATTAGTTTTTAAATTCCGTGAACTTGTATAATTAAAAATGGGATTAAAAATGCTTACAAATTCAGTTCATAGAGTTTCCAAACACTGTATATATTTACAATTTTGTTTAAGATAACCATGCATTACAACAAAGCCGAAATTCCCAATAAGCAATTATATAATGTACATTAATTTTTAAAAAGCAATTTAATTTCTGAAATATAAATACATTTAAGAAATGCAAATTAAATGTAAACCAGTTAATTAATTTTAAAAAGGTATAATTAATTTAAATTTAGTATAATCAATACGGTATTATCAATAAGAGTGACAATAGTGTTTTTTAATATCTCAATTCTTTTAAAAAAAATTGTAACAAGCAAGGCAACTGTTGAGAATGAAATTGATTTCTTTTTTTTAAATGAAACATCATTTGTTAAATGTTAAATTTTAAATAAAGTTGTTATACATTATATCAAAGAGAAAATTTGAATTAAAATAATTATGAAATGTACATTACTTTCTAAAATTAAAAGAATATTATGGAACACATTTTGGAATATTATAATGTGCTGATCTACATTGTCATGGTACGTGTTGTAGTTGCTGAGATGATAATGGGACATATTTATTAAATTCTGCACTCATGTTAGTGCTCTTTCATCGTCCATTTCACCATCTGATTCCAAATCAGCCAATTCCTCTTCATCAACAACTTCGTCCATACCAGGTGCGTAATTCCAATTAAACATTTCTGGCTCCTCGTCCTCAGGGTAAAATTCATCAATTACTACATTGAGAGGTTCAAAAAACCTCTCTTCCTCTTCCTCTGTACCTTCCCCTGCATCGTCGTCTGCTTCTACAGCAACCAGATCATCCATACGCTGAGCACTTGGTGGGAGTGTTTCAGAAGATGCAACTTCGCGGTTTGACGGGCCAGCTTCATCAATGGGAGCTGCATCTGAGGACTGTTCATAATTTGTGGAAGTTCCGCTGTAGTTCTCCGCTGTCCTTTGCCGGTTACTCGTATCGGGGGACCCTTCATCGCCAGTTCCTGCCACGTGTACGACCCTCTTATAATGAACCAATTTTGATCTGGGTTTCACTTTGATTGCCAATTTCCATCCTACGTTTATAGTATCTTCCACATAGAAAACCTGGGTCACATCTTTAGGGAAAATGAACGGATCATCTTCCAAGTGGGAAGCTCGTATGAACTCCCCCGCTTTAACACGATTAAACCCGCATTCATCTTCCAGTACCGTAGCGTTTCTGCCCCGTTGTCCACCGACGGAATTCCAGAACTGGCACTTAAACAACACCGTTTGAAAACTATCAAAATCAAAGCGTACGATGCTATCTATGTATCCATAAAATTCTGTTTGTCCATCTTCCAACTCATATACCACTGACACCCCTGAGTCTAGTGTGGTTTTCTTTTTTAGATCCCTTGCCATGATTCGATAGTGACTTCCGTAGGCCCAACACATTGTATAAAAATATCCTTTCTCTCCTGGTCCAATAACAATATCCATGACCATTTGCGACACATGCTTGTTTGCGGCAATGTCCTTTTGAACTGCACTGTGGACCCACTCCTTCAATGATGGCCTTGGTATTATTTCTTTGGTCTCCACATCGTAACGTTGTCTCCATGGCTCCATGCATGTTGCATTTAATAACAAAAAGCGATGTGCTTGTTCCCTAAAAACTGGGTCAACCACTTGATATTTTGAATTCTTTGGCAACACAATCCCCCTCGTTCGGATATCCTCTTCGGTGGGTTTCTGAAGCACGGTTGCGTTTCCATGCAACTGCATTGTATACTCATTTACGTGAAACATCGCCTCGGCGCAAATATAACCCTCCGCAATAGATCCTTCCGGTCTAGCCCGTTGTCGAACAAAATCTTTTAAAACCTTCAGGTATCTTTCTATGTGATACATCCAGCGAACATGGACAGGACCACAAAGCTCGACTTCTTCTACTATATGTACTACATTATGGAGTTGTATGTCAAAAATTGATGTAGGTAAATGTATCTCCATTTCATACACGATTTCCGAGGCTTCAATTTTCATCTTCGAGCAGTCGGAGATTTTAATTTCCTTGGAGCATACCCAACGAAATAGGGCTGCTAAACGGTACACAATCCGTCGTATTCCATCGGTCAAGGTTCCCCTAACCACAATAGGAAGTAGATCGTGAAGTAAATTATGGTAGTCGTGTGTTTTGAATCCGATGACTTTGCGATTGTTGAACTTATGTTGGAAGCTTGAGCCGTAGCCAAAAGGCGTCCTAGTGGATGAAATCAGCTTTATGATATTATCATATTCGTTTGTGGTCCAAATCCAATTTGCAGGTGCGTATGTCCACTTCGTTGTACCCTTATCATCTACGCCAGCTTCTTGGGGGTGAAAGCGCGGAAGTACATTGAAATGTTGTAATGAACGTCGCAATGCCATAGAATCAGACTTTGTACCTTTGCAATTTGAAAAGGTTTTAAAAAGTGATGCACATATGTTTTTCTCTGTGTGCATTACATCCAAAAGATGAGGAACGAGCAACTCCTGTTCCAGCCAAAACAGATTATTATTGTGCGTAAGTACTGTGAAACTTTAAATTGAAAAACATGAGAGAAACTAAATTAGGCATACGGTATGACAGAAAGAGTCAAGTGACCTATTTTACTTTGTTTATATTATACACTTTGGTATTCTATTGGTGAAATTATTGAATAACCCACACTCCACAGTTTACTTCCTGAGTTATAATAAAACCGTAATTTATACCTGTCATTGGTAGTTATAGTTAGAAAATAAATAACAATGTCACTGTTACTGAAGATCCCACACTCCACTAAACTTACTACTCCCTCACTTATAGTAAACGTCGAATGTCTGACAATGTCAGAGACTAAAAAACAATGTCAGTTATAGTAAAGATACTGTCAAGGTATAGCCTGAATAAATGTAATTCACCCTGACTTGTATCACACTAATACATTACTGAATCAGTTTAGTATGTTCACACTCACCATTACAATTAAACATACAACTGCTGCATTACTCCATACCAACCATACTATTTTACCAAATAATAAATCAAAGTTCATATATCATCTCAGTCATACATCTAGGTTAACAAAACTCATTCAGTCTCTAGCATGACAGTTTGTTTACTATCGAACTGAAGTAGCAACCACATGTAATACAGGTAGTACGGTGGCATGCACACTCTTTGCTCGGGATCATAACAGCAAATTACCAATCAAACTGAACAGCATATACCTTTTTTCCTATCCATAATTGGTCATTGAGTACCCACCTTGTAATATGGGAGCCTGAATAAAATGGACTTCTCCTTCATCCCAGAGTCCTTGAGAGACAAGGTATTATCCTGCACCTTTTTCCATTGGTCTTCCCAGAAGCGTCCATTTGTTCTCCCAGGTTTTGGAATTTTACTATAAGACTTACCATTGAACAATTTTTTGTTCCTGGTAGATCTATATCTGTGGTGCAAAGGTAGGTACTTTCTATGGCCTAAGTATACAACCTTGTTCAAGTGCATACATTTTTCCGATTCAATAACATCTGGTCCGCACGGTGGACAAGCTTTAAAGCCCTGAGTCTGTAACGAAGAAAATACCCCGTACCCTGGATAGTCGTGCAATGACCACAAGTACATAGCATACAGCTGGAACGTTTCTTTTGTGACAGCGTCATATGCCTCTACACCATCCACCCATAACTTGAGAAGTTCATCAATCATGGGCTCCATATATGTGTTGAAGTTTTTCACCTTTTTTTTCCCTGCAATACAATAAAACAACGTGAGTCATGGATGGTGTGTTACTGTTGACATGTTCTCTGAAAGGATGACCTCGTCTGTAGAATGTATAACATTGAAGTGAAAGGCAATTAAAATAATGACGATATGATGAACTATTTTCAGCGTACAGTTTTAAGATGGTAACCTGGTACAATTGTCGATAAAATTATGTGTCCTTTATGCATGGCCAACTGTGGATTTAGGTTTAGCAGTGTCATTGTTATGGGCCATAGTGAATGGCTCACTGAATTTATCCCAGCTGGATTTATTCCGTCTGTGCTGATTTGAAGCATTACACTTCTAGCGTCTTTCATTTTATCGTACTTTGCCTCCATACTCTTCCATGCTGGACTATCGGCCGGAATTCGCATGACATCATCTTTACTTCGATTATCACGGTGCCATATCATCAGTTGACTTAAAGTTGGACTTCTATAATAAGCCAGTAACCTTGGGATGATTGGAAAATACCACATTCTCTGCAACAGTTCAATTTCTTAACATGAGTACTTAGCACTGAAAGATCTTGTTGGATTTTAAACTTAAACAAAATTAAAAAACATAAAATACCCTAATTATGTACACCAGAGCAATGTCAAAACGATCAAATTTTTAAGACAAAAAAAGAGGGTATTCATCCTACTATTACTCTATCATTTTGTTGAGCCAAAATACAATTAATGATTGCATACCTTTCGTGGAACCGTCTTACTCTGTGTTGTTTCTTGGTAACGTGACAATTTGCAGTGGGGGCAAAATTTTAAATCTTTTTTCAACGGACCGTAATATAGTGTTTGGTCACACGGGCAAGAATGGTAGACTGTGTAGTCTAAGCCCACATGGCTTATAATTTTTCTGGCCTCTGCCCTTGTTGTAGGCATCTTCGAATTTAATTCAACGGGAATTATTTTCTCAGAAATTGCCTTAAATATGGCATCCATAGCCACGTTCGAAATTCGATTCTGAGCTTGAATGCTAAGGAAAAGAAAAATTATTGATAACCTGCTCGAAGTTGCTCCATCAAAAATCATGGTCGAGGCTTCCTTTTCAATCTCAGATAATTTAATACCCATACTATTTCTAGTCCCCGCAGTATTAGCTTCACCATCATCATGAAAACCACGAAGTAAATTCATGTATTCATCCAGTACAAATTCTTCATCAAAGTGAGAGTCGTTTGACTGAGGGATTTCTTCAGGTTCATCCATTTCGTACGACTCCTGTTGATACGAGTCAGAACCCGTTGGATCAACAGTTAACATTTGAGCTTCATACAGTTCCTACAAAAAATAAAAAAAAGCACCCAGATGTCAGATTATAGTAAGATGAACGACTGCAGCCTATAGGCTTTGGATATCCATGGCCTACGCTGGACATGAACATTTAGATTACTCTGGGATTACTTTGATCACTTCCTAGTATGATAAATTATGAATTGCCTTAGATTACATATATGTGCGCTAGAACTATTGAAAACCAAGCTGCGAGGCTGGAGAACCATCTCTTAGAAATTTAAATAATATTAGTATGGCTGAATCCACAAGGATCTTTCATTGTACTCACTTCTTATAGATTTGTCATATCAATTATTTTGGTTTTGATAGACTTTTTATAGATTTTTGTTTTGAAAACTATTCAAACTTGCAGAATATATTTAGAATAAAAACATCTTATCACTGACATAGTATTTTATAATTTAATATTTCTTTACTTATAGTCAATAAGTATTACCTGTTTTTGGAAACTGATGTAGCACATATCAAAAAGTTATGTTTTCAAGCAATTCAATCCAAAAGAGCAACGATTAAAAGCCATATGTAGTTGATGGAAGTATTGTATCACCTGATACTTAGCTGACATTTTGTAACGAGCAATGTGTTCATGTACGATTTTAAGGAATCTCATACTTGGTTTCTCTGCCTCTGCACACTTCCTGCATGGACAGAACACTTTGAATTCCGGCATCTCCGTTGCGGTTGCATCTCTTACATTGTCACCTCTTCTCCTCTTCCGTGCTCTGGTGAGAATCGGTGGTGGAGATTGTATGGCAGGTGGGACACTACCACCCCCCGTGGAGGTGCTGGGAGTGAATTGTGCAACACCCACCACTTTGTGCCTGCGAGGCATGATGAAAATTGAAGAATGTATGAATTGTTAATATGGCACAGAGTAAATATTTCTAGCACAGACAATGTTGTATTCAAGGCAAGATACAATTAAACAACATGTACCACTCTGGAAGTTTGTAACGGATGAAATATATGCAATGCCACAGATTACGACTTTGTATGTAATCAACGTAAAATATATAAGGACATCTATCCGGATATCTTTATATACTAACATGACGCTTGCTAAAGTAAATTATGAATACTAGAGCAGAGATGAAAAAGAAAAAGCCGTACACCTTTCTCATTTCGAAATGTGTGGGGTGAAAGTAAAATCAACTTTACTTTAATGAACTACCTAAAGGTCAACTATTTATTTGCATTGTACTTTGCAGCACATTTGAAAGGTGTATAAAAAAACAAAAAACAAGTCTACGTAGCGTATATGTTCTCATACTTGATCATAGACTAACTATAACTTATAACCAGTTTAGATCAGCACACAATTCAACTTCTAACTTACTGTGATACACTAACATAATAAAAAAGGTAGGCATGGAGGGCACTGTACCTAATTTGGGGTTATGAAAGATGCAAATTCATTAAAACAACACTGTCAATGGAAACAGTGTAGTGTATAACATTATCATTGTGAAATTAAAGTTGTGATAATCATTTTCTATCTGATTTTTTTTTTAAATGGTTTTGTAGTTTGCAAGATTGTATAATAAAATTCATTGTATATGTGAAGTTTATTAACAAAGTTTTGAAATGAAAACTATGAAATGGAAATGGTTATCTCTGCATTGGGTATAAACCCTGAGCTTAAGTACATTGAAAAATTACGTATTATACGGAACGTGTGGTTCCCAACAATTGAATCGTTGTTTTCTCTTGTCTGAATCAACTGAGGTTGTTACTTTCAGACAATGGAATTCTTTTTTCTACTGATGGTTTTATCCGTGCTGTTCAGTTACCGAGGAAGCTTATTGTTAGTGAGTCTGGGATTACAGTACTTGATAAAGGGTAATATGTGACGTAGTTAAAGATGCTGAACAGTTGTGATATAATCATTATCTTGACATAGGTCACTATACGATTCGAGTTCTTGCCACGTCATGCTTTCATTGTGCACTCATTCTTCCAATTCTGTATGTACGTTCAGATTATTTTTTTGAAGAGAAATTGTTCCTCTTCGATTTCTTAATTTTACAGTACGTTGTAGGCATATCTTCAGAGTATTTGTTACTCATGGAATAAGTATATATTAAAATTTATGAAATAGTAAAAAATAGTCGAAGATAAAATATCTTTCTATTTCTGTTATGAAATGAGTTATAATGTTGTATTTGGTAATCGGAACTTGAGGTAAGCCACCCCAAAATAGGACACCATCATTTAAAGGGAAGTTTTATTTTCCATTTTTTGTCCTTTTAGGACTTGTCGACCACTGTGTGTGTGAGTTGGAGAAGTGATATTGGCCAAATTCAAATACGATGGATATGACTATCCAATGAATTCATACATATTCAATAAATTTTGTATTCTCTTTGATGATTAGGGTAATACGCCATTTGTATTTTATATTCCTATTGTTTGGAATGTAAATTCCGCATGTACCATTGCCCTGTAATTTTGAATAATATAAAACATAAAAATCATTTATCCAAGTAGACATATTCTTTGAAGCCCTCAAAGCGAAACTGTAAAGATCTTGTTTTGTACAGCTGTTACATTTTACATTGTGTTTTAATGATTCCACTGATTTTTGGATTTTGGATTGAGTAAATGGGATTGGAGATTTAGTGGGTGAAATTATCACTCTGTAATGCATTAAACATTTTGTTCTTTTAATTTGAAGCTAAATAGACCTATCTAATTACGGGATTAAAAGAAAAAACAATTAAAAAACCTTAAAACAAAATTTATTCCGATATTAATCACGAATACATTAAATATCGCATAATTGCATTACTTATTCTATTTCTAGATATGTAATCGAAACAATGTACTGATCAAATAATGTGTAATGCTACGTTTTTCAATGTATTCCTTAATGTAACCGCTGCGAAGGCTGCTCAACAGTTTCTTTGATCTCGTGAAATTGTATAACTAAAAATGATATTAACAATGCTTCCAATCGTAGTTCGTATGGTTTCCAAAGATTGTATATATTTAAACTGGTATTTAAGATAACCATGCGTTACAAGAACGACAAAACCCCGAATAAAAATTTATATACTCTCCATTAATATTTTAAAAACAAATTTTATTTCAATAATATAAAATCATTTATGGAATGAAATATAAACGTAAAAATAGTTATTTAATTTAAAGAAATTATATTCAATTTTAAATTTCTAAATTACCCCAAGATAAGCACGTATATTTTATATATTTTAAACGTTTAAATCTCGAAATATTTATTTTAAATTCTTTTAAATTGTTCTCGTTGTGTCGTTTTTTTAATTTAAATACCATTTTTAATTACATGAATTATGTAGACGTTTTATTTTTTAAATACCCGTAACTCTATATTTTCTATGCGAAATCCTTGCTTTTTAATTTTGGCACTGAATAATTTTAAAACATAAACGTAAGTTAATGACGTGCAAAATGCTAATGTAATAATCAATGTTTCTTAGACGAAGTCTATAGACAGAAGAAGAGAAACGGGTTCTTAAGTCTTTTACATCTTACTATGATAGGAACTAATAAGTAAAATCAAATCATACGTACCCATTCCCAGCATAACCCAACAGCAAGAGATGTCCATAACCATGACTCCTTAAATATATCAATGAAATGGAGTGTACAATAGTAGGGAAGTGAAGATAATAAATAAGTTAAAAATAAACTTTTAACGAATTGTAATTATTTTTGTGTAAACCATAATAAAATGTTATTCTTTAAATTAAATTTAATTTGGTAAACAGAAATTGAATCTAACAATGTAAATTTCATAAAGAGAAAAACAAAGATAATTTAGAAAAACATGAATTTCATCTAACTTGATGAACCTATAAATAATTTGATTGCATCAAAATTAAATTTTAAAAATAATATTAAATCCAACAATGTAAATTTAATACAGAGAAAAACAAATTTAATTTAGAACAACATGAACTTCATATAACTTGATGAATTAAAAACTAATTTGTTTGCCTAAACGTTTAATACAAACTTGTAAAACATTGCTCAAAAAGTATTTCGTAAATTATAAGTTACTTAAAATCAGTACATGGGCAAAGACTTCTATTTTTCTATCTTATTAAATATAAATTTTTTTGTTATTAAAACACAGTACCTAGTTTCTTTAAGGTGTGGAGAAGACTTCCACAATTCTCCTCGTACATTATATCAATCATACGTATGATAAGCGTGTAAAAGGATATATATGATTCAACTATATATATACTTAGGAATTGCGATGTGTCATTTTCCAATAAAGAGACATGAAGTGATAGATGAGCTCCTCACACATTCTCCGTTGCAATTATTCCAAACAGATAGTTTAAAGTGAACAACGTGTGAAGTTCGTTTCCTTAATAAGTTTGACTATATTTTTCTATAAAATTTGCGTAAACTTATTAATGAATTTGATCAATAAAAAGCTTGTAAATTATTACCTTACAATTGTTCCATATTAATAAATACTTCAGCATGTACACCACATGTAGTTATGAATTGAGATTCAATCTTATGGAATAATGTAAACATTGAAGATTTTAATTGTTATTTTTGGAATTATAACATTTAATATGTGCAATTATGGATTTAATTAAATACTCCTTCACGTTGGAAATTCAAAATTTTAAGTGCTTTTGAGAGAAAATTAATTTATTAATTTAAAATTGTAGGTTTTAATAAAATATTAACACTAAAATGCATATACATTTACATGAGTGTTGTTAAATGTATATTTTAGTTTTAAAAAAAATATTTAATGAACATATTAAAAACAATTTAAAATTTACTATTGAACTCTAAAATATAACAAATTAGACTGTTTTTTACAAATAATTGAAAGTATACTTGATACGATATGGATGAATGACTACCTTTGAAATTCTTATTATGGAATGATACCGTGATGAGGATGGGTAAATGAAAGGAATAGTCTATTATCCAAACGGATATATTATGCATCAATTAAAACAAATAATTATTGTATTAACACGGTCTACATTCATAAGAAAATAAAATCATCATTACCAAACATGAATACGAATAGTTAATACATATCAAGGCATCTTATGAGAGAACTATTTGCTTTTCATATATATATGGAACGAAGCAACCAATGCAATCCCCAATAGATGAACTTCTTCTAGAGATCTTCAGTGGTGATTGATTCAATATATGGATCACTGTTACAATCGACTTCAACTCACTGTATTGTTCTTTGTATGATTAGATCAATCTAAATAATGTAAGAGTATTTGAAATGAAAAAAACTAGAACATCTTGTGAATTATATAAACACTCTTCCACCAATCCACGCTAATAACATATTGAGGATTTTTTTTAACACTTCACTATTCAAACCCAAAGAACAATAATGTAGCAAATTGTGAATTAATCAACGAATTCACATATCATCATCATATACGGAAGGAGATACTACAAAGATAACCTAAAGTGAAAAACATATGAAAATATACATACCTTGAGTTAGTGCATGTAGTACATATTATAGCAGAATTTCTACCAGGGCAATTTAAAAAAGTATCATGCCACCGTAATTGATTCAAAAAGGCAGAATTAAAATAATTTAATATAACTTGGTATTATAATTAAATATTTATTTTTTCAATTAAAAAATCATTAATTTAAGTATCTTCTGGTTTAGTCAGCGTTTATTAAAAATTGCAATTTGAGGATAGTCTTATAATTCTATAAACCATAATAAAGTGTTATTCTTTAAATATAATAGAATAATTTATTCTACTATTATTCATATAATGTTTTTTGATTATTTTGCAATGTTTAATGCATGATTTAACGATTAAATTATTATATCCAAACTCATGATGATATTAATTGTTCTTGCTCAATCATGTCTATTGACAAATTCTCTATATTAAGGATATGGGATTTACTACCTTAGAAGAATAAAATGTTGTATGGGATGGTTTGAAATGTTCGTGCTTCCACAATTATCATATTCGTAGTGGCATTCCTATACCATGAAAGTGTACACCAATAGAAGAAAGGAATACAAATTCCAACTAGAAACGATTGGGTTAAAAAGTTCAGCAACATTGGAATGCAAAAATTTGCTTGGAAATGACTGTATTTTGGAATTTCAAATTAGTTTGGAATGATAGTAAAGTTCAGTTTAACATCTTAAAATAATAATACATTTATACCTCAAAACTTTAGAAGCAATTTTTTTTCAATAATATACTACTAACAACCTAATATTTGAACTTCTACTAAAAATAATTGATTTAACGTGATTAAGCAAACTTGAAATGAATAGTTTCAAGAATGGTTTGTATTAGTCCTTACTTATTTCGTGGCATTATTTGGTAATGAAGCAAATCTTTAAACTTCCACAAATTTCCAATAGAGTTTAGACCAAACGAATTTAAAGTCTCATTAGTATTCCTTTAATTTAAAGTAGATCTACTAATAATCCTCAATGGAATATACATATTGTGTTGTGCTATTTCTAAATATAATGATGTCCTCTATTACTACTGAATGTATTTATGGTTTTCTAAGTTCAATGTTTTTTAATATCTTAATAACTTGATTTAAATTATAGAGAAAGGTATTAAACTTTAAAGTAATTACTCTATATCGATTAAAATTTGCATCTTTGATGACCTTGATCAGGAAGTCTACATTACATGCTTTGCTATTTTTTATGATTCTATAAACCATAATAAAATTTCATGCTTTAAATACTATAAAAGAATCTATTCCACTTTAATTCATTTATTATTTTTTGATTATTTTGCAATGTTTAATACATGATTTAACGATTAAATTAATATATTTGGAATTCTGTACATATAAATTGTTCTTGCTCAATCATGTATGTAGACCAATTTATTATTAATTTAATACATTTAAGAGTTAGTTAAAGGAATTCACATGAAATGTACTAATGTTGAAAGATTATCATCCGTTGTTTGTAATTATTGTTCTTTTCTCTTATTAACTCACTGATTCGCGAAGTACTTATTAGTTTGAGTTCAATAGTTAATAACGTTTTTTAAACAATGTAACAAATTACCAATCTCGGCAAAAACTTGCTTATTTCAAACGCTTTGTATGTTGACACTTCAAATGTTTTCTTATCGTAATTCTCTTTATAAAAGAAAATGTTGTCACTCTGGGTGCCGCCTTCGTGAAACTGTTGTCACCATGACTAACTTCACTTGTTATTATCAGATTTGGTCTTGTTATTTTAGTGTGTAGTGTTGGATATTTTATGTCATGAATAGGGTTTTACTTTGGTTTATCTTTGTTTTGAATCCATATCCTACTTAACTCTTTATTCACTTAAAGGTGAATTGTCTGGTAATCTCCTTATACTCATTTATTTCCCAAAAAACCAACATCTAATTCACTCATTAAATTAATTCACTACAACCAATTTTTTAATCGTATAACTACAAAACATATCCATTTGTATCCACATGCATATCGTACTGTTCTAATACAAAATCTAAGAATATGTTTGATTCTAATCAAAGTCACTTGAAGTTTTTAAAATATATCAAATTCTGTTTAATTCAGGATTCAATGACTGAAATCATATAATAGAGATAAATGTTTATAGTTATTTGTTTAAACTGGTTTACACTGCCTTAGCAATGACAGTCACGCTGAATAGTACATTGTATGGCTTGCTCTTAATTTTCTATCTAAATTTATTTATTTATTTATTTTTGCATTATTCATCAACCAATTTAATTCAATTATTCCACTTTCAATTGCAATAAAATGTTTTATTTTTATTTTTAAATGAATATTCAACTCTTGATCATTAATGGTTGAATCCTCAATACATGTAATTAGAATCACGTTGTCGTTTTATATAAGGAATGATACATTGACTCTAAGTCTCTTTAAGTGTTTATACATTGTTTTTCTATAAACTTTTATTATTTATAATATTTAAGATTGTTTCATAAAAATTTGCTTCATCGTAAAAATTTAAAAATTATAATAAGACAACAATTTTGTACACTTATTTTCTTTATAGAGATTTAAGTGTTTGTGGTTTTTTTTTAATCAAATATTTTAATTCACTTTAATTCTAATATGGATTTATAGTTCTATTATATTTTTTAATGCAGAATTACATGATTAAAATCTTGTAAAAAGTACTTTATTTTTAAAATTTATTATTTTAAAACTATTGAAAAGTAGAAGTTGGACTTCTTGTTATTTAAACATATGACAGGGGGAACGCTGTATACATTTTAATCACAATGGTATATGTATTACTATACACAACTCTCCAAATTAGTCTTCGACATTTTAACCCAATTTTTATTTTTCCATTAACTTTATTTAAAATGTGAGTCAAAGAAATTAATATAATTTCCGGAGACGGTGTTAATGTAGGCTACGATCCCAGGTAAATTGGGCGTTCAAGGATTTTGACACGTCATGAAGCCATCGGGCACTGTTTACTCGCAGAATAGTTGAATCACTAACTTACTACTGTATACGTGCAGTCGTAAAACGGATGTGACATTCTGCGCAGTGAAGTTGATTGTCGAAGCAACGGCGCATTGAGAGGGGATTATCATATCAAGTTGAGGCCGTCTTCTTCGCAGACGGCGACACACGAATTACTTCTTCTTCCATCGCGCTTACTTCGCGAAACGAATGGCTCATTTTTGCTACCTCCACTGTCTATCGAGGGTTCCATTCTTTACGTCTGGTCGGGTAGTACTCCTTTGCTTTCGCAATGTCTTTGACCTTGTTGTTTGAGCTCCGTTCTCTAGCCTTTGCAGTGTGTTCCTCTTCGTTTAAGTACGCTAGGGTTTCATTTAGTTATCTCAGTATATACTTCGGTTTTCTTTGATTGCGTCAAGGTCACACAGCTCTGACGTATCCGAAACAGTCGGAGAGATAACGACGATGCTGTGATTTCCGTGTTTGTCCAGCTACCAAATCACGCTACTCGACGTCACTACGCGCAGGAATTTTGGTATGTTTTTTTGCACAAACTAGTTGAAAAGAACTTCGGTATATGGAGTTTTCCACCCATTTTCGCTTAATACTCAGCTCCTGCTAATGATATGGCATTTCCCAGGACTCCGTTAACCTCCTTCTAGTTTGACAGTCTAATGTTGTAGAAGTTTAGGTTAGTATCGCTGCATAAATTTCTCTGGTTTATTATTTCTAGTTTGCATGATTGCAGCCTATCTTAGACCGCGACTAAGTTTTGAATATGGCGTCTTGCTTGTTTACGCTGCAATCCTCTATGTTTATGCAGTTTTTTTTTTTTTTTTGCAGTAGAGGCTCCAGGTTGTCGGAGTGGGATCAGAACCATAGTATTTGGATCAATCTTCAAAGCATTCCTCTGCATTTGTTTCGCTTCCGACGTTTGGTAACTGTTCATTCAGGTACTTCTACTCTGTGGCCCTCGACAAAATTTGAAAGGAGTAATCGTTATAATAATTTTAGTGTCGAACTGGTGTGGAACTTTGAAAGGAATCATTTTTACACGATTGCATTAGCTGTTTTTGCAGTGTACATATTTGTATGTAACTTCAAACATCTCACGTTTATCATTCAAGTTCTCATTTGAAGTGCAATTATAGGTGAGTTCCTGAATTCTGCACCTCAAATGGTGTTCAACCTGTGCTGGCGAAAGGTGAGAGGAGTTTTTAGAATGCAGTGTGATTATTGTGGGAATTCTGAGCTTTTCCGGGATTAGGGAAATTTCCGTCTGTCTACCTATACTCTCGTCTAACATGTATGTTGGAGTGCCTGCTTAGCTTTTGTTTGTTGAAGCTTTATTTTCTGTCATTGGCAATGTCCTCTTAAGACAGGACTTCGACTCTCGTTCAGCTCTAACAGTCAGCATTTCAGGAGAATTTTCGGGAGTAATTCCTGTATTATTTGAATATTTAACAATCAGAGAGGATGCACTGAAGTGACACTTTTTAGGTCAATTTAAATCATGCGAATGAATTTTTTTGTAAGTTTTTTGGAAGGGTTGTTATATTAGGGCTACCTTCTGAGTGGGTGCTGGATTACACCAAACTGTGATGCTTGATTGATATGCGTTGTATTGAGTGAAGCTAGTGTTATATATGTCTCAAGGGATCGTGAAGAAGTTGCGTAGAGCTGCTCTTTATTGAAAGGTGTACTTACCCAACATGGCCTGTGTGACAATCCTGGAAGTCAGAACGGATCTGTACTCAGCTGAGATCAAATTGAACCTGTGATTGAGAACCAGCTAGTTTTATCGTCAACAACAATTGTATCCAGGTTCGACTTAGGTTTCCTGAATTTCTGAAATGTGTCGATTCACGTGGATATAGTGTTTCTCGATTTTTTGGTTATGTGATTGCCTATCTGCCGGAACCAGGGTGAAGTTATTTATTTTATTCCTCTCTATTGCGATATTATATTTGATATCATTCGGCGACCCTTGTGGCTTTTGCAGTAGTCTTTCATTTTAATACAATTTTCTGGTCAAATCTGTTGCTAGAGTGCATAGAATGTGAAGGTAAAAAAAAAGGGCCTGTCTGGAAGTCTAAATCGTAATCAATTTCCTTGTTCGTAACAACTTGTATGAATTGCTAGACTGTTTTAGACTGCGCTCATATGTGAAGTGTTTGATAATCTGTAGATGTTTTCGTCTTTCGAAATTTAATACGTAAATGGCAGGGATTTTGCGGTGGAAAGAGAGGACGAGTATCAACTGAGGGAGGATTTTTAAAATGGGAAATACAGAAGATAGATTTGCTGTAGGAGGGTCGTCTTTTAAACCCGCCAAGGTGTCAGATACAGGGGTTGGCCAATCAGATGACGAAAACATTGTGATGCGGGTAAAGGATGTCCAGCAACTGTACGGAGGAGAGGCAGCGGATATAACACAAACTGTAAATTCACAGACAGTGGTGCTAAAGAAGAAGCATGAGAAGAGAAGAAAGCACGTGGAAGAAATATCAGCTTTAAGAACTACAAAGAAGATCAGACGCACTAAAAAAAACGCTGGAGTGGAGGAGGAGACAATCACATTGAATCTTCGAAAGTCTGATACCACAATCGACGTGGTGGTAAAGTCACCTGTGAAGAAAAAGAGGGGAAGGAGAGGACTTACTTGGGAGACAGAAGGCGAAAACTGTACCGCTACCGCAAGGGACTCCATTCTGCAGGGAAGGAGTCAAACAGGCGTGAAGAAAAATCCCCCTAAAAGCACAAACTCAAACCATGTGTCATTGGAGTGTGCAACGC
Organism: Ceratodon purpureus; assembly: GCA_014871385.1. Classification (NCBI taxonomy): domain Eukaryota; kingdom Viridiplantae; phylum Streptophyta; class Bryopsida; order Pseudoditrichales; family Ditrichaceae; genus Ceratodon; species Ceratodon purpureus. Next base: position 12,032,381 of record CM026428.1, on the reverse strand, counting down.
AGCTTCCGGAAAGGACTGAGCCTGCGGATGGAAGAACGAAGGGGAAGAGGGCAGAACCAGTACCGACTGGGGCACTCAGTCGTTCAGCGTCGGGGACAAGGGATGGAGGACAGTGCCTGAAGCGAGTTCTTTTAGACCGGGAAGCAACAACATCTGCGAGAAAAAAGTTTAGAATGCCAGGATCTAATTCCCACATATCAGCTGAGGATAGAACAGTGATTGTGAACCCCGAGGTAGGAGGTGGAAACAATAAGAAAGGAAAAGAGGTTGAGACGGAGTGCGCGATTGATAGACGTCAACAACAGCTAAAGAGAACGGAGAAAGAAGGGGTGAGTACAGGGTACTCACAGGAGAAGGGCTATGCGTTGGACCCGGATCTAGAAAGAAGGGCAAGCTTAGAGCGTCGGAGTAGCTCTGTGCATGGAGTAAATCCCTTTGCAGCGAATGAAGCCGTAGGTATGTCTGACGTTTTGGCACCTGGTAATGTTATGTCAACGCAAGAGAAATCCCAGCTGAACTTGCAGAGTACAGACGTAGATAGTGCAAATTTCAGCTTCGCGAAGCCAGGGGCAGGTACTGTACATGGAGATGGCGTGGACAAACCGCTTACCAATGTTGACAGAGAGGAGGAGGCCAGAGAGATGCCGGACTTCCCGCCGATGGAAGACCCTTTGATTGCGGACGTAGTGGAAGATGGTGGCCTTCAGATCGTGTCGTCTGGCACTGCCCAGAAGGAAGCAGCAGTCGTTACAGAGGTTGCTGATATGAGCCCTACAGCGACCATGAGGATGGTTGTGCAGGTTGACAGGAAGAAACCGGGAGAGGGGATTACAGGGGGTGAAACAGCAACATATGTTACGGAAGTGATAAGTCCTACGAAGAGTCCGACACGTCATGTTTGCCAAACACCAGTGCCTGATCGACTGGCAGTCATGGCACAGGTCACTGAGAGATCAAGAAGCCCGAGTACATGCAGAGCACATGTTTCGCCACCACATGGAAGCCCGCATTCACGACCTCCTAGACACATAGGAACACGGAATACTCCGTCCCCGACTGCGTTTAACGTACTTGCCATTCCAAAGGAGAGTACCAGCGTACAAGTTGGACTTCAGACTGAAGATGATGTGGCCAACAAGCTCGAGAATCTGCTAAGCCAGCTTCCAGCGGATCAAGTGGCTGCGTTCTTCAGCAGGAAATCAGCGGTGAGTAGCGAAGCTTCACACTTTTCATACCTGTGGTTGGAGGTCCACTTTGAATAAAAATGCTAGATTTAATTTATTGCATCTTGTCAATTTCTGAGATGTTTCAATTTTTTGACCCATTGAACTAGGACTTACCACCAAATTCATGTGGTAATTGAAACTGTTTAGCATTAACAGTACTTAGAGTTCTAATGAACTTGTGTATTTTATCATTTTGATGCAGGAACTCCAAGTAAATCTAGGACGTGTGAAAGAAAAGAGACAGTCTCCCAGGGGGAAAGAGAAAGTCGGGATTGAATCCTCAAAGAGTGATATTCAGAGGAAAAAGAAAGAGGCCGATGCAGAGAGGAAGAGGAAAAAGGAGGAGGCCGAGGCCCAGAAGAGGATGGAGGCCATCGACAGCCAGCTCCTGAAGTTACAGGCGGAGAGGGTAGAGCTCCAGTGTGGTGGGAAAATGAAGGGGAAGTTCGCTACACCGTCACCACGTGAGAGCTCAAAGGGTGGCCGGTCCAAGACACCATTGGTCCCTGAAATTTCAAACGACATGCAGGTATGTTTGTCCAGGGGTGGTAGAGGATGGAATTCTGGTTCAGTAGATTCATCATCCCCTAGCTTACATGAAGGTCACCTAATCACTGATCTACACTCAATTGGCATTTGGGACACGGTGAAGGACGTCCCTCCATGCGAGGTGAATTCAGTGGGACATCCGATAGGGAGCTTTTGGAAACACATGCAGAGTTACACTCACGACCGGGCTCCGTGGCTATTCGAGTGGGACTTGAATTGGACACATCAACCAAAGGAAATGAAGAGGCGATTTGCAGATAGGATAAAACAGTTGTATCCAGGAAATTATGACATGGGTTTCGTCTTAGAGGACGTTGGTGCTAATATAAGGCAGAGGAGACAAAGAATTAGGAATCAGATGAAAAAAAATAATTGCAAACAGTTAACACCCATAGCGCATGGTTTGACAAAGAAAGCCTGGAATAATATTTGGGCATCTATTTCTAACAAAGTCTACCAGGATAAATCTAGAAAATGCAAAGACGCAGCGGACGCAAGAACAAACAGGATCGGGTTTACTCACAAACTGGGGGCGATGGGTGTGGCAGGCCTGATAAAGCTCTTTGTAAGCCCCTCCTTACCTCACCGTATCAATTATGTAAGATGATTTCGTTGCTATTTTCCTTCCATGCTTTAATTTTTATATAATTCCATCAGTTTGTTTTCTAATTTAGTCATCTTTGTATAGTTATCATGAATCTGGTTATTGCGAATGTTCGGGCCCCTGCTTGTCAATTTCATTTCAGGGTAGAATTTTTTTTTATAACATAACATCTCACATATAAGTTAGACGATGTCGTTAACACATTTGGACACTGGGAAGTTGGCGTTTCACCTGGCCGAGTGTATGTGGAAGTTAGTATAGAAAAGATCCGGTGTTAATATGGGAGAATCTAGACAGAGGGTATGAGAACTGTTAGGTGTGCAATGAATCGTTTTGCCTTCTATGTGTGTATCACCTGGTGGCCTTTGTGACTTTACTGGATGTGTTAGTTGTTAGAATTAAGTTTCCGCACTGCATTGCAATGTTCTCGTATAGATATATGTTCACTGAGTGAGTGTAATATTAAACCAAGATCATTGCTTATTCGATCGGATTCCGTTAACTTGGTACGGCACAAAAATGGGATAGAGTAGCGTTATTGAGTGACATTACGTTGGTGTGTAATTTGATTGTTCGTCGTTTTCTGTTTAAGAGTTGTTAGTGTAAATCAAGTGGTACTTGCTCTGTCGCAGCTCATAGTCGTTACTCGAGTAGAAATTTGCAGATTATGTATACTTCTGTCGTTGTTTTGACTTCCTCCTCGGATTTCAAGACAAATTCTTAATGTTTTTTTAAAAATTATTTTTGGACAGCTAGATGTTTCTGCGAATCTGTTATGAAAGGACGTATATTATACGGAGTGGCACATATGAACAAGTATTGGGTGGAGTTGTTGCCTTCTCTTCACATTGTTAAAGCGCAGTTTGTTTGAAATGGCTATTTAAGTTTAACAATTTCAATTCATAATCTTGTAGTTCTGATCTTATGTTAATTTTTTTAAGACATTATAACGCCAGTTTCTTATGCAATTGAACATATTACCTATGCCATTCTTCGTTTTTATTGACTCCTTTAGAGAATGTAGCCGGGATTGCTTTGGGTGCTTATGAGCGTTTGAAGAAATGAGGTGAACACTGAATCATCTAGTTAGTGTAGTCAGTTCTCTAGTTTCGTGCCACTGAAGCGGCAGCGTTGAAATTCACAATTTCCAGCCTGACGCTCATGACGAAATCTTTGTTAAAACTTGGTAGATAGCAGAGGTGCAGCGCCTGATATTGCACATGTTGAACGTTGTAGTGTGTAATTTATACTAGGATCCTTTTTTATTGGACCCACGTGAAGACAGAATGAAACTGAAATTATATATAAATGAACATGGTGTGCTTCAATTTTATTGCAATTTTTTAATTATATTACCTCACTGCTTCGAAGGTGTTGATAGAAGTTCATTCGAATGATAGAGCACAAGTAAATATTTTCTGTTGTACCTGAGTTAGAGTTCTTCCTTTTATAGGAATACAGATGTCCTCACTTGGATATCTGAGAGTAGTTTGTAATTTGTTTTCTTCATAGTTTATGGTGAGCGTTATGTTGCAGTCTGTTAGTGTCTGACTTCAATCGCGAGGATTGAAAGAATTGATGATGTGTAGCCTTTTATTTTTTATAGTATGTCCATGCTTTTTAAAATTATGGGCCATATTTTGACGGTGGGAGGTTTTCTGAGACGGTTGAGAGGACAGCCGATGGAGTAACGACCGGTGTTGGCTATTTTAAAACTAACATAATGTCTGATTTAGAAGTGGGTGAGTCTCTGGCTGAGTCCGAACTGTGACTAACTCTCGTGCTATGTGTGTGATGATTACATGTGTTTCTGATTGGAATTACGGGACTCTGATGGTTGTTTCAATGAAAATGGTTGCAGAGTACCTTGATGGTTTTTTAGTGCTATGCTGTTTTCAGTCACAAGTACTCAAACACTTTTTTAGATTCTGATGGTGGTATCATATTTGTCGCTTCACAGGAAGCGGAATTCGACAGAAGACCAACCGAGGAGGAGGTGGCATTTGCAAAAAGAGAGGGAAGACTTTCTTTATTTCAACGTGTCAAGAACAGGTACCAGATGAAGAAGACTGGCGCAGAAGTCGCCGTGATGGTGAATGTAGTACAAGGAAAGCCGAAGCGCAAGAGGCATGAAGTTGGGTAGTCCGGGGAGAGCGAAGAGGAGAGCGCCAGTACCTCCTCCTCCGATGAAGATGAAGACATCAGTTACAAAGACACTGTGGATTCCAGCTCCAGTTCATCGGGACAATCACATTCAGAATGGCAGGAAGGTAGCGAGAGAGAAGTGGAGGGCTGCAACGACGGCTTGGAGGGTGACGAGGAATCAGAGAAGGAAGAAGATGAAACAAGTTCATCAGATGCAGCAACAAGTGACCATGCAGAGTGATACATGCTTATAATCTTTTGTAGTAGAACCGCTAGTTGATTGTTGTTCTAGTTCCAGTATTAGGTGTTGTTGCAGGTGTTTCATTGTATAGATTCACGTGGTGTAGCAGTTGGGATTTGGAGACTATTTCGGACTTCCTTTTAATGTCTAGCTTCGACAGAGCAGAACATAAACTAAATGTGTTTTCTTGCTAGAATGTAAGAATCCTTTTTACCATTAGCAACTGATTCTCAGGCGACCAATGAATCATCATTTGAAAACCTAATTCAAATTATATGAAGGACTAATGGGGTGGTACCACGTGTCCACTCTTAAGTAGACGCTGGAATTTAAATAATTCATAAAAAATAAAAAATACGCTCCATGTGTCGAAATCTGATTGCATCAAATATGGATATAAAATATTAGCAATGACCACTTAAAAATATACACGTCACAGTTGTTTTCGGTAACTCCGAAGTAAAATGCCCGGTAAAGAGTAAAAAGATAAACTCTGTTTTTACCGCGAATATGTTACAAGTAGAGTGGTTCCACATGATGGTGGGCCCCCTCGAAGGTCCGGGGAACGGAGTCACATGCATGGGGACACAAGGTTCTCCACATACACTCGTACTGTAACAAAATCTACACCCCAACGTAGCTTCTAAAACAATTACGTCCAACTGTAGAAAATACGACGCTTTCGAAACTAGAAATTTGCCCAAACCTAGAGTAAATAACTACGTTTTTGCCGTAGCTCCCAGTGTACGATTCTAGTAGTGGTATTGCTCAAGAAGCCTACTATATTCGAGTATTTTTCACTGCATTGGCACTGACTCAATGCAGAGGACTCACAAGATTCACCATCATTTCTGACATCCAGGAGAGAAATCCATCTACAAAGCTGAAAAGTAATAAAGAAAAATTCAAACGCTTACCTTCGTGAGAAGCTCGGCCAACGTGCCACAGCTGTAAAAAGAATATTGCGCCTTTCTTGTGAACAGCTTTGATGATTGGCTTTCACTTTTTTTTTTTTTTTTTTTTTTTTTTGACACAAATAAAGGGACTCGGCCTTATATTGCAAGGTGAAAATGAGCACAAATACAACCCACCCCCGCCAGTTCCGGCAAGGGGGAAAGGGAACAAAAAAACAAAAAACCTACAGGCTACTCCTCACTAGTAATGTTAACACAAGGACCACACAGAAGCCAGCGAGGCTAGGATTCACACCACTTGGCAAAAACACCGTTGTGGCACCAAAGGGACTTTGATGACTGGCTTTCAGGAGTCCACTTGCTCGGTTGTGTAGATTCCTGCCGAATCCACAAATGTGGCAATAATTGCTTCCAATTACGAAATTTCTTGATAGTATATGTTTGCCATTTATGTCTAAATACAGTATTAATAAACTTTAATTAAAATGGCCTAATCGAGACGACATCGCAACAATCTGAGATCGACACTAAATAAATCTGCCTGATCATATCATTAGTAATCAACACTTGCGAAAGCAAATTAGGATCACTAACTTCATAGGTTGATCGGGTAGGTTGATCTCAGAGAGCAGTGAATTGACCTCATCAGCAAGCTGATCCCTATTATCGATCAATGTAACGATTTTGGAGGCGGGCACACCATCGTAGCTGAACAATTAAGACACAATAAAACAACCAAAACCTTTTCAAACGCAACATACTTCACATATTCCAATACCCCAATTGCAATCATCGAGATTCTACTCGAAGCAAGCCTCGAGAGAATGAATCTACAAATAAACTGTGTAAATACCGGTGATTGTTGATAAGGTCCCAGTTTCAACGGCCTTCTATTAAGCGCCATCCCCTGATGCACCTCCCCCTCTACCATGGCCGTCTCCCCTACCAGCGTCACACCCTCAATCATGCCTCTCCGATCCATTTGTCACCGTCGAGTAACTCCCCGATCAGCTCCCTGACAGCAACACATGGAAACCATTTGATACTGATCGACCAGCATGGATCCACTAGCGCTGATAAATAAGCTTCAAGTTTTAAGTTAACTACAAGTCCTCCTAGACCGGCATTGCGAAATACATCACGTCTGTCGTGCAAATCTAGTGGCGACTGTGTTCAACTTATGGAGCACGGTGCACAGAGCATGTTCAAAGTTAAGAAGATCATGGCGAGTCCAGTCAAGAGAGTCCTCGGCGATTGAGAGAAGTTGTATACAGGTCATTACAAGGGACCACTGTTTGACTGGCTGGAAATTTCTGGAGATGAAGGGGATACAAAGAAACAAGAGAGCTATACTCATTGGTGGATACGAAGTGGCGGACCTGGGTGAGCCCGATGACCCAGTAACTCGTTGCCGTTGGAACAAGCAGGTTTTAAATTTCAGTACATCAGATTCTAAGCAAGGCGCACAAGAAGTAAACAGACCCGCAGTTTGGGGTGACTCATGATGGGAAGGGAATGGATTTAGACGTCCTTTGGAAAGGACTCTATATGCAGTCTGTGTACCTGCGACCTCCAATTCAAAATGATAATTTCCTCGCATCATCATGTGGGTACAACAAGGCTGCTGAATTCTTGAGATAACTGCATATGGATGTTTTGGGCGATAAACACTCAACTGGACTGCCATGGTTGGAGCCATCAGAGTTCGCGGAAGTGTGCATATATCGTATTATATTAAGCTCCCAAAATTATACATGCGGGAGCATGATACAACGGGGCAGGTCATATAAGCACTTGTTGGTGGTTGTCAAATTGCAGGGGATTCGTGGCGATCGTGGCTTGGGCATTGTCGATACACACTGTAAGTTTACCGTGTATCATGAATGTATTCCTTACAAGGTGCAAGGTACCAACAGTTGGAAGACATGATTCTCTGGAGTACATGATTATCTCTGTAAAGATGATGGCGTGTAAGGAGCTGATCAGGTTGGAGTGCGACAAGTCTGCATACTTGGTGTGAATAAGGGGTAGTGTTCCTAGAGCGCTCTGTTCTTGAGGCAGTTGAAGCTTGCTTCGTGGGATGGGCCGTGTGACTTATGGAGCTTCATGTCAACAAGCCTATTCAAGTTTGGCATAGTAATTTATGATAGTTTTGGTTTTTTATGGGAGTACTGTCTATGTACATGTCCACATTCAGAGATACACTGGACTCTTGTTCCTCATGTATATGGTAACTGTGGATGCAGCAGATATAGTAGTCTGAACAACATCCCAGTGATCCCTAGATGTCCACATTTGCAAGAACTACTTGCACGTTATTCTAATACAGGAATTGATTTCTATTCTGCTCTCAGGTTTCTCATTGTGATAGAGTTGTGCTTAGATGATACTTGCATCATCGTCTAATTCATTGTGTTATAAATCTGAGGAGAAAGGTTGAGAAGGTACGTTATAAATCTGAGGAGAACGGTTGAGCAGATGATTTGAGGACGTCGTTTCAGCTGTCCCACCTAATCGCCATTTGCAGGAGTAGCTCGTGTCGACTTTCAGATTCTTTAGTTCTATGAATTGATTCATTTAGCAAATCGAGTTTGTCAGTGAAGTCTAGTCACAAACCCATGAGTTGGCATTGCAAACGTAGTCACTTGTCAGCGGCTCCTAATTTACAAGGAATGGATCAACATTGCTCATGCATGCTGCCTCCTTAACCTCCAATCAATGTGCGTGTGCATCCTATGTTTACTTCTCATGCATTAATCTACTTCAGGCTGACTTTCACGTTTCCTTATAAAACGATCAAACCACTCACTCAGCTCACTAAGTCGATGCAGTCTCAGTGAAGAACCGGTGACCTTGGAGTTTTGGTTGCGTGATCTCTCATACTTTAATCCTGAGCATCTAAACTAGAAGTCATAAAGATCATCTGTATACAGATCTCCTATCACACCATACAAAAAATTCACCTCGCCATGGGTACCTTAATCGTGCTTTGCAAACTCGCTCTACAGTTCGACAATTGAACTTCCTCAGCTGATCCAAGCGACGACTTAGATAGTTTGCTGTGTGCGTCGCACGTCACAAGGCCAACATTACCAACATCACGCCCAAATTATTCCCGCACTTCAGAAAAAGGAACCCTAGAGTTTAATCGGAGGCTCCAGAAGCATGTTCAGATATGATTCAAACGCCAACTTGGAGATCCATTACCACCGAATATGAATTAGAAATGCTTAATTGCGTCCTAGTTTTTAATCTGTACACAAGCATGAGAAACCGAACAGATCGCAAATGAGAAGTAATCTTGCGTCACATTCATAGCCTAAATAAAATCGAATAAATGCATTCCTGAAAGAGCTTGATAACATGTTGGTGTGCAGCCTAGACAGCTGATATTGTTTACGTTTTATCTAATGATCTGTAGCCGCTTGAAGAATTGGACAAGAAGCATCTCAAAGTACTCTACGCATTCAACATTAATCGGGAGTATTCAGATCATGTGAAATTTCTAACCTCGTGTATCCCTCGCACCAGACTTGTCACTCCACTCGATTCGTCGTGATAAGCTTTCAAGAATCCACTCTCATCTTCTTCCAAAACCTGGCTTGTGCCAACAAATCCTGTATACAGATGATCGCTAGATGATCTTGCAATATTAAGCTTGTCGCCGTAGGCAACAAGAGTGGACACCAACCCCAAGGAAGCTGGAATCTCGGTGACGGACGTGGTTCCCCACGTTGGCAGGCCTTGCAAGGTTGTCAGCGCTCCCATCGCCTCTACGCTGCCACAATCCCGCAACATGAATCGCCGAAGCCCTTTCAGGTTTCTGATGAAAGTCGGCAGCTTCTGCAAATTCTTGCACCCGGTCATCTCCAACCTTCGAAGTCCTGATAACTGGCCTATGGACCTTGGGAGCTTTCTGATGGAGCACCTATCAATCTCTACATTCTCCAGCCTTGTGAGTCCACCCAAAGTTTTAGGCAACCTCTTCAAGTTGTCACAGCGCATCAGCGATAGGCGTTGGAGCAGTTCGAGATCACCGATTGAGTTGGGGAGGCATTGCAGCCTCTCACAACTGATGTGTAACGATGTAAGACTCATCAAGAGTCCGATGGATTCCGGAAGCTCAGTAACAGTGTTGTCCTCTAATTTAAGCCTGTTCAGGGATTTCAATGCCCCATAAGCGAGGAGAGATCCGAATCCGCCACAATTGCGTAAATATAAGTACTGCAACCGTGACCAGGCTTCCCCAATGTGGCCATCTGAGAACGTCTGGCATTCTGCACTGGCCTCTACCCATAGCCATATAAGACAGGAGCAAAGCCCAATGGAAGGTGGAAGCTTCACAAGCGAGGTGCAACCTCCTGCATAAAGTGTTTCCAGATTTGAGAGGGCACCTATGCTGTCTGGAATAGCTGTGAGGCTTGTACATCCCTCTAGGTCGAGATTTTGAAGTTGTTGGAGTTGTCCAATGGATTCTGGAAGCATCTTCAACTTAGTGCATCTTCTCAAGTACACACGCTGTACTCCTGATACTTGTCCTATGGACTCTGGCAACCCTTTCAAGCTGCTACAACCAATTAAGTCAAGATGTTGAAGTCTTTTGAGTTGTCCAATGGATTTTGGGAGGATTTTTAGTTTTTTGCAATTTCCGAGATTCAGTTTCTGAAGTTGTGAGGATTGTCCAATGAAGCTTGGTAGCCTTGTGATGGATGTGCATTCTTGCAAGTTCAGTTGAAGTAGGTTTGGAAAGCCCTGTCACATGAATAATCATTTGTTAGATACAATCAAGTAAAGCTTGTAAGGTTTTAGAAATTATTCATTTTAATAATAAATTTGAAAACATGTCTTAGATATGAAGATAATTAAAAAAAAAAAAAAAAAAAAAAAAAAAAAAAAAAAAAAAAAAAACTGAAATATATCCTAACCAAGATATTACTTTGTATTTCAAACTTCTAGAATCTAAAAATATTTTGAAATAATCAAATTATGACCAAATTGTCAAATCATTAAATGTGAGTTAAGATATGAGACGATGATTAAAAAATCAATGGATATAGTCATTTTATATAAATTTAGAATTTTGATGAATAAAGGATTAAACGAATAATTCATTATCTTTCTTTAAAAATTGAAAATTAATTTTTTTGTAGTAGGTTTTAAATTCTTTGTTTCTTCACATGAACTGATCTTTTGGCAAAAACTCAAAAATGTAGTCAAACAAATAAAGATTAAACTATATTAGAATCATAATGATATAAATAATATAAGCTTAAAAAATGAATTCTAAAAGTTTAAAGAAAATATAATAAGATATTATTATTAGACTATTGTTTATCAAAATATTAAAAAAACATTAATAAACAAGTATGCATTATGTATCTTCACTTTTATATATTGAATTTTAAACATTATACACTTCTACAATTTATCAACAAATAATTGGAACTTAAAATCATGTAAAACCAAGGTTTTAAAAAAACATACCTTCAAAATGTCTTCTGACTCAGTCCATAGAGAAGCCAAATTGGTACTCATGGAGAAGTCAAGTGATGTCAAACAAGATAAGTCTAGTCCAAGTGGTATACAATCCAATACAATCCCTCTCCACCTTAGCCATCGTATTTTGGTTGAAATACATCTAAAGTCTCCATTCACAACGCATCCATCTGGCAATTCAAGAAAATGCAAGTTGGGCATACTTGCAAAGTCCTCTGCTTCAAACTTTCGCTTCCGGCTTCCTACCAAACTTAAAGCCAAAGTCTTGTTTGTTCCCTACAATACACAAAATTCCATATCTATAGTTATAAGTAAAATAAAGTAAAATATATACAACATGCAAAATATGAATGATCTTTTCATCATATCAAATTCTTTTAGGCACTTGATCCATTTAATTAAACTCAACGACATAATTCTTTATTTCTAAATAATTATTTTTTAATTTGCACACATAATTTAATGAAGAATGAAAACAACAAGATAGAATCAAAGATTTAATAACTTACTTGCTCCTTCATGATTGATGCCTCTACAGTGGCACTATTTACAAAGTGTGTCTTAACATTCTTTCCTATTTCTTGTCCCAAATCCATCAAGAGATCATGCACTTTGAAAGTTGTTTGATCATGCACTTTGAATATTGTAGCACAATCAACAATAACCAAGTTCTTGTTGATAAGGCTTAGCAATGCTGTATTAGGTGTTTGCACACCACTACACGATGTGCAATTCAAACAACTTCTCCAATATGCTAAAGCCTCCTCCACCCCACGGTTGCAAAATAAACATGCAATATCCAGAAACATGTGCTGCTCTGGTTTTGAAAGATGATCATAGCTCCATTTCAACACACCCTTCACATCTGGATTCTGCCTCAATGCATGCACTGCCTCCAACCAGATGGCCTCCGATTCTTCATCTGATCTCACATCAAACAAGCTCGATCCAATAACCTTGAGCGCAAGAGGCAATCCTCCACATCCTTGGCAACACCTTTCAACTCTTCTGGAGCTTCATCAGCTTGAAAAGCATGCCAGTTGAAAAGCATAATAGACTCCTCTACACCCAACGTGGAAACATCATACAAACTATACTCCAGTTTAGATCGTCCAGCCAAATGGTTGAATACACTCCGATCACGAGACGTGACGATGATGCGGCTCCCCGGATGGAGGTCACTTACAAAAGGAACAAGCGCTTCAAACTGGTTAAGTTTATAAACATTGTCCACCACAATCAACACTGGCCCAACAGATGCAATCTTCCGAAACCAGGAGCTATAGTCATTAGATGTGCTCGTCTGGACACGGAGGAGGTCCCACAGCAACTGCTTCTGCAGCTCCCTTATCCATGTCGATCTAACCTCCACATCCGAGGTCGATGAATCTCGGTGAATCTCCAGAAACGTCATGTTCCGGAACTTCTTCTCCCCGACGAAGTGGTTGTAGATTTCCCGTGCAAGGGTAGTCTTACCCACTCCGCCCATTCCCACAAGGCCAAGAATTCCTGTGCCAGCACCCATGTCGTCCAACATCTGAATGCATGCGTTTGCTCGGCGCTGGAGTCCTACTCTGTAAGGCTCCACGTCCACGGGGTCATTGGATGGTGTGAGACGAGCTACTTCGTTCACGACTTCCCGCTTCAGCTTTGCTTCATCACTGCACATGCAAGTCAGGTACAACGTTGGACGAGCAGGATCGAACGAGAGCTTCGCAGGGGCTTTCAGGAACCAATGTTCTCTTATTGAGCATAGAATACTGCAATTTCGATCCGCGTTCTGTGGTGACATGGATTCAGATTTCTAGAAATTGATGTAATGGTTGGGGCAGAACAAACCGCGCACAACCATGCTGAGTGCCGTTGTAATTATCACAGAGACTTGATATTAGTGGAGAGACTCACCGTTTGAAATCAGCCAAGCAGAAGCCTGTGATGTCTGCAAGTGCTCGGAGGGCATCCGTCCACTCTTGCAGTTTCTTCTGGGATCGTCCCTTCGACTTATGTTTGAGGAATGCCTCTGCAAATGGCCCATTCTCCACCCACCGCAGGTCCACGGGCTCTACATCGTAGAACACAGGAATCACCGGTTTGCCGCTTCTCATCATCGCCACGAGCTCGTTCAGGCAGTACTTGGACTCCGCGTATCTTTTGGACACAACAGCGACGTGAACTTTGGCAGCATCGAGAGCCTGGTCGATGGATTTGAGAGCGGGGTTGCCCTTCATCAGCGACCGGGCGTCCAGAAAGGGACGAAACCCTGCACATCGGAGTGCGTCCTCCAGATGCGCGACGAATGTGGCCTTCACATCGGGCCCGCGGTGGTTGAGAAACACGTCGAAATTCTCCGTGACCGCGCCACTCGTGCTGGCTTCGCAATCGATCATGGCCATAGCCAGATCACGGCCCTTGTCGAAGTGCCAATTTTGGTGCCCCTAGTTTTAAGCGCCCTACATGCACTCACGTGCATGGATATTCCCCGTTCGCGTCAAGCTTTAGCACATGCTACTGGAACTTCACAGAGCGACTGGCTTTCATAGCCTGAGCGCCCCCATCTCGACAATGATCTGCGAGTCGGGGTTGAACGCCCTTCGTATCAAACGGCCTCCCACTACTTCTGATCTCCTCCACCCTTCTGGACGTCAGACCCGGCCATGAAACTTGCCTCTCAGGCTCTCTGGGACAGTACTTTCTACAACTTAGAGTCTACAATCAAGCTGGAGATATAACCTTGGCGATCGATTGACATGCAGGTCTGGGGCACGGATGTTGAATCGACCTAGTATACTGAAATCAGTCACCAATGCCTTCCAGGTTCTTCATGCTGGGGTTTAAGTGTTCCAAAGCTTCTCCGACTAGAGTACTGTTTGTCGACTACAGTGGTCTATACTACTGTACAGTTCTTTGCGTGTACAGACAAAATGGTTTGCGTTAAAGTCTATTCAACGAGCATTTTATTATTTAGGAGAATGTATGATTCTACAGGGCTACTGGGCTCAGAAGGTCTGTCTTCATGTTCCTTTATCCTGACGCTGTACGGAACCGGCTGACTAATGGGAAGAAATAAACGACAGTGGAATCACCAAGGTTGCAGAGTAGCAACCTTGCACCCCCTTTTGGTTTAACACTGCAGACCCACTAATATTGCTGAATACTATTTTCTTGCGCTGCTGTTTGTAATGACATCCCTTGTGAATCACAAAGTTGTGATTACAAGCAACGAGTGTTTTCATGACGTCTGCTGCATTTGCAGAACTCGTCACCTTGTGTCGTAGTTGGACAAGACTTGTGAGGCGATTATAAGATAGGTTAAAAATTTGGTGGATAAGCACGACACTGGGATTCGGAAATTTGATCAGAATACACAAACATGAACTAATACATGAATTTTTTCAAAATAAGCTCTTCTGCATCATGTTGTAATTTGCCAACACAACCCGACAGACATTACCCCTCACAAGCATGTCAATCAACACAAAGTCTAGCAAACTGCACCTATGAACAACATTCATACTTTACACTCATCCATCATACTTTACCAGTCTTTTTAAAGAGCGGGAGTGGAGGCTGAACACAATGGTTCAGAAGTATGAATCTCAACTCTGGCACCGGCATTTAATGAACCGTAAATATATTGAAACTCTGGTTTAGAAGTATAAATCTCAACTCTAGCACCACTTTTAATGAACCGTAAATACATGGAAACTCTTTCTTTACCTAATTTTTAGTAATGTAGTCACCATTGGAATTTTTAGAGATTTGAAAATCCTGATTTACTCAAAATTCTTTAGAGTAAACTGTTTATGCGCCATCCTTTGATCTCTACTTCCTTGCACAATTTTTTGAAGAGTGTTATGATTGTCCAATATGTATAAATTTTGGTACACATGTGCTTGAGGATGTTTACTATCTAAATATCAAAACTCGTAAACCGTATGGTCAAACTATGGTAAACTGTATGTTCGGCACAAAGAAATTACAATTCTATAATCAAATGATATATTCTTGTACTCTGTGCGGTCAAAATAGTCAAAAAAAATTACACAAGGTTCTCATATATACCTCCTTCAAGATCTAACGGTTGAAGTTCCAAAAAAAATAAAAAATAAAAAAATAAATTGGAAATGAACCTATGCATTGAAATCATAGTTTTGGATACTTTTATTCAAGAAATTATCAAGGAATTTTAGGGGTTAACATGATTAAAAACAAAGATTCATGTTATATTGTATTTAATCTTATAACAAGTTTCTTTGTAAATGATGACATTTATGTTTTGTTACAAAGTGTATTGTTGAAGCAATTAACATTTTGTTGTGATTTAGTGGTGTTAATAATGCCATTTTGTTTACAATTGATATTGAGTAACAGAATTGATTATTCAATATGGCAATTTTATCGATTTTATTAATAATCTCATCTTTCCTTGTGAAGGAAAATAACTTCTTTACTCATTCTTTTAATGTGCACAATTTAGTGCTAAAAGCTTAATCCTTTATTGCCTCAATGTTCAATGCAGAAACGTAAATGAAAATCACATGGAATCTGTTAAGAATTGAAACTTTAGTTTTGAAGTTAAAATTTGCGGACTTGCATTAGACACCTTTGAGAAAATGAAATTTTCAATTTGAAGTTGTGCAATTATCAAAACACTTGTAAACACAATTCAAAAATAGTGCAAATACTTAAAAATACAACACATACATTATGCTATATTTCTTGTGTTTGGAAGTTCATTATCTTTATTTTGATTTTCTTGGACCATGTTCTTTCGTTAATCTTCCCTTAGTGTATATAATGGAATCTTGACTAATGTATGCATTCCTTTCAAGTTCCAACGTATAAAATCTTATCCTTAAACATATATGGTCAAGACAATGTTGATTCCCATGTAACATTGTCTTTTGCCAAAATCTAATTACAATAAAGAAATATCTATTTTACAAAATTATTTGCATAATAATTTTTAATTGAATTCTTCATAGAGGAAAACTTTGTTACTCAATGGAGTGATTTTTAATGCAAAAGATGTGTGTATGTATGTTCATTACATATCTTTGCAATCAAATTTAAAAAAGTCATCACCTATTATTTTCAATAAAATATATTGTAAAATCATAAAAATTGGCTTTAAAAATCCACCAAAAATTAAAATTTTACTTTTTTGAAATTGAAACTTGGTATTCTTGAGTGGGATTGGCTAAGAATTGAGTGATAATTTTGCAAGATAACATGGACCAATTTCATTGTATGTTATTTACAAATATTTGAATGGCATCACGTATCTTTAAATTTGTTGTAAGCGACTGTACAAGTACATTGTGAAGTTGTTCCTGATGGCCTTACTACCATAGTAGATTGGATGTAGAGCCTGATGTAGAGCCTGAAGGAAGATAGGCAGAATTTTTGGTGCCATGTTTTGAAATGATAAATTCATTATTTATAAGAATAGTTTTGGAGAAAATATAGTGAATAGTGAAAAAATAGTGAACAATAACAGAGAACAACGATTTCAAAGGTAGAAAAATTAAGAATTTAACATTGGTTTTAAAAGCAACATTTCAAACAATTTCAAAGTATTTATAATTTTTTTGAATTATTTCCAAAAAATTGATTTAAGATAATTCATGAAATTTCATATATCCCCCTGAAATCAAATTTTGAAGTTTGATTCCCCTCACCAAAAACAAAACACTGTTCAAAAAAGTATTTGAGAGAAATATCACGTATTTGCAATGGAGTCTACAGATGGAATCACCTTTTGAATCTCCATTTTTAATTTCATCATAAATTGCCACAAATATGGTAACACATTCACTCTGAAATTCTCATTATTTTTTATATATTTACTTAAATAAAATTTGATGTGAACACTTTTAAAATCTCAACATCAATGAATAAAATCTATGAATTATCTTCTAATAAAAATGATCAAGTACCCAGAATCATCAAAAATACTTAGAATATGACAATCATACAATACAAAACCTATTTCAGTTACAAAATTGTAGAATTATACAACCTATCAGATAATATCTTTTCTTCCCAAAACACTAATCCACACAAATTTTCTACTAGAAATGTGCAGCACTACATATTCTCTAAGCTAAGCATAACCAAATTATATCCGTGAAATTCGAATTTCTTCCTCTCTCTAACTGCAACAAATCTATCACTGACACCCGCCAACTCATCTACGCATCGACGTGAAGAATATAATTGAAAATCTCTAAGGCCAAAGTTGATGTGGATTAGTATAAGTTATATGATTATAAGTTAGAAGTTATAACATATAAGTTAGTATTGTTTCTTCAGGGTTCAGGGTTTAGCAGGCTCTGGTGGAGCTTCACCATTCTCTTTGGGCTTCTCTGCCGATGCTTCCGAATCTGCTTTGGTTCCAGATTCATCAGCAGTAGCATCTGCCTCCGGTGCAGGCTTACTAGCTTCTGCTTCAGCTGCAGCTGCCTCCGGGGCTGGGCCAGGCTCTGCTGGTGCAGTTTCGGGTTTGGGTGCAGGATCAGGCACCCAAGTGGGTTCAGCTTTAGATCCAGGAGCTGCTTCCCATCGGGGTTCAGGTTTGGATTGTTCAGCACCTGGCTCTGATGCTGTTTCGCCTTTGGATTCAGAAGCTGGCTCTGGTGCGGGTTGATCAGGTTGAGTTTCAGGTGCCGCAGAAGCTGGCTCCGGAGCTGGTTCAGGAGCTAGCTCTGGTGCAGGTTCAGGCTTAGATTCAGGAGCTGGTTCTGATGCAGGTTCGACAGGTTTATCTTCGGGAGCTGGTTCTGATGCAGGTTCAGGTTTGGCTTGGGGAGCCGGCTCTGATGCAGGTTCAGGTTCAGGAGCTGGGGCAGCAGGCTCAGGAGTTGGTTCAGGTGTAGCTTCAGGGGCTGCAGCAGCAGGCTCAGGTTCAGGTTCAGGGGCGGGGGTGGGTTCGGGGGCCGCCTCGGGAGCGGGCGGTGGCGCAGGGGCTGCTTCAGGTTCTTCGTTAAACGAGGGTGCAGATTCTGTAGCTTCGGGTGCGTTTTTGTCGCCCACAATGAAGATGACCTTTTTGGGTGAAGTTTGTCGGCAGACCGATAGAATGACGGAGGCTGATACGTAGCCCGTTACCGTCACTTTGCTGGTCATGAAATCCTCTTCGATTGACTCCACTCCTGTATAGCACAAGCAGATCGTATGTGAGGAAATTCATCACAGTGTTGGCATGTTTCAGTCTTCTAGATCTGCTGACTCTAACGTCATATTTCAAGCTCTTCAAAAACCCTAATTTTTTTGGTCAGAATAAAGCTATGCCGCTCTCTCCATTTTCGGCCTATGCGTGACACGAAGCTTGTAATTGGATAATGCAGGTGAAGAATGCATACCAGGAACTTTCGAAAGGGCAGACTTGATATCTCGGACGCACTTCTCGCAGCAAAGATTGTTGTATTGCAGCTCCAATGTCTGCATCCAACAGTCATGAGAATGTTAATGTCGATGGTTTAGAGTGGCATATGCAGCATGACCTTCTGGGCGTTAAAATTCAATTTTTGGGTTGGAGGTTACTCATACAAGGAATGCGTGAGGGATTAGCCGTACCTGATTCGAGGGCATTTTACTCAAAGCTTCCTGGGCAGCGTTGAGATCCTCCTGGAGTTTCTGATTCTTTGCCCGCAGTTCTACAGCTTCTGCTTCAGCCTTAACCCTCAAAGCCTCTAGATCAGCTGCAGCTTTGTCTTCAGCTGCTTTGAGATCAGCTGCGGCTTTAGCTTGAACCGCTTCTAGATCAGCAGCAGCTTTGGCGCGTAAAGCTTCCAATTCTGCCTTCAGCTTCGGGTTCTCCTCTCGCAGCTTGGCCAGCTCCTCCCGATCAGCCAGAATCTAAACACAATATGATTTCTAAGTTTGCCAGCCGTTTGAGACCACCACCGAATAGGAGAAAGAAGAATTGCAATTAGAAGAAATTGAGGAGTTGGCTGCAATGCACTAACCTGGGCAATTGCATCCCGGAGCTTCAGAATATCTGAAGGTTGAGCAGGATCGTGCTTGATAGCCTGGTCAAGATCAGCCAAGGCACCAACAAGGTCACCACCGAGGAATCTAAACACGCCTCTGTCAACGAGTGCCAGGATGTCATCGGGTTTCAATTTTAGTGCCTGATCTAGATCTTCCAAGGCACTTTCATAGTTGCCTGCTAAGCCTTTGATGCAACCCCGAATCCTGCCACATTCATTACAGGTACGTGTTAACAATTGATTCTAGATACTGTCATCCAATATCTTCCAAAAGAGCAACAAATTTGAACTCAAGATTCTGGAGAGAAGGTACTAACCGGAAAGGAAGCTCATTCTTCGGCTCCATCTCAATTGCCTGGTCCATTTCTCCTAGACCTTTTCGCCAGAACTCAGTACGATAATCTGCTTGTTGAGCATATACCCCTGCGTTGCTTGCACTTGGTTGTGACTCCAACTTCTTTGCTAGATGTCTTTCCAAGTCGCCCATTTCCATCCTCACCGCACTGCAATCATTTGTTTCAGCTCTTCAGTTCCTTCTCATCTTTCAGGAGGTTATTATGATCAGTTTAAGATTGACGCAACTTTTGGCAAGAGGAATTTTGAAATCTGGCTAGTCTACTACCTGTCCCATGGGCTGATGTACTTGTAGAGATTGCTGCCGAATTCCTTCAGCTCATCCTCTGAATCCAATTTCACTTCACGGTCGCTGCACATGAGAGAAAATTGGCACTAAATTAGAAAGACAGGTAGAGAGTTCCTTAGAGAGTTCCTTTGTTGATAGCCTTCCCAACTTGTCGAATTTGAGCCTACAGGTATTAAACGTAGATGATTTGCTTACCCTCCTGTACTGGGCCATTCTCCGAGAAGGAGAAGGTGACCTACGTTCCAGCCATGGATCACAGCTGCCATTTGGAAAACTGGAAGGAACACCACCCCAATCTGGCCGAAGATCGGTAACCAGAGAGAACTTGGCATCAGAGCCACAAGGAATGCGACTGCAGCTACCAGGACCAATCCCGTATGATCTGCAACAAAACGTTCGTCAGCATTGAAGTTTCGCTTCCATACCACGAGAACAATCGATGAAGAATTCTAGTATCTATTGATTGAAACTGGAGGAGGTTAATATAATTTTCAAGTGGTACAGCGTGGATCTCTTACCTTCATATTTGGGTTTCTGGTTGAAGGAAACTGGAATTAGGTTACTCCGAACGGTAGCTGTCACACCTTTGAACTCGACAATCTTGGTGGCGTAAAGCAGTGAAGCTTTGTTGAGCTTAACTAAGGATGGCCACACTATGAGCGCATCGATCCACCCTGCCTCTTCCTGCAATAATCAGATACCCAGATAAACTTCCACACATTAGTTATTATTCTCTACATAATCATATCATGAGGCTATGGCGAGGAAAAGATTGAATGCCATAAACTTTTGATTATGCACTCAATGAAAACCTCGACCAAGAATCAGACTAGTTGTGTCTACCTTCAAAAGGATTTTGCTTCGGAGTGGAACTGCGCTGTTCTCGCCCATGGCTGCTCTCATCTGTACTCCTCGAAGAAACAGTCCCTCCACCCTCAAATCATTGTCTGTTTACAACGGCATTTTAGAGATAAGCACAGCTATTTCACACTTCACCCAAAAGAAAAGCAAGCTAGGTTAAGAGTTCTAAGCACCTGCGCCTTCATCCTCTCAATATCAAACCCTTGTCATCAGCCACTATTCAGAGTTCAGAATTTGACAACTGATCACTACTGTAGCTAGCCTGTGCAAATCTAATTCTCTGCAGAGACAGTTACAGAGTAGATTAAACACGAATCAACGATACCTTCTTCACGGAATGAATCGAGCAAAACGGGCGCATCACCATCCTGAAGTCGCAGCAGCTTCACCTCACCTCCTGCACACACCCCAAACGCCACAACCCAATTATGTCAGCACTTTAATGACGAGATTGATCATCGCAACTCAGTCATAACCCCCAAATCACAAGAATTTCACTCACCAGATTGCATGATAACACCCCAGCTCCCGAGCTGAAAAGTAGCCTGAGGATCAAGGGCGATAGCCTGGCGAGCCACATCGAATGCTTGGCTCAACAAGCTCGACGTAACAGGCAGACGCGTCTGCAAGAGCACCGACGCAGCCTCAGACACGCGAAACACTTGCTCATCCCACGCCATGCCCCCAATTCTTCGCCTCAATCTCCCCACCTCACCTTCCTCCACATTCGCCCCAATTGTCAAAGTACCCGTGACCGACTCCGACGTCCTCCTAGCTCCACCCTTCGCACGCGACGCCCTCCGTTGCAAGAGCACATCCTCCCCTGCCTTCGATATCGTCTCGGTGTTCTGCGGAGGCGCCTTCACATTCCACAAGCTGTCGTGCAAGTTCGTCAGAAACGATTTCGCATTCTTCAAGTCCTGTAAGATGTACTCGTTCTTATCTTCATGCTCGGGCGACACTAATGGCTTCACGCGCGCCCACACATACGCACACAACAACCCCGTCAGAACTGCTGCCGGGAGCGACGGCCCCCACGACGCTGCTTGATCCCAGGCGTTCCTGCGATGGTACTCCGGTTGCCATGAGCCTGGAAACCCCGACATGAACCACATTGTTCCTGATTTCTAAATCCAGAGCTTCAATTCACAACCACCGATGCATGAGCTACATATACTCCGATCCCCACCTGCACAACCCAAAGACAACACCTTCAACAGATGGAACAATCATTACTTTCAAAGCTCTTCCTTTCATATGCTGATCACCTAGACTTGATCATTGCTGTGGAGATCACCATAGCTGCAAAACCAATTGACGATTCTTACTAACCTGGAAACAGATCGATGATCGAAGTCGAAGTGGAATTCAAGCTGATTGAGTGGCTTCAGAACTGATCGAATACAGTAGTTTCCAGTGCCTAGATTAGTACACTCTTGTTGTCTTGAAGATTGAAGCAATTCACTTCGGTAGTCACGAAAAGGATTCAGCTTGTTGCGGAGATTTGCTGTGCGAAGTGATGCTGGCTAGATTTATGCTAGATGGAGCAAATGCTAGATGGAGTATGTGCTAGATGGAGCAGCAGCTGCGAGATTCAAGGGCGATGTCTGGGCGTGAGGATCAATGGAGAAGGCTCATGTATAGAGGAAGAGGATTGCGAGAGGCAGAGGAACGGGTCTCGGGCGAAGAGAGATTGCGCATGGCGAGAAAGAGTCACCGAAAAGCTTCAACCAGTGCGTTTGTTCCAGCAAGGATTGTGGAAAGGTCATGGCGTGGACACAGAATGAGTAAAAAAAAAGAGGAAAAGTTTGGGGGCAGCGGCGTAGTTTGTACTACTCTCATGATCTAGAATCAGGCTCTGGAATATGATGGCATTGATTTCGCCCTCACTTTCGGTCATTTGTAAATTCTCCGTTCCTTCACCTTTCGACCTGTGCTTCCGGAACCATCTGAATGCTACTGTAGTTCAATAAACAAGTTTGTAGTACTGAGTGGCCGGTGCCGACCGAGGACATTGAATGGAAAGGAGTGTTTTGAATTGGTCACGAGTTAAATTGCAAGTTTTACTTCGGTGTCTGGTAGGTAGCAAACTTTTCTAATCTGGTGTTGATTTACTGTAGAATATCTGTGCTTGCTTTGCAGGTTATCCCATTTTCTCTTAATCGAAAACCTTCATTTTCGTAGCGGAATCTTTAGTTGTTGTGGTCGTTGAACAGTTCTGGTGAATAACTTGACCCCTAATTTATGCATGCAATATCGAAGTTTGAGAATTGCCAGCTCGGAATCTTTTGGGTTGTGGAGTCTCCTACACGGTTGAATATCCCCGTGAGCTTTCTACACTGTTTGTGCTATGAAGTGTCTGCTTTGCATACCTGTGCATGTGCACCAAAGAGGGTGCAATAATCGATGTTCCTTCGGTTTGAAGGTCAATTTTGGGGAAAACTGGGAAAAAGCAAATAAAACTGATAACCATAGCATGATTCAACTACTAAAGTAGCTGCCAGTGGGATGTCAGCAATATTATTATTCAACACCTCAGTGAAGTTTACTGCTTGACTTGCAGCACAAGAATTCTTGGATTGAGACTGAACGGCAATGGAGAACCAGTGAATCGTTTACAGAGTTGGGTTTGAAAGAGTCATGCCCATTGTTTAACCACCGAAACTCCATGTGCAAGAGGGATGTAGACATCTCACCTAGAAGCTCACTTTGGTTGGTGGATGGCAGCTTTGTGAACGCAAGCCTGTAATGCACGGCAGGCACCATTTGTAACCAAACACACAGCCTTCAGTCACCTTCAGCTTCCGTGGATCCGTGGATGACTACTTTTCACAAGAGCAATAGTCATCAGCGACTCCATCAAACCTGGAAGCTGCTAGGAGGTGTTGTACATGTAATGCAATTTGAAGTAATTACTCGTCAACCACTTGCTTTTGACTAGGTGTGTAGGATGGTACATATCTGAGCCGACTTCCCGACCAGTCTCACCAACATAATTTTTATGTCCCCAAAAGCAAATACCAAGACCTACTAATCAATGATATTTTCCACAAGAATTTTTTTTTTCGAATCGGTCAAAACTCATAGAGCAGGTTCTGTTTTGTCCAAGAAATTTATTAACAATTGAACGATCCAGTGAATCTGCAAATGTGAAATGAATTAAATCTAAAAAATGATTTGTCCCCTCTCTTCCTCACCTAATCGATTTGCAGAGAAGAGAAGGAGAAATCAATCAAATACAAATTGAGAAAATGGTGTGCATAGAATGCTCACATTTGATCGTAGTTACATATACAGTTTACACCCACGCGCCTTGCCCATCAGTCGCATGACAGAAGTAGATCTAACCTCTGTTCACTTGTACTCCGTGGATGTGGAGCGAAATTGACTGAGTCGGGCATTGTGAATTCCACGTCTTGGCTGGCCGATTTAAAATTTCGGCTGTGCGTACAAAGATGCTGCAGGAACCTTAAGAATATGATTAGGTCTTCACAATGGCAGGCTTAGGCGGAGGCCAATTGGCTGGTTGCGCAACTTCAAGCGGAACTAAGGCCTTCAAACCTCCATACACCGTCGGAAGCTCTTCCTTGCTGATATCCCTCAGCAAAGTTTCTTCTATTTTATCATCTTCCACGAACACAATCTGCACATCATAGAACTACATTAGACTAACTGAACGACTAATAAGATTGGCATAAGAGGACCATCGTAGCGGCTGAATGTTCCTGAGAAGTAAATAAGTGAAAGAAATTTGTACCATGTTTTTTCTCTGGAAAACCTAATCAATTGAGCCATGAAGACAATTACCTTAGCTTTGGTGACATCGTCTAAGAAGGGCTCGACCATTTTCCAAAAACCCCAAAATAGTGAAGGGGTGTGCAAAGTGTATACCCTGCCCAACCTCTCTGGATAGTAAGCCTGCAAGCTCAATACACATAAAGGAATAATCTCTTCAGTGCACTGGTAACAAAGACTGTCCTATACTGACTCTGTCCAAGGAGCCAAAAACTCGAAGTGGAAGTCCCGAACTCGAAAAGAAACAGGTGATGGATATTACAAAGAGCACAAAGTTTCAGTAACGGAAAATTTACCTGCATGAAATTGAACGCAGCAAGCAATCCTCGCACATCCAAATTCTTGTACTTCAAATCTTTAAGGTCAGATATGACAACGAATTTTTCTTCCCCAGGTGGCATACTGCAAGAACAAGAACCACAGAAACATACCATTCATTCTCAGGAAAATGAGCTAAACGTGATAGCACACATTTTTCTATCTCCAAATAACACGCTACGAGGTACCAATGTGTTTTTAAAAGAGAGGACATAACAGGTGGTTTGACAGGAGTATTCCATGCCAAAAGGAACAATGCATCTGTAAACAAGATGATTCACGACGACATCCTAATATCGTGAACTTATATTGAAGAAAAAATACAGGCGACAATCATAACCTAATCATTAGAGGCAGTGCACAGGGCAATCAGTGGTGAAATACCTGGCAATAAGTTTGTCCAAAAAATATGTGATAGCGCCTGCAACATCAATAAAGAAGGCTGGGCTTCAGAATACGATTCTATGCATAGTCACAAGATTCGAAAACCTCCAAATCATGAGCAGAAAATAGAGTCTAGTTTCGGTATTCCACACTCCACTTCCCCAAAAAATTTGAGAATCACGCATCAAAGAGAATTTAAACTAATCTGCATTAGAAGATCCACAGATGAGATGGCAAGAAACTCACGTTTATACTTTTCAACATTCTTTTTGCTGCTAACATGCTTCGCTGCAAACACTAGGGCTATAGGGCGACCGAGTTTGTCATGGCCCTGAATAAAGAACTTCTCCGCGTTGAGCTCATCCCTAATCTCGTCTTCCTGAGCGCAACCCAACGGAAAATATTCCCGCCTCCATTTCTGGTGCTCAGCAAACATCTTCGAAGCTTTGGAAACGCTCATCGACCTCGCTCGAAGGAACCGCAGCAAGTCTGCGTCTGCTACATCCTGGTCACAACAGCGGCCAACGTTAAACCCCTACAATGCTCCAAGCTCAAACACACGCAGTGCCACATCTACTTCACCCAAGCTCCCCCCACAACGAGTCCTTACCCCGGACGCAGGATCCAGCTTCGCAACCTTCACCCGCATTTGCTTCAAGAGCTCAACCTCCTGCGCCCTCCGCTCCGGCGCCACTGCCGCCACTGCTTGGCCTCCATTTGGAACTCCACCTTCACCCTCCAGAGCTTTGGTGGCCCCATTCATCGCTACAACCCTCCTTCTCAACCCAAATTACACAACCCAGATGCTGCAGCCCACTGAATGCCCAAAAAATCTGCACAACCACTCCAACCCACTTCAAACCTCACCTTCACCAACCCTCCAACAAACAAACAAAAAACTCCTGATGTAAACCTCTCCAACAACCAACATGAAAAACCTCCAAATCCACCACACACATACCAAAACCCAAATCCTAACCACATCATCATTCAACCCTGCTTCAAAAACACATCCCAAATCCACCAACAACACAACCAACACGCCACCATGAACCTCAACTCACAAGCAACCACATCAAAATCAAACCAACACATCACTGTTGATGAATTCAACACATGATTCTCGTACCACTGAACTCCAAAATCTTCAAACAACCTTCAATCTGCAACTACTCCGTTACCTCAAACCTGCCAAAAGCTTCTCATGTGACTCCACAATTTAGCTCCAAAACCATCCCAAACAATCCCAAACTATGCTCAAATTGTGCTCAAAGTATGCTCAAACTGTGCTCAAACTATGCTCAAATTGTTCTAAAACTGGGCACAAACTGGGCTCAAACTGTGCCAAATTGCAAGATTAGGAGGTCCAAAGACGCCAATCTGGATGAGTCGTCTTCTTCCGGGATTGGTGTCAACAAGTGTAATGCTAAAGCACAGATTCACAGCCCTTGTGGAACCTTCCCCAAATCTGAACTGCCAAGTTTGTCATGCTAATCTGGGACCGTAGTGTACTCCGAGTGTCCTTTTTTTTTTTCCTGCTCCGGGTTTTCGGAGTCAACTTTACATTAAACTTTACACATGCAGACTCCAGAGTCCTTGCTCCTTTCATGAATCTTCAAGTGAGCACATGAAGCTTGTTGCTGGTTCAGTCCTGGGCGATTGGCGATGGTGACGTTTTCGGTGATGCAGGATGCTCAGGAGAGAGGACACTAATTGATGGTGGACCACCGTGGTTATGATTTGTTATCTGTGCAGGCTCATCAACACGTTGTTTGATGTGGTGAGGTTTTATGACATGGTACTGGAGGTACCTGGAATCATGATTGAGCTTTATCAGGTGGAGTTTTATGGCGCCTGTCTGGTTTGCTGTGTGTTTGTTGGGAGTTTCAGGTCACCACATGAGGCATTTGGTTGTGGCTCTAAGTTTCTGAACCACAATTTATGAAATCAGGTGCTCAAGTTGTAAGCTATGAGCCAGGTAAGTGTCAAATGATCCGTGAGTGCAAGTTGGTAAATGCATTTAAGGTTAAAGTCTCCAAACCTGTTATGTTCCGGTTACTGATTATTTGAAAGATAGTCCGCTTTTTTATTGAATAGAGTTCTCATGAGATGTTAGGAATTTTATGCAAAAGCAAATTCAGCTATAATCTCACTTAAATCTAACGCACTACTGATAATTTCACCTTGACTTGAATGTGTCATTTGTGACTTTATTTTAACTCTAATGTATCCCCTATGATCTCACCCGCCAAGCAGCTTGCATCACCCAACCACTTTTTAACACAAAGAAGGTAAGACTATAAATATCTCTAAATTTCAAAGGGATCCCGTGTGACGTAACTTTTGACATATTCTTCAACTAACAAAACTTGCACCCCCACTAAAAACATGACGGTGCCAGAATTCTGGTTCAGAGGAAGCGGACTTTAACCCCAGAAGTGTCTACAGTGCTTTAAGCCAAGAAATTGATCTAGGAACCTTGCACTTGGCACCTGCTTAATTTGTAATGAAATACATATGAAATGGTTGTCAACGACCATATGTGGTCGGGTGGCCATTCGACGAGTAAGTGTACACCAAACTACTTCGGATTGCCGAACAAATTTGACAGTTTCTGCATTTCCTGGAAAACCAAGAAGACAGTGGAAGTGATGCGAGTCTCCGCAATCGACCTCCACTTATCAGTCCATCCAGAAGTAGTGGAGGGTTCATCAAGGAAATGCAGAACATTCATAAGCAATCGTCACAGACAGAAAGTAGTTGTATTCGAAGTAATTTGCGAGCTTGATAGAATCTGAAGCACCATGATTAGTGACTGATTTGAGACATGACCTCATCGATCGCCTATTCTTGCTTCTCCGTCCTCTGAGCGTCTTTAGGCTGATGAGGCCGAAGATTTGGTGGAAAGAGAGGCATCTCTCTACCGTGAGGCAACTTCTTGACAACGCGCTTGAAATACTTGGTTGGAACAGCCCCATCAAAGCCTTCGGTGAGAACCACGTTGTTAGCTGAAATGTATAGCTGCATTCCATCTGCAAACGTTTCAAGTACATATTTGTTCAGAAGATGTTATGGGTAAATATCATTTGCTGACAACTTGGGTGCACTGAACTGACGGTAGCATGAATAGACATGTTCTGCAAACATTAAATAGGACCAACTGTACATGCAGAATATCGGGCCTGCCTGATGTCTACATCCTTGAAGAACAGCTCAAGAACAGGTCGAATCTATAGAAGAAATATGATAACTAAATATGCAACAATAAATGAAATTTCGCTTCACAAGTAGAACGGACTCTCTCGTAAATCTATTGAAAACATTAAACGTTCTAAGAAACAAGAAAAAAAATTGTGTAAAATAAAATCCACGTACCCTCCATGGCCTTCTCCACATCCAGGTAGATGAGAACCTGAGCGGTTGCTCGCATCCCTTGCATAAGAAATCACCACCGACTTATTAAGCACAGGGTAATTATTGCCTAAGATCTCGTTCGTGATTCATGAGGCTCCATATAAAAATCTGGTTGCAGCAAGATTTAAATAGGAGAATAAATCTACTTGTTCAACAAACATCATATATAATTCTGATGGCAAATTCTTGTCCAAGTTCCAGCAGGAAACGTACCACTAATAACACCATCTTCTTTAGGCAATCCAGTAGCAAAATGAACATGGTTGCGTGTCATGCGTTTTAATCCCTCTTGCCAGATACTGCTCATAAATTTTTCGTAGGTGCCATGAACACATACTATCATTCAGCAGAAAACAATAATTAGCTAGAATTTTTTATAAATGAAATAGCTCTAACTTAATTACGCTTAGTCGGTTCCACGAAAAATATCAGGGGTGGTCACAATGAAAACAATAGCATTTCATTCACAAAATTCAATGAACATGCTTTGTTGAATAAAAGCTCCAGTATAACCTGGATGATCTTGTTGCATACAAAAGCATCAGTAAATGAACAGTCACCTGGAATTTGTGATGGAGATGTGATCAATGTTAAAAGTTGTCCAGACTCCACTGTCTGCAAGGTATGATAATGAGCAATTAAAGCTTTGGCTGAATATTAGGCTGCACACCGAAAGATGAAGCAAATTTCTCGTAGTATCTTTCTCTTAATATCCAAAATTGAAACTAAAAATTTAACAATTAAAATATTGTCAAGACCAAACTTATTTGAACGGTGTATATGAAGCCCCAATAAGAACAACCTGAAACAACAGCGACATAGAAGGTCTGAAGAATCCTACCAAAAGCATGTACTCACCTTAATACTATGCCCCTGATTTGCCCTAATATAAAGCGCTCCACCCTCTTCCTTCAGTCCAAAACGCTGTTTCCCATCTGCTGCAACAGCCTGAATCAACCAACTACAGTCAAGCACAATTCTGATTGCGTCGCGCAATAGCTCGCCAACCATAATGACAAAGCTAACGTCCATTACAGCATACAATATGAAAGCCTCCTATGGATGTGTACGTGGGAGAAGAAGAAAGTCACCTTGCGCACGTCTTCCTCGCTATGCGAACTTAGTGCAATGCCAGCTGCAGTTTTCTTGTTTACTTTCAAAAGGTCGGCCACTAGTACAAATCCATCATTCTTCATTTCTAGATCATAATCTGAAGCTCGATGTCTGAGAATCGCCGTCCTGGAAAATTTCATCAAGTAGAAAAGTAAATAAACCATCGCATGACCGATCGCAAACCAATTCCCTGGTCTTCTACATGTGCACCCTTCTACGTTATGCAATGCCGTGACATCTAAAGCTAAACTTAATTCAGGAGAACCGACCCTGACCTTTGAACTGGACGCGGCACCGTTGGCAGTCAAGACTGTCCTAAAAGCTTGCGCATTCCATCTCCTAAAACGCGAGAGTAAATATCTAAAGAGATTGCGCAGATTCGGGAGCCAGATATGGTAAGCAATTAAATGTGAAAATGTAATCTCTAAAGACGACCCTAACTCAACAATGTAGTGGAACCAGAAATCGGCACTCACATGCATCGCCCTAGTGCATCAATAGAATCCATTGGGCCCCTCCCCCCTCGACCTCCGCGACCTCCACGACCTCCGCGATGTTCACCATGGGCCCCTGAGGATCTCCCTGGACCGGCGCTAGATCCTGAAGTGTTTTCATTTTCATGTTCGACCCTCCCAACACGGTCACCTCGGCCGCCACCTTGCTGCACCGGACCAACACTTTGGCTACTTCCTTCTCTTGAAGCAGGTCTGCTTGTCATTTTGCATCCATGTCAGGGTGAATATGAGGACGCTGCTAACAAAAACTATGCAATAAACCTCATATATGTTCACAACACCCCCCAACAATCTTCAGAAGCAGTATCATAGAAGTGCCTATAAAATGTAACACAAAACTGACCTGGATGTCGAACCTGAGAAACTAAAACCTCCTGCCGGAACCCCACTACTTTCTGCACCTCCAAGAGCAGCTCCACTGCCAATTCCGCCAAACGATCCCTTCTTCCCTCCTCTGCCAGCCATGGCTCCCGAAACACAACAAGCCCTTCTGACGATCACATCAATCTGCCGACCAAGCTGCGTCTCCTTACACGCTGTCAAAAGCAAACCCCGCGCAGAGCCATACAAAACCGTGCCCGCTGAAGCCAGGGTGCGAACTGCAAACCATCCAACAACCAACACACTCAATTCCCAGCTCCAATTCCACAATCAACCCAAAAAAAACCAGAAACTCATTCCACTCACTAAACCCAAATCACACCTAAACCCTAACCCTCTTCCAATTTCTCTAAACCCTCAATTCTCCACTGACCCAATTCACAGAAAGATCACACTACCACTACATCTATTGCATCAACAGATGACCTCCAGATTGAGCACCAGATTGTGCAACTCGCTCATTCCGATCTCTCACACACATAAACACCCCTCCCTTGATTTTTACAACAATTAACTAATCACCTGACCATCCAGAACAAAACTCAACCTTTCTCCATCAGACCTAAACCTCCACTCAAATCCCAAACCCGAAATCCTCACACATTTCAACAAACTCTTCTCTCTCGGAAACACAAAACGACTTCCTCCAACGGAAGAAGAAGCACCACCCAAATCAACCAAAAAAAACAAACCACATACTCGAACTACTTCTCATTCTCTGAGGCTCAAACAAGACTCAAACCATCAGGTTACTCAATCTTCGCTACCATGCACGCTACCATGCTCAATCTAACCCGATCGAAAGCCAAATCCCCAAAAATGTCGTAAAACCTCTCACCTGAGCAGCAGAAGCTCCCGATCTCGCTCTCCACCAACAAGAACTCCAGCGCACGAAATCAGAAAACACCCACAATGACCCAAATCGCGAGAAGCGTTGCACGAGACACTTCTCCTCTCAGCTGCTAGAGAAACTCGGAAGAAGGGCGAATTCGGATCCAACACAGCTCCCTGGGTACCACCCTTTGAAAAATTCAACAAGGCAACACCGATCTCAGAGAGGGCGATCTGGGGAAACAGAGATCTGGCCACACCACTTGATTATGTGAAACTGCAACCTGTTCATGCGATGACAAAACCGGAAAAAAAAAAAAACAGAGATTCTGCGGTGCAACCCTAAACTCCATCATTCTCATAAAAACTCCAACAGAAATGGCTGCTATAAGAAATCAACAATTGCAGCAATTGTGCAACAACGGCTTTGCCAAAGAGATCGATCATAAGAGATCAAACATACAAACTCTTTCTCACAGTCCGGCAATTAATTGAATCAACCCCAAACCCTAATTAATGTTCCCTCGACTTCAAAACCCTGTAACTTCCTCACCACAAGTCGGATTTCATCGCTCCAAAGCTTGTTGGATTCCTCAAAAAACTCTCCACCTTATGAGCTCAAAAAAATCCACACAAGCCTGCACAGTCTTCCACAAGCTCTGCTTCAAGTTTGATCGTTTTCAGTGAATTAGGGTTTAGCAACCAGTATGGTCAACAACAACCAGCGCATGTGCAATTTTCCTCTCAACAGTAAGGTTTGAAAATTTCAACTTGAGTTGTGTTTGAATAATTAGAAATGAGATTCTCCAGATGCTACATCTTCTCATGATGGTCATAATGTTACAATTTTTATTTTTATTTTTGTTTTATTTTATTTTGTTACATTATTTTCCAGGGGTGGCTGCTGAAAGTGGTGTTGGGAGTGGTGATCAGCCCATTTTTTGGGGGCAAAATAGTGCCAAATTGTACTGAAAAAAAAACAGTTTTGGTCAAAATGGGTAAAAAATGGCAAAAAAATCATGAAGTTTTATTCGCTAGAGAATGCCAAACTAAAATTGTGAGATTTTAAACTTAAATCTTGGATTCAAACACATATCTTGGATGAAATCGCCATATTATGAATGAATATGAAATTATCAATATGTGATATTTCTTATTCAATCTGTGGATGAATGTTGAAATGTGCAGCACCACTGGAACATTTTATATCGCCACTTCAGCACTTAAAGTGCCAATAGCTTCACCTCATTTCTAACCTTAATTCTATGCACGTTCTACACTTCTCATGGAGCTTCCTTTTTATAAGATGTTTGGTTAAGCTACTTTTGACCTTTAAATGGAGTAACTCCAATGTAACCTATGTTTGCAATGTGAAATTTGTTTAACTTGTGCTCAGAAAAAGCTGCTAAGAGTGTAAGAATGATCAGTCCATACATGAATTCAATATTTTTTCTAATTGCACATGGTTTTGCATTGCAACAAAAGACCCTTCACAACTATGAATACTATTTAGAACCATTGAGGTATCCAAATTAACAAATGCAAGTTTTGCGTCAATTTTGTTGGTATCCTCTTACTTGAAGACATAGAAGAGTACAAGGTAAAAGTGGAGAGTATCACATAAACTTATTAAGACCCTATTGTATACCTTAATTATGCATCCATAGTTCCAAAAAGGTTAAACTGCAAAGTAATTCCATTTTGTTCTCATCACACTATTTTCCAATTTAAGAATCGAAATAGCTTCCTTTTCACCCACATTCTCAACTCCAAATTCCCATTCAATCAATACCTTATTTACTAAGATGTTTCATCCTATAACTACAATTTATCATAAGCACTAGCTATAGAAATGCTTCACAACCACCAAAAACATTTCCATTAGCCACCAAAATTCAATTCCTTAATAATAATGGATGCAAAATTAGTGGTCATGGATTGCAATGTGGAGCAATTGATACGAGATAATGGTGGTTATAGAAAAACCAATGGATATCAGACATCGTGGTGATCATGTTGTGGTAACAGGTTTGGATAAAAATCACATAGTGGCAATAGATTTGAAACAAGGTGGTATCTAAATGAAAATCAATTGCTTTTGCACCCAATGAATAGTGATGTTTGATTGATGATTAGGTGGTAACGGGCCAATCTAGTGGTGGTCATTCCAAATATCCTTTGAAAGTGGTGGTCATTCCAAATATCCTTTGGAAGTTCACTACCAATTCAGATTTTATCAAAAAAGTGCACTCCTCTTCATTCCCTCTTGTGGTGGTCATAGGCTGATTTACTTTAAACCTCTTAGTTGGGTTTTTCATACCCTTTCGACTCTAAGGAGTTTTTTTTTTTTTTTTTTTGATGTCAAAGAACCATCACTCCTTCAAGTGATTTGCAGTGGTTGAAGGATTTCCAAGTTAGAGTTTCAATTGGTGGGCTCCGTGAGGAGCAATCCAAAAAATGGGATATGCCAATGTGTGTACCCAGCGCACGGTATTCTTTAGTAAAAGGCGAAAAAATAGATCGCTCTGTGCTAAGCACATGGCTTGATTTCTCTGTTGTGACATTCGCTGGTTATTGTACCCATGGAATGTACTCATTCCAGCAATACATATGGGATAAACATCAGATGTTGGAACAGGCAGCAGCAATCCAGTTGGATGCTCGCTCTTTGAGTATTGACAGCAGAACAAGCTCTTCATCAGGCCAAGATTCAAATCATCTAAGGAAATGATAGGTTAGAGAAGAGATTCATTTCATACAATCATATCACAAGTGCCGTGTGCATCCAGCGGTTCTAGAATTTGGAGGGAGTTGTGATGAATTGTTATAGGAGTTGGCAAGAGAAGAATTTTTTGAATATGAGGCTTGCATAGGAAATTATTTCAGGATGAAAGTGTCAAGATATAATGTAAGTGAATGACTCTTGGGAAAATTTGAAGAACAAGCCTAGCAGACAGGTACAAAAAATGCACACTTCTTTGTCCTGGACCTGACTTGCCCGTCTTAAGAATGTTGCCTCTGATTTGCGGTGGTGCAATGCACTTCATGGACGAAGGCAGATGGCTCAAGCTCTTTCGCAAAATCTGAGTTGTCAACCCAAACCTAGCCAAAACATCCAACAAGCATCATTCAGCCGCCAGATACACCATAGTTGCAGGAGAAGCATTCTATGTAGGGTAGAACGAGGATCCAATGATATAGCAGAAATCCATCACAACGTTTGTCAACGACAATTTGAATGCAACTCAGGTACCGTACGTCCTCTCCATTCTACATCTATGTGCGTGCTAATTCCATCTTGTTACCCTTTTTTTCTGATGGTATCACACACTGCAAGGAAGCATGGGGAGAAACGTACTGTTTTCCAGCCATCAGGATCGTTAACTCCATAGATTTTGGTGCCGATTTGCGGTAGAGGACCAGGGGCACGAACGGTTTTGCCACCCCCTAATTCACATGCACCTGCTGTTTTGAAAACGTCTTCCGTGCCTATAGCCAGCTGCCCAACAAACAGCCCACCAAGAGTTTCAGAAATCATGTAATTGCTCAAGATCAATCTAAGCTTCGCCATTGTTGCTTGTTCAGGCTGAATGGCGCTGGTTGGATGATTTAGCTAGCATCATTCCGCCTCTGCAAATAATAATCGAAGGATAGGTCCCAAGATTATTAGGATGTAATAGTCTACGCTTCACTGATCAATAGAGCTGTAGTTGACAAAAGATTACAATTTCCTGTCTCTCTGTACTTCGTACTCGAGCATGGCAACTTGCCTCTTCTAAATAGTGATTGTTATCTCTTCTCCTTAAAAACAGGGCCTGTTCCCTCAATCTAGTATGTCAAGCCTACTTCACAGATCGAAACGATTTCGAATCTCACCTGGGCGTATCCAGTGCCCTTTGAGTAGTCCGTTTTGCCATAGTTGTACTCAAACTCAACAACCGTCCCTCTTGTCTCGTCCAGATCATAGGCAACGTAAGCCATCGTTTTCTGAAACAGAAGGACAACATTACAGGAAGCAGTGTTTGAAAGTAGATTGAGTATACTCTGAAGCAACGAACTAATGACTAACATGCTACACAAAGACTTGTGTGGTTCTTTGTTGGTTATGAAATTACTGTATAACTACTAAGTACAACTTCTGTGTTAAGCTCATGAGATACTTACTTTTTGAGCAGGGAAGTCTCTCCGCGCTATAAGCTTCATTCCGTATGCCTAAGCCAATCTTCCACCAAAGTACAAAGTATGACAGATTCAGAAATGTTCGTGATGATAGAAGGCAAACGGGCCGATATTGGTTTAAATATCAAAGAAAACCTTACATCAACGGATACAATTCTCGAGGCAAGATGGACAAGTAAAATCTACAAGAGATAATTAGGCATAAATCGAATTCCATGCATGAAGAAGTTGCGAAAGCTAGCGTTAGTTTTTTAAGACAGAGATATCATACATCTTGGTAGAAAAGAATGGAACGGTCGACATCAGCCACGCGATAACTGACTTGACAGAATGGCTCACGCGTACTTTTGGACCTTTGTATGAACTTAAATTTATAACCATCTGGATCGTCAACATAGGCAAAAACATTATTTCCATCCTTTGTTGGACCCGCTGGAGCCTTGTAGCCTAACTTCTTCATATTGTCAAGACTCTTTTGTACCTGTGAAGCCCTAAACCTGATGTATATTACTTTCACTGAACAGAAGTTCAAGCTTCGTGAGTAATTGTTATGTCTATTTAGCATCAAGACTTTCAGGAGAAGACACCCGAAGTTGATGCAAATTTAAGATGGGCAAATTTTAAGTGAGTATCTTCAACACACATGTACTTATGACATCATTCTACAAGCATACACGATTTGAACACTACACCTATAGCAACAGATGCATGTTCTACTGGAACAGTGACAAAAAACTACTTGCAGGGACTTCAAACAACAGAATTGAGTAAAATTACACTTACATTTGGAGTTGAAATACCAAAGTGGCCGAATGCAGTCCCAATGTCATACTTGGACACGCCATAATCTACGTGCAAATAAGCACAAGACTTTCAGTTTTGATTCGAATCAAACCAGAAGTACTCGCCTGCGAAGCTATGCTGATGATGGTTTTCGGAATGCTTCAACAGTCGTCAAGACGTTCACATGTCAAGTTAGATTCTGCTTTCAAGCAATGCATCATCAAATAATCCGTGTGTCCTAAAAACAGAGTAAATTTTCATACGACTTGAAGCCAACGGATTGCTTACTGTAAGTCAACTCTGCAGCAAAATGGTTGTCTTCCGCACCATAGCCCATAAAAACGTTCATGTACTTCTCTTCTGGAACATCTCTCTTTCGAAGAATCTGCATTCCCAGACAATCTTGCATCCATCTGCAGTTCCATCCCACGTGTGGCAACCCGTCTCAATTATACATCATCCAGCAAGCTCAAGAACGTCGCCAGAGCACCTCATCCCAAAAACAAAACAATTTTTTTTTTCCTCTTTTCAAATGTAAACTAAAGCAACTACCTCACAACTAACCCAGTATGATCTTCAAAAGCAGCAGCAATGAGAAGCCATTTAGCTGGCAGAAATCTAACTTTGAAACATATCACTAGGAACTGCTCTTGGCATAATGGAAACTCACTTCATGGTTTTTTCGATGTCACCCACGCGGTAGACAGCATGCAAGATGCGGCGTCTGTCATCTCTTGGCCAAAGCTTGAGATCATCCTGATTCGTGTCCTTCGGTGCAGCTGATGGGCAGGCCATCTTTTTAGGGTCCGTGCACGTTGTGGGCTCTTTATATCCACAGCCTCCCGTTTCTGCAGCATTCCCCGCAGAAAGCAGATAGAGCTCAACAAAGACATCAAATTATAAGGTAGCTGAAACAAAAGTGTATCTTAAAATTGCAGTCAAGGACTGACTTGTTGTATGTGACGATATCTCTAACAAAGCTTCCAAGTACGTGAGCTGAATTTCTCTTAAAACACATTTAACCTACTGCCCCCTATGGTATGCCACAGCTACAGTACAACGCATCACATAGAGGTGCAAAACTCAATGCTGACGCGAGTAATGTGCTACAAATTCCGTGCTTCGGATATGGACACAGTATGTATACAAAAAAATCCACATCTACTGCATTTAAGGTGAGATCGACTGAAACTTCTTCCCTGCATTCGAGAAAACGAATTAGTCATTCCAAATGGGTAGAAAACACTCGAGGTAGCAAGTGACCAGATCTCGAATTTAGCCCCTCCACTATCACATTCAGAAGAATATTTGATGAAAAAGATGATTCCCGATCTGGAAATGTTTGTTTACCGAATCTAGCTATTTTCAGAGGAAGTTTCCATCCACAGCAACGAAGCAGCTGGTGATAATTCTCCTCTCTCGAACCTTTCAGACCTAAGACATCCCAATGCTATCACGAATAACTTTACCCACTACACTGGAATAGAAAAATGTGATACTGGAAGATTTAGGTGCTATGAAGCGTCAGGTTCTCTAAGATCCCACATTACAAGGAGCAATTCAAGCACCACTTGATCTGCACGACACAAATAATCTCCCAAGTACTGACTCTTCATAGGCATGCCTTGATTGTCAAAAGGAAAAGCATGCTCACCTAGTCTGCAATCAAGGCAACATGTCCCTGCCCCGGTCGACATTTCAGATCGCTACAAAGTGATGCTTCACCTGCATCACAAACAACTCCATAATCAATATCCTCTCAAATCTCATTCCATAAACATAACAAAAAACCCTAAATTCTGCAACACGATTTGCAATCAAATCATCAGCTTCACATCGAAGGCATTCCATTCCATCCCGGAAACTCAATCTTCTCATCACAGGGAGAGTAAGAGATATGTTGTAATAGCGCTGTGTATTGTGGACTCGAAAGAAATGGGTTGAAAGAGATGAATTGCAACTATTGACTCAACATAAACAATCAATTCACTCTCCATAAATGTGATTCACGCATTCGAGATCATACAAGAGGAGTTAAATAAAAGGTACCTGCATCACAAACAATTCCATAATCAATCACATATCCTCTCATATCTCATCCCATAAACATAACCAAAAAAAAAAAAACCCTAAATTATGCAATAAAAATTCCAATCATGAAATCATGATCTTAACATCTCAAGCATTCCATTCCGGAAACTCAATCTTCTCATGACAGGAAGTATGAGAGATTATATGTTGTAATGGATTGAAAGAAATGGGTTGAAAGTGATGTAGTGCAACAACTGACTCTCAACATAAACAATCAATTCACTCTTCATAAATGCAATTGACACATCACAGATCATACCTTTCAAGAGATTTATTACAGCATTTGCTTCTCCTCATGGAAGCTCCAACTTCACATCTGCAACAACCACTACATGTTTGGTTAGTGTGGATCAATTGGTGCTGTTTGAACAAAATGCAAACAGTTTAACAGAATGCTTTCAGTGAACAATCAGAAGAAATTTTATGGTCTAGTGTTTGCATGTGGGTGTCCATTTGTCATGGTTTACAAAATTACATGAGTCTGGAAATTAATTGGAGGATAATATTGCACAGGATACATGTTGCATCAAATTCACTTGTGCACAGGAAAGGATTGAGTTTTGTTGTAAAGAAAGAGGAAATTTAGGGGTAGGTTGAGGCACCTATAACCGACCAGTTAAGAGATTTGCTAGTGAGATTGGAGGTGTATAAGTTGAGGGAGATTTTTCCTTGAAGGGGAAATAGGTCTAAGGAGGAATGTAACTTTAAATGTCATGTTTACTTCTATATTTAATTTACTATGAATTTTGAAAGACATTTTTTTTGTAATACATATTACCAATATGTAGGCCCACCTAAAACCGACCACCATGACACCAGAACTTGATCACTATGCTACTACCAAAATATTCCTTTATGACTTCCTATGATTTCCTTTCTATCAATCATGCTTGATATTTTCTTCTAAGTCTCCCAAGATTTTGAATTGAAATGTGGTTGGAAATGGAGAAGTCTATTGATTAGTTATGGGTACCTGGTCGGCTATGGGTGCCTTGACCTTAGTGAGAGTTACTCTTTGATGTCCATAGACTCCATATTGAGAAACAAAAATTGCCTTGGATTTTGAATGATATTATTTTACGAGATCACATTTTTATTTATTTATTTATTTATTTATTTATTGGTTTGTGGGTGGGTGGAGGGTGTTTGATGAAACCCAATTCAGGAAAGGATGCATGTCAAGGATGGGAAACTATAATCATGAGCACATACGTTACCTTCATAGGAGCAGGTGGTTACCACGTGACTAAAGGTTTATATGAAGTAACAAAATCTTTGATTTTTTATTTTTCTCGTAAATTCAATAATTGTGGTATAAAGTTATCAATGAGAAACTACATGTTTGGCTATATGTTTCTCTACATCTAATAGAACTTGGTGGCTTCAAAATTATACAAGATGGAAGTTCACCATTTGACTCAAAAAAAAAATAAAAAAAAAATATACAAGATTTAAAGTTCTATAACATCCATGATATGTTTTGATGGTATGAAAATAATCATCTTGAGATTGGAATACTAGTGGAGACCATACCCTCCATAATTAGAATAAGTGACCAGGACCATGACCATTCTAAGAAGATTATGGAAAATCTGATCATCATTCTAGTTACTTGTTCTGATCATAGAGTGCATGGTTTTTACTAATTGAAGGCCATAGAAAATAAATTTGTCTAGTAAGTTTTTTTAAATAATTTTTTTTTATTGAAAAGTGGTTTAGGATTTATTTTTATTTATTTATTTTTGATGCAAATGGTGACTTTATTCCACAGCCAAGATGTTTAGGATTTTTTCAACATGGAAAATGCTCTCAAATGGTATAAATTAGCCGCATAATATATGGAAATAGAATATGTGATACAATTTACAAATATCTGATGTGCTCAATCTAGACAATTTGAATCCATATTCATGTCAAAAAATAGCAAACATTTCTTTCGTTGAGAAACTTGTGGAAAACAATAACTTTCATGATTCCAGATGTAACAAAACCATTGTGTAGCTCACAATCAAAGTCCTGGTTGTCACAAAATAACCCCTAGCCTTTAACTTACACACAAGGTTACTCGAATGTAACTTACTCTTATGTACATCTTCTTTCCTACTGCAAGATTTTCTCCCAGTTCCTTCCCTCCAAGATCTGAAATATATCCCTCACAGATTTAATGCATTCCACCTGTACCAGAAATTCTATTCCCAGTAATCATCACACCTTCAGTTACACAACCGGCACAGAACGGACTCAAGTACATATTCCACCTGTACCATGACATCTGCACTCACAAAAACAAACCAAAGGAGAAGGGGGTCACTCAAAACAACTGTTACAATTTCCACATAACCATGCCTCTCAGGAAGGCCCAAATCCTGATATTCAATTTCCAAGCATACCCACATTACTTTTGGACACAATTCAATCCACTGCAAATTCACAACTCAACACTCTGTAATAGTAACCAGGCTCCTCAAAAATCCAACAAATATGGTTGGATGATTTATTGCCACCACCCTCCCTTATATCTCACCATCCATGGAAAAACCAATCTGGTTAAAAATCTAGATTCGGGGTGCATTTGCTAAATCGCTCACAAATCAAGTTCTACTATTAGACTCGATTTTTGATGATAGGGTCCAAAAATTCTTTTTTTACTCAGTTTGGCTTTTTTTCATGAGGGTGAGATATGACATACTAATTTCTACTATTGCCACTCAAAACCACCAATTCTACTATTTAAGTAATTAAGGTATAGACAACCATAACCGATAATGCATCCATTACAGATTAGTAGGTTTCTTGGATGCCACAGGTTGGAAAACTAGAAGCCAGTATATACATCCAAGATATTCATGATGCGTTCTCCAAGAGAACACTTATGATTGTTACGGAATTAAATAGTCTTAAGTTTGTTCACTATTCTTGCTGTTGTCGGTCATGTCATGGGTGAAGCCATATATTGGTTATGGACTCTGACCAACTTTCAAACAAAAAATTGTAGTGATTCTAATTTATTTGAACTTTGTTTTCCTTTGCAGAAAAATAACTCCTTCTTGATAACCCAAGATATGATATGCTAAAATGCTTAAGTTATGGGTTACTGATATCTGTACCTTAGATGGGTTTTGGTGCCTCCATGAAGGCGTCTTGTGATGCAATTGCAATATGACTATTTTGAAATGGGTAGTTGAAGGAGGTTGCTTAGACAATGTTATATTTAGAATTATAAACTTACAGTACAACTTCACTTAGGACTTTGGTCCATAAGTGTTGACGTAGTCAATTTTTGGCCACGTTGGCACTAATAGGCATGTCCAAATTAATGAACTCAAACCTCTCGCCCTCATAAGGCATCAAAACTCACTTACTGTTGAAATCAATGAGAAAAGTAGCTTGAGATTTTGGGTAACATTGCAAGTGGAAATTAAAATCACACGTGTTGGGCAAAATTCAACTATCATAACATAAATTGGTCCCGAATTACTCTCCACTCTGAATTTTTTTTGTAATTTTAATATGAGATAACAAATGGTCACTAAAATCACAATACTCACAAAATTTAAGAAATCCTATCTTAAATCCAGAGAAATTCCTTACCACCTAAAACAACGCTTAAACCAAATCAGATAGTCTAGTTGGTGGATACATGTCATCCAACCATAATCAAAATCAGGTTAACCCACATACAGTACAAATCAAACAACACAAAATATGTACCACATTATGATTAGCAACTGGTCAACTCACACAAAATAGAACCAAAATATCAGCCGTCCTGTAAGTCTAGTCAACAAATATACCCTCCATGATAAGCAATAAAAAATTTAAAATAATCCTCAAAACAAATCTTTGCACCATCCAAACCGAAACAGATCTCGCCTGCATTGGAAAAAACAAAAGAAATTCAATATTGAAAAATAAAAAACTCTTAAAACTCTTAAAACAAAAAAAGGAAAGAAGAAAAAGGAAAAAAAAAGGAAAAAAAAGGAAAAAAAAGGGAAAAAAAAAAGTGAGAAAGAAACAAAACACACACGAAGCAAAGTTTTGGATGAGAATCCTCGCAGAGGAACCGGTGATACCAGGTCAGGTCGGCGGCCACGGATGCAAATAGTTCCCATCGACCGGGAGCAGAAGGTCACCAAAGCGGATCCAGATCAGAATCCTCTCAGCGACCGGGGATAGCCGGTGCGGTGGTCCACCGCGAGGACCCACGACGCAAAAAACGAAGCCGAAACCCACTTTCTCGAGCGCAAAACACCTCCAACGCCACTGCGATTCCACCTACATCACACCCAATTCGCCATTCTCGCACCCTCCGCAAAAATTTCCCCCTAAAGACCACTCTGGGTCGCCCCAAAGCGCCCGAATCCCGGCCCTTCTGTGCCTGGTTTGCCACTTTGCAGGAATTTTTCTCGCAAATTGTGAGTCCAGCAGTTGCTTCATCGCCTTCCAAGCCTCCATCAAGCCTTCAACAAGCCTTCCGGAGCCTCTGGAAGAATTTTCATTAAGGTAAGTTGAGGTTATGTTTTGAGTTTTCGTCACTGATCGTTAGTTTTTTCGTTTTGAGTTAGTCTTTGGTTTGAGGTTTTGGTGTTGGAAGTTCGGGGCATGTTATGTTTGTGTTGTTGTTTATGTCCAGCTCTTTGTTGTGTTCCAATTTGGAGAGTTTGAGTTTTGGAGTAATGGGGAGTGATTTGAGGTTATGTTGTATTTTTGGCATG
Organism: Ceratodon purpureus; assembly: GCA_014871385.1. Lineage (NCBI taxonomy): Eukaryota > Viridiplantae > Streptophyta > Bryopsida > Pseudoditrichales > Ditrichaceae > Ceratodon > Ceratodon purpureus. The sequence goes on along the minus strand of CM026428.1, from coordinate 11,989,189 downwards.
AATTTTGATGGTTTTTGACATGGTTGGGTTATGTTGTGTGGGATTTTTTTGTTGTTGATGGTGGTTTTGTTGCAATGGGGTTTGGGGATTTTTGTATTTGGAGGTGAGGGAGTGGTTGGACGTTGGTTTTTCATGGGATTGGAATGGGGGAGTGAGGTTCTGTTTGGTGATTTTGTATGGCTTACTGTGTTGTTGTGTTGTGATATGAATACTTGCAGTGGGATCGGGTTGGAGTTAGGAGCGTGTGGTGTTGGTGTTGAGGTGCAGTGGCTCATCTCGTTGTTTCCTCTTTTGACTGAAAATTTAGGGTTCATGAGATTTGCAATTGCTTGTTATATTCTGCTCTTTACGATCGGGCCATGATTTTACGAAGTATTGGTGTTGGTTAGAGTCGAGCCGAGACGAGAATAGTTTTTCTTTAATCTGGGGGTTGATGAGGAGACGAGTGGGTAATTAAAATGCGATGTTTTCTGTGTGTGTGCTTCTGTGTGTGTGCTTCTGTGTGTGTTTGATGGATGTTTATGTTGTGGTTTTTGGAGTTGGATTTTTTAGGTAGCAGAGACATCAAATGTGAGGGTGAAGGCAGAGTTGAAGCAATGGATCAAGGGGGAGTGGAGCAAACCAGGAGGTCGAAGAGGCAGAGAGTAGCCGTAGACTACGCTCGTCTAGACACTTCCGGGTTTGCAGATTGCATTCGTGTGCAGCACAAGAAGCTTGCCAGGGCTGTTGTGAAGTTTTCGGGCCAGCCCCAGGAGGAGACGTTCGCCGTGTGTACCGTGGCACCCAGTGACCTTGCTGCTCATGTGCACTCAACAGGGTTTGCAAATCCTTGTGTTGTTCGTGCTTCCGAAGATTCTCGAAGTGTCCTTGGCATCAGGTCTTAATCTTTTGCCCTCATGCTGCATTTGCTTTGCCCCTGTGTTTCCATATCCACTTTTCTCTCCTTGTTCATATGTGTATGGTTGCAGGGTGCCTGAGGGAGAGCTAACTGTCGATCGGGTTGCTGAACTTGTTGGACGGAACCGTCAAGTGAATACTATCGATGTTTCTACTCAGGTTCGTACTTCTTATTACATGCTTGATTCTAGATTTTGAATCAAATACTTGTGCTACAGTAATTAATACAACAGTGACCATTCGTTGCGGAGGTGGTAGTTGAAATACATTGGCTATGTTCGTCTTATGAAGTTCAATTGCATGGGGTTTTAGTTTCTTGTGCTGTATGTCGCAGTCAGAAGGGCCGGTGTACACGATGGACGAATTAGCGGCGTATTTTGCGTCTCCGAGTCCCAGGAAGCCTCTCTTGAATGTGGTTTCTCTGGATCTGGCCAACACACTGCTTCATGACTTGGTAATTTGGCGCAATCTTGATGAGTTGATGTTGGTATTTTTTCGGTCATGCGATGATCTTCTTGCTTTTAGTGTTTATTTGACGAAGTGTAAAGTATTTCTTACCATTGGGACTATGTGACTTCGTTGCTGATTGTAGTCTAAGATGGCTAACAGCTTATCGTGAATGATCAGGTTAGTGCGCCTTCCTTGGTTCAAGACCTTGACCTCGTGAACAAAGCGTGGCCCCCTTCTCAGGCTCCAACTCCCATGGTAATCTCCTGGTGTCAAAATGCTTGTCCATTCGTTCCCTCATGAAAATATTAGGTTATATAGTAGACTCGCTCATTTGATTAAAGACGGTAGGAACGTATGTCTTGGATCACAGAAGTGACTTCCGAGAACAGATATTATGATTTATGAGCAGAAATTACTCTTTTGGAAAATTAGATATTTTTACCTGGAAATTGAATGTATCTGCACGTGGGTTATGTATATGCTTGCCTTAACAGGTACAATTATATGCATTGTTGAGCGTTTCGGGTTGCTTCATGGACTTCCATATTGACTTTGGAGGCTCTTCAGTTTGGTATCACGTTCTCAGGTTTAGCTCATATCTCTCTTATTTAGACTGGAGTAACCATTTTGTGGTGGCTAGTCCTTGGCATTGTTCTATTTCAATATTCGATCGAGGACGAGGAGTTTTTTTTTGTAGATTTTTTCATCTCCTTTTCTGTCCAGCAAGTTCATGTAATTATTTGTGTTCTGAACGAGGGTTTTATTGGAATGTGTTAGTGGGAGTAAGGTGTTCCTGTTGGTTCCTCCAACTAAGGCCAATTTGATGGCATTTGAAGAATGGTCATCTTCTGACAGGCAGGCAAGCACCTGTTTCATAATTCGTCAGCATGAAGTCCTTACAGTCTTAAACCATTCTTGCAATTAGATTCCATTAACCTCTTTGATACATACCAGCCGGGAGATGAACGCACAGATTCTTTACTGGCCTTAATAGTCACTATCTTGGATTTTTAAAACAGCTTCTACGCTTTATCTGGCCGTTTCTTCTGAAATCCTTGTTTACATCGGCTGTTGAAATGTGATTTTCCATCTTAGTTTTTGTTCAAGATTTTGCATGGTTTTGTTGCTGAACGTAATTTAATATAACAATGCAGGTCAGCGTTTTCTTTGCAGACAGAGTAACAGGATGTCAAAAGTTGGAATTGACAGCTGGAGATACACTCATGCTGTAAGAAACACCTATATTAGCAATGGTTTCTTAGATCTAATCAGTACACTGAATATGGTTATTGCTACACTGAATATGGTTTTGGAAGTCTGAACTATTGTGAGTGCTACATCTGGTGGCCACCTATAGGTTGATGTAGTGCTTATTTACTCTTCACATTAATAATCCACCCACAGTACTAACATATTCAATTGCTTCCTATTCTAGGAGTCATTAAGCAATTCCAGATGATTGATGTTGTTGTGAAAAAAGTATAATATGAATGTTTTTTCTCACATGGTTTCTTGGTGTTTACTGCTATTTCCCAGACCCGGGGGATGGGCTCATTGTGTGGTGACCCCAGAAGATTCTTTGGTATTGGGTGGTAACTTCCTGACAGGCTACAACTTGCCACTGCAACTCGACATATATCCTCCTTAAGCGTTTGCACAACTCCTTTGCAATCTTAGAGTTCATATGAATTTGAGAAGTAGCAATTCAATACAGTCCCAGGTTTCTTTTGAAGCTTGACAGGTAACAGCATCAAGCGGGAGCAAAGCTTAACTTTGCTCTGGAGTATTTAGACAAAGTTGATCGAGGTATGTCATAATTTCATTGAATTTCGAACCCACCTGCAAAATGCCTTGACTTTGTAAATGGAGCACATGGCAAATGGAGGAGAGATTGAAAGTTCGCTCCAAGTTCCGATTTCCACTTTACAAGCAACTAATGTGGTGCGCACAAAACTTGTTTCCTTGTTGATATGAGGAAGTTCTACCCTTCCCCTGCTCCTATTTACTGCGAAGGAAAGCGTGCTAAAAGGCAGTCTTACTTATTTCCATGGAATGCAGGACGATGGTATGCTAAACACGGAAACCTTGAGGGTTTGCAGGCACACAGCCGCTTATTATTTGACGCAATTGCGACCCGCTTCAGACGTCACCACGGAGCGAACACACTCTTTAGTGAGCAAATGGGAGAAGGAAGGGCTTGTCAATCTTTGTGTGTGTCTACAATCATGGCTACGACAGGTCAGCCTCTTACAACGAGGTTTTTGAGGCGCTTCCTGTGTTGTTTATAAATGAAGAGTTTTTTGAATATCTTGCAAAACATCAGATTCTTACTCTGGAATTTTGTGACGTAAGGAAAGGCAAGAATCGGTTTCTCATGGAAAGATGCCGTTGTTTGTGCAGTCTAAGGATGGAGGCGACTCACCCAGTACTCTTGACAGCCCTACAAATTTAGTGAAAGAATTGGAGGATTGTCTCAAGGTAAATGTGGCCAATTGCTTAGCATCACCTGGATCTTTTTCAGCTTCAATATTTTAACTGATGCTTCTGTTGAGAGGGTTTTTTATACTACTAATTTTTAAATTAGATTATGTGTCAGGTATTTAATATATTTGATAATAATTTCAGCCGTATTTGTTAACATTCTTGAGTTCTACTTATGAATGCGAATATCTGATTGTATGTTTCAGAGGGAGGGGTTCGTTGGTCCTGCTGCGGATTCCAGGGCAGCTGCAAAACTTCGCCTTATGGTACAGCTTGAATAATTTTTACCTCGCTAAGAATTTCGAACCAACTTGGATTGATGTTCTCGTTCACTTTCTTGCATGCGATTAGACATGACCTCAGAAAATAACGTTTGATACTCTTGAACACCTACTTAGACATTTTGTTGGGTTCTACTCGCAAGTGCTTCCCATAGAGCCTTCTAGTTTTTCTTCTGGTCATAGGCCTCCTCAATTGATTGGTTGTTTGAACCTCTCAAGTACTGTAGTTTGAAATTAATCCCTTTTTATGCTTAACTTCATAGTTCTGGTACATACTTCGCAGTTACGACCACTGTCAGCTGAAAGACCCGTCTCACAATGGCCAACCTTGGCAGAGGTAGAGTATCCAACAAGCCGACACGTTTTTATTTGATGTTTACCGTCAGTACTTATCTTTGATTTAGACTCAAATACGGATGAATCATTTTGGGGCTGATGGCAGAAATCGTAGATTCCTCTTAGGCATCATAGTTAGGCTACTTCCTTGAGCACACTGCTCTTAGAGTCTTCTACTTTTCATCAGCTGTGGGCAAGCGCAATTGATGTTCTTTTTGGAGTTTTTATGATAATCTTTTCCCTACCGTCCCACAATTGAGTACGACGGTGTTAGTGCGTTTTAAGATTTTGTGTTCTAATCTTGATACTTAGAGTTGCTTTTTCTTGCGTATGGGCAGGATGAGGATTCTGATGAAGAGAAAGGACCAGATGATAAGGACGATGGTGAGTTTGACCCAGCAGAGGACGTGCATACAGCAGATGAGGACGACGTAGACTTCTATGTAGAAGAGATCAGATCTCCGTGGTCGAAACGGCAGCGAACACCTGCTTCAAAGAAACCAGTAAGTAGTCCTCCCTAATAAATGATCTCAACACGGCAACTATCCTTCCAGACCCAGCCGTTATTTTCCAGGGCTGACATTTATCTGCTTTCACTCTACCGCAGGAGAGAAAGACCTTTGTTGTGTCTCCCCCTCCCAAGCCTCCTGTCGTCCTCGCCTCACCTCGGGCTCACACCACACCGAAGAAAAACACCAAGTCCAACAGTTCAGTCCGGGACAGACTCTTAAAAAAATGTGGCCTGGACCCACGAATCCCACTTCCAACTCCAGTGCCAAGGCCAAAGGAAGACCGTTAAGCATCACCCAGATGTAAAACCAGGTCAGTAAAACCCCTAAATGATCACCCAAACATCATATCCTCCTTTCTATAACATCCTGCAGCAACATAATCTTCACATCCACTTGACCACAGTCTGACCCATTTCTCTGTACCGACACCAAACAGGCTGTTGAATGTTTCCTTTCTTCGGCTTAGAGGTGAACACAAATCGTGTGGAATAACCGCAAGAGGGTCTGATTTGAGCTCACTTGAGGTGATGGATCAAGCGTAGATGATCTGTTACAGATAGCTGGTGTACAGTAGTGCCGAAAGGACTTATCATTGTACAAAGTAGACGTTGGTTGATGCTCGGAAGCCATCACTTAGAGACATGCAAATGCTGTACACATCCCTATCCGTCTACATAATCTGAAGCCTTGAGGGAGGAGTTCCTTGCCGAGTAAAGTAGTGAGAGCACCTGAGTAGTTCAGTTTTTTGTATTTGGATTTTTCACATGATCAATCGAGTTAGAAGGTGGGTGGAGGCAGTTCAAGCTTCGGGCAGAGGCTCGTTGGATTGTAAATTTCTTTTGTACTTTTCAATGTAATTAGTGTGATCCTTGAGTGTCTCTCTCTCTTATGCTTTTAATGTGGAAGTTGTTCTTAGTCTGTTTGGCACTTAGTCTATGTACTCCTGCGTCCTGATGGGACTCAGTTAACACTAGTTTTTTCTATGTTATTACATGCCTTGAGAATACTTAGAACATTTACATATGATGTTGGATCACATGATTCTACAAGGTTATGTTATAATAGAAAGCATGGGGGCTACATTGATCGCTGTAGACGTTCAGGTTGAAATTTGAGCAATTGTTACATCTTAAACCGGAAGTCCAGAGCCCAAGACCGTGCACATCCAAGGTAACTTGGGTCTTATTGTATTCGGAGATCATATGAAGCTTGACTAGAGCCCTCACAAGATTAGAGTTACAAATGGTGCTGAGCTTGTCCCCGCTTTATATATCCGTACCCTTGTTTAATGGCTTTGCAATTGGAACAAGAATGCAAGTATTTATAAGAATTTTATGAAACATCATATACTTTCAACGAATAGAATTAAAATTCAAAGACCAATAAATTTGAAACCATACTTCTTCAATAAAAAGTAAGTTAATAATTTTTTTCCAAAATGGTCATATTACAGAAGCCAAAAGTTCAACTGGTGGTTATGGGCTCCTTTACCTCATCCGTTCACGGGACCTACCGGAAAGCGCTACTGACACAGCATCTGACACATTCCCAGTCCACGTCACATCCAATACTGCTGCGTCCCGCTTCAAACACACCGGTTCTCAACACTTAAGTCCGGTCCTCATAAAACAGAACCGGTTCTCAATCGTACCGATCGCATGGAAAGGGACAGTCATCCGCCTTGGAAAGCGAAGCCAGTGACGCCACTGCGACAACTCCCAAAGCGCGCAAACTTGTGACGCTCGCTGCTCGCCAAAGCTCCTCAGGCTTATCGCCCACACACGCCTGGATAGTGCCCGACGTTGGACAACAAATTCTCGGACAAGGCTCTTCCCGCTCGCGTCTCATGGCTGCGCTCGTTGAAGTCCGTCGCGGGCTTCCAATTCCGCCTCCCGGCGCGGCTTGCCGCTGGAGAACGCGCTGGGAGTCGTAGTCTCGCGAAGGCTGGACCTGCTCCGCTGGTAACGAGCTTCCCGGCTCTTGATTCTTCCTGACTTCCCAGTCGACGATGCGTATTTCTTGATTGCTCGTGCTAGTGAAGAAGAAGTGACCTAATTGTTTTGAGTGTTGTGCCTTGGCGGACGTTGACGAGTTGTTCGAGGATATGCTCCTTGTTTCTTTTCATTGAGTGTTGTGTTGGTTATTCCAGTGGAGCTAGTCGTTGCGCGTGTTAGGTTTCAAGGTCTTTACGGCTTGGAGATTCTTTCCTCGTGTTCTGTAGTCTTATGCTGTTCTTTGATCCGTGTGCGATTATAGATTACGCTTTAGTTTTTCGTGAGGTTGAATTATGTTGCATCATCTTGGAAATGTAAGGAGGCCAGATATGTGTGTAGTAGTTTTTGCGACGGGATCTTGTTCTGAATTAGTGCAGTTCTGAAGTAGGGCAGGTGCGTTCTATTTTTGTTCACCGGCGTTGCAGGATACCATAGGTTGAGGAGGGAGGCAGTGAGATATGAAGCTAGGGTGGCCCGTGTTGCTCGTATTCGTAGCATCAGTGTGGAGGAACTTGCAGGTGTGGATTTGCACATGCGTTGCCATCGCTGGCGTCATACTAGAAGCGCTACACGAGCCGGAATTCGCCACAATTCACGTGGCATGACGACTCCGAATCGGTAACAACCTCTCCCTGCATCTCACTCTCCACTTCAAATCCATCCTTACAAATCTCTAGTTCATGCACCATGCACAACGCCCAAGAAACTCCTCCCGATCCAAGACAATGTGGAGACAATCGTTCACCTCATTCACATTCTTTTAACTCTTTTATTGCTTCATAGTTTATATTACCTTACACTTACAATGAGTGTGGAGTCCCATTATGAGATGCAAACCTCAAAGCGCCACTGTGCTCATACCGACATTATCTACCTGAGGCGTACATTTATTATCTGAATTCTATAGGATGCATAGATTTGTGAATTTGGCACTTTTCTCCACTTTCCGTATGATACCTAGGTGATGCCTATGTAAAACTATTTTCTACATAGCTGCGAAACGGGCGGGTATGTCCTGGGGTAGGTGAACAACGATGTATGTCGTTACCCGTTCACTTTTCGTGTAATACTCAGGTGTTATAACTGGTTGATGCTCAGGCGGGTATAACCCAGGACACTCTTGTGATTGGCGGGCAACTTCTATTCCAATATAGTAACTTGAGAAAAACACGCACAAAACTAGGACCATATGCTTTTACGCTTCTCTTATCTAGTACAAATACGTAGATTTATATCATCTAACTATACGAATTCTCATACTTAGTGTAAAATACACTACGAATACGCACAAGGAACCGTAGTCTTCCTCTTCCGGCTGCTGAGAAGAGGGAGCAATGGCGAGCACGAAGCTCCGGGTGCGGTACTGGAGCACACCTTCATGGTCAGGTTCTGTGGCTCTTCGTCTCTGAATTCTCCTCCTCCGGATTCCCGGGCTCAGGAGCTTCGCAACGCTCCCGGTCCCGTTCCGAGGCGACCAGTATCGCGTCACTTGTGTCTCTTCTTGGCGTGGGAGAGTTTTCCTGTATGGCGCATAGTCCGTGCTCTGGAGGCGTTTCGAGTTGCGTATGGTGACTTGCGTGTGATTTCTTGACTCTGAGTTTTCTGCTACTTGATTCCCGCCTTGAGGACCTTTCTCATGCTCCGTTTACGGTCTGGGGTGACTGGTGTCTCGTCAGTTCTGTCAGTTTTTGGAGTTTATTGCGGGAGTTTTTCTGTCGCGTTCCATGGCGCATAATCCGTGCGGAGGAGGATTTTCCTGTAGCTTGTGGCTCGTGGTAGTGTTTTGAGGATTCGGTGAAGTATTTTTGAAGAATTTCGGGAGGAATTGAGGCTTTTTCTCCCTTTCTGTAGCGAGAACGTGAGTACTTGTTGGTTTCGAGACACCTTCGCCGCGCTTCGGATGGTTACGGCACGGGCGTAGGTTTTGGTAGTGCTGTGTTTTTTTTGTCGGAGAGTCTTCGTGTGGCGGAGTGGGAGTGAGTATTTTTTGTTCTTTTCATTTTCTCAGGGGAGCTGGATTTCGCATAGTGAGAGAGTGGACAGGGTTTTTTTCGGAGTTGTTTTAGCTGAGGCACTTTGAGAATAGTAACATATGTTGAGGTGATAGGATTTAGGAAGAAATGAAGTTTCAGGAGTTTTGGCAGAAGGGTATCAGGCGCGTGGTTAGTTGGAATGTAATCATTGGAGCGAGATTAGTGCTTAGGACTTACATGAGTTTGATAGGAAAGTCTTCGCTAAAGAGTTTCTATTGCCATTGTAGGTGTTTGCGGGACCATTTTGCGGCGTTAACATGAAGTCTTAAACATCAGCCTCTTCATCAGGCGGAGCTACAACCGTATGAGCGTAGAGTTGTTTCGTTTTTTGTGGAACGTCCACGTGCTAAGGATTAGGATCCTCAAAAAATCAATCATGCCGGGAGGCAATGAGGGACCGAATTGGATTCTCTTTGCGGGAGGAGCCGCTGTCACTGCATTGAGTTACATCATTGGACGAAGGCAGAAGCATGATGACAGAGTGGAAGAGCGGGAGGGAAAATCAGGCAAAGCACAGCTTGCGAATCACAAAGGTAACCTGTACTGAAACATTTTGACTGTAATAATTTAGTTAGTAGGTGTCAACTGCACTATACGTAATCACGATGAATAGCCTTGACCGAGTTCTTTGGATATCGTTAATCGCCATTACAATTTAGGAATACAGTCTCTTGCAACTTCTATTGCAGGTAATAATTGTAATTCTGTATAGATGAATAGGCGGTTTAAGCTCGAGCAAAGAAGTTTGCACCATTTAAATGAGTCTTTCCCTGTATACAAATACATATCTCGGGGTTTATTTTAGATTTTTGGTGTAGAAACTTGAGTGCTTTTGCGAGGTCTGATAACATTTGTACTTTCTCGCAGATGGTTTTGATTCTGGATATACATCAAAAGCCTGCTCTCGTCAAAATTCATTCGGGAGTGTTGATTCAAGTTCTCTTGATAACTCTACACATTTAGGTCAGAATCATTTTCCCGTCTTGCATTGTAACAGCCGTGCAATTTTTTGCCATCGAATTTTGCGGACATCTTTGTTGAATGATATGCTTTCTCCTTTTCTAGTCACTTCCATGCTGAATGGGATTATTAGTAGTGGTATTATTCTTCATTGATTGTTGTCTCTGAGCAGGGTTGCCGACAGGTCTTGCACTTGTTAACGGCACTAGGACTGGAGGACTTGACGATGGTTTTCATCTGAACAATCATCATGATAGGCCACAATCACCCCCGTCAGCGGAGTTCTCTGAAGAAGAGAGGAGCTTTCAAAGCAGTATTCCATCCGCCGAGGAGGATGTTCGGCGAAATAACCCGCATGGTAATCATTAACTAATAAGAGCAACTAGGCAGTCCCTTAATACCTTGGATTATTTGCCAATGACCTATTCGCCGTATTTTTAATGAGTTGAATTAACATTTTGGAGTTAGAAGAAAATGGTGGATAGAAGCATGTTTAATGGGAACTTGTTGTATTTTTCAGGAGTGCAGTTAGGCCGTACTGCAAAGAAGGATATGGTGCACAGGCTGCGGAAACAACTAAAGAGTCGGGATGAGATGATTTTAAGTATGCAGGTTCAGATTTCTGAGTATGAAAGAAATCTGTCTCTGTCGGATGCTCATGTTTCCGAATTACAATCTCGTCTGGAGGAGTCGGAAAGAAGTCTTTCTTTGTCCGATGCGCACATTTCTGAATTGCAAGCTCGTCTGGAGGCTTCTGAAAGAAGTCTGTCTCTATCTGATGCTCATGTGTCCGGATTGGAAGCTCGTCTGGAGGAGTCTAAAAGAAGTCTTTCTTTGTTCGATGATCATATTTCTGAACTGCAAGCTCGTCTGGAGGCTTCTGGAAGGAGTCTTTCTTTATCCGATGCTCATGCCTCTGAATTGCAAGCTCGTCTGGAGGCTTCTGAAAGAAATCTTTCTTTGTCTAATACCGATGTGTGCGAATTGCGAGCTCGTCTGGAGGCATATGGCGGAGTACTCTCTGATGTGGACAAGGAGGTCCAGCTTCTTCTGAATCAACTGGCCGATCTGAAGTTTGATGCAAAGATGGGCGATTGCAATCAGTCTGCAGCTGGAGATACCGAATTTGTTACAAGTTGTGAAGACGAATGCAGAGTAAGTAGCGATGTATAACATAGACGCGATTCGTTATATGCATGTAATGAGATTGTCTAGTTACTCCCAACAGATTTAGTTTAGCGTCCGCATTCAAGTAGTTCCATTACATGATACAGTGAATCAATGTCCTTACCAATGAGAATCGATATACTTAATGGACTAAAAATGCCATGTACATCAACATTTTGAGACGTATTCATTTCTGTGCAGGATATGCACGCGACGTTGTTGGAGGTTAAGAAGTTGAGGGAGCTTTTGGATCGATTGGAAGACGAAACGACTGCTAGGGAAATTGGCTGGGAAGCTTTATCTCGGGAGCATCAATCTATGCTTGATAAAGTGGACTATCTCGAATGTGCGCTAAAGGAGCAGAGGGCGATCGTTTCTGAGAAGCAGCAAGCACTAGACATGAAGCAAGTGGAGCTTTTTGGAGTCACTTGTAAGCTGCAAGATATTCAATATCTGCTACAAGCACAGGTTGGTATTTTCCCTTGAGTTCTCTAATGCCAATGCTATCTTGCTTGGAGTAAGAAAATCTCGGTTGTGCCAGTTATATCAAAAATTAAATTCATTGTTATTATGGCTGAGCAATTGGTTTGACTCTTATGCAACGACGTATGCACTCATATGTGACAGATTGAGGAAACGGAATCTTTGAGACGTAGCAAAGCGGAACTGGAGGTTTGTATTGACCGCTTAACCAAGAAACAGGATATTGACGAGCCAGAAGCCGATACCGTGAAAGCAGACAATTTAATCGAGAGTCGGGATGTTGACAAGTTAGAATCGAATGTTCCAAAATCGAACGGATTAATCAATACAGAGCATATTGAGGAGTTGGAATCCAATGTTTCAAAATCGAACGGGTTAATCGAAGCAAGAGACGTTGACGATTCGGAAGCTGAGATTCCAAGAGCGGACAGGCTGTTTGAGAGCCAGGATATTGACTACGACTTGGTCAAAATCTTCGATTCGGTTTCGGAGTCAGGGTCTGAATCAAGGGACTCAATCGACTCTGAGTTTGATGAGATGCTGGATGGAACTCTCGACGATTTGCTCAAAATCTGCTCGACAAGCGTGACTCCTGCTAGCACACCCAAATCGAGTGTACTTTCTCCAAACAGTGGATCTAAGAAATTCCAGTATTTCTAACCACGCAGCTCGTTGCTCTGGTGCAACCCGACAACAAGCGACATGGGCAACACTCTTTTAAACGATCCAGACGTTCGAAGGCTTATACAAACTGGCCGAAACTAGAAGATCCAATCGCAATGGCCTAGCTTTTTCTGTCAATCGATTTACTTCCGGACTTGTACTATGAAGTTGCGTTATGTTCTCCGTCGCTCATGGAAGCTGTGTGCAATGATGCAGAACCGGTTTGTAGAATATGTGAGTACCATACCATTTAGTTAAAGCAGATGGTTGGTTTCACCAACCCTAGCAGTGTACTTGACAGCTAAGTGGGGGAGTCTCTGTTCAGTTCAAGATCATCCTGAAAGGTGAGTTTGGTGACTTCAGTCACATGAAGGTCTATTGTACAAGTATTGAGAGCTTTTTAGTGGATTACATACGTCCAGGCCCTGTATAAATTTCAAGAGTACACTTTTTAATCCAAACGTTTTTCAGAAAAAAATCTTTGAGGACTAAGTATGCACCTACCTTCTGATCGTGGTTCGTTGTTTCTTGCAAACTGTTGGCTGCACTCGTTAACATTCAGGTTGAATCCTATCTGCTGATGAGTGCAATCATATGACTCCCGTCTACAGGGAGGAGCTCCTGACTCGCCTATGGTCATGTCAAACAGGTATTCGAGAATCCTCGTGCTTCTACTAACAGTATGTTCAAAGTTTCCAATAAGCATCAATCTATGTCTGAAACTCGACACTTCGAAAAACCCTCGCCACTTAAATTCTTTCAGACTCATCAGCTGGTTGATCACCCTCCTCATTGCTAAAACAAAGTCTCAACTCATCGCTGTCACCGTTATGACCATGACCAACTTATCAGTGCTTTCCTACCAACATGAAACTTTGAGATGCAAACACCGAACATTCGCATCCACCCTCATTCCAGAAGTAGTCCTCACTTCAGAAGGGATCAACTACACACACTCTTAATCTCACAGTTCGGCAATCCTCAATCAACCTGAATCAGATTGATATTCCCCAGCCTTCAGAACCCTGTAGCGTCCTCACCACAAGTTGGATTTCATGACTCCAAAGCTTGTTGGATTCCTCAAAGAACTCTCCACCTTGTGAGCTCAAGAAAATCCACACAAAACCAACAGACTCTTCCACAACAAAAGGGTTAACGTTCTAAACCTCTGCTTTAATTTTGATAATTTCAGTAAATTAGGGGAAGCACCCAATGAGGTGAAACCATCGAACTGTCAGGCAATTGTTGCCTTCTCTAATTAAGTAGTTGCTAGCCAAAGCAAATGATGCACAATTGCAGCAAGTTAATTTCCTAGAGGAGCCATTTCTGTTAGAGCTTTGGTAGAATGATGGAGTAGTAGGTGGCACTGTACACACTCTGCCTTCGATGCGGTGTCGGTTGAACCACAGAATCTCTGTTTCTTTTCCGGTTTTGTCATCGCATGACTAAGCGACACTCTCACAATCAAGTGGTGTGCCCAGATCTCTGTTTCCCCAGATCGCCCTCTCTGTCATCGGTGCTGCCTTGTTGAAATTTTCAAAGGGTGCTACCCAGGGGAGCCAGTGTTCTACCGCAACGCCGCATCCGAATTCGCCCTTCTCCCGAGCTTCTCTAGCCGCTGCGAGGAGAAGAGTTATCGTGGAAGGCTTCTCGCGAATTGGGTCATTGTGGGTGTTTTCTGGTTTCGTGCGCTGGAGCTTGTTGTTTGTGGAGAGCGAGATCGGCGATCCTTTCCTCCCAGGGGAAGAGTTTTTTAAGGCATTTTTTGGGACTTGGCTTCCGATCAGGTTAGCTTTCATGATGCGCATGCATGGTAGCGAAGATTGAGTAACCTGATGGTTTGAGTCTTGTTTGAGACTCAGAGGATGAGAAGTAGTTCGAGAATGCTCTTTGTTTTTCAGTTGATTTGGGTGGTGCTTCTTCTGTTTGGAGGAAATTGTCTTGGGTTTTAGGTTTTCGAGGTGGCTTTGGCTTGTTACTTTCTTTGCTTCGTGACCTTGTTTTTTATTCGTTCTCTTCGCAGTCTTTGACGTCTTATGGTTTCCTTCGGTGTGTGTCATTCTTGCTTGATGCGATCACATGTTGCAATGTAATTTCCCGAGAGGCTGAGTGGTTTGATTCGCGTTTGTTTGTCACCTAACTGGGACGTTTCTGAATTAGTGTAGGTGGGGTGTTTCGTTTTTGTTCACAGGTGTTGAAGCTGGCGAGGGGATAGGATGGGTTGAAGTGAAGCGGTGGAATCACGAGGCAAATATGAAGCTAGGGTGGCCTGTGTTGCTGGTCTTTGTGGTATCAGTGTGGAAGAAATTGCAGGTGTGGATTCGTACATGCGTTGCCATTGCCGGCATCATTGCAGACGCTCTACATGAGTCGGAATTCGGCACAATCCATGTGGGATGATGACTCTGAATCGGTAACAGGCTCTTCATAAACTGATTGTTTTACATTATAATCTCAAAAAAGGTTTATTGATATCCACATGAGTGGTACTCAAGAAAGGCTCTACATGAGTAGTCATTGGAGAGACCCAACGGGGCTGATGCACGAGTATGTGTAGTCTATGAGTAGTACAGAAGGAATTCTTTCTGTTTGTTCATGGATGATCGAACACTAGCTTGAGATCACTTGAACAAGTTTCTTCATTTTCTTTGAGATTTTTTGTAATTTTTTTTTTTCGGAACTAAACTGACTTAAATTTGGGTTTTTTCATTCTACCAGGTGAGGATCTGGATTTAAAGCGACCGTTATCATCATCAGGGTCCTCCGGATACCAATTTCTACAGCCATGGCAGGCGTTCCAAAGGAGGGAGAGGCGGTTAGTGGCGTCTACGATTCCATTGTTGTAGGTGCCGGAATAATGGGCAGTTGCACAGCTTACCAAGTAGCCAAGCGAGGAAAGTCTGTTCTCCTACTTGAACAGTATGATTTTCTTCATCACAGAGGCTCTTCACATGGGGAATCTCGAACAATTCGGGTAACATACCCCGAACTTTACTACACAAAAATGATGAAGGAGGCTTACCAGCTATGGGAAGAAGCGGAGAACGAAGCTGGATACATGGTATACCATCAAACTGGGCAACTTGACTTTGGTCCTCACGACAGTGAAAGCTTGCGCTCCGTGGTCTCCAACCTCACAGAAGAGAATATCGACCATCAAGTGCTCACTCATCAGGAATGTAAGGCCAGATTCTCATCTCTGTCATTGCCCAAAGATTCTCTCATAGTGTATACCAAACAAGGGGGAATTATCCGAGCATCAAAGGCTGTTGCCATGTTCCAATCTCTTGCACTTCGACATGGCGCCACCTTGCGGGACAGAGCTAAGCTTTTGCGAATTTCACCTCATTGGAAACTCCCTGATGGTTCAGACGGAGTTCTTGTTGCAACGAGCCGAGGTGCTGCTCTGGCCAGGAGTTGCATAGTTGCAGCAGGTGCATGGGCTCCTCAGATTGTGAAGGAATTGTCAGGGGTACAGCTACCTGTTGAACCGTTGCACACCTCAATCGCCTACTGGGAAGTGATTAACTCCATCCCAGATGTTTTATCTGCAGCGAAGGGCTTCCCTGTATTTGCAGATTACGGAAAACCATACATTTACGGTACTCCTTCAATTGAGTACCCGGGTCTAATCAAAGTTTCGGTACACAGCGGGACTCCTTGTGACCCCAACAAGCGCATGGTTGTGCCAGACATGGAGCTTCTTAAAAAGGAAGTCAGCCCATGGCTTGCAAGTCGGTTTGAAGGAAATGTGAAGTTTGAAGCCCCTGTTATGGCACAAGGGTGTATGTACTCCATGACTCCCGACGAGGATTTCATTCTGGACTTCCTTCCGTTGTCAGCAGGCAAAGGACAGGCTGAAACGAACCTCCATTCTTGTGCAATTCTAGTTGCAGCAGGATTTTCAGGGCACGGGTTTAAGATGGGACCACTGGTTGGTCGAATCATGGCGGATTTGGCCCTCAGCGGAACTGCTCCAGGTGTACCACTGGAAGTGTTCTCTATTAAGCGTTTTGCTAAGAATGCACTGGGTAATCAGAAGGAAGAGTCGCAAGTGAAGCCAGCGTTACTTCAATGTATGTCTTCGAATTAAGACGTTGGGTACATATTCTCTACTCTTCAACTTCAGATTTGTTCTCTATTACCAATCTAGAGAAAAAGACATTTTGATTGCATTGTGGTATTAAGGTCTTTTAACCTGTAAATGGCCTGATCTATGACACCAGATTGAATCCTTATGTCTGGGCAGACTAGGTAAGATTGTCTATAGCCAGGCGTCTAGTTACTTTTATAGACCCTTGTAAGAATCGATTGTATACTAAATCACACAACCTTATGAGATTCTGAAGAGCATGATTGCTGCTTCGAATTAGCATTGTAAAGTTTTCCCGAAGTGTCTTACTTAGGTGGTGCTTCACGTTTGTTTGAATTTATGTGGTTTTGTAACCTTGTTTTTCAATATACATTCGAATTTGGTTGAGACCTATCTTCTGTTGCATCGATATCGGATGCGAGAATACGAAGTTGGTCACCTCTAAGCAGCTGTTCTCTGGCTTTATGCACTTGCTTCTGAAACGCAGCGTAATTCCAGAAATTCTGCCCCTGGTGAGAAATCTGCTTCAGCTTATGTTACTCCTTCGTGCAATACAAGGCCTCACACAATTCGACCTAAAAGAACTCTGGTGAAACCTTACCATTCAAACGAGTAGCCTTTCATGTTTTCAAAGCAAGCATGTATGTCCATTCTACTCTAGCTACAAATGACTATTAATGATCTCAAAACCATAGAACATCCCTCACCGCCGAAGAGGGTCGCAGTTCCATGTGATACATGTAGTCAGCTGGTACTCAGTACTATAATAAAGGATTTGCCCATGTTGAACATTGAATAAATAGAAAGGGCTGAAATGAATATCTGCACATGATCAACACATTGGGACAGCAACTTTTATGATTCTGCACAAACCTGAAATTCAGCGGCAGACAAAACCATTGTCACGGACTACAGGAGCGTTTCGGAATTGGGTACATCTGTAAGTGCTCACATCCGGCAGGAGTTAAAATAAACGCGTGGAGCAATGCCTAAAAATCAGGTCTAAATGTTAACCTTGTAAAGTGGATTTCATTGACAGGGCTCGTCCACTTTAGGTTACTCTCAGAAACCTCACAAATGTCTTCTGTTGTACACATGAGACAGTCACAGTGGGTACATATCCTTATCTGCCACATTTCTTACAGCTATGAGATGTATTTTGTTGCAGTCTGGAACTTTCTAGACTTCTGTAGAAGTTCAAATTTCAATATTACAGTACTGACGGCTTCAGATTACAAGTGATTCTAGAATCTGTCAGAAGATGGCACAGACTGATTTGTCTGTAAAATTGATCGCAATGTAAAGATCAACGCAAGTTAGTGATTACAGATTTAAGGACTCTGTGTTACTGCAGGTTTTACTTCAGGTGACATGGGTTTGTGTGAAAAATACACTAGGATGCTAATTCCACGGGAAAAATAAAGCCACTACTTACACACAAAGCCTAGATAGTTCTACAGATCCAAATCCAAACTGTGCACCATCCTTACCTTTTTTGAGTTGATGTGTACAAGCGTAAGGTAGCTAGTACTGCGTAAATTCCAATACGGTATGTCACAAGAGAGCTAGATTTCACCAAGACTAACATCTAGATCAACAGCAACCTCTTCCTAGAGCAATTACAATTCAATTATATACTTTCGTTAGGAAATCGCATATACATAAGATACAGCTTCCCAATGTACCATAAGGATTCGCTGATATGAAACTTTGTCTGAAATTAGTTCTAAAATCAGGACCTCACTTACACATGGTAAACTTGGAAGCACAACTTAGCATTGAACACTGAACAGCAATGCCAGTTTAGAATGACTCTCAAGAATGCAAGATCCTTCGGATAACCAAAGCATGATCGGAGCACTCAACTCACCGTCAACCCAATGACAAAATTTGAGGCCTGAATAACAACCTAGTAAAAGTGGAGGAGCATGTGAACCCAGAACAAGTAAATTGGAAAAAGCTGAAAAATCTTAGACATCGTGAAGAAGAAAAAAAATGTAAAGTAGGTCAGAATTTACTTGTAAATTGTTTCATTTAAATGTACAAAGAGGCTCAAGTGTGAAGCTCTCATATGCGATTCCTTCTAGAAATACGAATAAGGTCTAGAGTATTTGGGAACAGGTCTAACACTGGAGCTCACGCTGTCTACAAGTTGCATGATGAGAGCCACAGTGAGGCCTAAAATGAGAGTAGTAACAAGGCCATTGAAGAACAACCGGCCCACGAAGTACACGAAGAACATCGCCATGACAGATTGGAAGAAGTGCTCGCCATCGACGCCGTCCGAGTATGGTCTGTACACCACTTCCTGCACCCTCCCTCGGTTCGAAAGAGTCCAGTAGTGCTCTTGCACTCCTCTGTCCATGTCAATCGCTCCTGATCGATCTGCCACCAAGTTCCGGAAACCTCCACTTCGGTCTTCAACTCCTTGCTGCTAAACCTTGATCCAAAACCTTCAAAGTGCACACCAAGCTGAACCGAAGAGGATCAAAGCGCAATCTAGCTCGATCTCAAGGTAAACTATGCGAGGCCACTTTCAAGTACGAATTCAACCAATGTGGAACTATCTGACTCTGGCAACGAAATCGTGGAAAATTTAGCTCCGACAGAGAAGGTCAGAGAAATAGCATGAAATGTTTGGCACAGAAGATTGACACAAAATGGGCAAGATGAGCGTGTCAGATACGTGAACAGCACACAAGAGATGGAAAACAGGAAGGTGACGCTGGTGCTTTGTACTAGGAAGAGAAATCTAGATGATTCGAAACAGTGAATCGGGCAGCAACTAAACTAGCCGATATGGAAACGCAACCCAAGTGACCCGACTGGTGACAGGACACTGGAACAAACCACAACTATTGTATGACTACCAATAAACTATACAACACTGAACTAAACTAACTTAATAGTCCCCGCGTGAAGAACCAGTGCACAGAAGTGGTCCCACTCACCGCCACCCCAACCAACCAAATCTCCTTTTTCTTAAGTAAATCAACACAGAATTGTAACTTCGAGAAGTGACAGACCATCACCAGTGTTCCTAGAAGAAGTGACGAAACCGTGTTTGGAGAAATGAGCACAGTTGAGTGATCGAAACTCAAGCTCACACAGTCAAAGAATTGGTAGTAGCAAGTTAGTCTATCAGTCTAGAATGCTGTCGGAGTCTGAACTGGTGGCAAATTGCAAGAGTCTGCAGCACTTCTAGCTACTTCAAATGCTCTTAAATTTTCCAGATTTCGTAGACTTGCGCAAGATGGCGAGTGGAAATGTCCAAATTACAGGCCTGGTTGTTTATGAGCCTGTGGCGGCTCCCACAGAATTCATGATTCATGTGGATCTCAGTTTCGTCATACGTCAGTCCAACTCTATTGGGGCTGCTTTCATTATTTTATTGTTTTATTTTAGGAAACAAATGGATTTTTTCATTTTTAAAGTAATATAATTTGGTTTTTTAGGAATGGATTAAAATTCTGTGTGCTAAATTTGAGCATCTGTCAGTAGAGGGGACTAGGATGTCATGGGCAGGGTGGGGGTGAGGGACCAAATTTGGGCAGCAGGATGAGGGGTTTGCGTGGATGGTTTGGATTTTTGTGCCACCCCCTTGGGTACCACGTGTTGTGGTGGTGAATGATATTTGGGGAGGATTTTATGATCATTTGTTCGTCAGACAGCAAAAGATAAGCCAGGGAGCCAACGTGGCAGCCCTGGTGTCAGAATCGTCTTGACAAATTGCAAAAGTAAACCATTCCAGGGTGCGTCAGCCCATGACCACCACAATTTTAATGTGCAACTTTTTCAAGTAATGTGCAATATCTAGTCCTTTTATTAGAAGAGAATTTGGTTTGAAGATGAATGCAACAAAATTCATGCGTATATTGAAGAATACCCATTGAATTTTTTGTAGAACCCTGAGTGGGTCCTAATAGAACATCCTAATTTATAGGACATTGGTCCCACATCCTACGGGAGGGGTTCTCTTAACCTTATTTTGGTTGTAGAATCCAAATTCGGCAACCAAAATTATAAAAAAGATTGTCGAACCTTATCAAGGTTCTACAAGGTCTATACATTCAACCACTGTCTGGGAAGAGCCGGCGGTTAGTTACAAGGCTACCGGATGGATTTTGAAAATAACTGGTAGATTTTCAAGGATAGAGGCAAATGACCGGATTAAATGATTGAAAAATAGTTATATTTAGTATTCATAGACATGATATACTGGGTATAATCTAAAAAAACTGGCTCCTTTTTGAAAATAGAGGACATAGGCTGGTTGGCTCAGAAACCTTCCCGAACAGTGCATTGAACATTGTTCAACATTCTAAAAAAGGATTCTATGATGAGTTTGATGGATATACATTAGTCCCCCCCTAAATTCAATGACTTTTACTTCTATTATCTGTTGAGAAGCTCCCAGAATTATCTGTTATCTGTTTTTTCCTTCTCAAAATCATCTTTTTTAATCCCAAAAAAAGCATTTTAGAACATTTTTGGACGGCTTTACCCAGGACAAGCGTCACCTAAATTACATCTTTTGGTGACCTGGTCTTTTTGGACCCAAAGAACAGAAAGCCAACTGGGTTTTGAAAGCAACAATGTTGAGCATGATTTTGTTGAGGCAGGCTTGAAACTTTTGAGGCTGTCTACTTGGTAGACTCCAGAAGTAGCCACGTGGATGGTGCAAAAGAAATTGGAGGCGCAAGAAGTCTTCTTCCTGAAGAATATCATTTGCACAAGCAATCTCAAAGTGATCACTGCCCTCAAGCTTCGTTAACCATGGTTACCAAGTACGAAGTACAAAAATACAATACGTACTTAAAATACGTACATGTACAGCGTTCTTGTACAATGCTAAGTACAGCGATACAAAAACAATGTTATGCTTAGAATAAAATAATAATAAACCAGAATGCAGAAGAACAGTGCTTCTCAGTGACTTCAATGCTTTGGCGGCTCGCACAGTCGCAAAGTAAATTTTGGATGAAAGTCTTTTTTTTATTCAGTTGCTGTATTTCGTTCTCGAACACTGTATCAGTACAGTCAGTGTACAAGTACGTACTTGTACATACTTGTACAGCGTACTTGGTAACCATGTCGTTAACCTTTCCCCAAGAGACTTCAAAAACTGCATTTTTTATTTTGTCCAGATGATCATGGTGAAGATGTTGGTGAGGACCAAGTTATGGTAGAGATTTTAGTGGAGACATTAATAAGGTAACCATGATTGATAACATCAGCAAGTTGGTACTCTAGAAAGGATGTTAAAGTGGGGTCAACAATTTAAAGAATAATGATACTTGTGAGAAAGGGTAGAATCCTGAATTCCCATAGCCAATAAACTCTCATTCCAACAAAATCCTTGTAAACAATTCTAAATTTCAAATGATTAATTTATAATTGCAATGGATCACACCATTTGACTCAAAAAAAATTTAAAAATTTAAAAATTTAAAAATTTAAAATTTAAAATTTAAAAATTTAAAAATTTAAAATTTAAAATTTAAAAATTTAAAAATTTAGAAAATGAAAAATAAAATGTATAATATATTCTTTGGCATTAAGGTTCATTGTTGAGGTTTAGTTAAGGAAATATTTGCATAGAGAATTAGACATAGTTATTGGACTAAATTGGACAATTGGTAGTGAAAGCAAACTTGTATCTTAAAATTTTACATTGAATTCTTTTATTTACACTAATTAATTCATCCATTGAATTAGAACAAAGAGCTTTTCTCAAAAAGTAATAATGCTTCATTGGTGCTTCTAATTTTTTTCAAGAGTGATATCAAAATCTAATAAAGGATGTGATACATTATGATCTTACCAAAGACATTGTAAATCTCATTACTCTAAAATCATTACGTTTCTTACAAATGTCAGAATGCCTTGAATTATGTACAAATTAGCCATATTAGTACAGTGAAGCTCAAACTTTGTCTAGAGATACAGTACCTAATCCAAACCACATATAGTTTCAATGTGAATTATAGCTCTGTAAAGTAATAATATCAATGTCACCACAAAAATACAAGCTTATCTCTTTATATCATTGGTATCTTGATACTAATCCAAAAAAAATGTTTAAATTCTTTTTAAAAACTTAAGATTTGGAACATTCTACAATGACTATACAAAATCTTCCATCACATTTATGATTTCTTGACTTCCACTTCAACCTGAATACAACACAATGTATTTGCATTATGTTAAGACCAATTCATTTCTAACAATCTCAACACAATCTAGTATGTTATCAAGATTAGGCAAGCATTTTAATAAGAGGGAATTTAGTTTGAGACGCTTTTAGCTTTATAAAATTTGGGCCATTTTTGGATACATTAAATCCTCTTTATTACTGTACGGTTCAGATTTCCATATACCAATGGTACTTTTAAAAACAACAATAATGTATTTTTATTGAAAAATCCAAAGGTATTTAGGTTCAAAATAAATTGATCAAGGATTTCACAAGAACCTTAAGGTTTTGTGCTTCCTAATCATTTTTAATCAAAAACAAATAAACTCTCAAACCTTTCTCAAAAAACCTTGCTTTCAAGCATCAAAACTATATTTTGAAACCAATTACGACAGTTACCAGTATGAAACTCCGCTCCTACAAATTTTGTGGCATTTAGATGACACTAACATGTTCCTATGGTTTATCAAGGCTGAACTCTTATTTCTAGTGTCATATAACTTAATTGAAGGGCCTGTCTAACTCCAACAAAACTATTCAACGATTATAGTTAAATGTTGATTATGCCTCTGTATCACGTATCCTACTGACACACACAAATCAAAATTACTGCATCCGATCAACAGGTTGCACTTCAATGAAATAGACTAACTGGTGCAAAAAATTACTTACATGTGAAAGTACCACTAGTTTCAAGTCGAAACCTGATCTCTTGCCGCATGCTCTGCCTTTGAGGCCAAACGATCAGTAATCCTTTTGCAGAGTATGGCATTTGCCTGACTACTATTTTCTGCAAAACCATATCATACTGAGGTCTTTAAAACACTGTCTAATGTACTGTATTGATTCATGATTACACCTTGCAATCCTAAGACGAAAGCACTTCATTCAGAATAACAATTTGAATCTAGTGAATTGTTAATGAACTAAAATAAAATTCTACACGGTACTTGTTTGCATGAGAAGCGAAGCTCTAGCATATTTGCCAAGAAAGGTATTTGATTCAAGTCTTACTTCTAGAAGTACTCGTATATTCAGAGAAATACTATGTTATATTATTGTGTTTAGCCGGAGCCAGGGTCTAATAAATCTTATGTGGAGTGACAAGGCTAAATTTTTAGGCAGAAGAAGTAGATATTCCTGCAATGGTGACATAAATCCTTGCAGAGTTGCAGATACGAAGCAAGTTCATGAGCAGAAAAAGAGCATTAAACAAACAGTTCGAGGGCAGAAGAAAAGCCAATCGAAAGGTAGATAATTTTGTTCTAAACAGAGGCTTTGATTCTCCTAAAGACCTTATTCTCTGGGTAAATGGATAGTCATCATGGTTAAATTGGTTGAAAAAATCACCTGCCGTCGAAGCACACATTCGCTTGAGGTTCGGGGATTCAACCATGCAATTATTGACTGTTGACCTGCAAGCACAGGTAAAGAAAGAGATAACATATGTGCTAACACAGTATCTCCTAAGTCCTAATGATACACTTG
The DNA here is from genome assembly GCA_014871385.1 of Ceratodon purpureus. Taxonomy (NCBI): domain Eukaryota; kingdom Viridiplantae; phylum Streptophyta; class Bryopsida; order Pseudoditrichales; family Ditrichaceae; genus Ceratodon; species Ceratodon purpureus. The sequence goes on along the minus strand of CM026428.1, from coordinate 11,965,155 downwards.
TTGTCAAAAGTTTGAAATCATGATAAAAGAAAACTAGACATGCTATGTCCATAAAGACCGTTCAGCTGATGCAAGATTAGGAAGTAGCAAATCTTAAACTTGGTAAAAAGACTCCTGCTTACATTGTTCAGCACGACAGAATGAGCGAATATATATAAGCCCATTGACCAGTTTCGAATCAAAATTTCGAAGGCCAAGATTTCTGCTCCAAACTTCGCTGCAACATCAATGCAAATTGCACAGTTCTCATCGAAGCACTTCAAGAACGACCAGACGAAACAGAAGCTAACATCAGTTCCGTGACATGCATATGTAACGTGAGGCATGTCCAAAAGACAGGTTCACTGCAACAATTATGAAATTACAGATCTCAAATGTCCAGGCAGATATGATGGCAACAATGTCCATGTCTGTTATGCGTATTGGCTCTCTGGAGTTCCACCTTTAAGCTCAAAGTCACAGCCCTTCAACTAAACAACTCATTTAACCTAGTAAAACCAATCATACATTAATACCACTTAATGACATCAAAACACATAATGATTAACGTAATGTAACAAGGGATCAGGATACTTACATTGAGTTCAATCAGCTACAGAAACCTTCCTTTCTGCGTGCGACCACTTCGTCCATTTGGTCCATTCCGTTCATAGTATTTAAAAGGCTCCAGATAACTAGTCCGATCAAAACGCTTTGGCCGGTCAAGGACCACCCCCTGCTCATGCGATTGTCTGATGTTGCCATTGCCAACGTTCTTAAAGCGATCAACGTCTTGATTAGTTTTACCACCAACATTGATGTCCTGCTCAAAGGCTTGTTGCTGGCGCCTAGCACCGTCTTGTTCATGGTAAATGCGGCCATCTTCATGGGAAACTTTCTGATGTGGAACGTGATGATCAAGACTGCTTCCATTGCCAATCTGTTTTCTACGTTCTGTTTGATTCACTTGCTCAGCTCTTGTTTTTCGATCAGTATTCCCTCTTGCGCTCGTTTCCTCTTGAAGACGACGTTGGTGATTATGTAAGTGTCCACTTCTGTCGTGCAATTCTAATCCTGTTGTTGCAGACCATGTAACATTGGTCTGTAGCAGTAGTAAAAGCAGCTTTCAAATGAGCGGCCTCGCAAAAATAGCTTTGTATGTGACATTATAACAACGCTAGAAAAAAAATGGTGTTGAATTGCAAGATAGCAATTAGATAATGGTGGAAGTGACTTTTTCAGTAGTCCTGTGTTCTTGATCTATGTCCACATAGATACAAGACACTGGACAAACATACTCTTAATTCATACCAGCTCCTAAAAAGGGACCGGAGTTTTTCTTTCTTAATTTCGGAAGTTTCTGTCATTTACTAAATTAACTAGGAGTGTTTGTGTACCAAGTCTTGTAGAACAAACTAACAACAGTCTCTTGGTATTCCAACCCCACGCTTTTTCTGAAGCTTTCAATTCTTTTTTTGATGATTTGGGTTTTCCTTCACGTGTTTTTATCTTTGAATATATCATGTGAAGAGTGTACCTCAGTTGAATGGACCTCTTTGGCTTCTTCCAACAGTTTCATACGTCGAGTCAGTGCTGCTCGCATGAGCTCCTCCGTCTTCCTCCAGCATTGTTCCCGTTTCATTATCTCATCTGTCAACCCGGTTTATTAAATGACATCAAGCAGGATCCTTCAATTAACGGAAACGGCACTACTGATCACGAAGTCTGGAATAGTTTTCTCGATAAGCTTCCGAGCAAACATGTCATTAAGATGGTTCAGCACTTTTCATCAAATGTTAATATCTAACAGTTTTTATATGCTGGTCTAAATTATGTTGAAAATATGATACCTTCGGATTGACCAAACTGTAGTTTGTTTTTTTCCAAACAATCATAAATCCACATGAAATACAAGGAGTAAAAAGGCTTCCTGTGCTGCTATTCCAATAACGAGCTATTCCGATAACAGGACCACCTGAAGTTGAAGACCAAGTAAATAAGTCATCAAAAAAATTACCTTGAACAGAGTTATAGTTGGCATCAACTTCGTCATATCGAAGAAGGTCTGAAGGAGTGGATGATGGTCTGGGTGGTGCTGCCGCCTGCACAGGCTCTCCCGAAGGAGATGTGGCAGCAGGGAGTGGTGAAGGAGTAGAACACTTTGGAGATGGAAGCTTTGAAGAAAGACGACTTTGGGTCTTCTGCTGCTCCTGCTGTTGTTGCTGCTGCTGTGGCTGTTGCTGTTGTTGCTGCTGCTGTGGCTGCTGTTGTTGGTGCTGTTGTTGCTGTTGCTGTTGCAGCTGTTGTTGCTGTTGCTTTTGCTGCTGTTGCTGCTGTTGCTGCTGTTGCTGCTGTTGCTGCTGTTGCTGTTGCTGCTGTTGTTGCTGTGGCTGTGGCTGTAGCTGCTGTTGTTGCTGCTGCTGTGGCTGTTGCTGTTGCTGTTGATGAGGATCTATGTCTGGCATCTTAACTTCGATAATCTGCATGAGCCCCGAAATACTAAGGAAGCAGTGCCACACCAATATTTCAATGAAAAACCTCAGTGCTTGAACACTATGAAATAATGGAGTACATCAGTTCAGATATACAGAAGATTTCGAGTTGCGAAAGTTGTGGTTACAGTTAAACTAACATACGTTCGTCGCGTGCTATATTTCTTAAACAGACAGTAATGTTAACTGAAGAACTTGATTAGACTAAAATGCTTCTAATCCAATATTTCAATATTTCTGAGATAAACAATGCTCGAACATACTTAATAAACGAAGCATAAACGCCTCCTAGTGATTTGAGTTCAATGGCTAACCTTTTCAAAATTTGCATGATAAACGCTAGCATTCGAAAACAGCTCTAGTGATTCAATGCTATCCAGCATATGATCACCAATTCCAAAATCTGCAGTTCAGTTTACAATCTTCAATAACTTCAACTCAATGACAATTACCTCAAAATGTCTAGTACACCATGACTAACCATAAACTCTTTGCTCCGAGACATAAGACCACCAGAAGGTTATAAGATTCTAGACGCTGTGTCTAATAAAATCAGTGACTTTGGAAAAGAAGGGAAGATCAAACTTGAGGCATCACCTTCACCAATCGATCCACCCTGGGAAAACTCGTAAGGTAACACCTCAACCGGAGCTTCAGAGAGCGAAGCTTCACCCCTGCCAACGAAGTTTTCACTTCAAATCAAAACGTATAATAAATCCTGAGAAAAACCACTCTACGTCCGGACTCTCTAGTTAAGAACATAATTTTTCTTCACATCATATACCACAAACCAACCTGGAAAGTCTACCAATGTCAAGGCTGAATGTGAAAGAAATATCTCACGTTTGTCCATCTGTGAAATCTTGCAGTTGGGCAAGCGCAGTTTCAAGTTCGTCGTTCCTTTTATTAACTTCTTCGTACTCTTGCTTCAGGGCCTCATATTCCTCTGTCAGTCTAATACGACAAAAAACTCAACAGCATCAATTCTAGTACCTTAGCATTCTCTATAGAACAACAATCTCTAAAGAATACCGATCCTTCCTTAAACAAGCTTGTCAATAGATTCTTCATCTCATGGTACTTACGAGATAGGGTGTTCTTCACCTCTGAATTTCCTGAAGAGCTTGCTGAAGTTCATTGTTCTTATCACTCAGTGCGTTATCTTTGCTTCTCAACGACCTTTGTAATTCGCGCATGCGTTTCTGGATCCTATGAATAACCCCTTCTTTGTCGTCTAAGTCCTGTTGAATGCAAGAAAAAATTACAATACACACAAGAACACTCAGGCACTTTGAGTATTGAACAACCGCCAATATTTATCACTAGTGTAACAGACTTTGAAAGCTAAAAAGATCATGACCTCGAGCAAACTCAGACAAATGATTAATTCTCGAGTAAATCACACGTCGTTGAGATATTTCTGGAAACATAAGTTCAGGAAAAAACCAGGAAACTCCCAGAATTTAATTCAAGCGTCATTCCCCGTTGTTCTTACTTGGGATTTATAAGAGTTTTATGTGTCTCTTTTGTTTGACGATGTGCAAATGAAAGTAATTATAATCTTTTCAGAGATTTGACTCACCTTATAAGCGCCTACTTGGACATTGCTGAAGTCGTCTTTCAGTTCAGTTAACTTCTGTAAGCACCAAATGCATGAATTTAGCTCAGGTTTACTAACTTAGCAGGTCGTACTTCAAAATTTAATAAATCGGCAGTTTCTGGCATGAAAATGGGCACTCAGCAAAGATTTCGCAATCCACTGACCCAATCTAAATATATCAGTAAGTAGAGATTTAGCCGCAAGTACTTAAACTCGTACGTATCAAGAAGTAAACATATTGAGTTCAGAAACGCACTGTTCTACAAGCAGAAGAACACATCAAAATAAAAATAAATCCAGCCATGTGATACCTTTTCAGATTGGTTGTTTCCCTTTTGATGGCCGCTACGAGAACCACCATTTCCTAGAGCTTTGTACTGGCTCTGCATCTCCGACAGTCTCTGAAGCCACTGGAGAAATTCAGTACAAGGAAAATACTGAAATAAACTAGTCCTAACCAGGAGGTGAGCTAGTTACGTATGAAGTGGCCCCGAAATCTAGCTTTTCAGGTTGAGAGTACCTTTTCAAGAGAGGCCTTTTCCTCTTGCAACTTGTCTCGACATATTACCGCTGCTTCACGGGCAGCCACTTCTCTACAAATTCACGAATAATAAAATTCCAAGCTTAATGGCTGTATAATTTTGGTTTCTGTCTTCTATATTTCTATCTGGAAGTAAATAAGGCTGGATAGAGACAAATGACTGACAAAGTTCAACAGACACCTTCGATTATAGGGAATTCTGTGAGTTAGAGACACACTTTGTAAAAACATTCTCAAACAAACTAAAACCATCTGACAGATGCTCATTTCATATAATATAAGCAAGGGTGCAGATGCAGGTGCAATCGTAGCATCTAAGCAGTCTCGTCATTCAGATTTCCTCTGATGTACGAAGATGATTGCGTCATGCTTCAGGGATATGCAATAAGACCAAAATATCTCAAGGTTAGCGACCATACCTTGCTAAATTAGACTTCAGTTGTTGCTCAGAAACTTGGAACTGCGCAATTATGGAGTCGCGCTTCCACAGCAAGGTTTTCAACTCGTTGCAGTATTTTGCATGCGTTTCAGCGTCCTGTGAGCAGACGTTGACAGCCAGGTGAAAGAACAATAAGAAGGCGTAATCGCATGATGACAAAGCCGGCATGTGATATTACAGTACAAGTTGGTCCAAAGCAATCTCCTCACACAAGTGCTTGGATTTTTGAAAACACAACATTAGTTCTCAGTGCACTTTCCCATCATAGCAGAATGCAAATATGATCATAATATGTAGCTAGAAACAATTGTGGCCCTAACCTCTTCCTTCCCTTGAAGAGCTGCTTTTAAATCTTGAACTCTTCCATTCATCATTTCCAGCTGCAAAGACAGGAAAATTGTAAGTCACTAGCCCATGAAAATGGATGAGTTGTGATGCGACATCAGAGAAAATCCTTCCAGCTTGTAATTTAGGAACCATTCGTTACAGCCTTTCTACAGGAACCAGGACGAGCAAAGTGATAGAACAGCTGATGATGGTGGTAGAGTGCCAAAAATCTTGCATTTATTTCAACTCACATACACTCCGACTCAAAATGAAACAAGTTCAATCACGAGTTCCCAACTAATGGTCAATTTCGACCGACCTTTTGATGTTGACCAGCACTTAGTTTCTCCTTTTCACCAATATGCCGCTTCATCCTGGTAATCAGCTTCTGCTGCTCCACCAACTCCTGCACAAACTGTGAATTCTTGGCCTCCAACAGAGCAATTGTAAGCTCTTTTTTCTCCACTGCCGTATCCTGATTAAAAACACATCAAACGATAAGAAGCAAGTTGCATCCTGTATACTCACGTCAAGTTGATTTCATAAATGCTGACACAGATTGTGCTGCCCACACATAGTACCTGGATAAGAAAACTAGGAGAGTACTTGTACTTCTCGAAACTCACGGCATGTCAATTTAAATTCTTCATTAGAACAAGGCTTACTGAAACTCACGACATGTGGGATGAGTCATGTCAACCAACTCGATAACTGTGCAAGACGAAGCTATCACTCGATTGTTCTTCAGAAGCCCTAGAAATGTACAGCTCCCGACTCAGGGGAGCTGAAAACTTTACCTAATTTCAATTGATATTTAGGTCAAAAAGTCCTTAAATAACCCACCTCCTCCTTCTGTCGTTTTCGAAGCGCATGCAAGTTCTCTTGGTTCTCCCTCTCTTGCCTGCAAACCGGAGATTCAGACACCACGGCTCAAACTAGAACCTAGAGTTCGTGATCAAAGAAGGAAAAGAGCATAGAGAAAACAGAATGAACCATAAGACGTCCAAGAATCGACTACAGTAGACGAACAAGCTGCACCAATTCAAAGGATGTAAGTCGCCAGAAGCGTACACATAGAACTCAATTGTTAAAGTTCATATTGCGCTAATATCCATTCGAGAGGAGTTTTGTCTCATCACAGCCTCTTTGAATGAGGAAGAGAGACAAGGAGAGCAACTGGAGCATGAAGAGGTTCAGACTCATAGTGGAAATTAAGGATACTCCAAACTGGAAGAAAAGCATTCCTCATGATGACAGAAACAGAACCTGTCGAGTTGATCTTTCTTGTGCTGCAATGTCCTTTGTAACTGCAATATAACTCTGTCTTTTGATTTGAGAGCTTCCTCCCAGTTCTGACGCGCATCTGCCGACCGATTGAGGATGGTGATGTGCTGCTCACGAAGCTCCACAAGCTGCAGCTCCTTCTCATTCAAAGCAGCCCTCAAATTAAATAACTGGTTGCCATGTGACGGATGTCCAGCATGACTGTGGCTCTTGGCAAACTCTGATGGCGTCTTGGTGAAATCTGGCGGAGTCTTAAACTCTGGTGTTGTCCTGAGATAATCTGGCGGCGTCTTGAACTCCGGTGTTGTCCTAAGATAATCTGGTGGCGTCTTGAACTCTGGCGGTGATCTGGGATACTCTTGTGGCGCCCTGAGATACTCCGGAGGCGTTTTGGCAAATCCTGATGAGCAGCCATATCTCTGGCCACTGCTAACTGAACTCCCGTCATCGAAAACTCCATTTCTGATGCCAGGGCCTCCAGTGTACCCATCTTTACCATGTGTTTTCCTCCTACCATTCCTATAATGAACTTTCCGCTGATCGCCTTCATATTCCCTGTTACTTCTGCTTTGTGGGGGCAATTTTCGGTCGAAGTAAGTGTCATCATAAATGGCATTTGGCTCAGAGGTATGTCCTGTCCGCACAGGTGGCTTGCCTACGAGATCCACATTACATCCTCGATGGAAGTCTGGGACCAACCCTATGAGGCCGCCGCTGTCGTGGTCGATGCCAGCTTCTCGCTTACAGTAAAACTTGCCATTGGAGGTAAACATGAGCAGGCAAGGTGCAGCTCGGAGCTGCTCAATATGAGAACGGCACGAGAGCAAGCATCTGAAGATGGAGAGTCTAAATTCCTCATGTAATGGGAATTGAAACTACACCTTGATCTTCTGTCTATGCAGGAACGCGGCGACAACAAGCTACTCGCGGTGCTGGAGAATTAAGAGTGGTTCCAGTTACCTTGGACATCAGCACTCCGACCTAGCTATTATTGCTCACCCACGCCCCTGATCGGAACATCCCTAATCTTGAAGCCATACCATACAGCTACATGTGTTCAGTATCCTCCGCCTCCACGAGGAAATAACCTCGATGAAGCTCCATGTCCTTCAGCAAAAGGAGTCGTTCACCACTTCAAACTCCATAGGAAATAAACTGAACCAGGTCACTCATCCATAAACTGCCTTCCTCATAAAAGCTTCGATTATTCATAGGTGTGTCGAAAACACACGCCCTAAACCCTCAAATACATACATACCCACTGACCTTGCTAACACTGAATACTCGAAAAACCAATAACAAAAACTTAACAATCGAAGCTCATTTTAATGCATCTTCTCCCCTGAATTATACAACGCCAGCTGAACCGCACCGGATTATAGAGATTGCCCCCCAAGTTGCGCTGAATTGCATCGTTCGACAGGACCTGCGTCTGCTGCAGTGTTTTCGTTGCTCTGCAGTTCCTGCCGACGGGAAGAGCGCCCCGAGTAACCGCTTTCAACCGTTTGAGACCTCAATTCGTCGTCGTCGGCATGTCGATGGGAACGACAGTTCCGGCGTCGTATTTCGAACAGAGCCAGACAGAGTGCCAGACAAGCAAAGGTAGGAAACCCTGGACTTGAACCGAGACAAAATTATGCAATAAGATATAACAGAATTTTTTTTTAAAAAGGTCTTTATAAAAAAACAACTGCAAATACCGTAGATCGCAGAGGAAATCCTGATTGTTATAATTCAAAACTATTTGTGCAGTTTCAAGACTAAGTAATATGACCACACATGTGAACATGCTTCGCGAAATGATTTAGAAATCAGTGTAACCCATCTACATAAAGACTAAGCAAAGAATTGCGGCATGGAATGCAACTAAGAGGCCATACTGAAGAGACTTCGTGTGTCTAAATCATAACAAACCCCCGAGGCACTGCTTTAACTCTGCCTGTGCATTTCTCACAGTTTCTGATGCCGCGTCCAGGGCCTCAGGCACTGATCCTTTCGCTGCCTTTACTTCTTCCTTGATTGATTCCATGAGGGCATCAGACTTGGTGATCCTATCACGGAGTTGGTTAATCTCTTGAGGTGGGTACAGAGAAGCTCCAAACTCGTCAACTTCAACTCCCAGGCTTTTACAGTGTTTCAACACGTTCTCCAAATAGAGAGTGGAAGATTCATCGTTGCCTTGCTGAGGATCGGCCGCGACGTAAAGCAGCTGCTTCACGAAATCAAGTACAGAAGTGATAACACCTTTCGTGGCATCCGCAACTTCCATCTCCTCAGGTGACAACTCGTCATTGAACTCAAGGCTCTCAACTGATTCATCTCCATGGTCATGTCCACAGTCCTCATGACCTGGATAATGAGCGTGACTATGTCCAGAAGGACCGTGGTTATGACCGTGGCTGTGGCCATGAGCATGAACAGGGGCATGACTGTGTCCATGTCCGGAGTGACTGTGACCACCATGGGAATGATCATGGCCACACTGGCCGTGATCGGAATGATCGTGGGTATGAAGGTGCCCTGAATGATCATGGTCGTGGTCATGACCGTGATCATGCCCACAGGGTCCATGGCCATGGTCGTGACTATGACTATGGCTGGCCGAGGCAACTGTCTCGTCATGAGAATGTCCGCAACCACAGTCGTCCGCCTGATCCGCTGGTTTGCCTTCGCGCATATCCCCAATCTCTCGCAAGACATCTTTGACAGATGTGGCAACCTGGGCCAGGCTGCGCCCAATCGCAGCACGGTTCGTGAAAGGAGTTTTCTTCATAGCATTACAAGCCTCCCAAACACAACCAACGAGTGCAGGTAATGCTGCCTCACGTTCCTCCTTTGCAGAGCCCTTCACAGAGAACGACACAACCCTTGCCAATAGAGAAAGCCCTGCATCCAGTACAGCCTTCACTGCATTTCGGATGGTTAGGGCCAGAGTCGGCCCTGCTCCAACTGTATATCCATGGCACAGAAGAATAAGACCTTGCAGACTGTCGGCAAATGTCTTCATTGCTTCTGCAGCTTCATCTACCTTGGGGCCTTGAGTCCACAGAAGCCCAATGGTAGTCGAATTCTTCGACACAAGGTCTGCTGCCTTTTTCACTTCTGACCAATCCCCTTTCACTGATCCAGCAGGTGCAGCCTCGTTCAATAGCAAAAATGCCTCGTTCAATGAAGCTGTAACTCTCTGCAGTATCCGAGAGAGATCTGCAACTCGTCCCTTCTGCAACTTCCCCATGATTGATGTACCTGGACTAGCACAAAAAGTGAAGTGTTAAACTAATATCAGAACTACTCCTCTCTTAAGACAGTCTTCAATGAACTAAAACCAGAGCCAAATCCAAACCAGGCGCCCAAAACCCCGCATGAGTCGCAAAACCCTACCTCGATCGCAAAACTAACGACTACACTAACGACTCCATTCCAACAGCCATTACAACCGCATCCACACAGAAAGCGCAAAAACCAAAACCCACTGAACCAAAACTGCCCAAACCCACGACCCCACTCACAGCAGAAAGACTCAACACTCACCAACACTACGAACACCTCAGCAAAAAAACCCACAATGTCTTCTCGAAACCTGCAACAAAATCGCAAGTCCTCACCACAAACGCAACACTCCAGACCCTAAACCCCAAAAGAAACCTCTGATATCGAAACCTCACACCCACAACCACAACACTCCAGCTCCCGAGGCTTTCACAAAGAGCTCTCAATGCTCTTCAGTCCACCTCCAGCTTAACCATCACCAGATCCTCTAAACCCTAGTCTCTACTCTCCTACAGACGACACCGAGCCACGAACAAAGAAACAAACAAGAGCATGCAGCTAGGACGCCATTCACCAGAGATCCTCAACACTAAACAACGACTAGTACACAAGGTATGGAACATGAACTCCAGATCATGAACAACGTGTGTGTATGTTTGTTCTTCCTTTGTCCACCTCCACATCCAGAAGACATACATTAGTGGTATGGAACTACAGCAGAAGGGTAATGCCTCCTTGGGGAGAACACCATCCACGAGGTAACTTAAGATAGTGAAAGCAGCGCAGCAGAGAGGACATGATGGTGGAGGTGGAGATGGTGGTGGAGATGGTACCTGAGATGAGGAGATGAGCGATGGAAGAGTGCGACCTCGGAGTAAGTTTGGCGATGGCGATGGCGATGGCGTGAGTGAGGACTGTCTCCTCCCAACGTACACAAACTCTTCCTGGGTTAGGGTTGAGTCAGGTTTGAGACGAAAGGACTGTTGGAGGTCATCATCGTCATGTTCCCCTCCCCATGCTTAGTTAAGGTCCGGTTTAGACTGGGGTGCGGATTGAGTACCAGGCTGAACTTTTCAAATTTCAATCAATAGGATTACTCGATTTTTTCATCTTCGGTTCAAGTTTTAACCCTTAAACGTCAGACCCAGCCCGAGGGGCTGGGTTTAAAGGAATAATTGGAGACAGAAGTTTCATTTCTCAACCAAATCAAGCGAGACTTATTGCGTTGGAAAGCTATTGAAAAAGCGATCTAGATTCCAAATTTTTGCCTCATTTGATAGATTGTGGAATCGTTGGTAAGCAATCAAAGTTATCAAATTGAACTAGTTTTGAGGTTGGGGCAGCTGAAGTTCGGCAGTACTCCAATGGTACAGTGCTACAGTGCGGCGCTACAGTGCACTGCAGAGCCATTTTTGGGGGAAAAAATATTTAGATTCCGTCCGGGCTGCCTACCTAGGACCCAAAATGACGTTTAAGGGTTAAATTACATGGTGGGGCCAAACTCAAATATTTTCTCCATGGTACTACTTTGGCGTTAAATTTTTTGACCTCTTTGATGCAATTGAGACAAGGTTTTTTTTGGCCTGAGCTCTAAACTAGGGTTGAAACTTCGGTGAGATTGGACTCCAAACAATTTTGAATTGGGTGACACTCCATCTAGTTGGAGCCTATGTGTAAAGTGGGCCTAAGGTAGAGCCATCTTAGTCTCGTTTGGGCTCACTATTCTTGTATTCTATGCACATACAAACCACTATATGAAGGTCATGGAACTATGTTTTTAAAAATATTTAGTGATCTTTTGATGATTTTTACAAATTTCTATGTTCTACTTAAATGGCTTAGAAATGGTCATAAGTGGTAAAATTAGGTAGCATTTTCAAAATTAATATCGTGAGATTATTGTGTTTTTGAGGAGTGGCTTTTCATTTGATAAAAATCCAAGTTAATTTAGTAAAATTTAAAATCATTAGAATAAATGATCCTAGTTTGAATTAGGTGACGAATCAACACTAGTACAAATGAATAGTCTTTCTACAACCTAGGTTGTGAATTTTTTTTTATAAGAATAAAAACTTCAATCAATTATCTTATAAGATTCTTGACATTTTATGAACCACTTCAAAAAATATGAGATGCATGTTATTTTGTTCAATGTATTTTAAAAATAATCTATACTTAAAATATATTCAGTTTGAAAAGGTTGTATAATAAGAAAAGAAGTTTGGCGTTGGAAATAAAAAAAATAAAAAAAGTAAAATCTAAATTTTTATATAATGAATCTATATATGATAACTGCAAATGTTTTATGTAAGTTTAAATTTAAATTGATAAAAAAAATTAAAGAATTCGACATCTTTGTATGTAACCAAATTTCATGTACAATTTATCAACCTCTAATATCAATTTGAAAGCATACATTTTTCTAAAATTATACATTCATTTAATGGTGAAATTAGAAGGATATAATTTATGTTATAAAATGCACACTAACAAAATAAGAGTTTAAGAAATATGTGACTTCAAAGTTAAACAAAATTTGGATCTAACTTTCAAATTTAAAAGTAAAGAAGTTCACCAATGGCCCATGTCAACACCTTGCTCTTACAATTTTTCATATCAAGAACAGACTCACACATAATTATTGTGTATTCATTATTGTGTATTCAAGAAGTGAAAGTTACTTAATCATATACGATCAAAGACTAAATTTTATACCTTGAAAATTGATACATAAGATAAGATCATATTCCATATAGTAATAAAAGATGATGAAGAGAACACAATCCAAAAAAATAAAAAAAAGACAACAAACTTCTAAACATAAGAAATACTCCATAATACATGTGTTACATTTGTAAGTATTTATCTTTACTCTCAAAAAAGAAAAGTAGTTGTATCCTCCTATTCCTTCCTCTCGTGGCACCGAGGTTAGGCGATGGTCACTCAGCCAGGAAAGGTGAAGTTGGAGAGCTGGTCGTGGAGAGCTTGAAGAGCTTCGATTTGGACTGCATTGGTTTTCTGTCTAGATGCATTTAGACTAAAGTGTCTACTCTCGAAAAGGGGAGTAGATCTTTACTTCCATACCTTTGTCCTGTGGGCATTGGATTGGAGGTGGATGGAACAGACACTTAATTCACGTCAGACACTTAATTCACGTCAGACACTTAATTCACGTCGGTTTCCTCCAGAGACCAAAGTTTCTCTATCTGTTGATGCGTTTGTCATTGTTATTGCAATGGAGTAGCTTGGTTTGGATTTGGCTCCAGTTTTAGGTCATTGAGAGAGAGATTGTGCAGCGCAATTCCACAACGTCTGTCTGATGAGATGATGCTCCATGGCCATGGTTGTGCACTTGCTCGGACTCCACCATCGCTGCATTCAGTGGCACCGAGGTTAGGCGATGGGGGATCCATGTGCGTAGGGAGGGTTTCGTTTGGGAGGAGACGGCGTTCGTGTCCGGTTGCGGCGTTGCAGGGTGAGGGGATGGGGAGTGGGAGTGGGGGGACGGTGGAGCGTCCGTTTGTGAAGATGTGCGGGATTACGAGTGCGGAGGACGCGGCGGTCGCGGCGAGGGCTGGGGCGAGCTTGATTGGGATGATTGTGTGGCCTAAGTCGAAGAGGTCGGTTTCTGTGGGTCTTGCGCGGGAGATTGCGGCTGCGGCACGGGAGAATGGCGCGGAGCCTGTTGGGGTGTTTGTTGATGAGAGCGCGCAGGAGATTGAGAGGGCGTGTCGAGATGCGGATCTCGGGATTGCTCAGGTGGAGTGTTGGTGTGTGGGTTTTAGGATTTGGGATTTGGTGATTGGAATTTGGAATGTGAAGGAATTTGGAACGAGAAGGGATTTGAAATGAGAAGGAATTTTGTGTTGTTTTAGTATTTCTTTCGTCTGGGAGTTTGTGAATTGTGGGATTTTTATTCTGTGATTAATTTATGATGCTGAGTTGAGTTTTCGAGGCGGTGTTTTGTTTGGTAGTTGAGTGAGAAGAGGGTTGGAAGTGTTGCTCTGTTGGAGCCTGCTGATTGAGCAAAATGAGGAGAGTTTTGAACGTTTGTGATTCAAGAGAAGCACTTGGTATTGGCTCCGAAAATCTTCTCCAATGTTCTTCTGGTTGTTGAAGGTTGGTGTTGGTGAGAGAATTGGTTGGGGTTTAGGGTTTAGGGCAATGTTGGAATGAAGAGGTTCGCTTGGAGGTTGCCATTTGAGATGAGAGGAATTTTTTGGAAGTTGGAGAGGATTTAAGGGTTTAGGGTTTAGGTTGTGCACCTCATGATGGTGAGTTGTGGCTTTGCAGTTGCACGGTGATGGCGCGAGATCTTCCCTTTTCCAGGGCTTACCGGAGTCCTTGAAGGTTATTTATGTATTGCACGCCGACAAGAATGGAGTCATTCAGACTTCCTTCCCTCGAAGCGAGAGTGGGCCTCTCGTTGACTGGGTGCTGGTTGATAGCTTACAAGGGGGCAGGTATGATTGACAGTTACAAATATATATGACAACGATTTGCAGTTTCTGCTTCTTGCTCTGGTAGCTTTGTATGGTTTTTAGAAAAAGTGTTGAATCAGAAGGATGTGTTTTGCAATTTGGGGAATGTAGACACTGCAAATAGTGATAAGAAATTCTGAACCATATTATTGAGAGCTTGGTTTGGAATTGTGCTTATATCACACAATGGAATGTGCAGTGGTGAGCAGTTTGATTGGAGAAATTTCCAAGCTCCAAGCATGGAGAGCAGGAGGGGATGGCTTTTGGCAGGTGGACTTACTCCAAGTAATGTTGCTACAGCTCTTTCTCTTGTAACACCAAATGCTGTAGATGTTTCTAGTGGCATTGCTGGGTCTGATGGAATACGCAAAGACCCTGCTCGGATTCATGATTTCATTAAGGCAGTGCAGAATTCTAGCATAATTGCCAACGTAGGTTAAAGGCAACTTATCTAGACAGGCAGATGCGTTTCGTGAGAAAGGAACCTTTCGCAAGTACCTCCTGAGGTCACCACTTACACATGCCATCGTTAGGAATTCGTAGACTAAACATTCACTTCCAAGCAGCATTGATTATTCAACTGGATAATTTTTCTCTCCTGCGCATAGTCGTAGCACGTCAAAGGTTCAGATCGTCTGAATTATCTTATGAAAAGAACTGTGCTATTAGCATCTCTGATCACGATAACAATGTACTATGCTCAGAGATTTTATCTGATATCAATTGTAATCCCAAAAAACCATCACATGTTCTGTGGGAATATCAACTTAGATCAAGGTATCCTCGGAGATGTTTGCCTGAACATTTACGAAGGATTTGCATCGTAGAACTGTAATTGAATACCAATTTTGAACAGAATGCGTTCTAGAGCGAAAAAAGACGTACCACAGTCTGGAGTTTCTAGTGAATTAGACGGGTAGAATTCAACTCTTGCCATGAAACAATTCAGTTTACCCTCACTGATCATGCCGAGTGGAGATGATCAATTGTTCTGCTGGAGAGAAACAAAAGATCCGTCAGCTGCAGGATTTGAACCTGCGCGGGGAAACCCCAGTAGATTTCGAGTCTACCGCCTTAACCACTCGGCCAAACTGACGAGACGACCATGCTGGGGATCGAACCCAGAATCTCTTGCTCCGTAGGCAAGCGCCTTATCCATTGGGCCACACGGTCGGAGGTGTGAACCGGTGGTTGCTGGTAGAAATCTCGAAATAACATTATTTATTATTCTAAATTTGGTTTTTAAAAGATTATAATTATTTTCTAATACCTCACAAATACAGTCGTTCACGATATTTTGTAAAATACAAGAACCCATTAGAGTTTGATATGGGTGCACATAATGACAAGTAATTTTTCATTACCATATCTAGGGGAAGGAAATGAATTACTGGAAAGTTTTAGGAAGGAATAAGCTTTTATGTAAATTTGAGGAAGAATGTCTATAATATGATTTAATTTAGATACACAATAAAAGTCATAAACTTAGATTCAGAAATTTGAAGTTTTAATTTCTATATTTTTTTAGAATCAATTTACATTCAAGGTAGGATGTTCGTTAATATTTCAGTATTATGGTGTTCAATAACTTTAGTCCTTGTCTTATATTCCTAAGGTTTCATGGCTATCACAAAGTAGGTATATGGTTATTCGACAAAATTTTCATTCCAAATCTATGTAATGTGTTTTAAATCATCTAGAAGCATGTTTAAAGTATTTTCCATTAAGTCTTCTATGAAAGTCATTTCAAGTTATTTCAAAACATCCACCTCTTTAGTTCTTAGAGAATTTTTTTATACTTGCAGTCGTATCATAGGCTAACCCAAACTCTTCAAATTTGAACCAATAGGATTTTCAAGTAGATTTTTTCAAATCAGACCGACTTTATACTAGGCCTTGACTAGAACTTCAATTTATCCTGTGTGGTATCAATTTATCCTACCAGGCACTCTTTTGGCATAAATTGTTTCGGCCCGAACTCCAAACTTGGGCTCAAACTCTAGACCAAATTGGAGGTTGAAAAAACATTCAATCCAGCCAGCCCCAGATTGTATAAAGTGGGCTAAGACTCATCCTTGCACTACACGAAAAACCTTTCAAACCCTGCTCTTTGGAGATTTCAAACCCTGCTCTTTGGAGATTTCAAACCCAACCATGCCAAGCAACGAAGCTTGGTAATTGGATATGCTGCAATGCTTGTGCTATTGGATCACACAACGGTGCACAAAGACTATTGCACAAAGAGAAACAATCCTAGAACACCACAATGCCATACCAATTCTACTCTACAAAGAATCATAACCGAAACAACTATCCCACTGAGCACACACATCCACCTAAACTGGTATCACCTAATGCAACATCCCTACAGCATATTAAAACCGGAAGCCATCTTATAATTTACAGCTCACAGAGGAGACAGAACTCCAACGTCAAAATGAATTTTACATGAAGTGCAAGTATCAAGGTCACAATATCTACAATGTTTGTGCAATGTTACTGCTCCACAGTAATTGCAAAGAAATCACTTTCTATCCACAACTAAGCTAATGGTTCATGAGCACTTGCCTGCATCTTCAGAGTTCTCTTCCTTGAACTCGCTTCACCAAGTCCAAGAGATGTACTATCATAAATCAGATGTCCCCCATTTTCCTCAACAAAAAGCAGCAATTGTTCATGCTCCCTCTCTCTCCACACTGCTGGTGGCATTGAAGAGCCAAATCACTCTCTAGCATTACCAAAATCCACACCAAATTTGGGGCACAGTCAATTCTCCCCCACTGCCATAATAATTGCCGCACTCAATGACCTACCAAAGCTTGTTCAAATCCATCCGTGATCAAACGAGTCTGCTTGATGTAGATCTTCGCAGTCAATTGCATTGCACATCAAGCTCAACTCCAGAAAGCATGCACAAATGTGGAACTGTAAAGGAGCTCAAATCCGAAGCTATCACCAATTGGCATCCTCAGTTAGGCCAGAACACAAGCTCAGGTTCAAGGGAAGAGGTTGCACTGTGCCGAGACCGCGTTGCTCCATGGACAGTGGTTGGTGAGTAGACGAAGCATGATGCAGCATTTGGAGCTGGTGCCGCATTTCAGTAGCATTTGATCTCAACACACAGTTTTCTTCGGTCAGCTGAGCGTACTGCTGTGAGGCAAGACTGAAGCGGTTCAGCATGTGTGTATTCTCCGCTCGGAGATGAGCTACCTGTGATCGTAATTCATCTAGATGTTGTTGCTTACGGAGCCTGGAACGTCTAGCTGACTCCCGGTTTGAGATCATCCGCTTCTGCCTCCTCTCATCAACGACGTTCTGATCATCATCGGAAGTAAAATTGGATTGGCCTTCTGGATGGTTCACCCTCGGACTGAAGCTTGTATCACCTCCCCTGTCATGCCCATGGCCTGGATTTTCTTCGTAGTACTCCCGTGATAACCCTGACATTTCTAGATGATTCACATTAAGGGCCAAATTTGCTCCTGCACAAAACACCTTCAGTACCCATTGTGAACAATCTTCTCAGATAAGCTTTGAACAATTACGATATATCAGCTGTATACTGCTGAAACCTACATCAGCATGGGTTAGGGATGGGTAAGACACATTAATCTCCAAAGCAGAGCTGTTAAATGTCTATCGAGCAGACCTTATAACGTAACAAGAACCACTGTAGGATAAATTGATAACAGGTTCACGCTTCGAGTACCTAAAGGAATGATTTTCTGCACAGGTCTGAAATTATCTTCCTCTATTCACACATATAGCAAGCAGTTCAAATGGTATCCCAGATGACTTGAGGATGTGCAAATTTGCGCGCATTCCACGCACACAAGTATGCAACCTGCCAAATAGGTCCCATTGGGTCAGGACGAGGGTTCTGCTGAAGTACATTTCATGGTTCGACTCTAGTTCTGTACTCTTAACGTGCTCTAGACGTTGCCAAGGCCCCTCCAGATCCTAAACAAAAGAAGGACTAAACCATCCTACCACGGACTGCAAACCCAAGCTCGGCATACATACTCACCGTCAGTTGGAGACATGGGTTTCTCTGCTGTACGACTGCGGACGTTGCTTGAAACTGCGCAGGAGCTAGACAACGACGCATTTCCTCCTCCCTCCCCTACTTCACTCCCAACTCCCGCCCCCAACGAGTGCACATCCAACCTGCCCATGGGCGCAAACAGGTCATCCACTGACGGTGCTCGAGGCATGTTTCTCACTTCTCCTTGCACCTTCTCTCCACCCCCTGTCATCTCCATCGCCCCCATGAAGAGCCAGAACGATTCCGCTCCCTTGAAATAGGTTTTGGATGCAGTACGGTAGAGAGGAAACGACTTAACTCTGCAACGGCCCAAAAGCTCTCAATCAGTTTCCATCCTTGAACGAATTCTTAGATAATACTATGATCTCTCAAAGGACGCTTCAGTGAGCAGTAGGTTTCCTCTTCGCACTCTGCCCGTCTTCAGAATAAGAAAGTAAGGCAAAATCTCGCATGTGCTACTAATGCTTAAGAAGCGAGTCCCCAGTAATCGTATTTGGGAAGTGACACCGGCACCTAAAGGGATTTATAACCATAGTTGCCACGCTCGTCCTTGACACTCTGCAAACCCAAGTGCAAATTCAAGTACAATAACAAGAACATTCCACAAGAAAGGCTTCATCAAAATCGTCTTCCTCACGAGATGTGCTCGTAAATTTAGGCTGACTCTTACAATTCGTCTACATTACATAACGTGACTCCGTGAGGCACCGCAAGTAGATCCCTAGCTTATCATTGTCGGCGTGGTGAGCAACCGCTACTAAAGGTGCATGATTAGGTCTGTCGCTAACACACACTCAGCACATGAATTCTGAATCTCACACAGAAAATCTATGCAAAACACCGACATAGTAGTAGTTGGCAATTCTCTCCCACTCCAAAGCTTCTTTATCTCCCTATCAAGCAGACGAGGCACATTGCGTTCTTAATAAATCAGCTCAAGAAGAACGCCTCCCCCTCACATCTGAAGACCATGAGCCGATCACACCGGAAGAGCACAATCAGCTCTCACAGAGAGAAACAAATTCTCCCCAGCTCTAAGACAACAATCCCCTACAAATCACTCCCAAAGAGTAAATACTAATCCAGCATGAATTAAGAGCCTATTTCTTCATTGCCCACTCAGCATAGCCCGAGAAGGAAAGAGTATTGCCTTCCAGAGGAAAATAGACATTATACCACACGACAAAACAAGATGCACTAAGAAGAAATCAAAAACACAGCAAGATCCATTCAGAGGGGCTAAGTTGCTAACATGAATTAAGTGTTTGTTGTTCTCCGTTACCAGAAACATTACCTTACTAAAGGAAGATAGCCACTATACCACGCAATGAACAAGATGGACTAAGAAGGGCCTACATGAACTAAGTGTTTGTTTGTTTCTCCATTACACAAGCTACCCAAGACTACAGGAGGATTACCTTCAGAGGAAAGTAGACACTATATCACACAGCGAAACACACAGTGAACAAGGTGGACTCTACAAGATGGATGGGCTCCAAGGTGAGAAGCTGAGGAGAATTAGGCAACTGAGGGCCAACATGAATTAAGTGCTTGTTGTACTCCATCACACAAGGTACCCAAGAGTCCAAAAGTATTACCTTTACCAGGAAAATGACACTATATCACACAGTCAACAAGATGGTCTCACCAAAATGGGCTCAACAAGATGAACTGGGCAAAATGGGCTCAACAAGATGAACTGGGCAAAATGGGCTCAACAAGACGGTCTCAGCAAAATGGGCTCTACAAGATGGTCTCAGCAAAATGGGCTCAACAACACAAACTCAGCAAACTGGGCTCCAACACAAACTGAGCAGAATGGGCTGCAAGATGAGAAGTTGAGGAAATTAGGCAAAGAGAGAGGGGGGTGACTCAGGGAAGGTAGTATGCTGGTGATTGGGAAAAGGAGAGAACAACCCTAGAGGCCGGGAGCATGGGAGAGGAGTGACATCATGTGATGAGAAGCACTGCAGTGCAGGCAGGGAATTGAGGGAATTGAGGGAGTTGAGGGAGTTGAGGGACATGGCATGGCATGGCAGAGAGGAGGCAGGCAGGGAAGGGAGGGGAAGGGGAGTGGAATGGGGTAAGTGGAAGGGAGATGATTTGGGATGGCAGACCACGTCACTTTGTGATCCAGACCAAACGGATCATGATCCAGCGCGACGCCTGCTCACTGCTGCCTACGCACTTGCTATTGTTGGGCCCCAACCAACAGTGCAGTGCACTGCCCCTCCCTCCCTTTGTCTGTCCGGCATTCGTTGGCTGTTGCTCTGCTTCGTCCGGATCATTCTCTTCTGCTTTTGCTGTGCTTTCTGCCCTGCTTTCTAGTACTGCTACTCTTGACCCTTTTGGGGGTGGGGCTGTTGTAGGGGGTACTCACATTGGGCATTTGCAATGCTCTTTCTCTCTCGGAACAGTGTTGTGCATGGGTGACTCATTCGGGAGTGGTACACTGGACCCTCTGTGAGTGGAAAAAGGTATACACACCTATAACTCAACTCTAAGGTTACCTCAATTGTTTCTATTTTTGATGGTCATGAGAATTTGACTACCTTGTGATTTGCAGAGAGCACTGATAGAAGTAGAGAGCTCGCACAGATTAAGGTTAGAACTGGTGTAGAGTGTGTCCCCGCTATATCTACTCGGACTTTCGGTTTAAGCTTTTCAACATAGTATATCTTGGGTTATCAAGAAGGAGTTATTTTTTGTGCCTCGGAAAATAAGGTTCATGAAGAATGAGTTTTTTTTTCAAAACTAATTAAGTAAAATTAGAATCACTACAAATTTTTTTTGTTCAAAAGTTGGTTAGAATTCATACCCAACATATAGCCTCACCCATGACCGACAACAACAAGAGCAGTGAACAAACATAAGACTATTTATTTCCGTAATATTCACAGAGGTATTCTATTGGAGGACGCATACTGAATTGGTTTTTCATTGCTTAGCAACCAGGACGTCTACTTATCTGTGATAGGAACATTATTCGTTATGGGTGTGTATACCTTAATTTGCCTTTGAATAATTTGCCTTGCATTCGAGTATTTTCATTGCCATACGTGGATAGCAGGTTTGTTCTCAAATCTGCCCAAAAATACTATATTGCAGAAACTTTAGAGATTTATCAAATATTGAGATTTTCTTTTTTTAAACTCCTAAGTGCCCAAGCATATTTTGGGTCTCAAAACCTCAAAAACAGTGATTTTTGACCACCTTGTTGAGATTAAGGTGTGGTCAAATGCTTACTGATTTTTTCTACTTTTAACCGTAAGATCTAGAACCTAAGTATTGTCAGTACTTCCTCAAAAACTTTCAACCGTTGGATCTTTACTGATAGTGAGATTATAACGTTCAAAGTTGATGCAGAATTATTTTTTTGCCTTGTCCGAAAGACATATTCAACTTTGTGCCAAGGGGGACTTGGTTATTATTACTCCAAACATTTTGCTCATATTTTTTTCCATGTAGGTAACTAAGTTGGGCACCTCCATGCAAAATTTTGAAGACTCATTTTTATTTTTTGACTTTCATGCAAATTGTTTTCCAGGAGGAGGTATAAAACCCACAATATGGTCAAACTTAAATAAAGTTAAGGATTTTTGGTTTGCAAAAAGAGTGAATGGTAAAAGTTACATCTATGAGGTTTTGAATTTTAGAAAAAAGAAATTCTGAAAACTTTGTAAATCTCAAATTTTGACAATTTTTGAAAGGAGAAAATGTAAAATTACAAAAATACTTTGAAGCTTGTTCATGTAATTTTTGGAGGCTGCCCTTCTAAAACTGGTAATTTTTTTGACTTGGGTCACTTTGGATTCTGAGTAGTGATTTGGTTCTAAACATATTTCTATTTTTATTTTATTTTTAAAACCTTTAAGTTGACCTAAAGTTGACTTGAAACCTAAAATTTCTAGTTGAAGGTTCTGAAATTGGAATTCGACTTTGAAAATTTTACCATGTACACAATTCGAATTCCAATTTCAGTACCTTCAACTAGAAATTTCAGACCACGTAAAAGGAGCATCCAGTAAAAAATTTAGGAAAAAATATTACTTTCAACCTCTTCATCTAGGCAGCCCGAAACAACAAAAAGCCATTTTGGCTTTCCTGGGCACTTAGGGGTTAAATCTGTTTCTTTTTTTTTTAATGTAAAAGAGGAACCAAGGTATGTTTCCATTGTTTGGATTTTCAATAAAAATAACTTTTTACATGCCTTTTCATTTGTCAAAAACTGGCCTTTGTATTTGAATTTCAGCACACCCTCAAGTAAAAAATAATGTTTTTTTCATGGTTCTATATGTCTAATGAAGGTGAAATTTTGAAGGCATACACCTAGTTTACCTAGGCACAAGAACTTGAAGAGCCTCCATTCATATCTACTTGGAAAAATGGTTTTTTTGCATCTGAAATACTGATGTCTCCTTTTACTACAAAGGAAATAAACTTTTTGTCCAACTTTAAACTTTACAATCACACAAATGGTGTGGAGTTTGTATCTGAGATTTGGCATATATGTAGATGTATGAGTTATGTATTAAATCCTACGGTTCTACTCTATTGGATACGTTACAAATTAAATTTGTTTTACCTTGTAATGAGACAACGCAGTCTTAAGGAGAAATTCCATAACTTTGGATGTTGTAATAAATACGGTATAAGGATTAATTGGTAAAAGGGTCTTACATGTATAAATTAATTCTTCATTGTATGTCCAAACTTGAAAAAGGCAAAAATTCAACATTCATTAAATTATGCGTTGGACCATTGGCCACAGCAAATCATTGGTGCTTATGATGCCAAATGTTAATAATTCTCATAAGCTTTTCAAACTTTATACAATTAAAGAAAACTACATATTTATTCTATCAAGGTATTTTTGCTTTGACAAAATAGTTATAGCTTAAGTAGTTTACATTATAATATAACTATCATATTTAGTTTTTTATTATTAAGTTTAAAAATTCCCTTGGTTTTTTTTATTACTTGAAAATCATAAATTTGAACTAAAATGTACATTTTGTAAAAAAAATTACATAATAAATATATAAAATCTCTATATAATGACATAGTTTAAATACTTTTGCAATAAAAACTGTATGTTTTAGATTTTAATCTACTTCTAAAAAAATATCTAAATCTAAAGTCATTTGTATATCATGAAGATTTTTATCACTTTAAATAAAGCCATTGATGCTTTCAAAAAGTACTTTTTGTAAAAATATACATGAACATGTAAATAGTGTTTCAAAACATACACAAAAATACTTAGAGTTTCAAACAACATAGAAACAATCCTTCAAGTAGTGTGAAGGGTTGCATGTTTTGAAAAGACATATGAACTATGTTCTGTATAGGATTTCTTGTAAACTTGCCTTGTGATTAACAATCATTTTTTAATTTTTTTTGATAATATTGATATGTATATTCAAAAACTACATTTCACTTGTAAAAATCATTTGTTATAAACATATGTATAAAATTAAAATATTGATGGAATTGTAACCATTTGTAGCTGCAATTCCCATTTGTGTCGAGTAAGTGAAAGAGAGAGGTATGCTAGCATGAGTGCTAAATTAGATGGATTGAGAGGTTGTCCAAGGGATTGAGTGATTGTGAGATCAGCTTTCTAGCTTGCTCGAGGAACTAAGTGATTGTGAATGAGTATAGATCTGGAATTGCAAGACAACTGATACAATTGTTGTATACATACTGATACAGAATTAGTGAAAAGAGTTCTACTTCAAATTATCTTTTGTGAAAAAATGAGTATCTTTAATAATTTTATTTATGTATTACAACAAAAAATTCATTATTCAAAAACACCATACAAAACCACAAAAATAAAACAAAGCACCATAAACTATTATGCATTTATATAGTATTTTGCATAAAATCACTTGTATAACAAATTTGAATCTATAAGAAATCATATACAAAATTTATAGAATCATCTGGAATGTGTTGATGAATATATACAATACAACAAAAGAAAAAAATTAAAACATTACCTGAAAAAACACGACCATCATTGAAGATGACCACTTTGGTTTCTACATATTAGAAACTCTTAAGTTCATATATTAATATTACTAACTGCTCTATTTTATTTGTATAATTTAAACAAAAAACCATAATTAGTGAAGTGTTTACGATAAGTTGGTGAAGATACAATTTAGACAAGCTCAACATTTTGCACAACAACACGACCTTGTGTAACATAATTGAACTTCATTTCTTTTATGTATCATGTGAACGTATTTTATTTGTTATTTAGATTGCCAAATAAAACTAAAGATGATATTATCAATCTCCATTAGAAACTCATGATTCATTTTGCATCACATAATAAAATTCTATAGGGTTGTGTTTATGAAAAGAGACCAAGGGTTTTTTTATGGCATGACAAGATTTGACACAAAATGTTGGACAAATTAATCCAAGGGATCAATCCGGTTTAACATAGAATCTCATTACATATTAAAAATTAAAAAAAATAAAAAATAAAATAAAAAACATTTAACAATAGAATACTTATAATTTGGTGTCATCAAACATATGGAATAAGAAAAGTACAAAACATTATTCATCACCTGCTCCACATTCACATAGATCTCATAGCTAGATTGATCTTCCATTTTGGACAATGATATGTTGTTCGGTGAAGTGATTTGCTACCCTAAGTTGTAAGTATAAATTGATTGAGTAAATCAGAGAAAAGATTAAGATATTGCATGAGCATTGGACTATTGAATCACAAAGTATGTCTATGGCAAGTATTGTAAGTTATGCCCTTTGACACTCGTTCAAATGTATACTTTATTGTCCATGATATTTGAATCAAACGGTAGGCAACTTCTTGTATCATACTTTACGCATTGATAAGACCTCGTGAATTTTTGTTAAAACACACGTAATTGGATTTGTTTAAATCCAAATATAGTTGTATTTTAGAGTTCACAGTGATACTTTTGTTTTTTACTAGAAAAGAATAATTTGAACGACAGTTTTTGGTTGCCATCAGACACCACGTTGGCAAGGTCTGTAAAATTACATTTTGATCTTTTAGAAAACTAATATATTTTACTTTGGTAGTACAACTCATGCATCGTAATACAACTCAAGAATTTGTATATATACAAGAAACTTTACATAAATCCCACCTTATGTGTCTTTTCAACATGCAACCTTTTATAATATCTTGAAAGGTTGTTTTGACTCATTTGAAATACTTTTGATAAGTTGAGTATTTATTTTAATACACTCTATATTTTGTATGTTTATTAAGTATTTACATATTGCATGGTATGAAATACATTTTGATTCTTATTCACCAATGTCTAAAAGATTAACATGTATGCAAATTATTAATATATCATGAATGTAGAGCAAAACACTATTAAATTGAAAGGTTGGTTTTATTGAAGCAAAAAACATGATTGTGATATAAACTTGTTGAGCCATAAATGTATATAAGTTTGTCGACATTAATTTGTGATAATCACTAGTAGGAATTTGTGATTTTGAGACTAAATAGATGACTCTCCTTATTGTCATATCGGACTCTGTGTCAAAGTAAATGACTTAGAAAAGTCTTATCCATCTAGACGAGTCCTTTCCTATTCAC
This sequence comes from Ceratodon purpureus, assembly GCA_014871385.1. Taxonomy (NCBI): domain Eukaryota; kingdom Viridiplantae; phylum Streptophyta; class Bryopsida; order Pseudoditrichales; family Ditrichaceae; genus Ceratodon; species Ceratodon purpureus. The sequence continues at coordinate 11,939,076 of CM026428.1, read as the reverse complement.
CGTCATTTATGATATATTTTTGCGGAAAGGTAAAATTTTCTCCGAATTGATGGCAATTAGGAAATGAAGCAGCCCTGTACATAGGCAAATCTTCAGATACAGCACCTTGGATTTCGCGAGTTGGGTATTTCACATGCGGTTTGTACTGTTCAATCCTAAGTTATATTGGAAATCTACGATGCATGAATAACATACATGTAATTTTGTAAGCCTACCGACTGCAGTCCCGGGAAACCCAATTGCGGTGGAAAATTCAAAGCAGACGTATCGACGAATACATAGTTTTCGCTTTTTTTTCACTACCACTTGCACAAAGTGTTGACAAATTGTGATTTGACAACTGTCATCTTAACAAATGTAGTAAAAGTAAATGTTTATATTTTCAAATAAACCATTTGACCACTGAAATTTGGAGGACGCTAAGTGCAAAACATGTCGCTGTATTACCGGTCGTCCACACAACTTCTAGAATAATTCATTGACCTACGCCAATGCACGTTTTATTATTTTTGGGATAAATACAGAAGACGTTTCACATTTAATTTTCACTGTGGGAAACAATGATACAGCAAGTGATGTCAACTATCTCGTTTTCTAGATCTAAACTTATGCTCTGAGATGTATCATAAATTGAAGTAATCAAAGAAATTTATGTATGTGTACAAGTCCCTACTACAAAATAAACGATTTAAGAAGTGCTATATTTATATGCTACATGGACTACTGTACTAGACTTGTACATGGTTCACTTTTACTTAGATTTCGAGGAAGGTGTTTTCTAAAAATGATTTCAAATTTGTTCCACCTTATTACTCTAGTGGAAACGTGACAGGCCAAAACCATAGCACACTCAATCCTTTTGCATCCTCCACGTTTATTTGATCCGCTTCATCAACGCGGATCATCAGAGGAATGTTGAGGAAAACTTGTTCAAGATTTACTCGGACATACTCCATGGAAATTGGTCTATTGTGGAAAGGCCCTTGTCCTCCCACGCGGATCACTATCCCAGTCCCCGCTCGTATAGTTGGATCTAGTGTATCTCCTAACCAAATTTGAGAAAGAAGGCAATAAAAAAGCTCTTTGCAGAAGAAAGGTGTGTACTCGGAAAATCATGTACCTCTTCCAGAATTCAAATTTGGTTTTTGAATTGTTTGTGCTTGGTCAGCATATTCCAGATACATTTTTGGTTAGGTCTGAGTAATCTGCAGGTTTATTTCTCCTGTTACTCGTAAAAACTTATAATCATTGTGGGTTTGGATCTGGATGCCATATTGACATGAATTTGCTCGTAATCTCCATCTCCTTTAAGTGATTTATACATAAAGCATCTTTGTTGAAGTACGTCCATGGGTGTAGCTGACCTTTTTATTTTCGATGACTCAACAGTTTTATGAGTTTCAAGTCAAACAAATTCTAAAGTTTAGCTAAATTTGAGTTTCTCGGGCAGGCTGGAATTATGTGTCTATTCATTTTGAATACATTTGTAAATAAGGTGAAGTACGTCTTCACTGCAATTAGGACTCTACTTCCTATGGTTTAAGTCTTTGTAATTATTTTTAGATAAATGTAATTTTTTGTAAATATTTTTGTAGATTTAAGCATGATGAACCTCTCTGCTATTCTTATGCTGAAAAACTAGCTTTTATGCTGCACAACCATTTGTAGTCATTATTTCTAACAGTCTTGGAGCAATTGGAGATAATTTGGACCATAGAGAATCTAGCAGTAGGTGTTGGTAGAGTTGGTGAATCTCTTTTAACAGCAATAAGTGTTATCTAGGATTATTTCTGTAACCTCCATACGGACGATGAAGATTTGAACTACGGCTTTTTTATATGGTTGCGAGCCAATGGTAAGTATTCCGTAATTCTTAAAATTTTATAATTATTTTTTATTTTTAAAATTTTTAAATTTTAAATTTTTTTTAAATTTTTAAATTTTTAAATTTTTAAATTTTTTAAAATTTTTAAATTTTAATTGTAATTGTATTTTTTGAATGTAGGTACTAAAGATGATGCAGGAAATGAAATGAGATTTTTATTTTCCAACTTTTGGTTACTATTTGAGCCTGCTATCGAAGATATTCTTCTGTGCAAGAGCAATAATATAGTTCATTGTTCGAAGACTACTACATCAACTTGATAATTGGGTATTAAGTTGTTTCAGAAGTCTACATTTTTTCAAGGTTATCATGTATTGCAGCAGAAACTACGTGACGATATTAATGATTGTCTTATTAAGAGTTTGCCAGCTTCTGAGGAAATTTATGGTGCTATTTAGATTTTATTTCTTATCACTTTACTTTGTTTATAGAGAAATGCACAATGTTGAATATTTTATTTTCTCTATATAAATTTTGGATTTGTATTTGGACTATAAACCTTCAATTGCATATGTATAAAGGTATTTTTTTTTATATAAATTATTCTCTAAACATATTGCATTTTATAAATGTAAAGTTTTTGTTTACTACAATGAATGTAAATTCTCATATTATATGAACCTTCAATATATATTTGACATAATAGATTTACAAAGTTTATAGCTTTTTTCCGGATATCTGAGCACTCTTTAAAGTAATTTCAATTAATGATATGCAATTGAAAAGAATGTTTAAAATATTTCCACTATATTCAATTTACAGCTCTAGTATGCTATTAGTCAGCAATTTTTACTTAAATTGTTTTTTTCATAGAAATTAATTATAGCTTAAGTGCTTAGTATAAGTGAAATAGAATTGTTATAAATGGATACATATTGTACTAAAATAACTACCATGTCATCCAATTATTTATGTATAGATATATATGGAAATATTTAATTTTTCTAATTTAAAATTTGAATATATTATATATTCTTTAAAGTTACATTATAAGACAATATATTGTATTAAATGTTTCTAAACATAATAGATTTGTAAGTGGTATTTAGAAGGATTTGCAAACCCTTTTAAAACTTAAAGGGTATTAAAGAGGTATTCAAAAAGGATTCATAAAATCTTTAAAAAGTATTCAGAAATTAATCAAGAAGTCTTTAGAAAGTCTTAAAAAAGTCTTTAAAAGGTACTTACCATGTCTTCATATGTTCTTCAAATCGTCTTGTACACGTTATTATATGACATTTCATTTCTAAAGTTTTATAACTATGTTTTATTTTAAAAAGCTTTGAAATTATCATTTTTAATGTAAAATTATAAATGACTAGAAATCGTTATTTTCTAAATATAACTGTAAGATCTTCAAAAATAATATTTTAGTACATAACTAAAATAAATTCATCATAATCGACCATAAAATATAGAAGATTATAGCAATAGAAATTTGTAAACAAGTTTTTTTTACGATTTTCGAATAGGTCAATAGACTTTCTTATTTTTAGTTGGTTATATCCATCATGGAATTTAGAAGTTTTGAAGAGTAACAATGAAGATGACACTGTGTAATTGTAAAAAAAATGAAGAACAAAAAGACAAGTGTAGCTTGTAGAAAATAATATTTTTATTAAGTTAAATACATACGAGCATTAAAACAAATTAAATTAGAACAAATAAATAATAGTAACAACGTCAAGGATTATTGTGAAGGGTAATTTCTACAGAAACCAAAACGAATTCTTTCGAAGTTGACACCTCATTGTCCATTAGTATTCTGAACCCTAGTACCGGTGAAGATTAGTAGGCTGTGAAATATCTACAATCTTCGATAGGAAATACAAACTGGACGAAGATTCGGCGGGGCATAGAAAATTACAAGGCCATAGATTCTAAACTAGAAGCAGTACATATACTATAAAATCTACTAGTGGATTGTCCTAGGTACTGGAGGGTAGCATGAAGAGTCGGAGCCAATGTTCTCGAGATGTACATCAATCGCACTGGGTGAAATTCAAAGAGTAATTTTGTATGAGGTGCGATATCGCAGTAAAACTGCGAACTGCTGAGACAAAGACACGAAACTGTGAGTGCAGCATGAAGAAGTGGAAATGACATATTGTCATTTATAAAGTCATTTGGGACACACATTTGGACAACATGTCATTTACTGAATGTAACCAACAAACACAATTCCTACTAATGAATCTATACTAAAAACAAATGGTTTTTCTCTATCCCTTTGTCCGTTTGTCCATCCTTCACGAGGCAATTCCAAAAAAATCTTACATAAGTCCTAATCTATGTGTCTTTTCAAAACCTACAACACTTTTACTAATTTAGGAATTATTTATATGTTGTGTCAAAATTCTTCAATTATTTTTTATATATTCTAAAATACAATCCGCTTATTATATGTTTTATATTCTAAATATTTTTAAATGATAAAATATGAACCTAAAATTAGTAGTCAATGTTAAATTTTTTTGGCACATTATGGAATTTATATATATATATATATATATATATATATATATATATATATATATATATATATATATATATATGTTTATTTTCACAAAACATACACTTAACATGAATTTACAATTTTCCTCAATTGTAAAAATCTTTATATCAAACAAAATAGAATATAAAGTATTATTGTCCTATTCCAATTTGGATTGCTTGGAATATACAACTTTATATACAATGCAAAAAAATTCCTCAATAAAATAGATGAAGAAGATTATATAATTGTAGTGTTCTACCATGCCTAATAGAATTGAATTTGTAGGAATTTTTTCTAATGTTTTATTTTTTATAAAATGTGAAATCTAAATCTAAATCTAAATCTAATGTAGTCAATGCTAATTGTATTTAGCACATTATGACAATTTTATCAAATTTTGTGTATATTTCCTTGATATTTACACTTTAATGTGATTTTATATTTTTTTTCTTAGTCAAATAATATTTTGAGCTAATTGTTTTTTTTTTAAATAACATTATTATAGTGTAAACTACTTGGAAGCTTTTTTTACTTTGTTGTTGCAAAATTCTTTTTTAAAGTGGATGTATAAATTTAGTATTTTCTAATGAAATGATATATTGATAGATAAATATATAAATTTGTATATTGATAGATAAAAATATATACAAATTTATACATTGATGTATTTGCAAAAATACATTGATAGATTAATGTATAACTTTCATGTTTTAATGTATAGATTTATAATTTTTTATACAATGATTACTTTTTGGCACCAAAGGCGCTATAAATTTGCAATGCTCAATATGCCACCGTACAGTCTATTATAGAGAAATAGTTAAATATAGAATATGTTTATTTGGTTATGCTTTTATATAGATTGAGCAAGTTCAAATAACCATTTCATATTATAACACTAAACATTTCAAAATGATAATTAGTACCATACAATAATAATATTTTAGTAATCAACACTATTTCCATATATAAATAATATTATTAATGTTAAATTATAAAATATCTTGTTGCATCAAATAATAAATCATTGACATTGACTGGTAATAACACCACATTAAAAATTATAACCGTGTATTATATAGAAAAAATATCACATGAAATAACACCTATTGTCAAATTTGGTTCAAAAGAACAAAAATAACTTTGTTCTCCAAAGAAGACTGGCGTGAATAAAGTGTCCGTTTCTTCCACCCCTAGATCTAAGTTACATGAAAAAAAAAATACACATTCTTAATCTACTATTATTCAATGCCAAAAGCAAACGACCTTTCTACAATTACAAATAAAAAACTTCGGACTTCCAAAAAGCGAAACAATCTTTAGATTTGGATTTGCCTTCGATTTCATATCCCTAATCTAACTCAAATCTTTATTCTACAAATTTACACATGCAAAAAAAAAACAATGAAATTTGTGCTATTTAAAAAATTTGGCCTTATATTTAATATTGTTCTTTAATGGAGTGTAAGAAAAAACTGTAACATGATGTACTATTTTGTGACCACCCTATTTGATTGAACCTGTTGACTCGAAGCAATTACCCAGTTGACACGTGGATTTGTAACCACCCTCGTTCTTTACTCTAAACAAAAATTCTTAAAAACTATGGAATTGTCCACTCCCAAAGAGATGATGTTATATTCAAAACCTTTCCCAGACAATAAACCTCGCCTTCATCTTAATGACGAGGCGAACCCTCCCCTCTTCCTCTCTTCGCTGATTCTATTATTAAGATTTAGCGGCCCCATTTTAGTAATTTTTTATATTTTCATTAAACCAAGGACTCCAAATTGGTCTAAGTAGACCCACTTAATTAATTTTAGTTAGTTTAATTTTTTGACTTAAAAAAAAATATATCTTTTTTTCATCAACATGATACTTATAAGGGGCTTTTTGCCTCCTCTAATGGGAGCCCCAATTTGGGGCCTCGCCATGAAGACGAAGGCAAGGTTTATTGCCGGGGAAAACCTTCCTCCCACAAATTGAAGCATGCAAAAATTCTTCCAAAGGCAAGATGTCCTACATGGCAGCACCCTCCACAGACTCCTGTAGCCCTGGAGTTGGAGTCTCCGATTTCAGCTATCCACTGCCCCCCTCGGAGAGGATAAGGGGCACCCCCCAATTGGCCCATCTGGCATCCCCATTCACCAAGGGGCCCCCTTCCCCAATCCCCTCACCCACCCCAAACCCCTTACCCCTTACCCTCAAATCTACACAATACCTACATAACCCCAACTCCCATCTACAAAAAACGGTTCTGGGAACACGACCCAACTCAGCTTCACAAGCTGCTCGCCGTCGCCACGATACTTAGACTGCACATCGATCAGATCGATCAGCTTGTGTTTGCGCCTGTCTAGATCGATTTTTTGTATCTAGATTGATAGTTTTGTGTCTAGATTGCTTGTTTTGTGTCTAGATTGTTTGTTTTGTGTCTAGGTTCTGCATCGGGCAACTGTTTTTGAGAATACAATGGCTTCTTGTGCTGCGACCATGACTGGGATGGCTGCGTCCAGCCTCTCCCTCAAGAGGAGCAGGGCCGTGCAGGCGTCGGCTGCTCCCCAGGTCAGCTTCTCGGGGCTGAGGCGCGGTACCAAGGTGGACTCCATCGCCATGAGCCGCAGCTCGTCGTTCGCGAGCCAGACTGCTATTGCCAAGTCTGCTGCGAAGGTTACCTGTGATGGAGCGAACACTTCGTTGATCATTACTTTGAGCACTGGTGCTTTGTTGGCGATGGGGCGGTTTGTGTTTTTGCCCTTCCAGAGGGACAATGTAAGTCGTGCTCTCACTTGGTTTTCTGTGTCGCTGTTGTGTTGTGTGACTTGGAAGGGTTGGTTTTGGAAGATGAGTGGAATGGAAGGGTTTGAGTTTATGGAGGTCTTCGGGTAGGTCTTCTGCGAAGCTTTTTTTGGTTCCCGTCGGAAATGTCTCTGGTTGGCTGCGACCTAACATGGAGATCTTCGAGCTGATTGTTTCTTCCCGACTCTAGCTTACTAGCTCATTCGATGAACATGCAATTGATAAGAATGTGTAGTTTACGCTGGAACAGTCTTGACATGTATTTCAGAACCGAAGAAGCACATTCTGAACATATGATATGTCCATGGAGCAACCTAAAATCATATCTAGCTTCTAGTCCCCTGTTCTGAATGACTGTATCATGACCACGTCTGCATTATCCTGATGCATTATTAAATGTTGAACGTTCGAGGTAGGGGATCTTTGTGTTGTAATGCGAGGTTTTCTAACTGGTTAGTATGCATTGGATTGCAGGTGTCCAGGCAGGGTCTGCCGGAGCAGAACGGCACCACCCACTACGAGGCTGGTGACAGCAGGGCCCAGGAAGCTGTGAGCTTCCTCAAGACCAACGACCCCGCCGGTTTCACCCTTGTGGATGTGCTCGCATGGGGAGCTTTGGGCCACGCCATCGGATTCTTCATCTTGGCCACCGCCAGCAACGGCTACAACCCTCAGTTCTAGAGTAGTTGCCTTAATGCAACCCTACCAGTCGACCTTACCGCAGGTGAGGAGAGTTAGTTTCCTCACTTGTAATATGTATTTCTGGTGCATGGTCTTGTACCTGTGCAGATGGCAATGTACCATTGATCTTCAAGATTCTGTAAATTCAAAACTTTGATTAGTCGCACGAACTTGAGTTCCAGGATGGGCATGAGAGATTGTGATATATGCTGAACATTGTTGTGGGGAGTCCAACGATATGATTGAATGCAGATTTGATAGATGGCTTACATTCGTGGCTTGATCCCTTCGTTGTTGCTGAATGGTCTTAGTTTTTGTTGTGGAAGCCACGGTTGATTTTGACAGTAGATCTTACTGTGAATTCTCTTTGCTTTTAGCTCTAGAATCAATTGAGAACAGTTTGATCGGCGATCCTTGTCCTTCATTGCGCATTGCGTAGTGAACACAGTAATTCGAGAGGAGTTCGCCTTTCAAAGTACAGTCTAGACCTAAATTATTCTATATACTGGAGCTTTGAGTTTATGTAGTGAATCTGTAGATATTTGAGCTTGTGTTACGTTCTGCTTGCCTTCACTCTTCATTAGCTGCATTTAGTGTATCCGCAAGGAATCACGCCTAAAGGAGATAGTTTTATCCAGATCATTTCAATTGCAAGGTTGTGGTTGGTGCGTGGACTACTTATGCAGATATGTTGGTTTGAGCCGCCATTTGTTGTTATTAGATTCCTCCTCGTGTCATCTGCATCAATGTCGTAGATCACCAAATAGGTGAAGATCACACTACACCCAACTTAGATACGGTATTTCATGAGCACAGTGCTTATGAGATGTCACACACATCCAATGCTGTCAGGCGCATCGAGAACTCTGTTGGGAAGTTTGGAGTTGAGCATGAGAATCCTAAAATTGTAGAATCCTAAGACACTGCAGCAGGTGTGTATGTGACCACGTACTGGAAATTGAAGGTTCCGAATTCTGCAGAAGAAATGCCGTATTTTCATGGCCTGATGCTCAATTCTCTGGTGGTTTAATGTGTTAAGCTGGGGGACATTCTCAAAATAAAGCTCGTAAAATGAGTAATAACCACAAGTCTCAGCAGTGGCATGAATGTGCAGTGCATTCAATTCAAAGCCTCATAGCAACCCCGTGACAGATCTCTCCAACCTCCAGTGACTTTGTTAGCCCGAGAGAACTAGATCACTAAACTGCACACTTCCGTGTAGACATCATGAGGAGTGATGATGTCGTTTTCAGCCAAAACATGCGCAACAACCACAAGTCTCAGCAGTGGCAAATCAGTGCAACTCCAGCAGCACTGCGTGCGTCCATCCAAGGTTACAATTCAAGAATATGTCCCATTTAACTAAATACTGTACAGAAACATCGACCCAAATGACTTTCTAAGGCTGAGATAACCAACTACATCTAAGCAATTCTTCTAAACTTCAATTCCACAATTCAAATTCCAGAGAATCCTACCAACGGTCAGAGATCGGTGACCCAGATGAAGCATAACTAAGTCCGGCTTCTACAAACGGAAATACCGTAACAGGTGATTTCAAGAATCAAGGTTACGACTCAAGAACCTTTCCTCATTCAACTTGGGTGCAGAAACTTCAACCGAAATGACTTTCTAAGACTTACTAGATGATACACCAGATGTAAGCTGCAATTCTCCCTAACTCCAGTTCCACAATTCAAGAGTCAGAGAATTGTAGCAACAGTCAACGATGGCTGACCCAGATGAAGCATAAGCATCAACACACAACACCAAATTCGGCTTCCATAAACTAAAACAATTTGACATTACTATTTCTTTAGTAATTTTCATAACTTACAAGAAGAGGCATCAACTCTGGCATGTATAATTTAGTGTAGAGACCCTTTCGTCCTCGTCGGGATTGGCTTCGGAAGTAGCAAAGCCCAAGAGATGGCATTTTGATTTATTCTATCCATTGAGAGGATAAGAGGCAGCTGGTGATTGGCCATCCAAGAGCACTGTCCAAAAGCACGCCCGCCGATCCGACGGGCCACCCGCCTCACTCATCGTCTTCCTCCGTTCCGTATGAGCGCCACACGCTGCTCCCCATCGCCACACTCCGAGCTCCAATACTTAGACATCATTCTCACTTAACCCTCTAGAGATACATCTTCTGCTCCTGGAGTCCTGCTATCCGTGTCTAGATTGTGCATCGCACGACCCTCTTTTCTGAGAACATGGCTTCCTGCGCTGCCACCAGGACCGGCATGGCTGCCTCCAGCCTCTCCCTCAAGAGGAGCAGGGCCGTGCAGGCCTCCGCTGCTCCCCAGGTCAGCTTCTCCGGCCTGAGGCGCGGCACCAAGGTGGACTCCATCGCCATGAGCCGCAGCTCGTCGTTCGCTAGCCAGACTGCTATTGCCAAGTCTGCTGCGAAGGTTACCTGCGATGGCGCTAACACGTCGTTGATCATCACTTTGAGCACTGGAGCTTTGCTGGCTTTGGGACGCTTCGTGTTCTTGCCCTTCCAGAGGGACAATGTAAGTATTCCGTCGAATTGTCTCTATGTTTACTTTCACGGTGATCTATTCCTTCATCTAGGTCGTTCATGGATCAGTGTCTTGATTTTTCCAGACCCTTGCTCATCGTATTACTAGTCTTTGATCACCCATATGAATGTCCTTTGTTGCAAAGCATGTTGTCGATGTCTCTCTCTTCCAGGATTTGGAACTGTTGCGGATGGAAGTATGGGTTTGGTTCTACCTTCTGGGATCGAGTTGATAGGTCGCATCAGAGGTTTTGGAGTGAATGATCGACTTAGACTCTTGGCTTTTGTTTTGCAGGTTTCCAGGCAGGGATTGCCCGAGCAGAACGGCACCACCCACTACGAGGCTGGTGACAGTAGGGCCCAGGAGGCTGTGAGCTTCCTCAAGACCAACGACCCCGCTGGTTTCACCCTTGTGGATGTGCTCGCATGGGGAGCCTTGGGCCACGCCATCGGATTCTTTGTCTTGGCCACCGCCAGCAACGGCTACAACCCTCAGTTCTAGATTATTTGCTTCAATGCATCCATACCCGTCGACTTCTTCGCAAACGGGGAGAGATTATTAGTTTCCCCGCTTGTATGATGTGTTTCTGTTGCACAGTTTTCCACCTGTGCAGACGGCAATGTACCATGGATCTTCAAAATTTTGTAAATTCAGAACGTCTTGATCACTTGCCTCTCACTATCCCGCTACGCGTCTATGATTCTATGTGCATACAATGTATTCAGCATGTATTTATATTCATCACCTAACTCTCTTCACAATCAACAGAGTACAAGAGTTAATTTCACATTCTCCTTTCTTTGCAAGTTTAGAATGTTCTCCGCATATATCTTTGAAAGTGTTGAACAATTACCTGAGTGAAATGTTTTACAACTCTCAAGTGGGATCGGAATGGTGTTGTGGTACAGCGACATTAGAAGTGTATACATCTGGAGTGGAAGGTGAGGCTTCCACTGCAGCGTTTATGTATCCTCACACTTTACTAGTGTTTCCAAGTACATTAACAGTTTTCAAGCAAGAATTCAGATGATTGTGCGAGAGCGTCAACAATCAAACAAGGTCAGAAGTGCCTACTTGTCTCTTATCCAGGAGACAATCCGACGACGACTTAGAAATTCATTGTAAGATTACGTAGTCCGACATATCGCAGCTGAATTTCTTGCAATCGGTTATTCATTTGTTCAATGTGATTAAAAAATTGTATAAAAATTATTATAATTCATTAGCAGAATATTGTTTAATAAGTAGATATATTATTTATTTAAATAATATGAATTAATACACTTATTAATATATATATTGTTTTTACAATAATATAAAACTTACAATATGTATTCAAATTTACTTAGATTTAAAAATATATACATTACTCAATTTTAATTTTTTATTAACATTGATGAATAATTTAATAGATTAAAATGATGAATATAAAATTTATTTAATCATTAAAGAATAAATGTTACACTTAAAATGATAAATGTTAATATAAAATGGATTTAGACATTCATTGGCATTGATGAATGATATCTCCACATTAGCATTTACACTTTTAAAGGTATGTTCCCACTTGGCCTTAGAGGGGGTCTTTGGAGGGGGTGTTATCTCCATTAAAAAGTGTGTGTTCCCACCTACATTCTTTAGTAATTACCAATCCTACATGGATGTCCACATGGCACACTTTTAAGAGTGGGTATTACTTAATATTTAAGAAGACAAAAGAGCTTTGAGAGATAGTAGGCAATACTTATGGGGCGACCAATATTGGAAAGATTCTCTAGTTTTCCTCTCATAAGAGTGGTCTTATGTATTGTTCCATTTGGGGGACCATTACATAATCCCCTTCCTATTGATAAGGCCTTCACGAACCTCATTGATTACACCTTTTCCAAAAAGAAGGCATTGCTCCCCAAATTGTGGAGTTGTTAAATTTTTAAGCATGCTCTTTGCTAAGGCCAAGTGCGAATGGGCCTTAAAATATTTCTTCTATAACTTAGAGAAGGGACTCTAGAAAAGGGATGAAGCTCCATGATAGAATGATATTGCATATAAAATTATACTCTCTCTATTCCAAATAAAATTGTTCCAAATTATTTGATGCAAATCATTAATTCAATTTGAAGTTGTGGTTTTACAAGCTGTAATAAATCAAAATCAAAAAACAAATGCACAAGAAGTGTTTTTGGTCCGTTAACCACTAAAGGGCCTTGAGACCATATTCTGGTCGCAATACATCTGGGTAGGCTATATTCTAAGGTTTCAAAATTTATTTATTTCATGAAATTTTAGTTCCATGTAGCTTTTAACAGTAACTTTCCAATGGCGCAAATTTCAAAGCATTTGGAGTTTCGATGCAAAAGTTATGAGTTTTAGAAGAATCTGCTCTAAATTAGGGCAGCTAATAACCAAACAAAATCTTCCATTTTCTAACCCAAGCTGCCCATCACTCAAAGGCAAAAAGTGACAAGACAAAATTTCAAAGAGTGGGCACTTATAAAATGATGGACCCAATATTTTTTTCATCCATAGACATTCATGACAATTTTCATGCAATAAATTTTTTCATTTAACTGACCGTTTCCATCTGAAGAGGTTGTTGTTTTTTTCATCCAAATGACAATTATCATCAAAACTCTATTTTGCATCCATATAAAATATTTCATTTAATCTTCATTTTTCATCCAAACTTAACAAATTTTATCTAGTATCTATGACGTGGTAGGGGGTCCATCCACAGGACCCCCTTTGTGGTTCTTTCCCTCGTTGACTTCAACGTACCTGCCGTTTGGATTTGCAATTGGACATTTTTCGATTATTCTTTAAGTAGTTTTGGTTTTAAGAATGTGAAGCGATTTCTAAACACCCCGTTTCACAAAATCAAGGATTTTTTCTCCTTCACAAGCCCGTATGAGACTCAAAATTTGTGAGCTCATACCTAACTTACACACCTAAAGGAATTGATGATCTTCCATGGATCAAATGTATTTGCAAAAAGTATGGTTTTTGGGCATCAAAACTTGGGTATACTTTCATGTAGTGTCAAAAAAAAACTTTTACAATGACTTGAAATGTTATATTCTCACAATTTGTACGGTGGATTGTCCTCAAAATTGGTATACACGTTTTTGAATAAGACCATTACAAGATCCTATGGTCAAATAGTCAATTTCATGTCTAAATTTAGAAAACATTAAATTTCTACCAATAGGAATATGTTTTTTGGTATTTTTGGCTCCAAAAACACCAAGGGCTTTTAATGGTTAAGCTTGTCGTGCTCATTTTGGATTACAAACATCATATGAACTAGCTAAAATCAATGCGTGTATATACTTGGTGCATCAGAAAATACATTGCAACAAACGTTACTATACTACTATATGCTACATATACCATCTCCAACATAATACTATTTCTACAAACAGATAATCTAAAATATAAATGTATTATACTTAGATGTTTGATGAAATTATTCTATTTTTATTTATTTTTTATTTTTAAAAAACATCGTCTATTGTGTGAGGGAGGGAGTATAAGTTATTAGCCCATAGAGTAACTTGGCAAAAAAATCTCCGCCATCAAATCTTGCCTAATAGGCTTCCATGACCATGGGAGAGAGTGGCACCTCACTTTTTCTCTTTAGAGACCGAAGTTTTTCTCTCTCTATTAACCCATCTATAGGTAAACTGACTTAGATGTTAGGTTCTTATTGTCCCTTGTTGTTATGTCTAGCTTGGAATTGATTCGGTTGCTTTTGGAGAAGAAGGTTACGCTTACGAGGTAGTGCAAGTTCAAGGCTACACTTTTTGGTTAGAGTTTCATACTGCCAAATGGACCCGCACTCGCTGAAAATGAGATTAATTCCTAAACGCTGCCGAAACCAAAAAATGGCTTCTGAATGAAGTTGACTGTTCAATTCCTTCTAATGCATGGATGATTTCCATCCAATTCTTTATGTTGCCACCCCTTCAAGTTCAATTCGGATCATTCAAACTATTTTTAGATTTTAGATGGAATTCCAATTACAAAAAGAGTCATAAAAATGATTAATCGTGTAAGGTAGACGAACCCAAAATCAATCAGTTAAAGATTTTAGCATATGTGTTTGTGGTATATAATTTGAAGAGGATTTTTCAAATGTACAAACATAAAATTCTTGTTGAATTCAAAAATCTCCATAATTTTATTTTCCCGTATTAAAATAGTTACAATTATTTGAAGTGAAAAGTTGAACTCACACATGGTGGATATAAAGGGTGTTGTAATACCGACCACCATGACACCAAAACTTGATCATGGTACACTATCAAAATATTCCGATTCAATTCACTTTCTACCAATCATGCTTAGGAATCACACAAAGATTTAGGAAGATCTCCCTAGATTTTGAAATTGAAACTTCTCTAAAATGGAGAAGTCTACTTAGAAGTCTACTGAACGGTTACAGGCATCTGGTCGGATATGAGTTTATCTAGTTCTACCTAAACTAGATTTGGGCCATGAAAACGAGTTCCGTTGTGTTTGAGCCTAACTGGCAAATTGAAACTTGCCACGTCTAGTTTCTACTCCACTTTAAATTGAGTATTTTGTTGTGGTTACAAGTTTAGTCAAGTTTACTCCAAAAATTCAGATGAATCCGTATCAGATACGAACAAACACTACACGTGAACTCAGGCGAAAGGCCGAGAAAGTATACCTATTACCCCAAGGTCCACGTAAACAATATTTGCTGCAAACGTTCAAGTGTGTAATCTCAATATTTGCTGACAACTCACTTACGATCAGAACTCACACAAACATCCTGAAGCACTAGGTATCCACAAGCCTGCACCCACCAGGACAATTATCACTGAAAAATCTGCCAAAAATTTAATCACAGATACACTCCCGAACCATCAAACCCTAACTACAGGAGTTTGCCTTGAAGGCTTTCAACTACATTGTAAAACATTGGATTTCTTATTGATAATCTCCTTGCATGGAAATCAAGACTTACACATCTGGGAATTGTCAATAGCACCAATGTCTTTTGCCAAGTCCAATGCGGCAAATTGAGGCAACATCGCTCCCATGTCGTCACGAGATGCAAGGCTGCTCTCTCGAATTCCGCCACACTCAGCATTCCATCCCAAGCTATAAACCCTAAAACGCGATTGTCACCACCACCAAGGCTTAGATCGCTCCATCAAAATTCCATAATCGGTCGATCGATGAATTGAAATTATTTACAACGAAGTCGTCACCACAAATCCTAATATCAAAAGAACAAAGGAAAAAACGAGACAATTGATTCTAGAATCAGGGTCTAAGATTTAATGGTTTAACTCAATTTAGTTGAACTTTGTCACGTAAATATTAATTTGTGAATATAAAAAGAATAGATTTATATTATATTAAATTATAATATATAATTTACAATTACTCATTTAATATAAAATTTAATTAATTAGTATAATATTTAGTATCCAGACAATATAAAATTGTCACAAGCTAGATGTCTAAGATTTAAATGAGATATTAAGATGATTAAAAGTGAGAAAAGTTTTAGCAAACTTGTCTTGAATTCCTCTTACAATCATACTAAAATATAAATGTACCAAAAACTAGTCTATGATGAGTTGCAAGACAATCCAAAGCAATCCACTATCATTCTTGTCCACACCTCGGAGTGACTCCCACATGGTCTTCCAAAGCTCCAAGTCTAGCCCACAAGTGGAAAATCTATGTCCACAAGTGGAAAATCTATGTTCCGACACAGAGCCAGGTATCTCGCAGTTTACACTTCCGGCCTTGCAACCCCTTAAGGACAAAGCAACCACTTGTGGGTGGTGCAAGAAATTGAAAACCCCGTAAAATGCCCTAGAAGGGTCGGATTTGAGTGTTTTTTGTTCCTAACCTCTATAGAATCAAGTTGGTAATAAGAATATGCTAAAATTTTGTTGAAAAAGTGAAACCCTGATTTTACAAAAAAGAAAGAAGAGGAGTCGGTCCTATGTTTCTACAGTGAAGTTAGTGTTTCTATAGTGAAAATGTTTCAACTAAACTTTGAGCACATTGAAAAGTGAAATGAAGATCTCTCCTTGTGGATTTATATTTTTAGCATTTTTTTGGGGGGGAATGCTTGTATGACCACTCTTTTATGGCTTCACCGTTTTGGATTTATCAGAAATCCTTTTGAATTTTGCAAAAAGTGCCATATTGAAAAAAATAAAATTTAGAGAGACACTTATGTCAAACCCATTTTCTCCAAATTGGTAACTCGAAAAAATCTAAAAAGAATTGTGCATGTTCCTAACATACTAGAAAAGAGAATTAGCTTTAGTTGCCAAGTTTTTATAAATTTTTGAATTAGCAATTTTCAGTCAAACTCGGAAACTCACTATTAGTACTTCAGAAATTTACTAATCTTCCAAACTTCACATGTTATTGTCTTCCAATCCGTTGCTTCTCCAAACCCAAAATTTGGTACAGATTTCGGTAGCCCACTACTTTCAAAGATCTTACGGTTAAATTGCTTATGGTGATTCTCAAATTTGTCTCACTTTGGAAAATGCAAGAATGGCACTGTAGGTACTGAGAAATTGTCGAAATACCCCTTCGTCCTTCAGGGGTTAAACTCATCAAAGCAGTTAATAGTAAAATAGGAGGTCCCCTCATGACACATGAGGAGATCCCCATCCTCGCAGCAGTGAATATTCTACTCTTACTGGCCCAAGTAGCGTTGGACGGGGTGGATGAAAGATATACTCCTCTATTTACTATGATGACGGATTTGGGAAATGTTTTGCTCTTGTTTACGAATAACTTCATTAATGCAAGAAAAAAAACTCTACAAAATCACATGCTGGAGATTATTGGAAATGTGCTCTTTTGTGCACAGTGTAGTCTATTGTTGTGCAATGGAATTGAAGCTTCCGTTTGTTTTAAAAAATTTAACATGAAAAAATAAGCGGCTAATTGCACTATCTCTGTCTTAGTATTTGTACCATATTTATTTTTACGGCTTCATTTTACTACTCAAAAAGGTTTTGAAGTCTCTCCCCTGGTGGGCAGAGACAACATAAACTCAGAAATGCAAGCTTGATCGGTCCTTTAACTTACTTTCATTAAAGTGTCTAGGAAAGAAAAAAAACTCCCACCTTTGTCCGAAGCACCTGTAGCCTCGAGTAGCATTTCATCTCCATCCGCATCAAGCTCACCGTTCCAAACAGAAAGAAGAAATCCCACACTGACCAAATTGAACAGGAAGAATCCAGGAATCATGGAAATCCTTTGCATCAAAAAATAAATGAAATAAATATAAAAATCCAGGAATCCAATGTACGCGGAGCGAGATTGCTCCCAATCCATCCTCACTCACTGTCAACTCGTTCCTTGCCGCAAATCCTCATCACCTGTGTTGACTTTGCTTCACAGATCCACAGACATACACTCGGTGGTACCTTGTCTTAAGTTATCACTTTGCAGACACGGTACATTCCGCCCTCCTTCCTTCTAGATACACTCGCTGTCACTCGATTCTTGCATGAAAATCCGGCACTAACTTAGGCTCCGAATGTATACAACAAATGCTAGCTGCCCAGTGCCCAAGTGCCGAAGGTTTGGTTTTGGGGTTGCCGGCAGAACAAGCTAAAGAGTGAAATTGTAGGTGCGAGTAGTGATAGACTCGGATCCGTTGCTGCCGAGCAGTAGCAACAGCAGTGGCCTCACGCACATGCACCATTTTCATGGCGGATGGCGGATAGCGGATAGCAGGTGGCGGGGCAGATTAATCCTGTATGTGCGTGAGCGCAGTGGTAGTCGGCGGAACACCGCGTCTCTGGCGTGTTGGTGGGGCGACAACGCTGGAGGGGCGACGCGGTCAAGCGAGTCGCGGTGGAGGGTTTCTCGAACTCGGGCCTGCCAAAACAAACCCCGGCCAGTATGATGTATAGGGGTTCGGATGCTCTTTGAGGCCTCAGCGTCACCATTTTCGTCTACCATTTTCGAGGCATCGTCGTAGATCCGACAACCGCGGCAGCACCGACTGTATCTGTACGATCTTCTCACTTCGAAATCTCCGTGTGCTTGAGGTGCTTGTAGTTGCCGTGATTGATGTTCTGGCAGACTAGTTTCCCTTCGTCGTAAATTAATTTTGGTTCGGTTCTGAGCAGATTAGTTCAGGTTTGATTTGTGTAGTGGCTTGCCCGTTGGTAACCTCGATCTCCTTGGAGTTGTAGAGCAGCAGATCCCGTCTCACAGGTAGCTCGCCAGGTCTTTGCAGATAATCGAAAGGGCATCAGCCTCAGTCTTCGTAACGTGGACGCAAAGAGGCTTGGGCGTTTGACAGTATGGATCTATCAGTATTCTTGATCCTCATCTTCGTCACCCTTCAATTTGTTGGAGAGTATTTTGGTTGGAATCAGTTGAAGGTGAAGTTGGGCATATTCATCGCCACTCTCATCATCGCCTTGCCAAATCTCATCTTCATGGTCATCGACTGGTGGCAAGATCCGCACTCAAAGATTGCCTTGCTGGTTTTGAATACTTTCAAGCCGATACTTCGAGGTGAGACGTATAGATTGTTTCGATGGTTGAAAACTATAGGAATCAGTTTATCATCCGATGATCTCAATCACTTACCATTTTCAAAGCTCAACACCGACAATATGGAAGCTTTCATGACCAAAGAATGCTTTGAGCAAACGAACACCACCGGAGCCAACAGGTATTTGAGGGTCATACCCGAAGAGATCGATGTAGACGAGAATGGTGTGAGAGATGTATGTTGGCTTTGTTACACCAAATGCACGGGCTTTCGTGCAAGTTGGTGTGAGAATGAGGGCTTGGTTGTGCACGAGTTTCGGTTTAGTAAGCAATTGCCGGATCTATGTTCCAAGTTCACGAATGATGACGATTTAATCAGCCATCCTTCGGTAAAGTCTCGCCTTGTGAGATCTCGAGCTTACAACAATGTGGATATTGGAACGGCAAGGAAGTTACTCACACGATTGCGGAGGATTTGTTTAACGGAAATACCTATTCTTACTCAATATAAGATGAAACGGGAGTGGAACTATTTTAATGCGGCGCCCACTCTTGAAAATCTCGATAGTGACCTCGTGCTCGTTCGATTTCAAGGAGAACCCGTTGCAGTGGGGTAGTCCTCGATCGTCACAACATTATTGTGAAGCTGAACAAGAGATGAAATATATATGCTTCAGATAGTTGTAGGAAGAAGTTGCAACTCAAGAAGCGCACGTGATCGACTAGTGGAGGTTTAGGTTTATCAAAAGCTATGATCACAAGATCTATGTCAACTCATTTAGGGTTACAAGGTTTGTGGAGTAGATGCAGACTTTCTGTAAGTGCTTACGAGCTATGTATACAACTTGTACACAATTCAGCTTTCATTTGATTCTTGACTTTGCAGTTTCATTCCATCTCTGTTCTGTAATGTAGTTCCAAATCTTGAAATGCAATACACAACTGGTTTTTGTAAAGTATACTAAGTACTGTTTAGATCTTGCGGAGAAGATTGCAATGTGCCGTTGCTCCAAATCCTAAATTGGATGCTTTGATTTTGAACACTAGGTCTTCGCGTTTAAGTTATCTTAGATGTTCTTTTTGCTGTAGTGGTTAGGATTTCATGCAAGTGAAAAATCTCCACAGACGAGTCAAGAACGGTTTCAGGGGATTAATGGAAGTCTGATGTCATACTGAAACCGTTCCAGTGCACAATGAATGTAATGGAACAGGTCATTAATGGAATGTGCTTTCAGGGGATTAATGGAAGTCTGATGTCGAAAGATATGCTTCCTCAAGGTAGGCCAGGAATTTCTTTTCTCGACATGCACTCAGCAACAGAGAGCATATTCAACTTAGAAGCATATCGAGCAACTTAGAAAGACTCTCGAACCTCTCATTTATCAAGTCGGTTTGAATTCGCGACCCAATTGGCATCTAGTTACAAATTCATGAAATAAATATCTTGCCTAATAATCCAGCCCACGTCAGCATATCTGCATTTTCTTCACCAAAAAGCTGGTTTGCTGAAAAGGGTTGTTGCGGTTCTGAGCCGCACAAACTGCGAAGACCGGATAACTCCAGTTTATAACCAACCGACTCACTCCCAAACGAAGCTGTTCTCGCCGACCCATCTCTCAACAATCATCTCCCGCACGTCTAGAACGGTACCCGCTCAACAGGACGCTCTAGATTCGAAGCGTAGAGATGGTAACCATGGTGGACAGCACGCTCACCACGGCGCCGTGTTTACCATCCCCGCGACCGCAATGGATTCCTCCCTCGCAACCGTCCCGAGTCGCCATCCGCGCCAGCTTCAAGCCGGCCGCGCTGCGAGTCTCGTGCTGCAGCGGCGCGACCACGAGTAGCGCGACTACTAGCGATGGAGTGGCGAGCTTGAGGGGCGAAGAAGTGGGTTCCAGGAGTAGCGCTCCGTTTGGCGAGGTTTATGTCGCGAGCGTGCCGCTCCGGGCGCCCAGAGGCGCCGCGGAGGTTCTGGAGGTCATGCAGCATGTGGAGCTCTTCGAGAATTTCCAGCATTTTATGACCATTATCAAACCGAACGACGATGGCGGTGCGCCTGTACGTCGCCCTTCGCTCTTCACTTCTATGTCAATCTAGAGTTATGGAGTTTTGAAGTTATCGGATTAGTGAGTGTTAGTGCATTACTGTTCACTATCTCTGAGATGCCGAATTCTTGCCTTGGCCTTGTTCGAGTTTGGATGTGTTTTATTTTCCATTTTCACTCGGTATTTCTAGAATCAGCAATGGCGGTGGATTTTGTCTTTGAAATTATGTGAGATTAGTTGCTTTAAGGTGGAGTCTGTTTTGATAGAAAGCGGTGGTATTTTTTACAATTGGCAGTGCACAGTGTTGGACTTTCAGCCTCAAGACCCAGAGAATCCAATGACGGTGGTGAACGTGGTGATGGGCAACTCCATTCCTGGTACAGTCTCGTTTCGTTCTCTGATGTTTTGCGTTCAAGTAAATCCCATTTGGACAAATCCTGGTTCCTTTCTGCTCATTGATGCATTCTTCAAGACGGGGAGTATTCCATTCCATTGTAGCAACTTGAGTTGAATTTTTGATGTTAGGGCTCTCACATGAATGCCAATTTCTGCATACAGGTGTAATATTGGAGAGAACTTTGTCAAGGTTGCCGAATCAGCGGTGTTGGTGGGTAGGAGATATGAAACCAGGGTTGAGCTTGGAAGACGCTCTTGAGTTCAGCAGGACCTATGATTCGGAGCTCAGTCTTGGTGTCAACGACTGCCGGCATCATACTCTAGGTGACCACCATTTAACCGGTTCAGAAAAACACTGTTCCACAGTATGCTTTCAGTTCCTTCATTTAATATGAAAACATACGTGTTTAAACATTCATTTCATACTTCATAATCAGGCTAGTTTTACTCAAGAGTATTGTGTTTTGTTCTTGCTTGTGTCGTGAGGTGCAGTACCTGCATTTGCATCACGATTAGTAGTTTATTTCATGTTTTCTGATCAGTTTAGAATCCTTAGTTGCAGTTTTTATAACCTCAGAGTACATTGTTAATGAACATGACCCCTCAGCAGCAAGTATACTTCTAAATATTGCAGATGGAGTAAATACTTCCACAGTTTAGTAGCATGTCATGGCTAGCTTCTTTCAAAACTGAATAAGGTTCCGGTAGCAGGGTTTTGAGTTACTTTTTTGTTTCGTACCTTATGTGGGTTTTTAACACTGAGCTGTTGGGATGTGTTCGGAATCAGATCTAGTGGAGTATTTGACTGGAAAACGCATGAATTTCATAGAGGAAGTTCGCAACGTTAGAGAAAGAGAGCAATGGTTGGCAGAGGAGGCTGAATTCGAGAAACGTTTGTTAGAGGCTTCGGGAAAAGAGTCCCCAGATTCGGAGACAGCTGAAGAAGAACCTGCAGAAGAGGCAACAGTGGAAAATGTTGTGTAGACAACAAAGCTCATCAACAAGTCGATCTTAGACCAACAATGTCACCCTTACTAATCAAGTAAGCTTGTTTGTTGATCTTTTGCACTTTTGTTAATTATCTCAAACCTTCAGGTTGTTGAGATTGTTACAGTACATAGAGTAGAGTTTTGTATGCTTTAATTTGACCAGTTTTTGGTTTGATATGTGCGTGCAGGTCCTGAATTCACGGCCTCGTTCTCATAGTTTTTATGGAATGTGACTTCCATGTGGACATTTGAGATTAGATGACGGCCCAAGTGACTTTTAAACGATTTTACTGGTGATGAAATTCCTATTATTGAGAGGCTTTTGTAAGATAGTATGTAGATGTTTAGATACTTCTGAGGTTAGACCATTTTAAGTTGATATATTCTTATAAGGGAGTTGCAAGCTACGCTCAGCTGTTAGAGAGCAAGGAAATTGATGCACGATTGCTCACATTTCAACTTAATACGAATTTTCCTCGCTACACAATGTTATCAAACTAGTATGCACATCAAGTTCGAGTAAGAGCGTACCAGAATGAAGGTGCCGGACACGCTTGTCATTTGTCCAAAATTTATTCATTATGAATATGTTTCAATTGCTTAACTGCAACATAAAATTAAGCAATTTTGAGATGTATGCAACATACCAACAATGTCACTGTCATCTCCTTGTATTATACAGATTTTACAAGAGTTCATATCAATCTTTACAGATGAAAAAGCCCGTTCCTTCATGGTGC
The DNA here is from genome assembly GCA_014871385.1 of Ceratodon purpureus. Classification (NCBI taxonomy): domain Eukaryota; kingdom Viridiplantae; phylum Streptophyta; class Bryopsida; order Pseudoditrichales; family Ditrichaceae; genus Ceratodon; species Ceratodon purpureus. The sequence continues at coordinate 11,915,996 of CM026428.1, read as the reverse complement.
TATAATGAAAGGAGGCTACTGCTAGTCTATCCCCGACCTGCTATGCAATGACGTAAACGTAGCACGTTGGAAGAGGTTGGTTGACATTTTTGGTGAGGCTTCAAGCGCTGATCGTTAGATCGGTAGTTGCTTCAGTTTCATCATTTTTTTACCACCGTCTTGCTGCAACGTTAATGCACTTATGAACTGCTACAATATAATTCTACAATCGCTAGAAGTATATATTTTACATTTCAAACCTTAGTGAAAAGAAGAAATTCGCGTCTTCATTCTGTGACCGTAGTGTCTCTCGATACTGATTCATCATGCACCTCCTGCAAAGGCAACTTTGTTTTTGCAAGCTCGTTACGAGCTAGATCTATGAAGAGCTCCGCGTCTTGCTTCATCTGAGAGTAAAAACAAACTTGTGAATTCCCTGGACGAAGGTGCTAAGGATGATCTTATGATCATCCCGTTTGATTTCAGTATAAGGTCATCGAGTGATAAACCAAATTATGCCAAGCCATCAACTGCTACTACAGCCACGAAGTCCTTTAACTGCTAGCAAAACAGTAAACAAGCAAACTTGACATAGTACCTCCAAGACTGTTCCAGATTTTATCTTTGATTGCATGAAACACCACTTTAGGAAATGTGCGCCTGTTCAAATCCACATCAACAGAGCTATCAGGATAGGTTTTAAACAAGAAATAGGGTGCTATTTTCTGAGGAATAAAAGTTCTGAACGTTGACTAAAGAATCGGTAGTCAAATTCCGCCAATCTTGAGGAGTGACTCTATATAACCTGAACTGGCCTTATTGCATATATCTTGCTGGACTCACGAAGAAACAGTGATTTCTTCGAGTATCATTCACAATACTACGATGGATTCGTTCCTACGCCAATAAAGTTCCTAAAGGTTAGTGCACAGTGAAAACTCGCGTGATAACACTCACATAGACGATAAGAAAGACCTGATGTTTAACCAATCTCTTACCAACTCTGACATTCAGACTACACATCGATTTTGACTTGGTCATAAATGTCCACTTCGCATGCACCTGCCCATAATACGTACTTTAGTGCAGCTTCACACATGCGTATACCCAGAGAATATATACTAGTATCCATGCTCGACCAAGCAAGATAATTATGATGAGAGAAATCTGCAATGTTGACTCAAGTTAGGTGCTATGCTAAGTCCTAGATATCGAGACATGCACACGTATTACCTCAAAGTATGTTCCAAAAGGTACGTCATGAATTTGTGATACGGCTTCAAAAATCTGCAAAGAAGACCAAACGATTTAGCATAGATATGATTCCTGACAGAAGCTGAGGTGAATCCGAACCGGTAACTTGCCCAAAATGTTGGCTACATAAGAAGAAAGGGATCAGCAAAACAAACCAAGACTTTCTTGTCGCTAGAGAGTGCAGCGTGCTGCCACACAGTGACGGCAGTGTCGGGAGGACACATAGGGCTCCGGCAAATCGAACGATAAGTCACTTTCCGAACAAGGCCACCATACTGTTCTGAATCTTCCCATTTTTCGATCTGGAAAGTCATTAAACATTCTATCAAACTTAACAAACAAGCTCTTGCTCGCAAATATTTCAATGGTCAAAGAATATTTGCAAGGAGTCTCAAGATGAAAGAAAAGAGTGCAATTCACTCTGAACACATAAATGAATAATTCATGAATAAAGCATAGCCACTACTTATTATCAAAGATTTTTTTTCCTTGACCATAGCAGCGACAGGGTAACTGGCAGTACTTGAACCATGAAGGCAAAGCACAATACCTGCAATTCAGAGTCCTTTCGATTGTCACAATACATTTGCATGAATTGAGATTCATCTTTCAAACAAACCGCAAAATATTCTTCAGCTGTGCATGGCAATTCAACCTGGCATCCCATCCTGATCATGTCAGCTACTTCTCCAACTCATTAAGAAAACACAAGTCAACAAAATTCGTTTTATCTCCCAGAGTGATTGCGATCATTAACACTTCAAAATCATTAATGGGCACTCACGTTGATAACCTCAGATAAAACATCATCCTTAAGAAAGGGCTGCATAACGATTGGAGCTTCAGGTGGGGCTGAGGGAGCATCCTCGTCAAAATCCTCCTCAGATACTCGAAATGAGCCACTTTTTGTTCTCATAGATGACACATGTTGTTCCTGAAAATACGCAAGAAAAATTATGACACATTAGCCACCATATTTCGTAACCATCGGTAATCGTTTCTGATGCCATAACTATTTTGATCAACACGTACAATAACTATTAGAGCCTCAAAATCCTAAGCGCCTTGATGCTGTAGGTGAACGACTAGTGCCCAATGACGATCTAACGTAGAAGAGAGGGCAACTGAGAATACCTCCTTCACAGCCTCCTGCATGGCAGTGAATTTTTTCAAAGCTCGTTCAAGTGCTCGCAAAGCTTGATTTCGATTCCAAAACGATGCAAACTTGTACTTTGATCTGCCTGCACCAGTTTTAAGCCAAGTTTAACGTCACACTTGAGTGCACTTATTTCTTCACTGGGACAAATGACAACTGAATCACAACAAGAACTTTAGTTCTCGAATCAACGTGCCATCTGCAAGAAGTCCCCAAAGTATTTCTGAACTACTAATCCAGCTAAGGTGGTATTAATTTCACAAAAAAAGCATGACGCATTAGAAGCGAAAATGAAAGAAATAGTCTGCTCAATGCAGCCCAGAAAAAACCAGGATGAGGTAAAATACCATCAGCACTAACTAAAGGAGGCACGCCTTGGCCACCTGAACCTGATCGCAATGTAATTGTTATGGCTGGATTTATGAGGGAATGGTGGCTTTTCTTGATCTGGGCTCCACCAAATAACAACAATTGCACCAGCAGTCTTAGCAAGGTGCCCAATTCAGCACCGCTATGGTAGATGCAGCACGAGCACGTCAGTAGTGAAAAGGAGCTTAAGGTACGCAATATATCAAAAGCTACATCCAAAAAGTAGATTTCTTCCCAACGGATAATGATATGCACACAAGATGGCTGAACTTGGTAGCGAGAATATTTCACATAATAAAATGAAAGCTAGTATGTCATCAAGCGTACATGTTAGACTGCAACTTGCTACATCTTCCAAGCGCCACTAGAATCTAGCGATATCAGTATACTACAGGCATAACATGATACATTCAAATCACAAGCAACGCCCATGCATCATTCTGAAAGATATTCTAGTCAATTTAGAGTTTTCTAACACCCATATATTACTTGGCCTTAGAAGACAGAAATATGCACATTGCAGAACTGGCAACCGAAAGAAGATTTCACAATTACTGACCTCTTCAATGTCATCATAGGGCAAAATAATCTGCACATTCCAAAATCGAGCGGTAAAGGGGTGATAGGCACACCGACACGCAAATTATTACAAACCAAATAGTATCGACGGCCACCATAAAATTTTCACTACAAAAATCACCGCTAACTATGGGCCACTCACCACACTGGGTTTTACTGTTATCAACAACCTAGCATTGCTGTATTTCAAGCAAATACACATCAAGGTAAATAGAAGGGTGTGCCCCAAGAGTTCACCTTCATCTGCTTTGCGAAGACATTGGAGTGAAAACAAATATGCCATGCCGACAAATACATTCGTCCATGGTAAAGGAACGATCTCTCTAGAGCACATGAGTAACTGTGCTCAACCACCTGCACCAGGCCACACCCGCCACCATCCACATAGCTCCCACTTACAGAATGTACTATCTCAAACTTTTTTCCAAACCAAGCATGGCGATAAGAAAGAGATTTCCTCTGAAATCAAAGATAGCAACAGAGTGTACCTCATCTGGGGGCAGTTCAAAAATGGTCTGGAGAGGCCCAGGCTTCTGCCGCACCTCTGTACCAACAGGTTTCTCAATTGTCAACCTTCGACGGGCTATAACCCCCAAATACCCACTCAAAGTTCTGCAGGGACAACATACAATAATCACATGGCCGATTGTCTACAAGATAAATGTTGCAATCCTTCTAAGTATACCGCCTTACAGCAAAAAGGGAAATGCAAAAGTTCCTGAGGTCTTGCCGCCTTACCTTCCAAGTTAAAAAGCTATTAACACATTGATTATGACAAAGTCAAGAGTAGAAGCAGACTTTTCCGCCTTCAAAACACCAAATTATATAATTGTTTCCAAAAGATTGCACATGTTTCTTCGTGAGTTCGGGACAAAAATGAGAGGCTACATTTTCCTCAAAATGGGTCAGTAAGCTCACCCGGATTGACTAACAGGATAACGTTTGGTCGCCACTTGTAGACATACCTACATTCAAATTCAGTACATAGCAGTTCGTGATTGATGTGTTAACAGCTCTAGACTTGGGACACAATTTCAAGAAAGAGAACCACGCATTAAGCAAGCACGAACTTAAAGAGAAGAAAGTATCCCTTGCGATAAATGAGATTCATTCCAGCTGAGTACTCACCTGACCAGAAGCGCTGTCCAACGCATGCCACACAGCCTCAGTTTGGCCCTCTTCCATTATATCAAGGACAGAGGATCCAAGAAACGTGCTCTTCCAAACTATATCCCAATCATAAATGGAAACATTAATCTGCAGATCCAGTCTCTTGTTAAAAACTGCTCAGAGAATCTATTCAACTCATTGGGAAACTGTGAAGCTACCTTTCAAGTTTTCAAACTAGCAGTATATCTTTATTACAGTCAAAAGACTAAGAAAAGATTTTAGTTTTTTAAAAGTGGGTATTCTAAACAATGTAGCACTTGCTGCTCAATCTAAAAGAAATTCTTCAGACGCCACAAATATCCTTGATTATGTTCCTTTACCAAGTAGACAGTCATAAATTTGTTGTGGATATGCATGCTGACAGGTACTTCCATTACAAAATTGCGATGTTCTTTGTAGATACTTCAGCTGAAAATTACCGACCATTCTTTTATTCCCCTCAAACCAAAAATATCTATAGCATACACACAGAATCTTTCATTTCCAGACACAAGAAACTATATCTTACAAGGACAAAATTTCATGATAAGCCATAGTTCCACAGGGCCATTTGGTTTCGCTACCTCCTTGGTTAACTATCATCGAGTTCCATGCAACTTCAGTGATGTGAGTGTACGAAGTGGTAGCTTGAGTCAATAAAATTATCAAATGAAGACACAGATAGACGTGCGCAAAAATTTACCTGCACAGGCAAGTCTTCCGCATAGAAGTCAAACTCTTCACCCCATACTGGATTCCTGGAGCTCGGAACCATAGAGCTGAAAAACAGACTGTGAGTCATCAACCACTGAACTATTACATTTCAAGCTCTCTTAAGTTTAGAATTCAAGAATTTTCATCTAAAATTCAAATCGACTTGAAAGCAACGAGGGACATCAATTTCTATGTCAGTCAACTGAGAATGATCTGATCACAAAGTCTAAACTGACTTGGTCACCTGAAACGCTTCTGTGTACCACATTCAATTATAGCATAAGGATCTGATGTGCCATTTAAATTTGCTGTGATCAAGTTTCGAGCTGCAAGAAGTTCCAGCTGTTCAAGACAAACCAACAATGGCAACGAGGTCACAGTTATTGACTTGGTACGACGTGGAAGACTGCTGGAACATCAGCAAATTCTTGGCATGCCATTCGCCTCCCAGATGGATGAATAACTACCAATTGAACTGCATCACCATATCTGACCTAGTTCATGACACCACTTACTCTGGAAATAAATAAGATGCATTCACGCAAGTGTTTCCTTTTGTTTCAACTTGCAAGATGGTATTCACTATTCCTTACCCGAATCAAATAAACGAAAGAACTTCCCCAGTCTTTAGTCACCCCCTGCATAGTCAGCAGCACTTGTTTAATCAGCTACATCAACATTTGCAGCTCGCAGGACATTTACCCTAGAAACACAACTTTTTGTAAAGCTACAGTTCGCCACACTGCATCCACCATCATCAAATTGCAAGGAAGTAAAATTATAATACGAAAAAACATGTATCAGCTTTCAATTCGTACGCACTCCAATGTAGAGGTAGCAGTAGGTGTCAAAAACTTGTTGAGTTCCTCCGTTCTCACCTTCACAACGGCTTGAGCAGATGGATCGTTTAAAACTGCATTCTCGAGTTCTGGGATTGCTGGAAGTTGTAGCACGATTTCTTCTTCAAGATCCTTGGATGTATCATTCTCCATAAACAAATGCTGGAAGTAGATCATGAGGAATATGAATAGCACCGCAGCTGCCAGTGACACATTTATTTCTCCCCATGAAGGAATAAATACATCCATCGCCATTTTTTGCAGAGTGCTCATCTGCATGACTCTTGTAGTTGTTTCTACGACCGCGTATGTTAAACCGGCTTCATAGTCATATCGATTGTTTGAAGAATCTACTTACAACTTGGGACCCAAGGTGACTCAGCACATTCTAGAAAGGGAACAGTACTTGCTAACACCTCCAACTATACGCAAATGTGGGAACTATCAAAATCTTGTGCAACGACTAGTGCCAGCTACAAACAATTGACGGTATTAGTTGACGCAACGACTAGTGATATGTTGATAATACTCCAGGAATCAGGCCTCAGAAGCAATCGAGGTAAATAGAGGAGCCATTTATAACCTACGTCATGCTTACTCTAGACAAGGTATCTTTCCCCAAGTGAAAGATGAATATAAAACAGCTTCTGCGGAGGAGTTGGAACTGTGTCAGTCCGTACTACAAGCTTCAAATCTTCTTCAAAATCTTTGAACAGTTTTGAATTTGATAAGCCGGCATCAGAATCCGACAAGACACCTGCAAAGAAACAGAACAATTCCAATATCAACCCGGATGGAACCGCCACTCAAAATTGTATGCACTATCGTTCCACTTGTAACAGTGTCAATTACAAAACACAAAGTTACCAGGAGCAATGGTCCGCAAGGTGGAAGTTCAGTACACAGGGTCATTCGTACTAAGTGCATCGTGACAGCAAAAAGCCATTACAAAATTGCTCCCCGCATAGAAAGAAATTCACTACGACCATCACAATGGGAGTCATTATCTGCCACGGAGCGACTGCAAGCCAGCCTCGATATCGCTAAACCCTAAACCTAGAGGCAATTCCATTGGCACATGACTTTTTCAGCGCAGTACGCTGAAATTCTCCAATCCTCAAACTTAACCTAATCGTATTTGCATCCACTTATATTAACTATGGTAGTCAATCAAGAGACAGGCTAAGTATAATAAATGCACGAGCAATATAGTATTGCTGAACCGTACATATTAGTCGCTTGACAGAATGAAACTCCGAAAGATCAAGACAGACTTCGATGACACAGATGCTGGAAAAACAGAGACACATCGACCCGCGAGCTCTCCGTGTTGGCGTTTCGAAGCAACGAGTCTGAGCTCACAGATAATCATTTACGTGCTCTAGAATGGCGCTAATTGAACCCAAGGGTAAGGTACGTCGAAGCTCACAGCGTCAAGTGTGGAAAGCGTCTTCTAAGTAGATGGAAGTCGAAATTCAGAGGCTAAAGAGGACGAGTCCTTTCGGATCATCGATTGCAGAGCGTTGATTTGAACGCACATGGACACTTTCTCCGCTCTTCACAAAATAATGAAATCAACTATATACTTCGCAAAGCAGATTGACCAAAAGCGCACGATCGCTGTTTCCTGTGCAGGGACTGCGTTCCACCAACGAACATTCGCGACCACGTTCTCAGCAGGAGCTACTGTAGCCAACAAATCTATAAATCAAATAATTCCATCGTGTACAGACAATTGAAGATCGATGCAGTGGAAACTTGGACAACACTTCCGCGGCGATGAACTCTGCAAAGGGAAGCTTCCAGGCAACTCTTACCGCGAGGCCGCAACTCCAATCGATTCTTCAGCTTCGTCATCGCACGAACACAACACGATCCTCTGTTCACGCCACGAAGTTCATCTTCCTCGCCCGTTCTCCGAAAGTTTCATTACGCACCAGCTGCGAACTCATCACCTACTCCCTCTGCAGTTCCAGTTTCTCCTTCATTACTCTCCCGCCATTTTCTCCTCAAACGACTGCAAATCTTGACGATCAACATAAAAAATCGTAAATATATCGTTACTGTCCGAGCTCTCCGCTGTCCTCAACCATTGTTTCCCAAACAACGCAACACCGCGAGAGACTCCTCCGACAACGAAAACTCTCGCTCATGAATATCAAAGAACTGAAACACTCCACCAAATCGATCCCCGACATAGCCACTAATTCAAACGAGACCAAATCTTGCTGCAAATCTCCTGATCTCGTCACTGTCCAGCGCTCCTTAGTCTTCAACCATTCCTCAAGACCTTGCAATACCGGGAGAAGCCCCTCTCGACACCAAAACTCTCGCTCCTGAATATCAAAGAACCGAATACTCCACGCAATCGGCTCCCGACATAGCCAATTCAATTGCGAATACCTCTTCACGATTCCCGAACTCCTCTATTCCTCACAAAACTCCGCAATGCCGCGAGAGACTCCTCCAACGCCAAAACATCCCGCTCCTGAAGAGAAACGAACCGCAACACTCCACGAAACGACTCCCGGCAAAGCCAATTCAATCGCGGACCTCAGCGGAGGCAAAATTCGCGTTCCTGGACCAAAAACGGTGAAGAGACCTCCAATTCGAAGCGCGTGAAAGGGAGGTTGCAGGCACAGAAGCGCTGCGTCGGAAGCTGAAGCAGCTGCAATCGAATCAGTCACGAGAACAACACACGCGATGGCGTTGCGACGGCCACCTCTCCTGCTGTGACTCTGCGAGAAAACACACAAAGAATGGGAGCAGACGCATTAGTGATCCTGGACTCTAATTACCTCACTATCTATGAATCATATTGATTATGCTGAGATAAATGTACGCAATGCAAAGATGGTGTTTGTTTTTGGTGTAGTAACGGGTTTGGGCACACAATTCTCTCTTACAGTAACTCTTGCGTTTCTCTGCCAACTCTTCCACTGCGATCGAGCGCACAGACGCATTAGCGGCTCTCGATGCTAAATGCAACACTAACTTCCATGTTTGTAGATGTTTGAGTTCTGAATATAGTCATACAGTTCATGGTGTTTGTTTTAGGTGAAGTGATGGCTTTGAGCGAGTATTTCCAACAGCAACTCTTGCGTTTCTCATCCAAGAAACACATGATGCAGCGATCACTTCAATTGAGAGACGGGGAGCAGACGCATTAGCGTCCCTTGACTCTAACTGCGGCACAGTCTATGCCCATTATGTAGATCTCAGAGAGTTGAATGTGTGTACATGGTTGATGGAGTTGGTATTGGGTGTGCTGACGGGTTTGGGACTTCATTCCTTGGGAAGTGCTCCCCAGCAACTCTTCCGTTTCTCATAAATGGAGCAACGCAGAAGCGACTCTCAGAGCCATGATCTACAATTCTTATAGATTTGAGTGTCCGTTCAACGTAGATGGTGTCGGCATTAGATTTTGTGACGGTTTTGGAAGTTTGATTGCGAACAGGATGTGTCTTAGTGGTAGATGATGTTTCCGGAGACATGCAAATGTACACTATTGGTAGATGATTTTACATTTACTGGTGGTGACGGTTTTGGTTGCCATTTGTGACATCACACTATTGATGCCGTCTGTAGATTGCACAGAGTTGTGTGTACTTACTTGGTAGATGATGTGGGTAAAATACAGTGACGGTTTTGGGTGGATCCCAGCTCTCAGTAACATTTCTATCTGCCCTGCCTCGTTTTCACTCACAATGTGGTTAATTTTGGTCAAATTTCCCCTTTCACGCCAAGGTCATGATTCCTGTGACTTGAGTTTACGCAAAAGTGGCTTTTCTTGTTAAATAGTGTTTCTGCAAGTAGTATTGAAGGCTCTTTACGGTCTTCTCTACAAACTTAGAATGATACTCCTATCAACAAAGTGCTGGGAAGTGATTCGTGGACTTCAGGCGAGGCCGGTGCAGTAACTCAGTCAAATACCTAAAATTACCATTACATGTATCATGACCATGCAAACTTTTCTTGGGACTTGTATTTCTTGGCACTTGTGTAGAGTGGCAAGACAAGAACTCTGGAAATATCCTAATGCTTTGATCATGCCAGCATGAGAAGCATGGGTTTTATGGACCCAGTTCAATTCCGGGCCCCCGGGTTCTAGTAAAGGTATGATGGGCATGTGTGTAAGAGCATTCCACCGTACCATGTACAACAGTCACCTAACAATACTGTGATACCGTAAGCTTCAACTTAGAGCTTCCAAACTTTAAAAACAATGCGCGTCAAATGAATATATAACCTTGGGATTGCATTGATATACGTGTAGCAAACCTGATGCAAAGTTGATAGTCGAGAGATAGAGAACATTTTGAAGATGGATCGGTCAGGTGGGAGGATGGAACGGTCAGGCGGGAGGATGGAACGGTCAGGCGGGAGGATGGAACGGTCAGGCGGGAGGATGGAACGGTCAGGTGTGAAGCTGTAGAGGAGGATTTTCCGTGTTTTACGTATTTTCGGGAGGTTCTTGGATTGAACATGGTCACACCCTACTACTGCTATTGAGCCTGCACTGAACACAACCTCAGTGCTCTTCTCTCTCTCCCCCCTGCATTGTTATGCAAACCATGGCGCATCGTGTAGCTCGGCCGGCTCGATATCAAGGTGGTGCATCATTCAATGTTTTCAGTGCCCAGGTACATACTTACATTACCCATTTGTTTTCAATTCACATTAGCTTGTGATTTAGATACTTGGTTATGAATTCTGTTGTTGCTGTGGAATTTTGTAGTTTGAGTTTGGAAATTTGTGTGCTATTCTTGTTTTCGTGGTGGTACTGTGTGATTCAATTGTACTTCCAAGCTATGTACAATTAAGTTTGTAGACTTTTTGATACTTTCTTTGATTGAGATTCATGAAGCAGTAGGAATTCAATCAGATTGAAATCAATGTAAACTTTACATTAACCTTTTTATTCTGATTTAGTTAAATAAATCGTAGGATTCTTTCATTGAATTATTTTTTAATTACAAATTTATATCATTATGTTTTCTTCTTATTTCTACAATTGTGACCTACTTTGTGAAGTTCTACCATTCAAGCATTCTCAATAACTTTGAAATTCATGGTTTGTAAAACTTAATAACCTACCAAAAATGATACTTGGTTTTTTCAAATTATGTAATTTCCTAGTGTTTCACTTATAAACTTTACTCTTTTATTATATTTAAATACTTGTGTTTTAACAAATACAACACATTTTTTGCATTAAATTACTTCTAATACTGAAAGCAAGTGTAAATATTCATTACATGAAATAATAGGTTTTGATCTTCTTTTCTCTACAGGGAAGCAATCCAACAGGCGATTGTAAAGTCTGTGGTAAGGGTGTTCAAAAGGTTAGTAGATTGATTGTAATTTGACATTGAACTAGATTTTTAAAATTGTTTTATCATACAATGTATCATAATTTATATATCAAGACATGTTCAAGAAAAAAAAAAATCAAACTTAGATTATATACTCTTGATATATGTATATGATTTTTTATTTTATTTTTTGTGTTTGTTAGTTATATGACAAGTCGGTGAAGACCTATGTTTATAGTCTTTGTGGTGGACCGGCTTCAAAGCTTCAACTTCCAAAAGATGAAGATAAAAAAGGTTTCATTTTACTACATGAAATATATTATTTAAATCCTATAATTTCTAAAACATGTTTTTTATAATCTAGAATTTAAAGTAATCAACAATTTGACATCATTTTTGGCTTTTTGACAATTTCCATGTGTTCTGGTTTACATAGGTTTACAATTGTTACAACCTTTCCTGGTGTTTCAAATTTTTGTACCAGCAAATCAACCATTGGCATTTGAATTAAGGTACAAATCATATGTATTTACAATTAGGTTTAAATTGAATAATCAAAATGTAATGGATTGAATCCATGTAAAGAAATCATATTCAAAAAATCAAGTAAATGGAAAATAATTCAATCAAGTTTTTATGGTTTTATTATTAGCATTTGAATTATTATGTCTTCTTACATTTAAAATTTTATTTCCTATAAATAGTATTATTTTATGTTGAAAAATAATTGACATATTTGTGAATATAGGGTTACTGATACATCAAATACAAGAAGAAAGATGTATTTTTCAACATCATTTAGTGACATTAAGTCTACACCATTACATTGTCAAATTCCAATATCAATGGCAAGACCTTCACACGGCAACTCATTAGTTTAACTTGTAGCTTTTGATGTTAATACAACCTTAATTTTGATGTGATTTATATTAATAAAGGAATATTTTGAATGAATTGAAAATTTCTTCTAAGGGATTTTGAAAAATTCACATCAATTACATTATATATCTGTTCATAGTTGTTTATTTATTCATTAAATCATATATTTATGTACTTTTTCAGATTACTCGTAGTATATGGTTATCTTTATCAATTCATGTGGCAGACCTTTTTGCTCACTGCTTCAAAGGAATGTTTTTCAAGTAAGTATTTTTACGTTGTAAATGCTATTGGAAAAATGGGTAAATTATTTTCTCCGTTATGTTTGCATGTATAGCAAGTAAAATTTGATTTTATATCTTCAACTTTAAAATCTAACACTTCCAAATTTGAATTCCGTTTATATGTTTATTCAAATCCATGACATTGATTTGTAGGTCTGTGGACTCAATAGTCTTTGGACCCGTTTGTAAACTCCGAAAAATATTCACTATGCGCAATCGTTTATCGGATGTTGGAAATTTGTCAAGTTCTTTTGAATCAAATAATGAAGATTATTTGCCTCAAGAACATATATTTGCACTTGGTGTAGAGAGTGCAATTCAAGTATTAGACATGATGGCATTACAAATGACCATCAGTGATCTTTCTGATCCTTCACAAGGTTAGTATGTTTTTTGTAAATTCAGTTTATTTTCAATTGTATCATTAAAAATGTCATTGTTACATGTATGTCTTGAATTGATGGTATATCTATTTTCTTCTAATGATAATTTTATATTTTAGGCAGGGAAGAAGATACTTTGAAGCTGCAAAAAGTCAAATTAAATAAATCGGAATCACGACAAGTGAGTAATCTTGGAATTTTATTGAATTTCTAAGTGAAAACATGTTATATTATTTTATTATATACAATTGACTTAAATGTCAAGTTAACACATCGTAAAAATTATATATATATTTTAATTATATGTTATTTGTACATGTTGAAAAATGTTTGATTCTATTTTAGAGTATTGTTTAATCATGTAATATTCTCAAATGAATTTACGTTGGTATAGATAATAATATCAATGATTGTTTTACTTGTAGGTACATGTGGCTTTTGGATCTAGAATGCCTTTACCGCTATCTACTGTACAAATCAACACAAGTCTTCCTGGTGACAACAAACCCCATTCCAACAAAGTTTTTTCTAAAGAAAGAGAACGCAATGATCGAGCAAATAGGAGTATTCAATTTCAAACCGAGATTCCATTGGCCATACATGAACAAAATCGGGTTGAAAACAAAGTTGAGAATAAATCCGAAACCTTGCAAAATTTATTAAAACATGCCAATAATTTCAATAAAAATCATGCTATGATGAAATTGAAGAAAGATCAAATGTCGTTAGATCAAGGATTTAAAATGCCAATAATCAATGAACCTGTAGAAAGATCTCAAAGTGTCCAATTCACAACTCAAAATTTGCAACTACCTTCAAATTTGACCATTACAGATGGTTTCAAACAAATGCAAAAGCCTGTAGAGGCTGAAGTAAGAGGTATTATGGCACTATCTTCTTTAACAAGAGATGATATGATGAACATGCTTGCTAAGGAAGATCCATCAATCACCCATTTACAATGGTCAAATGATGAAGTTCATCCGAAACAAATGCCATTAAACAATGATGTGTCAAATGGTGATACAATGGACACAAATATGAATAAAGTCGTTTTAGAAGATCCACCAGCATTTGTTCCCAAAAAAATTGAAGATTATAAACTACCGGATCCAGTAGTGGGACTTGGAAAATATGTTCGAAAAGGTCCTCATGTGGATAGTAACAAAAGAAAAGAATACAAACAAAGTAGATATATGGACTCTCCACCTGAAAGCCCTCCTTGCGGTTGGACAAGCTGTATTGAAGAAGATAGTGAAGAAAAGCCTTTGAAAATACCATCATTTTTTAACAAATTTTTTGACAACATGGAAGACCTAGAAAGATCAAAAGATAGCATTGATATTGGATCATCTATCGTTGGCGATTCACAATTAATGGATTCTTCAGATTTAGATGACGAAGAAGGAGATGAAGGAGAAGATGAAGGAGAATATATTGAAGAAGGTATTCAAAAGTTTTTGAGTGATGAAGATGCAAAGTATGATAAATTTTCAGATAATTTACATATGGAGCGGTCTATGAAGGATATAATGAGATCTACATCTGAAAGCATTGATAATTTCATGGAAGATAGACCGCGGCCTGTAGGAGTAACACAAGAAAAATTTGATCTCGGAAATGGTGATAATTTTGTGTTTCATGGTTCTGAACTTGTTGGCACAACATCGTATGGAGATTATGATTTTGGAAGGCATGATTGGTCATTAAATGATCATGAACAAGGTCATACTTCAAACTTCTTCATCCCATGCTCTTGTAATCATAACTTCCACAATGATAAAGTTGTATATGATAGAAGAAAAGTAGAATTTTGCATTCGTTTCAAATGATTTACAAGGTATTTTATGCTAAAGTGGATAAATGATAAACTTTTTTGAAATTTATTAAAAAGCCTATTTTTTATAATCATATTTTTATTGGTAGAATAATTTATCTACAATCTTTATATTATATTACATGATACATTTAATGAAAATTGGTCTAATTTTGTAGTTTTTTGATTTGATGAAAAGATTTGATATTCAAAGAAAAATTAATAAATCATGGATTTGGTATGTGTTTTTAGGTGGAGGTGAGTCTTTGGAAAAGGACAAAAACTCTTTGATAAATCTTCATGACGCAACACAAGAACTAACTACATTCCAAAATGATGTAAGAAGAAATCTTTTTTTTTTTTCTCTATGTTGTTGACTCAAGTGTCTTATAAACACATAATTGAACAATATGAATTTGTACTATCTAAACTATGCGAAAATGGGACTTACTTCATCTAGTATAATATTGATAGTATAATTAATGGTTGTCTTTTGCAGGACCCAAAAAATGTTATTGATTCAAATATTCATCCATCAAAGTTCTTAAATAATTATATTGATGACCATGATTTCTTTGCTTTCAATAATATTATAAAGAATGATCATGTTGAAAGTTTGAGATTGTCTCCAATGATGACAAGACCACAATCAAGAGCATCTGACAAGTTGGTATTTCTAACTTATATGTACATTACATTCAAGAAGATTTTAATTATTTATCTTTTTGGTATTTTGTTAAAAACATTTGATGATTCATGTAAATAGGAACGTCTAATTTATTTATTTTCAAATGAAATATTCACATAAAACTTGTAAATATACAATTGAGCTATTTTTTGAATTTTATACTTGAACCTGATTTTTTTTTTCTAATCTTATTTATAGTTTTGGTTTTTGGAAATTCAGGAATTTAAAGACGTCAACATGTAAGGACGATACTTCAAATGAAATGCTTACTTCATCATCTGACTCAATGGATTCCATCAGTAAACATTCTACATCATCCTCCTCATCAAAAAATGAACAAGAAAATATAAAAGAAGTAGAAATTTCTAATTGCATCATAGAACACGAAGGTAGAAAGTAAACAATCTTGTTAATTTATCCACAATTTTAATGGTTTTATAAAAATAAAGCTTTCAGCTTAATTTGACTAAATAAATGATGTGTACATAGAAATATATTTTAATTTTTAAATCAAGTATTATAAAATTAAAAAAAATACTGAAAATATTAGTTAAATAATTATATTTGTAGAACATTAAATATGCATATTGATATATATTAGCTAAGGTAATTTAGATATTCATATCATGATTATATGTATGTTTTGTGAATTTATAGATGCAGGAATTACAGTTAATAATGGAAGACCCGATGAAGATTTAGATTTATTATATGATCCTACCTTGGATTGTTATTACGATCCAAAAACAAATCGATATTATGAATTAAAGTAAAAATAAGAATTGGAATGATCGCTATTATAGTGATGTATTATAATGAAACATCAATATCAAATTGTCAAAATATTAATGAGTTGGAATTTTGAAAAGTTGCAACTTCAGCAGCTAATTGAAGAAATTAAATGATATAATTGTCTTGGTATCACATGGAATCTTTGCGTAGGGAGCCACTTTTAGAGAGAATTGTTTATTACTAGTTTTAACTACGATGTGAATCATAATGCAAAAAAAATCGGTTGGGAATTGATGATAAATTGTTGACATTACAAATACTTGAAAATTGAATTTTGTTTTAACCCACTTGTTAAATATAAATTCAATGAAATGCAATAAATTATTTTGCCATCTTGTAATTTATCTATAATTAAATATATTACCTACTATAGAAAAAAAAAATATAGCATTGAAATTTGATATATAATATTCAAACATGCAATATAATATGCAACTAGAAGACATGCACATAATCAATATTCAAGAATATTAATGTGTTTTTTGTGTATTTATTGAGCGCATATTTTTTCAAAATAATATAATTTGAGAATCATACAAATGTTTGATTTATAAGACTTTTATGGTATAGAAGATTTTAAAAAGGACACTTAAAAGACCTACTTTAATTAGGAGGAATACCTTAAATCAAAATGATGTAGTATATCATAGACATTTAACTTCATCTCTACATATATATCATAAAAAATTGTCTTAAATGCGCTATTATTGTTATAATTCAAATTATAATTTTTTTCTTATTTTTGTAATTAAATTTTTACAAAAAAAAATCTTTGTGTATGTATTCATTAGCATGATATAAAATTTATATTGTTTAACGAGAGTAATTTACTCTAAAATGGCTGAATCATTGATTAAACTAGCAATATTTTTTAGCAACATTTTTATACTAGTTATAATGTAGTTAAGAACTTTACATTGTAACATTCTAATATCTATTCTATTAAGAAAACATTGTCACAATACCAAGTCACAAAATCATCCAAATATTACATCCATACCTTTCATCACCAGTTCCATTTTGTTCCCAAAAATTCTTGTGTTGTATTGCAAGACGTTGTTTGCTAGTAGTCCTATAAAGACAATTATGTGCAATATTTATACATTGATAATGAGTTTTATTCCATATCTAGTGGAAATTTTGGATTTCAGAATATATCTTTCTAAAGTTAGAAGATATATTTTTAACATGTATATATATTTACCGCGTTCATTTAAAAAAAATTGTTCACACATGTTCGAAGTAATTTATCTTGAATAATTGGAATAAAAGAATGTTGCAAGTTTTAAGATCATATAAATTAATCTAGAATGAAGTTAATTATTTTTCAATATCATCTTTTTCTATTGTCATTTAATGCTTGGTTGATAAAAATAAATAAATCAAATTTTTTGATAAAAAGGAATAAATCAAATAAACCAACCTCTCTTTCTTTGGCTTCTCATTGTCCTCTACCTTTTTAAATTTCAACAATTATTTTCAAAATTCTTATCATTGAAAAGTGGAAATTAGAAAAACAATTATTTTAAAGACTTTTAATTTTTATATTTCTGATATTGAAAATCAAAAGCTTAGAGGTTCAACATTTTTAATTCATTGTTGTGAAAATTCAAAAATTCAATTTTTGCATTTATTATTTAATATGAAACAAGATATGGTCACCTACCTTGTCATCTACCTTCAAATCCAACAAGGCATAATTTCATAAACAAATGTAGAATTTCTTAAAATAACATATTTTTTTCTTCAAAAATAAAAAATGAACAACATTAATGAGTTGCATTGAGTAGTAATAAGTTGTACAGTAGAACCTGCCTAAACTAATACTGTTGGGACCATTAGATTAGGGAAGTTATTAGTTAATGGAGGTTGGATGTACTACTTGCTGATGTAATAGTACTGCTGGGACCATTAAATGAGGGAGGTTATTAGTTTAGACAGTAAGTTATTAGTTTAGACAGTATTAGTTTAGACAGGTTCTACTGTATCTACTTCTAACAATGATAGTTTTGCTTTTAACTAGCTTCTTGTGGGATAAGCCCCACCACGTTGGTGGATGGAAGGATGATGGATATGAAGACGAATATGTAAAAACCGTAGGCAAGAATATTTCTTTTAACTCCTCGGTCAGTTTTGTGGTAAAATATATCTATGAAGAAATCACACTTAATAGAGTATCCAGAACCATGGTTATAAAAGTTCGTGCAAGCAGGCAGTGGAGTAAGACACACAATGTGCAAAATTTCCATGGGACACCCTCAAGTATATAACAACTATTGGTGCTAATTGAAATTTTTATAGTTTTTCCTTTCCCAACCCGGAATTATTCACCCTTGAAGCTCCACCTTGTAAAATCCAACAAGGAGACCCGTAGTTCTACACTCTCAATCTATATCTTGATGGAATAAACATGCACTTTATTTAGAGTGACTTCCTTTGAATATGGATTTTTACTATTTTTTATTTTTTATTTTTTATTTTTTAATTTTTTTTCCTTCCTTTCTTTCCTTGTTTTATTTTTCTTGTTTTTCTCTATATTTTCATCTTTTTTATTTTTATTTATTTATTTGTTTATTTATTTATTTATTTATTTATCAAAATCAAACTCTTAGTATCTTGGTCTAAGTCTTTTATGAATATTGTGATTTATAAATTTTCATTGGTCCGGGGGCATTGGTCCGGGGGCTGACACTCCGCGCAAAGTTAGCTGGACACGGAATTTGACAGCTGAGGAAGCAGCACCGTTTCTCACCCATTGAGTTGTAATAAGTTGTATTTACTTCTAACAATGATAGTTTTGCTTTTAAAAATCTAAAAATAAACCCTCAAATACTTTTACGTTTTCAACTTTAAAAACTTTAAAAACGTAAATTGAACATTTGTTTATGTAAAAGAACAAAAACTCTAGTCCCTTTACTAATCACCCAACTTAAATCATGTGTTTTTTAAGAAAAAGAATAAAAAACTCCAATCTCTTTTTGACAGTCCAACAAAAAATTATATATTCATTCATGTAAAAAACAAAACTCCAATCTCTCTTTTGAAAGTTTAGCGCAAATGAAATATTTGTTTGTAAGTATCTTGTAGAATTGTCCATGAGGCAAAGAACCAAGAGGACAACGAGCAAGAGGGAAAAACTAACACCATCCTAAAGAAAGGTAGACCAATTCCCAAGGTTTTATTTTATTTTTGTTTGTTGTTTTTTGTTTTTGATTTTTGGTTTTGTTTTTTGTTTTTTGTTTTTTGTTTTGTTTTTTGTTTTTTGTTTTGTTTTTTGTTTTTTGTTTTGTTTATTATTATTTTTATGAAAAAGCTAATACCATCCTAAAGAAAGGTAGACCAATTCCCAAGGTTTTATTTTATTTTTGTTTGTTGTTTTTGTTTTTGGTTTTGTTTTTTGGTTTTGTTTTTTGGTTTTGTTTTTTGTTTGTTGTTTTTTGTTTTTTGGTTTTGTTTTTTGTTTTTTGGTTTTGTTTTTTGTTTTGTTTATTATTATTTTTATGAAAAAACTAATACCATCCTAAAGAAATGTAGACCAATTCTCAAGGTTTTATTTTATTTTTGTTTGTTGTTTTTTGTTTGTTGTTTTTGTTTTTTGGTTTTGTTTTTTGGTTTTGTTTTTTGTTTTTTGTTTTTTGGTTTTGTTTGTTGTTTGTTGTTTGTTGTTTTTTGTTTTTTGTTTTTTGGTTTTATTTATTATTATTTTTATGAACAAGTCACTCAAACAAGTAGTTGTTGTTTCTTCTTTCACTCCGAGGTTTTAGTTTCTTAGAAAATTCAAGTGATGCATCATCGTTTGTGCAGGATTTTCAACACAACTGATTGCAATTTGCAAGCTCTCCGAAGATTGCACTCACTTCATTCAACTTGGGTACTACAAAAACCATCTTCATCGCCATGCTGTGTTTACAAAACCTGATTCACAATCACAGATTGCGCACCATCGCATTGGGAGTTTCAGTTTTTGTCGATTGGAGAGCTACATGAATCTGTTCCTCTTTCATATCTTGTGTTTTTGAATCAGCTCACAAGAGATGGAGAGAATTGGAGAGAGTTGGAGAGTGGGTTTTGTGGAATTCTGGAATTTGAGTCGAGAGATTGTGTTTCTAGGGTTTAGGGCTGGGGTTTTGTGAATTGGAGCAATTCTAGTGTTGTAGCGATGGTTTGATACGTTTGAACGAAGGACTTTTGTTTCTGGAGTTGGACAAGAGCTCAAGAGAGTTGGAGAGTGGGTTTTGTGGAATTCTGGAATTTGAGTCCAGAGATTGTGTTTCTAGGGTTTAGGGCTGGGGTTTTGTGAATTGGGGGAGAATCGGGAGCAATTCTAGTGTTGTAGCGATGGTTTGATACGTTTGAGTAGGGGAGTTTTGTTTCTGCAGTTACGGAATGAAAGGTAGCTTCACAGGGACGTCATGTTGATCCTTGATGGTGTGTTGGAACAACGGAAAAAAAATAAAAAAAAATTGCACAGAGTTAGGTTTTCTCATGCTTGGAGAGATGAACCTTCAAAAGGGACATGAAGCTCTCTCTGGCTAAATTTGTATTAGATATGTTTTGTAGTATTTATCATACAATTGTTGGATATTCGTGAAAAAAAGATGTAGTTTAGAAGAGGAAGATCATGTTTGTGTAAGTTTATATTGGGTCAGTGATCGAATACAATGAGTGAAGTTGATCAAGTGTGCGAGTTCAAGGGATTTTCAAGGGTTGGTCTGGAACTAAGGTTGTGGATGTTGTTGCTCTTTTTGCAGTGATGTTATGTGATGTGATGTGCACCTGAAGATATAGAGTTTCTCTAGGTGGGGGTTTTAAGAAGGCGATGATCAGTAGTGCTGTTGATATACATCTTTAGTGGTTCATCTGAAAATCTAGTGTTTAGGAAAGGTTTGCAAATATGTGCAACAGATTCAGGGCCAACAGGCTACTCTTTGCAGGTCAGTGACGCATTTTCAGTACTGCTTTCTCTTTTATCTGTGTTATTGTAAGAGTATGGTATATGGCGAGAGCTGTATCGTTGTTTTGAGACGATGAGGTTAGGATCGTGCGTGTTTAGGTTCTGCAGGAGATTTTTTTTTTTTTTTTTTTTTTTTTTTTTGAATATATTGGAAGCGAATATGTTGAGTAGGGGTTTTTCTAACTTGTATTTGGGTGTGATGCAGTGCTTGTACTTGCTTCCGCCTATGTTGCAGCTTCGGTTGGAACTCCACGCTCGGACTGTTACTCGCTTGACAAGGACGGCTATCTTTATGATCTGGTATCCTCGCTTTGCTGCTAAATGTTTATGAGGAGGTTGGTTTCAGCATGTGTGGATTAGTTTCTTGTCTTGAGAATTTGTAGCAGACAGAGTTGGTTGATTGGGGAAGTGACTTATAAGTGTTCAGGAAGCAGTGAAAATATTTTCTGATAACTGTTCTTTGTTGAATAATCTTAATGAAATGTGACTACAGACAGATTTGAAAGGAAAGGCGTTTAATTATTCCGAGCAGGTATCATTTGAACCGTTGCTATTGGAAGTTTAGTCAGGCATGTGGGGTAGAATTTTAGCGCTTTTTAAGCCAGCACAAAGCATTGTAGGGTCCAGTGCACCCTTGTGATATTCGGTCTTCATGCTTTCAGTTCTATTCCTGATGTGGTAATGAAAAACAGTAACCTGCCGGTTTAGTCCACTCATTCTGTTTTGTTTTGGAATAACAGGATGGTTCAACGTACATAGTCCGTCTTTGCAAAGACGTGCAAGTGAAAACCAGCCAGGTGATTAACTTTTATGAGGATTGTGAGTGCACTTATTGATTTGAAGTATGCTTGTTCTTCTGCTCTACTTCACGCATTCACAGAGGCCTTCTCATCTATGTGACTCTGGCATGCAGTATACTGAAAACTTAGGTCGCTTTACGCCGGCGCAGTCATCAGCTCTCGGTTCTAGGTCTTTTGTTCAAGTGAGTATCCTGGTGCTATGTGGAGTCAATTGTTCGCACCACCTTAAATTGAACCTCTGTTTTATTGAACTGTTGATTGTTTACTGTCTTTACTGTGTTAACAGACACTGGTTTTGAAGCTAATGTCAGATGTTTTGAATCCACTAAATAGTGCTTGTTACGGTGCTTGTTTGAATGATGTTCATAAAGCATTTGGTCTAGATTCAGCTGGTATCTTGCTATTGATAACATTGTATTTGAGTGAAATCGTTAAGAATCGTATTTTTTGCAGGAATATAGATACGGGGACTTGAGAGGTTGTGAAGATGCAGGGTATGATAGCAGCGGAAGGAGTACAACGGTACTAGGGCTCAGCACTTGTATATTTATTGCGTAATGTTCTGATGTAGCATGAAAACACGTGGATATACTGTACCTACTAGGATGAATTTCGAAAGGTTCCATTTCCCAATATTTTTAGTTCTTATTCTCTCTCTGCAAAATTTTATTTAGACTTGCACTGCTGCGGTCAGCTCTAAGACTCTGTTCTACCGCAGGTTTCCATCCTGTGTGACGGATGTCCTCCTCTTAAAAATGCATGCGAAGGTAAACAATCTCTACACGCTAACACTCCCGTCTTTTCGGAACAAGGGACAAAGCGAAGAGCTTTTTGCTGATAATGTGAAATATTTATGAGTCTTTGTTATTCAGATAGTCCAGGGTTTCAATCATAAAAGTTGAGGTGTGGTGACGTTGACATCTAGTGGGTATAATTGACTATGGCAGATCCCGATGGTTGCGTATGCATTGTGAAACCAGAGGCGAAATGTTTGTAAGCACATCCACCCGTTGTTATTTTTTCTGCCAGTTTTATTACACCCTGATTAGATTTGGATCAGCCTTTTAACGTAGCCCGGGACTTGCGAATCTTATTTGGACCAGGTTTTGTGAATGTTTAGTGATTTACTAAAACCTGTAGTAGCAGCTTTTAAGTCCAGTGCTGTTGACATAAAGAAATTTCATGAACTTTATTTTGCTTTTCAATGTTTGTTCCGATTACAGGACTTCTATAATCTTGGGCCTCAATCGTAAGAACCGAGGGCCTCGAGTAGTGAATGGATTTACTGTTGGTTTTAATCCCCGAGGTAGAGAGGTGGTAAGTGACTACTCTGTTGGATGAAAGAAAGCTCGTGGTGATGTAGGCAGTTGTTAGTCTGATGTATGACGTTGGACATGAGTTTAACGCTTGAGAATTGTCATTGTTAGTGTTTTTTCCAGTACTTTTTTTTCAGGAAACTGCTTTATCTTAAGGCATGTTTACGAAACGCATAGCAATCTAAAGTTAACTTTCTGCTTTTTGACAGGTCGATAATGGTATAACGCAGTGGGGTTACGATGATTCATACTCTGATTATAGGTATGGCAATCTAAGCAGAAGAATATATCGGAGTGATATCACAGTGCATTTCTCTCCACAGCTTTCTCAATGAAACCATCTGTATTGATTCAAATGTAATTTGGTGAATCATTAGTTGTAGTATTTTATGCCTACAATCGGAAGCACGAACTGTGTGATGTGTTTGCATCTTTCTTCTGGTTGAAGTCGCGTCTTGTCTGCACATGTGGATTTTATATTGATACGAACAAGATACCCAGGCCTCTTCGATTCAGCCACTGCTAACTTGCTGCTTGAACTCTTCTGGCATGCAGTTTTACGTCACGGGTTGTTCTGTATCTATCAGCAGAAAGCTCCCTAGCAGGCAAAATCGGGAAGCCTGAATTCAGTGTAAGCAACGCAAACTTTGATTTGCATCCCAGTAACTTAATAAATGAAGAGAGTTCAGCTTTCTCTGCCTATAGACGCCACAACGTGTTCATTGCAACAAGTGGAAGCTATGAGCTTCTATTAAATGTGTTTTTACTGTGAGCTTACATTAAATATGTTTGGTTGTGTAGGTCTTTCCGGAGAAGGGTCTAAATGTGCGTCTCTTAGGAACAGCTACGAATGGAGATGCCCCGACCACTGTTTTGTCACCTGCTGTCTTGGAAATCGACTGGCAATGTATGTCGGTTTTGGTTGTTCTACCATCTTGTTTCGTACGTGTTTAATCAGAGACAGTGATCATCAGACGCAATTTGTTCTGTTGTAGATGTATGATTGATTTATGATGTATGGTTACAATAGATGTTATTTGTGCTACTGTTAGTATTGTAAGTTAACGAAAAATTTCACATGCTGTGCAGGTGTAAAGAAGGCACGCATGCCTTATTTGGTGAATGTAACTATTCCTGTTACGGAATATGACCCTATTGTGTTCACTTTGGGCAAGCAATGCGGTATGTGTCTAGCGTACCTCATTGCTTAATTAGAAATAAATATCTCTAGATACTCATCTCTGGATACTCGTCAGGACTTTTGATTCTTGGGATTTACTCAAACGTATTGAGCCTTTCATCTTGCCTATTAGAATTTTAATAGCGTCAAGTATGATCAATCCTTTGCTATACATGACCCGAGTTGTTAAATGTGGGCACTTGGGGGCTGCAGATTACGAGGAAGATGTGATTCCGTGTGGCTCAAGTGGTTGGGCAACTTTTGGTGTTTTCATATTTGTGTAAGTCTCTTGCTTTTATGAAAATATACTTCCAGTTTTCTAAGTTTGAATCAGTAGTGATGGGTTCGAGAAACTCTGATGTTCTTGAGAAGTGTCGTAATACTATTGTCTAATTGAGTTGAACATGAGTAAATTCTCGATTGTTAGAAGCACCTTTCACCTTTCTCCTTTCACCCAAGGTATCAATCTTGATTAGGTTGATATCTGTAGTTTACCAGAATACTCCTAGAGGAAGTATACTAAACATTTTTCTAGCTTGACAGTACGAGCTCAACTTTGAGTAATCTATTATCTTATATAGTAAAATTTAAGGATGCCTTTGAAGATGTGCCTGGAGATGGCGGCACAATATGAAGATTCTGAACATTTATTGTCTGTTTTGGCAGTGTAATTGTCATGGTCACTATGTTCTGCGGTGCAGGATACCTTTACAAATCTAGAATCGAAGACAGGGTAAGCATGTTTGGGATCTATATTGTTTTAAAAGATTTAAATTAGGGTGTAGCGAATTGCACGAGCATTTTACGTATTTATTTTATTCAAAGATCTAGGGCTTTCAAAAGTGTCTCTAATACTTGCTTACGGTGTTGGTGATGGTTTATTGATTCATGTTTCAAGTATGTAATTTATTGGGTTAGAATAGATGAATATCTTCAGAAAATGTAACATTATCTGCAACATTCTGTTTTTACAGCATGGTGTGGACGCGCTACCTGGATTCTCTGCATTTGCGAACTTCATTGAATCTGTAAGTGAAAACAATCAGAACGATTGAGGAGCACAAATTGGGCTCAAAATTAGGTTAGCTAGATATATGTTGTCATTAAGGTGACGCTATTAGGCTTCTGCCTTCATATTGTGGTCGTTATCTCTGAAGTGAGTTTTAAATGGTTCATTAGATTGTTGTAGTGAATTCTGGTATTTTCTGGAGATGCTGAACCTCCCTAAAGGTCATCTCATCTAATTTATGTACATTGCTTGTTCTACAGACGAACAATAGGTATGCTCCTGCGAATGACGTTAGCAACATCACCATTTCGCATAACGGGTCCAGCAGCAGCAGCGGCAACCTCAGCGCAAGGTTGCCAAGAAGTTCTGATGGTCCTAGTTATGGGGCTATCTAAGGAGTTATTCTTAGAACCTAAAATCCTTTTAAAAAAATTACTTGTTAGGAGAATGAGCGCATGAGTGAATTCTTTTTTGTAAAAAGATCATTACAACTTGATATGTCAGCGTTTGTGCAGACAAGTTCCTTCGGATCAGCATATTCTACTGTATAGTTCATCTGATATCATCAAGTGACCTTCACGAGGTTTCGTTTTAATCTGTATTGATTGATTAGGAACAATCTGTATGCTAGTTTACCTTCATGTTTGTAAAACCATGATCAAGTTAGTGTCCTGCTTGCAATTCTCCATTGGACAATGGTTCTTCTGGTTGTCCAGTGAAATGGGCTTCATTGGGAGGGGCTGTGATCATCTGAGGACACCTTACCTCTGATTTTCTTAGAGGTCTCCACTTGTATACATAAATTGACTGCCGATTATATGGCAGGGTGCTTTTATCAGCCATTTTGAGGGAATTTTGTTTCAAGTTGTGATTTATTTCAATCAATAATTTGATTGGTGTCAAAGTATTGGTTGTTCTGCTTGAAATTGGCTTACTGCAAGTCAAGTTATTGAACAGGTACGGTGGAACTTCAGCATCCTGCTCATAAATCTTCCAGCATTGAAATGTTGACTCCAATGCAAATATTACCCCCTAATTGCCCACAATGCCTACAGTGATTTCAGATCAAAAATTGCCTTTCAACACCTCTTTGTAAAGTGGGCTATTTTTTTTTTTTTAATTTCAT
Organism: Ceratodon purpureus; assembly: GCA_014871385.1. Taxonomy (NCBI): domain Eukaryota; kingdom Viridiplantae; phylum Streptophyta; class Bryopsida; order Pseudoditrichales; family Ditrichaceae; genus Ceratodon; species Ceratodon purpureus. The sequence continues at coordinate 11,889,415 of CM026428.1, read as the reverse complement.
GACATTTTTTGGCAAAGGATCTTATGCGCAACTTATTGAAACATTTTTTCTCAAAATTTTAGAGGGAGAAACAAAACATATTGCAAGATCATGTAGTTTAAGGTTCAAAAACAAGTTCTTTTCAATCCCTTGGAAAGTTAAAATCTTATCTTTAGTGAATATTCAAAAAATATGCTATACAATCTTAGGATGGATAACTTCATATTCTATTAGAAAAATGCCTTTTGGACTTTACAAAAAAAAAGTTATAAAGAGAAAACCTTGAAATTCATCTTCAAGAGGTATATAATTTAGAATAAGGTGTGAAATGAAAAGAAAAGAAAAACTAAATTGCTAATCAAATGCACATAAAAGTGGGTAATTTCAATTTCATTAGTGAAAATGATAGGAGTAACCATTCAAATCTTATGCATTACATATTGGAGTCTTTTTGAAACAAAGCCTGGCATGTACATAATGACCTAAAAATCTAGATACGAAATCTCAAAACTTAATGATTGTTTTTGATACCATAAGATCATACCTAAGGTAGCCGGCTATCACATTTCGGTTGCCTAGGCATCTAGAGATTAAAGGTAATGTCCATTTTCTACTAGGAATCATGCCTTCAAAGTTTGCATATAAATAATGTACTTTGCCAAGAGAACATTTTCAATATCTCACATCAAGATTCCACTCCATCATACCCAATATACTAAAATCAATCTCCAAACAACTACACTCTTCATAGAATAGATTAAAAAATATAATTTTTGCCTCTTCTGTCCTTCACTCTTCCAAGTGACCTCAACACCTCAAGCATTCCAAAGACTTAGAAATACTTAGAAAACATTCACACTTTCCAAACCCTCTAATTTTTGAATTTTCAAATGCTAATTCAAATTATGAAATACCCCAATTTCCTTTTCTTAAATATTTGGCTATTTGATCTTTTGGATCAATAAGAAGCCATTGGAATAAGGATATAAAAGAACCGTTGGCCGCTAAGATTATACCCCCGACGCCGCCATTGCACTTTACCGTTAAGTCACCATGACCTAACTTAATACCCAACCCACCTTATTAACTAAGGTTTGTCCTCAATTAACTACAATTAATTTAGGAACTATAACTATAACCATACTAAATTTAATAATCCATTAAAATCATCAAATAGTTTCTTCAATTGAAAATATATTTTGGAATCTTGTCTAAGTATTTTATTCATTAATACTTCAATTTTTTTATATCATCAATGGCAATTTTTAAGCTATAATAATGTAACATGATAATATTCTAAAGAGTTAATCAATTTAGCATGAATAATGGAATTTTGATTTAGAATATTTGTAGAACATTTTTAAGGTTCTTCTTTGTTGAGCATCAATAATAATTTGACATTTGAATCATTTGAAATAGTTAATTGAATATGAATGTTGGAATGTTTTTATATTATTAGGGCTCAATTTTTGTTTAAAATGTCTTGTAAACTTTTACTCAGCTTTCAACTTTAATTTAACATCATCATCATTCAATGAAGTAGTGAATAGAGCATTAATTTTAGGATCTTGTGTATTAGATTTTTGACCCGATTTGGGTTTGGAAAGTTCTTGTGAATCTTCTTCTGATTTAATTTTATCATCAACCTTCAATGCTAGTTTAACATCAGAGTCATTATCAAGACTTGAAAATTGAGCATAAATCTTGGGATCTTGTTTAATTTTATTTAAACTTAATTTTTGTTTGGAATTCTTTTGCAATTCTTCTTGCTTGCCTTTATCAAGTAATTTATCTTTCAATACTAACTTTACACTTGAATCATCTAAAGTAGTTAATTTGGCATGAATTTTAGGATTTTGTTCTTCTTGCCTGTCTTTATCAGATAATTTATTTTTCAATACTAACTTTACACTTGAATCATCTAAAGTAGTTAATTTGGCATGAATTTTAGGATTTTGTTCTTCTTGCTTGTTTTTATCAGATAATTTATTTTTCAATACTAACTTTACACTTGAATCATCTAAAGTAGTTAATTTGGCATGAATTTTAGGGTTTTGTTCTTCTTGCTTGTTTTTATCAGATAATTTATTTTTCAATACTAACTTTACATTTGAATCATCGGAAGTAGTTAATTTGGCATGAATTTTAGAATTTTGTACTTCTTTCTTCTCTTTATCAAGTAATTTATTTTTCAACACTACCTTTACACTTGGATCATCTGAAATAGTTAATTTGGCATGAATTTTAGGATATTGTTCATCTTTCTTGTCATTATCAAGTGATTTATCTTTCAACACTATCTTTACACTTGAATCATTGGAAATAGTTAATTTGGCATGAATTTTAGGATATTGTTCATCTTTCTTGTCTTTATCAAGTGATTTATCTTTCAACACTAACTTTACACTTGAATCATCTAAAGTAGTTAATTTGGCATGAATTTTAGGATTTTGTTCTTCTTTCTTTTCTTTATCAAGTGATTTATCTTTCAATATTAACTTTACACTTGAATCATGTGAAGCAATTAGTTTCGCATGAATGTTAGAATATCCTTCAAGATTAATATCATCATATGCAAAGATCAATTTTACTTTAGATTCATTTGGAAAATTAACTAACTCACAATTTATCTTTGAATTATTAAGAATAAAACTTTCATGACTTAACGCTAGTTTGCTAAACCTTGATTTTTGTGAAACCTCATTTTCTATGTCATTACTGATTGTACTTGTTTCTAGTATTAAGTTCACCTTGGATTTTTTTGGAATAACAAACAACTGACAGTTTATAGTAGAGTTTTCAATTTGTATCATTTTAGCTGGCTTCTCTTTAGAATTTTCAACTTGTATTATCTTAGATGGTTTTTGTTTTATCTTAGATGGTTTTCGTTTTAAAAACTTTGGATCTGTCTTTTCAACCTTTGATTGTTGAATGTTTACATCTTTTGATTTTTGTAATTTTGAAACCTTTAATTTTTTGGACTTTAAAACCTTTGCTTTTTTAATTCCTAAATCCTTTGATTTTTGTAACTCTACAACTTTTTGATTTTGCACTTCTTTACTAGGCATATCAATTTTCATTATGAATTTTACATGAAGTTCATTCTCAGAGTTTGATATTAATTCACATTTTACCTTTGAATCTTGAGGAGATGAATTTTCACCTATATCAAGTTTCATTATACACTTTACATCATGTCCATTCTCTGAAATTAATTCACATTTTATCTTTGAATCTTCTAAGGATGATCTTTCACTTATATCAATTTTCAAAATACATTTCACATCCTCTACATTCTTCGAGGTTATAAATTCACAATTTATCTTTGAATCTTGAAAGGATGATTTTTTAGTTTGTTTTGGCTTCCAATGTAGGTCAGAAAATCTAAATGATGATTGAAGATTAGGCATCCGCATCAATTTTTCTCCACGTGAGACTGCTTCATGGAAGTCTGAAATATTTGCAAATAATTTGTTGACCACCACTTCTAAATTATTATATTGTACTATTTTATCTTCCATTAACTTCACTAACATAGGATCCCAATTTGTGTTTCCTGCAACAACAAAGTAATTTTATATTTTAAAATATTACTTGTATTAATCAGTTGCAATTTTTTAAAATATAGAATTACTTTAAATCATGTACTCCCTCCGTCTCACTAAAAGAGTATGGTTTGCTAATAATAGCAGATTTAAAGACAATTCTAAATTTAGAAACAAGTTGGACAAATTTAGAAACAAGTGGCCAAATTTAGAAATAAGTTGGCCAAATTTAAAAACCACTTTTTTTTTTTGAGACTAAGTATTTTACCAAACCATGCTCTTTTAGTGAGACGGGAGGGAGTATTATGTATCAATTATATATAATATTATTTTAACATTTGAAAAAATACTTCAAAAATTATAATAATTATATATTTTCTTAATATTATGTTTTATTATTTTAACTTTTTGACGATTACAAATTATGAGTACATTAATTTCTTTTAAAAAAACAAATGTTCTAACCAGCTTCACAATAGAGTTCATATATTTCATGCATCATTGCAGTAGTAAGTGTTTCATTGTCTAGATCTTCAAAATTCACGGAATCAAATTCATTATGTGGAATGCTTTCTTCCTTGTCAATCTCTGATTGTCGAAGTGCTGTCAACCTCAAAACTTCCTGAAAAATCAAATAAGAAAACTTCTTATCAGCAAATCATATCCTGTTATTTATTTAATTTTCATCGACCAAAGTGTTGATTAAAAAACAATGATTCAGTGAAAAAAATAATTTGACCCATTTAGATTCCATACTTCAGGGGCAGCTTCATTAGCCCTCAGTTGAATAATTAATTAATTTCATATTTTGGTGTCCGGAAATTTATTTATTTATTTATTTTATTTGAAATTTGACTCTTTAGGAAATAAATAGCTTTAAGTTTGACTTCCATTTACAACTGATGAAGTTTCATTGGATGTTTGTTATTTTAGTAGATTGCATGTGATCACTTTGAACATTTTAACCCCTAAATTTCCTTGTGTTTTTGAGAGCTTGAATCCTCAAAACTGCGATTTTTTACCACTATGCCCTCCCGAGGATATGAAACAAAATTTTTAACCTTTTTTGGAATTTCAACCGTAAGATCTTGTACCTAACCCTACTTAAAAGAACTGATCCAAATTTCAACCGTTGGATGTTTTTCATTAGGGAGATCATAGTGTTCAAAGTTTCAGCAAATATTTTTTTCGGCCTTGGCCGAGAGGCATAGTGCAAATGGGCCAAAGGGAGACTTGATGATTATTACTTCAAAAATTTTGGTCACATTTTTTTCCATGTAGCTTACTAAGTTAGGTATGCTCATGCAAAATTTTAGGCCAAAAAAACGCTTTTTAGACCTTCATAAAAATTATTTTCTATAAGAAGGTATAAAATTGATAAAATAGGAAAACATGCATTACAAAAACAATTTGTGAGCTAAAGAAAAATTGAACGGTGAGTAGGTACCTTTATAAATTTGTGATTTTTAGGAAAAAATATTTTTAAGAAATTCAAAAATCTCGAATTTTGACAAATTTCTAAAGAAAAAATTCAAAAATTACTAAAAACTTAGAAGCTTGTCTTTGTAAGTTTTGGAGGCTGCCCTTGTAAAATTGGTAAACTTTTTGACTTGGGTCACTATGGAACTTGATTAGTGATTTGGTTATGAAAATATTTCAATTTTTATTTTTTTAAAAAGACCTAATTTTAGACTGCCCGTTTTGGACTTGAAACCTAAAATTTCTAGATGAAGGTTCTAAAATTGGAATTTGGCTTCAAAATTTTTACTACATAGACCTTACAGTAAAGGGAGATCCCAGTAAAAATCTTGAAAAAAAAATATTAATTTTAACCTCCCCATCCAGGCTGCCCGAAATAGCCAAAACCCATTTTGGGTTTTAAGGATAGTTAGGGGTTAAAGAACATTTTTAGTTTATTTGGTTTTAAGTTCATGTGTTTGATTTCAAGATATCTCCTCATTCATCTAATTTTATTTCATGATTCTATGGCAAACAAGCAACATAATTTTGTTTTTAATCCGACATTTATATCTGGAATTATTTTTTGCCGAAGCTGCCCCCTAAGGTACGGTATCCACAAATGATCAATTCCAATACAGTTGAGAGAACTCAACTCACCTCAGATTGTGTCTCAACTGCTGTTGATAGTGTTTCATACTTGATCCGTGCATCCATGAGTGCAGGGAGCAGTGCATCGACATCTTCAGCCGGTATTTTCAGCCGTTTCTGAAGATCGTTGAAGGCTTTCACATTAAGAGCATTTTCGTACTTCTCCATTTCAGGGTCCAGAATTGTATGTGTTTGTGAGGTTCTTGCTTCATTTATCGCAAATTTATTTTGCAACCCCTTATCCTGCACTTGGCAAATACAATGCAACACATTAGAGATCATCACAATGTTTGGACTTGCAACACAACCAGCCGAGGTATGGAATGCAAGAAGATACATCCACCTCAGTGGTGAAATCATGGAACCATGGTGAAATCACCATCTCTACGGAAGTTCGGAGACTCTTTTGGACAACATCTGTTTGTGTCTTTGTTCAGTTTGCTGTTCAATAAGGGGTACTCTGATTATTGGAGCCAAAACTTTTGAAGGCAACCAATACAAACCTAGTGACTGTTAATTTTTGTTTTCAAACTTCCATGTAACACTTTTCAAGGATTTTGATTCAACTATCAATAACTGCTGTGAACTTTGACACCCACTGTTATTACTAGACATGTCTCCAAAACTGTGCAACTCTCTACACTCTGCAAAGAGTTAGAAGACAGTACATCGATCGGCAGAGTAGAGCGTCTCTGGCGTTGAAGTTGTTCCACCTTCTGCATCACAAGGTGGCCGAGTCTTTCTCCGTCTAATGTAGGCCACACGCCATACTTTGCCCACTTCTTGTAAGCTTCTGCAGCTTCTCTCATCTCCATTAAATCTGAACACAAAATGAGGCCCCAAATAAGGCTCCAGTTCACAAATAGGCCCCAAGATTAAAGGAAAGATATAACGGATTGGCTGATTTCAATCTCTGAAGTATGATGACCCTCAAGTGAAATTAGGAAGCTGGATGCAAGCCTGAGGTCACCTGAGATCATTCTGTGGAAGTCGTGACGTTGTTTGTACAAGGTAAAGCTTTCCGTGAGGAGCTCTTGTTGCTGGAGGAGGAGGTCATCCAACTGAGCCTCAGCTTGGTGAACTTGCTCATTGTGCTTCTCACGTTCCGCTTGCAGCGACTTCATCTCCGTTTCCAGCTGCCTGTTATGGTGCTCCAGAAGGCTCAGATTCGAAAGAGCCTGTGTACGGGGAGATGCAACAGCCGTGTCCAGATTAGGCCAAACTGACTCCCTCGTTTCTCAACTTTCAGCATTGCGTGGTAATTCAGTTGGACATAGCATGTTGTAACAATCGAACGCCGGATTTTGCACATGCTTCTCGTCGTTATGATGAATTCAAGACTGCTCTGAGTGATAGTGCAAGATATCAAGGCATCTTGTGAGCATATGATCCCTACGTGCAAGTTTTTCTCAGCATCAAATTTATTGCAAATGGCAGATTGTGCCACAATTACCTTCTCTACACGATCCTCAAGTATTTCGGCATGGGTTTGTGTTGTTTGATGGAGCTCGCTCGGGGCATAAACGCCGCCAGTTAACTTCTCAGCCAATGCTTTGTCACGCTCCAAATCATGGATAGCGTCTCGTAATTCCGCTACCCTTTTCTCTTCAAATTTCTTGCTCTCTCGATAGTAGGATATCTCTGCCTTCATCTCAGCCAATTTTTCTGCATCTTCCTGTAACATTTTAACATCTAACCAACTCCAAACAAAGTATCGACTGCTCAACATGATGCATTCAAAGAGGAAACCTACTCCTGTGCATGTTCATAGAGCAAGCAAAGAACAGTTTCTGCTGCTACATTGCAAAGGATATCTAGATAGAATCGGTGTCATGCAAAGAAACATAACTGCAGCTCAAAAGGCTCGGTTAAGTCTTTCTTACATACCTCGACATCCAATTCCTCCAATCTTCGCTCTGTAGCCACGTTGTCTCGGTTAAGCTCCGCAAGAGTAATTTCATGCCGTTGCAACAACAATTCACTCTCTTCCCGGTACCGCTTGTCTGCAGCCCGCATTCCGCGATACGCTTTTCCAAGCTCCCTCACCTACACCGAACTAAAACAACGTCAAACGCTCCGCGCATTATGTTCAGAGATTCAACTTAATCCCTTGAAAGATCACCATTTCTTCACAAACGTTCCCAATATCAATGCCAGTGATTACAGTTTACAATTGTCCAGGAAATTGTGTGTTCTTATCCAACCGTAAGCAAAAACATTCAATAAACTTAAACGAGAAGAAGACAGAAGGTTGTAAGCACCTGCTCTTCGACGTTCTTGGTGGGAATCCGCAAAGAGCGAATAGGTTTGAAGCTCAAACGAGCGCCAAACTTCGAGGACTGAGGTCCAACGAGTGGGACTGGCATTCGAGGGAGGCTCTCGTCCAACAATTCTTCGCTGACAGCGATAGAATCCGGGCTTCGACATAGCTGTGGAAAGAAATTCATCTCGGCCAGCACTAAACGCTACACTCGGGTTGGAAATTCTGTGAAAAAACATCACAGAAACATATCCACTCTGACTTTTGTCATGAGTCTAATCTCCTAAGATCGATGTGGTGCCATGGTTGCACACAACATTTGGTTTCGTCCAACTCCAGCTTCAGTAATTTGCCATCATTGTACACAAGTAGAGGTTTCCAGAATAGAAGTTGGCATTTGCAGTTTCGGAGATCACAAGAGTTGCTGCTGATTTTCACTTGTGAAGATGGCTGTTGTTTTCTTCCGTTCCTGCAGAGGGCGAGACACGGTTTTTTTCCTCAAGAGATGGTTAAAGTTGAGAGGGTGTCCGTGGAAGGTCGTGATAGACTCGCCCTTGTAAGTTGGCACCTTTTAGGAGCTTAGTGAGCATTTAGTCTCGACAGCTTTGGTGAAGACAAAATGCCATTCTTGCAAGATCACGCAATGCTCTTCGTGAAGGCATTTGAAACTATGCTGGTGATGAAGTTTGATCGCGCTTGGAGGTTGACGCTATGTTCACCTGTGCAATTAATCTCCCAATATACGAAATGAAACAGCTTGTGCCAGTGAAAATATATGGGCACATGGATCCTTCACGTACACTCGGTAATGCCTTCATTGCTGGAGTAACTTAGGACAGATATTTGGGGCTCCGAGAAAGACTATGTAAAGGAAATGCTCGGCATGCAGGTAGACGAAACCTAGTTGAATTCATTGATCCATCTATGCTCTAGTATTTCATCTCTATGGCATCGGCACGGACACTTCTTAATCTTCTTGCAATGGGCCTTATGCAGATGGCAAGTGCATCGTCCGCACCATCGCTGAGAATGATTGACGCAAGGGCAAGAATCTGTCCTGTGGCAATGGCATCTGCACTCCCGTGTGCACTTGCAACCACATCTCTTCTGCAAGTGGCAATGGCAGTCGCAGCTTCCCTGTACTTGACAGTAGCAAGCCCAAGGGTCGTCCCTTTTTCTGGGACGAGAAGTCTTCTGTCTCTTCCCGCCTGAGACATAGCTCGGACTGAGCGACGCCCATCTTGTTTCCAAGTACTCCAGCTTCTCTTTGTACTGCTTGGTCTGTTCCTCACCTTGGCCAAAGTAGAATAAGGGCCAGAACACATTGAGTTGCTTCACGTCCCGGTCCTGGTAAACTAGCAGCCTGGATCCGTTCCGCCCTTCCACCGAGAAGATGCCACCAAACTGGTGTGTGATAGCTCCATAGATATGCTGCAATCTGGACGCCCAAGGCCGAACCAAGTTCGGTCTTGTGCGAAAGATCTGACCAAATTCTCTCAGCACCCTGTCATGCAGGATAGGCAACCAGACTCTGATGTAAGAAGGGGCAGGTACGAGTTTGAGCTCTGCCCTCCATCGAGGGCACATGAATTCCTGCAGCCGGGCTATCTCCAGAGCGTCCCACGATTTTTTGAAGTGTGTCTGTTTCGTGTTGCAGTTTAGCATCTGAGCTAGCCATACGTGTGAACAGATTTTCCTTCCGGTATTATCTGTGCCAACCTGAGCGCATAGATGTCCCATGGTGTAACATGACAGAATTGGTCAAATCATCTTTGTAGTACACAGAGGAAATCAATGTCCAGGGATAGCAAAACGAATGTCTGTGATCTCCTTGCGAAGTCAACAGCTTGAGCATGAAGAATGATCAAGCTTGTATAACAGGGGCTACTGGTACATAACCCATGACCCACTACACAGAAGTCTAGATAAAACAAAATATAAGAAAACAGGCCAAAATGAAGTTAGATACGCGCACTGTTGTGCAATGTTGATTTACATCTATACGCTTACTGAGTAAGGTGGAGCACCACGTGATACAGAGTAGGTAAGGCCATCGCCACAACTTTTGATAGGGATAGAAAATGTCGAAAACAGAAGGAAAAAAACGTGAACACACCAGTGGGTTCAAATCATAAATGAGAAATGAAACTGGTCAAGAAAACTACTGCAGAGAAGCCAAATCAGACCAGGATGAAGATATTTACAGTGCCTGCACTAATTCCACTTCATTGCTAATATAGTTTCGAGAGAACAATTTATTACAACCATTGGTAAAAGTCTATCAGAGTACACTAGCAACTGGTTTGTGATCCCTGCCGTAGCTTCAATGTGCTGACGCAATCCAATTCTCTAACATGAGCCAACAACTCAGACAAGCGTAGCGAAAAAAGAACTCAAGAGGACGTACTACTCTCTGACTGCACTCAACGTACAAGGTTAAGCCAGCACTTCCAAGTTCGAGCACCTCATTCCTCCATAACGTCAGAGCTACTTCTGAAACTGCTGGCTGCGTGTCCCAGCAAATCTCTGGAGCAACCGTCGTGCAAGAACAGAACGCGCTCCCTGATTTCTCCATGGAGCTAAATCAGTTGGCTGTCCCACCCCTACAGATGCAAAAACTCAATCCAGTTTTACTAACACACCTTTGTTAGGCATATCGCAAATGGAAAAACTTCAATTATCACCCTAAAATCCATCCTAATTAGCATTACTTCCGGGAATTACTATTCATCTAACCATGCTAATCCTCATCAATCGGCCATCATCTCATAAACCGCCAACATCGCAGAAAGAGACGGAGAACCTGGACGCTGGCATGTCATCAGGCGTCGCTTCGAGTCCCATTAACAAGCTTAATAGCAGAACCTGTCACCGAACAGACGGACAGGACTGCAAAAGACATCGTTCACATGACCTGCCTAACCTAGTATCAAAACCATGACACGAAGTATACACAACATACTGCTCCCCTAACCACATCCGAAAAAAACTCCAGACGTTTCATCAACCCTACATCAGACAATTCAGTACTAAACCATGAGCAGCATGGCATTCGCATTCGATGAATGTACAGCAAACACACCGCATGCACAATCCTCCCGAAACGAGAACAGTATAAGCATGATTATAAGCGTAATCTCTTTCAAATCAAATAAACGTTGCAAACCGCAACAGCTAACAATTATCCTGTCGAGAATTTAAGAGACAAAAGCCAGGAAATCTCGTCCTGACATCCCAGAGCCTACACGTAAATGCAACCTTCCTCCTCTTGTCAAGCTCTAGCCAATTCATCAAAGCGCAGCCACGACAGGAAACTACAGCAAATTCCAATGACCACTAAATCAGCTCAATAACCCTAATTCTGCAAAAAAAGGCAGCCGAGCAATTCCTCCCGTTCTCGACCTGCGAGTGATGTCCCGCACCAGCACAGATGAAAATCGACCTCCATGAAGCGAATCCGCAAGCGCTACGACGCCGCGGAAGGCGCAGCAGCAGCCTTGTCCTGCTTCTCCTGCTGCAGGATGGTGACGGCCTCCTGGAGGTCGTCCCCGGAGCCGACCGCCTTCATGGTGTAGAAGTAGACGGCGCCGACGAAGGAGGTGAGGCCCCCGGCCACGATGATGTTCTGGACCTTGAGCTTGTCCATGCCCAGGATCTTCCCTGCGCCCGCCATCGCTGCTCGCGTCTCTGCAACTCCCCGTCGTCTCTCGCAACTCACGACTCTTCTGCTCCGACGCCGGACACCGAACCGTGCACTCCAAGCTTGGAGCCCGAAGCCGTCACTGTACCTAAAGCTGAATTCATCACCCGAGGGCGTACATTTGGGACCTTGAATCTAGGGATGTTGGCAGAATTTTCCTATTCACGTGTAGTGTTGGGTTTTTGGCAATGTGAGAAATTCCGAAGAAATACAAGTTGTTGTGGAGAGATATTTGGAGATTAAAGAGTGGGTGAAACAACACCTTAAAATGTAGCATAATTTTCTACATTCTTGCATAATTAGAGTTACAAGGTGAGTTAGCGTAGTATCAACTCATATTTCTCTTCTCTTCCCATAATGTAATTGCTATAGTTGCTAATAGCAATTGTAATACCTCTTTATTGTATAGGATTGGTACGTGCTATTCTTTTGAATTTTATTTTGTAGACAAAGGAGGAATACCTTATTTTATTATATTACCATAGCTTGGATAGAAGTATGTTTCATCCAGAAATAGCACACATTTCATTCATTTATACAACTATTTATTAAATTTATGTCAATTTTTTATGGAAGTTGGCAATAGAAAAAATCGAAAAAAAAAAAAAAAAAAAAAAAAAAAAAAAAAAAAAACACAAATTGGAGCTACAAGTCGAAATTTAGGAAATCAAAAAAAAGCGAGGTGATTCCTTATAACTAGAAAAATAGTATTGGTGTAAAATGAGGTCTTAGACCATAGTGGTTAAAAGCTTATTCTGCGCAAAAAACAGGGAAATTTGAGATCTAATTCAAATAAAAGTCAATTTAAGTTAAAAATTTATAAAAATAAAAATAAAAATAAAATAAAAATAAAAAACTTTAAAGTGACACGATTAGTCAAATATGGTGGATATAAAATATAGAATTACATTATAGTTCTTTTTTCACTTCATTGAAGAACATTATCAAATGTAAGGCCACTTATTTTACACATTTATATTTATCATGAGAAGATAGTATCCTTATTACAATGATTGTTTTATTTCACAACAATTTTGAGTAGACAATATTTGGAAGACTAAAATTGAACAACAAAGGCCCAATTTAGTCCACCTTCTTGCTTCTTTCATAACACCAGCTTAAATTATGTAGCCTGATTATCACAATGCTATTTTTGTAAGAAAATGTTTTGATAGAAAAATAAGATTCATGAAAAATATGTAAATAAAGTGCATTTCAACATATTAAACCATCACATTTTCTGTCACAAAGCTGGACATGCCATTGCTTGCCATGCCCTTTCTAAACTTGGAAATGTAAGCTCAAACTAGAGGCACCTTTGAATCTTTTTTATTGCTTCATTACTTGCCACATGTTGATTTTAATGAACTACCATAGTGTTATGGAATCTTAGGTAAAAAAATAGTTGCTTCTAAGAATGCCTAAATTTTTTAAAATTGTTTCAACTTTATTAATGCCATAATCACAACAATGCAAATATTAAAAATAACATACATTATAAAATTCAAAAAAAAATATTATCTCTTTTCTACTAGAATACACTAATGATTAACATTTTATAAACTTGAAAAATTTGACACATTCAAAAAAATTAAACATACAACATATTCCGTGTAAGGTTTTTTATTATTGTACTTCCGAGAAGCCTCTAATTGCGTGAAGAAGAACCTCGTCAAGCTTTTCTTTGTCATTTGCCCACGTAAGAAAATCTGCCTAAGGAAAAAAACCAGAGGATATTAGCTTTGAAGAACTCCTTGTAGTCATCGTTCCTGCACTAAGAGAGCCCTCTGACTCGGGATGGATCCTTGTTGTACGCCTTCATACCCTTTCTAATTTGCAAGCTTGAATAGGGAGGGACCCTCTCTTTATAGAACGTTTGCAGGTTTTTTCATTTCATAGGAAGCGGAAGCACTTTCAATAGCGTGAGGATGGTTGAAGGGACCTCCAAGGATTTTGCTCGAGACTCCTCCCTGCAAAAAAATGAATATAGAGATGAACTGCCAGACTCCCATGCCGTCGGGCCCCGGGGATCAGGGACTTGGAGGGGCTCTATGGCTAGGGTCATAGGGCGTGAGCCTCAACCGCAAGCGACTCTCTTTTACAATATAGGGTTTAAGAAATTTATCAAAAGTTTACAAAATTAAAAGAATAGTAGTGTTCAGAGCAGAGAATGCGACTACTGGAAAGGGAATCTAGATTACATTTCCAGTAGTCGCATTCTCTGCTCTCAACACCCCTAATGATAATTTGCTAAACCATCTATCACCTTGGATGAAATTAACATCAAACTTGTTCAACCTTAAGACAACCATTTGAATGAGAACCTAACTAAACTTTTGACATTTCCAAAAATGGCCAATCCTAATACATTTATTTCTTCAAAAAGGTGCCCAAGCTGGTAAGAGGCCACGTGTACCACTGAGGAATAAAATGAATTAGTGACGTGGATGCCAAGTGGGATCGAAAGTGCGCCGAGCTGGCAGCCTAACCAGCATGGCACCTTCCAGGGCCAAAAGGATGGAAGTCGCTACAGGCGATCAGAAATAGTGACATGGATGCCAAGTGGGACGGAAAGGGGCGCTGAGGTGGCAGCCATGGCATCTGAACCCAGACGAGGGCCAAAAGGATGAAGAAGTAGGAGTACCGTAATAAAAAGAAAAACTGACGTGGATACCAAGTGGGATCGAAAGTGTGCCGAGCTGGCAGTCGAGCTGGCAGCCATGGCACCTGAACCGGGTCCTTCACTTGACATTCCATTCCAATCCATTGCCATGCCCAGGCCAGGCCATTGCCATTGCCATGGGGAGGCTGGCGATGGAGACGAAGGAGACGAAGCGCGAACGTTGCAACGCATTACGACGCTCCAAAGCCCTCGCTCTCCCAACCTCCGCACTCGCACTCGCACTCGCACTCGCACGCCAACCTCCCCTCTCGCCATCGCACTAGGTTTGCCGTCCTCCCTCACTCTTCTCCTCCTGGGATAATGCATGCGCCTCTGGTGCATGCCGCATCGGCTCGATGATGATGATCACGCTCTTTCGTGATTCCTTGCCTAATCCGGCTTGGAGAGTTTGTTAGGACAGTATGTGACAGCTTCGATGTTGCTGCCAGGGTGAATCGTTTTCTTCGAACGGACTATTAGCGTTTCTGAGCGATGGTCATGCGCTACCTGATCGACGACTGGCGGTCGATCGTTTCTGAAACTGAATTCGAATGGGATTAACGAAATTTCGTTTTCTTCCACGGTTTTACGGCTGCTGGAGTTTTCCGGAGAAGTTTTTGAGACAAACCTTTTCGGTTTTGCGTATTCAGAAGTTGCAGTATCTGCAACGATTGTATCTCGGGGATTCGATGTGGTTGTATCGGTCAGGTGAGAGGTTTGTGCATTCCAGAAGGTTCTTTGAGGCAATGATCTTTCTGGTTTTATCGACTTTTTTACGAAACAGTTTTTCGATTATAGTAGTTAGCGGTTGATTTGGACAGAAGCGTGGAATTGTGTCATGTTATGCTTGATTGTGTAGAAGTTGACTAGGATTTTGCGGTGCATTTATTTCGAGTTGGCCATGGTTGGATTTCAGGGCTTGGTCCACGTTTAGTCTCAATGTTAATTATCAAAAAAATTTGCTCCTCAACGAACAGTCATGTAGCATTGGATTTCAAACAATGCTCTCAATGAAGTTGCGAATAAGAGAGGATTTTTTTCTTCCATTGTGCTCGTAGCGCTTTCTACGACAAGTGATGGTGTCTCTGGCTCTGGCTTCAGGGCTTTCTAATTATGTTGAAACTTAGGTATGCTAGTGAGATAAATGGTCTTAAGATTCTTATATCAAAGTCGTTATGTAATGTTGTGTTTGAGAGAGTGCTATCCCTATTTATTCAGTCTGCGTTCATTGGAATTTCACGTCGAGCGCATTCTCGCCTTCAATATTATGAGTGCAACCTGCAGTTGCCACTAAGTCAATAAGCAATAATCCTCTATCTGTTATTTCCTTCATGGATCCTTTTCCATGATCTCAATGAAATTCGCTTTCTCCTCTTCTCTTTTAGAATCCAGTGTTCGGCTGTTGGATGTCTTTCTATGGCTATCATTTTGAGTTGAAGTGATTATATTGTAGTTTTCTGTGAAGTCCCTACACTCCATGCTCACTCTTCATGGGATAAAATGGCATTGAAGTTGTTTTTCTTTGAAATGGCAGGTCACATCCACAAGAATGAAGCAGGGTACGCCCTGCTGTCAAAGCGTTGCTGCACCAAAACATGCTTTGGACTTGGTATGCAGATTATGCGTTTTTGCCAACCGACAAGCTTTAGGTTAGCCCTCAAATATGCTTCTGTGTCCTCAAATATCGCTTCAGCCAGATCAGATCAAAGCTTGATTGAGGTGAAATGAAGTCATTTGTCTCAATGAAATGGGGATTCGGTCCCGATTTTTTTTTCTAATGCCACTTATTCCCTCATGATGATGCGATTCTAACCTTGAATTTCAATCATGCATGAAATTTCTGCCTAAATCCCTACTTTATTACTCTAAACATCGGAATATGAAAGGACCTTGCCGTGTCTAGAATTGAACTGTTTCCATGTCCTCTCTATTCAGGGGCATACGTACTTATCGATCACCTGCAATTCCTATAGCGTAGGCCAAGGGCAGACGCTGGAGAAGCAATGAAACCAGAAATTGAGCCAGATATTGAGGGTTTCTGATCGGCCTCACTCCTGCTTAAAGCCATTTCACGAGTCCAATGCAGCTTCGGAAACGGAAGCCAGTGGATTACTCAGATGATCATGCGCTTTTCTCTAAATTTCTGTCAGAAACTGAAGACTCTGGTAGTAGTGACTCCACCAATTTTTTGATGGGAAATGTAATTGCCCATGGAAAACGTAAGGCAAGCTCTGAAGCTGTGTCAGAGGGAGATGTTGAAACTGCTCCGGCTCGTAGCTGGGGAAGTTTCCATCTTCGGAGCGTCCTTGGTGGACGCAGAGGACAGAATTCAAATCAAGATGGAGGTGACAAATTTGCGGACACTGGCAGGTTGGCCGGGATGACTACTTTAGAACGTGTTGATGCTCTCGTAAGGGGAGCAGGCTTAAGCGATGCTGCCATGCCATCAGGAGAAAATCCCGACTCAGAGTAAGCTCTAATAATCATGAAATTCACGATGTCGATTGTTACAGATCTATCTGGCGAAGAATACAAACTGCACAATGAAACTGAAAGTAATGCCATTGACTTAGAAATAATATGTCTTGGACTACGCATATTGAAAATAGGGATCAAGATCGATCTGAGTCTTTCGCTGCTACGGACCTCAGTTTACAGGAATGTCGTTTTGTGAATCTTATAATTTCCCTATGCATGTGAACAAAATTTACACACATTTGGCTGGATTTGTGGTGCCTCTGGTCTGACTACAGTGGCTGCGTCATGATAGAACCAAGCAGACCTATTTGAGGGCTCAAGGACTCTTTTATTCTCCATACGTTGTACACTTTAAGGCCAGGGTTTGTCTACAGTTGGCTAGCTGTTTGTTACAGCCATCAGCAGGTAGCCGTCTCGCAACCAGTGCAATTGATGTCCTTCTGTGCAGCGACAAACGCATGTCATGTTGGCCGCTCAAGAACAAGTTCCGACTTCAGCATTCTTTGTATGTGGACAGTTTTTGTACGTCTAATGAATAGTTTGATTTTACAGGAGTGACTTCGAGGACACGATCAGAGTGCCTCTTCCCGCAGTTCAAGAAGGGAACAGGAAGAGAAAAGTAGACGATCTTGAAAGAGTTCGAGAATGGGAGCGTCCTTCGCGGTCTCTGGGCTTCAGAGAAACTCACTCCTGCGACTCTATTCATTACATGCGGTACTGTACGAACCAGTCTCATGGTGAACATCCTTGCTTTGTCGTGTCTGTTCTCTGTTGTTATTTTTCTACTAGCAGATCCCAAGGAGATGGTGCTTTCTTTTCTAGAAGTGATTCTTAGCTCTAGCCGAATTCGACAGAATAGGTTTACCAACCGCGAGACCTTCATGTATGCTTCCATGTTAAGTCCGCTGAATGGGTGTATCAGAATGAAGAGTATATTTTTCCCGCAGAAAGCAAAATCTCTAAAAATAATCAACTCATGATAGACTGCAAGTTACACAAGTAAGAATACCAAGATACCCAAATTAAGCAAACATGTATGTGTTGCTAGTGCAGAGCTGATAATGGAGATCGACCAGCAGCTCCAAGATCTGCTCCCACTGTCAGTAACCAGGAAACAGATTCTCGAGGACACCACCCGCCCTCCCACGAAGTTCATGTCAATGGGAATGAAAGACCTGCTAGCACATCCTTGGACAGATTGCTGGAGGAACTTAACACTGTTAATGTAGCGAACAGTTCGGGCCAAGATGAGCATACAGCGATCGAAAAAGATAATGTATTGTTAAATACATCCGATGTGGATGCCGAGAAGGAGAAGCCTTCTCTTGATTGTGTTCAGGAAGGCAGGACATGTTTGCCAGATTTAAACAAGTTTAAAATTCCCGGTAAGGTTCTAGCAGTACCCAACCTTTGAGAGAAAGACTGTTGTGATTTGTCAATCACTCTGTTCTTATGTCTCCGGTGGGTTGGTCATAACCTGCTTCGGTGCTCATCAAATTCATGAATTTGGCAGGTGTAGAGATCCATGTCACAGCTGAAGTTTCTTCCAGCCGTACCAAGAAGCTGCGAAGAATTCGCCAAGACTCTCACATGAAGCAGAAATTGGAAAGTGAAATCACGATAACGGGAGATCTCCTCGAGAATCATCGATCTTTAAACTACCAGAGCACAGTCAAGATAGAAACACATAAGGCTGAAGAAAAGGCCACAATTTCTAGTTATGATTTGGAGTACAAACCCGAAGAGACGTCACTCCAATTTGGTCATGGAGAAATCGAAAGCCAGGAACTTCCGGTCAGTAAAGATGGTAACCGGCCTCCCTTAGTTCGACGAATTGGTCGAGTGGAGAAGATCTTATCAGTCAAGAATAGGGATGCAGGATCCGATGCTATCTTCCGTGTGAAGGAGAACCTAAGAAGTTATAGGCAAGTGGTTTTCGTTCAGGGCTCCGTACTGCAGAAACACTGCCCTCAGCTTTTGAGGAGTTTCCTAAAACGCATGGATCACTTAGGAAGAAGGGATGGACATACACTTGAGGATACAGAGACTCCTGATTTTGACCCTGTATATACCAGAATAGACAGGATAATTGCGGCTGAGCAGCGTGGTTCCAAGAAATGCTATTTGGTGAAGTGGTGTGGCCTTCCCTATACGGAGGCTACATGGGAGAGAGAAGAAAACCTGCGCCGAGATGTTGGAGCAATTTGTCGGTTCCATAAGAATAACCTGAGGATCTCAGCAATCCGACGAGCCGAAACGTCATCACAGGCAGGGATATTGTTTTCTTCTGTAATATTATCTTACGATCAGAGCAGACTTCACAAGAAAAGGAATCGCCGTATGATACAGATTATGCAAGCTGAAATGTGAAGTTCAATTATTGTTTGTTCTGTGTTTGTTTTGGATTTCTCCTATCTTCATCTTTTACTGCCTCACTGAAAACCGTTGACATAAAGTTCAACCTTCTAATAATCTCTTTATCTGATGACCTACTTTCAGGGCGAGTTCAAAGATGGAAGGAGACTGAGGGACTACCAAGAGGCAGGTGTTGCCTGGCTTGATCACAACTTTAAGAACCGAACTAATTGCATATTAGCTGACGAGATGGGTTTAGGAAAGACAATCCAGGTACGCCAGCAAATCAATTTCGCCATCCAAAATTAGGATCATCTGTTTAAAGGTAATCATGTGAATACTACACAAAATATTATGGAATGACAGCAAGGCTTTGTCTTTTACGTGCAGTCTGTTGCAATGCTTGAGAACCTGCGCACGAAACGAAGAATCCGAGGCCCATTCCTGGTCGTTGCCCCAGTGTCGACACTTGGCCACTGGCAACGAGAAATAGAGTCCCTGACGGATATGAATTGTGTCGTGTACACGGGAAATCAAGAAGACAGGCAGATAATCAGAAATCATGAATTTTACTATGCTGATGGAAATTCTTGCGAATTAAAATTTAATGTAAGCTGGTTTTAGAGATAAATCAAGCACCTTCTGAGTTTATTTTCATGGTCGGAGATGTTCTTAAACTATGTAGAGCGTAGCAGGGCAAAAGTTAGGAGCTCACATTCGTGAGCTTTAAATCCTGAGGGCTGGGATGTTTGTATTATTGATAATTCCATATGGTCCTCTTACAGGTGAGGACTGAGATTAGTTTTGATAGTTGCCGATATTAGGGCTGCAAAGTGAGTACTAATTTTGGTGAGCTCAGATACTTTTGTAGGTTTTGTTAACGAGCTTCGAAATCCTAATGAAGGACCAGAACAAGCTTGCGAGGGAGACTTGGCAGTACATAATCGTTGACGAAGCTCACAGGTTTTGCAACTCGATAATTCTCTTTCCTTAACAGTTATCCGTTCCTGTTCATCTTAAGTTAGGTCTTTCGGATATGAATTTATGAACTGGACTGATCCTGCAGACTTAAATCTAGAGACTCGAAAACAGCTCAATCTCTTCGACAGCTGCACGTAAGACACGGTGGGCTTTTGCTTCTCACAGGCACTCCTGTCCAGAACAACACAAAAGAGATATTGTAAGTTGCTCTGCTGTCTACGATAATAAGTTTCTTGAGAATGTAAATGGTGAGAAAGAAAGTGTTCTCTTGAGTTCCATATTTTGAACCTCTTCACAAGAAACAATGCCTTTAATACTGAATTTCTGCCCCTTCTCTGTGGTGGCTCATGAATTTTGCAGTAGCCTCCTTAATCTGCTTGATCAGAACGAGTTTGACTCGGAGGAAGACTTCCTTCGGAAGTACGGTGATATCAAGGCTGCCGAACAGGTTATCTCTCTTGCCCCCCCCCCCCCCCCCCCCCCCCCCCCCCCCCCCCCCCCCCTCCCCCCACTCCCCGAATTTTCTGTCTTGCAGGAAAAATGATTTTTAGTTCACTGTCTTCTGATTCAATCTCCTGAAAGAAAAGTTTCCAATAATAGATGATTGTGAGAACTTGAAAATATTCTGAGACATCTCTCTTTTCCTTTGATGCTAAGTGGGTATACAAATTTCATCGAACTAAAAATGCATCCACATATTTGCGGTTCGTGTCATCTTATGTAGATTGTCATACAAGTTAAATTCTATAATATAGTCATCCTGGCTATTGGTAATCTTGGACAGATCAAAGACCTGCAAGATAATATTTTGAGGCCTAGACTTTTGAGGCGCATGAAAGAGGACGTAGAAAAGAGTATTCCTTTGAAGGAAGAGGTGATCCTGCCTTTTATTAGTTAAAGATGTCTGGGAATGTAAAAATTTCATGTGCAATGTCCTGTGATTGGTCTTAAGTTGTTCATGTTTTAGAGAATCCGACATCTTACATGGAAGCGGCTATCTCCTGAAATGGCAGACTATCGTTTGGGTTGAACTGACAAAAGAGCAGCGAACTTTCTATCGAGCAATTTATGAAAACAATATCGCCACTCTTTTAAAGGGTTCAACAGCCAACAACATGCCGAACCTCAGAAATGTGGTAAGTTCAGACTCTTTGGTCATGAGGAAAATGCTTTTACTTTTGTGGTTACGTATGTATGAATTCTTTTACTCTTAATTTGTTGAGTAAGATCTACAGAATACTGTATACAAAAATGTACTAGCTTCTTTAGATCAAGTAAGTTAAATTTTTCTAGCGGCTGAACTTTGCAGTCATGCAGTCAGCAAGAAGTTTTATCGTTTTGTGATGGACCGTTACTGCCTTACAGCTATCCTCAAGTTGTCTCACCACATTTATGCTAAAGTTTCTCCTAAAATGTGTATTAATTAAGACCTCCATCTCTTGACTGTACGGTGTACCTGATGGCAGGCTATGGAGCTAAGAAAGCTGTGCAATCATCCGTTTTTGTGTGATGGACTTGAGGAGAGTATTTTGTCTAAGCATCGCTCAGCAAATGTATTCTATCCATCCTATTTCCTTGAGTCTTTTAACCTAGAGACTTCTGAAAGTTCATGTTTATTATCTTTGGTCTACCTGTGGTCTAATATCTTGTGTATCATGCTTCACAGATTTGTTGCAACAATTTTTAGTGAGAGCACGAACATCACATTAATGAGTTGTTGATGGCGGTTTGTGTGCCATAGGATGGCAGTGCGTCAAACTTGGCTGAGACACTCCTTTCTCAGAGCTCTGGAAAAATGGTACTGGTTGACAAGCTTCTGCCGAAACTTAAAGAAGCAGGTCGTCGTGTACTGATCTTCTCTCAGGTATGTACTGGGTGTCACTTATGATTCTTTAGTTCGTGGTTGTCGAAACATTCCTGTCTTCTTATCTAATCTTCTCATCGAGGGCAGTCTCCAG
This sequence comes from Ceratodon purpureus, assembly GCA_014871385.1. Classification (NCBI taxonomy): domain Eukaryota; kingdom Viridiplantae; phylum Streptophyta; class Bryopsida; order Pseudoditrichales; family Ditrichaceae; genus Ceratodon; species Ceratodon purpureus. Next base: position 11,867,388 of record CM026428.1, on the reverse strand, counting down.
TTGTCTCTGTCTCTTCTTGTGCTCTATGTGGCACTCGAGATGCGAGTATAAATGCTGAGGTGCAGTTATTGCGTGTCTTGTTTGCAATTTGAATTCTCGTATACCAATGAACCTCTCATGATGCGGTTCGCAGTTTACAATGATGCTCGACCTTTTGGAAGACTATCTTTTAGCAAAGGGGTACTCATATGAGCGGATTGATGGCAAGATACGCGGTTCTGATCGCCAGGTTAGTATTGATGGCTGAAGGAGAAATCTTCTTTAAGAGCGGTGTGGCTCTTCTGTACTATAACCTATATAATCCTTTTTCTACCTCATATATTTATGTAACAACTTGAGTTTGAAGTTCAATTCAGAGCTTGGCTTTTCAAAAACTACTCCTCTGTTTCGAGTCTAACTATCTTGTCCTGCTGGGTGAAAATCAAAATGCAGGCAGCTATTGATCGTTATTCCGCCAAAAACAGCAGTATTTTCGTCTTTCTTCTGAGCACTCGGGCCGGTGGATTGGGCATTACTCTCACAGCTGTAAGAGAAAGAAATCACCATCAAGTTTTTTCATGTGTTGTCGCAATTTGCTAATTAAGTCTCTCTTAAGTGAACACAATGTCAGAAGTCCACAAGCTTCACATTCGTCGTTTAAGGAAATATAAAATGGATGGAGAATCTTAACCTTTCGTGTTGCAGGCAGACACATGTATAATTTATGATTCTGATTGGAACCCCCAAAATGACCTCCAGGCCATGGCTCGATGCCACAGGTGCTTAGTCGACTTCGTTCTCAGTTTCTCCTCCGTCATGACGCAATAGTACTTATACTACTTTTGTCGAATATACGTCGACATTTATTCACTGATAAAGGGCTTTAGAATCTATAAGACCGATAGCTTTCTATAGTACTGGTCTAAACCTTTCTATGTTGCTGTCTCGCATCTGTAAAGGATTGGTCAGACCAAAGATGTGAAAATTTACCGGCTTATAACGAGGAACACATACGAGCAACGCTTGTTTGAGTGCTCCTCAAGAAAGTATGGTCTCGATGAGGCTATTCTCGGCAATCGGATGGGAGTTGATGTCACCCAAGACCATATCAAAAACATCGAGAGCCTTCTAAAGCACGGAGCCTATGACATGCTTAAGGTATACCTATGCATGAAGTCACTTACTTAGAGAATACTATTTTGATTGTCCCAATTGAAGAACCACATGAACAATTGTGCAAACTCAAATTCTGGAACTTGTTGATCCTTTATTAAGTGTTGGCTTACGCTCACCGCAGAGAGTGAAATAGTGGCGATTTTTTTGTCCATGTGCACTGACTCGCTGCACAAGACTGTAGGATGATGGAGAAGCAGCATCAGAGTTCAGCTCTCAAAATATTGAGCAGATTTTGGAGCAGAGAACTCAACAGCGACAAATAGGAGGGTAAATATACTCCACCAAATGCACTGTATGCACACTAACTACCAGTCATGAATATGAATTTCTCGTAATCGATTGATATTTACTATGGTTTTTGCCTTACAATTTGATGATTCTTTAGGCGAACAAACAACACATTCTCTGTCGCAACGTTCATATCAAATCCTGAATTAGCATCAGAAGCCAACGCCCACGATGCAGAGTATGGCGCAACAGCGTCGTGGCAGGAATTGCTTCCTGAGGCCTGTGAGAAAGCTGTTCTGGAAGCCATGGCTTCGAAAGCACCGCCATTACCTTTCTTAGGAGGTCTTCGCAAGAGGACTCGAAGTGGTGTGGACTACAAAGATATGGATGTGTCCTTAGAGAACTCTTCAGATGAAACTGACGCATTGAGGAAAATGAGAAAGGGTACAAGAGCGAGGGTTGGGAGAGGTGTTCCTACTATTGACGAGGATCCCCTAGGGCTTGACACAGACATTAAACAGTGGTCTGATCGGGAGCTTAAACGATTGGAGGATCAACTTTTTGCACTAGGACGGGGTCGCACTGGTAAGAGTTTCTGTTTCCTATCTGAGGTTTCATTGATATGCAAGACGAATAATTCTCGGCTTCAATACTATATTAGAGTCAAAAAATATTCGTTCTATTTGTTCTGAAACGTAAGGATAGCATAATTCCACAGACAGACAGTATATTGCGTTACTTACTTCGTTGCCATGTTACATGCCCATGACAAATTTGCAGCCTTCTAATATTAAAACAATATTCTGAACGCAGAGCAAATCATGATAGAAGCTCGATTAAGCCACCATGGTGCAGAGGAAGTTGAGGAGGTATCTGAAGCACTGATCCAGCTTTGCCAATATATGCAAGTATGCAATGAACTTGGAACCTTTCAATCGGATTCTCCGGCGGGTGATGTGACACTTCCTGGAAATGCAACCACAACGAATGCAAGAAGTGATCGAAGACGCTCAACGAGTGCAACACCACTTCCAACAATCCACGAACAAGGAATTACAAAACTGGAGGCCATCACAAAAGTTGAGACCAGGAGCAAGCGGAATAGTGGTATTCGAGTATTGACGAATTCAAGTAGATTGATCGTCAATGGAGAGGTCCAACCGTCTGGAGAAAATCCTCACATTGACACTGGGGAAGGACCATTAGAGGACGCTCACTATGAGCCCCCAGTAGTACCGGCTGTTGCACTGATAGCTATGCAATCTCTAGAGTTTCAGCAACGACTCCAAAAAGAAGCCGCAAGGTATTCATCCCTCAAGAGTAAGAAATTATTGCAGTATTATGCATTTTCGAAATGCTTCTACGTGTGAGTTGGATGCACACAGTTACATCATCCTTGAGCTTTATCTGTTTGCTAAATTTAAGAAGCATTTCCTCCTAGATATAACAGTGATCTTTTCCTGACAACTTTTCTAGCTTCAAATACTCGCAGAAGTATCTACATCTCTTCATCTAGCATTGAAAGTATATGTTCTGTTCGCAGGTATTTGCAGTCCTTGGAAGATCATCAATTATTGGCTGACGCTTTTCGGTCTCAAACAGGAGACTTTCCCCCTCGAGTTGCTTTCAGGTTATAATTATAGTTCAGCATCTGTATGCCTATGTCGTAAGAATATGTTAAAATATCATTAAGACACAGTGTCGAAATCGAAGGTGAGCTAGTCATCTAGTCGCTTTCTTGACAAAACAACTATCATACAAACTTGGGTCGCAAGGGTCCTGTAGAGTTTGTCTCTATATACGTATTCATGGATGTAAAATTTCGTCATTGTAGATCCAAAAAACTCCCAGATTGGTGGGGAAAGAAGGAGGATGCCGATCTGCTGAAGGCGGCACACTTGTATGGTCATAAATTCTTCAAAAAGATGAAGTAAGTTACGAAGTCTGGTCGCAGAGTGTGTGCGTTCATAGTTACGATTATCATTCCTATGCAGAAACTTAGTGGCATCACATGTACTGCATGGTTGCATTTGTGCCCCTTCAGATCTCCTTAGCTCCTACAAGAAATCCCTCAGTGAGCTGGCATCATGGTCATGCAGTAATATTTTTTGCAAATTGTTCATTTTGATATTGTTACCAAGGAGGTTTGAGACTTGAACATTTATGTTACTTTTGTACAGGTCAGACGTTAGTCTCTCTTTCGTTTCAAGGGTCAATGCTCCAGCCAACGCCAAAAATCCCAACTCAAAATCTCGTTTGAAGGTAAAATTTAAGGAATCTTCGTGTTGTATATGTGCGGATGATTTGATTCATTTGATCAAGTTCTCATCAAGATCAACCCACTTGAGATTTAGTACTAAATTATGAATCATGCCCGTCTTTAGCAACCACACCGTTCTAGAATTCGGTGTGGTACTCCGGCTTCAAGTGTGTTAGAAAGATGTTTATTACAGTTAACATAGACAGGGCCGGTTTTTAAAACCTAAGGTCGACGTACCTGTAGCTTTGACTTATAGCAAGTTTGGTGCAGGATTCAATTGGAAAGAAGAGAGAGGATTTGCCTTCAGAGTCTGTGCTCTCCTCGAGGCTGAAAAAGCTTATGGAAGCCCTGCGTGATGCGGCAAGTAAGCAGCCGGCAGCGATGGCTGCCCTGGCAGAATCTTCTCACAGGTTGGATCACTGTGTAGATCCTTTGCCACTTCTACAGATCGAAAGAACAAAGCAGTCTGCTTTTTAGTGAAACGTTTTTCAGTATTCTTGTATAATTTCACAGCCCGTTTGATATACGATACAACCTCTTGTTTACTACAGAAAGGCACGAGGTCACCAAGGGACCGATGTAGTACCTCTGAAAGAAAGTTTGGAAAAGCCAATTGCTGTGTGGGGGTATCCTCCTTCATCGTCTAAACAGCTCAGTATGACCAAGATCCTAACTGCTAGCTTGGCCATGGAGGCTGCGAAGAAGAAAGATAAAGGGAAAGGTGCACACTCCAAAGCTGGTGCTCCTGTCATCCAGGCACGCCTGCTTGCAGGCTTACCTGACTGTAATATGGCCGGGTCCAAGGGGAAATTTCTTCGGTCCCCATACCTGCCAGCGGTCAGAGCGGCATCAAAAATTGTGGTTTTGAAATCAAAACAGTCGTCAAGGTCGCTGAGGACTTCTCAAATGAAATTGCCGAGACAGGATGACATGGTCTTCAAAGTCCCCAAGGACGAGAAACGGAAGGTAATTCTCTCATGCTTGTGCAAGTTGGGGACCCAGGGAAGAAGCCTGTATTTGCATATACATGTGGCAACACCAAATATTCAGTGGCCTCTGCAATACTTGTGTTCAAATGAAGTGCTCTCTTGTCTGCTATGTTAGGAAATTATTTGGTCTTTGCAGAACACAATATAGACATAGTATACTGAGATCATTTTCAGGCTCTAATTTTGCAGGAGAATCAGCATTCCCCGAAACGAAGGCAACACGCAAATGAAAAGCAAAGTGAAGGCGGCAGTAGTAGCAGAAAGCAGAGATACATTTCCTCTTTCAGTAAATCGAGAGCGCATCATTAAATATCATACCATCCTTTGGTCAAGTATGCAAAGTTGTGAATTACAAAATTGTCATACTGGATCCTAAGCCATTCCTCATTTTTGTTAGTGATCCTCTTAGGGCTTTGCCAGCCGCAGGGCTTGAGACTCAGGGGTGTGCAGAATGAGCTATTTAATCTTGTCTCCCTTACATGGACAGATTACTCGAACACACTTCTGAATTGAGTTAGATGGTAATTTATTAGGTTTACGTCTCCTCTTCATGTGTTGAGGTACGTCACCATCTTCTAAATGTTGGACGAGAGTGTACACTTCTTTCTTCAAGAAGCTTCATGCATGGACCATCTTAAGACTTACTTACATAGTCCTACACTTTTATGCCAGTTCTTTAATGCATTTATCTTTCAAACTACAACGGAGAGGAGGTCGGAGAGGTTCTCTGTCATCATGCCAGTTCTCTGACCGTGTCGTGCAATCAATCTGTGCTGCAAGTAAAGCATGGAGCAGGTAAGAAAACAATACTTCAACACTGAGGCACTGAATGATAGAGTTGTTCCCATGGAATACTTGATTCACTTTCCTACAACCAGACCACTGAAAAAATAACTTACAGTGCATGTTGACGGTGCACTAATCTAAGCTGATTGACGAGTTTGTGAACTTAAATAAACTGTAACCGATTATGCTTGCCCACAACTAATTCGGCAATTCACAACTTTGCATTCTCGGTTACATGACAATTTTATCGGTACTTATATCGGTACCAGCGTCGAATTATATCGTTTACATAACAATTCACAACATCGCATACTTTGTAATTCGTGTAACCGATTAATTATGCTTGCTCTCTCGAACGACTTCATACTCCGAAATAAAGAATCGATGCCCAACGTCTTCTCCACATCCACCTTCATTCAAGTCCTAGTACCTGGTCTTAGTACCCAGTATTCGCATTTTCACCAAAGAAAAGTGGAATCAGAGCATGTGTTATTTTTCCATGGATGAAAAATCTGGTTGGGATTCTTTTATGATGGTTGTGGATAATGCTTTTCTGAACTTAAAAAGATTAACCCATTTAAGAACTCTTTGAACTTCTTAACAGTAAAGGCAAGTTTAAAAGTATTGTGTCATCGATAGATGCTCTTAGCTGATAATTCAAAAAAAATTTGAGAGAAGTCATACATCTGATCACACTGTACAGTACCCACCAATAAGTTTACGTTCACAACACAAATAAGAGAACATCTCTCAATTTTCAAAGAATCACCATGTTCTCAAAAATGATCCAAATTGCCAATTGCAAAGTATATTGGAAAGATAACGGAGTCCTTTATACCATTATGTCAAATATTTCCCATGAAATGAAAAATATGTGCTATTATACCATTTTCCTTACGTAGTATCTACTATTCACCCTTAGCTCTTATTAGGGGCTTTCTACATTGAGATATGCCAAAAAAGAGAACTTCAACCATCTTCATAGAAAGCTCTTCCAATTCTTTTTATATAAATCATAAATGCAACTTCTTTTTAGAAAAAAATATGAGTTATACTTACCAAGAAGCTTAATTTTAGACTTTAATTCTCTAATTGAAGTGTCACCATAAACAAGTGTAACTTCAAATGATCATATCTTTGACCTCAAATGACCAAATTTCATGAAACTAACACCAAATTGTCTAAAATGTAGTAAATTTCATCAAAACCATCTCTTATGTGCTGATCCAAGCCACATGTGTAAGGAAATTTCATTGCACTCAAAAATGTGTATATTACTTTTTCACAAAGGTCCACGCCAATGCTTACCATGCCAACTCCATTCAATATTTGTCAGTGTGAGTCACATCTATACAAAAGGCATCAAAAGAGGTCTCTCAAGAGATAATAAGATTTGTTTTCTCAATATATCTCACCATATGAAGGCCTTTATACCAGCGAAAGGTAGATACTAAAAAGTATGTTAAAACATGCTAAAGTTATTAGATAATTTTCCACTCTTCTTGGGATTCTTTCATATATTGATAAAGAAGACTCTACTATCTTCCTTATGTAATTTGTACTTTACAATTTAAATTAGTTTTGAGGGCATGGTGGCCAATTGAAAATTGAAAGTATGTTATCTCTTACTGCTATGAACGTAAACTTGTTGGTGGGTACTATACATTCCTTTGGTTGTAATATGTGTGCGTAAGTGGTCTTGTGCAGATGGCAAATGAAACTCAAAAGCAACTATGAGAGTTTCGATCTCATTGGAAGTAAACCAAGTTCGAACTAATCTGTACTAACATTGAACGTCAGATTCTTTATATTGGCCAATCTTGATTATATTGGCCGCTCAAATAGTGTGATTTCATGATTATATTGGGAGCTCAAATAGTATGATTCCAGTTCATTTTCTCTCTTTATTTTATCAGTGTAGCTGCCAATATACACATGAATATGGCGTTGTTGTTTATTGCTCATGTGCAGGAGTCTGGGAAGATTCTTGTGAATGTACTCCTTCGAGATCAAATACTCATGATTTCAAGCCAGGTATACCGTGACAATAAGCACACAACTGACGAGTCTGTCCAACTCATATGTGCTGAATTACAAAAGCCAAATAAAATTTGTCATGCCACCACCCACGACAGCTTTTTTACATATTTAATTATTACCGTACAGGACAACTTTTAAATTTTAAAATTGAACTTAGTTTTTTAATGACGCAGGTACAATTTTTTTCTTTACAGGCAAGTACTGAACAAGAATCAACAGCAGTATTCTAGCGCCCCGAATTTCGACTGATATCTGTGTAACGTCACCTATTATTGAAGCAGATTCCTGGCTTTTTTTTCACTAGAAAAACTGAGTGGGTACAGATTCCTCAGTGATTTGAGTTTTGCTCAAAAGTTGTGTGTCAAGGTCTAGTTGTGTGTCAGATGCTTCTAGACTGCGAATATGCTTTTGGTTTTTTTACAAAGAAAACGTTTAACTCGTTTTTTCTGTATAAAACACTTGACATATTCTTGAATGCAGCACATGTGCAAAATTTGCAAGCATCACTTGAGCTATACAAGCTGTCTGGTACTCTTGATAGTTGCTAGTCGAGTTGCAGGTCAGAACTTAGTTACTTCGGTAGAAGGTTTGATTTGTAAACATGCCAACATCAACAGAATTGACGCAGCTCGTCTCAGGCGATCCGAATACCCTATTTTTAGCGATTAAGAGCTTCGATAAATTGCTGCCTGAAATGAAGTCTCATATCTTTCCACACGCCGAGCACCATGAGGGTGATGGCGGAGCTGGGACTGTCTCCACTTATGGCCTTCATGAAGATCGTATGTGCAGCTCTTTTTCCTTCTTGCGTAGAATGTTATTTCTTATCCTAACACCTGATGATTCATTTCTTACAGTTTATGTGCTTCGAACACCTTTGCTGTGGAGAATGATGATATGAAATATGGTGGGGATGTGAATGTGTAGTTGCTGCAGGTGGCCCGACGAAGTACACGACGGTCATGGAGGTTTTCGATGAAGCAACCTGCACTTACATCATTGACGTGCAGGGGGATTCGAGGTACACCCACGTGAAGATCAACGGGAAACTATCACCAGGCCCCAACTCCGGCACCACTCTCTTCAAATGGTTTGCAGATTATTCTCCAGTAAATGAAGACACACCACCTCCCGAGCACCTCCTTGCTGTCATTCCCCACATGTTTCAAGACCTTGCAGACCACCTTCAGGGCCCATCTTCTGGGATTTCCATGCCCACTGGCCCTGAATCGCAAGCATTGTCACAGCTTGTGAAAGGCGATCCCGACGCCCTCTTCCTGGCAATCAAAAACTTCAATGAACTGCTTCCTCAGATGAAACCTCATATCTTTCCCCATGCCGAGCACCATGAGGGCGATGGCGGAGAGGGCACCGTCTCCACTTATGGTCTTCACGAAAGCTGTATGTCATTCTCACCTTGCTTTGCCATTCAACAGTATCAACCACTTGGTAGTTTTACTCATAGATTAATTTCCATCATAATCTAAATGTTTTCTAGCAGTTGGAATTTTCATACACCATAATAGTATATTAAGTAGTACAGATGTAGAACAGATTCTTAGTTCACAGCACCCATCGTAGAAAATAAGCTGAGCTCAAATTTTTTAACAACAGTAAGCAAGATCTGGTTTCCAAAAACTCATTCGACTGATAAGTACTCTTCCACATGATCTGGTGTACATCCACATGTGCAGATATTCATAGATCACAGGAAAACAGATTCTTAGTTCACAGCACCAACCTCAGAAAACAAGCTGAGCTCTTGAAATTTTTTAACATCAATAACAGATTTATTCTCCCAAATCTGGTTTTCAAAAACTCATTAGACTGATTGAAAGTAGACTTCTACTTCTGGTGTAAATTATGCACATGTACTGCAGATGCAGGAGAAGGTCCGGTGCAATACAAGACGGTGATGGAGGTATTTGATGAAGCTGCACGCTCTTACATTATCGATGTGCAAGGAGATGCCAGGTACAAGTACTGCAAAATCAATGGGAAATTATCACCAGGGCCTTCTGAAGGCACCACCCTATTCAAATGGTTTGCAGATTATGCTGCAGTGGAGGATGACACACCCCCTCCGGAGCATCTCCTCTCTGTCATTCCTCAGATGTTTCAAGACCTTGCAGATCATCTTCGGTTGAAAATTTGAGAGTTATTCTTCATGGCTCAGTCTCCGGTGCAAAGCTGTTAGTGGAGAGCAGAATGCATTAAATGTTCAGTACATATTGTATGCTACAGAAGTCAGTAGCTGATGTAAATTATCAAGGTGTCTAGTGACTTAGTCATATACAGTTATTAGTGGGTATGTGAGAGTTGTGTTGTTTGTTAGGAGAGGGGTTTGATTATTAGGAAGAGGAACTATATTTATTTGAGGAAAGAGAAGAAAATATTCAACAACTTTTTGTATCTTCCAAGTATTATTAGTAAAATAGACACAAAAGAAACAAACATGCATGTTGTTGACTTCTTTCTTATGTCTTTCTAGTCATTTATTAAATCTAGAATATAACATTCAACTAATTTTGAATTCAAATTCAATCAATCAAAACATTGAAATTGTATTAGAATTTGAAGATATTCTATTTTATTTCAATTATTTTTAGAAATCAATTTAATAGTGAATAATACGTGTTCATAATGATTTGTTTTTATCATATGTATTTTATTGTTAAAGGTTTTGGATGGCAAACACACGTATGTATTTTTCTTATTAGCAATGTTTATCTAATTTTTTCAAAATGATGTATTTAATTTATATAAATTTATAAAAAAATAAGTTTAAAGTCAAATTTAAATTTGTATTTTGAAATTGATGTTTAGAAGAAAGTTGTAGAATTCAAACTTTGTATTCTTTGATGACATTCTCAATATTTTCTTCTGTTCTATAAAATCATATAGAATTTTCAATTTAATTAAAAATAAAATATTAACATTTCTAAACTATCACATTAAAGATTGGACAAAAGCATGTTACATTACAAATTATTGAAAATTTGAATCCAATTACAACCCCTTTGAGAAGAGTTTGGATTGCAGAAGTCAAAATATAAGTAATGGACGTTTCTACATAATACCAAAAGCCAATTTATACCACAAGACTTCAGCTTTGTCTTCATTGAGAGTCAAAAATTATCTATTCAAAGACTTAAATTATTAAAAATTTGAGATTCTAAAATCCGTTTGTTGTTCATAAATTTTTATAATTGTCTAATTATAGATCTTTAAATTTCTTTAAACAAAGATTTTTATTAGATTTTAGACATTACATGCTTATTAATATCTTTTATACACTTTCATGTATATATATATATATATATATATATATATATATATATATTTCAAAGGATATCTACAAAGGAGTTTCTAATAAGTAGAATTAGGAATAAAGTCTATAAATGAAGCTACTTCATTACTCTTACTTCAGTGCTTTATTGGAGGTTGCACATGGAGTTCGAACAATCAATTTGTTAATTTCTTTATTTTTGACATTTTCAAGGCAAAAGTAAACGTCTTATTTTCCTGTAGAAATATGATAAAGACATTCAATGAATATAAATGTGGAAGGAAGAGACAAGAAAGACTACGGGTCTGTATTTGATAAAGAATTGAAGAAACTTCTAAAATGGATCAAAATGTGCAGCAAAGACTCAAAGAATATGTGTTCTAATCCTTATATAACTTTGTGCATATTAATGGAGTTATTATGATATATTATGATATGCCAAAAACAATTATTTTAAGAATTATTGTCAATTTCAATCTATAAGATTTGAACCAGATTTTCTATCAATAGAAAAGTTAACCCAATTTGGAATTCATATCAAAACCTAGATACCAAGGCTACGAACCAATAAAAATTCTCTATTTTCTTGGGTTTTTGGTGCAATCCGGTTCTAAGATCCTTATAAAATGTAGTATTTCTGCATGTACCAATTCTATCTTATAACCTAGATGTGAGACGTGATCCAGAAACCCTAGCGCCTCCTTCTCCAGCGACTGCAAACGAAGCCCTAACCGAACCTAAATCCCACCCGTCCAATCTCCCCTACACCTAAGAACCGTCAGATCCGACTCCCCACAAATATAATATCAAGTGATATTTCCTTCAACACCGATTGACCAGATCCAACGGCGAGGAGAGCTCCTCCAAGACATGCTGACACAGCTCACTTCCGGATATTTTCCACGTGGAGGATAAGCCCCAGCCCATAACGGATGACGCCTTCAAGTGTGTCAACATTACTACTAAAGCTGCAAGTACTAATACGAGACAATGCACACGACAGTGATGTACAGTTTACCATGAATATTCAGATAAAGCTGTAGAGTATCATAATCTTTACCCGGATGTACATATAGGCCTCTTGAAAATTCGAAAATAGGTAGATTATTCAGAACTGGAGGAATCGAAGTCTAGATTTCGTTATTCTTTTATCTAGAAGCCTGGGTTTGAGGAGTGGGTGTTCCAAGGCCCTTGGCCGGCTGCTGTAGTGTAGGAGGCATCTTGGATCAACCAACATTTTTGTGTTGATTCGAGTTCCGGAAAGGATGCTTTTGAGAATGATTAGTTTTTTTGCTAGTTTTTGTAGTCCCCAACTAATTACAAAAAAATTAAGTTATGTGTTAGGCACCTATGTTTTTGCATTCAGATGAGTTTTTTAGTATATGTTCACCATGCCCCACTTTACGTTTTTCTGATAAACACATTTTCAGTGACTTTGAGACGTTTGAGCATAGTTTCTGGAGCACCTTCTTGCACGCAACTTTATGAGTCACGTATTCAACTCAGATCTGGTTGTAATATCTGTCTTCAGATGGCAGAATAATGACTCTGCCCAGGGCGACCATGAGGAAAGTATGGATGATAACAAATATTATGCTTCAGGTTTTCAAAAATCTCAAGGAGTTGATTGAAATTTATGAGAAATTGAATACGCCAACTTCAAGCGACAAAAGCTCCTGTGCTCTGCTGAGATAGAAGTCATGTACAATATGGTAAGGAACTAGAGCTTGTTTCACATTCCTTCTAGAAAAAAGATTCTCTAAGTTGGTACCACACTCAAAACCACTTCCCCAGATATCAACAACTTCTTGATCTTCCCATGAGCTTGGAAGAAATCGATTCCAAAACAATAAGTTATCAGTGTACCACTCACACATACACTATTTTATAGTTGTACGAACTAATTTTAGACTAAACTACACTAAATTTCGCATCCCAACGATTTTCAAAACCTTTTACTACATGTGGTAAGTAATGGCATCACCTAGCACTTTCATCTCAACACGAAAAGAATCCCTCGCCACTACAAGAATTACTGTAGGTATAAAATAGTACCACTGCTAAGTGCCTTGAACACAAATCCCCACAGATGACCATTCCCTTCAATAATATCAAAACTTCCTATCCCAAATGGCCAAATCTACGTCCTGAAGAATCCGAAATCTAAAAAACTCGAAGAAATCATGCATGTCATCGAGATCTGTTCGAAGAACTTTCATCCAGGTCAAAATTCTACCACGGCGTCGGCCACTGACGGTCTGCCAAGTAGGAAGGAGACAGTCCTCAACTTACTCGAACTCCGAGTTCCCCCAACATACCGGGAAATGTCTATAATGCCTAATTTTCAGTAAGATAGTTTCCGTCTTCAAATCTAGGGGATGCGTACATGCTTACTCACATCGCCATGCATAACAAGGCTGCACATTCTGCTTCAGAACAGCACAACTTCACCACTCTCGCACGTCTCCTTCGATTCTTCCATCGAAACTGCATCTCATGCACCAGATCGCGAAGAAGTTTCGCGCATTTCCTCGTCGCAGATCGGAAGCGGGGCATCTTGGTTGAATAGTTAGCTTTTTCTGTGTTGAATTTGGAGCTCGGAGTCCGAAGTTCTGAAATCGGACAGGTATGTCGAGCTTCGTCGATTGCATTGACGTTGTTGAAGGGAGTGTTTTGTTGTGGTATGTATTGCATTTGTGTTTGGGATTGCGTGTTCTTAGTTTAATTTCTGGCTTTCCTGTGGAGCTCGGAGTCAGAAGCTCTCGTGTTTATTGAAATCTGAGACTCGGGATGGAGTTGCTGGATGTTTTGAAGTTTTGAGCCGAAGAGCATTCTGTTGTTGTGCATGATTAGTTTGTAGTGGAACTACGAGTCTTTAATTTGGATTCTGGTTTCGTTGCGTATGATTTGGAGCTCGAAGTTGGAAGCTCTTGTGTTTCTTGGAGGTGAAGGAGGCGTAGGAAGTTTTTTGACTGTATTGAAATTTGTTGACAGCATTTTGTTGAAATACAAGGACAGTTTTAAAATTTTGAGTTCTTAGTTCCAATACTGTCTTCGTTGCGTTGGATTGGAGGTCTGAGTCAGAAACTTTTGTGTCTTTTTGAAATCGGGGGAGATGTACGGTAAGAGCTCATTGGATGCGTTGAAATCGAAGCGGGAGGAGGCTGTTTGATCGGTAGTGAAATTTCTATGTTGGATTGTGTTTTGGTTGACGTTAACTTAAGGATCGGAGTCTAGGGAGAGCTATGTCGGCCATGGTCTTGTTGACGCTTGATTGAAGGAGGGGCACTTAAGTCGTGGCTGCTTTGAAGTTGTAGCAGGAGATGGTTCTCTGTTCAATTGTGATATTCAAGTCTTAGAGTTTTGGATGAAGTAAACAAGGATCGTTGTTTTGAGATAGCTATGTCGGTTGTGGTTTTCTTGACGCTATTTGTTAGAATCACGGATGTACATGTGTCTGTAAGGTCCTTGAACTCCCAAAGCTCCTCTAGGACCTTAATTTTAATATTTCTACTTTTATCATGCTTGGTAAGTCATGTTTTCTCACACCATTGAAGTACATTGCGAGGAGTCGTTCAATTGACATAACTTACATTTTGTACGCAGCGGCGAAGTTAAGTGAAAATGGCTAGTATGTTGGGAAAGCTCTGGGACGATGTTGCTGGCGGATCACCTCCAGAGAAAGGCTTGAAGCAGCTGCGAAAATCGAACTCGGGACAATATCCTGACGGTATGGCTCAATGAGCAAGTATTTCTTGTCTTCGCATTGTTAGTGTTGAGCAAGTTTGTCGTGGATGATGAAATTAGTGTAGAAAATGTCGTCTGCCTTGTTTTGTAGACTCGAATCGGCAGATTTGGATGTTTGAAACGTCTTTGCGAGCACTAGTCTCCATAGCTCGGATCTTTAAAACTTGGCTTCTGAACGTAGTGTTGACGGTATTCGTCGAATTTCGTTCAAGACTGAGGTGGTTTTGTTGTTCACTGCAGTTCCAGATGATGCCAGAAGGATCATGGAGCGACGGTTCGGTACTGGATCACACCAGACCCCCGCGCAGAGCATAGCCATCAAAAAACCTCAGAGGATTGGAATGTTGGACGTCGACTCTCAGGCTGGAACGCCTAGCAGTCTTGGTTCAACCCCGCCTGCTTCACCATCCATGGCTTCTCCGTCTAGTTGTAAGTGCACATTGTTGAGATTTGAAGTGTTTTGCCAACTGAGGTTATCGCAAGTTATTGGAGCTCGATAGGAGACGGTTGATAGTTGCATGAGGTTAGGCGGTCAATTTTTTGATATGCGAGTTATGCTAATTATTGTACTTCCTGTGCAGACACTCAAGAGAAAGATAACATCTGGCGTAGCGTTTTCCACCCGGGTCAGAACAAGGTGATGCGGAAGGTCGGATCGGACAAGTTCGACAAGGCACAGCCAAATGCACCAAGTGTTTATGACTGGTAAGTTGTCTTAGATTAGAAATGCATGTGTCCCTGTCTTAGTGATGCTTGTGTGTTACACAGCTTAGAGAGTTCTGTCAACCGACGAAGACAAGCCCTAGTATGCGCAAGGAAGCACACTTTATCTTCACGGCGCTATGCCCTCCCACTGTCAACTCGTGCTTATTTCTTCCGAGTATGTTACATTAGCGGCACAAGCTGAAAAGGTTCAGGCGGGGTATCTGTGCTTTGCTATGCCTTGCAGGGTAGTGATCACTGCCCTGGACAAATAAGAAGAAAGCGAGCTATCAAAGGATCATCTGAACCAGAACCCTCAGATGCGGCTACTAGTGACACTCCGCAATATCGGCTGGTCTTGTGCAGAATTTAGATCCTGTCACCGCAATTCTTTGTAGAAAGAAAAGAAAGAATGCAAGGTTTCTGACAGGCCGAAATTCTTCAGAATACCAGGCATTAGAAATTCGTATATACATATGTTCGCTGGGATGTTGCTTTGTCGGTTGACGCGCAGGCTTGTGTACAAAAATTCTTCCGAGATCATCAAGAAAGATTTTCCAGATAGAGCTCTTAGAGCGAAGCTGACAGAAACGATGATGTGCAGAGAACAGTCATGAGAGGACTTGGTTGATATGAGACGTTCTCATAGCGCTCGTTTTCTTGTATTTAAAGATGAGTAGTCAAAAAGATTCAATAGTAATTTGCCTGGTCTATGTTCTGCTCGGGATTCCCTGGTGCAGGCTTTACAGCGCCGATTCGAAGTCGGAGTACCGTTAAATGCCCCACAGCTTTGAGGTTGGCGGGTAATTGTCAAATTGGCCGTGCAACATGGACGTCGACGCAAAGCCTCCGGAGGAATGTACCAGCATCAACTGCTAACAGTTCTGTAAAAAGTGATGGGTGACTGGGAGAGTTGAAAGCATGCTACATTCTTGATGTGCATAAGGCTTCAACGAAAGATTTACAAGTTATGTCAGAGTCTTGTCCTTAGAGTTTGATGGTGGGCTGTCCTGTACAATGTTATGTATAGACCATGCATCTCAGTGAAATTCGGGCATAGTTTTTGACTACATCGGCAACTACTGTATCTGGTTCAAGTGGTGACAAGGAAGATGCTTGTATCGAATGCAACTACAGAAGGAAGCCCTAGAATCTTGGCCTTCCATTGGCGGGCGTTGGACTAATATTTGACTTTATTACAGTATATGTAGCTCTTTTAGGCTTCCAAGTTCCAAGCCTTCTGCTTGAAGAAGAGAATGCAGGTAGACACTATAGAAGCTTGTTAGTATTTGGTTTTGATTGTATTTGTATTTCCGCTTTCTTGTATAATTTGCATCCTATTCCTACACTAGTTTTCTTCCAAAAGACACATTGTTCACGTTGGATTTTTTCTCTGTATCTGAAAGGCTGTTGCATTGATGAGTTTGAAAAGTTGTGATGGAAATGTGTGTTTGCTACTCGACTCTCTGGGGAATTTACCAAGATCATGAGCACAAGTTTGTAGATGTAGACACGGTTGCAATGGGTCTGATATGGATACTTAAATTTTACATTGCAGATTTCATGCGAATGAGATTGTAAACACGATATGCTTTGTTCCGTCTCACACTCGGTCATAATCTATTCTGAGCGTTGTCCCGCTGATGTGTAGAATGTGAATGGTATGACAGTATGGTTATTTTGCATAACTTGGTTCTGAAGTTCGACTACCAATCTTCCAAATTAACTTTTTCTAATTCAAGTCTAAGCTTTTTAATCAAGCTGCAACAAAATTTCTCTTAATATTCATAATAACAACAAATCAGAGTATATTCTCATTCAAGAACTTGCAATTGTACATCCCACAAGTACTTTATACACTTTATCTAATGTAATTAATAAGTGAATTAAAACTACTTTAAATACATACAAATCCTTATAATTTTATATATACATGCATTCTTCTTTACAACCTTACAAACAAAGTAAGATATCTTCCAAATAAAAATAAACAAAATTTAAAGACTGCAAATCAAATATTTTACTTAAACCTTTTATCCTTTTAGACATTCATTTATAACTAGAATTACATGATTGTTTTTATGTTGTTATTTTTAATGCACCGCTTAATTTAACTTCATAAATTCTTTTACACTTATTTGAGTATGCGTGGTGAAAATAATCATACAAACTTAAGTTAACAATTTTAATTCAAATTGATTATTACATCCAACATAAGTACTTTAGTCTTTATTTCAAACATTACATAAATATAACATTTTATACATTCAAATTATCCAAAGTGGCATGATTCAACAAAAAAATTATAGCTATTCATGTTAAAAAACATAAATAGAATTTGAATATTAAAAATAAAAAATTGACTTTTATCATAGAACTTCAACTCTTATTTACCTATCATGATGCAGAAGACTATAAATCATTATTACATTAATTTCAAGTCAATTTATTTTAAAATCTCCAAATGTAAATCCTCTAATTTACCTACTATGGATACTAAATCATTCATCCTACATTTATGTATCATTGTTTTTACTAAATCTTTCATCCTACATATCAAATTTATCAAGAAAGGCATGATAAGTGAATTTTCATGTTGAAGTGATTTATAAAATACTCCTAAGATTTTTGTTCAAAAAAGTATACTTCAAAATTAACTCATAAAATAAAATAATAAAAGAAATCTGGAAAAATCACCTTCATTAAAGTGTCAAATTTTAATCCATCACAAAAAAAATATCACCCCATAAATTATCAATATTCTTTTTATTATTAAATACTAGTATGTAGGACCCGTGTCCTCTGGACACACAAAAAAAAGGTGTTTGCCTTTAGTCTTTTTGTTTTTTAGTCCAAACTTAGATCTAACTCATAGATTTTTCTATCCTTTATTCTTATGTGCAGAATAAACTTATTTCTTCGCCATCTAAATACGTTAATTCCAATGCATTTTAAAATATTTATGGGACCTCCAAGATATGTCTACGCTCCCGACATTAGGGAGCGCCGGCATTCCCAAAGGTCACAATGAAGATAAAGATCCGATCTAGCGCTCCGATGATTAACGAGTGTCCCAAGCCCTTAACAGTGAATATCAAAGCGTTAGATTTTGGATCTAGAAGTTAGGGGTTCGAATCTTCACGTGGTCAACAGCTTTCGGAGGTGAAACTTCTGGTTTCAACATTTTTGTTTTCAAGCGTACCAAATTTAAACATAAAGAAAATAAAAGTAAATTTAAGTTTAAAAAGTCATTTTAATTATTGGGCTGCAACTTGGAGATAGGGACTTGGAGGGAGGGACTTGGAGGCATATTCAAATCTCGTTTTCTTTCTTTACAAATAGAGACTAATAACTAAAAAAAATTGATTATTGACCTTAGTGGTTCTAATTCCTTAAATTGACAAAAATAAACTTATTCATGATGTATTGAATCTGTTGAAAGTTCTTCCTACAAGTCGTAAAGAAGCCTTCATAAAAAATCATTATTAAATTTTAATAATTTTATAAAATAAAAATTGATAGGAAGCTCTATCTACCTCCCCCTCTCCCTCTCCCTCCTCCTCCACCCAAGAGCCATGCGACCCCATCAACATCGCTACTATATAATTAGTTTGATATTAAAATATTAAACATAATTGATATATAATTAAACTTAGTAGATCATCTCTCCATTTTAAGAAGTAATTTGAAAAAATTGGACACAATAAACACCATGTTAGATTATAAAAACATTTAGGATAAGTCCTTTATATAGTGGTATAAATATAAAACTTGTAATTTAAGATGTAGTGATGTTTTAATAAATAATAAAGTAATAACATATAAAAGTTTCAAAATTGATTTTAAATTCAAATACAAATAATATGTAATATAATACTCTTTACTCATGTATTGAAAGAATTCTTTTTTTCTCATGTAATTAATAAGAAAATCTTGTACAATATTCATAATTTGATTTTTGACTCATGTTTTCTTTGACACACCTCCACCTTCTCTAAAATCTCTTCCGAGCTCACCTCCACATTCTTCCGATCTACGCACATATTGGCCTCCACCACAATCCTTACCCTCATCATCTCCGCCTTTCTGGTCCTCTCCAGAGTCCAAACTGTATGGCAAGCCCATCAGTATGACGCATGAGTATATAAAAAAACATGCATGTGAAAATTCTATAAAAACTTTATGATATTGCATTATTTTTTATGTACAAATGATATTGGATTGATGTAGGTTCAACACCAAAAATGTTTGGTGATGATATTATTGTTTACAAAATGTATGTTGATGCAGAAAATGCTATACTTGTGAGTGTTGCCCTTTTTAATCGCATTATCTTTATTGCATGGTTTTAGTCTCCGATGACTTATATTCTCAATGGAATTTTATATTCAGATATAAACCTATATCTTTAAAATAATGTTGCAAAAATAATAAAAAAACAACTAAAACTATAGAATTCAATATTTTTAATTTTCTTAAAAATTGTAAATATAAAACAACTTTAGTTGTGATTTAATTTCTTAATGAAATTATATAGTATTCAACACAAGGTTATAAAAAAATCAACAATAGTCTTTTTTAACTTTAATTTTAGAAAGAATAATAAATTTTGGTTTGTTTAGAGTATTGAATGTTGTTGTTTGCCTTTAATAATTAAATAGTGTAAAGTAGAGATGAATTTTTGTACAACATATTAAAACTGTAATGAATTTTAATGTTGATATAATATTAATGATATTAAAAAGTCGTGTAATTTGAAGTTAATTATTAAAATTGTATTAATTTTAATATAATTATTAAAAATTGCTATAATTATTTTAATATATATAAATTTATTTTTAATATGTATATAATTAAAAATTGATAAATAAATTATATTTTATATTTAATATTATACTTAAATTGATTACACATTTATTGCTAAAAAAAAATCTTTTATTTCCTCTATTGCTTGAAGTTGTAGATTGAGCAAACTCGAAGAATTCTCATAAAGCTGAGGATTCTCTCAATTCTTTAATCTTCTACAACCATGTAGTCCAATAATATATCCAATTTTACCAGCTGATTCTTTGAAGCCAAGTCTTTATGGTGCAATTAAGGCAACTGAAACACTTTTATATTGTTGGTTGCATTTGAAAAGCCAAGGTTGCAAGTAGAAAGATACTTTATCAAATAAGGCAATTGTTCTACTAGTGGATAAAGCAAAATCTTTATGAAACCTCCAGTGAAGTGGACATGATTTGCAGTTGGATCAGAAGGAACTTTTTGTCGGCTTAAAATCACATTTTCATCTTTCATATTATATCATAGCACTTCTATATGTTATTTATTAAAATCATGATATTTTTTATTTTTAATAAATCTAATCTCCTTCAGACATTTTCATCCAATCTAATCTAAACCCCTAGAGAGGTGCACGGAGACCAATTGCTCCCCAATTTACATAATATCTATCTATACTTAATGAAAATGGACCAATCTGCAACATTAACACTCTGAACAATCTAGCCAAGCGGATTATTGGCCTTCTTTGCAAGTTCCAAACCCAATGAAAACACCATTACAGCAGTAGTTGCGAAGCACTTACGTATAGTCACTCGTTTGTTGCAAAAACTATATCATTAACCGTCTGACAAAAAGCCAAACAAAACATCTTCACCCTCAAGGTGCGGCTGGATCCATAAGACATCCTTTCGATATAGCGTACCAGGTCTTTAGTTGCAATTTCATGAATGGCGGTGTTTAGATCATAAGCCGCGCAAGCAAGAATGTCCTTCACTTGATATCTCCTCACGTTCACAAGATTCCACTCTTCTTCAGTGACACCAGTGATATACGTTGCCCAACTTTTGGAGTCTAATTTGGCTCTTCCCACCGCTCTCGTTACTGCCTTTCTCGCAAGGGTCTACACCACCCCAAACTTTGCATTATCGGAAAAATTTGTAAGCATACGCAGCTACTCCTCCAAAGCACAAATTCTTTGGTCTTTTTCAGGTACCGCATCATGAAAAAACGATAAAGTTCTAAATCTAAAAACAATAATTTGTAATAAATTGTAAATAACCTTATGAGTTTGTAAACAATATGAGTTCTAAAACTACTTCCTACCGCTTCAAATCTTATTTCATATTAATGATTGCATAATATAATATGCCTTTAATCGAAAGGTCCAAAAGTACGTCTAAAATAGAAGATTTTGAGAAAATTATTATAAAGCACTAATTAAAAGATTATTATAGAATTGATATAGATTAAAATGTTGTTAGCTTTGAATTTAAAATTCTACTTGATGACAAGACTCACCAACGCTATTACTATTATTTTATAATAATATTTGAAATTTATGATTAATAACTATCTAAAATTAATCTTTAAAATATTATTTTTTTAATTGAAATTATTTGAATGAATTGAAATTTATAATTTATATAAAACTTGAATTTACAATTTTATAAAAAAATAATTTTATTTAAAACATATAATATTTTAATAATTTTGATTAAATTATATTTGAAACTTAATTAAATAATTTAAAAATAATCAAGTTTTTGAATAATTTAATTGAAATTATAAGTTTCATATAAATTATTTTTGAAATAATTCATATAAGAAACTTGAAAAACTTATGATATTGATTTGAAATATTGTTTTTTTAATTGAAATTATTTGAATGAATTGAAATTCAAAAAATGATATTATAAGTTTTTGAAGGTCATTGTTGTATTGAAGTAAATGCAAAGTTTTCTTGGTCAAAATTTTATATACTTCAAACTTTTTAGTTCAATAACACAAAATCCAATTGTGACGTAGAACAATAATTTTACAAATTTTCTTCAAAAAAGGTTTTGAAGTGAAAGACATTTATAGAGAGATTTAGAATTTAAAAGAGTAGCATCAATCTAATGTGGGTCAATGAAACTTGTACATTAAAGGGCATATTGGTACATCAAGTGCTATTTATTTTTGGCTTTTTGGCTCTCAAAGGGATGGCTTCGAGCTCTCTCATGAACTCATCAAGAACAAAATTCATCCAAAAGGACCTTTTAGAGATATAGATATAAGATAAAAGACTTTGATTTTCAATTTTTAATTCATATTAATAATAAAATGCAAAAAAGAAATTTCAATCATGTGAAAACTAATTTGAGCCAATGAGAGAGCCCGGAGCCTTTTTGGAATGCCAAAGTAAAATAATTGAAGTTGAGTTTTTTTTATCCAAAGAAAATCAATTCATTGGAGTTCAGTCAAAATTATTATTTTTGGTGAGTTTATTTTTTTCTTTCAAATAACTGTGCTTGGAGGACATGGATACATGGTAATTTTTTCAATAAAAATCATCAATGATAGCAAACATATTTTTCTTTCTATTTATGTTTTACAATGAATCCTTGCAATTATCCAATATAGATTAAACATGTATTAACTAGAAAGAACGATTCCTTCTAAATTCAATAGATGTGCATTTCCATAGCATTGACTGAGATAAGCAAAGATCAACCTGATTTAGCTAATATTAAATCTTAATAAAGACATTACCCAAACTAAAACTAAGAGAACTAAGATAGTTCCAGAAGGTCCTAGACTTTAAAGAAAAAGTTTTTAAATTAAAAGAAACGATTTACTTTAAGAACTACTTTCACTATGGGCACTACTTTTATTTTGAAAATACTTTTACTTTAGACAGTACTTTTACTTTGGGCGTGGCGGGTAGGTATATAATACCCTCCAAGCCCCAGAAGACCTCAGCCTTCATTTCTCCATCATATATTTTGTCTAGAGTCTGAGAGAGCGCCTCTTGTCTCTGTGTTGTCCATGCCAAAATCACTTGGAAGTTGTCAAGTCTGTCTTAGAAGAGATTCATCACAGGTTGCCGAGGAGTCTTCATTTTCAAACCCTAGATAACAGACTCTTGAAGTTGTGGAGCTCCAGGCACCGATTGAAATCTCCCGGAGCTGTCTCGAAGACTCTAGAAGACTCGAGGATCGGAGAGCCGTGAGCGTTGCTGTTGAATAAGTCCTCGGGGAGTCCTCAGGGAGTTCATTTCACAGGCTTTTTGTTGAAACCCTAGGAAGTCGTTCTTGTGAAGTTTGAGAATTGGGTTTTTGTCTCTTGTTGTTTCGTCGACGATGTTCTGCATGGCAGATCGGCGTAGATGGATGCGGTGCCGGGGTGGGAGGAGCGGCTGGGAGGTTTTGATCCGCTCGAGACGACCGTCTGGCAGGCTTTTTTGGAACCCTTGATGATCAGTTTGGAGTTCTAGCATGTGATGCGGCTTTTTCAGTTGTTGTTTCTTCAGAGGTTTGTAACTCTGGGAGATGGGGATGTGTGCGAGGGGGTGTGTGCGCGGGGATGTGGACAGGAGTTCTGCTTGTGCGGAGGTTTGGGGAGTGGAAGGAGCTTGGAGTATTTTAATTCGTTGAAGATGGGCGACATACTGCTGACAGGCTTTTCTGAAACTCCATATGCTTTGTTTCCGAAACTCCACCATGCTCCTTCTGCGGTGTCTGATGGGGTTTCCGTTCGACGTTGTGCGGCATGGGTTGTTGTTCCTGGGAAGGGATGGTTTGGTTCCTTGATGTGTTCCTTGGCGTGGTGGACAAAGTCATGCGTGAACTTCTGGTTGGCAGAGTTGCACAGATTCGTAGCGATGCGGACTTGTGCTTGGCCTGGTGGAGGACTTTTGGACTGGAGTTTTTTAATTCGTTGAAGATGGGGCACTTTCGAATGACAGGCTCTTCTGAAACCCTTTAAACACTATATTTCGCAATTCTTGCTTATGTTGTGTTGAGCTTTTCTGCGAAACACTGTGAAACTCCCTCGACAAGTTTCCTTGCAGCGTGACGTTGGTTCATGCGTGAACTCTTGGCTGGCAGAGTTTCACAGATACGTAACGGTATGGATGGGTATTACCCTTGGACTGGGACGTCTGGAGTATTTTAATTCGTTCAAGATGGTCGGCTTTCGACAGACAGGCTTTTCTGGAACCCACATATTCTGTTTCAAGCTTCCCGTCTGCGTTATGTTTGATATTTCGCAGGGCAGTATGTTGTGTAAAGGACTAGTTTCCTTCGCGCCTTACCGTACTTCGCGATGTTGGTTCATGCGTGAACTTCCTTTTGGATGGCAGAGCTGCACAGATCCGTAAGGTTGTGGGTGCTTGTTCCTCTTTGAATCTGAAGGACTATTGGAGTATTTTAATTCGTATCGAGATCAGGCTTCTCCGAGATTCCATGGACAGGCTTTTTTGAAACCCTACGTCCTTCTGCTTCTGGCTTCTGCTTCTACATGCGCTGTTTCATTCAAGTGCCCCTTGCCATGTAGTCTGGTTCATCATTGAACTGCTGCTGTCGCAGAGATCTGCAACAGTACATCGAAAGTACTGCATCGGACGTAGCCCTGGATGGTGGAGGATGCTTAATTCATCTCAAGGCCAGGCTGTGCAATCTTCAACATACAGGGCTTTCTTGGAACCTTAATGATGAGTATTCGTGTTGTTCCTTTGTACACTCTTCTTTGTGGTGTAGTTCGTCAATAAGCTGGTCTTGCATTCGTAGCTGGGCGCAGATACTCTGAAGATGGGGAGTCAAGCATCTGAGCGCATTTAATTCGCCATGTAGGAGATTTAATTCGCATTCGACACCCGACATACAGGCTCTTTGAAACCTCCTTGGAATTAATTTTCGTCGCTTATTAATCCTTCATTAGTATGCCTCTTTCTATGAAAGCGACACGTGCATTTAGTTTATCGGTGATCTGCTTCTGATTGGCAGACGGGGCGATGGCGAGTGTTTCTTGTGAAGGTGGTTCGGAGCATTAGTTCACAATCGACGGCCTACATTCAGGCTCATTTTGAAACCTTTACTATTGGCTTTTTTACCTTGGCGCCTTTAGTGTTTTCCCCAAATAGTTTTCCCCTCGTCTGCTTCTTCTTTCGTGGTTATTCTTGGCAGTTCGACTAAGCTCCACATCGAGTTGGTGTGTGGTGCGCGGTGATAATTTCTGAGGAGCGATTTGGGGATTTAATTCGTTTGAAGAAACACCCGCTTAAGACGATCATCAGACAGGCTATCTTGAAACCCTGAGCAATAGTTTTCATTATCTGCCTTTAACTTTCGAAAGTGTAGTCTACGGTGTACTTGGTGGGTTCCTTCAAGTTTGGAAGGTGAATTGTTTGGCAGAGGGACAAAGGACTGCGGAGTACTGGGAGTATGGAGGGAATTTGGAGTAATTTAATTCGTTGAAGACTTAATTCGTGCAACACAGTCAACCGATGCTAGCAGGCTTTTTTTGAAAACCTTCACACACTGCTGCGTCTATATTTCATATTCAGCACTCTGTACTAGTGAATCAGACACAATACTTTCATCATTTTAATAGCTGTCTGCTTCTGCTGGTGATTCTGGTTCATCCATGATCTGCTTATGGTTGGCAGAGTCCCTCACGGTCATAATTTTATGGAGGCATTCAGGCCTAGGCAAGGGAAATGGTTGGAGGAATTATTTATCTGGAGATTTAACTCGTTGAAGACAGCTGACTGACAGGCTTATTTGAAACCCTATCCATTACTTTCACCATTTGAATTGCGTTGTTTCATTCACGCATCTCTATCGCATGTGGCTTGGTTCATGGGTGAAGTGCTCTTGGCAGAGGTGCACAGATGCCCTGAAGTTGGGGGAATTCTTTTGATTTGCGTTGCCTGCAAAGGATCTCAGGAGATTTAATTCGCTTCTGATGGCAAATAAACCAGGCTTTTTTAAAACCTCTCCCAATCCGCTTTTTCGCCCGAGTACTAGCTTATTTCGTTTTGGCGGTTTTACCTATGCGGTTTAGTTCACCTGTGAACTGCTTTTGGTTGGCAGAATCCGTGTATAACTATTCAGACGGGAAGCGTTCTGTTGAGTGGCCTGAACTTGCTAACGACTGGAGATTTAATTCGCATCGGGCTTGTGGCACAGGCTTCTTTGAAAACTTATCTACTTGGATTTTCTTTTTAAGTCATCGTTGATTCTTTGAAAGATTTTATTTCGGTCGTTGATTTGTGTGGGAAATGCTCTACTTGTCTAAGTGCATAGACGGGGAGATCTTTACTTGGGCATAATTAATGGATGGAAATACTTGTCTGTTAGTGGGGCAGTGGCAAAAATGATAATCTGCTGCGGGGAACTGTCTGTTCAGATGCGTATGTGTCATCAATTCACTTCGGATAAAACCTTTCAACTCGACATCCATAGAAGCGTCCGGCATGGGCACGTCAGTTTTGGAAGTGTTTCGACTCTTTTATTTGGTCCAGCTCAGTTGGTTTAGATTTCGGTTTCTTTCAATCACTTGCATTGTTATAGACGGTAGCGGTCAGTCAGGTACTTTCAGTATGGGTTTTAAGAATTTTGGAATTTTACTAGCATTATAAACTGACATGACAAGAATTAACTTAATCTTCGAAGTCTGGATTTGAACATTAGAATGTTGTGCATAGGAAAATCAATGTGCTTGTGAAGATCTAAATTCAGTGAAGAAATTGTAAATTAATAACATCTGAAACATGTGTTGATGACCTCCTGGTTTTGGAACTTGGCAACTTCGGACGATTGAGGAGGTTACGGGTTGTGATGCACTTGTGCTCAAGCTTATCAGTCGTGAGTAGATTTTATGGAGCTACATATTCAGGTATTGAATTAATATGACTTTTCTTCGCACCAATTGTGATCATTATTTGAAATCTTTGTGGGAAATACCGGCTATATAACATCATGAAGTGAATTCCTTACAGTTTGGTTACTAAATGATTTACAGCTATGCTACATTTTGGCCCTCCTGTATATGGGTGGACGACACCATAGGAATTTGTAGCGCCTGTTGCCTGAGCGCATCGGACTGTGTGGAAGAGACTAGGAGCCTGAAGTGAGCCTGAAGGGAGCAAGAAGCTCGGAACCTTAACACGAAGAAGCGGGAGCATCTGGAAGGAGCGAGAGGATGGTGACTTCTGGGCGGGAACTATTAGAAGAGCGGAGCAGTTCGGTTGAGATTTTCATCGTATAGATAGTGACACTTTTAATTGTGTTACTTCTCCACAATTGTGGTGTGCCATGTCGAAATCTTCATGGTTGTATTTTATAATACAATGAATATACTATCGTACACTTTTGCAAAGTGATAATGAAAACCTTCTCAGTTTTGGCCTCTAACTTAGTATATCAGTTTCTTAAATTTGCTGTCGTTTAGACTTGTCACTTGAAAGGCTAGTCTCAGAATTAAACAATTCGGTCTACCGCAATGACTTCATACTTCGAAGAAATGCACTTCTCAAAAAAAAAGACTCTTCACAATCTCGACCTCGATGTTATACTGAAGTAACCTTTCGCAACATCTATTAATGAGTTTTTGTGATGCTACTGGTCATCACGAAGAGTACTACTGCTGAACACCGAAGTGTGAATGTCATTCCCCGTGTCATTCACTCCACCATTGTTTTTAGTGAAGGTGTAGAGCAGGTAGCAAACCTACAATTCTATCTTCTGGGGTCTTGTAAATTGTGTGCAGGTTTTTTCCTTCGACACTGGCTTGTGTGATCTCAGCTCCCGGTTTAGATAATCGAACAACACCTGCTGATGAAGTGGGTTTCTGTTGATCGTCTGTTATGTGGTGCATTACAGATTTGGTAAATAATAGATATTTGAGTCAATGGAACCTTATACAGGAAATAATCCAACCTTGTGATGTTTCAGTGATAGTTGCTCGCGGAAAGTTGCAGGAGTGTGCAATATCGTTGTACACTTCAAGCACAGAAGTGTACATGACTTCTGCGGGACTCCCGTGAAGGGCAATATATTTCTCTCGTGTGTACAGACTCAAGATGTGAATTCCAAAGCAAGGCTGTAGGTAGTCCTGCTCATCGATCACCTAGACATGAAATACTGATTGAGGGTGGGACGTATGAATTCAGAGTTAGGGTGAGAAGTCACAGATTATGTGTAATGCCTAACTAGTTGGGAATCCCAGCTTTTGAGTTTCACAGCCACAAGGAGGGAAGTGTGGTGTTTCGTGAAGACCGAGGAGGACAGAACTTCGAAAGTGACTCCATAGGAAGTATATATTGTGTCTGTTACATTTAATTATATCGTATCTCCGATTGTGAGCGTGTCAAACTTCGAAAATCTTGCCAATTCGCAGTCTAAATTCCACAGCATGTCATAGAGCAAAATTCACAACCAGACCTTGCTTTCATGACTTGTCACCAGTTCACCGATGTCGAGGGAAACGTACCACCATGGTAATGTTCACTCACATTTTTATATCACCGTCTCCCTTTCTTCAATTTTCGTGACGAGATTCTGACCTTTCTGCTTCCGTTTTGTTGAAAAATCCAGCCGGGCGGGGCAACGTCCTATCCCCTTCAAATCGCTACCCCCTCCATGGAGGAGTGGGGACCTTTTGAGTTTGATAGTCACGAGGAGGATTTGAGTTTTCATATTCCGGAGAAACCAAGGAGGCAAGTTCAAACCTGCCATAATTTGAAGGAGGTGTAGGTTTCCAGTGTTGAACAGGTTCTGTTTCCCTCGTGCCATCGTGGCATGGTTCTCCCTCGCCGATTAGCATGGGATCATCATTGCATAAGGCAATACTAGCTTTCCGCTTATTCACCATGATTCCAGTATGGACAGTAAGCGGGGTAATCAACATGATTCTACTGGGATTTTTATTGCTTAGAGATGCATGACCGAATTATCTGTCCCTCAAAATCTTTTGGTGCTTCTGATTCCGCTCTTGTTCAAGCGTCATGGTTTAGTAGTGTACCGCTTTTGAAAATTTTAACAATTAAGTGATCTTGCGGAACGCTAAACCAATTGTGTTCATCACCTGCATGCTCCAACATAATTCAGTTCCTTTTCTATCATGATGTTCTCAATCTTGCAACCATGAACATTGGGGATTCAGGAGGCATACAGAATGACAAGTTTGTAACCAATAATTATGGCTTAAAGCTGAAAAAGTTCGGATGCATGTTTCCTGCCTGTGTCGAGGTCTTTCTAGAAAGCCATTAATACGTGCAATTGCAGTGATTTTGGGCCAATTAATTCTCGACTGGCTTTATTCCTTCAGAGTCTTTGGATGCTTCTACTGTCGTGTTGGACACAAGCCAGAGTCCGACAAGCCTTGATCGTTTCCAGAACAGGTCTGTTCTTGCAGCACCTTCAGTTTGCAGACATTTGCAAAGTGTCTTAGATATGCTACATCACATGCTACTTGACAGAGATAGAGAACTTGCACGGTTAACACTGTAGTATTTAGTTAGTGTATTCACATTGAGAGTTGAAGGATGGTCCTTGGTTAATTGGACTCTCTGCAGATCCATTCGAAATATTGTTTAAAATCGTATTTGCAGACAGAGCTGATGAAACAGCTGTATACAGAAGAATTACAAGACCAATCACAATTAGCAGGCATATCAAGCTTCCCGGCGTTTCTAGAGGATCATTCATGTCCGTTTCTCTTGATTGTATTTACATTAGAATCTGTTTTTTCATTTATGTTACATGTTTCACGTGTTTATTTATCTTAAAGAAAATCCCAGAAATGCTTTAATAGAATTCTGCCAAATTTCAGCTTTTCATGCATCAAGTTTCAACGAAGATAATCCCAAGGATGCTTACTCGTTGCTCAGAAAGAACAGCTTCATACTTGCATACAAAGGAAGATGGGTACCGCCCACACAACAGAGAACCGAATGCGTACAGACAGACACCATATATTACCAAAACACAGGTTGTAGAGATATTAACAAGCTGCTTCCCAATCTTCTCTTTCCTATTCCAGTTCAAACTCTGCGAATTTCCATGCGATTGGCTAACAGCAGCATTTGTACAAGCAAGGACTCAGCCACCGCTATCCGTGCTGCCTAGACAAATCCTACCTCGGACATCAGTGGGCTGATATCGATCGTGCTCTCAACTCCTCCTGGAAATCAGCTTTGTCACTGAAGAATCTAACAACTGCATCAGCACCCATTTCAACGTGACCCAACTCAGCAACACAATCCATCTACTCCTAAATCTTCACACCACATAAACCAGAAAAGCTTAAATTCACATGTCTAGCTATGACCTGATGATGTCAACAACTGCACTTCCAATTCCACATACAAGAAACCAAATTCAGGTATGATGACAAAAAATTCAACGCTCATTAATTAGCCTCAACCACACTCTCCTCCAGGCTAAACAAAATCCAAAACTCAAAGTGTAACCAAGCAGCATGAGAGCCAAACAGAGTAATTAGGTGAGTACCTGAAAAAACGTTGTAGTTGTTGAATTGTGTTCGGATCTTGCATTTAGTTCTTCCTCATGTCCGAAGTACTCTAGTACCTCAAATCTAACCTGATCGAATGCTAAGCTGATTACGCAACCGAAAATGATATACAGAAATATAAAACGCAGGTGGAAGATCACCACCTGGCATGAGAAAAAAACCTCACAGCGCTCTCAAACTAGAGTTTCCCAAGGTGAGCTCCAGATCATCCGCGGTGACCTTGCGCTTCGTCCCGACAGTCTCCGGCACTCTGTCGAGCTCCCACAACGCCCCGAGCTTCTGCTGCACAGGGCAAGCCGACAGATCAAGCTCGGAGGGACATCGCGTCAGGCGCTCCCCCATGAAGCTCCGCATCCGCGACGAAACGGGCGACACCGGCACACTGATCGACTTCTGGATCATGGGCCCATTCCGCCACTGGTGCCCGGCGAAGCTCGCATCCGACGACGACGCCCCGTTCTGCACGCGGATGCCGTTCGCCCACTTGGTGGAGTTCGGGCTGCAAACATTCGCAAACTCCAGAGCGGTCGCGGGCAGCGTGACGGGCTCGCTGCATGGAGTAGTACCTTCTACCGGCGTCCGCGCGCCGGTGGGCGTGTCGCAGCAGGAGACTAGGAAGTGGGTGCTAGCTTGGTTGCTAGCTTGCGCTGCGACCGCGGCCGCTGCCAGCGACGGGTACTGCGTCCACGCCGGAGGGAAGGCGCCCGAGTCCCACTCTGGCTTCACTGGAAACGCGCGCGGTGAGCTGATCGGGGGCGTGACGGGCGCGCTGGAGGAGCCGGGATATGTGTGCAATGGTGGGAGGCCGCCGCTGCTGCTGGTGCTCAACGGGCCGCTTCCGTTGCTTGTGCCTAGCCCCTTCAACCATGGGATGAGAGATTCACTGGCGCCGTGGTATGAATTCGAGGGGCTTGTGGCGTCTGGGGGTGAGATGCTCGTGTCTGTGTTCTCTCCCGGCCGTGTCATGCCCTGGATGATGGATGTGTGATTTGAGTGTTAGATTGAGAATTGGGGGAGGTGGAGGAGATGAGAGTGGATTGTTGGGATGGGTGGGGAGTTGTGTGTGTTTACCTTGCGGTATGTGGTGCCATCTTCTTCCACGGTCCAGCCTGCTTCGGCGCAGACGGCTTTGAGGACTTCGTTGTTGTCGCAGTGCTTGGGGAGCTTGTAGTTGCCGTAGAGGCGGAGGCCGGCGAAGATCTTGGCGGCGATGGCCCTGCGCCGGCGTTCTCGGCGTTTGTTGTTCTCCCTCTCTTTCCATGTGGGTAGGCGCGTCCCGGACGTCATTGCCTGCCCGGCTGCCGGGGATTCACCAAGGCTATTCTGTCTTGACACGATCAACCCAGCCAATGCAGGTGGGTGAGGTTGACACACTGGTACATCCCTTTCTGACTCAAATGAAACAGAACGAGTCCGGGTCGGAGTTTGCGGCACCAATGTCGGTCCGGTGGGTGGATATGAAATCACCTCGCAGTGGCCGACTAATTGGTGACGCAATTTGAATCCATGACTTATAGAGCTCGGTGAGGCATTCCCTTGGGCATGGTTGCTGCGAATTGCTTCAAAGGCGTGATGAATTGGAAACCTGAAGCAGTCAAAGAAGGGGTATTTGTAATGTTATCCACTGGCTGAAATTAGCTTCCGGAAGTCGGCTGCTCTGGAGGTCATGGCAATCCGGTGCAACTATGGTCCTGAATTCTGTCCAGGGGTTTAGGACACTGATAGCCGACCTACTCATAATTGAAAGAGGTGAAGGAACGGATAACTACTCGATTAGAATAATGGAAGACTATGTACAAGATTGGCAGCAATGGTGTGACGTCCCAACTCTCAAGTGGGACGAGTGTAGCACCAAGAGAGTTGGCAACAAAACTAAGTTGACACTAACAATCTGAGGGACGACCAAACTTCGAAACAGGCTACTAGACTAGATCCAGAGAAGAGAACAACCGAACGCGGTACTTGCACAGAGCTATCAAGCTTGGTTCTACACTCTTCAAGAGCGCCCAAACCATACCATTAGACCAATGCCATCGGCGTCGTTAAGACCAATTCTTTCAATACCGGGGCACATAACTTCGAAATTGCTCAATGAGCCGCAAGCAAAGCATTAGCAGACAAGAGAAGGGAGGATAAGTTTATGACACAGTACCGAACGAGAAGTCGACCACACCCGCGCGCACGCGAGAAGAATTTCACTCCACCAGTCTCCAAGCCGCAATGCGTTCGCGACGCTAACGTCCCAGCGAGAGAGACAAGCCTACCCCTGGCAGCATACCATAACCTCAAAGAAAAAAAACTAAGTCTGCTGACCACTACAGCCTGATGACGACAGAGACGGAGCAAACGTCGGAGCTAACACGGATAAAGTGGATTCCTCCCCCATCCAACCACAACTAACTTCCACCTTGAATATAAATTGTTTAACGAATACCGCCCCCAAATAAAAACTTCGCCTCACCAGCGCCCACCCCTTCCAACACTCAAGCCCGGTGCTCAATCATAAAACTCCAGCACCGCCAAAGGAAAAACGGGATTCTGAATCTGACAAGCGCGCAAGTGGTGAACTTATATCGATCAACATGAGAATTGATCAACGGCAGTGCCCGAAGTGTAGCGCGAGCTCAGGTAGCAGCATTGTAGCAATGCGGGCGTGGACCCACACTGTGTATAGGCTCTCCTCGTCACTGCTAGCATGGGAAACAGTGAAGCTGCAGCCGCAGACAGAGACAAAGATATGGCGATAGCCGGGAGCGGAATCAGGGCGTTTGGGTGGGGTCTGGCGCGGAGCGACTACTCCAGTCTCTCCAGTCACTCACTCCACTGTGGCCAACAACACTCACAGCTAGCGATGCTGGAAATGAGGAACACCTGCAGGTGAAAGGCAATAAAAACACGTCTAGACACAAGTTTCACTTCTACCTCGGCAACATTGACATAAGTTTTCTACCTTGGCTTTGCAATCAGTAAGTCCTGAATTTATGAAATGAGGAACAGCTGCCTGTTTCAACACACCTGCAGCTGGTGAAAGGAAATAAAAACACCAGACTTCACTTCTACCTCGGCAATATTGACATAAGTTTTCTACCTCGGCTTTGGAATCAGTAAGTCTTAGTTTTGATGAAATGAGGAACAGCTGCCTGTTTCCAACACAGCTGCAGAAAGGAGATAAAATACTGGACTTGACAGCTTCTACCTGGGCGATGAGATAAGTTTTGATCTACCTGGTTTTTTGCAATCAGTGAGAGTTGGATTGATGAGAGACTGATGTGAGATCGATGTGGTGGTGAGGAGGGGAAGATGGTGGCTTCGGATGATGGTGAAGTGAGTTGTTTGGAGTGGTGATGGGATGCGATGGGGGTGCAGCCGCCAGTGGGTTCTGCTTTACCACTTGGGTTCTGTTGTTGGTCTTTTCACCCCCGTGCTGGCACATGTGAGCCCCCTCCCTTGTCTGCTCGGTAAGTTGTACCATAATTTTTACCTTCTTTTTTGAGGTAAGTGTTTGTTTTTACTGTAGTTGGATGTGTCAATTCTGTGGATTGTGGTGGTGCTAAAGAGCTTCTTTTTACTGTGGTAACTTGTAGGCTTTTGCAAGATGTGTAGATTTTTGGAGATCTTGGTTGATATGGGGATTTTATAGTCCATTTGTCATTTTGATGTGGGGTGTTTTTGAGTATTCTGAAGATTATGTTCATCTTTGAAGGTTTGGAATCTTTTGATAAAACTTAACCCCTAAATGCCTACCACGAATTCACATCAAAAACTGCCTTTCAACACTCTTTTGTGAAGCAAGTTAGTTTTTTCAATTTTGTGACATTTTTTTGCATTTTCAACAGTAGGATCTTATAGCTAACTTATTGAGACATTCTTTTCCAAAATTTTAGATAAAAATACAACACCAATTGCAAGATCATAATGTTCAAAGTTAAAAAACAAGTTTTTTTCAATCCTTCAAAAAGCTGAAATCTCACTTTCAATGAATTTTCAAATAATATGCTTTACAAATTTGAAATGGGCAACTCCATATTCTAATATAAAAATAACTTGAGAATCTACACAAAAAATATCAAATGAAAAAACCTAGATTTTCATCTTCAAAAGATATGTAAATCTAAATACAATGTAGAATACAAGGAAAAACTAAATTGCTAATTACATCCACATAAAAGTGGATAACATTACTTTCAACCGTAAAAATGATGTTATGCATAACAAAAAACTTTTCCAATTTTTATTTTTGAGAATTTGTCAAAATTGTATTCAAAATGAGCTCTTAAAATTTTTTTTCATGAAGACTTGACCAAACTGCCGGCATAACATGAATTGTCATATCTTTTACCTCACTTGTTGGAATGGACTGAATCAAAGCATTCTATTCATATATGAATCTCTACAAAATGATGATATTTTTATTTATTTTTAAAAATATATTGGAATTTTTTTGTGGCTGCCCGCATTCAGATTTTTTACCTTCAACCATTCATAACTCTTGCATTACATAACCAAATCTTATGAAACAAAGCTTGGCATGTACGTAATGACCTAAAGAATCCACATGCAAAATCTCAAAACTTGAAAGTTATTTTTGACACTGTGGGACCCTGCCCAAAATAGCCGGCGACCACATTTTGGTTGCGTGGGAGTTAAGGGGTTAAATGTATTGTAATATGTGACTTCATACATCTGACGAAGGTGACAAATCGTCTGTATGATGAAAAGTTGAGAAATATGTTAAATTTTTGAAATAAATTTAAAGTGGATCTCCTTCCAAAAAAATCAATTACGGATTTTTTAATTATAAGTTTAAAATATAATAACAAATATTGGTGATAGCATTATCAAATGAAAGTATACTAATATAATCTAGATTCCAAAGGCTAGAGCTTTCATTTGTACATCATCGCCAAAACATTCCTCGAAGTAATACTTTACTATGGTTCTTGAAATCTTCTATTAGGAAGACATCCTTGGGTGTGTAGAATTAATATTCAAATTTACCTGGTTCTGTGCCCCCAAGCTCCAACAGCACATCCCCATATCCGGGCAAGATTGAAGTTGCGTCACACCAACTGTGTTTTCCTTGAGTCTATTCTATGGGCTCTAGGATGGAATATAATTCAGCCAATAAATATTAAAAACTGTCCACTTGGCTATCCTTGCATCAATTTTGACATGTCACTTCTCATGCAAAATAAGGCCTGAAGATCAATCTTGGATTGAGTTGATATTTCACCTGATGTAGGCAAGATCTCCAATGGTAATTTCCAGAAACATGTTTGCAAAGAACATCATTCTGAGGTGAAAGTGTCATGGCTGGAAAGGGTGTTCAAAACACAAATTACCATGCTACCATAGCAGGTTCACCAAAAAATATTTCTAAAAATAAAAAACATTGAAATTGGAAAATTTTGAAGGAAAATCAGAAAAAAAAAAGGAATACATTTTCTTTTTGTAATACTTTGTTATTTCTAAACCATTTGAGGTCATTTTTATTAATTTTTTGTTAAAATATATAAATCAGCAAATTCATTTTTTGAGTTCAAGCTAACATTATTTTATTTTTTTAAATAAATATTTGTGCGCTTGGAGGCAAACTAGCTATGGTGTCACGGTAGAGTATATAGCTCAAACCAAATTGTATGATATACTTTGACCTACGTATTCTTATTGCCATTAATTGTATTGTTGTAGTTAAAAATTAGCTAAATCACCATAATAAAAGAAAAGTGTGAATTGCATTGTGTTGAATTTGATTAGTTTACTTTTACTTGTTCCTTCTTTCTTAGTTGTTAGATTCTACTACTAGTTCTAGCTCTATTCTCTTGGAATTGAGGTACACCGAGTAATTTGTATTATTATCCATTCTAATTAAATCATTTGATGATGGATTGGAATAAGGTTATCACATTGCATTCAAAATTTGTACTATAATAGGAATACATCATTTTGAGGATATTAGAGTTGTTTGAAGTTATAAATGGTTTGGTTGGATGTATCCTTGGGCACAATTTGGTTTGATGGTGGTAATCTCTAAAGCTAAAGCTTTAGAATGCCAATTATTTCAACATTGATTACAAGCTCCGATGTATCGTGGATTTTTGTCAAAATTGATCGACATTCTTATATACAATATAAGTACAAGATCCTATGGTTACAAATCTCATAAAGCAACTAATTTTAAAAAAAAAAACTACATTATAGTTGAATAGTAGATTTGGTTATAGATTATTCTAAAATAAAATTAAAAAAAAAACATTAAAAATCTAAAAACTGAAAAAATCTATGATAAATCATTTCAAGTGATATTTGTCTAATTTAAAACCATCTAAGACTATTTTTAGTTTGTTTGAAGTAGGCAAACATGCATGTCCACTCCGGAGGTGTATAGAGCATTGGTGTGCTTCACCAACTACAAATTTACAATACAAAATGTGGTGTTGCACGCGCTCCTAATGTTACCATCAAACTTCTACCGAAGATCTGGAATCTGGACTGAAACTCAACATGTGTACATGCTTCTCTTCATTTGCTTTATTGGTGCTACTTGATGGTTACTTTCCCTTAGAAGAAGATGAAGAAATGTGACTTTTGATCAATATTAAATCCCCCAAAGCGGGCGTTGATAATTAGTCTCCAACCTTGCAATCCTATGTTTACGAAGTTTTATATTAGGAGTGTGATAAATTATTTTATCGAGGTTAGAGTACAGGATGCACACTTCTATGGTATCCACTGGTAAGTACTACATTGTCTGTTTACACCCGACATTGAAGGCTTATGGTATCAACCATGATTATGTTCTCCTCACATATCAAAGAATGTAGTCAAACATATACTTTTTCCAACTGTCAATCAAAAGCTCACGAGGCAAGGAGAGTGTGAGAGTTTCAAGGAAAGGAATTAAATCCTCTATGATACGGTTGCGCATTCCTTGTCCACGTTTTCCAATAAATTCATGGGCCTATGAAAGAAGAGAGTTTGGGACATTGAAACTCATCCGTGTGAGAAATGGGCTACTTTACCTAATTGAATAAGCAAATCGACACCCATTATTCCTGAAGATAAAGAATATATCATACACTTTGTGTCAGCATTCACTAGAATCTGGAGAGAAGATTGATTCTGGCACAGATGATATGGAGACATGAAATTTAAAAAATGGGAGACTTCGTGGTACCCATGTGGCGGGATAATGATCTCCTCCTGTTCCACGCTGGCAAATTTTAAACAAAATTCAAGATTCAGATTTTGTTCCAGCAGAATTGCGAGTCAGTCAAATGATCAACTTCAGGCCGTTTTGCATTGAGAACGAACGAACGAACGAACAAACAAACAAACAAACTACAGTAGCAGATACATCACATGGATCACAGGTTCTCAACAGTTCCGGAATGAGTATGGAATGGATTCCGTAGCCACAGCTTGTTCGGAACCAACCATATGCTTCTGTGGTTGCATGGGGACTCTACTTGTAGCTATTTCCAAGTTGTATTAGACTAAAAACGAGTCAACCTTGAAATCAGCTTCCTTTCTAATTGTAGAGAAAGGTGCTCCTAAATTGCTTCCACAATATCATGGTAAACACTACTTTTGAAGTTTAAAGTGTGTATGGATGTGAGGATAAAGTGAGGAGTCATGTGCAGCCAATATGCAATTCTGCTTCAGACACTGTAAATCAGCATAACTGGATAAGTTATTTAGAGATGATAACATAATTAGATAAGTGACAAATCCATGCAATTTGAAGTTTGTTTGAACTTTGTGTAACGTCATGAATCATGATGACCCTGTTTTGTTTTAGTTTTAGTTTTGGTTTTATTTGTTTACTTGAAATTACTTACAAATCCTCCCATCCCTATCCTTCCACATCTTTTTCATCCTCCACCCATACAAATATATACACATAACTATATATATATATATATATATATATATATATATATATATATATATATATATATATATATATATATATATATATATACATACATACATATCTACTTATATCTACATCCCTATACACATACATACCGGCCCACATATACCTCTCCCTCAATTAGCCCCATTTTTTCCTACCCTTTCCCTCTCTTGTGTCCATTTGATGAGTCTTAAAGTCTCTTATGTGTCCATAGGGTTCACCTTCGAAAGAAGGCATCAAGGGTAGCCCGCCCCAGCTTGGTCATGGTGACCATTCTGGTAGCACTTCCCCCAACAAACCTGTCAAACCCTTTATTCACGCTGGCCCTTCAGGTCAGAGTTCCTCTCTCTCTCTACTTACAAATGAAGCGGAAACTTTATTGCAATGATGATGACACAGGTTTTGGATGAAGCATCAACGCTAATGTGGCAGTGGCAATCTGCTCACAACATCAAAGCTTCCTAACTTATGATAAGCGTCCCCAGCAGAGTTTTGGTTCATAAGAAGGGTGGCTCGAATGACTCAGTGCCTCTGCTCACTACAACTGCTAAGAGCATCTCCACCAGTAGCTAGACATGCACTGGGAAGCTCGTCGCGGGCTATTGTTCATGGAAACAACTGCCCACCAACCACTCCTTCGCGTGGCCGTTTAGTTGCGGGCCTCCATATATCTGCCGTGACACTGAAATCGAGTCCTCCTTTCAAGTGCCATCGGAAACCATTGTAGCAGGTTGATTTTAGCAGTCTACCCCAAAGCGACGAAGTGCCTTGCTCCTGAGAATTCCCAAATTAGGAGATTTTAGGGTCTATTGGTAAGACAATTGCCCACAAGGAAGGCACGGCTCAGCTGTGGACCCGCCAAACCGCCAATTGCGAGCACGCAATTAGTGGAGATGCTCTAAAGTCGGATGGTGAGTCCTTGGAATATATCATATATATGAAAATAACATGTTGGGGATACTACTACTAAAGTCATGAATTTTACAACATTATGAAATGTCAATATTCTTCCTATAGCATATTAAATATTAATAATAACTTATTAGTTAGTACCCTTATAATTTGTATTCCTTCATATTGATCAATCAACTTTGATTTAGAATTAATTAATTGAGCTTGGACACCCAAAGTGTGACTTCAAAATAGAAGTTTTCAAGAACCTACATAAAGAATAACGTTAAAATATAAATCTCAAAGTCTACTACTTTCATTTATATATCATTTCTAAAATATTCCTTGGAGTTATATACTTAATTTTAATAATGCTATCATCAATATTATATTATAATATTTGAATTTTCCAATTTAAATATCCTTCTAAGGTGGATTACAAAAAAACAATGACCCTTTTTTGGAAACAATTTTTGAAGTAGGATAAATGCATAGTTGACTTAATAAAAGTTTCACATACATCAACATTTGAAATCTCAGGGAATAAAAGTATTTTGGTAATACCAAATCCAAATGCTGAACATGACAATATCTTCAAGAACTATCTACTAAAATATAATTGGTGGTGAAAACGTTGTTGGAATGAGTTTTATAGAGACAAAAGCATCCAATGACCCAATATGGGTTGCTCAAGCTATTTAACTATTGAAAATTAAATAAAATAAGGTTAGTTTTGTGTTATATGTAGGAAAACCTTCTATATATTACATAGACCAATATCATTTAGATATTCTACTAGTGATTAAAGGTTTCACAAAGAATCTCTACTAAATATCTTTACAGTTTTTGTGTGTTTAGTTTTTGGATAAGATTAACATCTTACTTGAATTTTTTAAAGTTTTGCAATGAAATTTGTCTCCACTTGTACCAAAGACCATATGGAACAACCATCCCATTTTGAAGAAACAATATAGTGCGCGGCAAATTTTAAACAGTCATAACTTTTTCATAACAATGTACATATTGCAGAATTTTATTCCACGCATTCTTCATTAACCCCTAAATTTCCTTGATGCAAAAGTGCCTAAATCAAAAAAATTAACCTTCTTCTATTTCAGGCCCAAAAAAGCTCAATCTAAATATTATTTAGAGAATCCAACCGTAGGATCTCAAAGTTAACTTGAAGTTCTACTTACATACCAAATTTGAACCGTTGATTCTTTTGCATTTGTGAGATCATAATGGTCAAAGTTGGCTGAAATTTTCTCCTGCGGGAACCACTAAAACCCATTTCGGGTTTTAAGGATAGTTAGGGGTTAATTTTTACACATTCTTTATTTTTTTCAAACTTTATTTTATTTTTATTTTTAAAAAAATCTATAAATGTTTAAATATTTGAATCATAAATCTTGGCCTTTAGACTCCTCCTTTAGCCCTTAACACTATAATCAGCCAAAGGCTTCAAGTGGATTATTTCAATATGCTTTTTCAACCCAAACGCTCGACCACTCCACATAATTTGGTCCAAAAAACTGACACTCCTCCTCTCGACTTGGGCATAGTCTGAACCCACCCTCACCCTCACTTCATACACGAGTCTAACCTGCAGCAGCAGTTGAGCAGTTTAGGGTGGAAAAAAGGAAGCGCTGTGACGTACAGAAATGGGCGTGGATGGAAGAGCAACAAGCTGGAAGCCTGGAATAACTTAGCACGGCACTGTACTAGAGTATGTACAGTACAGGGAAGGCACAGGCAAACTTGTGCAGAGGACGGCAGTGACGAACTGAGTACCACTGTACCACAGCCCTGACCCAGAGCCTGGCCAGAGCCTGGAAGTGCGTGCAAACGATACAAGCCACTACCTAGTACCCACTCTACTTCTGTACACTTTGAGGGTCTGGCATGAATGAACTAACTTTTTGTTTCCATCTACAAAAGAAATATGATTCTAATGCACTTTAAAACACATGTTTCTTTTTGTTCTTTTTGTTCTTTTTGGGGCATATGAGAGGGGTTTTCACCATGGGAGGTTTCCCTTGGGTAAGGTGGGGATTTTATGGCCGGGAATCAATAGAAGGGTGCATGTTTCGCCAAACAATGCAACCAAGATTTACGGATTCAAATATTTAAACATTTCTTTGGTGGAATTGGGCAACTTTTTGGTGGACTTTTTTGGAGAAACGGGCATCTTTTTCTACTAATGAATCAAACAGTCAATTAGAATATGAGTTATGAATTTTTAACCCCTAAAGTTCTGAGGGTATTTTTCATCAAAACAGCCTCAAAACAGCCCCTCTTCAGAGTAAGGTGGATTTTGCAAACTTGGGGTCTTAATTAGTACATCTAACCGTAAGATCTTGTAGCTAACTTATATGTTTACATGCCCACCAAATCTCACACACTCATTCCTCACCAATTGCAAGATCATAACGTTCAAAGTTGAAAAACAAGTTTTTTTTCCCTGCGCAAAAAAGGGGACAACAGAGTTTTCAAGGCCCCAAAAACCACTTTTTAAAGTAGATATGGAATGAGTCTCTCCATATTCTTGTTCCTAAGTGAGTTAAGCCCTAAATTTCCTTGTGTTTTGGAGAGCTTGAATCCTCAAAACTGCAATTTTTTACCACTATGCCCTCCCGAGGATATGAAACAAAATTTTTTAACTTTTTTTGGAATTTCAACCGTAAGATTTTGTATGTAACCCTAATTGAAAGAACCGATCTAAATCTCAACCGTTGGATGTTTTTCATTAATGAGATCATAGTGTTTAAATTTTTAGCAGATATTTTTTTGGGCCTTGGCCGAGAGGCATGGTGCAAATGGGCCAAAGGGAGACTTGATGATTATTACTTCAAACATTTTGGTCACATTTATTTTCCATGTAGCTAATTAGGTTAGGTATGCTCATGCAAAATTTCAAGGACTCAAAACGCTTTTTAGACCTTCATGCAAATTATTTTCTACAACAAGGTATAAAATTGACAAAATAGTAAAACATGCATTACAAAAACAAATTGTGAGCTAAAGAAAAAATTGAACGGTGAGTAGGTACCTTTATAGATTTGTGATTTTCTAAAAAACCAATTTTTTTTAAATTCAAAAATCTCGAATTTCGACAAATTTTTAAAGGAAAAATTCAAATATTACTAAAAACTTTGAAGCTTGTCTTTGTAAGTTTTAGAGGCTGCCCTTGTAAAATTGGTAAACTTTTGAATTGGGTCAGTATGGAATTTGAGTAGTGATTTGGTTATGAACATATTTCAATTTTTGTTTTTTTTAAAAGACCTAATTTTAGACTCCCTGTTTTGGACTTGAAACCTAAAATTTCTAGATGAGGGTTCTAAAATTGGAATTTGGCTTCAATTTTTTTATTATATAGACCTTACCGTAAAGGGAGCATCCAGTAAAAATCTTGTAAAATAATATTACTTTTAACCTCCCCATCTAGGCTGCCCAAAATTGCAAAAACCCATTTTGGATTTTAAGGATACTTAGGGATTAAGGTAGTAATACCATAAACCAAGACCCCCCTATAATTTGTGTAGTAGACTTGAGCTGAAACCGCACCAACAGGAATCAAGATCCATGATTTTTGGTACAGCTAGATAAGCATTGAGATTTTTTGAGAATCGTTGATGTATCTGACAAGCCTTAAGATCTTATATCGGTTTTGGGCAGAGCTGCTTTTGGAATAGTGCCTATGCCAGTAGCAGACTTTATGAAGTCTACAACACAAGAAATGGGTTGGACAAACTTTTCAGCTAAAATATTTCTAGGAAATTGTATTTTCATCAAAAAAATTTGAAAACAACTTCTATCATTCTGTTTTCAATTTTTCTATGCACTTGCAATAATTTCCTGAGAAAATGATAGTTCAAATTGCTCAAAATTCCTTATTCTATCAGTTTATGGTATTACTACCTTAGATACATGCCC
This sequence comes from Ceratodon purpureus, assembly GCA_014871385.1. Lineage (NCBI taxonomy): Eukaryota > Viridiplantae > Streptophyta > Bryopsida > Pseudoditrichales > Ditrichaceae > Ceratodon > Ceratodon purpureus. The sequence goes on along the minus strand of CM026428.1, from coordinate 11,824,147 downwards.
AAAAAATACCATATTCAAAAAAATAGTAGAAGGTTTCCAAAAAAATCATTTTTTGCTAGGGGGTATACTGAAATTCACAAACAAAGGCCGTTTTTTGACAATAAAATTAGCATATGAAAAAAAAAAATGGATTAAAAATCCGAACGGTGGGAACATGCTCTACTGCCTTCTCTATACACAGAAATTTTTAATTTTGAAAAATATCAAAATCTCAAATGTTGGTGGAATTTCAAAGTTTTGTTTTTGGGCAGATTTTGGTAATTTTGGACAGTTTTGGGCAGAATTTGCTGCATTCACTGTCATTCTCATTGGACAACGTTTTTTGCAAACTTGTCCTTGGAGGAGCTTTTGCGGTTCAGAACTAGTATATGTATGCCGAATTCGAGCTATAGACTTGTTTAGTTTGTATATGTTCTTATTAATATTTTCAAAAAAAAATTAAAAATCTATAATTAGATTTGATTGCGGCCCAGGAAACAGGCAGGTTCACCGTAGAACGTAGACTAAATAATTTCCTGAGAGCCTGAGAGTTTGAGAGCTTGAGAGCATCGCAACTCTTGCACTGTAAAGCCTACCTCTAAACCAAATCTATCTTTTGACTCACCTAAAATTAAACATTGAAATTACCATCATTAGAAGCGCATTAAAATAAACTTGAGATATTTCTCAAGAAAAAAAAATTACAAAAATTTGACAAAGGTGAAATATCCCATTGAAAACATCATCTATTCAAATTTTAGAGGGAGTACACCAAATCTTGCTTAAAAATGGAAAGATCCACCCACACTCCCTCTATATTTCTGAAACCATTAATAGACAATCCATGAAGTGCACATGGATAGATGGTTCTTTGGATTGATTCAACACAATATCTCAAAATAGAATATATATTAAGGGAATGTTCCAGAAACATCTTTACTTAGATCGATTCCTACTAGAAATTGTAGATTTCTTCAAGTTTCTAGATTGCAGTATGGACCATCCTATTTAAAACCTATATGGATGTTCTGGTGAACAAGGAAAGTCTTTGGATTACGAACTGATTATTGAAGCAATGAAGCCATGACAAGTAGCCCTATCATCAGATAAGTAATCCCTAGAGTTTTTTTTTAGTGTTTTTGGAGTAAAAACTACCAAAAACATACCACAATTCATAACAATCTATAGGTCTCTAAAATAAAAAACTTTATGAGATTTTAAACCATAGGATATTGAACTTACCTTGTATAAAAAGGTGAAAACCAAATTGGAGAACAATCGATTGTACAAATAGGGAGATCATAAGACTAAAAATTACTATTAATTTTTTTACAATACTACAGGTCTAAGCAATGTACTTAAGTTTTGCTACCCAAAAATATACTTTACAAAAATATTTGATAATGGAGGATCATCAATTCTTGTAGGTATTGAAGTTAGGTTTACACTCACCAAGTTTGAGCCCCATGATTGCTTGGTAAAAGTGATAAATCTTTATTTTAACCCCTATAGTTCTGAGGGTATTTTTCTTCAAAACTGCCTCAAAACAGCCCCTCTTCAAAGCAAGGTGAATTTTGCAAACTTGGAGTCTTTTTTAGTACATCTAACCGTAAGATCTTGTAGCTAACTTCTATGTCTACATGTCCACCAAATCTCACACACTCATTCCTCACCAATTGCAAGATGATAACGTTCAAAGTAGAAAAACAAGTTTTTTTTCCTTGCAGAAAAAGAGGACAGCAGAGTTTTGAAGGCCCAAAAAACCATTTTTTAAAGTAGATATGGAATGAGTCTCTCCATTTATTGCTCCTAAGTGAGTTAGGTACATGACCAAAAAATATTATATTCAAAAAAGTTGTGGAAGGTTTCCAAAAAAATCATTTTCCGCTAACATGTATGCTGAAATTCACATACAAAGGCCGTTTTTTGACATCAAAAATAACATATGAAAAATTCTTGGATTGAAAATCCGAATAGTGGAAACATGCTCTGCTATATTCTATAGAAATAGAAATTTTTATTTTTGAAAAATAACAAAATCTTAAATTTTGGTGGAATTTCAAAGTTTTGTCTTTGGGCAGATTTTGGCAGATTTTGGCAGTTTTGGGCAGAATTTGCTGCATTCATAGTGGCTTAGAAAATTTCAGTAGCTGCCCAGCGAGCAGCGTATGACACTTAAACCCTCATAACTTTTGCAGCGAGTGTTGGAATTGAAAAAAAAAAGACCCACACGTAGCTCTCGTTATGGTCTACCTTCAATAAAATTTTCATAAAATCTCGATTAAATTGCAACTGTAGGTACATGCCCAAGTTTCAAAAACGCCCATTCTAGGACAATTGTCCTTTAGGGGTTAATCAATGGAGGTGGACTAAAAATTTCCTTACATTCTCCAAATTTAAAACACCCAAATAGACAGCCAATTGATGTTTAAACGGAAACCCAACTTGAAGCTTGTTTATATCTTGAGGTTTTCACGCAACTTGAAGTTGACACTTCATTGTACAACACATGTATATAAAAATTTGATTCTTATCCAAATTCAAGCACTACATTATTCTAAAAATAATCATTCATTTTTTTTATTGATTATGTAGTAATCCGTCAAGATGCATATCATCAGAGCATCTGCATCGAGCTTGCCAACTACTCCTGCCAATGGTGCATGGTCGTCCACAACCAAAACCGCACTCCTACAGGTTCAATACTCCTCCCTTCAAACTGCTGGGACTTGCCATGGAGCTCCTGGTCTCGCCAAAAATTATAGTTTTACAGGGAAAAGTTTCCTTCCGAAAAAGCCGAATTATTGATGCCATGAGGGTAGGAGGGGTCAAACCGATGGCCCCTTGCTGAGAGCCTTTTGAGAGGCCTTCCCGACATTCCTTCTCGGAATATTGGTGATCTCCCGTCAAGCTCCAATGCCGGGAGCAGTTGAAGGGAGAGGACTGCAGATGCCATCACTTGGATGTACCTCAATCTAATGAGAATAGTGAAAGAAGTAGTAGTAGGATAAAAAAATTAGATTACTAGGAGGGGGGGACACACAATAGAAGTCATCCATCTCTTTAGCTACAACCAATTAGTTGATTAGTTACAATATTAAAAATAATTTATATAGTGCAATTTTTGAATTAAGTAATTAATGGATGAAGCTAGTGGGGCCTTTCTTGCCACATGGACCCCCTTGAGGGTGTGCCATGTGGCATTTATAAATTAAGGAAAAGTGATGGTAAATCAAGGGAAAATTTAGAAAAAAATTCAAAAAAGAAGATATTTTGTATTGGCAAATACGAAAGAGAAAAAACATGAAAAAACCCAAATATGAAAAAGAAAGTCTTAAAAGTTCAAAAATATTCACATATCTTGTGAAGTTCCAAATTAAAAACAGTGATCAAAGTTCTAAACTAGACTCCGTGATGAAAGTCACGAGCTTGCAAGAAATTGGAATGTACATCGGTGTAGATCCAGTCTGTGGAACCTCCTCCGCGTGCTCCGATGGGATGTCGTCAACGTGCTCCGGTGCTCGTTGCACCTCCTGACTATCGTCAATCGTAACAGTCTCCCCTGGCACCTCATCGCGAGTGCGAACGTTGTAGTCATGGGCAACACTCTCCTAGGCTACATTCAACTTTGCAGCAAGCGTGAGCCTCCGTAGCTCTTGAAGCCGCGAGGCTGGTTAGTGTTCTAAAAAAAAATCTGACAAATGTCATGCATCATCCATATCAAGGGTGTGTGGAACATGCATGCATTTCCAAAGAGAATGAGCCTATTGAAATCCATACCACCATGCTGTACTGGTACTACCTACGAGCCAGAAGGAAGATACAGCCGGTGCGAAGCATCTGAAGTAGCACTCTAGGGAGGGTAGATCCAAGCTGCTTCTTTCTTTTATACTGGTTCCACAGTGCAGCCTTCTCAACAATATTGATATGCCTGAGAAATACCCTATTCTTTGCGTAGGTTGGGCATATTTGACATGCTCATTGATACCTTCGTACATCATATCGTCAGTGATGTTTTGATGAACAAACTCAAAATGCTCGTCACTACGGTTTTTCACGCAATAGCCCACTATTCCAATGAATGTGTGAAGACCATATCCTCGAAGCACCTTTGATGTCACATGATTACAAGGTTGGGCTATTAATGGGTTATCCCAATCCAAATACTTCTCAATGAGCTTACTCATAACCTAAGCTTGCGTGGATATGATTCTAACACCATTTGGAAGTACAATCTCATAAGAGCACTCCTCTCTCAATTGCACATAAACCAACAATGCATTCCTTATCTATGAACTCATCAACATTTGCAAGCAAATGCAAGGAAATACCAGCTGACCCTACAACTATGGTGACACTATTGTCTAAGGGTGTTGGTGGAGCTTTGCGTCTAGGCGCACAGGGCTTCTTTGCAGCTGGACTCTTAGGAGCAGCCTCTGCAGTCTGACGAGCAGCTTCTGCAGTCTGTGGAGCAGCCTTTGTAGTCTTTGGAAGAGAGGTTGGACGCTTCTAGGCAGCTGCAAGAATTTCGGCAGTCACAGTTGTAGCTCTATTCTATAGAGTGCATGAAGGTGCCGCTTCATGTATGTGAGAAGATGCTCTAAGATGGACAACCAAGGCTGAAACTAGAGCATTTGGAGTCTTTCTCCTCCAGGCTTCAGCCTTTATGGCTTGGGATGAAGAAACCACTCTGCCCCAAAAGCACAAAAAAACATACAAAGTGAGATACAGTGTTGAAAACGCAAAAAAACATACAAAAAGATGATACAAAATCATACAACAAGTTACAGAAACATACAAAAATATACAAAAGCACAGAAAGTAGAAAAAGGAGAAAAAAAAAACAAAACAAAAAACCAAAAATCGTACCTACCGTGGCAGCGAGCTCCAGCGATGGCTTAGTAGGGTTGGAGGCGGGCTGTCACAACACATTGTGATATGTAAACAAGCAGAAAAAAATTCCTACCAAACCAACGATAAAAAAATGATAACGTTCCAGTGCGGTAGCAAGAGGTCCAGAGAGCCATCTTGGGGACATAGTAACATGATCTCGGTAGGATAGACATTTCATGCATGGTTGAACCAGGTTAACCCCTAAAATTCTTTGCAACCAGAACTTGGTCGTTCGACTTCTTGGGCAGCCTCCAGGGACCTCATACTTTTAAAACTTTCAATGAAATTTTTTAGTGTAGTTTCCAAAAACTTTACTCTACATGTAGCACTTTGTTTCGCGTCATTCCGATAAGTATTGCAAAAGTTATAAGCATTTGAAGTTTTCAAAGCGGGATCAGGCAGCAAGAAAAAAAAATTAAAATTGTTTTTTTCAATTTTTTTTTTGGGATTCATGATTGGTTGATCTATATCTACAATTGAAGCTATAAATCAACCCATTATGAGCAATGGGATAAAAGTTATGAGGAGATATGTTTCTTGGGCAGTTTGGACAAATAAATCTTTGAAGCTCATTTCTAAACTCAATGTTTTAATGAAATAAAAAGCACTTGGTGAAGAGCTTTAAGCACAACATTCTGACCGTTAAGATTGACATTTTACAATTCCATGTCAAACTTATAAATGATTTTCTATTTCCTTCCATTTTGTACCCACTTCTAGTAAATGTTTTATGAAAAAATTAATATGAGTTTTTTTCTTTCAAGATTTTATATTCGAAGACTTAACTCAATTGTTAACATGGCCTTGCCATTCAATCAATTTCTGACCCATTCAAAAAAAAGATATTAATTTCTAAAGTTCAAATTTGTCACCAGATTGAACCCCAAAAAATCTTCTTTTGCAACTTTGATCCTTATAATCTAAGAATCTACTGGTCATCTTGCTCTCAAATTTTGTGCTTACTTGAAAAACCAAGTTGAGTATTAGATCTTAAGTGTTGAAATATCACTATTATCTGTAACTATTCTGAATTAGTAAAGATCTCTCTCCACAGTGACAAATGTCCATCGTGGAGCAGCTGCAACAGAGTATAGAAAGAAGTTCTTCGGCTCTTCTTTCTCACTCTTTTCCCAGATGATATTTGTGTGAAGGTGATGCTTCTTGCTCTTGCGATGTTCTTGCTTGCAACTACATTCATGTGATTCTGTTTGAATAAGATTTTACTTTTGTAGTTTCTCAACACGTTATCAGCACGCTCATTGATTAAAGACAGAGAGCTTAAGATCGATTATACACAGAGAGCTTAAGATCGATTACAGACAGAGAGCTTAAGATTGTTTACAGACAGAGAGCTTAAGATTGTTTACAGACAGAGAGCTCACGATTAATTATAGACACAGAGCTCACGATTGATTACAAACACACAGAGCTCAATATCGACACACAGAGAGAAACGAGTTAATTTGAGCTGAGAGTTATCTTAAACTGACAGTAATCTTACGTTAATAGTTCAATTGAGTTTTTGAAAACTGAGAGTTACGTTAACGCTGATCTTGAACTGAAACGTTAATGCTAATCTTGAACTGAGATTTCGACAAATGACAGATGCTAATCTTGAGCTTTCGTGAACTCTGAGTTTCGATACATGTTCATGCAGATTTTAAGCTTTCGAGAACAGAGGGTTTGAGAGCTATTACGGTAACTTTGAATTAATAAACATTTGTTTTTCATTGCGTTATTATCACCGGTGGGAGGATCATCGAAATGGTGCATCTTGCTCCTACACCGATCGTGATGTCCACAGATAAGGGAAATCATGACAAACGATTGCAACCACTTATGTTCGAGTCCCTTGAGCAAGACGGCTCAAACTACATGTCGTGGAGCATTGACATGCGTACTCACCTGCGATGTGAAGACAAGGTTGACACAATACAACCCAAACCAGAAAAGACGTACCAGACACGGACAAATGCTACACCGTCATATTCCTTCGTCGTCACATCGATCCCACACTGCGACAACAGTACATCGAGGAGGACGATCCTGTCAAACTCTGGAAGGCGCTGGAAGCAAGATTCAAACATGAAGAGACGATTTTTCTTCCACAGACTCGCAGTGATTGGACTCACATTCGGGTTCTAGATTTCCCTAACTTCATTTCATTTAATGCTGAGCTTCATAGAATTGCATCGCAACTTAAAATGTGTGGATATCTAGTCAAAGATACTGAACTCATTGATAAAACCTTATCGACATTCCCCTCGGCTCAAGCAATATTAGCTCAACAATACCGTAACATGAAATTTAAAACACATGGTGAATTAATGTCATACCTTCTTTTAGCAGAAAGGCAACAGGTACTAATGCTCAAAAATGCAGAAGCAAGACCTGCACGAGAGGTGCATACCGCAAAGGTACTGGAGTCGTCTACATGTCCATCTTTGAAGAAATCAAATTCCACAGGCAGCAAAGAGGCACATTCGACAGAGATACCCAAGAGAAAGCCGAAATCGAAATGGACTGCCAGACGAGACTCCAACAAGCCGAACACAAAACCAAGGTACGATAACAGTACTCAAAAGGATAAGAAAAAATCTGATACAAAAGATGGAACATGTCACAAATGTGGCAGGGCCGGTCACTATGCTCGTGAATGTCATGCCTCAGCTCATATGGTTTCAATATACTCTGAACTTCAAAAGTACAGAGGCAAGAGTCAAGGTCGGGAAGTTCACAAAATGGATGCTCCCTCCTTTGACTCGGATGAACCAGATATTGAGAACTACATGGTTGACACTCACAAGCATGGAGATACGATACTGCTTGACAGTGGCTCTACTCACACCATATTAACGAAAGGTTATATGTTTAATTTTAAAACACGAAATGAACCATGGAAACAATGCGAAATTTTAACAGTAACGAGTAAAAGAAAATTTCAGTTCATCGAAGGACAGGCAGATATCATGCTGCGTGGAGGATCTCGAATCCATTGCGAAAAGGCAATGTATGCTCCAGAGGCACCTCGCAGCGTGATCAGCTACAGAGACCTCAGAGCAAATGGTATCCACGCACAAACTTGCGTCAAGGATAACCAAGAAGCACTCCAGCTTCGGAAGGGACAACTGGTGATTGCTACAATCAATGCCAGTCCTTCAGGCTTATACGAATTCCCTACAGTTTCTCCACATAGGGAAACTGCAAGATTAGAGAACATCTCTGAATCTTTCTCAAGTGTGGTTTGTAATGCCAACATATGGCATCATCGCCTAGGACATCCTGGAACCACCATGATGAGACGGCAAATTCCGAAAACTACCAACCATGGTCTGAGTACCAGGGAGGTAGAAAAAGTCGCTCAATGCGAAGCCTGCATAGCAGGCAAGCTGGTGCGCCAGGCATCGAAGTGGAAGCTACCCACGGAGATGCCTCCACCCTTGCACCGACTGCATGGAGATTGGTGTGGTCCGATAACTCCACCTTCACATTTATTTAAATATTTCTTCGTGCTTGTCGATGCCTCTGGGCAACATGCCGAAGTCTCCTTGTTAACCACCAGAAACATGGTGTTCCCGAAAACGTTAGCAATGCTCATCAGGTTCAGAAACCATTTTCCAGATTATCCAGTAAAATATCTTCGCATGGACAATGCTTTAGAATTTAAGTCAGCTACCTTTGAAGATTATTAGGTAGCCACAGGAATTACCTTAACATATTCTGCTCCATATGAGCACGCTCAAAATGGATTAGCTGAAGCTTACATAAAAAAGATTCAGCTGATTGTTCGACCTATGCTACTGCATGGAAAACTACCTGCACAGTATTGGGGTCATGCGGTACTTCATGCAGCGACACTGCTCCGCTACAGACCCACACTATTGAACGATAGAACCCCAATGGAATTCGTGACAGGTTCAGTTCCCAGTATATCTCGCCTGCGAGTATTTGGATGCGAGGTATGGATACCTGCTCCAGAACCAAACATTAAAACCATTTCAGCCCATCGAATTAAAGCCATATACTTAGGCTTCGATTCACCAAGTATTATCAGATACAAACTCCCAGGTCGGGATGATGTACTCAAAGCACGATTTCAAAACTGCAGGTTTCTTGGGGATTGATTCCCAGAAACCACCAATCATCCACAATCAGTAACATTTCGGGACCAACAGACATTAACATTGAACCCAGATCCGAGAACAGCTTTGACAGATTCTGAGGTTCGTAAGTTATTAAACCTCAACGAATTAGCAACCAAGTTACCAGATGGGTTCAGTTCCTCTCCAAGGATTATAAGAAGCCCGGTTCCTGGTTCAGGAAATCCTCCTGTTCCTAAAAAGTCCAAACGAATAACCATGCAGACTGAGAAAATTGAAAATATAGAAATACCAGATCCAAAATCTCTAGAACAAGCCAAAAATAGCTCTGATTGGCCTCAATGGAAATCAGCTGTAGAACGGGAATACAATTCATTAAAAGAGAGAAAAGTGTTTGGAGAATTCACAAACAACTTAGAATACAAACCTATTGGTTATAAATTAATCTTCACTAAGAAGAGAAATGAAATGAGACAAGTAATAAGATACAAAGTGAGATTAGTAGCACAAGGCCAGAATCAAAAACCTGGAATTGACTTCACTGAGACTTACTCTCCAGTCATGGATAGTATCTCTTTTAGATTTATTATATCCATGGCAGTCCAACTGGGACTCAAACTACGTCTTATGGATGTAGTCACTGCTTACTTATATGGAGATTTAGATGTCGACCTGTATCTCAAACCTCCACCTGATTTCTATCCTGAAACCCCAATCCCCAAAACTGGAAAACACACGGGATTACTGATCAAAAAAGCTCTATACGGATTAAAGCAATCTGGAAGAGCTTGGTACTCCCATTTGAGAGTATATTTAATCTCCATTGGCTTCACAGTTGATCAAGCACTCCCATGTGTGTTTGTGTTAACAAAGTCACTAGAATTCATCATACTTGCAGTATATGTTGACGACATTAACCTGCTAGGAACCCCTGATCTGTGTGCTCAAATTGAGAAACAGTTGACTACAAAATTCGAAATGAAAGTCTTAGGTCCTACGACGTACTGCCTTGGATTGCAAATCCACCGATTCTCAAATGGACATATTTTCGTTCATCAACAAACATACACACGAAAATTACTTAAAATGTTCAACATGGATCAGGCTAACCCACTTACTTCACCGATGGTAGGAAAGAGCAAAATTTTAGATGATCCTTATGAACCTACGAGAGATGATGAACCTGAGGAGAATAGAACTCAGTATCAAGCTGCCATAGGCGCCTTGTTATATTTGGCCACAAATACTTGGCCAGATATTTCTTTCTCCGTGAGCACTCTAGCTCGACACAGTCAGAAACCATCAGCACGGCACTAGGCCGGAGTGAAACACTTACTTAGATACCTCAGGGGCACCGAAGATTTGGGACTGTATTTTCACAACCCGGAGCAAGCTATGATAGTAGGGTATGCAGACTCTGGTTTCAAGACAGATCCTATTCTGGGAAGATCACAGACAGGATATATTTTTCTACGAGCTGGTGCACCCATAGCATGGAAATCAACGAAGCAAACCACTGTTGCGACCTCAACAAATCATACCGAGCTTTTAGCTTTTCACGAGGCTTGCAGAGAGTTTGTCTGGCTGCGAACCATGGAACGGACAGTGTTCGTAGCAGCAGGATTACTATATCAAGACCAACCAATTCGAATCTATGAAGACAATGCCGCATGTCTCGTTCAAGTGGCTTCAGGATACATTAAGGCAGACAGAACAAAGCATATTAGCCCTCATTTGTTTGGTTATACTCAAGAGTTGATCGAATCCAAGCAAGTCGAAGCAACCAAAGTCACATCGGCAGACAACCTTGCAGATTTACTCACAAAAGCACTTCCACCGCATCAACATAGAAAATTAGTGCATGCAGCAGGCATGCGCCTGTTATCAGAAATTACATCATAGTTTAAAATCGAGTATAGATCCTATTCCACTCTTTTTGCCTCATTTCTCAGAGGTTTTTAACGAGGGAATACGGCCTTACTCGGGAGGGAGTGTTGAAATATCACTATTATCTGTAACTATTCTGAATTAGTAAAGATCTCTCTCCACAGTGACAACTGTCCACCGTGGAGCAGCTGCAACAGAGTATAGAAAGAAGTTCTTTGGCTCTTCTTTCTCACTCTTTTCCCAGATGATATTTGTGTGAAGGTGATGCTTCTTGCTCTTGCGATGTTCTTGCTTGCAACTACATTCATGTGATTCTGTTTGAATAAGATTTTACTTTTGTAGTTTCTCAACATTAAGGTTAAATGGTGAAAAAACTAAAAAAACATATTATATTTTCTCCAACTTCCAAATACTATGTTTTTCATGGTTTTTTGTGAGATTACAGTCAAGGAATTTTAGCGGTTAACACTTTATAAGAAGCAAGAAAATAATTGCAGATTCACAAAGACATAGTGAGCTCAGAAATAGGTAATATAGCTGCCAAAGCTTCCTCCCTCAAATGCTCATCTTCTGCATCCTGTTGATCACACAAAAACCACAAAAAAAACAGTAAAACATTGCACTAGAGAATAGAAAATCAATGCGACAATTAATTGAAGAAACAACCTTGAATTCAACCAAATATGAGCTTTTTTTGGTGTCACTTTGTACCTTGAGAAACTAATGCACAGCTTCCTCTTCATTGTAAGTTTCTATAATTTCTACAGCTCTGTCATGTAGGCAAATTAGAGACGTTCAGCAATCCACAACGTTCATATCACCAAATTCTGTACATTCTATATTTCAGGAAGAACCAAATCTGAATCCAACGTAGACTATCTGGCTCAAAAGGCGACTCAGTTCTTGCATAAGCTTTTGATGGAAATGAAGATGACATTCAACAACTAACAAACACAACGAGTTCTTTGAAGGCTTCTCGGCTTCCGGCACGGCTAGCGGCGGCGACGGCAGAGTCGACAATACCGTGATGGGTATGCTCCACTCATCCTTCCATCGCTGGCTCACATCGATCAACAGCGGGTGCTCCACCTTTGCCCAGTCGATCCTCCAGCCAACGAGAAATGGGAGAGAAGTGAGAGAAAACCTGAAGTAAGAAAACCTGATGCGCTTCTCAATGTGCACCTACGCCTCTCTCTAAGTCTGCGCCTCGCTCCAACAGCCTGCGCCTCTCTCAACTCTCTCGAAAGCTGAAAATCAACAATGAGGTCTGCCAGAAGGTGCGAGCGACAAACCTGCGAGGTTATGATGAGCGACAGCTGCAATGAGGATGGGTTGCGATCGATTAGACAATTAGGGACTGTCAAGACATTCTGCTCCCAACGGACCTTCCAGGTCACCGCCCCGTTAGCCCTCTAGATTCGTCACACCCCCTCAAATCCCAGTTGGATCCCATCAGCCCTGAGCCGCCCCGTTAGACCGCTGCGTACAGTTGGACCACAACCGGAAAATCCACCGTGAAATGCCGCCCCCAAATCCGGGGTGGTTTGCAATTTTGGGGACATAGTTACAATATTACAAAATTTTAGGGACATAGTATACATTATTTGGGATGTGCCATGGTAGTTGGGTTCCACGAACACCTTCTAATGAATGTTAGGCAATATGAACGTTTGTACAAACATATTGCCAGTCCTTTTTGAAACCCAGAACGTACTAGAGTGACTATCTTTTTGAGGTGCCCCTGGCCATACCTGCTTGTCGTCTCTTTCGAAGAAAATACTCTGGCTAGAAATGCGAGAGCAGAGTAGCACTCAGTACTTACGAACAGCGCGAACTTCTAAGAAGGGTATCATGGAAGGTAACTAAAGTTTTTAGACAGAACCACATGTGAAAGCAATCACCAATTAATTTGAGCATGCTATCAGCTCTTTTTTCACACATGTGAGCAGTATTAGATTACAAGCTAATCGCATTTCAGCTCAATTTCTATTGTGGCCCATACTTGTGAAGAACACCAGAACTGGTGACACCATGTGGATGGGGAGTTCAGGAGTCCTTCATTTGTGTTTCACTGCTTGTAACTTCGACCCTGCAACAAAGCCCATGCTTGCTGGGGACTGCCAAATTATTGACGGTTGTCTTGCCCTTCTTGCCCCACATTCTGTGCATTCATGCTGCCGTGGACAGAGTAATGTGCAGTGTAATAAGTGATATTGCCATTGGTCCAGGGCTCTGCACTTTGGAAGCCACATTCAGGATGTTCACTACCGTAACACGATAACAGGTTTGTTCATAAACAATTCCCCAAATAAAAGAACAAAAAAATTATAAAATTATGAAGACCAATTTTTTTTTGAATAAATAGTTTTTTTTGATATTTTGTTATATCTAAGTCATTTGAGGTTATTTTTAGTGATTTCTTTTTGCTAACAAACGGAAATCAAGAAAATCAAAATTTTAGGGACAAACTTTATTTTTCTAAAAATAAATAAATATTTTTTTAACAAAGAAAAAATCTGCTATGGTGTTACGGTACTAAGAATGCATTGCATTGGTTGGTGATTTAATAGCTGCCAAATACCCACATTGGCTAATGAACATGATGAGAAGTCAAAGTCATGTATAGAAATGATAAAAAAAAAAATCTTATGACAAGCTTTGTACTCTTTTAATCCATGCCTTCAAATTTATTTTAAAAATTAATGCATATTCTTCTACAAGTCTTAGGTAAGATCATATGATTGAAAATGCAAAAATAGCCTTAGTTTTGATTCTTTCACTCTTGCTTTAGAAATGGCAACTTTTGAAGTATTTTTGTGAGGAATGATTACGTCCAATTAGGAACTAAGGTAAAGAAACTACTTCAATCTAGGATAAAACAAACTATTTCCATCCACGTACTTATGGCATCCCTTTACAAATGTACCTATGTCCAATATCTTAACTCCTAATCTAAGAACGAGAATAGTTTCGAGTACCTTATTAAATGTTCATTACATGGAAGAAACTGGCAGAAAATCATCAATTAAAGTGTAAAAAGGGACAGTTTTTAGAGGCCAGAGTGAATCAAATCAAGAGTTTGTTTCTTCCATAAAGTAATTTAACTTGTGAGGGATTTGAAGATTTGAATTGCAATGACAAGTCATGAGAGCTGAACTGTAACTCTGTAACAGGAAAATTAAACACCTGTGCTGGGACGTTGGAATTACGCGCTGCCACACAGGTTCAGTTGTGATTTTCAACACTGAATTCTTACATGAGCTAAGTTCTTCAGAGCCAGGCCACCAATGCCCGTACCAATCTGAGGTCAATTGCAGTATAAGCCTTGGGATTGTGAAGGATGTTCATTTGAGCACCAAAGTTGTGTTGGTGACTATTTTATTTTTTAAATAATACTGTAGAGATCTTTCACGAGGATGAGTGAACTCAGAAGCATGGCAATGGCCATAAGGAATAAGGTAGGGAACACATTTTTGGATTTAATCCCATAACAAGCATCAAATTTTGAGACACTCTCAATTCAATGGAAACTATTATCGATCAACCCAGTATCGACTGTATATTGCCTCACTTCAAAAAAATTGAACCATGGCAAGTACAAAATGGCACTTGTTCAATGTCTTATTTTTATTGAAAGTGGATAAATTTGAAAATAAACATCATTAAATTGCTTATGGGTATAAATCAGAAGATGGATGTCCGTAAGCAATTCAACCCTTTGATCACACATCAGTTAGTGCAATTGGAGATCAAGAGACCATTGCCTCCAATAGAGCCTATATATATTGCAACACTTCTTGGAAGTTTTGGTGCCAAGGCGACAACTTCTTGAGCAGAACTTGAATTGGGCAAAATGCTTGATCCAAACTTCCATTGAGAGCCCGATGATTTTTTTAACCCCTAAAAATCCAGCCGTTTTTGGAAGCTCCAAGTTCCAAAACTGTCGTTTTTGACCGCTTTGTGAGAATGACGGTTTGGACCAGTTTTTTTCCTTTTTTTAGACATGAAACCGTAAGATCTTGTACTTTACCCTCTTTAGAAGTACTGATGAAATTTTCAACCGTTCGATGTTTACCATTTGTGAGATTATAATGTTCAAAGTTGCAGCAAAACTTTTTTTGGGTATAAACCGAACGACATAGGGTAAATGGTGAAAATGGGGACTTGATCTTCATTATTCCAAACATTTTGCTCACATTTTTTTCCATGTACGTAATCAAGTTGGGTACCTCCATGCAGAATTTTAGAGACTTATTCCTTTTCTAGAACCTTCATAAAAATTATTTTTTAGAAACGGGTCTAAAAACGTTGATATCGTAAAACATGTATGACGTTACGTATACTTGGTTTTAGAAAAATCGAAACGGTGGTTAGGTGCCTTTATACATTTTTTATTTTTGGACAAAATTATTTTTGAAAAAATTCAAAATCTCAAGTTTTGACGAATTTTGAAAGAAATAATTCAAAAATTTGAAGCTTGTCTTTGTAATTTTTGGAGGCTGCCCTTGTAAAATTGGTTTATTTTTGACTTAGGTCTCTTTTGAATTTGAGTGGTGGTTTGGTTATGAAAATATTTCAAGATTTTTTTAAAAAAAAAACCCTAATTTTAAGCTGCCCGTTTTGGACTTGAAACCTAAAATTTCTAGATGAAGGTCTTAAAATTGGAATTTGGCTTTGAAAATTTTACCACATACACTTTGCAGTATAGGGAGCATCCAATAAAAATCTTAGGCAAAAATATGAATTTCAACCCCTTCATCTTCCTTGCCCAAAACAGCAAAAACCCATTTCGGCTTTCTTGGATTTTTAGGGTTTAAATAAAATATGCAAAAAAAGACAAGGCTCTTTGAGTTATTAAGAGGTGGCCATGCTCTACAAGCCTTGTCAAGGTCTATAAATAACCCTTTGACATTGATTTGACGGTCATAGGTGCAGATAAAAAATAAGCTGAGTTTCAATTAGTCATATCTTTGTTATAACAATGAATTGATAGCTTAAATCTTTTGCATATGTTGATAGTTTCTAAACATTTCACTAATTTTTTATTTTATTTTAGAATTTTTCATAAATTATGAAACATTTGGCTCATGGGTCTTGGCCTTTGGGACTTTATATTAACCCCTAAAGGACAATGCGGCAAAAATGGGCTATTTTAGAGTTTGGGCATGTACCTGTGACTTCAATTTAATTCAAGATTTTATGATTTTTTTTTTTATGAAAGTAGCCCTTGGTGAGAGCTTCGTATCGGTATTTATTATTCTCAATTCCGATGTCGGAATCAAAAGTTATTCACCTTTGAACCGCAAAAGCTCCTCCAAAGGCAGGAAGTTAGCCAATGAGAATGACAATGAATGCAGCAAATTCTGTCCAAAATTACGAAAATCTGCCCAAAGACAAAACTTTGAAATTCCACCAAAATTTGAGATTTTGATATTTTTCAAAAATAAAAATTTATGTGTATAGAAAAGGCAGTAGAGCATGTTCCCACCGTTCGGATTTTTAATCCAATTTTTTTTAATATGCTATTTTTATTGTCAAAAAACGGCCTTTGTTTGTGAATTTCAGTATACCCCCTAGCGGAAAATGATTTTTTTGGAAACCTTCCACAACTTTTTTGAATATGATATTTTTTGGACATGTACCTAACTCACTTAGAAACAAGAATTTGGAGAGACGCATTCCATATCTACTTTTGAAAATGGTGTTTTGGGCCTTCAAAACTCTGCTGTCCCCTTTTTGCGCAGGGAAAAAAAACTTGTTTTTCAACTTTGAACTTTACGATCTTGCAATTGGTGAGGAATAAGTGTGTGAGATTTTGTGTACATGTAGAATTACAAGTTTGCTACAAGATCTTACGGTTAGATATACTAATTAAGACCCCAAGTTTGCAAAATTTACCTTGCTTTTGAAGAGGGGCTGTTTTGAGGCAGTTTTGATGAAAAATACCCTCAGAACTTTAGGGGTTAAAACCTGCCAAAGGCTTGAAGTGGACTACTTTCATATATTTTTTGAGCCCAAAATTTAGGACTCTCCACTTAGTTTTTTCTGGATTTTTAACGGTTGACCTCTGGACTTGACCAGAGTGTGAAGCACCCTTAAGTTTAGCTATAAGGTATACATACCTATAACCGATAACTTAAGCATTTTAGCATAGCTTCTCTTGTGTTATGAAGAAGGAGTTATTTTTTGTTCGTAACAACATAAGGTTCATGAAGAATGAGAATTTTTTAGAATTAATTGAATAAAATTCAAATTACTACAATTTTTTTTGTGCAAAAGTTGTTCACAGTCCATAACCAACATATAGCCTCACCCATAACTGACAACAACAAGAGTAATGAACAAACAAAAGATTATCTATTTTGTAAAATTGATAGAGGCATCCTACTAAGGTAGAGATGGGTATTCCCGTCAGTTTAACCCCTAAAGTTCTGAGGGTATTTTTCATCAAAACTGCCTCAAAACAGCCCCTCTTCAAAGCAAGGTGGATTTTGCAAACTCGGGGTCTTAATTAGTACATCTAACCGTAAGATCTTGTAGCTAACTTCTATGTCTACATGTCCACCAAATCCCACACACTCATTCCTCATCAATTGCAAGATCGTAATGTTCAAAGTTGAAAAACAAGTTTTTTTCCCCTGCGCAAAAAGGGATCAGCAGAGTTTTGAAGGCCCAAAAAACCATTTTTTTGCATTATGGATTTTGGGGGTTTTGATGCACGTCAAAGAAGACTGAGTTAGCTAATTGTGTAAAGAAAATTTTATTCAAAAAAAATGTGGAAGGTTGCCAAAAAAATTATTTTCCGCTAGGGGGTATACTGAAATTCACAAACAAAGGCCGTGTTTTGACAATAAAAATAGCATATGAAAAAAATTTGGATTGAAAATCTGAACGATGGGAACATGCTCTACTGCTTTCTCTATACATAGGATTTTTTATTTTTGAAAAATATCAAAATCTCAATTTTTGGTGGAATTTCAAAGTTTCGTCTATGGGCAGATTTTGGCAGATTTGGGCAGTTTTGGGCAGAATTTGCTGCATTAACAGTGGCTTAGAAAATTTCAGCAGCTGCCCAACGAGCAGCGTTTGACACTTAAACCTCCATAACTTTTGATCCCGATGTCGGAATTGAAAAATTAAAATACCCACACGAAGATCTCCGAACGGCCCACCTTCAATAAAAATTTCAGAAAATCCGGATGTAAATTGCATTCATAGGTACATGCCCAAATTCCAAAAAAGCCCAAATGTGGATGATTGTCCTTTATGGGTTAAGCCATTCAGCATATTTGGGATTGAGAAAACTATGGGGATAAAATTTATACAAATAGAAGTTAGGTCGAAAGTCACAAATCTGATTTTTTAATATTTTTTTTGAAATTTATCAAATTTTCATGAATATTTGAAGTGCAACATTGTAGACCACTTTTTCGGTGAGTAGGTATATGCAATACAAAGATTCTTGCTTGGAGAACGTTATACAATCTGCTGAGTGTGGTAGTAAGGTGCTGTCTGCTCAGATATTGGTGCACTGATAGGCCACGGAATTAGAACCCTGACGGGAATACCCATCTCTACCTTAGAGGACGCATCCTGAATCTCATGTTCATCAATTATCGGTTTCTGGTTTTCCAATTCAGAGCAACCAGGAAGTCTACTTATCTGAGATGGGTGTGTTAGCGGTTATGGGTATGTATACCTTACAACTATGAAGCAAACTATAATTGCAAAAAAATGACAGTGGGATTAGAATCTTCTAGTGGTGGTTTTAGAAGGAAGGATTTTCAAGGGGCTGTTGGTGGTAGAACTACCAACTTCACTTGTAGGTCCAAGTCTGCAGAATATGCTCACTGCGGATCCAAGTGATTTTCAGGAAATTGCACACTGTAATACTGCACACAGGAGTCAAAGACTTTAAGACTTGAAAGAATCTGTGCAGCAATTCCAATGACTTGTATTTATGGTCAGCCCTAAGTGAATAATTGAGTGAAAGTAACATGGTGAGCCAGATAAACAACAGAGCAATGTCACAAGCCATCATGACTTCTGCCAACTTACATATACAGTTTTCAATCTGAATAAAGGTTCGGAATTAGAACCATGGATACTGCAGGCTTTATGAAACTCCCATTCCTAAGATGCATACTCGTGGAGGAGGGCTCACATTCAAGTAGGCTCACATTCAAGTAGGCTCCAGAGGCTCACTTCAGTTTTGCATGGCAGGTCGTAGTCCTTTTCATTTGCAAATTAGTGAAAGTAAGCTTGGGGGTCTCTGTTTCCGTTGAAATGAAATCACGTTTCATTTGTTTCCGAAAGAAAAGAAAAGAAAGCTTGGGACATGGATGTGTGCACAATTAGGAAATTGAACCAGCTTGGGTTTTGGATGATTTCCAAAATGGCCTAAACCCTAATGAAATACTGATTACAAGCAGTCAGTGTGTGTGAACGGAGAACGAGTGCAGAGTGCAAAGTCATTCATGGTGGTAAAAAGAACCTCAACTGATTTCAGCTGTAGAGTTTCCAGTAATTGTTTTTCTCACAGGGAACAATCGGTGACATAACTGGCATCTAATTCTACAAGTTCCAGATGATCCTGCTAGTTGGATATAGTTCACATTGTTCATGCAAATTATGATTGAGCATAGACACAACAAGATTGGGTGGCGTGCAGTCACAGCGGATGCTTCAATATTAGGTGAGATCGTAACCTCCCTAGATCTTTACTGATTTCATGTTAGCTGGATACCTTTTTAGAGTCCTGACTTTGGTGCTATTTGTCCCTGGCTCCAGAGCTTGCTTCTAAAGAGAGGTGTGGTTTATTCTTTTGCAATGAAATTCACTTTCATTTGTTTGAAAGTGGATGCTTAAAAACATAGCAGTCGGTCACAGCGGACAATGCTATCAAACACTGCCTGAGGATGAGAAGTCAGTTGCTGAGGAAAAATTTAAGTGTCGTCAAGGGGATGAGCATCGTTACAATTGAGGTTGGTAGTTATCAACATGTGTACCCGTTTTGTCTCTTCACATGCATTTCATGGTGTCATGGGGATGAATTGTAATAGTACCCATTCCTCCCCCTCTGCAGATCTTGAATAATAATCCCCTACGCAGAGGTTATGGACATTTTCTCACACATGCATGTGAGGATTCCAAATTATCAACGTCATCATGACACAGACCTGTAATCTTCAGCAATATTAAGTTTGATGCTGGTCATACAATTAAGTGAGGTACTGCACCTCTGATGGAGTCATGGCATTCCAGGTTGAAAATGCACAAATTTTGATGTATAATTACGTGCATAATGAAGTATATAGCAATGCACATGAGCAAGATTAAGCAGATCTCAATGCACAACTGGGTTCATTTCCAGAAGAAGTGAAGTACAAATCATGGTCCCCCTTTGGAAATTGTAGTGATATTCCTTCTTTGCGAAATGTGTTTGTGCAGTAGACCATGGCTGGTGACGAGGCTGCAGATGTAAAGTCATGTGCAGTTGCAGAGCATGAGTTGAAGGTGGGGCAACGAGTTGCATTATTGAATACAGAAAAAGGCCCCCAATTCGGGAGCGTGAAATTCATCGGGAGTGTGGATGGGTTCCAAGGCACCTGGGTTGGGGTGGATTGGGACAGTGGCCAGGGTCGCCACAACGGCAAGGTGGATGGATTGCACTACTTTGACACAAGTAGCGATAAATCTGGCTCCTTCGTGCGCCCACACAGTCTAAGCACAGGGGTGTCATTGCTGGATGCTCTCACCAGCAAGTACAGAGCTAGTAGCGTGGGGAATGATGAACCAGGTATGCTCAACAACAACAACCAGTTCACTCTTTTGTAATATCCAATGTAGTTTCTTCCTTCTGATTTTTTTCCTTCAGATAGACCTATCCTATGGAAAATGCTTCTGTCACTTCAACTTGACCTAATTGGTAGTTTAGAAATGTCTTTTAGGGTAGTTCTAAGTTCTAAGGTATGGCACGGTGAGAAAAGAAGTCTCACATTTTGAATTCATGGTAGTTTAGCACTTTCAAATTTTTGCATTGTTTTTGAATTGATATTGTAGACTTTTGTTGTGATGGGAATATAATTGGGTGCGTTCCTTTGTTTATCCATAAATTATGAGGTTAGTAGAAGTGGTGTATCCTTATTTTGGAAGTACTCAAATATAATGTTACGTTCACAATAATATAGAAATGTATTCATTTAAAGATGTTGTTTAACAATTTCTGTGAAGGAAAATTCACATGTTGATTTTATCGTTTCTTTTTTAAGTACCTAAAATCAAAATATCAGTATTTAAAATAAAAGTCTTTGAGGTAGGAATGCAAATAATGATTTCACTAATTTAAATGTATAATTTTTTTCATTCTTTATCCACCTATATAATTTATATTCTATAAATAACACACTAAGACTTATATTTATAAATATAGAAAGTGAGTGGTGTTGGAAACATTTATGCTTCATTACCCCACTTTGATAGCCGACTTTCAAATTTCGAGATATTTTCGAAGATCACTGTTGGTAGGATTGACATTTGATAGACGTGAAATTTACATTGTAGAGACAATCCTGCTGTGAGATTTTAGTTTGCAAGTGCGCTATGGGCAAACACTTCAAAATATCCTTTTGGAGTGTATTTAATTCTTCTAAAAAAAGTGCAAAGTAGTACCTTGTACAACAACAGATATCACTCCAATGTTAAATAAATTTTGTATGTAGTTTACACTCTCATGTATCTCACCACACACCTACAACACAAAATACATCAAAAGTGACATTGATCTCCACTTCATAGGGTTGATTGCACCGGGTGGATGTTGGCACCCTTGAGTAAGACCTGCACCTGCCGATTCAATCATATTAATATTTAGTTTTTGTGTGATTCATTGGGTTGTGTCCATTGCCCACTGCAGAGGAGGAAATGTATGTATTATCTACTGGGAAAAACAGAAAGACGAAGGTGCCGGTCCTCTTGGTGGGTAAGGAACAAGTGGAAGCCCGGCAGAGGCAACTAGGAATCCTGAGGTTAGCTGCTCTTTCATATGCAGGAGTGTGCTGTGCAGGCCCTGCTGGGCAGATTCGAGCTGTTGCTCCAAGTAACGAACTCTCTTACCCTCATAACCCGAGTAGGGCAATCGTGGTATTCTTGCGAATTTAAAAGACACATCACTCTTGTCATTCCTCCCCATCCCAATTACAGCACCCATAGAAAGCAAAATTTTACAAATTTTTGCCGAACCATTTGAGGTAAGTCTTCCTGTGCGGTTCTAGTTCAACAACAGACTTCATATTGTCAACATGATATATGTCAAGAAATCAGAGGTCAGAGACTCATGCCATGAGACAAACTGCACCTACAGCCTTATTGTTTTTACAAATACTAGCCAACAAACAAGATACCCAGATTTTGAGTATCTTACCGTATCCAAGCAGAACTCTCTCATTCTCTCTGCATACATTAAATTAAAGCTCCTTACACCCTTCTGAAGATTGGGGCTGAGACCTCGGAAACTGTGTTTGATGGAGGCCCCTTCACCACTGTCCAATGACAGGTTCATGACAATCATTCACAGGTTTTCTAAATATTTTTCCAAAGGAAATGGAAGTTATAGTTTCATGGCAAAAAGGGGTCATGATTCTATAGTTTCTCTGCTGCTTGATTGATTTCTGGCAATGCCTTGCAAGATTAACGGGGTTGAGGTGGGTGTGGTGTTGCTTGAACAGACATTGTAGAGCTTGATCTCACCGGAAACCTTCTCCCCAACTGGCAAGTAAGGAGACATCTTCTTCACCAAATGTCTCTCAATCTCGCATCATAGAAATCAATTGCCTTACATGGGTGCTTGGGAGCCATGGACCATATCATTGTAATCTCTTGGTTGATTCCTAATTAGTACACGTATTATAGGTGAAATCACAAATGAATCATGAGTGCTAATATGTAGGAGGTGAAAAGGATCTGTGATGAACTTCCTGCTCTTCGAATTTTGGAACTCAGTTGTAGCCGGTTCAGTTTTGATACACCTTTGAACCCTCCGCCTGTGACGTCAAACTTGACAGGAGTTGCTCTCAACAATTGTGGCTTGACATGGAGTCAAGTATGGTACCGCACATTATACTTTTGTAACATCAAACTAAATATTGCAATTATTCACATTCTTTATTTTATAAATAGTATTTTGAGGCCACATGCTATACAAACATCCTCAAATAATAATGCCATATTTCCATGACAGTTGAAAGCAAGGGGAGACTGTGAATTGAAAAAAAATAAAAAATAAATTGGAATTGAAAATTAATCACTAAACAAGAGATTTTTCCCAAACTCCACTTCTTTCAATGTCTACTGAGCTGCAAAACATTGTATTATGTTACTCAGGTGGAGATTCTGAAGAATTACCTCCCAAACATTCAGGATTTGTCCTTAATTGGGAATAATATTTCAAGATTTGAGGTATATCATGTTTACTAAAAGAATTCTGCAACATGAATTTGAATGCTCCCATTTTGTAGTGTATTAGATTTCATTGTAATAAAAATCAAAGATACACTAGCGTAAAAAATGTTGGAAAATTTGGAAATGTGTAGACGTTATTCTTATCATTAACATTGTGTAAAGGATGCTACTTGATAATGTTTGGAGATTCAAACTATTGGTAGGGCAGGAAGGAGATAAAGACAATGGTGGTTTTGTTGAAGGGCTTGAGACTTTGCGCCTGCTGAACTTGGATGACAACTGCTTGGAGGATTGGCATGAAGTGATGAAGCTTTCTAAACTCCCAAGGTGCCCACAATATAAAATTCATGTTTGGTTTCAAATTCTTGCACTTGTACTAAGTCACCATCATCTGAGACAGGCATACTGTGATAAGAACATAGAGGTACTGGTTTTGAAATTCAAGTGATTATACTCAAATTTACTCTCTGGAATATTCATATTTTTGGACCCAGTAAATCTCAAGGAAAGCTCACTTATAGTTTGCATTTCTGCGGCTAATTTTTCCAATGTGATTATATAATCTAATCATCTCAACTGTAATGTGACCTCAGTTTGGCTCAATTGTCGTTAAATGGGAACCAGTTGACAGTAGTCAAATATCCTGAGACCTTGCAAAATGGGAAGAGTACATCTATGCCATTTGCATCCCTCCGTTGCATTTACTTGGGTATGTACCTCATCCTGATTCCTCAGTTTAAGCTTTAATTAGATAATCGAAGTCTCTGAATGTTGTAATATGAAACTCTAGACACTACAAGAAGATCTTTACTGGTGAATCTATGGCTGAAATCACCTTGACCACCCTAAATTGCACTCACAAAATGAGTGCAAAACCTTATTTTGCTTCTAGCGATTGCAATTTCGAGAACTAGGGGCCGTGTAATATGCCGTTGGAAGCGTATTTTCATGACCTTTGAGCATATATTGCACACGTTCTTATTCTGAAATGAACACATCTTTTTTTCTAATTATTTTACAACTACAATTCACGATGGTCAAAAGAATTGCAGCTAATCATGAGAGCCTCCATTGAGAGTTCGATGATTCTACATATGATACTCTATTTCTCTATTTCTGTATTGACAAGCTTTATCTGTTGTCTACTGCAGGGAGAAATGATATTGACGATTGGCTCACAGTAGATGCACTGGATCGATTCCCAGCTCTTCAGGTAGCATCAATTTAATGTCACAAAGTTTCACATTCTCATTCGCTTCTTGGAGATTCAAAAACTGTAGAGGATGCAAAGCTAAAATTTTATTTCAAAGCCGAGAAATTGTTCTGCAATTGTATTTGAAATACAAATAAGAATGTAACATATTCCCTCAAGTGTTTGGCTCGGCGCAGGATGTGCGGTTGTCGGACAATCCATTGACAGACCCGAAGACTGGAACTGCAACTCGATTCATGCTCATTGCCCGCATCGGCAACTTGACTTGCCTCAACGGCAGCTCAGTAAGCAGCAAACTGTCCATCAAATGCTTGCCTGCACTTTGAGCATTTCCTTGACCTCTATTTACTTCAGTTTCCTTGTAATATTAGCTACTGTCCCAATATTTCACTGTGCATTTTTTCCAGAATTTTGATGTTCATAATGGTTCATAATCTAGTTGCTCACAAGATACAATTATAATATTCATGACATCCAGCATTCGGTAATTGTTAAATATGACAGGTCAAACCAAGGGAACGGAGGGACTCGGAAATAAGGTATGATTGCACGATGATTCAAGTGTTCGTCTGAACTTTCAAGAGTTGCTCTCTGAGAAGAGATTGTGAAATGATACTGAAATTTTATGTTGCTGTGAGCCTGGGTGGTGCAGATATGTAAGACATGTGCTGACCTCTATGAGAACAAACACCAAAGAGGAGATCATGAAGCGCCATCCTCGGTTTGAGAAGCTGAGATTGTTGCATGACTTGCCGGAGGATATATGGAGTGGCTGCATCAACACCACCGTTGATAACTGCAATCTCTACCAATCCTTTGCCAGCAATTTTGCACGTACTTAGCCACGACATTCTCATGGAAACTCCGTAATGTATTTGAGAGTTTAAAAGTTACGTAGTTTGGGGACGACAATGTCTGAGGTGAAGTTGAGAACTGCATTATTGCTGATGCAGCTGTAACAATAAATTGTGTTGCTGCTGGAGTTGGAGAGCGAGCACCTATCACTAAGAAACTGCCCCTCTCCACCACGGTTCGTTGCATCTAGTTTGTTGTGCTGGTATTTTGTTCATCTCAATAATACATAAATTCAACCTGATTGTTGATGAGTGATCTGATGCAATTGCGAAATGTTGACAGATAGGGAAGCTGAAGGTGGTGTGTGAGGCTCTCTTCAGATTGCACCCTGACCAACAACGCCTCTACTTCAAAGACCAGGCAATTTCGTCACCTCCCAAACTTGCTCCCTCAAACTTTGAGAGCTTATCCACCATTCTATTTCTATGTCAAAATGCATGTAAATTTGAAGCTAAGGCCTAGGATCAAAAAGTAGATTGCAGGGCATTCAACAAGCTTGTATGAAAAAGGACATTCAGAAGGATTCTCGTCAGCATGTGTACTAGAAACAATTACTGTCAACAATTGTAAACAGCAAGTTTATAGATGGAAGTTTGTTTCTAGTGAATAAAAAAGATGAGGGTTGAAGAAACATGCTCAAGTAGACATGCACCTTGCAGAAAGAGTTGTAGGTTTAGGACGAATAGTTTCACATTAACCTCAAAAGTTCTTCAGCCCATCTTTGCTGGAAGATGCGGTAATTGATTTAGAAAATTCGTGACCTACTGATGCTGTTCCTGATTTCATTTCACGATGTAATGATTTCAATGAAATACTTTTGCAGGATTCACCGCTACCGATTGCATTGGAGGATGATGCTGAGACAATAGCAGATGCAGGCATTGGCCCTGGTAGGATCATTATATTGGACGAAATTGAATGACAACCGAGATTGCATTCTTACTATATTTTTTAAGTGCCCACTACAGTAGCAACAGTAAAAGTTCGTAAATAAACAGGATCGACAGACATAGATAAGTCTTGTAGATGATTTTATAGATTCTTTATGCAAAGATTATATGATCAGATTTATCGTATCTATCAGTTGAAAGACCTAAGATGGTCCGAGCATTTCAACTACCTAATGCATGAACATGATCACTCCCCGAATGATGATACTTCATATTATCAGCGACAGCATTGAGCCACACTATTGACGTGCTTAAACCCACAGCATTGCGCCACACTAATGACGTGCTTAAACCCACAACATTGAGCTGTAACAAGGAAATTTCCGTTCCTTAGAACAATTTCAAATCAACTAAGTTGTTTTCCATATACTCTGGACTACAGAGGGAAAAGTGATTTCCTTGATTCCATGTCAGCTGAATGAACAACACTTGAAACTAAATGAGCTTAGTACTCATAATCAGCGAGAAACTCGAAGACAGTTACAAGCTAAACCCTGTGAGTCTTGACCATTTCCATCGAAGCCGAGGCACAACCAAGTTGCTCTCCAAGTACTTCTGTTTTACAAAATTTCTTGAAATGAGCGCCGACCAAGCGCTTTATTCAGAATGTCACAAGCAATTTGTCACTAAGGAATACACCATCGAGTCGGTCAGCGGTATAAACTTTCAGCTCGGAGGTTCTCAGCTATTTCTGTTTCCCAGCGGTCACCGTTTTCTAAAAGCTTCTCCTTGTCGTACAATAATTCCTGTTTCCAGCAAAAGTTACACAAAAGGGCAAGGTGAGAAAGAAATACATCGAGTGAACCACGTAGAAAAAGTGTTTAAGGCAACAGTAGGACAGAACAGAATAAGCGCAGAGTACCACAACTAAGTTACCCTTAAAAAAAAGTTTTAAGAAACAGTAGTATTCACCTCATGAGTTTCTGTAGTGAACTCAAAGTTGGGACCTTCCACGATAGCGTCCACAGGGCATGCTTCTTGGCAGAAGCCGCAGTAGATACATTTCGTCATGTCAATATCATATCTGCAAGGACAAAGAAACATCGTTTTAGAGATTTCCAAACTCCCCAACTAGGAAGGAGATGGGGATTGCTGGGATAGAACACAAACAGAGAACACTTAAAAATTTCACCTAGTTCCTGTTGAACAAGGGACGCTATAAAACAGAATCCAGCATGGTGTAACCAGGTACGTTTGCACGAGAGCAAAGAAAAACAGAAGCTATCTTGAGTTATATTTCCCAGTGTACGAGAGTGACGCAACAAAATCAACACAAATACTGGAGGTAAAAATTGTAGTGGGTACAAAATCACTGTGGTCCAATACAACCCTACATAGTCGTCCAATGTGCCACAGCAGATATGGAAAATATAAACATTGTCGCGACCTCTTGTAACTAACATGGTTCAGAGTGTGTAGTGTAGCCAAGATGAAATCGAGAAGTCTTCCTACCTGGTGGTTCGCCGACTGCCATCTTCACGTGCCTCTGCTTCAATAGTGATGGCCTGAGCGGGACAGACCTGCGCATGTCACAGAAAACAAATTCAGAGAAATGAAAAACAATTGCTCTAAACTAAGACCGTGCAACCAATAAGTAATTTTCATGAACTACAAAAGGAATTCAATTTACACCGCTTAAATTTGCCATGCACAAAATAGGCGAACGACTGCAAAAATCTACTTCTGATCCTCCTGTTCTCGGAAGGTGAAAAGGAAGAGGGTGACTGACCGCCTCACAAAGCTTGCAAGCAATGCAACGCTCTTCACCAGTAGGATACCGACGCAGTGCATGCTCTCCTCTGAATCGGGGACTCAAAGGGCCCTTCTCGAAGGGATAATTGATCTGCGAATACAACCGATAGCATTCACTCAGTCACAGGCTAAGCTTCATCGAAGTTGCGAGTAGCCAACAGAAGATTCAAATGCACATTGATCTCACTTAGGATAACTTCCATGCGATGAAAGAATTAACCCTAGAAAGGGACATGATACTGGCGCTTCCCGGTTTCAAGAGATCGTCCAGCTATGTGTAGAGCAAGGGAAAAGAATACATACTGTAACTTTCTTCTCGAAAAAATACTTCAAAGCCAAACCCATGCCTCTAGCCATTTCCGACAGAAACAGCGTGTTCACGCTGTGATCCAAAACTGCAATAGCGATCACATACACGTCAAATCAGCCTCTGCAACTCAAGAGATCCATAACACCCAAAAAAACCTAAACAACAAAGCTTCCTGAGATGAATCTAAATATCATCAGCAAGACAAATCCGGGGAAAAACAAAATCGATCAAAGCGATCAACTCCTACCTGCACTCCAGTCTTTCGAGTCCTTAGTCACCTCGGTATCTTCCGGATTAGCTCCAGTAGCTGTACGATCACAAACCAGATATCAGAGAAGGAAATACTCACAAGAACCAGAAATAAATGAAAATCCAACGAGATCAAAAGCCACAACACCAAAAACACATCAAAACCTAATTCTACTCTCCAATCCCCCAAAACACCAAAATTCTCGGAATCAGCCAACGACTACTAATCGAATGTCAAAACCAAACTCAAACTCTACAAACAACTAACCAGATGTCAATATACCCAAAATCCAGCAATCCATGAACATAAAAAACCCCAGAACGAAAAGAATACCAAATCACAAGCATTAGGGCAAAATTCAACAAAAAAACGAAAACTACCAGAAACAACAAATCAAAGCCAATCCACCGTCACAAAAAATCCCACTAAAAAAAAAAACCCAAATCCACCAACTGAAACCCCTCAAAAAACCCAGAACGCACCCCAAACTCAATTAGGGCAAACTTCAACCAAAGGACCAAAATTCACAAAACCAGGAAAAAAATCCCAACCCAACGCTGAAAAATCTGAGAAAACCCAAACCCGGCAATCGAAGGCGCTACAACACAGAATGGCAAGCGGTGAGCAGTGGGGTAGGGATGCCATACGAGAGAATTGGTGGGGCGGTTGGTGGGGCTGTTGCTGGGGGGTCTGGTCGGGGGCGGGGGCGGCAGCGGAGAAGGGCCTGGCGGGGTGGAGGGCGGAGCGGCGCAGGAGGCGCCCGGCCAAGCGCGTGGTCATGGCCATGGCTATGGCTGCGAGAGTGAATTGCGAATGGCGATGAGAGAGCGTTTGTGTTTGTGTTTGTGTTGGTGTCTATGTGTGTGTGAGTG
This sequence comes from Ceratodon purpureus, assembly GCA_014871385.1. Classification (NCBI taxonomy): domain Eukaryota; kingdom Viridiplantae; phylum Streptophyta; class Bryopsida; order Pseudoditrichales; family Ditrichaceae; genus Ceratodon; species Ceratodon purpureus. The sequence goes on along the minus strand of CM026428.1, from coordinate 11,794,627 downwards.
TGTGTGTTGGGAGCATGTCTCGGGTGACGGAGTTGAAGGGGCGGTATTGTGGCCTCCACGCGCGCGCTCTTAGGGCCCCCTGCTAGAGTGGGGGGCCTACCGCCGCTTTTGGTGTGCTTCCTTGTTGCTTCGGGGGGGTGGGGTTCGGTGATCGAGAGATTATTACTACCGTGAATGTAAGGTAAAGTAGACAGTGCTAAATCCGTGCATGTGGTTTGAGCAGAAAAACCATGCACTGCAAGACTCAGAACCAACCTAGTAGTGTTTGCAAGTTGGATACACTCGCAATTGCATGTAGGAAACAAACTGGGTGGATTTGGATGGAAAGTGGGTGGATTTGGATACAAAGTGGGTGGATTTGTATTCCACGATGGCCAGTTCTCACCTTAGTCTTGACTGTCAATAGTGGCGTTAGGGCATGTCTATGGGGGATTTTGTTGTTTCACTTTGAACATTTTTCATTAATTGAGGTGGTTTGATATGCTCATGTAAACATTGCCTAACGAATCGTCTTTTTCTTGCAAGTATGTGAATTTTTTGCAATTATTTATGCTTGATTCAAGCTGTTCAAATCCCTTAAGTGCACGGTTTAAGCACCATCTACCTTATACACACCCATGACCGATAATGCACCCATGACTGATATGTAGGCTTCCCATGACAGATTAGTAGCCGAAAAATTGATGAACAGTAGATTTAGGATGCATCCTCCAATAGAATGCCTCTGTGAGTGTGTCGGAAATAAGTTGTCATATGTTTGTTCACTACTCTTGTTGTTGTCGGTCATAGGTAAACGTATATGTCAGTCATGGGGTCTGGGCCACTTTTGAACAAAAAAATTTGAATTTTACTGAATTAATTTTGAAAAAATGCTCATTCTTTATGAACCTTTGATACTACGCACAAAAAATGACTCTTGATTGAAAACCCAAGATTTACTAGGCTGAAATGCTTAAGTTATCGGTCATAGGTGTGTACACCTTAATGAAAATTATTACTTCCTACCCCACATGAGTACGTCTTCTACGGAGCACAATGGAAGGGTTGTAAGGTTGACTATCCTAAAACCACCACCTTCCCCATTTCTAACATGTAGACCTTTCTTTGGCCACCACAATTGAGACCCAGAACCATCAATTTTACAATTCAACCTGACCAATCATTGCAAAGAAAAAGCCGGTGGTTTTTGGGTATCACCATGAGTGAAAAATAGTACCACATGGTATGACAATGGGAAAACCTATAGATCAAGTTTGGATCACAAAGTATTTGATTATGAATGTTGAAAGTTGAAATATTTAAATCTTTCTAAATCTTTCTAAATTTGATTATTGGAATGGCTTTGAAATGATATAATCTTAACCATGGTGATTCTTTGAAAATACTATTACAACATGTTGACATCTGTTGAAAACAGCAATATATATTTGTTTGACAAACTGCAAGATAAAGACAATCAAAGATTTTCTTAAGAATATGTGTCGTTGCACTAGCTTTATTCCTATAATACAAAAGCAATGTCGAAGAAAATGAGGTAGTTCACGAAGTCTTGAACGAACAAAAATGACCATATTCATTATTTTGAGACAATTTCAGAACTTTGAGACCTTTTGCCTACAATTTCAGCAATTGTTTTGAGACAATTTAAACTTTTTTTGACTTTCTAATTATAGATTATCCTTGACTTAAGGATAATCTTTCCATATAGTAAAACAAATTCTCATAAATATAGAATCAATCAGAAAATCAATGAAGAATCTATAGTCAAGCATTAAATTGAGACTATGAAAAGTGTCAATTTAACGAATATGGTGTTAAAAGAGGGTATATAAGCCAAATAACTATGAAAGACCGCCGGTAAACAATTACTTCATTCGCGAATACTTCAAAAATAAACCACAACAACTTCATCTCCAATATATCTTATAAGCACGGAGTTCTTTGTCGATATACAAAATAGTTCAAAAGTGGTAGGACCAGACTCCATCTTCCAGCACAGTGAGAGCACGTATATGTATTGTTTGAAATTCTCTAATATGTTTTGATACAGAATAGATTTTTCATATATATATATATATATTCTTTTATGCTATGTAAACTTTTAAATGTACCTATGTTTTATTTTTAATCATTCAAATTTTGTGATATTTCAAACCACTTTAATTGTTATGTTTTTTTCAATATATTTTTTTGAACCTATAACAAATGTAGCTAATGAAAAAAAGTTAAACACATTAATATACTAATTTTATTTTATTTAATTATGTAATCAATATAACACAAAGTAAATTTGTATATGCACCCATAGCTTATTTAATCTCGAAAACAATGATCTTAAAAACTTCAAAATCCATTACTACAATATACTGGGATTGTTCTATAATCTAAAATTATTATAATAGATGTACTGATGCATTGCTACAATGATGATTAATTATTTTTCATTTTTTAGATGTACACTTTAGTATGCTTTATGTTATTTTTTAATTAAAAATTTAGAAAATCAAAGAATGATGATATAGTTTTGATCTAATGTAAATTTTGTATTGACTAGAATTATTATAGATGATCAAAGAAACCTCTAAAAGTGGAAGTTTTTTTTTAGATTCTATGTTCTTGACATCAACATTACAATCATATTGTTGTTTAAGAACATCACATGTACATCATAACAAAATTGAGCAAAGTTATCATTTGAAAGCACCACCCGACTATAACTTTACACGCTTTTATAGATATTATTACAATGAAAATACCTTGAACACAACATGTATGCGCCAATTACATTTCGGTTTGTATATGCATGGATTCTGGCTTCCCTAATCAACCTTCTCTCCGATCTCATACAATCTATCTTTATTTCCTAAGGAAATCAAATATTTATTGAATGCTTCATCGTTGGTACTTAGCAAAGCATCCAAGGTTTAGAAGCTTTCTACTTTTTATTCTTTTTCGGTACGGTTTGTACATGAGTACTGGATTGGATGAAAAACATCATGTACCGTTTGCCCATCAGACACCGTTAGATTCTCCATGACTTTTTTATTGGATTTTAATACTTTGTTGTCTAATCCTCCCTTTTCATCTTCATTTTTGTCCAAAATCACTAAATAAAAACTCAATCTTATTTACAAGATATAGAGTGTTTGTGTCTTGCATCACAAGCTCTCTTTAAAAATAATTGAATCCTTCATTTTCCATTCATTTGATCTATCATAGGTTTATAACAAAGTATATTATTATATTTTTAATGGCATAGGAAGTCCAAACAATTTGCGGTTGTCAATAAGCCATTGCATAATCTAGTAAGAATTAATTGTTATCTTATTCAAAATCACATGGTTACCAAATATTTTTAATTTTAATATTTTTAATCAAATTAATTGAATGATTTAAAATGAAATGATAAAATTGAAATTTTATTTCTTAAAGGAACAATCTAAACTTTAAACAAAATAATCATAACAATTTTGACCTTCAATAGTACTAAAAAAACAAAAACAAAAATACAACTTTTATATGCCGTGTTGACAAGCTTAACATTGATCAAATTCAAAACTTTCATCATCTTTGGTGTAATGAGTACGTTTGAAGGCCATGTGTCAAACAAAGTATATCTTTAAATTTTGCTACTTTTGGATATTTAAGCTCTACTATTCAACAATTGGCATAAAAATCACTTCATAATATACTTGCAAAGAGTGATGGTGCAGTCCTCCCCGTTATGGCAGATATGATTTCCGTCCATCGTGAGTCACAAGAACTAGGATTAGCCAACAATTTGAGCAGGAATTTGATTAAATATATATTACAAAAACAAATCCAAGAAAATATTTTTACGTACGCTGATAGCAAATGCGTTCATAGATAATCTTTAAAATATAAAACAAAAAAATAGAATTTTTAAGGATGGAAAAGCCTAAAGTACAATAAATTATTTTTATTGTTTTTTTCTACTTTAAGCCATCTAATGCTATTTGTAGTGATTTTTTTTTCAAATAATATAAAAAATAAAAATTGTGGACGTACAAGTGTCTCAATTTTGCCTGTGTGGCGCAATACGTCTCTGCTATCTACTGTGAATGCTTCCTCCCGGCGTTCGTCCGACAACCTTAGGAATAGCCCTTACAGTAATAGGTAAAGTGTACCTCATGGGATTGGAGTTTCTTGTTGTTCTTAAGGCCAATGTGTTAGTGAAAAGTTATTTTAATTCTAAATATAAATGATTATTTTGTACGTTAATAGCACTTTTGTTCATCCTTGAAGCTTTTTTTCTTTTTTTTGAAAAATAAGACAAACTGACAATAGCTACAGAAAACAAAGCATCAAACAGACAATAGCTACAAAAACAAAGCATCAAACAGACAATAGCTACAAAAACAAGCATCAAATAGAGCACAAAAATAAGCTAAACAATTCTTGTGTATTTTTAACCTTTTTAGTTATGGAAATTTTTAAAAAATTGATTTCATGATTTAATATACTATAAATATTATAGAATCTAATTTTTTTGTATTCAATGTACATGTGCATTGTTACAAAAATTGATTATTTTTTTAATCTCCAACCACTATGTTTATCCCAACATGAGTACACCTGACCTGAATGGTGCCACGAAGTGTCTCTGCATACGTGATTATATCCCCAGGTTGTGCTTTAGTATTAAGCATCATGAACACCTTCACAACATGCTTGCAGATGTTTCCACGCATCCCCATGGGGCAATTGCAATGTGCTCAATCTGAATTAAGGCTAGTGACAACTCATATAGCATGGAAGTTTGTCTGGGATGCAACATAGGCAACATCCTGCTCCACCATGATGAGTTTCCAAGCTTTGTAGTAGAGGTGGGTGTTTCTGAATCTCTTCAGATGTTGAAGAGTGATGTTCAAATCTTGCTAACAAAGAGTAATGGACGCACAAAGCTAGTTATCATTATCCACATTGACAAGGTATGAAGAAAAGATTCTCTTACAACGATGGGAATGCGTTCTCGCAGATCATGACATGCTCATCCGAAATCTCCTCTGCCTTGATGATTGCGCTGGCCACGATCACTTCAGCCTTCTTGTTTTTAATGAACCTATACAACTTGCACTGGACAATATACCAGTAATGTATGAGGACGTCTCTAACCAGATGATACAAGAGCCGGTCCACTCTTTGCCCATCAAACTTTTGTCTTGATGTTTTGAGAATTGCCTTGAGATTCGCATGGTAACGCTCCGCAACAGCATTTTAGTATGTTTCTATATTCTTTTTTCTTAATTGTAAAATTCTATTAATTTTCTTATTGGATGTGCCTTCTTTGTAGAGCAAAGACTTTGCTGCGAAAAACGCTCCCATTGCTACATCAAAAACCAAAGTAAATAAATTTTCTTGATTTGTTTGCTAATTTTCACTTTTTGTAGGAATTTTGTTTTTTAATATTTGGTGTTGTTGATTGCTATGGTCGTGCAACTATACAATCACCTATACAATATGGGTTTGTTACTCATTGAGCGCGAAACATGGACGTTTCAACTTAAGGTCGCGTTGGCTAATGCACAAGAGTTGAAGGTGCAGGCGAGTGTCATTAAAAAATGATGTTATAATTCTAATTCAATGTAAATTTTTTATTGTGCCTAAAACTACTATGATCAATGCAAAATAACCTTGAAAAAGGCAATGTATTGGTTAGTTTATTTTAAACTATTGGCAATGTTTAAGAAATCAACTTTTTATTCAATGCTTCATCTGATTCTTCATCACTTTCTTTTTGGATTTTAATACTTTGTTGTCTAATTCTCCCTTTTCATCTTCATTTTTGTTCAAAACCACTAAATCAAAACCCGATCCTTATTTACAAAATATAGAGCGTCCATGTCTTGCATCACAATCTCTCTCTAAGACAATTTTTTTTTATTTTTTTTTTATTTTTATGATTTTAATTTTATTTTATATTTTTTTTCCCATTCATTTGATCTATCATAGGTTTACAACAAAGTATATTATTATATTTTTAATGGCATAGGAAGTCCAAACAATTTGCGGTTGTCAATAAGCCATTGCATAATCTAGTAAGAACTAATTATTATCTTATTCAAAATCAAATGGTTACCAAATATTTTTAATTTAAAATTTTTTAATCAAATTAATTGAATGATTTAAAATGAAATAATAAAATTGAAATTTTATTTCTTAAAATAACAATCTAACCTCTATACAAATTAAATTATATAATTTTAATCATTAATATGAATAAAATAACATTAATAAGAGACACACAACTTTTGTATGCTATTTTTTGCAAGCTTAACATTGATTACAAATTTCATATACTTTATCTATTATTAATTTATATCATTAAAATCAGTGCTTAATTTTGCATAGATTAAAGTGTTTTTAAAAACATTCTAAAGTGGAAAGTCTTGGATTTATTGTAGACCTTTATTCATGCTATTTTAAAAAAATTCCATTTAGCATAATCAGCTCCAAAAGACAAATTTGATTTAAGCTGGAATATTTTCTATAATAGCATTAATAATTATACTACATATTAATCATAAATTATATCATGTGGTTATACTATAAACTTATAAGAATCGTTTTTAATTTTCACTTGTTGGTGTTTTAATGAGTTTTTTCTTTGATTTTATTCTCACTTAGCTTTTATGAAATGACCATAATCTTTAATAAAGAAAAAACGCTTTATAATATTTATAAACTTTTAAAAACATTATACTAATACTTAATTTATCATGATTTAGTAATATGTTTTTATATTCATCTATATTTGGAATACTTATAAATTTTCACTGACATATAAATATAATTTTCAACTAATTTGGTAATTTGAACCATTGCTAGTAAAACAAACAATATCTTCATTTCTTCATCTATTTTTCCAATCTTTTTTATTTCAAGAGCCTTTTAGAAGCCAAGTCTTTCTTCTTCTTGATACTACTCTTTACTGTTTAAATACAAAAAAAACATGCACCACTTTCCAATCTTTCTACAAAGGAACATGCCGAGCCATTCAAAGCTAAGAGCATCTTCACCGTGGCTCTCCCGCATTTGTATCGGGATGAACTTCATGGAGACACAAGTTGAAAACCCTTCCACCATAGTCTCGTATCTTGGAAACTTTGCTGAATAAGATCCCAAATCCTGGAAACTAGCCTCGTTTTCCAAGATCAGAACTTGCTATTTGCATTGCTTTTTTCATTTAATTTTTTTACTTGTTGCACCGCGGCAACTTCGTAGATGATTTCAAAACAAAAGCATGGTAAACCAAGTTTACAAATTTACGTTTTGCAAAAGTCCGTGGAACAAAACCCGTTTCTCGATCTAGAAAACGGGAAAGGTCTCATCCTTTCTAGATCCCGAAACCCTCATCGCACTAAGGATGCTAAAAACACCACATCAACACCAAAACACACTTATAGTGCACCGTAAATCACAAACAAAAAACAAAAAAATAGACACAAGCTCCCCCCCAAGTGCAAAGGATTGCCTCCCTCCCATTCAACCCTATCTCCACTCCCTTATCCCCGCACCATCGCCAAACCCCCCCAATCACACTACCATCACAAAAACCCAAAGGACTAAATCTCATACAAATTCTACAAAAATTTAAAATAAAATTTGGTAACCTTCACCCCACCACCAAATTAGTGCAGCCTTCCAATTACCATAAACCCAAAAACTCAAAAACACCAAACCCCAGTTAAACTTCTTTTTGTGTTTCCTCATTGGTAATAAAAGTACCATTTGTCCAAAAAAAAAAAAAAAAAACAAACTCCAGTGAAACCCAGGTTAGAATTACCTCACCATTGCACTCCCAATAACAACTCAATTCCCTGACCTCCGGTAACACACCCAATTAGCTTTCTGAAACGCAACTTGGTGTGGGCCGGGGCTTGCAACAATCAATCATGCCAGGCCCTCACTCTCATTGACCAGACAGAGAGAGAGAGAGACCTCGCTTGTTGCTCCTCTTGTTCCTTCCTTCCTCCATGTCGCACCATCAATAATGCCCACCACCCTCTCTCCTCCATCGCCCCTCTTCTCCCACCCCATCTCTCACCTCGGAGCAAACACTCATCTGGGTTTTTGGGTTATGGCTTCTGGCTTATGGCTCATGGGTTAGGTCATCCCTCTCCTCGCCATCTCGTCTCCAGTTGTCTCCCTCTTCACCTCCACCTTCGTTTTCTCATGTAGTGTGGTAGCTCGGAGAGAACGGAGATGGGTTTTTAGTTTTACTCATTTTTGTGATTTTTTTGATTTTTTGAGTTTTTTTGGGTGTTTTTGGGTTTTTTGGATTTTGGGAGTTTTTGAGTTTTGGGGTTGGTTGTTGCGATCGATGAGGGGGTGGTGAGATTTGTGGGGTGGTTGGGGAGCTGGGGAGGGGGAGAGGGAGAGAGAGAGGGGAGAGGAGAAGAGAGGAGAGGGGAGGGGAGGGCAGAATGTGAGAGAATGGTCGGCAATGGCGGGGGACTAGGGGGGTTCATGCGAAGGTCGACCACGAGCACAGCCAGTGGAGGGGCAGCAGGGAAGGACAAGGACAAGATGGATCTGCCCAAGCTGCAGACGCGGTCGACGTCCACGTTTCCTCCGCCTCACAAGACGCAGCTGCCCATGCGCTACCAGACGCAGCACTACCAGAATGCCGGCACCAGCGCCAGATCGCCAGCCCTAATTTGCAAGCGGAGTGCGTGGGTCGTGTTCATGCTCTTGTCCTTCTTCTTCGTGTCCTTGTACCTCATCTCGCTCGCGCGCGGGGTTCAATTTTCGAGTCAGGTGTCGAGTGCCAACAGGAAAAGATACGGTGTTGTTATTGATGCGGGCAGCTCAGGGTCCAGAATTCACATCTTTCAGTACAAGCACGGCGTCATACCCGCCGTGGATCTCATTGGGTTGGAGCAATTGTCTCTCAAAAGGACGCCAGGATTGTCCTCTTTTGCAGGTTGGAAATTTCATTCTCATTGTCCACCTCCAATGTTGGATTTTAGTGCAGGAGTTGGTGTTATTTTACTAATGAATGCTTGCACATTTGAAGCACTTCGTTGAGGAGTTAGGGATCTATTTGGAAATTATTCTGGGATGGGTATGAAGTACCCTAGTTGGCGAAAGTTCGTGGTGCAGGTAGTTGGGGGAGCTGGTGATTTGGTGCCCGTGGGTGCAAACCATGGATCGAGGGTTGGAAATGATGGATGGCATTTCCTTAGTTGTTGGTATTTCTGTTAGGTTTAGAGTGATTCTGATTCGGCCGTACCTGGGGATTTCGCAGATAATCCGAGTTTGGCAGGGGATTCTTTGATGGAGCAACTTGAGTTTGCGAAAACTAAAGTGCCTGAGAAAGAGAGGTCCCGGACAAGGGTTTATCTTATGGCCACTGCGGGTTTGAGGAGGCTGGACAAGACGATCCAGGAAGCTGTACTAGATTCGTGCAGAAAAGTGTTACGCGCTTCTAGTTTCCAGTTTCGGGACGAGTGGGCATCGGTCATCAGTGGTATGGTTCTACTTTATGTCTTGTAGATTGTGTGCAGAGAAGGGGACGGTGCTAAAAATGTAGATCTCTATGTTCATGGTGTGGAATCATTGGCCACGCCGTTGCATTTTTCATGTCCATTCCGCAATGGAATTGAAAAAGTCTTCCGTTCGCATATTCCTAATATATTTCTGGGGCAATGGTGCATTCATTCGTATCAGATGAAGCTATTCTGTATAGTTTACAATCCATGACGTAGGGTGTTGCTGCATGCAGGCACAGACGAGGGGGTTTATGCCTGGGTGTCAGCCAACTACGCGCTTGGTACGCTCCAGGGAGACCCCACTCAAACGACTGGAATTGTAGAGCTCGGTGGTGCCTCTGCTCAGGTACAAACTCTCCCGCTTAGTCAGATCCCTAGAAGTTGCGAAAGACCATGTTTTTTAAGGGATTGCAAGCCCTTCAAGAGTTTATCCTGTAATTTATTGAATTCGGTTCTTGCGGGCTTGCATCCATCTAGTGTAGATTTGTGTACTTGGATGGATAGAACTGCTCAAAACCGTACACAGGATTCAATGATGCGTGCGTTTTTACAGACGTTTTACGCAAACCTAGTGTAAGGTTTTCAATTTTATGTTTGGTTTGGGTGGAACAGGTGACTTTTGCTCCTAAAGAGCCCCCACCACCAGCATACAGGCATAACTTGGAGCTTGGAGGTAGATCTTATATGCTTTACACGTACAGCTTCCTAAATTTCGGCCAGGTTGGTTCCCTAATTTACAATACTTTTTTTGGGCATGTGCACCATGGGTCTACAGTATTGCAATTTGATGGGGTGCTTACAATTTATGGAACCGGTTTCTAACCACTTGTTCCTTGAGGTCCTATCGTTGAGCTGTCTAAGCATTGGTGCTGTCAACCTTCATGGAGGAACCCCATGTTTCAATTTAGTATTGTCGATTTTGTACAGGAAGCAGCATGGGACAGTTTACTGGAGCTGATTACAGCGGGGGGCGCCCTTGCAAGTAATTTTTTTTCCAGGACCTTTTTCATGTTTAAGTGTTCCTTCAGCCGTAAGTTAGATGGGTTTCCTTTGCTTCCAGTTTTCTTATAGAAAATGCAGTCTCCACGCTAAATATTGTTTTTTGCAGCCCCAAGACCGGGATTGAAAAAGGACATTGCAATAGATCCGTGCACTCCTCGCGGCTATAAGAGAAGTATAGAGGAGAATGCACGCCACTCTGCCACTGTCTCGACTGCCACACATACACCAGTTTCCACGGTCATTTCTCGAGGAAACTTTTCAGAATGTCGGGAAGCTGCGTACTCCCTTCTTCAACATGGACATGGTAAAGTGTCTTTCCCAGCTCTATGTTTAACATTCAGTGTTGTATGAACAATTTTAATGCCCTAGTCTTTCGTTTAATGCCATTTACACTTAACGGGTGGATGTTGGTTGCAGATGCATGTGCGTATCCAAAGTGTGCAATTGGAAACGCATTCATACCAGACATCCAGGGGAGATTTTTTGCGACGGAAAACTTTTTCTACACTTCAGAGGTCTGTCTTGTTTGAATTTGACCAATTTTCTAGTGGTTGCAATTTTCATATCTACTTCACATTCAAACGCTGTCTTTAGTGTATTTTTAAGCAACCGTGGGTAAATGGAAAGAGGGAATGTGTATTTTCTTTCTCTCTACGCTGATGTCATAGACCAACTTCTGCTTATCCTTGTACCAGTTTTTCAAGTTGCCGGCCACAACATCGCTGGCTGAGATTGCGGATGCTGGTGAACACTATTGTGGAGAGGATTGGACGAGGCTTCAAGAAAAGCACAAGAGTGCTGAGGAGAAGGATCTTCTGAAGTATTGTTTTTCAACAGCGTATATTGTTGCTCTCATGCATGACAGTCTCGGGATCGGTATGCAGGATGATCGGTACGTTGGATGCGATAACTCTGTATGTTAACTTATCATTAAATTTTACTCCTCACTTTGGCACTCTTGTACCCTGGTACAAAAAGTACACAAAGTCCTAACTATTGTTTTGCCTGATCATCTCCATTGTACAGTTACTATCTCATGTGGCAAATTTTGTAATATATTGAGTTATTAGGCGCGGACATGCTTTGTGGTCTGTTCTAATCTGGCCTGTTGATGTACAGAGTAAAGTTTACCAACAAGGTGCATAACGTGCCGCTGGACTGGGCTCTTGGAGCTCTGATTGTGAAGCTCAGTGAAGATGAAGAGCAAATACCACATCCGTGGTTGTTCTCTGCAGGCTATGTCAAGGTTTTGTCGCTGTTGGTATTGATGAGTGTAGGTTTAGTGGTGATCTGGTTTATTGCGCGGTGGCGAAGGCCTCAAGTAACCACAATTTATGACTTAGAAAAGGGGCGTTACATTACGACTGCCTCTCGCATCAGGTAATTAGCTTTTGGTTGGCAAATGACCTAGTTACAGTGATTAAACCGTGCATATTAGGTGATTACTTCAATTTTTATAAATGGCTTTAGACATTCACATGCGGCTAACCCACACTAGTTTGAGTTTTTGTAGATCTTCGTCATCTGTAATGTGTCCTCGTATTGTAACTTGAGCTTCAATTCGAGTTCTGCTAATTGTCCACTTCTTTTTAGTGTGCCCACATTGGCTCCTTATCTTTTATGCGAGCTACAGCTTCTTGCCATTTGAATACCGTTCGTAGACTGTTCTCGCACTCCGGCAAAACTTTTGTTCTAGCCTCATGATCTCCTGCACGTCTTTATTTCAACGGTCTTCATAAACCCACCATTCATTCTCATTCGCTTCAGAAATGGCGACAATATAAACACCTAATTCTGCTGAAATCGTATTGCCGAGTCTCTTCACACGTAATGAGGTACAGTCTTCAAAATGCCGCTGATAAACATGGCGCGCCTCAGTTCGGAGATGATGATCAGGATGTGTCTCCGCTATGTCTCAAGAATACTAGTGTACACAGATTCAACAATCTGCGTAGAGGACTTGGCTGGCAGAGACAGGTGCTGGTTGTGAGGCCGGTTACTGCAAAATGACGAGTCGCGGAGATGACCAGGTGATAGTGTCCTTTAACCCCGAAATGCCCAAGTGCCCATTTCCATATTTATAAGAAGTTAAGTGAATCACTAGAAACTTTAAAAACAGTTGTTTTGCAATGGAAAGAAATAATTTAAACAATTCAGGAAACGAAGATGAGATGTTGATAACTTGTACCATATTTTGACGCAGTACTGTACAGTACTTTGAAACCTTCAAATCGAGGGCCGGGTTATCGACGTAATAACGGGACAGACAAGTTGGAAGTGGACCCACTAACTAATATTTTATGCAAGGGTCTGGAGGAACGCGCAGTGGCTCGTCGGAGACAGTCGGGCTTTCAATTCAATCTTTCCACGCGAAGGCTCTCTCCGACTATGTAATCGTAGGTTATAGCTATCGCTACTTTCCTGAATTGTTTGAAGCTGTGGTCATAAGAGTTATGATTGATCGCATCCTCGTACCTTTGGCTTTGAATTTTTACTCGAAACTATGGTTAGATTCCAGAGCGAGGTCAGGCAGCCAAGAGGTGGTCTCATTCTGTCGGTTTCTGTTTGCTGAGGTTGTGCTCTCTTTGAGCGTCTACTTTGTTTACATCTCTGGTGAGCCAAGACGGTTTTTGCCGTCTATTCGTTTGTGCTGTCTAGGCCGTCTTTCAGATCAGCAAGCTTTATGCTCGTTTTCTGCGTCACTTTGCTTGTTGCAATTCAGTTGCAGAACAATATTAAGAGAGGCAGAAGAGTTTGTTACCCATTTCTGGTGCAGCAGCGTCACATTTTGCATCTCGATGCTTTTCGTCCAGTATGATTATGGATTTTTTGTGATTCATATTGTGATAGAAGTTGTTGTGAATTAGCTAGCCTCGACTTAAATTCTAAAATTTCGCTAAACTGTGTTTAAATTTCAGAAAATGTCACTTTCTGGTTGTAGCATCACGACGATCACCTCTAACGTGCTATAATTGTGGTGCAGAGTTCTTTCATGGCAGTCTGAGCTGGAAACTGCGTTTTCACGTGCTGGAGCTTTCTAGTCTTTGGTATTGGAGTGAGGGATTGGGAAGCCCATAATCATGTCGATTTGAGCGGTTGTAGCTTATCCCGTTCCTTGCAGCCTTGCACGATCTGGTTGCCGTTTGCATAGCTCGACAACATCACTGATGGAATCTCCGATTCTTGGATCGGCAGCAAGTTTCGCAGAAAATATTCAAGGGAAGCAGCAGCCTGAAGTGGAACGGCATGTCAAACCAGACGATGCTGCCCCTCATGTATGTGATCCCTTTCAATCTGGTTTGATCACCTTGTCAATGAAACCTGGTTCTCGTGTCAGTGCTTAGGAATATCCTCTTGTTGGACTATCCTCTGCTAATTTTCCATGCCAAAGTAGAAATCTGAAAATGAAGTCTGCACAGTTGGCTTACATGTTTGCATAACACATGCATCTGTTTCTACAGAGCCCTCCGACTTCGAGACTTTTGGAAGGAAACAGCGAGGGCAGGTGAGACTCTATCCTTTTCATGAGTGAAATTGAATGGGAGACAGTGTTTTTGGTTCCAGGGTAGCTAGTGCAGAATCCAGCCTGTGTACAGAATAGCAGTTGGTATGATAAGCCATGGTGAATGGACTTCATCTTTTCTTAATTGATAATATGATAACCAAGTTAAATATTAGTGTATGTACCCAATGGGTCGTATTCTTTATTCAGTGGGTTTGTAATCCAGCAGGCAGGAGACATCAGAGGGTTTTCTAATTTGTTGTTATAACTTTGTTCAACCTCATGTTTTTTTTGTGTCAATCAGATCAGAGGAAAGTTTGAGGAATGGTGATTTTGTATTACAATCCAAGCACAAAATATTCTTGAGTCACAGTGGAGCTCAAAAAGACTTTGTAGATCTATTGTGTGATGACTTGGAGAAACACCACCGCTTTCCTTTTTTTGACCAACGCTCTTCCAGCTTACCCAAGGGTGAGAGATTTCCAAATATGATTTTGAAGGCTGCCCAAGAATGTCAACTGGCAATAGTGGTTGTCTCAGAAGAATATTTTCTATCAAAGTGGCCCATGATTGAACTCCATGCTTTTGTACAAGCAAGGCTTACATCAAACACCAAGATGAAGATCCTTCCTTTATTTTACGGGCTTTCAGTGCAGGAGTTTGGCAACAATGAGAGGAGAGCTCGATGGTTTGACACTTGGGAAGAGTGGGCAATGACAGATTTACGAATTAACATTCAGGAATGGAAGGAGTCTTTCAAGGTGTTGGCCTCATTCAATGGAATTGAATATAATCGAGGTTTTAGCAGAATTGGAGCCTATCTTAAAACTGTTGTATCAAATATATGCAAGGAAGTTGGCCCAGACATCAAGTGGGATGATTCACATGTTCAAGGACGTTTAAGTATATGTCAGGTATTATTTTACACTTGCTATGATTTTTTCGTTTTTTTGTTTGTATTGTAGTAATGTAATGAGAACTTGAAAGTTTGACTTGAGGGCTATATATGTGTTTGATCCAGGCAATTCAAGAAAGAATCAAACAAATTCAGAGTGCAAATAAATCTGAAGTTTGCGTGATTGGATTTTATGGAGTTGGTGGTATTGGAAAAACCACTATATGCAAGACTTTGTGCAATGAATTATTGCAAGAATTTGAAGGCAAAGTGAGTCATGTTGAATTGGGTAGTGAAAGCTCTACAAAATTGTTGAAAGGAGTCTTAAAGGACTTGACAAACACAAGCCAAGAGCTACTCCAACAATTAAATGAAGGGGAGGTAATTGTTTGATGCTCATTTTTTATCAAATTTATTTTTCTAACTTGAATAAAAATATTGGCCATTATGCATATCAACTTGATAGCTAGATTTGCATTGAACTTGTAATTTCCTTTTCTGTTGAAAAATATATAGTCCCCTTTATTTTATATATTTATGAACTCCATCAATTTCTGGTTGCAAATTGAATGGTACTTCATATTTGTGATGTCTGATTGTTATTTGAAACTTGTACAGTGTAAGTACCTTTTGCACAAAGATACATGCAAACGAAGGACATTTCTGGCTGTGGACAATGTGTGGGATGATTCCCTATCAATGGAAGGAGCAAAAATGTATCTTCAAACACCTTTCCATGAAAAGAGTGTGGTAATGGTAACAAGTCGTTCCCTTGAAACACTCACAAGTCTGGGAATAAGCGTGTCTGACTGTTTCGAGATGCCCAAACTTGAGCATGAAGATGCAAAGGCTTTATTCTTGTACCATGCTACACATGGCAAACAATTTTCCGACTATGAGGACCAACGGTCTATCAGAAAATGTGTTTCACTTTGCTATTTCAGCAATGGTGATCAGGGAAGCTGCCACTATCTTCCTTTGGCCTTAAAAGCCTTGGGTGTTCAATTAAGTTGCATCGGGGATAAACCTTCCCAATGGCTGAAGATCTTGCCCAAAGTTAAAAGTTTCAATTATTTTGAAGAAGAACACAATCCAGTGTTCAGCATTCTGAGAAGCTCGTTCGATCGATTACAACCAATTGATCAGTGTTTGTTTATGGATGTGATAATGTACAAGCCTATGCGTCGGCCTGATATAGGCAACCTAGATCTCTCACAGTGGCTGAGCTGCGTTTACAACGAAGATCACGAAGAAATCGAAAGCCGGGTACTGTAACAATTTCATCTCTCATCTTGATCTCTAATTTCTGCAGTAGAAACTAGTTCATTTGATCTGAATACAAAGGTACTAGTCTAATCCATTTGCAGAGGTAGTGCTGATATATTGGTGAACGTCGGCATATTGGATCTAGTCGAGGTTATTGTCTTGGGTATGGGGGTATGGAGCCATCAGATCCTTCATAGCATTCAAACAGACTCATTCGTGTTGATGTGGATCACGCATGGGCTTTAATTGTACAATCGAGTGTCACATATTAGTCTTTAGAATCATCTCCGTTTTCATCTCTTCATAAATACGTACTGCACGGCTTAAAAGAGAGGCACTTTATGGTTATACCTTTCCTCTAATCATTCCATTTACTGACTCGGTTCTTTTGGAATCTCAGTTGTGGCGTTTGAAAGCAAAAGGCTTGCTTGAGTATGTGGACATGAATTCTCAAACAATCAGAGTGCATGATCTCTACCGTGAATTTGCCAAACTCGAATCTCAAGGGAAGTTAGACAAGTCAGCAAATTTCGGGACTCGAAAGTGGGTGTGGTATGAAGATGCACATCCTGCAGAACTCGAGTTGACGCCATTCTACGGATGTTGGCAGAACTTGACACGAATCGCTACTATGAAGAAATCTTGGCCTAGTTGGCACATTGATCGAAACCTGGAGGGGATCGAGTGGAGATATTGCTCAAATGTTGTGGTATTGAAGCTCGATGGATTGAAGAAGCTACAAGGGGATTTGAACTTGGCTGCCCTTAAGTGCTTGAGAAGTTTGGATTTGGTCGACATTACTGCTCTTGACAGTCTAGAAGGCCTACAAGACCTGAGGAACCTCACTTATTTCAGGTGGGTACAGGATTTTAACAGTGTTACACAGAAACCGTGTACTTGTAAAGGAAAATTGCCATCGTCACTCAAAGTTCTGCAGCTGTGCGTTGGGGTACTTTGGCTGAGGCCCGACATATTTGACAATTGCACCAACTTGAGCAAGCTGGAGCTCTATAATTGTGCAGCGGATAGCCTGGATTTCAGTAACTGTCTATCTTTGCAAAGTGTTGTGCTTTGTAGCCTTCGATCCTTGAGAACTTTCACGGGACTGTTCACAACGGTGTCCAGACTGCAAGTATCATGTTGTGAGGAGTTGGTGGAAATTCCAGGATTAAGTTATTTGGTTAGTTTGAAAGAATTACATCTGTACGGCAATCACAGATTACTAAAACTCCTCGATCTCCAGAGACTTACCAAATTGCAGGTCTTGAGTATCCACGAAATGAAATTACTTGGACTCGGTCTTGGAAGTCTTCGGCAACTTCGAAAATTGGAATGTACAAAATGGCCGACCCCAACCAAAATACCCAACTTCAGCGGTTTTGAACAATTACAGGTTGTTGACTTCTCAGGTAGCAAGGTGACCAGTTTGGAAGGCGTATTCACAGGGAGTTTATCGGCACTACGATGTCTCATTCTTCGTGATTGTACTTCACTGCGTCGATTGCCGGACTTGAGTGACCTGAGGAGTCTAGAGGAACTCGATCTCGGCAACAGTGGTATAAGTTTGCAAGATGAAGACATTCGCATGCTCGCTGCACTGCCGCTGTTGCAACCCGTGGTGGTAGGCATTAGACGTGATTCCAGGTTAGACGTGGTGAAGCGAAAGGTTTTAAAATGGGTTGGAGCATCAGAGGATCAGTATTATCAACATCCACCGGAGTCATGGCTATCATGGACAAAGTGGGAGGAGAGGAATCTGAGATCGTTGCCTCTTGAAGTCAGGTCCATGGGGTGGTAATTTAATTCTGAGAAGTAGCCGCTTGATTTGTTGGCCTTTCCACAAGGGGCCTGTAAACATTTGCACATGACGAACCAGTAAATAACGAGGTTATTAGTATGTGATTTCAACGGCCATGTGGGAATGTTAGTCATAATTTGTGCCATCAGTGAATAAGCCACTCATTAGTATGTGTTACCAAGAATGAAAGACGAGAATGTGTCAAAAACCTTCTTATTAGCATATGGTAAAGTTTTCCTAGTATGTGTTACCAAGAATGAAGGACGAGAATGTGTCAAAAACCTTCTTATTAGCATATGGTAAAGTTTTCCAAGCGTGGATGAAGGTCTGATGACGAGGTTAGTCATATCTATACTCCACATCTCTGTGATCAGGCGATAGAAAGTGTAAGCCATGGGAGCTTGGGAGAAGAATCCCTCGTGAGGATGTTCGCGGGTGAGACCAGGGGTCCACGATTCGAATCTCAATTACGTGGAGCGGGTTTACACGCACTATTCTCGTTTTGTTTTTTGCATATGTCAATGTCAAGTGCGAATGTCATCAGGTAAAGTCTCATTATTCATGGATGGAGTAACATTACCTGATGAGTGTTAAGTACCAGGTAATACACATGGTAATGTTCTAACAATTTGCATATGCTAACAGGTTATAGGCTCCTTGTGTTCCTATGGAAATCCAGAAACTGGAGCCTCCGAGACTTCAAATGGTGAGCTGCTCATTTTGTGAGATAATTGCCAAGAGGTCTCATTACACATAGATTTGGATGTCATTGTTCAAGGTCTTGAATTCAATGCGCAAATCGTGTATAATATGGAAATGTCTGACTGTTTGGCTTAATGACGTAAAGCAGTAGTTTTCTTTCTGGAGAACCAACTATGACATAGGATGAATCCTCTTTCAACAATGTAGTGTTGCTTACAAAGATATCTTTTGGGAGGGTATTCAGTGCCCCTCAAAAGAATGTTGTGCGTAGGTGACAAAGGCTAAATTTTTTACTATGTTTGGTAAAGGAAAGTATTGTACATGATAGTTTCTTCAAAGATATTTTTTTTCTCTTTGAATTTATCCTAAATATGTATATAACTATATTGAACTCATTTAGTCATGAATTTGTTTTAAAAAAAAGTAAAAATGCATTATATCTTAATTTTGCTCACCATGACTTTACAAATAACATAAAAACAAAGCCTAAGGCTTGATTGAGAACCTTGGTAACATGGCTTGCCTTTGTCTTGTCGACAAGGTAGGCCCTCTTCAATTAATATCCTCCTTCCATGTTTTTTAATTCCTAAAAGACCTTATTCTTCTTCAAATTTAAATAATTGTAGAGATTAATAATAAAATGTAAATAAAAGGAAAAATTATAGATTGATATTTAGAATGAGTTTGTAGATTGTGAATCGTAGATTACATTTGTACAATTAGATTTATGATTGTGATCATCAATATTTTTTTAAAACTTTTGGAGACTAAAATTTAATATTTTTGAATTTAATCATGAAAATAATATTGACAATCTATGGGTGAATTTTTTGTGATGGATTCAAATGTGACACTTTAATAATGGTGATTTTTCTACATTTTGTTATTGCTTCATTTTAAAAGTATTTTAAGTGCACTTTAAAGGATTCTTTTTATACTAAAGTATTAGTAGTTTGCATGAATCTCTTCAACATGATATGTAGCATAGAAAATTTACTTATCATCCCCCTTTAGTGAATTTCACATGTGCACAAAGTTAACAAATATATGATTTAACAATATTTTTTGGAGATTGAATGAATGCCATCCAATAAAGAAATCTTCCACTATCTAATGATCAACTATTCAAAATTTTGATGTTAATTGTTTTGCATATAATTTTAAAGACATGCAACTCTATTTTTTTTTTAAAACAAATATGTTTTCAAAATCAAAGACGTCAAACTAGTCTACAAGGTACTCTTTAATTAAGTTTTGACTTGTGTAAGTTAAACATCATTCATTATTTTTTATTAAATTTTAATATCAACAATACAAAAATATAAGACTTTTTACCCTAGCAATGGATATCCTCATGGGAGCTATTTGTCTTAATGACATGGGCGAGGTTCATTGTCTAAATAACAAAGGCAAGGTTTATTGTTTTAATGACAAGGACAAGGTTTATAGTCTTAATGATGACGACCCCAAAACGACCCCAAAACGGTTTTATGGTATTTAGAGGATATGCTAGACTTGGGCAAAAGATAACGCTTCTGGAGCTACTTTCATGGGCAGTAGTTAAAAATTTAAAAAAAAATTTAAAAAAAAAAACGTTTGCCTTTGTAGGAATTTGACTAAAAAAAAACAAAATGGGAAAAAACTTTGCAACCATACATGCAAGTTTGTAAAGCATAAATGACTAGAGGGTGGAATTTTCTTTGCAATTAAATGCTAAATAACAAAAACAAATGTGAAAAGAAATGCAAAGTGACTAAATGAAGTGTGAAGAGAAATAATGCTTGGTAGGAAAAAACAGGTGTGAAAAAGGCATCAAATTTTTATTTTTTATTTTTCATTTTTTAAATTAAAAAAAAAACAACAACAAAAAATAAATAGTGGAAATTCGAACTGGTATTCACGTATTCAGGTTTGATGATCTTATGCTTGCAATTGAAAATTCACATGTTACAAGTCATGCACTGAAATGCACAAATGATGCACAAATGATGCACTGAAATGCACAAGTGAAATACGCAATGCCAGAATTTAAAAATCACATGTCACACAAGTCATGCACCGAAATGAAATGCACAAGTGATGCACTTAAATGCACAAGTGAAATAATCAATTACAAATTTACAAGTGCATGGAATTTTTAAGTTCAATTCTAATCCTAACTTCTAAGTCACTAGTGAGGAGATTGAACCCTTGTTGCAAAGCAATAATGCCCATTGTAGCACTTGTGTTTTGCATACACACAAACAACCCAAGTTAATTGTATACATAGAAACATGTTAGATAAAAATCCAAAAACTGCCATTATTCACAAGCTGTCCTTCACATGCCACTGTTCGCTCCTCCAATGTCGATGCCGCATATCCAGAATTCTTCTGTCAAGAATGAGACATAGATCTTCACATCTTGAGCTTCAAAGCCGACATAGCATCATGGAAACTAAAGCAAAATCAACATTAAGGATGCTAGAATATCAAGCGTTCCTTTGCTAGCCCACCTTAGGTTTCCCCTCAAGTTCACGGTGCAAGAGCCGTAGTAGAAGTTTTTTAGAATCTACAGGTGCTTAACACCGGTTCCGTTAAAAGTGTACATAGCCATGTACGTTTTTTTGTGAGGATAATTTTTTAAAATTTAATTGATAATATTATGGCACAAAACATGTTTTTGGTCATGTGATTTTATTATTCAGCGTAATTATGAACCAATAGAAATCATCAAAGAACATGAAGCTTTATATAATTTAATTGAACATCAAATTTAGATTTGAAATAAATAAGAATTATTTTATTTTACCTTGCAAAAACAAATCACACAAATGTGATATTTGTGATATATAAAAGAAGAAGTTGATTTGAGAATTATTTTTGTTTGTAGAAATAAATTGTAGATATGTAATTCTAGTATTTTAGAGGTAATACATCATTGTCAAATTTACATAAATGTAATATATTCAAAAACATCAATGAATACTCATTAGAAAATGACATGTATAATTTATAGATGATAAAAAGTGTCACATATCAAAACAAAACCAACCTATAGTTATGACAAATACCGCCTCCAATGTATTACACATCCATAAATCTAAAGCTCTTAAGACTCTGTAAAACCTAGCCCCAAACCCGGGTGAGTCACTTAATGCTTTTTACAAATGATCTGCGGCATAATATAGAGAGGGTTTAATTCTTTTGAAATAAATTTTATAAAAATATTCAATATAATGTAGGGTCTTATAAAACTAGAAAACTACATTAAAAGTAAGGAAGATAGGCTTAAATTGTTGACAATCATTTTGTCGTAGTATTAATATAGGGTCTGAAAATATGGATCCTATGAAAATAGCACAATTTTGTGTTCGTAAACACACTTTCGTTGTCATCTCAAGCTCTGTTTTTTTGCCATTTCAATTCCTTAGACATCATTGAATGCACTTGCAATGGATATGAATTGTATATCAGAGTGTATCACCCTGATTCTTGTATGAAACTGATTTGCGTATGGGAGTGTATGGGAGTGATTACTATGTGCATGTGTTAGACTGTGTGCATAAGTTTAGCAATGTACATGACCGTGGCAAACAATATACAATTTTAACATACAATTTGAATTATCAATTAGATTTTATTACTTTTAAAGAATATAGAGTGCAAATAATTGTTGTGACTTCAGAGATATAAGTAATGATAGGGTGCAAAAAAATAGGCCATCTTAGCAATTTAAGTAATTATAGGGGACATTTAATTCATGCCTTGGAGGTAAATAGCCCCCAAACAATTACCCCTCAGCCGCACGTGGTGCACAAAAACACCATATAGTGATCTACCCGAGGCCCCAAAGAATAATTATCCTTTTTAGCTATCAAAGCATTCTCTCCAAAATGGGCTACTTTAGCTACAAAATTATTAACCTCAGTTAATTCGTCGTCATTGAGACCAATAACCTTAGATCCGCCATCTTTTTTATTTTTTCCTTTGGTGCGGACTTCAGCAGATGGTAACTGAGGATCAAGTGTACATAAAATGGTGAAGTCTTCCTCACCAACAGCTTCAATGATTTTTTATTGTTTCACTTGATGATGAACTCCTTCATTAATACTTCTTTTGCGTTTACTTAGTGGTGATGAACTTTCTTCATTTCTCTCTTCCGAATCAGAAAGATTGTCTTCATCAAGTGATTCACTTTCTATTTCATAGAAGTTGTGCTAGAATTTTAAAAGTAAATGGGTGTGGCATATGCCTCTCCCCCCCCCCCCCCCTCCCCTCTCCTCCCCTCTTCTCATCTCCCCTCCCTTCCCTTCTCTTCCAATAACCGTGTATTGAAAATCTAAAAAGTAAAGGGATGTGGCACATGCCACATTTTTTTATTTATTTTTTTCAATTAACCATATTCTACAAATTCAAAAGGTAAAGGGGTGTGACATATGCCACACCCCCTTCCCCTTCAATGAACTATATTATACAAATTGAATAAGTGAAGTGGTGTGGCATATGCCACCCCCCCCCCTCCACTTTTTCCTACTATGACTTTGTGCTAAAAAATGAAATAGTAAAGAATTGTAGCATATGCCTCACCACCTCTCTGTTCATACGGAATAAAATGTAAAAACTATGACTGTGGAACATGTGCCTATCTCAAGCATATTATATATTACAAATTTTGATGACAATTGGAAAGAAATATAAAAGAGAGGAGCTAGATATTGCGATGATGTATGTAAAGTAAAATGATGGATGTAATTAAACGTTGCTACACCATGTCATTTCATACCATCCCGTTGAACCCTTCAAAATTTTTGACTTGAACCAAAAAGAAACCCCAAAACATGAAAGAAAGGGGCTCATGCCCAGACAAAGACAAAGCACTCATCCAACAAAGTCAACTATTACAATACAAATTAACTACAGTAATAGTAGAAAATCTTCTCTATACATGACCTCACTCTCATGTAACAACATATTCATAACCAACGACATCTTCTAAAATGTAGATCCAGGAACCCACATCTACTTGTATATTAGATCCAAACCCTGAATGCATGCCCATGTAAAAAGATTATCTGAAAACCAGCAGTACTTGCCATAGCAGGCTGTGAAAGGAACACACAAATGGGCGCAGAAATTAGCAACGTAATCAGCCGAACCTCACCCCACTCATTCCATGACTTCCAAGGATGAAAAAGCCAACACCCACATTGCACTCTTCACCTCTCACCTCCAACAAACGATTCACCACGCAACTCACTAGCTTCCACTCAACCACCCCATCCTTCATCCTCAACCTTCCAAAACCCATCCAAAACCAGGAAAAACCCTAAACCGAATCTAGAACCTGTCCTCTGTCCCCATATCATATAATATGTTGAAGCAAAAACCGACGCCAACCACCACTCAACCCTACCTTGTTCGCCAAATACACACACTCCCACTCCAACGACTTCTCATCTTCCAGGGTCACCCTATCATCCCGGTGCGGCAGATACTCCTTACAAAACTTCGCCGGAAGCATTCGCAGCATTCGCGACGATCCAGTTTCTCAAGCGACGGCCCAACCAGGAGTAACTGGTTTCTCAAACGTCGACGATCCAAGCATTCGCATACCGCGATGAAGGCTTCCCTCCAACCGCGATGATCGCCTCGCCTCCATCGCAAACTACCCCTCCACTGCCACTCTCCTCGTGTTCGCCGGCCTCTTCTCAGGCCCACTCTCCTCGTGTTCCCCGGCTTCAAGCTCTGCGCCAGCCCCATCAGCCTCAGCGCCTCCATCTTCCGGTTGTTCTCCTCCATGCGCTGCTTCCGCACATCCTCATAACTTGCCACCATCGCCATCGCAGGTACATATCATATGATATGCTGAAGTTCCCTATCTCAAAAGTAAAATCAGGTTGTTTTTAGGAAAACTTTAAAATTCTATAACTATTGCAAATAGGCTAAATTTTTTTTTTGGAAAAATATGTAAGTTTTAAGCATATCAATGGCTATAATCCATGTATGTAACAAAAATCCATTACTCATACTATTTAGGAGTTATTCATCATAGTTTGATTGAAAAAACAATGATGTCATTGATTTTGCGGCTATTCCACAATTCCGAAGATTTTGGGATTTTTTTTTTTAGTGTAAGCATAGAATATTTTCTTTTCTTGGGGCACTAAAGTGTTAGAATATGTCTTTTGTTCCATGTGCTCTTAAATTCTTATTTTTAGCATAATTTATTTTATTCTATGAAATATGGCTAAACAAGACTGGCAATTAAAAAAGGTCCAATTTCATACCTCTCTCTCTATAAATAAGTGAATCATTAATAAGGTTAATAATATATATATAGCTCACATTTCAGCCTTCATTAACGATTTAAATTGAAGGTACAGTAGGGGAGGCATATGTCACACCCACGGCCTTGCCCTAAAATATTCATTAGAGTTAAGAGGCGGGGAGGCATATGTCACACCCACGGCCTTGCTCTAAAATATTCATTAGAGTTAAGAGACGGGGGAGGGGGAGGGGGAGGGGAGACATATGTCACACCATGGAACACAGTTGGAACACATACTTTAACTAGTGTACGTGGTATGACAACTAAGAAAAAGTTAAAAATTCCCAACAACAAAATGTTTCATTTCCAATTTCATTTGACTTCTATAGAAAAATAGGACATTAGTATTGTGTGATTTTATATCTACTTAATAGATTAAGGCACTTCCTTAATCTTCAACTTTGTAATGGAAGTGATAATGATCATGGAGTTTAAAAGAGTCCATGGATGATATCATCTATTTCGTATTCGTATTAATGTTAAATCTTTGTATTCTCGGACAATACTACTACAATTATGTTTATACTTCAAGACTTTAATTTCTTTCCCAGTTCATTTTTCAAATCCAAGATTTGCATCTTTATGCTAGTAGTAAATCTAAATGATTTTTACTAAAATAATATGATATGATGTATTGTTCTTATAATTCTCTCATTATAAAAAATAAAATTCTCAAATTATAGGAATGTTATTGGAGGAATATCCATTAAAGCATTGCTACTTATCATCAACAAAATATATCAATAAAAAGATGTACAATGTTGATCAGAATTTACCAATTAAAAATGAAAGACTCAAAATTCTTGTAAGTGCACTTATATAGGAGCATATACATTTTTAACGGAACCGGTGTTGCTTTTGGAAACTCTCATGTGCTCCCTCTTGCATCCAGTACTGCGGGTAAATTATGCCGAAGGCATCCAACACTTCATGAGAGGGAACCTCCGATCTAATTCATCCGAGAGAGCCTAAGCAACCTCTACACACAGACATCAGCCAAAGTGGTTAGAGGCATAGAACCTAGACAGACTTGAAACAAATCAAAATAAAAAAAAATGAGATCCTAAAAACTCGGTCGATCCTAAAATCCCGGTTGATCCCAAAACCGCGGCCGATCCTAAAACCTCGATGAAACAAGCAAAGTCCAAAACAGCAACCATGTGCACAAAAACAAGTAAATTCAGAAGCATGTAAAAGAACATGGTTTAGAAATGCACCTGAAATTTGGCGTTCCACATTCATTTGGCAGCAGTAAAGTTCCTCCTCAATTACGATCTGAAGCTCCCTAGTTGTCTTATCATGGCACCGAGCAAAGACGTTGGTGGTACCAAAATCGAAGTACAAATACTTTAGGCCTGAATCCCCGGGAGCTCCTTCCAGGCATGGGAATGGCCTTGTGCTTTAACTCAAGCAGCGCGAGGTACTCCTTAAAATCCTGGTCACTGAAGGCTCTACGAGACTTTGTGTATTTTGTCGCAAACTCACCCCGCGCCACCTTCACTGCTTATAAAAAATCACATATGAAAACATCACGTTTTTGTGAGAATTTACAGAGGAAGTGAATACAAGATAACAATGGCTAGACTATCGACAAGGACAGTAAGACCTCCATGTCAACCAGAGTCTTGAACTTATCTGTAGCCGTGGCACAGTGCTTCTTTCTAGATGGTGGTGTCATATCCAAGCCCATCTTCATCACCAGCATCTTGAACTCATCGAAATCATGGTGTGCTGGACTTCTCATCAAAATCCAGCATGTTGTCACATTCCTCAACATCTTGTTTCCCTTAGTTTCCATGAGGCTCATGAGCTTTTGGAGCTCAACATGCTTCTTGTTGCTCTTGCAGTAATACAAGTAGATAGAGGCCAACATCCCTTCCAAACAAGAAATCATGGGAAAGTTAGAAAGAGTCTATATAGCCAAGTTGATCATGTGGCTTTTGTAGTGAATCCCAAGCATGAAGAGTGCCAGTTTTTTCAACTGAGTAGTCACGCCGATATGGGTACCCTGAAAGGTACTAATGCCATTTGCCCCAAAGGAGACGGGCTTCAAAGCCACCGACTCTCGGATGAAACCACCTTCATTGAGAAGGACATTCAGAATCACCTGATTCAAGTGATCGGAGCTTCCATCCTCTGAAACACATGACAAGTGCAACATATGCAGCACTCTCTCACAGTCCTTCACAAGGTATACATGCACACCACACCGCCCCGTATTGTCAACCGTAGTGACTTCATCTGCACTGATCGCGATCATATCGGCGCCATGCACAACTGCTTCTAGAGCTTTTAGTACCAGCAAATGCATGTGCTCACTGATATTCCACCCCAATGTCTCACTCCAATGTTTTCTAGGCACATTTTTCACCTTACGGTGATCCCACAACACATGACATCTCTCATAATCTACCATAGGACGACCATGACTTAGAATTTCAAACAAAGCAGCAAGTTGAACTCTCTTTCTTTTATTTTCGGCAAGAACACCTCCAGAAATCTGCTCAGCCACTGAGTCAACCTCCTTTCGCACCGCCCAAAGCTTGCAGTTCTTAAGGTGCTTGCAATTGAGCTTCATCTAGGTGTCTCCCACCCCCATCTCAAGCAAAAGGACTCCATCAAATGGACACGACCTCTTCGCCTCAAGCTTCTGGAGATTATCATCTTTCGGCACCATAACCTTCATCCTCCCATCAACAGTTGTGCACCATGTGCACAACACTCCAACAATGTCGCCATGGTGATCAAACACTCCCTCGGCCTAGATGTACTTGGCTGCCCAAACCTCCTGCCAGTGCCTAGTCTCGACATTGACCCCGTGCCCATCAATTTTCTGTTCTTTGCAGTCACCTCCCTACCGACAGCAAGGACGGCCTTACGCTTCTTCGTGGATCTGAGCACCATGGAGGGGATCATTGGCGAGATCACTGTGGCCAAAGATGGCGCAGGGGCACTCGGTGATACAATTGTCGGCTTAAAGCTGGGGCAATCAAATGGACGTTGCACAGGGCGCAAAAGGGACTCCTCCAACTGAGTCTCCAAAACATGCGTCAAATCCTCACCTCCCCCTGCCAAATACCCATCCAACCCAAAACGAGGACTCGGAATAAGGTACTTCCTCAACCCACATGAATTTTGCCGTGATCCAAAGAACTTCAGTTTCATGCCTGCGGAGAGGATTAGAGGCCACGGAGCCATGGCTATGATCACACCAACAAATACGACAACAAATACAACAACAATTTTTACAAGGAAAGACAAACCAAGTCAAGTAAAGGATCGGCGGCACGCAAACACATCGGCAGCAAAGAAGGGCAATTAGAGTGAAAATCGAGTATGTACAAGAGGATCACTGTGCACAAGAGGATCACTATGCACAAGAGGATCAGAGTGAGAAATCGAGTGAGCACAAGTTAGAAATCGAAGCATAGGTGAATGCTTAGGTAAGTACTGTCATGCATCGCAACCATAAGTGAATGCAAGTGGTGTGCAATTGCGCATTGCGGGATTGCACAACAAGACATTCCATAGATTCACAACGGCGGGGAGACACTCAAGTCCCAAGCAACATTCCCCCAGTGCCCCCTCAAAACCGGCGGCACAACATATGTGCCAAAGATTCAGCTCCCACCGCCAATACAAAATTGGCGGCATATTGTACAAGAGGTAGCGAGTAGGAGGAGACTAGCGGAGATCAGAAGATCACAGAGCCAGCATCGCACCTCCAAGGGCGGCAAGTTTGAACTCGACTATGAATGTAGATTTGGAGGGGAGGAGGGAGCGATCAATGCGGGATCAGAGGAGAGAATGAGCAAATAATGCGAAGTACACGAAGTAATTAAGCAACTAAAAGCCCCTTCCCTCGGGCTTAGGGTTTATGAGATGGACGTCCCAGATGTCGCCGCCTCGCGAATGGAGATCGACGGTTGGGAGTCGAAAGGCGAATGACTGGGGGGCGCAGAACTTTGAAGATGCTCTCCGATGTTATGTCTAGCTAGTTGATGTGCAACCCCGCACCCCAACTCATGAGTACAGACGCGAATTATCTGGTTTGGGGCTTCCCTTTTTACACGGGGTGTAGCTGATCAGGTTTTTTGGTAATAATTCTGCGAATTTTAGCCACTTCGGGGAACGCTGCTGCACAGTGACTTGCTTACCATCATCACAGGTTCATCTCCTGAACGACTCCATTCATTCAACAGCAAAACCATTGGGCTCAACTGCACTATTCCACCAGTCACACACATTTGCAATGACTCACTCCTCTGTGCTACTACTCAGTAGCCTACTACGGTAATCATACCCCACTGTCCACAAGTACCGCTATTTAACACCACTGTCATGTGGAACTTTGAAGACTTCCTGCCAGAGATTTCAACTTCCAATAAATTTCTTAACAAATATTATGGGTTAGAGAATCATGTATCATCTTAGATTCTTATGTCTTAGTTAGAACCATCTAGATTACACTTGTGAATTTCAGGATTCAAAGTTCGAGAGGTCGGAGGTTGAAGAGTGGAAAAGAAGCTCTCACTTTCCACTGATCTTTTCCCTGGTCCACCATCGGAGCATGCCATCGTTGAATTAGGAGAAAGACTTCTCTGCAGACACTGTAGTTCCAAAAGTCTACAAGAGATTTTAAGCTTCCATGACTTAGGGCATGGTTGACCATTGGGTCGTGTCTGCCAGGATTTTCTGTTAAAAAATCAGCAAACTCTGGGCTCACAAACTGAAGAAGAAGGGGAGAATTGTGAATACATCACAAAAATTCCACCGCAACCCAGTTGAATTCCTGATCCGAAGGAACCCACACTCCTGAATAGGTTTCACTATAATTCAACTATGAATAAACAAGCCAGTTACCCACTTCTAAACTTTTGCTCTATATGCAGTGTACTCTAACTCAGTTGCTCATAAAATTTGAATACCATGGGAGTTCAAAGGAAGAGGACATTTCCTGGTCAACACTCTCAATAGCTTTGTAATACAAAATTGCACTGGAATAATATCTATTTGTTTCTAATGGACCCACTCTCGGCCAATTTGTCTCTGCAGTTGCTATTTTATTCCAGAATGGGTTTCCTAGAGGCACAGAAAATCCAGTCATGTGAAAGGAGAAGAATGATGATGAGAAACAGAAAGAATGCAGAATCATAGAAATCTCATCATCGTCACTCCAAATGTATGGCAGACCTCAATACTGATGGACTCTGAGTTTTTGAGCGATGTAATATACATAAATCATGGTATAAGGTATAAGCTCGTAACAAAAAGTCACAATGACATAACCCTCGCAGCTCGCAATAGGAAACTGGATAAGGTTGCCAACGGCACTCGCAGCACAAGGTCATCGTCTGTCGGAACAGTACCCTAATTCCTCAAATACAGCTCGTCTTCTAAGGCTAACAGCGAAGGTCCGCAGTCCATAACAGTACTGCAATTCTTCGAAAGGACATGCACTGGCATGAAGCAAATTTGATCGAGTACGATCTGAGATAGCGGTGATTCCTCAAGAGACTACAGCAGTTCCTCGGGCGCCTGGGATACTAATACCTCGTGATGAAGAAGAAACAGAAGACGAGCATCCAACTCGCTTCCAAACACATCCATCATAATACCGCAAAGCCATTTGCATTCGTACTACTAACTCTTGGCCAGTTCGTTTTTCTGAAAACCGCCGATCTGTTGCCTCGTGCTCCTAACCTATAAAAGAAGCACTAGACAAAAGACTTCTAACAAAATTAGAAAAACAATCACAGAACCTCGTCCTCATGGTACAGATACAACCCCAACCCAAACCGCGCGCACGCGCGCCGGAACGCCATCCCCTCCGCCTTCTGCACGGGGTCGCCGTACGACGTATCCTGCATGGACGCCGTCCCGGAGCTCTCCCGCCAGCTCTCGCCGTCGGAGCCCCGTATCGTGACGCGGTACACCACAGACACCGTCGAGCCGTCGTTCGCGAACACGATGCTGCGCACCTCCCCGCTCCACCCCGGCGCGTAGAAGCTCAGCATCCGATTCGCGTGGTACCACGGAATGTACTTCAACACCACGCCCTCGTCGTTGCGCGTCTTCAGCACCTTGTCCGGCACCCGCTTGTTCATGTCGCGCAGTATCTCCGCCAGCGGCCTCGTTATCAGCGACGGCTCCTTGGACGCCTCCAGCGGCACGGCGTAGCTCGCATACGGCACCGCCTTCCCCCCGCCATCCATCGCCACCACCCTCACCCCCATCCCCATCCCCACCCTCCTCACCCCCACCCTCATCAGCCCCCCCTGCCGCAACGGCACCCCGCACAGCGTCGACCCCGACACCGCCATAGCCATCGCCATAGCCACAACCGGACCGACAATTGGCTCTGAAAACACCGATGCTCGCCAAAGTGCAGAGAAATGAACGGGATCGCGTGCGTTCCCGTGATGAAGCCCAGCTGAGTTCAGTTGATCATCATTTAATCGCCCTCGCTGATGACGAGTCCAGTTTGGGGGCCCCTTTAGACGAAGGCCCTCGGGACTTGAATTAAGTGTTTTTTTTTCTTGATTGAATTGGGCTTTTTTCAGTTTTGGGGTCCTTTTGGCAGATGGTCAACAAGTTTTGTGTGTTGGGGTCAATTGGGTCATGGGTCAGAGTGACTGGGCTCATTTACCTGGATTCCTGGGTGGATTTTTTTACTCTGCCATTTTTTTTTAAATTGGTGGTAAATTGGAGTGTTGGAATTAGTGTGGGTTGTGGAATGTGGTGTTGTTGTTTTGGGGAGTAGGAACTGCCATTTTTAGGGATTTTATGTTGTTTAAATGGTAGGTCTAGTGTGGAAAAATATTCCAAATTTGGGTGATTGTGGAGAATATGGACCCGTGGAATTTCGTATCTTTGGGGTTGTATTGAATTTTTTTGTAAATTTTCAAAGGGGTGAAAATCAGAGTTGTAGTAAGTCGTTTAAGGAGGCTATGAAAACCAAGTAAGAGCTTTGTTGATTTGTGCTACTTCATGTTGGTTTGAAATGCTTCCATGTTGTCAATTGCTACCTTTAAATATTGATGCATTTAGATTCACTAGTTAATAGTGCTTGTAACTTAGTATTTTTTTTAAAGTTAATTTAACCCCTAAACGGCCATTGTTCTAGAATGGGTGTTTTTGAAATTTGGGCAGGTTCCTAAAATTTCAAATTTACTTGAAAATTTTTGAATTTTTTTGTGGAAAAGGTTTTTTCAAGAGGTTTATGGGGATAAAAGTGAGAAAAAGTTATGCTCCTCTGAGCATAAAACGCCCTTCCACGGGCAGGCTCTCAGCCACTGTGAATGCAGCCATTTCTGTCCAAGACTGCCCAAAACTGCCTAAAGACGAAACTTTGAAATTCTACCAAAAATTGAGATTTTAATATTTTTCAAAAATAAAAATTTCCATGTTTAGAGAAGGTAGTAGAGCATGTTTTCACCGTTCGGATTTTTCATCCAAGACTTTTTCATATGCTATTTTTATTGTCAAAGAACGGCCTTTGTCTGTGAATTTCAGTATACCCTCTAGCGGAAAATGATTTTTTTGGCAACCTTCCACAAATTTTTCGAATATATTTTTTCTAACACAATTAGCTAAATCAGTCTTCTTTGACGTGCATTAAAACCCCCAAAATCCATAATGCAAAAAAATGGTTTTTTGGGCCTTCAAAACTCTGCTGATCCCTTTTTGCGCAGGGAAAAAAAACTTGTTTTTCAACTTTGAACGTTACAATCTTGCAATTGGTGAGGAATGAGTGTGTAAGATTTGGTGGACATGTAGACATAGAAGTTAGCTACAAGATCTTACGGTTAGATGTACTAATTAAGACCCCAAGTTTGCAAAATCCACATTGCTTCGAAGAGGGGCTGTTTTGAGGCAGTTTTGATGGAAAACATCCTTGGCCGTTTAGGGGTTAAGATGGGACTTACAAGACATTGAGGTTGTTAAGTGTGGAGTAGATGAGTAGAGTACAAATTTAGAATATGTATGAATGTTTTTCATTAATATAGCGAATATGTATGAATTGATGAATAACTATCATTTTAAAGTGTTTACAAGAGTCTTAAAGCCTCTATTTTAAAAGCCTTCATAGCTATGAGAAATTTTCATAAAATTACAGTCCAACCTAGTTAATATGACACATGATTATACGACACCATTATTACTACAATAAATTTTTGCACAATCAATTTTTTTTGTTCAAACCTCATTCTTTTATACAACAACAACACTTATTAACTCAACAATTATAATTTCTATTATATTATTTAAAAAAGTTACTTAATGTTAAAGTTCCTTTCATATGTTTTATGTATATCTTGATACATCCATTTTTGATTGAAATGTTTTTGGACACTTTACTTATCATTGAGAAGTTTATGAGAAATGATGATATCAATGTAGAATAGACATAGTAAAGGATTGTTTTGGCCTTCAAGCAAATATGTTGCCAATATGAACTCATGGCCGTATGGTGGTATAATATCAGGACTATCTAATATAGTCTATCAGCATTCTGGATATCAATACAGACAAGTGTCATTACTTTTAGTGTTTGTTCCCGAAATGGATCACATAGTTTGGTACTAGTCGCCCTTTGTCTAGTGGACGTTGGTTCATTAACCATACGAACAGACAATGTATTCACGCCGACCTTTATTTAGACCAGTTTCTATTTATCATCTATCTATTGGCATTCTTGCTAAATGATGTTATATTTCATTATCATTGTTAGGCAACTCTTTATATTTTACTTTTGATGAAATTGTTGAATTTTTTCAATTTAATAGAGAATTTAGATAAATTAATAGTTAGTAACTTTGGTTGCGTTTTATTATTTTCTTGACAATACAACAACTTCACACCATTTGTCAAATTCATAAAAAGACAACACTTAAACAATAATAATAAAATATATTTTCCGAATGCGTCTAATAAAGATGAATAATTATATTCAATCTTTGTTTTTCATACTTCAACATCCGTTCCTTAAGTACATATAAATATGCATTTGAGTATGAACAAATCTATTGTATTTTGCAACCTTATAAGATATAGAAAGTATTTGTGGTTTGTTTCAAAGTGATGCTCTATTACTATTTTTTTGTACGTTTGAAATATAACATTGATAATAAATTGCATTTAATAAATATAATTTTTTGAAAAAATTAAATACTATAGATAGTATATTTGGAATCTATATAATAGTATGTTAAATTCCAACCAATTATAATTTCCGTACAAAGAACCTCTCTATTATTGGTTGGCAACATAAATGGTATTTTCAACTACCTCTTGAGATTAAGGACAAGACTTTTCTTCCTTCATTAGGTATTTCAGCTTTTAAAACATATTACTAGTGGTTTTCTGTTTTTAGCAACCATTGAAAAAATAAATGCCAAAATAAGAAGTGTAAACCAAAATACACAAAAACCAAAAATATAATTGATTATTGTAATTATTGTTGTGGACAAAACAAAACAGTGCAAAAGTAAAAAAAATTAAAAAATCTATTATACAAATGAGCATGGATGTCTCACTCGACGGTTCCGCGCCGGTATCCGTCGAGGAGACACCGATACTACGACACGTGGACATGCACGCCCAGGTACCCTCATGCAGGCTGCAGTTCCCCATCTCCGTTGCTGCTTTGCTGCATGCTGCCTGCGCATGCTGCTTGCGTATGCCTCCTATGCGAGTGCCGCTCGGAATTGGCCTGCGCGCACACCGACCCATCTGCTCACCATCCTGCACCAAGACGAAGTCGCCGGAGGAAATCGTCTTTGGGTAAGCTTGTTTTTTTGTATGCATTGGCTGAGGAGTGCGGGATGGTTGAATTGGGATTTTCGGGTTTTCAACTGGGTTTTGGTTAGGCTTGGAGGGGGACGTTGGATGCTCGGGCCGGTTGTTTGTGGCTGTTGTGTGTTGAAGTTTCAAGTTGGGGTGATGGTAGGTGCACGGTATGAGCAAGAAGGCACGGGCAGCATCCAAGAGGAAGACGAAGCTGAATTTGAAGAAAGCGAAACGAAGCTGAATTCTAAGGAACCCGTTTACTGCAATTCAGATAGGAGGCGCCGTTAGTTGTTGGTTTGCATCGCGGACATCGTGGACGTTGCTTGAGGTTCTGCTCGGAGGGAGGAGTCATCAAGTTTCTGCAATTTCTGGTGAGTTGTTGCTCCAGGTTGTGTGTTTCGTGAGACAGCCTGCATGCAAGCTTCAGCTGTCGTGGTTTGAGGAAGAGCCCGATTTCTGTAGAAAGCTGCGTATGAATGACTTGCGAATTAACGATCAGGGGTCCTGGCACTCAAGCA
This sequence comes from Ceratodon purpureus, assembly GCA_014871385.1. Taxonomy (NCBI): domain Eukaryota; kingdom Viridiplantae; phylum Streptophyta; class Bryopsida; order Pseudoditrichales; family Ditrichaceae; genus Ceratodon; species Ceratodon purpureus. The sequence continues at coordinate 11,759,328 of CM026428.1, read as the reverse complement.
TTTGTTTGTTCAGATTGAGAGAACTGCTCTTTTTCAAGTTCTTAATCCTTTCGCGTAGAAGGCACCTACTAAAGTCCTGAAAGGGTTAAGAGTTTTTAATCATGCAGAAAGCCATGAATATCTGGGTTGTGCTTTTCAGTATGAGGTTGAGGTTGATAGTTGTCGGTCCACTTGTGAGATATTGTGTATGAAGTAGTGGTTCTTTAAGGACTTTGAAAATGAAGTTTGCCGAGAAAGGCTTTGTCACAGGCATGTCGAAATGTTTAGCCTTTGTAAGTCCACCTCCGTACAGAGTCTACCGGAGGATAAAATGTGATGGTGCATGTGTGTTACAGCCTTTTCTGCATTGATCGAACCACAACACGCATTTCCGATACATTTTTTAGTTAGTGTTAGGTGCAAACCTTTTGAAATGGGAGAATTTTGGTCACGATTATGACCGTCTGTTGAACCTGGTTCTTCTGGTGTACAATGTGATGCGCAGTGGGTGAGGGCGTTCTCCTCCGAAATTGGAAGGATTGAAATCGTGGTGACAAAAGAACAAATCCAACAGCTTAACCTTTCTCCTGCTCACGAAGTCTTCAGGAAATATTTGCATCAAATAGGTACGTGTTGACCTTTCATTTCTTCAATCCTTGATTTTTTGTAGGTGAACCTGGAAGAAGGATTAGCTGTCTGTTTTAGCACCGCTTAGATTGGTTTTGGGCCGAATGTGTATTTTATTTTTATTTTTTCTGGAGGAGGTTTGTAGTTATTGGGGTCTGTGGGGGAAGGAGTTTGTTTCGCTTGGTGATTGCAGGAACGTACTCTTGTAGTAGATTCTTCTAAAGGCTCTGTTAAGTAAGAACTGCAGTTCTGGAAAGTTCATCTGCTTGTGTGAGAGCTTGTGTGTGGTGCAGGCTCTGAGGCGTCTAGCTCAAAATCGTGAAGCAGCTCGAAAAAGCAGGCTCAGGAAAAAGGTGAGTTGTGTAGTTGGCGAACAAGTGCATCTCTGATTGCTTAAACTACACAGACAATGGGCCCCCTTTTTTGATTGCCTGGTTTTAGCATGCGCTTAGATGCTACGTATCCCTGGCTTTCAACAATTGTGGTCGATTGTGGTTTCGTGCTGCAAGCAGTTCTTGAGAAGTTGTCGAGATTTTGGTATAATTATGTAACTGGGATTACCGTCATGGTTTGGAAAATTTAGTTGCCAAATTTTGTTAGTAAAACGATTCATTAGAGTGCTAACTGAACACAGTCTTGTAAGCCAACATCATAGACATGAACCTGTAATTAAGTTCACTAGGGTATATACACCATGGAGTATATGTTCGTGGGATTCAACAAAGACAACCGTGTAAAATAAACCAGTACTATCGACGTGAATTCAAAATCCATCACAAGGGAATGGATATAATATTCTTCACATTTAATTTTAATTTTTTTTTAATAAAGTTATTTGAAGTTTCTAAAAGTCCTTAATATCAATCTAATGACAACGTGCTCAACGGCACGGGTCCCACTAGTATATATACAAATCAATCAATTATTGAAAAAAATGATTTTAAAAAAAACAACAAATGAACAAATGGGCCTTGAAATTTTAGTTGAAAGTATAAGAAGTCTATATCAAATTCCTTTTCAATTGCATTCAACCTACAAATCATACAAAACTACACATCCAAAATCAAAACACAAACTCAAAAAATGACCAATATAAAAATACACTAAAAACAACATCAATAGGCACGCAACATAAATTGACAGCAAATGCATCAAAACAACACCATTCAAAAACTTAATCACCAAAAACAAAATTATTACACCAAAAACTCCAACAAAAACTCATTATCATTAAAATATTAAAACCAACATAAAATGAGCAATGCAAGAAGTCTCTGTACCCAACATCAAATTAACATCACAAGAAGGCACAAAGTGACCAAAACAACATAAAAAACGAACTATATGAAAGCAACTAAATAAACATCAAAACAACATTAAAGAAGAACTTCAAACCAACACAATATTAAAACAATATTATAAAGATGCAATAAATTAACAACATATCATTACAATTTTCATTATAAAAATACAATAGACATACAAAATTCACCACTCTCTACTATTATAAAATTTTAAACATAAAAAACAAAAAATAAAAAATAATTTAAAACACGTGCGTAGACACACAATCACAGGAGTTTTAAGTATGAAATTGAGACCATGAAGAGTGTTGGTGATGAAAAAATGTATGAAAAGCATCGTAAACTTATCAATAGATGAAGCGCAGAGGTGTTGTAAGAGAGCAAAGACGAGACTATTGCAGCAAGACCGTGATTGCATAACACCTTTATTGTCACTTCAAATTGAATGGATTCAGCGTAAAGTTGATGTAGACTTGGTGAAGGCTTGAGCATAATAGAATATATATGTAAATGCTTATAAGAAGAAAATGAAAGTAGTAAGTGAGAATTGTTTCTCCAAAGTTGCGTTTGGGATCCAAGACTTATTGCACTATGACTATTGCATTGTGATTGCAAACCACCTACATTGTTAAGGCCATGTGCGAGCACTTGCGCATGAAGTATACTGACTCTAAACACATCCGACTAAGCTACTCCAAACATTATGACTCCAAACCTTGACGCACATGTTGAGAGGCTTTTGGTATCCAATATCCGACATTGCGATACCACAGCCACGACATTTACAAACATGAAGAATTGAATATAGATTTGGAACAAGAAAGACCATTTTACAAAAAAACCCAATACAAAGATTAGAATCTAAATGCATGGAAAGTTGTCCAAAATCAAAGAATTTAAATATAAAAGAAAGATAAATGTGTAACAAGAGAAATGTAAGCTGAAGAAGGAGCGGCCACAATCAAGGCATGCCTTTTTGCAAGGGGATTAGCAGCAAACCATGCAAAGGTCGCAAGCGCAACTATCACCGCAAGTGTTGAGAGTAAAGGCTTTAAGAGAACAAGCTCCAATAGTGATTTCGTGAAAGAATTGATATAAAAGGCTAGATTGTAAGCAAGAAGACTATGTGGCCAAGGCAAGTGAGTATGAGCAATGATCGGGTATTAATGATAACATTGTAAGAAATATGATCAAAGTTGCAAGAATCAGAATTAGCTTGCTACCTTTAGAAGCCAACACTTTGAAATCCAACCATATCCTTAACACGCCATTATAAGATTTGTATACATCCATGATTTAGGCGGCCAATTTCCGTCTCAATCACAAGTTTATGAGAACAAATTTCTAACTTAAAATATTTAAAGTGGTTGATTTCTTTCCCTTCATTTTCTTTGATTTTACAGATGTATATTTTTAATATTTTTGTACGTCTTTCAAGAAATGCATCCTAAATTGTGCATACATGACCATATTCGTTATTTTGATACAATTTTAGAACTTTGAGACGTTTTGCCTACAATGTCAGCAATTATTTTTAGACAATTTGAACTTTTTTAAATTTCTAATTATAGATTATTCTTGACTCAACGATAATTTTCTTATATACAGTCAAAAAAATTGTGATAAATATAGGATCAATCAAGAAATCAATGAAAAATCTAAAGTCAAGCATTAAATTGAGACTATGAAAAGTCTCAATTTAACGAATATATTTCAATGATTTTTAAAAACTTAAGAAATTTTCACATAAAATTGAGATTTTTCAAAGTATACATTCTATAACTAAAAATGTTCACTAATTTTTAATTTATATTTGAAATTAAACTATCCATTCTAACAATAATGACAAGGATACAGGACTTTATGTATATAGTTTGTATTCTTGTATACAATCCACATAAAAGTTGAAGGTGATTGATGAAAGATCAAATTATAGATTGTATTAACCCCCAAAGGCCAGGGCTTGTGACCATGGAAATAGACATTGACTTTGGATGCTCTATTTTGCTACTATAAATAATGTAAAATATGAATTTAAAACTTTTCTTAGCTAGATACACATGTTATCTACAAGCAATAATTTTATCGAAATTAATGGTTTCATTGTATAATTAACATAAGTTTTCCAATCAAAACAATCAAAGAAAATTCATATCAAATATAGGTTATACTAAAAAATCACAAAATATTTACCATAGATGTATATGAAAACCACAAAAATTACACTAGTAAGTAGTCACCGTGAGAGTGGTAGTGGGAGTGGGAGGCAGCATGTTACACTCTCAAAAATTATGTTTTAATTCAAGAATTTGATGGAAAACCCTAAAACCGTGGAAAATCAAGAAGTAGCCACGGTTATACCCCTTCATCGTATATCAGCTATAAATCACTCAATTTTAGGTATGTCTCAAATTTTTTAATTGGACTGGAAAATAGATTTGTCAAAAAACATTTAAGTAGTTTACTTTAACTGCAAAAAAGATCATTCCGATAGTCAAAATTGTGTTTCAGCTGTCTGTATCAAGAAATTATTGAATACACACACGGTATTGATATTTTTGACTTTAAGGAGGCATTAAAATTCATGAAATTGTTATTTTGAGAATTCATTAATGAGATTAGATAGATTTCTCACAAATTTACAACATAAAAAAAAAATGGATGAAAATTTGTCATTTGGATGACAATTATGGAACTTGGAAAAATGAGATCGACCACTTTTTGGTCATTTAGGCGTTTAGGGGTTAAGTTGTTGTATGTGACAAATACTATGACAAATCAATTTATTACTCATTATAAGAGAAAAGACTAGATCTTTGAATAAATAAGACATGATAGATGAACCGCGTTTGAATTGACCATGGAGGTTTTGTACAAATGATACAAACTAACTACAAATTATATTAATTCTATGTATAACCAAACATCTTAAATATTTTAGCGTCTACTTATAGCACTATAAATTGTTCAATATGTCAAGATGGATTCAAATACAAATGGTACACAAAAAGTGATGATTGGTCCAATTGTACCTATTTTTAATGTCTCTTTTTTGTAAAAGATAAGTTTAATAGTTGTAAAAAAATCCATACAAGATTTTGAAGGAACAAAGTTTATTTAAGGAAAAAAATTCTTTATGTGCCATATGGAAGTGAAAAGAATAGATTCATCAAAATCAAAATCTTGGCTTCTTTGCACAAGTAAGTATTTCTACTAAATTCCTCCAAAAAATTAAAACTGAACTTTAAACATATGTTTGACATCCCTCCAAAAAAAAATTAATTTGTAAATTTATTCAATTACACACTATTACTTGTTGTAATCAAATAGTATAACATGGCAATTAACAAGTAGAAGATTGCCCACAGTTCTTCAAATGTAAGAATAAAAGTACAAGTTGACAACCTAAGTATAACCATGCAAACCTGAATTTATGATAATACAATCTTTGTAATTATATAAGTTTGTACTTAGAAAGATATTTATTTTTTATACATGTAACTTTTTGATAGTTAATCTTCAAGGTGTGTAAGATGTAAAACTATAGTTATTTATTAAATTTGACATACAATAAAAGGAACTAAGGTAAACTTGTATCATAGTTATGCTTATCATGCCTTGAAATTTTGCAATGACTACAAATTTGTAAAATCATGTTATTATTTTCACCTTGGTAAAAATATATTTTTTAATTAGTTGACTAATCGAGATAAATAAAGAGACTTGTTTTTATTAATTGATTATACATAAAAAATAAAAATAGATGTTTCAACTAACTAATTAGGTACGTTAAGTAAGAAAATATTAATCAATTAGACATCTTAAGTAAAAAGACTAATCCCATTGAGTTGATAAGGTATGTCAAGAGAAGATTACTCAATGTCAATCACTTGGACATATTGATTTAATAAATTGGTCATTGGATTATACAATATTTTAATTATTTAACGGATATATTTATTAATTGGGTATAACAAGTGAGAAGACAAGTCTTGATGTGAAGCCAGTAAAAAGACCATTCTGATGTCATGCTTGTGAAAAACGAGTCTCAACTTAAGTGAAAAATCAACTTGAACCTAATACAAGTGAAAACAATAATGAAAAAACTAGTCTGGCAGATACAAAAGTTAATAGACCAATGACAAGATCTATCTTGATCTTATGCAAAGAAGAATAACTTCGAAAAGTTTAGTCATGATGTTTTAGAAGTAAAAGATCAGTTATAATGTTACATGATGTTATAGAAGTGAAAGATCAGTTATGATGTTACAGAAGTGAACGATCAGTTATGATGTTACAGAAGTGAAAGATCAGTTATGATGTTACAGAAGTGGAAGTGAAAGATCAGTTATGATGTTACAGAAGTGAAAGATCAGTTATGATGTTACAGATGTGAAAAGACCAGTCTGGATGTGATAGAAGTAAATAGACTAGTGAAAAAAAATTGCTCTTGGTGTCATATTAGAGAAAAGACCAATCATATTACTAGAATTTGAAACCACTATAAATAAGAATTTAGACATTTTAGTACAAGGATTAACACCTCTAAACTACAAGCATGGATTTATCTTTTGGGTTTTTAAATGTAACCAAAGTATCAATATGAAACATTAAATAAAAAAAGAATCAACTACACTATCCATAGTATCTCTTTTTCCGACACAATTTACATCAAATTCAAAAAAATTCAACATTAAACTCCCAAAAGTATATTATTTTTACAAAGAACTCCATGCATGCTCCAACCTCTTTCCCACCAATCAAATAATTGCTGCAAGTTAAAAATATTCCCGTACCGTCCTCACAACAAAACACCATAAAAGGCGTAGATAATAATAATCAGGGAAACCTATTTCAAGCAAATAGACCCATGATATTTCCCAAAAAGCTAGATTAGAACTATCCCACCACCGGGGCCCGCACCGGAGCGCCAGGGTGGACTTGCGCACCCACACCCCCTAAAATACCCCTAAAATACCCGTCAAATACCCCCAAACCCACACAACAAAAGGGCTCCGACCGCTAAACGAGCCCCCAAAATAATAGACCCGCACTGTACCCCAAGCCAAAGTTTCAACCCGCACTGTACCTCGCCCGGCACTAGAGTAGGCCGACTTGGAGCCCCCCCAGAAACCACGCCCCCTCCCCCCCCTCCCCCCGCCACGTGTCAGGAATGCTCCTGTAGGACGCTGTCACCCGAGTTAAGTTAACCTTGAAGTTAGTTACATTTGTAAAGCCTCCCCTCCCCTTCCGCGACGTGGCACCATCCTCTCCCCCTGGCGGACCCCCATCGACGGCCCCCAATCCCCCCCGGTTAACGCTCCCACCTCCATCACCCCCCTCATCTACCAATCCCAAAATCCCCCTTCATAGATTTCACACAGTAACGGCAATACACTCTCCTCTCTCCTAAACCCGTCACGGTCATAATCTAGTTGATGTTTAGAGTTTGGTGAGTGAGATGTACGTGCGGAGTAGATTAGGGGTCGGGTTTGGGGGTGGTGACGGGAGTGCGGTTTCGTCTCCGGGAAGGGAAGGAAGGGAGAGGAAGAAGAAAACACGAAGACAGAAGTGAATTCATCGGGGCGTCGACGCGTAGCGTGGTGGCGGAGGACTGCCAGCGGGCGGGGGAGAGGGAGGACGAGGCGGGCGGATTCGGAGGAATGGTGAGCGTGGAGATGCGATGGTTGTTTACGGTGTGGAGTTTGGTGGAGTAGGCGGGGAGGACGGGGGATGGGAGGTGATGAGATGAGATGAGATGAGGAGGGGGTGTTTGTGAGGGTTGGAGGTGAAGCGGATGTGGTTGCGGGATGCAGGGATGAGCGGGGAGGTGGAGAGGTGGAGTGAGGAGGAGGAGGCGATCCAGACCTAAGCGGAGGGACGGTTTTTTGGTGGAGGATGAGGTTGCGGGAGGGGGTGGGAGGGAGGGAGTTGCTGGAGGTTTTGTTGAGGGAATTGGATGTGAGGTAGGGGAGGAGGAGGTGTGTGTGTTTGTTTTTTTTTGGTATATGAAGAGGACGGGGAAGGGATGAGCGAGGAGGAGGAGGTGGTGTTGGAGGTTGTGTGAAGTTATGTTGTGGAGGCGACGACGGCGGGGGATTGGTTGCGCTTGCCAATGGTCGTCGATCGAGGCTGCCGTTGGTGATTGTGATTGTATTGGCGTAGACATCGCGCTTGGTGCATGACTGTGGTTGGATGGGAGTGGGAGGCAGCATGAGGCAGTTTTCCAGCCCCGATGGCAACATGCTCGGCCACATCGTTGGCCGATCTCTCAATCATTCACAGGTTATTTGGAATCGTCGGTTTCTGAGTCAATTTCATTAATCGAATGCATGTGCGATGAGCAATGCAAAAGGAGGAGGTCTCGTGAGTCGAGACTTATTCGTCTTTGATGGATACAATTCAGTCGGTGAATTCTATCGTCATTGTATTGGTTGTCTTCGTGCTTGTAAGTGAACCAGTATGGATCTGTTTAAGCAGTTGTGGTTCTAGGATATCACGAAAGTTGCAGTAAAAAAGTTGTAGTGAAAAGTTGCAGTAGAAAGCTGCAGGTTTTCTTTGTTGCTCTTGTTACGTGCAAATAGGTGATAACGACCAAACCTTTAGCAACACTCTAGGTTGTTGTTATCTGTATTCTTGTACAGATGCAGCAATTTCAGGATGACATTGTCGTACTATAAGTTAGAAATGCTTGGAGGGCTTCTTGGAAACAACTCCAATAAACTTAACGTGTATCCTCTCTACTTCCGAGATGTGTGAGCTGAAGCTTGTATTCCAGCAAGGTTCCTGTTCGTACAGTCTTTAGATTGGGGTTAGGTTTTGATAGTTTTCATGAAAATTAGTTTGGAGGTATGCTGATAGCATTGAAAGAAGAGTCTTCAAAAATGATTTTGTTGACGAGAAAGGCCGATTTCTCTATGACGTTTGCAGCCCGACAACTCATACTAGTAGCAAACTCGATAATTCGTTGCAGTATTTTAGTCTCGTCTATTTCTGGTTTTGGAGTTACTAAAATGATGATGATTGTATGTTTACCTTATTTGGGACAGGTGCCTTATCCAGTTTTGCAGTCATCGTATATGCGTGCAATGCAGATGCACTCTTCCCTGGTGCAGCGATTGGATCTCGAGAAGGTGATGGAGGTGAGTGGAAGCATCGATCCTTGCATCCTGCATTTGATAAGTTCACAAAGTGTTGCTGTTACTATAATATTTATAACTGTGCTCGTACGTTTAGCAATATACTCCTGTTTATTTAATAGCTGCTGTAGTTAGGACAATTTTGTTTTTCCCCTTCTGAAGTGATTGAGCTATGGTGGGTATGAAATTGAGGATTAAAGCATTCCACTATCTACCTCTCCTTGTTGTAAGTAGTGCGCCATGGATATATCAGACACAAACCTGGCATTTGATTCATCAAACACTGCAGTCTCTGGAACGAATCGGACTGAGGTGCTGTTTCTGTGCAGGGTCATCATGGCTGTGTGAATACCATCGCCTGGAACGCCAGTGGTTCTCTTCTCATTTCTGGATCGGATGACACCAAGGTTTCTTACATACCGAAGCAAAGTGCTTTAATTCATTTAGACTTATTTTCGAATTGCTGATCTTTCCGTTTGTATGTTCAATTTATGTTGTTTTGACGCTGGCGTCGTCCGTCTCTCGCTGACAGGTGAATATTTGGAGTTACGGAAGTCGAAAGCTCATTCACAGCATTGAAACAGGCCACTCCGCCAACATATTTTGTACAAAATTTATGCCTGAGACTGGAGATGATATTATAGTTTCTGGGGCAGGTGATGCTGAGGTATACCACAGCTTGCTCCCATACAGTGGCACAAGGCCTTAAATTGTCAGAACCATTATTACAGAATAAAGCGTTTGGACCCTCTACTGCATTCAGAATAGCTACTGCAAGTCTTTATGTGATGTAGTTGTGTCAAAGTCGAATAGCTGAAGTAGGGCCATTTCAGTAAATGACTTCCTTGTTCCATGATAGATCCTACTCAAACAAATGTCGTAAATTCTGCATGTTTAGTTACAGGCACGTAAGACTTATCCCCAGAATCGAGTTTACTGCATGTCCCTGACACTTTTGGTCTTGATCACTTTTGTCTAGTTTCTTAACGGTGTGGATCTGTCATCTGGCTCATGTTTTTATCTTGTCAGGTCAGAGTTCACCGAGTTAGCAGGTCATCCGGATCTCCTAGAGGTTCATATTTGGAGCAAACGGCTCTGTTTCGTTGTCATACACGACGGGTGAAGAAGTTGGCGGTGAGACTTTTTCTCACTGGCTCTTATTATTTGAGGATCTTATTGCCTTGGGATTTCTTTTCTGTCTAATTCCTTCATACGTGGCAATGGGCCATTGCACATTTTTGGTTATAGTTTTCTTTCATGAACCAATTTGTGGTTTTTTGAATAAAGTGATTGCTGCGAGGAGAGCAGATGTTCCTTACGTTTTTCTAGTGTAAAAGTCCGGCTAATTTGGAACTGATCGGAGATTGTCGTTTCATGTTTTAGGTTGAAGATGGAAATCCGCATGTTGTGTGGAGCGCAAGTGAAGATGGTACACTTAGGCAGCACGATTTTCGAGAGGGGGTTCTGTGTCCTCCTTCGGGCCCTGGGAACCAAGAGTGTCGAAACATTCTTGTGAGTGTCTCTCTTCTCTAACTGCAGACGGCTGTGTTGACTGTTATATAGTATACGTCAGTTCATCAGGTGTTATTATGCTGCCGTGTATCAACATTTCATTACTAATTATTAAGCATAAAAATAATAGTATAGATCTGACTGCTTCTTGGTTTATCTTGAGTGTGTTTGATTCCGCTCTCATTTGCTACTTTTTCCTAATATAACTGCTGCCGGAGATCTAGTCTTTAGAAATTACGTTCTTTGTAGACGTGAGCCATCATGATACATGTCTCAACGTCCTGACTTTACTTAGGTTGATCGTGTGATTCTGTGTTGCTGCTATAACATGTTTCTTTATGTTTTGGTGAGCAGTTGGACCTGCGCAGTGGTCATAAGCGATCCCTCTCAGATACCCCCAGGCACTGCCTTCATTTAAAAACTTGTGCTATCAATCCTACTCGACCTCATTTATTGCTGATTGGAGGCAGGTAAATACATTGTAGAGAAAGCAGCGTAATTAATTTCAATTTTTTCAATAGTATGGTTGTTTCATGAATAAGTGGTCCGTTAACGATTTTTTTGAGAATCCTCTATTGGTAATACAATCTTATCTACTGGGTCTGGATATTTTAGATTAGGTTATATTACTAAATGAGCATGTCATTTGTCTTACTTGGCTTTCGTATCTTTAAATGTTTTGACATTCAGATTTAATAGTGGGTCCCGATTTGAAATTGATGTTTATTTATCCTATATCGCAGTGATGCATTTGCTCGATTATACGATCGCCGTATGCTTCCTCCCCCTACTTCAACTAGGCAGCTGAGCAGGCCCCCACCTTGTGTCAGCTACTTTTGTCCTGCTCACTTATCAGATCACGTATGTTACTATATCTCTACGGTCTTGCAATTTTTGATACATGTTTCAATACGATATATTATTCCCTTGTACTCTAACAAGAGTGTATTGCTAAAGCCCACAATTGCTGTTTTTTCCTTTTTTTTCTTCTTGCAGAGCCGATCAGGACTTCATCTGACACATGTGACATTCAGTCCGAATGGTCAGGAGGTGCTGCTAAGTTACAGTGGCGAGCATGTTTATCTGATGGATGCAAATAGTGGTAGGTCCCTCGCAGTGGAACTCTGGTTACTAGGAGTAGCTATTGTTTTTGTTGTCAAGTAATTTTCCAGCATGAGTTATGGTTTTATTTGTACCTGGAGGGTTGAGATGTTTCTTTTGAACAATAAACCTATTCAATCTTGACAGTCACAGTTTTTTTATGTGCTATCTCTTCTTATTTTGAATGCCCTTGAAGTGTGTGAAGAAGTGGGTTTTTGTGTAACCGAGTATCTGTCCCCCTTATTCCAGGACGGGAAAATCCAGTTGTGTATGTGTCGAGTGACGTGCCCAAGAGGACATCACTGACAACAGCTGACAGTACCGCAAATTCTGTCCAAGCATCCAATGTGGGCAAACTTGGGCATGGCTACCGGCGCAACTCAGCTTGGGTAATAACGGAGTTCTTGGTGTTTTTGCTTTAAGAATTTGATTTGAAATATAAACTTCATGGTGTTTTGACTTGGTATTGAGTACTCTAGATCACTTATCCATCCATATTGTTTTGAATTGATGTTTAAGTGATTTGTGACCGGTTGCAGCAACTTTGTGTTTGTATTGTGAAGATGTTTCATAGGATGTTCTTTTGCAGTTGCATGAGTGCAAGGAGTTAGCAGAGGAAGCCAAGAAGGCTTTTGAAGAAGGAAATAATTATACACGTGTTATTGAGGCAACTGGGGAAGTATTAGATGCGGGCGGCCAGGTGGTGGGTGATAGTCTTCGTCACGACTGTCTTTGTATCCGAGCTGCTGCGTTCTTAAAGGTATCAGTCTGATCTCCTAATACTTTGTTATGCACCAAGTAATTATAGTTTCAATTGATTGTGCAAGGATCAGTGCTCTTCAAATCTTAAACTTCCCTACTTTCAGCAATGTGTAGGCCTCATTGTGGTAGCCGTGTGATTTCGATAAAAGAGTTATTAATGTTTTCTATTATTAATGATTAAAAATGGGCTGGTTTGGCAGCGTCAGTGGAAGAATGATGTTCACATGGCAATCAGAGATTTGAATGATGCACGTCATATTCTTGCAACTTCCAGTAGGGCTTACCACTATATGGCAGAGGCTCTTTCACAGGTTTTATTCTGTCTTTTACATGGTTTTGTTCTAGAAATGATGTATTTCTTTTCAATATTAGGAATCAGCTGCTAGGTACTGCATGTGTAGGGCTTTCTGGAAAAGAAGGAACGCTTTGTTTGCATCTTCATCTATTTAGCAGATGCTTGAGGCATTGTTTTGATTGAATCGCTTTGATATTCTTTGACAGTGTTTCTTGAATGCAAAGTTAGTTTTTCCTTGACTAAACGGTGGAGCAGTTGAGGATTTGTTCCCTGAGAACTCTAAGTGATGTTATTTGATCCATCTATTTATTTATTTCTTGAACTTTGCCAGCTTGGAAGGTACAAAGAAGCCCTGGAGTTTGCTATTAGGTCATACCAACTGGATCCATCCGATACCAGACTATTGGATCATGTTGCGCAGCTCCGTGCCAAGATTAATGCAGGTCATCTTTCTGTCTTATAAACTTTCAGTTCTAGGGTATATTTTCAATGTCCCAGATTGTCAAGAGGGTCGTCAGGGATCCTTGTTTCATGTCACCAGAACTAACTTTCCTATTTGTTGTATCTTTAAGATTGAGTCTAAATTTGTACGTGCTAATTTATGACAGAGGAAGCAAGGATGAATAGAGGTAGCGATGCCGATCAGAAATTGGAGAGAAAGGTTTCAAGAATCCGGTCAATCAGCGACTTTCTGCGTAGAACAGAGTCAAACGCTTCTGATGGCTTGTATGATGCGCACTCCATCGATAGAGAGGAATCTGATTTCTTTGACGATGATATGGAGGAGATGGAGATGGAGGTTGAGCCAGGCGCGCCAGAAGAAGAGGTAAGATTTTATGAGGCAGGGGTATCACCTATATCAAGTCTAAACTTGAGACTGCAGCACCGAGGAGAGACTGTAGGGAAAGAAACACCTCAGATGAAATCCTCACCTCCTCTGACTGACAACTGTGCTCTTCAGGTTCGTCTTATTTCTAATTCTTGAAGGATTATTCCTTTGAGAACAGAGCATTAGACTATCCTAAGTAGCTGTGGGCTTTTTGCTGCAATTTCCTGCCCTAGGTCTGCAAAAGTTGTACTTCTATGAATATTTTATCCATCTGTTTATCCCAGATATCTGTTATTGTCTTATTTTTTCGCTCTATTTAGGCAAACTGCTCTTACAATAATAAGCTACTATAATATTCTTCTTCAATCTGCTTAACTTTGATAAAGGAATTTGTACCCGATGTTAGTCATCCTGTGTTATTTATGATTACAGTACGAGACTCAAATTAATTTAGCGATTTGTGATATAGCTTTCTATCTGTTTGAGCCTGGGGGTAAAAATATTAAACGTTTTGATGATTTTAGCTCTTCTTGTGGCAGGACTCCCTTTTTTAATGGGCAGAATCCAGTTTTAAAAATTTCTTACCTGTTTCTGGTAATTTCAACAGTATTGTATGTAAATTTTTGAAGCTATTTGGTTAATTTTGGTCTTCATCTGTCAACCTTATTGGTGTGTGCAGATTGAAGTTGCAGTGGACATGCAACAGCGTTATGTGGGGCATTGCAACACTGGGACAGATATCAAGCAGGCTAGCTTTCTTGGTGAAAAAGGTGTTACTCCTTACAGTGAAGTACAAATAAATGTCAACTGTAAACACTAAAGTCATGTTGCCAGATTTTTATCTAAAGTGTTCACTGTTTTTAATTGCCGTATCGCCATGTGACTTATTCGTATTTAAGTTGCTAATGCCTTTGAAGTAACAAGTATACTCGTCTGTCTTTGAGATGTTTCCTTGCTCTGTAGTTTTGAAGAGTCACCGTACGGTATTGTCGATCTCCAGCTAGTCACGAGTAACTTTGTGCCAACTTGATTTCCCATCTTGACAGGGGAGTTCGTGGCTAGCGGTAGTGACGATGGACGCTGGTTCATATGGTCGAAGAAGACAGGGAGACTGATAAAAATGCTGAACGGCGATGAGAATGGTTAGTGACGTTTGAAAATTGTAGTATTGATTGTATCTATGCACAGATGGTGGGGCTGTAGGGGCACTGTTTTACCTCACACTTGTTTTGGGGCTTGTTTTTATTTATCAATATCTTAGGTTAGAGGTTCAGATTAACACGTTTAAGGCAAGTATATTTATTTATTATTTTTTATTTATTTTTTATGAATATCAACATGTAATCATGTGGCACTTAAAAAAAGGTTCATACGCTTCGAAAATAAAGGCTTTACTATTTCTAGTTAGGTCGAACTTTAAAAAGAATCAATTTCAATATTTTCTATCAAAATTTCCAGGAATTTTGGGCATGCCTAACTTAATTTTTTAAAACTAAATCCGACCTGTGCATTTTCTTCGAATCGGTTCGATTAGCTGGTAAATATATAGGGCTAATAGTGATCAATCTGGGGCCTTCCTTTCATAATTGCTCGTATCCTACAGTTTTTCTAAGGGTAATGCTTTGTTGGAACTACTGCAGTTGTTAATTGTGTCCAAAGCCATCCGTTCGATTGTGCTATCGCTACAAGCGGCATTGATAACACGATTAAGGTAACAGTCGTTGGGATTTCGTCGATTATGTAAATGTCCATCACATTCTTGCAATGCTGAGGCTTTTTCGAGTGTTTTATCTTTGCTCAAACTAATGTTGATTTCATTTGTATTCTTGATTTCCTAAAACTCCATAGCTTGTTTTATATTTTCTGCTACAGCTATGGACACCGTGTGCGAGAGTCCCATCAATAGTGGCAGGAGGGGAATCTGGTCCAGATACTGCAGATTCCTTGCAAGTGATGGCTGACAATCAGAATCAAATGAGAAGACATCGCGAAATTGGGTTGTAAGTATCATTGCAAAAACTTTTTAATTTCCAGATCTTCTGGGAGGTTCCTACAAAATATCAGGATGGTCAATGCTACACGGCATCCTTACAATTATTGTTAATCTTTTGCAGGCCAATGGAGTTCCTTCAACGTTTTAGAGTGCAGGAAGGAGCAGAAGGCGTTGGTCACCCTTTCCAATGCACGCAGAGTTGATCGCAAGCATGACAGATATCTGCTCTAGCTGAAGGTCCTCGCCTGACCCCCATTGCAAACCTTCCTGGTCGGTGGTGATTTTGGTAGGCTAGTGTTTTCTAGCTTAGTTGGAGCATTCCAACGGCACGAACAAGTGTATATACGAGCCACTCTGCATTGTTTGTGATACTCTGCAACATCTCAGGATATGTACAAATGGTTTAACGCTTCAACTAATTCCCAGTAGTTGTACATTTGAGTTATTTTTGAAGGAAATTTCTTTATTCCACCTCTACCATTGAGAATTTGTGAAAAGCTATCGGGACTCCTTGTAATTGAGCTGTCAACCAGTTCGACCCTTAGAGATGCAGTCGAGTTAGGATCTCCATCTGATCGATGTTTTAATTGATTATTTCTGTACTTGGGTAAGATGTATGTTATTCTTCTAGGTGTTTTTCATGCCGTCATCAAACTAGGAACGAGCCTTTGATAGTAGTCATATGTTGAAATATACCATATGTTGTATCGCCACTTCCTCCCGAGCTTTTTCTTGAATGCAAGCAACAGCATGTCCTTCAACACCTCTTGTTCCCGACTCTTCTAGGATTAACGACCAGCATTATCTAAATAACGATGTCAATTTACAAGGAAAAGAGCAACATTAAACATTGTAGATAATGCTAGGTTCCATGTTTTCTAGAGTACAGTTCCCATATGACCCATATGATCCTTGGTTTTATCTCTTCCGTAATTGAATTTCTTTCAATCTTTCTGAAGAATAATTTGGTAGCTGAATATTGTGAGTGTTTAAAACTAACATATGCATAATCAGTATATAAATATTACATTACTCTCATCATACAATGTAATCTAAGCTATTTCAAATTTACATATTCATTCAAATACCATAAATAATATTACAAAGATATATAAGTGCTTAAAATTGAATAATGAAGTACATAAGTGCCTAAACTTTGACACATGTAGATTACTTGATGTTGATTAGTGTAGGTAATCCACACCACATGAATTTTCAATTTACACTAATGGATTATTGATGTGAACTAGCATTATCAATTTGTGTGGCATGAATTTAGAATTAATACTACAAGGTCATAGAGGACACTAAGATCACATTACAAGAATTTTTTTTATTCGATGCAAGGATCATTCATTATAACATTTTTCTTGAACTTTTTTAACAATGGGGTTAGTATTTAGCATTGCTAACTTTTTACTTGTTCCTTGTACACCCTAACACCCTCTACTAGTGTATGAATGCCACAAATCGTTAAGGTCCAAAAATTGTGAACAAGATTGACAATGAAATTGACTCACAAAAGAGCTACATAAGGGTTTGAAATACTCTTCAATTTAAAAAACTGTAGAAGAACATCTATATGGAGTAAAAATATGAAACCACATTGCTTTTTTACGATTTCTTCTCTTATTTGTAAAAAAATGACTCCTACAAGATATTTTTTGTCCTCCTAACTGTTAGCTAATAGGAAATTTTGAACACTAAAAAATGGTCTTAGCTAATGTGGCATTTGAGGGGCCATTATGTAATCCCCCTACTAAGGTTGGACTACCTATAAGTGCCCCTTGACCCAAAATGGTGCTGTCCTAATCTCTTGATTTGTGAAAGGATAGATGTACCTCATTTGTATATATCGCAAATAGGTGAAAACTTACTTAGCAGTTAGGAATTTTGTATAAAATTCAGAAGTGCGAATTACATGTTGCAAAAAATTTCAATCCTCGCGAAAACCTATTTCGAATGTGATCATATTTTTATTGCGAATTTACTACTGCTAAAAATATGTCTGGTCGCTTAAGTTGGTGATTTTAGGACACTCAATCTCATTGCTAACACTTTTCCAAACCTCATTGATGACACCTTTCCTACAAAGAAGGTATTTTTCCCAAAATTATGGAGGAGTTAAATTTTTATCCATGGTCTTTGCAAAGACCAAAGTGCGAACAGGCCTTATGCTAAGGTAGAAGGCTCGAGAACAGCTCGGGCATTAAGAACCGCCCCTAAAAATGGGTGTGAAATGGACATGAGTTGGTTCTAAAATTGACTAGTACAGTTAGTGAATGAACTAAGGAAAAAAGAATTATTAATTGCAATAGCCAATTATTCTCTTTGTTTTCCCCATTTTTATTTAGAATTACAAGTAAACAGTTTATGAAAGACCTAGGGACACAAATAGGGACCTACAACCCAACTCGTTTGAAAATTCATAAATTATTCAAAATTCCTTGAAACTACTTGGATTAGATTCTTCATCAATTCCTCTTTGTTCCAAAAATGAGCTAAAAATATTCCAACCTAAGGAAATACATGAAAAAGGCCAACCCTTAGATGAACGCTTATTGAGCCTTCTACCTTATATAAAGTGAGTAACATGCAGTACACCTTGGGGTCTTGTGAGTCAGCAGAAGTCAGGACTCAGGAGTCTCTTCTCATCCAAACTATTTCCATCCGTCCATCTATCCATCCTTTCATTCCTCCATCCAGTTGCTGAGACTGGTGACTGGCTTCTGGAAGAAGCCCAAGCTCGTCGCGTGTACAAGCGCAGCACAGACACAAGTTGTGTGTCGGAGAGGTAGCAAGCAATTGAAGCATTTCTTGAGAGCAGTACGAGAGAGGAGACGCACCAGAGCTCAGTACAGCGCAGCAAAGCATAGCAGCGGGATCGCACAGCAGCAGGATCATCGCAATGGCGACGCTCAAGGACTTGAAGCTCAAGACCGGCGTCTGCAAGCGCACGCTCAAGGAGTTCCGCTCCTACGAGGCCGAGGAGAAGCGTGAGGCTGCCAAGACGCAGTCCATGCGCGACAACAATGCTGATCCCTACGACATCAAGCAACAGGTGCTGCGGCTAACTGGTATCTTTTCGCATTGTGGTAGTGAGGAGGTTTCTTGTGATGAGTTTGTGACCTAATGTGTGGGAGGGAGGGAGTGCAGGTGAACGTGCTGGCGGAGTCGCGGATGATGATCCCTGATTGCAGGCGGCGCTTGGAGGCCTCTCTTGAAGCTCTCCGCGAAGTCGTGGTAAGGTTTAGAGTTTTAATCGCGATGTGCATTGTTCTTTTCCCTGTGTTAGGGTTGTTGTCTTCCATCGCAGTTAGAGGAGTGTATTGTTAGGAAGTTTATATGGATGGAGGTTTTTGTTTCGCAAGATTGGTGTTAATCAAGAAGAGAAGTGAAATTAGGCTCCGTGGCAGTGAACGAAGCTTTTCTTTGATGTCAGTCTTGTTTGGATACTTCTTTTGAGAGATGTTAGTGACTAATGGAGAGAGGTTGAGCTGACAGGCCGAAGCGGAGAACGACGAAACTTGCAAAGAGGGCGAAGAACTGGCAGCAGCGCAGACAGTGTTAGCGGAAGTTGAGCCAATGTTCCAGTGAAGAACATCATCTCCCGTTTCCGAATCGACGTTCCCTTCCGAAGCGTTTTGACGTTATCTGTGATTGCTTCGAGAGAATGGCATGAATGAGCGATCTCTTTTGTGTCTTCTTAGTACTCTTAAGCCCTGGAAGTCTTCTAGAGTTTTGACAACACCTTGTTTCCGAAACTCGTTGGTTGTTGAATCTTATAGTCTGTAGTCACTAGCAATCCTGTAGTCACCTGACTGTAGAAACAGGTCCCCGAACCCTAACTCTGTTTACACAGCTTTTGAACGAAACATTGTTGAAGTGGGTGCTAGTGGAAATTCCATCTCTAACATGGTCGGTGGAGAACATTTTTAATGAGCGAATTCATACCGGAATTAAGATACCTCGCCTTGTGACTTGGACCACCATGCTCTATCAGTAACTAATCTTGTAAGTTAATGGGCCATGGTGTTGTGGTCCGAGCTGATATCACATCTCTCTGTTCAGTGGTGTCTAAAAACGAGAGTGGAGCAAATTAGTAGATCTATGCAAGAATGTTACGCAGTACAGTTCGCTTGGAAAGATGATATTAGAACAATTCTGGTACGTGCTTAGGGGTCCTAGGTCATAGCTCGGCGGTGTCAAGTGAAGCAAAAGAGTTCTCGCTAGATGGAGGGGTCGAACCTCCGACCTTGTGGTTAACAGCCACACGCTCTAACCAACTGAGCTAATCCAGCAAGTGCGTCTGCCGGGAGTCGAACCCGGGTCCATTGCTTGGAAGGCAATTATCCTAACCGTTGGACTACAAACGCGGAGCTGCCAGGTGGTGATAGCTGGCAGATGCAGTCGAAGAGAACTGGAGATGTCTGAGGGTAGACTCTTTTTAGTTTATAAATATCTAGAAGTGTCAAATTTAGCAGATAAAACGCTTTTCTTACTTTATCAAAAAGCATTTTGTTAATAAACCAAGAAAAGAGCGAACTTCTGGAAAGAATCGTTCCAACAGTTGCTTAACTTCCATTTATTTCGATGTAAGAGAAGCTAATCGTATGCACAATGCTAGTTACATCTCTGCTCAGAATCGTTGCTCTTCGAAAGCACATGGACAAGATTTGACAGAAAGGAATACGACATAGCTGTTTCAGGTTGTGTTGTACCTCTTACAACGACGAACTTCAGTAAGCGCAATATGTTGAATGACCAGCAATACGGCGTCCGAAATTCTGGATCTGCAGAGTTTCGGCACCGAAATGCAACAAGAGGTCAAATTAGGAGGGCAGCTCACAGATAGCCAAAACACGCCGGCAACCATGAAGTGGACATTGAGAGTGCCCATCACGACCCGTCAATATACCGTGGAATGTTGACAGATCGTGTTGGGCATGCCCAACATCCCATCATCTCCATCTTCCTCTTCTCTGCCGAGCCCAGTTGCAGATCCACCTTCATGCTCCCTCGAAGTCCAAAATCTACCATGCCACTCAATTCTCTCAAATCCACAGAAAGCAAGTCGCTCCATTAAAGGAAACAAAATGCAAAAATCAGGATGAATTCTCCAAAGTGAACCACTCCAGCAAGCAACGCAGCACGTATGATTCATTGGCAGTCATGACAAACTAAGCAAGCAAGTCGCTAATCGAACTGTATTGGAGTGCTCTAGAAGCTCGGCTTCGAAGGAGAGAAGTAAAACTTGGGAATAGACTGATAAGTAACTAAGTTCTGATGTTGAGTTTAAGTACGCAGTCAGGATGTGCAGAAAGTTATACTATATTTTTAACCACCTGACCAATGGACGGCAAGTTCAAGCTTGCGCTCCTCGTGTACATTCGAGGGTCAAAATACGTGCCCTCAGGACGTATTTAATATTGTTAGACCTGTTCATTTTCGCCAGTACAATCAAAGGAAGGAATAAGTGAGTGCTTTGGCTTCAGCCTTGAAGACAAAGAGTGATAACTAGTGGGTAGACATTGCAACCTAATTTATAGTTTCAGGTGGCCCGTTCACGATATATTCATCTACTTACTGAACGTGAGGACCACCTCACCTACAACAACAGTAGCTTGGGAGTTTCATACTATACAAGTAACCTTGATGGACAGCTTGCTACCTAAAGGTGTGCTTCCATAGCTGTCTATGTAGAGATGTCTGATCACCATACATCCAGTACTTAACGAGAGCAGCAATAAATTGCATGTACATATATTCCTGACCTAGGAAGATTGGAGGTGATGACAATGGACATCGGTCCTTCTCAGTACTGCCAGCAACAAACGAGCTTGTAGACACAGACAGATGGCCCAGAAACAAGTAACCTGAATAGCAACTCTTTACGATCTGTTGGAGCATAAGGCCGCAACGTCAATCAGCTACGAACTGGAGAAATTTGCCTTCCCTCAGATCTAGTGTAAATAAACACGTAAAGCAGGCAGATACACACAATTTCCAATATATATACGAGACACTAAGTTAGCATCAGAACTTAACTGTTTAGGAAACCAGAAGAAGGACTCGAAGACCTGCTCTGACGGGCACTCGACGTAATCAATACTGTTGATTGACGAAAACGTCAGATATTATGCCACTTAACCGATAACAGCTGTAACGGCATAAGTCCTACGCAAAATGATAACTCGTAGGAAGCAACAGTAGAAGCGGACACCTACCGGGCACCTAACTCGCCATGATGAGTTCCGGATCTCCTGGAGTTCCCGTGCATGTGTACAGACAAGTTCTGAACCACACCAGAGCTGGTGAGAGACCCAAACTTTTCCTACGGCACATCACACAGGCACGGTACCCACTGTCTACTCGGCACAACCCTGGAGAAAGCATAAAGCTAGCTAAAGACACATCGATCCCCGGAGTGCACAGCAGGCAACAGTCTCACCTTGGCTACGTCGTTGCAACAGAAACATTTGATCGGTCAGCGTGGCCATCAAATACCACCACAGCATCTTCACGAATCGAATACAATATGCATGTGTGGTCAGCGAAATTCCGCAGCTGCTCTGACGAGTGCCTGGATAACGCGGACGACATAAGACAAATTTGTACACGAGGACTAGCTAGATTCCAGATGATGTCGTCTTGTTTTTTTCAGACAACACCACGTCTCTTGTCCCTCTTTTACCTTCCTGTTCATGACTTCAAGGAGTTTCACTTTGTTAAGATAAAATCAAAAACTGGAGAAACCACAGTATAATTATAACTTAAATGATGTTCAGCAACAATAGGCTTGACCCAAGACAATGGCCTCAAAGATTCCCTCATAACTGTGGAGGTCTTTCTCAGCTCCCTTGTATATATATTCAACACAACTGTCTAATTAAAATTCTCCTTGGAAATTGCGTTTATGGGCCACAGAAAAAGACGGATAGACAGCCGCGTGGACACGGCCCATCCGTGTGATCTTAAATTTGGCTCAACCATGCAACGTCACTCTGTTTGTTGACAAAATTTCGGAATGACACCCGAAAGACACCATCGTGCCATTCCATAAAATATTGCTCTACGATTCTGTGAGGCACAATAGCACGGAATTATAAAATTCCAGGCGTTACTCACACGCAATCATAGAATTGAATCTAAATTGAAAGCATTTGTTGGCAAGCACGCCATTGGCGACAAATGAATTACTGGACCCAATATGTACCAAGTGGTGTCTATCATACTAGACCAAGTCTGCACTGACATCAGCATTACGGGATATACCTCAAGAATCAAGATCGTTGGGCATCATGCCAAGTCTTGGGCTACCTCCAAAAGCTTCACAATTACGTCTGTACATTCTTGCTGATAATTGGAAAAAGGGGCCTTCACGAATCACGACCATGGGAACTCAGAAAAGGAATTGCAAATTTGCAATGTGAAAATAGCAGTCAAGCCTGTCAGCAGAATTAAAGTTAAAGATTTTCCGCCGGGGAGGTTTGTCTCCCCTGGTTTTGCAGTCCGTGTCTTCTCATTAATACGATGAGGTTTCACCCTCTTGTTTCAAAAAATAAAAATAAAAGAATTAAAGTTAAAGTTATCTCTCAGACAAGACTGAGCAAGGAGGTGGTGATCAACTTCAAAGAGGAGTCAACTAAGTCAATTCATGGCGTTTACTCTCAGAAGTACACATTATTCAATTCCTGTATTACTTGTCTATGGATTCCTGTAATACTTATCTAAGGATCTTTTCTGTAATACTTATCTATGGATTTCTGTAATTCGATCTGTGATGAGCCTTTCAGTAGTATGGAAAAGTTTAGAGGTTTACCCAGCAGTCGATCAATCATCTGCACGTCTTTTGTTTAATTCCGAATGAACTTGAATCAAATTATGAACTCGAGAATTCAACCCCGGATTGTTATGATCAGCACAGAAGAAGACCATGCTTCGGTCAATGGGTCGATGCCTGTGGGCCATGCATTTGTAAGGAAGTACTTCATTTCTGCGACATGACACTGTTGTTTTCGTTTCAACCCCTGATCTTCGTCTCTTGCTTGACAATATTCAACTTAATTTGGTTAGTAAACAACAGCCTGCAGTGGCACTTTCGAAAGAATAGGGGAGGAGAGATTGGGTGATTGTGAAAGAGCACCCCATAATCTTCTTTTCCTGCACAAGATGTGCAATGGAGAGGGATAGGATATAGTGAAGCAACCAAACCCAGAGATAATTTAAGGATAAGTCTATTACATAAAATATGTCCATGCTTCGCTAACTATCAAAGCATTAAATTGAAAAAAAGATTGCACAGGAAACGTGAGGGACAAACATTTACATGAATTTTTTTAATTCCAAACTCAAATGTTAGGCACACTTACGGGGTTGGTTAAACGTAGACTCTTGCACAAGAGACTTCTTATATAACTGTGTTGAGAAGGAACTTAACCACATCAGCTGAGAACAAAACTGACCTAGTATTGAACTTTTTCTTGTCAACACATAAAAGGCTATTTCCTACATCTCAGTTGCAAACAGTTGCAAACTTGAAGGTGAAGCATAATAATAAGTTCCTTCACAAGTCTGAACGTTCAAAGAATAAAAACTAATTAGCCGCAAAGATGTCTCCTAAAAGGTAGATGATACAGAATGTCCCTTTGTCATGCCACTTCTCTTTGAATGTGAGCTTCCCTCCTTGCCAGACTTCGTTCCATGAGTCAAGAACTTATCTGTTCGCTGCTTCATCTGGGACTGCTGCAGCAAAAGACCCTTTTGAATCTGCGACTTTATTGCGGACTCCTAATGATCAAAGAGCAATTGCATTAGGTCAGAACAATACAGATGTAAGGGGAAAGATAAACATACACAGTGTAAAACATGAAAACTGTGTACCCTCACCCATTTCAAACAGGATTCATGTGAGGAAGTAACCAAAAAGCATTCCGGGCGTAGCTTACATAGCAAGGCCCATCAATTTTCTGCTAGTTCGTGTTAGACATTACTTAGCGATCATTCAAGACTACAATGACGAAAACTATTAATGATAAACAATATCTGTACTTGCACCACAATACAATGGATTTACTGCTCGAAGTATATACCATGACATGACACCCTTCTTCGAACTTCTCCAAGAAGCCACTAACCCAACGGTCAGCATTTTCCACCCACTCATTCAAATCTGTTACACTAGCCACCGTGTTCAGCTGCACAAAGAGCAATCAATGAGTGGCTCGATATTGTAAAAATGTTGTACGGTAAACAAGCCAAATAGCCACACTTCTTTAAATATAGAGTCTAGTAAAAAACCTCAATTGATGGAATTAAGAAAAAATCTTTACGGTCAAGAAGTGCAGTCACAGGCGAACAGTAGCTGCACTGAATTTCAGTGTGCCCATACTTAATCTGAATTTTGAAAAACCCTCAAATCTTGCATTCTTCAGTCTAAAAGATAGAAGATAGAATACGTTCGTAGACCACACCTTTTGGCCCACACGATCCTGTTGCTCTTTCACCTTTTGACGTAACTTCTTGATTCCCATGCCTACTTGTAGTTGTTTCTCCTGCAGAAAAAAACAAGCAGGATACGTAAGTCACAACACGTCCTCAGCCAACTATCGCATTGGATGCACTAATGTCACAAACAGATGTGTCAAACGGAAGTGAAGGAGATAGAACATACCTTAACATAACTGACATTGAGATCCTTGCGGGTGTAACCACGTGACAAATTTCGCAGAACATACTCGTTATAGTCTTTGACAATTCGCATGATCAGATCCGAAGTCGAAACTCCATCAGTACGTTTTGTCTCTTTAAATCTCCCAGCTTTTTTTACCTGATAACAGGATAGGAAAAGTAGGAATATTAAATCAAGAATTCACACGTAAAACTGGTAAATCTGCAAAAAATATAAAAATAAATGTATGCGTGTTCCTCAAAATCAGATAGCTGGAATATTTTAAAACCTAGCTTCAGTTCAAGTTCTCTTCACAGACAGTTCACTGTCACTACAAGAACAAATATTCATGAAATCCAAGAGACTTACAAATTCGTAAACATCCTTGCCAGCACCAGTTGCATCCGCATACCTGTCAATGGACCACAAATTGCCACCGGCAATGAGGAAGATCACACGGAATTGGAGCATGAGCACACAAACTAATACTAGAGCACAATAGTCTCTATTCCGATCTCTTCGCAGATAGGAGTGTCTTCAAAAAACAGTCATTGCAAACAAAAAGATACTATAATGATGTGCAACACTATGTTGCAGGAACATACGGAAGAGCGTCGTGGGCAACGTAGTCAATATTGTGCTTATCGAGAAACTCCTGAGAAATTACCCACGGTGCATCTTGAACTACTTCGTCCACCCACCTGCCGTATCAAGGAAAAACATTTGAGATCTCAGTTGCTCAAATCAACCTACGTAAATGATACTTGGTGCAACACAATTCTTAGTCTACTAGGTTAAGTGCCTGGTCTTGAGCTCAAGCATATTAACATCACAGAACTCTATCCTATTCTAAACCTCAATAAGATGACTCTTCCGCCTGAGATAACCACTCATCCAAGTATTGCAACCGTCTTGTAGTTAAACTAGTCCAATATGAAACAGAGCACTTTGTGATTAGAAACTAACTTGCAATGTCGAAGTGATTCATAACGCTCAGCTTCATTCATAACAGTCTTCCCTTTGTGTAAATGTGTGAGAGCGTCACTGCAGCATCCAACCAGAAGATAGACATTGGGGAACCTGCACAAAAATGTTGAACAGTTCAGACTAACGCAAGTATTAAATATATTAAAATATATTCAGTCGAATCTAGTTTGAAAACGAATCTGCAAAGCATATTCCATTCGTAGCATTCAAAAGCTAAAACGATATCGAGCTCGAGGAGCATTGGAGAAACACGGCCCGACATGAAAGACTCTCATCTCACAGTTGCTCAACTAACATGGATTCCGTCAAACACCGTACAACCTGGCCGGAAGCCCTGACAAAAAATTCGATTCAAAAGCTGTAGAAAAAGATAACAGAGGAGACATGGGCAACGCCATAGTGTCAATAAGAAGCTCTCAAAATGACAAGATAACTGGAAAAGTCAACCAAGCGCAGAATCTGTGAGAAGCAATATGAGAAACTGGACAGCTGCACCTATGATTTCACATATCCGCACGACACTCGACTAAACCTTAGCTTTAAGGCGTGCATCGACGCAATTTTTGAAATCCAACGAGAATCTCTCTAAAATACGAAGCTCTTGCTGCCACATTTGTCAGGCAGCCTTCGAAAATGAGAAGAAAAGATAGAGCGCATTCACAGAACTATCACTTCTCAGAGATGAGCTTCTGCAAAGACAAACCATTTTCGAAGTAGATCCAAACCAAGAAAAGATCCATACTCGGATTGAAGGAAAAGGAAACGTACGACTTCTTCGCCTGCTCAAGAGATCGAGCATGACCGAAATGGAAGAGGTCGTAAATGCCGTCCGCGTAAACTCGCACAGGCTTTTCAGAAGCAGTATCATCCTTGGAGGAAACAGGAGTAGGCAGAGGCTCATATCGCACGGGCGGAGGCCCGGGAGAAGAAGGCGGCGAGCTCTCCGAAGACGACAAACCCGCATCCGCGAGCGCTTCCTCATACGCTTCGTCGTAATCCTCGTAATACTCCTCATCGTCATCATCCTCCTCCTCCCCGACGTCCTTCTGCTCGTGACCTAGCTCCCTCGTCTCCTCCTCAACCGCCTCCACCCTCGCCTCTCCATCTCTATTCTCCCCGTCCTCCAAACCTACTTCAATGTTCGTCGTCGCCGGCTTCTTCTTCGGCTTCCGCGCCATCCGCACACTCTCGTCCCCGAACGAATCTATCACGCCGTCCCGTATCCTATCCTCTCCTTATCCGATCTACAAATCACAACCGATTCCCCCGTCCAAAAAACGAACCGCAATCCTCACACAAGATCCAACGAAACGCCAAATAACCTAAATCACCAGAACCTCTACGCCTCACGCTCCAACCTGTCCACAGCAACTGCGCAGTTGATGATTGCAAAACTCACAATACAACAAAGAAAATGCCAGGTATAAAAACACACTCTCCGCTGTAAGCAACAACAGAACAACATCAACAATGTGAAACCCTGACACTCTCCTCTCCTCTCCTCTCCGATCTAGCAATTTCTGCGTCCAAAACTAACGGCATCCCACACAAGATCCAAATGAGCGGCAAGGAACCTGAAAAATGCGAACCGCTGCAGTTGACGCTGCGCGGTGCGTCCGTCCGTCCAGAGTCCACAGCAAGTGAGCGCCGTCAGCGTGAAATAAGTGAGAAAGGTGGCACCGACTGAGGCGCAAGGAGGAAGTGGCAATGGCAATGGCAATGGCAGGTGGAGCAACGGGCGCTGCGCCTGAGATGGCGCACGGGACCCGAGGAAATGAGGACACCGCAGTGGCCCCGCAGCGCAATCGCGCAGCCTGTTGTCTCTGCACTGTTCACTCTGCACTCTGCACTCTGCTCTCTGCTCTCTGCTCTCTGCTCTCTGCTCTCTGCTCTCTGCTCTCTGCTCTCTGCTCTCTGCGGTGTGCAGTCTGGTGTCTGCACCAGCAGCAGCCCTGCAAAACTACTCTATTCTCGTGATTTATTCACAAGTCTCGAGCGTGCATTTAAAAAATAAATAAAATTTGAAGTAATTTTTGAATTTTTAAGAATTTCAAGAATTATGAGTTTGGCATATTTTTGGAAACCTTGGTTTGTAAATAAATACTACATACAAATGAGGAACAACTCTTTCTATGTGTTTTGTTCATTTCTTTTCTAGTTTACCGTATTACCATTGCAGCTTTGTCCTAAAACAATTCTAAAACTAAAAAAAGGAAGAAATTAAGAAATTATGAAGATATATTAAAAAAAATTGAACAAATTAGTTTTGCAATATTTTGTTATTTCTAAGTCATTAGAGATTATTTTTATTGATTTTTTGCTATTCAAAATTAGAAATCAAGAAACTCAATTTTTGAGGGGCAAACCTTATTTTCTAGAAAATAAAAAATATTCTTGTGGCAAGGAACGAACCTGCTATGGTGTTACGGTATGTGTTTTAATCATTTGTTTGCATTTTGGTTTTTCTACTTGTTTACCTTTTCTACAACTAGACATTTATTTTTATGAAAATTTTGCATAACATTCTTCAATGGTGAAAGTATGACCCTATTCACTTTTCCAACATGTGTAGTTTTATAAACATTCTTTAAATGTGCTTAAAAGGCCAAATAAGATTGATTGTTTGTTTGATTTATTTTTTGACAAACAAAAGTAGGCTTTTGGGTGGCAATGACACACTATTTTTCTTTGATTGCATCATTGCTAATAAATTAACTTGAAATTTAACCCCTAAGGTTCTTTGACTATGTTTCATCAAAGAACACTTCAAAACTACCATTTCCAATGTAAAAAGCATAAATGACTAAAAAATCATTATTAACAAGATCTTTAACAAGATTACTGTATTAGATAGCTCAAAACATTTCATCATAATTGACTGTAGAGATTAGAAGATTATAGCGATTGAAATTTATAAACAAATTTTTTTACAAGATTTTTGACTAGGTTGATATACTCTAACTTTTTTTTCCTTCGGTTTTTTGCATTATGGATTTTGGAGGATTTTTTTTATTTTTTTTGATAACACACGAATTACTTTTCGCAATCCGCGGCAAGCAGACAAGTTGCTTTTCGCAACCCATTGCCGCGATTATCCATCCGGTACAAGGTAGATTTTACGGCCGATCGGAATCGAACCGCCAACCTCCTAGCACCCCGGCAACAACCGAAGGTACCCAACTCCATCAGATTTTGGAGGATTCGATGCATGACAATGGCAACTAAATTAGCTAATTGAATAAAAGAAATACACAGAAAAGACAAGTGTAGCATGTTGAAAACAATATTTTTATTAAGTTGAATACAAATAAATGCTATTTTATATTTTTTTTCCTAGAAATTCCATTATGTTATAAAGTCCCAACCTAAAGGATCAAAGTAAAGATTGATGTCCATCCTTTAAGCAAAAAATAGAAAAAACCTTAAAAAAAATAAAATCTAACTTTAATGAAGGAAAGAAGAAGTTTTTTTAGTACACTGCCCAAAACGGCAATACAACTTTGATATTTTGTAGAGTTAACATTCTGTACTAAATGAAGTTTTTTTTTTTTTTTTTTTTTTTTTTTTTTTTTTTTTTTTTTGAAAAATGTCAAAGATGACAACATCAAGTTTATAGAAATAATCTCAGAGGTAATAAATGTAACAGATGTTTTTAGCATGGTTGCCCGTATTACACAGTGAACACAAAATTTCACTTTGGGTACCATAACTATTTTTTTTAAATGTCTAATTGAAAAAAAATAAAAATAAATCCCTCTAAGTCCTTGTCACGGCCTACATTCACAAAAAGTTTCCAAAAATCACCATTTAACCCCTAAAATTCCACAAAACCCAAAGTAGGTCGCAGGTAGTTTGGTCAGGTGCCACAATTAGAATTTTTAATATTCTTTGACACCCTCTTTATTGTAGATTCAATAAATCATATTCTATTGGAGGTACTTTACTTCATTGCATTTGGTTCCTTTCTGTGATTACAAGACACAATCAAGGTTGACTACAACCAAGTGGGCAGGTTCTGATAATGATTCTGTAAATTCTGACCAATGAATAATGTGGCAACTTTTTATGAACGCAGTGCCCCGATGCATGCTAAGCTTGATTTTTTTTGCAATAATCTCAACTTATGAAGATACCATTCATCCATGCATGTCCACCATCCCATCAGACTGTGGCCAACTCATTAGATTGTGACCACATTTCATTAGACCATATCAGCCTTGATCAAACTTTGAAATTGTTCTTGGTTTTTTTTTTTTTTCCCAAGCCCTTTCTTTTGCATAATCTCAACTTGAAGCCCTACATATGTATGTAATTTCTCAATTTTGGTTGCGCATGGAACTTTAGTTATTGAATTTCAAAGTGTACAAACAAGTTCGGACATGTGGAAAAAAATAAAATAAACAAATTTGTCTCTTATTATCTTGAGATCCGTACGGTCAAAAATTCTGAAAATTTCACCATGCCTTTGATTCAATGTGAAATACAATATCTTACGGTTAAAAGTTGGTTTTTGGATTTTGGATTTTTTGGGGAATGTTTTTTAAAAATGAGTGTTTTAGAGGTGGAGATTGGCAAAAACGGGCCTAGAATTTTAGGGGTTAAATTTAAGTCACAAGTACATGCCCAAATTCTAAAAAAGCTCAAATGTGGATGATTGTTCTTTAGAGATTAAACTGAGTTTGATGGGATTGAATAGAAAATAACAAAGAACTAAGCTAAGCTATCGTTTTCAACAACTTCTCTATATTAATTGTATTCAATGTTGTATCAAACTTTATACAAAGTGATCATTCATGAACTTTGCAATTGTGGTCCAGTATGGAAATGGTAGAGACAAAGTAGTTTGATTTTAATCAACTTTCAAGCACATATGAAACCAATTTTGATTAAATCAAACATTTTAATTTGAATCGATAAGTCAATCAAACGTTTTAAACTCTATAATTGAATACTTTTATGGTGCGATAGCCTCCAACACTTCTCTTCTTGCATCATTAATACATCCATATTTGGATGATTTATCGATAATCTATCTTTACTAATCCTAACAAACCGTGAGTATGTTTCAAAGTTTTGCACCAATTTCCTTGTATTTCAAAGGAAATTTATTTTTAGAAAACATTTTAAAAAGACAATAAAAAAATCTTGAATGATTTCATACTTTAGGATCAAGGAATAAAGAATTGGATGAAAGAATTGTTTTCAGGTAGATGGATATATTTGGAAGACCTTTCCATTTTTGTTTCATTTACTTGTCATTAGAAAAATAACTTTAATCAATTGACACCATGAAATATTTTTAAAAGTGTAAAATATTATTTCCAATTTATTGTTGAAGAGAAGAAGATTGGTAGGAGTGCTTTCAAATCCTCGATTGCTTAATTTTTGATTTTTTTTTTATAATTGACTTATTGGGACTTCATATTCAAGAGAGTGTGATGGTTTTTCTAGATCATATGATTTCAACTTTCCTCACAAATATCATTTACATTTATCATTCAAACTCTAATAAAGTGATTGCCTTTTTTTAAATCCTTGAAATTAGTTATGAATAATTTAGAGACATTGTATAGGGATCTACAGAAGATTAGAAAAATCTTTGTGACTAGATTGGTTGGATCGGGTCTCTCTAAAACCCCCCATCAAGCGGTGCACCGCAGGCAGCATTTGCGCTGTTTGAGGAAGTGCATATTTTTCCTTCCGGTTGAGTTCGGAAGGGAGGATAATCGAAGGTCCGCACTTTAAACCTCTAGACACCTGCCGCTTCCATGCTTTGAATCAACGAGAGGTGACAACAACAAGATAAAGGGGCAACAATCTACATTGATTTCGAAACACCTAAACACCTGCAGCAGCCAAAAGGTCGATACTGCCATCAAAAACTTGTTCTTGCAAAGCTTGTTCTCATAAAAACAACTCCTCCAAAAAACGATCAGAAGAGAGTCCAGAGATGGTCACATCAAGAGGAAGGAGATAAACACACTCAATAAGTAATGAATGAAGACACGAGTAGTTGCAAGCAAGAAACCCTGGGGTGCAACAAGCCTTCAGAATGCCAACTTTGCAGAGAACAGGGTAGCCACACGGCTAACAAGTGGACAAGACCATCTCAGCAGCTTTAGACGTACAGTGCAATTCTTGTGGATCTTTCAATATTTTGAATAAGGCAAATGCACATCAATGTCGGAATTTCCAAACAGTTCATGTGAATCACAGATTTTCTTATCGACATTTCCAAACAGTTCATGTGTGAATCAAATATTACGTTCTTGCACAAAGTTGATCCATTTTGCTCGCAGTGGAACCCTCACTGAAAAAAAAACAGATCATGAACACGAACACGGCGAGGAGCAACGGCGATGAGCCAGGGCGAGGAGGAGCGGCGGCGATGAGCAAGGGGCGAGGAGCGAGGGGCGGGGAGGAGCTGTGCGGGGAGCGGGGCGGGGGAGGAGCTGAGCGGAGTAGGGGTCGAGGAAAATGGGCGGGAAGGAGGGGAAGGAGGATGACGGATGATGAAGCCCATCCCACGAGCTGCTGCCCGCGTGGTGCTGCCCGCGGTGCACCGCTTGATGGGGGTTTTAGAGAGACCCGGTTGGATCTTGTAGTTTGTTCTAAACTACAACTTGTCATTAAAACTTGCTCAAGCAGGAAGGTATTTCCTTTCTTCTTATATTTGTTGATTGATAATTACGGGGCTTGACTATTACACAATTTGTGGATATGTGCCTTCCATTGATCCAATGTTGGACTTATGGTATTGCATAAGTTGTGTTTGTGGGTACACAGGGCTTGGTATGGATGGGGTGATGCATCAAGCTTGTGGACATTCAGGTGTTGTCCAGGGGCTTCTATCTTGTTCATATGGAACTTGTGTTGAATGACTCTGAGAAAGAAAAATGATAAAAAGTTATTCTTCAGGAAGTAAGAAAAGTTCACAGTAACCTGTCTTTGGTCCACAACAACTAAGTTAGGGTTGGTTCATGGAAATGCCAATAAGGTCAATACAATGGTGAGGCGCAAAGAAGGTGTTTCTAAAGTCAAGTTCATTGATTTAGACTGCGCAGGCAATGATGGTGTTAATATTTACCGTTTCAACATGAATCATGTGTAGATTGCATGGCCAAGTAGAGTAGCTGATGGAATGCTGATGTTTGTAACTTTGTACTGTCTCAAACTCTTCTAAGTTCTAGAGCACA
This sequence comes from Ceratodon purpureus, assembly GCA_014871385.1. Taxonomy (NCBI): domain Eukaryota; kingdom Viridiplantae; phylum Streptophyta; class Bryopsida; order Pseudoditrichales; family Ditrichaceae; genus Ceratodon; species Ceratodon purpureus. The sequence goes on along the minus strand of CM026428.1, from coordinate 11,725,934 downwards.
TTTGCTTGATTGGTGTAATTTTAGTTTTTAAGTGGTATTGTCTGCTAAAGTAGATGAAAAGGTGAGATGAAGATGTTGTTGAATTTCCGCCCATTTGTAGATAGTAGATGTGATTTACATGAATGAAACAAAGTTCATGAAAGGAAGGGTTGGAGTTTGTGAGTGTGGAGAAGGTGTAGCCACGGTTAAACTCATTGTTCATGTGAATAAAGTGGAAATAGCTTGTTCTCATTTGAAACCCTAATTCTTTGTATGCTTTTCACATTGTGCTGCTCTCTCTCTTCTTATTCTTCATATCACATAGGAGTCAAACCACTTTTGACTTGATAATGGAGTAACTTTCGTTCTTCACGACCACATGATCAAAAAAGACTAAATTAAAACATGGTATTTGTTAGAAGCTAGAGATGATAAAGCATAATTTCTAATTAGTTCTTGGACATCTCGAATATTTTGGCATCTGTAAGTTGTATCATAAAACTATCATTGCTTCCTGGAAACAATGGAAGAGAGAGGTGCCCATAAATGAAAAGACCAACAATTAACTATTTGAGACACCCATTTAAGAACTCATGATGGCATCCATTTTATTTTTATTTTTTTTTGACGCAAAAGGGGAATCCATTGCAAAAATAATAGTGTACAGACCCTCATCGGATGGCATCCATTTCCCACTCTTCGGTATTGGTGGCTCTTGATTGGCATACTAGTAGTTGAAGTTTAATTGCTTTATAGTGGCCTACTGTCGATTCTCTCAAGCACTTATTGTTGGTTATTAGAACTTTAATTTTTGGACCTTTGAAAATTCACATAAAATTCAAATAACCCCATAAGATTTGAATTTTGTTGGATTCACATCTTTGATGTTGCTTTATCTTTGAGTATTTCTATCACACATCATTTGCCATGTAAACTGCAAAAGGGCTCTAATTTTGTCGGAATGTAATACAAGATTTTCCTAAAAACTTTATCACTTTTAAAAAAATAAAAAATTACTTTCTTCCAAAGCTGTGAGATCTCAGCTGGTTATGGTAAACTCTCAGCATGTAAAACAAGAAATAACTACAAATGTGCTATCATAGCCTGATCTTTGTGCCGTCCCACCCAAAGGCATTCAACGACCCTTGTCTCCACCCCCCAACAAAGTCTCCCTGCTTCATAATCCCAATCCCCACAAAGGCATTCAAGTGGGTCTCTTTATTTCCCCCCATCAAGAGGTGCTACCGAACCACAACCGCAGGTTCGGTTGCTAGGCTCGGTGGGTTCCATTTTGCTGCCCCTCCCCGTTTTGGGGTCCTGGGGTCTTTTTTTGGTTTTTTTTTTTATAAATTTGGGGCCGTAGGCCCCAAATTACCCTGAGGAGGTCCTCATGAGATCACTAGGACCCCCACTCAAGGCAAATAATAGGGGCAGAGATTTGCCCCCTCCCCTCCCCTCCCCCCGAACCTGGCATCCGACCCACCCCCCAAGCACCGCTTGATGGGGGTAAATAGACAGATCCCATTCAAGTCCAGGCAACTTATCTAACCCAGCCGACTCAGCGATGGCCGACCCCCCCTTCAACGGCCCGGATCTCACATCTGGCACCAACCCTCCCGTACCAACTTCACATGCATTGCGACATTGCACCAGCAGCACATAAACCCCCACACCCAAACCCCGTCACAAAACAAAAATCTTCACTTCTCTAGATTTAAGAGCCCCGTATGTCCGCCACTACTACAAACTGTCGGATTTTTGGTACAGTAACAGTTTAGCATACCAGCCTCCTGGTAAAGTAATATAAAACCGTCACATCACCAAAAACCAACACCATATATCAATTATATAGATTTCAGCGTCTCAAGTGTAAGTACGGGGTAGATTAAGTGTCGGATTTAGGTGCATTGGCGATTTCGATCATCGATTTAACTTCACCGCACCCGAAGCCAGCAATATTTACCGCTCCGTTAGATTTCGGAAAACTGAATGTACGCGAGAGGGAGATACTAGTGGGAGCGGGGCTGCAACGCCAGGTGCAGCAAACGAGGCATGGCAAGCGAGCACAGCAACGGCATGGCACAGCACCATAGTCGTGAGCTCCGAGGTGGGGTCGGTGGCGAGGTTAATCCACGAGGTAATCCTCTCTTGCACGCCACTCTGCGCATCGGGCCCCGCCGTGAAGGTGCCTCTCGACTGTCTTTCACATCAAAATTTGCGCCACTGTGGACCAATCTCGAAGAAAAAAACGACACCAGTCCACTGTAGTTTAGAACTGAGCAGAGTTTCGTCACTCGTAGGGTTAAGTTAACCCGGATTGTGGTCGAGTGTTTCACATGGTGATGAGTTTTTAGAGAGTTGGTGATGTAAGAAAGGGGATAGGGTTGAGGGGGAGGGAGAAGGGTTTCGAGGGTTAAGTTGGTGTTTGAGGGTTATGGGAAAGGATTGCTGATGATGGATGATGGAGAATCTTTGACGATTTGTCCTTCGTAGGGGGTTTCCGATCGCGGTGGGGAGCCACAGCCATGATGGCGATCATTGACGATTGAGGAGCTCCGGGAGGGGATAAGTAGGGGTTTGAGAGCGCTGTTTTGGAAGGTTAGTTGTGAGGAGCTGCTGTGGAGTGAGGGAGGAAGGGAGTTGAGGGAGGGAGTTGAGGAGTGAGGGATTGTGATGAGCGGAGGAGTTTATTGATAGTTGCGGAGCGATGACGGTGGATTGGAAGGCCGGGGGGATGGGGAGGAAGGGGAAGTTTGCGCCGGTGAGGAGGGTGGACGACGGATAAGGAGAGGAGGGGGTTAGGTAGAGGAGCAAAGGAGATCGAGAACACGAGGACGTTGAGAAGGTGAAGGTGAAGGTGGAGGTGGCAAAGAGTATTATGGACCCAGCGTTATGGGGAAGCCTGCCGGATCACATCCTCGACCACGTTCTGGTCCACTTGCCGCTACCGGTTCTTACACGATTCAGGTGCGTTTGCCAACGATTTTATGAGCTGCCCGCAACGCGGAGCTTCTTGAAGACATATCCGTTGTCCCTAAGCCCAGTGTCCGTCCCACAGCCATGGCTGGTGCACACGCACGCTGGTGTGTCTAATGCGTACAACCCCGCGGCGAACAATTGGTTCGAGCTGTCGCCGTATTTCGTTCCGGACCCATGGTTCTCCGACGTGCTTACGAGCACGAGCGGACTCATGCTGCTGTCGCCCGTGGCGCAGGCCGCGGGCCGCCCTGTGAAGATCCAGGTCTTCAACCCGTTCACCGGGTTGGAGAGACGGCTGCCGCCGATCGGGCACCCGTCCGCGGCTCAAATGCTGGTGGATCCGAGCGGGGAGGGTTACCAAGTGTTTGCTCTGTGTGAGAAGCCTGACTCCGATGTTGAAGACCATCACCGCTGGTCGCTGCACCGGTACTCTTCATCGAGCAATAGCTGGGAGCTGCTCTCTTTCCAGCTCCCGCTCGCAATTCTCCCTGGAAGCGCCACAATTGACGTCTGCAACGGCATTGTGTATTGCACGGCCGGTTACCGCACTCCTCAATTCGGCATCTGGGCGTTTGACATGGGGCGGAAGACTTGGTCACGAGTCCAGCTTCCGTTTCTTCCTGCTATGGCCCGTTGCCAGCTCCTCTCATGCGGCAAGCGGCTCATGCTCATCACGAGGATGAAAGCGGAAGCATCCACAAACGCAGCTGCCGTCCTACACATCTGGCAGTTCGACCATGTGCGTAAGGATTGGATGACCACTCTTGAGCTTCCAGATGAAATGGCCAAGCAGAATGACAATTGCCGAGGAAGCTTTTCATGTGTTGCGCAGGGTGATCTCCTCTACATCATCTCCGGTGAGAAGCGCGAGATCAAGGTCACAGTCTTCAATTTGGTCACCCAGAAGGTCCAGTACGCTCCACCTCTCGTAGCATCTGTGACCTCTGCCAAAAGCTTCCCGTTCTACCCCAGGCTCTCGACCCTTGTTTGATGAGCCTGGAGGTATGTGAAGACGTTTGAGGTGGTGCCTTGTGCTGCGGTTTCTGACTTGATAATCTGATGATGGGGAGTTCCTTGATCGGGGAGTTGGTGGTGAGGGATTGCAAAGGGAGCTACAGCATGGGGATAAGGGATTAACATAAACAGAGTTATGAGGGTGGATTACAGATGTGCAGAACATGCTTGTTATTACCTGATGTGCAGGGCATGGGAGAAATGTTCCGTCTGTTATTGGCGTATTCACGCCTCAGTGGAATAAAAGTGTGTATTATGACAATTGGCTGTGTCTGAGAGTGGATTTCTCATAGGAATTGTAGAATCTGTCTGAACGATCCAACCTCTTGATGATCCCCGTTGCAAGTTCTTAGTTTATCTTGGAATTGTGTTGCTATTATCATTCAATGTCACTGAAGTGCTGTCATGGATCATTACTGTAAGTGTGCACTGATCATTGCTTCTCGTAGTTCATGTGATTCCAATGCACTGACTGATCGCATGTTTTCTGTGTTTGTTGCGTGACTTATCAACGATGGAAACATTTCTGATTCAATATGTTGGTTGTGATTTTATTTTATTTATATTTGGTTGAGCTGCATTTTATTGCATTTGTATTTGGATGAACTGCTCAGTGCAATTGAAGTACAGTACCTACTGTAATGGGCCAGCATTGTGGGGCGTGTTGTACTTTATATCGATAAAACAAAAAGACATAAAAACCCACGTTTCGACCTTTACTTGAAAAGGAGTCTAAAATACCCTTCCAAGAGTCCTGGCTAAAGTGTTGAATATCAGAGAATATACTACTATTGTTGATGACTGTTTTTTTGATTAATTATCTAATCTCATTCACTGTTTAACTAAATCACTCGTGCAGGGCAAAATAGGTTAAAGTGTATTGATTATTCTGCACAAGTTCCTCCTCATCTAGCCCAGTATGAGTTAAAGCTCCGAATAATATTCAGGAACCTTCCAGCGAAAGTCACCGGTTGTTTAGTATTCTTCAATGTACTGTATTGTAAGACATCCACTGTTTAGTATTATAATCCAGTGTATTGTACATATGACAAGTCAGTAACTCACCCTTGCTGCTAGAGAGAGAGAAACTACGGTCTCCAGAGGAGACCGAAGTGAATTAAGTGTCTGTTCGATCCACCCCCAATCCAATGCCCACACCCTTGCTATTGAAAAGAAGGGACACAAGGGCCACATTACATTGTGAGTGGAGTTCATTTTTGAAAATCCCCAAAAAACTTGACTCTGGCCCACTAGGGGAAAAACAAGCAGATAAAGGCAAGTGTCTCTACCATATCATAAGCATAATATACCTTATTAGAAATATCATAAAAAAGGGAATTAAGAAAAAAATCGTTTAATTACATATAGACATTCACTCTTTGAAAATATCACATATAATATATATAGATTTTTATTGGTGTTTTGTGTAGTAGTATGTAATTTATAATTTGTGCACCATGTGCAAGGAAATGTGATGTGTAGCTTTAGTCATATATATGAGTCAGTGTTCGGGAACTTTCAACGGTCATCTAATTATTATCTTCTTTTTAGTATGATAATTCGGTAATTTATATATGATACTTGGATGATACTAATGTGATATCTAGGTAAGATTTAGGTTTTGAACCGGAAAAAAAATCCTAAACCTCAAAAATCAAATTGGTAATTTGGCAATTTCATTTGGCTGACTTGTAATTAACTGCCAGATCTTCCCAATCATTGAGTGTGTGCAATTTGGGATTTGTATGTTATAATGCAATTTTGATATATACATGGTTATTCAATTTTGCACTTCTTGTCGTAGGTGTGCGTGCATGTACATGTAATTGACAATATGTTTGTGTATATGTATGTGTAATTGATAGTATACATGCGGAAATGACTAAGATGCTTGACATGACTTAGATAACTCATTCATTTAGTACATTGTAATCATTTTATTCATGATTGACGAACATATGGATACTTTTAATAAAAATTAAAAAAAAAATTCATTCCAAAGAGATGTAGGAGTCCACAGTGACGTCCAGAAAGGAGGTGGAATTGGACCTACACAGTGCTCACTGGGCTGAATTCAAGTTATTCAACATGCTCTGGTCCTTAGTCACGTCCATCTTTACTGCACTGTCTGTATGCCTTCAATTTCCTTCGTACAGTGCAGTACTTCTGCTGACTGGACCTTATCTTCATTATTTCCCACTACTGTAACTCACTGGTCTATATGAGCTCAGAGTTTTTGCAATGCATAGGTTGTACTAAATAACTGCACTCCAAATTCCAAATAGATTTTCAAATATCAGCGTTTTGTCTGTAATTTTGACAAATTTTATAATATTTTTTTTTTACAATTTTCATTTTTTTTTTTCAAATTATCTGATTTGATTTTTCTACATAAAATAATTTTTAAAACGGATGGATTTGAAATTAGGACAATTATATTGGATTTGCATACTGTTAATCTATTATAAACATAACAATGATGAGGATTGGTATTCAAGATCCAAGTAGTATAACTGATAGATGATATAACTGAAATAAAAGTAAGATATATGATAAAAGTGAAATTATAAGTTGAAATGACAAGTTAATCCTAGGATTGTTCTATTGTTCAATAGATGGACGTGGATGCTTTCCAAGATTAATAAATATTAACACAATATTTTTATAGCAGGTATTAAAAATCATCATCAAATTTGTAGTTTCCTTCAAAATAAAAGAACTGGTTGCAAAACCTTTAACAATGTGTTGGTAATATCATTGTCCTAAGACCAATTTATTTTAAGATCAATATTTTAAATGATAAATGAATTTTTTTCCTTATGCCTCTATTTACTTTAATTCTTGGTTCTTACATTGGTAAACTACAACTTTATTGCATGTGGATTTTTACTTTTGATAACTCAAATTCAATTGAATTGAAAGTGTAGGACATTAACATTGATTAGAAGATTCAAAAATTAGTAAGAAAATAAAGACAAATTGGAACAATATTGAACTAATAATGAAAGCACAAAGAAACTTGTGCTCTCCTCTCCAATTAACTTATCTTTAATTATAATAATGCATATACATCAAATACTAGGGTGTACCAATGCTTCTACAATAGTTTGTTTCCTTGCACACCATCCAATGGTAGCAAATATGACATTTTTTTTTACTGAAATCTAATAAAGGCAAGTTTTTTTGTTTATTGTGTTGCTTGTGATTGACTGGAAATCTAGAAAAGACAACTTATCAACCTCTACGACCCCAGTGATAAACCTCACCGTCGTCCTAGTGACGAGGGCCCCCTAACTAGGGCTCCCATTGGAGAGGGCAAAAAGCGCCCTATAGTTTGCATGTTAACTTTGAAAAAAATTAAAAAATATATAAACTATCTAAAAATAATTAAGTGCATCTCCCTGTACTATTTTGGAGTCCCAAAATCCATTAAAAATATAAAATTTACTAAAAATAGACCATAGGCCCCCTACAATAGAATCGGGAAAGGGTGGAGGAAGAGTAGGAGGGAGGATCGCCTCATGATTAAGACAAGGGCGAGGTTTATTGTCCGGGCTTCTACGATGGTTCAAAATAGGAATAAAAAGCATCAGATATGCTACTAGTGATCTAATAATTGTTATGGTGGTGAACGCTCCGAACCAGTAATGTTGGCTGCTGTCCAAACACATGACATGTATCGTTCGAGCTTCACTTTCTGATCTTAGACACTTGAACTACCTTAGTTGTGTTGTAAATCATGTTCCATGCGATTGAATGCATGCAGACCAAGCCGAGCACTGCTCTTGCAGTTTTAACATCTGTATCTAGTAATAACACAAGTAGATCATGCAGTAAACGACCAAACTGCAAAACCATTACTGAACTCTCAAACGGAAACTAAAATGGGCCATTGCAAGTGTATGATCTTGAAATAAGATACTTACCATACATGCATTTTGGTCCTGGCGAAGCTTGCTGATTTGATTCAATCAGTGGTCGATCAGTTTCGGATGAGACAAGTCTGAGTACCAGCATTGTCCCCTTATACCTCAAACTGATCGCTCTAATCCGAATACGCAATTTTCATTCTGATTCCAGAACTCAGCAGTTCTTGAGGACGTTCTCATGGATTACCCGGACGGATCATCTTGTCACCTCTCGGCCCGCAGGGTCAGAAATTGTATTATAACTGAACGCCATGCGTGAAATGATCCATTTAAGAGTACCACCACTCATGAGTCCTTTACTTGAACTGTCTTTATAGTTCTCTCTAGCATCATGTTCTCGGCACATCGAAACTGCATGAGCTATATTCGTTCACTATTTAACTTAATTCTGTGTTCCACCGTATTTGAGGCACTTCCGGCACTACGCGATAATTTGACACAACCGTGCATAGATTCCCTCAAGGAGGTGCGCCTCTGTCGACAGCTCAACTCATGGTACTTGCCTCCATCCAAGACTTCACTTCACGCCTTAATAAAAGCATGTTTGTATGATTGTTTTGTCTCCAGACCAGGCTACATAAGAAGCTAGACAGTAGCCATTCTCTGCCAGTCAATTAGCTTCCAACGTCTCTCGTACACCGGCTTTTACGTTCTTCTTTCCCTAGTTTGAGGTACTGGTATCTCTCTACTCAATGTCCAAATTAGGTTGTGTGGAACTCTCTACGTTGATATTCTGAAACAAAAGTTGTGATCTGTATCGCTACATATAAGTTTCTTTGCTGTGGTAATATATTGATGGCGGGTTCTAGAACTGTTCGCTTCCTGCCTATAGAAATGAACGATCAAGTCTCTGGAATGAATTCAAAGCAAGTCATGGGAATAGATCATATTTTGGTTGTACTTATTTGGTCAGCAATGTGCAACGACATTTGATCTGACTGTGATTTCTGGCAGTTATGGCCGAAGCTGTGGACAGCCCTGCTCCTGTGGACAGCCCTGCTCCTGTGGACAGCCCTGCTTCTGTGGACAGCATGGCTCCTGTTCAGCTTTGTTCATGCGAGGAGGAATTTTTCGATTGCAACGTGACGGAGCTGGCCTCAAAACCTCTTGGCAAGTACCTAGATTTCCCCATAAGCGACATTGGACTGCTCCGGATTATCGAGACCGAAGCATATCCTGTCGACGATGGAGTCTACAGAAAGCTTTTTGGTGACGCTGATACTCAGAAAGCGATTCCATACCAGGCAGGAGTGCTCGTGCGATTGAGTGCCAAATTGTTTGAACAAACAAAAAGAGAATGGAAGTCGAAAGTTACCTTTGGTGATTGCCTGTTCATCACAGCAAAATGCAGCGACTCAGAGTCCGAGTTCAAACCTTTGGTGCTCATACGATCTTGTATGCCGCAGTACTTAGGTACAGTTGGAAGAGAATTGATTGAGCGAATAGCCTATTTGGTCGATTATCTTGCTTGCCCGCAAGCCATGTTGAGATTCTTGTCCCGCTGCGTTGAATTCAATGTTTAACAAAGTTTTCTGCATTTTTCAACAGAAGATTTAGAGACTGTCAGCAAAATCGAGGGACTCCTCGGCTTCACCGACCAAACGTCTCAGTACTCCAGACACAATCTTTTGATTAATCCAACCAGAGTGGCCAGTGCTGTGTGGAAGGACTTCGAGAGTGACCCTGTTCTTTATAAAAGGGGTCCAGGATGTCGAGTGTACTTCCGCGCTGATATACACGACCCTGTTTATAATATCATGCAGGGACCACGTGTTCTGGACACGGTGAGAAAGTTTTTCAGATCTGATAGTGGAGTCGATGTCATGTACCGCTTCGCCTTATTCATTCCCGAGATCGACTACGATTACAAGGATAAGAAGAAATTATTGTACCTTGAACCCATTCACGTACCAATGGGTTACCCTGCAGTCCCTTAGAATTTTTCCGGACGACTAAGGACAGAACATGGTTTGAGCAACGTTTGTCACGCGGACGTTGCTACCAGACGTTGCTACACGACCCGTTTTCTTGTCGAATTCGTACTTGAACTAGTCAAACCCAAGCCCGTACCACTAATACCATACTAGTTTCATGATCACGCGGATCCTACCGTGCCAGTGGCACAGATCGGCAGACAGGGATGTCAAGAGCTTGATTCTATCGAAGTGCTTCGGCTCTATATTTGTTATTGCAGCTTAAATAGTATGCTATGTGCTATCATATTCATAGAATAGATCATGTCTTACTATTGTAATCATTACTAAATTTACTACTTGTGCCGCATCTATCCTTGCTCCCTTTATGTGAATGCTACTGAGTTTTACGATTCAATTGTAAACCTTTTCCAAATAAAAATAAGGATCATATATTTAAAGGTATGAATCTGTGTTAGGTGTGAAGCTGTGTCCGCCATGTTGCAAGTAAAACTTGTCCCTGCTAGTCGGAGTCAGTGTTTTCATTGACCACTGTACGTGCTCAGCCTATAGGGAGTTTTCGAGACGTTAGTTAGTCCTGGTTAACTTCTACCTTGCAATGATCTTCAATTTAGATTAGCCACGGTAATGGGATCATTTTGGGGGGCTAATCTTAGAGTACAAAAGAAATCCAAGATTTTGTGCTTCATGTGTAAGGGGGCTAATGAGGGGGCTAACGCATGAAGGGTTAGCCCCAGCTAACGTCTCAAAAACTTCCTGTGAAAAATCTGAGATTTCTTTTTGCTTTGGACTTTAGCCCCCAAAATGGTCCCATTGCCAGGGTTAATCTTTCCCAAACTAGAAGGAAGGGCACGTTTAGCCGAGGCTAAAGTGCCAAGGATTAGCCCCCTTCCGGTTTAGCCCGGGGGGGCTAACAGCTCCAAAACTTCCATAGCTATGAATGTCGATCCAGCCCCTGAATGAAGCATAATTTAGTCAATCACTAGTAGAAATATGGTCCTTAAGGACTCGTCCGTAATGACTTAAATGGTCCAAAATGACTCAAATTGAGTGAAAATGAGTCATTTTGGACCATTTATGTCATTACGGACGAGTCCTTAAGGACCATATTTCTACTAGTGAATCTCAGGGTGAAGCCCATGAAAGATCTACACCTTTGACAAAAACATGAATACCCTGTTCAATAGATGTTAATACTGCATATCTCGTTTGTGATATACTTGTTGCATGCGCAATTGTTTGAGTCTCCCCTACTTGTCCCGAGAATTTGAGTTCCTGGATCATCAATTTAAGAGAGGCTCGCTGAGACCAGTACTTGTACCCGATCAAGAGAAAGGAGACTCCAGGACCTCGCAATTAGCATGGTGCACATTGTGAACTTTCAACAGGACTTAATGAACTCTATTCCTGCTCATTTGCTCAATGACACGGCTGGAACCGCGTGAAAGGCAAAGCAGGCTAATCGACAACACATGTGTCAAGCATACAAAAATCATTCAACACAATTCTAATTCTGGTTCAAAATAACGTAAATGACGAAGGGATTGTTCATACCGAGTGTAGAACATCTGAAGGAGATTCACACTGAAGGACGCTGTAAATCTGGCTCTCGACGACCAGGACACACAGAACAACACGATTCACTATGCACAACAAAAAAGGGTCGAAAGAAAATGGCCATACGTTTCAGACACAACGTCATCAATGACAAACCCATTTCAGTATTGTAGCAAATCTCAAGTTGGAAAGATATACACAATACTGGACTACATGTGGTGAATTCACGATGTCCTACGGGGGGGTTCGCCTCCGTCGCCGAGCTGAACAACCCCCCCTACGTTCATATCTCCGATGTTGATCGGGTCGAAATCGGTCCCAATCGACTCGCAAAGGTGTCGTTATGGCGTGAAGGTCTAGTGTTTGCCCAACTCTGCTCGCCAGGCAGAAAGTTTGTTGGAGTTGTCGGCGTCAGTCGTCGTGATTCCGGGGACGATGAACTTGTGAATTGTAGGCTTGCCGTCGACGGTCTCGAGTATCTGCGTTGCGGTGGCGCGAGTGGAGCTGCCTTTGAAGCCGATGTCGAAGTGGATCACCCGTCGCCGCGAGTTGGCCGTCACAAGGCTCGCACCGCCGCCGCCGGCGCTGCCGGCCGCTGGCTTGAGGCCTAGGCCGGCCTGTCCGTGATCGGAATGGTCCAGTCGAGGCCGTTCTCGGCAATCCAGTGCTTGGCAGCCTTGTCTTTGTCCGTCGTGCTGGTGACTTTCTCCACGGCTGCTGTAAGAGCCGCGGGGGGGTTGTTCAGCTCGGCGACGGAGGCGAACCAGTAGCGCATCTCTTCCTAGTTTTTGAAGGTGTTGGAGCGAGGATTCAAGGCGTACATGTCCTTCTTCTCTGACCCCTTGGATTGTCAAGTCCCGTCTGCGAGGAGCTCGAACCAGTCGATGGTCTCTTTCCACTCCAGCACCAGGCTTTCGATTCCCTCGCCGGATACGGCACCCAACTTGCGCTCTCTCACTGACACCTTCGCTTTCACGGTGAACACGTGCTCCAGTCTGCTTCCGTCTTGCGGCGTCGGGTCAAATTTGTCGATGGCTATCGACGAGAGCTTCATCTTGGCCTTCCCCAACATTTTGAAGAGCTCCGAAGTCGACCCTGTCACCACGACAATCGCTTCTGGACTTCAATCCTGTCGCTTGAATCGCAAGCTGCTCGGTTACCAGTCTGTCCTCTAAACCTCACAAATCTGTCCAGAGAAAGAGAAACGGTGGAGCATTCTACAACTCTGACGCTACAATATATTCACCATCCATGCTGCAATAGTGCGTTAGAAAGTCTCCAGATTTCCGCACATGTCAAACTGTTCGCTGATGTCGGAATATGGAAGTAAGTTGACGAGATCTCCACCTTACTGACTCGGATCCGACTAGATTAATACCTCTTAGAATTAATCATCTTCTTTAGAAACTGGAATTGCCCATTGAAATATTGGCACCCAGTGACTCATCCCCTGAGGTCAAGAAAGTCTGCAAAATCAGACTGGTCGAGTGAGAAGCGATCGTGGCCATCGCTCGAAGATATTCCTGCCAAAACAAACTTTTCGTTCACTTCGAAGTGAAGCCTGTTCTCTCTTCACACCAACGGCAGCCTCTTGTCCTATGTGTACAGTACATCTATCCAAGATTACACTGACGCAGAAAATTGGTGGGAATGCCAGCATGGAGTCTACTGAAGCAAAAACACATACAAATAGATGACGAGGTAATTTAATTTGCATTAACATGCTGACTTGGAAGAGAGGTACAGTTCTGGCAGGTGAGTCTCCAAATTTTTCTCATCACGAAAGCAATTCATATCCACGGACCTCCGAGATTTTGCAACTTAGTGGAGAGTTGGTAGGGAGGAATAGCAAGATTGCCAAATCGTACCGGCACTGTAATCCACAATGAGCTCCTTACATGATGAGCGATAACCCAAACAAATCACAACCTAAGATTCTCCTGATTTTCAATTTTGCACGTTAAAGTAGAGCCTTACTAACTTAGTTTCCATTCTGCAGCTGAATCTCAATCGTATGAACTAACCAGCTTGCGATTGAGAAAACAACTAGAGCTTATATCAGGAATCCGGAAATCTGCAAACTCGATTGCAGCTTGAAAAGTTTGGTCAGGCAGTACTATGGAACTCCAAAACGTGGGAATATAATAACAAACCAATGATGAAGAGATATCAACTCCTTAAACCTAGTCAGGATTTTGTTTTGCAGCTATCTTCCTTGCAAATCAATGGGCTCTCGTCCAAACTACATCAATTTAAACAACTTGCTCCCAGTCAATGACACGATGTGTACGACAGCGACGAAACCAACTTTCTCCTCGACAATCAGCGCAACCTGCTTGCTTCTTAACTCCGATAGCACACGCAGGGTTTGTTGTCAACGAGTAACGAATTATGGCCTTGTCACAAGTTGTCTGTAATCGATGTTATCATTTGGCCATGACGTGGAGGCCATCTATAGTCATTACCTATCTTGAGTAGTGGTTTTTTTACATTTTAACGGATGTCTAGCTATCATACAATATACAACTGTGCCAAAAAAAGTTACTTTTATCCTAGATACACTGGTGAATATTCTTGACCAATTCTATTGCTAGAATTGATTTGCAGCGTTTGTACCACATGTTTCATCTGCAGAAAAACGATCCCTTATAAGTGACTATCATAAAGGCTGCCATTTTGAATAAGTTAGTTATCCGCACCAAGAAGACTTAAAAGCTAAAGCATGTTGAATTCAGGAACAGTTCTTGTGCGTTGTCTGGTGGCCAATTTTGCAGTTGCACTTCGGACCTTGGCTAAGGTACAAGCACCTATAACGGATAACTTAAGCATTTCAGCATGGTGTGGTTGTGGTTATGAAGAAGGAGGTATTTTTCCTTTGAAGAGAAATAAGGTTCAGGAAGAATGAGATTTTTTTTTTTTTAAATTAAGCAAAATCGAAATTACTACAAATTTTTAAGTGCAAAAGTGGGTGAGACACACAACCAACATATAGCTTCACCAATAACGGACAACAACAAGAGTAGTGAAGGACAAAGCTTCCATTACTTACTTTTGCAATCAGAGACGCATTCTATTGGAGGATGCATCCTGAATCTACTGTTCATCAATGTTCATCAATTATCCGCTACTGGTTTTCCATTGTTCTGTAAGCAAGAAGCCTAGTTATCGGTGATGGGGCAGTTATCCGGTATGGGTGCCTGTACCTTAGGCCTCCACCAAGCTCAAATCATGATGCCAAAGCTACAGTTAACACATGCACCTCAGTCGAAGTTGCAGAGAGTCTCTCACGTTGTGTTGAGGTAAGGTAGAATACTCTAAGAGGTGAGTTTTGCATACCATTTAGGAACAGGAGTTTATTCATGGACTTGATTTCCTAGATTTCCTTGATGGAGAAGATCTGAAGAACAAGAAATTGTGGAGAAGAAAGGTGATGTCATATTTTTCTCTATAATAGAATACTTTTTATTATTTACAATATCTCTTAGTGATTGTATAATTAATCTTACGGTTTAGTGGCTTGTCTTACCTTCATGGTAGTAGGAGCAAGAGGAAAAAGAATCAAGACTTTAGGAGTTCGAGGTTTGGTACTATCCACATTGTTCAGTTGATCCAGTGTAAGGAGCAAGGAGATGTGAGGATTGAATTGACATGTTCACTTGATCCAATGTACGGAGTATGAGGATTGGATTGACATGGATAAAGGTTTCTATTTTGCTGAAGAGAAAGTTTTAGGTGAGAATACAAGGATTGTTGTGTAAAGTGACAAATTTAAATTGTAATAAATTTCTACAATCTGTGATATCAACTTGTGAAGATCATTTTCAATATACTCATCGAATTGGTTTAATAATTTCTTTATAAAAAGAATGTTAGTTTTTTCTTGATGACATGCCCCCTTTCTACACTTATCATCTTCAAATAGGTAATAAACTCATCAAAGTCTCTAATTATGGCACCAAATCTACATCATTTGGTGTGGAAGATGACATACTTTTCAAAACACTTTTCACCTAGAAAACTCAACCAAATTCTTGATATTGGCGAAAATATTGTTTGTCACTCATTATAGAAAACTTTGAATTTTATTCAAATTTCGAAATTTTGTATACGTCTAGATTTTACATTATTATCAACTATTCTTTCTAATAATGATTTTCAACGTTTTAAGTGATAGCACTACAATATGCCAGGGGGTGGAGGTTTCCCTTTTCATAACTCTTTTGATCCTTTAGGGCATGAACTGCCAACTAATCAAACCTTAATTAATGAGATGAATGAATTAATCAGAGATGCTCTAAAGCTCCAAATAGTGGGACCGAAACTTCTAGATCCTGTAGTTTTAAATTACTATGACAATGGGTTACGAAGTTAGACACTACAATCCACGCCTATTTTCAGAAAGAGGTCGGCATTCTCATCCTCAGGGATGTAAGGACCGAACATGAGAAGAAGCGCCAGTGCAGCACATCACGGTTTACAGAAGGGGGATGCCCCCAAAATTCATATCACAATACTGCCAAGGCAGTAACAAAAAAATGTGAAATTACAAAATCTTAGGGCGTCTGTGGCACCCCTTGTAAAACGACTTTGCGGTTTGGAATGTCAATATGACCACCTTGGCCGGGTGGTGCAGGCTCCCCCGGGTTCACTACTGGACTGGGGGTGGGAGGAAACCTATTGCTGACCGGTCCTGCAGGTCTTGCAGAATTCGAAGCAGGGCCTGGAGGCCCTGACCCTGATCGGGCAGGAGGTGGAATTGGACCTACACCGGGACGAGGCAAAATTCCAGAGCCAGAGCCCACAGAGAACACAGATGCTGATCCGGCACTCAGATTCACAGAGGGGCTTGCTCTGTTACCCACTGAACTCCCGGCCGGCGCTTGGCTGGGAGGACCAGTTACTTGGTTGTTGCTCTTCGAGTGGTTTCCAGGTTGAGACTGCCGTCCAGAAGCATTCAATCCTGTGACTGGTGGGGCAGGTGCTTGTGATCTCTGCGGGAAGCCTGTACTGCTTGGTGGGCTTACAAAAAGAGTACTTTGAGTGGAGTTCGGTGCTGCAGGGGCTGGCGTTGTGCGGTCCACTGTTCTACCAAAGGAATGTAAGTTCAGGACTGGCTTCGAAGGGGCACTTGGGGTTGAAGAAGAGGGATGTAAGCTCAAGACGGGAGCTGTAGCTGTTTGAAGAGCATTCTCTCTTGCAGCGTTGCTTGTGGTTGTCGGTGGCGTCACAACTGCTGCAGGTGTAGGTGCAGCCGAAGTGTCTGCTTCCTCTGTCCGAGGTACTTCACCTATCTCCATCTTGGTAGGTAGTTCGTCTTCGGGTTCAGCTAGCACTGCTTGATCCACATCCATTTCCACTTGCTGTCCATGGAAGAATATCAAGATCAGATCAAATATAATTTCTTAGCCCAACAAAGAAGTACATACAGGAGAGGTTAAAGAGAGACTCTTCTAGTACATAACACAACTGTAATGAACTAAAGCTCAAACTTGGCGTTCATAGAGAACGCTACATCCTCGCAAATTTGGTGTCCAGAAGGTCGTCGCTAGCTGCACTACAACCAGCAGGAGAAATATGTGATGGGAACAAAATTTACTTGATCAAAGCAGTGTGAAGCATGACATTACCTCCTCAGGAGCACTTTTAGTATCCTCCACAACCTTTCCCACATCATCTTCCATATCTTCAATCTCATCTTCCTATATGGGGACAAGTATACAAAGCATTAGACTGAAAGAATATATCAATGACGTACAATAAAGTGGAAGTTCACAACTTATAATATATTTACTGAATGTTTATAGGATCTAAGGAGAAGGAAATCACTCACCGAAGACATTGCTTCGCCAGTCTCTTCCTCAGATTTTCCCCTAGCTAGACCCAGTGGTGGGGGTCTCCTGCATACCAGGAAAATCAAACCATCAGTTCTGTACTAAACGAAACAGCCACATAAAAATTGGGGATACTGCAATTCTATATTGAATTGAACAGTAGTACAACAAAGACGAACCGAGAGCAAAGATGTTAACATCAACTCAAAACTGAAAAGTAACCTTAACGGAAATAAGCTGCTTGAGAAAAATAAGCCCCGTCAACCAAGAATGTTCTCATCGACATGCGTAGCAATAGTAAAACACAATTGATACGTCATCGCTTGTGATCAGCTCACACAGTTCCAAGTAGATGCTACACAACGAAATGTGTTTAGAGTAGCCCCTATCAAGAACTTTGGAAATTGGATGCAGAGGTACTGACCTTGCAAATGCAGCCTCACTTGCGATCACCCCTTGGTTGCGGCGTCGTAGATCATGTTCCTCAGAGTCCGAGTCAGACAATTCGCCATCCCATGTCCGACCCTTATCACGAAGCTCTAAATCTTCATCCTCCTGCATTGAATAAAACAGCGTACATCAATCATCACAAATAAAACAAGGTACTCAAAAGCTTTGAATGCTTCCTGAAGGACTATTCAATTCAAGGTTTTGATATGTCGAAAATAAAACCTCCACAGGCACATACATTTTCATGAAGCTCAGTATCTGGTGGTCTTTCTGAGAATTGCACACTTGGAACATGCTGCAATTTTGATAAATTTTCCAACAATCTCAACCTGCGCAAAAGAAAAGGGACATACCTCCCACCAGATCAGAACAAGTTTCCGATTTGCCATGATAAAAAGCTAACTCTTACATTCACCTCAAGCAACATAACTCTCAATATACTGGGTAACAAGGTTAAAAAAGCTGACCTCAGATTATCGAGATCTTTCTTTGAATTTTGATTCGCCATGTTACTGGGTGCAACGTGTAGCGTATAATCGGGCCCAAAGTACTCGTAATATTCGTGGTGAGGCAATTTGTCGTCTAGTTCTTCTCCTACTGCCACAGCTGTCTGTAATAACATAGATAACATAAGATTCAAATTCAAGAGAAATAGATGCTGTTCACAGAGTCACTTAAGAGCCTTAACAAAAAGCCTAGTGACTGTTAAGATGTGTTTTTTGGCAACTATTTAGAGCCCCTCTGCCTTGTACATCATTAAATTCTACAATTATAAATGACTTGGCCATCACGACAGGGGTCTAGGGTTTTTAATTAGGGTTACAGGGTTTACTAAACATGAGATTGGTAAACACGGAATGACAACAGCACCAGAATCCACAAGAATTCCGACAAGTACAATACATAGTATTAGGCAGAAGCAATCAGAACTATTGTTCACATCCATCATGGATGAAGCTAACAATACCTATTCTTCATATCCATCATTCAAAGATGAGGATACGGGGAATCTGACAATACCTCATAGCACCAACAGCGAGCCACATTGCGTATAGTGTATCCACCACCACCCACGAGCAGCAACGGAACATTGAAAGAACGCATGTAGCGAACACACTCTGCATGGCCTTTCACTGACAAGTTGAAACAGCCGAGTCGATCACCAGACAATGAATCAGCCCCACACTGCAAAACCACTGCTCCTGGTTGGAACACTTCCATCACCTTCGCCATGATGGGCTTGAAAAGCGACTGATAACTCTCGTCATCAATTCCATCATCCAAAGGAACATTCAGCGAATAATACTTTCCCTTCCCGTAACCAATATCTCGAGCATCCCCTGTCCCTGGAAAGTAGTCACCAAACTTATGGAAAGATGCAGTCATAACCCTATCAGTTGTATAAAACGCTTCCTCCACACCATCCCCATGGTGTATGTCGATGTCAATATATAGCACTCTCTGCACGCACAGTTTAAACTTCAGCGTATATTCACAATAAGGACAAAGTAAAGTAGGCCTTATCACACTTTCAAGTGTACTCCCAGCTTTCTGAACTCCAGCAACCAGTTAAAAAACCATGTCTTAAACCAGATAGTAAGCAAACCAAAATCCCATACAATCGGCAGCAGACACAGTTCCCTTTCAAAAAACGGTACAGCCTTCTCTAAATGTATACATTATGCCTTCTCTAAAACACTCAACAACTGGCTTCGTTTGAACCCAACTAATTAACTACATCACCTATTTATGACAACGTGTAAGAAGAGAAACCCAACTGATTAACTGCAGGTAGACTAACAGGAATACAGCGCATATACTCACAGGTATCAATGCTCAGTTCCCTAAACGACCAAGGAAGACCGAAGTCCGTACGAAAAACACAGCCTTCTTTTACCTTAAAACATTATAATGCTCGTACAACACAAAGACAAGGAACGTTTAACCTAAACCTGGGAGCTGCGATCAGTGCTACTCGACTCCCTCCCAAAAACTAACTAAAAAACATCAAAACCAACACATGAGAATTCTAGTAAGCCTCCTTCCCCCCTCTTCACAACAATAACCAAACAGCGGTAAAACCACCCAAAAATATTCCCCCAGGCCAACAAAAAACGCCAGTTGCAGTAACCGGACCCCCAAAAAAAACCCTTCAACCAAAACCGACAAAAGCTCGCTCCATTCGCACACCTCTCACAGATTACTCAAAACCTCAACCAACACACACAACCAAGACAGGAAACACGTCCCGGAAAACCATCCAAAACCGACGAATTTTAAACCCCCGAAGAAACGCCCGAACCACATGACCTGCACCCCATACCTGATGGTACTTGAGAAGCTCCAGAATCGCGAGCACGATGTCATTGACATAGCAAAACCCGGACGCCTCACACTTCTTGGCATGATGCAGCCCGCCCGCCCAGTTGATGGCAATGTCGCTATGGCCATGGTTGAGCTTGACCGCGCCCCCGACGGAGCCCCCGGCATACGTCTGGCAGAAATTGTAGAGCCCGTCGAACACCGGGCAATCCTCGCCCACATTGAAGCGCTTCAGTTGCCTAATCTGGTCGTGCTGCGTCTCCGGCGTCACCTCCTTGAGGAACGACACATAGTCGTCGGCATGGAAGCGGCACAGGTCCCGATCGCGCGCCGGGTACGGCCGCAGCACCTCCATCCGCGAGTGCAGATTGTAGTGCACCAGCAGCGAGTGCGCCATCCGAATCCGGTGCGGCTTCATGGGATGCCCCTGCCCGTAGTAGTAGTTCCCCACCTCCGGGTCATAGAAATACGACACCCGCCGCTTCCTCCCGTCCGGCCCTGCCACCAGCGAATTCCCCCCCTCCATCGCCACCTCTCCCTCTCCAACAATCTCCCTCTCTCTCTCCCTCTCTCCCCTCTCCTCTCCTCTCCTCCTCGCTTCACCCGAAGCGCTCACGCTGCTTTCTGGCTCCTGGCTTCATCCGCAGCATCGTCTCCCTCGCAAGCTCCCCCCGCCCCGGCGCTGGAAGCATAACGAGCTCCTGCATGTACGCTGCGTCGGTTTATATGCAAATGCAGTCGTCTCCGAAAACGTGAAATAAAACAACTGCGTCTAAACCAGGGGTTTTGGTTTGGCGCTGCTTTTGTTGCAAAAACACGCCCTGCTCTTCGTTGTGGCCTCGCGGTGTGGAACTCCGTCAATCTACCCCCTTAAAGCCGACAATATCTACACCATGGTTAGATTTTGGTTGATTGTATCTATGGAAGGTGAAGGTTGTGTTGGTTTTGAGTGGGGTGATGGTTTTGAGCGCTTGTGCGGACGAGCATTGGCGGGGTTGAGGGTATGAACTAAACTCCGGTACTGGACCTGAAAACTATGTGTTAGGTAGATTTTGATGGATCGTGTTGGATTTAAGTGCGGTTGTGGTTTTGAGTGCTTGTGGAGGTGGGGAAACGGAGAAGCGATTAGGTGATATGTAGGTAGGTACTAGATTTTTGGTTTTTGAGGTGTTTGTGTGGGGTAGAGTGGTGGTGGTTTAAGGTGGAGTGGTGGTTTTTGGGTGAAGTGGTGGTTTTTGGGTCGTTTTGGGGAGGCGGAAGTGGTACCTGGACGGGTTTCGGCGGTTCGAGGAGGTTATCAGGTGATGCCCGGGAGTGTTTCGGCGGCTGTCTGTGATATCCGGGGGGGGGTCTGGGGGGTTCGTGTGTTATACCCGGATTTGGCGACGGCAGGAGTTTCAAAGGGAGTGCTGCTGGCGTCAAGCTCGACTCTTGAGTGTACAGTCACTGTACTTTGAGTGAACGGCGATGTTGTGAGTTTTTAAATTCGAAGTAACTTACAATACACTCTTCGGTGTTGATAGTGGTTTAATGTGGGTTCGTCCACACTATTTTCCGTTACAAGCATGAGGGACTCTTTAATGTGGTTGTTAAGATTAAAACACATGTGTGTCACTTCGAAAGGGGTTTCGGATTATGGTAATAAAGTCCACAATCTACACATTGAAGAGCCTGGTTAGCCTCTTCAATGTGTAGATCAGGCTCTCTTCATATTTGACCATTGATAGCCTATGCTTTGGAAATGCGGGAGAAAGAATATGAGAAGGAAGCGATCTGGTTTACGTTGATTGCATTTACCGTACTGTAATGCAGCAGAAGTGATGAAGTCAGAAGTGAGATTTGATGGCTGTCTTCGATGGACTTCATGTTCAATTGAGACAAATTCAGAGGAAGGTCCATTGTATCATATCCAGACAGTCAACAGTCCCATGATTCCAGAACCAGTTCAGTCCATTCCAAGCCAGGTTAACTCACTCAAGTATACAACTGGTACCGAGTATGCAACAAATACCTGACATTTCTGAGGGACCTGGTATCAATGTTGAATACAACGTGCACAATAATGAATACCGCAGTGCACAATAATAGGTGTAAGTGACTTCAAGAGATCCAACAATACCGTACATAAACTAACTACTCTTCCAATGGTCATGATGTGTAAGAAGAGGCTTGTGTGACTGAAATGTAGCCTGCTAAACGCTGAAATGCGTAATGGTAGATCCGGCTACCCTATATCGAGTTTCTATACTAGAATCACAAGGTCAAGTCCTTGGGGTCTTCGATGATTGCTGCCAATGTTTGCAAAAATACAGCCAGATCCCCACCATAGATGATTCTATGGTCTGCGGTAACGTTCACCTGTTACAAACCAACCCAAATAGATCAGATATTCATCACAAGTGGAAGTATCTGCCCGTTACATCAAGCATATAATAAGTCAAAGTATAATATTTGGTCAAGCATCAAAAAGTTGTAACAATAAGCCTTAAGGGCGGTAACGCTAACGGCCTGGTAACTAAATAAAGCAAACCAAGGTGACACAGAGCAGGAGAAACGTTACCGTCATCCTGTTCTTCACACCGAACAAGCCGTTTCCGGTGGCAACCACCGTGGGAGTAGAAGCACCGACTGCCATGATAGCACCCTGTTCAAGGTATGATCCATGTATTGTCAGCACAATTTAAACACTTCTAGAGTTTTAAACAGGGTGGCCGAGATTTCAATATTCATTTGGCACTCCTGGTTTTTATTTCCAGTCAAACAACAGAACAATTCACAAAATACTGGCTCTAAGGTTGTTACGATGGATGAAATGTGCACTCAGCGGCTGAGCCGTCAGAAATGACTTCATAGGAGGGGTTACTTACAACGCCAGGGGGCAGAATGGCATCAAATCGGTCAACGCCGAACATTCCAAGATTCGACAAAACAAATGTGCCTGCAACCATTTACACTCGATTATCAGCTAACAGAAGATATCTAGGTTGACTAGTCTAACAAACCTCGAGGGAGGATGAAAATAGTACAGAATGCAACTCCAAACATTCAGACATCTCAATTACTATTGGACAGAAAATTGTACTGCTTCAAAGAAACCAGCTGCTACAACCCACATACGGCAGAAATCAGACCTGAGTTGTACTCCTCTGGTTTGAGCTGCTTTGCGCGGGCCTTGTCAACAAGGTCCTTCCAGGAGCGAGACAATGAGTAAATATCAACCTGCAAAGACACAAGCAGTAATAAATTCAGCATCAGTAACTTTGGGGAATGTAACATATAAGGTTACTTCTCAAAATGTAACATCGCTTGGACGATGACTGACTCAAAATTCCAATGGGGGAACACTGTCCAGAAACCAGGCTTCTGAGACAACAGAATTCCAGTAGGTATGTTGCTTCAGGATTGGTCAGCCTACAAGACGTCGAAATTCTTGAAGAGGATTTGGGCGCGCAGGGAAATACCTTATCGGCATCCTTCAGGACTGGTGTGAGCAGACCACCGTCCATTGCAACAGCAACAGCAACGTTGATGTTCTCGTTGTAAGTGAAACTCTTTCCATCCTTGCAGCAGGCATTCACAACTGGGTGCTTGGCCAGAGCAAGTGCACAAGCCTTAGCTAGAAGTGCAGTCATTGTCACGCCCTTTGACTTGATCTGGTATTCAACAATGCAGGATTTCAACAATTTAGTAAAGACAAAAATAAACATTTCACAAAAAGGTGGTGCTCCAATGCTTGAATATGACCAAATGCTCGAATATGATCAAAAACAAGACGAGATCACTGACCTTCTTGTACAAAGCGTCAAGGGCATCGGTAGTGATGGTGTAACCAACGTGGAACGTGGGAACGGTCATGCTGTCCACCATGTTGCGGGCAACACCTGCCTGCATCGACGTGAACGCCACAGACCCAGCAGGAGCAGCAACGGAGGCAGGTGCAGGGGCAGCAGCAGCAGCGGGTGCAGAAGCAGGGGCAGCAACCGCAGCCGCAGCTGGGGCAGCTGCAACAGCAGCTGCAGCCGGGGCAGGGCCCTTGCCAGCGGCAGCCTCCACATCAGTGGCAGTAATCCTCCCGGACGGCCCCGACCCAGCCACAGCAGCGAGATCCACATTGAACTGCTTCGCCAGCTTCTTCGCATACGGCGTCGCCACAATTCTCCCCGACCTGACCACCGGCTCAGGCTCCGGCGCGACCTGCACAGCCGCAACGGGAGCGGGAGTCGCAACAGGCGCGGGAGGCGGCAACAGCTGCTCCTCCACCGGCGAGGGTTTCGCCGCGGCGGGAGCCGCTGCATTCCCTCCCTTCGCCTTCGCCTCGGCAATCTCCTCCTCCGTCTCCGCCAGCAACCCAATGGCTGCCCCCACCGGCGCCGTCTCCCCCTCCGCAATCACAATTTTCGCCAAAAACCCGTCGTAGAACGTCTCCACGTCCATATCCGCCTTGTCCGACTCCACCACCACCACACTCTCCCCTGCAAACCTCAATGCCACATCCCCAATCAATCAAACCCCACCTCCACATCAACCCCTAAACCCTGACACCCCTCAAAAACCTCCATACCTTTGCTCAACTTGTCTCCCTCATTCTTCACCCACGACACAATCTTCCCCTCCGTCATGGTCGAGCTCAACGCCGGCATGAAAATCTCCCGAATCTTCGCCTCCACCACCAAGCTCCCATTGCGACGCCCGACGCGAGGCGCAGCCGATGGACACACAGCCCTCCCTACGAACGACGCAGAGGAGGCGCTCCGCAACGCAGCCGGGGCAGCCGCGGCCAACGACAGATGCAGCGACGTCGCCATAGCTCCGCTCTCCTTCCTTCCTCGCAATGTGAGCTTGGAGCTCGGGACGCTGGATCAAATGGCTTTGCAATCGCCCTCACACAACCATCCAGATGAGCTCAAATGCAGGGGTTGGTGCCAAGCTCTGTTATGTGTGTCTGCTCCGGAGTCACAACCGAGGTCTCCTTGGTCCCATTGGTTCCGCCTTCTGCCTCGTTTGTATCAGGGATTCCGAACCCCTTCTTCCGTTACCCAATCCCAAAAGCGTCACTATGCACATAGAACGTACCCTAAAACCGTTATCTTCATATTTGTAGATTCTGGAGTTGTACGTCTATATTTAGGATGTATTTTAATTTCGCTTCTGATAGTACCTTGGAGCCGTTACTTGACCCTTGAACTGATATGTGTCGAGATTGGGGTACA
This sequence comes from Ceratodon purpureus, assembly GCA_014871385.1. Lineage (NCBI taxonomy): Eukaryota > Viridiplantae > Streptophyta > Bryopsida > Pseudoditrichales > Ditrichaceae > Ceratodon > Ceratodon purpureus. Next base: position 11,700,729 of record CM026428.1, on the reverse strand, counting down.
TTTGGGAGTATGAGGTTGTCGATGTGTTTTAGCTGGACTCAGCCGGCGTTGTTTTACTTGTGGGGACACTTTGGATCTGTGATTTGGGAGTCGGTATTGGGAGTAGTGATGGGTTTGGGCGTGCGTTGAATGGTTATGGGTTGTTGGCTTCTGCTGGCGGTCTTGAAAGGCGTCACTGAACCTAAAACCGGTAGAAGGGGATGTTAAGGTTTTAGATAAAGGATACCGGTCGACAGATCCCGGTTTCATTTGTGCATCCGGAGTGAAGGAAAGCACTTTTGAGACAAATCAATTGGGACTAATTGGAAGCAAACTTTAGACCTGCAATTGGATCTAAATCCACCATTTTTAACATGCTAAAATTTTCAAAATTTAAAAACATAATAGATTATTACTGATAGAACATGTTATCATGAATAGGATAGGTTACCAAAAAAAAATTGTTCTTGCAAATTTATAAACTACACAGCATAGAAAAATAAAAATTATAATTCTTCATACTAATATGCTTATAAAATATTTGAATTAAACTGGAATATAATCCAACAAAAATATTCTATATTAAATATCAAATGAAGAAAATTATATTTTTTCTATATTGAGATATAATATTACACATATTGTAGCAGGGTAGTTGGTTCCTATACCTTCAAACTAATATTTGTTTATTGAATTTAAGGTTTGGTTAAAAATAGAAAATTTATTAAAAAAAAAACTTAAAACTCTAAAAATGACCACATTTTTTTTATTGATAGCAAAGCATCAGTAGGAAATTATTGTGCATTTTTATCTTTAAATTTGAATTTTATTTATTTATTATTTGTTATTTATTTAAATTATTCTTTGGACCTACCACTTAACTTGCTACGATACTTAGATTTTAAGGTTGTGGGAAAGATATTTTAATGTTATATGGATCTTGATATTATCAATGGTTGTATAAACCGCTGTAAAATTGAATCACCAAAATTAAATTGTTTGATTTATATTGGATTTTTTTTATAAAGAAAAATAATCAACAAGATATTACCAATATTTGTATTAATTGTGTTGATAGTAGAAAATTAAAATAACTCAAATAGCTTTAAGGGAAAACACTCATGAGCAAAGTGTTTGTTGATTTAAATCTAAATTAATGAAGTTTAAATAATTAATTATATTAGTATATTATAATAAATATTCTTTAATTTTATTATAAAGTAACAAATGTTATCATGAATACAATCATTTAAAAAGATGATTATCATAATCTACATAAGTATATATTATAAAATTAAAATGTGTTGAAAAATCAAGATTTCAAAAAAAAAATGTTTAGAATAAAATCTAATTAGGAAGATGATCGAATAATATTAATGATTAAACCATACATTTATTTGTAAAGAAGAAAAATACGAAACAATGTAAATTGCCCAAATTAAAATCATTAATACTGTAATTTATGCATGTATCAAATCTAAAGAAGCATCTACAATTTATATCAAAGCCATTAATAGATAGATCAATTGGCAATTAGAGAGTTGATGGCTATGAACATTGAAACCATCTGGGCCTAGACTTGAAGAAATTATAGAGTTTTTTCACTCTTTTATTAAACAATATCAAAGAAATTTTCATTAAATAAGGAAAATATTGCATTAATAGTTCTATTTTAAATTTAAAAACTATAATGCTATGTGACTATAAAATAGAGAATATAGGTGTTATATCTAGAACAACCAAACTCTTAGATCAAGACCCTTTAACAAATTAATGCACAAAAAGCACAACTTGAAACTACCAAGTAGAGAATAGGAGAATGCATCAAAATCATGTTGGAGTACAAACAGCCATGAGAATGCCACTGTCTAATGACATGCAAAGATTGACGATTTTTCGTTTCTTTCCGAAAAAACCTAATTTTCAACTAACAAAGAGTTAGACACCAAGTTCCAGAGTTTGCCAAAGATTCGAGTAATTCAATTAATGAATCACTTGATAATTTTAAAGAAATCAAGTCCTTCCAGATGCATTGCATTGATTCGAAATATATGATGTGAAATAGGCAATTGTCAACAAATTTACAACTATTATGAGAAGAAATAGGACTTTTTATTGAATTCCATGGAACATCATGAGGCTCTCTTCTCCTATTAAGACAATGAGCATAACTACTCAACCAAGTCCTTGCTTTCTTTGAGCAGATTGCAATCTGCATCGGTTGGATCATCTCCCATGACGAAGAAACTGAAAAGCTAACTACTGTTCCTAACCTTGAAGAATACAGGAAGGACCGATCACGATGTCAAAGTCATGCAGAGCATCATACTTAAAGAGATTTCCAATACAAACGCTCAGCTTGTCTACATCAGAAAACTGAAACCACCGCACAACAAATAGAGCACCGCCATTATGTGGGGTGTCGACTGGGACTATAAATGCAAGAACGCTAATTGCATTTGTTGGACATAAGACTCATCTAAAAGCACTGTAGAGATCTTTATTCAGTCAAGTTCTGAAAGGGCTGATATCAATAGATATGAGATTATATTAGTTACGTAATTAAGTCATGTCATTTAGTGAGGTTGCTTATTAAAGGATGCAAGTAATAACTTGCAGCCTTGGATTACCTACCAAATGGGTGTATAAGAGTACCAAGCTTGTCCTTGCAATATATCTTCTCTTTGAAAGTTTTCTAATCTCTAGTGATTCAACAACATCATCACCGGCGTACAATCGTGGATGGTTAGGGAGCGGATGCTCAAACGCATGATCTAAATCATTAGACACATAAAACGCAGGTACAACGGAAAACTTGTTCCTCCTACTTGGTGGGGCAATGCCTTTCTAGCAAAATCTCTCCCATGATGATGTACGTAGACCATGGTAAAGGATATCATCTTGAATGCGATCCTCCAAAGCATCATAGTGATGAAATGGAAGATATGACGCTATCACATGATCAAGAAACATCAATGATCGCTCTCCGATGGTAATCCTCATCCGAACTCGCTCCACTCTCGTAAGAAGCTTCTCCGAGGTCACAAAGGTTGAGAGTAGAATGTTAACTGTCATAAGTCCATCAAAAAACACACCAAATGTACAACAAGAGCAACCGATCCACCTCGCTCTCATTGCCGTCCTCGCCACTATGTTGGACATCCTTTAGCACTAGATGTTCCTTCATCACGAGGTTGATGACCAGATTGATGAGGTGTAACAACCTCCATCAAAATCTACTCGAATGTCTATATAAAGGTTAGAAGGCATTGTAATGGAGAGAAAGATGTCAAATATACATTCAAAAATACATGAGAATGTCTACACATGCTCAAAAGGCCTAATAATCAAAATTTAAAATAAAAACCTTTTTAAACATTTCATTATAAAAAGTCAATAACTTCGCAAATCTACTATAGACTATAGTGTTAAAAAATACCACCAACACCTTGTGCTTTCTTGGTTGTGCTGCGGTGTGTTTTGTTCTTTGTCCTACGCCTATGGAATAAAGTCACCATTTGCTCCAAAAATAAATAAATAAATAAAAATACCACCAACTAATTGATATGTAATTTTTTTATCATTAAATTAAAAAATATATCATTAAATTTAAACTCAATAATTAAAAAAATAAAATAAATAAACAAACACAACTAATTTTCAAAATCATGAAGTCTTTGAATCCTCAATAAACCGAAGTCCTTTTTTGCATCATAAAATTCATATACTTCGCTCATAAACATGAAAAATGTAGTCTATAAAGGAATTCAAGCAATTAGTGCATAATCATGACTTTAGTTGGTGATATTAATAAATTTAATGTATTAAAAATAAGAAACAATGACACAAGTTACTTTCTTGAAGGAAATTTCCTCTATTTCTGCACATGTCCTAGAATCCACTTCAATAATGAAGAACTCCTCAAAGTTCTCCTTCCAGGATAATTAAGAATTAATCTATTTTCTAACTATTCATAAAGTCTGCAGTCCACACAGGTTGAGAAAAGTTGTTGGGACACAATTCTGTGTTGGTCCTCGATCATTCTCGTAAAATCCTGTGGTCGAATTAGTAAAGGATATTACGCTACTTCGCCCCGAGTATCACCCAGGTATCAGCCTAAACTGAGCCCCACGTCGTCATCACCCTTCCCCCTCAAATTAGACACCCGACCGAGTATAAAACGAGGTATTCAACATAGTATCGAACCAGTATCTAAGGGACATAACCTAGCTATCACCATAGTATCGCACTGGTATCAGATCAGGTCCGGGGGACGCGTTGTTTTTGCAGCATTTTGCAGCGTTTTTACAGCCTCTCGACGCCATAGCCAGCGCGCTCGCAGCTCTGGTCACGCTTCAGTCCGGCGATCGCCAACCCGAGCGCGGCGACGATCGTTGGGAGAAGGAGGCTGGTGTGCCGCTAGGGTCATGTGAAGCTCATCAATTCAGCTTGTGGTGGACAGGGGAGTGAGAGCGGGGAGGGATTGATCGCGAGGGTTAGCCATGTCCGTCAGGAGGACGGTGGCGCGGTGCCCCGCGGACACCGAAGCGCAGGAGGGATGCGGCATCCCCTGGGGCGCCACGGTCGCGCCGTTCGCCGCGACCGACGAGCTCCGGCGCCCCCCGGAGCTTGGCGACCGCGGGGAGGCGCTGCCGCGCTGCGACAGCTGCTACGCGTATCTCAACTCGTTCTGCGATATCGAGAAGTGGGCCTGGACTTGCGCCTTGTGCGGGCAGCTGATTGCGTTCAGCGAGGAGCAGGCCGCGCGGTACCAGAACTCGTCGCATCCGCATCCGGAGGTTGTGTCGTCGTTTATCGACCTAGAGTTCGACGACGGTGAGTAGTGCGCCAGCAATGTGGAAAGCGGGTGTCAATACCTACTGCGAATCTGAGAGCTTCACTGTTGTTTTCCTCTTGCAATATTTCGGTGAACGATCGCATGTTAATGATAACCTAGCTCAGTTTTAAAATTCTGCATTTTCCGGGGATGAGAATGTCGCACATTATTAACGCAGTTTTAATATTACCTTGTTTGATTAATGATGTATTCCGACCAGTCGTCAGAAGTTGCATTCCTGATCAGTTTTGGTAATCTAGGGAAATTTAAGCCACAGAACAAGCTATTGAGATCAGTACATGAAGCATAGGTTATTGATCTTAGCTTTACTGTAGCATATGATTGTTTCTGAATTGGCGGCACTCATACTTTGCCGGGCAGAATTCGGAAGTCTGTGTTTTTGTGTTTTTGTGTGTTACATTGCAAGTTCTTGATCATATTTGTTCGAGTCATCGCAACAGAGGATCTACGTGGAACTAGTTGTATGATTTTGTAGTTTGTACAGAAGCTGATGTGTGCCTTGATTTTGAATTTGTTTTTGACTGATTTTTTGGAGTTGTTGGTGTTAATCAGTTGAGGAGGACAATGCTGACGACAATTTCCAGGCTAGACCCGTCTTTGTAGCTGCAGTGGATTTGTCAGGTAATTTGCATTTTCAGGTTCATTTTGAATGCAACGAAGGAATGATTTACTGTATAGTGTTGGTTTTGAGCAAAAAAGTGGTTCTTTCTTCGTTGGGCATGAAGCCCGTCATTTGGACTATTTAGCGTATACCTCTAATAAACTCCACTTTGACTGCTGCAGCTTCCGAGGAGTTTTTGGAGCTTGTGAAGAGCTCACTTCTTGCTGCCCTTGAAGGTCTGGTTCCTAATGAGCTCCTAGTAAACTGAGCAAACATCTGAGTAGTGTTTTTGCTGATTTATTTCTATGATTCTATGCACATGTTATGTTGTCGACTCTCGATTATAAGTACGATGATCAGGGACATGGCATTCATGATCCATGTTAAGACCAGGGTAATTTGGCTCTGCAAAATACTGAAGTGAATTTTGTACACGTGGCAGCTATAAATCCAGGGGCCCTGTTTGGACTGATCACCTTTAGTCACAAGATAGGGCTGTACGATGTACAAGGGCCCATTCCAGTTGTGAAGTATGTTAGCATTCCTCCCGACATGGATGGCAAGCTTCCTGTAGACCTCGACATGGCGATGCCTTTGCCTGCATTTCTTGCCACAGTATGTTCAACCTTTGGCTTACTTCCTACCCTGTTAGCTCTCCTGTTCCACTTTGATCCATTTTTTTCTGGCATCTTATCCATTTATCTTATGTAGATGGAGGACTTATTGTGAGTGATCATCTGTTCTTCAGCACTTTGTAAAGGCATCTGCTGAATGGTTCATACTCATTGTTTCCTTTGCAACCATACATGAATGTATTGCATACAAGTGCACCTTTTAATAGAAAATAACATTTCATCTTAAATTCTTTTTCTGCTGAAACAAGGTGGAAGACAACAAGGAACATATTGCTGCAGCTTTAGAGACGTTGAGACCTACGAGCTCTTGGGAGCGGGCCACAGCAGCAGGGCAAGGTGTAGAGGGTGTTTCTATGGGTGGACGTGGATTTGGCGTTGCCATGGATGCTCTCATCAAGTATTTGGGGCCTGAATATGGCGTAACGTTTGCCATGGGTAAGTCTTTGTTATTTTCACGGCCTGCTTGCCTGCCGTGCCAAATACCCCTAAGGTGGTTAAATGAATTGAAAGCAAGAATCTGTGTGCATTAGGGAATTACGTTTCTTTTTTTTTAGTCCTTTAAGGTGGTTGATTTCGTGTCTATGTGGTTATGCGATAATCCAACTGCGAAACTCCTTGGTATTTGTCGGATCTTAATCGAAGTTTTCTTTTGTTCGTTGCTTTGTGCATATATTGCAGCACGAGTTTTTGCATTCTTATCCGGCCCGCCTGATTACGGTGCCGGGCAGTTGGACACGAGACGTTACGGAGAGCAGTATTCTAGCAAGGGTGAGGATGCAGACAAGGCTCTTCTTCCCGCGCAAACATCTTACTACAAAGATCTGGTCAGTGGCGCGATTCTGTTCGTTTCCATTACTAAAGACATGTAGCTTGTAGTTTCAGTTGGACTTTCAGTATCTAGCTAGTCGAGATTTTTGAATCGGGATCTTGAACAATGCTATGCTTTAGTAATCGGATGATGGACTGCTGTTTCCGAGTCACGGATTTGCCTTAACATGGATGGAACATGACCTTGCTTGGTACAGGCCGCACAAGCAGTGCTAGCAGGTGTTTGCGTCGACCTCTTTGCTGTGACAAACGAGTACACCGATCTGGCGTCGCTCAAGTACTTGAGTATAGAAAGTGGCGGAGGCCTGCTGTTATATTCAAGTACTGAAGAAGCGACTCTTCCACAAGACCTGTAAGTTTTGATCTTGTTTATTCATTGTTTTTCTTTTCCTTTTAGCACGTAATTAAGAGTGTCGTTTTTTTGAGAGAGGAAAAGAGTTTGGTCCTCTTGGAGTCCTGATGGTGTTCACTACGACGGCAAACAGTTACATGATACTCACGTTTGTGACTGGCTTTTTAAGGATTCAGGTCAACGACTTGAAACAGTTTAGGTTTCTTGATTGTTGATATCTTGTTGAGTCAGGTACAGGGACATACTAACTAGTGTGAGATAATTCCTGTAGGACTGTGTGTTGCAAGAGCAGTTTAGAAATCTAACTCTCGAGTTTCTGCGTGCAGATACCGCATGCTTAGTAGACCTTATGCTTTTGGGTGTATACTACGTATTCGAACGTCAACAGAGTTCAAGGCTGCTACTGTTGTAAGCCCTTAAACTATTTCGTATATGTCCAACCAGTCTTGCAGTAGGCTTTTTTCGTTGAATTTTTTTTTTGAAAATTAACGAGTAATTTTGGTAATGGGTGCAGTACGGACATTATTTTCCGGATCCTGAGTACGACAATGTTCAGCGTATTATTTGTTGCGATCAATTTGCAACGTATGCCATTGATTTTGAATTTAGTTCTTCGTCAGGCTTCACAAGGTGAGAACAGCCCTTCATTCTCTGCAACCTGGGTCAATCTATTTCTCGCACGATTATTTGTCACTAGGCTGTGACAGGAAGTTAATGTATATGTGTTTGTTAAATTCTTGATGACGAATTCATTGTGCAAGTTATTCCGACTCATTGCTAACGTGTGGATTTGGCCTTCCAGGCACATGGAATCTCCACCTGTTTTGCAAATGGCCTTTCAATATTCCATTCTTGTTCCTCAAGATGAGGACACTAAGCATTCATACTCGAATGGGAATTCTGCCAATAGCTCAGTGTCGTCTCACAGGTGCCGGTCTTTCATCCATTTTTGAGGGTTGAAATTTACATTTTGCATGAACTTGCAATACATTCTGGTATTTGTAGATGATGACAATGTTATACCTGTAGTCCACCATACTTAGGATTTTGATTTATTTAATTTTGTTACTATAGTGACACAGCTTTCCTTGGTTATTTAGTCTATGGATTTTGTTTGGAACACTTCTGGCCGCATGGGCTATTGCAGCCACTCGAAACTGTTGATCTGTGTAATTAATGCACTACCTTCTTTTCTCACACATGTAGTGATTTTGTGTTGTTTCAGTCCAGGTTATGTGGTGAAGAGGCGCCTTAGAATACGGACTTTGCAAATGAATGTAGCTGCTAATTTTACACAGTTGTATGAAAGTGCGGACACTGAAGTCATCTTGACTGTTCTGACACACAAGGTACTTCAAAGTGTTTTACCTCGTGCATTTCAATTGAATATGTATTCTTGCCCCACTATAACCCTGCTTAATCCAGCTCATTTAACCCTTTTTGGATTCTAAAAGACGTTTGTTTGGTGGAACTTGTTCGAAAATTGCAGATTATTCGAGCATCTCTGGACGATGGTGTGAAGGAAGCCCGCGCCCTCCTGCATGACTGGTTGGTCATCCTCACTGCCCAATACAATGACTACTATAAGCTAGCTCAATTTGCAGCGCCCACCACTATCAACAAGTTGGATGTGGCATTCTCAAGATGCCCCCAACTACAAGCCTTACCCCGGCACGTCTTTGCACTTCTTCGTAACCCGTTGTTGAGAACCCACGATGAAGGAGTGCATCCGGATCACAGAATATATCTTCAGTGCTTATTCAGGTACATGCCTGGTCGAATATCCTACGTGGCTACATTTTGAAGCTGCTCAGACTCGTATCTGCTTTATGAAGTGAAAGGGACATTTGCCTTCTAGGTAGCCTTACATTTAAGTTCTCTTGTTCCATGCAGATTTTCTTTCAGCCTTTAATGTTGAAGATGCACTACTGATTGCTTTCGTTCTTTGTGTCATGGCAGCGCATTGGAGCCTTCATATCTCTTGAGAGCTGTATATCCTGTATTGTCATCATTTGAGACACCAGACAAGCAAGCATACCCTCGTCATTCACTCAGCCGAGCAGCTTTGATCACGAGTGGCAGCCCCATCTTCTTTTTGGACGCCTTCACCACGCTTATTGTTTATTATTCTCCAACAGCTGATCCTGCCTTGCCGTTTCCTCCACCACAAAACTGTAAGATTTCCTCTAGTCTTTTCTTTTTGAAGTGATTGTTTTTGCTTCTTACTGCATTATTGCACTTATTTCCTGTTTGGCGCCTGCACCACTCTGTCGATGAATTTGTTGATTGCGATTAATTGACATGCATCAGCGTGACATGCTGGATGAGTGCTCTACCTGACACCTTACGAACCAATTTCTCTCTGTGGATTTGATCAGGTGGACTGCGGTCAGTTATTAACAGGCTGAAACAAGAGAGAAATATCACCCCTAAGTTGCTGATGATTAGAGGAGGGCACGACAATACGGAACCTTTTGACCGTTATTTAATAGAGGAGCAGGATGTGGATGGTAGTGGGGTGGCTACAGGGATGGGATTTGTTTCATTTTTGGACCAAATTTCACATGATGTCATGAAGTACATGAAATAAATGGAGCGTTGATCGCAACCAGGCTTAACTACGTTGTGCCTCATAGCGAGCTCCGAGTACATACGTATCATTCTATGGTAATCTTTTTGAACTAGAATGGTGCATTGTGATTGACACCTTATCATGTTTTGTTAAGATCTGCTATCTGCCTTGCCTTCCTCGTTCAACCTCCCCTACAATTTGTGGTGATATGCTCCACAAGGTTTCGTGTTTCGTGTTCTTTAGATTACAATTGGAAGTGATTCGTGAAAGAGGTAGGGAAATCTTATAGCTTTGGTATCATCTATATAGTATTTAACACTCAAGATTCTCAGTATTGTGTGCTGTTCGAAATTATCTGGTTTGCTCTGTCAAGTTTAAAACCCTGAATTATATCAGTACCTTGTGTATGAAGTCGTGATCTCTCCAAAAAATAATCCTCAACTGAAGAATTTGGTTGCAATCAGATGAGGCAGACTGAGGCTGTAGATGAGATGTTTCGAAGGCGAGAGTAGTGTCCGGTCGGGTGAGAGAACGTCACGTTCAGGCTTCGACGACGTCTACGCTGTGAACTGAACATAATCCACTTCTCTGAAACCCCTGAATCTGCTTCAGGAATTGAATCGCAGGGCGAGGATTTAATTATCATAATCAGATTCTAAACTGATGAGTCTTAAACTGGAAGTAGCCTACCTCTGCGGAGGAGGAAAGTTATTCTATGTAGTAGGTCAATGTTGTTTGACTCGTAGTCTAAGAGTCTACGAGAACAAGGAGAGGTTGAGAGGGGTCAACATAATCAAGGTTTCAAATGAAAATGGGCTATCTTTGTATAATATATGTAGATTCTTAGTTTAACACTAGCATTCTTATGTAATTCCTCACAATTTCTCATGCTGAATACTGAGAATTAGGAGAAGAATTTAGCAGCTTTTCATTAGCTCCTTTTAGTGCAAGTATAACAATTTATTCTAAGAAAATTAGTAATTATCTTATATTTTTTTGTTAACAACCAATATCAACTACCAATTCATACAGTTATTGTCTGAGTATTGTGCATGTATCATCCAAGTATCACATGTTTTATTTTGGTTTTTACTTGAAAGTTTTGAATATCAACTGGTTTTTTGTAAAATTAGTCGGCTACTCTGTAACTAGCTGCCGGTTCTCTCCGTTCATTGGTTTGACTATGATGCATCAATTCGAAGCGTTGTGGTGATCAATCCATCTTAGTCGGGTGGCAAAGAGAACCCCTGTGAAGAAAGCTCTATTAGAAAAATAAAGAAATCACAAATTATAAGTACGAACTCAAAGTGTTCCAGCATCTGAAAGTAGGCATACTAAATTCTACTTGTGAATTCCAGTCGTTCCACACAGTGAAATTTGTAAGATGCTGTAGTAGTTGCTCGGTCAAATTTCAATCAACCCAAAAGAGGAACACCATGGGTCAAATCCAACTTTGTTTCTGGGTATTCTAGAGCTTCTCTCAAAAAGACTTTGGACAGAGTGCGGAACAAAAAATGGAGGACTTGGTAGAAAAGTACAACACATTAAAGCATGAAAGTGAGAAGCTACTCTTCAAACTCCTCGAGGAGCTAAAGCAATGACAGGGCTGTGTGGAGTCACCATTACTTGATGTGAGTTTTAATTTGAATCAACTCGGGTTCAACGAAAGTAAGAGGTGTGAGTATGTTTTCAATGTAAAGACTACCCCTGATGACCTCTAGTTGCTTCATTAAGAGCATGAGTTTCAGCGTGATATCTCATAATCATGTACCACCCAACTGCCTGATTTGATGATTTGTGTGAGCATGAGGTGATGTTTCAACAAACAACCTAGTCATATGCAGCTCATTGTGGGGCAACTTTCTTTAAGTTTCCATAATGCAGGTGGTTGTCTTCTGTCACACGATGACAGATCAGAGGCGTCAGCATCATATTCAAAGTGAGCAAATGCGTGCAAGGTGAGATGTCTACTTGTGGCAACAGTGGGCTCAGTATGAAGTCGACACAAAGAGCATACATTTGTGTGTTGTGAAATTTTCAACGAGAATTATGCTTACTTCAAAGCTCCGCTGCCAGTTGACAATCACAGCAAACAAAGTCAAATGTTTCCAAGGTCAAAGGATGATGATCACACTGACTCTGTCTATAGCGACGAGCCGCCGTACTCTGGGAAAAAAGTATGTACCTGTTCCAAATTTTAAGAGGAAAAGGGAACATAGTACTCATTTTTTTAGACACTGAGTAGCTCATGAGAGCAGTTTTGCTGATTAAAATTGTTTGAATTGCACTTTAAGATCTCCTTGTGCAAAGAGCAACGGGAATGATTCAAGGTGCAAGCTGTCATTTCGAAGGAAGCATCTTCAACTTATGAAAGACTGGGAATAAGCATTCAAAGGACAACTTGAGAGCAAAGAATGAATCTCTTCTATGTCTCTTGAATTATAGGTAGACCAACACAGCCATCTAGAGATCGGCATTTGAAGGGGGGTTCCCAAGCAATGATCCATGGAAGGAAACAATCATTGGGGACTGGCATTCAGAAATCCAAGAACCGAAAGGCTTTTCTGAAGACCACATCATGAACAGCTTGTGTGTTTTTTGGTTATTTGTGCAGCATTTTAAGTTTTGGAAATTGTTGACTTGGCTCAATGATAATCTTTGTTTCTGGAGCGTACCCAGTAGACAATCTTCACAAGGATAGGTTCCTTACTCACGAGTCTTAAGGACAGATATGAGAAGGTTTAGAAATTATCCATTTTGTTTTGCCCTGTGCCATGTAAAGGTTGCGGATGTGCAAGAAATGCATGGTTTGCAGGCTTGACAAAATTTGTACAGAGGCAAGATTACTGTGCCTTGTGGTCACATGTTGGCATCCCACATGAAAAGAATGTTTATAAACTTTTCTATTATTTCCCTCACTTATTCTCACTATTCCATTGTTAATGTACAGTCCATACTACAAAGCTGAGGCTAGAAAGTGGAAGCCACAAAAGCATTACTGCCCACGGAGATCACTTGAGCATATAGTTTGCATTATTCTTGTGCAAATTTGGATACCTACACAAACCAGTCTTTGTAATATACATGCATGACAACACCGTACACAAAAGAAAACCATGAGGTTCATGTTGAGATCAGAACGACAATTGGACCAAACACACAAGGAATCTCCAGTAATAGAGTGAACTTGTGAAGGCTGAAAGAGTCCTACAATCTAAGTCTGGTGGAACGAAGTAAAGTCATGTAAAATGAGATGGCTTACATCCAACCAAAAACCCACACTATGGGAAAAATGGTTTCCCAAGACTAGCGAGTACACAACTAAGCCGGTTAAACTGCCGGTACACCACCTCATTGGTGTACTCGCTGGGTCCTGGGAAACCATTTTTCCCATAGTGCCATGAAGCTAGAAAGCATAACTTTTTTGAAGAATGTACTATAATGAGCAGAATTTTCATGTCAATTGCAAAGTTATATATCAATTAGAGAAATGGAAATGAATGAGAGATAGAAAGAATAATTTTAAAGTATAAAATTTCACAAGCAAAAAAAATCATTTCACATAAATTGAATTTAATCTTAAATTGGCCATGACCATTTCTCACCAAAAATACTCAAAAAATTGTCATTTTTGAAGCAAGAATGAACAAACCAAAACCGAAGTTTTCTTAGCATCTCTAACAGTAGGATGTAACTTAAGACTGTTATCTGGGCTGGACGGATGGAGTTGCTAGGTGCGGTTATGACCAAGGGGACCGTGAACACCTATAACCCGAGTACACGGTCACAGGGTCTTAGGAGGGGCCGTATGGTCATAGGAACAAGGAGGGTCCCAGAGCCAGGACCAAGACCGTTGGAGGCTCGTCAAGGCCGACCTGGAAGCCAAGGCGAATGAGGTCTAGCTAAAGTGACTAAGTACCCGGGTGATGAAAGGATGGAACAGTTCCTTGTCTCAGGAAAGAGAACCGACTGTGTGGGAGGACGAGGAAGAAGGTAGAGAGTGACAACATGCCCAACAAGGTCAGACTAGGGTTAGCAAGCAGCTCAGGGTGCAAGAGTCGGAACAGAGTAAGTGCAAGTAAAAGGAGGGAGGGGAGTGTATTATCCGAGACACCCAAGGCATCGTGGAGCAATGGAGCCCCAGCTTACAAAGAAAACACAAGCGTACCAAGTATCCTGACTCAACATCGTCACAAAAACGGAAGAGTGTAAGCTTTCCCCTAGCTACCCTGTTTATACTAAGTTCTGTCCTATCTTTCTGCTATAACTACGACTTCCCTGCTTCGACTGCTCCTTCCTCTAACTGCTAGTCTTCACCGCCCCTGGTTACCTTGATCGCCGTGGCTGTTGTAGGTAACATTTAGCCCCCCTTCCGAGAGCACAATCCGTCCCGGATTGGAGGTTCAGCCACGCGTGCGTCGGTGGGCGGGTCGTCGATCGGGCCGAGTTTCTTCCCTGGGCAGCTGTGCGAGACGGCGGGGTGGAGCTTGATCGCCATGTATTGCGGCTATGGCTGCACCAACACCCCGATGGATTAGGTTGTGTTTGGTCCTAGAAGTCATGGCATGCTGATAAATGTCGTATACTGTTTTTCCTAGGATTTTATTGCAGGCAGGGCATTGCACATGATTAGCCTCGGTGTCGCTGTACAAAGCAACTAGGTCAGGGTTAGCTTCAAAATAACGCTTGACCTCTGTAATTGCAGTCGCTAACTCTTCCTTGGCTTCTTCTTCATCGCTGTTTTCTTCCTCGAGATCATATTCTTCCTCTATTTTTCTCAAGGCATCCTTATGATGTTTAATAGACTTGGAACGCATGGGTACCGGGGAATTCACCTGTGGTTGTGGAGGTTGCAGCTGTGGTTGCAGGTTCGGTGACGGCTGGGGGGTGTCTTCGGGGTCGGTGAATTGGTCGGGGATGTCTACACGTTCTGCTCGGTCATGGACATTCGGGATGATGAGGTTTGAAGGTCGCGTTTCCTCCTGTGGTGCTTGGGGGGGGCTGGTTGGTACTGTCCCAATGACCGCTGAGGAAGGTAGTGACAAGGCTTCCATGTCCAAAGACTCGAGATCCATGGGATCCAGCTCCATGTTCTCCCAGTCATTTTCTGACTGCTCCATCTCTAAAGTAGCCAGCGTAGTGTCAATGCAATGGTCGAAAAGCTCTTGGGGAGGTTCGGCTGTCGTTGCAGGATGTTCGCGAAGCCATGTGTAGGCGTTGTTGGCTATCAACTTGGCAGCCGTGTGGATCCAACCCAGCTTGTTAGCCTCGAACTCCTGGAGAGCTTGTTCAGCCGTGGTCCTCTGGTCTTGAAGGTCCGTGGTCTCCTCTGGTTTCTGCCCCAGCCTCAAGGTCTCATTCTGCGCTGTGAGGGTCTTGCAGCGTGCTAAATACTCCTGCCCTTGCTGCTCCAGGTGTTGGATACGTTCCCCTGCACTAGCTTTTTCCTTGGAGAGTGTGTCTACGTGGTCTTGCGTGGCATGGAGCTCCAGTTCCAAGTTAGCAACCTGATGGCGCAAATTAGACAGGGTCTGGTCCTTCTCTTCTATCTGCTGGCGGTACTCTACATGAGTGTTGTCGAGGACTCGTTGGGCCTGGTCTCGGGCTCCCTGGACAGCCGCGGTCACCTTGCGTTTGTAACGCTCCTCCATATTGCTCTGCTCCTGCTTCTCCAGCTCGGCCTTGCGGATCCATTCCAACATCTGCCCCACGCATTCGGAAATGGCGGTACTCTTGGTGTGGAATCGTGTTGCCCATGGTCCCCATGCTGTGGCTGTTGTTGGTGCTGATGTTGCCCCTGGTGTCTTGGCAGGTTCCTCGCTTCGTGGGCGTTTGCTTGGGCCTGGAAGACTGGGATCTCGTGCTGCAACTGTAGCGAGCTCCCGCTGGATGTCAAAAAAGGTCCCCATGAGCGGCCCCTTACCATGTCTTCTATGAAACGCCAAGTAATTCTGGATGTAGGCTGTGAGAAACGGCCCAATGGGGCTGTGGTAGTCGAGATCCTTTCGATGTCCCAACAGCTGGATGCGGAAGTTCTCCTCTACCAGCATGCCCCAATTGATCTTCTCGCCTTGGTCGGCCATGAGAAGCAGAGACAACTGTTCTGGCTTAATGCCATTACAGTTGTTCTGAAAATAAACTTGGCTAAGCACTCCACGCATCCGCGAAAACCATGGATCTTGCATATGGTCACCCAGGGCGAAAACATCGTACCTTTTGTCTTCCTTGAGTTGCAGGTTGCCGACGCGGGCTGCAATGTCGGGCTGAGGATATCGGCAGTCGCTGCTCCAGGTGGTGGCGCCCAATCCGTCCCATCCGAAGAACTTGTGTAGGTAGCGCGCGGAAAACTGCACCAGTACGCCCTCCACCATCCCGGACGGGTAAAGCTCTGTTTCGTCCCTGGCTCGCATGGATGTCACGAAGTCATTACAATGTTTGATGTTGACCTTTCCCTCCAGCAGTGTGAGATACTTGCCTAATCCGACCTCGGTATGCCAAATAAGGTCCGGTTTGCGTTTCCACTCTAGAATCATCCTTGGGACATAGAAAGGAGGGTATGGTTTCTTGTTCTTCGCCATGACTAACACTGGGCGTACTGTGGGGAAGGTCCAGGGAAGAAGGAGGGGGTGAGGGAGCTGTGGCGAAATGGAATGCCGAGGGTCGCTATGGAGAGTGACTACAAAGGAGCCAGTGCGCATGGAAACCCAGGGAGGAAGAAGACAAGGGCATGGTGAGAGAGGAGCAGTGAGTGGGAGCGGCCCTTGGTGAACTGATGATTGTCCCTGGATCCTTGGCGGCCTCGACTGGACTGATGGGGAGGGGCAGGGGGTGACATAGTGTAGGCTGTCTAGTCCACAGGGTGGCGATGATGGTGGCGGCGGGGGCCTAATGATGCGGGGACTAGCAAAATTTGATTGTGTCCCATTGTCATGACATCCAAGGTGTCCCTGGCCAACTGGGAGGCAGACCCGGATGTGACTAACATGAACTTCCACGGTGGCAGTGGATTCCTTGGGTTCAGGGTCTAAGCTATCCGCGTCCTCCAAATTAGCGTGGGCTTCATTGGCTAATTTTTTGTAAATGTCTCCAAGACTAAGCGTGGGTGTTGTGGTTGGTTGTGCCGTATGGTAGTGTTTTAATTTAGTGGAATTGACGATGGTTGCATGGTGATCAAAATTCTCACAATTTACGAGCAACACGGTGTTATTAGGGAGTGCTAACTGTACCCTGTACGGCCCATGCCAAATGGATTCGAATTTTGTTTTTCGTAACTTGGGGTCCCTGGGGCACCATAACACTTGGTCACCTTTCTGAAAAACCCTGACTGGCTTGGTGGACTGGAAGTGTTTTGCTGTTAGTTCCTGCCTGTTTTGTATGTTTTTAATTGCTAGAGCCCTGATTTCTTCCAAATGATGGATGTCCTGGATTCGAGCAGCTAAAACTCTATGAGGCGCTAAATCCTTGGTTTGCAAGGATTGGAAAGTAGGGGCTATGTATTCCGTGGGTAATAAGGGCTGGGTTCCATAGACCATTTCGAACGGGCTAACCTGAGTCGCGGTTTTCGTGGCTACACGATAAGCCCATAGGGCAGCTGGTAAGCAATCATCCCAATCACTCTGGTTAGCATGGATGAACCTTCTTAGCATGTTGATCAAGGTTTTGTTCGTAGATTCGGCCTGACCATTCCCTTGGGGGTAGTAGACAGTGCTGGTCCGGTGTTTAATGATGTGGTTATCTAACAAGTCCTCAATAACCGCATTAACAAAGTGGCTACCTTGGTCCGATACAATTTCCAAGGGGCAGCCAAAACGTGTAATAATATTGTCATATATGAAAGATGCCGTAACCACGGCAGTATTGGTTCTCAAGGGCTTGGCCTCGACCCACTTTGTGGTATAATCCGTGGCTACCAGGATGTATTTATAGCCTTGCTTTGTTGCAGGACGAATGGGACCAACGAAATCCAGCCCCCAGCGTTGGAATGGTCCCAACGGTGGGATTGATTTTAAGGGAACTCGGCCCTGATGTTGAAAATTTGTTGTAGAAATCTGACATGCATGACAATTTTTAACATGGGCGTGGACATCCTTGTGCAGTGTTGGCCACCAGTAGCGGGCCCCCAAAATCTTTTTAATCGTGGTGTCTGGGCCTTGATGGCCCCCGGCTGGGCCGTCATGGAGAATAGCTATAATGTTCTGTTCTTCCCCTGTCGGTACACAGAGTCGTGTTTCATTATCGAGGCCGCGTCTGTAAAGTTGCCCTTGGACGACTGTGTATGGCAGGGTTGATCGGACAAAGCTAACCCGTCTAGTGCCAGAAAGTCCTGGGGGTGTAGTGCCTTGAGTGAGATATCTCATTATGTCTCCCCGCCAATCACCAGGGATATCTACTTCCAGACTCGCAGTCTGAATGTAAGATTCGTTGAACGAATCATCAATTCCCTCCTCGGTAGCCTTGGAGTCCCTGGATAGATAGTCAGCTACTATGTGACGTTTACCGGGAACATAAACTACCTCAAAATCATACTCCAGGAGGATCATTATCCAGCGAGCAACGCGGCCTGTTACTAAGGGCTGATTTACCAAGTAGGACAAGCTGTGATGGTCGACCATGAAGCGGAACTTGTTTCCAAGTAAATAGTGTCGAAATTTTTTAACAGCATAAATCATGGCCAAGGCTTCTCGTTCAGTTGTAGAATAATTCTTTTCTGCTTGGTTTAATAGGCGACTGGCGTAAGCCACTGGTTGGTCATATTTCCCATTTAAATTTTGGGCTAGCATGACTCCCACGGCAATATTGGATGCGTCTGTATGAACATGGAATGGTTTGGACCAGTCTGGCGCAATGAGAATAGGAGCACGGGAATAGGCTAGCTTAATTTTTTCAAGGGCGGCCTGGGCTTCTTGGGTCCAGTCTTGGGGATACCTGTATTTGGCATGATTTAAAGCCGTGATTGGAGCGGTAATATGTGCTAACTTTTCTATGTATATGCGATTGAATTGTGAGAGTCCTAACAGGCGTTGAATGCCCTTTTGATCCTTGGGTGGGGTGATTTCCAAGATGTCCTTGATTTTTTCGGGATCAGGGAGTTTTCCGTACTTACAAACAATGTACCCCAGGATTACTCCAGCAAAGAAAAGGAACATGCATTTCTCAGCATTGAGACTTACTCCATTGGCACGGCAAGCTTCAAATATTTGCCGGAGCTGAGAAATGTGATCTTTAATGTGGCCATAAACCGTTCCATCGTCTAAGTAAATCCGAAAGAATCTTTTCAAGTATGGCCGGAATATTAATTCCATGACACGTTGGAATGTCATGGGGGCATTTTTGGCTCCAAAAGGCATTCGTTCAAACTGATAAGGCCCCCATTCCGTAGAAAATGCCGTTTTATTTTTATCCTGCTCAGCCATGGCAACTTGGTAATATCCCGAAAAACAATCTAAAAATGAATACATTTCATGGCCTGCCACTTCATCTATAATTTCTTCCATGTAAGGCAAGGGGTAATGGTCCTTTTTTGTGGCTGCATTTAATTTGCGAAAGTCTACGCAAATTCTTAATGTCCCATTTTTCTTGGGAATAATAACCATGGGAGACAGCCAGGGAGCGGAGTCCACTGGCGAAATAAACTTGGCCTTCAACAGTTTGTCTAACTCGGCCTTGACTCTTTCCGCATAATTGGGGTTCATCCTGTATCTCCGTTGCTGTACCGGGGTTGCATTTGGTACCAAATCTATGGTATGTTCTGCCAAGGTTGCAGGTATTCCCTTGAGATCTTCATGGCCCCAAGCGAAAATATCCTGATATTCATGGAACAGGGCAATCGCGGCTTGTTTGATGGATTTGGGAGCGTCAGCGTTGATCTTGATGTATTTGGGTTTTTCATCTGTTCCCAGGTTTACTAACTCGACCTTGTCCTTGGCTCCATGGGACCATCCTGTAATTATTTCGTTCTGCAAGGTTTGGTTGGCAGGGACGGCGTTAACTGTAATGTTTTCTTGGAGTTCCTGGGAAAAATGAGGTGGTATATCCATTTGGTCTTGTTCAGCCACCATGCTGGCCAAATGTATTTCTGCTACTGGGATTAAATCAGGGTTGGCCTGAAACACCATGGCTTCTTGTTTGGGTGATAGTCCACCGGCCCAGTTAGTTCCCGCATTGTGTCGAATCTGGTTGGCTCGAGCCTTTGTGATGCAGCTATCTACGGGGATTACGACTGTTTTCCCTTGGCATTGTATCCGTATCTGATTTCTAGACCAGTCGTGGATGGCATTCATGTCTCTCAACCAGGGCCGTCCCAAGATTACCGGGAAATTACTACTATCTGGCATTTCAATGATGACAAAAGTGGCTGGTGTCGACACACCATGTGTGGTAATGGCTACCGTGGACAAGATACCCAAGGGTGTTACTGGGGCATCATTCGCCATTCGTAGGATGAACTGGGCCAACCGTGGTGAGGGTAGTCCCAATTGTTTTCTCAGGTGATTGCTCATAACATTCACTCCAGAGCCTCCATCTACCAATACATTGGCTACTTCATGAGTCCCTAGTTGTAAATGGATTACCGCGGCATCTGGGTCCAGAGTAGTAGCATTAACTTCAATGACTTCTGGGTCGGTTGTTCCTTCAGGTATGGCTGTCTGCTGTAGGTATTTTTGGAGTTCAGGGCTTAACTTGATCAATTTGGATAACGTGATGGTAACATTGGTATCGTCTAAGATCTGCTGCAAAGGTGAAGATGTATGGGAATTTTCTAGGCCTTCTTGTAAGTCCTGTCGTATCCTATGGAGTCTTTCCCAGTGATTTTCTGAAAAAGGTTTGCGGTGTTCAACCACGTGATTTTCCGTGGGAGCCTTGGATCGGGTCGTTACTACTGCAGTACTAATAGTGGACACACTGGTTTCCACTCCGTGTACTTCAGTTAGTGTGACTCCGCCCCTTCTAGGAGTTCCAGGCCCCTTTGGATTTTCCATGGTTCCTTGCTGGCCGGGGTTGGAACGATACTGAGCCCATCGCTGATGTAACTGAGGGCATTGGCCTCGTTTATGATTTAACGAACCACATTCCCAGCACGCATCTCCTCGGCTAGGTTGAAATGCATCTACGTTTATTTCTTCAGGGTATATAGTTGCCGCGGTAGGCCGAGGGCGTCGGGTATCCTCAGGTCGTGGTGAGGTGTTAGCGTACCAGCAGCGTCCTCCATGTATTTTTCCACAACTGGAACAAGGAGCCAAGGGGGGCCTAGTTTCTGGTCGTAGGTTGGGTAAAGGTAACAGGGGTGCCTGTACTCGGTTTAAGGCTCCTAGCTCTCTGCTAATATCATTTGCTGCAGTCAGGATGTCCTGCAAAGTTTTAACGCCGCGGATCACAATGCCCTGTTGTATCCATGGCAACAGACCCTTCTTGAACCACTCACAGAGGTAATCTTCTTCAGGGCGCTGACTTAATTTGTCGGCCAGCTGTTTAAATCTGTCGTAGAATTTATCTACTGGTTCGTTTTTATCCTGGGTAATGCTGCCTAAAGCGCGGAGGACTTCTGAACTAGTTTTCAATTTTCTGAATTTATGCAGAAAACTCCGTTCCATGTCATCCCAGGTAGCGTGCGAGTGTTCCGTCTCAAAATCAATATACCAATTGATGTGGTTACCTTGAAGCGTGGTTCCAAAAATATTCTGGAGGTCTTCATTATTGGTGACTCCATTTGTTCTAGCGATAACCTTAAATCTCCGGACGTGCCAATCAGGGTCTCCTGATTCGTCGAACACGGGGTAAGAGATCTTGGGATACTTAATAGTTTTACTTGTATCACCTTGGCTAGGAAGAGTAGCCGCTGTGTGGTTATCCCTTGGAATCGTGGGGGATCTTAGTGCTTCAGGGAGAGCTTCTGAGGCCTGGGGCGTAGCATTAATGGCCTCGTGTGTTCTACTCTCTTGGAGGGTGTGATACTGTGCGCTAAGTATTTCCAACTTAGCATTAGTGGCCTCATTTTTGGCTACTAACTCGGTCATCTGTTGTTTCATCCATACAAGGAAATCTTTCGTAGATTCAGGGTCATCTTGTTGAGCAGCATCCTCTGCTTCATTGATCCGGTCTAGGGGGAGTTTTCTGGGAGGCATGGTAAGCGGTTTTTAAGTTTTCAAGGAGAACTTGGAATACCTCAGCAATCCATCCCCAGCATGGTCGCCAAAATGTTATCTGGGCTGGACGGATGGAGTTGCTAGGTGCGGTTATGACCAAGGGGACCGTGAACACCTATAACCCGAGTACACGGTCACAGGGTCTTAGGAGGGGCCGTATGGTCATAGGAACAAGGAGGGTCCCAGAGCCAGGACCAAGACCGTTGGAGGCTCGTCAAGGCCGACCTGGAAGCCAAGGCGAATGAGGTCTAGCTAAAGTGACTAAGTACCCGGGTGATGAAAGGATGGAACAGTTCCTTGTCTCAGGAAAGAGAACCGACTGTGTGGGAGGACGAGGAAGAAGGTAGAGAGTGACAACATGCCCAACAAGGTCAGACTAGGGTTAGCAAGCAGCTCAGGGTGCAAGAGTCGGAACAGAGTAAGTGCAAGTAAAAGGAGGGAGGGGAGTGTATTATCCGAGACACCCAAGGCATCGTGGAGCAATGGAGCCCCAGCTTACAAAGAAAACACAAGCGTACCAAGTATCCTGACTCAACATCGTCACAAAAACGGAAGAGTGTAAGCTTTCCCCTAGCTACCCTGTTTATACTAAGTTCTGTCCTATCTTTCTGCTATAACTACGACTTCCCTGCTTCGACTGCTCCTTCCTCTAACTGCTAGTCTTCACCGCCCCTGGTTACCTTGATCGCCGTGGCTGTTGTAGGTAACAAAGACCTTTAGAAGATCGTGTACAAAAAAATTCAATAAAAGTTGACCGTGTGAATTAGAATATTATAGAGTTTGAAGTAAGAAAGATTGTTTTTTTATCCTTTCCAAACTGAATCATCAGACTTTGACTTCTCTTTGTGTAAATTTATTGTAAATTTATTGTACTATACAAGTTGGGGTTTTGAATTAATAAGATGTATATGATGTTAGTTACTTGTGCACCAAATTTTAGATTTAATAAAAAGATATAACATTGTAAAAACGTAGTATAAATTGCTTATGTTGTTTTTATTTTTTTGTTTTTAATAATTGGAATCTTATTTTATGGATCAAATTAACACAACCAAAAGCACAAAATTAACAAGCAGGTTTGTAAAATTCCTTCAATCATCCACATCATGTTTTATTAGTGAAGTGGATTTTGAAGGGCTACATACTGTAACACCATAGCAGGTTCATAATTTTATATTTTATATTTATATTTACATTTTTTGGGGGGGAATTATTTATGAACGAACCTGCTATGGTGTTATGGTATCAGAACTTCAAAGCATGCCCACTCATGGAATTGGGCAATGTAGGTGATCTGTAACATCTTGTTTCTTTCAGAAAGATAAAGGATCAAGACGTGTACAAGTCTGTGTGTCTCTAACTTGGCAGGTTTTGGGTTCGGGTCGCTTTTGCAGTTCCTATTTGACCTTTCAAAATCCTTGTGAGGAACTGCATCAAGCACAAAACTCATTATGGCTCACATGATCCTCAGTCTGATCAGTTTGGCCCTTCAAAATCAAACCTAACTAATGGCATGGACAACTCATATTCTACAGTGGAAGAATTCCAAACGTTGAAGATGGGCTGGGCAAGATGGAGATGTATTGGCACCCACATTCCAATGCAAGCGCAATTTCTTGTAGGGAGGTGCATCTAGCTTTTGTATAGACACTTTGTACTACCCGGTTTGAATCACCTAGCAAGCATCCACGACTTAGAAATCTCTAGGTGTCAAACTTTTGGGCAATTAAAAGTTGGGCGGTTTTACGTCAGCATGGGAAGAAGTGGAAAATGGTTTTGCATCCATTGAAAGAAGGAGGATGTAGGGGACAATGGAGGAGAAGGGCTAGAAGTTGCAAGTCTCAAGTCTTCAAAATGAGTCTTGAGAAGTGAGTCTTCAAACTTGAGGCCAACATTTCAATCTGAATTAAGAAATAGATAAATAATCTTCACTGTTAGAAAATGAAGTAATCCAATAACAGATTTTACTTTTATTAATTGATAAAAACAGCGATTTATTTTTATACACGGGGTGTAGCGCGAGTGGCTACACCCGAAGCTCCCCTGGCAGATTCTGTGGCAAACAATCAATCAGTAGGTGGTAAATTCAAGTGGTCCAGGTATGTAAATTGCATGTACAATAATGGCGATTAAGCATTTACCTGACTGATGTGAACAATGTTATCGTCTGGCTCCTCTCGGACAATTTGTTCGTTGGTGTGGCGAATTTCTCCTGAGTGCAAGTCACTTATGTGGCGATTAATTCATATTTTTTTCCTTTAGAATCATGCATTGACTCGAAGAATCGAACCTCGGCCAAGAAGGCCCTGCCCCTTGCAACAATCAATCCCCCTAACCCCACACCCAGTTAGTACTTCAAAATTCCCAAGCAACCAAAGCTTGCTTACATCATGGAAACAGAGGTTAGGATTAGTTTTCTATAACCATTCATTTCCGTACCTCACTCCAATGTGAGATGGCTGCTGAGTAAGGAAAGTTTCTTGGTTAAATCAAGCCTGTGCAAAAATTTCACACACATATCCAGATGGCCACCCAAGCGGTTACGAACTTTTGACTTCATAAATCCGAGGGTGGAAAAGGTCCGCTCATCCTCTACACTACCAAGCACTGAGTAGATGGCAATGTTCACGAGTTTAAAAAACTCAGATAAGCGGCTCAACATCAGACCATTTTGGCCTACCTTCTCCCACAATTTCGTCACCGGATTTACATCCTTTGGTTTAGCCATAGCTGAGTTGCAAATTGACTTCATGGTCAACTTAACTCCAAACTATCCTTAAAACCCAAAATGGGTTTTTGCAATTTTAGGCAGCCTAGATGGGGAGGTTAAAAGTAATATTATTTTTCAAGATTTTTACTGGATGCTCCCTTTACGGTAAGGTCTATGTAGTAAAAAATTTGAAGCCAAATTCCAATTTTAGAACCTTCATTTAGAAATTTTAGGTTTCAAGTCCGAAACGGGTAGTCTAAAAATAGGTCTTTTTAAAAAAACAAAAATTAAAATATGTTCATAACCAAATCACTACTCGAATTTCATAGTGACCAAAGTCAAAAAGTTTACAAATTTTACAAGGGCAGCCTCCAAAACTTACAAAGACAAGCTTCAAAGTTTTTAGTAACTTTTGAAATTTTCCTTTAAAAATTTGTCAAAATTCAAGATTTTTGAAGTTTTCAAATATTTTTTTTAAAAATCACAAATTTATAAAGGTACTTACTCACCGTTCACTTTTTCTTTCGCTCACAAATTGTTTTTGTATTGCATGTTTTACTATTTTGTCAATTTTGTACCTTCTTGTAGAAAATAATTTGCATGAAGGTCTAAAAAGCGTTTTGAGTCCCTAAAATTTTGCATGGGCATACCTAACCTAGTTAGCTACATGGAAAAAATGATACCAAAATGTTTGAAGTAATAATCATGAAGTCTCCCTTTGGCCCATTTGCACCATGCTTCTCGGCCAAGGCCCAAAAAAATATTTGCTCAATTTCTGAACACTATGATCTCACTAATGAAAAACATCCAACAATTGAAATTTGGATTAGTTCTTCCAAGTAGGATTAGGTACAAGATCTTACGGTTGAAATTCCAAAAAAAGTAAAAACATTTGTTTCATATCCTCGGGAAGGCATAGTGGTAAACAATCGCAGTTTTGAGGATTCAAGCTCTCAAAAACACAAGGAAATTTAGGGTTTAAAGAGCGACGTCCAAATTCCAAGGGTGCAAACATCCAGTAATCCATCGTACTGGATGAGGACAGGTTCGTCCTTTATTCCAGTATTGACTGATTTGGCCTCACAAAAATGATGTTGGATAGTCTTCATGTACAAAGGAAAAAGGTCGTCACAGTTAGAGTGCAACCAGAATTGAGGAAAAACCACGGAAAAGGCATTCATAAGGTCAGAGTCGGGAAACCTCCTCTCAAGCTCGGAGATCAAGACCTCGGCAGCGTCTCGGCACTGGCCCTTCACCGATGAAACAACATCATCAAAGTCACCGCGGCTCATAGGGAGCTTCTTCCCCGATGTGGGGCAAAGCTTATGGGCTGTATACGTAGGTTTGAAATCCAGAAGGACAGAGTCTCTGTGCCGTCGTTCAAATCCACTACGCACTCTTGCAAGATGGTGTATGAGTGGTCCTCAACAACATCACAAAACTGCTGAAAGTTTTGCTTCTAGAAGGAAGAATCCGAATCAATATACATCAGATACAACTCTGCTTGGCAGATTTTTACGGCTGAGCTATATAGTTAGAGACATATACGTGAGTAGACTGAGCAAACTTCATCAAACAATTCACAGATTCAAGCAAAGGCATAATATAGGGCAGGGCAAGAAGGGTGCCGGTATCACAAAACAAATCACAGTTCAGCGGAGCTGAATCTCTTGCAGCTGCTTGCTTGGCTGTGAGATCAGGCTCCTTTAGAGCCGCATCATCACACATCTTGACGATAAGAGTCTTGTATTCGCCCAAAACTCTTCAAAGTGGATCAAGAAGCAAAATCCACCGGGTCTTGACATTTCGCAACATCTTCAGACCCTTTGTTTCCATGAGGTCAGCAAGTTTCTAGAACTCAAGGTGCTTCTTTGGAGACGAACTGAAATAAGCATACATTGCTTGGCAAAGTGACTCCAACTTTGCTACAATCGGCAGATTGGAAATTGGTTGAACTGCGAGATTTGTCCGATGGGCCATGCAATGCACCCCCATCATAAAAGGGGCATACTTCTCCTTCAACTGTGTGGTAATCCCAGTTCAAGATCTTTGGAAAACTGACACACCATTTGCTCCAAAGGGCACACATTTCTCTGCAATCTCATCTACCTTAAGTCCTCCATGGTGATGCACACTAGTCAATGTAGCTTCTAAGACAGCCGAGGCTCCATTTCCTTCCACAAGCCGCTGCAATGCCAATAAGATGGAGACTCTTCTAAATCCGACAACTACGTAAATGTGCAGACTCAACCAGGACTGGTGATCAATAGTTGTTACCTCATCGGCTGAAAGGGGAAAATGTGGCACATGTGCAAGAATTTTTTTAGTGTGATTTGAGAGAATTGTAGCCATAAAAACAGCCATTTCCTAGCCACAAAAGGCCGACCAATGCTTCCGGGGCATGTCTGGAACATTTAGCTGAGACAACAGTCCCTTCATCTCTTCATAATCCGTCATTGGCCTCCCATTGGAGAGAAAGCAGAAAATTGTGCGAAATTGCACAAGTTTCTTCTTCTTCTCCCTTACAGCCCCTTCAAGTACCTTCTAAACAACAATTTCAGAGCCGGCCCTTGCGAAAAAAAATACATTCGTTTTTAAAATGTTGACAAGTAGATAAGAAGTAATGTTGACCCTTGGAAACCTTGCCGAACTCGACCAAAGCCCTTCTACGGCCCGCATGCTTCCACGACGAGTCTAATTTTGGCACCAGTAACTTGTCTCAAGATTCGACGTTTGAGCATACTTTACACCGCACTTGGCACAGTCGGCCATCTTTCTCGATGACAGACTCAGCTCGGGGTAGACGTGCAGCCCAACTATCCTGAAAGTGCCGATTGAATTCATAGCTCCTCCTCCAACGTCGCGCCGCCTCGATTATGGGGGAAGCAATCACCGGGTTCAGTTCCTGCAAATCAAAATCCGAGCTCAGCGCAGGTTGCACGTCCTTCATCGTCCCTACAAAGACGCTGTTGTCTCCGGAAGACTCAGTCCCAATGCCGAATTGATTCGCATCGCCATCCAAGTTCAGCGCCCCTGATACCGTCTCAAAACCTGCATTTGAAGCACTCACCCAACAACCCCCTTGAAACCCATTGCTCAAAGCACTAAACTCTTCAATGCTCACTCTACCCCGTAAAGAAATTTAGACATAGATGCCTGGACCAGCGCCATCTTCACATCCTCGACCAAACCAAAACTCGACCAAAACTCAAATGCAACCGAAGCAATCCACAGACCCAAAGAAACCCACGCACAAATTGCAAGACATGCACAGCAATCGGTGAAACTGAACACGATAAGAGCGAATTGAAGCTCCCTGCGATTGGACATTTGAATTGCGAAAATCCACCGAGCCAGACGAAACCAGAAGGTCACATTTGGAAAACAGAAGCACATAATTGGAAAAAGCGCAGTGCTCTCTGGCGAGCGCCGGCACTGAGAAGGAAGGAAATGGCTCCCCTTCAAAACACAACTAATCTCAGGAACTGGCGAGAGTTGCAAATATGGGAGAGAAGGTGGCAAAGGATCCGAGATTGGACACATCGTGGTGGCGACAGGAATAGACATTTTGGGAGAGTATTTGGCGAGGGGAGGGGGGGGGGGGGGCACTACACTTGAGCATCAGGCGACGTGACCCGGAGCCCTTCTCCGTGGATGGCGAAAGGCAGGCCCAAAACCGTGTTTTTCAGTGTGTTTTGTTCGCCGGGTCGAAAATCAGGTAGGCGGGTGGCGAAATTTCGCCAAGTTCTTGAACGCTGGACTCATGAGGTTGCTCCAGAAGCTGATACACTACACCACTGTAGTGCGTTTCCCCTCTTATTGGAACATAACAAAATGACACTTTGCTGTAAAATAAGAGGGTAGGCCACGTACCCAAGCAATGGCCCTGAGGTGGAATATTTTTACCAAACAAAGGCCACAAAACCCATCCTGTACCTAAACCCCGCCCAAAACCCTTCACTCCTCAAGTCCTGGCTGCCTAATCACCACAACCCAGTCAAGTTCACCCCAAATAGAGAGCGTATTAGTCTCCAAATCAAGGGATCCAGCTAATTAAAATTCTTCGGGGCTGCCACTTGGCCTCCATCTCCCACAACTTGACATGTGGCGGCTCGACTCAGGGAACCCCCCATCCTTTGGCAAATTAATTGCAATTCATGGCTCCCATACCAAGTTCACTTCCAACTTCTAACTTCCAGACTGTACTGTACATTACATTACAGTAGTAACTTAATAGTAGGTGACAAGGGGTGCCTACCCAAAATGACACACATTCTTTGCCCGATGTGGGCTTGTACTTCTATTTACCCTTGCAATGGATTTCTCCTTTTGCGTCAAAAAAAAAAAACAAAATGCCACACATTTCTCAAAAATAATACCTAGGTGAAGGAACTCCAACAACAACGGATTAAACTACTAAAAATCTGTTTTTGATTATTTTTTTTAAGACAAATGGTGGATCAATTCCACTTTA
This sequence comes from Ceratodon purpureus, assembly GCA_014871385.1. Lineage (NCBI taxonomy): Eukaryota > Viridiplantae > Streptophyta > Bryopsida > Pseudoditrichales > Ditrichaceae > Ceratodon > Ceratodon purpureus. The sequence goes on along the minus strand of CM026428.1, from coordinate 11,671,577 downwards.
AAGAAGAGTTGCTCCTATGCAAACCAAGCCGAGAACTAAGACCCCACCGGTGGATACCAATTGACATCAAAATTCTACCTCATCTCCCTGCTCGGTTGGCAGGTTGTTATTCCTTCACTTTAATTGAAACTTAACAATCTTGTTCCAAAAAAAAAAAAAAAAAATTCTACCTCATAAAATACCTGGAAAATAAGCTACCTAACCACTCCATGCGATGGGCTACTACAATCTGTGTGGTGCAAGCATACCAAATGCTAGAATCTAAGTAGAACAAAGGACATCGTCTACAACTTACTTGGGCTTCTTGTTTCAACTCTATGCTTGTGATTATTTTATATTGGTTTTGGGAACAGTGACGCTTTTGGGGTTGGGATAATGAACAGTGGTCCAAAGGAGCTCCGACTGATTCGCTTCAGCTTAAGTGCCAACTACAATCCTGTACCAAGTCAGCTTGGGAGGGCTCTCATGCTGTCAGCATATTCCACTCTTGGTCCCCATTTCAACTGGTTCATTACTTCACTGGAGTATGTAGGCTGTGGACTCAATTTGCATCCATAACTTACTGAATCAGCAGCGACCAATATTTCTCCAACTTACTCAGCAATCTGGCATTTGGCATTGCGGCATTTGTGACTTGACCAGGAGTAATGGAGTCCATTTCCATGCTCGTAAAAAAGTCACTCCATGTAGTAGGTAATTGTTGTTTGACTCGTCATGTAAGAACAAAAAGAGGCTCAAAAGATCACAAAAAGAAGAAGAGGATTACAAAATTAGGGTTTCAAATGAAAACATGTTACCTTTGCTTTAGATTTTTGTACTCCAAGAATTTACATCTATATTAATTTGTGTAAGTGAATCTAGATTCCAATTTTCCATCAAACAAAATCAATATGTGATTCAAATTATTTTGAACGATTATTTTTTTCACTTTCTAAAAATTAAATCAGAAGTGCTCTTAAATAAAGCAGCAGTTGCCTTTGGTCATTTCTAACCCTAATTGTATGCCTTCTATCCAACTTTTTTTGAACCCTTTACCAATCAGATTATCACTCACGTAACTTTTGACCTATGAATGAAGTAACTTATTGTGTAAAACCTTGAACTGAGTCTCCTTCAAAGACAGAATATTGACTAACCATTCATCAAAAATCACTACTATTTCTTTCTCATTTCTTCCCAGTTCAGTTTTCTTTCCGAGTTACCCAATGAAGAGAACTGTCACCAGTTGGACTTCTATTTTCCCCCAAAGATGGGTAAAAAAACAAGGGTGAAATGGCGGGGAAGCAATGGCAGCCAAGTAAACAAAGCACGCTTCCAGGCTGGCTCATTAAATCGGAGTTTGCAGGAAGTTACCCAAAGTAGAATGCATCCAGCTGTGAAAATGAATAAACCTTAACCTTTATAGGCCATGGAATGATCACGTTTTTATGGCATCACGTTGCCTACTAACTTCCTAATAACGGTCATGATCAGGGCCCCTTGACCGTGCCCCAAGTAGGTCTACGACCGAGAATACAGCACATACCTTGCACCTTGAAGCTGTAGATGTAGAGTACAATACACTGCTGGCGTATCATACGAACGGGATTCTCCCACGCAGTCGGTGTTGTATGCATGAACTGTACCTTGGGTGGTAACAAAACAAATGGCATTGAGAAAGCACATTCCTCTAGTTCAACGTATCCACTATGTTATTTAAAAATTTCTTTATGGAATTGGTTTTGATTTATTTTATTTTATTACTATGATGAATTTGTTGGGACCTGCTCTTCACAGAGGTTTCAAGGCTCGATTGTTTTTTGAGATGGGATTGTCTACAGGAGTTGTGAGAAATGCCATTTCTCAATGTGATTATATTGTAGGGGTGGAAAGCAAGGAATTACACCAATGTTGTACATGACTCTTATGGCCGTGATACCTATTTTACCACAATTTTTTCATAGTTGTTATCACAATTATATGTTGTTCCTTACGTTTGATTTTACCTGGATTGGGACAACATATAATTGTGATAAATACTGTGAATAAATTGTGATGACATGGGTGTTATGGCCACAAGAAGCATGCACAATGTTGGTATAATTCCTTGCTTTCCACCCCTACAATATTACACACAGGAATGGCATAATTTCTCACAATTCCTTTCCAGTAACAGAGCTGCTTGCTTATCCACATTAATTTCTCATGCATTGTGACTTATTCCACCATTTCAAAACTTCAATTTCAAAACATGTCTAAACATACCCCTGCAATAAACTCAACCGGAGCCAACAAACCCACAACAAAACAACACAGCCCACATTGCCCACAGAAACAAACAGGATTCCCTGCTGTCCTCAAGACCGAGCAACCACCCACCCAATTAATAGCCCAGCTCACACCAAGTTGACCCCCCAAATAATAGTGTAAACCAACATTCTCCCCATCATATTTCATCACATGACATATATATCTCCCAAGGAATATTCCCCGGCATAATACATTTTTTTTTTAAAGCAAGGCTGCGGGCAGCTGGAGGCCCTGAAACCGTGTGAGGTCGGTCACCCAAAGCCTTCTCCCAACAGGGTCACCGACACCATGACAAAACACATTTTAATATGGACCCAGTCACAGAGGGGCAGCTCCATTCAACCCGGAAAAGGCCTTCATTATTTGCTCCTTGTCTCTTCGAAATTCCAGCTTGTCCACCTGTCATTAAATCAGTCTGAGAATTGCTCTTTTTTTAATTTAATTTTTTAAATTTTTGTGGCAATGCTGAAGTTGGGTAGGTGTAGGTCCTATACGCAAGCTATACATGTCTGGAGTGTCCGCAATTCCAGGCCATCTCCAGCCTGCGACTGTCGTTATTTGAATGGGATGTGATACAATGAACCATGGCCCTTCCTTCGCTTGATCAGCATTAATTCCATGATTAGATATTTCATGTAATGAGAGTTTAGTGAGCCAGTGACAGGGGAGGAGTTTGTTAATTCAATTGGGTTTTGCCACTTGACACCACTTTTAATTCAAGAATGCAAGATGGCAATTAGTTTTGGTACAGTCACTAATGGCTTTTGAGTATTATGGAAGTAAAGCAAGATGTTCAATAAGTGTGGGTGATGAATGAATGAGGTTTGATGGGTTCATTTCTTGCATTGAGTTGGTGATGAATGAGGTTGGAGTCTTGAGGCATCTGTGTCTTTTTATTGGGGAAAGAAAGTAATTCTGAATTGTAGATTGGAGTTCATATCAATTGTTACATATTTTTTATTTTAATTTTTTTGTTGAGTCAAACAGTGAGATTCGTTTTTTCAAAAAAATAAAAATAAAAATAATAAAAAATGGTGAGATTCCATTGCAGTAAAGAAAAATACACTGTCGCAAACAATTGTTACATATTTTGCCTGAGTTTTGTTGATTAAGTTACTGCACAGAAGAAGGATGTTCCTTGCCCACTATTAATGATAATTATTCCCTGCTTGCTATAGTGAGGTCTTGCCCTCCCACTTTGGGCTGGGGTGTATTTTCCTTCCTGTAAGCAAGGGGCTTCCTTGCCCTATTTTCATAAAACGACTTGTTCAATGGATCAATACATAGTAGACACTTAGTGTTGATGACACTAATATTTTATTTTCCAATTACTAAATTATTTTTCAAAGACATTTGGGACCAATAAATTTAGCAAAATGTGCAATATGGTACATTAGGATATCTTTTTGGTGATGGAAAAAACCAAAGCAATGGTATACCAATTTCCTTTGAAAAATCCAATGTGTCCATAGGCAACCAACTGCCGCTACTCTACTCTAATCTGTTCTAATTCAATTAACCTTAAAAGGTGGTTTCTCCACAACCGAGCATTGCATTCCGAAGTTGTTATATTGGACCTTGTCCAACATTCTGATGCCCTTTTTTCCTGAAGTGGGAATACACGTTGCACTTGTTTTCTGAATAGGAAATACAGCAGGAAAATACATCTTTTGCCAGACTGCTGCCTCTAACTTATTCCCCAAATGGAGAGCCTATTTCATATGCCAAACACTAGAGCTTATTCGAGGTCCAACCAACATATTCCAATTATTCTACAGTCCAGCAGATTCCCAACTGAACGTACATGAGATTATTATTTATAATGTGTTTAAATGTTTCAAATAGAATAAAGTTCCGGATTCGCCACCATTTCCTTGGATTAGCAGTCACGCTGTTCGAGAGTCATGTAAAACAGTTGTGCATGTGCACAATGCTGTGAAACGGTTGCAGTTTGAAATCCAATGACTTACCTAATGTCATTAAAGTTTATTGAAGAAATACTCATCAAATCATTAGAAAGTGTGCTGTCAAACAATTTTCTAATGGTGTGCAGTATCGTGCTTGCGCTTGTGGACTGCCAATCAGCTGATTCTAGCACTGCTATTGGCCTATTTCAGAACAAGCAACTGTCTGATTTTACACGAATTATTAGCTCAAGAAAATGAAGTTTAATGGTATACTTATTCCACTGAAAAAATATGACAGTTTATAACATGATCTCAACTATGTCAATTGGTGTGTTCTGTTCCTAAAAACACAATTTGTGTTGAGTACTACCCCTCATGTTAAATGTGTGCCCCATCCCCGTGGCAACGAAAGCCAAAAGTACATTACTGGTAATGTATTTATTTTAATGTTTTTGATACTCTTCTTGAGAAATAGTGCTACCTGATTCTTTATGCCGAAGAGTCTCTACAGTTTACTGCATGAAAAAATCCCATGCAGTTTTCCTCAACTAATGATACTACTCATCCTACGCCTCACAAATCCTGTCAGTGTTCACAGTGGTGAATTATCAAGATGTGCGGAATTAGAGTGATTCAACCATAATTCGGAAAAGCCATCATGAAACAGAGCAAACGATTCAATGAAGTGAAATGAGCAGCTAATCTTGGCACTACTTCATCATAAAACTTACCCACATAAAACAAAGAACGCTACAATTCCTCACAGTAATAAAACCTATTACCTGTACCAAAATGAAAATAACCCTCCACTCATCAAAGCAACCTAATATCAAACACTAAAAATAAACTGCACATTTTACTGCAGAAGTTAGCACACTGTATTCACCCAGAAAAAGACACCGCGATTCACTACAATCAATCCCAGAAGTAGAAAGATTTTACAGACTGTAAAGGCTCCCATAATTTACCCATCCCCCGAAGACAGTCAACTCCTCTCATCCATCCAAAGTTGAATTCAACTGAACTCAAACTCAACTCAAACTCAACTCATACTCAACTCAAACTCAACTCAAACTCAACTCATACTCAACTCAACCCCACATCAAAACTAAAGACCCCCACCCTAAAAATACAAAGAAAGAACTCCCCACCAAACAAAAACGACAAACTCCCCCAAAAAGAAAAGAACCCAAAAGAAAAACCAAAAAAGAAAAACCCAAAAGAAAAACTCAAAAGAAAAAGATGGAAAAAAACCATCACAAAAGCACCCCTTAGAAAAGCATACCGTCAATCATGGGCCTGAGCCTCCACAAAACGCATCCGACCTCTCCACAACCTCCACAAATCTACACAAATCCCCAAACACTCCCATCTTCACATCCCATAGATCTCAGAAGCGCAGTTCACACACATGCTTGAGCCTGATCAGTCGTCATTATAAATATATCTAGACAGCATCGATCTTGTTACAGTTGAAGCACCTGATCGAGACTAACTTAGACACAAGAACTAGAGCTTGATCGATCTCGGAGGAAGAAGCTTGATCAGTGTGATCGACGCAACTGAGTTGCATATCATACAGTGGGTGCATGTGTTGGTGTTGTGGAAGTTACATATTTTGTGGAGTGATTGGGAGTGGGTTGGAGTCTGGACATATATCAGTGGTGGTGTCAGGGAGGGAGGTGGTAATAAGTTGGGGAGGCTGCACATGCTGGAGTGCAGGACTAAGCCACTTGGGTTGCGGTGCATTCAGCTGACAACACCGTGACTAGTCGCAGACTGGAGGGAGTTTCAGCATCCGAGGATATTGATCATCGTTGGTCGGAGTACTTGTCGTTGAAGTGGATGCATTGGGTTTGAGTGCTCATGTGGGCTAAGTGAGCAGACGGCGGAGGTGAAGAGTTTGGAGTAGTTTTGGAGATTTTGGAGTAGTTTGGAGGATTTGGGAGAGGAAAGAGAGTATCGAGGATCAATGTGTGGGTGTTCGATGTAGAGGAAGGTGTGAGAGGAAGGTTTGGGAGTGTTTCGATCAGGTTTTGGAGTGGTGGTGAAGAGGGTGGTTGAATGGAGGCCAGACGAGAATCTGTTGCGTTGGACATGGACATTGCGCCGTGGGGTGGGCAGGTATGGTGGCTTGGTGATCAGTTTCGGCGTTGGGATTGCGTTTTTTGGGAGGGAGGGGAGGTGAGAGGGATTGCGGGAGAGGAGGGAGGGTTGAGGTGATGAGGTGGATGGTTGTGAACTCGGAGTTTTGGTTATGAGTTGGTGAATTTGCGTTGCGGGAGTGACGGCGTTTGTTTATACAATTAGGTCAATGAGTGAGGCTCTAATGAGGTGTCAATCAGTTCCTGGACGCCATGTCTGAAACGTAGCAGTAACCGTGTGTTTGAGAGACCAATAATCCTCGGAGTTCTTTGCGTTTAGGTTACTTTTGTTGAGGATTTTGAGCCTCCGCCGAGTCGCTGATGGAATGTTCTTTTGGTTTGCAGGAGTATTTAGTGCCGACCTCATTTGGTCCTATTTCAGTCACTGTTTGTGGAGATCTAGACAAGCCTGCGCTGGTCACCTACCCTGACGTTGGACTAAACTGTAAGTCTCAGGAGCTTAGTTTTTTATTCTGAGAAACGTTGAAGCTCTTCAGAGTGTGAAGCTTGTCCGATATTTCATTCTTTTTAGTCCTGACTCTGGAATCCGGGATGCAGACTTGTCTTGCTTTGAGGGACTATTCTCTTGCTCTGAAGCTTCATCGGTGCTCTTCCACAATTTTTGCATTTACCATATCGACCCTCCTGGTCACGAGGTAGGCTTCCAACCGTGTTTAGTTTTTGAGTTAGAATGAGTTCACAGCTTTCCATCAAACAAATTTCCTCACTCCTTAGACTCCGTTTGTTGGTTTGGCTGGAGTTTAGTTTCTTCAATTCCTGCAACAGAGACACTGAGCTTCGATTTTGGACAATTTTCCAGGTTGGGGCACCTGAAATTCCTTCTGAGCAAGAAGTACTGACCGCCGATGATTTAGCGGACCAGGTGGCCGAAGTCCTGGATTATTTCGGGTGAGTGTATATTCTAGTCGTCTCCAAACTTTGTTATACGCTCTCCGGGGGACAAAGTACCCTTTCTCTGTTGGTGGGTAGAGGATGGGAAAACATATCCGAGAACCAGAAGATGAACTGTGATTAACGTTTTTTTGGTTCTTTAATTTTCAGACTTGATGAGGTGATTGGAATGGGAGTCACCGCTGGAGCTTATATCCTCAGTCTCTTTGCGGTATGCTCTCCAACTAAATAAATCTTCTTCTGAAAATGTGACGCTGAAATATAGCTTAGTCGCGCTGTTGCATTTTCGTTGGATTTATAAAGACTTACGATAATGTTCTTGGTGATGTGCAGTGCAAGTACACGGACCGTGCATTAGGACTGATTCTTGTGTCACCTCTTTCTCAAAGTACGTCGTGGACTGAATGGCTGTCCAACCAGGTATAGCATCGAACTCACATAATTTGTTTCTGTGCATGTCTTGAATGTACGCTCAGTCTCTTGGTGTTTCAGGTTTCCATATATTGACTTTTGGGCAACTGGTTCTTGCAGGCTATGATCAACATTATTTATTTCTGCGGCCTGACTGGCTTTGTCAAGGAGAGGCTCCTCCAACGATACTTCAGTTCGGAAGTCCGCGATTCATCAGAATCGACAATAGAAGGATTAGACGTGCTAACAACAGTTCGCCATGTAAGCACGCCACACTATTACAGATGTGTTATTGCGAGCATAAGGTTTCGAGCTTATCTGGAGTATTTGGTTGGTCGACTTATTCAGTTCCTCTTCTGCGTAGTGCCTGTTTTCTTATGTTTTTTGGTGTTCTGAACAGCACATGGACGATAGACGAAGCGAAAACGTCATGCGTTACATGCAAGCAATTCATCAGAGGCAGGATTTGACTGAAAATCTGAAAAACTTGAGGTGTCGAACGCTGATATTAGTTGGTGACCAGTCGCCGTTCTATCATGAAGCCTTGCACATGAGCGATACCATGAACAGGCGTTATAATGCATTGATTGAGGTGAGATTCACATGCCATAAATTATTTTTGCTATGATGGTAGCACATGATGGAAGAGGTCCCTTTTTGAGATGTCGTGCCAGAGTTTGACTCTAAACATTCCTCTTACATGGTGCAGGTTGAAGGGTGTGGATCTTTAGTAACAGAAGAGCGACCACAGTCCATGATAGTGCCAATTGAGTTGTTCCTCACGGGCTACGCATTCTACCAACCCCCGTTGAGATCTCTTACTTCCAGCCCAAGAAGCCCTCTTAGTCCACTTTGCATGTCCGCCGAGCTATTGTCCCCGGAGAGCCTTGGACTGAAGCTGAAGCCCATCAAGACCCGCGTATCTTCGCCAGAGCCAGAGCTGTAAAATGCAGATTTTGACACATAAGTAGGTGTTAGTGAGCCTTGAGTTGTACATTATCCAGTGCTTAACTGTACCGTTCCGATTATGGGAAAATTTAGTTAGCTTAGTTTTGACACAAATAAGGTGTGGCAAGCATGATTTCTACTCCCATTCCATGAGTGAAGGCATGCTCCCCACACAAAACTAGTGACGGGCGATTCCTGGTGCACGTTTCCCCGCAGAAGACTGCAAGGTCGCATCATTTTCAATAACGAATCTGTAAACTAACACTGCCCTGCTCGAGACCCGAAATTTTTGGTGGACGTTTGGAAACACCTCTCCAAGCTCCTTTCAATAAAGAGTTCTGTATATTGCCGCTTCCATCTTGTTCACGCCCATGGCATGCTCTCATGGCCCACTCCTTGGCTACACTCCGATCACATGTCCTGTTTTTATTCCATTCAGCAGTTCGAACTCTCTGGTGATCATGTAGAATTCACAAGCAAGAAATGTCTTCACTTGATTTCTGTGACAACTGACGTGTCAGATGATCGAACAACTGCCGATCAAACACTCGTCCCTAGTAATCATCTGCGAAATACGTTCGGGATGGTTCTTATCTTGTATCTCGAAGGTTGCGAACACAACAGTGAATTACCACTTTTTCAAAATCCTACTCCTACCTCGTGCACACAATCTTTTCATTTTATACACTATTTGCTTGATGCTCTCACTGTAGACATAACTAACTAGCAGAACATAATCTATCAGGCCCTTCATGTATACAGAATTCCTTCAAGATGGTGAGCAAAGATCCTGAACTTGCACATCCACATGGGTATGTTGCATTTCGAAGATCGTCCACCCTCCAGAGCAGTTATGGGTGGCCATGAAAAACGGGTCCAAGCGGAGTGGGCCCTTCAATAATGCAGTTGTGATACAGCACATTGCAGAAAGGCAGAATATAACCCAGATTGTCCCTTGTGTTGCTTGTTCTTTCGTGAAGTGCCAGCTAGGAAAGGCGACCTCCAGTTTGCGGCATAAATGAGCTCCACCCTCCCTCCCTCCGGGACCATGAAGCTCCGGAGATGGAGAATCTTCCACTTGTCATAAAAAGCTGGATCCATTCAACGAATTCTTCCAAACATGAGCCTGAGAAGAAGGAGCAGCCTGCCACATCAATTCAGTGAAAGTGGGAGAAAACGTCACTGCCTTGGCTCCAGCTCCTCAAAATGTTACTACCGAGTCCCAGTTCGGGCCCAAGAATACTGAAAGCACTCGACAGCTGGGTTGTTCTCTTTCTTTGGCAAAGCTAAATTCCTTAAGCCCCTGGGTTTTAGCAGGGTCCAGTTGTTGTCATTGTAATGTTCTTCATCAACACCAGGTCCTGTAACTTTTTTTGGGAACAAGTTTTTTAACAACCTGTGGAAAATTTGTACAAAGTTACTGGCTCTTCACAAGCATTTGAGTCACTGGTATATTTGTTGATATGGTTACTACAAGAGGAAATCAGTTGCTGAGACACATTGATTTTCAGTCTAGAAGTAGCATTGCTCCATGGTGAGGATTGATTTGAGACGGCATGATTCTTTCCGAACACTATCTTCGAACCCAGTCCGAACACCTCAGCATAGTAGAAATGTCCAGGGGTCATGTAGTGTTATACACTTCTAAAATAATAACAGAATAATGAATCGAAATACCTGGAGTGGCAAATTTATACTGTTCACAAACTGGCAAATTTAGTTGTAAATTTCCACTTGGCTCCCTGAGAGGAAGGCACAGACGACCATGGTAAATTAAAATTCTGTAGTTACATTTCTTGAATGGAATGCAACAACAGGCCTGTGTCCGAAGATAAATTGATTTCTGCATGGTGGGAGACAGAGGCCAGTCTTCGTCCTTCAATTAAAAATTTGCAAGCAGCTCAGATGTATGAATGTGAAGGAGAAGTGAAGATTGTACTGAATACGACTTTGGTCCCTTTCAGAGAGCCGGTGTGCATTCAGATACCCGTATAGATACCCGTATAGGTGTGCATCAAGATACCCTTTCAGATACCCTTATAGATGCCCTTATAGATGCCCTTTATAGATGCCCTTATAGATACCCTTCTATATAATTCCGTTTGTAGAGATAAACATAAATTAGAATTTTGTGGCTGGAAAAGCCAAATGTGAAAGGCCATATGATTGGAAATTTATGTAGAATTTTGACTTTTTGATGTTGTAAGTCCAAAAGAAATAATTTATACAAAATCTTAATAAATTTTCAAATCTATTAGAATTACATGAATGCTATTTAAAAAACATAAATTTGTAACTCAATAGTATGTCTTCTTTTAAAATTTAATCCTTAATCCCTAAAGGACGAAGCAACCACTTTTGGGTTACGCCAGAAATTGAAAACCCCATTAAATGCCCTAGAAGGGTCAGATTTGAGTGTTTTTTGTTTCTAACCTCTTTAGAATCAAGTTGGCAATAAGAATACGCTAAAATTTTGGTGAAAAAGTGAAACCCTGATTTTAGAAAAAAGAAAGAACATGAGTCGGTCCTATGTTTCTACAGTGAAGTTAGTGTTTCTACATTGAAAATGTTTCAATCAAACTTTGAGCACATTGTGCATTGAAATGAAGATCTCTGCTTGTGGAAATTTTTTTAGCAATTTTTTTTTTGGACTGCTTATATGAACACTACTTTATGGCTTCACTGTTTTGGATTTGTCAAAAACCGTTTTGGATTTGTCAGAAATCCTTTTGAATTTGCCAAAAAGTGCCCTATTGAAAAAAATAAAATTCAGAGTGACACTTCTGTCAAACCCATTTTCTCCAAATTGGTAACTCGGAGAAATCTAAAAAAAATTGTGCATGTTCCTAACATATTGGAGAAGAGAATTAGCTTAAATTGTCAAGTTTTTATAAATTTCTGAAGTAGCAATTTTTAGTCAAACTCAGAAACTCACTGTTAGTATTTCAATAATTCACTAATTTTGCAAACTTCACATGTTTTTATCTCCCAATCCGTTGCTTCTCCAAACCCAAAATTTGGTACAGATTTCGGTAGCCCACTACTTTCAAAGATCTTACGGTTAAATTGCATATGGTGATTCTCAAATTTGTCTCACTTTGGAAGATGCAAGAATGGCACTGTAGGTACTGAAAAATTGTGGAAATACCCCTCCGTCTTTTAGGGGTTAAAGGATCTTATCCTCTTCCAAAATTTGTAAAATTATAAGATTCATTGTAAAATAAAAGTAAAAGAAATTTTTTATAAGTTATTGTTGACAATGAAGTTGTAGATTATGAATTTAATTTGATTACAATTTTACCTTTAAATCTATAATTGCAATAACTAGTATTTAAATAAAATAAAATTCAAAGAAGGAAATTCAAAATTTCTTGTAAATCTAATAACAAAAATAACATTCTATTGGTGAAAATTGTTATGATGGATTGAAATACAACACTTTAATAATGGTAATTGTTCTATACTTCTTGAATGCTTAATTTTATGATTAAATTTTATAAGAATTCTTTTCAAACTAAAATCTTAAGAAATTTATATGCATCCCTTCAACATGAAATGAAGCATAGAAAATTCACTTATCATTCCCTTTCTAGAAATTTCACATGTGCACAAAGCTCACAAACCATAAAATTTTATAATTTCTTTGCAAATTCAATGAATGCCATCCAAGAGAAATCTGCTACTCCATGGTGGTTAACCTTTTGAGTTTAGAGTTTAGGGTTTAAGGTTTAGGATTTAGGATTTTTAGGGTTTAGGATTTAGGGTTTTTAGGGTTTAGGATTTAGAGAAGCACCATGTATGATGCATAACAGAGAAGGTGAGTAGAGGCCATAACACTTGATCAGGAGCTGTAAGGATTACGGTGTGCACTTTGGAAAACAATATTCTCTATAAGCTGCTTAACCAGATTGCCGGACTTAATTGTTGATGCAACTCATTGTATGAGCAGCTGCTGAATTTTGAAAGATATTATTGCACTGTAACTCCAAAATGATTTGGATTTGAAAGGTGATCCCAGTTCATCTTTCACGGCTATGAAAAGGCCTTTTAGTCACGAAATTGTGTTGAATTCTCTTTGAGTTGCATTGTGAATAGTGGCCGGAGTGCTGAGAGAATTTTAAGAGCACAATATTGCATACTTTGTGAGTTTTCCAATCACCAAAAATGTATTCATGAATCATACCTGATATTCTCCGAAGAAGACTTAGAATTTTACTTCGAGTGATGCTCTTGAGCCTACCAGTTCTCCAAAAAAATTCACTGCGTAAAATCCGTGCTTTTGAGGAATTTCGATGATGAGAGTGAAGACTCGGAGGAAGTGTCGTAGACAGATTACTTGGGAAGTTTGGAGATCACCATGGATGCATCATGAAGCCCACGATACTTTGCAGGACGAATGCCCTCAAGTTCTTATCTGTGCACACTGTTCTCGGTGAGGTGCATTGCCCGAATATTCATCAGTTCTAAGGTATCAACTGCATGACACACATCACTAGCACAAAAGCAAAGGCATTATACTTTGTTGACAGATCTTTCCAAAATGTTCTTTAGAAAGTTAAATGTGATAAGCGATGAGAAATCTCATTCCAGCTTGGAGAGGCACAAGTCAAGTTTTTGGTGAGGAAGACTGGGTTCTCTTTAGATCAATCTACCGGTACCCCTTGACTACGAAGCTGTTACGTTACGGTTGGGAAAGCAATGAAAATCCCTGAGTTCTGAGAATCTGAGATAGTGAAGGTACATTTTAATTAGATCACTCAAATGGTTCCAGCTCAATCGCATAAATTTCCAACACCTTCGCAATTTTAATCCACTCATCTTCGCAGCAAGACTCAATGATGCTCTCGACCTTTTTTGCAAACCAACATAAAAGTCTTATTACATCCACGCCTGCAAGCCCCAAATCTCTGCGCCTCGGACGGCATCTTTGAGTTTCGTGACTAAATATTCACATTGCCCCTGATTGAATTGCAGAATTATAGAAGGTCCCCTCTGTGAAGCTATTATAATAGAAAATAGAGACGACAATGTACTGTATACTAGCTGGCTAAACTGAGATCTGTAGAATTAAAACAAGAGGTCTCTGGCAACTGTGATGTTTGTGCCACTCACAAAAATGAAATGTTCCACATCGTATGATTATCCAGAAAAACACCGCATGTACTGGTACACAAAAGTTGATCATACAGTACATCATGCTTCAGATAGTGTACCAAAACAATACATTTGTTTGGTTGGGAAACAGTATTATCCCACCTCGCAACTATGATATAAAGTTCACAAACTGTACACTTCGAGATAGCAATCCATCATACTAAACAGCTCTGTTCAATCAAACCTTCTTCACTAGCTCGTGATCTTAACCGAAGCACCCAACTCGTTGCGCTTAAAACTTTGGTCCGAGATAAAGACGCGCTAACTTGGTTTCAGATGGACAGGTTGAGGCAAATTTATTATGGCCCAATATGTACGTCGGAATTTGATTTAATCGATTCGGGAGAGATCCACAAGTGCCGGTCCATTGACTACAGTTCCGTGGTGATCGAAGATGGAGCCATGGCAAGGGCAGTTGAAGACGCCATCGATGGGGTTCCATTTCACAACACATCCTAAATGTGGACAGATAGCTGAAAACTTGTGCAAACAGCCTTTCTCATCTTTGTAAACTGCCATTTTGCTCACACCCGACTGAACAACACATCCACCACAAGGCGCAAGATCTTCAATGTCCACATTATCTGTACCTGCAAATGGTAGCAAGTCCTTGATTCCCTGCACAATAAACATAGCAACATACTTCTGTGAGCTTCCAAATATTGGATGTTGCTGCAAATATCAACCAGCCAACTATGAACTACATCTTAAGCCCTGACGTTGTGAAATACTTAAAAGGGGTCACAATTTTTAATTTCTGAATTGCTGAGTGTTCACAATCGATAACGAAATAACTAGGAGTGACATGGTTGTGACATTATGGGAATGTGAAGAAAGAGTTGGATTGATGGAAACCTCAATAGTGTTCCAAACTCGCTCTCCTGTGCCAGTGACGGTTTCTTTCGTCGATGTCGCCCTCCTCTTTGGACTATAGATTGCAGCCCAAGGGTTGTCCTTCTTGAGAATCATATCAGTGATAAGAATTCCGGCTATAGTTCCAGATGTTATTCCTTGCCCACTATCACCTGAAATTTCAGTTAAAGCCCGATTAACAATACAATGACATGTCGATTCGTTGAAGTGCTCTATTCAGCCACACGTAAAACAGACTTGGATAAAAAGGGAATTTCTAATTTCTAGTCGAATTTCTGGTCCAATGTTCATAAAAGTACTTAGGTTCTCAGACTTGGATTAGTAAACAATCATGGCTGCAGATCCAACGACTATCACTACCTGCTGTTGAAGATTCTTAATGTTATTCCTGTTTTTCTAAGCCTAACCATGAAGACATGACCCATAGAAGAAAAACCAGAGGGAAAAACGTACCTGTAACAATCAGTTGGTCCCAAGCAACAAGTCCTCCAGTGTTACCGGCCAATGGATCAGGTCCGATCAATGGTACAAACCCCACGGGCCTATAAATCTGCAACATCCATGCCCAGCTCTAATGAGTCCACTTTCATGTAAACATTAATCAGACTTCATCCCAAATTAATTATTGCTTTTAACCTAGTCCTGATAGAAACAATTGTTTAGCCCCTGGCGATGTCAAATTCATGCCGAAGTACAGAAACACATGCCTGGCCAGTCCATTTGCAAAGCACTTCGCCAGCAGATGTCCATCGTTCTTTTGCCCATTGCTCAAGTTTCTTGTAGGCGTCTTGATATTCTTCGAACTTCTTCCCCGAGTCGTGGTTCTCGCCAGCAACGACTAGGACATCGTGATCTTCCTTCTCCTCAATACGGACGTTGTGATACGGTGTAGCTGTGTCCCACCATAGTGACTTCCTGTTCAGGAGAACTATATATATTAGCAACTGAACCTAAATCTTCACATTTGATTAAGTCAAATTATATACAACATAATTTGACTTACTTTACAGATCCCTTCGGCAGCTTGAGACCAACTGCATAGTAGTACTCCGGCTGTTGGAATGTATGAATGAGTTGTTCTCTGTGGGGTGGTGTAAATGTGGCCAAAACCACCTCCTCCCCTGTCACTATAACACCATCTGCTGTTGTCACCTGATTGTTGTCAATCTTGCGCACCTTCGTCGTCTCATATATTTTTCCTCCTTTAGAGGCCACGGCTTTAGCCAACCCGTTCACGTACCTATATAAACAAATTCCGAACTCAATGACCTTCAATTTTAAGCAACAATGAACATAAATTGCACACTTTCTAACATCTTAATATGACTTCCAGATTGTGCAATTTCAATACAAAATTCGAAGAAAGAACAAATCTGGATCTAAACTGCACGCATTAAAATGACAACTTACTTGATAGGATCAAATTGTCCAGCGTTCGAAAATTTTAAAGCAGTGCCGATGCTCCCACTAGATGGATCACGTCCTAAATCTACCATCTCAACGTTGAGACCAAGCTTGCGACACACATCGAATTCCTGTAAATCACACATTGTACTGTATTAGATACGTAAAGCCACTAAAATGAGAAAAAGGAATTCTGATCTCAACATCCATTTCAAAGCAAATGAGAAGTGAAATGTAAGAGAACAAACCTTCTCAAGCTTGTTATGAGCAACTTTGGAATCGTCGTGCGGATAGAGGTACCCATCAACACGAGAGAAATTGCAATCAATCTTTTCTTCGTTCACAGTCTGATCAATCCAATCGATGGCCTTCACGTAACTAGCGGCCACATGTTTGGTATTCTCGAAACCATGCAATTTCTCAACAATGTGGTAATAGTCATCAAACCATGGCATGATATGCGCCGTGGACCTGCCTGTCATGCCCGCACCAACTACACGAGATTCGATTACAATGACGCTCTTTCCTGCCTTGAGCAGGTTGTAGGCAATGCTGAGGCCAGAAATGCCTGCTCCAACAACAATCACATCGAAGCTGGCATCTTTCTCTAACTTCGGAAATGTGACTTTCTGATCATGCTGGTTCCATAAAGTCTGACGAAGTCCTGGAACCACTGCCTTGTCTGCAGCTTCTACTACCGAGCGCGCACTGCTAACCATGGTTCTCTGCATTCAACAGAACCATTTAGGAGGGTTAATAGATCTTTTACACACCGAAATTACAAAAACTGAGCCTCCTGTGAAACCTAATCTTATCAAAATCTATTCCTTACATTATGTCCTCTCGAAGACTTTTTGCCGTTGCAGCAGATTGATGGAAGGCAACGCATTGTAATCCAATATGCAATAATCAAACCTGCACCAGCGGTCATAATTTCGGCCGTGGACTTAAATCGAATGGCCATGGTAACAATCACAGAAGTAGTCCTGTTTAAAATGGTGTTCATATTAGGAATAAAATTAAGGTTCCATAGATTATGTGCTGGAATGCTGAACATTAGTTGAAGTATCGTTCCTTGATAGCAACGAATCGCACAATTGAGCGCTCCAGGTTCCATTATTATTAACATTGGTTGTCGAATGCATCACAGAGGTTGGTTATTATCATTCAATTTCTAAAGACTAAAAGCGGGATTGAAGAAACACTCACAGCAAACTGCCGGCTCACGGGCATTGCCTGAGGGGTTATTGAATCAACTGCTTCACTCAGAACGCTTGTACCTAGAAATCCACACTTGGAAAACTCCTGCAAAAATCACCCAAAAGCACACAAACTGTTTTAATCAATCTCAACGGGGACACAGTGGACATATTCAGAACTTCACTGTAAAGCATCTCTTGCCCTACAAAACTAAAAGTGCTACTGTTTGTGAACATTGCCAAACTAACAGTACAGAACTAGAAGCGTTTACTCTTTGCTGAAGATACGAACAGGACACGACATCCAGGCCATCTATGAGTACTAGCCAACGTACCAAACACCAAGATCAAATGTTGACACCAAATACTCCACGCACTGAAAGGTTGCGGGAAAAGCTTCCAAGAAGCAGAGATACACAAGTCTAACGACAGACATCTAACCAACACTCTCAATCATAACTAGATGCTAAGTAAGAAAAACCTAGTATGGCAACACGCCATTGTTCAGACATTCTAATTCGGAGCAAGTGCTGTACCAGAGAGCCAGAACTGAAACCTCCAGCTGGAGAAAGCTGATGAAGCCGCAAGCGTAACGAGGACGTCGTCGAAGCTAGAATGCCACCTAAATTACTTCTAAGAAACCTGAACTCAGATACAGAAAAGGAACTTGTAAGCCAAAACGGTACCTCGAAATCACACCATTCGCAACAACTCACATCTAGATCAATCCACAATTACACACAAAAGAGAGAAGGCTAGTACATCAGTCTTACGAGCAAGCTGCTCACCACCAACTGCTAATAACAATTACATGAGAGTACTCCACTCACTTACCGCATGCTTGCCTCACTCATGGCATAATCTAATCCCAGAATCGAGGTGGAAGCAACAAGACTAACAAATGGGTAAGCATGTGCTTCAAGCAGGCATCGATGAAAGGCGTCTACATTTAAATAGCAACCAAACCATGACACGAGAAGCGAGACAGGAATTCTTCCACCGTTACCTTTTCCATCGCCTAGTAGAAACGACGAGATCTCATCTGCCCCTTTTGATAGAAACTAACTTGTAACTCCATGATCTCTCTAGCTCCATGATTGTTCGTCGAGTTCGGAGGTGGCCGTGAGTCGGATGCTAAAGTATATGATAGTTGCAGTTGGTGTTGCGGATTTGGGGATGCAGAAGTGTGGAAGAGCGCGTGGGGAACACGTGCAGGCCATGCTGGTGCGGCTTTTCACTTCGAGTATGCTTGACAGACCACCATGGCATGGCAGCTACGACGGCCCCTGTGCATGCGAGAGACGAGGCCAAGTGGAAGTGGAAGGCCAAGCTAGCATTTAGACAAGTGTCTGCATTGAATTAATGGAGTTTATTCAGTGTAAGCGTGATACAGTGAAGGTAAGGTAGAGAGGCCCATTCCCGACCGGGCACCCACAACCGATCAGTAGTCTTCTCCAATTCCAACCTTCTGTGAGATCTAAAATCTTGAGAGATCTAGAAGAAAGTATCAAGCATGATTGGTAGAAAGGGAATCATATGGAAATATTCTGGTGATCAAGTTTTGGTGTCATGGTGGTCGGTTTTAGGTGGGCCTACATATTAGTTATGGGTGGTTTTCAACTTTTCACTTAAAAAATTTGTAACTATTTCAATATTGGGTGTAAAATTCCAAATTCTTTTGCATTCAAGAATAAGCTTATGTCTCCATAGGGGAAAAATCCTCATCAATTTTCTCGCCTCAAAAACCCATGCTCAAATGCTTAACTGGTCGGTTTTAGCCCTCTCTACCTTAGTTCCGTGAGTTAACCCTTTAACGCGCCGGCGTCCAGAATCTGGACGCCGGATGAATTTCAGCAGCTCGTTTTCTGTCCTGCAGGATGTTTTTCATCCATTTTTAATTTTTTTTTCCAATTCTTGTGCTAGTTTTATACTATTTGTACGATTTGGATTTTCAGAATAAGATAATGTGAATTTTTGAAAAATTACAAAAGTGACTTATATCAACTTTCAATCTTAGTTCAAAAAGATAGACCTTAAACATGATTTTTCATAATAAGTAGAATCAAATAATGGAAACTATACCATCTTGTAATGCATGTTATTCCAATCTCATTACAATATTTAAAAAAAAATTAGTGTTAATTTTGGATTTTTAATTGAATTACAAAAGAAAACCTTGCAAAATTACTTTAAAAATATTATTAATAAATATGATGAATCTAACCGTACGGATGTTATCTTCACATTGACATCTACAACTTTGTTTTGTACATCAAATCCATTTTCCATTTTCATCAACCATTTTACAACAAATCTTCGAAAACAGTGATGAATCGGGACGTTAAAGGGTTAAAGCCATTCATCATATATGGAATTGAGAAAATTATTGGGATAAAATTTATACAAATAGATGTTAGGTTGTAAATCACGAGCGTTGGATAGGCTCTTGGCATCCCTCTGGGATGACTAGGGTTTGAATCCCAATGCTGCCCGGGGCTTTACCACCATTGATCCACCCAATCTTGGTAGGGGGTCTCTTGACCTTGTTTAAAATGTCCTAGGGGTGGAGAACATGTCCGTTCTTCCTAATGGTAGTACTTAGCTCTAGGCTAGGTAGTTATAGTGTTACTATAGTGTCCATCCTCGAAAGGGGAGAGTAGTTGTGTCACACTGTCCCCCTGTCTTGTGGGCACCGAGTCACTGGCACTACGAACTGACACTTTATTCACGCCGGCCCGACTGGGCTGGTGTTTCTATCTATCTTGTGGACGTAGCTTGTACGTGAGCGGAGAGCGTAGAGCGGAGAGCGTAGAGCGGAGAGCGGTGAGCGCAGATTTGGAGAGCGGAGAGCACAGAGTGGGGGACAGAACCTAAAAATAGCAATTTTTTTACTAAAAATAAAATATAAAATTAGAAGATTCGAATATTCTCAATATATTTTTGGAAAAATACTAATTTTAGTAATTTTTTTGACCCTATAACCGTGGAATAATTAGAGTGTTTTCATTGAATTTGTAGTTTGTTTTCTCTTTTTTTTGATGATTAATTTCTCAACGTGCACCAATTACTATGCTCCAGCTCCTTCTAACTAGTTTAGGCATACATTAATTCCCCTTATCTACTCAAATTTATATGCAAATTACCGCATAAAATGTATTGGTATTAAAGCTCTTAAGAGGGATACATTAACATTTAATATCGTAACATTTTCGTAACATTGTTAGAAATCATCCGCCATGGTGTACATGGTTTATTTCTTTTATTCTTCATATTAACTTCCATTACTCTATCTATCTTTCCTTTCCTTTAATTCTCTTTCATTTTCTTTTCTCTTTCATTTTATTCTCTCTTTCATTTTATTTCTCCTTTCATTTTATTTTCTAGTTCCTTTTATTTTCTCTTTCATTTTTTTTTCTCTTTCATTTTATTTTCTCTTTCATTTTCTTTTCTCTTTCATTTTATTCTCTCTTTCATTTTCTTCTCTCCTTCATTATAATTTCTCTTTCATTTTATTTTGTCTTTCATTTTATTTTCTCTTTCATTTTATTTTGTCTTTCATTTTATTCTCTCTTTCATTTTCTTAGTCGCCTTCATATTATTTTCCACCTTAATATTTATTTTTGCTTTTTTTCCTTTTTGCTTTTATAATTTTTTTTTATTTTTTTTAATATTTTTGAATTTTAAAAGCTAAATGACTTCTGCTCAACCCTCATCCTTTTCCATTCAGTTGAGGAAGATGCAACTTTCAAATGAATGAATAGCCGATTTTCAAGGGCGCCAAGCATCTCCTTCACGGATATTTAAGTTAGGATTATGGAATGTCTCTTCCTCTTTTCTGTTGGTGTTTTGTGAAGCTCTTTTCCGTACTGCGGGACAGCAGTTATGGAAGACGTCAGAGATATTGTTGTTTCACTTGCTGACGATGTTTGTCCATTTCAACCATATGTTGAGGTGGAGGACGAAGAAGAGGTGATGGCCAGCAGCCAAGGGCGTCCTTTAACAACGGATGTTGACGTGCAACCGGATGTTAGAGCTGACCCTCCACGTTCAGAAAATTCGGATGATATCAGAGTGCTGGAGGAGGACGCAGATGTGCCTTTGCAACCTCATGCATACTCCAAGGTTGGAAAGATCCCAAGGGGAACCTATTCCAGGGAATCAGTGAATCGGAGGCGGGGAGGTGGGCCATTGCTGAAACGTTCATACCAAAAACACTTGCCAAGTGTGGGACCGAAAGTGAACGCGAATGTAGTTTGTCATGTAGTACAGTCAGAGGTTCGCAATCCTGCTGATAGTGTAGTGGGCAACCCTAAACGTGTTAGGGTCGAAGATTAGGACATCTAATAACAAGTATATGTTTGCTGTAATAAAGGGTACATGTCAGAGGATACGAGGAATATAGTGCACTTCTTCAAGATAGAATGTATTGAAATAGAATGCAATCAATGTGAACGACAAAGCCTTTAATATAATGAAAAAGTCAATACAGCTTCTGAATAGCTGACTTAGTACATGATATATTACTAAAATCATTCACTACGTGACAAATGGCCATTGTGGAAATGGCAGTTCTAAAGTAGGAGGGCTACCTACTTCTTCGCCAAGGGGTGACGCAAGATTCCACTCTCTAGGAGAAGCTTGACCTCGTTGAAGCTAAAGGTAGGCGCATGGATGAAAAGCTCGGCTTCGGGATCACGGTTGCAGACCTTCAAGAGTATGTAGTAAAGGTGCTTACAATACGTGAACTGAGTCCTGCCTTTGAACGTAGTCATCGTCTTCTTGAATGCTGGGCAAGTGCAACCAGGGTAAGAACTGATGGTAATCTGGTACCGTGTGATGTGAGGAGCGACGCCCGAATCCAGCCCAATGATGCAACCGTGGCCCGGCTCAGGTATCATGGTGACGGAACGGAGGCGCGCTTTAAGAGATTCGGAGGAGCCCATGGAGAGTCGCTGCGCTTGATTGGGACGAGTGGCAGTGCGCTTCACCATCTTGCCGTCTCTCTTCCCTGGGTAGCGGTCAGCGTCTGCAGGGACTGGCACTGAGCTGAGATTTGCAGGAGGCGGGGCAGAGGAGAAGAGGCGTCTTGGGGAGACCGGTTTCTTCTGCGGAAGTTGAAAGCCCGCTGCTTCGAGGGCAAGAATCTCAGTCAGTTTTAGGTTAGTACCTAGTTTCACTGGCCAGACCTCAGGAATGGAGGGGAATTCCTGGTCCTTTGAGTAGTGTGCTACCCACTTGCGCTTAGAGCCTTTCACGCAGCGTTCAATATCGTCGGAGCAGAAGAAGAACTCAGTCTTCTCGACTAGGTTCCTACGATAGTTAGTCCAGAGCCCAGTGTAGGTCGGTGCAGCTGTGCAAAGGGGCCCCCTGACGATTCTCTCAGTGCACTTCTTCTTCGTTTCAGCTCTTTGGGCCCAGCAGCACTTCGCAGAAAGTTTGTGAAGTCTCGAAATGTGCCACTCCTTCACGTCCACCTTGGTTTCTTCAACCGCGTTGACATGGCGAATGCCGCCCTTGTTCACAGGTGAAGGTAAAGGGGAATCAACTTCCTGGGCAGGAGGTTGCGTACATTGTACCTCGGTGTCGTGTTCGGAGTCGTCTTCCACAATGACGGGCATCTGCATAGGGCGAGCCCTGACGGCACGTCTTGGGCCTCTTGGGCGTGAGAAGTTGGTCTTATCCGGGCGATGAGACTCTTCGTCAGCTCCGATAAGGACGTCGGCTTTTCGCTTCTGTGAACCGAAGACTTCCGCTCCTGGCATGATAGGCTGACGGGTGCAGAACTCGTCCGCGCCTGGCATATCGAGCATGGGCTTGTCGAGCAGTGTAGGATTTCCCCATTTCTTCGCGTTGCGTTCAGCCATCCGAAGCCTGAGTTCCTTCTTGGATGGTCCTGTTCCGCCGACGTCACCTTTGAGGAACTGGTAGTAGTTGACAACCTGTAGAAATGCCCGAACGAAATCGTCCACGGTAGCAACGTAGAGGTCGTTCCCGTTGTTTCCTGAAGCTTGGAGCCACTTGTTGTGAACTGTTTCGGCGAGGTTACAAGTAGGCATCTCTGTGAGTTCTTCTTTCGTGAATTTCTGCACGTTTGACAGTAGGTGCCGTTAGATTCACGGATTAGACTTTTGTAGGTTAGGGCTAGGAAACCAGTATGAAAAAACATCAAAACAGAGTGCAGAGAGAATACCTCGGTCATGAATCCCCCCCCACTGGCGGAAACGGTGGTGCCAGAATGACAGCCACTGATCGAGTTTGATGAGCCCGCTCTCGCCAACGACCCCGGTGGATGCCCACCATGCTCGCAACGCGTGGTACAGAGTTTCCGCCTCTGCCATGCTGGTCGCATTCTTGTACTGAGTGCACATCTTCTTGTGCTGTTCCCAGAGTTCTTCGGGGAAGTGCTTCTGCGTATACGCCACCATGTTCTGAGTCCAGTGGAACAAGCACGACCGCTCCCGGTCCTCCATTGGGTCCTCTTTGTTGCCATTGCCGTAAAGGATCCACACTGCATTCCAATTGGCCTGTGCGTTATCCGCCATGAACCCCTTGAAGTTCGGCGCTGCAACGCCATTGATCTCCATGACCAGGTTCAGGTTTTTCCAGAAGACGAGCTGGGCCTCCGTGTCCTCGGACTGCATGTCGCAAGTGGCGATTGTCATCACGCGGCAGTATGTGGCGTCGTACACATGGCACGCCATCGTCGACCAATCTTTGACGCGTTTGACATGGTCGAACATGATCCATGCGTTCTCCAAATCGCCACCAGCTTGCATACGGCTGACCAAGTCGACACCACTGCCCGGCCCGACTTCCGACATCTTGAAGACAAAGACTTTGTCACGCATCGATCCCTGACCAGGAAACCTATTCTCCTGGACATACGCCCAGAGACTGTTACCACGGAGCTTGGTGATACCGTCCATGATTCCGTACCTTACGAATTTTTTGAAGGTGGCGACTTTGTTGCGGATGTTGGGCGACGCCATGTCTTTGCATCGATCCAGAACAGGAACCAGCTCCTCCATCGTCAGTTTCCTCGGTGGTGCATCCTCGGGCTGTAGAAGGTAGCTCCCGATGAGGAGTTTGCTCGCCTCCAGGACAACGGCGCTCTTCGTTGCTTTGTTGTTCATCTCTACCTGCTCTTCTATTAAGCTACTAATCTCTGCTTTAGAGTCTCTGTAGTCTCCTACTTTCACTGGATGATCATGTGTTCCTATGTGAATACACGCTCTAGTCTGATTCGGTTTGCCCACAACGTAATAAATCTTAGCCTCGCATGTAGCTACACATGATGGAGGTTCTTTACATACCTTGCACACAAGCGTGGAGTCAGATGGAGGAGGCTGGTCCATGACAAAAGCTTGCAGGGTACAGCCTTCGAACTCAGTCTCGTTAACCTCGAAGATCTTGGGAACACGCTTGAGGAAGTCACACTCAGTGTTGCTGCAGCGGAGCCATCCGACGCAGGTGGAACTTCGAAAAGAGAGTTCAAAGTCGTTTTTGATGTTTGTTGTGATGGTCTTGGTCCACAAGTGTCCGTCGTATCGTTTGTCCATTCCCTGCATTGACTTGGCGGCGAGCTTAGAGGATCCTGCAGCAGCTGGGGGCAACTCAAAAAGAACCGGACCATCAAACTTCGCAGGCAAGTACTCTACTCTCTCATGTCTAATAGTGGAATAGTCTATCTTCTTCAAAATGTTTTTGGACCCACGCGTCTTAGCAATCTCTTTAAGGAGCGGAACAATGCTAACTGTGATCTGGGACAATGGAGGAGACACATTGGAAGGAGGAGCATCAGCGTGGACCTTAGGCACCAACTTGACGGGACTGACTTCGTCATCAGAGGAGAGAGATATGACGGTAGGAGGAGGTTTCTCTACATCTGAAGTCTCGATACCAGGCTCGACTTTGACCTTGACATCACGAGGTAAGGGAGTCTGAATTGTGCAAGTAGAAGAGCGACGGGGGGTGAGGATCTCAGTGGATGCAGCCATCAGAGAATCAGTAAGACCATAGACTCTATAGGATCCAGGGAGGAGTCGCCACTGCAACATGTTGTTCTCATCTCTCACTGAAGGTTGCCCGAGGGTGTGGGTAACCTCGGCAGTAACGTCATCAAAGATCTCCTCCTCTATACTGATGGAATCCTCACGGAAATGGAATCTAAGACTAAGGCGAAGAGAGGAAACTGTAGCTAGACCATCGTCATCTACGCGAAACCTAAGAGGGATGCCCATGCCTTGGGCATACAGACAGACCATCCCCATGATCGCAGGCAAATCACAAGTACTAGTGGAAGAAGGGAGAAGAGCGAGTGTACTAGCAAAAGAGTATCGCGAGTGCAAAGTGAGAGGAATGATGCATTGCTGTTGACCATTTTATTCTAGTTGGAATTTCCATGTTAATAGCTGGAGAATGATTCATTCTGTTAGGTAACGAATGATTGAATAAGGAGAGACGGCGCTAACTAAATAAATGGTAACAGGTAAGATATTTATAAACCGTACTTTTATAATTTGAATCATGGTGCAGATTCTATTTATTCTGATAAATTATAAGATTAGAATGAGCCGTCATTTAAATTCTACATTTAAAACAATGAATATAAAAAGAAGCATGCATTGAAGTGCTTCAATCAAATTTTTTAATTAATAGCGGGCCTAGATATCTTTTATTTATTTTAAAGATGATATTTTAGATTTTCCTTTAATTATAGAGTTGTTTTTAGTACTCTTAATATGAGGAGGGTAGAGAATCTGTCAGTGGTTAAGATTAAATATCAACTTAGGGTTGTATCGAAATAGTTGTTTGTTATGTGTATTTAAGCCGTGAGGAAGTTCTCCAGAAAGCCTTTTTCTTGAGAGAGTCCTTCGTATGGTTAGACACATGAAGCAGAGTGGAGGGCCATCTCCCTCAACTTATGTCACTCCTAAACCTAGAAGAAAACCAGGTGGTACAGATTTTACGGATAGAAGAGCGAGGAAGAGGAGAGAGTCACGTAAGAAAGTAGTATTTAAAGGCGACCATTTGAGTGCACCTGTGAAAAGAAGGGGAGCAGGTCTGCCCATAGCTTTGAAGTTTTGTAGCATTCGTAAACTCATTCTCGACTCTATAGTGGAGGAAAAGGAAGAGTGTTTAGAGACCACCGTCTCCGAAAATCTCGAGCAGGAACAAGAGGTACTCTTGAGTGGAGTTGCACGTGAGGCCATGACGGAAGAATTAGTTTTCAATTGTAGTCAAATAGAGTCACCGCAGCCGTCTATCAAATTCAACGATCTACATTTTGACTCCAACGAGGTTTGGAATTTTAAACCGTCTTGACTGCTATTGATCGTTTATATTAGTTCAACACTATAATGAATAGATGCTTTATTATTTACGATAGTGAACTAGTAATAGGCAAGTTTCAGGTGGATATATATCATCTCCATCAGGAATGACACATGTAATTTTATTGAATTTATGGATAGAGTAACGAAAGGATAGGGGCATTCGATGAAGCAAGTCGACCCTCAGCTGCTCAAGAGGGGAGCGAATTCGAACACTTGCGTGTTGTTGGGAGGCGGGCGAGGAGTGAGATCATGAGAGCAGGGGAAGGGGGCGAGGCCATGGCTGCAAGATTGGAGCAGAGGAGGGATGAGGAAGAAGACCAGGTCGGTGCCGAGGCCTTGCAGCAGGGTCCATTCGGAATGGCCGTGGGAGAGGAAGAAGTTGGGGAGGATCAGGTCGGCGTTGATGGGTTTGCGAGCAAGGAGCAGCAGAGGACGGACCAGGAGGAAGAGCACGAAGATGATGACGAGGTATGCATGTTGGAATGTTTGAATGCAATGGACTGTGCTTCGAATCTTGGGGTTTACTTGGCTGTACGAAATTGAGGTTTGGAGGGAATGATTGGGGTTTGTACGAACTTTGTTGTACGGGTCGATAAGGTTGACTTTGTGAGTTTGATGTTCGGGGTTATGGGTAGTTGGTTGTGAGTACTTCATTGTGGGTTGCGATGTTTGGGTTTGTGGTTTTGCTTATCATTTTGTTGAGATTTTTGGGAGTTCGATGTCGCACATACGCAGCTTCTTGGGGCTGCGTTAATATCGTGCTAGCTTGCTCTTGAGATTGTGGGGGCTCTGCTTTCGGGCGGATCTGTTCAAGTTTATTTTATTTTAGATTTGTGGGTTGCCGCGAAGATGCTCCTGCAGAACTGTCGACATGTTACTGTAAAGATCCTCTT
Source organism: Ceratodon purpureus (assembly GCA_014871385.1). Classification (NCBI taxonomy): domain Eukaryota; kingdom Viridiplantae; phylum Streptophyta; class Bryopsida; order Pseudoditrichales; family Ditrichaceae; genus Ceratodon; species Ceratodon purpureus. The sequence goes on along the minus strand of CM026428.1, from coordinate 11,644,108 downwards.
AAGCGATTGCAAGTGATTGCTGGTCGGGCTTGCGCTATTGCTTGAATCCAGTTACTTGCTTGTTGATTGCTTGTTGATCTATACTCTCGCGACTGCCCTGTACTCCTTTGCTTGATTCCCATTGCTTGCTGCTCGTTTGCTTGCTGGTCGGAGCTTTTGGGACTCCACGCTGCTCGATAGCTTGGTGCTTCATAGCTTGCGGCTCAAGGTTTTCTACAAGTTGTTATTTGGATTGGTGATGTTTGCTCGCATGCTGCTGCCTTGGGCTGCTCGGCTTGGGGCTTAATGTTTATTTATCTTTTTTTATTTTTATTTTCTGATTTTCTGTTTCATTTAAGTGAAAAAAGTTTTGAGTTTTCATTTTACAAATTGGACCTTGCACCCTACTGTCGTTGCCGACAGTAGGGGAGCGGGTCACAAGTTGTTATTTGTATTGGTGATGTTTGCTCGCATGCTGCTGCCTTGGGCTGCTCGGCTTGGGGCTTAATGTTTATTTATTTTGTTTTATTTTTATTTTATGGTTTTCTCTTTCATTTAAGTGAAAAAAGTTTTCAGTTTTCATTTTAAAAATTGGACCTTGCACCCTACTGTCGTTGCCGAGAGTAGGGGAGCGGGTCTCAAGTTGTTATTTGGATTGGTGATGTTTGCTCGCATGCTGCTGCCTTGGGCTGCTCGGCTTGGGGCTTAATGTTTATTTATCTTTTTTTATTTTTATTTTCTGATTTTCTGTTTCATTTAAGTGAAAAAAGTTTTGAGTTTTCATTTTACAAATTGGACCTTGCACCCTACTGTCGTTGCCGACAGTAGGGGAGCGGGTCACAAGTTGTTATTTGTATTGGTGATGTTTGCTCGCATGCTGCTGCCTTGGGCTGCTCGGCTTGGGGCTTAATGTTTATTTATTTTGTTTTATTTTTATTTTATGGTTTTCTCTTTCATTTAAGTGAAAAAAGTTTTCAGTTTTCATTTTAAAAATTGGACCTTGCACCCTACTGTCGTTGCCGACAGTAGGGGAGCGGGTCTCAAGTTGTTATTTGTATTGGTGATGTTTGCTCGCATGCTGCTGCCTTGGGCTGCTCGGCTTGGGGCTTAATGTTTATTTATTTTGTTTTATTTTTATTTTATGGTTTTCTCTTTCATTTAAGTGAAAAAAGTTTTCAGTTTTCATTTTAAAAATTGGACCTTGCACCCTACTGTCGTTGCCGAGAGTAGGGGAGCGGGTCTCAAGTTGTTATTTGGATTGGTGATGTTTGCTCGCATGCTGCTGCCTTGGGCTGCTCGGCTTGGGGCTTAATGTTTATTTATCTTTTTTTATTTTTATTTTCTGATTTTCTGTTTCATTTAAGTGAAAAAAGTTTTGAGTTTTCATTTTACAAATTGGACCTTGCACCCTACTGTCGTTGCCGACAGTAGGAGAGCGGGTCACAAGTTGTTATTTGTATTGGTGATGTTTGCTCGCATGCTGCTGCCTTGGGCTGCTCGGCTTGGGGCTTAATGTTTATTTATTTTGTTTTATTTTTATTTTATGGTTTTCTCTTTCATTTAAGTGAAAAAAGTTTTCAGTTTTCATTTTAAAAATTGGACCTTGCACCCTACTGTCGTTGCCGACAGTAGGGGAGCGGGTCACAAGTTGTTATTTGTATTGGTGATGTTTGCTCGCATGCTGCTGCCTTGGGCTGCTCGGCTTGGGGCTTGATGTTTATTTTTATTTTTTTAATTTTTTTTTTCTCATTTTCTTGAACTTGAATTGGTAAGAATTTTTCATAAAAAATTGAGTTTTCATAAAAAATTGAGGCCATTATTGCTAGAGCTTTCTAGCACTAGCTCCGGCCTGGGGGAATCGAACCCGATACTCTACCATTACTGATTTGTTATTTGAATTGGTTATTAAAATTGGACCTTGCACCCTACTGTCGTTGCCGACAGTAGGGGAGCGGGTCACAAGTTGTTATTTGTATTGGTGATGTTTGCTCGCATGCTGCTGCCTTGGGCTGCTCGGCTTGGGGCTTGATGTTTATTTATTTTTTTTTTATTTTTTTTTTCTCATTTTCTTGAACTTGAATCGGTTAGAATTTTTCATAAAAAATTGAGTTTTCATAAAAAATTGAGGCCATCATTGCTAGAGCTTTCTAGCACTAGCTCCGGCCTGGGGGAATCGAACCCGATACTCTATCCTTACTGATTTGTTATTTTAATTGGTGTTGTTTGCTCGCATGCTGCTGCCTTGGGCTGCTCGGCTTCGGGGCTTAATGTTTATTATTTTTTTTTTATTTAAATTTTCTGATTTTATATTGATTTTAGATAATTAAAGTTTTGAATTTTAATTTGTTTATATGGACCTTGCACCCTACTGTCTGTGACGACAGTAGGGGAGCGGGTCACAAGTTGTTATTTGTATTGGTGATGTTTGCTCGCATGCTGCTGCCTTGGGCTGCTCGGCTTGGGGCTTAATGTTTATTATTAGAAGAGATCGGGTTCGATTCCCCAGGCCGGAGCTAGTGCTACAAAGCTCTAGCAATGATGGCCTCAATTTTTTATGAATGATTCTAGTTATGTGTTAAATTGATTGAGTTTCCTTGTTCTCTGGCTTGAGCTTCTGGTTATATGATTTGTAGATTTGTCTTTAACCTTAATTTTGAATGGAGGTTTGATGGATGTTAATTCACTTTTATTTGTCTTTACATTTGTTTTATCATTGATAGTCAATTTCTTTGTGTATGAACTAGGAGTCTTCTGAGGATAATATGGGGAGCGAACGTGAAGTTCCAACTCCAGCTGAGACTGAGGTACATTACAAGTTCTTCTCACTTGTCTCTTATTTTTAATTTTTTGCTTGCAACTCTTTTAAAGGTGGAAAATAACCCTCTCTATATTTCTTCTACTCTAGGTATATTCAGATGCTCCTGAGATGTCCGCGACCTCCCCCATTTCAGTTATCAATGTATCCGACCTCTCAGATTCATTTGATCAGCCTTATTGTACCTGTGATGTAGCCAACCCTGTAGTTGGAGATAGTGGACCTCTCGAGGTGCACTCTCCACAGTACATGCCTACTTCTCCCGTGTACATGCCTACTTCTCCCGTGTACATGCCTACCTCCCCAGTGTATGAGCCTACGTCTCCGGCCTACATGCCTACTTCCCCTCTACAGGGCTCACCGCCTATGTCTCCACCCTCTCCTTCATCGCCTATTAGAGTGAGAAGGCCAGCGCATGTGGTGTTCGCTCTACCGGCAATTCTGCCCTGCCCGGTTCAGCAAACCAGGCGGTTTTGGAGGAGGCGCCGTCACTGGAACTGTAGACAGTCTAAGGAGTACTATAGTCGAGCATCACGTAGATAGTTCCCCCAAGCGCAGATGAATTCACACTTGTTACAAACGAGATGACAGTATGAAGATATATTGTTACTTTCTTTTATATACTTGTCTTCTTTGCATGACTTCCTTTGATTCTGATTCCTCTTTCAATTCGCACACCTCTTGGCAGGTTACTCAAACACAAGATGTGTTGGCAAAACCATCTTGCCCGTCTGACTTGAAGACTGCTATGGAAGGGGAGTTGCAGCATCGAATACAATTCAAGCTCGACTCCAACGCCGTCATCAACAACCTCAGGATCAAACCCACGAATAAGTCGCGAATGCTGGTGCCCCTATGCAGGATGATCCCAATGGCCAAGGTTAGACCAGTGGGTGAAATGGGGGTACAACACTTGGAGCGGGAGTTTGTTAAGGGATATAGAGATGGGGACCGCGTCATGTACATCTCTATGTACAACACTGAAGAGCAAACGAAGAATGTGACGGCGGAGATCATGGCCACTTGGAGCCCTTTATGGACGGCAGCGAGTGATCGTTTTGATGATGAGATCTCTGGGGACGAGGAGTTGATGCAGTTCTCGCACAAGATGTTTTATGTCTGGGAGGGTAATCACCGCCTTTCCGCATGGCTAAGGCATATCAACGAACATCATGCAGACGACCCATCCTGGCACATCTCTGTGCATTGCATTGTACTTGACCCCCGTGGCCATGTGGGCACTCTCTTGCACGCCATGCACGACATCAATTGGTACGTTCAAAAATCTTGAGCATTTCTTATCCATTTCAAGTATTCTCCTAATATATTTCATGGCAATTACTTACTAATTAGATACTCAGGTCGACTGAGAATGACCACGTGAAGAATAATCTCCCAGCAAAACTGTTTCGAATCCGCTCATTCGGAATGATGAAGCTGGAGGAGTTCAAGGACCTCCTGTACCCGGAAGAATACGATGCTTGTTTGAAGAACAAGCCACCGAACCCGTCATGGTTTCCCTTAACTACTCGAGTTTTCATCGCCTTTCTTTACCGGGTAAGTTTTACCTCCTCCCTCTCTTTGCTCGTTTTATCTCCTCTCATTCTTTGATTGCTTTATCTCATTCATTTCTGATTTCCCTAAAAAATGATTATCCTTCTACAGCGGGAAATTGCTGTAGCCTCCGATGAAGCAGCTAAGGCCTACAAGGAGAAGACACCGGCACATGAACAGACTGCATCAGCGGTTTGGGAAATCATGAGTGAAGCGTCTGAGAAAATGGTGGACTCCATCAAGAATAAGGACTTCACCAAGTACTTGGCAATTGCAAATCCCAAGAACGGTGACGACTTCTTGAACGAGGTAACACCTTCATCTAGTTTCAGATAGTATTTTGAATTGTTAAAACGCTATGCAATTATAGTTTCTAATTCTTTACTCCTGGCAGATCAATCGGCATTACAGTCAGAACTCAAAACCTGAGATGTCCCTCGATAAGCTCCAGAAGATCTGTCCGGCGGCCGTTGAGCCCAAATACAAGGTTCGGTGGCTGAGGTGGTGGAACTCATCTCTGAGTTCCAGACTATCATACAGATTTCCAAAGCCCGGATTCAAGGATACTGATTTCGACCCCTGGTTGAACAGGGCTTCATTCTGGGCTGGGGTATGGTTTCGAAATATGCCTTACCAATTAGAAAGTGCATTCTTCATTCTTCTCTCATTGGTACTTATTTGAATTCTGTATTACAGTTGGAGGAAGCCGTCGTCAACGAGGTCGAGGACATATTCAAGTCGGAGAACCTCAATATCGATTGGAGGGCATTTCCTGATGTTCAACAGCCGGGCGACTTTGTCGAGAGTTCACGTATTATGTTATGGGACAAGGCCTTCCCTACGTTCATTGGGAAGAACGCTGAGAAGCCCTTTGACAAGAAGTCCAACTTCGCTAAATTCCCTGGAACCGCTCAAGTTGTCAAGAGGGTTATATTCCGGTATGTCACGAAACTGTATTGCATTTGCATATTATAATTCGCTATTGCTTCTTATGCTACTAAGCTTCTAAATTTCTTCCCTTAGGTACTTCAAGCGAGAGCTTCTTCTGAAGGGGGCCATCATGGTCCACCAGCTTCCCAACTACTTCCTTTCTTGGACGCAGACAACCTCGGACCAGTGTATCTATTCTCCACAGCAGATAAAAAGGTACAAAGCTCCTCACTTGCTCGAGGGATGCTGGTACCTTGATTGTTCTCGCGGTTTCACAATTGACTCTGAGGTGGACATCAAGACTTTACACGATGGGGGTAAGGTGGTGGTCGAAGAGACGGTGGACGGTCCTGAAGATGACAATGGCCCTGAAGACCAATCATCGGCTCCTCCACCGAAGAAAGGGAGAGGAAGGCGACTGAAATCTTTGCGATCACATTCACAAGCTTCAGAGCAAACTGGTGCGGCGTCTTCCGCTCCAGAGCAGACGGCTCCAGAACCCTCTCCGGGTAATGTGGTTACGAAGCCTTCTTCGACTTCTTCACCGGGTCCTTCCTCGATCAGTGCTTCGGAGATTACCAGAGGTCTCCTTGAGCAGAGGAAGGCCAAACTATATCCCCAAGCAACTTCTTCTGCTGGAGCTTCGATTTCCTCACAAGTTTCCGTCTTCAACTCATCTGTGGATTCCCTGTTGCGGCGAAATAGGAGACAGGAGAGAAAAGGTGGCGACCCGGATTGGATCAAGACTCAAGACTTCATTCGCAAGGTTTGTTCCTATATTTTGACATTTAATGGATTCTGCCACCTCTTCTCGCTATGTAGTTACTAACTCTCCTTTCTTGTTTCCTCAAGTTTGGAGCAGGCCGTGAAAACGAAGTTCCAGACCGCTGCAAACAAGAGAACCATCTGGGAGTCGACTTGATCATTGCCGACATCCCTGAGAATCTTCCCGTCCCATCCGTTTCCGTTCCCCCCACGAGTATTCCGCCTTGGAACTCTCGCTACAAGGATTATTTGTACGACATCTTCCATTTTGCAGATGAATTCCTGCAGAAAGATGGTGCCATCTGCCTCATCTACAACACTGATCAGAAGCTGGCTAAGGATATCGAGGTAGAAGCTGCTGGTGGTGGATACGTGCTGTTCAAGGACTGGTGGGGTGTCAATGTACTCGGCCTGACTTCTCCAACGAACCCCGAGAAATTGGTAATTGACCTAAACATACCCTTCCCTTTACTGATTGATAACCCTTTCGCTTAATTTTACTCACTAGTTTTGCTTGACTGCAGACTATGCGGTTCTGGATTCGCGTCTACGTTCGTAGTGGCAGTACTTTCTCCTTCCAGACGAAGAAGGAAGACCTGATACATGGGCTCCTCAACATTACCGAGAGTGATGCCATTTTCAACTTCACCGATGTGGATTCGCAGCTCATGAATGGGGAGGTGCCGTGGAGAGGCGCAAGGGAGAAATCCATTGACATGATGCAGGGCATACTTGAGGAGCTGTCAAAGCCCGGCGACATAGTTGTTGATTGGAATGCTGGGACAGGTAACTATTCATGCATATCTTTGCTGCATTATTCCTCTCCTTTTTACCAAAGTTTCTCATTTCTTTGTATCTCTCCGAGTTTCAGGAGCCTCCATCAAGGCTGCCCAGGCTACTGGTCGCCACATTCTCGCTTTTGAGGAGGACGAAGCCATATTCAACGCCCTTCTCAAACCATCCGCCATGGGCCCTCCTAAACATCCAAGGCCGGCAGCAGCAGGCGAAGCGCCTCCAAAGAGACCAAGACCTGATAAGTGGTGTAAGTCTTCTATTCTACGTTCAAATTATCCAAGCATTACTTCTCTTTGCAGCTCTACGTACTCGATGTAACCACAGTCGGTTCTCTATTGCAGAGTAGTTTCAGCATCACCGCCACGTGTGCCAAGTGCAGTGTCCACTCCATCGTGGCGTCTTCATTCCAGCCCGATTCAGCCTTTCATACTTCCGGACTACGCAGAGGGCTTAGCACAGGCGTTTCAATCTCGAGCCCTTACATATGTTCCTAGTCGGCCAACTACTTTTGATCCCAAAGCCCTTGTATTCGTCGATGACGAGGCGGTAGAAGGAGATTCGGAGTCATCTAGTTCTGAGAGTGAAAGTAGCGATTGTAGCATGTTGTGAGGTTGAAGGAGGCTTCGGTCTATTGTTGTTTTCATTTGATTTGATTTGATTTAATTGGAGTTCATTGGGTAATCCTTCGTCTACTCTACTTCCCTGAACCTAAACTTGTTATAATTCTTATGTCCAATTTGTCTCCGTGTTTGTAAAGTATGAAATGTCACAACTGTAATGCTCAAAATATAATATGAAGAATGAAATGTTACAAAATAAAGGCTCAAATATAATATTGTGCTGTTAATTATATTTTACTCATTCAAAATCCCACATTTGCATAGCCATGTTACCTATTCTTGACTTGGTGTACATCTTGGTTTCTGCTACTCCATTATTGTACATGAACTCTGAAATATTCCACGAACTTCTAAGACCATTTCTTTTAGATGGTTTTTCTTTTCTTATTTCTAGAATCGTCTATATTATATAAAACCATCATGCTGGAATTCTCGCATCTAGATCCAATGAATGACCAAATCTTAAGGATTGTATTCGAACACCCCACTAGACTTCACAGTACTAATCCTTCGAAGGATATACAGTCCAACTCTTGTCCATATCAAACCAGCAAGTTTCGCCATCCGATATGATCACTTCGGGCAGCTCAACAACTGGATTCTCATCGACGGTGGATGGCAAGGGATACGGGATTAGGGACAACTCCATAATACGGAGAAGCTCATTGGTACAAAGCACTGTCCAACGCCATTCACCTTCACCAACATGGAGGCTTCCGATGTGCCTAAACGGTGGAAGGTCCATGCCTCGTTTCTTGGCGCGCTCCACCTCTAGCAGCCACGGCCGCAGCTCCTCATAACTCGCCGGTGCCTTTGGGGGCAAACCTACAGCCGCTCTCGTCCTCCTGGATCTCGCATTACACACCTTCGGCATCGCGCAACACACTAAATTGTTGTAGTCTTAAAACGTTCCACGCAAGCCTACAGATTGACCCCCCCGAACTCCATCGCTACCTTCGCATACAGCACAGAATGCCTAGGACTGTATGACTATCCTAATACTCCACCTCGAGACAAGCTCAAGAAACCAAGAGTGACCTCCTTCTCTGAAACCCAGCTTACCAAGTGTTGTTTCATGATGAAAATCTCCTACTTGTATCACTCAAATTCAGATGCTTTGCTGCCTAGGAAGAGAGAGTAATCTTCGATGAAGACAAGGACTCTGACAAGGTATATCTTGGTTTCAGCAGTTAAGATATTATACACGAATTTTGAAATATTCCAGGAAGTTTTCAAACCTTGCCTCCTTTACGTTCTTTCAAATTTGTTTTTTCCCTTGTGAATTTATATAATCCTATGAAAGCATTATTTGTTTGATCTAAAACTGAACGCCTGATCATTGTATCTTGCCTAAACCCATGACAAATCTAAAGGAATGTATGCATGATGTCATCATGACATCAGCCCTAATTTGTATCTTAGAAAACAAACGTAATAAATTCTTACCAGAGATAACCCTAATTTCCACGGTAATATACTCTTTTTCTAAAAAAAGTGTCAAAATTAAGCCTTAATTTAGTAATTTTCCACGGTTATAGGGTCTACTTTGCTTTTGAAAATTTTCCTAATTCTCAATTCTGTGCTCTCCATTCTGCGCTCACCGCTCTCCGCTCTACGCTCTCCGCTCACGTACGAACTTTCCCCTCTATCTTGTAAATCACATATCTGATTTTTTAATTTTTTTTCTTCAGAAATTTATCAAATTTTCATGAATATTTGAAGTGCAACAGTGTAGACCACTATAGTAGGCATGTAATACAAAGATTCTTGCATCGAGAACATGATAGGTTGTTATGAAATTTGCTTAGTACGGTAGTCAAGTGTTGTCTGCTGGAGTATTGGTGCTATGATACAGCACGCATTTAGAACCCTGACGGGAATATCCATCTTTAACTTAGATTAAAAGATATTAAAATTTATTTAGTTCTTTCTAGTAACATACTTCACTGAAAAGACCCAACAGAAAAGACCCTTGGATCTGCAAGTGGAAGGGTTAGAACCTTTATAATACCACTACTAAAAAACCTGTCGTTTGTCATTTGAAAAGTGTCGCTTCTCATTCACAAGAATGCAAAAAAACGTCCTTTTTCTTGTTATACTGGAGTCCCAGTAAATAAAGCGGGGGCACATTCTACACCATTTGTAACCCTAATCTTGTGAGCTCTCTCCACCCCTCTCAGAGCTCTCTCCGAATCACAAGAATAGTCAAGTTCTTTTGACCTCGAAAATAATAACTCAGAGGTAACGTCGGCGTTGAGCACGGATGGGCGCACAAACTTCCAATTTATATGTGACCAACTCCATTGAACACTATGGATAATCCTCAAAATAGAAAATGAAAAAGAATAGGTTTTCTAGAAGTGTATCTAAAGTAACGTAAACTTGATATAGAATGATGTTGCGTGACCAGCAAAAAGAAGAAAAATTCACACTTAAATCCATATAGAGATTGCAAATAGAAGTGAATTGGCATAAACATAAGGGAGGTTTTTCCTTGTTCTGTATTAGAAGCACACGGCACTCATATATGTTACATTACATTCAAATCCAAGTCTACTTTAGACTTTAGCACCATTGCAAGTTTGCCAAAAATAATTCTAAAAATAAATAAGTGTGAATTTTTTTTTAAATTAAAACAAAAAATATATACAAATCATATTTTGTAATGTTTTTTTAATTTCTAAGTCTATTTGGATCATTTTAAGTGATTTTTTTGTTAAAATAAAATTCAAGAAATTCAATTTTTGTAAAGCACCTTATTTTTTTACAATAAATAAATATTTGTGTAGTAGGTAGCGAACTTGCTATGGTGCTAAGGTATTACTTCTTATTTCAAAACCATTGTCCACGAGCCTACTTCTAAACAATGATTCATAATAACAGGTCTATTCTTGATATGGAAGTTGTTCTTAACGTAAAAGATTACAACACAAAGGTAATGACATATGTCATTGTTCCAAAGCAGCAAATCCCGGATTAATTCTGTTTTGGATTTTTTCACAATCCATGGCAACATATTCAACTGCAAATTTTTTATTGAAATATTATTCAAGGATAGTATAGGTATCACGAACATGTATAACAATCAAGAACAATTTTTTAAAGTTGCCTTATCAACAATGTGTAATCCAAAATAGTCCTATGAATAATCCGGATTAATTCTTTTTAGTAGCCGAGGGCAAGAGCCTCCTCAACAATAAAAAATTTAAATGCGGATAATCTACATTAAATTATTTTATAAATTTTAGATTTTTATTTTTTTTGGGCTCAAAATCTATTATATTCTTGGTAGATATTTTAGACTCAAAAAAGAATTAAAAATACTTATAGTAACCATTGTCCGCACCTCCCTTAGATTAATTTGGAAGTTGCCGCCCCAAGGTCATTGTTGAACCTTATTACTTTCATTTTTGAAAATTTAAATCAAAACTCATTTAACTTTGAGGTCACATACCGTAGGTTAAGGGCAGCTTTGGCGCTCTCTTGCCGAATAATTATTAAAAGTACAAAAACAATGTTTGGCGGCTAAAAATAATTACTAAAATATTTGGTATTTTCAAAAATTTAATAATGCGGATTTCAGCATACATCCATGAAGTTGTTATCTAACGGTAAACAAAAAAGTTCATTCACGATTTCATCCAAGTTTGGCTGCTTTTGAATCTCTAATCTTGCCCTAATCTGTCTTAGTCCTAATTGCCAATGTTTTGTTGCTTGATACGATATCGGTATTCAGAGTTGTACGTGTTTTTGAGAGTGAAATGGCGAGAGAAAAAACTCTAAGTAGTAAGTTTAGTATTATCAACAAAGATGAGATAGAAGTGTGTGTGCAACGGGATTTTGCAGCTCTCAAAGAGAAGTTGGAGATGGAGCATGCTATGTGCAAGGAAGCTAGTGACTTATCGAATCTCAAATTCTCACCAAACAGAAAGGTAAGTTTTCGATCTTGATCTGCATAGAGAGCCAATTTCAGCATAGGTTTAATTTTAAAAATTCAGCTAATGGGGTTTTTGATGATTTTTATCAGCGCAGGCCAAGCAGAGCAGCCAAACAGCCGTACAGTCAAACAAGATACGTTCAAAGCAATCAAACAAGATACGTTCGAAGCAACATTTGCACAAGCCGTCGCAGCATTTCAACACAACAAATCACGAAGCTGGTGACTTACTGAATCTCATTTTGTCAGCGAATTGAAAGATAAGACTTTGACTGCTGCCTCTTCTCCCTATGTCACAACCCCAAATCCTTGTATTTTCATAATCACGATGAAGACTTTTCAGCGATTAATCCAAGAGCGCAGTACCTTCGTGATCCAAAAAATTGCTCGCACCGCGTACTGTTGGAGATCTCCACCAAAAGTTGAACCTCGCCTAAACCTGCTCAACCTGGTCGTCAAGGAGGTAGGACTATGATGGAAATCACAACACGTAGAGGAGCCCGTTTGAATCATCTACACCTCGGTTTCCTTCACCATCTTGCCTCCTTGTCAACTGATTGACCCTGAGCATTACCCACAACTCTAAATTCGCAGCTTGAGAGAGGCAGGCACTGAAAACAAAAAATGAAGCATCTAGAGTCACAACAGAGGAGAAACAAAGAGCAAGGAATGAGTTTGTAGGATAAACTTAGATATCTTATGTACCCAAGAGAGAGACGTTTGGTCCCAGCCTTCCATGCAACCCACGCGCACAAGCTCGGCGCTCTCTTCCTTGATTTCAATTTCGTGAAGTGGTCATGCTTGGTGTCAGATCTCATTTTAGCAACTTCATGCAACTCGTATTGCTTCTGTGAGCTATTTTCTCCACTTGTACTTGTGCATTACTGTATGTGTCGGAATTTTCATGATATTCGGCATACTTAGACAATAATTTCACTTTCTTTCACCAGACTTTCCAAAAAAATTCGGCTTCCCTTTTTTTAATTATTTTTCGCCGAAGCTGCCCTTTACCCTATGGTACCTTCCAAAGTCTCATTTTAAATAAACATTTTATTATTCAAAGACATACTATAATCTTCCAATCCAACGGTATGATCTTATCAACGGTTCAACGTTGGATCTTTATCATTTGTGAGATTATAACGTTCAAAGTTTATTGTTTATTTATTTTTTGGCTTTGAACGAATGGCATACTCTAAATGGTGTCAAGGGAGACTTTATGATTGTTACCCCAAAAATTTTGCTCATACTTTTTTTCATGTAGATAACTAAGTTGGGCACCTCCATGCAAAATTTTTAGAGCCAAATAATACTTTTAGGTGCTTCATGCAATTTTTTTCCCATTTCAGGGTCTAAAAGCTGCTTCAATGTAAGAATGGGGGTTTTGTGCAATTGCACCATCAAAAACTATTTTTTGCCAAATCGCAACGATGAAGATGTAGCTTTATATGAATGAAAAATTTGGGTAAAATTTTAGAAAAAAAAAACCAAGATCTCAAATTTTGCAAAATAATGAAGTAGAAACCGTCTATATGTATTAGAAAAACAAAGTGGGCAAGGAGAAAAAAAGGTGACCCCTTCGCAGTGGGATGAGTCCAGTATACAAAGGAGGTCAGAACTATAAATGACTTCCAACCACCATAAATGTTGGGCCCTCAAACCTACATGTAAGTGCTAAATGCAAAGGGAAAATGGAATGGGGCGGTTGAAAACTTGTCAGGTGGGTGGACTCTAAACAGAAAAAATCCAAACTCGAGGGGAGGGGGAGCTAGGTACTTTTCAGGTGACTCATAAAAAGGAATTAGGTGACTTGGCCATGGATCCGCAGACTAGGCCAATGGCTGAAAGCATATGGACTGTGCATAGGAGAATCTGCTATTTTGAACCGCCAGCAAAGTGCTCATGGAGGTGTGGACATGGAATGAGCTCATGTGCTCATGGGATGTCGAGCATTGGGGGTATGGTGGGTCGTGGCTGGCCTGTAGACTGTGCACAGGACTGTGAGCAGTTTTCTCAAATTCTGTCAGTCTGGTTGTGAGAAGACTCTCACTGTGCAAGGTAGGAACTGCCAAAAAAAATTCAACTGGTAAGATGCCGATCATGATGTACATGATTTTACAAATAAAAAAATAACATAAAATGTATAGAACTGAAAACCACAGAATAGATTTGTGAACCAAAATAATAATACCTAGAAAACAATGTATGCAATCAAGAAAAAATTACTTACATGCATATGTAGCTTGAATCTGTAAAGCATGAGTTGAAATAAGTAGGACCGGTTTTTTATCCTTTCACATAACACATGAGATAGTACCGGAGTGCTGCATTCTCCATAAAGTAGTGCCTTCGGGCACATTTTTGAATGCATTTGCGTTTTTCAAACACTATGGAAGGCTCATAAGATTAGCCCGTATGGTTCCACTTGCATACACTCCATTAGTTAAAAGTGTAATGAAAAGTCCGATACCAGTAAAATAGTTATCCATGGTCACACAATGACCTACACCCCATAGGCCATCAAGCAACCTTCGAACAATGTTATGTGCCAATCGTGCATCCCCGCCTACCATTGGATGGGCATGCATTAACGGAGGAGGATTTATCCCATTGTCATTCCCGCAATATATCTCAATGTTCTATACAAATTTGGAAGTGGAACATGCCAAATACCACACCTTCAAACCCCACTTTTGAGGCTTTTTTGGCATGTATTGGCGAATTGGGGAATATGTCCCCTTGTATCTTATCATCATTTCATGAATAGTTAGAAATTTCCCCAAATGCCATGCCATTTTGCATCTCTAATGAATTGCATCAACAAGCCACCTTGTTTGGCCAATTTTGTCATAACCTGGGTCATTTCTAGATACCCCTTCCAAATTTGTAAGATGCAAACATCTCCTAATACCGATGTCGTGTGAATTTGTAAGATGCAAACATCGGTAGAACACGGTGGTTACGGGTTAGGCCCCTTCTCATTCCACAAAATGGAGTAGGCATGGGAGAATATATAAAACTTGAATTTCCCCATGTTGAATCTCTAAATTCATATCTAAAGCCATCTTGTTCTTGGTCTGGCTCCACATTTGCTTCTTCCCCATCACTATCTGAGGGACTTTATGTCTCTAGATAGTCCTCACTATCTATTGCATGATAGTCCCCACCATGTCCATTAGCCATTCCATCATCCCTGACTCTCCTTCTTCTACGTCCTAAATTAGAGCCACTGCCATTACCATTTACTTGTCTTTCCTCATTACTTTGGTGACCACCAAATAAATCATGCTCAAAAAAATCAGGTCCATGGCTTGACTCTCTTTGGAAAAATTGAGCATTGACATTCATGCCAAGGTAGCTGGCCTCATTGCATTGATCCCTTCTTTGGATGGGCATGCTGGATCCGCTATCAACAGGCTGGCAGCCTCCCTCCCTGCCCTCCATACTACCATGGTCCCCATACCCTCTATGCCTCCTATGTCCAATACCCCCATGCCCCCAATGCCGACTTGGTGGCCCTCGCCTTGTTGGCCCTCGCCCTCGCCTTGTTGGGCCACAATGCCCCCAGCTTGGTGGGGCTCCCCGCATGCAGACACAACTTGGCCCCCCTTCCCGATGCTGGTTACAGGCTGGAAGGGTTGACCAGGCAGTCCCCCGCTGTCGAGACCCGACGGTGGACCCGCCGAGAAAGTCGCCGCTCCAACGTCCCGCTCCCCTTCCCTGCATGCAGACTGTCCATGCAGACTGCCTTCCGCGCCGCTTCCATTTCCTCCTTCGTCAACGTCGAAGTGCCCTCCCCCGCCATTGTTGTGCAGAGACGTTCCTCCTTCCCCATGTGCATTCCTCCTCTTTTGTCCTCTCCTCCCATAGTTTCTAGCTTGATGCATATCTTCCGGTGGCCACAGTAATTGTTCCAATCGTCCTCCATGTTCATAATCTGAATCTGAGTCTGCTTCATTCTCAAGCTCATCTTGACTTGAGTAGTATGCATAAGGTTGCTCTTGAGAAACCAAATAGTTCTCATCAAATACAATATTTGTGTTAGGTAGATTGTAGATCTCGACGTTAGGACCCATATCTGGAAGAGCATCGATTTGCACAGGTAAGACTTCTCCATCTTGATTAGAAGGAGAGGTGGGTGGACTCAAACTGGGCTCCGATTCCTATTGCAATCTTGTATTCCTGCGCACGAGGATCCCCTCCCACTCCATCTGCGCACAATTTTGACATAGTAAGTCATGAACTTACAGGTTGTGTACAGAAAGTCATAGAGCTTCAGCTCCTTGGACCTCTTGCAAGATCTGCGCCGGGGCGGCATAGCTTTCGACTGGAAAGGTAGACCTTACAATATCCACAAACTCTTCTTCAAAAACTTGTTGCTCAATCCAACCTAGAATATGAGCTGCCTGTCTGTAAAAGTGATACCTGAAGTTGTTAGCTTTGGGCACCTTTGGCAATGCACGGGACTTCCTGCAAATTTTAAGTTTACGCAAATGTTGCTTGTCAAGAAGCAAAACTAAAGATTCAATCTGATTTTGCTGCAGGCACTTCCAACCTCCCCTTATTGAAGGCGCTCTATAGATCTGTCAACCTCGGTCACCGCCCCTGCTCCAATCGTTGGCGCCGGCGAACCCTGCTCGCTTATCGGTCCTCCTCCTCTGACTGCGGAGGTTTCTGGCCAATGTCAAACAGATCCTTTGTGCAATGGATCGATAGAACCTGAGCTAGCAGCTATTTCAGAAATCGACACTTTTAAGCAAGCTGCAGATCCACAACAAAAATGCACATCTCTTTCTCAAGTTTGGATTTCTGCTTCTAGTCTCTTCGTCTCGGTTCGCTCAGAACAAATTTTTCCAGGCTATTTCAAGTTTTCTACTAATTAGCTCTCGCCAGGATTCAAATCTAAGAATTAGCATGGACATTTTTTTTAAAAACGGATTAATTTTTTTTAAAACGAAGCAAAATCTGTAGCCAGCTATGTCAAGGTCTCAAACTTCTACTTCTGTACCAAACTCACGAGAATTACAATTTGCTCAATGTGAACACGGAATAGCTGCAATTGTGAATTCAGGTTTCAGACGTATCAACACCTTGTGTATCAGACATATCAGCCCTTGTGTATCAGACGTATCAGCACCTTGTATATCAGACGTATCAGCACCTTGTCTTCCTGCCTTTCGCTCCCCTCCACCTTCTGATCAATGTAAATCCTAGGATTTATGGTTTGGTGCTAGGGTGGCCACAAAGAATACATTGGGAGCGAATTTTTGGCTTCATAATTTTTTTTTATGGAGAAGCCCTTTGGCAATCCCTGTTTTTTTCCCACTAATTTCGGGTATTATGTAGTTTTATGTCATTGGACACCTTAAAAAGTGCAATTTATTGGGGGAATGATGGCTCCACCCAAGTTAAATGTTGGGTAATTTTTGGCTTCGACCAATCAATGATTTTAGGACTTTATAACCAAATATAGAAAATTTCTATTTTTATTTCGCCATTAGGCTCCATTTCGCCAGTAAAAGAAACACTGCTTCTGATACGCTCTTCTTTCGGCACGGCTCCTTCCCTCCATGAAGCTTCAACAATGCTCCGAGAGTTGCAATCCGCTCATGCTCCCCCGCATGGACTGGTCCAGCCCGCTACAGGTAACTGCTCACTCGAGGTCCCGGCTCACTCCCCGATTGCTGAATTCTTCCCGACCTCCACA
The DNA here is from genome assembly GCA_014871385.1 of Ceratodon purpureus. Classification (NCBI taxonomy): domain Eukaryota; kingdom Viridiplantae; phylum Streptophyta; class Bryopsida; order Pseudoditrichales; family Ditrichaceae; genus Ceratodon; species Ceratodon purpureus. The sequence continues at coordinate 11,627,006 of CM026428.1, read as the reverse complement.
CCTCACTAAGTCCGTCCTCTCTGAGAATTCCCAAAACCTGAACACAACTTGAATCTCCCTCTACAACTTCTATACCGCAGTTTTGCTCATGATTTGAACCCATCTTCGATAGCTGTTTCTTGATTTTGTTCTTGGCAGTGACTGAATGGTTGTGTACAGATTCAATCTGATTTTGTGTATGTGTTTACCATCTGTTCCAACCTCAATTTTGACGGTGCAAATATAAACTTTGAATTTTGAATTGTCATGGCCACATTCCGTTGATAGCCGTGGCTCATAAGATGAGCAATCATGTTCATAATGGTTGGTGGCTAGATTCTGGCAGCATTCACTTCATTGCAAAATTGGGTTTTGCTAAACCTATTCCAAACCCACTGCCCATGTCTAAATCTGCCGGCATGCCCAAGCCACTGCCCCTGACAACGTCCTCTTCGTTCATTGGAGTTTCAACCAGCCCGTTCTGTCCTAAGTTGGACAGAAAACTAAAATGTGGCGTAAATAATTCTCAATTGTAAATTTGGCTTTGAAATTTTTACCACTCAAAGATTGTATGTTTTTCCACATCCCCTCCAAATTTCAGCCAAAAATATTGAGATTTAAACCTTCATCTAAGCTGCCAAAAACAACAAAAAGTCGTTTTGGCTTTCCTGATCCTTTAGGGGTTAACCTTTTGACAATCAATGGCACTACACTTATGTTGGTCTAGTAAGCCAAATTTCAATTAGTCATAACTTTGTCACAAGAATAAATCTATAGTTAAAATTATTTCCACATGTTTTTCATTAGTTTTTACAACCTCCCATATTTTTCCAGAACTTTCCAATTTGTTTATAATTTTCTATAAATTCTCAAATGTTGAGCTCATAGGGATCCTGTATCTTAAACTCTAAACTCCAAAACCCCTAAACCTTTGGACTTAGACTTTGGGATTTCACATAGTGACCGGCCAAAGGCTTGAAGTGGATTCTTTTAATATATTTAAGTTTGACAGTCGGCCTCTCGACTTGGCCACAACGTGAAGCGCCCCTTAAGGTATACACACCTATGAGGGATCACTTACCCATGACTGATATGTAGGCTTCACCATTCCAGAGCAATGGAAAATCAGTAAAGGATAATTGATGAACAGTAGATTTAGGATGCATCCTCCAATAGAATGCCTCTGTGAGTGTGACGGAATCAAGTAGTCATATGTTTGTTCACTAATCTGAGTATGGTCGGTCATTGGTACACCTATATGTCAATCATGGGTAACCCTAACTTTTGGACAAAAAAATTTGTAGTAATTTGAATTTTACTGAATTAATTTTGAAAAAATGCTCATTCTTCATGAACCTTATGATACTACGTGCAAAAAATAACTCCTTATTGAAAACCCAATATTTACTATGCTGAAATGCTTAAGTGATCGGTCATAGGTGTGTATACCTTAGAAAATGTCGATTCTGAGTGACGGGGTTATGATCTTTGAATCACGCACAATTGCCGTCGCCGACTCACCCATCCCAGAATCCACATCAGCTCGAATCCGATCCAACCTCAGAAAACGGCGAGCAAAACAACGCTCACGACAAAAACCACGCGTGCAATCACGCGCGCCGAAGAATCCACGCCCAACACCGACACACTCTACCAAAGCCGTAGATTTTGGAAGCCCGATGATCCGATCAATAATGGCGTCGGGTACTGTACTGTACAACGATGATGCACTTGAGGATTGATTCCTCGATCGCAACAACTTATGCACATCAAAGGTAACGATGCTTGCAGCGTTTCTCGTCTAGAAGCCTGAGCTCAGAGCAATTGCAATTGCTGCAGCTTTGAACTTCGGCGTCTGGGAGCGACGTGGGTAGATCGGGGTAGCGATGGCTAGGCTGCTGGCTAAGTTGGAAGGTCCAGCACAGTGTGTGCTGCGTCGCTCGTGTTTCGTTTCACGTCGAGGTCTAGTCACGGATGCGGAGGTTCATGGCACGGGATTTCTCACGAACAGGTATTTTTTCTAAGAAGGAAATTTGTCTGTTTTGTTTCCTGTCGTTGGTTTGAGTGCAATCGAATGGAGTTGCTAGGAGTTTCTGCAAGTGGAGGATTTCGTTTTGGGATGAGTGGTTTGGTGTTCTAGCACTGTAGCTCGTGGAGTAGAGGTGGTTATGTTTGCTCTTGGTGTGTAAGATCATGATGTAAGTGGGTTGGTGTCACCGATTATGATATTGGGATCTTGCATTTCGTTCTAGATGAGGTGGTCATTTTGTGGCGGATCGGACTTGTTGTTGGAAGTCGTTGAGTGCTAGGTCAGGCATTTATCTTAACGCCGAATTTTTTGAGTAGTGATGGTTTAGTGAGGACATCTGGTGAATTTTTGTGCTTTGATGTGTGGATCGTGTCTGAAGTTAAGAGGTCCTGAGAACAGAGGATGGGAAGATAAAGTGGACGAATTGTTGAGAAGGATTGATATGGCCGACTAATTTGCTTTAGCCGCAATTTGATGTGATTTTTTTCAGCTTAGAGTCTGCAATGCGAGTGGGCTTTTTCACTCTGGCTCGATTAGGGAATTTGATTTCACTCCCTTGCGACCTGTTAGTACGTCTTAAAAGTTGTACAGCTTATGGTACTCTAACCATTCATTTAGGGGATATGCTGCCCCGAATTATTATGTGACATTGTTCCTGTCATGGATTTCTGTTTCTTGCAGGGTTTGGGACGCAGTGGTGGTTGGCGGAGGTCACAATGGCCTTACAGCAGCTGCCTACCTTGCCCGAGCCGGCTTGCAGGTGGCAGTGCTCGAAAGACGTCACGTTCTGGGGGGTGCAGCGGTTACGGAGGAGATTATTCCAGGGTTTAAGTTCTCAAGAGCGAGCTATCTTCAAAGTCTGCTTCGGCCTGCCCTTATACAGTGAGTCTCTCTCATACATTCTCTGATAGAACTTCTGAGTCGTTGTTACTTGCTTGTTAGCACTAATGGTTCTCTAAGGCTATAAGAGGTATTATTGGTCCTGAAGCGAACATGTCTGGCAAATTTATTCGTATTAAGTAATAATCAAGTCTTTTCCTTTTATCTGCCCTTGTATAGACAGGTGCATTACCTATCTGCTCTTTCTGCTGAGTTAGAATTTGGAACCTGCAATGCATAGTGGTTGCTACAATGTGCTCATTGTCTGCATTCCTGGCTTTGACATGAAAGTCATGTGACGGGAAGTATACTCGTTCCACACTTGCTGGGTATTACCAGGGGCTTGAAGCTGTAAATGGCTTTAGTAGTACACTCATAAAACTTGATCATGCCTTCTTCATTCTGTGTTTTTCAGAGAGCTGGATTTGGCAAGACATGGACTCAAGCTGCTCCCAAGAAACCCGGCTTCTTTTACCCCAACTGTAGATGGACAGTTCCTTCTTATGGGTCCTGACCCGAAGCTCAACGAAGCTGAAATATCCAAATTCTCAAAGAATGATGCAGTTGCCTATCCGAAGTAAGTCTTGTAATTTGTGCTGTGATATTCACAAGTTTGCTATGGCAGTTGGTAGAGCATTTCAGCCGGTGCATCACTTACGAATTCTAAGTTCTCAGCAACACCTTGCCTCCATCTGAAATATGTATTCTACTGTACCTTATGGATGATGAGATTTTTATGAGGATAGGTACGAGCATATGCTGGAGAAATTCTGTACAGTGATGGATCCGCTCTTGGATACAGTGCCACCAGAAGCAGCGGTTGGTGAAAGTTCTTTTGCAGGACGAGTAGCCGATGGTTGGTCAAAGTCGAAAGTCCTGGGTAGCCTACTGAAACGCTCATCAAAATTGAAGCAACATGAAATTACGTAAATATCCCTCACAATCTCCTTCGTCAACGTTTTTGGCCAACTATTCAAGTATTCTGTTTCAGATGATGCTTCAATTTCGTACTGTAGATTCAAATGGAAATAAGAAAATAAAACTCTGCTGGAATGTTTCCCTCGGAGCAAGGACTAATGTGGAGAGTTCACTTGTTTGAACAGGTCATTTGTGGAGCTACTGCTAGCACCTGCTTCCAAGGTGTTGAACAACTGGTTTGAGGTATTGTATAAATCTGCAGAATCAGTCACCCTTTTGAAAGTCGAGGGGATTGGTTATGCTTGCAAGTGAAGTGAGGACTTGCATACGTTGGAGAGAAGTCTCATATGATTATTCGCTGACTCGTATGACCTATTTAATACGCATTTGCAGCACAGTACTGCCCTTCTATCTTCCTTTCTGGACACTCCGTTAATTAAGTAATAATGTGTGCCTTTAATTCACTTTTCGGTGCATGGGATCTACCGTGGTCTTGCTTTTATCAGCATGCTAGTGTATGTTATCCAAATTAACACATTCTGACGTACTTTTGGTGTCTATTGCAGTCGGATGTCCTGAAGGCTACCTTGGCAACTGATGCTGTAATTGGGGCCATGGTATGTCATCCAACTTGTGTTACTGCTCTTAATCTTACTCCTAGTTCGAAACTTTTGTAATCTTATATAATGTTTCATCTGGCAGGCCAGTGTGCACACGCCTGGCAGCGGATACGTGCTTTTGCATCACGTAATGGGAGAAACGAATGGCTCTCGCGGTGTCTGGTCGTGAGTTCATCTTTGCCTACTCAAATTTTCTTTTTATAATTGAGGCCAACGCAATTTTGGTGAAACGAAAAACAGCCTGCCTGAATTCCAGAATGACCACTGATGTTTTCGAATGAAATATGCGGCCTATGGAAATACGATACTTCTATAGGTTTTATGAATATTCATAGATATCAAATACCTGCATGGTTCATTGGATATAGGGATTGACTTTCCTTTAGGGAGTGAAAGAATGCTAATTACTAGAGTACCTGTGGTTAGATATGTGGAAGGTGGTATGGGAGCTGTATCTACAGCTATAGCGAGGGCAGCATCAGAAGCTGGTGCAACTCTAGCCACCAACGTAGAGGTTGTTATTTTTTCCCAATTTTTATGCAAGTTTGTGAGTTTTTGAGCCTTGGGGTATTCAGGATGGCGTTTGCGTCTGTTAGACAGACGCGGCTCAGATTATCTCTTGTTGAGACTCTTCGACCAGGTTTTGACTAGAATTGGTGGTACAGGCAAAGCAATTTCTAGTGGACAACGAATCCAGTGTCGGAAAAACCATTTCTGGGGTATGTAGCGGCTTAACTTATCCTTTACAACAGTTTCGGAAGGCCCTGTGCTTCCGGTCATGACAGTTCAGGAGGGGTTGAGTATATTCTTTTTTCCTCTTGTTAACTCTGTGAGGAATATTTAACATGTGGAACATAATTCCTTTAAGGCCTTGACATCAATTTTGTGGTTTTAGTGGTCAGGTTGTATTGGCTGACGGGACAGTGATACGAGCGAAGCAAATTCTTTCAAATGCCACACCTGCTGTCACCTTCTTGGTATATTTCAACCATTCCTTGAGGCATAAGTAGTGGTCAAGAGGATTTACATTGGATTATGAACCTATCCAGAGGAACAAAGCAGATGCAATTTTCGTTTCATAAGCAGCACTGGGTAGTTTGAGTATCTGTGCATAGGAAGTAACAACATGACAGGGGAGGCTCCTTTTGAATGGTTCATGCTTATGCTGCTTGGTAGCTTTTGCACTTGTAGCCTACTTAAAACGATCAGGTGTGTTTTCATGTTCTTACTCTTGATGTTATGTGTTGACTTGGCAGAAGTTGATGCCGGAAAATGTGTTGAGTGAGGATTTTCAAAATAGTGTCAAATCCATTGACTACAAATCTGTGAGTACTTCCTCACCTGCTATTGACTTGAACATTCATATTTTATCAATCTCTGGCCTATTCTGCAGCATGAAGTGGGGTTCGAAGGAAGAGTCGCAGAGTCTCATTCTGACCAACTCGTGGCTTTTGGATGTTCAGGGAACTACAAAAATAAACATCGCAGTTGATCGCCTACCCATGTTTCGAGCTTGCGGTCGCACGGACAATACAGTTGGGCCCGAGCATTACGGGACCATCCATATTGGTGCTGACTGGTAACTAAGTTAACTTATTATTTTTGTGATTTTGGTATTTATTTGGGTATTTGTCGTGCAATCTTGTATTTTTGTTTACATTTAACTCGCGGTTTCCTGCGCAGCATGGATGAAATTGACATAGCTTATAGGGAAGCGCTACTTGGACGAGCATCTTCTAGGCCTTTGATTGAAATGACCATCCCTTCAGTGTTGGATCAAACAATAGCCCCTCCTGGTTTGTCCTATACTCGATGCCTTAAAATCGTCACATATTATGTGTATTCCTACAATAGTTTCAGGCTAATTCAAACTTTAATCTGAGTTTGAGGGTAGTTCTCAAATGCTGCTCTATGGTTCTATTCTTGCAGGCAAACACGTGATCAATTTGTTCATTCAGTACACACCGTATGACTTGAAAACTGGCGATTGGCAAGACCAAGCAACAAGGGTAAGTTAAAATTTGAAGGTTGTCAATTTATTGTATTGGAGCTTCTTTCTGCTTTATTTTTCCATGAGTATCTGATAATCAAGAAGTTCACAATGTACACTGGTTCCAGTGTTTGACCTGAATGGCCATGTACTCCTTCTATTAACGATTGAATGACTTCGTCAAAAACATCGCATGCCTTGACTTATGTTTAGTGAGCTCTGTAACTAACCTACTACGTTTGTAATGTAGGATGCATTTGCAAAGACATGTTTCGATTTGATCGACGAATATGCTCCCGGATTCACTAGCTCCATAATAGGTTATGATATGCTTACTCCTCCAGATCTAGAGCGAATTCTGGGACTCACAGGTATCCTTCCTATGCACGTCCTTCATACTTACCATTTCTGAGTTGCTTCTAGGCTGTCACTAAAGAACAATTACTTGGGTGACTTTGCTCTATAATAAAGATGACTCGGATGATTATTATTTGGTAACAAGCTCGACCGTCTAGATTTGCTGACATTGCTGCTCATTCTTGGTTATCCTCAATAACTCTTAAAGGAGTGATTTTATCTACCACAAGCCATTTGCATCGAACATCAAGATTCTAAGATTACTTTAATGTACTTCAGGTGGAAACATTTTTCATGGCGCAATGGGTTTAGATGCTCTCTTCCTGCTTCGACCTCTAAAGGGATGGTGAGTAAACTCTTCTATTGAACCGATTCTAGGGACTAAATTGGACACATTGTTTCTGTTGAATGACTCTCATCAATATATGGAGATCACATACCTGATAGAGATATTTGAAACAGCGAGCTCAATACATTATGTTATAAGCTATGAAATGAACATTAATCAACATCTTACCATGGCAGGTCTGGGTACCGAACTCCAGTGAAAGGACTTTACATGTGTGGTGCGGGTGCACACCCTGGAGGTGGTGTCATGGGAGCCCCTGGTCGCAATGCGGCAAGCGTTGTTTTAAAGGATTTAATGAGAGCATAGCTTTGTGTCTACAACCTGTAGATTACTTGCAAATTGCTGGCTCATTGAATCGATTCATTATCAGATCGCCCACCTCATCACCTGTTTAGCCACAATATCAGACCAGTATCAATGCCGTTTGGATCAAGTGGATAAAACCACTTGGAGCTAACAGTGTTGGATTCTGAAGGCAGTGGCATCAAAAGAATGTTTTCTGGAAACCATGGGACCAAGACTTAATAGGTATTGCCAGATATTGTAGACATGCAGATATTGTAGACATGTAGATATTAGCCTTTGCACAGGCTTATTGTGCACACAATGGGTCATTTTAAAAATTTGTGTCAAACTGGGGTTATAGGTATTTAAAGCGTAATGGGTCTGTGTCATTTCTATTTCTAACCCTAATCCTGTGAGGGCTCTTCAACTTTCTCGGATCTCTCTTCGAATCACATGAGTAGTCAAGCTTCTTTTGATCTCTAAATAGATTAACCCCTAATTGCCCAAGCAGACCACTTCAGCCTGATGTACAGATTCCATCCACATTTTCTCATCCGTCATGCACTTTTTGTGGTGGGATTTTTTTACTGAATTTTCTATGGGAAGTTAGGTTCTCGTATGTGTCATCCGATCGAAAAGGAAACAATTTTTGAAGAAATTATGCTTCATTTTGTGTTGCAGTGTTTCATCCAAAATTTTGAAGATTTTAGTCTAAAAGTGATCTTGAAAAAATAAACTCATAAAATCAAGCATCCAAAAAATCTCCAAAAATCACTACACCTAAAGTACTACATTATAACCCATCACAACAAATTCCATCCACTTATTGTCAATATCTTATTCGTAGTTGAAATATAAAATAATTTTTTATTTTATATTTCAAAATTTATATAAAAAGATTAATAAAAGCAGTCATAGATCTAACCATATACCCTACCTCGTGGTCAGTTTCGACATAAATTAATTCAAATGAAGAATGTTGAATGTTTTGGAAAATTATATGCTGAGATTTGTTGAAAGTGAAAAAATTATAAAGCCTTATTGCCTAATTTTTGAAAAATCTATAAAGTCAGTTTAAGAGGGGAAAATTTTCTGACAGAAGTGAAACAATTATATTTCATTGAAAATAGATGAACACAAGTTACACAACTACCAAGGGTCAACAAAATGGATTCCATATCTACACAATTCATACCATTTGAGTCATTTCAAAATATTAAAAAATGGTAGAAAATTGAAGTGATTTTAATGAAAGGTGATTCATTGCAGAAATACAATTTTAAGTTAGCCATTCAATTGGATGTGTAAAATTGGAAAAAAACACATACAGTAATGGGGGACTGGATTCCATGAATGGGCGTTTGGACAATGGATTATGGAATAGCTCTGGCACATGGCAGTGCCCTGCCCTTCCAAAGGCACCCAAATTTGATCACCCTCGAAAAGGCAAAATATAAAGTATGGGCCACCTTGAAAATTGAGAATATTTTTACATCCTTTGTCGAAATCCATGAACCCTTAAAATAATCCACTTCGTCACTGCTCTGTCGAAACTGACCATGAGGTACGGTAGATAGAATCTAAAATTCAAGATGTAAAACTTTTATTTATACATCAAGTTCTAAATATTCATATTAATTGCATTTTATAATGCATCTTTACAAAACTGCCTAAACTGGACATAGGTGAGGACGTTTAGGGGTTAACTAGAAGTAACTCCTTGTCTACACTAGATTTCTGCTTTGATTGTAGTGGTGTAATGTTGGAAGACCATGAAGAGTACATCCATTTAGGAGTTGTCGCCACTCTTTAGTTGTTGCAATCCTACACTTCAAAAGGTTTTAGGTCTTGGTTTTAGGTGATTTTAAGCTTCATAAGCAAGGATTCTCCTTCAATTTGGTCGTATAGAAATTCAAAATTAGTACTGCTTGAGCTTTCAAGGGGTGTTTATTTCAATGTTTTTACTCATGTTGTGCACCATAAACCATAGATTTCAACAAAAAATTGAATTTTGGATAATGTTTTCATATTTGATGGATGAGATTGTATTTCATTTAACTGTCAAATATACTTGTTTTAAAGACATGATAACAAAAAAGTATGGCATAGTGAAACAAAAAGCGATCTAATTACTTCTATATCTTGTGTTGTTTTCTTCCAATGCTTGATTTGATTGAAATTTTATATCGATAATGGTGTGATTAGTTTAAAGAAATTGTCATATTTCTTATAGGTATAAGAGGGATTGATTCGTACATGGTCAAAAAAAATAGAAGGTTAATTTTTGGAATAATAGCTATGTTTCCTTACAAGTCCCAAATTCTAATAATATCAAAAAAAACTAGACTCAAGGTTGTTTTATTCCAATGGAAAATACTTTTAATCTTTTTCCTTTTCCACAAACAAGAGAAAGAAATACATCACATACAACAACAAAGGCAACTCCATTAAATCTAAAAGAGTTCATACAGTCAAATGTTAAAGCACAATATTGGATTGAACTTTTTCAAGGATTCTCTGGTGCAAGCAACAATATGTAGACTGTACTGTACAATCTTCCATATACAAATAAATAAATCAGTTTTTGGCTCCAGATGCAGGATTGGAGGGCAGGACACCATATTTCCAACAGAAAACTTAAAATACGACACTGGAATTTCAAAGCATCTTGGAGACAACAACTTTGGAATTTCAACGTGTTGGAACTAGGCAGTTGCATTTTGCTACCCAGTGCATCAGCATGTCATGTATCAGTCAAAGTTTCATTTGAAGTTGGGTTGATGACTATCATTTTTGCAAGTAAATAAGTCAAGGCCAGTACGGAGTCTCGAGCACCCTGTGCTTACGTCATGGAAGTTGAATTGCAGTAAATACCTCCGCATAATTTTCTCCTTGCAGTGTTCAGAATCATTACTCCAGGAAAAAATTGGTATAGACTAGGATTGAATTCAAGAGAATCCTGGACTGCAATCTGTGGGTTTCTGGAAACAGTAGAAAACATTACATCTTGACTTTAGTTCCCTTTGGCTCTGAATGACGTGTGGTTTCATGCCCTGGTCATGAGATGTTATTCAGTCCTCAGTGCAGTCTCAGCTTATAACTTATGTGGCCCGCACGCGCCATAGGTGGGTGACAATTTTGATTGTTCTGCTCTCATTCACTGAGTAACTTTTTGAAGACATACAGATTATTTTACTGCTCCATAGAAACTGAGGTTATGAAGCTGTTTTAAAACCCATAAGGTCCTTATCAGTGTCATGCACGTGATCTTAAATTACCACGTGGGACCGAAAAATTGTCGGATTGATGAGTTTGTGTTACACCATCAATATACACAAATTGGCCAATGTCTCAACCTCTGAAACCTACCCACCCATGTATAGTTTAAAAAAAACATTTTAAAATTCATATTGACTTCTTCAGACAGTATCCAAAAAATAAAAATTGAACTATGTAAAACACTCTTATATATATCTACAATAGTTTATAGGAATAAAATATTTCTAAAGATAACAACCGTATTAAACAACAAAATTCAATAGCCTTAACCCCTAAACGGCCAAGGGTGTTTTTGCTCAAAAGTGCGTCCAAATAGTCACTTTTGAAAGCAAGCCAGATAGTGCAAAATTGGAACCAATTTTGGTATTTCCAACCATTAGATCTGGTATCTATCTACTATGTCTATATGCCTATCAAATCTCACACTCTCATTCCTTACCATTTGAGAGATGATAACATTCAAAGTTGAAAAAAAAAAAAATTATACCTTGCAAAACGGGGACATCAGTATCTTGGGGTCCAAAAAAACCATTTTTTTTAGTAGATTTGGAATGCGCCTCTTTGGATTCTTGTTCCTAGGTGAGTTAGGTACATGTCTACAAAATCTCATGCCCATGCAAGGTGTAGAACCTTGAGAAAATTATCACTTTCCACAAGGGGGTATGCTGAAATTCACATACAAAGGCCGTTTTTTACAATAAAAATAGCATATGAAACATTCTTGAATTGAAAATCCAAACGGTGGAAACATGCTCTAGTGCCTCTTCTTTTATATATAGAATTTTTTATTTTTGGAAAAACTAAAATCTCGAATTTTGGTGGAATTTCAAAGTTTCATCTTTAGGTAGATTTTGGCAGATTTTGGCAGTTCTGGGCAGAAATTGCTGCATTCACAGTGGCTAAGAGCCTACCCCTGGAAGGGCGTTTTATGCTAAGAGGAACATAACTTTTTCTCACTTCATCCAAAAAAAATAAAATTAAACAAATAAATCCCCATAAAACTCTTGAAAAAACCTTTTATCATGAAAAAATTCAAAATATTTCAAGTAAATTTGAATTTTTAGGAACCTATCCAAAGTCCAAAAACGCCCCCTCTAGGACTATGGCCGTTTAGGGGTTAAAAGTAACTAGGCCAATGTGGATTTTTTACCCATTCTGTTATTCTCAAAAATTTAAATGCATTGTATTTACAACAAATATTTGAATTACTATAACCTGCTTATATTTGATTGACGAAATTGTTACATTTTGAACTAAATATTCCATATTATTTCAACAACAATATTCATTCATTGTAAAAATTATATAAACATTACCAGTATATAGACCAACATTATCACCATTGTAACAACTATTGGAAATTTAATAGACGCATGAACCTTGTTACATTATCTAATATTATAGACGGATGAACCTTGTCATTGGTAGAGTAACATAGGCAATTTGGCAAAATGGGGCTTTTTTGGAGTTTGGGCACGTACCTGCAAATGCAATTTGAACTCAGATTCTATGAAAATTTTAATGAAAGTAGGCCTTGGTGAGAGCTTCATGTCGGTATTTTTTATCTCAATTCCGATGTCGGACTGAATAGTTATTCACCTCTAAACCGCAAAAGCTCCTCCAAGGGCAGTCAGTTAGCCAATGAGAATGACAGTGAATGCAGCAAATTCTGCCCAAAACTGCCCAAAACTGCCCAAAATTACCAAAATCTGCCCAAAGAAAAAACTTTGAAATTCCACCAAAAATTGAGATTTTAATATTTTTCAAAATTAAATTTTTTTGTGTATAAAGAAGGCAGTAGAGCATGTTCCCACCGTTTGGATTTTTAATCCAATTTTTTTTCATATGCTATTTTTATTGTCAAAAAACGGCCTTTGTTTGTGAATTTCAGTATACCCCCTTAGCAGAAAATGATTTTTTTTAAACAATTAGCTAACTCAGTCTTCTTTGATGTGCATCAAAACCGCCAAAATCCATAATGCAAAAAAATGGTTTTTTGGGCCTTCAAAACTCTGATGTTCCCTTTTTGCACCCGGGAAAAAATCTCGATTTTCAACTTTGAACGTTAAGACCTTACAATTGGTGAGGAATGAGTGTGTAAGATTTGGTGGACATGTAGACGTAGAAGTTAGCTACAAGATCTTACGGTTAGATGTACTAATTAAGACCCCAACTTAGCAAAATCCACCTTGATTTGAAGAGGGGCTGTTTTCAGGCAGTTTTGATGAAAAATACCCTCAGAACTTTAGGGGTTAATAGACGCATGAACCTTGTTACATTTTCTAATATTATAGACGAATGAACCTTGTCACTGGTAGAGTAACATAGGCATTCGTCAATAAATCATGAAGCAAATGCTACTTGTACATACCACATTCAGTCATTTTACATTTAATTTTTATGAATAACAATCATAATAGCTGAACAAATGAAATTTTAGTGGGGCAAAAGGGATGTGAATTATATATATATATATATATATATATATATATATATATATATATATATATATATTACTCTAGATATCTTTTCATGCAAAATGTGTGATTGTTTGATCCTAAATTGTAATATTCATCAATTTGGGGCAATGAATTTAAAAAGGGTAAAGCAATCTCTAGTAATGAAATATTCTAAATACAGAATAATTGTAGAACATTTCCGAAAATTAAAAAAAGTATTATCAAACAAAACTAGTGGCCCATCCAGTGAAAAACTGCAGTTGAATGGAATATCCACAATGGATACTGTACTTGCTCTAAACACTCATGTACTCAACTCCAACACCTGTGATCCCTAAACATCAACACGTCAGACTAAAAGAAACAAAAGAACAAAACCCTGGAGATGCAAAAGGAGAAGAGTGAATCTCCAAACTCCTGAAAAGAAAGATTAAAATAATCCAAGGAGCTAGAGCCCAAAGGACCATCCATGCAAGCAAGCAATGACGACAAACAACACAGACGCATGGTCCCATGCCAGCGCAGAAAATATGAATAATTCTTGTGGACAATGCTACCTGTTACCGGCACCCAATGAATCTTTGCCAGGGCCATTGACCTTTTATACCACCACCCACTTCAGACATCCCACCGGCACCGGCACTGCAAGATTAATTCCCAAGTGTACTCCTCTCAAAGACCGTTCCACCCAAGTCTCTTAACTTATCCCACCCTATCCATCCATCCATCATCCCTGCTCCTCTGGGCAGTGATTTTTAGACTGGCTAAATTTAGCTCAAGTATTGTCAAATGAAAATTTATTGCTAAAAAAACTTCAATAAGAGGTGTCAAAGTGGATAATATTTACGACACTTTAAAATGTAGCGAAATTCTCTATATTGTACTCCCCCATGGCTGATACGTAGGTTTTCTCAAAAATCTACTTCAAAAAATAGATTTGAAAAAATCTACGTCCCAACCATTATGGGACAAAGGGAGTAGTATAAGTTCATTTATGGAAAAGATCTAGAAGGTGTTTTAGATTTACAAGGTAAACTCTTCAAATTATATGAATATTTTTATCCTTTTACCATAATGTAGTTTGTGATTCTAATTATAGCATCCTCTAATAGGGGATATCGAGTAGATGATACACCTCCGTGACCTCCCTATAATGTAGCAAAACTCCAGATATTTCTCACAATTCTAGAAGAGTTAAAAGATCAGCTGGTATACCAACTCATATAATTGGACAAATTTTTCTCACCTCCTCCTATAACCATGTTGCCATATACCAACCCCAATACCCGCTAACGATACTAGAATAATAATTTCAAAGTTCCTACAAAAATTATACCATGTTGGAACCATTTTGTATTATTTATTTACTTCTTTTGAGTAAAATGGTGAAAATTCCATTGCAGTTGGAACCATTTTTGAGCCATTTTAGCAAACCTTGCTAGATTTCACAAATCATTCAGGGATCACCGGCACGGAGGGAATGTATCATCGGCCATGGTCGATGAGGCTGTTCATCCATCCGGGACCCGGGGAGTGCGGTGGGGCATCATGCATCGACATTCTCTGTCTTTGGGCTGGTCTCCGTTTGACCAGAGAAACCGAGTGAAGTGGAAAAACAGGCCCCCGCATAAAAACACAACACACTGCGAGCGCGTCCTTTTGACTCGGAGCCCCAATAAATACCACCCGAGTGCATGGATTGCCATCTTCACAGTTGTCTGTGTGCGTGCCTGCCACCCACAGTTACCTCGATCACCCCCTCCTCGCATCCAAACTTCAATAGCTGCACAAACTTAGTTGAATCATCCCTGTGACTGTCGGGAGCCTGCTGGAGAGTATTAGTCGGCAGATTCGGTACATGGTTTCAAATATTTTCGATCAGGTTGCCGTTGATCGACTAGCCGGTGAAAGGCGGACCTCCAGTTTCGTTTTCTAGCTTCCAGTAAGTGGGTTGGAGTTTTTCAGGGATCTCTGTGTTTGTGAAGATGCGTTCATTATGATTGGATTGTTGAGAGGGTGAGGAGTTGGAGGTCGATATTTTGGGAGGGGTGGTGAGTGGGGGTGTCTGTTTGGAAGGCTTCAGTTGCTGGTGGTGTTGAAGGTGAAACATATAAGTGTACTAGCCTGGGGATGAGGGATTAAGTTTTCTGCAGTGTTGAGGATCTGGTTGAGTGGGAGTTTATGAGAGATAAGTGTTCTAGATTGCAGAAGTGAGGAATTGGTTGTCTTGGTCAAGTTCATGAACTAGAATATTCTTCTCTAGGCGCATTGTGTTGCTAGATGAAAATTTAAGCAATTGGTTTATCTTAGTTGAGTGTGTTCATTGGTTTCCAGTGGTGGTCTTCTGTGAGTCACTTAGACGCGGGCTAGATAGTTTTGCAGGTTACGAATTCTCATGTATCTTCGCTCTTTCGTTTTTGGCAGGTTCCATGTTTCATCAAGGACTAGCGGGACAAGTATTCCCTCCAACGTCTCCAATCACGGCATTCCTCATCACCACTCTTGCCAACAAAAGCGTCCGAATCGATCCAACGTCCCTGGGGAATATTCCGTGAATCGTCAGCAGACGACTATCCGTTCTGGTCTGCATTCAGTCACTCACTCGTTGACTGATCACCGTCATTTTTCAATCCTAGATCATGGCCGGCGGCGGCAGCGGCAACAACGTGGATATCTTCAACAACTCCAAGCCTGCCAAGGGCACCACCGAGAAGAAGAAGCGCAAGCGCCCGTCCAAGAAGGTGCCTACCACAGTCCTGGAGGCCAACAGCAACAACTTCATGAACTTGGTGCAGAAGCTCACTGGCTCCGCCGACGAGCTCAACCATCACGCTGCAGCGACGCCCAATTCCAACAGCCCATCACCATCTCCCTACTCATCTCCATCGAACCACACCACCCAGCAAGAGGAGCCATATCAGCAGTCCTACTACCAGCAATACCTCCACAGCAGCAGCACCATGGACGACGACTCTGGGTCCTCCCACAACTACAACTACAACCCAGCGCCTTATTCCAGCGGGAGCTACTCACATCAGGATGATGGCATGGCTCGGAGCCAGCCGATGGACAACTATGGTTATGATAATTACAGGAGCGTTGGCGGCTCAGGGGGTTACGTAGGCAGTGGCAGTGGGTCGAGAGTGGGCGGTGACGATCAGGATAATCAGCATGATTTGTATCAGGGGTACACTGGTAGATATAATTCTAATGATACAAGTGATTATGTTGGTTATCCCTCCAGCTCACGAGCGATGGAGAATGATATCTCCCCATTCTCTTGGCGAGACCCTATGAACCATAATTCTACTTCTGATTACTGGTACCACGTCGACCCAATGCCTGCCATGCGCGCTTCATGATGATGATGACTAGTCAAGTCTGTTTCACATGATCTAATCTGTGTCATGAGTTGTGTCGACTTGAGGATTGTGTACTGTACAGCATGGCAAAGGGGTAGTAGATCATTGTTACAGTAGCCAGTTAGAGTGGATTAAAGCACTAATTAATACGTCGATTAGTGGTGTATATACAACGTTAACTTCCGGAGGTTTGTTTATATACGTTCAATACGTCGATATGAATTGATTTGCTGTCGATCGAATATATTTGGGTTATATAAGCGGCTTTGTGAAGAGTGCAATACGTTGCATTAATAAGCAGCCTTTCAACCAGGTTCAACCTGTAATTAGAAAAGTATCGGAATCTAAATAGACACTAGTATTCAAAATAAAATGCAGCTATGGCATCAGAAGATCAAAATAAGTGAGAAATTGGACAGGGCTTTGAAGTTTCAGGGCGTAAGAAGTTGATAACTGTAACTATAATATTTTTGAAATGCGACGTACAAAACCGTTATACAACGATGTTTAACTTTTCTACAAATCTGTAACTTCAGTCAGTGCGATTTCTGTGGTCAACGGAATCGATTCAGCGCCAATGACCTCGTTCCATGACATGATCTTCCCGAGCACAATGTTTTCTGCAGCAGTGAGGCTGTGAGCGACCGATAACTCGGCAACAGTGCAAAGTTGCAAACGGCTTGCCGCAAGGCATTAAGTTTAGCACGTACTGTCAACTGTAAAAAATAGTGATTGAAGTCCGCTCTGACACATCCCAGCTTCCGGAAGTGGAAAACTTGACTGAGCAACCAATTGGGACGAGATTCGGTAACCACTGGGATTCGTATCCTGCCACAGTGTTACACGTAATGCAGCGCATCTTGTGCATGGTTTCGTAAGTCAACCTGGAATGCCAGAGCGACTGATTGCGCTGTCCGATGACTCATGTACCCCAAACCCTAAATCTTGAAATAGAAGCTGGGGACAGTTTGGGGCGACCCCTACAGGTGTGGCCCTATTGATCAGCGTTGTGAGGCTAGATAGTCAAACATTTCTGTAGCACTTGAATCATTTCGGGAAACTCACACCATCACAGCCAGCGATGTCCCCTGATCTGTGTGTCATGAGTTCATGTGCACCCAATGGCACAACATTCTTTAGCATAGTATGCACTGTAACAGCACTTCCTCCAATATGGTGCCCAAAAATCAATGGGCGACGATGGAGAATATACGGTAATTGAATCAGGCTTGCATAGATTCATCAACTATCGAGCAAAATTCACTCAAAGAGGTTATGCTTGACCAACTTTTTGAAGAGAATCACCTCTGATTTATCCCTTTCCAGAGGAATCTTTGTCACCAAACATCCCAAAATTCTAATTTGGTACCGTCAGATGTCATTTTTAGCAAAACACTTTGTACTACAAACCTTTGGTCAAATTGCATTATTCAGCTCGCTGCTCCTCGAGTTTTTTGTTTCTAAAAAGAATCAATATCTGGTGAGAAATAGACATCAATAATTAGGATACCATCAAAAGTCAACAAACTTTGACCTATCAGACGTCTATAAATTTTTGTCCATCATGTTGTTCTGTTTATCAATTGAATGTTCATTCTATGGTAGATTGCTCTTAATGCACTAAACCTGTATTGATTAGAATCCTCAAAGAAATTTGCGAACTGTGATAGTTGTCCAGAGGGAAGACTTGAGAACCTGAAATTCTTGTCTTCAATTCCTGTACATTCACAATCTCTTATGTGTAAGTCTTAGAAATTTGAATAGAAAACCATCTCAAAAAGCATTTGCAGTTCGTCAAACGATACATACTAGAACCGCGAATTCCACATTTCTCCACAGAAAATATAAGAGCACATACCTCTAAAGCACAACAGTATGCTCTAACTTAAACTTCAGAGACTACTTCAGAGACAATCCAGGTTTCACTATATTATTCACTCCAATAATAAAAATCCATAAAAAAATTCACCGACGTTTTTGAAAAAATCCCAGCTCAGAATATCCACGACGCCATCTAATTCCAGCCCAAACTTATCCTCATCACGTCACTCACACCATATTCAATTCAACCAGGTGTAGTACTCAAAATCACCCAATTCCCAATTCGCCACAAAAAATTCAATCAGACGCATCACAACATTGACGTGACATTCGTGCATGCAAAACTCTTTCCACATCGTCGAACATTCTCGAATATTGTGCATGACTCCCATCCTTCTTCTAGAATCCTCCCGACGAGTACCACTTCCACTCCAGTCCCATCCCATCTAGAATGTTCCAGATGGGTACAGCACCAAATCTACTCGCTTCTGGAATGTTCCCCTCGACTACATTCTAGAAGACTCTCTGGCAGCTATATACGACCATCGTGTCGATCACTGTCGACGTCGAAAATCGAAGCAGCTTTGTCGATCACGCATCGAAGAATCAATCTTAATAATATTGTTGCATTTTTTTGCTCTTGCATTGATTATAGTTTTGGTTTCTGTGCCTTTGGAGTTGGTTCGATCACAAGCAGGATGGCACTTGCGCCGTTCTTCGGGTTGCGCAACAGCGTCTTCGGGATGTCGGATCCGAGCTTCGAAGAGATGGCAAACATCTTCGATCACTCGCCGGTGGCTTCGTATGCGCGGGACACGCAGGCGATGGCGAGCACCAACGTGGACTGGAAGGAGACTCCGACGGAGCATGTGTTCATGGTGGACATGCCGGGGCTGAAGAAGGAGGAGATCAAAGTGCAGGTTGAGGATGGGAGGACGCTGAGTATCAGCGGGCAGCGGAGCAGGGAGGACGTGCAGAGGACGGATACTTGGCACCGGGTGGAGCGGAGTAGCGGCCAGTTCATGCGGCGGTTTCGGTTGCCGGTGGATGCTAACCTGGATTGCGTCGCAGCGAAGGTGGAGAACGGCGTCTTGACGGTGACGGTGCCGAAGGTGGAATCGAAATCGCAGGCCCGGAGCATCCAGGTTGGGGAGAGTGCGGGAGCGCATCCTCCAGCTGTGGAGCAGAATGGACACAACGACAATGTTGCGCCTGCGACGCCTCCCGGGAATGGAGCTCAATCGCAGTGAGTTGGAGTAAAATCACCAGGCACTTGTGTGTTGATCCCCGGAAGTATTGTTCCTCCGAAATTGGCTTGAAGTACAAGTCTCCACCCTTCCATGTAATGTCTAAGGGTGTCAATCTAGGCATGGTACAACATATCTGTGTTTTAATATTTAGGTCACTGGCAGGTGTAAGTTGAAACTAATCGCTCCATTTTGCATGTACACAGGAGCTTGACATTTGTTGTACAAAATACAAGATCATTAATAAAGATCGGTATCGTTCAATTGTAAGTTACAACTCTAGTTTGGCTTCTTATTAATTCAAGAATTGTCTCTGAGTGATTTCTAACTTCAATGATTATCTGGTTGATTTCTAACTATAACGGTTGTCTCATAGCTCAGTATTTTGTAACTTGTTTGGCGTATCTCAGGTCATTTGAGTAAAGAGCCATCACAGAAAACCTGGATGTTTTGGGCGGGGAATGTGATTCATGACACTCTTCCGAAATTCTTTACCACCAAGTTGCGAATACCGTATGAATGGGACGTTGCCGTTCATTCAACCTGTACGTTTTTTAAAATACTGTATATCAGAAATCCACAATTATGCTTTCATAAACATGCCCTTTCTATTCTCCAACCTAGTCTTTCGTGGACAACTCTGTTTGAGTAAAAAAGACAGGAAATCATCTCCTAATTCTAGTTTACACTAGGCTTGGGTAGAATAACGTTCGTGCTTGACCACTGTGTCGTTCTGTCCAGTACTGTACATGGTATTAGTACAATCTAACATTATGCACAACAGGAAGCCAAGAGAAGCCGAGGATCTTTGTTCTTCAACTAGACTCTGGCACCGCTAATCATCCACTTCGGCTATCTTCCACATTCTTCAACTTTTAAGTCAGGTTTCTCTTGTTAGAATGTCTGAGGGTAGTTGCAAATTTGCTATAAATCTCAGTTACAAACCATCAGAATTGTGATGTAGTCCAGTTGTGTTGCAGTTTGTCCATAGCCACGGTAGCAGATGAGGGCTCTTCGTTGAATCGATTCATTAGGAGCTCGCTGGTGCGGACATGGAAGTACCGTCCAGGAATTTGCTGGAAGGTGATGTGGGTTTTAAAGCGTGAGTATGAATGCTTCCCAGTAGACATGAGACTCTATAGAAGAAGACCGGGGCAGTTCCATTTACAGAATACTGATGGGCTTTCTATGAGTGCGCTTGTTCGTAACATCGGTGGTGCCCAGGCGTCGTGGACCAGCATCCTCTGATGAAATTGCTGCTCAGGTGCTCCACCGAGTTTCTTTTACCTATTTTTTTAATTGTGGAACGTTTCCTAACCCTAGCCTTACCTTCGAGCATATTCTCCATTTCTTCGCATAAAAAGTGTCTGCATGGGTAGAAGGGTTTCTTCATAGATAATTTTCAGTATCGAAGGAATCTTTGAAGAAAAAATAACTTCAGTCACGTAGGGAATCTTGTTTTGGAGACCTTTCTGAAAATTTGTTTTTGCTGAAAGTTGGGTCTCATATGAAGTGTACAGTATTCCATTGCTAGCTTTCATGTGCTAACTTTGAAGAGGTTCTTCATGGCTGCGGTTCTTGTGAAGAACGTGGAGGACGCATCTGGAGGAGGTTTGTGATCAGTGTTTTGCAGCAGAAGGAAAATAGTTGAAGGAGCACTCCTCTCCCAAGATCTGGAAAACTTTTCTTAAAAGCGTCCATGTGCACTGGTTCCATTTTTATTTGAGGTCGTGGAAGGTGCTTTCCCTCACTGCCAAATTTCACATACTTGGTCATGTCCGAAATTTTTTCACCGCCTGCAACTGTCTGTAAAGTTGAAGTTGTTCAAGAGTCCAATTTAAAGATTTAAATTTCATTGTTGCTCAATTGTGTGTTTGGCAAGTTGTGGCTTGCATGTTTCATTGTGATACTAGTGATTACCATCTACAGGAAATATTCTTCTGAAAGCCCTAGTGTAGATAGTGATGCATGATGTGAATGTTGACACTTCGCAGATTGGAGGGTTATAAAGCATGGAGCATTTGAATGTTGCCTCTCACAGCAGAAGCAGTGCACTCAGGTATGTCACAAGTGGTGTGGGTCTCTACATACTTTTGCAGTTGAATGAATAGCATAGGATATGGAACATGAAGGACAGGGAGGAATTGTGGTTATCTTGGTTGAATTTCTTTCTAGAATGAAAGACTTGAATTTGCTCTTGACATGTTCAGAAATCTTATACAGTAAACTAGTGTGAACACAAATAAGGGTGTCATGTCTTAGGATGTTACATTTACACAACAGGGTGTTCCTGAATTTAAAAATATCATTATTGCAAAGAATGATTTCTTGTGTTCTTGCAGGGATGATATTAGAGATGTTACTTTGCATTCCAAGCATAAGGTGTTCTTGAGTCATAGTGGGGCTCAAAAAGATTTTGTAGAGCAATTATGTGTTGATTTGGAACGATTTCATAGGTACCCTTTTTTTGACAAGCGTTCACATAGCTTGCCAATTGGAGAAAACTTTCCACAACTCATTTTCGATGCAATAGCACAATGTTGGGTTGGAGTAGTGATCTTGTCAAATGATTTTTTTACCCGTTCTAAGTGGCCAATGATAGAGTTGGTGGCCATGGTCAAAGAAGCGAAGAAAAGGGAATCAAGCTTCAAAATCATGCCTGCATTTTTTTGTATTTCACTTGATGAGTTTCACAACCCAACAAACCGTGAACAATGGCGATTGCGGTGGCATAAATTGGCTTTAGTAGATAAGAGAGTGAATGTAGAAGAATGGGAGGGTGCTCTAAAGTATCTCCATCCAATAAATAGCATGGTATATGATGGCTTGGGTGAAGTGAAGTTTCGAAAAGTGATTGTTGATGAGATATGTAAAGTAGTTCCTTCAGACATGAAGTTATATGATTCTCATATTCAAGGAAAGTTACGGTTGTGTGAGGTGAGAATAAATACCCTTTGAATTTAAGAGTTGTAGAACTAGATTTGATGTAATATTTAGAAAGACTTCTATTTTCAGTTTCAAATTAAAGCTTATGGTCAATGACTGTCACAGCACAATCTGGAGTTAAGTTTTTCAAATTTTGGTTCTTTAATATTCCCAAGATCTAACTTTTTATTCATTGCATTGTATTGTAGGTGATTCAAGAAAAAATCAATGTACAGCAGAAGGGGAAAAATCATGAAGTATGTGTGGTAGGTCTTTATGGAATGGGTGGCATCGGCAAAACTTCCATAAGTAAGGCTTTATGCAATGAGTTCTTTTTGAAATTCCGCGGAAGAGTATGCCATGCAGAATTGGAAAGGAGAAGCAAAGAAGAGCTTATGCGAGAAGTTCTGAGGAAGTTCACAGATACAAACCGTGAACTCTTAAATGAATGGAACGAAGATGAGGTATGTTTGCTAATGTGGTTGAAGAAGTGCTGATATTTTGTATCTTGCAAGAAGAATCTAGAGTATGAGTCTCCTATTGAGTTTTTTTGGGGGTGGTTGCTTGCAGTTGCTGAAAGGACTAAAGAGTGGAATAATCAAAGAAGCGGTATTCTTGGCACTAGATAATGTATCAGATACCCTAGCATCAATCAACGAGGCTAAAAGTTATCTTTCAGCAAGCCTACCACATGGAAGCATAGTAATGGTGACATCGCGCTCTAAATACACATTGAAGAAACTGAGGCCTTATGTAGACGAGGATAACTGTCTAGAGATGCCAGAGCTAGATGTGCAGGAAGCAAAGTCTTTGTTTATCATATCATCTAACTTTGAGCCGAAAAGTGAGGATGATGAGAAACTTGTCATGCATTGTGTTGAGCGATGTCATTTTCGGAAAGACGATGGCAGTGCAGAGCATCATCATTACCACCCATTGGCGCTGGATGTGCTGGGCAAACAACTAGGTTGTATTGACCCAAAAGAGTGGGAGGCACAATTATATTACCAATCTAGGGAAGCAGACGATTCAATATACTCCATCCTGAGAAAGAGTTTTGATGCATTATCTCCAGAGGATCAGCTATTGTTTATGGATGTCGCACTTTTCTTACCTCGGCATCAACACGGGCCTTACATGTATCAGCGTGCTGCATACAATTACAACATGTTCGAATGGCTTGGGATGGTGCACAGAACCAGTGTAGGTCATGTGATCAGAGGGGTGAGTGCTTGATCTGTAAAACATTTCACA
Organism: Ceratodon purpureus; assembly: GCA_014871385.1. NCBI lineage: Eukaryota > Viridiplantae > Streptophyta > Bryopsida > Pseudoditrichales > Ditrichaceae > Ceratodon > Ceratodon purpureus. Next base: position 11,603,253 of record CM026428.1, on the reverse strand, counting down.
TCACTGTGTTGTGGATGTTCACTTATCATTTCAAGGTTGTCAACTTTCTGTTTGCCTCATTTATATGGGAGGTGCAAATTTGAGCTGATATGCGTAGTTTGTTCTTCAGGCTGTATTCCTACATCTGCAGAAGTGTTTGGTTGTGTATGGCATCCATGGTACTGCTGTTGTGATGAGAGCTGTTTAACAAACTGTTTGTTGTGTTGTACTGCAGTTGGAGAGGCTGAAGACAAAATCGTTGTTGGAGAGTTTGGGTGATGGAATTAATACAAGTATGGGTATGCACGATCTATGGCGTTCGTTTTGTTCAAATGAAGTGAAATCTGGGGAGTTTCAACTGTGGGTGCACCAGAGGCCAATGAACAGCACTTACTCGCTGGTTGAAACTAGACCGCCTGGAACTTGTTGGGAGAATGTGAAACGAGTGGCCTTCTTCGGTAGAATGAAATCAAGAACTTTTGAGGGACTGAATTTTGCACATTTTTCAAATGTAAAAGTGTTGATAATATCAGCATATGACTATGATGTGACTATGGAGCTTGTGCTGGATTTATCAGGACTTATCCAGCTTAGAAGCTTAGAATTGAGGGGAAAATCAGACCTACACAGACTTGTAATCAAGGGTCTGCCGAGATACCTCGTCTTCCTGATCAGGAGCTCAAAATCCCGGGAACAAATTTTTTCCGGCGCACAAAGCTCATATAAGGTGCCGAAGTCTTCACAACAATTTGTAGGACAGGTTGAGTGTCTCACAGAGCTGCAGCATCTGCAGCTGATCGAATTTTTAGGTGCCAAGCTGCCGGACATGAGGAACCTGATCTCAATGCGCGTGGCTATCTTTTACGGTTGTAGCAATGCGCGCACCCTGACTGGCTTGAGCTCGAAGTTAAGCAACCTGCGAGTGCTGGATCTTGGAGGATGCAGTCAGTTGCGTAGCTGCGTTGGGATGGGTGACTTGGTTGCTCTGGAGGAACTCAATCTTTGGGGCTGTGCGGAGCTTAAGAATTTCCCCAACATAGGGAAGTTGAGAAATCTTCGGAAACTGGACGTACGCGATTGCTTAAAAATCAGGGAAGTGCCGGGCTTAGGGGATTTAGTGGCTCTGGAGGAGTTTTATGCAGGAAGGTATTTATCGGATTATAACGATTTAACTTTTTTTGAGTTGCCTGAGATGCACAAGCTGAGAAACCTTCGAGTTCTGTGCCTAAATAGGTGCCCTTTGGAAGCAGTGGTTGGCCTGGAGAATCTGATTACTTTGCAGGACTTAGAGGCAGACTTTCGGTACCTAGAAGACAGACCCAGTTTAGGGCACCTTACAAAGTTAAGAACACTGAAGATCGACGGTTTGGAGTCAAAAGGATTGGAAGAACTGGACAATTTGGTGATGTTGCAGGATCTGGAGATTCGGTGGTGTTATGGTCTGGACAAGCTGCCTCGTCTCCGTAGTCTGACTAATTTAAGGAACTTAGAACTATCGTCCTGCACTTTCAAGGACGTGTCTAGTTTGAGTAACCTGAGCGCGTTGGAGAGTCTTGAGATATATTTTTGCGAAAAGTTGGAGAGATTGCCGGACCTTCAGACACTTACAAGATTGGAAAAGCTTGTCATCTTGGAATGTAAAATGCTGAGAGGATTGGACTGCAAATTGGGACAAGTTGGGGGAAGAGCGAGCAGCTTGGAGGATACTAGCAATGGGTCTGATCTTCCTGAAACTGGGAGGTTCAAGGGCCTTCGGACACGACATCTGTCCTGGTGCAAGAATTTCGAATTTGAGATGGACAATGGAGCCTTGCCTCAGTTACAGCACTTGTCCTGCATGGGTTTAAATGTAAGCGAGCTGCCCGATCTGAGCAACTTCCCTCAACTGAAGACCGTAAGGCTGATACGCTGTAGCTTAAGAAGGTTGACTAGTCGTGAGCCCTTGAACGCATTAATGGAACTCGACGTCCACTCGTGCAACAGTTTGACATCACTGCCAGATCTTTCTCATTTTCCCGGATTACAAACGCTTTACCTCACAGATTGTGAAATGATTACGACGTTGAGCAGTAGTGGGCCCTTGACAAAATTGGAATTCCTCAGCCTTGATGGTTGCATCAGGTTGAAGTCACTGCCAGACGTGGGGATGTTTCCAGCTCCTGACCACCATCTCAGCCTCAAGGGGTGTAGCCAGTTAACGACGTTGAGCAGCAGTGCCCCTCTGCCTGGTTTCAGCGGTTTCCTCGATGTCAGTGGCTGTAGTAGTTTGAGGCGCGATGACCTTGATCAACTTCAAGCAAAGTATCCTCAATGTAAGATTACAGACGAGTCACCTGATGTTGTGAATGACGCTGGTGTTGCGAATGAGGCTGGATCAAAGACCAATGTTTGGAGCTGGAGAGCAGTTGGTGCTGGTGCGATGATTCTAGCGTTGGGCTGGATGTTTCGGACTCGCAGACGCTCCCGGGCTCGCAAACTTTGACATTTCATGTCCAGGATACCATGTCTGAGGTCACAAGATGGACTCGGTCTTGAAGCATTGCGGTAGCTAGAGACGTGGAATAGATCATCAGAGCAGCAATATTATTGCCCCTGCACCACCTCCAGAGACTTATGAAACTCATTTGCCTTGAAGCTGTTGGGTGCCATCATACTCCAGTGAGATGATCCAGTGAGATGATCCCTGTAAAGAGATAGTCATTGTAGCTAGAACATTGTTTAGTATAATTTGAACATCTCTCTAACTGGTAGGTGTAAGTAACTTGTAACTGATTGCTCCATTTTGCGAAGTGTATGACAGGAGCTTAACATTCATTGTACAAAATTCAAGATCGCCAATAAAGATTGGCAACGTTCAGTTGTAGGTATCCCTGGTTGGCATTTGATGGTCTCCACTGACTAATTTTTGGACCAAAGTCCAGCTGCTGTGCCTTATCCCTTTACAGTTCTGGAGAAACTGCAGTTTTGGGGGGATTTTTCTTAAACATAAAACAACAAACATAAGAAATGTCACATAGTTCATATCATGTATGTTTATTTTCATTTCTAATTTCAAATATTTTCAATATTTTTATGGTTTTTTCACAGGTATCTTGATGGTTGCACAACTCCAAATCAGAATTTTATTTTTCCAAAAAATTTATGTTATAATTTTCGAACTCTACTCATCAAAATTCAAAATCCAATTCTTTGCGGATTCTCTTTTATTTGCATTTAAGACACAACTTCGACCAGAAGTGTCGGCTGGGTTGTAAAAGATTAGGGTTCACATGTTTTGGAACCCATCACAGTGTGAATCTGCCTTCAGTTTCTATTTTTCATTTTTATTTTTATTTTTCCATCTTCTCATCAGATTCCCCAAGGCTCAGTGTCTTGGAAGTCTTGGAATCTCATGGTTTCCAGTGATCATTCTGAATTCCTCAACAAAATTTTACACGCCTATGACCATTGACTCCCATCTTCAGCTTTTGATGTCGTCCTAGTAGTGTTGTGTACTATGGTGTTGGATCAAAAGTCCAAATGTATTCGGAACTACATGTTTTCATTTGCCAAATTTCCTTGTTCAACGTTAGACTTGGAGCTAGATTGTACAATCAAGCCATAAATTTTGAATGACTTATGTTAAATCAAAGTGGACTTTTTTGTATTTGGATGAGTGACAATTCAATGGCAATGGTTGAATGTGAGATTGTATTTATTTATAAAAATCAAAGATTCTAGTGATAAAAGAAGGATTTGTAATAAAAATTATTAGTCACATGTCACAAAACTACATAAAAAATTCTCAATACAAAAGATATAGTTAACAATACTTTTGGGCGGGAGAACAACATCTAAAATTCTAGTGGAATATTTAGTTTTATAACTATTAACAACAAATGACAATTTCCAAAACAAAAAAGAACTGTTTTGTTTGTAAAAAATAAAATTCTATGAATTCTTTTGTTTTTTTTTCATATAAAAAACGTGATGATTTTTAATTTTTTACGTGTCACTTCAACAATAAAAAGCAAACAAAATAACAAAATAAGAAGACATATATTGTCATTGTTTTTCAAACATCTATTTGGCTTTTGTTTTTGATTTATTAACAATTGTCATCTTTATAGAATATCAAAATGATAAAGACTTTTTTTATTATCCTATATCTATATAACATTTTTTGATTTACTATCACAAATAATACTATCAATTATTGAATTCAACATTGAATTTGAGATTGAAAGAAATTTATATAGTTGGCTTTTAATAATTATACTAATGAATATGTCTATATACATATTAAATCATTTATATATTATTGAAGGTATATAGTATGTGATAATATTGTTTAATGATATATATTATTTAATGTATATAATATGTGATAATAGAATAATATAGAGAATAGATGAGAAAAGATTCCAAATTACTATAAGGATTTTAGTCAACATACCACAAAGATCTATTATATTCAATAATTATTTAAAATAAACATCTTTATGCTAGAACATATTTAATTAGTAATAGCGTAATAAATCAAAATAAATAAATATCTCATTCAAGTTCCATGTGGCTTTACAAATAATTTCATTCTCCCTAAATATTTTTTTAAGACTTTGCCTTCGACAACTATCTTACAATATTGTGCAAAACCAATAAAAAACCCACCCTTTTACAATATTTTTCATCTCTTAATTTACACCCAAAATAAAACCATACACATATTTGACCTTAGCTAATTTTTCTAAATGACGTCAAATCTTCCAAAACATAAATCAATAGCTCTGACACTTCTAAACCATAAAGAATCCTAAAACACAAATAATTCATTTTCTCTCTGAATCTGTTCTTTGCGACGTACTCCCTTCAACCACTAAACTCAACCACATGTAGCAACCACACTCACCAATAACATAAAATTAATACCTACAATTACTGCTCTAACATAAAGGTTTGTTACTTAAACATATATATATAGTGTCTGCCTCATGAGAAGATGACACCAATCTTGTAATTTTGCTCCAACATTCCTTAGACTAAGATGCAAATTGCTTGACAAATGACACTTCATTCAAGCCACCCTCCTTTTTTTTGCGACCAAATTTCTTCTTCTTCCAATCTCTGGAGTAGAATCTAAAAAGAAAGCTTAGACTCACTTTATACACAGTCTTAAACTCGCCAGAGGATAGGTCGGATTGAACATTTTTCTAGCCCCCAATCTGGCCCCAAGTTTACGTCCAAGTTGTCCCAATTGCATTGAACAGGTCCAAACATTTTGGCACAAAAACAGTGCATGTAAGATGCCACATAGGATAAATTATAGTTACGGTCCAACCCTTATATAAAACCTTGGACCCATTTTGAAAAAATTGAGCTATTGATAGTAATTTGAAGAGTTTAGGCCGACCCTCAATCCCGCCCCAAGTGTAACCTGGCTCTAAGGAAAGAGATTCAACAAACTGACCAAAAAGTGCATGAATCTCTTGGTTGGCGCCTGGACACCCCAAACGAAGATGAGACCTACCTACCCCCAAAACCATCACCACACCCAAACCCCAAAACCCTCACTATCTACCAAAATCACAGAACCCCCACCCCCAAATGTACCCATCGCATACTCAACAACAACTTTAGGTGCAGTAACAGATTTGTGTATCCATCGCTTATCTTCCTGATTTGCAAGCGTTTCCCACAAACAACAGTGTCTCAAGCACTTGAAATTCTGTTGTTTTCAATCCGTTGTTGCAACCGGATTGAACCCAATTGCTGGTGCTTGAATTGTGGTTGCCCAGGTCGAGAAGCCCACATGTGGGTTTAGACAGACAGGTGAGTTGTTTTGCATCTTCGTTTGGTGGAGGAGCGAGTGTGAGAGAGGGATAAGAGAGAGTGGCGCTGGAATGCGGAGCTACGCGCATCCTGTGCACCCTGGGGCAGCTGCGGCCCTCTTATCTGCAGCTCCCTCATCGTCTCGCGCCCTTGCTCCCAGGTGGGTTCTCATGGTGAATTTCGCATTTTGAGGTTATGTTGAGGTTTTTGAGGAGTTTCTGTGGGTTGAGTGAGTGGATTGGATATGAATGTAGGGGTTATGTGATGTGATTTGGGTTTTGAATGGTATCCGGAAGAAGATTTTGAATAAAATTCAGGTTGGGTTCACTTTGGTTTGGGGGTTGTGTGATATGATTTGGGTTTTGGATGGCAACTGAAAGAAGATTTTGAATAAAATTTAGATTGGGTTCACTTTGGGTTTTGAAGGTTTGGGGATTTTGAATGAATTTTGAACTTGGGGGTGATGTGATGTTGGTTTTTCGAGAAGAAGCATGTATGTGGATTTTTACATCGAAGAGATGGATTGTTTTTGGGGTGGTTTGGAGGTTAAGGTGAGAGGTTTTGGGGTTTGGGTAGGAGAGGATGTGAATGTGGGGGTGATGTGATGTGGATGGTTGTTGTTGGCAGGGAATTGAACTGCCGGGGTAGGGTACTAGGTAACCGCCTGCGACAGAATTCAGGATTTGGTTTAGGTTTTGGTGATTCTGGGGTTAACGTGAAGCCGCGGATTCTCGTTTCTCAGGGGTTGAGTAGCAGCGGGATTAGGGATTTCGGATGCGCGGGGCGGAACAGAGGAACGAAATCATCTCAAGGTAGGAACCGGGACGCAGCAGGAGGAGTCATGCAAAGGCTACTCATCGCCACCCACAGGCGGATTCCGGTGGACGCCAAGACCGGCCGGCCGTGCCTGGCGTGCAGGTGTAGCACCAGCAGCAGGAATGGCGCAGGCGGGGAGGAGTACGACAAGAGAGCCGAGCTCGAGGAGAGCCCTCCTCAGGACGCAGTCCTCAAAGCCATCTCTGAGGTTTCGAAGGCAGAGGGTAGGGTAGGGAAGACGACCAACATGGTGATAGGAGGCACCGTGAAGAAAGATTCCGAGAGCCAGTGGGATGCCATTGATCAGAAGGTGAATGTGTACCCCATGGTCCGAGACTTCACTGCAATTGGAACCGGAGGGGATGAGTTTGTACAGGCTATGGTGTCGGCCGTTGAGTCTATCACCGAAACCCCAGTTCCCAAGGTGACGAAGAAGCTGTCTTCGCAAGGCAAGTATGTTTCTGTCAAGATTGGGGGCATTACCGTGACTTCCAGTGAGCAGGTCCGTGCTGTGTACGATGCCATGCGCAAGGACGAGCGCATGAAATACTTCTTGTAGAAATAGGTCATCTCAAATTTATTGTTTGTTTCTTGCAGTTCGATTGCCTTGAGTAGATTGAGGCACTTGAAGGGATTTTGCCTTTAGGACATTGCTTCAGAATCGATCACGAGAGAGTTAAATTAATTTTTCAATCACGACATTTGGGTGCTGACAGCAGCCATGCATGTTGATGTCAGTCTTCCAGTGTAATTGAATCTCATCAATTACCAGCAGTTATTTGGTGAATGAGGCGGAACTTAGTAGACTACACTTCTTGTTTCGGTCCTTCAATTGGTAATTTGTGTGAGAATCCTTTGGAGGTTCTAGGTTTTGAGATCGTTCCCTTGAGTAAAGGTTAAAGGAAATGTAAGATCGTGTTGCTAGTATTGGCTTCACGTTTCTTCGTTATCCACTATCCTTTTTTAGATTATATACGCTTTTGATGTTACAAGAGCTGAAAGTTCGGCATCAGTTCTAAGCAACTGTCAACTTCTAGATCCAGGGCCCTGGATTCTGCGGTTCTCCCTTGTTGCAGTGTTGAGTTGCTGAATACAGCATTCATGGAATTGTATTTGTTGCTTTGGCTGTATGATACTGTAATTTAGTAGCATAGGAATGCTTTTTTGTTGAAGGCAATGGCGGAGAGTTTCTTGTAGGCTACGGCAGCTTGTCAATTGGTCCTTCCTGTCTCCGTTAAAACTTGAAGTTGTCGAGATATAGAAATGGCGTTTCGGATTTTTTCACTTTGGGTGAACTGTCATTGGTGACAGCGATTGAGGGGCAGCAAGGCCGACGTTAATGAGTAGAGATATATCTCATTGGTTTATTTTCCTTGTGCCGGTATTCTTTCTACGTACTTATCACATGTCACTGTTTCACTTTTTCATTTTTAACCCCGGTGGAGAATTGAAGGTGCATGTAGTCCTAACTAAATCCGAACACTTAAAAAGAATTGGATTTTTAATTGCACATACCAATACAATATTCAGTTCACTAATATCACCAGATATTGTGACCTAAGTATTTTTGAACAAACTACTTGCTAAAAATAATGAGACAATTTTCATCCAAGTTTGATGAAAATTTGTCTAATTAAATGAATATACACTAATGGAAACCATGCCCGGAATGATGTTAACTAGGTAATTATGGTAGTAAATTAGAAAGGCAGTAAAACTGTAGGGGGTAGTAGAACTGTTGTTACCAGGGGCAATAAAACTGTTACCAAGGTCAATAAAACTGCCAGTAACTCACTCTCCATGGAAAAACCAACCAGGTTAAAAATAGAATTTTGGGACCTTATCATCAAAATTGTAGTCTACTTGTAAAACTAAATTTCTGAATGATTTAGCAAAAAAATTCAAAATTCTATTTTTAACAAGTTTGGTTTTTCCATGGAGGGTGAGAGTTATTGTTCTAAACAGTAGTAATTGTGCCATGGATGAAAACTTCTCGACGGATGAAAACTATCGATGGATGAGAACTGGTGGATAGATGACTACGGCCAGGGTTAGGGCTGGTGGCGGCTCAGGTTATGAGGGTGGCGGCTAGGGTTTGGCAGGGGGTTCTGAAGAAGGGGTACTGAAGGAGGGGGCTGATGGGCTCATTCTCTCTCTCTCTTGGCTGTGAGCTCTTAAGTGTATGTAGGTGTGTAGACAGAGTTAGAAGTTAGAGGTTAGGATGTGTGTTAGGAGATATAGTTTGGTTTATAATTTCTAAAGAGCATGGAGGATACAGGAAGGACTATTAGCAGGAAGCACTGAGTTGTAGAGCCTTGAAGCATTGAATGGAAAAGTTATTGCGGCCTCTTTGTATGCACTGATGAATGAGGGTGAGGGTTAGAGAAGGTGGGTTGTGTGAGTATTATGGAGGCTTTGTGTGTGCACTGATGAATGAGGGTGAGGGTTAGAGAAGGTGGGTTGAGTGAGTATTATAGAGGCTGAGTTACTAATCAGACCAGGGACTGCAGTTGTTATAGAGCAGGAGTACCAGGTTCCAGAAAGGAAAGTAACTAGAACAGAATCAGGTAGTACTCAAATTTTTGTGGGTTTAGCAGTATTTAGTTGAATAGGGCAGGATTTAAGGGAGTAAGAAAATATCTCTTTAACAAATGACTATAACTGGTGGCCAGGAACCCGATTATTTTGACCATATTTTGGAAAATATGGTCAAAATGATTGGGTTCCCGATTTCCAGTTCTGATCATTGCATGCATGGTTTCCACTAGTAATATTTGTAAGAATCATGCACCCACAATATATGGTGGTTTTAGTATAGTAGAAGCCCTTTGTCTTGGAAAGGGGAAAATAATGAATTCATTACATTCATTGTTTTAGAATCCATGTAGCATCAAATAATGATACAATAAAAGAAGATTGTTGAGGTGGCTCTGTTTAATGATTCATTGCAATTGTTATTTGGTTATAATTCCTTTTCTACCTTTAAAATTATTTTGTCTTAAAAGGAAATTTTGAGATTTTGGACAGCCTCTTACAATGTCAATTTCATCATGAATTCCTAAAAATATCATGGTGATGTGAGAAGGTAGTTGCTTAATAGAAGATTGATTTTTTTTCTTCTAAGGAACCTTAAGAATTATTTTATGCTATCTACTTTTGTTTTTCTTAATATTAGTATTCTAAAAAATAAATTATCGTTCTTTATTACACGGAACAAACTTTGTTTGTTTGTGATATTATTAAAAAATCCTTTCCAATGAAATATTATTTCACTCAAATAGATGACAACGTATATTTGTCACATATATTTTTATCTTGTCCATGAAGATGGCAAAGATTTGAGGCCTTTTAGATAAAATAGTTTCAATATGCCAAAGATTTCTTTTAGACAATCATGATAATCATTCAATGTATTAAAAAAATAAAATGCAACAAAAGGGAGTAGGAAAAAAATTGGCAAGAATTTATGGAATTGCCAAACATTGAGATAAATCAACATTGAACAATAAAACTTATTTTCTGGAGCGGAAATTATATTTCCGTGAAGCTGAATAAAAGTCACAATATTCCACGAGCCACAATATTCATGGAAGGTATTAAAGTTTTTATTTTCTATAAATAATGTAGTTAAAAAAAATGAATTGAAAATAATTTGTCTTATTTTCATCATTCAAATCATTTTTTCTAATTTTGAAATGGCTCTAAATATTATAACATAAAGAAATTTTAGAATTTGTAAATGGAACTCAAAAGCATATAAGTGATGACATTTGAAAGCAAATAAAATAGAGCACAATTCATCATAACCCATATTTGTTGTAATAAATATAATGGAGCAAATAATAAATTGCTCTTGAAAACAAACATTCAATATTTTACTACTTTAATTCCATCAGCTACAAATTCTATGTTCCTCTTTGTTTAAGGGTTTATGAAGGTGAGCTACTCTCAAATCCAATGCATTCTGTTGTTGGATTTTGAGCAAATAGTTCTTGATCTCAAATTGTTATACCATCCAAATTCTGGACATTTCACTTTGAAGAGTCATGTATTTTTCATCTAGAGTTCAATTACAATGAGTTTTCTTGGCTTTAAATTTGATTTAATTTTTTAGTTTAATGTATGAGGTAATAATCTCATCTCCAATAAAAAAAAAATGCTCTCAAGCTTCGGCAATATAGTCGTGAATAAAGTGTACCGCGCATCAAATACACATTAACGGTGACGAAGCATAACATATTAACGGTGTCTGCCACAGCGCTATTGTTTTCGTTTTTGGTTGCATGATAGAGTCAATATATGGAATTTTGGAGGGGTTGAGTGGTATTTTCACTACAACGAAAACTGTTGTTACTGTGAAAGTAGGGCTTGAATTCTAATTTGCCTTCCTCAGGTGAGTAATATCGATGCCAAGAATTGAATTTGTGCAAAGAGGGGTAGGAGAGTCACAAAGTGACAACACAACTTCCACTGACTGGTTATATTTTTTTCCTTTTAACTTTCAGAATTAACTAAGGCCTCTTCACCAGCTCCTTCAATGATATCACTATCTGGCTGCCAATCGCCAGAGACAAAAGAACTGTCTTCCATACATAAGCAAAGATTCCAAACATACCGTCCAAAAAGCCGTTACAGAATTGCACATCAGCCCCCTTCAACAAGCTTACAATGCTGGGTAGCAATGACTTTTCCAGAAGAAGCCTGAAAATTTCCAGCCAGTGGAGAAAGGGGAGGAGAGACGTTCTGCTTCCACTTGGAGTAAAATGAAGTTCGCTTTCAAGATCTCCGTTGCAGAACTAATCATCACTAGCTTGCATTTGAATATACTGCATAAACTTGTTGGATAATTGACGTGATTCTTGACCATTTCAAAAATTATCTGGACAAGTATCATTACATTCTATTCAGACCCTTATGCAGCGGTAGAACCCATTTGCTAACGAACTTGCCAAGAGACGACCTTCTCAATGTTTCAGATTATTACCTGTTGTAGATACATTTGATGCTTTCTACAAGCTAAGCCTGATTGAGAATCATGAGTTTTCTGCCTTAATGAATCATCGCAAGAGGAAGAAAATAAGCGAAAGGAACTAGTCTAACCACACCCAAAAAAATAAAAAAATCCAAGTATGACACAAGTGTTATGACTCTTTATCACTACCACTGCCGGCTGACCCTTCTGAACCTTCACCTTCTGACCCTGAGCCAGAGCCCAGGTCAAGCTCTTCATCGGAATCGATTGAGTTCACAAAATCATAATATGGAGTTACCTGTCAGGAACAGAAACGCACACAATGAATAACAGCAATACCATTACATTATCCAAACTTACGATTCCCTCACTCCTGAAATCTTTTAAGAAAATCAGTATCTCTGTGCAAGGTCCCATGAACTTCAGAGTCATATTGCTTTAGCAAGACAGTACCTTCGGCCGGGGTTGCACAGCTTCAAACTCGAAAAAATGAGGGACAGAAAAATCGGGTGCCTGCAACACTATATATGCACCCTTATTGTTGTACCGATCCTCAGAAGCCTGATGATCACCGAAAGTATGTAGCGTTAGTGTGACAATTCAGCAGCTAACGATTATAATGCTACAATATGTATGAAATGAAAATACTTCTCAGTAAGAACCACTTAGATTTATGATCACACAGACTCCAGAGGTTACAAAGCAATACAAACCTGGAATTGAGGATAGTCGGGGGCGCTGAATAAGGTGATAAGCTTGCCGGCCTTCACCACGTGATCCACTGTGTAGCCCTTGTCCATAGCTTCCATATCCGGTCTCTTGTCCCTAGCATCAGGTCCCTCATGAGACCTCACTATCAACTGCATCCACAACCACAACAATGAGAAAACGAGCAAAAGAAACGTAATTTGAGGATAACTTGCTCTATGCCATCCGAAAAAAAGAGAATCAAGAGCCAAAAGATTGAATCCACTATTACACGTTTATTTAGCATGATCCAAACTGGTATGAGGATAACCTACCTTGAGTTTGTGCTTTTCCATGAATTCTTGAGTGCAGTCAGGGCCAAATAAGAGGCCTATTCCACGAGAATCGTTGTGGGAGAGGCCGTTTTCGGGTGAAGGGTCCGACCAAAGTACATCCCCAGGAATAACGTTTGTTCCGAAACCAGAAGGATCCAAAACCATCCGTCTTGCCTTCGCTAAGTCATCCAATGTGCCAAGTTTCAAGGGCTTGTCAGCATGGTTTCGTCCTGACAGCAACCGCCTGTCGCCAGCATTGACGATGTTGTTGTTCAGACAAGCAAGCATGAAAAGACCTCTGTTTACCAGTGGATATGAACCACGCGCCCCCCAACACTGAACAGTAAGATATTCACCTTATCTAGTCCACCAACTTGTATGGAAAAAAATTAAAACCAAAACACAACAGGCAAGACTAAGCACTCCAGTCCTCTCAGTCTAGACGATGAGTTCACCATTATTACCTGTAGCTCTTTCCTTTGGTCTTTTTAGGAGGTTCTTTCTCAACCTGTCGGAACAGACCACCATGAGCCATGTACACACACCCTGCCACACGAGCAGCGAGAGGATGCCCTTCAAAGCAACCCAGAAGCTTACGATACAAGTGCTTAGACCGGTCACCGAACTTGGACATGATTTCTTGCTCAAATCCATACGCACTTGTGCAAAACTTCGTCTCGTGGTTCCCCCGCAACAAGAATACGCGGTGCGGTAATAAAAGCTGTCAACAAAGCAACCCCTCCCTCGCTCAATACAGTTGTGTCTCATCCTTGGCTACTTCAGAAGATGGAAATGAGCAAACTTGGAGGAAGTGGTACTTATATGATTAAAAAAACGCTGGATGCTTTGGCAAAACTTAGACAAAGCTTAAGTTGGATAATTAATTGCTATACCTTCCAGGCAAGGAGGTAGAAGTAGGTCTCAAAGCCCCAGGCCCCTCTATCGACATAGTCGCCATTGAACACGAACAGTCGATTGGCAGAAGGGGGGCCGGCGATTTCAAGGAGGTGTAGGACGTCGTGAAACTGGCCATGCACGTCCCCTACAAGGACTGCTTTGCATGAAGGGTCCACCGGTACTTCCACGCAATTCGGCTCTTTATGCAACAGCTGAATCAACGCACAGCACCAGCAAAAAAAATTCAGCTGATTGCAAAACAACAAAATAATGGTTGACTTTGAGACAATGAACGTTGCAAGCCAACATGAACTCCACAACAGTACCCAAACTGACCAGCTCGGTTGCCCACATTGCCAGCACCTCGAAACCACTAATTTAGCTTCCCGGATCCCCCAAAAGGCTCGATTGTTCACACACATTATACAGGTAAAACCTAATAAGCTTTATTACCGACTCCTCTAACAGTGGAACTCAGGCAGAAGCACAAAGTTGGTTAATTTACTCCTACAGCTGTCAGATTTAATGACAAGAAATCAAAGCCAATACACAGAATTCCCGGCCAAGGCAGTACACAAGAAAAAAAACTAAAGTTCAGCGATTAACGGGACAATCACGTGACATCTCATGCTAATTCTATAATGCACAGCCTGGAAGCGCCCAAAGTAAGGGCATCGGCACTAGCAACCCGGTGCCCCAAAACGAAGGCACATCTCTCCATCCCCGCACTTCACTTTCCTACTCGCTCACGAAAATGCAACTCCCAGATAAAAAGCCTCCGCAACAAAAGGACAGCGAGGAGAAGCTACAAGTTCGGAAGAAACCGGTGACCATAACAACAAATATATGAATCTTGCAATACTAACTACCTCCCCATTGATCTCATCCATCGCCACTCCACCACTCCCAACCCACTCGCATTGCAAATCACAGAATCTCCAAACGAAAAAAAGAGGTTGAATCTACGCTCCATTGGCCGAGATCACAGAAACAATGAGAACTACCCCACCGTCCCCATCGCCACCCACACCACCCCACACATTCCGAGACTCAACCACAGAAAACCAAACTAAAGCAAAGGCAAAACCAAAACAGAGTGCCAACAACCTCATCTCTCACCTTATGAGCTGCCAGCAACAGCGAATCAATCACGGCAACAGGCAGCACGTTGGGGAGCTCCGTGGGCAGCAAGGAACGCGAAGCGTAATCCAACTTCTTGCCCAACTCCTGCACCCACTCCAGCGTAAGCACGCCATTCTCCGGCCACCTGACACTCATCATCAGGTCCTCCTCTCCCCCTTCCTCCTCCCCTCCATACTCTCGCTGGCTCCCATTCTCTTGCTGCTGCTGCTGCTGATGCTGATGCTGATGCTGCTGCTGCTGTTGTTGCTGCTTCTGCTGCTGCTGGACGGAGGCGCGCGTGACGCGTCGGGCGTCCATGTGGTGTCAGTGGTAGTGAGCTGGTCCGTAAACCTGCGCATCGCTGTGCTGCATCAACTCTACAAAAACTCCCTCAAAACCCAGACCTTTGCCTCCCAAACCCACTAGTCTTCAATCACCCACTCCACTCCACTCACGCAGCCCACTTCACAGTCAGTCCCATTGCACACACCATCATCGCATACCACCAAAAAAACCACAACTCCAGGGGACCAAGCCCAGCACAGGAGAGCAAAACCAATGCAAAAATGGCGCCCAGGGTGGCAGCTCTGGAGCCTTTAGCCTCCGACTCGTCCCTCCCTCAGCTGCGCAACGAAGTTGCCATTCTGACAGCCTCCTGTAAACCCTTATAGTGTGCGAAAAGCTTGGCATTTGCCCATTTTTTATGTGATTTTCATGTGGGTCCAACTGGGTTGGATGATGCAGATTGCTGGATCTGCTCCCTCAATCAAAACTTACACCAGTCCAGAAACCAACTTCCCCCAAGGCTCAGGTTTGGTGAGGGAAGTAGAAACGCTACAACTTAACCCATCTGTAGATTTCAACAGACAGACTCCCTCACTCACTCACTCAATCACTCACTCATCAACCAAAAACCAAAATCCAAAAAACCAAAAAAATCCAAAAAACTCAAAAAAAAAATTAAAACTGAAACTGAAACGCTCTCCTATCATTATCATCATCATGTCATCATCATCTGGGTTGACGAAAGGAAAGGAATAAAAAGAGAGAAAACAAAAGAGATGCATCAAAACTTCAACTCATCATCCTCACAACCTCGTGAATGAGTCCACTTGGATCGGATTCTCGTCAGCTTCCATCCAGCATCTGAGCCACCGTAATTCCTCTTTGCCACCAACGGCACCACGTTTTTTCCTCTCTTTTTTTCATGTTAAAAAACCATCTAGACTTTTTGTTTCCTGCTCATGGAATCTTCTGCTCTCATGTGTGAAGAGTTCAGGTAATGCAAGGAAAGGTGAAGTTCCTGAGTCGGTTTTCTAAGGTTTTTTATTTTTTTAAGTTTTTTTTATTTTTTTAGTTTTTTTGGTTTTTTTTTTTATGATATTTGGAGTAAGAGCACGTTTAGTTTACTGCTTTTGGCCACTTTTTAGCTGCTGCTGTGTCATGGTGAGTCAGAGAAGTGGTAGATGTTGGGGGTGAGAAGTGGTAGATTTGGGTGAGGATGTAAGCAGGGAGGGGATTTGGGGGAAGGATTTACCTGAGTTTTTTAATGTGGGGGGGTGGGCATCTTCACCCAGTGTTGGGGGGATGGAGCCAATGGGGGAGGGGAAATGTGTGAAGGATTCCCCATACAAATGGGCTGACATGCGGCAAGATTCATCACATGGCAGCGACAATGGGGGCGCTCACTTCTTTGTGTGTACTGTGCCTACCTTTATGCTCTCTCCTAGTCCCTCAGACGCTACACTCTGTAAACTACCAATCTTCCAATCCCTTCCCCCTTATTCTTCTTCCTCCCACACATTTGCCCAATGCCCAGGCTTCTAGAGCATGTTTGCGTTTCACGCTACCTCTAAAAGACCATGGGTAGGGCCGTAGTGCGACACAAAATCTCAATTGTGAGACCAACGGGTAGGGCCTCTAAAAGATCAAATGTAGGGTCATAGTAAGAGACAAAATCTCATTTGTCATGTATTGGATGCGTTCATTTCATATCAAAAAGTTAATAATCACAATATTTCAGATTTGGGAAGTTTTATTATACGATCACATGCTTTGATAATTCTATACTCTTATTTTATTTTGAAACCCTCATTGAAATTAATTAAAGTACCCAAATTTAAAATAGGAATTGTACTTCAAACCTTCATAACTAAAAATTAATAATTAACTATGTGCATGTACACTCTCCAATGTAACGAAGCAATTTTTTTTCTTCCGAGCTATATACAAAAAAAAAATCTTTTTTTTTGGGAAGCTTTTAATGATTCATATAATTTATTAGAGAAGAAAATAAAATTCATTTAAAAAAAATCACTTTAAACATCTTTCACTAAACATCATTATATATATCATTTGTAATAACATTCTTTGTCATGGTAACCATATTATTCAAAGTCAACCATCTATTGATTAGTTGATAAAGGTAATAATTGTAGATTTATTCATTTTTATATCTACCTTTAGCCACCATATAGGTATTTGTAGCCAATTTTTAAAATATCAGTGTATCTCATAAGATGATTTATTTTTTTAGTTTAGTGGGCTTATAAAATGATCAACTTAAATGCCTATACTATATTTTTATTTCTACATAATTTGTTGATGATATGTTTATAAGATTTTTATTTGTATCAATATTCTATCCTTCATATTTTTGGATCAATTATTGTCTTTTGCAAGGCGCCAACTTTACACTTGGTAATTATAATATCATATTATTGATTTAATTAATGTACAATTTCATATAATAATAGCTAAATTTAATATAAATATAAGAGACTCGATATATTTAAAATTGGCTAATATGTATTTGATAAAAAATAATAGCCAAAGTGATACAATAATAAGACATTATAGAATTTTTTTGCTTCAATGAACTTTACAGGTTCATTATACCTTGCATTATGCATTTTCATATGTTTTTATTTATTTATTTTGATTCCATTCTTTTCATATTTGAATACATTCTAAATCAAACATTCAATTTAACTTTGCAAATTGGATAATTTACCATAGCATACTGAAGGAATTATTTTAGATGTGCTCTATTTTTTAATCCATAAGTTTATAAGATAGGAACATTATGAATTGTAGAGGACCAACTACTGAGCATATGTGCATTAACTAAAATTTGCATTAATCAACAAGTGGCAACATGGAAGAAGCTCAAGACAACAAGTAGTAGAATGCGAGAAGCTTAAATCAACAACTAGCAGCATGCACGAAGCTCAAATCAACAAGTGGCAACATACAAGAAGCTCAAGACAACAACTGGCATCGTGCAAGAAACTCAAGACAACAGCTGGCAGTATGAAAGAAGCTCAAATCAACAAACTGACAATACGGAAGCTCAAATCAACAATTGACAACATGGAATAAGCTCAAATCAACAGGGCTCTTTGATTATATGTGCACTTATACATGGACTAGGTAGCTTTTAGAAGAAGAAGAATCCTATCTTTTTTGAAAGGGCCAAATCAATAGGGCTCTTTGATTTTGGATGCACTTACACATGTAGCTTCCAGTGTGAATTAAGTGTTTGTTTGTCAACTACTTTGTGTCAGAGTTTACTGATTTGAGAGCAAGAATTTCTCATTACTACCATCTCAAAATGATGTAGACACTATGACTACAATGTAACAATGTGAAAAATGTTAAAAGTGTGATGAATTCTAATAAGTACCTTTTTAGAAGAAATTTACATGCCAAACCATGAGCATAAATTTGTGGGTTGGAGGTAGCATGTTTCAAGAATTAGTCTGAATTCTTCAAAATCCTATGTCCTTATTTGAACTTTCGGTAACATATGATAGCTCTTATTTTTGGTTATCAAAACTATCTACTATCACTTACTAAAATTTTAGTTTTTTGAAGCTTCAAAAATTCACAAAAATTTCAATGTAACTCTAAAAAAGTCGATTTTTTTGGGTCCGTATTCTCAATGGTTGCTCAACTTGTGTGTATCTTTTTCTCACCAACCATTCATCCAACACCAAGGCTCCAAGAGTGGCGGTTTATGGTACTCCTACTTTTTTCAATTTCAAAGCATATTATAGTTTCTCCTCATCCAAACTCATAATACTTATCTGAGTTGTGCAACATTTTCCACTCTTGAATCTATGGACCGGATAAGCATCTGATGCTCATTACATAACACACTACACACAACAAATATCAACATCTTTGAAGAACTGATCTACCCTTACAACAAACAATACTTTTAAGCATTTCACCTGTGACTTGCAAGGCTTTAGGCAGAAAGTACTTGAAGGAGCATAACTTTCATTTGAAGCAATTTGAACCCTACAAAGGCTAGGGTTCTCCTATGATTTCACTAGATACAATGTAACTTAGCATTGTGTCAGTGATGCATCTTGCATGATTGAATGTAACGCCTTCAACCACGCCCAAGCGCTCTGCACTTGGTATGAATTCAATGCATCGATTACACGGCAGCTCTACTTCCAACTTCCATCAGCAACTTCTGTAGTTCTTCAAGGGGGTGAGCTTTAATGCTGGTGATAGTTGTAGCTAGCATTTCCCAAATAAGAAACAAATGGTTTCTTTGTCAGTATCTAAATATGTAGCGTGCGAAAGATATGGTTGAACCGGGTCAGAAACTGTTGGGTTCAAGTTGACACAGTCTTATGAGTTACACATGTACTGTAGGATCCCTATTGGAGCTATCCAAGAAATTACATTGTGCTCTTGTGATCACCTCGAGGCTCGGTACTGAAAAAACAATGAGATGTCAACCTGATAGCACGTACCATGCATCCAATTATGGTACACACCCAGAGCCCAGAGGGCATCAACATAGTGTCTTTGTCATGGTTGTTGATCAGTTTTTCCTGGCTTCTACCAAGAGTATGTGAAAGCCTTGCCTGCATCATCGAAACATTTCATTACATGCATGTTACTGAGTCATTAACCTCCACAACCCCCTTGCTCTTCGCTTGGTGTTAATGGAAAGTCTACATAACAGATGACAAACCAAATGGAGAAATTATAGAGACAACAATACTCTTACTGTGTTCCATACCACTATGGGAGTTAGTTGACAAAGAGACTTACGAAGATTGGAAGACAATGCTGCAAGCGCCAACAGGAGTGGTGAATGCAACCTCTTGGAAAGGCCCTGATGTGCCAGCTTTAGCACGAGCAACCCATCCCAAATCGCCTCCATGCTTTGACGACGGACACACTGAAAACTTCTCTGCAAGCTGTGCATATATATGCTCAAACAGCTTGTTAACCATTTCATCTGAAAGCATGATATGATCATGAGAGGTCTCAGTGACTTAGTATTAAGGTAGAGACACCCAAAGCTATCAGCATATACTTAAGGTATTCACTGGAGTGTCTCTAAATGAATATTATATTCCAAGTTGAAGTGTTCGGAATATAAGGTGCCTCTACCTTACCACAAGAAGTCTCTCTGAGCTCAGACATGATTACTAGGATTCAGTTATTCAACTTCTCCAAGAGCTGAATATTGACAACAGAAAATGCTTTTTGTTCAAAGAGAATCGTGAAGTTCATACTTTGCCGAAATCCTTTGGCGGCACTTTGTTGCCGAAAGCTAACCAGCCCTTTTGCAGTTGGTTGTACACATCAGCCATCACACCTTGCTTGTCTGATAGGATATGTCTCACTGATCATGCAAATTTGGTCCTCTGTCTGTTAGTACATCGCGTGTGAACGTCTCAATTGAAAACATCAGCTTTCGTGCGTGATAAATAATAGGTAGAAATATGTACATACGATTGCTTGGATTGAACAGTCTCAGTCTACCTTTAACATAAGTGCAAGTTCCCATGGCATCCATCCTCGACTCACGACGCGCTTGTATACTTTGCTCTTGATCAATTTGCACCATATTCTTGCCTCTTCTCTGCCATGGTCAAATACCAATCTCAGCTTCAGTGTCTGCTCAGCATTAAACAGTATTGCTATCATGCAAAGTCTTCTACTCAGTAAAGAACAAATCTGCGATCAATAGACTCTTGGCATGACAGGCATGATGCTGCTACAAGATCCCAAGTACCTCAGTAGAGGCCCGTGTACCGTTTTCCACATCACTACTTACTTTCACATGAAGCATGTGCAGATCGGTAGGTGATGAGTCCCACCTCACCTTCCTAACAATTGCAGTTCCGTTCAATTCAATTATGGTTTTCAATTCAAAACTCGATTGCGTCCCCTCGTCCCCGAGAATTATTCACAGTTATCAAACCCCCTCGAGAGTGTGGCCTTCAAACGACCAAAATTGAATGTGCCACATAAATCAGGTGAAAACTAACCTATCTGTTGAGCCTCGCACTGAGCTAGTTTGTTGCAAAGGATTTGGTGAGAGAACCATGACCTACTTATTTTCTTCATACATTTCACGTGGACACTCGACTTATATTCCAATTCACCATTCTGTGAAAATTTTCATATTTGCAGAGTAGATGGTGGAAGAGATCAGCTGTTCTCAGAAGAGGGTCTTCGCAATGAGTTGAGCTACACTACACCAGCGATAATTCTAAATCATAGAACACGATATGCAGGCACTGAAGAGACAAGTCCTAGAACTAGGCAAGTGCAGGTAGACTGAAGCCTTTTCGGAGAAGTAAATCATTAACCCTAATAGGTAGTAATGCACACCTGAGTCATGATTGATTGTCGGTTGAAGGCAACAGCATTAGCCGATGATTTCCTATGCACTCCTTCACTGAAACTCACGCTAGTCTTTCTCCTGTCCATGAACGATTTCGTCCTCTCTTGCGAGAATTTTCCTGTATGAGAATTCTCGGGTTCCAAACGAGCCCCTGCACCAACGTCCAAGGCTCCTCCATACAGAGTACTGCGTGCCCATTTCCTATTCTGTTCCAGTTCCGACAAGTGCACTGGCCTGGTCCAATACGTTTGTCAGCATCAAATCTTGGTATGTAACCACTTCCATGGCCAGTCCTTAAAAGACACATCTGCTAAGTAGTGAATGCAAGCTTCTGATTTGTAGAGTGATGAGAATTGTCACATACCTGATGAGAAGGTCTCTGAAATGAGACCCTCGTCTTCGTGCCTCATCAGCACGCATGTCATGCTCACTGTACGAGTCATGCTTGTACTTCTCATCGTTAGCATCAACACAAGCATTCTCACAAGCTTTCCTGATCATATATTGCTTGTTCTCCTCTGCCATCCCCGGAGGCCGCGTCTTAAGTGGACCAGGCTCCATGGTTCCATGGCGATCCTGGGAAGGGTGAACAGCTTGCCTCTCCTTAAACTCTTCAATCTCAATAACAATATCATTGCGGAAGCTTTTTATGAATGTCTCTTCTTTCTTTGCTGTAGTCTCACGAACGCTCTCTTGTTTCTCTTTCACAACAGCCATGGTTAGAGCAGCTTGCACTCTTTCAAAGATAATGAGATAAACCTCAATCGTCTTCAGCCCACCCTGCCATGAAGCATGGCCAGAGATCCCCAGGAAGCATCCCCATCTTAGGGTTTAGGTGTTGGTCAGCCACCAAACCCTACATTGCAAATGCATCACACTTCCAATACCAGGCTTGTACAGTTTGGAACAAGGACGACAATCCACATGAAAGCACATTGTTCCTGTGACGACCATCGTTGAAAAACAACGCTCGAAGAACAGGATCGCATCCTCTAGTGTGTACCGGAACGCAAGCAAACATGCTAACTTTCCTCTTGACGAATCACAACCCATTCCCCATCCGCAACAATGCCACTTCCTATTTGTAATCGCATCGTGGTCACACAGAAAGCAGAAGGAAAACAATGAGTGACAGAACTTTCTGTCCTGCAATGACGATTAGCGACCATTGGGTTTTAGATCACTAGGGGCAGATCATCCTCCTGCCCTTTACAACACGCCCTCACGTTCCATTGGTAAACCAAAAACATGAACAAGATACTTCCCCATCTTGCGTCGAAGGTGATCGGCCAATTGAGGATTATCTGCGATTGCGCTCCCTGCAATGAATCCCAAAGGCCATGCCGACCTCGTCCCTCAGCTTCATGAAGGCCTCCTTCTCAGAATTACGCACCGAAATCCTCATGATGGGGCCGATCTGTTCGTCTGTTTCCGCGAGCATCTCAAGCTCCGATAGAATGGTGATGGAAGGGAGGACTGTTGTGCAACAATTCGATTCACAATCCGACATAGTTCAACGAATCAAAAACACGAACTGATTGTTTAGGTCAAGAGCTGATATGTAACAGAGAAGCAACCACACAAACTATAACGAATGATGGTAAACCACCTGCTGTAAAACTATGGTTAGTGAAGAAGAGGCAGCGAACAAGACGTGAACACACTCACAAACCTAACAGACGAGACATGATGACACTGAATGAGCTCAAAGTTGTGGCCATGTCAAAACAATCCAATGCAAATTATACCTCTATCGATTACTGTCATCGACATCATGTAATTAGGACGAAGGAGTTCTGACTGACTACGACTCATCTGACGCAGTTGGCAGCAATGTCACATGCGTGGGACGAAATGAGAAGCATAATTTGGTGTAAAATAAGTGCAGTTAACCAGCCTGCGAGCAGATGGCTTGGTTCGACTGTGATCCACGTACTGTATTCCCTCACAAAAGGCTCGCATTGTCGTGTTGGCGTATTCGGAGCACAAGCGGCCAGCATGTGGACCTACGTTGATACGGTTCGAAAACTTGCCATAGAGCTGCACATCAGTAGAACAGCACCGATCATTTCTAGTTTGAATACCGATGCAGATGATAAACGATTAACTGACCCACGAGATGCTGGGATTCGTTATTTTTTTCCTTTGGAGAAACGTACTAATACCGGGAGCGTGCAGAAGATGATATTCAGTATCTACATTTTGTTCAGCTAGAATAAAACCAAGTGCATGAAAGTGAGTATTTGTGACAATATCGCCGGACTTCGTGAGGTGAAAGTAGACAGAAATAGTCACAATGTTATGCTTTGCCAACACACACAACTTACAAGAGATGGAACACATCGTTTGAATATACATAGATTATCACAAGCGTTTGAACAGTGAGTTACAAAATTCCACCATTACACAAATTTTCCTCTGTCTGTATTCAGAAATTATCGGCGAATCAGGAGTGATATTAATCAAGTTTACGCACTAACTGAACTACAATTTACACTCTGTTGCGGGGGCCCATGACGGGGGGGTTCTTGGGTCCGTTCTTGATGGCCAATAGGTCACCAGAAGATGTGGAGCCAAGGTATCCGACGGTGGTAGCTCCTCCCAACACCAAAAACTTCAGGAGAAGACCCCTCTTGGTGAAGGCTCCAGCGAATGTCTCGAAAAACTTGTTCTGCAACAAAATTCAAAGAATATTCAGTGACCATGATCATTCAAGACAAATAATATTTAACATGACTAATCAATCATCAAATCAAATTCAGATAGCACCAGCACATGAGCACTGCAACCACACAATTGTGCAGAACAACAAGGATTCATAGGTCACGTAAGGCAAGGTGACGAATCCAGGAGGATGAATTCATTTTCAATATAACCAAACTCGTGTAATAAATTACCTGGAAGCCGTTGTATCGGTTGGGGTCGTCGTTGCCATACAAGTCCCAGTTTCCGGTGGTGTTGTCGATTTCACCCAAATCGAAGTAAACGCTCTGCTGGCCGTATTTGGCAGTCACGGCTCCGACTCTGCAAATGAAAGAAAAAAAGCCTCAGAACAGCACACCCTACTTCCCACACGTTGATGTCGTCTCACAGTTGAATGAGTGACATTA
Organism: Ceratodon purpureus; assembly: GCA_014871385.1. NCBI lineage: Eukaryota > Viridiplantae > Streptophyta > Bryopsida > Pseudoditrichales > Ditrichaceae > Ceratodon > Ceratodon purpureus. Next base: position 11,578,863 of record CM026428.1, on the reverse strand, counting down.
TACAAACCACGCAGACGTGCATTTCCACAGCACCCCCGCCATAGCCAAACCCATCACTGTTTAACTCTATCCACATGCGCAGTGAATCAAAAACATCTTACATCGGAATGGACTACACGAGACCTAAATTGATGCCTACACAACAAGGATATAATCCATCGAACATAGCCCAAGGTACCCCTCCAACAGAATCAGCAAATACACATATTACCATTACAGAGAAAATACCAGAAGACCTCTAAAATGATGGGCATTACAGCATAACAGATTGTTGACCACCATTAAACAAGAGTTCCTTGTCCAATTAACCCCAGGGACTACCCCTCTCGTAGTATCCTAAAAGCACAAGACGCAGAATCCAAATCAGACTAGGTTGAGGAGAATGCAGAAAGACTAAAGACTTGACATACATTGGCAAAAACGATAACCATCTAAACACACCCAGGTCCACTACCATCTACAGAAGACTCGTACCACATCTCAAAACTCGAGTACTAGCCCTCCAACGGAATCCCATACTCACTTGCAACACATCCTAAACCAAAGAGATGAAAATCGGAGGAAATCTTCAAATCAAGCATAACTCTATACCATGAACAATGTGTCTGTTTGATCCACCACTAGACCAATGTCCACAAGATGGTACAAAGCTACTGCCCCCTTCCAATTACATTTACTTCACCAACATGACATCCTAGACCGAAGAGATGATAGAAACGGGTAACTGACCTGGAGGGGGATCGCACGGAGACGGTCCTGGGAGCGACTGCGAGCTTCTTGCCTGCCAAAGAGCTGCCGGCCAAGCCGGACACAGCCATGGTTGCAGATGCAGCTGCCATTGCAAATGTGGGTGACGTAACTTCCGATGCAGTGATCGATCAAAATGTGTGCTTGGAGACTTGGGAATGAGATTGGAGCTGTCTGTGTGTGTATGGGATTGTGAGTGGCATGCAGGTTTGATTGTTGAAGTGAAGATAAGGGCAGTGAAGTGTGGCGACCACTCGCTGGATTGCCCTGGGTCCAAGCCAATAAGCAAGGGCTTGCCTGGATAGGAGCCTTCATGACCGGTTGCTTGGGTTTCCTGTTTCTCATCTCTGGATTCTCAGCTTTCTTTTCCCAATTCTTCCTTGTAGTAGCACCATAGCTGGTTCAACCCAAATAATTTTAAAAATAAGAAAACCAACAAATTGAGGAATTCTATGAATACATAAATATATATGAGATACATAATTCTTGATGACAATTAACAATCTCAATTTTTTTCAAAGCTTATTTTAATTCTTTTTCAAAATCAACACAAAAATCGATCATAATACTACTTTGCGAAAAGAAAAAAATAACGTTGCAATAAGTACTTATGCCAACCTTATGGAACTAAACTTGACAAGATTCCTGTATGCTGGCTGGTGCAGAGTTTGAGCTGGGCTTTGGACCGGGCGCTGGACTACCGTATTATACTCAACGACCTGAATGGTGGCAAGATTTAGTTAAAAGAGCCATGCAACTGGACTTAAGTTGAGATGCTTCAGCTGATCAATATCTAAGTTAGATCTGTATGAGCAAGTGCTTTCGAAGGTGAAGGTTTGATTCTCCGGTTCAAGTCCTTACCAGCTGAACATTGTATTTCAATTCAGTTAACATTTTTTAATAAAAATAGAAGATATATACACATGAAACAGTAACGTACGTTTGCAAGTGTTGGCCTATCCAAAATCACTGAACTGCTAGAAGAGTGAAGCTTGAACATCCGCTGTTGGTACATTCAGAACTTATCCATACACCGATCATATAATTCTTTTTGATCAACAAGCATTTCTCTTGAAAAATCGCCAATCTCAAATGTATTGAAAACTTAAAGATGCGTTAAGTTATTGTATGCACAATAATTCCGTTCGAAAATTAGAAGATGGATTTTATCTGTATGGCAATTAATCTGAACAAATAGTTTTTTCCAGTACCATTGGGAATTTGGGTCTCTGTTTCTTTACTTGAACTGGTAACTTCGTTACCTCGCTAAAACCCTTCCGGAATCAGATTCAGCTGAAATCTGGGCATAATGCACTAAAATGTAAACCAACCACCTAAACAAAGCAACTGCCTGTTTAACTCGATCGCCTGTTCAAAATCTATCCTCTTCAACTTGATCCTCTTCCTACCAGAGCGTGCAGGGCAGAAGGAGGTTCATTTGCTCCCCAACCCACCCACAGAGCTCGTCAGGGAGGTATTCTAGAGGATTTGGAGGGAAATTCCAATCCCAAGAACGTGTTACCACGTCAAAAGCTGCCGAGATTCCAGTTGACTCGGACATGAACAAGATGGAGTTGCCAAAGCTAAACGCACTTATATTCCTTATCCAGAACTCGGATTCGGACATTCGGTTCTTAATCCCAGTTTCAAAACGTTCCAAAACATCTGCTTTCGACATGTTAAAGAGCACTTCTCTTCTCATATCAGGGATTTTGAGTTCACTCAACTAAAACGACCAAGGTCCCCCATCATCAAATCCCAATCCACCACCTTTTGACCATGCCACCAAAAACAAGCGATTGGCACTGACTACGAGACGAGCAGTACTAGAGCCAACATCTCTGAGAGGCACATCCAGATTCTCCCAGACATCCTTCACAAGGTTGTATCTCCACACTGCAAACTCTTTTCGGAAGAAAGAGTAGAGATAAAAGTACAGATAACCTTGAAATAAGACACGGCTCCTCAGAAGCTTTGATCTAGAACTCATGCAGAGTGGGCTATTTAAGGTCTTCCACTCGTTGGTAACCGAATCATAAACAACCTTTAAAGCATTCTTCAAAATCAGTTCCAGAGGCATACTAGGGTGGTTGTTGGAAACGTAAAATAGAAAAATCTTGAAACTTTGAGAAATGTTGTCAACTACGAAAGTTAACTCTGGGAAGAATCTAGAGGCCAAGCACTTTTGAGGCAGAGTTGGCACTTCTCTACGCGTCTGGGAGATGGGATTATAGACAATGATTCTGTCAAACTCGTTTAAATATTGGCATACAAGACCTCCATCCATCCTCACATTATATCGACAAAAGTTACGGCAAATTTTTTGTCCATCGTCCTTGAACATATACCATCGCCTTGCATTTACGTCAAGGAAGCACCATCCCCCATGTCTCATGCCACCAGTACTGTAGCGCATTGCAATTAAGGATGCCTCTCTCTTTGCAGCATTTTGAGCACAAAGAGAACCAAATTTCGGGTCGCACATCAGCCGATCCCATCTCTTGCAAACGGTGCGATACCTGCACAAATCTGGCACATGCAGATATGATAGCACTTGTTCCAGCATTTCCAAGGGGAGATCACTCCATAAGGCAGCGCTCAAGTCCATCGATCCTACACACTTCAAATGAAAGAACCTCAATCCCAATCCATCACATCATACCCTCACGAGCTATAGAACACAGCCCAGAAAACAACCTAATATGCTACATTCCCCCGCAAACCACAAGACACATGGCTCTCACTCCACTCAACAATCCCGGAACACCCCCTTTCCCAATTCATAGCACTCTTGACAAGTTTAAACCCATCATACAGTGGAAGAAAAAAACGAAAACTTAGAGAGTGTGAAATTCAGGAACAGCTCAACATGTGGTAGAATGATCACATCACCTTTTAAGCCAAATCCAAGCTTGTCCCAAATCCTAATTCCTAACCCTTGTCAAAAACATCTTGACCAAGAGGACATGCAATATAAGTAACTCCATGGCCACACATCAACAACAACTTCAGATCAAAACATAGCTTCATTTGCTAGAATCATACCTAAGAAAAACGCTCACATGAACCAAAACAAAACCGTCACTGTACCTGCATCAACCAAGTGAAGGAGAGAGATTAATATAAATTAATGGAAGACTTGCACAATGATGCCAATGTTTGGCTACATGTATATATTAACTTCTTGTTTATAACTATAATAACACTTACTTAACACCAATGAATTGATTTATTTAGGATTTAAAAAGCTCAATTTTTATTATTTACTTTAGTTTTCCAAGGGGACTTCAAGCTCCCTCATTGGCCCAGATTAAATTAAGTTAAATTCACCCAAATGGATTCTTTTATAGATAAAGATGTTAGACTTGTGTCCTTCAGGAAATATAAGGCATCTTTTATTAGTCTTTTTACTTTTTATTCCAAACTTGGATTCAACTCATAGATTTTTCTATGCTTTACACCTATAATTGGAATAAAATTATTTCTTTACCATCTAAATATGTTGATTCCAATGCAACAAGTGATTTATGATTCCTCGTTACCAAAATTTCCAAATTTGTTAGGATCTGTTGTCGTTATCATACAGACACATGACTTGTATCGTCTAACTTACGGGCCTGAAGGAGGTCTTCATGCACTACACTGCACTAATCTTTGTCTCTCTTTAGAGCCCCTTCTCTTCACACTTGCTACCAAACTTTTACTTTTACTCTCAGGTTTGCGTTTACTTTGAGGCCCCAACAATGTTTTTCTGCCCACACAATTAAAATGGTTTTATTTACCCAAATAAAAAATCTCCACACTCATAGTTTTATGTGCAAAAATTCCTGTAGCCCCTACCAGGCTTTGTCGTTAAAGAAATAATTATTTTCAAAAACAAGAATCTTTAAATTTTCAAATGATATAAATTGAAATCTCCTAAAACTATATGTGACAAGAAATGAAAATTTGAATAATTTCCGTATGTAGCATTTTTAAAATGACTATGACAAATTGGTAAATATCCAATTAACCCCTAAACGGCCAAGGGTGTTTTTCATCAAAACTGCCTGAAAACAGCCCCTCTTCAAAGCAAGGTTGATTTTGCAAACTCGGGGTCTTAATTAGTACATCTAACCGTAAGATCTTGTAGCTAACTTCTATGTCTACATGTCCACCAAATCATACACACTCATTCCTCACCAATTGCAAGATCATAATGTTCAAAGTTGAAAAACAAGTTTTTTTTCCTGCCAAAAAGGGATCAGCAGAGTTTTGAAGGCCCAAAAAACCATTTTTTTCCATTATGGAATTTGGGGGTTTTGATGCACGTCAAAGAAGACTGAGTTAGCTAATTGTGTTAAAAAATTATACTCAAAAAAGTTGTAGAAGGTTGCCAAAACAATCATTTTCCGCTAGGGGGTATACTGAAATTCACAAACAAAGGCCGTTTTTTGACAATAAAAATAGCATGTGAAAAAGTTTTGGAATAAAAATCCGAACGGTGAGAACATGCTCTACTACCTTATCAATACATAGAAATTTTTATTTTTGAAAAATATCAAAATCTCAATTTTTGGTGGAATTTCAAAGCTTCGTCTTTAGGCAGATTTTGGCAGATTTGGGCAGTTTTGGGCAGTTTTGGGCAGAAATTGCTGCATTCACAGTGGCTGAGAGCCTGCCCGCGGAAGGGCGTTTTATGCTCAGAGGAGCATAACTTTTTCTCACTTCATCCAAAAAAAATAAAAAAAATATCCCCATAAACCTCTTGAAAAAACCTTTTACCACAAAAAAATTCAAAATTGTTCAAGTAAATTTGAATTTTTAGGAACCTGCCCAAATTTCAAAAATGCCCATTCCAGGACAATGGCCGTTTAGGGGTTAATGGTTAAGAACCATGAACTGTAAAAAAATGATGAATATTCTTAAACTTTTTAGCAATAAATTAGGAAAAACAAGAAACTCTAAAAACATCGTGACAAATTTTATCAGTGAAAAATAATATATTTTTTTTTGTTTCTACAAAAGTGAAATTTGGTATAGGATACGGTACTTTGCATATGGAAAATTGCTTTTATTCTTTGTAAATATAACGTTGAAATTTAGGTTTGGAATTCCATTTTATAATGTATTTCAATAGAATGATCCCATTTATATTTCACTTCATTTTTGTATTCATAAACTTTAAGAAATTTATTTGAAAATAGTAATTTCTTTCTAAATTGTTGAAATCTTAAAGTAATACAAAGTGGTCAGTTGTTCCCTCTATTAATCATATGCCTTATTATAAAAACACCCATTCTAAGAGAGATTTATTTATTGAGCTGATTATTGTAAAATTTATGATGGTTTTGGCTTTAGAAGATTATTGAAAGATCTATATCATACTATGGTAGAGGTCTAAAAGACTTAAAAGATAAAAGATTGTTTGTGTTATCTTAATTGTTTAGAGTGTATTGTTAATTCCAATTTTTTTAAACATTTCAATAGAATATTATTAGTCACAATATTCAATTTGTTCAATTACGTGGGTCTATGAAGCTACATATATTGTATAGATCCTATGATGATGTCGCCTACATATGCCTAACAATATGGATTTATGTCAATTCGTAACCTCCTAACCATCTTTTTAAATTCAAATTATAAGTGTTTAGTCTGGTCTAGTTCATGAAGCAAGGAAATAGTGATAGCTGTCAGGCTCCAAGGATATTGTATCTGTTGTACCGTAACACCGTCTTAAGGAAACAAATATTTATTTATTTTGAAAAATGAAGGTTCGTCTCTTAAAATTCGAATTTCTCAATTTTTGTTTGCTAGTAAAGAAATTAGTAAAAATGACCTTAAATGGTTTAGAAATAACAAAATATTGCATAAACTAATTTATTCCATTTACATCTTTATGTCTTTATAAGTTTTTAATTTTTTTTTTAAATTTAGAATTATTTAAGAACTTGCTATGGTGTTACGGTATTTATTTAACGCCTAAATCATAAACAAACCAAAAATTGTTGAAAAATATGGAAAATAAGGAGTAATTACAACACTTAAAAGTATCCATCATCATCGTCAGTTTATTTCTATGAATTCAACTTCTAAGTAATTATTAAAAATTGTTGAAGTTTTTCAATAATCAAAAATAAAAGAATCCAGAGTTTGAATAGTTGGATTTTTAAGCCAATAAGTGAGTATAAAAAATATTAAATGTTGACAACAATTGATATCTAAAGGACAATGGGGGTTTTGAGATTTTGGACAAGGTCCTACAATGTCAATTTTGAATGTATTTTATGAAAAGAAAATTTAGACAAAAATAATTGCTAAAGCTTCGCAGGAATGTAAGTTTTTTGCACTAGACATTGAAAAAAATATCTATGGTGCTTGAAGCAATTTTTTAATTTGTTGGCAACTCTAGATTTTTTATAATATCCCCCAACTACCTTTGGGATTTTTAATTTGATAATGAACATGATTGCATTTGAAATTGTGTATAAAACTAAACAAATTAATAGAAAGTTGAAAAATGAGAAAGTGCAAAGCGGGGAATATTCATTAGGTTAACCCCTAAAGGTTCAAGCCGTTTTTGGACCTCCAAAACCAAAAACTCTGATTTTTGACGACCTTGTAGAAGTAGAAGTATGATTCTTAATTTTTTAATTTCTTGATACATCCAACCGTAAGATCTTAAACCTAACTACCTGCACTAATACCATGTTAAATTTCAACGGTTGGATCTTTACCATTTGTGAGATTATAACGTTCAAAGTTTACTGTTTTTTTTTTTTTTGGCTTTGCAGGAAAGGCATACTCTAAATGGTGCCAAGGGAGACTTGATTATTGTTACCTCAAACATTTTGCTCATATTTTTTTCCATGTAGATAACTAAGTTGAGCACCTCCATGCAAAATTTTAGAGTCTCATTACAGTTTTTTGGCCTTCATGCAGATTAATTTCCACAAGAAGGTGCAAAAACCACAATATGGTAAAACCTAAATGACTTGAATTGCTTTTGGTTTTTTAAAAAAGTGAACGGTTAAAAGTTATGTCCATGATTTTTTGAATTACTGGGAAAAACAAATTCGAAAAATTCCTAAATCTCAAATTTTGACAAATTTTGAAAGAAAAAATTGTAAAATTACCAAAAACTGAGAAGGTTGTTTCTGTGATTTTTGGAGGCTGCCCTTCTAAAATTGGTAAGCTTTTTGACATAGGCCACTTTGGATTATGAGTAGTGAATTGGTTATGAACACATTTCCCAAAAAAAAATTCTAAAAAAACCTAATTTTAAACTGCCCGTTTTGGACTTGAAACCTAAAATTCCTAGATGAAGGTTCTAAAAGTGAAATTTCGCATCGAAATTTTTACCGCATACACTTTGATGTATAACGGGCATCCAGTAAAATTCTTAGGCAAAAATATTACTTTTAACCCCTTCATCTAGGCTGCCCGAAACAGCCGAGAGCCATTTTGGATTTCCAGAACCTTTAGGGGTTAAGAGTCAGATTTTTCTCATCCTATTTGATAAAGATGCAGAATCTTTTTGCAATGCTACACCTCTCTGCAACCTCTTGAATTTGGTCTCTAAGTAACTAACATCAAGTTTGCAACATTAATGTAAAACCTCCAACTTTTACAATGCAAAAATCTAACACAAAGAGAAGTCAAAGTCTAATGGTCATGTTTGGGTAAGATAGAAGACATTTATTACTTCAAACTCTATAACCTTTCAATCTATCTAATAAAATGTATCAAACAATTATGCATGATCTTTTAATAAATTTAAGCAAAACTCTATAATTGAAGATGCAAAGATAAATTTCTTTAGTTCTTTTGCTTGCTTTAGAAATGGCAATTTTGGAGTGTTTTTGATGAGAAATGGTCAAAGAATTTTAAGAATGAAAAATTATAGAAACCTGTAAATAACGAATTTGATTTATTTCAAAATTATTGATCTTGGTCCATTAAATTTACCTTGAAAACCTTTTATAAATCAATCTACCAAGTTTTAAATGTTGTGCATGATTATATTACCATGACGTTTTCTTTTTTAGTCCTATATTATATTTATTCAAAAAAATAATATTTTTTATCATCAATAAAACTCATAGCAAACATAGCTACCAACGATATATCTTTGAATAGATTAATAAGAAAAAAATCAAAATTTATATAATTTCATTTAGAAACATCTTTGGAAATATTAATACTATAGCCATCAAATATGATATGTTTATCTATTGTGGCATCTTCATTGTCATACACAAATGGTTTAAGAAATTAACCAACAACTTTTTCAACCATTCAAATTATCATAGATAATTAATGATAGTGGATAATAATTTATTATTGATTACTAGCTAGAAGAGTTTATTCATCAAAGAACATGGTAACTCTATATAGCTATGCTTAGGCAGTAGAACAAATAAACAATTAACTTTGTCGGTCTCCTTCAGACACAAAAGCTTTTCCTTCTACGCATAAATATTATGTTCAAATTTCTATTTCCAATACATACATACCGCAGGCATTTTAACTTCTAAAAGATGCTTGTTAATAAAATTATTTTTTACATATAAGCATGCTTCTATTATAAGCATTATTCTATAATACAAATCTTAAGTATGATTGCTTGAAGTAGTTTTTTTTCAATCTGATAGGTAGTGTGGGCAGTGATGCTAGATTCCATAATACATAAAAATTAAAAACCCATCCATCATACAAAAATTCCATTTTGAAGAAAGTCAAGGTTTCATAATCCTACTGCGCAAGGTGCCAAAAAAATTCTTCTAATTATGCCATATAAATGTTGGAATTGAATCCTTCTACTTTGAAAAAAAGGTACCAATCGTTGGTTTGATCACTTGAATTGTGATTTTTCAATGTTTTATATATTTTTTTTAGTTGAATGGTGCAAGAACTCCGTTGCAAAAATAGACAGAGTAGTGCTTTGTAAAACAATCAAGAAGAGCTTTGGATACTTTGAGTTCATTAAAAAATACAAAGTATATTTAATATGGACCTCCTTCGATTCCAAAATTTGTTTTGGTATTTGTTTTGGTATTTTAGACAAGTTTGTATAGGACTTAATCCCTAAAGCATCAACTCAACAGTTTTGGTATGATTTTGGGTCCGGTCAGGCTCCCTATGAGTCAAATTTTACCGGATGTGGTTGTAACTTTGGCACAGTATGGGAAATTGTTATATCTTTCTAAGAAGACCAAATTTTACTTTCATTGGGCCCATAGTTAAGGAATAATTCGTGTTTAACCCTGAAACATCATATGCTTTCCTGATACCACACCCAAAATTTCTTTTAAATTCCATTTTAAGAATTATTCTATTTTTAATTTGCTTGAACTCAATTCTAAGAAAGTATAGATCTCTTTAAGGTGCTTGGTTTGGCATTCTTGAAATCCCATTTGATATAATGGAGTGTAAGTTATGAGCAAGATTCTCTCAAAAAAAAACCCAGCCCCTTGGGCTGGGTCCGACGTTGAAGGGTTAAAGATCAAAATTCAATTCAGGGCAGCTCGGGCAGGTTTGGAGTGGTGTACCAAATCTGTGACACTCTACAGTGACTTCCAAATGATCCTTTCTGAAATCGTTTAACAATTTTTTTAAAAACTTGATTTTGAAAAATCCAACCGTATGATATTGTTCAGAGCCATCCAATTAGTCTACATACCAAGTTTTGTAAAGTTTGACTGTATGAATCTTGAGATATATTCAGTCAAAGTTCCAAGTTTTATAAAAACTTTCAAACAGCTTTGTCACCCATTTTTCCTTCACCATTTTCTCCTCCTAAACCACAGTATATGCTGTAAAATTCATATCTATTTTGGATTTATTTATTTTTTGGATTTTTTTCCTCTACAATTTTTTTTCCATACAGATGCATGTATACACCGTTCGGATTCCAAAATATAGATGATCTTCGTAGGCATTTGTAGTGTGGAAAAAGAGTCATTGTATATGCATTTCATTTGACTCCCGTCACTGGAAATGTGGTTTTCTAATGCTTCTCTGTGTTGTATTGTCTTCAATTTTTTTGAGCATACTCCCAACTCACTTTAGAATCCAAAACTGAAGAGCCTCCAATCACACGATCTCAAAAAATTGGCTGTTTCACTCTCCGAATGGTGGCTGTCCCTGCCGGGCAGTACCAAAAATAACTTTTATCTCAAGTTCAAACCTTACGATCTTCCAAATGGTGAGGAGTTACAATCTAAAATTTTGTGTACACATACATGTACAAGTTAGGTACTAGATCCTACGGTTAGATTCTTTAAAATACGTTTGAATTTGCATAATTTTGCCTTGAACTAAAACAGGGCAGAATTGAGGCAGAATTTGGGATTTTATGGCCAAATGCTCTAGGGGTTAAATTAGGTCTTCAAGTAATAATTATCGTTGCATTTCTTATTGTAATGAAGCTTCAAGTCAAATTAGTGATTTTTTTTTTAATAAAATAAAACATGTGCCAATCTTCATACCAGTTTCTAAAAAAAATATCATTTTAAACAATATAATCTTCTAAACCATACAGCAAGAAAACCACTTTTGAGTATTTTAGTATTTAAATTCAAGATTTTATAGTTGAATTTGATATTGATAAGATTTTTTACATTTCTTGTGAACAACATAGATTTGGCTGTAGGAAAAAAGCAATTTCTTTTATGTCACTGTTCGACAGAATTCATGAAGTTACAGCGATTTATGTAATGCTTCCGAATGGGCCGCTTCCATTTAGACATAACTCACAGAATTATAAGATGACAAAATTTGAAATGCCCAAATAAAACCCCCTACACCTAGGTTTACACCATTAGAAACCAAGAAGAAAATCCTGTGCACATGCTGCAGGATCTTAATCAGGGAGATACACTCTTTCTGCGCAACATTCATCCGAAGATGCAAGAGAGATTCACACTCATATCATGGCCAGAAACATCGAAGCTTGATGCACAGACAATGCCAAGAGATCATGTAAATACTGCTTCTATTTCGGCATCCATTTGTATCAAAAAAAGAAGAATGGTTCTATTTGTGCAGTAGCTAGTAAGAAGCGAGAAAATGGACGATGGCAGGAGTTACAAAGGATGGTGGACCGTGGTCACAAAGAGGAGCAACTTCCAAGGGTCAAGCTGCAACAGAAGTCCAGAGGAATAAATGGAACGATGTCAGATAATGACAAAGTGTTGGAGGAATGTTGTTGAAGCATGAAGATTGTTCACAGGATTGTGCAAGCTAAGTTAGCCTAGCAAGGGATTCCTGAGCAACTTATCAGCAGGTGAAGCTTTTGGGTTTGCCTAGGTGGGAATATTACCATAAATAAATGCTTTTTCATTTGAATTCCATCTAGGACCTTTCCGAACTGCTTGTTAATGTGGTTTAAATCAATCCCACAGTTGATGCCAAGCACCGATTTAAGTTTACATCACTATGTCGGGATATCGACAAGGACGATATTACGAATTTCTCAGCTAGAGACATTGTTCCAGACGAAACTAGTGTACAATATTGTTGTAATTAGTAATTGCCAATCCTCCACAACAGACACATAAGCTTATGATATCAGAGATGTTGAATTCCAGCCTGTTAAAGAGAGCCATAGCCCGGCATCGTCCACGCACAGCTTGAAAGTTTGTGTGAATTACGAACTTCATAACGATCGACTCTTCAAGTGCCTTAATTTGTAAGAATGTGCGATGACCAGTGTTGGCTAAAGCGCACCACCAGGCTGGTTGTGATACCATTGACATGGAATACCAATTTCCTGTAGAAAGTTGCTAGCTGTTGACTGTAGAATGAGGCCCAATTTCATGGTGATCAAGTGTGCAGAAAGAGGCTACATCCTGAGCAGTGGACCACTGTAGTATCACATAGTGCCGTGATACATACAGTATGCACAACTCAGAGAATTTCAATATTCCAGAATGAACTCTTCGGTGCACATGATTCTCGTCATGGTTTAGTTGGGTGAGAAGGTGTAAGCTTGCAAATGGTGGCTCATGAGTTGGTGGAGATGGCCCAGGTCGAGTGATCCCAGGACGACCCCAACGGTACACCCCACACGAAAGCACTTTCCAAAGCTTCAGAGTGGCATATTCGGATCATATTAGGATCATCCTCGGAGCGCAGTGTGCGCACTCTCGCTGAACCCAGCTCCGCAACTTGGCTGTTTCCAGTTCCAGCCCACATGATCAGCCTCAATCCTTCTCGATGCCCTCTTCTGTGGCCCAGTGGACAGGTTGGCTACATGAATTTGTTCTCTCCCATCTTGTTGGAGCTGAAGGTCCAAGCTCTCCATCCAACATCCAGGGATCATCTTCCCCGTATCCTGACATCCTGTCCATATGGTTACAAATTCAGGAGTTCTGTAACGTTCGTAGAGGCTTCTGTCTTTGCCCTGTTATAGATATTGTTCCTCACGCATATTGCACACTCAATATAATACGTTGTACTTCACAACGGATTCCTTTTGCAAATTTTATCAGTTAGGTGTAGCAGAGCTTGGAACAGAATTAAACAAGACATATTATGCATTTTAGTGTAATTGCAATTTCACTGGATGTTGATGCACAATAGTGGTTAAGCATCAAGTTGGACGGACATCAAGCTGCCGATTGGGGCCCTGTTCCCAAGTTTAACGCATATTAATGACACTTGTATGATGTGCGCACGATGGTTGTCTACTTTTCACTTTTTTTTGAAAGTTATAGATCACTCTATAGTGAGTGACATCCTATTGCTGTTAGATGAACCGAAGTGGAATAATTCCATTTGATTCTATTTACTGCTCGCTGTAGAATTAATTTGTGACAACAGTACTTGTATTCCTATGAAGGTGAATTTATGTAGCGGTCTTTTAGCCCCGACATATGGTTCAGTTTTTTTAAGAAGTCTTGCAGTTAGACTGTTGCAGCGACTGAATATTAACGAGGAAAACATTTTCGACCTGGTCTCAGTGGAATTACTTTTGTTATGGAATTTTCATTTCAGAAAACCATAACAAAGTGGACAAAAGTTCCCCTAACCCGGCGAACCGAATTTTTAATTTAAACACGAGGAATTCTTAGAGACGGAATTAGAGACGATAAACATATTTCACCGCAAACCTTAGATTCCCCTGGACTGCACAATCTGCAACATACGCATGAATATTCCTGATGCGGCCTGGGATGTCGGAGGGATGCCTCGCAGTCTCAGCCTTCATCAACGTGAACGCAGACATGATTTCCGAGACTCTCACCTCCCATCGGAGCCAGAAATAGCCCTCCAAAAATGCACAGTCACATCGAAAAGCGAATCTGGAAGGGATTTTATACGTTGATACCAGGCCAAGATTCCACAGTACAACCGCTGTTCGATGCTTCTAAGTTCGTGCTGCATACTCACAGATCCGCCCGGCCCTTGATATTCCCAAAGAGACAACCATTCAGATCCCGCCTGTAACCTGTTTTCGGCGTCAGTTTTCGCAGTCTCACAGACTCACAGTAGATCTCCGTTGACCAGCTTGCTGATCATTGTTTTTTGGACTCGATCGGCGCTCACCAAACTCTAGCATTCCAGTACCTCAACTTTGATGACACAAAGCTCAACTGAATTAACGATCATCTTGTTTCGCATTGATCGGATCAGTATCTGGGTTGGGTGTTTTTTTTCCTGTGCAGAGGTGGTTCACCATGTCGCCTTGTCATCCGCATCGCAGCAAGGATTGAAGAGAGGAGGGAATTGGGAAGAGAAGAGGTGAAGAGGAGGGAGTGGGTGAGTTGGGGGATGCTGAGGAGTGAAGTGGGAGGGGGAGTGGAGGCGATGACAGTCGGGGAAGTGGCACCAGAGGCATGGGAGCCGCAGGGAGTGGTGCTGGTGGTGCTGGATCTCACTATGGCCATCGATAACGCTCCGCTGCAGTGGGCCTTGGAGAGTGTTGTGCGCAAGGGCGATATCTTGCGCGTCATTGGCCTTCTTACTCATGTGCTCAATCCTTGTAAGCTCCGAACACCGGAGAACCATCACAGCTGTGTCGTTGATTATCTATAGAATGATCGATCCTCTGGGTAATGCGAGAACGGGTGTAGTAAAGAACACAAGAGCTGGGTGATAATCGTTGTATAGCTTGTGAGATTTCATTGGTCTTCCTTCAATGAGGAGGGGAATTGCGAAACGAAACAGTGCTTACGACTTAGTGATCGCCAAAATCTGTTATTCTCACTGAGAAGAATGAGTCTGCAGTTGAAATGCGTGACGATGTTTCAGATTGTTGAGTGTAGACTGCAAGTGTTTAGAAATGGGAGTAGGCTTTAGCTGCATGAGAGGCGAACCTCCTGGTGTTGACGAAGAAAGGTAGAGAGACAATTAGGAATAAGATGGAATTAGAAGCAGAGAATGATATCAAGGATGCCCTTGTTTCTCAGAGAAGCGATTTCTCTGAGATTGAGTTTCCTGATTGCAATGTGGAGCAAACATGCTGAAGGGTTTCTTTTGGTTGCAGTGGGATACAAGTGCCGACTGGACCAGAATTCGTGGACGGGGGCGAACAGGAAGATCTTGGAAGCGGAGCTGGCCAATAAGCGCTACATGCTGCACAACATCAAAGACCTTCACGCTTGGTGCGAGGCAGCGGAGGTACTTGGACAATGTCATACCCACTCTCCTCAAATCCGTTGACCTCCATCTCCTTGGCGAGCCACAATCAATCAACCAATTCATTCTTCATGTGCTCAACTTTGTCAATTCAGCATCGAAGCACCTCATAAATGTAAGATTTATTGTCGCGTCTGCTGCAGGTGAAGTTGGCCATCGAGGTGCGCGCAGGGCCTCAAGTCCACAAAATTGTCGTTGACGAAGCCAAAAGCTCGGGCGCTTACCATGTCGTCCTGGACAAGTGAGCTTCACACTCATCCACAGTTTGGATAGCCACAGCTTGGGTAGCCTCCGTTTGTAATCCGGAAGTTGATGGAGGTTGACAAATTTGGGTTATGTTGGTGATTGTGCTGCTCTTTGCAGGACGATGAAGAAGGAGAAGAAGTACTACATCGACAACCTGACGTGCTTCGTGACGCGGATGCGAGCTTCAGGCGGAGTGGACAGCATCCGGTCCTTCGCACTCAGCAACCAGCAGCCACAGCTCACCACGAGCGCGGCGCCGACGCCGTTCAACACGCAGTCCACTTCTTACCTGAGCGCGATTCCGAGTTTTTCCAAAACTTCCTCCAGCAACGACTCCCTTCGAGGATCATCCGTCTCCTCCACAACATTCAACCACGACCTGAAGGAGCACAACGACCGGATGGGCCCACCCACGAAGCGAGACTCAATCGGCTTGTCGAGCTCGAGCAGCACCTCGACCAGCTCACTCAGCTTCGACGCACTCTCGTGCGACGATCTCTTCTCCATCAACCACGAAGCCGCCAGCGAGCGCGACGTCTTCGAGCCTCTAGCCACCATGGCCCTGAACTCCAAGTCCAACGCAGATGACCCCAAACATTCTGCCCCTGGTTTGTCGTCCCACAGCAAAGGAAGCGGCGCCCAGGTTGACGACACCCCGAAGAATAGCCGCCCTTCAAGCCCCCGGAAATCGAAACGTAAGGAGCTATTCCTGCCGCCGTTTGCTCATTCCCATTCTCTCCAGAAGGATATCCCAACTCTCATGCCATGCCATGCTCTCTTCGCATCCCATGAGAATGAGCTCGCGAATAGGAATCGAATACTGTATCGGTCCGTCGCATATTCCAACGCCATCTCCTTTGTCTTCGCAACCAGTGGCGTGAAAATCGATTGTCTTGTGTTAGTCTGACGATGTTTTGACCGTGAGAATTTACTGTCTTCGGAGAGAATGAGAACCGCTGATATCGGATGGTGTTGGATGTCGTCGATGGTTTGGTCGACTGGGTTCTGGTAGAGTCGGAATTCGAGACTGAGGTCATCAATGGAGGTTTAAGTTTGGAGGTTTAGGAGGTCTTAGCTTCAATTGCCTTCGGTGTAGTATTCCTGTGTGTTTTTTTGTCTGGGCTTGACTGTAGTTGTAGGTTGGGATCAGGAGCATCTTTTGTGAGGGTGTACATTCGCCTTGAAGGATTTAGTGAGGAGGGTGAGAGGGTGAGCGCACATTTGGAGCCATGCAGGCATTCGGGCTGGCAACGTTTGTCAGGTGCCCGGCATCATCCGGTGAGTGGAATTTCCCGTCGTAGAAGCCATAACCGGAGCTTCTCCACATTGCTCATTCTTATTCTGAATGGTCTTAGTATTGGGTTGTTGTTTGAGTTCTGAGTGACCTCGAACATAACTTCTGGGTAGCACGAATTTGAGGGAATTAGCTTCTTGTCTTCTTACTGGAAAGAGTAGTCGTCGTGGGATTAGGTTATGAGGACAAGCTCATGAATCTCAACGCTGATTGGATTTTCAGCGGATTAGGTCACGACAGTGCAATTCTTCGCTTCGTAGCTTCGAGTCTGCAAATGCGAGGCATTTTGTGAAATGAAAGCTTTATTAGCTTATCTGCAATTTTTGAGTCTCTCGCCATTCGTGTTAGGGTTTTGAATATGTGGACGGATTACACAAACTAGAACGGGCATCTCATAGAATTACTTGTTTGATGATTGCCAGGGCTTGTGGTGCGCACGAGCTTGAACAAGAGCAGCTCATTCTCAAGAGCGACCTCAGTCTGCAGCCCACTATCACGGACTTCCTCAGGTTGTGTGGGAAGTGCCCGAGCTGGATTGCGGCAGGCCGCAACTGCAAAGACAGTGTGGGTATGGACCACGAGCAAGGATGTGATGACAGCCTCGGTGGAAGGCGGCTGGTCGACATTTATCTTCACTCCTGAGACGAAGGACTTGGCCAATGAATGGACATGTACGTGTTGTTCCCTGTCTGCTCTTCAACATTTTCATGTGGCACCTGATTTGGAGTGAATCATTTTGACAATTTTTAAGCGATCAGCTGGCCATTGCATCTCTACTAAGTGGTGGTGGCTGCTGACGTCTTTTGTTTAGGGCGAGTTTGTTGCCGTCTTGAAAATCGTTCTTATGAGTTGGCAATGTTGCATTACAGCTCTTGCGAGGATCGATCCACTCTACTTGGAAAGTAACCAGTTCTTGGACTCGGAGAAGAAGCAAGTGGCCGTTTTAGGCCAAGTTTCATCTGGCGAGCAGCTTGAGTCTCTTCCGGCACTGATGGGCAAGGCTGATGTCGTGGTGATGAATGCACTTGACTGGCAGGTTGATCCCACTCCCTGTGCAGATCCTGGCATGTGCACTGTATGCTTGTAGGTTTTCCTGTGGATTTACATTTCAGTGTTCCATGTTTGGTTTTGTGGAGGTTGGACTTATGCTTTACGCGATGGTGTCATGGTTACCAGATCATCCCGGCTGAGAATATGGTGGCAGCTTTCCAGGAACATGGTGGTAGCACAGCCCTATATGCCACAGCAAACAGTGCAGTTGATGCTCAGGTTTACCTTGAAGCTCTTGAAAAGGGCACTGATGGAGTTGTCCTGCACACCGATGACCCTGCCGAAGTATTTGCTCTTAAGGTGAGGGTTCTTTTGTTTTCGTGCAACGTGCTGACTTTCCAACTCTTGAATCTTCATTCCTTTGGTTGTACTCTGAAGTATCAATACCATACTTTCTCTTGGTTTCCCTTATTCATAACCTATATTCTTGCTATTATTGCAGGCATATTTGAAAGAGAGACAAGATGCAGCAACGGGAGTTGCGCTGGTAGAGGCGACGGTCACCCAAGTAGAGTCTGTTGGTATGGGAGATCGTGTCTGTGTTGACCTCTGCAATCTATTGAATCCTGGAGAAGGCCTTCTGGTAAGCTAATCTTCACGTATTTGAAAATCTGCAGTATTCATGTTTCTTGCATACAAACTTGGGAATGATCTCTGAAATGGGATTGATAACTGCCGATTTATACAACTCACCCCTCAAACTGTGTGTTGTCTCACAGGTGGGATCTTTTGCAAGAGCCCTCTTCTTGGTACATTCTGAGTGCCTAGAAAGCAATTATGTGGCCTCTCGACCTTTTCGAGTGAATGCTGTAAGTCACCATTTTCTTTCACCCACATTTACAATCTGCGTTTAATTGACATGTTTTTGTCCACACGAACGCTTCTTTTTATGACGTTCAATTTTGGTTCAACAGGGGCCCGTTCACGCGTACGTTGGTATGGCTGGCGGCCGCACAGCATACCTCTCTGAGCTTCACACCGGCAGTCAAGTACTGGTGGTTGACGCAACGGGGCGCTCCCGGACTGTCTTGGTTGGGCGTGTGAAGATTGAATCAAGACCTCTGCTGCTTATTGAGGTGGACGTGGACGGTCAAAGGCATAGTGTGTTGCTGCAAAATGCAGAAACTGTCTGCCTGGTTTCACCTGGAGGTGAGAGCTTTGATACAATATGACAGGTCTTTGAGTTTGTTTAGGCGATGTGGATATTATATGAGTCTCTTAAAATGACACAACTATTTCATAACTGGTTTTTGTCCATCTGTGCAGAGAATAAGGTTGCAAAAGCACTTCCCGTCACGAGCTTGAAAGTGGGGGACAAACTTCTCCTGAGTTTGCAAGAAGAAGCACGCCACACGGGTATCCAGATCCAAGAGTTTGTGGTCGAGAAGTAGCCAAATTTTGCCCTATTCTACAAGACTTAGTATTTTGTCCATTGCCAGTCCGAGTGACCCAAGCAAAGCAATATCACGTTGCTCAATGATGACCAAGCATGCGACAGGGAGAGGTGTATCAGCTTTGGAAGCCTTGTACTGTATCATTGTACAATATTTTCCTTCTTTTCTTCCAAGCTCGAGTTAGAAATTGTTTATATACAACCAAGCGCAGAACAAAGATGCAGCTAGAGCTCTTATCAGAACAGAGGTGTATATCCATCATTTGTACATTAAAAAACAATTTTTCAGCTTCAATTCTCGTGATGTATATCGAGGAATCCAAACTCTTTCTGTCTTCAACAACTCAGTCTCCTGCTCTTCCAAATACTCCTGCTCTTCCTCGGAAATAAATCCATCCCTTGACAAAAACTGACCAAATCCTAAACGATAGTGAAACCAAATTTAGACGAAACATATTCTCCAGCAGGTCATATTCTACTAGTAGTAATCTTCGCAGTGTAAACTAATGCTCTCATCTCCTAAAAACGAGAAAAAAAGTAGTAAACTAAAGAAAGGAAGATGAGAAAGGACATTCTTCAGCAAAAGGGAACACAACTTCAACGCAAAACATGAGGAAAAAGCAAAAGTATTCTGACACAACACCTCTATTTTAGGCTGACAAAAACCATAACGTTTGTCACGACGTATACCGGCATCCATATAACCACAGACGGAACCTAACCTATTGTCTCTTCGGAGACATCTGATAAAATTGGAACGATACAGAGAAGATTAGCATGGCCCCTGCGCAAGGATGACACGCACAAATCGAGAAATGGTCCAAATTTTTTTCCACTCTTTTGCATCAAGTCAAGTACAGTTTCTCACATGTGTTCATGAAGCCACCAATGTTTTCTGCCAAACCTAACACAAGATGTAGGACTCAATGTTGTGCTTAATTGAAGCTTCAACTTCAAGTTGTCTTCTGCTTCTAGGTTTTGTGTCTGGGTTTGCTTATGGGTTAGGGAGTCTAGCAATGAATTTGTGAGTTGGGCCTGCATTTGGGTTCTGTGCTTAACCCTGAGCTTGTAGTGTTGGACTCTGTGTGGAGCAGTTTGTATTGGCTGTGAGTAGTCTGGAGTGTTTTGTGAGGAGAGTTTAGGCAGGACTTGAGGAGAGCTTCATTACGCAGTTGGGTTTTTAGGTATTTTAGTGGTAAGGTTTGTGAGCCAGGTCGTGATGGCGTTTCCAGTGAAATCGAAGCAACTTGTTACCACCATTCAGGTCCGCGATCCAACCGTGTTTGTGTGAGAGCGAGCATTACGATGGGTTGTTTGAGGGGATAATTTTGTTGAAGTTTCTGTGCAAGAATGGCTCGCTGTGCTCATCGCCAATTGTGTTTATGTCGTTCTTTAAGAGAGATCAGCAGGGGTAGTTTCTTAGCCGACATGGGGTTTAAGAGAAAGTGGTTTGCAGCCTCTCTTGCGTTCTTGTTTGACTAACTTTGGCTATGGTGTTGGGGGGGACGGTGCAGGGTGTGAAGACGGAAGTGGTGCAATGTGGTTACGACGATCATCTTATGGTCAGTTTCTTTCTTATCAATTGCATGTATTGCATACTCGATGCGAAGTGCGTTTTTGGTTTAGTCAAGTCTTATGACTTACAAACCCTAGTTTGTCCGATCAGATATTTTTTGTCTGTAACTGTGTTGTGAGTCTTTGTCAAAGACCTTTAGGTGTTGCAACGAGAGAAACCAGAGCGGCTGGGTTTGAGTCCCTCTATTGACGTTTGCCTTTTAGAACGTGCCCTCCTTCCTTCTCTTTTAGAAGTTTGTGCCGTGTGGTGGAAGAGGAATATTGTGTTATCGATTGCAGGAACATTGACTGTAGAGTATCCTATGTGGTATTGATTGCAGATAATAGTAACACAAATTGGCAAGATGGGTACTCTCATACACGCAAGGTGCATACCTCTCTGCCCTGGCTATATCATATGTGGTGACGCTTCTGTTTCAGTGTTGGGCAACACATTCTTGTATCAGTATTACGTTCGGTTGCATGATTTTAATGACATGAGGTCAATGAGTCTTGTGTTAACACGAGGACTTGGTTGTGCAGGAAAGAGGAGGGATACGGGACTGCACCTACTTTCAATGTTAGTATACTTATGGGCAAGCGTGACGAGGTAACGATATGCTGTCCCAACTATGGTCCTCTTCTTTACGGTTTATACATAACCTCTCTAAGTTTGCAATGACTACCCCCATGACTAGTTAACTTGGTTGTTGCAGCCTTTGATGGTGGTCTGTGCTCGTCAACTCATCGAACAGATCAGGTATTTCCTTCAAAGACATTTCTCGGATGTGTGCAGAATGTCTGGTATGTCTAAGACTTCTTTTAATGGAATATCTTCTTGCACCCTTTTAAGTCTTCATCTAGAAACATAAAGCAGGTGGAGAACGAAATACCATCAGATTTGATCACAGAATGGGGGTTTGCAGTTTCATTAGATGACTCCCCTTGCGTTGTATGTGCAGTAAAACTGGCGGTTCGAGGCCCTTGATACTGTCGTTGGGTCTTAGTGACCACTCTCCAGTAAGTCTCACTAAACTCAACCTAAATTTCGGTGTAGAAATGTTCCTTTATTTCCTATACAGAAACGCTTAATTCAGTTTGAGGTGTCTGTCAGCCTCTGATAAGCCTAAGAACTTCTGACAGAATTAAGGTGAAAGGGAAAATTTTCCTTCGGATTTTTAAAATTTTAATCATTAGTAACAGCTTTGTCATTTACACCTTGTGCAGGAAACGTTGAAGGAATTAATTCAAGTGGTGGTTGACAATAAAATCTGGTAGACCAAAATTTTACATTACTAGCTCAACTTTGTCGATCATATCCTAGAAACTGTAAATTGTGGTCGTAGTCTCACCCTCTACTTCGATGTAAGATGTCACCTCTTCTCTAGAATCTTTCTCAACAATTTAACCACCAATAGCTTTCGTTCTTAACGGCGCCCTCATGGTTGCATGTTGTAAATTTAGAATCACGACAGGCACCACTTGTGCGTAGTTAATGAGAGCTTGTCTTGTATGTGCTGTTTGTCGTTTTCTTTCAAATCATTTAATTCCTTGACGGCGTGCGGCACTTTAATAGAGTTTAGGTTAGTTATAATTAATGTGCCAACCACTTTCTACAGTACTCCTTAGTCGCTTCGGTGTATTTCTAGATATATCCATGGTATTAACTATATATAAACCGAAATTTTTGTTTGAGGTGCATCGAGCAAGCGAGATTTCGCGACCGCCTTCTTGGCCGCCGTGAATCACGCCTTCTTAGCTCAGCTGGTTAGAGCGTCGTGCTAATAACGCGAAGGTCACAGGTTCGAGACCTGTAGAGGGCAACTGGAGGCATAGCTCAGTGGTAGAGCAATCGGCTGCAGTCCGATAGGTCAGTGGTTCAAACCCGCTTGCCTCCTTTTACTTTTTCACCCTTCATACTTGCACAATATGAAGTTTTAGAATTTTGCAGTTGTTAGTAGCTACAGGTGTCTTGGAAATTTTCTTAGAGATTTTTGTCACCTGCCGAATGCTGAATTCTATGTAGCTCGGGACCACTTGCCTTGTGTCGAGAATTTCACGAGGAGTCACTGTGGCAGCGATGGTGTGGGTGGCTTGCCAAACAAGCGGCATGACAGGTTTGATAGCACTGGTGGGCCGGCATGCATGCCCCACGTTGATGGCCGAGGTGTCGACGTTTCCAGTGGCCAACTCTCTGCAATACTTTCCCATGCATCTCTGTGTGCCTTGCCATGAAACGTTCAACTTACTTGTCACTAGCTCCTCTGTCCACACTGCTCGAGAGTCTCCTCTCCTCGTTTCCTCTTCTTAATCTCACCATCTGCACTTATATAGTTGTCCTGGTGGTCCATCATTACCAGCAAAACTTCAATTTTGTTTATCCGGGACAAGCTTTATCAACATTACACTGCTCGGCAAATTATCTTCAGTTGTATGTTGCATATGTTTTCATTGTGTGTGGTATTAGGACTTCCAGTTTCTACAGAAGTTTTGAGCTGGGTTGAGAAGTTAGTGATTGAATTAGCATGAGCTCAATGGCACTGTTAATTAGTGAGGGTGGAGGACAAGTGTTTTGGATTGTATGTTGAGTTGCTGGTTAGTCTTTGTAGAGGTTGATCGATGGGTTGGTGTGATTGTTGTTTTTTTGTTGTGGCAGGGATAGTGTAGAAACAGAAGCGGAGTGAATCATGGGGCAATCCATCGGGACGTTGTTTAGGGGGAACCTCAATTCCCTCGGAGGTGGCACCAGTATCACAGCTGACGAAATTGCGAGGAATATCAATTTGACGGGCTACACTGCCATTATTACTGGTATGTAACGCATTAGGGTATTCGCTTTTTTTTTTGAATAGTGACATTGTCGCTGGTGTTAAGAAGACTGAAGGTCCCTTGTGATGTTGAACATGCTAATGGATAGTGAGGGGTATAAGGTCTAGCGATCGAGGGTAGACTCTTCTTTCCTTGAAGGATTTCTATTCTCAGTGTTTGGCATACAGAATTCATTTATCAGGAATCTCATAAAACTTTTGAAACTGGGTCCAAATGATAGTTGCACCATCAAGAACGAAGTTCATCTGTTACAGCTCTTACAATATACGAGCATAAGATCTATTCTTGAATATGATTTACCTGATTGAGAGAAATGATTTGTACACAGGTTCCTCGTCTGGATTGGGAAAGGAATCTGCTAGGGTGTTGGCTAAGCGCGGTGCGCAGGTAGTGCTTGCCGCAAGGAGCATAGAGGGACTCAATGAGGTCAAAGCCCTTATTACTGCTGAGACTCCAACCGCCAATGTTGAGGTGATGCATCTCGACTTGACTGAGCTGAAGTCGGTACGCAAATTTGCAGAGGACTTTAAGCAGAAGAATTTGCCACTTAACATTCTTATGTGAGTATTCATCTTTCTTTCCCACTTTCTTTTCAACCCTTCATTTTAAGTTAGTAGAAGCAGACCCTGTTCTAGAGTGAATGCTGCAACCATACTTTCACTTGTGAACAGCTGCTTCTCCTGAGAAAATATTCGTTCTTAGTGCTAATAAATCCTATGTCCTAAGGTTTCGCAATGACGCTCAGCGTTTAATTTGGGGAACAATTTCGTGCTTAATGTCTTTAGTGCAAGATTTCAATTGTCTTGCTGATGTAGTTTCCATTTTTGGAACATGGCAGGAACAATGCAGGAGTATTTGCCAAGAAGTTCACCCCTACGGCCGAGGGTATTGAGGCTATGTGGGCTACCCACGTCGTTGGTACGTGGTTTTAAGCAGATTGGTTGTAGTCATGCATTTGATTGGTGTCTGTTAGTGTAAAATAGAGTCACTCTTTTTGACTCCTTCTTCAAGTTCAGGAGTTAGAGTGTGAGACCTTTGACGATTGGTAAACCTGTCGCAGGTCACTATTATCTTACGATGTTGCTCTTGGACAAGATCAAGGAGACAGCTGCACAGAGTGGCATCGAGGGGCGGATTATGTTCACGGGTTCTGAAGCTCACCGTGTCACTTATAAAGGGGGCATTAATTTTG
This sequence comes from Ceratodon purpureus, assembly GCA_014871385.1. Lineage (NCBI taxonomy): Eukaryota > Viridiplantae > Streptophyta > Bryopsida > Pseudoditrichales > Ditrichaceae > Ceratodon > Ceratodon purpureus. The sequence continues at coordinate 11,553,933 of CM026428.1, read as the reverse complement.
ATGCCTTGTTAGATCCAAGCCTGTAAGTCAATTCTTGTACAGTCCATCCTAGTAATTTAATTTGGCATGAGAATTACAAACAGTGATTTAATAATATCGTTGAATCGTAGAATATTATTTTTAGCAATTACATTATACAGTTTACAGCAATGCTTTCCTTTCCATTTAAGATTCTGATTATTGAGACTGGTTTAACCGGTTTTGCTAAAGTTTGGATAAACTAATCTTTGGCAAGTGCAGGTATACAGCATACCAGGCATATGGACAATCGAAAATTGGTGATATTCTTCTAGCGAGGATGATAGGGCAACAACTGAAGGTCTTAAAAAACCCCTCTTACTCTAGGTTTTCTGGGAGATGATACAACTTCATTCGTGGTTGACGCATTCGGTTCGGTGCAAATGTTCTGAGTCTTAGTGATTATCATGGAGAGATATAAAAAATCCATCTCTTTTGTGAGGCACTGGCTTTTTTATTTAGAGGAACAACTTCTGAAATGATAGAAATGTCGCAGAGTGAAGGTGTGAACGTGGTTGCAAATTCGGGTCACCCAGGCGCTGTGAAGACTCCATTGGGCAGGAATTTCTTCGAAAAGGGTACCACAGGTAAAATCTTCTTGCTCTTAAGTTACAATAGATGTTGAAGTGTTCAATACAACATTGATGGAAGCTGTACAAATTTGTTCACAATCAAAACAAAAGACTTCCATAATATTATTTATAAGTCTACAGAATGGCACAATTGTTTCACTGTGAGAGTACCAGATTGCAGATGTTCTACATTGATATTGACGAGCTGTGATTTGGTTGGGTGTGCAGAGGTTGGGTACCAAGTCTCGAAGCCATTTATCAAATCTCCAGAGCAGGTAAACTTTTACTACTTGTTGACATGCACTAAGAGCTTGGCATGACAAATACTCCAAATAAATAGTGATTTGCTACTTTGCACAGGTCGCCGCAAGCTTTGTTGTTGGACAATTTAACGCATTTCATTTCAATAACTCTTATTCAAGAGTTAGTGTTCAGTAGTCTATAACCCTTAAATAGTGTTGAAGTACTTCTTGAAAAAAAAATCACCTATTATTAAATTAAGTATATGCTACTACCAGTATTTGAAAACTTTCTGATTATTTGTATGTATGTGCCGACACTCGGTTGATGTTCTAGGGCGCTGCAAATCTTGTATACGTGGCGATCAGTCCAGATTTGAAGGGGGTGTCCGGTAAATACTTCTCCGACTTTAAAGAGATCAGTCCAAGCAAGTACGGAAGCGACGATGAGCTTGGGCAGAAAGTCATGAAGTACTGTGAAGATTTTGTGGCTTCAAGGATGTCGGCATAATCTGTGTCAGCTGTGAACTGCTGTTCATAGTTCTGGTCACTGCATAGATCATTTGATACACCATTCGTCAAATGTCGATCATCAGCAGCTAGTAATTTTATGATGAGAGTAAGCTTCTAGTACTGAAAGAACAGGTGGTCCAGGTATTTGTGAAACTGTGTAAATAAAGTTATCGTGAATATTGAACTGTTAATATTTAATATTTTAGTACCACAACAATATGTATGTTCGTGCATTATTTTCACTCTTTGGTTTTGCTCTCAAGTCAGAATTTGCAAAATCCATGAAGTTGAGTGTCAAAACTCCACTACCAGTAACCTTAGTGGAGGATTTGCACATCGTAAACACTATATGTAGATTTGTACAGCGAGAGCACATACATAACAAGACATTTGGTAACCACAATGTTCATCAATTTCAAACTCCTAGCTATCAAACCGTTTAATTAAATGTTGAACATTCAATCTGCTCTCCGTTTTAGTCAAGGCGTATACTATTGTAGATGTACTGTTCACTCCATTTGAAGCAAAATGTGCAAAATCCAATCGTGTTCCAATCCCATCAGTTCAGTAAACCAGAGTCTGCAATTTACTTAACCATACAAGCGACTCGTGGCTGGTTGACACCTGGTTATTGCAAAAGAATGTTACATGACCAAAATAATGTAAGTTAAACCTATTCGTAGGATCAGTAACTACCATTTTCTTCTGCTCTCATCTTCGGAGCAGAATGCCATAAAACGCATCTGGTGGCACAGCAAACCCTACTTGAATCTAAATGCTGTTGAATAACTTGATATCTTAATGGAGCAATGTTAGTAATGCTACCGATCCTGTCGAGTGATGATAAGCGTGATATGTATCAGTAGTAACAGTTGCTCCAAGTTATGTAAATAGTATATTTGACCATGTGTAGGGTGTTTGTTAATATGGTCGGTGTTGGCGGAGGCTTCAAAATAGAACGTTGATGTATAAAACAAGCCAGCCTGCCATTGAGAGTACAGCGAGTATATGTTCATAGAAGAGGATAGCTGACGCTTCTTTCTCAGCATGGCCCCGCAAATTAGTCACAGCTCCTGCAAAATAAATAATCAATCAATCAAATCATGACGAAGGGAAAATCTAGAGACAAATACTGAAAAAGAGTACCATCTTATGCATCGTTTTAAACAATATAGGGTGAAAGCTCGATGGATGCTCTTCTCCAGAGGTAAAGAAAGCAGACATCAGGAACAGATTTTGTTGTGAGGTCTTACCAGCAAGTATAGAGCTGGGCATAGTATGTTGAAGAAGTAACACAAATTTGAAGACTTTGTTTCCCACAGGAAGGAACCCCAGTTTCTCAGCTGAGAGGACTGTAGCAATCCCTATAATTGGAGTTACAAGGAGTCGAGTAGCAACGATGGCCACAGTTGTCCGAAGCCCGAGTTTCGAAGCCCCCGCCCCTGCCACATTGGTCACAAGTTTCCGTAAGATCCTTAGGGTCTGGTGATCATAGAAAACCATGTAACGATGTAAATCACAGAAACACAGGTCCGCAGATGCAAACTACGAAGACAGACAAGCACAATATAAAAGGGCCGTAGTGCAAGTACCTCCCACTAAGTTGCCACCCAGCACAAGCATGATACATGGTACCGTCGCACCTCTGCAAAATACACCCAGATGGTGAGAATCATGAGTGCATAACTTGGTTCATTCTCAGATGTATAAACGGGATACCACCAAGTCCAAGTAGGGGGAATATATTGTAGAGATGAGTAGTTGGTTGGAGGTACTCACCCAAGAATATTGAGGCTGTCAAACAAGAAATAGAGGAAGGAGTGCTCCGTGAAGATAAGGCTTCTTAACAATGGGACACATCCAAACAAAAGCGCCAGAAACTGAATAACACCACAGAAGAAAGAACCTAATCAACGTTAGTACTCTGACCATATGTGTCAAGCTTTTCTATTCCAACAGTCCACATGGATGATGTATAAAAAGTAAAGAAAAGGCAGCATTAAACATACAATATAGAAAGACTACTACATGATCATCATACACTGGGAAGCAAATAGTCCGAAGCTCATTGCTTGATTTGAGTCTAATCTGAAACAGACTGAACACTCAAACGAATGAGAAATGACTGGAGCATTCTGCGGGACTTACAGAAGCCACAACTGGAGGCTGCATAATGTCTCGAATTCTTCCATGTGATAACCAGGCCTTCACCAGTTCCCAACCCTGATTTCAGCCAACAGCATTATCAGATCATCTCGCTTAAATGCTGACTTAAAGCCAGATTTCGGAGTCCTTACAATCTTAGGCACGGAATATATAGGACAAGTAGGCGCACGATTGCTACAATGTATTAAACACATGTAGGACTCATCACAAACATTTCCCTGATTAAACAACTTTCAACCAAATAATTTTTTAGACGCATACCTGCGGTCGTGGAGGTGGAACATCGTCAAGAACAAGCAAAGGCACGGAAATTGAGGTCTCTTCGGAACTCGTAGCTGCTACATTCCTCTCCGTAGATTCAGACGCCGATTCAGCTTTTCCAGTCATCACACCGTTGGTCGAATTTGAACCATCAAGCTCCTTTGGTCTCACAGGTGGAGCCAACATACTGTAAACGTAAGTATACACGATGACTGCACCCACCTGCATAGATTCAAAGGCTAAAGTGATTCATATAAACTCCATGTGTACCACTATCTCTGAAATACAGCTGCATCAAACCAAGAGCAAGTTACAAATGAAGAGCAGGAGAAACAGCTTGAATCATGACACAGCAGAAATTGTACCCATTGACCAAAGGATATGTAGGCCACGCCGTTCGTGTTACACGTATCAGGATGCTCAAACGGGTTTCCTTTCTCTCGGCAGATGGCACCAATAATTACCAGTGGGATATTGCCAATGTTCCCTGGTTCAGCAATCATCAACACATCCTTCAGTTCCAAATAAGTCACAATCCCTTGCACTTGAAGACTTCCAGCACACCATCCACTCCATTGTCACAATTTTGTGTTGTCACCGACATGAGTCCAGGATTAAATCTACATAAGCAATGCATCATCGGCCACCAAATATATCCAACATACAGTAGCCACCCCTCTTTCTGCTGTTTAGAAAAGCACTGTTTCATACCTGACAAGCACATGGAAAATTGAACTTTCTTAATTCAATTTAGATTTACAGCTATGGGGTCAAAAGTGTAAAGATGAATACCGATTCCTATCATGATTACAGTGAAGTTGAAAAACTCGGGAGGTGGCTTAACCAGAAAGGCAACCAGATAACCCAGACAGCAACCAAAGGTAGAAGCTAGAATCACATTTACTGGTATAAACCACCTTGCATACACAACCACATACAGAAATACATAACGTTAGTCAAGAAAACCATTTAATTACGAAGTCAAACCAAAAAGAAATAATTGCATTGAATTCTTCAAAACACGCTTACGAACGAACCTGCGACGAGCAATTATTTCTACGAACTAACTCATATCGTACACTCTGACTCATACTCGATTTTCAATTGGAGAATTTGAAGGGTTCTAGACACAGGAATCTGGGTGAATCTTCTGCAACCTAATTAACGTTGAACAGTTTAACTCCACTGTGCACAGATTAAGGATGGGAAGAATGATACATCACAACTCACCATTCAAGAATCTTCTCCACAGTTACGGCTTTCCCTAATTGAGTGAAAATTAGGCAGGGAAGAAAAAGAGAAAACACCAACTGCACATACGGATACACGACGTCTAATTCAGAAGCTTTCGCAGAGAAGGGTAGCGATCCTTGACCTTTGTAGAAACAAAAAAATTGTCCTAACAAGACGGGAAAAAATAAAATATAAAAACTACAAACACTTCAGAATTGAAAAGTAGCCCTGAACAGTATACATAAAACACGATGCATTGCAAGTTTACAAGATTGGCAGAACCAAAAACCTAAAATACGGAAGGATGCAATTTTAGCTAGGAAAAGTTAGAACTGAGGCCCCTTCACGATTGAGCAGAGATTCCGAAAACTGGATTAAGAGAGAATGGAACCTTGCTTAGTTGCCGGCGCGAGGGAGCTGGGAGGATGTTAACACTTGAGCTTGCTAGAAGCAAACCCAGAGCACACATGACCAGCACCTTGGCTATGGGCAGAACAGCGAACTTCAACAGAGTAAACAAACTCTCCCCCATGACCCGATCGGCCACCGAGAGATCCATAGCTTCACCTCCTCTTCTCCACTCAAAAACAGTCTGGGTATTGCCCCTTCACCATACAATGCCAAATACGTTGCAAATCCGAGCCTTCAAAAAGCACGATCGTCCTGATACTCCTCCAGTGCTTGAAACTGGAATTGCTCAAAATAACGGGTTCTTCAGAAAAAATCAATATCGAAATAATTCAGAACCCGGCATCTGGGTCATTCTCTCAAGCCATGTGTCGCCCCTGCTTCCTGCCAAAAACGATAACACCGGACTCACTCCTCTCAGAAACAAATCCTCTCAACCTCCACATCGACTAACAATACTCCAGAAACTCACAGAGGCGAGCAAGCCCGAGCAAATGCAGGCCAAACACTGCCCAAATAAAAAAATAACCGCTACTAATCTCGAAAAGCCACAAATCAATTATCATTCCCCCACACGCCACTCACGTGCACAGATAAACAAACCAAAAGAAATCAACACAACCGAGCATCAATACCTGCAAAAGCCACCCGAAAATCTGCACCAAAAGCAAACCAAAGAAGACTCGCCTTCAGTTACCACCATCCACAGACCAAACACTCAACAGCATGATTCCCAATTGCTCCCTCCATCGAACTCAGTGCAAGCAAAGGCACACAGTCTCTCCTTTTTGAACTTCCCTTCCAAACCAATGCAAGCTCATAACTCCCACCTCTCAAGGCACCTCCAAAAGACGATTCAAAAAACAACGAAAACGACACGAGGCGTAGCAATCCACCAACACAACTTCACTCCCACACTCTAAAGTACTGATCTACAGTGCCTTACACATACAAACTCAAACACCTGCCCAAATGGGTCGCACTTATCACTCATCATAAACTCATCACACTGTCAACTAAGTTATGATCGAGGCTCTGGCACCCCAAGGTGGCAGTTTTGGTGTGCAAAGGTGATGGTTTTGGGGGGGGGCCGGGCCCCGCAGTGCCCAAGGTGGCAGTTTTGGGACGGGAAAAAAGAAAAAGAAAAAAGGTGGTGGTTTTTGGGAGGAGTTGAGAGATTTGAGGATCGGTGAGAGAGTGGATTCCGAAAAGAGTCGTTTTTTTGTTGTCGATGGCCAATGTTGCGGAGAGTGAGGGAAGTGGAATCTGTTGGGAATCTGGTGGGAATCTTGTGGGAATCTGTTTGGGGATCTGTGGGGAGTGTTCGAGGGATGTGTGGGAATATGAGTTTGGTTCTGTGGTTTATTGCATCTGTTTTGGAGAGGTGGGGTCTGGTGTGGGTGGTACCGTCCATTGAAGGATGCCACCATGGCCCCTCTTTTTGGTTGGGGTTTGGGTTTTGGTTTTTCTTTTTAGGAGTCTGGTTATATTTGGGGCCTTGGGCTATGGGGAGGTGACCATAGAGGATGTATCTTTGTAGTCTGAGTGATAAAAGTAACCTCAGGTTAGTTCAGTACTGAGGTAAAACACTGATCAAAGAGGAAGTCTGGGAAATTGGAGGTGGAGTTACACTATGGAATGAATCAAAAGTGGTTTGAATGGCATCTGATAATAGTAAGAATAGGAGAAAGAGCAAATAGAGATGGAGGGCATTCTCAAATTAGGGTTTCCAAGTAAAAAGAGGTTATTTTTGCTTTATATAACATCCAATTTAAGCAACCTATACTACTTGTGTCCTTAAGAATAATTTGTGATATCCTTTTTAGCTTGGAGTAAAAAATATATATATTCTATTTTAAAATTTTAATTATGATTTTTCTTTTAGTTATTGAAGTTATCATGAGTTTTCAAAGTAATATAAATTGTACTTGTAATTTAGGTATATTTTTTGCACAAACCATAATATTAGAAACCAATAAAACGTAAGATTCCATTGCAATCGAACAAGTCCAAAAAACTTTTTTAGATCTTAAAATAATAATTGTATATATTTGAAACCAATATATAAAAGGTTATTGATTGGAAATAGTGACCTACTAAAAATGGGTGTCTTTAGATAGATAAACTTTATGAGTGTAAATTTTGATTTTTAGCTTCATAAATCTTAAATCAACTTTATAACAATGAATTGAAACAATACGATAATACAAAAGTAAACAAAATGATTGAATCGGAAGTAACAAATCAATCTTGATATTGAGAAGTAGCTAATAGATTTGCTATCTAACACCAATATATGTTTATAATAGTTCATTTTGAAAGTTCAAAAAAAGTTTGGAAATTGTTCAAATAAATCGAACTTGTATTTTCAATTATTGTATGAAAACACTTTAGAAAACGTTGTACAAACAATATTGTTGTAACATTCCATAACTTTGTTTTGCAAGCTTATTACACTACAAAGTAGACACTCTTAACTTTCTAATGCATATTACAATTTATGATTTGAAATAATATTGAGCCCGTATGGACAAGTTAAAATTACTTCATCTATCGTATTTCTGGAGGCATATTGAAGGGAATTGTATAGTACCTGGCATAAGCAGAATGAGTGACATTTAGGCACACACCTCCTCCAGGGTAGGAAAATAACCAAGGGATGGTTGATTTCTCTTTCTGTACCAGTGCTTGCCTATTTCAAATGGTTATCTTTGAAGTGTAGCCTACCCTTCTGAGGAAATCCCACAATTGAGCCTTTCCAAGCTGAGTCACTTCCTAGGTCCAAATAAGCCATGGACATGGATAAAAGGAGAATGGTGAAAACTGGAAAATGTCATGTTGGGGAAATATTCAATAATGCAGAAACATCATATCATACTGCCAAGATCACTACAATTCCCGTGTCAAATAAAAGATGTCATTGGGTACATAAAAGGATGTCATTGTCTGTACGCAACTGCTTTCATTGTGCATTTTATCTTAGCAGGCATCAAAATTCAATGATTTTAGTCTCCACATGACAAATTGAGTCTTGTAAAGACAAACTTTTTTTTTCAAATGGTTCTGACACAGCCATGAGCACAAAATTCAATCATACCCAAGATTTAAGATATTATGACATCTCCAATGAAGTTGGTGGTCCTGGAATAATAAACTCCATCATGTACTGTATCTGCAAACTCACAATTCCTACTCACGGCTCTCACCATGAGACCCCAAATCGTTCACAATCACTCCATTGTATGGCATACCATCTCTAAGGCACGTAACATGCATATGACAAGGCATACCGTGCATTACTGCTCACTAAAAGCGATAGACAATACAAGTCAGAACAAATACGGGACATAGACAGTAACAGGAACCTGTCAAGCACAGCCACATGTAGATTAGATTGTGAGACTGCAAGATAATCTCAAGCTCTAGGCAGACTTCCAAGCGGCCACAGAACTGCTCAGATATTACAGTAACATTAAATAGCACCAAACATTAAATACATACATCTTGAGACGCAATTTCATCATAGTGGTCCAGCCAAAGGTTTGGTCGTTTGATCAATATTTCAATACCATAGAGCTATACATACATGTTTGTAGTCGAGTCCGGTTGCAAAGTATCTCGCTCAACAGTTCAAAAATCCTGCAAAGGAGCCCCTCAGCAAAAGTTCCATAAACTCAGAATGCCATCAAATTCTCAACGCTGTGTGTACTTGACTAGATGGTAGATGAACACTCAAGATTGTAGATGTGCACGCCAGCAAAGTGATGAACATTCTCAATACAGTCATGTTGTAATCTAAAATCCTAATAGTTGAGTTGCTCCAGACACAGATTCTTTGCAGACGGTATCAAGTGACAGGTTCTGTATTCTAAAAAACCTCGATGAGTTTCTACACTTGGGGGAAAAAATTGAACATCGACCAGATCCTGGTCCAGACGACAAGGTAAAATCTAGTGATCAGGAGAGAGAAAGCTGATCAGGCCACAATCATACTGGATAAGCTCTAAATGACGTCGAAGCCCCGACGTCATCGAATCATGCATGTCACCCATGGTCCCACCCAAGGCCTCGATGTTTCTTCTCTATCATAGTGCAAAACAATACCGTGATCAAACTACTCACCTGCCCTGCTTTTGGGTGGAATCTAAAGGAGAAAAAACTTGTAGCACACATTCTCAGACCATGGTACTGAGGACTTGATGTGAGTATTGGTGTTCAGTCATTCTTCAATGCGCATCAGAAGAACGTCAAAAGAGGTTGTGACGTTGCGACAATACAAACTTCACAACCTAATGTGGAAGTATTCTTCACAAATGGAATTCCGTTGCAACTTACATCTCACCTGAAAGCTGCACACAATTAGTCACAGCCAAAATAACTACGTTGTCCTATGGACAGTAGTGGTTGATGGGTCATAATTGGAGAGGCTGTTATACTGGTTGAGAGAGGTCATTAAATTTGCAACATACGCCCAAATCTTCACTCGAGTGCTGCCGACAACAGTACATTATCCCAGGTGCTCCACAAGTGGTATATTCCTCGGAGTCAGGGCAAGTCTAACAATTTCCAGTTCCAATTTACAACATTCACTTACACGAATATCTTGCACAAGTCCTCCTGCCACTTATGAGATAAATTTTACAATGAAGACACTTCCGACGACACCAGCGCTATACTTGCGCCTTTCGACCCACCTTATGTCGATGATCTGTTACTGAGTATGCGCGGATACAACGTAAATCCAGTAAACGCTTGCACAGGTCAGGGCAAATTACCATCAGCTTAAAGAAAAGGGTCAAGGGGGGGAGAGGCGCAGCACAGTCGACCATTAAACAAAACCATAGCACGCATTTTACAATAACAATAACTTTGTTTCAAGTAACCCGACCGTACATTCGTAGGGCAAAATGTCCCAACGATCACAGAGAAAAGATCTACGAGGTGGCAGACCTATCAAAATCACAAAACTCACAGTGGGAGCCTGTACAACTTCAAGAACCCATCTTGAACGATCTAAATGTTTTCGGAACTGAAAGCTTCACCTCCGCAGATCAGAGCAAGAACCAATCTAGTCATGTTCGCGCCAGCTATCTCCATATCTACAGGAGCTTCGGAACAATTTCTATCGAATCCCTGTGCAATCTAACCTTCAACCAAACAGGACATTACTGATCCACCCAACTAGGAGATGAGCCAAGTGTATTGTTCTGTCACCTTCAAAGAATGTTACCATAGTCACATCAGAAGACCATTTGCAAAATTCCTATTTGAATCTCGTCGACGAATATATGGGATATGATCAGGAGCAATGAGCAGCTGACCTTTTGAACACCACCAACGACATTACCAACACAGAGAGCATCATTGTGGATCGGACCGTGTGCTGAAAAAAATCCTCGTCATCATCACTAATCTTGAGTGTCTGTTCTGTAGTATCAAAGATGCCTCGAATGAGCTCCTGTAAGGTGGCCATGAATTGAGTGAAGGCTTTCTTCGTGTTCCAGTAAACGTGAGAGAATATGTTGGTGTCGTCTTTGAGAGACTTGCTGACCGTCTTGCTGACCTCGTCTACTGTCAAGTCACTTCCATTTTCAATCAATCCTGCAAACATGATTCATAGGGCAATTGTCAGAGAAAAAGTAAAACTAGAAGACGTTTTCCCAACATATAATTGAACAACATAGTGCTCACCCTTTCAGAATACGACAGGTAAAGATACCCACAAAAAAACAAGGCATTTAACCATCAAAACATGAAATGAGGGTCTCGTAAGGTATGTACCAGTGGATTCACGAAGCTTCTGTCGGAATTCTTTGATCTGATCGTTGGCCAACACAGCGTCCCACACTCCCTTATCAGTAGCTAGGGAGACCACCATTTTCTGCACAGCCCAATAAGCCACAAGTCAGTTTCGAAATTACCTCACTAAGGCTATAAATTCAGATGAACGAAATGCAACCACATACTCAAGAATCAATCCCAAGTGTCTAATTTTTTAGGAATACTCAACCATACTACAGATGTTAACAAGAGAATCAATCGATACACACCTGAACCTGTGGGTTATGCTGAAACTGATGGAAAGCCTCCAACATTGCACTTTTCCCACCGACGTTGCTCGAAGTGGAGGCCACTTCGAAGAGTGTGGGCTCTTTCCAGTCGTCGACCGAGGATGGATGACTGACGAGATAACCAATATCCTGCCCATCTACATTCACCACGGAGGTGGACATGGAGACATCCTTAACATCAGCGCTGGATTCTGTGCTTGCCACAGATGACGCCAGAGGGCTTGTGCTTCTCCCCGTCAGCAACCCTCTGCAAGGCCCACTTTAGCATTTCAGAACATATCATCATCTCGACCTTTGACGTACCGATCCAAAACGGTTCAGATCGCCTAAAGAACTGACATATCAATTCACCCCTAAACGAAAGCATCCACTCAAACCCACATGCATAGAGCACCTATACGACGTCAAAACCTATGTAAATAATTAAGTCCACTACACAAAACGCAACCTAGTGGGAAAAGCAAGGCACGCATAATCCTTCGCCCCTTCCCCTCATTTCAGCTAAAGTACAACGCTGATCCATCATTGAAGCAAAGCAGCTCAACCTTCGAAGGCGGAAACACAGGGTACACCTTGTAACGGGGTTACTCGAATTACTAAGCCTGTTTTGACGTTAAATACAAAAGATAACCGCGATGTTTACAGGATAGTGCGATCACTTATATGGGAAGCAGATCGTAGTGCTTCACGTCGCAGTTAAACACTCATACTTCCTCCAAATAGCTAAAAACCGAAACATGAGAGAGAGACATGAGAGGGGCTTACATCTGCAACGCATGCTGAAGGTCAGACGTTGCCTCCTCGACCTCCTGCTGCGTAGGCAGGGTTCCAAACACCAAATAATCCCGCTCATCATCGCCGGCAAACTCCCAGTCGTCGATGTCCCAATACTGCTTCGACCCCGAGTTCGCCTGACCCCCGGGCGCGTGACCTTCCGCCGGGCAATTGCACGCAATGCGAGCGGACGTGGGCGCCTTCAACGCAGGCGTGGTCGTGCACATTCTGCACATCGCAGCATTGGAAGCGGCCGTTGTGGGGGCCGACCCCACGACGCGGATGACGCTCCTCCACATGGCTCCCCCTCCCATTCCCCGCCTGCCAGCACCTTCTCCTCCTCCCAACCACCTCACCAAACAACCAAATCCCTCTCTCTCGCTCTCACTCTCACACACAGAAAAACACAAGCAGTGAAACAATTCCTGAAAAACAACTCCCACCAAACCCAAACCCAAACCTTCCAACACACCACGACTCAGATGCGTCCTGGGCACGGTTACGACTCACAGCAGCCCTGCTCCGCACTCCCAGCAAGCCCAGATGGTGGGCTACGTCGAGAAACTGCAGCCTCGCTGACTCAGTAGCCCATCTCTTCACCAAAACCTCTCCCAAATTCTTCCCCAACTGAGCTCACAACTGCTCCCAAAACTATCCCAAATCTGTCCCAAGGCTCCACCTTTGGCACCCCGAAAAGAAGTCCAAACCTAGAAACCCGGCTGCTAAGGGCACCCGAGACGAATCCCGCATCACTCGCATCGATCCACCCACACGCAACCGCAAAACTGATCCGCGATCACGCATTCAAGGCGATGGCGACGCCGTCTCAACGACGACGTCGCGGCCTACTGCTGGTCGCGAGACACTCTCCTCACCCGACCAGCGGTCGAGAAAGCGAGAATTTCTCTCTGCCGGCTCTGACCGGCGGTCCGTTCTTGCAGCGACTTGTGGTCGCGGAGCTTCGTTCTTACCAAAGCGGCCTGGTCGGTACGTGGAAATGACGAGTACCCAAACAAGTCACTGTCCCTAAAACAGACATTTCTATAACGGTTCTTCGTTCCATTTTTTCGAAATGTAGGTTAGTGGTAGATGTAGTCAGTGACGGGATTTGGTGTGAGTTGATATCCGACTTTTTCGTAGTACGGACCTTTAGGGGTCTTTTTGTTTGCTTTTTGTGATCTGTATTTTGGGTCGGCGAATCTGGAACTAGGAGTTAAGGGATTGTGGGTTTAGGAAATAATTATTTTCAATTATTTTTTTAATTATTTTTTTGGCAGTTGGTTTGGGAAATTTATGTTGATGAGTTTTAAAGGGGGGGGGATATTTTGGAGGGGAGAGCACCGCCCTCCGATTGGGGGTGTTGAGTGGGGGGATGGATGCATATCCGGATATCTTATCTCTTTGTTCAAGTGGGAGTCTCTGCATGTCTTTGGGCTTGACACAAGGCTGCTTGGAGTTGGGCTTGGGCTTTTTGCCATGCATTTTGAAATCATGGGGTTTGAGACCAGAACTTTGGATCTGGGAGTGGGAGAGGGGTGACGGTAGAGATTTCTCTAGAGCATGCTGAGAACGAAATCCTGTTCGATTGAGTGTATGGAAATTAATTAAGAGTTTTGGAAAACTATATGGTATCTAGGAAAATAGAAAAACTAAATCACTCTTCGGGCATTTTAATAGAGAAAAAATAGGGTTCTTGCTCAAAGATCCAAGTGGACCTTGCTTCGAAGGATGAGACCATTGTAAACGGGATGTCACTCATGAAAATGGTAGTAATGAGTGACTTGTGGGCCTAAGTTTCAATTTAAATTCAAATAAAAGGGCTACAAACTAAACTAATCTATAATAGTAATAAAAATACTTATGTGAAACAAAAATATATAGAAGTCTTTCGTTCATTATGATAGGTTTGGAATGACCCTAAATTGATAGATGATAAAGAGGAATACCCATAAGGTGGTATTGAGGTATCTAAAGGATTGGCGGTTGGGTATTGGGTGTAAAATCTCCACTTTATCGGATGGGAACTTCCAGGCAATGGGTCCCCAAAAGCCAACTCATTCCTTGCTTGGGTTGCGAAAAGCAACTTGTGTGCTTCAAAATAAATAAATAAACAAACAAAAAGATTAATGAAATTCCATTAAATAGATTACTAGAGTTCAAATAACACACTATGTGTTTTTTCATGTAGAGTTTCAATTAGATCATTCATCCAAAAAAAAATATATGGTCTTTGTTATAGCTTTTATATGGAGTAAATTCAAAAAACAACATACCAAGGCTATTTATCAATGATAATCTATCATTTTTTTTCTTCCATCCAGTGTGTTCTTTATCTAAAGTGTCTTCAACTAATAAAATTATTTGTAAAGATAGCCCTTGTTTTGAAAAAGATGTCACCTCTTTCCCAATTTAAATGATAGAAATTAGCCTTTAATACCTCTAAATTTCTATAATCAGTTCAAGAAGGAAAAAGATGGTTAGGATTCTTGGTACATCATGACCTCCACTTTTTGTTTCTAAAAGATGGTTAAAAAACTTCTAACTTGTATACCAAACCTTTCCATACTTAATAAATATTATAATTGTAAGGCCACCAAGCTTTTTCATATCTACTAATTGTTTAGAGTGAATAAATAATAGTATAATAAATCAAAAGAAGGGTATCTTCATGAAACTTTTCTTGACTTTACAAATAACTCTAATTTGTAAAAAAAAGATTAACAAAAAGTAGTTTCACTTGTTCCAAGAAAAAATTATTAAAGAATGATTTATTGCATATAGAAAACTTCAAAAACATTATTGTTAATGTCAGGTTTCCAACACTAAACGATTTTTTTATTTTATTTTTTTAAATGTGAGTAATGATAATTAAGAAGTACCCACATAGTTGAAAGTTTAGAAAATACTTTCTACTGGAATTTTTATAAATTTGAATGAAGATATTTTTTAAAAACTCACCAAAATTATTATTTATATCTTGACATTTGATATTTTAATTTTTTAGTATCAACAAGTTGCGTTTAAGGAAAAAAAAAACATGATTTTAGATTTTATTCAAAACATTATTGATTCTTTCATTGTTTAAAAACTCTACATAGGTATTGGTTTTATAATTCTTCCATTTTAAAAAAAACATTTGAGAATTAATATTGTAAACTTTAAACTATGTCATTATAACGTTATCAAATTTAAAATATGCATTCCAAAAGTCAACATTTTCTATTTTTGAAGACATTATAAAATATTGATTCCAGAATTATATTTAACATTCATTAAAGAAGTGGTTTAAGAGTTTTATATCATCCATTCTACCTTCATTCCCCTACTTTGTTATATTGAAAACACCCTTAGATTATGTAATTGTATAGTAATACATCTTAAGGATTTTAATTCGAGCGGCAAGCCTCAAATTCAATACAATCTAATATTGATCAACTTCATTTTATTAAAATTTCAATTGTACATGGCCAACCATCGTCATTTTAATTTTCATCTACAAAGTTTATAAATCACGTTTTTGCAAAGTAAGGGATTTATTAAATATACGGTAACAAAAACATATATATATATATATATATATATATATATATATATATATATATATATATATATATATATGAAACAATGTAAAGTTGATATAAACATGCAATTTTTATACAATAAATAATTATCTATTTGTCATATACCTTTTGTGTATTCTTTATTAAAGAAATAAATTCTTTATCAATGGTAACCTATGACTTGGTAAGTTTGAGAAAATCACCTCTTTGTTTTTGTACTAGTTAAACTAGGGCTATGCAATGTTACGCACAACCTTCAACAAATATCAAATTTTTTTAATTTGAATATAAAATATGAAAAGTGTTCATATAAAAATAAAATAAAATTTATACAAAAAGAAAATGAAGTCGAGCGTTGCTTTTGTTTTTAAAATGGTGACTCTTTAAGAGGTTGAATGCAGCTTTTGAGGTTGACTCTTTAGGAGATTGAATGCAGCAGAGAAGCTGAAAGTGTGGTATATAAATTAGTCAGTGAGTCGTCATGGCTCCTTGATAAAGAAGCCAACGAGAAGGGGCTTCTGTAGGGACTACCGTACGCACTCTGTTCCTCCTATTGTACCCCTGCTGCATTCAACCTCCCAAAGAGTCACCCCCGAGCAACCTTTGAAGTTTCCAACTCCAACTTCAATCTCTTTTTTCTTTTGACGACCATACAGGACTAATAATACCAAAGGACATGACGAAGATGGTCACCACCACGATATTGACGATTATCTATCGACAAAGAATTCGGAGATGGTTTTACTTAAAAAAATATAAAGAAAAATCATCCGCATTGTAGTGGTGACCGTCGTCGTCATGTCCTTTGGTATTATTGGTCTTATATGGTCGTGAAAAGAAAAAAAAAATTGAAGTGATAAAAGAGATTGAAGTTGAAGTTGGAAACTTGAAAAGTTGTTTGAAAGGTTATATAGTTGGCTATTCAAAAAGTTATCCCAAAAATCAATTCAAACAATATATAAAAATCAATTGACATATTTTAAAAATACAAGCAAAGCTTGGCTTCATTCATTTTTTGTGTAAATTTCATTTCATTTCTTACTTGCTAGTTTTGATTTTTTTCGAATTTTTTTCACGAAGTGATCTTCAAGCAATTTTCAAATTTACTCACTGCAAACCATCATTCCAAAAACAAGTAACTTTGTTTTTAACTTTACTTTAATTTTGTCGACGAGATTCTCGGAGGTACTCAAGAAAATTACAAAGGAAATTGGAAGGCGTAGGCATTGGCGTGGTGGTGGTCGTTGTCAACTTAGCCTTGCTTGAAATTTCCTAAATATACATCTAAATATACATTTATTTATTTACTTCCTAAATGTAAGACTTTACACTTCTTCTCTTCACATTTCTTCTCTAGTAAATGCTGCAATAGACACTTCACTGTGAAATATTTTAATTTATAATTCAAATTAAAAATTATGGAGTTTGTACCAAAAAACATGATAGATTATGGTTTTCGTCGACCGTTGTGAGTAACATTGCGTAGCACTAGTTTATTAAGGAATGTCAAATTAATAGTTTAAAATATCATGGTGGTATTATGTAATGGGCTACACTATTGGTGGTTCTTGGGGATTTGCAAATACACCATTTGTAAATCCATTACAAACTCTTTTTTTAATCAAAAAATTACAATTTTAATTACATTAATTTTCAAACCATATTTCTTATCCACCTTAAATATGCAATCTTTCACACAATGCTTGCAATAGGTTGCATTACTTATTGCAGTGGCGCCTTACCTACTCCACACAACACTGCTTGCCAACTGCCAACTCCCTTGTCAAGAACAATATTTGCCACAGCGCAATGGAGAATTTCCTATGTACCAAGTTTGGATACCAAATCGTTCACTGCCAATTCATATCTATGTGATACTCATGTAATACTCGTTCGAAACCCGGCTACACTCATGTGCTCACCTCAGAAAACGAACAAGTCTAATACCAACAATTCTTTCACGTCACGTTGAAATGGACACGCTCCGAAAGCGATTGAGCATTTCGATCTCCTACCTTCCAGATTCACAGCTGATCTGAGTTTCCACAAGTCTATTCATAATGAATATTGTTGCATGTCAATGTCTGCATGCATGCAGATCTCGGTGCCAGGTATCGATGATCCAAATGCTTGTGCAGGATGTCTAAAATGGAGACTGCAGTTGTAGTTTCAGAGGGAAGTTGGTGGCCTTGTGAGTTTCAGCTGCAGCCTAGCTGATCTCCACTTGGGACATGGGATCCAGTGGGGTTCATTTGCAGGTACTGCTCTTGAAGAATCCTTGATCAGGGGATTATGGTGCTGTCTTCTGGAGGTGATTTGCTGCTTACTAGACATGGAGGTCAGCGAGTTGTTACGTGGTTTGGAAGAAACGGCGCCGTTTTTCGAGTCGTTTACGCTTATGCTCGGTTACGGCTGTCGAGTCTTCTTGTTGTGCAAGGAAGTGGCAGTTAAGATGGTGTGTGTTGTAAATTTTTAGGTTGAATCTACTCGGTCGCACAGGTGTCAAGGAAGGTGTAAGCTCGAGGTGCAAGCGAAGTAGTTCTCAGAGCAGCTTGTCAGACCAATTGTCTTTTGAAAGATTTCGGCTTCTGTTTGTTCTCTGTTAGAGCAATCTTGTTGAATCTAACACAACCAGCTTAAGTTTTGTGATTTTTTGTTGTGATTTCAGTAGTCCCATGTTATTTGGAGAAGGATGCAGAGGTTGTGGATTTTTGGACTCAAGATTGGCTGCAGTTGGTGCTTTGCATGGAAAGCAACTTGAAATCGGTCTGGGTAGTAGGGGGAGCTTGAGTTTCATACCAACAAGCGAAATGACAGCTTCACGTATTGACAGGTACGCATCTCAATCTGGCTTTCGGCCATAACCCACTTGTGAAGTTGACAGAAAATCCTTTGGATTGTGGAGTTCGAGCGCTATATTTCTGTACATGGATCACATTTTCAAAGTTGTAGATCTTCAACATTTTGTTATGAGTATAACGAATGATATTGAAACGAATGATAAACTATTCATGAATTAGTTCTCAAAATGCAAACCTCGCCAACTTTGCAAATACAGAAATTGAAGTCGCCTTTGTGAAGAGATAGCTTTGAAATCGAAACATTGATGCCGTGAATGCAAGTTCCTAGTTTGCTTCAAGTTGATCATTCCGGCACTGAAATGCATTCTGGAACATTGAATCTTCGCTAACATGAAGATGTTTTGTTCAAATTTTGCTGTTGTTTCGCTACATTGAAATGATGTGATAGAATTAGGGTTAGGGAATGAAGCGGGTTGGGGGGCGATTCTACCATCGTGATCAGCCCCTTCTTTCACCAGCAGTAAGTAACTGAGCACATTTAAGGTTTTCAAAGTGTTTGAATGTGCATTTGGAGTGGGACAAGGCTGATAATTTGCAGGTGTATTGCGATTGCACAGGTCCATTCTGAATCAACATCACAACATCCACTACGACATACTTTTCCCAGAAGGATATGGAGAACAAAACGACTGGCAGTTTATCTATGCATTTCTCTGATTATTTTGCTTCTGCTGTTGGGCGCTTGGATCTCTACACAATCATTATTCACTCCATTGCTCCATTCTTTTGAGTTCAAGATTTATGAGAGAGATTTTGGGCAGAATGCTACAACACCTAGGAATACAAGGCATGGACGTAACATTCTGAAATTAAGTCACCCACACGACTATGAGGAGCCACTGGGCCATCCGTCTTGGTTCCTCCATGGGCCTGAAGGCGTCTTCACGGCCAGCTTGTTCTACATCATCATGGAGGTTGGAATCGACCACAAACCATTCTACGTGGATATCGACACAGGCAGCTCCTTGACTTGGGTCCATTGCCGGCTGAAGCCTGATCTGATGAGCCCTAAACAGGTTTGCATACCCGACGCAAAGTTTCATGTTATTTTTTTCTCAAGAATATAATCAGATGCATTTATCAATTCTTTTCAACAGCTACAAAAATCTAAAGCTCACGTAAGTATTGATTGTGAATGGCACGATTTGTGCATGTTATAGTCTACTATGGAAATGTGTAATCCCTTTAGATATGCTAAAACAACGGAGCAAGGGAGTTATACTAGTAAATTTAACCATGTGAATTCCTTGGTTTTATTGAATTGGGTGCTTCTATGTTACAGGGTCCTAATGGATTTTATGAAGCAGAGAATTCCGACCGCATTGTACTCTGCAACGAGAGGATATGTAGCATAGCAGATGACTACCATGATCCCGACGATTGTGATGATGCAGATCCAGATTACTGCCAATACGATCTCCGCTACGCTGATAACTTAGGAACAAAAGGAGTTCTTGTCAAAGACAGCGTGGGCTTGATGCTCCATTCACATCAAGTCGATGTTGAACTCGCTTTTGGGTAAGGTAATCAACCTCACTCAAGATTCTCTTCCAGTGAGTTTCAGCCCATGTGGTAATTACTTGATTTATGCCCTGTTTTAAACTTGAAATAACTTGTCGTGTCTGTCCAAACAAAAGGACAGAAAAGAAAAGTTTTGATTATCGATCTTTATGCATTAGCAGGTGCGGGTATTCTCAGACGGGATGTGAATATGAGGTTGGGCCAGGCAAACTGCCTGTACTCCGATCTGATGGAATCCTTGGATTGAGCAAGAAACCAGCTTCTATTCCTTCTCAATTGCATGCCAAGCGCTTAATTCGGTATCTCATAGGTCATTGTTTCCTGCCGTTTCATAAAAGAAGCGGTTCTCATGTTGGCATTTTGCTTTTTGGTAAAAGTGACATGACAACCAAAGGCATCAGATGGGCCAGAATGATCGAGCGTGAGCACATGACGTGAGTTACAGAATTCAAAGCTTTTGTGAGAACAAGTTAATAAGATTATAAAGATGTACTTACTTACTGTCTTGAAAACTTGCAGCAATCACTTTGCATTGATGCATTCCATGATATATTAAAGAAGCAACTTAGATTTTAGAGGTGATTGTGGAAATTGATCCAATACAGATCATATTGACTGACAGCATTCAATCAGCATATGAAGGTGAGGTGGTTCAAGTAAAGTATGGGAACCGGCTCGTGGCATCCTTCGTGCAGGATCATCCTGAACGTTTTGTAACATTTGATTCTGGCACCTCCATGATTTGGTTGACAAAGGGCCTCTTTCAAGCTCTCCATGACCAGGTATGACTTGAATTCTTTCAAATGAGGACGATAGATGCCTGTAATTCAAAAACACTATTCGCTTGAACGAGTTGTCACACTTCAGTAAGAGAATTAAGCCCATTTATCTGCTCAAGAGAGATCTGATACTATTTTTTGTTATATTAAGGTGGTATAATTCACATCCAAAGAAGTGGAACATGTAGATATCTGCAGAAGCTAATCGAATAGGTCACGAAGCGCTTCCAAACACAGCTTTAGGAAATCTTGCAATTGGAGGCACACGCTGTTGGAGGGTCAGATCTTCGTATGTCACCCATCATCATTCCGTTAAGCATTTTCATTTTTAAGTAAATAAGAGAACCCAATCCTTCATTCAAAAGAGAAGTTTATCTTTAATCTCAGTAATCTTAAAAATCACTAAATTGGATAAAATTTACATTTATCATTGATATGAACATTGTCCATTGGAACATAAGTATGTAAAATATTGAAGGTAACATCTGAAGAAGTTTGATGATGATGTTGGCGCTTGTGTGAGATGTAGCTTGAAAGAAGTGCCGTTTCGGCATTTCAAGGACATAACATTTGGATTCACTCCGGATCTGTCCAAGTGGTGCACATCATGCGTGCCGTCTTTCTTCTCAAAATCATGGCCTATTGCAAAGTTTGTGATGCCACCTTCCAATTACCTCACAATCAATGTAAGCCATTTGGGTCTATCTTCACAACTGATCTTAGAGTTGCTACCACAAAGGCATTCCAAACTGCTTCAAGTAATGCCTTGTTATTATTACTGGCATTACTATACCCCTGTGTACTACAGTCATACTTTCTTGTACTACAAGCACACCATCCACCCTGCACACACAGTTGGGCTCCAACACCACATTATTGAAACTTGAAATAATTCCAGGAAATATTAAGGAACACTAAATTGGAGAATCATGAATGCCATGTTGCAGCTACTCATGAAGTGCTTTGTTTTTATGATAAACCTTCATGGGTTGTACCTGTTGCAGTCCCATTTGTACACTTGGTCTGACTCCATGTGAGTCCTGCTTCAGGGCAACAATGCAGATATAATATGTCTGGCCCTCTTCGCCGATGAAACCTACACATTCCAAACATTTGGAGGTAACATCTGACTAGGCCTTTGTAATTTACTTGCGCCTCTGTGATGACATTTTTCTTCATTTTCTGCCACCACCAAGACATAGAAACAACAAAAGTTTAAATTTTATATTCTTAAAAAATTAAAAATTAAACTTAGATGATAATCTAATTCACAGGTATTTCGAACTTAGTCATATGTTTAGCCAGATTGGTCAGCAAATTAATTGAATAATCAAATGTATGCGTTAGATTAAAATGTTCAAGAGTGGAGGTCAAATCAAGAAGAATATAGATGTTCATTAAACTTAAGAATTATGTTCATTTAATCTTGCATTTATGAATGTGTTCTGTAGAGTGTTGTTTGTATTTTGTCTTTTTAGTAAATGTCTTTTTTGGATCATTTTAATGGCACAGTGCATTGTTCATCAAGTTATTGTGAAACTATGAGATGAGTAGTTCGCACAATAAGTGGCCTAACTTGACTGATTTGAGTGTGATGGTGCAGCGTATGCGCTGAAGGGTCTCGTATTTGTGGTGGACAATGAAATGAACAGAATTGGGTGGCGCAGAAGTAATGATTGCCAATGAGCTTGAACAAAAGAAGTGCATCTGTTATACAAGTGTATGTAAAGAACTTCAATGCTTTCGAAGGGTCTGTAATTATTGAAATGATGTAGTCAAAACTGAAGATGCATTGTGTGGGTGCTTGCTTGCTTGACGTAAGGAGTTGCCGGGTTGGGGAGTCTAGATGTCTGAACAGACAGTACGTGTACTTCCACAAAAGAAGGCCCTCAAGACTGTATTCCTTCTGATTTCATTTGTATGTTTCTTCTTGTGTACGCAGAGCCTTGAAGTAATAAAGCTATCCTGAAGCTATGTCTGGGTTTGATTGGTTGTCTGTGTGGGCGTATATGGCTTGATGATCCCAAAATGACTAATTCGTAAAAGATTCAAGGTATTATGACATCTATAGTAAGTTTGATGGTTTTACTATTCTAAAATTCACCATATCTTGATAAACTTCTGTCTTTGTCTATATCTTGTTATGATTTCAAAATAATTACAATGTTTATTATAATCATAAAAAAAAAATCCACACAGACTAATAACATTCCCAAGTCCACTACAATTTTGAGCAAGTAGAAGACCTCGTTCTTGCTCATGGTAGAGGATTTTTTTAAAGGAAAGAATGTGATACAATTTGTTTGTACAAATGTGCACTTGATAGGAAAGAACAAAACTTCATGTAAGGTTTCACGTATGAACACCATGTTCATTTGAAATCAGTGTTTGATATAATCTATGAATACTAATCCAATATGTGTTGTAGCAGGATGATTAATCACAACAGTCCAACTCATCTGGTTCACATGACAATGGACTCGAGCCATAAGAAATGCATGCCACCAATGAGGAAAGAAAAGTCCATTGATGACTACTAGAAAGGAAATTATAAGCACTTGAGAAACCTTGTGAAATGAACACACTTCAGGTTAGAGCATCCCCAGTGAGGCCTGAACCGTAAACCTGTAATCGGAAAGATGTAGAAAGACGTGAATTGCGGTTCAGGCCAAGCCTGTATTCAAGCTTGTAAGTCTGTAATTTACAGGTCGAAACCTCATTTTGGAAGGTTTTTGGGGCAAACCTGTAAATCTGTAAACGGTTTTGGAATGTTTTGCTTCGGAAAGGCACTCAGGTTTGGGAGAACGACGTTCTCATAATTACAGGCTTACAGGTTTACAGCTCACTGGGGATGCTCTTAGGGGAGGCAACTTGGTAAAAGAGGGTGGCACATTCATTGATTCCTCATTGAACAATCTCTACCATGACGAAGAACTCGCAATGTACTTGCACAGGAGCTTCTCAAGCACGAGTACAGTTGTTGTGGTACTTTGAAGGACAAGACCAAACCAAAAAAACAGCTGCTATTCAGGTATTGATTTGACTTTATCTATGTCTCATGCACATCCCAGGACTTGCCCTGAAATGTCAACAAAACCAAAGATTTATCTCACTATTTCTGGACAGATTCTCCATGTATCCACTGTGTGCCACGATTTTATGAGAATGGCTGCAAGAAGTACTTCAGTCTGTACTTTTTGTATACTGCTCTTTACTTACCATAAACAAATCGGAACACGAATACTGTGCAAAAATGGAATTCATTTGGGTACACCTGATTTCCACTTGGCATATATATATAGATCCATGAGTGAATGAGATATACCCCAGTTCCTTGATATATGGAATGAGGGAAGGATTCCGGTGTAGGAAAAGCTCCTTCTTCAGATCGTTATGTATGTGAAAGCATCTCTACTACTAATGCCCTTGGGACATTATTTGCCCCCAGTTGAACCCAAATTTAGTCACCAGGGTGGGTTTTCCTGCAGTTGGGAGCAGTTGTATCTCCCCTTTGGTGCAGTGAGGCTAGCTTTCATTTGAGCGAAATAAACATTTCCCAGCCACTGCCATGTTTTGTTTAGATGGACTCTGTTCTGTTCACTCCAAACCTGGACCAAACTAATGTAAGGTAGAGATACCCATAACCGACAACTTAAGCATTTCAGCATAGCACCGCTTGTGTTATGAAGGAGGAAATATTTTTCGTTTGTAGAAACATAAGGTTCCGGAAGATTGAGAATTTTTCAGAATTAATTGAGTAAAATTCTAATTACTAAAAATGTTTTTGTGATAAAGTGCATCACACCCCATAACCGACATATAGGTTCACGAATGACCAACAATCAGAAGAGTAGTGAAAGGAAAAAAAATATACGCAACTCCATTACCAATATCATGCAAATCCAGCATGTTGGAAACCAGTAATCAGTAAGTGCATTCTATTGAACTGAAACTTAAAGCAACTACTTTCAGCCACAAGTGATCCCAGTTCATGCACCACTGTCGCCCTTTTTGCACACCATGCGCTCTTTGTATGTGGCCAGCAAGGGCTCCATACCCACACCTCTTGGCTCCATGTCCTCGCGCTGAACTTGCTCATCGACCTGGTCATAACTTACAGTTCAACGGCTCATTCCCGCTTGTTCTTCCCTCCCTCCTTCACCCCTCCTTCCTTCACCTCCTCCCCCCTCTGCAGTTGTCCAACCTTGACCAAGAAATATGTGAGGCGTCTGTTGCAGAGATGCAGGCTGTAGAAATGATTGAGGTTGGGGGCTTGGCGACATAGATAGCACACGGTTGCCGAATTTATCGAATGGGAGGAAATAAGGGTGTTGCATTCCCGTAGATGCTGAAGAATATGAGAAATAGGGATTCTGAAGACCTCCAACATTGAAGGAAAAATCTTGCGGACGTGGGACTTGCGCTGCAACTGGAATTGGTGTTGTCTCTTCACCTTGTCCATCGACTTGGCGTCCCTGCGTTATCTCCGTCGCCCTGCCCCCGCGCCGAATTGACGTGATCCTCGCCTTCTCAGCTGCCTTCGCGGCTCGAGCCGCTGCTGTCTCCGCTGCGCGCAACGCTTTCAGGCGCGCTGCCTCTACCTTCTCCTCCGCACGGCGAGCTCGAGCTTCAGCAATCTCTAGAGCTCGCGCTTCTTTTTCCGCAGCCTTCCGCAGCCGCGACTCCTCTTTTTCGGTACGCAATCTCTCCTTCTCTCTCGTAGCTAATTCCTTTGCATCGTTCAGTCTCTGTACAGCGGCTGTGTATTCGTCTGATGTCAAGATTATTGACTTCGTAAAGTCTAGCAACGGATCTCTTCGCCTGGAGCTTGCTCGTGCTGTAGTTGTAGGTAGGGTAAGGAACCTGGTAATGGACTGTGGCTCCCCCTCCACATTGTCAATGCTCGTTATTTCGAGGGCTTCTTCACTGGTGTCGGCAGGATCCGCAGCCACAAAAAAGTGTGACGCATTGGAGTCAGGGACCTCGTCAAACTCGTTTTGCATCTACAGCCGCGACTCATCCTCTCCCTCTGCATCAAGCTCTTCAGGTAAGTCATCTTCGACCTGGTCCTCGTTCTCATCGACGTCCATTGGGTCGTTGCTGTCAGGTTCACCAACCTCATCGCCTAGCTACGTGGTGCTGGCTGCAGCTGCATCGCTACAGTGACCAAAAAGTGCAGCAGGGGCCATGTGCGAATCAACAGCTGCTGGGTTTAGAGGGTAGATGCCGGTGCCTCTAAACCCACTCTGTATGTTCTCCTTTGTCAGTGCTTTTCGCAAAGCCAGGTGAACCCAACGAGCCAGTGTGGACTTTGTCGCAGGTTGAGATAGGTTTCGAGATGTCCAAAAGTCCCTGTAAGCTCTGAAATTCTGCTTGAATGACTTGAAGACACTAACATCCAGCGGTTGTAAGGCGTGAGATGTATGTGAAGGAAGGGTAAGGATGTCCAAACCTGCAGCACGGGCCTCTCGAACGACATCAAGAGTGCAATGCGAATTATGTCCATCAAGTATCAAGAGATGCCTGCGCTCGGCTGAAATCCCTCCCATGCTGCGAGCACTTTCAATAAAGTGTGACAACCACGCACTAAATAGGTATGTTGTCATCCAAGCCCGGGGTTGCATTGCCATTGTAGCCCCTGGCTCACATCTCTCGATGTAATTTTCTCTAAAGCGTGTACCTCAAAACACATAGAAGGAAGGAATACTAATTCCATCTACATTTATGCAGACCAATACGCTGAGCCACTCTCGCTGGTCTGGCACGATCGAATGTACATGATGGGCGCCCTTTCGAGCAATGACAACTCCTCCACCACTTCTCCCAGCTTGCGCACCCGACTCGTCGCAATTCCAAATCCTGTCTGCACTGTACTCATGCAAGGTGAGTAAACTCTGGAGGTTGTCATAAAAACTTTACACGTTTTCCGCACATAGGCCCCGTGCTCGCGCTGTTTCAAGTGCTTGAGACATTCGCAACGTAAGCTCCGGGTGACGGTGCCTCCACCAACGCATCCAGCCCCCACTAGGTATGCCATCGCGGAAGGGTGTCGCTCGAGACTTAGTTATGTCATACACTTTGAGCCTCAGCATACTAGGTGTTAGACCTTGTCCAATTTCACACATTCGTAGACAATAATCAACGAGCTGTTTTTTCTCAGATGGACTCAAGACCGCAGGTGGCCCCTTCTTTCGACTCGTCCTCAAGCCATAGCACCATTCCCGAAAAGTAGAGTAAGGAATGTGATACAAATCTAAAGCTTTGTGCATGCTCATACCTCCATCCACTACGTCCATTGCAGCCCGTAATTGATCGTCTGTCCATTTTCCTCTAGGTCTTGTGCGTTGGATGCAAGGTCGTCTTTGCACTCGTTGCGGCTCCATCTCAGGCTGCAGCTCCATTGTAGGTTGCTCTCTAATTGCAGCTCCTGGCTCTGGTCCATAGACTCCGACGTGATTGAAGGTGGCAGAAACGACAGGGCTGAATGCTGAATTTGCTGCTTGGGTCCCCACAGCCGTGATGTCCTCCACCGCCATGGACTCTGGCACTAAAGAGCTCCGACCGCCACGCCCTGCTCTCATTCTTCCCATTCCTCGTATTCCACTTCGACCTGCAGTTGTGGTGAACAATCGAACTTGGCCGACATAACGTCTGCTGCCACTCTGAGTGCCGACATTGTGCAGCTGTGAGCTCCCACCTCCTCTGCCTCCACTTCGTAAGTTGCTGCTTCTCCCATACGACCCCCCTACGAGCACCCTCTCCAGCTGCGAATAGTCAACAGGTTGATCTCCAAGCAATGGCTCGTCTTCACTTTCAGAACCATTGTCACTACCGGAGCCCATCCTCTCATCTTGTACCACAGCATTGTTGTAGAGTACGCCTTCATCTGATCCTAACAATGCATCTTCACTATTGAACTGGGGACTCAATTCCATGATGTACAATCAAAGCAAACACTTGTAAATGCAAACAGAAATGATTCAAACTTCTAATTCTACAAGCTGTTGTGTTCATGTGAAGCAAATGCCTGAAGAACACCTCTTTATTCTCTCATTTGCAAGTATTGAGATCCGGAATTTCAGCACAGTCTGAACTAGTAACCGCTAAGTCTAAACCAGTCACCGCTAATTCTGAATTTCGTAGTGTTAACTTAGATCTCAGCAACTGCATCATGGAAATATGAGTAGCCAACCATCTAATTGTCGTAACCCAACAGAAAAAGGTGGCCATTCCGGCTCAGTCATGGTATTAATTTTCGTTACTGTCATTGAGAATGTCCATTTTGGGCTGCATGCATTTCGGCCTTTTCCCCTCCCAGTGCGTCGTCAAGCTCCTTACGTGTGATGGATAAAATTACCCACTTCTGGTTCAGGCATGTGCGGTGGTTCAGAAGTCTACAGGTCAGCAATGGGGCCATTATCGGTTATGGGTATCTCTACCTTAGTCTCTGCCCAACTCTTATGGCTCCCAACCAAGCAAAAAGTAAGGGCCACTTTCTCTTGAACCGTAAAGATTGACCAAGAGAAATTATTTATTTTCATGGTCACGATTCTATGGGTCAACTCAATAGATAACTAATTGGATTAAAGAAGTTCATCCACTAGTAAGGAAATAGCACATTTAAATAACCTCGATTTCTGTGATAAATCTTTTATTTTCATGGTGGTGTAGAATGAACTTGGATTAGGAAAATTATTTTAACCAATTGCAAATTTAGAGCGTTGTCGTCAATCTTTGATTCTTCATGGTCCACAGTGTGAAGTGGCCCTAGAAGAAACCAATGTACAAAACATATTGTTTTGATGGGCCCATGCAAGACATGCTCTATGTGTGATATTCATAAAATACAATCAATGACAAATTTAAAAATATGGATGGCATTGTTATTTTCCATACTATGTCAATACTATTATACAAACAAAAACTAGAAAATCAACTACACCTACCTTATCAATATGAACTATTATAGAATATACAAATGAAAAAGTTGTAAAGTGAGAATTACTACTTTTTTAGTAAGTCGTGAGTGAAACGAGTGGAAAATCTTATTATTGCAACTACAACAGTCAATGTTGTTGTATAAAAGTGTTGGTCGACCCAATCTGTTGGTGCAACATATACATTTCTTACTCAAAGATTTTTCACCATCAATGCCAAACCACTATATACCACATAATTCTTCAAACAAGACCATAGGATTTTACACCCATACCAATTATATAAGATCTCGTTTTTTCCAACCAACAAATTTGAGCTTGTCATTTAGAAGTTTGTATAGAGCAATACACTTACTTATATAAAGTGATTCTTCTTAAATCCCTTCATTGACCCAAATATCACTTTTTTGAGAAGAAGAGTAGTAATCAGATACACTTGGTCTTTCTCACGAGGACATTGATACAAGACATTTTATAACAAACACTAAATTCAAGCTAAGCCCCAAATGGACTAAGTTCTTTCTTTCATATCTCTCTTCCTCCCTCTTTTTATACTCTACTAAATTTCATGCAAGTATCATTCTTGGAACACTCAAGTATTGAAGATTATTCTTTAGAATGTCAAGTACTTTTGATGTGCAGCTAATGCATATTCTCAAATTCTATACAAGTTTAGAATGCAACAATTGGTGCTACTGGGCTCTGCAGTAATCTTTGGGGTAGTATATTATAATTCTTTGGTGTAGTCTGCTGGAGTTTTGTAATTGCTGATGAACCTTCTCTTGTCAACATCACTCTGGAGTCTGTGTATCACCATTGACCGCACTTCCACATGGTTTGGAAGTGTGAAAGGGACTCGTTCCACGACTCTTCCCAGCTCCCGTAATGCAGGCAAAGAAGGCACTTGACCTGCATTTCTACCATAAAGTCACATTGAAGTTGCAGCTGCACACACATGCAGTAGTGACCCCTTCCTTCTATCATACTCAAGCATTCATTTGAGGTTTGGTCTTCCGTCTGCACAAGACCACCACCACCCGGGTAAAGGTAAAGGATCATGAGTTAGTACAACACGGAAGTTGTACCCAGGAGTACTTTTGCAAGGCAGTCTCAAACTTGGGCGCACAGATGTGGATTTTTGAATTGAATCTCTCCTGGCCTCTTTTACAAAAACATCTTGTGCAGAACTAAAGATTAGGAAGACGTGAAAGAAATCAGTGACTGTTGCAACAATATCTTATTAGTATAATAATAATTATTTTTATCATTATTATTGTCGTCATTATTATCTTTATCATCATATTTCGAGTAAGGTTGATATACCTATCTCCAAACAATTATAAAAACCCTATTTATTTTCTTTAGTCTCAACATTTCAACCATTGAAATTCATAATAAATAATAAAATATTCAACATGGGCATTTGGTTGTTGTATTGTGCAATTAAAAGATACTATGAATTTTATTTTATTGTATAAATATACAAAGTTGGAGGCATGAACGATTTTTGTGGTCTCAACGTATTTGGTATATAAGAACTTCGTAGTCTCAAATTCTATGGAAAACTATTCTTGTCACCATTCCATCTACAAAACTAGTTTTCAATGGAATTTTGCAATTTGACTCAAAAAAAAAAAAAAAAAAAAAAAAAAAAAAAAGTTTTCTTTGAGCTCGGAAACCACCACATTCTTACAACCCAATATGGAGACTCCACTAAACTCTTCCATATCTATTTGCTATTTATCTAGAACAAATAAAATTATTTTTAATCAAAACTTAATATGATATCTATGTCAAATACCATATGCTTTTACAAATAAGTTACTCTCTTGGGAACTTTCATTTATTCCAAGGCACAACTTTGATTCACTTATTGGGCAGTGTACACAAATGCAGCAGCTAATCTCTCAATTTTAGACATGCAACCACATCTGTTTTAGCTCAAAGGCTTTTCCCAGAAGAGGTGCTTCTAATCCACAAATCATGACCATGTTTTAGCAACACAACTCACAAGTTCATTTCTCTTGGCCTGTTCTCACAACTAGACACATGCTCAAGCGGCAGAGCTGCTGTAATGGACACATCCAAGCCAAAAGAAATGCATATACACCTACTATACAGTACAGTAGTGTGTCATACTCAACTTGCTTTTCTTATGCAAGTTTAAAGAAAAATACTTCAAGATAAGGGAAAAGTTATTACTAAAAGATAGATGTAAACACTTGGCATAACATTATCTAGCTACAGAGCCTGCACCATGTGTAAAGCAAAGCCTTTGGATCACATACAGGATAGCCAAATTATATTTGGTAGAGATGGAGATAGTGCTATTGTAGTAGTATTCATAGTGGTCAAGCGACTCAAGCCTCCCACAACTAGGTAATGTCACGCCAATGTTTTATTTGTTTCCATAAACTTGTCCTTCACATCCCTTTTTTTGAATCAACAATTCACATGGCCCATGAGTAATAATTTACTCATGAAGGTGGTTTATTATAAAGGTAGTTTTCATGTCAATTTTTCATTGAAACTTTGTCCTTATAAACTTGGAATAAGTAGAATTATCCTAAAAGCCAATGCAAATTTAGTTGAGTTACTCCTTCATCCCAATTTACCTTTAAGGGTCTCCCAAAAAAACCAATTCATACAAAATTCAAGATACAATGCCATCTTTGACCAAGCTTAGAGACTCCAAAACGATAAAAAGAACACACATCTACAAACTCACACTTACACTCACTACTCTTGTCATGGAACCACTAACCATTTGAGATAACCAATTCATACAAGATTCAAGACACTACGCCATCTTTGACCAAGCTCGATGACTCAAATGACCATACATACACAAACTCACACTTACGCTCACTACTCTTACTCCCAAACGGTAATCCATTTATAATTAACTCCAATGTGGAAGTCATACAACATGCGGAACGCAACCAGCCAAAGACAATCACAAGCCCCTCTCAAAACGGCAACTGGGTCGTTCACCCGCGGATAAACCAAACAAGATATTTCCCTTTGACTCAACCCATTGAAAAAGAAGCTGCAGCCATGGTCAGACGCTGAACCCACATTGAGATTTTATTCAGAAACAAGTAAACTACATCCCCCTCCCCCTCCCCCTCCCACTCGGTGGCATTACCCAGTAGTACCTTCCCACCCCCCACACTGTACAAACCTGCCCTTGAGTACCACCTCCTCGCCTGCCCTCATGCATGGCAAAAACCCAAAAGAGACTTGCAGGTGGGAGAAAAAGCCGTCACAAAAGCACACAAAGAGGTGCAGGAAGCGTACCTCCCAGTACTGCTGCAAGGAACGGAGGAGTATATGCAGTGTAATAACAATTGAATAATAGTCCCCAACAGTGGTTTGGATGTGGGCTGGCCCAATTGGCCCCAACCCCTCAAGCATGCCACCGACGTGGACACAAAACGGAGGTTGGCGAAGTGGCATCCGCAGCCCCTTCGGAAGGTGCTTTGGGAGGACGCCCGGGCAGGCTGCATCTGGGGCCGGGCAGGGGCAGGGCAGGGGCAGGGGGGGCCTGGCTCGTGAGGGGGCGGGCCCCCTGGGCAGGGGGTGGGCCCCTTCCCTTCCGTCCGGGAGGGGGCTGGGGAGGCCGGCTTGTACCTGGCATGTCCTTTCAGAAGTACCTCCGGGAGTACCGTCTTGGCTTTGGTTGGGTTTGCTACGTCACTCTGCTCGTGTGATGGCTTCGGAGTGGCTTCTCATAATAGTGTGTGTTACGTTGGAGTCTTCACGTCACCTTTGATCCATTGCAGATGGATTGCTGTTTGGGTGATGGGGTTTCGGAGAGTCGGTTAAGGGTTGTTGATGTTAGTTTTACGTGGTGTTTTAGGATTGGAGCTGGGTTGGCCTCGTAAACACGTTGAACATTCAACATTTTTGGCATTGGAATGTAGAAAATGTTGTTGGCATCAGAATGTGCAATGGATGGTTGAAAGGATTCAAGGATTTTAGATTAAGTATCACTAGTAGAAAGAGCGTTCAACTACACTAGTCATCTACATCGAAAATCTGAAATGGTGTTTTTATTTTTTGGGCGAGCGATCTGCTTGGCTGATTGAAATTTTTGGTGTGGATGTACAGTGTTCGGGGTGATGTTGTAGCACCTCTGTAGTTCACACCAATGGAAGGGCTGGATTTTTTTTGGCCAAGTGTGGGTTTGGAGAGTTAAATCCCCAGCGATGGCAGTTTTTTTTTAATTTTTAATCCAAGTAGGGCCCAAGTCAGCATGCGGAAGTCCACTATTTGTCAGGTGACTGCATAAGTCCCACAAGCATTGCGCATCCCATTTCACTCATCTAGTATACAAACTCCCACTCTCTATCCTCTCCCCACGTAGCCACATTCTCGTCACAAAGTGTTTTCTTTGTTCACTTTACACAAGACTCTATTCAGTGACATGATGTGTTCATCAAAGCCAAATTGACCCAAATCTGACCTGAATTCACCTTCATCCATCAAAGTCGACATTGTACATTTACCAAGGAAAGCAAAAATAATTTTACATGTAAAGCAACAAAATTGTTGTGACCCACGTGGAACCAAACAAAATTAATTTGTTAGTAGGACTACAAAATGAAAAAAGAATCCAATTGAACTATCAAAAATAGGCGTGTCATGTGACCAATTACACCAAATAGTATTGTCTCTACACCAAAGTTTTCCATCCAAAATTAACTCATTTTTGGTGTTAACTTCGGTGTACTTGGGGTCCTTTCTACTTGTGAATTTGTTTGTGGTTTAGTTGTGTTTTATATCAATTAATAAGAAGTGTAATGGTTTTTATATTTGATATGTAGACTTTTATATCTTGTGGTTTAGTATATCAAGTAGACATCATTTCAACTGGACTCAATCCCATTCAAGACATAGATTCTTAGTGTCTACAGATGAAGTGGACGGGATGACAATCTATTTATAGACAAAATTCTTGAATTCTAGAGGATGCATCATATTGACCTGGTTTGACCTAACATGATCTAAGACATAGATTTTTACTCTCAGACAAAGCTCTTAAACAATACAGGGCTATGTAGACATCATGTCAATCCGATCTAACATGATCTAGGACATAGATTCTTAGCCTCGGATAAAGTTCATGAATTGCAGAGAAAGACCAAGTAGACATCACATCCACTTGATCGAATATGATCCAAGTCATAAATATTTTTATCACAAATATGGATTAAAGTTGATTAAAATTCCAAATTCGTAAGATTATACCACTTGAGAATGAAGTATAGATGTGGTTTTTTGGCTTAAAATGTCAATTAATTGTTTAAAGCAACTTTGTTATACAAACAAGATTATAATATACAACTTCTTATTTAATGTAGACTTTACAATTGTTCAATATAACAAATCATAAAAGTGCAATTCAATGAAAAGAACTTAGCATTGCATCTAATTTTTTTTAGTTTTAACGATGTGGTTGTTGATTTTTTTAATTAACATTGTGCAAATTGCTTAAAACATTGTACGGCTGGTCTTAATGTATAACAATACTAATGTACTTTAATTTTCCTTAGCTCTTATTCCACAATGTATTCATGGTCTTTATTCTACCACAAATGGTCTTCAATCCACCACAAAAGTGAATGAGAAAATTTATTGCAAGAACCAAAAGTTGCGCTTGAAATGCATGTGCTTGTATTCATGTTGGAAAATGGTACATCTATAGTTGATATTTCTCTTGGTATGAAGATGAACATCAGAAAATTGTAAGTAATTTGTAAAGCACTAAAAAGAATCAAATTACTACTCGGTTAGACTACTTCACAACATGGGAAATGAGACTAACGAGCTCAAATTCATTGTGCACATGCACACGTGTGAAAAATCTCAATGTGACAGTCGTGGGTGCTCCTACCTTAACACTAAAACAACTCAAACCAAAACAATGTACCTGCATTTCTGACTTTCATACATGTGCATTTGAAATGCAGTTCACTTGTCTTCCAGAAACCAGTTGTTGCCAGTGCAATGCCTCATAGCAATCTACTACTCCATCTAAAAACACTGTGCGCATTTGAGTCAAAATAGCATTACATTGTTGCGCAAAGTCTCTGTGGACATTTGCACTTGCCCACCCAAGCAGAAACTTCTGCAGACTACTGTTTAAGTTGCAATGTACAGTGAACAGAAATACAACTCAAGCTCACATTTTTTAATGGCACCCCGTGGACACTTCAATTGATGCAGAAACTAAGATCCATATCAAATGGCTAAGTTACCAAGTCTGTACTATGCTGCATAATTTTCACAAATTTAAGACTGTGTAGGGACCAATAGACTCCCTCCTCACACCGGTGGCAAATTTTTCAATCTACGGGTATATCACTTCTGCCATGGCCAAATGCCAAGGAGATTCATAACTTGGTACAATCTCATGTATTCAATACTTGACTTTCATTCTTTACAATAAATGTGACCAATGTGTAGAAATTGTATTATTTGTAGACAATGTTGGTTACCTGAAGCCACGGACACCACAAGGAGTATCAGAACTCGTTTATGTGAAAAAATAACAACAAGAAACAAAATGAAAGACATGATTCACTTCATAAAAACAAGAATCACAAAACAGGAACTGCACATTGATTTACTGTTCCACACACCCACTGTATTTTCTGTTTAGAATTAATTACCACACCTGAGCAACATGACTCATGCAACTACCGGTATTTCAAAAGAGCCAACAAATTCATCTTTGCGTCAACAATCCCCCACTCCATCAATGACATAATCCACCCACCATCTCACCTCACAACTCAAACTCACACACTACCCATTCCTCCCAACTCTCAACCCATCTCCCCATGTACCTCCCATACACATCATGATTCACGAACTGGTTGGTGTATGTTATCACCCATCCAAACCCAAATTTGACCCCAAACCAAGCTCCACCTACACTCAAGGTACATCCCTCCCCCACCTCCACCTTCCGAACCAAAAACTACAAAATACAATAAAATACCATTAAAAACTATAAAAAACCACGAAAACTGCAGAAAAAATGAAAATAACTCAAATAAAAACTAAAAAAAATCAGTGGCAGAGATGGAAAAAACTGAGGAGGAAATGGGGACAGAGAGGAAATGGAGCTAGAGAGTTGGAGAGAAAACTTTCAACCGAACACAACAACACAAAACTATAAAATACTATAAAATACTGCAATATACCATAAAAAAACTACAAAAACTAAAACTAAACTAAAAAATATTATAAAAATGAAAAACACTAAAATAAAAGTGGAAAAATGAGTGGCAGAGGAAATGGAAAAAATGGAGGAGGAAATGGGGACGGAGAGGGAGTGGAATGGAGCTAGAGAGGTGGTGAGAATGTAGCTGCCATGGGATGTTTGACACACAATAGAAGTTACCAGATATAGTGGAGAAGTGAAGTGGGCAGAGAGAGGCAAAGGGCAAGGGCAGGGAAGTGGTACAGTGGGAGGAACGGAGTGCGTACGGTAGTCCCTACGGAAGCCCCTTCTCCTTGGCTTCTTTACCAAGGACACGACTCCCTCCCTCACTCACTCATTTATACACCCCAGTTTCATCTCCACTGCTGCATTCCATCTGCTCCAAGCTCTAGTTTTGCTCATCGCATTACGTTCCTCACCTCCATCTCTCACTTGGGAAAGCCTCACATCGCCCTCTTGGTGCATTCCCACGTTGCAAAATCGAAGCTTTGGTTGCTGGTTTTTGGTTTCTGGAGACTTTTTTTCTGGAGAGTTTTTTTGGTGATGGAGTCGGCATGGAAGGAGATGGTGGTTGGGGGGGATGGAGGGGAGAGCAGTGAGAGTGAGGTGCTGCAGTGCACGGAGAGTGGGGGAGTGGAGGAGGTGGCTATGGAGGGGAGTGGGCGGAGGGAGAGTTTGTGTGGGGGCGATGGGGTGAAGAAGGGGGAGGAGGTTCTGGAGAAGGATGATGCGTGTGTGGAGTCGACGGAGGATGTGGTGCGGGCGAGGAGTGAGGAGGTTGTGAGTGTTCGGTGTGTGGATCGGTGTCTTGGTGGGAGGAAGATCGTGCTCGCGCCTCGGATGGTCGGGTTTCAGAATGGGGGTGGTGAGTTCATGGTCGTGTTTCTGGACGTTGGGAGCTTTGTCTGTTGGGGGTTAATAGGAAGCTTGTTTTCTGCATGTTTTTTGGTTATGGAATCTGTATGAGTATGGTGAAGTAGTGTCTTGGTGTGTTGGAGTTCTGGGAGGAGAGCGTCGATCGGCTTAACTTTCTCGTTTTTGGTGTTGGTTGAGGTGTGATGTTGATATCGTTGTGGTTTTAATCTGCAGCTCATTGGAGAGCCGCTGCAAGGAGACGATGCAGAGGACGGAAGAGCTTCATGCACGGTCCGTTTGGAGTTGGTGCAGGCTTTGTGGTGAGTCAATCTGTGGTGTTTTTAAGTGATGTGTTTTAGTGGTTGTTTTTACCTTTTAATGTGCAGGAACTGAGTTTTTGGAATTTAGTCTTTCTAGGTTCTTACCATCATCTTATCATGCAGGTTGAGAGGGTTGCCATAAAAAGAAAGCACGAGGACGTGAAGCAATGTGGACCTGTGGTCTTGGAGACCGAGCACCACGAGGACAACGCGAGTGACGATTCGGCGTCATCGTCTGACTCAGATGCGAGTGACAGCGAGTCTGAGCAATGGAAGAGGAGGGGCATTAGCAGCAAGAGAAGGAGGGGTGGCGAGGACGCGAGTGGGAAGAGTCCATGGAGCGATGAGTCTCAAGAACTGAGTTCCGGAGGGCGAAAGGAACCTACCTTGCCTGCTCAAGGGTCAGATGACATGCAAGATGAAGAAGAAGCAGCAGAGTGTGATGACGAGTTGGAAGAGATGCAAGAGCTTCTGGAATTGCAACTGCAGGTAACGTCATCTCTTTGTCTAAGTTTCGCCTTGTGTTTTTTAAAAATAAATTAATTCTGAGCTTATATTTCCTGTGCTCAGAATCATTACATTAAATGAAATGAAATTAATTGTATGCAATTAAGAGTACGAGGAACTATAATTTGCTGCTGCTTGATGGTGTTTATGGCCATGTTCTGAGGGCAGATCTATTACTGGCGGTTCATATTTGTTTTCCATATACTTCTACAAATATTGACGATGTTTATCATTCTGTCTTTTCAGGCTGCAGAGAAGAGAGAATCGGGAATGAAGCAGCGCATGGAGATGATGATGGACGTACTATCTCAACATATGGGGCATGTGGAGAAGCGTGTGTGCAACCTTGAAGAAGGGGCCCAACCGCAAGAGCAAGTTCTGGAGCGAATCAATTTTAAGTTGGAGAAAGTTATGGAAGGCTTCTCGGCTCTGAACGAGAATTTGACCATCCTTTCGGCTTGTTTATCCAAGAACCTGGAGTCTCAATGACAAAGTTGACAGACGATGATAGTTGTATATATTACCTGTGT
Source organism: Ceratodon purpureus (assembly GCA_014871385.1). Classification (NCBI taxonomy): domain Eukaryota; kingdom Viridiplantae; phylum Streptophyta; class Bryopsida; order Pseudoditrichales; family Ditrichaceae; genus Ceratodon; species Ceratodon purpureus. Next base: position 11,515,574 of record CM026428.1, on the reverse strand, counting down.
AGCCAAAATTTTGTCCAAAGAGGAAGAGATAGCGAGTCAGTCAGAGGGAGGTAGGATTTGCATTGTGGTGTAGTCACAACGTCGTCCCTTCTATGGCATTCGTATTGCGGGAGCCCATGTAGTTTAATGCATCAGTACCATGGTTATCATTGGACCAAAACTGCTTTGTGATACTTAAAAGTGTGTCAGGACTTGCTTCTGAACTCAATGAAAAAGGGTACATTTTACACACTTGTTTGCGCCTCAAGGCACACATAGCTTTAATCCTTCCTCTGAGATTGTTTGGATATTCGATCGGAAGGTGAAGAAGCTCAACGTTGAGGAGTACCTCGTGTTGAGTACGTCTGTCCATATGCAGCTCCTCAATAGCTTTCTCGGTCACGAACTGGTGCGTTGCTTGGGAGGCTTCTTAATTCCATGGCAATCTTCGTTGGTCCTTTTTGTTCGAGAATGAAGTACCTCAAAGGTGGGGCGCAAGATAACTCAAAACCATAACTAATCTAACCTTTCTTTCAGGAGACCATCGTACAATAAGCACTTCATGAGTACCTTCGGCAGTGTGTGTGTGAGAATAGGATAAGCAGGTCTGGCTCTGATGATTTCTGCCAGCCCCTTCTTTGGGCGGTGTCATCAAATCCTCCCAGGTACTGTACCAAGAGTACCAATCACGCAACAAACGCACAGCTATGGTCTTGGTGGGTTTCCATCGAGTACCTTTCCTTTACCACCAGGTACATATGATTTCTCTTGGGATTGTCATTAATCCATTGGCTAAAGCCTGGAACCATGATATTTGTCGTCAGTTAATGCCTTCTTGTGCACCTCCTACACCTGTTGAATTAGTCTGTGGGCTTTTGGATCCCTAGGAGCCTCGAAAGTTGGTGGTGCCTACATTAATAATGGGATTAATAAAATCCGGAGCTGGTCCTCAGTCGTACGACAGCCAACTTCAATCGGAGTAGTTGCAACAAGAAGCTGAAACTAAGGGTGATGAAGAATTGCTACATGTTGTACAGTTCTACCTAAAGCAATGGCAAGGAGAAGCGTAGAGCTTCAACTGCATTGCCTAAATTTTATTGCTGAAGAAAGTCATACGAGATTAATTTAATGCAAAGCCACGCAGATAACGTCTATCCTTCAAGTGGGCATAAAATGTGAACTTCAAAAGTTTTGAGCTAGAGTTTTGTTTGAAACCTATATACGGGTGTACACGCGTTAATCAGAATTCGGCATCTAGCCGGCAGAGACAAAGCGACAGAGCAAGGGTGAACCCGAGTTTCCACATGCCGTTCTTGCTTTTCACATGGTGGTACTGTGTAGCTTGGGTGTCGGAGATTGTTTTCTTAGCTTGTCCTAGTTTCATGGAAATGATTTATTCTTTCATGAATCCTGGTTAATTTGGATTTGTACCACGCAGATAAGGAAGGAATAGATGGAACTCGGAGGTGAGAGTGTTCCGATAGCCAGGTAATTTCTATGTAAAGAATTATGTCTGCTTTGAGCGGTCTCCACCTTATTGCAGACTTGAATCTCAGGCTTCGACCATACACCGGGCGTCAAAATCATTAAAGACACAGGTTCGATTACGGTGTGGAGGATTTTCTTATGAATCTCAATGGTTTTCGGAATAAAATCAAATACCACTGCTTTGTTCATAAATTGAATCTCCACAGACAGCCTGGTTCAATAACAAATACTGGTAAACGAAAGCTCAGGCAGAGCAACCAGAAATCTAGATTTAAAAAAAGAAATCTATGTGGTTAGTCAATCCAGGCAGAGCAAATGAAAAAAATCTACTCTGCGCTCTTCCGAGTGAATCTTCAACAGACAAGAAACTCCGAGCTCACAGTTTATCTGCGGCAACAGTGCGACTACTGCAATGAACTATACATGTGGCAAAGGAGATTAACAACCAAATAAAAGTACAAACAGATCACTGATTTATATTACCACTACCTCAAATTCACAAGGAATGTCTTCACATCCTCAAAAGAATCGAATGTAAGTTCAGAAACGGGTGATGGAATGGAAACGAGTTGTTTAGCCCTATCGCATTCACTACATCAATATATAAAACCTAGACCCCGAATATATCCGCCTAATCCTATTATGTGGTTCATGCTGTCCATGTTGTTCATACTACTAGAGTCAGATTCCAACGGCTCGAAATAATTTCCATATACATATTCTGGAACGTACCCTTCTCCATCTTCGTAGACCATCACATGTCCATGCCACTCCCAAGTGCGATACCCAGATCCCGGCTCCTCATGATAGCTCACTGAAACCGACTTGCCATCGCCTAAAACGACTGATTTACCACTATTAGGTTGCAGAAGCTCCCACTGCCCATCGAGGATTAAGTCCACAATCATGTCTTCGAGAGTAGTTTCTTCTTCTACGAGCTTAGATCTAATACTTGAGCCCAACCGACTTTCTGGCATGTCCAAGTTAATAGCGCTTGCGTCGAGACTGAACGGTGGGATTTCGAGAGCTTCCATTGCCTTGCTGAGTGGAGAAATATCGGACCTGGAATTAGGGTTTGGTGGCGTGATTGTTCCGTCCAGTTTTGATCCTGTAGTGGTCGTGGTTGGTGGAGGAGATGCAACTGCCGACACTGGTTTGCCTCTGGCCATCGTAACAAGACCCGTGAACAAAGAAACTACACAAAAGTAGATTCCCTTATGCTCCAACACCTTCATGCAAACTAGTTTTGCCGTTGCAAAAAACGCCAGGTTGATTCCTTGGCCACTGCTCCAAGCACAATGGTCAAGTATTCATTCCTTTCGAGTACCTGAGTCATCCAGTCAATAAGATTAGAGCACTGACAAAGACTTCACAACAACAATTGGGTTAAAATGTAGTATCGAAGCTAAAATTGGAGAGAACCGAAGATTCACCGAGCGGAAGGGGGTAGGTAGAGGTCGCTGGTACTACATGCGTCCCAATTGAGCATAATAGATCACATACTACCCAAACATGTTGGAAGGGCAGAAAAGACAGTACATAGAAAGCAATAAAGGTCACAATATGCGATTCTTCATAAACTTCCTATGCATATGGATACAAACCACCTAGATAGTTCAGAACTACAGACAAAGATCTCCCCACAACCAATCTTCAAAAGACATAGTTCTAAAAGATGTTGAAAGACACGATCGGACTATCCCACATCGAAAAATGAAATACGCAACAGGAATACAGCAATAAAAACCAACAAATTGTTACGATTAGCTCGTGCTGTTCATGACTGCGACATACAGAACTACGGGAGTGCCTCAAACCCTCGAGACGTGAATTCAGGCTTGCCGACTTAGCGTAACATCGGACCTCGGAACGTCCATAGCACACCCGTAATTTCCAAACCGACCTCTTCCGACTAAAAAACTGTTTTTAAGTCAATTCTGTATACCCTAACCGACTAATACTAGGAGCTGCGAACTAATCGCATGCTCTGGAAACTGGAAGGAGCAAGTTGTGAAGCAAATTAATCCATAAAGCAATATAGGGATTCATCTAAGCAGGTGGACAAAACTTCGTCAAAACGTGCATACTGTGTTCAATCTATAAACTAATAAGGGACGGTTTCCGTATCAACGTCTTCGAAACTACCGGACTTTGGCCTCACTGGGATTAGATCAGTCTCAGCTTGATAAGCAAGGGCCATGGATCGGAATCCCCTGCTGCCTCAAAAACTCTACTCACAAAAGCAATACAATTCGAACAGGTACCAACTCAAATGGCCGAAGATTGATTGTCGGTATGCACCATTACAGATCCAGAATCATACACCACACATCGAAGCCACTCAGAGCTAGCCCCGGCGCCCCATCCTACACTGCGGCTGAATCTGCAGCGCCGTTATAGCATGCATAGCGCTCCCTAGCTATGTGAAGAAGATGAGAGACTGGTTGCATCCATGAGGTGGGATATTACCAGCAACGAGGGCATCATCCCTGCTCTTCGGGCTGACCATATCCCATCACATCAACCAGCCTCTCATCTCAAGCCCAATCACCCACTCCGGCGAACCTCAAAACAAGATAGAAAGAAAGAAACAGCGTCGGTTTCAACATGTATCCTGCTCTTTTGAGAATCCTTTCTGGCCTCAAAACCTGCCTATCCACGATTAACCTCGAAACACACCCACCGACATGCAGGAGCACCGACAGATTACCACGCCCCGACGTTCTTGAGATGAATTTCAAACCAGTAAACAGCCTCCATTGATATCCAACACCCGAGAAAGGATCATTCGCTTATATGATACAAAGCAAAACAAGAACGAATTCATTGGTGACCATAACAGCACATCGGAGGAAGCAATTGCTGTCGACATTACAATGCAACGGCATGCACAACATGCGCAGCTAACCATCCTCACAACCATAACAGCAACCCGAAATCATGAAGGCCAGCATACATACCTAAACCATACGCGCCACCAATTGGTTTCCCCACGAGGCTGCCGTCCAGATTATAATCTCCCGGACCAAAACCTAGAAACACGTTTCCTCTTCACTCAAGCGGCACATTTCTTGCGTGCTCCACAAGGCTACCATCAACGCACCACCGGCCAGCCGATTGCAGAGCCTCCACCCCGAATTGGCCGCGCTGCTCAATTCGCAACCCCACTCGATCAATCCCTCCCTCAATCACCTGCCAGAACAACAACCCCCACGGCAATCAATCACCCAAATGGACACCGCAGGGTTAACTCAATTTCCAACCCCGCAAACCGCTTCTGCACGCAATCAACCGACAACCCCAGCAAACCATTTGAACCCTCGCCCACTCACCTCAGCGAAACGAATTCCACACACGGCGGGGGGCGAAATCCGGATAGGATTACCGAGGGTTAGGCGACAGAGAGGTGAGCTAACTTAAGCGAAAGCCCTCCCTCGCATGCGATGGAGCAGACCCAGATAGGGTGCGAGATGAAAGGGATGGCGATGAAGGAACAGAAAGGGTAGCGAACTCGGCAAAGCGCACTGAGATGATGACGATGATGATGATGACTCCGGAATGGAATGGGACGCAGCAAAAGCAGATTGCGAAGACAGACGCCCAAGTGCGAGTGCGTGGTGGAAAGAAAAAAGCGGATGATGAAGATGATGGATGGCAGCAGCGACATAAAAGCCTTCAAATCAAAAACACACAACACAGCGCCTGACCTCCCTCGCAGGCAAAAGGGGAAAGTCTCTCGCCCCTCCCTCTGCTCCCTAACTGCCGCTTTTCTTACTGTGCCACTGCGTGCTGCCTGCATCATCCCACGCCCGGAACCTGCAACCCCACGCCATGGCAAGTTTCCTCCTCCCCGGGTATCGCATCGCCCTCACGAGGTTTATGCCTATCCTTTCGATCCTCCAAAACCCTGGACATGAAGAATATGACTCCCTGCACCCCTTGGCTCCGAAATTCCTGAGCTAGAACATTCCCACACATGTCGGGACGATGTCAAGCTCATGAATCTGTGCAAGTTGTCATGAGGAGTAGGTTTCTTACTGTGATCTGTTTGAAGCCGGGGTTTCGTAGTTTATAGTTTAAGTGCACTGGCATTTTGAGAGAAGAGCTTGGTGAGGAGTTTGTTTGTTTGGATTGGAGCTCACCAACATGGGGGTCATGGAGGCTGCGCATCCCTACATGCCGGTGTCGATGGAGCTTCCGGGGTTCCATCCTGCGCTGATGAGCCAGGCGTTCATTCTGGCGACTTATGGTGGGGCGTCTGCGGTTGTCGTGCTCATCGTCTGGCTTCTCTCAGGTGGGTCATGCAATGTGGGTCCGTTTGGGTCCCATTTTTTTGTGTCTTGTATTTTTTCCTGGGGTTTCGGTGGGTGTGGATCGTTGATGTTGTGATGTTGTGAGTTGGTACCGGCTTTTGTTGCTGAGGTGAGGTGGTTTGTTGTGGTACGGGTTTTGTAGTTGGTGGTTTAGGTCGTTGATGGATGTTAGGATCGGTTACTGTTGCGTGCATTTTCGGGTTGAATTTAGAGGTTTAGGTGCCGATCACGTGCTCGGGAATCTTCTGGAGATGGTGGGGCTTTGGGAAATGATTTGCAGTGGGTTTTTCTTTTGCATTGCATGGAAGAGCTTGGGGTACCTGCACAGGAATGAAAATGTTGTCATCTCTTATGGGCACCTGCTCTACTCTGTCTTTGAATGCACATTTTCCATATGCAAGGATGCCCTCGTTTTTGAGGAGAGAAAGGTGACGATATCTCTGAGTGATGTTGGTAACATGGTGAAAGACATGAAGCGTTGAGGGTCATGGAGTATCTGAATGTTTGATTATGAAGCGGATCTCATTCTAGAGCGTTGCCAACCCCTAAACTTTAGAACATGCCTTTCTGGCAAGTAGAAAATGGTGTTTTTTATGGATTTTTGTAACATGCTCTCATGAGTAGATGGACGGTGTAAGGGACTGAAAATTTGGTGTCAAATCCGTGTGGTGATATGCTTCTGCAATTGAATCATCACAATGGCACTGGGACCTTTGCGGTTTTCCCATGCGCCTGTGTTTAGAACGGCATTTAGTGTGATCAATGAGAGGCAGGAACGACACAGTGCAAAACTGAAAATCATGGCCATTGCATGTCCTTTTTGCATGTTTCAAACTAACTTTGCTACATTCTAATATCGGTGTATGGATAAACACGCACAGTTCTGACCGCATTCTGTGTATATTAACTGTGTCATTTATACGCAGGGTCTGTGGCAAAGTTGAGAACAGTGGATAGGCTCCTGATGTGCTGGTTTGCTTTCTCCGGGCTCACACACATCATCCTTGAGGGCTACTTTGTTTTCACCCCCGACTTTTTCACATTCACAAAGCCGCACCTGTTGGCTGAAGTCTGTAAGTTCCTCATCCCTGACGCTCCGGTGAAAATCGTTCCTAGAGCGCACTCTCTCCGTGCCAGATGTTATGCTTCTGATGTAGAATTACATTTTTCTTGTTAGCGCACAACATTTTTCCAATGGTATCCTAATCTACAACTGTGACTGATCTGGCAGGGAAGGAATACAGCAAGGCCGATTCTCGTTATGTTGGACGTGACCCCACTGTTGTGGTGATAGAGGGCATCACAGCAGTTCTTGCAGGCCCAGGCTGCCTTCTTGCAGTGTATGCTCTCTTGCCAACCTGGTTGATCTGTTGTCTTTTGGTATTACCTCCACTGTTTGTCTTTTGACGGAACCAATACCATTCGCCTTCTTTTGATAGCACCTGCAATGTAAGTGCTTCTGCTTATTTGCTTCTCAAGCTTGCAGTAGAACGAAGTATGCATTTCAATCATCAATAGAGTGGGCGAAGAAGGTTAAGTATCCAATCTCTCCTGAATTCCCGCCAATCTCAGAACATATTCATAACACAATGCTCTTTGAATGCAGGTATGCCATTGCAACTAAACCAGTATATGAGCACACGCTCCAGCTGGTGGTTTCAACTGCACAGCTCTACGGAGACATTGTGTATTTCGCAACAGTGATCCTGAAAGGAGTCGAGATCTGCTTGCCTGGGCCCGTTTACTACTGGTTTTATTACATTTTCATGAACGGCATCTGGGTAGTGATTCCCCTTCTCATTTCCTTCCGGTCCTGGGGTGCAATCAACAGAGCCTTCGCTAGCACAAAGAAGAAGTCTGCCTAAGTGAACTGGGCTTGAGCTTTGTTAGTCTATTGACTTGTGATATACAGATTTTATCTCTGTGCTGTGACCTAGAAACTCCACTTTTCTAGAGTTGGTAGTTAATAACATTTATCCCACAGCACTTTCTAAGCTATGAAACTCCTCCTCTGCCTCCATGTGGTGGAACCCAATTCATTAATTGTCCTTATTTTATTTTTCCATTTGTTGTTTGCTTCCTTGGTGTGCCTATCCACAGTATGCTTACACAGTAAAGCTCTTAATCTTTTTGTGAACCAGAAACGGAAGCAACCGTCTCAATGTTTAACTATTTGATAGTTTTAAAACTGATTTTCTTCATGGGACGAAGCAATTTGTGAATGAGTGATTAAAATTTGATTTAAATTACTATCAACAAATTTTTCAGTGTCCATAGAAACTTGCCTATCAAAAGTCGTCTGAGCTGGTATCACCATCTGAAACATCATTACATGTTGCAGCATCAATGTCCAATAAATCATCCTCTGTTTCTTCCCCTCCAAACTGGATAGAATTTTAGATTTGGTTCAGTTTTAGAGTTCTTTTCTCTGATTGTGGGTAAATGTCATAAAGCTAAATGTATACATTATGTAACATGTCTTTCTATAAAGTTTGGTTTCATCTTGAAGTTGTTGTAACGAGAAATAGACGCAAACATATTTATTTATATTTCCATTTTCATTTGAGATTTTATCTTTCTATTGTATTTAAAACCATTGCAAAGTAGAAGTGTTCTACTGAATATGCTTTCAAACTACATACCTTGGGATCTTCACAGTTGCCAACTGATGCTTTTGCAAGATTTGTTGATGGAATATCAGTCTTTGAAGGGCTTAACCTTGAAGGGCTCAATCTCGAAGGACTTAGTTTTCTTGTTTGGAAATTTTCATGGCATTTCTTTGTGAAGTGTCTATTCTTTTTTCTAAAAAGCATTTTTTGTGTATTCTTGTCCAATTTGTAAACCTCCCAATTGCTTTGAGTTGAAGGTGTTTGCTGCCATTAATTCACATATCAATTAAACAATTTTAAATGATTATAAGAATAATTTGTAAACAATGTAATCTATACATGATGACTAATGTAATCAAATTCCAATAAATAAATAAATAAATAAACAATGTTGGCAAGATTAATAAAAAAGGGATAGACATAATTGTAGATCTATTTTTCTAGTGTATTTGGTTATTTACAATAAATCAATATAACTTAAAAGATATAACATAATATTAAAATATGTTCCATTATCAACAAAATAATAAGAGCCTCACCGTATTATATGACTTTTCATTTGCAATCATATTCAAAGCTTCTAGATCTTTTTTCTTTTTTGATTTAGATATTCGATCATGAAACCAATTCCAAATATTAGCTTTTTCACCTTCCGATTCTTCAGAGCTTTCAGCATCTCTTGCTAAATCGTTGTTTGCATCCTCACTTTCCTGTTTAATTTATTGAAGAAAAAATTAATCAAATAGTACAATTTGAAACACAATCTTAATACAGTAACACTCATTATGACAAAACTTTAATTTTCAACTAGTAGCATAATTAAATAAAATAAAAAAGTGATGTGACTATATTCAACACATGTTTGGACATTAATTGGTTTGTTTGCTTAACCTCATTTTGTATAGACCTTTGCAGTCGACGCATTCGGCGATCAATTTCATTCAGTCTTTCTTGTTTATCACGAGTGTGGGTTTCCATTTGTGTCTCTAACCATTTTAAATTTTGAAACTTTTCAATGTATTGTGCAAATAACTTATGCATATGAACTTGCATTTCATCATATTGGTCAATATATGTTGGTCTGTATCAAAGAATAAGTTTATTATACAATAACATTGAAATATGCAGTTACATCATAAATAGCTAGTTTTTTAAATAAGAAATATGAATCAAATTGTATGTGTAATCTATTATATATTATTGAACTATTGATGATATCAAATGACATTTTATATCACATGAAAATATAATCAGATGTGGTATTATATCATAGCATATGATTGTAATTTTTTTTTTTAAATAAGTCAGTTTAAAAACGTTGACTTCAATTTACTTGACATTTTGAAGTGAAGAAAGACGCTTTTCACTTTGTTCCAATTCTAATTTCCGCTTTTCACACTTAGAACGTAATGATTTTTTTGTATCTTCAGCATGGCATATTTCTTGATCAACTTCCGTTATTTTTTTCATCATGGTTTCAATAGCTTCTCGCAAGTTGTGTTCCATTTCATCCATATTTCTATTTACAATTAATGTTTGATCTCTTTGTTCCTAATAATGTTAAAAGTTACAAAAATTCTATATTATAATTACAAAATCAAGTTAATTCATCAATATAAATAAAATTGATATTTTCCAAAACAAAAAGTATATGCCACCACCTTAAATTTAGGCTCTGCATCAAGCATATCATACAAAGTCGTCCCACACTTTGTGATCTCATTTACAAATATTCTTGTAGCTTTGGCACCAATAGGCTTTGCAATTGTTGCTACTTCAATATTGTCATGTGGCAATTCGTCCTGAACAAAATTATTTTAAATGAAATTTCATCTTAGTATCATCTTTATTTACATTAATACCATCATTAAAAAAATAAAAACAATTTCTATTTGAAGATGAAATCATCAACAAAATATATTTTAAAGTTTTAAAGTAGTTTTAGAATATATACTTTCATATTTATGGCTTTTTCTGTTGCAAGTTGTAATATTATTGCTATCTTTAAGAGTTCTTTTACAGCGTATCCGTCTGCAGAATAAATATGCTTTGGATTTAACTTGATTTTGGCCCTTGCAAGCTAAACATTTAAAACATTATAGTAAATTATTATCTGATAAAGACTAAAATTGAGAATTATTATAATACCTACATTGTATAATTTTGAAAAATAAAGCCTCGCATAGGTTATGTATTTTGAGTTTTCTATAATTCAAATATTAGTATTATTAAAAGTGAAATTCAAAAGAAGTTTATGTAACTAAAATAAAATACCATTAATTTTGTTGCGGATTTTACAAAATTGATTCGAGAAGCTTCTGTAGAGATGTTCTTTTCTAAATCAATTGTGGGATCATACCTGTTAATTATTCCATTTTTGGAAAACTTGTAGGTATATTTCTTTTACTTTAAATTATGAATGTATTTTAATTGAATTAATATGATGTATGTATACATATCGTGTTACAAAATGTACCTCAATATAAGCCAATAAAGGCAATTAGCAACAAACTCAAAATTAGGCCATCTAAAGCTTTCCATTGAAATTACATGTGGATATCCAAGTTCTTTCATTATTGTCCAAAATCCTAACATTTCACCAAATTAACATATATGAGATAAGTTCTTGATAAGTTTATTGACTTTTATGCAATATAGAAGTGATCCTTAATAAAGATGTTACAATGTGGAATATTTTAAGCTTCAATTATATTGGTTTGAACGTAAATCAATATGATAAAAGTACATTAAAGTTTTCAAAAATTACTTCGTATACTTGTGAAAGACATAGGATCCAAAAATATAATGTGTATTCTTTGTAGTGGTGAAGATTTGAGATTCTTTCAACAACTATTTATGATGCAAAATTAAAGTCTATTTAAACCCTAACAAAACCCTTGAGTGTGGATATCTTGAAGTTATAAACTATTGACTTTGTATAGATTTATTGTGAGTTTGAAATTAATTGTCTTTGTTTATACTATTTAAACAATAGGATACTTGAATTGAAATTTGCAAAATATGTTTGTAAATTGACACATGAAATCTACTATTATGATTTATAAATACAAGAAATGGAAAATCCTCAAAATAATTTTAAATTTCATGTTCACTCATCAATTATCATTAATAAATAGAATAACAAAAGAATATTTTTATAAATCTTATAAGATTTTTTTATAGTTTCATTTTAAATATTATTTTATAAGCTATACCAAAATGTAGCATTTAATGTGCTATTTAGTAAAATAACTAAATGACTGTTATTAAAAAATGGTGTGTGTCAATCAGTCTATCCATCCGTCCGTTAGTTAACCCCTAAACGACCACGGCCACCAAAATGGCTTTTTGCTATTTCGGGCAGCTTAGATGAAGGGGTTTATATTAATATTTTCGCCTAAGATTTTTACTGGAGACTCATTATACTGCAAAGTGTATGTGGTAAAATTTGCAAAGCCAAATTCCAATTTAAATACCTTCATCTAGAAATTTTAGGTTTAAAGTTTCAGGCGGGCAGTTTGAAGTTAGGTTTTTTTAAGATTTTTTTTCTTGAAACATGTTCATAACCAGAGCACTACTCAAATTCCAAAGAGACCCCCATGAAAAAGTTTGCCATTTTTACAAGGGCAGCCTCCAAAAATTACAATAACAAGCTTCAAAATTTTTGAATTAATTCTTTCAAAATTTACCAAAATTTGAGATTTTGGAATTTTTCAAAAATAATTTCTTTCAAAAATCACAAATCCATAAAGGGACCTTACCACCATTTAGATTTTTCTAAAACCAAATATATGTAACGTCATGCATGTTTTACTATATTGTTGTTTTTAGATCTGCTTATAGAAAATGATTTTTATGAAGGTATAAAAAGATGAATGAGTCTCTCAAATTTTTCATGGAGGTACCCAACTTGATTAGCTACATGGAAAAAAATATGACCATGATGTTTGATGTAAAAATCTTCAACTCCTCCTTTGCACCATGAAGACAATGCCTCTTGAGCAAGGCCTTAAAAAACTTTTGAACAAACTTTGGGTGTTATGATCATGCAAATGATAAACATCCAACGGTTAATTTTTTCGAAGGTAACTTGAAATAGGCTTATGTAGAGGATCTTACGGTTGAAAGTTTTAAATAAATAAACAAATTTGGTACATACTCCCGGGAGTGCATAGAGGTAGAAAATCGCAGTTTTGAGGTTTTAGAGCTCCAAAAACACCATGGATTTTTAGGGGTTAATCACAAAAATCAACTTACTAGAATCCATCCTTGAACTTGTTAAATAATTCCAATATTTTTATATCACCTCCATCATGTTGTAATTTCTTTCTAATGTTTTGCTTTTGTCAACTTTAACATTTGCACTATGTATCATATAGTTAAGGCATGTATTTCCAAGCGACATTTTCATTCTAAAATGAGAAGATAATAAGTTTTTGGAAATAGTATATTCTATAAATAGAACATAATACATAGTAAATTTTAGATTTCCAAAACATCCAAAATTTATTGAATGCATTGAATCTTATGTAAATCAACCATTATGATACTCTCAAGCTTTATTATGTACGGACATACATCCTTCCAAAATCACATATATATTTAAGATAATTCAAACATGACTTGAATTTTCAGTTAACTATTTTTTGAATGAAGGCATTATTGTCTACACCAAAAATTATTGTTGTTTTTTCAAGAACCATTTCATGTTATACAATTGGATTGTGTGCTTCTTTTATTTCAAATTTTAATGAAACATATGTTTGGTTGAGTTGGTTTCATTTTTGCATACAAAGTTAAAAAAAAAGTCTTAAAAATATATAGTTTCTAGTACTTAAATCTTTACAAGATTGTGAATTAAAAAAAATGTTTTAAATCTACCCTAGGTTGTTCAAAAAAGTCCAAGACCCACTCTGGGCTCCTTGATCCTTTAGGGATTAAAGTGATTACATTGATTTTTGTATTAGCATTAGTAACCACAGATAATCTAGAAAATATGGCCTTTGTATTATTTTATTTTTTGGAAAGGAATTCGTGAATTTCATATTTAGGTTTTGATTTAAGTAACATAATATGAAAATAAGACATTAAAAAATAATTATTTAAAAAATAAAGATAAAAGTAAAAGCTTTGAGTCTTTATAATGGGTCTTGACCCTTGATTCAAATTTATGGTTTTCTTCATTATTTCCAGCACTTCATTCAAGAAAAAATGTTTTACATATTTCTTTTTAGAACCACTTCAAAAGAACTTATGTGAAACCAATTCTGAACAAGGAAGTTTCTTATTTTCTAATTCATTTTACCTTTTTACTTTCAAAAACATCAGCACAAGGAAAACCGTAAGCAGATTTTGATCAACAAAATTGCAGATTGTGCCAGTCAATTACTTGGTCGGAAATGGATATGACGCCCTCATAAAACTCTCCAGGTGAGGCTCCAAGAATCATACGACAGAATCATATGGTCAGATCCGAGTACAGTACTAAATATTGTATTGTACATAAGTTGATGGCATTGCAGAACTACTATGTCCCTCACACTGAGTAACCAGACATCATACATGTGACCTGAAGAAGACCCAAAAGGCAACGTATGAGAAGGGACATCTCCTCTACGAAAGTAGTGTTGAACAACTCTTTCACCTACAAATTGATTAAAAAACAAGCAAGTGCCTGTAAGTTCTGATGTAGAGCCACTGTCCATGGACGGTCCGGTCCGGACGCTAGACTTATCCTCCACCAGCAATGATCAGTACACAACATCAAGTTTAACGTGTTGAGGACCCAGACATAGACAATTAGACATCAAATTTATGGACGGAAGGGTGCTTCATGCCAGTAGAAAAACCAATCCGGAGTTCTTTCAACATGACCCTTGGCGCAAATTTTGGCAGGAGAATCGGATCTCTGGAGTCCAGAATCTACAACCAGGTTTCAGATTAGGTACACTCATGAAATTATAATTAAGTCATGAAACCTTCGTACTGTTTGGATCAGGTACCCGTTTGGGGAACTAAGTTATTAGACCTTGTACTGTTTGGTTGATTTCATAGGCATGACGGACTATTGTATATTTATTGCATGAGCTAGTTTGTTTACTGAGAAGCTTTTGTCCCATGAGTTGCCTGCAGGGTCACGAATACAGTATTCTGAAAACCTACCTGTGTTACATTACGTGAAACTTGGCATCATTGCAACTCTTGAAACCCTTGCGATAAACCTCGCCCTCGTCTTAATGACGAGGGCCCCCCAACCAGGGCTGCCATTGGAGGGGGCAAAAAGCCCCCTATATTTTGCATGTTGATGAAAAAAAATTTAAAAAAAAATTTAAATTTTTTTAAAAATATATAAACTAACTAAAATTAATTTAGTAGGTTCCCCTAGACTAATTCGGGGTCCCCGGTTCCATTAAAAACAAAAAAATTACTAGAAAAGGGCCACAGGGCCCCTAAAAATAGATTAGGGAGAGGATGGGAAAGGGGATGAGGAGGGGGAGGGCCCGCCTCGTCATTGAGACGAAGGCAAGGTTTATTGCAAGGGCTCTTGAAAGGGTGACTTGTTGCCTTGCTTTACCTTACATGAGAAGATTTTTGTGAATATATTTTCTCATTTTAACTTCAAAAGTTTTAATTCAGAATCTACAGAATTTCTTATCATTTGTAAGGTTGACTGTCCTAGAACCACCACCCACCCCACAAGCACCATGTTGGTCTCCCTAGAACCGCCACTAGCATTGTCAAAACAATTCAGAACACTCAATTCAAACTGACCAATCAGAACACTCAAAAAGCTGGTGGTTTTGGGTATCATCATGAGTGAAAATCAGTACCAGCTAGGTCTGGTTTTGGGAAAGTCTATAGATCAATTTTGGATCACTAAGTACTTTTGTGTTTAGAAATTTGTATCTATTTTAGTATTGGGAAGAAAATTCCGAAAAATTTTCATTATGTTTGAAAACAACTTTCCTACATGGGAAAAATATACCCCAAAAATAATCTTGCCAGAAAAGGCTCATAATCCTTTAGTTGGTGGTTTTAGGATAGTCGACCTTATTACAAGTTAGTTTTACCATTTCAGCGATAGGGCATGCACCCCTTGCAATAAAGCTCTCCCTCCTTATAATGAAAAGGCGGGCCCTCCTTCCTCCCCTCCTTGATTCTAATTTTAAAAGACTTATGGTCTATTTTTAATCATTTTGATTTTTTTATTGGAACTAGGAATCCCAAATTAGATTGAGGAGATCCATTTAGTTTGTTTTATATAATTTGTATATATTTAGAATTTTTTCATCAACAAAATGTATAAAAGGGGTTTTTTGCCCCAACCAATGGGTACCCCGCATTGGGACAGCTTGTCATTAAGAGGTTTTTGCCCGCGGGGGCATGTACCATTGCCACAATTAAAAACACTTTTAATCCTCTAAAAGCATGGGTTCTTCAGTGGGTTCATCTTTATACTCATATCTTGCATGAATTGGATATATGATTATGTTGTATAATTTGTTGAAGGCTCATATAGCCAAAATGTGAAGTTTTTTCTTCTTACAAAATTGACTTTTTTGCTATTTAAAATAATGTAAGAATGTGAAATACACACTCATTTTATCAGCAATTTTGTTACAGTGTATGATTTAAATGCAAAGGATAAAAAAGCATTGGATTGTAAACCTTCTGGTTTTCAGTACGAATGGGAATTGACCATCTGATTGTTTGGAATGTTGACATTTTATCTATTTATTTGTTTGGAGTGCACCCTCAAAACCAAAGATATTCAATTGAACCTTTCTGTATACGTGGAAGGAACCCTTGTTGCAAGAATAAAATATGAGACAATAATAAAATATGACAACTATATGAAGGCGCTTCAATACTTGTCATATATTTTATTATTCTAATAACTCTTATTTAATTTGGTGATAGAATTACATAGCAATGTAATTGTTTGGACAACAAATAAGCAAGCCATGAATTTTCAAAGATTTCATTGAATTATTTAAGAGATTATTAGTAAATATTGAAGTAAACTCATTATAAATTATACATCATTTGGAAGGCTTTACAAATTGGCGCTTTTTAATTTTGCTAGATGAGTACTAAATTTGATGAATGCAAAAAAATTTGACTAGCGTGCTTGTAGTGGAAAAGATAATCTTACTTTGAAAATTGTAGGAAGCTTTTGCCTAAGCAAATTTTTAGCAATGAAGGTGACAAAATTTTGCTAATAACACAATTAGATCGCAACAATGGTCATTAATATCCTGTAGATTTCTAGATTACCATTTGTACACATCATATGTTTGCAAATACCAAAGATGTTGTTGAAGGTGCATTGATTGCTATTCCTTAAAATTCTCATTAAAGCTTAGGTGTATATTTAATTTGGTGTGTGGTAGTATGACATAAGTTCATGGAAGTGTCATTAGTAAGTTTTTTATTATTATTATTTTTTAATTTTTAATTTAATTAAAAAAAAATTAATGTTGAATTGTCTCTTAAATGTATTGTTGACTTTTACTAAATTTGAACCTTTGTATCTTAAATATCCACATACAGTCTAAATAAACGAAGTAGCACTTTCGCTTTGTACAAGTGCATTTCTATGTTTATATTTAAATTATTATCCATTTTATTTCCTCACATAATAGTGAAAAAATTTGTTTTTATGAAATACATTTCTTTATATTTCTTGCAATTTATTTGTACCTCTAAATAAAATTATGCTCTATAGTTCTTCAACATATACTCCATATTGATGCATATTTGTGTGTATGGATTTCTAATTTCACTTGCGATTCAAATATTTTCTTTAAAGTCATAAGCTATGTGTGTAATTTAGTGCGTTTGAAAAGTCAACAAGATGCTGTACATTATTTATTTAGATGGCGGATTTGGATATATCACCTTAACACTTTTTATGCATATTTTTCCATATGAACACGACTTGTGATCGAAGAGCACATCATTTTTGCATATTATTCTTGTAAAGGTAGGTACCGACGATGCCAACTCATTATCTTTACGTATTTTTTTCACATAAATCTAAGAACTGATGATGTATTCCGTATATCAACTTTTCATATTTTCTACATAAGATTCGGAAAAAAGATCATCATATTTTTCTTAAAGGTCATCACAGTTTCCAAAAAAGCAGTCATATTTTAATTGAAATAATTATTTCAAGGTAAACCTGTCTATTACCGAGTATGTAGGAAAATTAGCACACTTATCCCTAAAGAACAAAACTATTTTTTTCAAAATTTCATTAGCAAAAGAAAGATGATTCCAATGCTCTTTATGATATATTTTTGGACACCATTTAACCCCAAACATTGACTTTCATGTATAGTTATGAATTCTTATGATACATACTACAGGTTTGCCTAACCCCAAACATTGACTTTCATGTACAGTAGGTGCACATTCATATCTGCATAATCTACCAGATTCTCACAATTTTCTTAGATTTGGAAATGTCCAAAAATATGCAGGGCCAGGAAATAGGGAATATATTAGGCTGGTTGAGGTTGTATGCAAAGGCATCTCTATCTGGTGGAACATAAAGCTGCCGACGCTCCTCATGATGCAACTTCCTCATGGCGTAGACTAAACATATCATCCTCCGAACGTTCTCCTCCTCCTTCCCCTCTTGCTCCCCCCAATGTCAGCAAAATCCAAGCTCACACCTTCATATATAAATTAATGTCGACTAGACTACCATGGACACACAACGTCAGTTACAACTCAACCGTATTACAAAACTCACAACCAAGTCACACTGTCTAGAATCCAGATCTCACTCACACACAGCATCTTCGGAGCTTCAAATCCTCACCAGATTCATCATCAACATGGCACGAGCCTTGCTCTTCGACATGGCAGCCAGGTGATGAGCCCAACTGTTCTTCTCTTCATTTGGTGAAAGATTATGCACTGTAATGTGTTGTCAGGTTTCTAGATGAGGTCCAAGTGGGTTGGACTGGAGGTAGCGGATGTTGATCTCAAGTGTTTGGGATTCTTCGTTTGATTTGAAGTGATTGGGATTGCTGGTTTGATGTGAGTTCGATTGTAGTGTATATGGTTGCTAGGTGGTGGTCATCACAACATGGTTTTTTTCTTCAGTTATTCTTCTGCTTCGTTTTTTGATTGGAACTGGATGATGATCTAAGAATTATGGTCTGGGAAAGTTCGGTTTTTGCAGCTGGGATTGTATGTGGATTTTGTGTAGAGTTTGGTCTTTGCACTTGGGTTGTTGATTATGTTACATGTTGCTAGAATGTCGGGAGTTGGGATATCACCTTCTTTGATTGACTAGTTTTTGATGAATTGTGATAGATGCGCTGTTGTAGATGTGGAAATTTTGGTTTTTGGAGCTGGGAGGGGATTGATTTGAGTTGAGGAAGGGGTGTTGATGTGAGGTGTTTTGGTTTGAGATGGATTGTAGATGGTGGTCGGAGAAGACGGTGGCAGTCGTGACGGGGAGCAACAAGGGGTTAGGGCAGGCGATTGCACGGGAGCTTGCGAGGAATGGGGTTACGGTGGTGTCCACGGCGAGAGATACGGCCCGAGGGCTTGCAGCTGTGGATTCGGCGGTGAAAGAGGAGCCCCAGCTCAAGGAGTTCCTTCATTTTCACCAGCTTGATGTTACGGCTGACCAGTCTGTGGCGGAATTGGCGTCCTACTTGCAAGACACCTTCGGCGGTGTTGATATACTGGTGAGTTTGAGTTTAGTACTATCCCATAATGAAGCCATTGTTGACATTTTTGCAGGATGTGGCAGATTCTAATGTTGGACGTGCAAAAGAACAGAGTGATGAAATGTTATGGTGTTGATTTCTGGTTTTTTGAGAATCTACTCTTTTGTGGGGTTTGCAGATAAACAATGCAGCGATGCAGAAATTCCAGTCCGAGGTGTATGAAGATGCGGTTGACACAATTGAAACGAATTATTTCGGCACAACAAGAGTCACTGAGAAGCTGTTGCCATTGCTGAGAGCTTCCCCTTTCGGAGCTCGCATTGTCATGGTCTCATCCCAAGTTGGCCAAATGGAGGTAAACATTCAATCCCAAACTCCTCTCCTGTAATCTTCTTGGTTAAGGATTGATCTAGTTCATGGACTCACTCATCATTCAATATTCTTTGGTTTGCAGAACTTCGAACAAAATGAGTACCTCAAGGCGAAGATCCAGGAAGCGCTTGAATACAAGGATGAGAAAATTGTGGATGCCATAGCAAGGAAGTATTTAGAAGATGTGAAAGCCGGGCGAGAGAAGGAAGAGAATTGGGCTAAGAACCTGTTTCAGTACCGGGAATCGAAGGTCTTCATGAATATCTACACTCGCGTCTTGGCAGCTCAGTTGGCGAGCAGGCCCGAGGGTCACAAGATCTATGTGAACGCCATTTGCCCCGGAGCAATGAAGACCGACTTGTTGTCATCTTTTAAGGACAAAGTTGGTGCAGCTAAAGCAGAAGAGCTCAGCGCCACCGTAAGATGGACGCCAATAGAGAAGTCGGCGACGGCAGTAACGTCACTGGCTCTCTTGCCTGTGAACGAGTGCCTTCATGGGAAGTTTTTAGCCAGGGACCTTGAAGACAGGCCTTGGTGATGAGAGCAGCAGGTTAGGTAGGTTAGATACACACATGTGAAGCTGCAACTTGTGTTTAGATGATGTTGCAACAAATTTGTAACACATTTTGTAACATTTTATTACAAGGTGGAATTTTCAAGCAATCACTTCATTGTATGGTTGGGACTGATGTTGGAGAGTATGGGAAGTGTCTAGTCAAGGACCCCGAAGTAAGGGGTTGATGACGAAAGAAGTCGGATATGACCTTGAAAATAGGTCTTGAAGATGATGTTGCAGCATTTCCGCAGCATTTTAAGGAGCATTCTTGTACAACTTGTGAAGATTTTAAAACTCAACCCCTTAGTAGTCCGTTGTTTGAAAGTCATGGATGTGCACAGTGAGTGAGGTTTAGATGGTCAGCCTTTGACATTTCTGGGTCAGAATTGAGAAATATGAACTGAGAGTCTGGGAACTACTGATATAATGCAATTAGACTTCGTATCTGATAAAGCATTTTGCAACTAATATAGGCCTGAGTTAAATAAATAAAATAGTTCAAATAAAAAGTTGGTATGATTAGTGGTATCGTTATTTCCCTTCCATTATGGGATAGGTGAGAAAGTATTGAGAGGACGGTACAGTCTAGTCTGTACATGATCTCGTTGAGGATGCCGGCTTCCACTTTGAAAAAACAAAGCAGCTGATATATGCTAAGGTGGCCGAGCATCTCCCAATGAAATTACATATCTACCTCAAGTTTGGAAGAAAACAAATGATTTACACCCTCCCAAGACTGAAAGCCTTCTAGTCCCTCGATTTTTGATCTATCGTCAGGCATAAATGGTCAGAAAATAATCAAGAATGGGTCAAAATCTGTACTAACTCCGGTGAAGATTCCTACTTTTCGACCATATGTTTGTGAAACTCATTTCCGGAGTCACTCTCCTCGTCTTGTAAGTTGAGAAGAAGCGACTGCCCTATTTTGAGCTTTGTTACTGGAATCGGGCGGCCTGTCATTCCCTCTGCAAGAACAAATGGTGCAAACACATTTTAATCAGTAAACTTAATCCGACCACCCAAACCAGCCAATGGATTCCAATTCCTAGCTTTTTATACGTAGTCAATCAAATACACCACCAACTTAATTGCTTCCAGGACTTGTACAGTGAACAGTGGATGATACAAGTATAATTTAGTACCTCCAGGACTAACAAGGCAAACATTTTCTGAGTTTTGGAGCAACACGCTGTGTCTCTGGCCCTCAACCTCCACTTCAACAAGCAGCAATGGCCTCGATTCGATTTTCACCCTGCCCACTAGAACAGTCCTTGATTGCCCTTGCGCATTCACCACCAGCACTTGACTGCCCGTGTGAAGCTCAGAGAGGTAGGAGGTGACGCCCCCAGCCATTCCCACATATGCATGAACTGGACCCTGTATTGAATCCAATTCTACACATCAAAATCTAGCCAGCTAAAACCATCTACTTAGAGAGCAATAGTGTAGAAAGCTCGATATCATGCTTTTGAGCCCGCATGTTAAAATCAGAGTATGTGAGGTGAATCTCAAGCTGGGTCCTTACAGCATTAACTCGAAAGGGGCGAGAAGCAGTGTGGTCGATGTCCGAAAAGTCGGAGTGCACTAAGAAAAGCGCTCTTGAAAATGATCCGACCTGCAAAAACACCAGACCTCAAAATTATATAAAATTGTACAATCAAGACCGTATACATCACAACCTGCCATTAGAAATGAAAATGAGGTTCTTAATCTGACTACAAAGGAATTGAATTTGCACATGCACAATTCATACTTGGCAAGCGAAAGGTAGCTTACCAAGAGACCCTCTCCAGGTTGCAAGAGGTTGCAGAGATCCACGCAAACGCGGTCTCCGAGGCCCACTGGCTCCACCTGCGTGACCATGGCCTTCAGCATCCTGACGCCCATGGTGACATCTCCCCTCCCTTTCAAATAATCTTTAAGCGCATAAATCTGTGCAGGGTCATCCGTGTGGAGCACCACGCCATCCGTTCCTTTGCCAAGAGCTTCGAGATATATCTGTGAGTCACTGGCACTGTTGGCCACCGCGTACAACGCAGTGCTGCTAGCTTGAAAGGCCGTCACCATCCTCTCCGCTGCTGCAACTTGGATCAAAGACCACTGCCATACAACACCATGAAGTTGCTTGATCAGCTCATGCCTCACATTACCAATTATCTAGCAGTGAAAGTTGACCCAAATACGTTTGTATTCGTTGGCACCCGTTCTTCAACATTGAAATCAAGTACACCAGCACTAATGTAGAATACTGAATACAACCAAGTATACCACACTACCATATGATACCGAGTATTTTTACTTGTACTGTTATCTACAAACAGTGTCACTTGGGTAGACTATTAGGCATGTGTTTCATAATACTCTGCTGACAGAAAGCATCAATGGCCAATCAAAAGGATTTCTGAAAGGGTTGTTACATTGAATCAGTTATGCTCTGGTTTAATTTCAAAGTGCTGCACAATGCACGTGGTTAGTTTG
Organism: Ceratodon purpureus; assembly: GCA_014871385.1. NCBI lineage: Eukaryota > Viridiplantae > Streptophyta > Bryopsida > Pseudoditrichales > Ditrichaceae > Ceratodon > Ceratodon purpureus. The sequence goes on along the minus strand of CM026428.1, from coordinate 11,493,085 downwards.
TCTGACAGGAAATTTTGTGATGTTGAGTAAAGGGGGCTTGAAGAAGCGTTTTGACAGTGATCTCTGCTATCTTATCGCAATGATGTATGTGTACCTGGGAGTCTGGGGCGTTCATGACCACCACGTCGGCTTCGCCCATGACGGAAGGCAGATGCTCTAGCTGCTCGCTGGATGTGAACTGCCCCACTGCCGCCACTTGCCCGTTCTGCGCGTCCACAATCTGGCATTCCTCCATGTACAGTGGTCTTATCCTCGCCAGAGCTGCCAAGCACAACATCCCCCTCGATGAGGAAATTTGTTTGCAAACGACGTCATCATCGCAAACCCACCGAAAGTTCCCTCAACAATGACTCACATCCTCAAGGTTGAAATCTCTACCCAATATGTGCACTAGTCTCCTAGTTCAAGTCATCAATAATGATCCTAAAAGGCTGATTCATCTTCAAGACCAAACCCAAGAGCTTGCTGAACGACGATGATATTCAAGTTTGCTTAAAAATCTAGCAAATGGTTTTGAGCGATGAACACCTCAAAGGTTGCAGCATCTGGTATAACATACGAACTGCCAAGTACAGGTTGAGATGATGGACGACTCTAAGGATTGAATCCTTGACATGTGAACTTTGAGATGGACATACGTTAAATTCTAGACATCATCATCCTGAAGATTGGAGGTTAGGGAGCATACTTGTCCAGTCGTCGGCCAAATCTTTGGTATGGGGAGTGAACACAAAGGTGGTCCATCCGACCCCAACAGCAGCCGCCATGACCTCCTTGTTGCTCGTCCATATCCACACTACCTTGGCCGCCTTCTCCCGCACCCCAATCCTGCCACTCGCCACTCGATCCCCTGGCACCGAAATCGACCTGGAGAAGAAGGCGTTCGTCTTCGGCATGGCCAACGCCTGCTGCCCCTCCCGGCTACTCTGGGCTCTAGCCAAGGGCGGCACGGCATCGCCGTAAACTGTAGCCAGCCCTAAGTCCAACCTCCTGGCCTTCGAATTATTCCACTCCTGGTGGCCGCTCCGGGTCATCTCAAACGCCATCTCGTTGTCGGTGGAGGACGGCTCGGACCCCGGTGGGGGGCCGAAGGAAAGACCCAGCTCATCACAGCTTGACCCCCCGATCTCGAAGCTAGACCTCTTGGTGGTGGTGCCGGAGGAGCCGGTGATGGACCTCCAGGAATTCCACTGATTACCATGCAACATGTCATTGAAGTCTCTCGGGTCGACTTGGTTGTACTTCGTGGATGACATGGATGCCCCTCGAAGAGACGAGTTTAGTGAGGAGTTTCGGGACCCTGATAAGCTGAGTGGGTGGGTCATGGCGAATGAGCGGATGCTGTCCACTCCTCCGGAATTTTTTACTCGCGTTACAAAACACGTCAAGTTGTCGACAAAGTATTTCTTATCTTTCTTCATGGTCCTGCAAGAGACCATAACATTTAAACTTAGCTGTGTGTGCATACTTTAGCTTGAATAAGCAAGTCACAAGCATGTGTTCCCATCTCGCATGACTTCCACAAGCATGCTCCATCACCTTCCAACAGTGTGTTCGTTTGGCTTTCATTATTATCCGTTTCTTTTTTCTCCTTTGTCATTAACTAGTGCACTGTTCATTGCATGTCGCAATCTTGTGAAGCTAAAAACATGTTATGGAAAGGAGATCTCAGCAGCCATGATTAGCAGTTGAATTTAATACGTGTTTATTTCTAGAAAATGAGGGTTCATTGTAGGCGTGGTGGTACCTGTCAAGGACGACGTGGTAAGCATTGCATTTTTTGGCCTCTTCCACGACTATCATCTTCGGGTGAAGGCCTGCTTTCACCTCGATCACCATTTGCACTCCAGCTTTTTGACAACAAAGGTCCAAATCCTCGATGTTGTGCAACATGTGTAGTTTGTTGGCCAGCTCATTGTCTAGAATTCTGCGGTTGGCGCCCAACCACGAATTTTCATCCAAGCGGCACTTGTACCCCACTGCGTCCCCACACAAAAAAATAAGTTGAGTGCAATGACCTGGTTAGTTTAACGATCCTACCGCGCGCGCACTCCCACACACATACACACACAAAAGAAACCAAAAACAAAGGAAAAAACAAACAACCTTTCAAAGCCACCATTTCACCATGACGGCTCACTTCTGTAAGAAAGTGTAACATCTCTATCTGCTGTCCATATCCACTCTTACAACGAACTCCTGGCAAATCATTGCTGCGACCCTGTTCACAACCCTAAACCCTCGCTCACAACGTCCAGTGCGAATCATCGATCACACCAATATTGCGCTAAAAATCCAGACCCACACGAAAGTTGGCCGCTCGGACAGAGAATCATCAACTCCACTGCTTCTTGACCCACTACGCTTCTCCTAATTTTCCCCTTTCAGAGGATACTTTGAATCATCCAGATCCTCCCAAGGCCGGAAGAGTTCTAGATCGTTGCATAGACACATGGGGTGGAAAAATGATTCAAGTAAGACTTACTGGGATTGAGAACGTGGGAAAGAATCCCCACGAGCCGAAGCGTGTCCCCCCGGCGAACCACATGGTGAAACGCCCAATTCAACGCGAGCGTGCAAATATCCTTGTTCACCTCCAACACCACCAACACCACAGGCCGCGACGAGTCCGCCCGCTGCACTATCCGCGCCCCGGTCGCCACATCCTCCATCATCGGCTCCGCCTCCATCCCTTCCCCTCACCACCACAATCAAAAAACCAAAACAACAACCTCACTCCAGTCCTCCCTGAGGCCGCACCCCCAGTCCCAACCACTATCTAATATCCATTTCGATCATGATTCCGAGTCGACATGCTCCCACACCCGCTCCCCATTCTCCCAACTCACACTCACAAAGCTAAGTCACCCGGAGATACAGTTTCGTCTTCCTGCCTAGCAACATCAACATGAGGCCGCAACACTTCTAGAATCACTGGAACTCTACCCTCAACGTCTAGATCACAGAACGCACTGGAGGAGCGCTAGCAAAACGACTTCTAGAAAAGTACACAACGTCCAGAAACTCTAGACGACGCAAAGGCAGCTCCAAGTTCAGGATTCACGAGGCTGCGAAGAAGACCACCGAACCAGGCATGCGGAATCCGCTCCGCGCAACACACCACCTTCGTCTCCGTCTTCGTCTTCGTTTCACGGTTCCAGCAACAGTCCGGTGCCTTCCTTCATTGGCGTCTCGGGACGCCGGCGCTCAGTACGCAGCCAATCGATTAAACAATGGCCGCAATCTGAGGGAAACTTTTTATATGAAGAAGCTGCCTTCTCACGGATTCTATTCTTCACAAGTCCTCCTGTCTCTCAAAAGCTCACAGACACTGTTCAAGCCCCGACTCTCTCTCCTTTTGTAGTTTTCCTGCAACACACAGACTCCCTCCCTCTCTCCCACACACACATACTTAAATATTGCATTTATTGATGAGCCCACATAGCTCACTAGTTTACGTTCTCCGATCTCCAGTTGACCTTCTATCCTTGACTGTCGCCATGCTCTTTGAATTCTGTGGTATTATTACTTTCCGGTGACATCGCCGAAACACGGAACTTTACTCTGTCCACACTATTCCTGTCGATAAAATTCAAGTTTTTCCTAATCAAACTCTTATCTTGAACTCTACACAAGTGGTAAATTTTCTCCTCGACTGTGACTTCGTAACAGCTAATTTTTTTAATTTGGGAATGACCAGGTCGTACTACAGTGCATTAGTTCGAGTAACTTAGACTGATTCTGACGAGACTTGTGAGGAAAGATCTAGCCCTTGTGCATGAGAGTTATGGTAAATTAATTGACAGTGGTTTTGCATCATGGTGATTCGAATCACATCACTGAGAGGGGCAACTCTTATCCTGGCGCTGGCAATAATAATAAGGTTTCCTCCTCCGGGTCACAAGAGAACATTTCCACAGCCATCTCATCTCCTCCACGCCCTCTGACCCTGTTGTTTGTTCCTTGCAGTACATCCCTATCACGGCTGATCAAGTCGTCCAGGGAACATTCCTGGTACCACTTAATCACCCCCAATGGCAAAAGTGAGCAAAAACCAAAAAATAAAAAACACCGAAAATTGAATGATTGGAAGAACCAGAAACCACAAACCAGTAGCATGATCGTACTGCACCTCCTGACGTCACCGTCTGCCCCTACCCCCAAGGCTCAATCAATTAGCCAACTCTTCAAGTCGGTACAAACGCCCCTACTTCCCATTTTTGCCCATTTTTTTAATAGCTCATTGAAGCAGCTCACAAGCTCCTGATACTGAATCTGAAACTGGGGCCCGCTTGGGAAATAATGGAATCATTTTGTAAGATACCTAATGACGTGGAATATGTTGAGTTACTGCAGATGGGGTGCCCCTTCAGGGATGGGTCAAGTTCCATGAACCCAGATGCTGTGCTTGCTGCTGGTCTTGAGATGGGCTGGCTCGGAGCGGAGGACCTCCATAGCTAACGGATTCCGTGATCTAGCAGCCTGCATTCTGGCAATGCTCTTTGGGGATATCCTACACATATGCTTGCCTCCATGGCTCCGTGGTCGGGTGTTATGTGGGAAACAAAGTACTGGGCTTCTATATTTTGGTCTGTCCTTGGGGTTAAATTTGGGTTTTTTTTGGTATTTTTTTTGTATTTGATATTTTTATTAATTTTGGTTAGGGTTTTGGTTTTTTTTTAATGTTTTGGTTTTGTGATGGTGGCGTGGGTTAGTTAACCGGTTGGGGCCGGTGGTGAGAGAGGAGATGGAATCTGGGGGTGTGAATAATGTGGGGGGACTGTTGGGGGGTCTGGGAATAGGGAGGGTGGAATCTCGTGGTGGGGGAGGGGAGGGGTGGGGTGGGGAGATTCACATTTGTAATGTCACAACAAAAATGAGATTCACAAACAGTGCATTCGGGCCTGTGTATTCTTTTATATTTTTTTGTATTTTTTTATGTTTTTATATTTTATGAAATTTGGGATGTGTATCATGTTGCGCTCAGTAGTTGTGGGTAAAGGTTGGAAGTTACCTGGCGAGAACCGGGAATTGGTTTACTTGTGAATTGCTAGTACATGAGTTTCACTATTTTGGGTCCATAAAAGCTTGGAATATGTAACAGTGTCTTGAATTCTTTGCCATTTAGTCATTTTGGAATCATTAAGTTTTGTAGAGCTTAGAGAGCATACTCCATTAAACACATAGCTAGTTGTAGATATCTCAACGGGAGAGGGATGAATAATTGAGAAGGACCAATCTTTGTCAAGATTTAGGTATGCAAAAATTGAATATGATGGGACTAATAACTCATAAAAAGTTAACCAAAAATGGTATTACATTAATAACATTTAGCTGTGCTTCATATGAAGTGGGCCACTTTTCAGATAGTAATTCTTAAAACAGTGACTATAATCCTTAAGTCTTCAAGCCATTATTTTTCCGTCATTATTCTTTGTTTATAAGTTGTCCGGATATATCAAGATTTACTTTTTAAAGAATCAAAACTTTATACTAGACGAAAATCAAGCATAATTTCCAATCTAATTTGGATTTTGTCGATTGTGCTTAATCTCAACTTAAAGAGAGTAGAGCAACTGCACCTTGGTTATCCATGTTGTTTAAACATAGTTATTTATCCTCAAAAGAATATGTTTTTAATTTTGATAAGCTTGGCTTTTCATAAAACTTCTTACTTTTTCATGTGAAGCTCATGTATTTAAAAAAATCCAAAAAAAAAGCAATTTTCTAAAAATGTTAAACAATGTGTTCAAAATGCCAAGGCAGTATTGAATGAAGTTTAATCAATATAGAAAATGAAAAATTTTAAAAATAGATTGATAGCTAAAGTGATTATGAAGAAAAAGACAAGGCAACGCAATTGATTGTAGAAAAATGCACACTTAATTTTACGTTTTATATATACTATTAAGCTTAAGTTCCATTAAATCTTCTATGTAAGGTTTTATGAGTTTATAAAAAAAATTGGAAAATAATAGAAGCTTCAAAAAATAAATGTTTAGAAAGTGATTGTTACAAGTGAGTACAATGGCATTAAATTGAACCTTCAAAGTCTTAAATTAAAGTAAATCTTTATGAATTGTTGTTCTTTGTAAAAGTCAAAATTTTTGTCTTCTATGGTATATTATGGTTACAACTAAGTGATTCAAAAAAATTGTAACCAAAGTTTATTTACTATAAAAGATTCATTTTACCATTATAAGTGGGAATCAAGTACACAGATTAAATGTAGAAGTGTCTAAAACTGTCACAATAATAATAGTTATCCACAAATTTTGAATTATTTGAGACAAGGAAGTGATAAGTTTAGAAAAGTGACTAAGTCCATTTTTAATCCCTAAAATTCTCTCTTTTCTTTATATACTAAACTCAAAGAGCATGTCTTTTTTGTACAAACTTCAATTTTTCATTACTCTCTTTTAATTTTGTATATTATCTTATATAGCATTTTTATGGATTGAATCTCCACATAGAAACTCTCTACTATAATTCATCTGCGATTTTTTAGATGGATGCTCGAAGAATATTACGAAGAAAATCTAGAAGATGAGTATCGTATAGAAGCATATTCTAAGAGCCTTTATTTTCATTAAGGCCATATGTAATATATCTTCAAGCCAAGTCCGAGCAGATATAGTTTCCATGCAAAAAGAAGCTAAGAAATAAATGTGAAACCGTGTCAGATTAAATACAACATCAACTTTATTTAGAAGTAGGTAAGGCATGAAAGTCTTTGGAGGCGTAGGCTATTTGACATGTGACTTATCCTTCACATTGTCCTTCTTGATCAAAGTAGAAACATCTTAAAGGGACGAGTCACCAAACTCACAAAAAAAACTTGTCAGTAGACTTTTCTACCAACCGACCATGGTTTGACTCATATCCGATTCGGTTCTCCAATGGCAACCGACCATCGCTTGACTCATGTCCGATTTGATTCTTTGGTGGTAAACGACCATGGCTTGACTCATATCCAATCCAGTTCTCCAATGGCAATTAACCATCGCTAAACTTATGTTCAATTCAATTCTCCAAAGTAATAGTGTTTACAGGACATCAACCCACCAATGGCATTCAAGTATAATGAGGATATTAATGATTAGTTCAGAATACTATCACGAGTGGAAATGAGTACTAAGGTCAATTCTTCTAAAACCATCACCTTCCCTATTTCTGACATGAAGACCTTTCTTGGGGCCACTACAGTTGAGACTCAAAACCACCAATTTCACTATTCAAGTAGTCCAAGTGGACCAATGGACGCCAAACATTGCAAAGAATTGCAAAGAAACAGTTGGTGGTTTTGGATATCATTATGAGTGGAAGTCTGGACTACAAGATGTGGACACGGAAGAACCTATAAATCAAGTTTGGGTCATGAATTACTTTTGTGTTTAGAAATTTGTATCTATTTCAGTATTGGGAAGAAAATTCTAAAAAAATTTGCATTCTGTTAGAAAACATTTTTTGTACATGGAAAAATAAACCCCAAAAATAAACCTGACAAAAAAACTCCAAAAATCAATAGAATTCTTTATGTTCACACCTATATAAGGTTGGATGTCTTAAAACCACCAACTTAAGGATTATAGTTTATTTTATATATATATATATATATATATATATATATATATATATATATATATGTTATTTCCTTATATTATATGTATCATAAATATATAGGCTCTAAGGTTCTTTTCACCCTCAAGTTTTTAATAAATTTCAATATAAAAAACATGCAAAATATTTGTCATAAAAATCATCATCATTTAATGGCTGGTCCCAAAATAGTATAGATAGCTTAAGTTACATGAACAAGGTATCTCAACCTTGAGCTTGTTTATTTTCTACCATTTTTTCCTAAATTAGAGATTGTTCTATTCTTATTTACCAAGATTTTGGTTTGGCCTCTTTTCTGCAAGATTATAAAATAATATTCAATATCAGTCCATTGAAATACAGCATGAGCTCATCAAAACATGAATTTCAAAGTTCAACCCTCGTTCTCAAGTGGAAACCCTTTGGGCAGATATGCCCCCTTCTTCCAACCTTATCCCTAAATTCTTCCATTCGACTATAGAGGCTATCAAACCATGGGGAGAGGTTCTTAACTTTGCTTCAAACTCAGAGTTTTTGGCATTTTACGTTTTGGATTATTTATGTTCTACTTTGGTAAGTTCAGCAAAAGTCAATTCTATATTTCAATTTCCTAATTTAAATTGGAAATTAAAATTGAAGACCTAAAAACAATGAAAAAAAACATTAAAAAAAAACTCTAAAAATTAAAAAATCTCCTAACGGCAGGGACTTAGTCTAACTAAAAGTAAAAATAGGAAAGACTGGTTATTTGTTGAAAATTCTTGACATAGTCAGGAACCACAATAGTCTGTCCAGTTCCAAGGCTCGCATAGCCTAGAAGCAAACAAGGTTGAAATATATTTCTTGCATTTTTTCCCTAACTTATGAAATACGAGGATCATGCTTGTGACAAATAACAATGTCTACATGCGAGGGTCATGTCAATGTTTCCATATTATAAACCTGTGTTGAAGTCCGATCATCTGACTGCCCACGAGAAGTTGGAAAGGCCGTTTGCTACAGTTGAGGGCAGAACAGCCCCAATCAGAAGGTGTCTTTGGTTCTCAAACATAGCCCATTGGCTTAATGGTGGGCCAAGAAATCTGCAGTGTATCCCCACTTCTCAGGGTTGAATTTTTAAGTCCCCAAAACTTAACATTCCTTTGTAAAAAGTTAAAAGAAGTTTTAACAACTTCATCATTCTCTAATTTACATACAGGCTTTCCAGGGTAGGCTTTTCCAGGCAGCAGTAGGCATGAGGTTGCAAGTATTGTTGACATATATACCAACATTTTGTTGGACATGGTCTACAATGTGGGGATCCCAAAAATTCCACACCAACTTGGCTTACATGGCAAAACTCTAAAATGTTTTTGTTAATACAGCTACCTGTAGGAGCATCTCCACTGCACACTCCAGATTATCTAAAATTATTACGAAGAAACAACTTAAGATCATTCCCACTGAAAGCACATTGAAAGCCTGAGGTTTCAGTGACATTTTGGAAGATAGTGATAAGTTTTTGAAGGGCTCATATAATTTAGTACAAATCACAACGATTTGACAAAGATTTATCATTAGAACACAAAATGAAATAATTTGACATGATTATGCACAAGTATTTCACACTGATAAGATTTTTTGATTCAAAATTGGACGAAAAAATAATTTCAAAATTGTTAAAAAATATTAAAATGACCTTAGAACCCATAATAAATTATAAAATGTGACTTATTTAACCACAATATATTTATTGCCTAAACACTAGAATATGAAAAAACTCTAGGCATGTTGATCAAAATATAATTGTATGGTTAATAGGTTGATAAAACTAATTTGATCATCATCAAATTATTTGAAACTCAACTACCATTAAAAAATCGACCATGACAAAAAAATTCTAATTGATGATTGAAATTTATGATTTCTATTTGTTAAATATGTATATCTTTAGAAAATGAATATTAATAATCGCTTAAACATCTTAAAGTTATTTTATCAATATTATCCAATATCAACTATCATTATGTTAATTATTCTTGGCTAAAAAAAATATATTCTTTAAGCATGGATGACGTTGAAGGTAGAAGGTGAAACCACATTATATACCTTTGAACAAAGTTCTTCAAAAATGGTTCATTCTATTTCAAAATGGTAACTTGAACCAATTGGTAACAACGTATCTAAAGTTGAGTCAACTATGGGCCAAAGCACTATTGAATGAAGTACTACAAATCTGAACTCAAGCGTGGGGGACCACAACAGCAAAAGTTTTGCCCTTGGCTTGAGCGCAATGTACAAGTTTTCTTCCTTCAAGGAACTACGATTGGATATTCTTTTCCGCAATTCAACCAAGTCTCTATGAGCGGCCTCGAGTTGCAATCAATCTCAATCAAGGCCGCCTCAAATCTCATCTGAACAACCATGTGCCACCCAATCAATTCTTATCATCAAAGCTATGTTTGAATTTTGGACCACGTTATCTAGGCCACCTTGTGCATCACCTGTAACTACGTCCATCTTGGGTACCAGTACTTCAAATCACCCATGACTAATATTACATGCATCTCTGATTAGACAAGCAAACCTCCACATAGACTCATATCATCGCCGTATGATTGGTACTTGAAAAAGCACCACTGATACTTCAAATCGCCTTAAACATTTATGACAGAAGTCTACAACATAATACATTGGACTACAAACAGAATCAGATTAGTCACATTTGATTTGTACCTACACGTATCATCAAGTACTTCAAATCACATGAGGCTAAAATCACAAGCATCTCCAACATGACATGCTAAATGCCGGATAAAATCATATTATCGCTATATGATTAGTACTGGAAAGAACCGTCATTGATACTTCATATCAATGGAGATGATTATCAAGTAGGCCTCCATACATGACATATAAAACTATATATAGAATCATGTGATTCATATATAAGTACTATATAAATGTACCATGACTGTAACATTGGCTTAAGGAATATAAACTTTGACCAATCTAATCTACCAAGGATGGATGACATTGATAAATGATTTTGAATATCCCATGTAATTCTATCATTTTGTAGTAGACTATATTGATAGAAGTTTAGATTGTCCAAATAAATAATATTACATCAAATAGATTCATTATTCTTGGCTAAGAAAAACTATTCCTCAAGCATTGATGATGTTAATGGTGGAAGGTGAAACCACATTATATACCTTTGAACAAAGTTCTTCACAAATATTTTTTGTATCTCAAAATGGTAACTTGAACCAACTGATAACAATGTATCTAAAGTTCACCCAACTATGGGCCAAAGCACTGTTGAATGAAGTAGTAGAATTCTCAACTTCAGTGCAGGGACCACAACAACAAAACTTTTGCCCTTGGCTTGAGCGCAATGTACAAGTTTTCTTCCTTCAAAGAACCACCATTGGATATCCTTTTCGGCAGCTCAACCAAGTCTCCATGTGCAGCCTTGAGTTGCAATCAATCTCAATCAAGGCCGGCTCAATTCTCAATTGAATAGCTGTGTGCCATCCAAGCAATTCTTATCATCAAAGCAATGTTTGAATTCTGGACCACCTTATCATTGAGGCAGTAAGGAAAAAAAATATCTTCCAATTGTCTGCAACCTAACACGTTGAAAAACATATTGAATCGTTTATTGACTTATATGCAGCACTTGGAACTACTATCTTGAGTACTTCAAATCACCCATGACTAATATTACATGCATCTTAGATTGGACATGCATAACTCTACATAGAATCATATCATCGCCGTATGATTGGTACTTGAAAATACCTTTATTGATACTTCAAATCACCCTAGACAGTTATAAGATGAATCTCCAACATGACACATTGAACTGCAAATAGAATCATATATTTGACACTTGATTAGTACCTACAAGGACCATCCTGGTACTTAAATCACCTTAAGTCAATATGGCAAGCATCTACGACCTGACATTCTAAATGCGAGATAGAATCATGTTATTGCAAGATGATTAGTACTGGAAAAAACTATCATTGATACTTCGAATCAACGGAGATGATTAGCAAGTAGGCCTCCATATATGACATATAGTACTGTACATAGTATTATTTGATTCAGATGTAAGTACTATATAAATGTACCATGGCTATAACATTTTTATTTTTTATTTTTTTTGAAGCAAAAATTCATTGCAGGGGGAAAACAGTAACAAACCCTCATCGGTCAATGTCCAGGGTAGGGGCCATGGCTATAACATTGGCTTAAGGAATATAAACTTGGACCAATCTAATCCACTAAGAAATGGATGGCATTGATAAATGATTTTGAATATCCCATGTAATTCCATCATTTTCTAGTAGACTATTTTGATGGAAATTTAGATTGTTCAAATAAATAACACATTAAATAGATTCAAAATACCTTCTTTTAAATATTGATTGTAAATGACTAAAAGCATTTTCTATGCATTTAAAAATGTAGTATTAGAGGTTCTCTTCTACTTCACATTTTATTATAAAAATTGTCATGAGCTCTTTTTCATGATGTGATTTATTGATGAACTTCAACTAATTTAAAAAAGGCATAACCATTCAAATTTTCCCAATTCAGTTCATCTTGATATATATATATATATATAAATATATATATATATATATAAATATATATATATATATATATATATATATATATATATATATATATATATATTGCATTATCATGAATCTTTTAATCCCTATTATCCCACATGGATAGTATATACATGACCATATAATTGGTATTTGCTACTAACAAGAAGCTCTAAATTGGGATCCAAATAATTTATTGAAAATATATTGATGTATATTACAACTTCTATGTTGACCTCAAACCTATGAAAGGTTTGGATTCATTCCAAATACTAGGAAAAAACACCATATTCTATTGCCTCCAAGGCACTTTAAGATGTTTAGGGGTTAAAATAAAGTCTCAGGAAATATGTTACAAAATGAAATATTAATTGCCTGTTTGCTCTGACACAAAGGATTCTTTTTACTTACAAGGTCGAAAGGATTCATTTCATCCAAGGTACGATTACGAAAGACTCATTTGATTCTCCAACAATGATTCAGTATTCACTCCCGGGACGTACATGATCGACCTTCAGTGTACAGCGATCAGCGTGGCAAGTATGATGATGTTACATGCTAACACAGCTCCCTCATGATCTATTTGACCACTCCCCTCATGTCACAACCTTTCAAGCAAAGGTGAAGGCAGTGACTACCACTGCCATTCACTGCCTCTTACGACCACTTCTAGATTTTTCAAGCTGAGACGTGCAATGAATACGATCTAAGGCTTTGACGTAAGTATTGCCCCTTCAAGAATTCTTGCAGGGAATTCTGTTCTGCATGTTTTCTCGGACTCAGCATGGGATCATAAGTACGTTTTGAAAGTAAAAATTAGGTCTGTTTTTCACATTTTCTGATGGTATAGTTTGAGTTCAGTTATTAAATATATTACTTGGTAAGTATGTGTATACATTGGGAATTTCTGGAGGGTTAGATTAGTAAGTTTTTGGAAAGTGAATGGAATCAAACTAATTATGCAAGAGTGAACGGAATCAACTTAAATATTTACAGCATAAACTTCGTGTGTTTGTTGTTTGAACTTAAATATAATCAACCCAGTACAATGCACAACCAACCTAATAAAATGCACAATCCCCTGCAGAAATTCTTGAAGGGACAATACTTACGTCGAAAACTTAGCTCGAGTTCATTGCACGTTCCATGTGAAATCTGGAAGTGGCTGTAAGAGGCAGTGAATGACAGTGGTAGTCCCTGCCCTTAACTTTGCTTGAAAGGTTGTGGTATGACGGGAGTTGTCCTACAGAGTATGGAAGGTTGTGACATTGAGGGGAGTTGTCCCATAGCTCATGGGTGAGCTGCCGGAAGAGAGTATTCCCTGCACCACTTGATCCCTTTGGACATGGATTCATTGTTTAAAATGATTGTGTACTCTTCTCCAAACAGCCATGCACTTTGAAGAATGTGTACTTGTGTTTATTTTTGAGTTTATCAAGACATACAAAGAATTTAGAATTTGAATGTGTAATTTGTACAGTATCATTGAAGAACACAGTGGGATGCATCGTATCATTCTCTACATTATTTACCTTAGAAACATTTATAATGAAACTATTCACCACTGCAAAATTTAATTGACCTAAATAACGTAGCACTATTACACCAAGTATTAGGGATCACTTTACAATTGTTGATTTATGCACCCAACTGAATACCATTGGCTTTCATTTTTTTTAAATCCTCATTTATTTACAAGTTGCCTTCGTTACGGTTACTAGACACTATCCTTGTTAGTCTAAGCCATGCAACAAACTTGTAAGGATGATTTACTTTTAAAAATATTAATCCAAAGGTAGATATTTGAATGAAGAGTTTGGATTCTTCAAATAACTTTTAAATAACTCATTATGACTTTTCTATGGAATATTGAAACAAATTATTGTAGATCCCTAAATTTTTAAGTAGACTAATCCATTATTGTATACATAATATCTATCAATCACCTACTTTCATACGGACAATGTTTTACTACATAACACAATAATGTCAAAGTAATTAATTTGTATAAGGTGTTAGATAGAAGTGCATTTGTAGGAGTCTAATCAGAGGTTCCATGAGTGAAATGATGTGCTTTACCTTACTCATGTGATGAAAAAGGTATGCTCTATTTTGATGATGGATTGAATATAGTGCTCAAGATTGAAATCTTCAATGTCCATCAAATGTGATTTGGCCCTTCAAATCAATGGAAGAGTATACATCCCCTCAAAATCATATTTTAAAGTAAAAATGAAGAGTCATTTGAAGTTGTCAATGTAGTTTGTTGTTCATATGTCATTGTGAGAAAGGCTGGATGGCGGAGTCTTGGTTCTTGATTTCAGAAGTTGGACCACAAACTCCACCACTCTTTGTCAATGCACCATCCTTTAGAAGCAATGCACAACAACTTCTCTATGTGGACACTATCCATCTCGGCCCTCCACGTCAAAAATTGGACCACAAGCCGCACCTGTCTCTACCAATGCACCAACCTTTTGAAGTAGTCAATTCAATGAAGTACTATATTGCCAAACACGAATATAATAGAATTACATAACAAAAAACATGCCATACAAATCATATATCAACATTTACCTTTAAAGTTGTGTCAGTAGGTACATTGAATTTGAACTCATTTTAGTGGATCCAACTCCAAGTCAACCAATAGTGAAGAAGTAGACTCCAAATCATGCATAATTTTGATATAAGTAGTTAATTTCATTAAAATTTCACCATTCACGTCCTCGATTTGAACCTACCCTTGAACTTAGATGCTAAAATTTCATAGCCCTACAAAATGAAATTTATTCAAGGACTTTAATCTTTGACATTAGTCGGGTCATAACATCCACCTCTTAAATCTTTAGACCAGTAAACCCATGGTCCAAATGTTGGGTGGGGTGGTCCATAGAAACAGGCCCTCAGCATGTACCATCATCATACTTGCAACACTGATTACTATATAGGCTACTGAAGGTTGATCATGTAGTACATCTTGGCAGTGATCCTGACTGATTGCTGGTTCGGGTATTTCCAAATTCTTGCAGGGATGAAATGAACCCCTTTCTACCCATTAATTGTGCTTGCCTCTCTGCTGAGTACTCACCATCCACTCCCTGATTTTCTGTGTTCGAACTTGGGTTAATTGTACGCCACAAAACGTTAGATTGGGTGAAGAGCTCATAATCTCTTTTAAAACTAAAATATGGATTAATTGAGAACCTCCAATGCTATGCATTAAAATTTGAACAAATTTTTTAGATTCATGTATTGTCAATCTCTAAAATTGTTACCATTCAATTTACACTAATTTTTTTTTATATAAAATGAGTACGAGGTTCAAAATCTGACATTGAATGGGAAAACAATGCCCCTTTAGATATTCTAATATATGAGATTCAAGAAAATTATGTTATCAAAATGTATGGACTTAAATGGAGTTGACTCAATAAGGGTAAATTAAAAAAATTGTTCAAATTTATTATTGGAAATAAATTACACTTCTATTAATATAGTCTACTAGAAAATGATAGAATTATTGGGATATTCAAAATCATTTATCAATGCCATTCAGCTTCAGTGGATTAGATTGGTCAAAGTTTATATGCCTTCTGCCATTGTTATAGCTATGGTACTTAAGGTCGATTGTCCTAAAACCACCTTTTTTGCAGGGTTATTTTTCAGGTATATTTTTCCCATTTACGAAAGTTGTTTTATAACAGAATGCAAATTTTTTCAGAATTTTCAGAGTAATACTAAAATAGATACAAATTTCTAAAGGCAAAAGTACTTTGTAACCTAAACCAAATCTATAGGTTTTCCCATGTTTACACCAGGTGGTACTAATTTTCACTCAGGATGATACCCAAAACCACCAGCTTTTTCTTTGCAATGATTGGTTAGTTTGAATTGAGAAATTCGTGGTTCTGGGTCTCAATTGTGGTGGCCAAAGAAAGGTCTACTGTACACGTCAGAAATGGGGAAGGTGGTGGTTTTAGGACAGTTGACCTTAGTACTTCAATATGAATCGTGTATGAAGACATATTTGATAATCATCTCGGATGATTTGAAGTATCAATGATGGTGCTTTCCAGTACTAATCATCTTGCTATAACATGATCTATCTGGCATTCATGTCCGGTTGAAGATGCAGCTTGGGATGATTTGAAGTATCAAGATAATACGTGTTCGTACTAATCAAATGTGACTAACATGATTCTGTTTGCAGTTCAATGTGTCATGTTGGGGTCTTCTCTCATAATAGTCTAGGGTGATTTGAAATATCAATAAAGGTATTTTCAAAGTACCAATCATATGGCAATGATATGATTCCATGTAGAGTTCTGCTTGTCTAATCCAAGATGCATGTAGTATTAGTCCTGGGTGATTTGAAGTACTCAAGATGGTAGTTTCAGGTGTTGCATATATATATCAATAAAATGATTCTATATGTTATTCGACACGTCAACTTATAGACAATTGAAAGATTGTCTTTTTCTTTACGGCCTCAATGATAAGGTGGTCCAAAGTCCAAACATTGCTATGATGATAAGAATTGCTTGGGTGGCATACGTCTGTTCAGCTGACATTTGAGGCGGCCTTGATTGAGATTGATTGTAACTCAAGGCCGCACATAGAGACTTGGTTGAACTGCAGAAAAGAATATCCAATGGTGGTTCTTTGAAGGAAGAAAACTTGTCCATTGCGGTTGAGCTAAGGGCAAATTTTTTGCTGTTGTGGTCCCCCACACTTAAGTTTAGATTTATAGTACTTCATTTAATAGTGCTTTGGCCCATAGTTGAGTGAACTTTAGATACATTGTTATCAGTTGGTTCAAGTTACCATTTTGAGATACAAAAATATTTGTGAAGAACTTTGGTCAAAGGAAAATAGTGTGGTTTCACTTGCTACCTTGACTTTCATTGATGCCTAAGGATATGATGTTTTTAGACAAGGATAATTAAGGTAGTAATAGTCATTTAATATGGGTTTTATGGTATTTTTGGTAATTTTTAACAACTTTGAAATGATGTTTTTATCCAATTCCAATCAAGAGAATCTAAATAATGTGAAATCTTTAAATTATATGAAAATATTTTAGTTTGTGCTATAACAGTGAAATGAATAGTAAAAGATTGGAATTTGTATTAAAGTATTCCGGTCTTTTTAAAAATTTATCACTATCTTCCAAAATAATATATTATATGCCAAATTATAGTAATACATTCTTATTTATCTGAATACCTTCAAATAATTTATCGAATCAAGTACAATTTCACGCTATGAGATAAGTTCTATACACGCCATAAGCATGAGCAAACTCATGCTAACTTGATGCTCATGTTGTAGCTCTCCCCCATCAGTTCCTCTACTATTCATCACATGTTATGACTACGGTAGTATGGAATTCAGACCTGTTTTCATACTGTTTCCAAATAACTTAATGCTTCCTTCGTTCGTGTGCCCTAGATTGCCCTTGGAATAAATAACAGAACAACACACGTTGCCAAATATAAAAAAAAATATCACAAGTTGAGATTCTGTTCTGAATAGAAACTGGGTGTTTTGTTGGAAAATTCCACAGTGTGGCCTACAAAATAAGCTACAGTATTGCCTGAGGTTCAGATCCATATTGATCAATACTTCGTGAAGTGATTTACATTGTTCGGTCTTCATACAAGCAGCTGATATAAGCAGCGGTTAGGCGGAGCCTGTGCATAAGTTAAAAAAGGCTACACGGCCCACTGTTTGCCAAGTTGCCAACCCCACCCACTTCTTCTTCACTGCTATACATCTGAATAAACATTCTTTAATATTCATGCTCTTCAAGTGTTTAGCTAAGTTGCTGTCTCTCTATACTTTTAAGCAGTGAAACAAAACTATCCCTCCACCGCTATCTGCATGACTAAATGTACAACCTGCGCCAGTCAGCTTCCACACTATCAACCAGTGATTTGGAATTGGCGACAGTGTTCAGTTTTTCCTTTGAACACGAAAGTCCCACTTGCCGTCCAACGACATCAGCAAGAGTATACAGTACCTGCAAAGTAACCGATCAGTATGAGGTTCACTGAGCGAAAAGGCATATACACAGCCACGATAAGCAACAAGTCTAGTTGATAATATTTAGTACCAGGTCAATCAATTTAAGACATTAAGTAATGCTAAGCCTGCCCAACGCTATCATTACGTTAAAGAGTTTCAATAACATTACAGTAAACGGAAATAAGTTGTAATCGACTCAGTCATTGGTAGTACCTCATTAGAACCCTTATTTTGGGCAGCTACACTTTCTGTACTCGGACTCACCAACACCAGGGTTGGCAACCCCGTCGCATGTGCGTAGTGGAAAATGTATGCCAATAATCCATCTTTCACAGCAAAGGTCGACGGTAGTTTCGGCAACTGACCCAGAGCTCCTGTACTTTCTGAGGTACCATTCACGAAGGCCGTGTAAATATTTACATCCTTGCTTGTTGTGTCCACGTTCAGGGTTGACCCTGGCATTCGTGATATAGCAGGCACTATGAGACTAAAGCCATGTGATTGAATTGGTCCATTTGATAAAACGTAATCGAAAAGCTCGTGAACAACGCGCCCGCAGGCAGATGCCGGAACTTCCTGATAAAGTACAATAAAAGATACCTGCACAATTATATCATCAATTGAGGTTACAATTTTACTTCGGTAGTTTGAGGAAGACGCGCACCACCAACGGAAAAACCATAGAAAACCGAGGTTTCATTTGTAAAAGGGGAAGCTATGAAGGAACTGAAACCCGAAACACAGGAAACGTAAGGAATTCAACAACAAACGAGATATGATGCAATTAAGCCAGGAGAACCTGAGTCACGCCGGAATCATCTTTAAAATGAACAATTTCGCTCAAAGACTCGCCTCTACCACTTGAATCCTTCCAGGGAAAACTGGATACACTGCACATAATGAAGAGAATCAACACCATTATATCATAACAAACGGTGAGTTGATAAACCCATGCCATACACAACAGCTCCAGATACGTCACTTGCACTTCAGTGCGACAAATAATCAACCCCTCTACAATCATACAAAAACTTAGCCATATTTGACAACAATTTCCCCTTGGTCCTAAACAGCTTACAGAGGGGGTTCAGGGATCGTAAAATCGTCAATCCAGAATCCTCCACTAAGCGTCCGCAGTTCGCCAGAGCGTCGAAATCGAAAAGCATATTTTTCCTGATGCCAGTCTTCGATAAATACATAGACTGAACAAATTCCATGATCCCTCGATACATTCAGGACAACCGAAAAACCTCATATTGTCAAGTGACTCCATTAACCCTAAACATCTTCAACACTAAAAAAGAGAACAATGACACAGTGAAATACCCAAATGACACCAAATTTCCACAACCACGAGCAGACAACGGACATGACGAATTCAACAGATTAAGAGAGAACGATCACACATCCAATCACTGTAAAATACCCAGATGCACACCACATTTTCACAACCAGAACCAGATGTAAAACATGATGAATTTAACAAATCCAATCACTACACAGATCGAACGAATTCTATAAAACCTGATTGCAAGTGGCCCAACAACCCTAACAACCCAAAAATGCTTCGATCACTATCAAATGGCAAAATGCGCAGTGGAGTCGAACTAGGAGAGACATGAGCAATAGGATGAGTTGAAGGAGAAGGGCATGGGAGCTTACACACGCTGCAGGGATGGCGAGGTGGAGACGAGCGCCTGCGCGAGGTGGGTGATGGTGCCCTGGCCTCCATCGTACAGGATCACCACCTTCTCTCCGAGCTCCATGTTTGCGCCCATGTGTGAGATGTGTTTGTTGCTTCACAGGAGGATTCCCGGTGATGTGAGGAATTGAGATTGATAGCGCGTCACATGAAAGCTTCAAGCTGCAAATTCATCAACAATGGCCATGGAGTGCATCATCTGCCCTAAAACCCTGAACCCAGAGTCTGGGGTGACGGGCTGCACTCGGTCGACGACTGGCGCATCCGGCAGCATCATGACTGGGGCACCCGGTATCGACGACTGAGGGAGAGGTGCGGTACTTGGGACTCCCATTTCGGTATGCGCTTGAATTCAGGTAGATGTCCCTATTCTGGGCTATGAGCAAATTCTCATGTCAGATAATAGGTAGCATTCGTAATTTTTTTAAGTATTTGAAAATGTAATTTTTAATTCTGCCGATGAGGATCTTAGAGAGGGTTTTACCGCAAAAAAATATGAAGAAAAATCAATGACTGTATTGGTCATATATGGTCGTGAAAAGAAAGAAGAGATTGAAGTTGGAATTAGGAACTTGAAATATTGTTTGAAAGGTTATATAGATTATATAAATGCCTATTCAAAAAGTTATTGCAAAGGTTATTTCAAACAATATTTGAAAATCAATTGAAATATTTTAAAAACAAAAGCAAAGCTCAACTTCATTCATTTTTTTGTCTAAATTTTATTTTATTTCATTTCTACATGAACACCTTTCATTTCATACTTGTTAGTTTTGATTTTTTTGGAATTTTTGGAATTTTTTTCACAAAGTGCTCTTCAAGCAATTTTCAAATTTATTTTCACACTGTAAACCATCATTCAAAAAATAAGTAACTTTGTTTTTAACTTTACTTTAATTTTGTCAACAAAGTACTTGGAGAGGGTTTTTACCCAAGAAATTACAAAGGAAATTGGAAGGTGTAGGCGTCGACGTGGTTGTGGTTGTGATTGTCGTCAATCTAGCCTCGCTTGCAGGGTTTGGGAGCACAAAGCTTGTACAAATATTGCTTCAGGAAAGAAATGCGATGTTTTGTTGTTTTTTTTATTCTTAGCTTAAGAATTTCATTCAAGCTTTTAGTGTTTCAGGCTGTGTAGGGGTCCATCACATAATTTGGAGCTGTGAATGTACTCTCTCCTCAAGGTTCCGCTTGAGCTGAATACTAAGGCTGATCATTGTGTGCTCTGTGTACATTCCACAAAGAAATGGTGTGGAGTTGGATGTGGAATTGGCATTTGTTTTTCCCTCCCACAATTGTGAGATTGGCACCATGGACTGCTTGGTTGAAGACGGCAAAGTGGATTCTATTTTGGGGCCTCTTAAGAGAGTTGCTTAAGGGGGTTACATGGAGTGAGATTGACTGACATATTTTTTAACATTCGTGTTATGTTCACAGAGTAGTTCCAATGTCTTCTATATTAAAAGTTATAATTTTGACTGGCATTATTTGGGTAGAGCACAGGCTGCAAGTAAACGCTCTGGTGGATCTCTTAAAGGCATTTCCTTTTTGTTGCAAGCTGGTATATTAGATTTCTCGAAGTATTTGTAGAAAATACTTGTGTAGATATGTGCACAAATTGATTTCCTCTACATGTTCATGAGCATCATTATGACTAACTCATGGCAATGATAGAATATACATCTCTACTTTACAGCGTCATGATTTTATTTTGGTGTGGAGTAAAGCTGTTTGCGAATGTTAAGTGCCTGGTTGGGCTGATTGGACATATGTTAATGCAACTTCATTTTCAGATTTATAGCTGTTTCCCCAAATTTGATTATTTTCCAACAACTCTAGAGATATAACACATCACTGACTCTCATAGAAGTCGATTCAATACCAAGCCTTGTTTAAGCAGTAGAATAAGAAGAACGAGGACAATTGATCACAATAATTACGCATACTAATCAGGCAAAATAATTAACAACTATGTATTTTAAATCCACAATACTTGATTTCTTTTATTCAAAGTGTAATTATAAAAAATATATAATATTCTAATAAATATATTATATAAATATGAAATTCAATCTATTATTCTATTGCCCTTTCGCACCCACCAATGTTCAATAGGGTCTTTCTTTAAGTCAAAGTGAATTCTCATATCTTGAACGTCTACAACTTCTCATTAGTACTCATCAGAAGTTAAACATCTTTTCATATTAACTTTTTGAGGTTCATCAGAACCTTCAATTGCTTCTCCCGAAAATAAAGGTTGCTCTAAAATTCCCACATGTGGTAAGTTGTCTTTCATCTCGTCCTCAATAATCATGTTGTGAAATATTATGCAAGCATACACAATGTCATGTATTGTTTTCTCATGCAAATACATATTTGGTTGTTTTATTACTCTCCACCTTTGTTGAAGTACTCTGAAGCATTGCTCAACATCCTTTCTTGCACCCCCTTGTCTTTTCGCATATCATTTGAATTTTTCATTACTTAGTTCGCCAATGGTTTGTACGAAAATCTTCCATTCTGGATATATCCCATCTGCCAAGAAATAATAATAACCGTTGTATTTGTGGTCATTCACAACAAAGGTGACATTTTGAGATTCAGTGCTTAGATAATCTTGAACAAGTGGGCTCCGATCTAATACAGTAAGATCATTATTAGATCCAGGAACTCCAAAAAAAAACATGCCATATCGAGAAAGGCTGATCTGCTATTACTTCCAAAACAATGTTCCAATCATGATCTTTGTTTTGGTAGTGGCCATGCCAAACAACGGGATAGTTCTTCCATTCAAAGTGCATATAATCCAGTGATGCAAACATTCCCGGCCACCCTTGATGTTCATTAATCTTCATTTGCTCCAATAAATCTTCTTTTGTTGGTTTCCTCGATCAAATACCGAGACTCATATACTCCTCGAATCGCTTTCACAAACCTTTTTAAAGCCTTTATTCTTGTACTTTCAGCCATTCTCAAGTAGTGATCCAAAGTATCGGGTGACACATTATAACCAAGGATTTGCAAAGCGATGGTACACTACTAGATGGGACTCAATCCCAATTTCCCAGAAGCGTCTTTTTTTTTGAATAAAATATGGATCATACGCACTGACCTCATCAACCACCTTCAAAAACAACCGCTTTGACATTCAAAATCTTCGACGGAAGTCACATTTTGAATATACAGATCCCGTGGGTTTAAAATAATCTTTAAAAAACCGTACATCCGCTTCTTCTGCCTTTCTATTCTTGTGTTTTAGTCTTCCAGGATGTGATCGTCCATGCCGTTTAAGTTCCGGTTCATCTTCATGTAGCAGCTCCCGCATCCTAGCTCGATGCTGAATACTGAACCTAAGCACCAAGCTTCCATGATATTCAAAGCCATTGTCGGAATCAAAATTAGTCCCTATAACTCGCCCTGGCCATGCTCCACGTCCAGCATCCATTACATATATATGAATATCTTAACAAAACATACGGGAATCAAATGAAAAAGATAAAAATATGTTTAATATAATTCTCACATATTTATATTCAAATAAAATCAATGTTCATACAATCAAATAGAATTTAATATAAATACACCCAAGATTTGTTTTTACTTTTAGTAATCTGATTGGATCTTTAATAAATTGATTTTAATTTTAGCAATATGGTTTTGCTTTTTCAGCCACCTCATCATATTTTTTAAGCCACCTAGTTTTACTTTAATAGCCACATTATTTTAGCAACATAATATTCTCTTTTTCCCACTGATTTTAATTTTAGTAATATTCCATGAAATATGTGGTTTTTGTGACCTCACTTGAAAAGTGGTTTTCCTGTATTTTTGTATGCTGTATGGTCATCAAATCTTTCAAGCATACCCCCAACTCACTTTGGAAATCAGAAGAGCCTCTACCCACATGCACGGCAAAAACTGGTCTTTTCACTCTTTGAACATTTTTTTTTCTTCTCAATTTCAAACCTTATTATCTCCTAAATGGTGTAGAGTTACAATCTAGAATTTTGTGTGCACATACATGTACAATTTAAGTACTAGATCCTCGAGTTAGATTCTTCATAATATATCAAAATTTTTAGTAAACCACCTTGAACTAAAACATGGCAGATTTGAGGCAGAATTTCAAATCTTAATGGCAAAAACTTTAGGTGTTAAAATAAGATGTAAAGAAAAAAGTCTTCCTTGTACTTATAAGAATCTAGTGTTCTCTTTTATCCACTGATTTTAATTTTAGGGATTTTATTTTATTATTAAAGCCATATACTTTAAAAGCCACCAATTTTTACTTTAACAGTCACTTTAATTTTAAAATATCATTGTAATTTTATGAGTGTGATATCACTTTTAGAGCCATATAATTGTACTTTTAAGTTTTGGAGCCATGTAGTTGTACTTTTACATCCATCTAATTTTTTTTAAGATAAATATTTTTAGTGAGTAATCCATATAAATACAATGATGTATCATTATTTTATATGAACTTACATGATCTATTTTATTATATTTTGGTATATTATAGAACATCTTAGTATATTGTATTATATTTTATATTTATTATAATGGATAAAGAGAGAGGAGAAGCAGCAAATTGGACTGAAGAGGAGGATGTGGTTCTATGTCGAGCTTATATAGCAGCTTGCGAGAAACGTTTGTTAGGGATTGAAGGAGATGAAGGCACTGAGGACCTGTATACCTTACTTGACGAAGACAGACCTGGAGGATCTAAAAAAGCCAAATTGAGTAAAAACGAGGAGTTACTACGTTTGAATATAATGAAGGCAGATGTGGAAGCAAACAAAATCATTGCACAATCACAAATGAAGTTAGTTCACTTGAAAAAACAAGAACTTCGTTTGAAGGAGCAAGAATTAAAGCATCAAGAACTAAAAACGTATGATTTGTTGTTTGCAGATCCTCAGAACCGCAATCATCCACAAAGAGAAGAATACTTCAAGCATCGCATGTACGTTGCCGTGAAGAAAGCTGAGTCTCAAGCAAAAAAATTGAAGAGTTTAGAACTAGGCAAACAAATAATAGATGAACCTATATTAGACTCAGATGAAGTTAATGATACATGTGAAAATCCTATAAATGTTGATAATGTGGGAGGTTTCACATGATTACTGATGTCTGATTGATTTTTGATTTGCTCTGTTTACTCAAAACACTCTTTATAAAAATGGTTTTTATTTCTTGTTGAGTGTTTGAATTGCTCAGCTCTTGTGAATTGTCAATGAAGCATGAGTCATAATTGTGCAATATTCTTGAAGGCTGGGCATTCATTGACTGGATTGAAATGCTCAAGTCACAAACTTTGATAACATCAGATTATAACAGGGCCTATATGAATATGGATTCATCACTGATAAATAACTTTGTACACATCAATATACTATACTAATTAAAATCCACTTCAAGTTGTTTTACATACTCTATGTTTCAATGTATTATACTCGGACACTCTGATATAAAGACAATACCATTGCAAAACAAAACCTCTAGTGTAAAATGTTTTATTCTCTAACTGACAAAGCAACGTAGTAATTTTCCAAATTTTCAAGCAAAACTAATTCCACATTGTATTTTACTTTGATGTCACTAGTAACAACCAATGCACTAAGTTTGATTTCACAGTGAAATATTTGTACAAGTGCTATTAGCATGCAATGGGTTTTGTCCTTTGGTCAAACTGAAATACAAGTATGCATGACATTCATAAATATATTCTGTGCAATGAAGTATACCTATTTCAGAAACTATGGACAGCACCTGCATTATAACTACAAAATTTCTAGAAGGCACAATCTGTGTCAAGAACGTAGCTGGTTAATATGATGTGATGTCGGCCTCATTCTAAGCTCAGCATTACATCCAACAACTACAATGTAGAGCCAAGAGACCATTCATAACCTGTTGCCTGCTGTTCCTGAAATTGCAAAGCAACACATCTTGAACTTCTACAGACTCAAGGAAAGATGCTTCTTGACTGAATCTGTGTAGAGTGTTCTGAAAAGTCCTCTCAGCCATTTTGCTTCTTGCGCTGCTTCAGAAAGAGATCTGTATTGAGCCTCTGAACTTGAACGTGCAATCTCATCTTGAAGTTTACTGCGCCATGCTGTCGGTCCACTGCCAAGGCTGAACATGTATCCTGATGTGGATCTGCGTTCATCTAAATCACCGAGGTAGTCACTATCGGAGAAACCGTATGGTTCAATCTCCTCCCCCTTTCGATAGAGAATAGCAAGGTGTGCTGTACCCTTGAGGTAGCGGAAGATTTGGATAGCAGCATCCAAGTGAGCTTGGCGAGGAGATGAAGAGAAACCACACCTGTTGCATAGGCAATATCTTCACGTGTGTTGGTGAGGTGCAGCGCTTTGCCGTCAATGATCTTGTAGTAGGTAGAGTCAACTAAAGGTGACGCCATCTGTGTCATAAGTTTAAGAGCAGGGTCCATAGGAACAGGTGCGATGACACAATCTAATAAGCCCAAATCTTCCAAACAACGGAAGATGTACAGTGTGTGTGACATTAAAATGCCCCAATCACCTGAAAAAATGAAACACCCAAATACAGAGAAAGAGGCCCCAGTAAAGACATGTGAAACTCACTGCAAAGTTTGGTGCGAAGCCAATCTATCTTGGCGGGGTGGCTGCCAGTGATCATTAAATCATCAACATAGATGATGAGAAGAATGATCATGGAATCTTCAGTGAGGACGTAAAGGCTGGGGTCGGCTGATGTGGGTATTAAACCAAGGCTTCCAAGATAGTCGTCAAGACGCTTGTACCAAGCCCGGGAGGATTGACGAAGTCCATAAATCGCCTTGTGTAAACGGCAAACTTGGTGCTCTTGGCCAGGTGCTGCAAAACCAGGTGGCTGTCGTATGTAGACTTCTTCAGCGATGTCACCGTTGAGAAGAGCAGATTTGACATCCATGTGGAGCAAGTCCCAACCCTTTTGAGCAGCCATCGAGACAATGGAACGAAGGGTCGACCACTTCACCACAAGAGAGAAAGTCTCGACATAATCAATGCCAAGTTTTTGTTCATCACCACGTGCTACAAGGCGAGCTTTGTAACGGAGAGGGCGGCCATCAGAGCCGGTTTTGAGTTTGAAGACCCATTTGCAAGATAGTGGCTTGATACCGGAAGGTGGATCAACAAGAGACCACGTATGGTTTTCTTGTATGGAAGCAAATTCGTCCTGCATGGCAGCCATCCATTCGGGATGGGATGATGCTTCGGCAAAAGTGATCGGTTCACTCACTGAATGTACACAAGCAATGAGATCCTCAACACATTCGACAACCCCGACGTAATCCATGAGTTTGCAATTCGGAACAAGAATACGGGAGGAGCGACGAGGTTGAGCGGGTGAACTGGAAGCTGACGGCGGTGAAGCGGTATGAAAGTCGTTGGCTGCAGGTGAAGAGTCCGAGGAAGGAAGGCTTAAACGGGCACGGCGCGTGTATACACGCAGAGGTGGGAGATCAGACGTCTCTGAAGCGTCAGGAATTGGCTGAGGAGTGTTATCAGACAGCTCAGTAGCATCAGCGTCAAGTTGATCAGGAGGGATCGATGGCTCAACATGAGGTGGTAAAGGAGAACATGTCCTCATAGGTGGCTCAGAAGTTGAGGCTGGTGTTAAGACCGGATCAAAGACTTCAAGGGCAGCGGAGCGATCAAAGAGTTGTTCTAAAGCAACTGAAGGGCCGGGTGGAAGTGACTCCATGGGAGTGTGCCAGTACCGGTGTTCAATGAAATGTACATCGTCGCTTGTGAGGACCTTGCGTGTGGCAGGGTTATACAAGCGATAGGCCTTTGACTCTTCTGAATACCCAACGATAATGCATCGGATACTTTTGGGATCAAGTTTCTTTCGGTGCTCATCAGGTATGTGGACGAAGGCAATACAACCATATACACGTAAATGCTCTAGTATAGGAGGTTTCCCATAAACACGCTGGTAGGGTGAAACTCCGTTATTGGCTCTAGTTGGTGAACTATAGGTCAGATAATTGGCCGTGTTCACCGCTTCAGACCAGAGATACGTCGGGGTGCGTGCCTCAAGAAACATGGATCGAGCCTTTTCCAAGAGGGTCCTATTCTTGGGGGGAAGCACAATAAAGTGGACCACAAAAGTGCTTAGCTCATTGCCAATTTCAGCCATTGTTGTAAACACTAAGAAAAGTGCCATATAAGTTTTTGATATGTTGAAAGCGGGATGGGATATAGAAAATAGACTTGGTCATCTTGAGTCCTGGAAATTTGCATAAGAAGGTAAGGTGTTTACGATGCCCTACGAGTACCTCAAAGTGCAACAAAGTGAATGCAGTCATTTGAAAAAGTGGCTAGAAAAGAGTGCAAACTTTGTCAGAAAACACTTTCGAGAGGATGGTGCCCTCCGTTCGTGAATTGTGGTCGTGGAAATGGGCACCATCCACTTCGTTCGGAAGTTTGGACGGACGAGAAGTATATCTGGGATGTTTTTTGGGAGGGTCACTTCGGCGGTACTTTTTGTGAGTTTTTTTTCACCGAACATTGTTTTTTAAATTGGAAAAAACATCCTCTAAAGACAATAGAGGGCACCAAATGAAGAAATCAAGACTTTGGAAAAGTTCATTTTCATGATTTAGAACTAGTGGCCAAATTTAGTTTCAATTAAGGATGTTCTTTTTATGAAGATGCGTGTAAGATACCTTATGACACCCTAGGAAGTGACTAAAATGCTCAAAAACTTCACCAAAATGCTCAAAATCAGCTTTGAGCTTTAAAAAACAGCACACTTCAAATTCACTTCTTAGTGATCACATATTGCACTTTGTGGTCCACTTTATTGTGCCCTCCCCCATAGACAAAGGAATGAGGCAGATTGTTGATGATTCGTTCAACGAGTTCAGATTCAGGAACTTCACTATTGAGACCTCGTAATTCTGATTGCAAACATTCGATCTGTCTAATGTAATCAGTAACAGAGGCTCCTTCTTGCAGACGCAAGCTGTTGAGCTTGTCTTTAAGCATTAGACGACCTGCATTAGTCTGTTGCTGATAAGTGGTAGCTAGGGTGTTCCATGCAACGCGTGGATCGGTGCAAGAAGAGATTTTTGAGAATGGACCCTCACGACAAGACATGCAAATAGAATAAAGAGCTCTAACTCGCCCTGCTGCAATATCAGCTGCTTCTCCAGGGCGTGGAATATTATTCCCGACGGGATCAGAATACTGCCAAGTGTTTTCTTTTAGAAGCAGAAGTTTCATCCGCATCTTCCATGTTTGGTAGTTTGACAGACCTTCCAATTTAAAAGCTTCGGGAAGAGAATCTCCAGTAGCCATATGAGACGGGAACAAGGAACGATGGAAGTTGAAGCGAAAGGATTAAATGACTCTTCGACGATACTATAGATAAAAACTGAATAAAGTAGGGATTGACTCTTCACATGTTAAGCTACCATAAACTCATGTAACGACAAGTTATACTAACGATGGGCTCTGAGGAGCATGAATTATAATTCTCTCAAACTAGTCCTGTGGGACATACAACACAAGAAATATTCTCCAAGAAACAGCCCTCGGGCTCTGATACCATATTAAATCACGTATACTCATGTATACCAGAAACTGAACGACTGGTTGATTCATGGGAGGCAATTTGCCTTAATACAAAACAGACGTAATAAACTAGGAGAACTAATCATGATGTTCCTAACTAACTTACTAACTTAACTAACTATCATACTCCTACGTCATAAGGACAGTGTACACATAAGTATGTCCAACAGAGAGGGTCTTTATCTTCCCAAGGTGCCCAATTGAGTCTGGTAGCTTGGTGAGTTTCCCGCACCCGGACAGATACAAACTTTCCAACGAGCTCAGGCTTCCAAAGGACTCTGGCAAGCTTTCAATTCCAGAAGAATCAAGTCCCAAGGTCTTCATCTTCCCAAGGTGCCCAATTGAGTCTGGTAGCTTGGTGAGTTTCCCGCACCCGGACAGATACAAACTTTCCAACGAGCTCAGGCTTCCAAAGGACTCTGGCAAGCTTTCAATTCCAGAAGAATCAAGTCGTAAGGTCTTCATCTTCCCAAGGTGCCCAATTGAGTCTGGTAGCTTGGTGAGTTTCCCGCACCCGGACAGATACAATCTTTCCAACGAGCTAAGGCTTCCAAAGGACTCTCGCAAACTTTCAATTCCAGACAAGCCAAATTGTAAGGTTTTCAGCTTTCCAAGGGCCCCAATTGAGTCTGGTAGCTTGGTGAGGTTCGAACAACAGGACATATCCAAACATTCCAAGGAGCTCAGGCTTCCAAAGGACTCTGGCAAGCTTTCAATTCCAGAAGAAATAAGTGTGAGGGTCTTCATCTTCCCAAGGTGTCCAATTGAGTCTGGTAGTGAAGTGAGTTTCCGGCACCCGGACATATCCAAACATTCCAACGAGCTCAGGCTTCCAACGGACTCTGGCAAGCTTTCAATTCCAGAAGAATCGAGTCTGAGGGTTTTCAGGTTTCCAAGGCTCCCAATTGAATCTGGTAGCGAAGAGAGATATCTAGCCTGACTCAAATTCAGCACTTCCAAGTGCCTGGCATTACCAATGGACTTACACAAGGTCCTTATGGTTGAGTATTCCAAATCCAAGATCACCAACCTGTTGATTTGACGTATCCTGGGAGAAACGGTCGTAACCCCCCAATGGTATGATTGCGTGCAACCAAACCAGCTCAAATTCTCTGGAAGGGTCAACAACACGTTTGCAGGTAAGCAAGAGAGCAATAATATGCGCAGGTCTTTCATGTGGGAAGAGTTGAGGGGATTATTAGAACAAAAATTGTTGGAGATGACCAAAGTTTGGAGCGAGATACACAATTCCTGCATGTTCAT
Source organism: Ceratodon purpureus (assembly GCA_014871385.1). NCBI lineage: Eukaryota > Viridiplantae > Streptophyta > Bryopsida > Pseudoditrichales > Ditrichaceae > Ceratodon > Ceratodon purpureus. The sequence continues at coordinate 11,462,279 of CM026428.1, read as the reverse complement.
AATTTGAACAAATTCTGACTTAGATCAATTCAGTGTTTCAAAATGTATTCTGATCAGCACCAAAGTGCTTATACAGAAACTTCACAATCTATGCAGAATTGTAAATAGAACAACCATATCACATACTAGGATCATACCAATTCCTGAGAATAGATCACCATCCTGAAAGTTCAAAGTAGAGATTCTTGGGCCCATGAATTCTTAAAATCCTCCTTTCCAACTGGTTGATAAAATTTATGATAACTTAGTTTGTCTTTAGAAATATTACGGGTTTTGTATTTGAAGACATACCTTACCACCCTTCACTAATTTCAAGGATTCAGGCATCCACAGGCGTCTTACAAATCCCGGCTGACATGCTCTTTCTTTCATAGCAATTTCACGTCCCATGTCCCTTAAGTGGTCATGCATGCTAAAACAACCATTCTCATCCACTATCACCAATGCTTTTTCGACAAGGCTTCGAACACCCAATGGAGCTGACCATCCATGAGATCTCCAAACTCGTATAGCCCAATCTTTAGGTTGTCCAAGTAGTGCACATGCTATATCTAGAAACATCTCTTGATGAAGTCGTTGAAGAGAATCATAACTAATCCGAAGACACTTGAATATCTTTTCTTCATCCATGATCGTGCCGCTTTCCAACTTCTTCAACACATCTTCCCAAATATCCATGTCTTCCTCGTTCTTCAAAAGATTTCCGCAAACCTTTAGAACTAATGGAACTCCACCACATGCCTCACTTATTCTCAACACCAACTCTTCAAATCGTTGTTTTATTTTAAAAACACCTCCAAACACATGAGATGCAAATACTTGTTCCGAATCAACACTTCCCAGCCTTTGAACATTGTGAATATACACTTCATGAGTTGTATCAAATGAGCTTGACGTCTCAAAAACTCGCCTATTTCGGGATGTGACTATGCAAATGCTGCATCCCACCAACATTTTGTGGGATATCCAATACTCCATCTCATCATTGTCACAAACATCATCCAAGACCAAAAGAAACTTTGTCTTGCTTAACCTTTCCTCTAGAATAACCTTCCCCTTAGATTTGTCTTCAATGTTTTTCGACTTGTCATTACAAAGGTTCTCCATAATACAGTTTTGAACTTTGACTATGCCACCTTGAGCAACCTTGTCTGTCACATCTTCAATATAACAACTTGATGTAAACCTTGTCCTCAAAGAATTATATAATTCTCTTGCCAAGGTTGACTTCCCAATTCCTCCCATCCCCCACAATCCCAATAATAACACTCTCTTGTTTTGATCAAGTTCTTGAATGATTTTACAGGCTACTTGATCCACCCCAATCACATGTTCACCCACGTCCAGAGGAAGAGCCTTGTTGGCATATTCAAATATCTTTTCAACAACCTCCTTCACCAAGTCTATTTCCAACCTGCAGAATAAAAAACAATACAATCAAATTCCAACTGTAACAGCAAATCAAAATGGAAAAGACCTTCAAATTTATTGTGTGTAAATGATACTACAATTTTACCTTTGTTTGGCTCCTGAATGCTCCCAGCCATTCAGCTTTGAGGCTCTTTTTAAATCCTCCCTCCATTAGTTAATGAGAGTAGCATCGTGCCTCTGTTTCAACTTGTCAAACCCAGCTGCTAATGGACCCTTCTCAGGAAAATTCACTTCACATGGTCGAACTTTGTAGAATACTGGGAGGATCTTGATGCCAGGAGTCTCCAACATTAGATGTAGCTCTTTCAGACACCACTCGGACTGTGCAAACCTCTCTGAAAATATGACTACAGCAATCGGTGTTGTCTTGATGGCATGTTCTATGCATGTCCAAGAGTCTTGACCTTTGCCAATAGATTTGCAATCTAGAAATGGTCTCAACCCGGTACCTTTTAAGCCTTCGTACAGAAACCCCACAAAACCAGTCTTTGTGTCCGGGCCTCGATGACTTATGAAAACATCATAGTTTCCAAATTCATCTGCACAACATCAAGTAATTAGATTCATTGGCACATTCCTTAGCAATTACATTCAAGAAAACCTGAGACTGTAGATTATAGTACTTGAAAAGGTCAAAAAGGAAAGCTGTGCACGGGTAGCACTCTCCTGATCTCCATACCTTCACTTATACGCAATCTCTTGACGGGTCTAACATCACTCTCCATAGCTTCCGTCACACTGCCACTAGCGACGAACTGAAATGGCAACAATAATTGGAAGAAAGAGACATGAGACAACAATACTGACAAAAAATACCAGATTTTGAATCTTCCGCCCCCACACAAGCCATTCCCTTTGCCCTCTTTGTATCCCATCAACCTTCAGGTCATGAGCTACTATTACCAGCATAACACACATGATCAATGACAAGGATGTGCGAATAGTCCAATCACTCACAAATAACGTCGACTTGCTTCTTCTCTATACGCATCACCCTTCACCTCGTGAGTCTGGAGATACAAGATGCTCGTCTAGCAAAGTTGCAGGTCCTCATCACTCTGCGTGTGCTCCGACAGGAGATTCAACTTAAACCTCTTATCAAGAGCATATGCATTATCCCTTTCAGATCATGTGCTTGTAAGATATGCCAGCCTCGGCCTCATGTTTCAAGCCCCTTGTAAAAGGTTCTAGGTCCGAGCATAACTCATAATTGTACCGTTCGTGTACATACCCCGTGAGTACTTGAGCTCGAACATGATTAATAGATTGACGAGAATATCATAATCATCGGCGGAGAAAAAATCCAGCATCCACCCTGCAATACCTGGAAAACACCCCAATCCTTGAAAATCTAAATCTCACGACTCATAACATGATTTCCTCGCCGCATACTTCCACGGTGCCCCTCTGCATCTCATCCCCAAGGCACATGTACTAACAAAGAGTTACTGGACAACCAAGTGATGCGGGCTGGCAAGAATCAAGTGATTCGTCGTTCTCATTGCGCAATCTAGGGATGCGTTAGCGCACAAAGTATTCACCAGCACCTATTCCACAGAAGGTGAACACAAGTAAACCTCCCAAAAAATCTTTGTGAAATTCAAACTGCCTGAACACTTGTAAGGACGATCTAAGAGTCGACTAAATGCCACTCAAAGTCACGCCCTCCGAATCAGACGAGCATTTTGTTAAGCAGACTGACTTGTCAAAGGATGCCTCGCTAAACTGAACAGTTATTGGTTCATTGCGAGGCTCACAACCTAATCATACCCATGGGCTTAAGAGACATTTGACACCAAAGTATTTACAACAATCATCGTCTTGTTTCCACAACAGATATCAGACAAGAAAAGAATTTGTACTTCCAAAGAAAACTGTCAAGTAAGCGTTCGAAAATCAGAAAAAGACTTTGAGAAGCCCGAACCTCACAATCTTAACTTGTAAAACAGAAGATGTTGATATGGAATCATCACTAAAATGCATGCAAGTCGGGAGCTCAAGTAAAAAACCTTACTATCACCAAAAGAGCAACACCTAAAAAATGAAAGAAGTTAACACCAAATCCCGACTAGGGTATATAGTTGGGTAATCAGAGGACATACCATACTTGCCACCTGCTCTGGAAAATTCTCTTCGTGCGCTTAATCTGTGACCGCACCGATAGATGTCAATCACTATCTGAATGAAAGTACCGGTACCTCTTGATCCAACACTCTCCTTCATAAAATAATCCCATCACTGAAAACTCACAACCATTGTTGCAACTAAAAATCGTTCTACAGAGCTATCAAACGTACCAGATCTGTTGTACAGTACAATTGAAACCTGAAATTGGGCATCGACGTGAACTTCATCAAGGTGTCACCAGCCATGGCAACTTTACCCAACTGCAAGGACGAACATACTGTGCCGACTCCAGGCCACGACGGACTCGGTCAAACGCCCTTCGAGAATATAACGAGGAACACTCAACTCATCCTCCACTATGCTCACTCACTAGAGCAAAGACCTCCAAAATACAAGCAGAAACTCATGATCTACAGATACCGACACCGACAAGGTCCAATCGACGGGAGTCCGAGGATTGGAAGATGCCCATCTGAACCCCTAGAACACCAGAAGTTGTGGCAATCCCAGGTGAGACGAAAGCAATCTGTTCGTGGAGTGGACAGAACGAGAAGCCGAAGCTGCAAACACGGCAAGTCGATGAATCGAAGAAACTGGATGCACATGGCGCTCTAACTTAGACAAAAACAGACTGAGTTCCGACACTGACCCCGACTGGAGTACACGAGGTTTACTGGAGGCTCCTGTGACCGTGCAATGTTGCTCCACTGGTCACCGTGAAAGCTTGGCACCTGTTGTCAGTGACCTCGTGGAACTAGTCAATATAACTCTAAAATGCGGGACCTGTAACCGTGTGTTGAGTTGTGTTTTTCACATTCAATTTTGTAACGTAACCGACTGGGGGCTCAAGAACGTCGACGTGGCTTTTTTTGACTCGCTGAGAGCAGCAGGGTTACCAGCGGTAACTTGCTGGTCCGCGGAATTTCCGGAGCCGCAATCATGCTTTACATTTCACTTTTGAATGAAAAGCTACGCAATAAAGAGATGAAAAGAGAAAAAGCATCCATCATATTCGTCAAATTAACAAACAATTCGACGACAATTGACTCCAAACAGTCATCCAAATGCGAGAATTCGAATGCTCAGAATCACCCCATACCATTATTCTCAATCTACTGTCCAAGTGCGATACATAACATTAAATCTAAAACATGCACAAACCAACACATAAAGAATCCCACAACACCACCTGAATCAATCTTAACACATAAGAAAAACAAACACATAAGATTGAAACCATCCAAGTTAGTACACAAAACAAGCACCAATTTATCAAAGCAGCAACAACAAAACACACAAATCAAACCAAAAAGAAACAATGAACAGAATACACACAATAAACAGAATAAACAATAGATATAATCGGTAAACTTGTTACGTTTTATTTTTGGAAAGTATAACAAGATCTACCGTGACTTGCAGTAAAACCTCCTCATGCAATTATTCTGTTTTTTCTACAATGAGGAGGAAAGCACAGTCAGGAATCAACTTCGATTGTTTGCATTCAATAGGCCTCTAATAAACTTCTCATAGTCTACTTCCATGCCATTGTCTATCTGAAAGAAATGAGTGACACCACTAAACGGAGCTGGAACACTACTAAACGCACGCTGCTCCATTGACACCGCAGGCTGCTCCGGAGAAACTGGGGGCTCCAATGATGAAACTGGAACAGCTCCACCTCCAGAAGTAAACGGCCGCACCACCGCATCCAAATCTTGCGATTCCTTCTTCTCTTCCCTACGGTTACTTTGACCTGTGTTCCTGTTAACAAGTTGCCCACGCTCAAACAATTCTAAGTCAAAGTCTGTTAACAATTTATCTAACTCTGAATCATATGCGTACTCGCTAGATAGATCAGAGCTAGAAACATTTTGAGAATCTGACGAATGTTCTTTAGAAGCACCCAGCCTATCAGAACCAGTAGGCATAAACTCCACAATTCTCAAAATCTGAGATGGAGTTTTAGCAAACTGAGGTGGAACTTTCTTCGGTACAACTTTATAGATAGGCCTCACCATTCTTTGAGGGCCTACAGAACTTTGAACAGGCCTCATTTGCTCATTTGCACAAGCCTTTCCTGGACAGTGGATTTCACAAGCCGATACACAACGAGGTGCATCTGTATAGTCACACTGGGACTCAGATTGACCAAGACTATCACTGTGACAATATGCTGGACCAGGACTATGACTCGGCACAAAAGGCCTAGTAGGAGTATGAGCATACGGCCTTGGCATATTAGAATATGGCCTCGGAATATTGGAGTATGGCCTCGGAGGATTAGAGTATGGCCTCGGAGGATGAGAGATTGGCCTCGGAGTCTGAGAAAATACTCTCGGATTTTGTGAAAATGGCCCGGGCGTTTGGACGTTTGGTCTCGGAGATCCAGTGTACGGTCTGGGAATTCCAGAATCCGGTCTGGAAGCTCCAGTATACGGTCTGAGAGACCCAGTATACGAATCAGAGTTAGAAAACGATCCACTTGCAGAATCAAGTGAAGGACAAATAGAATTTCGAAATGAAAATCCAGTTCCAACACTTCGAATCTCAGGATTAGAACCTGGACTTGGTGCACTCAAGTACTGATTGAAACCACAATCAGATGGAGGTATATTGACATTTGAAGCTAAAGGCTTCATAAAAGGAAAAACAGAATTTGAGCCACAAACATATGGCCTCCAAAAATCGAAATCATCAACTTCAGAAATTGACGACGGACAATCAGGTTGATAAGCAACAAGAGCAAGCTTATCAACAGAAGACACTCCCTGCGATACTGGAGCTCCCTCCAATAACAGCTGAGAGTGTTCTGAAAACACTTGCTCTTTCAGCTGACTGTAACCTCCATCGGCCTTTTTAGCTGGCGGCGCTATTGCTCTCATAGCAGCTTCCCGCTTTAATAACAGAGTATCATCATATCTACATAAACACAATACAAAGCATCAATAAAATAGACAATCAGATAATCAATAGAGACAAACAGATAATCAACATAGATAATCAGTTAAGGCTTTGATGCAACTTGCATAAACAACAACTCATTATACTCCAAAACAATCCCTAAGCATGATCTAACAGTTAAGAGCAACAACAATCCAATATTCAACAACTGCTCACAATGGATTTACTGATTAGTAAAATATAAACTAAAGCAAATTGAAAATTGAAAAAAACGAAAATAAAAAAAATTAAAAACGACTTACCTATCAAGAGAAGCAGCGCTTCTGTGACCTGTGATTTGACACATCACGTCACGAGGAGTATCCTTCATGGCCATTCTGGTAATTCCAGTTTGTCTCCCACTTTTGTTAGTCACGTCCCCTTCAATCCCAGCCTCCGCAGCCATGTGCTTTAACCATTTCCCAAGCTTTTGTTCACCAACATTGGAATTTTTGTACCAAATCTGACTGTTATTGGGCTGAGGCAGAATAGGCGATAGGAATAAATGGCCATTTTTCATGTCATCCGCCAAGTGCATATTATACACTTTAAAAACCTCCACGACATCAGGATGGTAAACCCGCACTGGAGGTCGGAAATCCTCATCCTGACACCGGTTCAAACTGATACCGTAGGACTTAGAAGTCCGCTCATTATACCTAAATCAAACAATAATCAAACATTAGAAAACTAAATTTTTAGAATAATAAAATCACTAATTAATAATAAAAAGAATAAGCAACAATGAAATTAAAGAAAGCAACGAAATTAAAGAAAGCAATGAATTTAAAGAAAGCAAAAAGTCAGAACACTTACTCAACAAACTCACGCCCAAAATCGTCCACACCTTGAGTCTCTGAACTTCAATCTATGCATCTCCTTATTCCCTCTAATGAGGAAATAAGAAGTATTAAACCAGAGAATCCTCTTCAAGACTCCGACATTGTTCTCGAGAGACTGAGACTGGTGACTTAAAAGTAAAGCCTCTTCAGCGAATGTCAAACACTTAGGCTTTCTTCTCGTTTTGTTCACACCAGAGTCACGAGACTTCTCCATCGAAGCCACAACAGCAGCACTAACCTCCAAGAAATAAGGATTAGTTTCAATACAGAATGGCTCTTTATTAACCTTTGTTTGAGCAATCCGCACTTTCTGTGCATTCCTCAGGATTCGATTAAAAGACTTGTGAAAGTTTCTAATCGAACCTGAAGGGTATCTCTGGCCATTGTCTTTGCAAATGCAAAGAAAGAATTCCAATAAAACATCGGCCAAAGCCCCATATTCCATCTGTTCGATGGGGGTCAATTCTTTCCCAACCTCAGATCTCCAAGCATTCAGGCGATTAATAGCCCAGTTATTATTCTTGTAACTATTACCTCGTCTCAACTCCTTCACCCGTTGCACCATGGACGGATCAAGTGACAGAAATCGAGATTGACTCTGACTCTGACTCTGACTCTGACTCTGACTCTGACTCTGACTGGACAAACTTACATCAGCTGAAACAGAGTCAAGATCTTCGAAACCAGAACTCTCACTCTCGGAATCAACAAGATCAACAACAGGAGGATTAGTGTAGGTAGGATTAGACTCGGTAGGATTAGTCACGGTAGGATTAGACTCGGTAGGATTAGACTCGGTAGGATTAGTCTTGGGAGGATTAGTCTCGGGCACAGCATTAGTACTAGTCTCGACAGCGTTAGTATTAGTCTCGGCAGGATTAGCAGGATTAGTCTCGGTAATCTCACTCACAGACAGAGAAACAAACGCAGAAACAGACTCAGAAACTAGACTAGGAGGTACAGAAATCCCATCTGGACTACAAAGAAAATTGTCTATCTCCTCATGCACCGGACTAGATGGCAAAAGAGTCCACATATTCCCAAACATTTGATTGTACAAATCAAGTCCAGGAACACTATCCGACTCTAAAACCCCAGACTCTACAACACAAGACTCAGGTAAAGCATTGACGGACTCAGACTCCGGTAAAGCATCACAAGACGGAGTAACAACATCAGCAACCACAGGAAACTACACAGACTGAACAGAGTGACGAGAATTTTCAGATCGTTTCCCTCTCTTCTTTTTCTGGACTGGAGACACACTCGCAGAAACAGAAACAGGACCTATCGCTGTCACACGACTAGAACCCCTAACTCCCCGTTTCCCCTTGTTGACGCGACTAGAAACCCTTACAGAAGACATGATCTCTCGACTTAAAAAAAGAAACAAAAAAAAATCAATCAAACAAGAAACACAAACTCAAACTCAGACATCTCTCGCTCCAAGACCACTGCGAAACAAAACAGAATTAAAAGTCAGATGCATTAATTAAAACAATAAAATAAATTCAAATGCAAGAGAATTCAGAAAACAGAACCGCACCTCTATCGCCTAAAAATACACATCCATATCATTGTAACAAAATGAACCAGAAAGCAAAACATCCTCGTCTACGATAACAAACACAAACTAAACAAACCGAAGGTTCAATCAAATTGTTGTTGCATACCTTAGGTGTGAAGCCGCCAAACTCGAGCAGAATCCCAAACTTGAGCAGTATTGAAAGGATCCACGATTGACAGGTTAAAAAACCGTAGCGTAAAGAGTACGCAACCCTCTCCTGACAAAGAAAAAAGAAAATCGAGTTAGTACACAAGGAAACAACGAGCAACCAAATCGAATGAGGAACAAGCAAACATAAAAAACAAACCAACAAAAAAGAAATAAAATCACAACGTACCTAGGGATCAGAAACGCGATCAATATAAACCAACATCGCAACCGCCATTGCAGAATCAAGATCGCCGCTAACAAGGTCCGAACTCGAGCAGAATTGGACGGATCTACGATAGTCGCAAGCGCTATCAACATCTCCGCACACAGAAACCCGAGCAGAATCTCCAAAACCCGAGCAATATCCCAACTGAAACCCCAACCTATAAAACCAAACCCCAACGACAGGTTAGAAACTAAATCGACAAATTAGAAACCAGCATAGAGAATACGCAACCATCTCCTAACAAAAACAAACAAGAAAATCAAGTTACTACAATAAAACAAGCAACAAGCAAATCAATCGCAACTAAAACCTGAAGATCGAAAATGCACCTAAAGATCGGAAATGCGATTGATAGAAAACATCGCAAGCACTATCAGATCGCCGCACAAAGAAACCCGGAGCAGAATCTCCAAAACCGGAGCAGTATCCGAACTGAAACCCCAACCTCGCAAACGAAACACCAACGACGCACACAAGAACCCGAGCACAAACCTCAAACACCGACCACAATCACCAAAACCCGAAGTAGAATATCTACAGCCCAAGCATTATCCCAACTGAAACCCCGACGTAGCAATAGAAACCCTGACCACAATCCCCAAACAAAAACCCAAACAAAAACCCCAACAAAAACCCCAACAAAAACCCCAACAAAAACACGAACCTATCGCTCTACAATCGACACAATCTAAACCACATGACAAAAATCTAAACACACACAAACTAAACGAAACGCACACAACATGAGCGCAGACACTGAGACGAACACGAACGCAATGAAAGATAAAACGAAGAAGGGGACCTAATGTGGAAGACGACGACGACGAACCCTAAGTAACCAGAGCCCTCCGATCCAAAACCCGGATCGTCATCATCACCGTAGATCCTCATCATCATCGATCACCGTAGATCCTCATCATCACCGTTCAAATTAAAAATAATGAATACACTCCGCCCAACGCGGGATTGATCCCCGCCGTCGAGGGGAATCCAACGGCCCCCAGTCGGTTACGTACGGTAACCGGTGGGCCCAGCAAGGTTACCGCAAAATGACTCGTCGCTACCGCGACTCGTCATTTTGCGGTAACCTTGCTGAGCCCACCGGTTACCTAATACTTCACCGTCGCCTTGAACTCAGATTCGTCATCTAATGTCATCCTCACCGAGACGGAAAACCTAGACACAGGACTGTATCTGCTCATTTCGTCGCTTGCAATATGGAAGAAGCATAAGGCAAGTAACACGAGACAGCCATCACCACGCCTGTTGTGCAACCGGCGTTGCAACATTGGTTCTAACACATGCTGAGGGCGATTTCGTCCTTTCTATTCAGAACCGCCCGGGGTGCATTGTGCGTTGTACGCAGATTGAACCTCGCTCTCGTGAAGGACATCCCCGTGACCCAACTCCATGGCAAGCCACATGTAATACTCGTTTAAAGACGCCTCCCAAAAAGCAGCACCGATAAACAGCATCATCATCTAATGCCTGATCAATCTTAATGGTGTTGTGCGGAATCAGCTGGCCGAAACCATCAAGAAAAGCAAATACATCTTCAATCATCAGCCATATAACCAAACACCTTAACTCCAGAACCACGCTCTAGAATGAAAATAATCCAGACTACCTCCCTTAGAATAAAGAAGAATCCAAACCGTCAACGATCTCACAGTAGTATCGGAGCGACGATCCATTGTACCATCGGAGCGGAACTCAGAGAAATTGTGGAGAGAGACAGTTGCTCACCCTGACTTTCAGAGCCAAGCTACCTGTAAAGCTCCGCATAACCATGGCCATGGCCGAAGCCATATCCACATCCACTGGCCGCTGCTTGTGTCCTTGAGCGATCCAATTCTGTCATAGGAAAGCGTCGTTGCTGCTGTGCGAAGCGAGTAGCAATGGAATTCAGAGCAACTGTGCAATCTCCCGTTCAAATGCCCGGTCCCATTTTAGAGAGCAAAGGTCCGAAACAGATATCAGAATTTTTGCCCCTCATCAGCCCCCGATCCACACGCGGCAAAAAATCTGAGATTTTTTTTGCTTTGGTCTTTAGCCCCCAAAATGAGACCTCCATTGCTATACATCAGATTTCCCAAAGTTGGAGGAATCAAGGGCAGGTTTAACTCAGGCTAAAGTGCTAAAGATTAGCCCTAGCCGTGAACTTCCATTCCATGATCAATTGAGCCGCATGACAGACCTGCATGATACAGACATATCACACATCTAATCTTCAGCACACTCACACTTGACAGTGGTGCAATAACCTGATCAACTCACTACAAGAACTACAAGAACAAGACTACAACATATTACACCTCTAGACAAGTTCAAATGAAGAAGGATGATAATGTAATGCATATTAAGTTTCACTACTCACTACAGCCAAGTAGAGAAACCAAGTTGGGTTTGCACACCAAGATTAGTGAACATAGTCTTCATCACCACACTCCAAAGCTCTCTTCTAGAATAACTACTAGACACTAAAAACTTCAAATATGTATCACTCCAAAGCTCTTATCTAAAATAACTACTAAACACTCACAAACTTCATTGTATACACAAATAGCATGCTCTGCCTATATGGAGAGCACCTAGAAAGGGTAAGCACCACTCTATGTTCTAATGCTGAGGGAAGTCTAGGGGTTCTTTATTTATAACTTGGGCAGAGGGATGGCAAGAAATCTCACAACATCTTCAAACCCTAAAAATTGACCTAAATTTTTGAGACTTCAGATGCGGACCTCAGATCTACACATGAAGCCCGTGTGACTGGCCTATTGGATCATGCTACAGACATTCATATCAGCAATATTTTAGGTGTTTAGACAGTAGATGTACATCAAAATTTTGTCAAGGCCGGGAGCCTAACTTGTATACAATCTGCCAAGGCACCCACCTTCTTACCAAGTATGACCACTAATTTTAGAAATCACGATCGAATGGCCTACTTTAAGTCAAGTACACTGGACCATGCAAAAGATGACATGGTTCTTGTAAATTGTATATCTAATAAATCTAGAACTCATATTTCCACTTGTTCACATAATATAAGAATCATTTAAAATGCATATTTTTCAAAGTCATCTATTTAGTGAGCCAAATTTAGCTACAACTACTAGCAACTAAGAAAATAGCCTTATTGCTAGCCAAAGTTCATTAGTTTGGACTATACATTCAAGTGTGATTCAGAAGCATTCATTTTGTGTTCATTTCTTGGATTAAACGTTATCGAACGTATTGTTTGATACCTTTTGAATTTCTAAATGCATATCAATATGTATACTTATAACTAGATAAAATCAAATGTTATAACTTTATTGATGGAAGTTTGTGTTAGTTGTGTATTATAAAATGGTCATATATTTTAACCCCTAAACGCCCAAACGACCAAAAACTAGTCGATCTCATTTTTGCAAGTTCCATAATTGTCATCCAACTAATAAAATCTTCATCCATTTTTTTTAATGTTGTAAAGTTGTGGGAGATCTATCTAATCTCATTAATGAATTCTCAAAATGATGATTTCATGAATTTAGGTGCCTCCTTAAAGTCAAAAGATCAATACCGTGTGTATTAAAAATTTACTTGATACAGAGAGCTGAAATACAATTTTGACTATCGGGATGATCTTTTTTGCATTTGAAGTAAAATACTGAAATGTAGCTTTACAAATCTAATTTCCATTCCAATTTGAAATTTTGAATAATACCTAAAATTGAGTGATTTATAGCTGGTATAAGATGAAGGGGTATAATTGTGGCAATTTCTTGATTTTTCACGATTTCAGGTTTTTTCATCATATTTTTGGATTAAAAGATAATTTTTGAGCACGGTAACTAATATATGGTTTTTGGTTGTCATATACATCTATGGTAAGTATTTCGTAATTTTTTGGTATAATTCATATTTGATATAAATTTTCTTTGTTTGTTTTCATTTGAAAATCTATATTAATTACATAATGAAACCATTAATTTTGAAAAAATTATTGCTTGTAGATTACATGTGTATCTATCTGAGAAACATTAAAAATTCATATTTTACATTATTTATAGTGTAAAAATAGCACATCCAAAGTCAAAGTCTAATGCCGTGGTCATAGGCTCAGGCATTTGGGGGTTAAAATGGTTGGGAAGTGTTGACAATCGTGGGGCAATGATTTTATTTCATATATGCTTCTTGCTATAGCAATGATTTTATTCTATATTTATTCTTGCTATAGCCATGATTTTCTATCATCAAATTTGAATAAAATTTAGATTGATGAACTCATATGTTTTTATTTTTAGTTGAATTAAATCATGACAAATATTATTATAAAACATTTTAATCATAATTTTTTTTTAAACCTTTCATGACCAATCAACCAAATATGTTTGCTAAAGTGTGGTTATTCCATAACTGATTAAAATCTATGTAGAAGTAACAAAATAGTAAAGAACAATGAAGAAGGGTTGGATTTACTATAGAAAACAACAATGCATTTGGACTTGTATTGAGCTTGATAGAGCTAATTATACATGTATCTATGACTAGGATAAAGTAGCTTCTTTGGAAGAGATGGCAAACAAGAAGGGAATACGCCCATCGAGGCCACATGGCACTTCATCTATGGGTCCCTTGGGAACTTAGGAACATGGCAAGGTACTACTCAACTGCCACGAACGCTCCCAGCCGAATAACTTATGTAAGAAGAGGGGATTTCCTTCGACAACTTTACATCGTTTATCAAACTCTAAAAAGGAATCAGCCCCAATCTATGTGCACAATGATTCTACATCAAGGCCCGGTGTTTACTGAAAGTGAAAACATTTGATTTTCCAATTAGACCATATTCGCTTCAATTGCCTCCGTATTCCTTGTATGCTACCATATACAACGAACTAGGTCTTTACTCTATTTTGACGATTTGAGGTTCATAAATGCTCGAAATGCAACACTTATGGTCTTGTTGGGTAAATCTTCAAACTTCCTATAATATCGACCTCATGTGCTTTGCCCGAATTTGGATATCTTGGTCTACAACTCCTATGAAATGCTTGGAGGTCACGTATACGATGGGTAGTAGTCCTAACTGCAGACATCATAATACTCTAATTGTACGGTGGATCTCATCTATGTTTCACCACTGTAGGCATGTATACTAAGTTCACTACACATCTGTATCGTTCTATCTCATTTCTAACCCTAAATTTGTTCAATGCACTACAAAGTACATCAAGACCCCTCCAAAAAACCTTGACTTTCAAAAACAAGAGTGGTCATGAAAGGGTTAATCCTTAAATCATATTTAATTTATTTGTTACTAAAGCAACAAAAAATGGTTAGAAGTTTCAAGGGCATAACAATCGGGATTGAAATGACCAACTGGAAGGTGCCGTAACCAGTCCAACCAAGCTAACCCCTTCTGGTAAGCCTTCAAAGTATTGTTGAATTCAGCCGATTCACGAACTTTCTTGAGCATGAGGCGAAACATGTGATCTGCATCTGCATCAATTGAATTCTGTTTCAAGCAAGAGGGTCTCAGGGCACATGCTTTGCGGAACAGACGAGAGTTGCTTCCTACACTCCACTTGGAGAGGTGTTTCACATATCTCGTCCATGTTGCAAGGGGTGGTGCTTACAGATGATGGCGTCTGTTTAAGATTTCTGTGGAACCATAGTCGAAGTGCAATATGCAACAGGCCTTTCCACCTACAGCCCCAGTGACAAGTCAGAATTTGTTTATTTAACTCTAGCTAACAATGAAAATGCCAACAAAACTCAGTGATATTGTTTAGTGATGTTCTAATTTGTTGATTTGACGAACGACAGTTTCTGCATCTTGTTGTCTCAGTATGACAAAGTCATCCTATCTGCTGTGCAAAGTACTGCAATGTTATCACAAATGCAACGTTGAGGTAGTGACTTACTCAAATGCGGGTTCTACCTCCACACCGAATGAGAGATGAAGGGAAGTTCCAAGCCGTTCTGAGGTGTTGCTGCCTGAATTATTTTGACCGTTTTGGTCTGCGAAGTATGTCTTCTCCACTGGGAATACCAAATTCCACAACAAGAACAGGTCGTTGGGACACCGGAAAGAAATACTGAACCGGAAATAAAAATAAAGAAATCGATTACAAACTTACAGTACAGGTCGACCAGAATTCCATTCAACCTGGAACCCTACTGTAACCGTTCATCACTGGTCATTTAAAGGCTTACAGGGCACCACTGGGGAAGCTCTTAGAAGGATAAGCACCTGGATTGTAAAGCAACAAAACAGACTGACTACGACCAAAATCAGGTTGTCAGTTCACGATCAAATGTACAATGAGCTTAGAATTTTCTGTAGAAATGAGATCGTGAGCAATTCTTAATGGCGGTCAATCAATGCAAGATGGCAGAATGGTACATAGCCGAGTTTTTCGAAATTACAAGAACATGACGAAGAAAACTACTATCAAGGAGTTCACGCAAGCAGGAGGAATATTGAGATCGTCGAAGTTCATCTCCCGCTACATCCAGAATTACTACAAGATATATCCAAAAATGATGCCCAGGAATAGGCTAATACAGAGGCTCAGAAGCTCTCCATGGAAGAAATTCCTCGAGAAGTGATAATATATCAGAACGATATGCTTACACCTTCTCAACAGCTAGCCGTAAGGTCACCCGCACATAATTCACTGAGCTCATGACCAAAAACATTAAAAAAACAAATCCACTAGTGTCATGAGCTGCTCTGATCAATCGAGTGGCGTACTACTTTAATCCAATTTGCATTCCAGTTCATCAGGTATTCCTTAGCTTTACCTGCTCGCTACTTTTCTACCCTTTCTATGAACTAGGTAACCTGGGGAAAGAGGATGGTTACGGGATGTAGCCGAGTCCGCGAGGACGAGGCGAAATCCCCGTAACCATCCTCTTCCCCAGGTTACAGTTCGTAACCCACGGTTGGCAGACTGATTCGCTTCACGGGATTGGTCCAGACACACTTTGCAGGGCACTTTACAGGTTACGAACTAAGTTCCGGATTCTGCGGAGCACTTTAGCAGGTTACGGGATGTAACCCACTGCCTCTAGGCCAATGGGGAGGGGGCACGTCATGCAACCGTGGGTTAGGTTTCTGAGGCGTACTGCACAGCAGCACACTCAAACATAGTCAGTCGTAAGTATTCACCATTTCTTTGTTTACCCCGCAGTTTACTGGAGGATTCGACCCTGAGAGTATGCGAGCATTTGAAGCATTGCGGGCCTGCGCTAATCGACCTAACAACCCACCTGCCCAAGAATACATCGAAGAAGGGGAGGAGGAAGAAGAGGTAGAGGACGGGGAGCAAGAAGAGTTAAATGAGCAAGATGAGCTGAATGAGCAAGAGGAGCAATAACCTGATCTTGGCGTAATATAACTTGTTTAAACTGACTAATAATTAACTTTTAGTTTGATGAACCCTTGTGCCTGTACTTTAGTTTTAACTTTGCTGAAGCATCTCCAAGCTTTCGGGTGTGTTCACGTTGTATTATATTTTTAGTTCTCGGTTACTGCTTCAACAAAAGGTAGAAATCATGTTTTCAGTTAACCATTTTTGCTAGGGTGCGTGTATTAGCCCACGAGTGTACCACTGCTGGATATAAAATTCCTTTTGAATAAACTTTCGACTTTCTCGCTAAAGTTTGAGTGTACGACAACAGAAGAGCACCTAACCTTGTTTCAAAATTTGAACTAACTAATCGAGACAACTACGACCTCTCAGAATTTGTATGCGAATCACCTGGATAAGCCTGTCCACTCCAGTAAACAAAGTATGTACAGTACACTAGATTGATCATGCATGAAACTAAAACAATTGTTTGGTAACCAGCACAGCTGACAATCGATTGAAATGTACATCCCAGAAATAGTGATGCTCCCTACAATACTTATCCTTCCCAAGTCCAGTGATCTTTCTGGAATGATCAAGCTAAATCGGGCAACATGCATCTCTCAAATTCTCAATCCCTGAACCTGAAGACCTTCACAAAAACTGCTAGTTTAAATGAGAGGAATCTGATCCCATGAACGAGAACCACACCAGTCTCTGATGCACATTCAATCAGGCTAGCTACAATGTAAATGACCATTACAAAGAAGACTAAATAACAACTGAGGTAAGAGCGATATTTGCGACATATTGAACTTATTTGATCAAGATCACTAAGAAGCTAACACCTTTTCAAGAACCTAAAGCACTTCAAGTCTTAAGAAACATGTCCGACCGTAAGGTCACGACCCTCACATAATTCACTGAGCTCGTGCGACCAAAAAAATTTTAAAAAAAAAGAACTTCCACCAGTGTCATGAGCTGCTCCGATCGATCGAGTGGCGTCCTACTTCCTATGGACCTAATTAGGAGGTCATGTATGTATACCCTCCTGTGGCCTGTGGGGCCAAATCGGTGACTCCTCTGCTCACTAGACTCATGATTCTTCAGCGTCGAAATGAGTTCCACATATAAGTTACAGCAATGGATGGAGACGAATGGGTGATGGGGACCATCTATATGGGAGTCCACATTCCGGTAATTGGGAGTTGAAAGTCCGGCACTCAGTGTGTCAATCAAATCACTGAAGTGTGGAATGAGATGCTGCAACATCGCAGCTGGGTTTGAAAAACGGAATTAAGTGATTCAAACCGAGATCTCAGGCTTTCATGATGACCCGATGAAATCCTGCTGATTACATGATTCAAGATGGTTATCAATCAAACCTCGAACGCAAGAAAATGAATCCAGCTGGTTTTGAATAGAAACTGGTTTTGAGTTTTGGTTACAAAAGTAGAAGAACGCAGCACCTGGACATGAGCTTTCTCACAGCCAGCTGTCCACCTCTGACAGGCGGGAATATAGTAAACAGTGACACGTGTCAGCATGGCCGAGTGGTCTAAGGCGCCAGACTCAAGTTCTGGTCTTCGAAAGGGGGCGTGGGTTCAAACCCCACTGCTGACATGGACTCTTTTACCCATTTCCCCCACAATGGGGTGTTTTATCACCCACACCACCAGTTTTAACCCCTGAAGTTGGTTGGGAGGCCTCAAAACTGCCAAAAATCCTCAAAACTAGACTCTTTCAATACAAGGTATAAGTTTTTTAGTTTTGATGTATTTTGGGGGGAAATAACCATAGTATCTAGTAACTTACTTGTACATGTATATGTACCTCAAAACTTAGATTCAAACTCCCTACCGTTTTGCGAGATCATAGTGTTCTAAGTTGAGAAAAAAGTTTTTTTTTCCCTTGTTGCAAAAGCAAATTTGATGTGAGGCTCTTCAAATTCTTGTTCCTAGGTGAGTTAGGAACAGTGTTGGACTGTTATGGCATCTTCTACAGTGAAATCTTGGATAGTGGTTCATTCTAGATACCCATGGACCTCAAACGGGTATTTAGAATAAACCAATGTCCAAGATTTCACTGTAGAAAGATGCCATAACAGTCCAACACTGGTTAGGAATATGTCCATGCACTTTTTTCCCTCATACAATCTATAAAACCTAAAGAAATGCTTGATTTTTCACATGGAGGTATGCTGAAATTCAAATACAAAGGCCGGTCTATGGTAGTAGACAAGGCATATGGAGAAATATTAGATTGAAAATCTGAGCGGTGAGATCATGCCCTTCAAATTGTATTTACGTGTGTGCTTTTTGTTTCTGGTGACTTTTTCTTCATTGGTAATAAAAGTACCATTTGTCCCAAAAAAAATAAAATTGTATTTACAGGTGCATATTCTGTGGGCTCAAGAGAACCAACCTGCAGGCCTTCCTCGCAAGGTCCATAACTTCGGCCTCACTTGGCGACATCGAGATGCTTTCTTCACTGAGGACGACGAAGTCTTCAGATGGCGCTATGCGAAACCAGCCTCCGATTGGTTCCCGTAACGGGATCCATCTTGCTTCGGTTTACTTTAGGTTTTCTATATACTTCTCCCCCTTTTTAGGTTCCCAGGTCACTCCGGTGGCATTCAGTTGGTTTCCAGGTAATAGGTCAATTATCAGGTACAAAAATTAAAATTTCCCTCGCCAGCTTGGTTTTACTGCGCTAGGTTTGTAGCCTGTTACTCTTTCACTATTAATGAAATTCTAACACCTTTGTTCCAAAAAATAAAATAAAATAAAAATAAATTGTATTTACATGTACACAAAATAAAACTTGAGAAAAAATAAAGTCCTAATTTTTGGTGAATTTTTGACGTTTCTGTGATCTAATTAAGTTTGGGCAAATTTTGAGCATATACTATAGTTTTGGGCAGATTTTAGTATGCCATAATAGTGTTTTCAAACTTTGACTATGAATATTTCCTAAAGTATGAGGAATTTTGAAGCATGATTGGTCTTGTTAGAAGGATATGATAATTTTCTATATCGTGTCAAAATTACAGCTTCATCCTTTAAAAATGGACTTATGGGAAGCCTGACCGGACCCTAAATCATACCGTTTTTGATGACTTGATGCTTTAGGGAATAAGCGTGGGTGATACAACACCTTAAAATTTAGCAAAACTCTCTTCATTCTAGCTTGATTCTACTTGTGGAGGAGACTTACAAGGTGAGTCATGATGCAAATTCCTCTTATTTGGGCCAAATTTTCTCTCATCTTCCCACAATGCGCTAATGTGGACCTTGGAATTCTAAATGTGCAATCACTTTAAGATTTGTCACATCAACAATGACAATTCTACTAGCACGTATATCTATAAATCAATGCAACCCTAAAAGTATATCAAAACTTTGTCGGAGGGAGAGGAATCTTTGTCCAAGATTCAGTATCCAGTGTGGGCTCAATTCTTGGGTATCTCGGATTATGTTAGAAATGAAGCTTGTCTATGGATTCTCGGTAAAAGATTGGGCGCTGTTTTAGTAGTCGATCTTTCAGAGTCTTATCGTGGAAGGACCTCAGGGCCGAGGATTCGAGTTCTTGTTTCGGAGATAGAGAAACTCCCGCTAGTTTCAGAAATCCCGACGGGTACTGGAAAACCCCCTAAGCTTCACAAGATAGTTTACACCGGTAAACCATAATAGTGTGTTAGACTCTAAGGCCTACGGCCATACCATAGGGCAACTGTTTACTTGACCTTGACAAGAAGACACAGGGGTTTTTACCTCTAGAGAGGGGGCCAAGAAAGATTCTCCGTGACCCCACTACTCATCAGAGGAACCGGGAGGATCAAGATTACCGCAACCAAGGTAATCGAGGGCATAAAGGACGAAGGGGGAATGGGTATCTAGATCAGCGCCGGCAATGGAAGGAGAGACAAGATAAGGGACGCCGAGAGGATCGCCGTGAACCCCCAGTGCGAGAAAGAAGGCCACCTAAGGCTGATCATCAAACCCCTAGGACAGAAGTGGATGGTAATCACAAGATTCACAATGAAAAGAAGAAGGCCACAAATCCGGTACGGGCTACTGACAAGAAGGAGGAGGGTCCACCTCATGCTCCTACTGATGCCGGAGTAGTCCCCACTATGGAGACTGATCTCCCCAACTAGGATAGTTATCGCCCAACAGAACTAAAAAATAGAGATAGAGGATCCAATCCTCAGGGAGGTGAGGACACACACAATGGCCAACGATCCTACACGAAATCCTCAAGGAAGAAGATTGAAGATGCGGCTAAGGTGGACACATGTCTAGATGTTGTCCCCGACTGTGAGATGGAGGAGCCACAGCTGGTTCCAGACCAACACATCGTAGCGCCCATGGAATTGGAGCCTTCACAGCAACCGGACATTTAAGGAGATGTGCATTCAAGTGAGCAGGGGTCGGCTTCAATTCCTCAAGACGAAGTTAGCCCAATTACCTAGTAGAAGTTATTTCTACGGGAGCGGAAGTTATACGAGAGACAGCTGAAGAGGCGGAGAAGCTTTTGCGCATAGCCAAGGAGAATTTTATTTCGTATGGCACATTGTGAAGGTTATCGAAGTGGAAAAGCAGGATCGCTTTCTCCCTACATATTCCGATTCTTGTATCAAGCGAGGTTACTTAACCACAAACATCCCACAACAATTCTGGGATGCAGCTGAATTCTTAAGACCTTTTCGATTAAAGAATAAGCGTTGCAGGATCTTTCCAATCCTGACTTCGACATTGAGCACAAAGAAACGACTAGACCTCCGGATTCTCATCGAGAAGCCGGGCCTAGGTAATACTACTGGCAAGGCTATAGCCCACAAACATCTTACTATTTGTGGAAGCCAATCCCTCTAGGGCATTCATGCAGCTTGTGACCAAATTGTTAATGAAGCTTCACTAGCATTTAGAAAGGTCACCGTTAACACTAATAACAAGATGAACCCGCTTAAGTCATGGGCCGATGCAGTATGGTATTATCGATGGGTCAAGGCAGATGCCGAGAATGCACACTGTATTTGTCTGGCCTTCATTCCATTAAATATAGAATTCCAGGACTCCAATTCACCATGAATACCTTTTCTCAAGGCAAAACTTCCCTTGCCTCCAAAATCTTAGGTGGGGTTGCCCTCTTCGAGTCACCTTTCTGACAACTAACATGTGGGATAGGGACTGGAGCCTTTATCGTCCTTTCTTTGGCTTCAAGTCCCTTCTTGCCAAAATTGCCCTTCCCTCGATTCCGATTCTCCCCTTCCAGTGGGCGTGTTAATTTCGTCAGAGCGTCCTGGCGATCTTCCCTTCTCCCCGTAGGCTGCTTCTCCTTCCACTGACGCCTCTGATCTTCACATCTTCCTCTTGTCCCATTACAAGTGTTCTGCCTGCGGAAGCCCTGGTCATCTTCCTTCCGAGCTATTTTAGAGGATTCTTGATACGCTCTTCTATTCCGTCTATCCACCGATTGAAACACTTGCGTCTTCTTCTCTGAATAAGCCAAGCTATGTCCCATAGTATGGCTATAGGCTTTACATTTGATGCATTGCTTTGGCTTACCAAAGTAGACGATCTTGTGCTGCTTCGGAGGTTTACCCATGCCTACAGGGATTTCAGAAACTAACGAGAGTTTCTCAATCTCTCATACTAGAACTCTAACTCTCAGACCAGAGGTCTTTCCCCGTAAAGACTCCGTAAGATTGACTGCAAGATCAGTACCTAATCTTTTACCAAGAATCCTCAAGCAAGCGTCATTTCTAACATAACCTGGGATTTCCAAGAATTGGGTTCACAAAGGGTATTGAATCTTGTTCAGTGACTCCTCCTTCTCTGACAAAAATCTACACTCCATGTGGAAAAAATCACATCCCGTGCTTTAATGAAATGAGAATTCCGGAAAGTATGTTCCGCCCCCTCTTTCTGAGAAAAGGTTGCTTCAAAGAATCCATTCCCAATAAGGGTATGGATACTAAGGTATTGTGAAGATTGACTCGAGTCCACTCTTCTACCTCTTTGTGACTAGGTCCTCCAAGTGGTAGATGCCCTAACACTGTCTTATCCTAAGCTTCGTGCAAGTATTTATCAAGGACCTCATGTTCCTCGGTCTCTAATACAACCCGCAAGATTCTTTCATCCCTAGTCGGAGACGCTGCCCCCCCTCCGATCTCCTTGGCGAATGGTGACGCTACTGCCTTGTCAAGATCCTGAGCTACTCTTGTTTCTCTCAAAGAATGATCTGCTATGGGCGCCTGGTGCTCTCGTAAAACCTTGTGACCCCCCGGTGAGGAAAACTGAGGTAGAACTTCCTTAGAACACCCCCTCCCCTCGTTACCCATCTTAGCAAATCTAATCAGCAAAACCCCAAAAACAAGAAAACTAACTCAAAGCTATATTTAGACTAAACAAAAGAAAGCTCTAATTCTGACGAAAAAGAAAGACTCAGAATCGCGCTCTAAAACTAAGACAACAATAAGAAAAAAACGAAAAAACGACATCGTTGCGCTCCGCCGCGCTCTGCCACCGCCACACTCTGGGTCTATAGTTTGTGAGGAGAACTCTGGCTCCCGCTTTCGGAACTAGTGAATGTAAGCCAATGTTAATATTCGGAACCAAGATTCCAGAGTGGGAAGTATCTTGTAATAATTTGACCATATCCTTCCTTGTTGCTTCCCAAGTCTCTTGAAACCATTCGGTTGGTATACCGTCATTGCCAAGGGCTTTGAACTTGGAAACTTCCTCCTCTGTGAACGGCCGTTTGAGCCTATAGTTCTCATTCTCAGTTACCCGAGTCGGAACACTTCGCATGCACTATTCTCTGGCCTCATGGTTCTGCTCCACCACCAAGTCATTCTTATAAAGGTCCTCATAGTTTTGCTGAACATACTTCGATATCTCCTCATGCGTCTTCAAGGACTCCCCGTCTTTCAAAAGCTCTTTGATGTAAGTTCTCTTCTTCGTCTCCTTATGATAATTGAAGAACTCAGCCGTGCACATGTCTTCCATTTTGCACCAGTTGGCACTAGCCGCAAAGTGCTTGCGATCCAACTTGTCCATACGGACCTCTTCCAAAGCTACATGGGCTTCATTCAGGCGGTGCCAGGCTAAAGACGTCGCTATTCTGCGAGCGTTGAGAGGCGAGCGGAGAGCGGTGAGCGGTAACTTTTCGGATATTTTGATGAAAAGATGATTTAGAGCGGTAAGGATACGGTATTTTATGGATTGACAACTTTTTTTAGTTTTTAAAATTCTAAATATAGTTCGTAATGTGACCTATGGCCGTAGACAATTTCAGTGAAATGACTGGAGGACCTGGATCTATGGCCGTGGAAAATGTTGGTTTAGGGTGACTGGGCTGTACGGGCTTGCATTCGTGGAACGTTGACAGTTGAGACTTTGTATCTTTTTATACATGCTAAAGTAACCTTTCATATTACAACAACCTTTCAACCGGTCACCTCCTCAGATGCCTCCAACGATTCAAAACATCAAACTTCAATTGTTGATCACTTTTTGCCTTGATTCAACTCAGTGAATGACTGCTTGAGCTTGAGTTGAATACATCGTGATCCTCTTTTGAACACAACATGTGTCTGCTAATAATTTTTCTGTCACAATTTCCAGGAGGATCAAAATATAACATTGTTGCACATAGTAATAGTTCTCAACCATTCGAATAGAGGATCGAAATCAGGTCTCTAGCAATCAACTTTGTTCTCTGATTTTCTTAATGTCTTCAGTTTCTCATTGCGTACATGCTTCGCGACCGAATACACGTAGTCCCCTACAGATTCAAAACGCATCTCTTTATCCGGTTATACTGAATTGTGCCGAAAAGAAAGCCGTCAAAGGATTGGTTAGAATGGATTATACTTTCTCTCAAGGCCTAGTCCGAATTCGGTAGCTCTTCTTGGTTCTCTGCTTCGACAACGTATGAACTCAGAAATGTTCAGAAACAATCTTCTCTGCAAATTATTGTACGAAACACGGAACTGTTGGAATTGCCAGGAATCCTATATAGTTGAACCCGTCTGCGTTTATGAAAATCTGAAAGTGCTCAGCAAGCGAAACAAGTTGGCAGGATACTCGGACGATGACTGTCCAATTTGTGATGAATGGCCGCATACTGAGGAACCTCAGTGTCGTTGGAAGATTCAAGAAGATGGACTATATGTCTCTCAGTTCAGTCCTCCTCGAGGTTTAGGGTTTCTTTCTGCAGAAGGGCCAGTTGAAGAGAAATCCATACATCTCGGGATTAATTGATTGACTTGGCGACTACTCTGTTTCAATACTTAATGAGCTTCACCACGAATTGATGCTGCTTTACAGACTGGTAAATGGTGCTACGACAATCAGAACACTTCCATCCCGTCTTCAGAGAGAAGCGGAAAATGAACATACAACATGAGTTATTTTAAGAAGAGCTACACATCCACATTTTATTACGAAATAGACTCATGCAAGTTCATTCTCATAGCAACAAGGCAATTCCGCAAGGATGTAGTTCTATAGATGCCTCCTGATGACCCGGATGATCCCATAATGTATATTGATTGCGCTTGGAAAGCAAATGACAGTGGTATTTTTCTAGATACAAGAGGCTGTAATCAAAACAGCCCTAAGTGGATAAAACAATTTGATTGGGTTACACGTCCTGAGCCAGTAGTGGATGTGGAGGGCTGTCAGCCAACAGCCAATGTGGATAATAGAAATCCTAGCAAGCGTCAAAAACTGGAAGACAATGGACTGTGACTACTATGCACACTAAGGAAGTCATTAGAACATACATGTGCAATGTAACAAACACACCTACGCACGTACAGCAATCGAAGACAGAAAAAACCTCGTGGTCGGTGTGATGTGGTCAAAAGCTTTTACCCTAATCATTAACCTCCAACAAAGGTGGGTCATTAGTAGACCTCCCTCTGAATGAGAGTGCCGTAAAACTCTGATTGGTTTAGGGAGTCTGTAAAAAGGTTTGTTCAGGTCCGAGCACACTTAGGTGACTCCCTTCTAGACCCTGGAAAAGGTTTGTTCGGGCCTGAGCACACTTAGGTGACTCCCTTCCAGACCCTGGAAAAGGTTTGTTCGGGCCCGAGCACACTTAGGTGACTCCCTTCCAGACCCTGGAAAAGGTTTGTTCGGGCCCGAGCACACTTAGGTGACTCCCTCCTAGACCCTGGAAAAGGTTCGTTCGGGCCCGAGCACACTTAGGTGACTCCCTCCTAGACCGAGAAAAAGGTTTGTTCGAGCCCGAACACACTTAGGTGACTCCCTCCTAAACCCTGTAAAAGGATTGTTCGGTCCCGAGCACACTTACGTGACTCTTTCTTAAACACGATTTTTCGGACCTCCTCAGGAATTAAATAGTTCTTTACATTGCTTTCTTAACAGTTCTTTACAATGCTTCTGCGTATTCAGAGCGAATTTCACACCAAAATGGAGAAATGGAATCCAGTGCTACTGCAAATTTTGAGTAGTGGCCCTTTTAGTCTCACTACTTCACCATTGAAATAAATTAAGGTTACACATGTGCAAACAACGATTCAGATATCACTAGTTCTCCAAGTACTTCAGAAGGCCACTCTCCAGGACTCGCTTCACCTCGTTGAAGCTAAAACTAGGTGCATGAATGAATGTATCCAACTCTGAGCCTAGAGCGCAAACTACACTGAACAAATAGTACAAGTGCTTGCAACTAGCCCACTGACCCCGCTTCCCAAGTGCCTGTATTGCCATCTCCTTGAAATACGGGCAAGTGCAGGCAGGGTGTTGCGAAATCGTCAAGTAATACTGCTGTACCTTTGGAAGCTTCCCAGAGTCCAATGTGACGATGCATCCCAGGGCTGGGGCTGGCAGCATGCACAACTTGCTCACCTTTGCATTCAACGACAAGGCAGAGGCACAATTATTGCTATGCTTCGTTGACGGGGCCTTCTTGTTCCGTCGGATAAGCTTTCCTGATCGCCGGGTAGGGAATTCATCCGGATTTGCCGGCGTAGGGTAGGCCGAGAAGTCCACTGCCGGTGCCCGGTCTTGAAAGAGTCTTCTTGGTGACATCTCCTTCTGCTGCGGGAGTCTAAAGCCTGCACTCTCTAGAGACAAGATCTCTTTCTTCGTGAGCTTGGTCCCAAGCTTCACGGGCCAAACCTCAGGTACCTTTGGCACCGATAAGACCCACTTCCGTCTACTACCCTTGACGCACCTGTCAATGTCGTCATTGCAGAAAAAGAACTGATGAGTCTCTACTCTGTCTTTTTTGTAGTTCTTCATGGGGCCCGTGTATGTCGGCGCAGCAGTGCTCTTCCCGTTCTGCACAATCCGTGCAACGCATTTCTTCTCAGTCACGGCATGCTGGGCGAAGCAGGCCTTGGCGGATGTCTTAGGAAGTCGTGCAATGTGCCATTCGGAAGGGTTGCAGGCGCTCTCCTCAACTGAAGTGACGTGATGGTAGTCAACTGGAGGTGGAGAGTGGTTGGGGTGAAGGTCGGCTTGGTCGTCTTCGCTGCTTGTAGGGGACTCTGGTATTACCACAGTCGGAGGATAGTCGCTCTCCCGGCGTGCGGCTCGGGTCTGGACACGAGGTCTTGACACGCTGATCTTATCTGGCCGATGAGACTCCCGTTCATCTCCGAAGGCAACATCAGGTTTTCTTTTCAGAGAGACACAGACCTCCTCCCCTTCAAGATGCGGGTTCCTGGTGCACCATTCCTCTGCTCCTGGCATGTTCAGAATCGCTTCATGTAAAACTTTTGGGTTTCCTGTTCTCGCTGCAGATCTCTGTGCCCGTCGGAGCTTCAGCTCCTTTTTTGACGGACCTTTCCCAGGTCGCTCCCCCTTCAGGAACTGGAAGTAGGCAACGCATTGCATGAAGGCCCGTACAAAGTCGTCCACAGTGGCGACATATAAGTCGCTGCCCCGATCTCCGGACTGCTGCTTCCACCTGTTGTGGATTGATTCAGCAAGGTTGCAGGACGGCATCTCCGCGAGCTCATCTTCGTTGTGATTCTGCACACATCGGTGGTTAGGTTAGATAGCTGAGTGTTCAATAACTGACTGTAGAGCAAGTTGCATTAGATGCGACAAAGATTGAAAGGACGCAAGTTTGATTACCAATTCCATGAAGCCTCCCCATTGGCGATAGCGGTGGTGCCAGAACGCGAGCCACGTTTCCAGATTTGAGAGCCCTTTTTCTGTGGCAGCGCCGGATGACATCCACCATGCTCGGATTGCCAAGAACTTCGTTTCAGCTTCTTCCATTGTCGTCGCGTTCTTGTACTGCTGGCAGAGCTTGATGTGCTGAGCTCGCAGGTCCGGTCGAATGTCAGCCTTTGTATGTTGCTCCAAAGACTCCCTCCAATGGAACAGGCATGTCCTCTTCCTATCAATCATCCTCTCGGAGGCGTTACCGCTCCCATAAATTATGCGAACTGCGTTGAAGTTCGCTTGGGCACCGTCCGCCATGAAGCCCTTAAAGTTTACCTTCACAACCCCGTGGGTCTCCATGATAGCATTCAGATTCTTCCAGAGGACGGACTGGGCTGCCGTGTCCTCTGACTGCATGTCGCACGCTGCAATTGTCATTATCCGACAGTAGGTGGGGTCATAGACGTGGCAGGCCATCGTTACCCAGTCCCTGACTCGCCTCACGTGGTCAAACATGATCCACGCGTTCTCCAAGTCACCGCCACTCTACATACGCTTAACTAAATCGACTCCACTACCGGGCCCTACCTCAGACATCTTGAAGACATACACCTTCGCAGCGTCATCGCCTTGCCCCGGAAACAAGTTGTTTTGGATAAACTTCCAGTTGCTGAGGCCTCGCAGCATTCTGATGCTGTCCATGGTCCCAAAGCGCCTAACAGCCTTGAACGACGTAATGAAATTCCTGATGTTTGGGGAAGAAAGGTGCTTACAGCGGTCGAAGATTGGTTCGAGCTCCTCCAATCCCAGAATCTTCTGCGGTTCACCCTCCTTGGCCAGAAGTAACGGCCCAAGCAACTCCTTCGCAGTTTCGAGGACGATGGCGGAATTGGTGGCGGACGGAGTACGCTCCACCTGCTCCCTGATTAAGTTCTCTGTGTGTTCGACGAAGTCGCGGTTCTCGCCGGATTTCACTGGGTGGTTGTGAGTTCCCAAGTGAACGCACGCTCTCGTCATGTGAGGTCCTGTAGTGACATAGTAAATCTTTGCAGGGCAAAGTGCAACGCAGGTCGGTGGCGTACTACAAGATTTACAAACTACAGTGGAACTCTGCGGCGCAGTGAATCCGACTACGAACAGTTTCTCGGAAATTCCATCCCAGTCAGTCTTGTTCACTAGCACAGTCCTATTTTCACGTGACAGGTACTCACATTTGACATTGTCACAGCGGAGATGGCCAAGGCACGACGAAGATCGGAATGTCAGCTTGAGGTCGTCCTGAATATTCGAGGTAACTGTTCGAGTCCAGGGGTGGCCGTCATACTTCCTATCCATTCCACGTAACTGCTTCGCACCAGATTGATGGCCGTAAGCACCAAGGGGTGGGAACTCAAAAATCACATCGCCGTTGTACACTGGTGGGAGGAACTGAACTTCCTGCAATCTAATTGCATTAAAATCAATGCGCGACAGAACACTCTTGGACCTCTTACGGATGCTAAGCTTCATGAGGCACTGAACGACACTCTCTGAAGGGGTGACAGCAACAGTAGACGCAACCGAGGACTTCGCAGAGACAACCACTTCCTCACGATTATCATTTGGAATTGGCACTGTCCTCTCCTTGCTCTCATGGATTGCAGTCTTCTCTATGGTCTCATGGATTACACTCTTCTCCTTGCTCTCATGGATTACACTCTTCTCCTTGCTCTCCTGGATCTCAGTGGTCTCTTCTGCGTTCTCACTATCGGAGTCATCACTCAACTCATAGATTGTTTGAAGACCTGGCTCGGCTTTGACCTTCCTCAACAACGGTTCAGGCTCAATGCACACTGTTGTGGACGACCGGGGAGTAAGCAGTTCAGTAGACGCACCTAGCCTAGACTCCGTAACTCCGTAAACTCTATACTTCCCAGGTTTCAGCACCCAAAACGTTCCAATCTCATTTTGAGTTGACAACTGACCCACTGCATGCGAGAGTCCACCAGTAATGTCGTCAAAAAACTCCTCTTCCACATGCAGAGAGTCCTCCCGAAACCGAAATCGAAGACTCAGAGTTGTGGAACTTATCATAGCACACCCATCTACACCCAATGGAAAGGTAATCGGGACAGAGTGCGAGTAAGCACAAAGGTAGGCCATTCCGGGCAGATTAAGTGGCACTCGCAACAATGACCCGAGTTAGCAGAAAGTAAGCGCAGGAGATTACACATAAACAAATAAGCACAGAAGCACCACAGAAACAATTCTGTTGGAAACCTATTAACAATCAAAAGTTCAGAGAGTGAGAAGCATCATCATCGTGGCTTTAACTTTAATCATTGCTGAACTGTATCTACCTGTATTGGAATTAATGAGTTGAGAAGTACTATAGCTCTGGACGTGGCGGTCGATTAGGCTGGCCTAATCACAATACTAATGATAAAGGCTGCGATAACAGAGCCATGACATATAATGACGGCAAACCTACAATCAATAACAGCATCTTGGATAAAATCAAACAGTGAGGAGTACATTGGAACCATCTACATCTTCATGATGTAGAAGTATCTAATTATTGCACGGCCCACTAATGTATATCAGTCTTGGCGGCTGCGCTTTTTAGATCTCTCAGCACTGTTTGAGTCTTTGATACTATTTTCTTCTGGCCCTTCCATGCTCTCAGCTGCATAGCATCCACTACTCTTTAGCTTACGTCCTCTAGGGCGGGGGGTACTTCTTAATAAAAGCCTATAGTACGTTCCAGGTTTGATGACCCCTACTCCTGCATAGCCATGGGATGCTTTCCTTGAATTGCCCTGGCTGCGCTCAACATTAGCCAGAGCTGGTTGAAGCGACTCACCACAGCCTTTCTCATCCACAGCATGGACGTGATCGATGGGGGCATCTAGTTCGCTGCAGTCAGGAAAGTTGCATTCCGGAACTGGTTCAAAAGGACCTTGAAATTCATCTAAGGACACGCGCTCATCTCCCTCCTGCTGTGAACCTAAAGCTAGGTGAGAAGAGGACTGGAGCGGGTTGCTATCCATCTCGTCCGAAGCTTACAAGTATCTACACGGGCATGGAAAGTCTGATAGTGAATTTTGATACTGGATGAGGCCTTCACTTCACTTATATAGAGAATGATAGTACCAAGCGTGGAGTTGCCCTCTTCCAAGATTTGTTTTTTTAAAGTGCGTTACATTGATGGACGCCGCTAATAGAAGTCGGCGGTTTTTTAATAAGGTGGTTAACATACAGTAAGTTACTGACAGTATGGAAGTTGAACTAACTTTCTGGGTCCAACAATGAAGTCCTAGATATTAAAATCTTACCACATTTATGTCATAGTGCATTCGAGAAAATTTGAACATTTAGTCTATTCATAGATTGTTGTGTCAAAGGAAGTCATGGATTAAAAAGAGGCTCTCATACTAGCATTCAGAGAGATGATAACCAGGTCGAGTGCGAAAGCTAAGCTCGAATTTAGTCGGGCAGCTGGAAGAGAGCGACGTCAAGAGAGGTTACGGAGGTTAGCGTTTAGGGACGGTTTATGTACGCCATACAACTTGCGTTCAGCAATGGGAAGGAAGGGAGGGAGGTCTAATCAAGCAGGTGTCAACAAGGAAATGGGTGACGGCGTCGGGTTTGACGATGGAGAGGTTCAGCCAATTAAACTGGCGTTTTTAGACGAAGATGGTTCTTCACCTAAGAAACAAACTACAAGAGAGGTAAGCCAAAATGATGTCCCCAATTATTATTCTAGTCAGACCATAGATTTTATGATGGAGACTCTAGGTAGTTATCGAGTTGGTGGTGATTTACATCCTAAATCTAGGGTTTAGCTTTCGAAAGCACTTGGTGCACCTTGCAGATCCTGTCCCTGTCTCTTCGAACCCTCAAGCACTCTGAATGCTCGTACGCTCCTACTCATTCTCGTGCCTGCATTCCTCCCTGAACCGTGTCCTATGTTCTCGAATTTACAAGTACTGGAATGAGCAAACCCAATTTGTATCTTGCGGATTGTTTGCGCAAGAAGGGGGATCACATTCGAGTGAGTCCTCTTCGGGTCAAGTGAGGCTGCTGCGGCATAGCAAGTACCCTTCGAGGGGACTGAAATCTGTAGCGGAATCCTCTTCCGGTTTGAAGAATCCGAGGATGGCAGACACGACACCATCATGCGGCGTTGGAGATGAAGATCGGATGCAAGCTGAGCAGGTAATTCAGCCACCCACACTTCTATTTCTGTTCGGTTGGTGGGGAGCAGTGTTGTAGGATTGTGAGACTTCGAACATTGGAGAAGCGTGGATGAGTCTGCTCGGCAAGGAACTAACTATAGGGAGAGTAGAGTTGGCGTCTTCAACTCATAGTAACTCTCTTCGAGTAATCTGCAATTCCGCAAGCGAATGAGATCATCTGCTCCTGGAGCAATCCGTATTTCTAATTCCATCGTACGTCTAATTCAATCTTTGTCTAATCCAATCTTTTATTGAATTACATTATGAGACGAGTCACAGTCTCAAAGATACCGGTACGTCCCTTGGTTCCCTTTGACCAGGTACATGGTGGTAGTTTCTCCATCGTAGGATGTGTTTATTAGTGAGAATGTCGATGATGCATTGTAAGATGTGGCGACTTAATCAGATTTGCATTAACCCGAACAATGTCCAGCATATTGAGACGTGTACTTATTTCGAAGAATAGAGTGATCAGTGACGACCCCTACACCTTGGTAGGCTCCGAGCAGAGCTGCTGGCAATGGTCGGTTGACTAGTGGTAGGAGTTCAGGTTAAAAAAAATGGAGAGTGGAGAGCATCGTTAGGGTCCGAGCAGAGTTCTTAGAGGCTCATCTTGAGTCTAGTTCTTGATGAGTTCTAGCCACGTCGTTTGTCTATATTAGTCTACTATGGTAACTTAGTTGCCTATGTCAAGACTGTTCGGTGGGGAGCTATGTTCTGAACGCCACAAATTAAGAGAACGAGACTGGATAGCCATGACCTGTTTGTAATTGCATAGCCCAGAGCAGACTTTAAAATTCTTCTGTGGAATCTATATATCACTGCACGAACCCAAGTTAAGAAGGCATACTGTCTTTGTAGATAAGGTAGAACAATTATTACTCAAAATGACGAAGATGCACTGTAAGTTGTGGCGACTTAAGCAGATCAGCTTTGGACCAATCTGGCTCTGGCTTTTTGAGACGTCCACCTATCGAGAGCACTAGAGTGATAAATGTTAACCCCCTCACTATGCTAGGCTTCGAGCAAAGCTGCTAAGCGTGGTTGGTCGATTACTGGCTAGAGTTCAGAGGGAAGTTATGTAGACTGGAGAACAGAGTTAGGGCCCGAGCAGAGTTCTGAGAGGCTGCTGTTGAGTCTAATTGTCGTTGAATGTGAGCCATGCCATTTGACTATGTTGTGTTGACTAGAGCGAACGTTGTTGACCCCCAGAGTTTGTTAGGCTCCGATCAGAGCTGCAAGCAGTGAATCGTCATTAAGTTCAAAGAGTTTCGTGGGATGAATTTTAGAACGAATTGGGTTCCTCGGCACCGATCACAGTTGCTGAAGCAAGCTGGAAGGTTATGAATGGTAACTTTGTTGTGTGTACTAGAGCTAACGTTGATGACCCCCAGAGTGTGTTAGGCTCCGAGCAGAGCTGCTAGTATTGGTTTCTCATGAAGTTCCAAGAGTTTCGAAGCATTAATTTTAGAGTGAGGAGGGTTGCTCGGCCCCGATCAGAGTTGGAGAAGCCAGCTCAAAGGGATTTGAATGGTAACTTTGTTGTGTCTACTAGAGCTAACGTTGATGACCCCCGGAGTGTGTTAGGCTCCGAGCAGAGCTGCTAGTACTGGTTTGTCATTAAGTTCCAAGAGTTTTGAGTGATGAATTTTAGAGCAAGGAGGGTTGTTCGGCCCCGATCAGAGTTGAAGAAGCAAGCTCCAAGGGATTTGAATGGTAACTGAGGAAGAGTGATCGGGCCAAACCAGAGTTGCTATCGGCAGTTGTTTCAATGCTTAGCTTCAAATCAAAGGAATTAGATGTGTACAGAATATCAGTGCTCGGGCCCGAACAAAGGGTTGACGTATCTCTCATCTGTTAAGTTTTTAGGTAAATGTTGACCATTACCCCTTTAAAGCTAACTTCGTGCTGAAAAGTGATAGAATGGTTAGTAAGATTAGGTAAAAACCAACATGACAGACATAACTTATAGAAAAAGTCATGTGCAATGCTTGCTCCTGCAACTCTGATCGGAGCCGAGCAGAGTTCGGATGAACAGTCGGTTCAGTTCGTTAAAAAAAAACAAAGGTAAGAGTGGTACCCCAAACTTTGTTCGGCTCCGATCAGAGTTGCAGGCGCAAGCTTTTCACACGCTGCGAAAGTTCTATGGGGGCATAACACGGACAACAGGACTGCTCGGGCCATAGCAAAGTTTTCATGCCTCTCTCCCTCAATTAGAGTTGCCATAAATTCTATATTTATTATTTTAAACATGCACTCTATCCTATGACTTAGTCGACTCTGCTTGGGCCCGAGACGTCTACTTATTTCAAAAAATAGACTGAGCAATGATGACCGCCACACTTTCCTAGGCTTAGTGCAGACGTGCTAACAATGGTTGGTTGGTTAGTCGCAGGACTTCAGAGGAAGAAATGTAGACTGAAGAATACCGTTATGGCCCGAGCAGAGTTCTTAGGGGCTGCTGTTAAGTCTAGTCCTTGATGAATGTGGACCACGCTATTTGTCTATCTTCGTCTGCTTTGGTAACTTAGTTGCCTATGTCTAGACTGTTCGGTGGGGAGCTAAGTTCTGAACGCCACAAATTCAGAGAAGGAGAGTTTATAAGCATGACCTATTTGTAATTGTAGAGCCCCGAGCAGACTTTAAAATAGTTCCGTGGTATCTAAATATTATTGCTCGAACCCAAGCTAAGAGGGTTACGACGTAGATGAGGTAGCACAATGTTACGAGGTCATCGTATCAGTTAACTAGATCTTACGATTCCTCGTAATGTTTGTGCAATTAAGTAAGGAATCAGATGGCAGAATTCTATCTTGGGGGAATGCGTGATGCCGGCCTCAGGTCTTGCATGAGCTGTTTACTGCTTAGCTGCAACTCGATGCGAGGAAAGGTGACTGAAGAGAAATGGTTTCTATCCCGGCTTAGGCGTTGTAGATGCCGCACACTTATCTTGCTCAGTACTCTTTCTGTACAAGCTTTGTGCTCTGCTCGGTGCAGATCAATGTCGATGTGCATCTCTGTCATGCAAATTATCATTGTCATTCACTTACTAAGAGTCGGGTTTAAATGTTCGTAGGACCAGCTTCCTCCAGTCGAGGATATTCACGACGAGAATGCGCTGGTCTTGACTCAGAAATCAGGTGGCCGAGAGGAAGATTCAGATGGCGACGAGGACTCGCTTGGAGATGCATATGCTGGAAACGAGGACGACATTCGAACACGACAGAAAGCTCAACTCTGTGTCGACAATTGCAGATATCCGGCTACAGCCACTTAGTGCATCCAGATTCAGCATTCCGCTGTGTCGAATGCAGCCCATGCCGATGGTCCGCCCAACCTTACAGAGTGATCTTTCAAAACTCGAGCAGGAGTTTGTTCACGGATATCGCGAGGGTGCATCAGTATTCTACGTGTCAACTACTGACGAGGATGGCAAGACCACAGAGGTTACCGAGGCTGACACGTGGAAGTGGGGACCAATCTGGACTAAAAAAAATGAGGAGTTTAATAACTTCCTTTTGACAGTTCCAGAGTTAGCTTGCTTTACAAACATGATGTTTTTTGTTTGTGATGGAAACCATCGATACCAAGCCTGGATGAACCATATTGATCGATTGCACAAGACGGAGGAGTCCTGGCATTACTTGGTTGACTCAATTCTCCTAGACACTAGAGGGAGAATTGGTCTAGTCATGCAGTTGATGCACAATATCAACAAGTAAGTATTGCCTTACAGTGAGATCATTTTAAGCAAGTAGAATATTGTTCCAATAGTTTCCTATGCAAGTGATTTAGGGTGTTTCTTTGTATTTGAATTTATTTAATACTGTCTCATGTGATAGGCACAAGGAGGACTCTCATGTCAAAACCAATCCAGTTCATACCCTCTTTAGGGTTCAAAAATACGGCTTGATGCCTTTGGAGCAATTCAAGGATATCTTGTCGAATTCTGATTTAAAAAGATGCAAGAAAACGAAGCACAATACATGGCAGACCTTGCCGATTAAAGTGTTTACAAGTTTCATCTTCCAGGTATGTTTGGGATACAGCAGATCAAATTGGGCCAGTTCTAAGTTGCGCCGCAATATAGTCCCAGCTACAATGTTAAAATAGGAATGAATGCAGCGATTCGATTGTAACATGTTGATTCTCGTGGTGGCTATAAGGCAGGCTTGAACATTCGACTTTGTTTCCATTCGATTTGTCTCAGGGAATTCCTGCAGATGTTTCCCCACGTTCTTGCCTCCTTTAGTCAAGCAGGTGCAGTTGACTTGTTCTCATGTACCCAGGGTTTTCTATGCCGTCGGGTCGTGACTTTTCTGTCGCGACGTCCGAATGGGTCGTGACGGGGGTCCTCCGACGTCACAATAGGGGTCAGCGTAGGGTCCTCTAGGTCCTGCGAGTAGCGTGGGTAAAAGAGTTACTCGGCCCCGTTACGTGGCGTCCTACTTGGAATTGCGGTGGCCCCGGACGGTGACGTGGATGTCCGGAGGAGTTCCGACGGCGGAGTCGGGCGGACAGAGACGGGTAACCGATTTAGGGTTCAGGGGCGGACGTGTTTAGGCCTGGGGGACGATTGAGGAGGAACAGGACCGTTGAATGCCGGGGAAGTCCGCGAGTGGGCCGGACTGGTAGGCGGACATGGCTCGGACGGGCCTGTAGGCGGGCATAATGCGTATCCGGGTGGGCGGACTTGATGCCGATCGTATTGCGGACGGAGGTTGTCGGACCGGGCGGACGCGATGTGGACGAACACATACAGGGTGGTCCGCGATGCAGTGGGGTGTTGGGAAGATGGCTCGGACGGGCCTGTAGGCGGGATAATGCGTATCCGGGTGGGCGGACTTCATGCCGATCGTATTGCGGACGGAGGCTTTCGGACCGGGCGGACGCGATGTGGACGAACACATACAGGGTGGTCCGCGATGCTGTGATTGGGAACATATTGTCTGCAATTTTCATACAGCTCAACTGCTTCACGAGCAAATATGAAATTCGAACCATCCGACACTACTGAAGTGACACACTGACCAACTACTTCTCAAACTGACATTGAATTCCATCAGATTATATATTGTAATCGAGATGAATCCATTAAAACATGGCTGTCTTGGTAGAAGTTTAGTCAGTGAAAGAGTATAGCTCTGAAGGTTCCTTATAAAAAACAGGACTTCCGTGATAGTAGCTCAGTTATCAAACGAGTATAGGTCCGAAAATTCCTTACAAACAGACTTTGATCAAAGTTTTCCTGGTTCGGATGCACAGTTGGGAGTTTAAAAAAGGTAAAGTGTCTAAGCTACTGTAAGAAAATTCACTGCGTAGTCACAATGAATCCATTCCGTCGCTGAGATACAGTCGCAGTCTTCCAAGAAATCGGAGGTGGAAAACACTATTTTGATTTCCGGCGGCTTGTAGAGGTCGACTTGTCCTTGCGCGCATAATTCCACCCTCCAATGTCCGAGTTCAAATGCTTGCGCTTCTTTTCTCCCTCTCTGGTATCTGGCGCACTGCTAATCCCCACTCGCGCTGTTGTAGCAAAACTCAGATATCAGTTCCGGACCAGCGCCCTGGACACTCTAATGCACAGTATCATGTCAAAAACGAATTTAAAAAAATAATTGCTTATCAGATGCAAGATACAGACTCATAAGTCGGAAGTTTTTCATATTCGGTTCCGCAACGGATTCAGCAATACTGGAAATCAATGCACATGCGCGACATTGACGTACCTTCGCACTTGAAAAAGCCGAAGCTGTTCAACCAGTTCTCTGCGAAATGCTCCCCGCATTTTGCGCAGTTCTGACTAAGCGACGTCCGCGCTGCAGCGCACCACGGGTGGTATGGGCAAGCGCACGACGCAGTCACGAGGTCCATCGCCGGAAACCCTTGGTTACAAAGGGAGCAACCTTGCACTGTAAGGGTAATTGACTCGATGTTCTGAGTGGGCGCTGCGATTCGAGGACTGGGGGCACGGAACATTGATGTAGACGACCATATCTGAAGCTGGCGGAGATTTTCTTTCAAGCCCATCACCTTGTCCCTTGCATCCTGCAATGCAGAAGACAGGCGTTTCTCAACCCCGATGGCCACCGCGAGATCCTTCGCCGACGTTTCAGTTAAATCCTCCTTCATACGTTGCACTTCCTCCCCAGCCTCCAAGATTCTCTGTTCTTCCCCGAAAATTTCGTCTTTGAAGAACCTCAGGAATGTTTCATCAGCAGAGCCTTCGACGACGGACTTCATCGCCCCCCACTTCTGCAGTTTCGCCTCGGAGGAGTCCATAGATAACTCAATGTACATCAGCTTGATCTGAAGCTTGTACCTCTCCATATCCGTGAGCGGTGGCTTGGCCGTCTGCCTCAGAAGCGCAGCCCGTTCGTGTGCAACACTATGGATTGCCACGGCCGTCTCGAAGTCCTTCTCAGCGATCGCAATCTCGGCTTCCAGGCCCTTGTAGAGGGTTTCGACGTAGGTGGCATTCCGGTCAGGGGTGCGATACAGGACTGTGAGTTCGTCTCCGCTCTCGATTTTCTTACCCCTCCAGCGATCCTCCGCATACTTTGCCCAGTTCATTGGGTAGCGATGGAAGACCTCCGAAACGACCGCTCTCGCGAAGCTCTCCGGGAGGAACAAACCCGCAGGAAGCTCGGGAATTTGAGAGATTGCTGGGTACAGCTCCAACACTCTCGCCTTGACCTCTCCTGATTTCGCTCCGTCGAAGAGATATCCCTTCCCAGGAACCCTCTCTCCGAATACGGACCTTAGCTCCTCATTGCTGACATGGTTGCAGTCGAAGGCGGGGTCCAAACCTGCATTTGGCAACCCAACCTTCACGTGAAAGTAATTCTCCTTCCCAACTTCTCCCATTCTGACCCCTCTCACTCGCAACAGGTATATCCCTCCTCTTCGATCGGACCGGGGCAACCTCAGACCAGCGAACTACAAGTTGGAACCAGAATGCAATGGCGACTCCAACCAAAACTCTCAGCGATGGCGTGGTTGAATGGAACTGCCCTCGCCATGGCTGGCCATGGCTACCCCTACAGGCAGCCGCCATATTTAACGCCAAGGTGGTCATCTCATTATGGTGATTTGAGGGGTTGAGTTCGGATTGGCGACTGTGACTTGACAACATACCTTTCAGGACTTCCTGTCTTCGTACTCCTCCTTCAACACTCAGTGTATCCAAATAGGCTCCATCATTGCAACATGAATATGGTGTTTCAAATGTCCTGTAGGCTGTGGGTAATAGACGGTTTAATAGATGGATGAACACGAAATTCATTGCATTCAAAAAAATCTATGCACCTTGTAATTCTACTGAAGTGTCACACCGATGAAATCTCGTGTTCGTAAGTTCTATTGGGAATTTTCGTTCATGAGTTGGTCAGAGTTTGAATTTCACGTTGTTGAAGAGGATTTGTGACATTGTCTCTGCCTAAGCACGGGACACGAGCCGTATTTCTCGGCCAGTCGTCCGGTCTTTCCGACATTCCTCGTCGCCAGGTTTGAAGACCGAAGTGGTTTAATGTAGCGGACGATTGAGGCCGGACAGGCGGATGCGGATCGGGGTTTAGAGTCGGAAGGCAATTATATGCGGACGCGGCTGGGGCGGACCGGTAAGCGGGCATGATTCGGACGCCAGTAAGACGGATCGGAGAGCGGGCACAACGAGTACGCGGAGTGGGCGGACTAGATGTCGGACAGTGGTCACTGCAGGAGGGTGTCGGATCGCACGGATTCGAGGTGAACGGGCACCATCCGCGGGTGCAGTGGGCAAGGGGGTGGTCCGCGTCGCCGGACCATTTTCAGAGGGTCCGGCGTGGAATAAACGTTGGGTGTTTAGGGCTCTGGTCCCAATATTGTGGAATTACAATCACTCTATCATGGCTTCGGGGTCAGGAATTTGACAAACAAACTCTATTTACAAATTGATCTGTTCAGAGACGGTACATGACCTCCTATGCGCCTAACCTGGGCGAATGCAAACTCGGACCCTGGTGTTCAGAATGATATAGTTATATTCAAATTGTCAGACCACTAAGAAGCGGTACTTGCGCGTTGGACAAAACGTTTCTAAGGAGTTTTGCATACTCACATGTGATTTATGAATGGGTGTCCCGGAAACACATATTCGGTGTTTGCAGATTGTAAGGTGGTAACTTCAACGTCCTCACGACGTGTGTGACGGTTTGTCTAGCAGCCGGGTTGATCTGGGTCATTTCGTCTAAACCCTGCTCAAAGCGCATCTTAACCCCGTTAGGATCGCGGTTCTGCTGAAATAGAACCGATGTCGAGTCGGAGTTGTAAATCTGCCTTGCGAGTACTCCAATGCTATAGGACTCTGATTTGTACGTGTGAGGGTGCTGCTTTGCCATGCGACGTGGGGATTGGGATGAGCCTCTAGAGCCATGCACATGGAACAACTCCGGAGCGGCACAACTGTACATTTCCATGTGCTTCTTTATCGCGTCTTCGCTCTGTACTCCGTAGTACGAAGGGGCCGATTCGGGCATGAAAGAAGCCATTCCCCAGTCACATATACCTATGAAAATAGCTCCGTCGCG
Organism: Ceratodon purpureus; assembly: GCA_014871385.1. Taxonomy (NCBI): domain Eukaryota; kingdom Viridiplantae; phylum Streptophyta; class Bryopsida; order Pseudoditrichales; family Ditrichaceae; genus Ceratodon; species Ceratodon purpureus. Next base: position 11,421,713 of record CM026428.1, on the reverse strand, counting down.
GTCTGTTGGAAAGTGGAGCATGACATTGTTAGGGTGCAGGTCGCAGTGTAGCACTTCCTCGCCGTGTACCACATCCACGATGCACATGAGAGCCCAGGCCAAGTGAGCTCGATTTTTTCGGTAAACGACCAGCTTCTTCCGGGCCTTGAAGTCCAGACCTGCGTCTTTGAGGAGTTCCATTTCATGGGTTTCCCCAAATTTCAAATCGAACGCACGCATGTTCTTCAACGAGCCTCCGTTCCACCATAGCGAATACGACTCGAGCGTCTTCCGGTTTAGGTATTGCAGCTTAATCACACCAGGGTGATCAACTGGACACGACATTGCCTCGATAGAGCGTTGATCGCGACTTGTCTTGAAGTCAGTCACCTTCATGGTCTTCCCTGCAAAATGAAGCCACTCCGGGATGAAACATGCCTCTGCAATTCGCACCCTTCGCACGATTCCAAACGAACCCTGAAAACTATTTTCGTCTACGGGGATGGCGTAAGAACCCTTCGGTAGCCACTTCAGACCGTTTCTGTCCCGAGAAGCGATGTCGTCGGCCAGAGCTCTCCCGACGAACTTCGGCAGTGTAGTCCTTCCCTTCCCCTTCGCGAGGATAGCACCTCTTTTCCAATTCTCCAGCTTCTGAAGGAGCTCGGAGTTTCCCCCACTACATCCCGAACCAGGTCCACATATCATGTTAAATGGCACTGTCGAATTGAACAATGCCTCCTGCACCTGTTCCTCGATCCACTGTCCCCAATTACTCTTCCCTCTATCCTCTTGGAACTCATCCCCCGCCATGCCCTCCTGCAGTAGTAACCTCAGAGCATTCGAAGCTTTCTCGAGTCCCGCCGGACCATCATTCAAGAATGTACTCTCCAAGTATGGCATGTCGTGGCTTGCAAACCAGTCCAGGATTATCTTTCTACAGCAAAGCCTAGCCTCCGTGGAATGCTGGTCACACGCGGCTACCTTCTTCCGATGCTTGTGCTTCCTAACCTCAGAACCGGACGCGGTCGACCCAGACTCCGTTCCTTGCGACCCCCCTGCCCGCTTACTTCCCCTGCGCTCTTCAGTAGACGGCGGACACTGGTCGGACGGTGCCGATGTCCACAATACCCTAGGTAGTGGTTTAGGTGGCGGGACGATTTCCATGGCGGGTGCTTGTACTCCGCTAGAACTTCCCGAGCTCGCTGGACCAGACCTAGTGCCTTGGCTGCCGATGTTCTCCGCGGCGTGGCTCCCTATCGCACCGTGTCGCCCCCCTGATCCATGGGTTGCACGAGAGCCGTGACTCCGGGAACCATGGCCACCCCGCGTTCCCCGCGCTCGCTGCAAGTGGCCTCCTCCGAGGTTTTCCATCGGGGTGAATTCCTGATTGAACCTGGTTCTCTCTCCGCCACGCCCCCCGCCCACCCCGAGTGCTCCGACGGGGCTCCCGTCGGATCGCCATTCCTGATGTATTCTTCCACTCTCGTTTGCCATGGTACCCTGGAAAGGAAGAAAACAGAACAATCAGCAATTGGTTTTTCGGTAGGCGAGTCAGTTCAGAACCCTGATATAAATTAGCAAGGGTTTGTCTCTGAAATCGGTCCCGTGCTCTACTGACCCTCCGGACCCGCGCACTGCCGCTGTCCCGACGGACGCAACAGAGTCTCGGATCCCAACGAGAGGCCTAGAGAGGATGGGAAAGTGAGCGGAAAATAAAGGGACACCTTTATATAGGAGACGAGGAAGATCATTGATCTGGGACGATAACTGATTGCTTGGCGATCACCCTTGGAAGGGATCGGTCGGGTGGCAGACGTAGGATCTAGGCCTGTGAGCGAATTAGGGTTAGCGGGTTGGTCGGATCGCACAGTCGGACTTGGCGGACTGTGAATGCGGACGAGGCGGGTCGTCGGACGGGTGGGTTGCTATGTCCGCATGGGCTCGCGATCTTATGATGCGAACGGATGGGTCGATCGGTGATTGCACCACGCGTACTCGGACGCATGGGCGGACTCGGACCCGGACGCACGGGCGGATTCGGACTCGGACGCATGGGCGGACTCGGACTCGGTCGCATGCGCGGACTGAAGGGATGATACTCTTTATATGGCATATATCCAGACTTAGGCGTTGGTGACTCTAGGTGAGTCTTCGGGAAAGGAAAAAGCCAAATGAAGTTATGTTTATGCAATGGTTACTATAGTTATGAAAGAAAATAAAACATTGTTAATGGTTTCCACTCTATACAGTTCTAGGAGTTCATCTCACTCCGAATCGTCTATTTGCAATGTATCACCTGATCCGGACGCTGCACTATTGTGGCCAGGTTGCGTTGGGCCCTCGGACGGCGGAATCGGCGGTGTCGGGACTCTGGAGGGAGGTGCCGACTGGCTTGGGTTCAAACGGGTTCGTGACGCGTTCCTCGTGGAATTCCCCGGCGGTGTCGCGCTCCTTGGTGTGGCCCCTGAAGTTCCTGAAGTCGAAGCACCACTCGATAACAAGCGTCCACGACATGATGGCTCCTTCGGCTTGGGCCTCGGTCCTTTCTTATCCAGCCACCTCTTGGTAGCGGGGAGAATTTTGCATAACAATTCTTCTAAAGCGAACATCTCTAGCCGCATCGTGTGGTAACCCTGTTCGTAATCCATCTCGCGACTACTGGTAGCACCCGTATATCCTCCTCCTGGAAATCCTGCCAATACGTCGGCAGATGTCGCAGGCAATCCTTGTGAATTCACTGGATTTGGATTCTCCCCTGGAACCAGCTGGCCCTTTCTACTGTCCCAGTAGTGTTTGCACATCTGGTAAAAGTATTGCCTGATTCCACTATCGACAGGCTTCCCTGGGTACAACAAATCGGCCGCTTGCATAATGGTCCTCGGTTTCTTTAGCAAGTCCGTAGGCTGAAATTGGTGCCACATCTCGAGCTGCGACGTGTGTAGTTGCCAGACCCACTCCATTGGTTTTCCCTCGAAAGTCCCGAGCGGATAGTTAAGTGCGAACTCCCTTGGATCGTACGCCCAGCCCCTGGGCATGAAATCCCTCAATCCGAATGTCAAATACAGGCGAGGATGGAGAGGGGCTGCGCAGATTGGACACGCACGTCTTCTTATCATCATCGGGATTAAACAATATGGGTGAAATCCATGTTTGCACGTCCCCAGTTGCCAGCACCCCTCCGGGCCAAAAGGATTAAAGCACACGATGCAATTGGTTCCGTCGATTGTCATGTCGTGCGGGACGGGCCAAGTCAGCGCCGCCCGCGCTGCTTCGGTCTTGCCCATCCCCCATTTCTGATCCCGCTTCCAGTGATGATCAATCTCAGCAACATTCTCCCACTGAATGCTGCCCGTGTCGGACCGGATCCCCGGACTGTCCTCCCATTCCGGAGGGTACATCGTCTGTAAAGGCGGCCAGGAGGTGAGGAGCAAGTGTCGCAATCGTCCATTCTCCGTCCACTCTTTCTGAATTGCCTCGAATTCCTTCTCGTACTGAAGTCGCCCCGCTAATGCAAGTATAGCGATCACGTACATATCCTCCGTTTTTTGGAGCGCACCCACGAGTAATGCCTTCTGCTCCTGAGTTAATGACTCCGACCAGCCCTGGATTGGATCATCGTTGGCACCACCTTCACTCACAGCGCCAGTGGCCTTCCCAAGCCGTGTTACCTCCTCTAGTAGTCGCAGGTTCTCTGTCTCCAATTCCACCACCTTGGCATTGTTTGCTTCTTTCTCCGCCTCTGCCTCCGCACGTATCAAGTTGTCGCTCGTCGTAGCGACTTCCCGGAGCTCGTTTAGTTCTTCCTGTGTTTTCTTTGCCAAAGCTATTGCGTCCGAAGCCTTCTTCTTATTATCTTCCATTTTGGACTCCAGTCGCAGGATTATCTCTCCTTGCTTCGATGTATTCTTCTTCTCCTCCTCCAATTGGCGAGACAGTCTCCGACATTCGTCTTCCATTGCCTTCGCACGTATCTCGGATTCCTCTAGTCGGACAGCCCGCTCCGTGGATGTGGCTTCCGCCGCTGTTGCTCGCTTTTCCGCATCTTCGAGTCGGACGCTCATCTCCCTCATTTCCGTTTGCAACCCAATTATGCGTTCCTCAGCGTCCGTGAGTTGGCCATTTAACTGCGTGGTCAGGTCCTCGGCCGTTTTCGCTGCGTACATGGAGGCTTTCATATCCTTTTCCCATGCATTAGCCCGTGCCTCCGCTCTCTCAGCGGATCTCAGCGCCTCGTCCCTTTCTCGCATCAACTCTGTGTCCGATGTTCCTGCCATCTGGTCCCCGCTGTCGGACACGCGAAGAGCCTCTATCTTCAGTTCCAAACCACCTATCGTTGCTTTTAACTCCCGAACGTCCGCATCATGTTTGGCAAAAACTTCCTCTAGCAGACGCCGCATTACCGGGTCTGCTCCCAATACAACGTTTGCTGCACCTCTCGGCTGAGGAGGATCGTGATGGCCAGTGCTAGTTGTCGCACCTCGTCCGAATAACCCGTGTTCCGAGCCGGGCATCCGCCAATCCCGTGAGGTCGTCGGAGCGATTCCCCCATCGAATCTGTGGTCCGACCCACCTAAACCCACGTCCGACGCATCCAGACCCTCGTCCGACGCACCCAAAACCTCGTCCGACCTACCTAAACCCGGATTCGCGCTCTCGGTCCCACCGTGCGCCATGTCAAGGTCTATGTCAGCTCCAGAAAAGGAGGCTACTGTCGCGTTGACGATTTCTTCCAATCCGACCATAGCCACATCTGGCCCGGAACTCTCCTCACCTGCCTCGGATGGTCCCCATGCCGATCCCGTCCGATCGTTCCCCCCGTCCCTCGCATGGGATGCAGTCGCCGCGCCCGACCCTTCTCCCGCACTCCCGCCAATGATGGGGTCCGACCCACTTCCCTGCCAATCGGATCCGAGCATGCCAGCCATCTGATCCTCGTACGTGGCATTCTGTATTGTGCGTTGCCGTGGTCTCCCGGCCCTCGACGGTTCCCTGTCTGTCGGTATCGGACCCCCTGGATCTTCTACGAGGGAAGGATTACGCTTGAACCATTCGGGCACATCTATATAAGGTATGTGCACCGGCTTCTTCGCTGTCAATTTCTCTCCTAGACCTCCGAAAGTGGAGCCTGGAGTCTTTAAGGTAGACCAGTCGACCTTCTTCTTCAACACATGCTCGGCATACATCAGGGAAAGAATAGCCTTCGGGATCTCGTTCTTGGGCCACTTCGATTCATTGGAAATTGCCCGGAGAATGCAGAGGAATCTCCACTTCACGTCCACGTCTGTCAAGGATGCATATTTCGCGTTCTTCGACTTACAGTGTTGCGCGTGCGAACTATCTGGCCAAAGCCGATCGAAATGAGGAAAGTCGACAAAATGCATAGCCGTCGCAGCGTCCCAAGGCTCTGGCACTTCCTCCCAGCCATTAGCAGCCAGTATCGCTCTATTGTGGAAAACGTCCAGCTGCAAATCCAGTTCTTTGCGGGCTCTCTTCCCGGAACCACTGGCGGACTGCGATCCGCCGGCGGACTCATCTCCGCCCGGTCTGCTCGGCCTCCTCCTAGAGGGAGTGCCCGATCCGGATGACATCCTCGTGCTGCGAACTTCGGACCTGCTCACAGTATCTTGGTTAGATCCTGATACGATTACTCTTAAACCCTAAACGGACACTTCGCATATGCTGGGTTCAGGGGAAAAAATTAACATTAGGTATATAATGTCACAGAGCACACGAATAGGGTCAATTTAGTACATACGGAATATTCAGGTCGTACAAGGACCCCACGCTCACCCCGCACCCCGCGCGCCCGCACACTCAGAGAGAGGCAAGCGGTCTGGGCGCAAAAGTTGAGAAGTGTGGAGAACGAATGTGCGTCCGAACTTGCATTTTATACGAGTCCGCCTCTCCGTTCCGCACCCCCCCCGACCCACTGGCCATCCTGCTCTTGCCCCTTCGCATTCCTCGCTCCCTTCCACATCCCCCGCTCCCTGTCAAGTGCACAACGTTCCCAGGAATCCGACGTCCAGTCCGACTACTGATCCGCATTCCGATTCGTAATTGTCAGTCCGGCTTGCAGTCCGCAGTCCGCGCTACAATCCGGATTGTAGTCCGCTGCATCGCGGACACGCGCGAACGTTCCAGAGTGACCTCGTCCGACCTCGTCCGTCGTATCGCTCTTCCAAGCTTTGGTGCTCCCCAATTAACACGCCATCTGGGACAGGGTTCCGCTGCGTCCATCCGGCTTGGTTTTTTATCGATTAAAGTTTTCCTTATTATTTTTTCATTATCTTTCTCGGATGTTTTTTGTGCCTAAGAGCAAACTTCATCTCAGAGAGGGGGTTGAGGTCCTCGTCGGACGACTTTTCACATAAAAGAAAGGATACTGCAGCATTGTACATGTACAAATGCATCACTAGTTCGGAAGTATTCCTGAAGTTTATAGTTACGGATGACGATGAGGATGAGTTCGAATTGCAAGGATGTGTCCGACCGGATGTTAGATTAATCGTTACACAAGTTCTCTGTGATGATCAGCTCTACAGTGAGTTCTTACTGGACAGTTGCACATTCAGAATCGTGTTCGAGAAAAAAAGGAAGGAACCATACAGATGGAGGTTGCATGCAAGATTTTATTTTATTTTTGACGCAAAGGAATTCCATTGCAAAAGATAGATTACAAGCCCGCATTCAAGAGTCTATCACGCATTGCCCTGGCTAGAACACCAGTATCGTACATGAAGAGGATACACAACATACGCAAAAACTAATTAGGGGTAAGGCAGGCACATGACAGCCGTCAGAGCCAGATTTCCATAACGCAACGCGGACTCCATATCACGACAATGAATGAACCGAGATTTAATGCACGCCGCCAATTCCATTGGACGAGAATCTTACGAAATTGGGACTTTATTGGACGTTGCCAGAGCACTGTTCTATACATAGTAAAAAGGCACGTAAACTGATAGTAACAAGATGTCTAGCAAAGGTTCGTGCAGGATTAGAAAAGCCGAGTAATCCAACCCAGGATCACTTTCCGTAAATTAAAAATAGGAACTGCAAAAAAGGGATCTGTGAGACGTAAGTTACAGTGAAGAAAAGTTCTCAAAATGGAGCTTAAAAACTGCAAAGCAAAGCTCATTATGCACCTTAGCTCCAGCTTGCCCTCAAAAGAGGCGGGTTCAAAGGAAGTTGCATTGCATCGCTGGCGGATTCATACTCCAACAAAATTGTTCGTTCGAATGCAGGACCACCCTTCCATTGCGCAAATACCCGCTCCATTCTAATAAGCCCGTAAACTGTTCCACTTCATATGGCTCCGTAGTGTCCACTTACAAATGGATTAATAATTACACGTACATTCCGGCTCCGACAGAAGATCCACGAAATCGGTCTGCGTTCCCTGGTCGCGAGTGACGCGCCGGGGCGTCGTGGATCCGCGAAAAGCAGGGGGTTGAGGACGCATACCTTCGTAATCGCGACTAAGCCGGCGTTCCCGACCTCTGCGATGCCGTGCGACTCGGCCACCCCCGGCGAGAGTCCGAGAAGATATGTCCGGTCGGATTGGAGCGGAGATGTCCGTCTCGCGATGCGCGCTTCTAGGTGATACGGTCTGCGAGTTCGTGGGAGTTCCGCTCTGCGCGTGAGCCGAGCCGTGTGCAGTTTGATCTCCCGAGTTCGCAGCTCCAGCGGAGAGTAGACTCCGTCGCACCCAAGTGTAGTTCAACACATTGTTGACGTTGGTGAACTGCTCCTGCATAATGGGCGTCCACTGGAAATCTCGAGAAGTATTCAACAAAGACCTCACAATATCCTGGTGATCTGGTAAATACCGGAAATTTCTAATCTCGTGCATCACGCGGGTTACAAGCAGCCACTGCAAAACATCCGTGGCGGACTCAAGGTGCGGGGAGGACTCTGTCGGACTAGGCATTCTAAACGAGGAGCTCCCGGCCATGCTACGAGACGATGCGGAAATCAAGAGAGTCAAGTGGGAGTCTCAAATGACAGTCTCAAAAATAAGCACCCTGTTCATTCTAAAACGAGAGTCTCAAGAATAACCAAAATTACTATACGCATATCGTGGAAGAGCATAGGTAATCTACCGTGTAGACAGTAGACTGCCGTTGTAGAAGAATGAGTGAATAATGACTGAACAATGCATTTGACATGATATCCGAGAGCAGGGAAAGAGTGACAATGATTAGATCAAGCATGTTAATCATAAGTACTGATGTTTTGGTGGGAGTGGAGACATGTTAGTGCATGACTTAAAGAAGAACGTCCACTCAAATCCGACATTGCCATCCGTCGTCCGACCTTCGTATCCGCGCTCTCCGCATCCCGTCCGCATGAACCCGTGTGCATTTGGATCCGACGAGAGCACGCTCCCGACCCGTCCGACCCAATGACCGCGTAATTCCCAGTGTTGAACGCAGGTTCCGATGGCTCAATCGCTCCGATTCTCCGATCACAGCGACTGTTACGGACCACGCGGCCAAGAATAAACAAAAATACGAAATTCGTGGAGAAAAGAAAACGCTGTGAATGAAGAAGGACGAATAAGCGTTTAATAAGAAATAAATATAAGGGAAAGTTATAGAGAAGTTATGAAATACTGTTTAAATAAGTATGATATAGAAACAAAATCGTGAATGATAAAGGAATGAGGTGGGAGTACATAATAGAATACTGAGCGGCTAAAGAATATATTAAGCCCTAAAGTCCTGAGGGTATTTTTCATCAAAACTGCCTGAAAACAGCTCCTCTTCGAAGCAAGGTTGATTCTGTAAACTTGGGGGTTTTTTTTTTAACATCTAACCAAAAGATCTTGTAGCTAACTTCAATAATTTGCATACATACGTACATGCACAAATTCAAAAATGCCCAAATGTGGCAGATTGTCCTTTAGGGGTTAAAAACGATAAATACAGAGTGATTACTAACGAGAGTATTGCAACGATATTAAAATTAGAATTAATTGGTGGCAATGATCAATTAGATGGCATAAGGAGCGAAAGTAGACTAAAAAATAATATAGAAGTCCAACTACAATTCCGATGAGGACAATTAAAGTTCCTAAAAACATATAACGACCGTATAAATTATACTATGATTTAACTAGGTATGACAAAGTTGGTTGGCGTGTAGGCAAAAGGTTTAACATATGTGGGCAAACAGTTTTGGATATGAAAGGCGTTTCAATTAAATCTTAACCGCAACGTACCGCAACTTACCGCAACTTACCGCAACTTACCGCAACGTACCGCAACTTACCGCAACTTAACCACAACTTACCGCAACGTAACGTAATGTAACTTGCTTTAAACAGTAAGTTGCCACATTCCTTGACGAGTATAGTGGTACAACAACGTCCAATCCAGTGGTAGTAAAAAGCCCAACCTCTCTATACTATAATTATTTGCTAAAGTTACAAGTTTTTAGCGTCATTATTGTTCTTGGATGACGATTAAATATTCTGTGTATTCAAAGAATGATTCACAAACAATTTACGACTTTTAACAAATTGAGTTCTTTAGCAATGTTAAATTTGATGTGTTTATTATACGTTTCTCTTTACCTTTTTAATTCATATTTGACCAAATACATGTATCTCTTGTTAAACTTTATGTTAAACTTGGCTAAGTTTAACGTCTGGACCAACAGGGCTTGCAATTGGCTATATCATACTAAAGCTAATATACTAAAGCCGTCAAATCTGCAGGTCGACCCTAAGTCACCTGAAGATCCTCTAAGCGCTTGAGTTCAGCAAATGATTCGTCAATATCCATTGTTTCAAACGTAGCAGAAGCCATGGCCATCATTGGAGAAGACGTTCGTTGTAAATAGAACGGCAATGAGAATTCCCTTCGCCGAACCTCGCAACTAAGCGGAGCCATGTGCACACGGATAACATGAAGAAATGAAGTAGAGAGACGACTGCACGTGCATTGTGAGGTAGCACTAGCCCATCGCCCCCCCCCCCCCCCCCCCCCCCCACCTTCCCCAATCTATTGATAAATACAGAGTGATTACTAACGGGAGTATTGCAACGATATTAAAATTAGAATTAATTGGTGGCAATGATCAATTAGATGGCATAAGAGTGAAAGTAGAGTAAAAAATAATATAGAAGTCCAACTACAATTCCGATGAGGACAATTAAATTTCCAAAAAAAATATAACGACCGTATAAATTATACTACGATTTAACTAGGTATGACAAAGCTGGTTGGCGTGTAGGCAAAAGGTTTAACATATGTAGGCAAATAGTTTTGGATATGAAAGGCGTTTCTATTAAATCTTAACCGCAACTTACCGCAACGCACCGCAACTTACCGCAACGCACCGCAACTTACCGCAACGCACCGCAACGCACCGCAACGCACCGCAACTTACCGCAACATACCGCAACTTACCGCATTGTGAGGTATCACTACCCCACCGCAGCCCCACCCCCCCCCCCCTTTCGTAACAATGAGGATAATGGGATTTGGGTTTAGAGAGCACGTATGCACATGTTTCTAATATGCACATGTTTCTTATATGCACATGTTTCTTATATGCACATGTTTGTTATATGCACATGTACGCAAAATCAACGTAATTACTATACTCATGTGTTGGTTGCATAAACAAATATTTAAAAAAGAGATTAGAGATTTTACAGGAATCTTGGAATGTAAATGCTTATATGGCATAAATGATTGTCACACGCTTTAATAACTTGTTATTTGGGCTTTTATAAAACGGATGCCAAAAAAATTCCAATGTTTTCCTTATTCCATTAGTTTTTTATAATACATATTCTCACTCTGTTTGTAAATCACGTACAATTACATCCACATGTAGAATACTATACCAAATGGGACTTCCCACGATGCATGCTCTACGAAATAATGATTTTTTTATTATTCGGAACAGGATAAAATAGACAAATTGAGGGACCGCGGAGGGTGCACTCTAATACGGACGGAAGGGAAGTAAACTGTACGCAAACGGGGACGAAGATTACAATGCAACCCGTCCGACCTGCAGCGGACATCCGGCAACGGGATCGGACGAGTAGCCTCCGAGATCATCCAATCAGTATAGGCGCCGGACAGTGAGTCGGACAGTGCCATATCCGGGGTAGCGAAGAGTGCATGTCTGACACAGAAGTGAGGATGGCGCGAGGAGGGGAGTGCGAGGAGGGGAGTGCGAGGAGGGGAGTGCGAGGAGGGGGGAGTGGGAGGGGCAAGACACAGAACACTAAAGGATCCACGGCGGACGAGGTCGGAGAGCCACCAAAAGGGGATATTAATCGTGGGCGGACAGAGGTCGCACATCTGTCGCGGAGCAGACCGATTCATGCGCGGACGGGTCACGAGGTTGTCGGGACACGGCTCGGATAAGTACGGAATGGAGGTCTCCTCATATCGTAGTATGAAGACTAGGCGAGCGTTCACTCTCGGATCCGAACAGTTGGGTCGTTCGCTTCGTCGCAACGTCGGTCCTCCTCGGATTCATCTGTGCTCATGTCGTCATCAGACCGCGGACTTCTAGTGCTTAGCCGCAACTCATCGTCTCTGGTGATAACTAGCTTCTTCGTTGGACGGGATCCTTGAGGGTCGCGTATTCCATTTTCATCGAGTTCTGGTCTACCTTCAGAGTTGTCAGGTTCGTACGGGGCGAAACGCGACGCAGTCCCCTGGA